>JAKOOJ010000004.1:36387500-39160000 GCA_022577455.1 Arizona elegans
GTAATTGATTGTTACTGGCTTCCCCAATGACTTTGCTTGTCAGAAGGTCAATTTACTAATTTAACAACTGCAGTGATTCACTTAACAACTATGGCAAGAAAGGTCGTAAAATGGGGCAAAGCTCACTTAATGGATGTCTTGTTTAGCAATATAAATTATGGTTGTAAGTCGAGGATTACCTATACTGTTATTTATTTTATGTTAGAACCGATCACCCCTTCATGGATTACTGCCTTGTTGGGCGAAGGGGCTTGTGTAGCTCAATGAAGCTTTGAGCTATCCCGTGCAGGGCCACCCAAAACGGACAGGTCATAGCAGAGAGCACTGACAAAATGTAGATCCACTGGAGAAGGAAATGGCAAACCACTCCAGTATCTTTGCCATGAGAATCCCATGGACAGTACCAAAAGGAAAAAAGATATGAAGCCAGAAGAAGAGCCCATCAGGTTAGAAGGTGTCCAATATGCTACTGGGAAAGAGCAGAGGGCTACTACTAGTAGCACAAGAAAGAATGAAGCGACTGGGCCAAAACCAAAAGGACGCTTAGCTGGATGCATCTGGTGGTGAAAGGAAAATCGGATGCTGTAAAGATTTTTTCTCCATAGGAACCTGGAATGTAAGATCCATGAATAAAGGCAAGCTGGACGTGGTCAAACAAGTAATGACAAGACTGAATACTGACATTTTAGGAATCAGCAAACTAAAATGGACAGGAATGGGTGAATTTAATTCAGATGACCATCAGGTATATTACTGCGGGCAAGAATCCCTCAGAAGAAATGGCCTAGCCTTCATAATAAATAAAAGAGTACGGAAAGCAATACTGGGATACAATCCCCAAAATGACAGAATGATCTCAGTTCGAATCCAAGGCAAACCATTCAATATCACAGTAATCCAAGTCTATGCCCCAATCACTGGTGCTGAAGAGGATGAAATTGAGCAATTCTATGAAGCCCTGCAGCACCTTACAGAATTAACACCAAAAAATGATGTCCTTATCTTCATGGGGGATTGGAATGCTAAAATAGGAAGCCAAAAGATAACCGGAATAACAGGCAAGTTTGGCTTGGAGTACAAAATGAAGCAGAGTACAGGCTAATAGAATTCTGTCAAGAGAGTACAATGGTCATAGCAAACACTCCGTTCCAACAACCCAACAGACGATTCTACAGAAATCAGATTGACTATGTGCTCTGCAGCCAAAGATTGAGAAGCTCTATACAGTCAGTAAAAACAAGACCAGGAGCTGACTGTGGCTCAGATCATGAGCTTCTCATTGCAAAATTTAGGCTTAAATTGAAGAAAATAGGGAAAAAGCACTAGGCCACTCAGGTATGAATTAAATCATATTCCTGATGAATATACAGTGGAGGTGACAAATAGATTTAAGGAATTAGATCTGATAGAGTGCCTGAAGAACTATGGACAGAGGTTTGCAACATTGTACAAGAGGTAGCAATTAAAACCATCCCAAAGAAAAAGAAATGTAAGAAAGCAAAATGGCTGCTTGAGGAAGCTTTGCAAATAGCTGAGGAAAGAAGGGAAGCGAAAGGCAAGGGAGAAAGAGAAAGATATACCCAATTGAATGCAGAATTCCAGAGAATAGCTAGAAGAGTTAAGAATGCCTTCTTAAATGAACAGTGCAAAGAAATAGAAGAAAACAATAGAATAGGAAGGACCAGAGATCTCTTCAAGAAAATTGGAGATATGAAGGGAACGTTTCATTCAAAGATGGGCATGATAAAGGACCAAAATGGCAAGGACTTAACAGAGGCAGAAGAGATTAAGATGAGGTGGCAAAATTACACTGAAGAACTATACAAGTACGAGCTTAACGTCCCTGATAACCACAATGGAGTGATCAGTGATCTTGAGCCAGACATCCTAGAATGTGAAGTCAAATGGGCCTTAGGGAATCTGAGCAACAACAAAACTAGTGGAGGTGACAGTATTCCAGCTGAGCTATTCAAAATCTTAAAGACGATGCAGTAAAAGTGCTACATTCAATTTGCCAGCAAATTTGGAAAACTCAACAGCGGCCACAGGATTGGCCAATTCTTTGGAATTCCAATTCCAAAGAAAGGCAATGCCAAAGAATGTTCAAACTATTGCACCATTGCACTCATTTCACATGCTAGTAAAGTTATGCTTAAAATCCTACAAGTTCGGCTCCAGCAGTATGTGGATTGAGAACTACCAGAAGTACAGGCAGGATTTTGAAGAGGCAGAGGAACTAGATATCAAATTGCCAACATATGCTAGATCATGGAGAAAGTTAGGGAGTTCCAGAAAAACATCTACTTCTACTTCATTGACTATGCTAAAGCCTTTGATTGTGTGGATCACAACAAATTGTGACAAGTTCTTAAAGAGATGAGATTACCAGACCATCTTACTTGTCTCTTGAGAAACCTATATGCGGGTCAAGAAGCAACAGTGAAAACTGGACATGGAACCACTGATTGGTTCAAAATTGGGAAAGGAGTCCAGCAAGACTGTATACTGTTGCCCTGCCTATTTAACTTATATGTAGAGCAAATCATGAGAAAGGCAGGGCTAGATGAATGAAAAGCTGGAATTAAGATTGCTGAGAGAAATATCAACAACCTCAGATATGTAGTTGATACCACTCTAAAGGCAGAAAGTGAAGAGGAACTAAAGAGCCTCTTGATGTGGGTGAAGAAGGAGAATGCAAAAGTTGGCTTGAAAGTTGGCTTAAGAAAACCAAGATCATGGCATCTGGCCCTCTCAATTCCTGGCAAATAGATGGGGAAGAAATGGAGGTAGTGACAGATTTTATTTTCCTGGACTCAAAGATCACTGCAGATGGGGACTGCAGCCAAGAAATTAAAAGATGCTTGCTTCTGGGGAGGAAAGCTATGACAAATCTAGACAGAATTCTAAAAAGCAGAGACATCATCCTGCCAACAAAAATGCCTATAGTCAAGGCATATAGTCAAGTTGCAGTGTATGGCTGTGAAAGTTGGACCATAAGAAAGGATGAGTGCCAAAGAATTGAGGCCTTTGAACTACGGTGCTGAAGAAGACTCCTGCGAGTCCCTTGGACTGCACGGCGATCAAACAGGTCAGTCCTAGAGGAGATCAATCCTGACTGTTCTTTAGAGGGACAGATCCTGAAGATAAAACTCAAATACTTTGGCCATCTAATGAGAAGGAAGGACTCACTGGAGAAGAGCTTAATGCTGGGAAAGATAGACAGAAGAAGAAGGGGACGACAGAGAACAAGGTGGCTGGATGGAGTCCCTGAAGCAGTAGGCGTGAGCTTAAATGGACTCCAGAGAATGGTAGAGGCCTGGAGGAATGTTGTCCATGGGGTCGTGATGGGTCAGACATGACTTCGCAACTAGCAACAGCAAGAACCAATCAACTGTCTGTAGAATCTGCACATTGTCGTAGGTAGAAGAATTTTGGTAAATATTAGACTTAGCATTGATCATCATTTCCTCCCTCCACAAAAGGTATATGCATTTTCCAAACTAGTTATGTCATAAATGCCATAAGTAATATTGTTCTGGAATGGACAGTAGCATTGATTTTCTTATGAATGCAAATATGAATTTGCAGTTTGAGGCAATTAAATGAAAAATAAATGCTTCTTTTATCTGATGTACTTTAGGAAAAAAACCCTTCTGCAAATAAACTTATGATATGTAGTCTAATCCAAAAACTGGTTAAACCAGTTAAAACATGGTAATTTTAAAAGTTCTAAAGTACCTGAAATTGTACCCTGGGCTATCATTGCTTTTTGCATTGCAATTTGAGAACTTAAAGCTTTCTTTTCAGTCACAAAACAGATCTCTATTCATTTTAGGTTTACACTATTAACTGGGGAAATATTCCACCTGAACTAAGTTTTAAGATGGAATGCTAGAATAGCAGTAACTAAAAAGTAATCATGAACAATGCTGCCCAGGAAGCAATAATCACATACCTCCTTGCATTGTGTGATAGTTATTACTACAATATAATATTGTGTTTATCTGACTCAGGGGTGAAATGCTCCTGGTTCGGACCAGATCGCATGATCCGGTACTAATGACGGTGGGTAGTTTGGAGAACCAGTAGCAAAAATCCCTGGGCCCCCTGCCTATACCTACCCAATCGCCCAATCCCCACTTGCCCACTTGGCAGTTTTCTGCTTCTTTCAGGCTTGCTCGCTTTTCCTGCCTTGCTTTGGCTGCTACAATCAATTGCTTGCTTCGGCTACTAGCAACTCAATCTACTTGCCTGCAATCAATCCAATCGGTGAATAACTCAATCTGCCTGCCTTGTGCCTTCAATTTGATAAGTAACTGGGGTTTTTTTTCTTTTTCGGGAGCTTTAAAAAAAAATAGTTAATTGGGGTTTTTTTTAGGAGTTTTATTTTTTAGACATAGCAATTTAAAGTTAAGGAAGATTTAAATTTAACTGCTTTTATCTAAAAATATAAATAAAATAAAATAATAAAATAAAATATTTGTGCAGCTTTCTGAGATTTGGTGTGTTTCTGTAGTGTTTCACTCTAATTACACAAACACACAAAATCTCACAAAGCTGTATGTGGCATTTTGTGTGGAAAAAGTGTGAAAGTTGGTTTTTGAGCTTTTTGTGGCTATGTGAGGTTCCTGCTTGTTGCAGGGGCCATTTTGGGTGAAATGCAGCTGCTTTTACATTGTGTGTGAGTCAGTTGTGTTGTGTTGTGTTGTGTGTGTGTAAATATAAAAGTTGGTTTTTGGTACCGCTTATTGTTTTGTGTACTTTGTTTAGTATTTTTATTATTTATTATTATTGGCTATGCCCACCTGGTCACCTGACCGCCAAGCCATGCCCACCGGGTCACCTGACCATCAAGTCACACCCACCAATTAAGCCATGCCCACAGAACCAGTAGGGAAATCCTTGACTTACAACAGTTACAATGGCACTGGAAAAATTGACTTATGACTATTTTTCACACTTATGACCATTGCAGCAAACTGTTATTAGGACAAAGAAGCGATGCCACATGACCACCTGGCCATAACCCTGTAAAGTGGAAAAAAACAAAAGGAGATTTCTTTTAACAACCGATTCTCCAAACTGCTTAACTATTTAACCACTTAACAACCGGTTCTACTGAACCGGTGCAAACCAGTAGAATCCCACCACTGGAATTAGGTGAGAAGACCAAGTTTCTCTGTAAAGATGCAAATCAATTTAGTTTACTTGAATTAATTTTCAGTAGCTACAGAGAAAATGCAGCTTCAGGAAGTAAAAGAGTCACCATTTATTTTTTTCCAGTGGCAAACATTCCTACAGCATCCAATTTCAAAATTATTGTTAGGTTTCCAATATACTGCTAGGAAAGAGAAATGTAGACATTCCTGGAGATAAAATAACTCGAAACAAACTTTGGATATGATGTGCTTGGTGGTGGGCAATGGGATCATATTGTCTGTCAGCTGCTTTTCTGCCATGACTGAAATTCCCCCCAAATTGTTCACAGAAGTATAAATAGCAAAAGCACGTAGACTTATTTACTGCTCCACTGTGCTTTACAGCACTCTCTGAATGGTTTACAAAATCAGCATATTGCCCCCAACAATCTGGGTCCCCATTTTACTGCCCTCAGAAGGATGGAAGGCTGAGTCAACCTTGAACCAGTGAGGATCAAATTCCTGGATGTGGGCAGAGTTAGCCTGTAGTACTGCATTCTAAACACTGTGCTACCATGGTTCTTCCATGGTACAATTAATTATGAAGATAGTGTGACAGTGTTATATTTAATTAACAGTCAGCATGTGGGGGAAAATCTATAACCATTTAATCTTTTGAATTTCAAAGCAGTATATACTGTGTTACTATACTATTCCGAGGGTTTGACCAATCCTCCTCCACTCTCCCATGTAACCATGGCTCTGAGTTAAGCTTAATTGATGTTACCTTGGAATTCTGGTACTGTAGTCTGATACACCTGGACAGCACTTAAAAGATTGTTTTAAAAATAATCTGCTTCTTAATCTTATCAGATGTGTTGAAATCAATATTTGTATGTGGCACCACTGTTGTCCATTCCTTACACAAAGCAATATAAATGAAACACGTGCAGCCAGTCATCTGGATCAATGGGAAATGGAAACAGCCCTTCTTCCATGCGTTTGCCATGGCCTTTACTGCAAACAATATTAGAGCCCATCACATTCAGTTACCACTATAGGGTGTCTTATAGAGAGATGCATAAGAAGCAACGCTTTATAGCTTCCACCTGCAAATTTTACTGTGTTGGCAAGTGTCAGCAGTGCAGTCCTAGAGCAGGATAATTGCTGGAGACAGAGTTGGCACGAACAGTAGATGGGAGATATGTTCAATTGCACATGAGTATAGTAGGTGAACTGTTAAAATAAATACCTGCCATTAAATGCTGAGCATCTGGCAAATCTAGATAATCTGTTTTGGTTACAGCAGAGATGGTAAAAAAAAATCAACTAATACTTTTTAAAGAATACATTCCATTTACATGATAATAAGCTCTGATTCTAGTGTGTCAAAATACTTATAAAATAGGGGAGGTTGGTCATCTTCCTTTAAAAACTGCAGGTTTTCCCAAGCAGATTCTTGAAACTCCCCAAAACAATGATGACACTGAAGTTTCAAGTAAAGACATTCATCCTTTCTCAAAAAAAGGAAGGCCTTTTCAGCTTAGCACTTCTGTTTTTGCAGGGAGCTTTCCAGGGGAGAAATCTATTTACCTTCCCTACCCGTTTGGAAGTGCACGCTGCCATCGTTACCAGTTTGACTGAACCGGTCCGAACCGGTAGCATTTCACCCCTGGAGCTTTCCCAGTGGAGATTTTCCTTGATAAAAGTAAACACAAAAACTAGAATTCATTGGGTAATTAAACACTATTTCTAAAAGAGTAAGCAGGAACCAGCTTTTATTTTATCTGCCCATTTTAATCAATATCTATGATACACATTTATTAGCCTACCAGGTATTTTTGAACGGGCACAGTGTACAAATAATTCTCTGTTCATCCTTTGCAATGATTCTTTTTCTGTCTTTTAACAACAGCTGGATTTATAGGATATCAGCCATATAGCCATCTACAACCTTTGGAAAGGGTATAGCTGTCCTGATTTCTGCTTGTGTTACGCCAGTTGCTGGTATGAAGGCAACATGCCTTCACTTCAAAGGTACAAGCCCTATAGAATGACTTCTAAGAAGAACATTAATACAATTTTATTTCATCTTTTCTTACATACACTACCTCTTATTATTGGAATGGAGATATAAAAATATTGGAACTATCACCAAAATAAATGCACACTATTTTATTTATCTGCCCTTCATGGGACCATTTTTCAGAACATTCATTTTAAATCATCGAAGGAATTTCTAGGTAGTTGAAGAGAGTTACAGTAAATATTTTAAATACATATCATAGCTGGGAGCTTGAGCAAAGTAGCCAAAATGTGGAAATAAACGAAGAACAACAATGCCACATAAGCTCAGGGAAACAGTTGACTATGGTAAATAAGGAACTATATCCAATTAATCATTTTTTTCTTATACTGAAGAAGCAAAATGCTGCTGTTGCTACAACTAATACTATAGAAATAGCTTCTATGATTTTATTTTTAAAAGCACAGAAAAAAGGTCCATATCTACTGTAACAGGCACATCTCCACTCTGCAAATGACATGTATAAAAGTCGCTGCATTTTCTGCCACATTTTCATTTTGGCAGACATCTGAATATATTTGGCAGGGCCATGGTATAAGGGGGTAAAAGACAAATGGTTTGTCATGAAACCTTTAACTAAACTGATATTTCAGCAGTGAGGGTGCCAGCATTTTTCTTTTGTTTTCTCCTTTGTACGACATGCATGACAGCCTCATCAGCATTGTTAATAACTTGGCAATACCTGGTCTACTATTCATTGCTCTATCAGTCACTCAAGTGAGTTTCATGAAAACATGGAATGCCAAACCCTTTCTCATGAAATCATGTCTTTATAAGCAATTAAAGTGAGAGGAATGAAATTCTAAAAAGAAAGAAAGATTGAGTTGGGTTTAGAATATGACTTTTTAATATTATTTTCCCACTTGTTCAGAATTAAATATAAAATTGGTAGTATGGACTTCAGTAACAAAGGCAATTTAGAATAGAACAGATCTTTCCTATATTTGTAATACATTTTACAAATGTAGAGTCCCAGTGTATAGATATTAACAAGCCACAATAACTTAGACCAATGAAATTATACAATGAGTATAAAATTTATGTGACATTTACTGTCAGATGGTTGAAAAAAAAACCCCAAACCATCAGTCAAACAAAACAATTGATTTAAATTGGATTCTCTAATTACATCTTCAAGGTCAAGAAATGAGAACAGTTCAAAATATTTTCACAAATGCTACCTAAGACATCTGAAATGGATAAAGAGCCTTGATAGTACAGGGGTTTAGTGCACCCTGTTATTAACACAGCTGCCTGCAATTTCTGCTGGTTCGAATCTCTCCAAGGCTCAAGGTTGACTCAGCCTTCCATCCTTTCTAAGGTAGGTGAAATGAGAACCCAGTTTGTGGGGGCAATAAGCTGACTTTGTATAAAAAATATATACAAAAGAATGAAGGCTATTGCTTAACGCATTGTAAGCTGCCCTGAGTCTCCAGAGAAGGGCGGCATATAAATCAAATTAAAAAAAAATAAAATAAAATAAATATAGATGATGAAACAAAATGGTCTTGAAATCTGATAAATATTTTGTCAGCACATTTTTTTTCATTCAACAGAATTGCAATCCAATGGACCATTATATATCAAATATATATTTGGAAGAGGGGTTACTATCTGTGAACAATTCTTTTGAACCTCAATATTATTCTATAATCTATTAACATTTATCTCAACTGCAGCCTATTCAGTGGCACAGATATTCACTAGTTCTCTCTTACTTGTTCTTTAATGACAAGATTGTTGATAACCTACAAAACAAAATGAGAAAATGGTCTGTACATATTTACAGATACTTAACTTTGATAGTCTCACAGTCACAAACTAGAAAGCTGCCACGAACATAATAGAAATAAGCAATTCTTTCTTTTCAGTGCTACTCATGTGCAAATACAGACACACAATAATTATTCTGGAAAGCTAGTTCTCCTTTTTTTAGGAAGGATAAATAGTTGTAATTCATATTTTACTAAAAAAGAAAGTAAAATGAACTATTTACAAAAGGAAAGAATGAAAATGAATAAAACCTAATTGATTTATAAAGAAAACAAATATGAAGCCTTGTCAATTGCAGACACAATTTGAATATGAAAAAAACCCTTTTAAAAATATGACAGTAATATCTCTAGGATTACATCACTTCAGTCATAAACCTACTATAAAAATAATTTAGGCGTACCTTTGTTCCTATTTTTATAAGGCTACAATATTTAATTATCTAAATGATTTTTTTTTAAAAAAATGATAAAATGCTACCTTAAAATAGGAATTATCTCTTCTTTTATTCAGGAAAGATTGTCACAGCTAAAATGATACCTGCATGATATTTGCAGAAATTATCAAACCCTTCCATATATTTAAGATACCTAGATTAAATAAGAGTATCCAGATTAAGACACCCTCAAAGAAGATCCATGGGATGTAGATTTTCTGTGGCTAACTGAACTGTATCCTATTCTTTCCAAAGGACAGTGGAAGACTGGAAAAGAAAGGGAAAGAGTTGCTATGGAAACTGCACCATATTGAAGAGAGGATTGTTGGTGTGCTAAGTTCTGTCAGTGACATCACTGATAATGTCATCAGTGTATCAGGCAAGGCACCATCATATCCATCTAACAAAGCACTATTCATTTCAATGCAGTTACTCCATTTCTCATAAAAAGCCCAAAGCCAATAGTCAAAATGGCCAAGCCCTAATTTAACTAATGTTAGGGGCTGATTGAAAGCCAGTTCTGTGCTGTTGTTAAGGCATCAGCCTAGAAGCACGCTAGGCTAGATCATGCCTAACCCTGATTTAGGTACGAATGAAGCTAAGTAATCGTGGGCCACTCATAGCCTCTCAGTCCTAGGAAGCAGTGGCAAGCCACTTCTGACATCTAGCCAAGAAAATCTCAGGGATTTGTTCAACGATCATGAGGAAATCAAGACTGACTGAAGTCACAAAATATACAAAATATATAGGAGGCTGATTGAATCCAGCTCTCTTGAACCCCACTAAAAAGAAAATTGTTTTGTTTTCTTTAGTTGGAGCTTCCATTATAGTCGAAGTATTGGAATGATTATCTTCAACAAGATGTAAATTGGTACTGATATTCTGGGCTCCTCAGTCTAAACACTAAACTTGTGTAAGTCGCCTTCTTCTGTCCCTTTACTGATTTTTTCATTGGCATATTTCTCTGCTCTATTAGCAGTTCTTTGGAGCACAAAAGGGAGCCAGGCAACGAAAATGAATGTTATCTAAAAAAGATTTCATTTTATAAAAGAGGCTTGGCCGCCTCCTAAATCTCTCTAACCCATAATTTTTGCATCCTAAATCATATCTAACATTTTATTATAAATATAATAGGATTTCATTTCCCCATCTCTAGTTTATAGGTTCCTTTAGTTTGTACCCAATTGGAAATTTTCACTCAGTGATAACTGTTCAGTATAACAATCAACTATTTTTACAATGAATTTTCAACACAGAACTGCAATTTTTGTTTATACTTCTATATTTTCATAGTGATTCCATTGCTGAATTATATGTAACAAATTAGAATTTATTTTTAAATTCTTATATTTGTTTTTTCAGAGTTTGAATACCTTGAAGGTTGCCTCACTTTTTGTGACTGTCTTATTTAATCAGATTTGAATAAATACATCAAGCATCATGGCAGACTAACCTATGGAACAAACCTTTTGGTGAAGCACTTCAATGAAAACATTATATGAAGACACGACAACCTAATTTTTTTCATTAGATCCAAACTAAATAGTGCTTGGCAATTTCTTTGTTATGATGATAAGTATGCAATGTACTTTGAAACTAAAAAAAGACCCTGTTACGTGACAAGGTTGTTCAAATGGAACATAGCCAGGAAGTTCTTTGTGAAGGTATCAGCTGAGGGAATAGCAACAAATAAACAAATAAATAAATAAATATTGTCACAGCAGCTACACATCTGCCAGTAAGCAATGTTTTGTCAAGTTTGCCATCTGGGCCCTTCAACAATCAATCCAGCCTCTTATGAGCCTCCAGCTGTTTAATCCATCCCTTTAGGAAAAGAAAGGACAGAGATTAAACATGCAGAAAGATTGGAAGTAACTAGTGCAGTCTTCTTCAACTTTGGAGCCTTCAAGATGTAGTATATCACTATTCCCTTTAGGGAATTTGTATTCCCATTCTTTTGGAGGATTTCAAGTTGGAGCACCTGCAAGAGAAAGTCTCTTCCATTCTGATACTGAATTCAAAATTCAGTTTGATTCTGCTATTTTGCTAAAACTTGCTAAAATGTACAATATGGAATTAGAATGTATACAGTAGGTGGTATGAAACAAAGAAAAAATGAACTTGAATTTTACCAAAGTGAAATTTTATATACTGATTTGGGTTTTTAGTCGACTGCTAGGTTGTCAGCAAGATTCCTGATAAGCTTATTGATTTATCAATAGCACTTATATACCACTTCACAGTGATTTAAAGCCCTAAGCAGTTTACAGAGTCAGCCTTTTGCCCCCAACAATCTAGGTCCTCTTTTTACCAACCTTGGAAGAATGGAAGGCTGAGTCAACCTTGAACCAGTCAGGATCCAACTCCTGGAGTGAGCAGTGATTTAGCCTACAAGTACTGCATTCTAACCATTGTGCCATCACAGCTCTCATGATCAATTTCTGTAAAGGGTTCATGGCCTAAGATCCAGTGTAAATTTTTGGCTAGTACAAAACATGAATGATGAACCATTGAATGAAAATTCAAGGTCCCATAAGGCTGCAATAAGCCTACCTACAATTGCCATACTCATTCTTAAGTATGCCTCAACTATGGAAGTACTACTGTGATTGGCAACAGAGTTGATGTAAAGAAGTGGTAAACCTCATGAGTTTGTCTGGGACACGTAGAATATATTGCACACTGTACGATGGTGTTTCTCAATCTTGGCAACTTTAAGATGCCTGGACTTCAACTGGGGAATGGCTAGAAAATTCTGGGATTTGAAGTCCAGATATCTTAAATTTGCCAGAGTTGAGAAACACTACAAGTAGAACAAATGAGAATTTTTTTTAACCTCCTGCTCCTCCTTTTTCTTTATCAGATGAAGAAATAATGAACTTGATATTCATCTTCTTAAGATAACAATTAAGATACCTTTAAATTGGAGGTAGAAAATTACATTTATGCCAATTCCATAAATTAGATCAGCAACAATCTTGATCCCTTTATGATGTTTCTAATTTTTATTTATTTTTATCCTGCCTTTATTTTGGAAAGTAACTCAAGGTGGTGAACATACCTAACACGCCTTCCTCTTCCTATTTTCACCACAGCAACAATGCTGTGAGGTGAATTGGGATAAAAGAGGATCAATGGCTCAAAATCACCCAACTGGTTTTCATGCCCAAGGCAGGACTGGAACTCATGTTATCTTGATTTCTGTCCTGGTGCCTTAACCATTAGACCAAACTGGTTATATATCTAACATTTCTGGTCGAAGTTTCACCTTTATCCCATCCATGAACTATTCACAATTTTCTATGTTAGACATTTGATAAAATGTCTGTACTCTAGAGCCACAGTATAAGATTCCCTCTTCCTTCATTTTTTCTTTTGATCCTGATTCCTAGGAATGGCTTAGAAGCTTATTTCAGTATACTAAAGTCAGTGTACTTCTACTGAATAGATACAAAGCTTTGAGAACTGAATTTGTTTCAAGGTTTTTTCCCCCTAAGATTAATTTCTTTCTTCTAAAAATCTCCTGTGATACATTTCAGTTTATTTCCTTAGTTATCTCTTTAAATGACGCTATGATTTAGTAAATGGACAAAGGAGCAGGGGAAGGTTGATAACACAATTTCATTGATTTTTGTTTAGTGTTATGATTCATCGTATGCCTTATTAAGTTGCAGAGCCTTTGATAAAGAAGTAGAGGTCTACAGCAAGCTGGGCAATGAAAAAAAGCTTAGTTAAAACACTCTTGAAGATAATCTCTTTTGCTCTTCATTGCCAGGCTTTTATTGGATCAATTCCAACTATAAAAGCACACACAGCTATTCCAATTATGCAAAATTCTTCTTGGAGAAAAATCAATTTTTAGCATATTTTTAAAATACGTTCATCGTTTTGCCCAATCTCAATACTTTAGTTTTTCAAATGGAATGGAACTGTGTTGTTTATTTTAATTGCCCTAAGTCTTCCCACTCTCTCCATCACTCTTTCCAAAAGAGTAACTCAGTTCAACTCATTGCAGAAAATAACAGAGATTTGGGACAGGAATTTCCATTGCTCTAGAACTGATTATATTAGGTGAAATGCAAAAAGAAATGAAATTATAAAAGTATGACACTGCTGAGGATAGCAATCATTCACAAAAATAAATTCATTGAAACATTCTGAGCATTGGTAAAGAAGAGAAGGAAACTCTTACCATGTTCTTTATCTTGGCAGGGTGGGGGGTAAGGGGTGGGTGGGTGGTGGGGATGGGGGGAGTATGAAAACCTTCATATTTTTCCCAGGAAATGCAGCAGATTTAGTTTTCCCTGATCCACAGACATACATAATACTCTCCTCCTTCTATTTTCCCCACAACAGCCCTGTGAGAGTACTTGAGAGAGAGTAACTGACCCAAGCTCACACAACCAGCTTTCATGTCCAAGGCTGAATTAAAACCCACAAATTAGCATCCAAATTGGCTTGTTATTTTTCAGCATTCAGTTTTATTTATGAAGCAATTTTTTGACCTCCAGTGTTCTTTTACTCAAGATTCTTTGCTTACACATTGAAGGATCATTTAAAAAACAAACAAACATTGCTACTTCAGATATGAAATGTTTGTCCAGGAAATTACCTTCCCCTGTCCCTCCTTTTTCTTAATAGTTAAATCTAACTCTGTATGTGTGTTCCAGATATAATAAATACAAACCAAATCAAAATAATTAAAACAAGGCAGATTGCCATTGATGCTGTGTGAATCCTAGAAATGCTTTAATTGAGTAAAAGGCGAATGTAATTAACATGCTAATTGTCTGCATGCTGAAGGCTGTTGAAAATGGCTTGAAAAGTCCTTCAGCTCAGTTTGTTTGCCTTCACTCTTAAGCAGGCGAGACAGTTCCCCCCTCACAGCCTTGTTTACATTATTAATTTGCTTAGCAAACTTCTCTCCTCTTGTTTTGGATAGTTAGTGTGCACAGAAGGAGTGAAAACCCTGTTTGAAGAGCACTTGTCAAGAGTGTTATTTGCTCTGGCTCAAGCAGATGAGCAGACAGAATCAGACTGAAATTCAGGGGGGTTCTGCCCCCCCTTTCTTCATCTTCTCCTAGTCACATAATAGACCCTTGGCTTATCAAAGGCTCTTACCTGACTGAGGAGGCACAAAATCAAAGGTAAATTTCGGAGCTCATGGAATTAAAGACAAATGAGATGTCATAATTATCAAAGTGGCTAATTTAGCAAATTAAGCCATTCATATAGGTGACATAATTGCTTGTCACAATCACTCCTTTTCTCATTAGCCTTCTTCCCATCAGCATGAATATGTGAGGCAACATCCTTTAGCACTGGGAAACAAACTTCTGACTGCTGCTATAGCTGCATTAGTACTATAGTTTATGAAATAAGTCAACAGGCATATATGCTTGTTTTACAGACTTTATGGGAAAGAAACGAGACAATTTGACCAATTTGCTGAAATTTCAGATTAAATCAATAACTGTATTGTATTTAATAAACCCACCACCATGCAACATGCTCCTTTGGTTTTGTTGACAGAAATGATTTTTAAACTATTGCTTGATTATAATTTATATTTCCCCTTCAGTGGAGAAAAACATATGTTCACAATGGAACTAGCAGAAGTTTACAGGAGTATAAATGGCTGCTATGACAACATAATCCAAATCCTGCCCCAAAATGGAGTGGTCTTTATTCATGTTGTCATGGTGGCCATCTTGACTTTTTTGGGACCCCACCTTTAGGCATCCCTGGAAGATGTCATGCTTTGTACTGTGAGAATGTCCATGAGCATAGTAGATTTTTGTAAGGCAGATCTAGGAAAGTAGTATTTTCAAATGGGGGGAAAAACTGCTATACCTCTGACACTCCAGCTCCATGGAGCAGTTTTTCTGCTTACCCAACTAATGTACCATAATAACTGCATACACTTGCCAAAGATCCCATTTCTATCCCAATAGCCACAGATGCCTCATTTTCCCTGTTATCTTAAGGACTATGCTTTTAAGTTGCACTTCTTTGCATCTTATTCTGTTAATGTAACCTTATTTTTTGGTCAATGTAATTTTTCCCCAAGTTATTTGAGAAGTATCGATCTGGTATCAATAATGATCTGAACAGATGATTTAAACTTTTCTAAATTTCAGTGAAAGCAGATATTACATTATCTTAGATTTCATATACTCAAGCAAATAATATTTCATATGCAAAATGGGTGAAATTGTTTGAACCGCAACATTATTTATTAGTCAGCAAGTGCAAAAACTACTAAGGTGAATTTTCAGGAAAGAAAATGTGTCTATATTGCTATGTGAATTTCAAGGCATGACATTGTAAATGGGCAAGGTTAAACATTTGGGATTAAAAACATGACTGTGAGATTGATTAGGGTCTTACAGTGTTGTAAAGTTGGTGGAACCTAGCTGACATGACTTATAGTTTGCTGAATTCAGAGAGATTACATTGATGTCATTCATTTGAAGAGATAGTTTATCCTGAATGCATACAGTGAAACTGTCATCTGTATGTTTCACAAATATTCATGTGGCCAACATGTTTTGATTAGAGTAACATCAGGACACAGCATTCAATAGGTCAGATGTCTGAAGTGTTATTAAGCAATGGCAAAATCTGCCATAAAAAAACTCTTTCAGCAGCCTTGGAACTAATGGTGCCATCAAAATCAGTTCTTGCCCAATGCCATTTGTGTTGATATTGTTTCTAAATTGTATCATACCTGTGTTAAGCTTTAATAATGAAGGGCTTATGAAAAAAGCAATGTAGCCTTAAAACACAATACAGCATAACATCATAACATAAACTTATGACATAATAAAGATTAATAATTTTATTATGATATAAGTTTTTGTAATTACTAAGAACTAGGTGAAGGGATGAAGTACAAATTCCGTGGCTCTGGGACATTATCCATGTTGCTTAAGACTGGACTGTCAATTCTGTCAATCTACAGTTGGTTGTATGTGTATATATGTATAACTATTACCAATGTTATTGGGGCTATGTTCTCATTATTTATTTAAGAAAAAACCCATTAGCTTAATTCATACTGAACATTAACCCCCCCCAAATATTAAACCAATTTATGTTTTAATATAATGTATGAACTCAATACAGAAGACAATAAAAATGAAATGTTCTACTTAGGTTAAATATTTGGATTAGAGCATGTGATTACAGTATCTGTATTTTCCTCACTCTTCTTATTCTTTGATTGACAGATTAATTATGTTAGATATTATTTCTACATCATTGTGGTTAATATTAACTAGACTATGTTCATCATCAAGATGTGAAGCCAGAGTTTGAGGAACAGTACATATCTGTTCCTAGAAATATTTATTTTACCTTATTTTATTTATATTGTGCTTTGTTTTTCTTTTTAATAAACAGCTCAAAGCAACAAACATGCCTGATACTCCTATCTCCCCTTATTTTCCCCAAAACACAACAATCCTGCAAAGTGAGTATGGCTAAGAAAGAAGGACTGGCCCCAATCACCAAGCTGATTTAAATGAATAAGGCAGGACTTGAACTCATAGTCTCTTGCTTTCTAGCTTAAAGTCTTAACCATTATACCGAACTGGCTATTATAAATATTTTATAAATATAAATATATTATAAATATAATATACACATTTATATAACTGTAACTATATTACATTATAAATATGCTCCATTAATATTATCCTGTCTTTATAAATGGAGATTGTATCAATTCTTTCTATCTGAAATTTTTATTTTATTTTTAATTGCTTATTGTGGTGCTTATCAGTCTTATTGAAACTTAAATATTTGGACTGTGCTTAGGTCAAAGCCTTTTAATTAAAATAAATAAGTCAATTTTTAAAAAATACATTTTAAAATAAAAGTTTTGCAGGAAATTGCAGGCAAAGTAACAAAAGCAATTCATGATTACAACTGAATAATAGCAATTAAAGCCTCTTTTTTTGCAGTTTTAATATTGCATGACATAATATTCATTGGTACATATTCCTTAAAACAAAATAAGACATAGTATGCATAAGAAATTTTTTTTTAATTTGGAACAGTCTTGATTGAGCCTTCATGATCAGTAGTTTGCCTAAAGAAAAAAAAAAGGAGGAGGGGGGAGAAAGTTACATAGTCTGCATGTATGTGAAATCTTAAAATGAGTTTATTTCGGTCTTGGATGGCTAGCACTTCCCCAGACAGACTTCGTGCACAATCGAGGGGGGCAGGTCTTCTAGACTTTCAACTCCTGATCAAGAAGCAGATAGCAGGAAGGCCTTTGCTCAACTTTGTGTTTTGCAACAATTGTGCCCTTTCCTGGGCCGTGACCATCTCTTTAATTACTTTGCCTTACTACTTATTCCTGTTTTTCTGGACTTTGGAACATTACTATCTTAAAAGAGACAGTACGATAGGATGATCTGTGTACATAATGATCTATATTTGGAGATTCTCCAGCATTATTGCTCTTGTTAATTTAGGAGCAATAGTCATGTGATCTTTCCTAGTTAATGTGGTGGATTGAGCCAGATTATTTGCCAGATTATTTGGACAGAACAGGACGTACATTTATCCTGAATGCAGATTTGGGTTAGATTCATTTGTTGAGTAGGCAAAAGTGAAAATTGTACCTCCATATAGCAAAATATGGCATAATTGTATTTGCATATTGAGATGGTACCATACATTGTTTATCAATTTAATGAGGATTGTACCTGGAATCTTTTACACAAATTTGGATCTGGTAAATAATTGATTGACTGACTGATTATGTGCCATCAAGTCATTTTTATCCCTAAAAGGGTAGAAGCGACGTTTCGACAGAATCTCATCTGCCATCATCAGGCTTATGTGAGGAGTCTTTTGCAGTAACTGCTGTTACTATTTCAAATCTGGTGCTGGTAGTCTGGGATGGCTCCACCTTTTCATTCTGATTGGTTGGGAGTCCCAGTATGTGTTTATTGGCTTGGCTTCAGGTGTATGGTCGGTTTTTCTCCACTAGGTGGCAGGGCTTCATCTCTGTGGCTGGTTTGAATATGATTTGGTTGGGATTTGTACATGTTTTTTGATTAATGCTTGATCTATGTTTTATATTTGGTGTTAAGATTCGTCTATCTATGAGAGCAATTTTCCAAATAGTAGGCAGACGTGAAGTGTCATCCCGTTTATTCATGCAATATGGTCTTTTCTCTATTTCAATTGCCTCTCTGATTATTCTGCCATTGAGATGTTCTATTTTTGCAACTGTTTTTGTTTTATTAAAATTAATATTGTGTCCTGTTGTATTTATGTGTTGAACTAATGATGATGTGTGTTCTTGCTTTTGTATTGAGTCTTTGTGTTCCTCAATGCGCACACTTATTCTTCTGTTGGTCTGTCCAATGTATGTTGATGGGCAGGAAGCACACGGGATTTCGTACATGCCTTGGTTTTCTAATTCTATTTTGTCCTTAGGGTTTCTCAGAATGGACAATATCTTTCTATCTGTGCAAAATATGGTTTTGATGTTGTGTCTATGTAGTACTTTGCTAATTTTATCTGTTGTTCCCCTTATATAGGGCAAGATGGCTTTCCCATTGTTTTGTTCCTCTTGTTGTTTTTTCTTCTGTCTAGGTGTTGCATGTTGGATCATATTGATAACTTTATTTCTACAGAACCCATTTGATGTCAGTACATTAGTTAGTGTATATAATTCTGTTTGTAAATGTGCTTCATCAGCCAGACGTTTAGTTCGTGTGGTTAATGTTTTGGCAACAGAGTTTATTTGTGCTGGATGGTGATGTGATTTGGCATTGAGATAGCGGTTCGTATGTGTCTTCTTTTGATAGATGGTATGTCCTAAGGTGCCATCAGATTTTTTATAAATTAATACATTGAGGAAAGGTAACTGGTTTTCTGATTCTATCTCCATGATGAACTTTATTTTGGAATGGAGGTTGTTCAAATATACTAAGAGGTTTTCCAGTTTATCTCTTCCATGTGGCCAGATCACAAAAGTGTCATCAACAGATCTGAGCCATAATTTTGGTTTGTTAACAGTTTTTTCTAAAGCATTGGATTCGAATTCTTCCATGAAAAAATTAGCGATGACTGGTGATAATGGTGATCCCATTGGATCATGTACAAATGTACATGTACAAATGAACATGTACAAATCCCAACCAAATCATATTCAAACCAGCCACAAAGATGAAGCCCTGCCACCTAGTGGAGAAAAACCGACCATACACCCAAAGCCAAGCCAATAAACACATACTGGGACTCCCAACCAATCAGAATGAAAAGGTGGAGCCATCCCAGACTACCAGCACCAGATTTGAAATAGTAACGGCAGTTACTGCAAAATACTCCTCACATAAGCCTGATGATGGCAGATGAGATTCTGTCGAAACGTCGCTTCTACTCTTTTAGGGATATATCCACAATTACACGGGAAGAAACCCGAAATATTAACTATACACACATATATACCCGTGAAAACTTACATACATACATACATACATACGTACGTACGTGTGTGTGTGTGTGTGTGTGTGTGTGTGTGTGTGTGTATATATATATATATATATATATATATATATATATAATTATATTTACTGACAAAGAAATAAAGGGAGACTGTCAATAAATATAAATTTGCAAAATAGTTTGTTGTGAAAGCGAATGCCTGAGGGCTCTTGGATTGGGGTTGAAAGGCGAACAAAATAAAACAAGCTTTTTACATTATTGATAATTATGAAATAGAGTTTGAGGACAAGTAGTGTTAAGTAAAATCAGTTTTGTTAAAAACCAGCAAGTATCAAATATTTTGATTACAATCACAATTGGTAACCAAACTTAAATTGGTAAAATATTACGGATTAGTAAATGATTACAGAGATACCCTGTTTTCCCCAAAATAAGACATTCCCTGATAATAAGCCCAATGAGCACATGGCAATAAGGCCAAGTGCTTATTTCAGGGTTGAAAAAAATATATACGACAAGGTCTTATTTTCGGGAAACATGGTACTACACGAGAACTACTTTGGTCCAAGCCCAATGCCAGGCTTAGTCAACAAGGTGGTTGATCAATTCTTGTTGCAATCCATGAATCACCATAATACTTGACCAAAAAAAGTGGATGTTGCACTTGCAGGAGAATGTTAGGAAGAAAAGGTACAGATATATTACAGCTAGGAATAGATATAATATTCAGAAATAATTCTATAAATTTCCTTATTAATAATAATAATAATAACTTTATTGTCATTGTACTTATATACACAGTATACCCGTACAACGAAATTCCCTTAACACCCAAAGACCAGGTCAATACATATAACAATCCCCAAACATACTCCCATCCACCACAATTCCCCACCCCTAAACCACCCAAACATCCACACAACAGACCAAGTAATACTGTCCAACAGCTCACTGATGGTGGCCCTTTAGTTCATTGTTAAGTGCAATTATAGCTCTGGGATAAAAACTATTTAGAAAATGTGTGGTCCAGGGGTGAAATGTAAAATTTATTACTACCGGTTCTGTGGGCGTGGCTTGGTGGGGGGGTGGTGGTAATGTGACTGGGTGGGCGTGGCCAACTTTTTTTTCAAAAAAAACTTTTCAAAGCATTTTTTCTGCAAATGCAAAAAAATGCTTTGAAAAGGCTCTGCCAATCAGGCAACACAGCTGGGATCGTCAAAGCCTTTTCAAAGCATTTTTTTAACCACCTCTTCCGCTGAAGAGGTTGCAGAAAAAAATCTTTAAAAGTCTCTCTGACAATCCCAGCTAAGTTGCCTGATCGTCAGAGAGACTAATAAAGCATTTTTTCCTGCAACCTCTTCAGCGGAAGAGATGGTTAAAAAAATGCTTTGAAAAGGCTCTGCCGATCAGGCAACACAGCTGGGATCGTCAGAAAGACTTTTAAAGCATTTTTTTCTGCAACCTCTTCAGTGGAAGAGGTGGTTAAAAAATGCTTTGAAAAGCCTTTGACGATCCCAGCTGAACCGTGCGATCATCAGAGGCTTCTGTCGAGCCGTTCCCCGCTCGCCACCATGGGGAATCATTGCTACAGCAGAACGCACAGATGGCCCGTCGCGCTCTGGAAACCGTGGTTGTGGGATGCGAGAGGGAGGGGGCGTGAATGATATATGCACGGTGGAGGGGGTGTTAGGTTTCAGTAGGCAGGCGGTTACATCGTGGCCGGGATAGGGCCCTTTAAGACATCTGGATGATGCAACAGATTGCAAGAGGTGGCTGACGTCCGGGAGCTGTGGAAATTGGATAATTGTAAGGCGCGCCTATTTAAATGGAGCTGTTTCCTGGAAGCTCTAACGTCGACTTTGTGTTATCAAACCTTGAACTCAGCTTCGATCCCTGTGAACCTGGCGAATGAATAAACCAGACACCTGTTTAAGGCAAACTTCGTGCAGCGTGGTTTGTGAGTGCCCAGGATTCGTAGCAGGGTCTGAGAGAAAGTCGGCGTTTCCCTATTTTCCGCCGCCCTGAGTAGCCCCGACGCAGACGGGATGGCGGAGGGTGTAACAGCGGAGGTGCCGGTCGCTGCGGGTGAGGAAGAGGATACCACCGCCGTCCTGGAGACGCTGGGCGTGCAGAGCAGCAGCGGGATGCCGGTAGTCCGTCCGAAGGAGGTGAAGCCGCAGTTGGTGCGCTCAGGTGAGGCGCAAGACCCCGAGTTGCCGAGTGGTACGAAGAGTGTGGCAGGTGACTGGTGGCAGAGCTCGGCTATTACCAGCTCAGCTACTCCTGACTCACAACCCCCTCTCAAGCCCCCAACCCCTTTCCAAGGTTGGAGAGAACGGAAATGGGTAGATGACGATGAGAACGAGTGGAGTTGCTCCGCTGGGCTCGGAGCCTCCACGTTGGACATATTGCGGGAGAAGTTTGGGGAGGCTAGCTTCCGAGACGCGGCTTCCTGGCAGCCTTGGTTGAGTGGGGCTGGGTCCACTGAGTCGTGGAGGGGAAGTGGTGGCTCTAATCCCCGTTTTAAATTGGCAAGCCCTAAGTTTAGAGTGGAAGGAGGCAGTCACAGGCCCAGGTCCCCGGAACAACAACCTTCAGACCTATCCACCCCTGAGGGTCCCCGTCAGGCAGAGCGTGGGCGGCACCGCGGTATGGGGAGCCATTCTGACCCACGAGATGCCGTAGGTCAACGTAGAGGTGATGGCAGGGATATACAGGGCCCACGAGAGCAACCCCCCTCCCTGGGGGAGAGCAACCCCCCTCCCTGGGCAACGGGAGCGTGGTTTCCCCAGCAGCAGCAACATCTGTGGGGTCCCCCTCCCATCCAAGCTTCCTTTGATGGAAGCCCGGATAGGGTCTCTATCTTTCTGAGTCAGATATTGAGCCATATGGACCTGTATGGTCATATGTATCCCTCGCAGTGGGCTATGATAATCGCCATCACTGCTGTTTTACATGGAGAGGCAGCTAATTGGGTGGCAGACCTCCATAGCGACCATGCAAGAGAACTGGCCGATGTTGGTTTGTTCCTGGAAGCCTTGCAGGCCCGTTTTGAGGATAGTGCAAGGGTCCAGGCGACAGAGGGAGAGTTGTTAGCATTGAGACAGCAAGGTCGACCGGTCAAGGAGTTCGTGAAGGAGTTCCGCACTCTGGCTGGAAGACTTAGGGCGTGGCCAGAACGATTACTGGTACACCAGTTCAGGGCTGGTCTCGATAGGGAGGTGAGGCAAGCGTGTGTGTACCGTGGGCTGCCACCTAGACTCACAGAATGGTTTAAGGCAGCGGTGGAGCTGGAGGTGGGGTTGAGGGAGTTCCGACCCCATCCCTCGCAAGGACCACGATATTCAGCAATCAGAGGCCCGCCGCAGAGAGAGTCAGGGCCCAGTGGAGCCATACTCTTTCGACCTGTGGTGACTGCAAGCAGGGGAGCATTCCGTTGTTTCCGCTGCAATCAAGAAGGCCACCGCACAGCCGAATGTGCTATGCAGCCCTTACAACCTACCCCGTTGCGAGGTCCGACAACCGGAAGTAAAGGGCGAGAACGTGTGCAGTCAACAGCTGAACGTCCGAAGGCAGCCACACCGACACCGTCCAGCAGTACCCGGTCCACATTGAGGGGCAGCAAGAGCCCGCTCGGCGGAGAGGGACTGCCGGTGTTGTCGGATGACAGCGAGGAGAGTGCTCCGGAGGACCCGATGGTAAGTGACCCGATCCAGCCGTTTGTTATCCCTATAACATTACGTAATGTACAAACTTCTTTGACAGTTCAGCAGAGTGCCCTAATCGATTCCGTATGTACCCGTTGTCTGATACGGAGGACGGTGGTGGAGAGCCTGGGGCTCCGCACATTAGCCCTAAGAACACCTATTCGATTTGAACAAATGGATGGGTCCCTGTTAGGGGGAGGGCCGGCCGCATACGTTACAGAGTGTGTACAATTGGAAATTGGGGAACATCAGGAACAACTCTGTTTTGTAGTGGTGGACCGTATGATTGAACCCGTCATATTGGGACTCGCCTGGCTCGACAAATGGCGTCCTCTGATATGGTGGGAGGGTGGCTATCGAAAGCTACGTCTTAGTAGGGGTCCGGAACCACTCCCTGAGGCTAATGCACAAGTCCAGGGTTGTGATGAGAAAACGGACACTGGTGTGGGTTATCCGGACGTGTATGGGGATTTGGCTGCAGTATTCGATGAGGCAGAGTGCGAAACATTACCCCCACACAGAGCAACCGATTGTGCTATAGAATTAATTCCTGGAGCCCAATTGCCGAGGCCTCGCATGTATGCAATGACGAAAAAGGAATTGGATGAACTTCGTCAGTATATAGACAGGAACTTAGCTAGGGGTTTCATCCAGCCCAGTCGGGCTCGTATGGCTGCTCCTGTCCTGTTCCGTGAAAAGAAAGATGGCGGTCTACGTTTGTGTGTGGATTTTCAGGGCCTGAATGCCGTATGCGTTGAACACCTATACCCTTTACCTCTAATGAAAGACCTTTTGACCACGTTAGCAAAGGGGAAGATATTTACTAAGCTTGATTTGCGAGAGGCCTATTACAGGGTACGCATACGCCCAGGGGACGAGTGGAAGACTACCTTCAATTGCCCTTTAGGAAGCTACAAATTCAGAGTCATGCCCTTTGGGTTACAAGGTGCTCCAGCCGTCTTCATGCAAGTCATAAACGAGGTTTTGCATGAGCATTTGTATCGTGGTGTCCTCGTCTATCTTGACGATATTCTGATCTATTCAGACAATCTGGAGGAACATGTGCGTCTGGTACGACAGGTTTTGACCAAATTGTTAAAGGCATGGCTCTTTGTAAAATTGTTTAAATGTGAATTCCATCGCACACAGCTAGATTACTTGGGGTATCGTATTTCGGGTAAAGGGATAGAAATGGATCCGAAAAAAGTAGCAGCCGTATTGGAGTGGCAGGCGCCCAAGACCAGGAAGCAATTGCAGAGCTTTCTTGGCTTTGCAAATTTCTACCGGCAGTTTATTCCATCTTTTGCGCAGGTAGCTCTGCTTTTAACTGACCTCCTAAAAACGAAACACGTAGTAGGTAAAGTGAGGCCAGGGCAGCCGTTACTGTGGACACCAGAATGTCAACAGGCGTTTGAGCAGCTGAAAAGGTTATTCTCTCGGGAGCCTGTCTTAAAACATCCAGACCCCCTATTACAGTTCATAGTACAAGCAGATGCGAGTGACGTCGCTGTAGGAGCTGTATTACTACAGAGGGCAAAGGATGGGACTTTATGTCCCTGTGCATATACGTCCCGCAAGCTAAGTCCTACAGAACGCGGCTGGGCTATATGGGAAAAAGAGGCTTTCGCGGTCAGGTGGGCGTTAATTACCTGGAGGCATCTGTTGGAAGGTGTTGATATCAAATTCGAAGTTTGGACAGATCATAAAAACTTAGAGGCTCTCCAAACACCAAGGAAACTGTCGCCCAAGCAAGTCCGTTGGGCACAGTACTTTCAACGATTCAATTTTGACTTGAAATATGTTCCTGGAGGAAAAAACTTTTTAGCCGATGCGTTGTCAAGGATGCCTCAATTCAACAGCAAAAGAGAGGAAGTGATACAAGCTATACTGCCAACAACCCAACAAGTAGGCCAAGTGCATAGAACACCTATATTGTCTACCTGGGCGGATGAGGTACGGAAGGCTGTAGTAGATGATCCATGGATAAAGAAAAACAAAACAATGGTCACAATTCGAAACGGTCTAGCCTGGAGAGGAACGAAATTGTACGTACCGACTGTTTTACGGTCAACAATTTTAACCAGATGTCATGACGCCAAAACAGCGGGTCACTTTGGTTTTCTCAAAACCCTACATCTCACTCGTCGACAGTGGTTGTGGCCCCGTATGCGGAAGGACGTTGAACAGTATGTAAAGAATTGTAAAGTCTGTGCAATCTCAAAACCAAAGGTTGGCAAGCCGCTCAGTCTCCTACAATCGGTGGCATGTCCTAATAGACCATGGGACAAAATAGGGATGGATTTCATTGTAGACCTACCTGATAGCAAAGGCCATACGGTCATCTGGACGATAATCGACCTGTTCTCTAAACAGGCCCACTTTGTTCCGTGTAAGGGATTGCCATCAGCCAGAAAATTAGCTCAACTGTTCATACGTCATGTATACCGGTTGCATGGAGTTCCCAAAAGGATTATATCAGATAGAGGAGTACAATTCACAGCGCGATTTTGGCGTGAATTCCTCACGCTGATAGGATCGTCTCAGGGGTTGAGTTCGGCCTATCACCCAAGTACCAACGGGGCTGCCGAAAGGGCTAATGCGATGATAGAAAGATATCTGTGTTGTTATGTTTCCTATCAGCAATCTGATTGGTCAGAGTTCATACCCTTTGCGGAAGTAGCATACAATAACGCGGTACACCGAAGCGTTGGAGTTACACCGTTTCAGGTAGTATATGGCCGGGACATTGCTGCGATACCAGAACTTGGGGTACAAGACCAAGCACAGGTTACCCCGAGGGAGTGGGGGGTCCAGATTGGGCGTCTATGGCCGGTAGTTAAACAGTCGTTACAGAAAGCGGCGAAGGAATACAAACGATATGCCGACAGAAAGCGAGCAGATCATAAACCTTTTCGAGTGGGGGAGCAGGTGTATGTATCCACTAAGTATATCAAATTACGATTACCTAGTAAGAAACTAGGTCCCAAGTACATCGGCCCATTCCCGATCACCAAGGTCATAAATCCGGTAACAGTAGAATTAAAGTTGCCTCCACTGTTAGGTAAGTTATACCCGGTGTTTCACAGCAGTCTACTGAAACCAGCAAATGAAGTACGTGAACCCCTAGAACGCCCAGGGCCATCTAGTGATAGCCAATATGAAATCGTAAACATTTTGGATTCCAAGATGCAGAGGGGAAGGCTAAAATATTTAGTCCAGTGGAAAGGCTATCCGTTGGAGGAGGCGTCCTGGGTTCCGGTGGAAGATGTACATGCAGAAAGGTTACGGAAAGAGTATCACAGGAAACATCCCCTCAAGCCGGGTAACATTAGAGGGTAATTGTGCCAGTTTAATGCTAACTTGTCCCTTTCTCTTTATAGGAGGACTCCTGGTAGAGGGAGCCGCCTGTCGAGCCGTTCCCCGCTCGCCACCATGGGGAATCATTGCTACAGCAGAACGCACAGATGGCCCGTCGCGCTTTGGAAACCGTGGTTGTGGGATGCGAGAGGGAGGGGGCGTGAATGATATATGCACGGTGGAGGGGGTGTTAGGTTTCAGTAGGCGGGCGGTCACATCGCGGCCGGGATAGGGCCCTTTAAGACATCTGGATGATGCAACGGATTGCAAGAGGTGGCTGACGTCCGGGAGCTGTGGAAATTGGATAATTGTAAGGCGCGCCTATTTAAATGGAGCTGTTTCCTGGAAGCTCTAACGCCGACTTTGTGTTATCAAACCTTGAACTCAGCTTCGATCCCTGTGAACCTGGCGAATGAATAAACCAGACACCTGTTTAAGGCAAACTTCGTGCAGCGTGGTTTGTGAGTGCCCAGGATTCGTAGCAGGGTCTGAGAGCTTCTTTTTTTTACTTTTAAAAGCATTTTTTTCGGCAGAAGAAGTTGTAGAAAAAATGCTTTTAAAAGTAAAAAAAAAAAAAAAAAGCCTCTGATGATCGTGTGGCTCAGCTGGGGGTGGGGGTGGTGCAGGGATTTTTGCTACTGGTTCTCCGAACCAGCCGCTGCCATCACTACTGGATTGGGTGATCCGGTCCGAACCGGGAGCATTTCACCCCTGGTGTGGTCCGAGTTTTATTTGTTCTGTATCTTCTGCCAGAAGGCAACAGTCCAAAAAGATTGTAAGCAGGATGGAAAGAGTCTCTGAGAATGTTATCAGTACAAAAAGGAAGAGGTTTGCCATTACAAAGAGGAAGAAGCCATAGTGTGTGCTTTTGATTAGAAACTTCCATAAAACTGACACAACTGATCATCTAGTGAAGTCACAGAGAATAGATTATTAATATCCTCATTTATTTGCCTATAATTCAACAGCATCAACACTATCATTTGGCAGACATATTTTATTTTTGCACGCAAACATGGCTACTAGCCATCTCATATTATTTATTATGAGTCTAGGACATGTATAAACAAATGGTTTAATTGTATAAATACATAATTTAATGGAAGATAATATCTTTCAAATTTGATTGCCCCGTAATAAAATTATTTAAAATATTTGGCATTCATCTGTCAAAAATAGCACACATAATTTATATCTTAGGCAAATAATTAAACAAATTAATTCATAAAGCAATTTATCACAAGGCACAAAGAAATTATATTATTTTTTTCATAGTGAATTTTTAACTCAAATTGTTATTATTAGTTTACTATTATTAGTTTATTATTAGTTGTTATGCAAATTATTAGTAAAATTCTTAATTAAATTGCTTATCTTTACTGTTTTCTGTTTAGCTAAGTCTAATAAATGTAACATAAAAACATTTTTATTAAGAAATAAATAATCATTCCTTTTATTTTTAACTTTAATGAATGTTATTTTTTTTCTCTAAATCATAAAAAAGTAGGATGTACATAAAATGCTGGTAACTGGATGAAAACATGAACATTTTGTTTGGTCTCTGAAGAATGCAAAAGCAAAGACTGAGACAAAGTTGAAGGACCCAGCTAGGTCAAATTGGATGAAAAGGATAATAATCTATCTTGTGGTGGCAAACTGCCATTGACTACAAATACCAATGCCATCTGGCTTGCTGTCAGTGGTGGCAAAAAATCAACTTAAGATCAGATTTCAAGAACAGGTGGCAAAAAGCATTTGTTACATGTGCTTCTGACAGATCTGGTTCACCTGGACATTCACTCATTGTTCCATGTTGTCATTGGCTTTTGACCCAGTGCAAGTTAGCCAGTAAGCTCAAATAGAAAAAGAAGAAGAAAATTGAACTTCAGCCATTATAAAGAATGAAAACTGGGGTACATTAGCAGCATGGACAAAAGAGGAGGGGAAAGGCCAAAATTAGGGTAACAAAGGAGCATGCCGAACAATGAACAGACACTCTTAATGAATTTAAGGAGGTTATATCGTTCACCCAAAGACTTTATAAAAGTTGACAAGTGTCAAAATTGTAGCAATCGTATCTGAGATGTGGATGAAGAAAAAAAACCCAACTCGGACCAATTCCCGCAAGATGAAGTGGTTGTGGATTCAGAAATTCTTTGTCTCAAAGAACATTCCATCTCAGAATCTGGATTGGGTTATTCTCCTTGATTACAAACTAGTTATTGTTGTAGACCCACAGCTCCTGCTTAAAGCACAGTTTAACCTGGCGTATCAATTATTATCTCTTCTGGAGTAGGAGCCATTCTCCTGTCTTAATCATTTCTACTACTTCAGTGTGTTTTTCATGAGTCTGCCCTTGACCACTCAGAAACTACAGTTGTTCCAGAATGAAGCAACTCATGTAATTTTGAGCATGTATGGGCTCTGTCCTGTCTCTGGCAAACATTTTATTGAATTATAAGATGCAAAATGCAAAAGTAACTAGGAAAGCAGTGGGAGAAAGCGGGGGGGGGGGGGGGGAAGAGAAATGAGGAAGGGTTGGGAAAAAGAAGCATTGACTTCCGATTCCCTCTGTTGCAGTATAATAAAGCATTAACATCAACTTTTTGTTTTTTTCATAATAATATCAACTAGCCATTTCTATAAGCATCTATCAATCTAATTGGTAAACCCAAGGGCTCTGTCATGTCTCAAGCTATGCACTTACAACACAGAGAGGTTTACATAACTATCAAGTTTAGCAGCAAATAACAAATAGCTAGGAACGTTGTGTGTAAATACACATATATATCAATTCCCCAGTCTAGTACAGGGATGATGAAACTTTTCAGCACCATGTGCCCAAACCAGAAAGCACACGTGCGCACACGTGCATTTTCTTCGCACAATGATGGAGTGCCAGAAACCTGAAGACCAGGTAGTTGGTGCACACATGGTCTTCAGGTTTCTGGCGCTTCGGTGCACACAAAGACCAGCTGGCTGGCGCATGCGCCAGAAACCAGAAGAGTAGCTGCCGACGGTGCGCATGCCCACAGAGAGGGCTCTGGGTGCCACCTCTGACATGTATGCCATAGATTCACCATCACTGGTCTAGTAAATCTAGTAATTTAGAATCTAAATCCAAAACAGTAGGCTTAAGAGTGATCAGACAACCTTCAAGGTTGAAATATCATAGCAGAGTCATCAACCAGTCCAGTTCCAGAGTTACAGTTGCAAGAGTTCAAAATGGAAGGCAAGACAAAGCTTAGGTTAGCAAATGGTTGTTGTCCCAGAGGGCTTGAGCTTGCTGTTTTGTTTAAATGGAAGCAATCCTAGTGTTGCTCATTTGGAAGGACAAAGTTCCTTTCTTGTGAGAAGTCTTGCAAAGTGCCTTTGTTCTGCTCTCTTCTTTACAGTGAATCCTTGAATTAGGAGGAGGTAACCACTCACCTCCTTCATCATCCAAGACCAGGGGCAGTTATGGCTCCTGATTACGGGGTGGACCAACTTTCTATCTGCAGTTGTCCAAATAGCAATTCATCTGGTAATTCTGGCTGCTTGTGGTTGTTTTTTTCATCTGACCCTATTTATTTCAACACACCTAAAAATGAAGACAAATTGAGAGATTCTTTATGTATACATTTTATTTATTTTTTAGAAAATTTATATTGCTGCCTATTCGCACATGGTGACTCAAGGTGGCTTACACAGATATAAAAAGATAATATATATAAAAATAAAAAGAATAAAAGAAAATAATATAATAATATAATAGCCTGTTACCCCTCATCCTGGTGACAACACATCAGACAAGCCATTGTGTGTATAACATCATTTGTTTATGCATATACATTAGGTTAGTTTTTATGATTGTTTTGCATATGAAAATTTTGTTTTTAATTTATTAATGTTACTGTTATTGATTTGGGGTTGGAATTTTAATCCTTTTCCTGTAGTAAAGCCTAGCAATAATTAGAGTAGAATATAAATCTAGTAAAATGAAAAAATTTGACAATACATGAAGAACTTGCAGTGTCTCTGGATAACTGGAAAATAAGGGATAAAATGTTTACTTTGAAAGGGAAAAGAGAATGAATCTGAAAACGATAGCACAGTTGCCTTGACTGTCAAAATTGAAAGATATTATATTACTCTATAAAGAATTACATTGCAAGCAAAAAGAAGAATCTTCATGCCTTAAATGGATTCTATATATAGTGCTGCTGGCCAGTTAGCAGCTATGCCATCATATTTTCCAATTCCAGTTCCACTGGGGTGGATATGATCACCTTCCTTGAGCACCTTTCTCACTACTATCTCTACATCTCCTCCTTTGTATTTGCTCTTTATGGAGAAATTAATTCAGGAATGCAAAAAATGTTTTATGTAGTGTGTTCAGTGTTAACACTAACACTGTTAACAATAAATGAGTAGAAATATTGATTAAAGTAAAAGCAAAAGTAAATAAAAGTAAATATTTTGGGCTTGAATTCCTATAAACTGAAGTCTACTACATCTGGAAAGACCAGAATAAAGCTGTTTGTTTGTTTGGTCCTTGTAACTCAGTACTGACTACTCTGATTGTCAACTAGATAATACAGGAAGTCCTCAATTTATGACCAGTCATCTAGCGGCCATTCAAAACCCTGACGGACTCTGGAAAAGGGGCTTAGATCCCAGATTTGAAGTTCCGACACCTGTCCCACCCCTCACAATCATGTGACCACATTTTGGGCACTCGGCAACTGTATTTATGGCCATTTGCACATATGACTGATTTTTTAAAATGTTTTTTCTGACAACCAGCATTTACTTTTGTTTTCTTCTAAAAAAAAAATCACACTCCATAGCAAACTATGGGTTTGCTTAACATCTGCCCCATTTACTTAAAATAGTAAACCCTAACCTTAACCCTAACCTGTGTTATTTTTATTTTTTTACTATTTTATTAGCTCATCAAAATATAAAATACAGAAATACAAAGAAAAATGGAAGTAATGGGAAAATAAGGGAGGAAAAGGAGAAGAGAAAAAAGTGTAGGGAAAGGGAAAAGTAAAAGAAAGGCATTGACTTCCAACTCCTTTTGGTGCAGTAAAATAAGGTATTAACATTAAACATCAACTTTTTACTTTTATATGATAATATCTGTTAGCAATTTCTGACCTATCTAATCTGAAAAATCCAAAATCAAACTTTCATTATTTTCCATCTGAAGTACAAAGTCCATAATATCTTTCACCATAACTGAAATATATTATTTAATCATAAGTCCACACATCTGGTTTCACCACCATTTCTTTTCTTTAAAAAGCTCCTGGGGAGATACCTTAAGAGGCATCTTCCAAAAGAACCTTACTTTATATCTATTCCAAACTCTTAGGATGGCATGTCTCTGATTATTAAAATCAATATTTATTTTAACCTTATCATGCCATAAAAAGCCATGCCACCGAAATCTTAATTCATGGCTCTCTAACTCAAGTAACCTCTTATTTTGCAGAGTACAAAAACCTACCTTTTAGCCAGACCAAACAACAGGCATCAAAGCAGGGGTGAAATGCTCCCAGTTCGGACTGGATCACCCAATCCGGTAGCGATGAAGGCGGGTTGTTTGGAGAACTGGCAGCAAAAATCCCTGCCCACCCCCCCATGCCCAGCTGAGCCGCACAATCGTCAGAAGCTTTTTTCTACAACCTCTTCGGCTGATAAAATGCTTTTAAAAGTAAAAAAAAAAAAGCCTCTGATGATTGTGCGGCTCAGCTGGGATCGTCAAAGGCTTTTAAAAGAAAAAAAAGCCTCTGCTGATCAGGCAACTCAGCTTTGATTGTCAGAGGCATTTAAAAGAAAAAAAGCCTCTGCTGATCAGGCAACTCAGCTGGGATTGTCAGAGCCTTTCGAAAGCAAAAGGCTCTGACAACCTCTTCACCGAAGAGGTTGTAGAAAAAATGGTTTTAAAAGTAAAACAAAAAAAATGGCCACACCCACCCAGTCACATTACACCACCACTACCCCCCCATCAAGCCATGCCCACAGAACTGGTAGTAACAAATTTTAGTTACTACCACTGCATCAAAGTACAATTTCATATCTGGTAACCACAAACTTCCTTTTTCCTTGCATTATTTTGCAATAATTTATATCTAATTCTTGGGTTTTTCCCCCTTGCCATATAAACTTGAGGTGTGCATATGCCATTGTTCAGTATTGGTAAAGTCTGAAACAGAAAAAGTATCTTTAGTAAAACATACATCTTAATTACAGAGCATTTACCCAATAATAATAATACAGTAGAACCTCTGGTCATGACCATAATTTGTTCCATAACCTTGGTTGCAACCTGATTTGGTCGTGACCAAACCTAATTTTGGAAATTTGGTGCTTCCAAAAAGATTGTGCAGAAGGGGACATCAGCCGCAGAAAAAAATATTGTGAATTTTTTGGTCAGAACCGATTTGGTCAGGGTTGGAAGCGTTCTACTGTAGTGCAATGTTCTCCATTTTAATAAGTCTTTTTTAATATAATTTTAAAGAGGCACAAATTTAATTAATTAATTAATTAATTAATTAAACTTATATACCGCCCTTCTCCCCAGGTGGACTCAGGGCAGTGGACAGTCAGAAATTAAAACACATATAGTACAAAAGTTAAGAAAAAACTAAAATAGATTAAATCAACGGCATTACCAATTTAAAATCCCAAATCTATAAAATCAAAAATTTCCCAATTTAAAACCCAAAAACCAATAAAATTAAAAGATTAAAAATCCCCATTAAAACCATTTAAGCAAGGCCGGCTTGTTGGAATAAATAAGTCTTCAGGGCCTTGCAGAAAGTGCGGAGGTCCGGTATCAGTCATATTTCAGGAGGTGATCTTTCCCCGTCCACACACACACACAAACACAGCCAGCCGAGGGTTAAGGAAGCACTTGGCACACACCCAGGTCTTTATCTCCAACTTGGCAGCGATATACACACCATCTGCCAAGTGCTTTATTTCCACAGAAACAGAAAGATAATATACTCAGCGTACAAGAGTCCAACAAAAATAAATATTCCTCTCAGCAGTTTCGGACGAGGCTTTAGTGACTATCCAAGGTTTATTTTTGTTCGTCACAGGGATCACTGGCCACCACCCTCTATTATATAGTCTCTGGGGTGTGGTCCAGTGACTCAGTTCTAATCCCTAGCACGCCTCCTGAGCTGCTGCAATCGTTTATCACGCCTTCGGAGGCGTGCGTCCAGGAATGATGTCTCTCCTTCACTCTCATCCGAGACACCTGTCTCCCTGCTAATCTCCTCTCCCTTGGCCGGCTCCTGAGACAGTGCCAGAGGGGAGGTGCCTGGAGAGGGAGGCCTGGCTGACTCCTCTTCCTCATGCTCGGAGCTTTCTTCCTCCAATGGGATAGGCTCAGAGGGCGGGGCCACAACAGGAGGTAGCTCATTCCACAGGGTGGGTGTCCCCAAGAGAAGGCTCTCCCCCTGGGGGCCACCAGCCGACATTGCTTGGCCGACGGCACCCTAAGGAGGCCCTCTCTGTGCGAGCGTATTGGTTGGTGGGAGGTTATCGGTAGCAGCAGGCGGTCTCGCAAGTATCCCGGCCCTATGCCATGGAGCGCTTTAAAGGTGAGAACCAACACCTTGAAGCGCATCCAGAAGACCACTGGGAGCCAGTGCAGCTCGCGCAGGAGAGGTCTTATGTGGGAGCCCCCTGTTGCTCCCATAATCACCCGCACGGCTGCATTCTGGACCAGTTGGAGCTTCCAGGTGCACCTCAAGGGGAGCCTCATGTAGAGCCCCATACAAACACTAACTATTTATGTTGAAACAGTTAGGTTTGTATTTGTCAATACCCTAACCCTAACCCTAACCTCAGGTAATTCACCTTTTCTCCACCTTAAAACCAATTTTTTAAGTCAATATTTCACAATTCTAAGAGGTCATATTCTTAACAAGCATTGTGTTTTAAAAAAAATATTTATTATTTATTTACTTATTTACTATTTTTTATTTATTTATTTTAAGGCCTCGGTGGCAGCAGTGGAGGGGTTGGTTTTGCCCACACAATCTAATTCTGCGCACGCACAAATGAACCTTTGTGTGCTCGCCCACCGCTGGGAAGGCTGGTTTCAATGAGCTATGGACTGGTTGGGAACCCCCGCTTTACAATCATCTCCTTTTGTAAAATAGATTCATTCAATCTTCATTAATAATTCAAGAGAGAAGGGTCAAACTCATCATCAATCATGAATCTCTGCACACCCACAAGAGATCTAAGTTCAGCCCACCTTAAATTCATTTCTATTCTTAACTCCTGCTAATTTCTATTGACCCTTAATAGTTCAGATTCTTGTAGAGAGCTTGCAATAAATCTTTATATTCATTTGAATTGCTTGAATCTCCTGATTTCTCTGGTACTTGACAAGAAGTGGATTATGATTAGAGAAAGATTTAGATAAAATATCAATTTTTAAATTTTTATTTGTAAGACTTTTCGAGATTCATATCATATCAATTCTCAAAAAAGGTTTGTTATTCTGAAAAAAAGTATATTCTTTAGGAGAGCCATTTCTTTTGCCTCCATGCATCTATCAGTGCTGAATTGTCTATCATTTTGAAGAAAGTTTTTGGTAATTTGCCCTAAGATCTACTTCTGCACATGCAATATTCCCTGCAAACAGAAAGAATTATACTGATCCATTGTGGCATATTTTGCCCAGAATTTCACTAGTGTAATCAAAGCCCAATTTTACATAAAACATCTTTACACTGTTCTGTGCAAGATAAGATCTCTTATTTATAAATTGTGTTGAAATAACACAATTGTTGATTAATATCCTACTGATCTGTAGGTTCATGCAGCATATTGACACACACCTAAAATGTCATTCAATACTATAACAATAGCAAATGTAAAGGTAAAGGTTCCCCTCGCACATGTGTGCTAGTCTTTCCCGACTCTAGGGGGTGGTGCTCATCTCCGTTTCAAAGCCAAAGAGCCAGCACTGTCCGAAGACATCTCCGTGGTCATGTGGCTGGCATGACTAAATGCCAAAGGCACATGGAACACTGTTACCTTCCCACCAAAGGTGGCCCCTATTTTTCTACTTGCATTTTTTACATGCTTTCGAACTGCTAGGTTGGCAGAAGCTGGGACAAGTAACAGGAGCTCACCCCGTTACGCAGCACTAGGGATTTGAACCACTGAACTGCCGACCTTTTGACTAACAAGTTCAGCATCTTAGCCACTGAGCCACCACGTCCCTCCTATAACAATAGTACTTAGACTTCATAGTACTTTACAGCCCTCTCTAAGCAGTTACAGCGTCAGCATATTGTCCCCAACAATCTGAGTTCTCACCTTGAGCAGCTCAGAATTGAACCCCTGGAGTGAGCAGTGAGTTAGCCTGTAGTACTGCATTCTAACCACTACATCATGACAGCCACAACACAGTATTCTATTGTAGCTGTCCCTATATATATAGATACTTTGTTTTTATGTTTTAATAATGCTGCTTTCAGATGTGCTTCTGTAAATTCTGCCATTTAGCAGAATGAGATCCTTCAGATAGAATTTCCTGGAGATCAGTGGTAATAAATAGCTTTCTTACTGAAAAACTCTTGTATTTTCTGATTGCGACATTGACCCAGATTTTAAGGAAATTTGGGCACCCTTAGCTATTTTCTGCTTGAGCTCTTTCTACCAATGAATTAGCTGGTAGAGAAATAAGGATTGAATATCAAGTCAATGCTTAAAAATACATTATGTATCTGGTGTTAAAACTGAGGATATGCTGAGGGAACTATTATGTAAGGCTTTACCTTCTATTACTATTTTCCATCTTTTTTATTCTTTTCACTTAATTGTATTTCATTTTAAATCACAATTGATTGATACTTTCTAGAGCAGATGAATATATAAATTCTTTTTTTAAAAAAATAATTTTTATTAAACAGTTTGTCTTTAAAAACAACATAAAAACAATCGCACACATATAAAAACAAAATATGCCAAGACATGACATATTGAACATTACATAACATTAATGGTAATTTTACAGCATTTCGTATTGACTTACGTATTTTGCTTTTGTAGTTCTCTATTCCATCATTTCTATTTACTACTCTATAGTAGGATAATCCATTACTCCAATATATTCATATACATGCATACATACATACATACATACATACACACACACATATATATATATCACATTATAATATTCATTATAATATTATAATAAAAGGGTATCTAAATTCTGTTGGCATAAGAATAGACAAGGAGCATTAACAGTAGAATAAAATAATATAAAACAAGTTCAAAACATTTTGCTTGCTTCATTCTTGCCGAATTCATAAAAATGAATTGTTTATTGATATTCTAACTTCTCATTTAAGATCAAGAAATCCTTGGGAAAAAATCATTATAGAATTCATATAAATAAAGTTGGCAACTAAGGAAAGGAATATCACAAGTTAATCCTCAGTTCAGCTATTCACAAATTGCCAAAATATATGGCTGATGGCCATCCTGGTATGAAAGAGTTTACTCTTTGCCCTAGCCTCACCATAGCAATTTTTCAGTACAGTCTGGGGGATAATTGGATAGAATTTGGTTGCCACTTTTAAAATTAAAATACATTTTTAATGTCCACTAAAAAGTCATCCTTGCTGATTCATACTAACGCACAACTATGCTCTAATGCTGTCAGATTTTTAATTTCAGGAAATATAAACATGAGTTTTGAAGCTCTTGAACCAAGGATATAGCATCATTTTCAATGCCATGATAATACGGCCAGTCTTCCTTTCCATATAAAATGCAGGGACTTGACACAAACAAACTGCTCCATAATCTATTTCATGCATACCAATTCAATCAAGCACCTCTAGTAATTATTTTTTTGGCTGATAACCATTTCACCTGTATTTTGTTCCACTGACACAGAAAACACTGCAGCCAATTGTCCCTATTACAGTTCCTCTATTTCCCCCTAGTGCACTTCCATGGGGAAAAAAGATGTGAGCATGGAGTGTACTTAACTGCCAGCCTGAATGGCTCTGTAATGTAGCTTCAGCATGGCATAAATTAAGCTGTCATTTTTTTGGCAGCAAGTGCAGAGAGGCGATTTTCCTGTACTGTAACATTTGAAACAACAATTTTCTGGCTCCAGAACTAACTGACAGAATCTGTGTGATACATGCTTGATGTGGGTGCTCTGAGTGGCTGTAACTGGAAACAGCCTTGGGGGAAAGTATTGTCTTTAGGAGGAAATCAAGCTTGTAGTATTTCCTAGTTTTTCCAAGAGCCCTGCCATTCAAGCCATTTAAGAAGATTTAAAATACACACACACACACATTCACCCTTCAGCTTCCAATTTATTAGGCTTTGCAAGATGTATGCAAAACTAGCTTCCCTATATGCAACCCGCTATTTTTGATCACTGTTGTATCCATTAGCAAGATTGCTCACAGAGGGAGAGGGAAGGCCACTAGGTTTTATTGGCCTGGGTAATGAGATGACAGACTGAGTAATGGCTAGGTTTTTAGAAGCCGGCTTGAAATTCTTGGCTGAAGACAATTATGAGCAGCTATCAATGAAGGGTGGAAGAGAGTTGCTCCTTCAGAAAGAGTTAAGAAAATCAGTTTTCCGTGAATAACAAGCAGCACCATTAATATGTATAGGTGCACTTATTTATTAATATTAATCCAGAATTCCATTTCTCAAAAATCCTAAGCAAAATTTGTCTTTCAATCAATCATCACCTGCTATCATTAATGTCTAGAAAGACTTCTATGTACATGTTTAAGACTTCTAAACATATATTGTTCCCTATTGGTCTTTTACATTATGTCAAAATTATTTCCAAGTCAAACCACACCAGTGGATGAACAGTAAGCAATAGATTCCCCCTATGAATCAGGAAACCAAGATTAGAGTAAATTTTCTTTCACTATTTTCCATTGCACCAAGATATATCTTTAGATAGCTTGACAGCCTAACTGATGACATTTTATTATTTATTTCCCACACTGCCACTATCCATTCTTTCCAATGTATTTAAACTACTTATGTTCAGAAGTGAATCCTGAACGTAGAAATTGTTTCCTATGCTGCAGCTAACATGAGATTGGTCAAAACCAAAAACACTATTGTTGGTTTGAGCAAAGAAGGAGGGAATGGCTGTGATATTGCGAGACCGCCTTCTGCCGCTGATTGCCTCCCACTGACCAGTACGCTCCCACAGAGAGGGACTCCTCAGGATGCCGTCGGCCAGGAAGTATCAGCTGGTGACCCCCAGGGGGAGGGCCTTCTCTGTGGCAGCACCTGCCCTCTGGAACAATTTGCCCCCGGAGATACGAAGGATACTAGATATCCTTCGCCTTTTGCCGTGCCCTAAAAACTTTCCTTTTCCATCAAGCAGGGCTGGCATGAACCCCCCCCTCCCTTTTTAGCTCTTTTTTAGTTCTTTTTAGCTTTTTAGCTTTTTAAGTGTAAATTGGGTTTTAATTGGATTGTTTTAAATTGTGGGCCAAAGCTGTATAATTCTTTTAATTGATTTTAAATTTTGTATTGGTATGTTTTTATCCTTGGTGTACACCCCTCTGAGTCCAATAGGAGAAGGGCGGTATATAAATTGAATTAATAATAATAATAATAATAATAATAATAATAATAATAATAATAATAATAATAATAATAATAATATCTTCCTCCCAAATTGGAACCATCTGAGCAAAACTTTCACATTTGATCATTCCATAAATAGTTGAGGGTACAGAAACATTACATTTTGTTGGTGTGGGGTAAGGGCGGCTCTCTATTAAGACAGAGAAAAAATTCAAGTACATTTTCCAAAATATCAGGAAAATGGTTCGTTGGACAGAAATAAGATCCTCCAATGCTTAATGCAGGATATAAGCCATACCTATTTCTATATAGTCAATAGATACATAAAGAACAAATGAACAATCAGCAGGGAACATTGTCAGGCTATATTATTTCCAAAAATGTGCAAAACAATACTTAGGCAAATTTCTTTACCAACCAACTATTAAAAGTTAATTCCTAATATTTCTAAGAATAGTTGCAAGAATTGAGTATATCTAGTTTAATGAAAAGAAGAACTAGGGATGATCCAATATCTAAGAGCTGCCACAAAGAAGAAGGAGTCAAGCTATTCTCCAAAGCTATTCACCTGAAGGCAGGAAAAGAAGCAATGGATGGAAACTAAACAAGGAAAGAAGCAACCTAGAACTAAGAAGAATTTTCTGACAGTTAGAACAATTAATCAGTGGAACAATTTGCCTCCAGAAGTTGTAAATGCCCCAACAATGGAAGTTTTTAAGAAGAGATTGAACAACCATTTATCTGAAATGACATAGGGTTTCCTGCCTGAGCAGAGGATTGGACTAGAAGACCTCCAAGGTTCCTTCCAATTCTGTTATTCTGTTATATCCTTAATCATCAAATTCCTATTTTTACTTTAGCTGAAGTATAAAAAGTGTGTGCCTTTTGGAGAGGGGGAAGAAATCTTCCAGTAAAATTTCTATACTGGGAGTGGGCATTCAATGCCAAAATCATTCTATTGACATTTGATGGGAAAGTATCTGAAAGTGGGATCTTTGATGAGGTTAAACTATATATAAGTAAAATAATGCTTTACAACGTATAAAGACCTCTCCTTCAAACTTTCAAACCATCTGTTTAATAAATAGCAGAATTTTAATCCTGACCATCTCAGTGATGTCACCAACATTGTTCAAAATGAACAGGAATAGTTCCCCTCATATGTTGTCTAACATATATTATATTAATATTCTCCAGCCAGATTTCTTTTAGATGCAGTGTGCTAAATTAATTCCCTGCGAGCATGCCCAAAGAACTTGTAGTTCTACGTTGTTTTAGGTGTTCTGATTTAAAGTTGCATGGAATAGAGAGGACAAAATCAGCAGCAGGGATCAGGAAAGGAGGCTGTCATAGTCAGTAACATCACAATCTGTTTGATACAAATCTCACCTGTATTGTACAATATTCTGTCTGCCAATTTTCTAATTCTTTACCACTCTGCAAATGTCTTTGGATAAAAATATTACTTTTCAACAACTGTTTCACTATTGAATGTAGTAATAACCATGATGTTTTCAAAGTGTGTGTGGAATTTGCACACATTATTCATGATAATACTTTTAAAAATTAAGATTTCTCAAGGCAAAACTGTTTTTGCTCTTTATGTACTCTCAGGAAAACTCATAAAGAACTAATTCAGTTTGGGTGCTTTGATTAACAGATAATTTTTAATTAATAAAAATTAGTGTTTTTTGGGAAATTTTATTCACATGCCTTCCTCTTAATGTTCATATACAGTATTTTGGAATTGATACATAGTTTTATTTCTTGTAAATCAAGGAATCCATTTTAATTATTCCTCAGAAAATTTCTGTTAGCAGACTGTGATAACTATGTAATCAGTTGTCTTTGTTGTATGGTCTAAAATACTCAGGTCATAGTACAATATTATGAAAGAGTTCCTTTAATATCTAAAAGTGCTTTTTCAAGGGCAACTGGACTTTTTGGTTTTTCTTTGAAGACATTTCACTTCTCATCCAAGAACTTTCTTCAGCTCATGACATTAAGCTTCAGCTCTGAAGAGCTAAAGAAGCTTCTTGGGTGAGAAGCAAAACGTCTTCAAAGAAAAATCAGAAAGTCCAGTTGCCTCTTGAAAAAGCACCTTTGGGACAACCATGACCCGAATGACTGAGAATCTCCATAGACCTTTGATATCTAGTTTATTCTTAGCCTTATATTGATTTTTACAATCTCACTATTAACTTTAAGTTCCATTTAGATTCAAGATTGTAATCAATATCAAAATTACTAGAGTACTTTCCCACCAGCTGAAAAGTTGACATATACTAAACTTAGTCATGGCCCACCCAATTAAAAGTACCTGCAAAATGAATCATGTTCTCAGTGTCAACCAAAAAAAAAAAAAAAAGGCCAAGACAAAATTATATGTAAAAATTTTGGATAACAAAATATATTGATTCAGAACAAACCAAAAACAAGTTAAGAAATGTCATCCTAATTAAATTTAGAAATTAAAAAAAAACAGTCATGTTCCCTGTGTCATGATGTCATTGTGCAAATTTGCATGAATTATGCAAATTGTATAAATTGTATGAAATTACATCATTTGCACAATTCTACATAATGCGCTTAATATTCCTTTCCTCAGCTCAAATTGATATGCTTGATCATAAGTTATATATAAAAATGTAGTCCCTAGATGCCTTCTGGTATATGTATCAACTTCAAACTATATTATATATTTCTGAGATTATTTCTTTATAATATTGATATTTACTTGGTATCATTAATGAAACTAGCCTATTTATATAATGTTGTACAGCATTCTTAGAACATAGCATTTTAGTGGGAATTCTCTTAAATGCTCTTACATTTTATAAGAATAAAGTGTTCATCAAATTTTGCATTAATCTCTAAATGCAAATGATACTTTGTTTTTCCTTTCCTCTCTCTCTCTAATCAAGACAAGAATCATGTTTGTATTCTGTTACTTTATAACTATTATTTTGTTGCTGTCAAACCAATACTGCTAAACAGTATTACTCTGTTTTGTTGATCTTAACTCAATGGCAAATGAAAAAGATGCCCTTTGGTAGGAACACTATTCTCCAATAATAAACAATTTCAGCCTCTTAAATTGAACAGGTTTAGTCAACCCATAAGAACATGCATCTTCTCATTGGAAAGATCTGATAGTGAGAACTTTTTTTTAAGGTTGAAAATTACATATATTTTATACTGTGAGTAAATTACTTGATGGATTTAATCATAAAAGAATAACAGGCAACCACATTGATTTCCAAATGTGAGCAGCAAAGTATATTGACAAAGTTTCATGCAAGAGGTTTGTATGTTTTTTTAAAAAAAAATCAATATTTTATTATTACAAGAAGGTAACAACTTTGAGATGAACTCTTCTCAAGTCTAAATACCATTATGCAGTACTAGCTTATGAGAGTTATATGATAGTACTTTATAGTGTTCATTAATTTAAACAGAATGAAAAGCAACAATGTGGCTTTTCACTGGTTATCCTCTCAATATGGCTCTCACAAATACTAAAACAGGAATTAAAAGCATATTTTCAGGAAAAGTTGATGCTGCTCTCATCACCTGGGACAGAGCAAGAAAAAAACATGTTCAAACTCAATTAACTGTGTTTTCAAAAATAGTAAAATCCTGGCAAAGAACGTGCAGAGTGTGATTTAAAAAAGACATTGTGTGACCACAATGATATAATTTAAATTCTGCCTGGTTTTGTTTTGTTTTTGTTTTGTTTTATCAGTATGGCAATACATGCTTGATTTTTTCCCCCCACCATGCTCTGTAGACACTCCAGCTGGCTATTATGGGCTCTGAGTCACAATATTTTAATAAATTTATTCCTAGTAAATGCCAACTATAAAAGAATGAATGTAAGTACTTTCAAAGAAAAATCATAAGTAGTCTCATTTTGGCATCTATTCAACTGTTATTGCAAACCTGATATTAATACTTTCATTATATTTGCTGCTGAAGGTAGTTTTAAAATGAGGTTTAGCAAACTTTTTTTCCCCACCATACGATCATACCTTAATAAGAGGATTGACTAATGAGCCAAACTCCCTCCCATTCACTATCATATAACAATGTAGTAGCACCTAAACCATTTGCTTATTTGGATAAAAAGTAATAGCTGGAAAGTATTTAATGCATTTTTTGAAGGAACTCTAATGTAATTTAGCAGCAGGAAACTAAGAGAAAAACTAGAATCATGTGACCAAATAGCTCTTTGCAGACCATAACCTGAGAAATGATTATCCTAAAATGTAACAGAGATTTAAATGTACAGAGATTTCATCGAATGCTTCATGGGTATGCATCGAAATTACAGTTTGCTCTACATGCATTATGCAGCCATGATACTGTATGTATATTGCACTTCTTGGAGCACCTATGAAACAGAATTTCATATATAATTAGTCTTTTACTTGTGACCACAATTGAGCCCAAAATTTCTGTTGCTAAGTGAGACATCTGTTAAGTGAACTTTGCTCCATTTTACAACCTTTGTTACCACGGTTTTTAAGTGAATCATTGCAGTTGTTAAGTTAGTAACACAGCTGTTAAGTGAATCTGGCTTCCTCATTAACTTTGCTTGTCAGAAGATTGCAAAAGGTGATAGCATGACTGCAGGATACTGCGACTGTCATAAACATGAGTCAATTGCCAAGCAACTTAATTTTGATCATGTGACTTGGGAATGCTGCAATGGTCATAAATGTGAAAAATGGTCATAGGTTGCTTTTTCAGTGCCGTTGTAACTCAGCAAATTATTGTAAATTGAGGACTACTGGTATCTTTATTGAGTTGTATTGAAATTACACTAACTCCTCCTTATGTAAAGATTTTAGACAACTAAAGAAATGGTTGGTGGGTGCTTCATAAAAAACATATACAGTATTAAAGTCTACATACTACCTATTACGGTACCCAACAGATCTTAAGTCTCCTTCAAGTATCTGTTTAATCTCATTGACGCTGTCCCTACATACACTAAAAATGATGCTTAACATTCCAATGAAGGAGAATATTTGTAACTCAAGATTGAAACAGGGATTCCTTGGTGTTCTCTGAAGTTGATTGTTTTCTTGAAGACATTTCATTACTTAAGTTAGATAATGTCATCATTAGTAAGGGGTAGGGTTTGCTCTCAGTTTACATTCTCCTGGCTTGCCCTATCAGTGTTGGTGGGACTGGCCTTGGAGGTTCTTTGTTTGGGCTGTTCACTGTTGGCTTGTTTGGCAGTTCCTTGTGTAGCATATTATTTACTTCTTGATCTTTGGTCTAATATTAATCTTGGACTTAATCTATGCTGGTGGGGAGGTGTTTTGGACTTTTTGTTCCCTTTTTGGCTTGTTGATTGTGTCTTGCAGAGTACAAACAAATAGATATAGATGTTGTTTATGCCTATATATCTATTGATGGCTAACTTGTCAGAGTGCCAGGCTTCTAGGAATTCTCTACTATTTCAACTTGGTCTAGGATAGCCAAAGTTTCCCAGTGCAAAAAAGAAAAGAAAAAAAGAGAAAAAATTGGCTTTCTTTGATAAAGATAGAAGTCAAAAGTAAATCAAACTCCTACTCTAAAATTAAAATTTGCCTACATTAATTCCATAATTTCACCAAATTCTAATCATTAAATCTCCAAATCTAATTTATTTAAATCTCCAAATTTTATTTATTTCAGTTTTTGGCAAAAAAAAAAAAAAGGTCTAAAAATGGTTTCAGGTAGAAATAAAATTTTTAAACATCTTTTCTTTCATAAAGGTTGTCAATTTTATCATCTCTACCAATTCCAGCAATTTCTCCCTCTATTCTTCCACTATTTCTAAGTCTTTTCGCTTTTGAGCACATAAAAGTCTCACTTTTACATATAAAAGTCTCACTGCTGTTATCATATATAAAACAAAGATTCATAAAATGTCTCTATTTCTTTGTCCATTAAGCACAAAATAATGTCTTATGGTTTCCATTGTAAATTTTTAAATTTACTTTTTAAGTTTACTTTTTAAACCTGAGTCAAAATACATATTTGATCCCAATATTTTCTAGCTTTGTTATATGTCCACCATAAATGGAAAAATATTTCTTTTGATTATATTTTCAATAAATATTTGAAATTCCCTTATACATTTTTTACAATTTGTCTGGTGACATGTACCAATAATAATCATTTTATAAAAAATATCTTTAAAATTATATTTCAATGTAAATTTCAACCCTTTCTTTCACATACTCTACCATTGGTCCAACTGTATATTATGTCTGAAAATTTTCACCCTTTTTTAATTTTACAATCTTCAATTTGTTTGTCCACTGTTTCAATTTTCAATAAAAACATATACATTTTAACAATAATATGGTCATTATTTGAACAGAGCTCTATCAAATTTTGTTTTATCCTTTTCAAATTCATAATTCTTCTTATACCAACTTAAATCTTTCACTAGCTGAATATAAGAGAACCAATTGTATGTAAAACCTTCCAATTCCAAGTTTTCTTCTGGTTTTCTCCTTGAAAAAAATTAAGCAAGTCAGCATAAGTAATCATTTTTATTTGACTGTCCTTTCTTTTCTCAAAAGGCTTTTTGGTTGAAAACCATAAAAGGATTTTAGGAGAGAAAATCTCCCCGTCTTCTAAAGGAGAATAGGATGGTCTCCTTTTGACTTTCAGAATATCAGAGGTTTACATATCATTTACTCCTGTTTTCATTTGAAAATATCCCAATATTTTTGCCCTATTTTATGGCCTGGAAGGGCACATAAAGATGTGAATGGGAGTGGGGCACTCCCAATAGCAACCCACTGCAAAGCCAGGGCAAAATGCCATGGTCCATTTTTTCCCTAATCTCTGGATGTTTGGGAGAAGGACACGCTCAGTCACTAAAACCTGTGTAAATCTTAATAATATATGGGTGAAAAGAAATATTTTAATGAAATTTCATTTACATTTAATATATTCCATTAATTACTTTAATAGTTAATATGTTTATGCATTAGTTTCTTAAGAATGTCCCTCTTCAGCACATTGAAATTGCAATCTGCTAGGAATTTTGTGGATCATAATCAGTGCAGGCCATAATCGATGCTATACATAATATCAAGATCTCAGCTTGTATGTTCCTGTTTAAAGAGTATTTACAACTATTTTTCTCTTCCTGCTTACAACTATCCCAAAGGTCAGAACAAGTGGAGTGAACTGTATGTAAGTCAGACAGTGATACAGAATTAGAATAGTGTTTGCTTGTAGGGAAGAGTGCCACCTACTGAATGACTAAAACAATTGTTAGACAATTCATTGCCAATATAAAACGTTCTCTCTGCCAATGAGTAAGTTCCTAAGTATCTTAGGAACATTCCATTTAATACTAATACATACAGACCTTGTTGGCATTTTACTGAAAAACATGCCTGTTGTTTGTATAACAAACAACAGGTCTGTGCTCTGTTCCATGTGCAGTTTCATGCCCTTACTGTTAATGTTTGTTATATAATGTAAATTTGATCTTCAAATATGCTTTAAATGGCTTTTCTAGGGAAAGACTTCTAAAACTGGAAATAAAATGGAGCAGGTAGCAGCCATTTTAAAAAACTGTATATTTGGAAGTGCCAAAAATGATTATATAGTCGATCCATAAAGAACTGTAGGGGAACAATTGTGACACTCACTTTTTACATCATTATAGGTGCCTCATAAACCTGTTGTTGCTTTCACAAAACTATGTTATCTCATAGCATATATTATTATCCAATAATGAAATACAAACAGAAAGATAATATTTTAAAAACAATTGTACAAAAAGGGCTAAGGGAACTAGGTATGTTTAACTAATGAACAGGAGGCTTAAGGGTGGCATGATAGCCACCTTCCAATACCTGAGGGCTGCCACAGGTAAGAAAGAGTTGATTTAATCTCCATAGCACCTGAAGGAAGGGCAAGAAGTAAAGGGTGGAAAGTTCTTAGAGGAGACCCAACTAGAAATAAGGAAGAATTTTCTGATAGAGAACAATTAATCAATGGAAAGCGTGCCTCCCAGGATTGTGGATACTGCATTTGGAGATTTTCAAGAAAAAACTGGACAGCCAATGACATGGCTATATATGGCATGATAAGGTTAAAATAAATGTTGATTTCAATAATCACTTTTTAGATTTGTCACCTGAAAGTTTGAAATAAATCTAAAGTAAGATTATTTTGAAATGTCCCTTTGGGTGTTGCCCCAAGAAGCTTTCTTTAGAAAAGAAATGGCAAACTGGTAGACTGGTCAAATAAAATCTTTCAATTATTGTGACCTTATCATCAAAACTAGGGACACAGTGGCTCAGTGGCTAAGATGCTGAGCTTGTCAATTGAAAGGTTGGCAGTTCAATGGTTTGAATCCTGAGTGCCATGTAATGGGGTGAGCTCCCGTTACTTGTCCCAGCTTCTGCCAACCTAGCAGTTTGAAATCACATAAAAAGTGCAAGTAGAAAAATAGGGGCCACGCCACCTTTGGTGGGAAGGCAACAGCATTCCGTGTGCCTTTGGCGTTTAGTCATGCTGGCCACATGACCACGGAGACCTCTTCAGACAGCACTGGCTCTTTTGCTTTGAAACAGAGATGAGCACTGCCCCCTAGAGTCAGGAACGACTAGCACATATGTGCGAGGGGAACCTTTACCTTTACTTTTTATCATCAGAACTAAAAAGGAGTAAGATTTAGAAGGGCATGTTTGACATTGGTTTACATATTTACCATTGAAAAAAGGATTTACACTAGATAAAAAGAGTGGTGGATTTGATTTTGCAAAAAATGAATTGGAAATATTATTGTGTGGTAGTGATGAATATATTATTGCTAAGGTTTATAAATTGCTATTGAATTTGAATGATGAGCATGTAAAGCTTTGTATGATTCAATGGACAAATAACTTTGTATACAATATAATGCTTGAACAATGGGAAAACATGGACAAAAAGTTTAAAATTTACATTAAATTATAATTTAAAGTAAAGTTTTATAAGATGATGTACTGTACCAGTGGTATTTAACACCAGACAAATTATCAAGAATGTATAAAGGCATTTCAAAGGAATGTTAGAAATGTAAATGTAAAGAAGAAACTTTTTACCACTTATGGTGGGCATGTGAGAAAGCAAAGAAATACTGCAGTAGAATTGGCATCTTAATACAGAAGATTCTTAAAGTAAATGAAAAGATAAAACCAGAGACTTTTATTGTAGGGTAATGGATAAAAAGCTTGAAAGAAAATTTGGAACTTTGATGTTATATATGTTGAATATTCTATGCACAAAAATGCAAGGATACTTGGATTCCCTTAGCCATAGCTGGCTGAGAAATTATGGTAGTTGAACTTCATCCATCTTAAAATGGCCAAGATTGAGAAAAACTGATCTAGATCTAAATCTAGCATATATATTAAGATTTTTATATAGCTCATAATTTAGTCTTATTTTTAGCATTGCAATTTTAATATGACTTCTGACTTCTTATGCATATGCCTGCAATTTCTGTTAGAGCATGGTTATCATGGCAACTATTAACCTCCACTGTTCCTATATAGTGCATTTTCTTCCTCAGAAAATATTTGTGTTAGAAATTTAGACACGTCACTCTTTTTGAATCTCCAACTCTTAAGCATAGAAAGTTCCTCTGTATTATAAGCTGCCTTGTCTTTCATAAAACAGTAGGTGAGAGAGCTTTAGTTTCAGCAATAAAGATGATATCTTTAAAGGCAAGACATTACTGGAGGAACCGGTAGAACACGGTAGGATTTAAAACTTTACCGTTGTTCTACTTCATAGCACATCTGTTTTTATTGCTAAGTTTGGGTCAAAACCTAAAATGTTGCTCATAATTGTGAACTGTAAAGCTAAAAATAAAGAATGAGAAATTTGGGCAAGATGAACTTCATCAATTTCATGGGCAATCATCAGTCCTGTCTAAAAGTAGCATCCTTCTTCTCCAAGCCATTTTAACAGCATTTAAGATAAGTGAAATACTAGAGGAAAGAGGAGGGGGAAAAATAGGGAGGGGGGGAGGCTTACAAAGTTAAAAGGCCATATTTTCACTTCACCAGTCATAATCATGAATAACTGTAAATGTAAAATAATCCTCACAGATAATCATCCTTTGAAAAAAGTGCTGGTTTAGGTAAATATGATTTGAGAATGCTTTCTTTTCCATTCCTTCTTCTTTTCCATTCACTCTTCTGTTATAGACAATATAATTTAGGTGCTACCATACCACACTCACATTGAAGAGTTGTTTATTTTAAAATAACTCAGAGAAGAGATGCTTTAAATTGTGAGGCGATTGTCTGCATCATGTGTTATTTACTTGCTTCAACTCCTTTTTATTTTCCTTGCCACCAACTGTCTTTCTAAGCTGTTAAAAAGAAAAAAAGAAAAAGAAATCACTCACAGTGGGGAAACTTAATGACTTTACCTGACTTTATTCCATCTCAATTTGTGTCCTCCTTGCAGATGTACTGGGCTTTTTGTCTATAGTTTGCGCTGTTGCTGCTTTTGGGTTGTTTTGTTCCTGGCTGCTCAAATCTGTCAAGAAGCTCATTTGTATGCACACAACTAATGCAGTCGAAAGAAAAGCCACAACCTGTCAGATGAACTGCCTGCACCTGTATGGGGCAGTTAAATTGTCCCATCTACTATTCTTCTCCAAGATCAAAGGACCCTGACCGTGAGGGGCTTCAGAGAAATAAAGAAAATGATATATCCCTTCTTATCCTTAAGCCAAAAGCGAAAAAAAGGGGGAGGGAGAGGGGGCATAGTCTTGTTCAGCTACCTGAAGGAGCTTTTGTCTGGCCTGAACACAACATCCACACATTCTTTCACATGTGCAGAACAGCGGAGGAAAAAATTCATTCACTCCTTTTTATAGTGACGTAATCATTGCTTTGGTGCGGTTTTTAACCTTGGGGGGAAAAAAAGATTCTAAAGCTCCAAAACAAGCTTTATCCTGTCCACAGGTCAGTTTTGTTACAAAGGCCAATTAGGAGGGCTACCTTAGCCTGCAGCAAAAAGCCAAGTAATGGTGGGGCAAGCCCCCATGGAGAAGTGATGAATAGCCCATAGAGCTATAATTTGAGAGAGGAGGAAAAGGCGGGAGAAGCAGGGGGGGGCTTTGAAGCATTTACCTTACATGGAACCCTATTGTCAGCACAGGCTGTTTGATCTTAAAATAATTTACTTAATGATCTCACCATGGAAGCAATTGCCAGCACAGGATTAGGCAATAAGGGCCTAATAGACATGGGAAAATTTTAGATTGTTCTTCCAAGCAAGGTAGGTACAAATATTTGTCTATTTGGATTCTTTATACTGCTGCTATTATTTGGCATATGGTCTCAGAACAGGAAAATATTCAGGATTTGTTGCATATACCTTGGTGAATATAATTTGATCTTAAATTAATTCTGACAATTAGAGATTTGCTTTGCATATGGTCATTCCCTGCATATATTCCTTTCCTGGAGTACTTAGGTTTGTCTTCAGAAAACTTAATTTGGGACAAGCAAGGTATTTAATAAGGAAAATTAGCTTTAGGGTTATTGTGATGGAAACTTGAGATGAGTGTGGCTGGGATCCAAATAACTACTCTAAGCCTAAGGCATGGAAATGCTCAGTGAAATGTTTGGCTTTTTACAAAGAACAGGTGCCCTCCCAATATCCACACAGCGGAAGCCGCTTTTTCAAGTTTCTCTATTTCCAAAGGTGTCACATGAAGGTACATTTAAGAAATATAAAACTAAACCACTTTAGCATGCTGAACTAGTCTGCATTATTCTTCCAATCAAAAACAGTGTATGTACAACATTCAGGGATATATTTTTCAGATGCTGCAGCTGCACAGTCTATATATCATGAAAATAACACTTGTTTTTCAAATACTTAATGCACTTATAATATTTATTGGATTAAACAGCATAATATGAAACTGAGTTAACAATTTCTGCGAGTCACTTAACTAATTAGCCTCTATAGCAAGTATGTTAACTCTTTGCCCACAGGCCACATGTTCCCTGGATAGCTAATAATGTGGTTCCACAAGATAAATAAAAATATTAAAAAAGGAAGATTGATATTTATGCTCTTTAACTATATTATATATTTTATAGACAATATAAACACAAGACTCAATGGGCCCAGGTAAACCAAAAGGTTGGACTATAAATTTTACAAGATTGCAATTCTGACAATTAAGCCATAATACTGTGATTATTTCTGTTTATTTCTTTTGGAAGAAAACATAAGGGAGGCAATAAAGAGAAGATGTCTGAAGTGGTTACTTTGGGTCTTAGTGGCATACACTTACAAAGAATGAAAACATCCATACTTCAAATCGAATATACAGATTAAGATGATAAGGCAGGGCAGGGCAAGGTGACAAGATGGGATGAGATACAATAAAGTAAACTAAGTTAAGCTAACCTTTACTGTCATTTACCTGCGTGCATAATGACAACCATTAAAATGAAATTCCAATGACCTGCTCTCAAAAGAAGGAATACCATCCACTGAACAATGTCACTATCCCAAAGACAACAATAATATATTAACAGCAGCAACACCAAAATACCAAGTTATAATTATATAGTTATTATATAATTATTTACAAAATAATTAAATAATTATTACCGTAAACCAGTAATAACTGCCATTGTTAAGAAGATCATTGTAGCACATAAAGCTATCTTTAAAATTTCCTTTATTAAAAATGTTTATTTGAGAATTTTGGTAATTTTTCTAGAATTTTGAAAACAAAGGTTGAGGGAGTTTATATTATCTATTTATGCCTGCTGCTTCTAGTAATCTTTGGCAGCTTCACTCACCATCTACATATCTTTCCATGAGAAGATGCCCATGAGTACTGAAATTTTCCTGCAATAGTCAATTCTCTCCTGCCTGGGCTCCATATGACAATTTGCTCCAGACAATTCCAGTCAGGGTTTTCAAACGTAGAAAGAAACTAAGGATTTATAGCAGTCTAAATCCTTCATATAAGAGGATCCTAAATGCCTTGTGTAGAGTTGCTCTGGGAGCCCCTGTCTTTTTGTTCTCTCAATCACAGCAGTTTTGTGGACCAGCTTTTGGGAGGATGTTCTGCTGCTTTTCCTCCTTTTTTAAAACCAGTTCCAATCAACTTTGATGGAGAGAAATTGCACCCCATTGTCTGAAGCATAGGATGACTTAGGGATTGATATTCCCTTCCTGCTCAATAAATACATGAAATTGCAGGGGAAAGTTTGGTGTTCAGTATCATTAATATGCAGTTGATATCCAGTTGTACAATCATAACTCCTGGCCAGGTAAGTGGTGCTTTCAATGTCCTGTCTTGTCCCATATATGGATACTCTGTAAATCTAGATAGGAAGGAACAGACTGAGGCTCAATCCTGCGAAGACAAGTGCTTATAGGTATCTGCTCCTTTCCAGTTCTGAAGACTTTCCATCCTTAGTTTTAGAATGGTATTGCTTTTTTCTTTTTTCTTTTTGTAATGCACAATATTGGCAGTGTCTTGGACTCAGAGCTGTTCCACAGCTTCATCTGGTGTACCACTTTGGGATTAAGAGGCCCCAGTCACATAATAGTTACCTGTGTACCTTATTACAATGTATTGGACAATACATTGCTCTTAAAACTAACTACAGCTGACCCAGAATGTAGCAACATTATTGGTAATAAGCACATTCTAATATGACCATAAGATCCGCTTCGCAAGCTGCACTGCTTGCCAGTAGACTACCAGGAGTAACTCAAGATATGAGTTTCTATTTCTAAAGCATAGGACTGGGTTACCTGTGGACCTGCCATGGTTTTTACCCATCCAGTCAAATTAGCCCGATGATGCACTTTGGATGCCTTCAATAAAAGAATGTCACCTATTAGAATTCCAATGCTTTCTGTTACACTGTTTAAATATAAACTGTTCAGAATTTTTGGGGTCAACCATTTAAATTAAAAAATAAAAATAGATCATATACTTTTTATTGGGAAAGTCACTAAGGGTTCAAAGCTGAGCCAGCTTCTATGAAACAATCAGTTGAATGGGGGGGAACTTCATATAGGCGTTAAAGAGGTTTGTTTCGTTTAAGAGAGCCTGGGCCATTTGGTAAAGAAGCTCCAAGTGCTTAGTACAGGTAGTTCTTGACTTACGATAATAATTGAGCCCCAAATTTCTATTGCTAAGTGAGACATTTGTTAAATGAGTTTTGCCTCCATTTTATGACCCTTCTTGCCACAATTGTTAAGTGAGTCACTGCAGTTGTTAAATTAGTAACATGGTTGTTAAATGAATCTGGCTTCCCCACTGATTTTGCTTGTCACAAAAGGGGTTCGGTTGAACCCAGGAAACTTGCAAGCATTATAAATAAGAGTCAGTTGGCCAGCATCTGAACTTTGATTATGTGACCAAGGGGATGCTGAAACAGTTGTGTGAAAAATAGTCATAAATCACTTTTTTCAATATCATTAATTCTTTAAATGGTCACTAAATGAACAGTTGTAAGTCGACTACTTGTAAAGAAGATTTAGTAGAAAGAAGGGCAAGATCCTAAGGCAAGAATAGCAACTTTATTGTCATTGTACGTGTATACACAGTATACCCATACAACGAAATTCACTTAACACCCAAAGACCAGGTCCAACACACATAACAATCCCCAAACACACTCCCACCCACCACAATTCCTCACCCCTAAACCACCCAAACATCCACACAACAGGCCAAGTAATGCTGTCCAACAGCTCATTGATGGTGGTCCTTTAGTTCATTGTTGAGTGCAATTATAGTTCTGGGATAAAAACTATTCAGAAAATGTGTGGTCCGAGTTTTAAATGTTCTGTATCTTCTTCCAGAAGGCAACAGTCCAAAAAAAAAAAAAATCTGGGAATTTAAGTCCACAAGTCATAAAAGGGCCATAGTTCCCCACTCCTGGGTTAAATGACAATATTAAACATAGACTGTAGCTTCTAATAAAAATAGTTCACTGCATTGCATTAGAAATGGACATTAAGCTGATTGGAGACTCTAGGAGGAAAGTGCAATTATCGTGTAGAGGTAGTGCTCAAGTTACAATTGTAATGGAGCCTTTCCATTAGGGTCGAAATTTGGGACAACACTAAAACAAACTACCTCAAGTAATGACTGCCATCCCTGCTCTCTGCAGTGCAATTATTAAATGAATACATGGATTGTAAAGTAAAATTCAGGGATGGGGGAGATCCGTAAAGTCCTCATACAGGTACAAGCCCATCTGCCTCAGGCCTCTCAAGGTCTCCCCCACACTGATACCCCATATTCTGCTTCCCATCCCTTGGATGAAACAAAATCTTGGCTACAAAGTGTATTTTCCTGAGCTCCAGATTTGATAGTATATTAGCAAAGTGATATCTGATGAGATCCTTTTTATGTCAAAATGCCTAGGAAGTGGAGGAAAACTACATTTTAATTGATTAAAAATTTGTACCCATTTGCTGCCTAGCAATGAGTACAAAACCAGATTTCAATTTACTTTAATAGTTTGGTATGAATTGTAGTCTTCAGTGGAAAGCCCTTTACAAAGTATTCTCTGAAATATTTTCATCAGAAGTACAGCTTGAAGAACAGAGGTATGAATCACCCAAAATACAGTTAATTTTCTTGATATGTGCAGTGAGCTGATGGGATATGCTTCAATTCTTGATTTGATACAAATTATGAATTGAAGTCAGCTAAGCTGATAAAAAAGTGTGCATGTATACCCACAATCTAATGAATTTGTGAATCAATTCAAAGTAACCTGATCTGAGAAGGCACATCAAATGTATGTATCAATTCAATTAAAATATCAAACTTGCATTGGAAGCTGCTGGCCCTTCAAAAGGCTATGTAGGAGTAAGGTGGGACAAATGAGCAAAGTCCCTGCAGGAAGGCTCTGTCAATGTTGTGCTGCAGAGTGTGGGGCTGTGCTTCCAGGAAGCCCTCATGCCTTTGCTTCTTCCAGTTCTGCTTCCACTGCAAATAGTGCCTGCTGCATAATTACCGCCTTCATCCAGGAAACTTCTGTCACCTACTTCTCTGCCTCATCAGGCGACGGAGCACACTGCACCTTGCCAGCTAATCCCATTGCTATCTCTACAGTCTGTGGGCTATTGCTTCTTATACTGGAGGTGGAAGACATGCCCATGCTGCTACTCTGCCTTCCCTGCCAGTTCCATCCCGCTGCCTCCTTTCCTTCTTAGCCAGGTCTCAGAAACTTTCTTTGGCAGATGAACTCCACCACTCTGGCATGTTGACCGCACATATTCTAGACCTCACCCAGTGCTTGGATCCTGGCCAGCAGGAGGAAGAAGATGGTAAAGGTCAGTTGATGGCAGCAGGAGTAATAGATAGCAGAGTGCAAAACAGCAGAGATGGGAGGAGATAGGCAAGTGGGGAGAACTGAAGCAGAGGCAGGTTGTGCAGGGCAGAAGCAGAATTAAATTCTTGCCTAACAACCGCCACTGGGGCTGCCAGAGCTGCTGTGGCTAAGTGGTGCAGTCGTATCATGTTTTGCTTAAAGACTGCTTTATTTAGCAACAGAAATTCCAGTCCAAATTTGGGGTGTAATGATAATCCAATGAGTATCTGTAATATACAAGACTCAAATAAGTAGGCAAAACAATATATAAATACATAATCATGCAATGATAGCATATGCTATCAGTCTAAAATGGAACCATCCATTATGTCCCAGTTTAGCACATAAGTGCAAAACCTTATCTTATAGTACTTCTGTAGTGAGGTTTTTTAAGATTTAAGGAAAAAAGAGAACATTTAGATTCATAAATACAGAGTACAATTTTAAAATATAGAGATTTTTTCCCCAGGTCTCAGCATTTTTGTTATGAATTGATTCTTCATCAGCCTTGTCAAAAAAAGAAGAAGAAAGGTTTGAAACTTCTAGAATGATTTAGTTCAGCTTGGAAAAACTGGTAAACACTCTTATAGAAACGGTATTCAGAGGAAATGACTTTGGCAAAAGGAAAGAAATTGGTACTCTTGGCCAGGCTCTAGAATTCTATAGAGGCTAGATTACTTACTTTACTTTCACATTTTCCACTGATATTTATTACAGCTAAATAATACAACTTGTACATTACTCAAATTTCACACTGCACAAACAATTTTTGGAGCTGCATTTCCCCTCCTTTAATGTTATATCTTGATTCTGCTCTCCTATTGAATAAAAAACCTTAATAGAACAAAACTGATCAACCATTTCTGTTAGGTATACTATGGTGCTTAAACCATGCCAAATCTAGACATTAGATGTAATCAAATATGGAGATCTAACTTCATTAAATTTTTATGCATTTATAGAGTTATAACAATTAAACATCTAGCTTCAAAAGTCAAATGTGAAAAATGTAAAAAAATATAAAATTAATGACGGTCCCTTGCATTTCTCATGAATTCAGTTCCTTCCTTCCTTCCTTCCTTCCTTCCTTCCTTCCTTCCTTCCTTCCTTCCTTCCTTCCTTCCTTCCCTCCCTCCCTCCCTCCCTCCCTCCCCCTTGTATGCACCTTAATTAGAAAGCATCCATATCAATAAGTTAATTCTAAAGGATACCAAATGAAGCTGTACCCTAAAAGAGTACTACCTATTCTAGGGGTGTCAAACTCAAGGCCTGTGAGCCAAATCTGGCTCACAGGGTGCTTAGATCTGGCCTGCGGGTCTACCCTGGCAACAGTGAAGGACCAGCCCGTAGTGCCTCTGTCAGAAAAAATGGGCCTGTGGTGGTGGTGGGGGTCACACACGCCTCCCAAGCCTCATTTTTGCTGGCAGAGGGCTGCAGGAGGCCATCACTGCCAAAAATGGGGCCCAGGGGGGTGTCGTGCATAGCCCCACTGAGCTCTGTTTTCGTTGGCAGAGGGATAGAAAAACAAACTAAAAGCAAAGCAAAGCAAAACAAAACAAAAGGAGAAATGTTTCTCCTTTTGCATTTGAGTGCCCAAGAAGGGGCAGGAAAGGAGAAAGGGTAAGAGGAAAGACAAAGAAAAAGAAAAAGAAGGGAAGATGGGAAGAGAGCAAGGAAGGAAAAAGAAGGAAAGAGGGGAAGGAAGAAAAAAAGAGAACGAAGGGAGAAGGAAAAAAAAGGAAAGGAAAGGAAAGGAAAGGAAAGGAAAGGAAAGGAAAGGAAAGGAAAGGAAAGGAAAGGAAGGAAGGAAGGAAGGAAGGAAGGAAGGAAGGAAGGAGGGAAGGTTTAGCATGTTTAGCATTTGACCACCAGCGGCCCTGCTGCCCTTTCACCATCCACTTGTCTCCTCTTCCTGACTTCTCCTGGCAGTCTCCCATCCTATCGCAGAGGATGCTTTGGTTACAAAGCCAGGTCTCCTTGCCTGGAGAGGAAGTGGGCCTCCCTCTGACCCACACACTTTGCCCTCCTACACACACCATGAGCAGCTTGGCCAAGGAGAGTGTGAACAGCAACAGCAGCCTCGAGGAGGAGTTAAGTGCAGCCGGGCACCCCCTTGGGAAGTGGAACTGGGCTGGGCTGTAGGGTTCTGGTGCCCTGAGAGCTTGCTGGCTGGGCTAGGTGCTTGCCCTCTACTGCCTAAGACTCTGGACAGCGTGTGCCATGTCTGCAAGTCTTCCTTGTGGCCTGAGAGGACAGTGAGGCACCTCTGGAGGACCAGGGTTTGTGCACTCCCTGGTCTCGCCTTCCTCCAATGGATCCCCCCAGTCCTGCCTGGGGCACCACAGTTGCCCCAGGCACAAGTGACATCAAGCTGGCCATGTCCACCCTGGCCATGCCCACCCAGCCCCCAAGGTCAAACACAACCCTGATATGGCCTGTAATAAAATCAAGTTTGACACCCCTGACCTATTTAGAAGTCAAGGCAACATTATTCAGAGCAATTGCTTTGTATTTTGTCTCAAGAATCCCATATAAAGCTTATGTGGGTACATCTAATTTGCATTTGTTTACAATGCCTTTTCCTCAGTCATTGTGATGTTTTTCTCTCTGCAGGAGTAAAATGATCTCACGAATATACATACAGTACACGTGTGTTTAAATATGAAGGACTTAACAGCCTCAATATGAACAGAATCAGTATGAACACCCTCAGCATACAGAATCGCTACAATAAATAAAACAAAAAGTTTTTAAGTGTGTGGCGTCACAGAAAATGAAACTTAAATTTACAAGATATTCCACTTTCCTTTCTTTTTAAATCACAAGTAGAACATGGAATGATTTTCTTTTGAAACTTACTGGATAAGTATGATTATGATTTCTGAAAAATGTTATGCAGAACTGGGAATTCTAATTGGATTTTTTTCTCACATTATATAAGCTAGGCCATCCATAATGATGATACAAGAAAGAATGTGGGGTTATGGTTACACCATTTTTTTCTTTTATGTCTGACAATTAGAAGAAGAATGAAAAGAATTCACACCCAGCATTGTTCAAGAATCTCCTGAGAACAACTTGATAATTTGAAAGAGGAGAGAGCTGGAATCTTAGGCTGAAATTTTAACTTGTTTGGAGAAATTCTATTACTGATAGTGTCTTTATTCCTCATTATAAAACTATAGCACCTACTCCCCTAATCACCACAGGATGCCTAATTATGAATGTTTCTGCATGTACATTGTATTGAATTATATACCAACAACCATTTAACATACCGGTATTCAGAAAAAAATAATTCTTAGGAGAGGGAAAATACTGTAATTCCAGACATAAAAGATTAGATTTCAGAGATGTGTGATTTAGTCATTTTACAGAAAATTACATATCTGATTAATCAGAAAATCAAATTAGCTGTCTCTTTGGGAATACTTTCTGAGCAGTCTTGGTCAGCATTAAAAACTTAGCTGTTTTTTTAAAAAAAAGATTTACAAAAGTAGATGAATTTGGGATATAGTTGGAATTAGTAATTTATTCCTCTACATCTGGATACCCCCTTCTTGCTAGGGAGGGGCTTGTGGGTTCTGTTATAGTTGAGAACTATGATGGAGGTATACCAGCAGAAAGAATATCAGAATGGTCACCCAAGGTAGATAGGTCCCAACTGAGGAACCAAAGTAAGAGCATTCACAAAGCCATTAACCATGATGAGAGAACAGAAAAATAATCCCATACCTGATCGTCACCAAGGTTAACAAGGACTGTGGCAATTGTTGTCCCTGGGCAGCTATTAAAAAGTGAATTAGAGGGTTGGAAAAAGACCTGACAACCTACTCTGCAAAACAACTTGCCAAGAAAATTCTACGGAAAGGGTTGCAAATGTGTCAGATAGGATGCTCAATGATAGAACAACAACTGAGGCAACCAATGGTGTTAAGGAAAGGTCTGCGTTGTAAGAGAGATATCAGATGGTCACATGGAATATCAGAGGAATAAATCAAGGTAAATTAGATATTGTCAAATGAGAGATGATCAGGTTGGAAATTGATCTCTTTGGTATCAACGAGCTACACTGGGTAGACAATGACTTTTTCCAGTCTGAGGATTTCACTGTTTATTGTTCAGGATACGATACCATGGAATGGTGTTTATTGTAAGCAAGAAACTTGCTGCAGCAGTGGAAAGTTTCTCAACTGTCAATATCAGAATGATCATCAGAATTCATGCCAGACCTCTAAACATCACAGTTATCCAAGTCTAAATCCCAACTATTGCCAAGAGTCAGACACAATTGAATCAATAACATCATCATCATCACTTATCATCATCATCTCTAATTTACTTTTTGGCTTGTTGTATATACTACCCAGAGTCACTTATTTGTGAGATGGAGTCCAGCCCTTCATTGGTAGGATGCCCCTAATAGAACAGGTTTCACGTATAAATTATCTATATAAATTAGATAAATAGAATTACAGTTTCTTGTTTATATGTTCTTTTCATGAAAGTTCCTGTTGTGTAAAATTCTTCTTTTTTAAATCTGTAATTATTTTTTTATTTTTATTTTACATTCTTTTATGTATATCTGAAAACAAATCCATAAGTATTTGATTTTTGAAAAAAATCTGTTTATGTACATGAATAAACAGGGAGGGAGGGAGGGAGGGAGGGAGAGGGAGAAAGAGAGGGAGAGAGATCGAGGGAGGGAGGGAGAGACCACCAGTGCTGGGATTCAAATAATTTAACAACTGGGTGGGTGGTCCGGGTAGTCATGTGCCTGGGTGGGCATGGCCAACTAATTGTCACTGACATCAAGGGGTGCCTCACCTGACCTCTCCTCACCCCTCGCCTCCCAGCCAGACCTCGTCTCATCTTGCATGTTACGATGAGAGAGGAAGCTTTTTCAAAGTCATCTTCCCTTTGATACTACCCTGCTTCCTCCAAAATAAGACATCCCCTGATAGTAAGCCAAATCGGACTTTTGAGCGCATAGCAATAAGGCCAAGTGCTTATTTCAGGGTTCAAAAAATATAAGACAGGGTCTTATTTTCGGGAAAACACAGTAGCCAATAAGATGAGATTTTGCTAACAGAAAACCTGATGTACATTTCCAAGTATTGTTTATCACCATTCTCTTGGTAAGACTGAATGGAGAGATTTATAAATAATAACAGAGTTTGAAGGGATCTTGGAGACATTCTAGTTCAACCCCTGCTCAAGCAGGGAACTATACTATTATGGACAAATTTCTTCTTAAAAACCTCCAGTGATCCACAACTTCTGAAGGCATCCCATTCCTCTGGTTAATTGTTCTCACTGTCAGGAAATTTCTTATTTTTAGGTTGGATCTGTTTGATAAGTTTCCATCTCACAGGTCTGTCTCACAGTTACTTCCAGTTGAGCCAGGCACCACCTATTCTATACCTGTGTGTTTGGTTTTTTTCTTCCCTAAGTGTAAAATCTTACTTTACTCTCTATTAAATTGCATTTTTGGTGAGAAATGATGTTCTACAGTGACATTCATAATGATTTTTGCAAAATGCACTACAGTTTGAAGTCTACATCTCTGCTTATACTGATAAAGATTATTCTTTTTGAACATTAAAGCATGTAGTCAAGCAAATATTTCCAATCCACTGTAAATGAAAACACATTTGAAAGGCATTTTCAAAGCAGTCAATTAGAGGATGTCTTACCATTCTTTCTCTTCTCTTTTAATTAAATCTATCTGCTTTATTTTATTTTCCTTGGAATATTCCGTGCAATATTCCGTGTAATATTACAAAACTTTCCCAGACCTCTCACAAATAACCACTTCTAATTTAACTGGAATACATTGTTTTTATTCTCAGTTTTTCTGGTTACAGAACTTCCCTTCTTCGTCACTCATCATTTCTCCCTTTAATGATGTTTGTACATACTTGCAAGAAAAGGAAGCATTTAATTTTGGAGCCACCGGGGCAAGGGACAGCCCACTGTATCCAGGCCCGGCTTCCCCGAGCAGTGATCCCAGCACTAGTCCAGTGGCCACCGCTGCCTTGCGAGTCAGCCAGCCTGCCTAATGTGAGCCTGCCAGGCATTCCTGGCCAGTCTCCCGGGGACTGGGTGTAAAAGGATGGTCATACCCAGTCCTGCATTGCCCGGAAAGGCCGGCAGGCAAGGCTTCCGGGTCCAACAAAGGGGACTTCTTCCTCTTCCTCTTTTGGAAAGATTTTTAAACAAGGGGCTGGGAACTTCAAGCAAGGTGTGTGCTGGAGCCTCGCCCACCCCGCTGGCAGCTCTGGGCTAAGCAGTGGTTTGGCTTTCCCAACTGGCTGCAACTTTACTTTTCTCCCACAGCTGGTGGCACAGGGGAAGGCAAGCCAGTCAGAGCTGAGCAGTTGCCACTCGGCTCCCCTCAGCCCGTATCTCACCCCCTACCTGGATTCTCTGCAGCTACTGGGCCTTGCCTGCCGGGGGATGAGTGGGGAACCAGGGAGCACCACGCAACACCGCTCGCATCGCCCCTCTGCCAACCACCCATCAGCCTGAGTGCTTGGGCTGCATGAGGGCCGCCGCTGTGAAAACAGTGTGAGCTCCATGGGCTGAAAGGTAAGGCTGACAGCGGGGAAGGAAGATCCACTCCAGGCCTGCTCTGTCTCCAGGGGGACACAGCAAGGCAAGGCTGACATTCAGGCCCTGCTCTGGGTTGCCACCTGCTCAACCTCTGCTCCGCCTCGGTTCCCATATCCAGCCTGCAACAAGGGGACATGTCGCTTCCAGGCGAGCCCAGCTGGCAGATGGGCGAGAGGGCAACCCTTGGGGGAGGAATTTTCTCTCAGGCCTCCCACCTGGAAGGCCCTGCGGAAGCCAAAGCTGGGCCTGAAAAGCAGCCTCGTCTTGCCATGTGCCCCCGCCTGAGGCAGTCCTTTGGCTGAGTGCAGCAAGGCCAGAGTGGATCTTCCTTTCCTGTCATCCTTACCTTCCAGCCCATGGGGCTTGCACTGTTCTCATGGCGGCGGTCTGTGCTCGGTCAAAACGCACAGGCCAGTGGGTGAGAGAGGGGCAAATGTGGGTGGCAGAGGGGCAATGTGGGTGGGGTAGCGTCATGCTCCCTGGTTGCTCCCTACCCCCCCGGCAGGCAAGGCCAAGCAGCTGCAGAGAATATGGGTGGGGAGTGAAATGCAGACCGGCGGGGAGCCGAGCAGCGATGGGGAGCAAGCAGGATGGGGAGAGGTGTCTTATTAGAAAGGCAGGAACTGGCACATCCCCTGACCCAAGGTGAAGGGCAAGTTCATTTCAGTTTGGAAATCTCACATCATCTATATTCTGGAGAGGCTATTGTTCCATCACTTCTGTCCATGTAATTTTGCTTTCAGCATGATTAAGCAGAGAAAACACATATCAGAACACTTTTATCCACATAATGCTACATCTATATTATGCTTCTAAGGTTGCATTTCCATTTTGCCATTATGTTTTGAAAACAACATCAATGTATAGAAATGACTTAAAATGAATTCTATATTCTGCAGTTTTATTCTATATCCTTTTATTCTATATCCAGTTTATTCATATAATGAATGCAATGTCATTATTTTCCTTTCGAGAAAGTAAGGAAGAAGATGATGATGATGATATACTCTAGTTATATCCTTATCCTAAAAAAACAATACTTTTGAGCAAAACATATACAGCAATTAACATAAGCAAACTGTCATAGCAATTTCTCCAACTATATAGTTGTTAAAATTATCTGAATATAATATAAATATAAATAAATAAATACTTATAAGGCAATGATTTCAATAAAATATATGCCTTGATCATCTGTCTTTTTACTTGAAGTGTCAATTTTTTGTAAGTCCATGACTCATTTAACCATCATTTCTTTAATATATTGCAATTCGTATGAGATGCATCACATGCTTTCATATGCTATAGTTTATTAACTATAATGGCTAGGTTCGTAGAACACCCTAAGGCCTAAACCATATTATGACTTAGCAGGTGTTTGGATCTGATGGTTGAAATAAACTGAATTTATTCCTACGTGCATAGATACTGGGATTACAGCCATAAAGCTACTTCTATTTTAGTTGGAATCAGAATGAAATTCTAGACTTCAGCAGAATTGTTCCTTTTGTTGTTATTACAATGTGCTCACAATCTGAAGAGAGATCTAGGAATTATTTAAGAAACAACTTCATTTTTTTTCTTCAGAGAAAACCTGATAGCCACCAAAGAAGTAAACACCCCTTTTATACAATACAAACATCCAGGTTAAGTAAATGAAATGTAAATTTTATTCTATACCATTACTCAAAGCCTTAGGCTTAATTTAAGAAGCCATCTTTTAAATTTATTTTTATTTCATTTACTGTATGCAGTTTAATTAAAGCTACTTAATTAAACAGACTATAGTTATGTGGGCATCCTTTTTGCCTGACATGCTAGAATTCCAGAGTGCTAAAGCCCTCCACGGTAAATGATCACTTTTTAGAACTTAGTGTTAAGATGTGTTTGAATACTTTTCAATTGAAGTGTTTTCAGACAGTTAATATGACTCATAGGCTTGCTTGAGAAGGAGTTTAGTGCTCTGGATAAAACCTGCTTTTTAAACTTCTTCAGAAGAGGTCAAAGACCAGGAAATGCTCTCTCTATAATTCTCATTTTCAAGTGAATTGGCCATGGCAACTGCATGAAGAATGTTAAGTGTGAATTTCATTATGTTCTAGAAACCTTTAACTTAGCATTATAATGACTCAGATTACAACAGAAGCCAACTGCAACCATTTTCAGCAGGCAGTATAGTTTAATTTATAATTTAATAAAGTAGCATTTTAACTTAAGTGGTTACCTTCAAAAACAGAGAATGGAAATGGTTCATTTGATAGCTACTAAATGCATCCTTTTCCATGTTACCTGGAAAAAAATTCTGTGCTTGCTGACAGGTTAAATGTATAGTATACACAGAAAGCCACTATTTGTCTTTGTCAGACTACAGCAGCCTCCACAGCTTTTTATTATTTTAAACCTTCTTCATTGTCTTATAAACACTATAATTACATGCTAAAAATCGTATGGAAAACCAAACTCAATAAATCCCCATAATGAACAAAATATTTTAGTGTTGCTCAACAAGTGACCTACGTAGTCCAACATGATAAAGCTTTTCTTTACCAGCAATAGGTCTACTTTGTTTTTCTTTCTCTGCCAACTCTCCCATAAATCAGTGGAATCTGTTAGAATAAGATTATCTTCCAGAATATGTAATCATATCCATTTTATGCAACATAATTATTGTCTCCCTCGCTTCTCTCCACTTAGGTCCAGTATCATCAACATATAACATTCTTGGCAGCAGACATGACTACAGCCAAACTTACTGCTGACACTTGCCAGTTTTATTTTAAATGACCTTTGCTTTATTACTTATTTACTGGCAGAATAATCTTGACACTGCTGACATCTGCGGCCTGCTGACATCATAAATAAACATCTGTCCTGTGTTGGTGGGAATCCATACGCAATCCATGATACCTCTTTAAACAAGGCTTTATTCATGATACACTGAGAAGCAAACTATGCTTATATTTAATGCTGGTTACTGAATATGTACATAATTCTTTCTGTTGGTTGCTTTTACACTGTGGTAGTGTGCCAGAGAACCCAAAATCTGTAGGTGTGAGGACTGTGTATACATATGCACACATGCACATAAAGCAATACAAATAATATTTTTTATAATTAATTACTAAATCAGTCGGAATTCTGCCAAACCTGTTCCCAGAATCAACTATTATTCACTTATGCATTTCCCTTTTCACAGAGAACACACACAAAAACACACCCATCATACACAAAGAAAGGGTATAGGAAACAAATCCTCTGATCCAAAATATAAATCTAAGATTACATCTTCTTGAATAATGACATTATCCCAGAATAATTTGTAAAATATTTTGCAGAGAGTACATATGTTTACAAAAATGGTCAAATCAGCTCTTCCCCCCACCCCACATTTTTTTTTTTTTTTAGAGAGAAGCCATTTGGAAATAGCACATTTCAGCAAAGGGTTTGCAAAAAAAAACATGTGTCAGCAGAAAAGAAATCTGTTGCCTGGATAAGATTAAGGCAGTTGTCTGCATACTACTGCACACTGCAGAGATGATTCAAGTGCAGTAAAGTGCAATAAAGAAGTAAAAGGCGAACAGCTAAAGACGGAAACATGAATGTATAAATTAAGACAGAATGGTTAGATGAAGAAAAATAAAAAAAGAGAGGCAGCCCATATAAATAATGAGCCTTGAACCAAAATGAGAAAATTCAACAAAAGACCCTTCAACAGGTCAGGAGCGGTGCAGATTTATAGCCTGTCGTTATGCCATAGATAACCTGAACTATAATAGCATTACAAACTGCTTTAGCCTTACATTTTTACCTCTTTATTTCAAATATGTTTATAATGCTTCCTGTTTCAGATCTGTCTGTCTGTCTAGGAGTAGAAAACAACCTAATGGCATATAAATACCAATCATTGTTATCTCATTTCAGAAAGTTTTAAACAATTATTTTGTTTAAACAATTATTTTAACCAGGTTACTTGTATTGTGTGAAGTTAGTTTCATTATGGTCAGTTACACCAGAAATACCCATCACATGAAATGGTGAAATGCCCTTCCAATCCTACCTTTCTAGAAGACAGCAAGTTGAGAGAACTATAACGGAGAAGTATGAACAGATTGTGAAGTGATATGGAAGTTCTGCCATGTGGCATTAATTGGTCCAATTATTTGGTTCTTCATCTAGCAATTAAGGTGTGGTTATATGGAAATGTGAAGAAATATATCTTCAATCTCTCACTCAACCACCAAGTCCTGCTGTGCTGCTTGATCAGGATAGGGATGGGAGTGGTGTCCTAGAAAGGATGAACAGAGAACATCTGGACTGTATGCCAAGAGAATATATCACAAGCAAGATCACTTAAGGCAATGGTTCTCAACCTGTGATCCACAAACCCTGCGGGGGGGAGGGTGCCATCACAGGAGGTCTGTGAATGTTATGATTTAAATTTTAAGTTAAGTCTTGGAGCCACAAAAGATATTTAAACAGGGTCCATAGTGAAGAAAAGATTGAGAACCACTGATTTAAGGTATGAAGATCATCCCAGTTGCCCAGCTAAAGCAAAAATACATTTATATTGGGAAAGTGATGCTGGAGAATGCCAGAGGCAAATCACTTCAGTGACAATGGCAAAGGCATCATACTATAGAGAAAAAGGCAATACAAGTAGCCTTGACTTACAACCATTCATTTAGTGACTGTTGAATTATAATACTTTTGAAAAAGGTGACTTACAACCAGTTCGCTCACTTACAACTAGGCAAGCATTTGCACAGTCACATGATCAAAATGTAGGCACCTAGCCTTTGGCATGCATTTATGATATTTGCCTGTACTGGAGTCATGTGATCATTATTTGTGACCTTCCCAGCTGGCTTCCAACAACCAAAATCAATGGAGGAAGCTGGATTCGCTTAATAAGCAGATGATTCACTGAAGAATTGAGGCAACAAAGGTTATAAAATTCGGTGTAACTCAGTTAACAACCATCTTACTTAGCAATGGAAATTATGGTCTTAGTTGTGTTCATAAGGTAAGGACTATCTATAGTAAATTATTTCTGTATTTTACCAAGAAAACTACATGGATAAAACAATATATTAAACATTTGTGTATTAAAGAGAAAATATCCATTTATAGGCAGCCACTCCTTATTCTATTTTCCGCAGGCTCCAATATATAATTCATTCCCAATGGACTACATAACAAATAACATTAAATTCAAGCAGAAATTAAAGTTACACAAAAAGTTTTTGAATTTGTAAACATGTTAATTTTTACCTTGTGCTTCATCCTTGCTGGTAACAAATAAATCAGTTTTTATTAGAGTCATAGACTAGCATAAAACATCTGTATTAATCAAATCTGATAATAACAATTTCAGATACAGGTTTTCAATTTATAGCCACAAAATCAGCCCAAATTTCTGTTGCTAAGTGAGACATTTGCGGAATTTTGCCCAATGTTATAACCTTTATTGCTACAGTTGTAAGTGAATCACTGAGGTTGTTAAATTTGTAACATGGTTGTTAAATGAATATGGCTTCCTCATTAACTTTGCTTGTCAAAAGGTTGTAAAAGATGATCGCATGACTCTAGGATACTGTGATTGCATCTGAATATTTATCACGACCATGGGGATGCTTCAATGGTCATAAGTGTGAAATATAGTCATATTGTCACATTTTAAAAAGCTGTTGTAACTTTGAGTAGTCACTAAATGAACTGTTCTAAGTCAAGGACTTCCTTTACATTTATGGGAAATATAATCCAAAATAATCAGAGTGCAATGAACTATTGCTAGCACAAGTGGAAACTGAATAAATTGAAAAATATAAAGAGGATCCCAATTTTTCAGCTTTTATCTTTTCTCATCGACTTCAACTCTTACCAATATTCAATGTCATGTTTCCAATGGAATATTGTTGTTTTAGCAGATTTTTATATAGATCAAAAGTACCAAGTATCACAAAATCTTTGCCAAAGTAGCAGTCTGTATTCTTTGATTAGTAGAAAATATTGCCTTTTCCAAGATGGATAAGCCACATATTTTTTTTAAAAAAAATTCCTTAACATCTGGAATAATGTTTCCCAATATAACTTTTTTAATCCATTCCCCATGCTCAATTCAGCGACAATTCCTGATAGGCAGTCACATTGCAAAACTTTGGTATATAATACAGCATCACACCAACATCTTTAACATTTAAAAATTTTCCCATAGATATTCCCAACATTTAATATATTTTCCCATTTATTTGTATACATTATATTTTTTTAAAAAAATGTTACAGTGACCCTTTTACAGTATGAGTTAATAAGCACAGTAAAATCACAATATGAGTTAATATTACAGCAAAGAAAAATTGATGCACATCCTTTCATGTACATTCTTTGAGGAATCCAATACATTCCAAATACAATGAGCTGCTGAGGAAAAAAACTTAATTCAATCCTAATTCTCATGAAAAATTGATACTGTGGATAATCCCAACCAGAAAATTGCTAATATATATCCTTCTTTTTGAAGGAAAAATAGATTAGTATTAATTAGTATTTTTATATTATATGTTGTAAAAGGAACTTGTATTGCCAAGAATTGCTGAATAGCAATATGCTCAATTAAAACTTCTTTCATGTCTTTATAATTTGGGCCCAGTGCATGGTCAATACTGAACTCTCTAAATGACTATAAAATCTTGGAAAAGATGGTAAATTAAATTAAATCTACATTTAATTTTTACATATGTTTTGAAAAGTATTACTAAGTTTTAGTAAGCTAAGAAAGGGAACCTGTAAGAAACTTGGGAGTAAAAAAACCTAGAATATCCTGTTTGAAAAAAAATTGATGGAGTAACATTTTTTTAAAAAAACAATTAATTCAACAAAATAATGTTTTACATATTTTCTATATCCCAGAGGATATGTAGCAACAGATGGATTTCAATTTTCAATTTTCTGAGCAAACGTCAACTCATTATCTTATATTTATTCTACAGCCGCAGTTTGGGGTTCATTTTTATAATGATGCCAGTTAGATACTGGGAAGAGAAATAAGGACAAAGGACATTAATGTATTATTAAATTATATACCAAAAAGTGGTAGGATTTATCATGTATAATGTGTAATAGTTGTCTTACTTCTGATGAAAAGTCTCTGCTACAACTGATCGAAAGCATCAGATTGAAGATATATATATTCGCTTTCTACGTATGACCCAGTTTACAATTGACTATTTGGAGAAAGTCCAAAATGATCATAATGAAGAGTAATTTTTGTTTTGTTTGCTTTTTATACATTTATTTCGAAATGCATTTTGTTGTTTTATTGTGCTTTTTTCTTTCTTTCTCAATTTTCTGATTCATGATTTCTTAATTTTCTTTTTTCCTTTTGTTTGGTTTAGTATTTGTTTTTTATTCACATATTAAAACAACATTGAAAAATACTTTTCCATAAAACTGGAGGACTATGGTTCTAACCATATCCCAAAACACAACATTCTATGTAAACTTTCATTTGTGGAAAGGAAACAAAATCAGGAAAATGTTCCAATTTCTTTGTTCACTAAAATAATGCTGCAATGCATACTCATGCTGGACAATGTACCAGCCATCAGAACCTCTCTAGCTGCCCCTAGCACGTTGTAATTTGGTGCAAAATGTGATGAATTTTCTCAGCTTCGTTTATTTGTAAATTTGCATACACAATTTCATAAAGCATTCAAAGTACAATACAAGATTGTACTTACAAGATAGTAGCTGTGGCTTCCTGTTCTCTGCAGAAAGAATTTAGAAATTCAAAATCACCCTGCAGATAAATATGTTAAGAGTTTAGGGAAGGCAGAACTACAGTATCAGGCTGTTAAAACTTTACAAGTGATATTCTGTATAAATGTACAAAGGCAGAGAAAAGCATACATTGACTTTCAGGACTCCTGGAGGTGGGAACGTAATACAAAACAAGCTTTTCTTTAACCACAACAGCAGTCATCTAACAACATACCAGCTCACTCAAAAGCTTAGAACTCAACAGTTGATAATCATCTTTCAGCTCAGGTTATTGCATGCAATTTTTCACATTCATTCAGCTTTCTTCATACAGCTCTTAGTAAAGTAACTCTCTTAACAATAAAAGCTTTTGTTGTGGCCCATTACACTGAGAACTAACCACTCCTAAGTATTTTTTATTGGCTTTTTGGCGTATTTATAGCAGTCTTTGTTCTCTTTGCAAACTTATGCAGTTGGGTGTGTAGCAAGGGGGCATGCAATTGAGTATGCCTGATAAGATCATTCATACATGTAAAGAAAACATTCACAGAGACTTTTAAAGCTTTTTCCTTACTTTCTGCCATATATTTTTTCTCATGATTTTTAGACATCTGAAATAATTTATCTCTCTCTCTAACTATTTAATACAAATATATATTTTGTTAGACAGTTTCATTCTACACAGTTTAGTATAAAACCTGATGGGCTGCAGTGCTGCTTCCTGATAAACTGGGTGTATGCTCAGGTAGAACAGGGACAAAGTGAAATCCCTTAGCTGCAAATAAATTGATTGAATTTTTTGTGTACAATGGTTTTTTTTAATTAAAAATACTACTTTGTACACTAAATGGGCACATTTATACACATTGGAATTTAAGAAAGTATGTTTTTCTTTTAAATACACACCTTTAATTTCTTGTCATGCTTATAATTGACTATAAATTGGCAGTGGTCTCAGAGTGAAGATGTGAACTTCCTATCTTGTTTTATAGTTCCTTTTAACTTATATTCATTTCCTCATAGATAAACATGATGCTATGCTATCTTTATTTCAGAAGGTTAGCCAGGTTTGTCTGTTGTAATAACAACAAAGACTTCTCTGGTGCATTAGAGATTAGCATATACAGATCTGGATTCTTCACACCATTTAACTTGCTTGTTGTCAGCTCTCAAAAATCTCAGATTACATGTTTCATATTTTCCAAATAACTTCCTGTCACTTTCAGTCTTTAGTTAGCATATTGGTTTGTCTAGGTAATTCCACTCCCTGCTACTCTATAATAACACCTATAAATACAAGAAGAAATTGGGAAAGAGCTGAAGAATGATTGTTTTATTGAAGTATCACTGTGCCTCAATGAAGTATCTTCACCTAAGAAATATTTTGTCATTCACACCAAACTTCAGAAATTAATTTTGGATAGGTTTCAAATCCACCTCCTCCCTAGATAACCTTATACAAGTACCTTTGCCCCACTTTTGTGGCCTTTCTTGCCATAGTTGTTAAGTGAATCAATGCAGCTATTAAGTTATTTACACAGTTGTTAAGCAAATCTGGTTTACCCATTGACTTTGTCAGAAGGGAATCACATGATCCTGGGACACTGCAACTATCATAAATATGAATCAGTTGCTAAGCGTCTGAAGTTTGATCATATGACTACAGAGATGTTGCAATGGTCATAAGTGTGAAAAATAGTCACTAGTCACTTATATCAGTCCTATTGTAACTTCAAACAGTTACTAAATGAACTGTTGTAAGTTGAGGACTACCTATAATTTATTTGTGCTAAGACAAGCGTTTCATATGAAGCTTTCATATGATTTATGTGATTAATCTGTGGTATTCCTGTTCTGCAAAACTTTTAACCTGTTGTAGATTGTGTGTGTGTGTCAGTGATGGATTGCTCCTGGTTCGGTCCGGTTCTTGCGAATTGGTAGTAATGACAGCGGGAGGCTCCACCCACCCGCTCCAATGTCATCACTGATGATCTGCACATGCGCAGAAGCTTCTGCACATATGCAAAAGTGTGTGCGCGCTCCCATTGTGAATCGGTAATAAAGGTAAGTGGAACCCACCCCATGTGTGTATGTGATCTACTCAGCACTGGTTTCCTTGGCAATATTTTGGAAGTGGATTACTATTGCTGCCTTCCTAGGATTGCGAGAGGGGAACTGGGCCAAAGTCACCCAGCTAGCTTTATGCCTAAGGCAGTTATAGAACTGATTTCTAGCCAAGTGCCTTAACCACTACACCAAACAGTCTCTCTTTCATTTGTACAATCTTTGGGCATAGATTATACAAACCACAGTACATAATCTCTCCCATTGTGATTTATAAACCATTGTTAATTCTTGGTGTTTATGTGGCCTTTTCAATAAATCATGCTTAAAACAACCAAAAGCTTAGTTTAAATGTGAATCCAACCAGCATTTTTCAGCACAAGCTTCAGTCGCTCAGATCATGTTACATTCCTGTAATTGGCAAATCATCTAGATTCAAGATTTAGGCTCTCCATATAACACAATAGGATGGAATGTTCCTCATCAATGAAGTTCTATTTTTGTAACAAATTCCATGACATCCAAGTTACATATTTTATAGAACAATGTGGTAAGGCAAAATCAAAAGGTTATCTTATTTTTAAAATATTCAAACCAGAATTCCTAGCTGGTGTTTTAAATTAAAATTTCACTTTAAAAGGTCAACTTTTTAAAGAGAGAACTTAGGAAGGATTCCATGGATGAGAATCCTCAAGAGGAAAACAACCCAAGAAGCTTGGGAAATTTTGAAAAGTGAAATTATAAAAGCCCAGTCTAGCACAATACCAATGAAGAAGAAAAATAACAGCTCTCAAAAGAAACCAGCACGGCTGCATAAAGAACTCACTGACAAACCAAAAGACAAAAAAGACAAGTATAAAAAGTGAAAAGAGGGGCAAATAACTAAGGCAGAATATCAGCAAATAGCCCAAACCTATAAAGATGAAGTGAGGAAAGCTAAGGCTCACAATGAATAAAGATATGTGACAAAAGTAAAAAATAACCAAAAAAAGAGAGCTTCTTCAACAGAGAGCCTGAGTGGCATAGGAGGCTAATGCCACCTACTAAAGCAGCATTTAACATCCAGCTGCCTGCAATTACTGCGAGTTCAGTTCTCACCAGGCTCAAGGTTGACTCAGCCTTCCATCCTTTCTAAGGTGGGTAAAATGAGGACCTGGTTTGTGGGGGCAATAAGCTGACTTTGTATAAAATATACAAAAGTATGAAGGCTATTGCTTAATGCATTGTAAGCCGCCCTGAATCTCCGGAGAAGGGCGGCATATAAAAATGAATAAATAAATTAAAAAAAAAAGTTAAAAACAAGAAGAAAATCAAGGAAACAATTGGTCCATTGCTGGGAGAAAGTGGCAAGAAGGTGACAAGCAACAGGGAGAAAGCAGAACTACTTAACTTGTTTTTTTTTGTATCTGTCTTCACACAAAGGGAAAAAAATAGTCCAATCTATCAAAAACAGCACCACAAAAACAGTTTAAGAGTACAAGTTAAAATAGAGAAGAAAATGGTAAGTGAGCACCTGTCTACCCTGGACAAGTTCAAATCACCAAGACCAGATGGATTACACCCCAATGTTCTGAAGGAACTGGCAGACGAGATCTCAGAACCACTGAACTATATCTTTAAAAGATCCTGGAGCACTGCCAGAGGATTGGAAAAGAGCTGATATAATTCCCATCTTCAAAAAAGGAAAAAAAAATAGATCAAGGAAACCACAGACCTATCAGCCTGACCTCAATACCAGGGAAGATTCTGGAAAAGATAATCAAGCAACGATTATCTTAGAAGCAAACAAAGTAATAACCAAAAGGCAGTATGGGTTTGTCAAAAACAGATCACGCCAGACTAATCTTATTGCATTCTTTGACAAAGTGACAAAATTAGTGGACCAGAGGAACATGGTCGATATAATCTACCTGGACTTCAGTAAGACATTTGATAAAATAGAGCATAACCTACTACTTGATAAAATAGAAAAATGTGGGTTAGACAGCATCACCACCAGATGGATTTGTAACTGGCTAACCAACCACACTCAATGTGTAATCCTCAATGGAACTGCATCTACATGGAGGGAAGTATGCAGTGGGCGCTATCTAACAAAATGAAATTCAGTGGTGAAAAAAGTAAGGTTCTACATTTAGGCAAGAAAAATAAAATGCACAGGTACAGTATATGTGGTACCTTGCTCAATAGTAGTAACTGTGAGAGGGATCTTGGAGTCCTACTGGACAATCATTTAAATATGAGCCAGCAGTGTGCTGCAGCTGCCAAAAAAGCCAACACAGTTCTATGCTGCATAAATAGAGGGATAGAATCAAGATCACGTGAAGTGTTAATACCACTTTATAATGTCTTGGTAAGGCCACACGTGGAATACTGCATCCAGTTTTGGTTGCCATGATGTAAAAAAGATGTTGAGACTTTAGAAAGAGTGCAGAAAAGAGCAACAAAGATGATTAGGGGACTGGAGGTTAAAACATATAAAGAACGGTTGCTGGAATTGGGTATGTTTAGTATGATGAAAAGAAGGACTAAGGGTGACATGAGAGCAGTGTTCCAATATCTCAGAGGCTGCCACAAAGAAGAGGGAGTCAAACTATTCTCCAAAGCACCTGAGGACAGGACAAGAAGCAATGGGTGGAAACTAATCAAGGAGAGAAGCAACTTAGAACTAAAGAGAAATTTCCTGACAGTTAGAACAATTAATCAGTGGAACAACTTGCCCTCAGAAGTTGTGAATGCTCAACACTGGAAGTTTTAAAGAAGAGACCATTTGTCTGAAGTGGTGTAGGATTTCCTGTCTAAGCAGGGGGGGTGGACTTGAAGACCTCCAAGGTCTTGTCCAACTCTGTTATTCTAATTCTAATTCTAACTTATATTGAGGTAGATGTCCAAAGGAGATGCTAAGAAATAAGGAATATCATGCATTCCAGTGGATCAAATAATGGTTCATATTCTACAAATTTAACTCTTAAAAGAGTCCAGCATTTTCATATATTATATACCTGAGTTCATCTTTGACCAACCTGTAATTGTTGTGATTACAAAACATCAGTGCCACTAAAGCATCTTCAAATTGACCATGCTGAGAGACATAAATAGATGGGATTCCTGTTTGGATTTTCCCAAAGCCTCTTAATTTTTTATAGCATTTTAAATATAAAGTAGCATTAATGAATGACAATATTTAGTGCATTTATCATTCAATCAAGTATTGACAGGGAGGCATAGCCAAAAGATAAATTTTCAATTTTCCTGGTTAATCCATGACATCAGGGATATTCATCTTCTGCTTCATTACTTCCATGATTTCATTACTTTCTCTAATATATGCTTTATTTAAAACCAACTATCCCAGATCAAAAACAATAACTTCTAAAATGCAACTATAATATCTGATATCAATGACCTTTGATATGTAGATGATACAAAATTGCTCATAGAAAGCAATGAGGATCTGAGGCTAATCCTGAAAGTGAAAGATGAAAAACTGGACTGCGCCTTAACAACAAGAAAATAAAGATAATGACAACTGCATAAAACACACAGGTCAGAGTGCAGATCAACAATGATGCCATCAAAACAGTAAAGGAATTCTTCTTCCTGGGTTCTAAAATCCACCAAAGTGGTGACCACAGCCCGAAGATCAGAAGGCATATTAGTTTGTAGATTAGTTAATGTAATAATTGTTCCAATTGCTACTTATGGCTGTGAAACTTGGACTCTGAAAAAGGCAAATAGGAGAAAGGGGGATGCCTTTGAACCGTGTTGCTGGAGGTATTACATATCCCATGGTCTACAAAAATAACAAAAAAAGAAGTCCTAGACCAAACCCCACCAAAAATATATCACTTGAAGTCAAGATCATCAAACAGAGACTGTCATTCTTTGGTCATGTCATGAGAGCTGACTCACTCAAATAGTCAATCATGCTGAGAGTGATCAGCGGAAAAAAGAAAAGGGACCTCCCTAGAACCCGCTTGCTGGATATTATAAAGGATGACAGCAGGATGACTATGGGGGATATGAAGGAGATGGTGCAAGACAGAAGGGCGCTGATCCATTAAATAGTTAAGGGTTGAACACAACTGAATAGCTGAAAATGACAATCCCAGATCAAAATTGTGTCAAGTGTTGAAAGCCACAATTTCTACCCAGCAGAGACGGCATTTGCTGTTCTCTAGCAGGATTCCCTTGATTCAGAATTCCTTTTGTATCCCCTGCTTCTTGAAATAACTATTTTCCATGCACTTACAGTTCTCATTATTCTTCCTATCATCTTGGTTGCTATTGATATAATTCCTCTGATGAAGCAGAACACAGAAACTTGTTGCTTTTATATCTCTTAGAAAAAGATAAGGAATTTTTAAGTAAAAGACACTTCTATGTTCATTCATTGTTTATTCCAACTAAATGTGCACATTCCAATGAATTGTAGTATTTGAAGGATTGTAACTCAATTTCATGATTTCATAAAGGCCTGTGAATTCTTCTAATGCATGTACATGGACCTATCTTATCTAGTTATTTCAATATGGCTAAGGATATCACCATCACTATATTCTTTTGGTAGACATTGTAGTGTATTGGATTCTAAAACAGAGTCTGCAAATGTATCCTTAACATTTTGAGTTCAGGATCATGATAGAGCGTAAAAAAAGCAAAAGATCAACTTTTTTATTCTAGTTATGTTAAGAATCTAAATAATGAATCTGGTTTTTATGCTATGTGTAATTAAGCAAATGTTTTATTTATTCCTTTGCCATTTTAAATATCCCCATTAGGTTTAGTAGGCATTATAGCAATCAATTATGAATGGGGTGGAAAGATCCCTGTGTAAGAGTAATTATGTTTTTGGCTCTGCAGTGAAAGCTTGTGAAGCATAATTCTATGCAAGAGCATTAGCAAAAAGGATAGAAAATAAAATAGTCTTCCTATTATATGATTCAGCTTATAAAAATATCCTAGAGCATTAGTTATAAGATGACATGAAATCAATTAATTTTAATAGGAAATAACATATTATGTGCTTAATAATTCACCTAATATCACAGGGCAAAACAAATTAGACAAAGGAATGTAAACTTAATAACTGTTCTAACCAAATAAATTGACAGTTTATCATCAAGAAACCTTAGCAACTAATGAAGAATGAAACACACATCCATGAAAAAGTTAATTGTATAAACCAAGTGAAAATGTTTTATCTTCTTCAAAGGCTGTTGGCTTTGGACTACTGTCTTGTATTTACAAGAGTCTGATGTTTATTGCTGGAAAAAAGATTTACTGTTGATATATAAGTAATTTAATAAAGAAAAATAAAATAGAAGGGGCGTTGGTCCTACCTGATATTCTCCTTTTCAGGGTGCGGGAAAGATCATCCTGGAACGGGTAATACTCTACTTCATCACTTGGAGACCGAGTCAATCTTTCTTGGCACGCCTCTGCTGTCCGGGTCTTGCCCCAGTTTGACGAGGGCGTAGCAATGATGAGGCTCAGAAAACCTGCAAAGACAGGAACCCCCTTCCAGACTATGGACCAGACGGCCCATAGGGTGGGGCTGGATGATCTTCCCCGCACTCTGAAAAGGAGTGTATCAGGTAGGACCAATGTCCCTTTTCCATTGTGTCATCCAGGAATGGGACTTACCAAAGCAGATCAGTCATACGGGAGGGCGGCAGTCTGGTACAAATCCCATACCGCGCGATACGGACCATCAGTCCCAGGCTGGCCCAACCGGGCAGAAACTCCATGGGTCCACAAACCTCCCTAATGATGCCGTGGGAGTGACGGAGAGGACCACCCCTCCTCAGCCAAGGAAAAAGCCACAGAAAGGGGAAACAAAGCGGACTACAAACCTCTCAGAAGAAGCGTCCTGACACCTACAAATCACCGTCAACGGGAGGACAGGAATCCCGGTGCCAGGCCCGACTGACAGACTCCAATATCCCACAGTCTATGGACTGACAGATGCCTCCCAAGGCATGCCTGGGAGGAGAAGGGAAGAAGACGTATCCTTCCCCAAGGGAGGTCGACTGCGGCACGTAGTGGAATGACCCACCCGTCAGCCCATTGTAAACAGTTCACAGGAGAATGCGACAGATCAGGTCGCCGCCGAGGGTCAGACAGACAATAGACCAGACCGGGCCGAAGAGCCCAGGAGAGCATTGACCGGAACCATCCCAGTAAAGAGGATTCCAGGCAGGTCCCTGTCTGGAACAGAACCAACGGGAACAGACCCCTCAGAAAGGGGCGTCACGAGTTGCAGGAGCCCCTGCCCTAAACCCAGTAGGTGTGCCAAGAAAACCCCCCAAGACCGTATGCCACTATCACTTTGGAGGTACCTGCGGTACGCTGATGCTGTTGTCCTGATGGCCATCATACAGTGGCGATAGCAGGAAGCCTCCTGCCTGGAAACAGCTTTGCCCAGTATCCAGTGCTGCGCCCGATGGCGAGCCGAACCCATGGTGTCATATGGGTCAGGGACCCCAAGTAAGAGAGGATGTGACGGGGTGTTCACCCGGAATGAAGTGATGGGTCATGGAATTCATAGTCAGACATAGGAGGAGAACGTGATGACGACCTGGTGCAGGCAGAGGATCTGAATTGCCAGGCTCAGGAGGGCCACTGGGCAAAGCCCGTTCGTTCCAGGTATGAGAGAACCTGAACGTAACCACCTAGGAGCCCTTACTTCTGCCTAGCGTAAAGTCCCTGATAGCCATGCCAAGAAAGGTGCCTGGAAGTATGCCCATGTGTTCAAGACTGAGGTGATAGCCTGAGTACACAACGATAGATAAATCTATAGGCCAGGCTCAGTCCTTCCCCTGGGAGTAACCCGCACTCAGGGTGGCTGCTGCCCCTAAGGACGAGGTCGCTCCAGGAACGGGCTCCCTGAGGTCGACCTGAGTACTACAACAGTAGCCAAAAAGGAACAGAAGTCCCCAATTTTATGAGAAGGTCTGATGTTAGCTGACCCCTGAAGGGAAAGTGTGACAGGGGACAGAACATTGCAGGACAAATGACCTGTTGGGCGAGCATCACCATGACTCATGCCAGAGAAGGCACCCTTAGACTAGTTTAGTTTAGTTTAGTTTAGTTTATTTGATTTGTATACCGCCCTACTCCCGAAGGACTCAGGGCGGTGAACAGCCAACAATAAAATACATAGATACAAAACTATCACTGCCATCCATCATTATGTCCCCATAACCTAATGTTGATATGTACTCACCCTTTGTAGCCCACAGAATGGACAGAAGCAGCCTCTCCTATGCCCCCGTGGCCCTATGCCAACAGAGTGCCTTGAGATGACAAGGGCTCCAGCACTGTTGGGAGTTAAGTCCACAGAGCCTGGAATGATAGGCAGATTACTAAGGGTGTTAGTGGCAGCTCCTTAACCGCATGCGTGTTGCAAAGACCCCAAGGGCGTCCTCCATTCCCATGAAGGGAGTGCTAACCTTCCCCCCTTTCCTACAGCACTGCAAACCTGCTACCAGATTAACGATTGCCACATTAAGAGGTCAGTATTTCAGGAGCCGCTGTCATAGATGCGCTAATAGCTTAATGCCACAAAGGCACCTGGATAGCTACTGAATTCACATGCCAGCAATATAGCATCAATGTAGCCCCGCCGTTGACGAGGCATCGCCCACGTAACAGTTAAAAGGGCAGCAAAAGTTTCCCCATTGTAAGAGGGAAATCCATCCTGTAAGTTTAGCCGACAAGACCGACTCAATGTAACACTCCCTCCGGAGTTGACATCTTGGGAAACCCTGGCAGCTAGACTCAAGGGAGCTCATCTACCGTTGCAATGGAGCTGGCGCTGCTGTAGATAAACTGGGAGACTGGCTCAGAGGAGTTTTCCTGCCAAAGTAGTCCAGGCGCGAGATGCCGGCAGCCTGATGACAGACTGGCGCAAACGAGCTTCTCCACTGCTGCCGGAACGGTGTGAGGAGCCACCAATTATGGGGATCCTCCCTTCTTGAGACAGACTGGCCCTTAGGGGGCCCGTCTGCTATGGCAGCCATAGCGCCTGAACGCGACCCTTTTGGGAAGGCAGCCACTCTTGCAAGGGGCGTCTTATTACTCCTGCAAAGTCGCTCAACCACCCGTTACCTGTGTAGCTGGGAAGACTGGTTCCGGAGGGCATTTCTGCCATGACTGCCATGATGCTGATCGTGGACGCCACTGAGGTGGCAAACAAGGCAGACTGGCTCTGTACAGAGCACTCCTGCTGCAACCGTGATAGCGCTGGGCACTCCCCTGTTCACAAAGCAAGAGGGAGGCCCCTGTCGTGGCTGTATGAAGCCGAGCGCTGTTGCCGCCACCATCTGTGGAAACAGGCAGCCTGGCTCTGAAAGAGCACTCCTGCAGCAGCGAAATGGCGCCAAATTCCTCAGCCGCTTTCCACTGCAATCCCGGCAGACTGGCTTGCCATGAGCACTCCTGCCGCGGCTCTTGAAAGCATCACCATGCTTGCCGCTGTCAGTGTGCCTGGGGAAACCAGGCAGGGACTGAATCCCTTTCTGCTTTTGCAGATTAATGCCAGGGGCAACTTGCCTAAAGCATGCCCTTTCCACTGAGAGCGGGTCGGTAGGGACTTCATCTGATAATCAAGCCAGCAGGGAGGATTACAAGCATACCGGTAACCTCCAATATCGCTTCCAGCTATCTTCAAGCCTCGCTTGGTAAGAATCTTGTCATTGTCGATCGAAATAGCTGAGCCTCATGTTTTCTCAGTCTCACTCGTTGGAAGACCGAGTCGAACTGGGACAAGACCGGACAGTGGAGGCGTAGCCAAGAAAGATTGACTGGGTCTCCAAGTGGTGAAGTAGAATATTACCCGTTCCTGGATGATCTTCCCCAACACAATGAAAAATAAAAACTTTCTAGTATGAAATCATATGGAAATTTCCTGTGCTGTATAAATGTATATAAATTGATTAGATACATACAGTACATATATCTACTGGTATTTGGAAAAAGAAATGCACAATGCTGAAGCTGGCTTTAGAAAAGGCTAGGAATATGAGACATTATTGGTGATACATGGTGGAGATAGCCCAAAACATACCAAAAAGAAGTCACTATAGATTATATTGATTATAGAAAGCACTTCCATTGTGTCAAACACATCAGGCTGAAGAATATTCTCTGAAAAAAATGGGAATCCTAGAACACTTCATTATTCTCATGGGAAACTTACATACAGGTCAGGAACCTACATAAACAGAACAAGATGAAATAGGTTGGCTCCAGGTTGAAAATGCAGTGATTGATTCAACTTAAGCTGGATAAAGGTTAAGGGAAATTAAATAGGAATAACAAGAGTGTGGTTCTAAAATTGGAGGAAAAATATCAATAACCTATTCTATGCTGATAATACTATACTTGACTTCAAGGCAAAACTTCTTATATCATCACATAAAATTGATCCTAAATATGAGCATTGGAATTAAATTTGTCTTTTATCTTGGTAGACCATTTTTACCTCTTTCAAACACGGTTTCTTTTTCTTTCTTTTGGAGTGTAAATAGCTAGCATAGCAAACATGTATCTAGTGCTATTTTGAATGAATACCCTACTTTACTCTTACAAAAGAAGCATGTAATTTTACCCTTTCTCTTTCCAAATTAAAATATTTCTTAAAACTCAGATTGTGAAATACTTATGAAATGGTTTATTTATTAAATTTATTTGCAGCCCATCTTGTTTCAAAATGCAAATTATTTAAAATAAATAATCTAAAATTGAGAACAGCTTTCAATATACCTATTTATACTGTTCTGTTTTATATCCTCTGTTAAAAGAGAAAGTTGGAGAAGCCATTTATCATAAGAATTTTTGTTAACTTTTGAGTTTACTGTATAAACACATTGGCTCAGACCATGACTTCAGCCACAGGCCCGACTAAAACTACATCTCTTTTCTATCATATTTGGCAAAATAATAAAGATTAAAAGAAAAGGATGGGATGGAGAACCAGATGAAATCACTTGGCAGCCACATTTAAAGTGTCTTGTTAATCAGGAAGCAAGAAGAGATACTTGCATGGTTGCCTGGCAACTACACACATGGTCTTCTTCAATTTCTCTCTCCCCTCTTTTTCCAGTCTCACCAGTTTTATGCACAACATCATTGACCTCTCCCTTGAAGTGGGAACAAAGAAGGCAAGAAACCTGTCCCATATTAGAACATTGCTTTAGCAGAGCTCTGAGAGGTAACTCAGTGGCCTGCCATAGTCAGATCCTACTAATAGGCTTCAGTTTGCTATTATATAATTGATAAATCTAAGTGTGAATTTGTATGGCTGTCTTAAAAATACTGGTAAACACAAAGAGGGCTAGAGTCAGCATTGAAATAGATGTTACATGTAGTTTGTGATTCTTAGGGTTTTCTAAAATAGAGAATTAAGCAGTTGAGGCTGCAATGCAGAAGAATCCATAAATGTAAGAAGAGTTGCTTAAATATCCCTCCTCAACTAAAAACATGTTTAATAGGAAGAATTTATGAGCATACAAACATATAACACCTTGATTAAAGATTTGGTTAATTTTTTGCCAGGAAAATAGCCCATGAGGAAAGGGTTAATAACAATTTATCCTTTAAATCACACTTTCTATGGCCACATTCTATTAAAAACAACCCTCTTCCTTAAAAAAAACAATAACAGAACTACATATTCTAGGACATTCTACCATCACGACACTGTAAAGTAAAGTAAAAAAGCTGTACTTCATTTGAAGTGCTATGAAATTGCATTAAACTCACAATTACATTACTGTTTTCACAAATTAGAAGATATATTTTGTATAAATTGAGTGAAAACACTTTATTTTCTCCAAAGGCTCTAGTAGTTTGGGACTATTGTCATGTATTTTGAAGACTCTGAACTTTATTGTTGGTAGAAAGGTATATATGTAACTGCTGTTGTTGTTTTCCACAAATTAGAAGATATATTTGGAGAATTTAGCTTGATTTCTTTTTTTAATTGCATGTCAATTTTGATGGAAATTTTTGATCATCCTAGTTAATAAAGAGTTAAAAAAAGCTGAGGCTAGGTTTTTTAGAGTAAGTGCTGGAAAGGTGCTAGAAAATGAAAGTGGAGTCTTAAGTGGTCATGTGGCTAGTGCCATTCATCTTGGTAGTGACTATCTGTCAAAAGTGGCAACAGCCCCTTGTTAACAGCCCTGACCTGTACAATAATGAAGGGAGAGTGCACAGCAAAGTGTCCATTATCATGCAGTTGGGAGCAGTAAATTGGTGCAGTTTGCTTCAATCTTGCAGCAAGTTGAGATGTTAGATAGTGGGAATCAGCAAGAGACATTTTTTTCTTATAATCATTTATGTCATATTACATTATAATAGGAACTTAGTCACATTTCAATTAAAAAGGTTTCCATGCTAAATAGCTACTTTTGGGGAACATGTGTGATGCTTACCTGTGAATAAGCAAGTAAACTCACCTGCTAATATTTAGACAAGGAAGCAATGATGGGGAAATGGAATGCACCAACATGACAATCATATTGACAAGTACCAAATACCACATTCCCTCACCCATGTACTTTGCAATGCTCTGATCTACTCAGTATCTGCTATGAAACACAAGTGAAACACATGTTTGGCCAAAGTAAATTTCACTATGTTTAATAGAGATTTCTCCTAGGTAAATCAGAGTAGGCCTGCACTGTTAATTTAAAACAGTTTGCACTTTAAACATGAAACTATGGGAATTTTACTGTATCCAATGTAATTTTAAGCTGAGATATAGGATAAGGCCATTTAAAAAAAGAAAACATTACACTTTGCTGTATCTGCAATTAACTTCAGCAGACAGAAATCCTTAGTTTATTTAATGAAGTATAGAATGGCTTGTAAGGACAATTTTTAAAATACAACTCATCCATCTTTTTGTTATCATATTGATGTATTCATTTGTTTTCTTTGTCATTGTTTAGTTTTTCTATTATTTTATTTCTGTTTCGTTTACACTCTTTCTTTCTTTCTTTTTATTGCTATAGCTGCCTGGAGTTGCAAAACAGGTGGAAAATAAGTTGAATAATAAATAAAATGTATTAAATAATAAATCAGTTTCTTCCAAATCTGACAAAAAATAATCTCTACAAAATCCAGGAAAGTATCTGGGAGGCACAAAAAAAAATTGGCATATTATAAACTTTTCTTTGATATTCCTGACTAATATGTTTTTAATACATTAAGAATAGGTCATCAGACTTAGAAACAGTAGATGTACAAAGAAAAAGAAAAAGGGTAAAGATCACCTTGATTGTTTCAATGTCCATGAAATATACTTTTATTTTAAGCCTTTTGGAATCTCTATTAGTTTTTAATCTTTTACAGAATACATATATACTTGGTGCCTAAGGCTGAACCTAGAAGATTTTATATTAAATGGGATATTCATCATTTACATAAAGCATTTCAAGATACGAGTGATTGACAACAAGCCTGATTGCATATCAATTGATGGAAGTTACAAACCATTTGCAATGACAGCAAACTTGGCTTATTGATTTTCTGTTGGGAGACTACAGACTGGGAGGAGAGATTGTGGTGGAGAGTTGCATCCTCCAGCTAGAGTACAGAAAATGGAAAACATAAATGCAAATAAATATTTCTCCTGAAGCAGAGATACAACCCAAACAAAAGTTTGGGCCCTGGTAGCGCAGCAGACTAAAGCACTGTTATTAACATCAGCTGCCTGCAATTATTGCAAGTTCAAATCTCACCAGGCTCAAGGTTGACTCAGCCTTCCATCCTTTCTAAGGTAGGTAAAATGAGGAGCCAGATTGTGGGGGCAATAAGCTGACTTTGTATAAATATACAAAAGTATGAAGGCTATTGCTTAACGCATTGTAAGCCGCCCTTAGTCTCCGGAGAAGGACGGCATATAAATCAAATTAAAAAAATTAATTAAAAAAAATTTGCTGAGTAGCTGGAGTGTTTTCCTTCCTTCCAATTAACAGGTACTGAATTGCATGCACAACTGGTGTGAGAGCCCTACCGATGCCCTACTGTAAAGGCAGAGCTGAGGCTTGCTCCAAGCATGGGAGTTCTCTGCATTCCTTAACGTGTAGAATTAGATTTAATCTTGTATAACAATGCAATGACGACATGTTATATTTTTTCCTTCTCTATAAATCTATTTAAAAGGTATTTGCATGTTCTATCTGATCTGTCTGTATTTCCTGGCATTTGCACACTTAAATTTATATACTTAAGTTACCAGTAGAGCACTGGTTCCTCCTAAAATCTTGCTATGTTGTCTCATAGTGGGAGGAGTTATTCTTGGATGGGATGATTGAAGAACACTGGGAATACTCATGAAGAATATATACTTTCAGGAGGAGAAACAGGAATTAATTTCATCCTAGTTGTGGAGCTAAAGCAGACACCTGTATCAGTCAACAGTGATATAGGAAGATATTTAGTGATGGAAAAATGCATAATTTCATACTGAATGGGAGAAGCCAATAGTAAATAACTACTATATTTTACCAAGAAAATACACAGATAGTGATAATTTTGTTGCCAAGATAAGATTTTAGCTTTAAGAAGAACCCTCACTACTTTTTCCTAGAGCACTGGCTTTGAGTTGATTAAATGACTGTGGCATAGAAACTCCTGAATAAATATCTTGAATACAAAATCCTTAAAACATGACAGGAAGACGACTGCCATTCACCATTTGAATCTATATAGTACATGCACAAACGTGTAACAGTGTTGCATTTGCTATTCATCATCATTATTAATATTTAAAAAGAGCCTTCGTACTATATAGGGATATGAAATCACTCTGGACTAGTTCAAGGCATTAGTCCAAGAGATATAATCCCATCTGAGAGGTATTTGGATGGCCACACTCCAGGATTCCAGCTTTACTTCAAAGCTTAGGTTTTCATCATTTTATCTCAGTTTAACATTTTGAACTTTTGAATGGAAAGCAGTGAGCAGATAATAGAGGCAGGAAGGGAATGCAAAAGAAAGATATATTATTACTCTGAACTAGAGAATTATTTCTTCTTTCTGGATCAATCACAGTCCTTTGGGGAAAATGTTACAAAGAATAAGACCGAAGCAACTTAATAATTTTATCTGCCCTTTGCATGCCTGTATTTGCGTTCTATCAGCCATAGCATATGTAAAGTGCCACATATACCCCATGGTTCATATTCAATTAGTGCTGGATGCTCCCAGCTCCACAGTCGGCCCGCAGTGATTCACAAGGGACAAGTGCACCTACGGAATTGAAGTGAACTGAACTATTTACAGCTCTGCCACTTTCAGCTGCTCGGGCATTTTTTGTCTATCCAAGACCGAAAGGCATTGTCACACTGCTAAATACAACTGCTATCCCTCTCAGAAACCACTTAAACAAGGAACAAGTTAGGGATAGACAATTTTTTTAAATAAAAATCAAGAAAATAAAAATCAAGAAAAAAAAGAGGAAAAAAAAGGATAGTTTCAGAGTGAAACTGAATGGATTGTATTTGAAGACTGAAACACTGTTAAAGATATATAAAGGAGTTTCAAATGTATTCTGGAAATGCAACTATAAAAAGGGTTCTTTCTATCATTCTATCTTGTACTTGTGACAAAGCAAATAAATATTGGGATCAGATTCTTATCTTAATTCACAAAATTATTAAAATAAATATAAAACTGAAACCAGAAGTTTTCCTTTTAGGTTTGATGAACAAGAGCTTGAGAGAAAAATTGAAACTTTGCTACTATATATGTTGCCAGTGATGAGACTCTTACATGCACAAAGATAGAGAAACATTAATTCCCAGAGTGGAAGAATAGGTGGCAAAAGTGATGGAACTGGCAAAGAAGGCCAAATTGAGTGTTCTAATTAAAGAGAACATTCGATATCCAGTTTTGCTTCCATTGGAATTCACTTCTAAATTCTGTACTCGAAACTGAAAAAATGAAACTCTAATTTTAGGTTTTGATGATTTAAAATGAATTTTTTGTTATAGAAATTACTTGAAATATTTAAGGCAAAAGTTTGAGGATATATATATATATATATATATATATATATATATATATATATATTTATATATGTAGGTCTTTGGTTATTCGGGTCTTCTCCCACGTAAAATTGGAAGTGTCTTGGCGACGTTTCGACGAAGTCTCATTCGTCATCTTCAGGCTGGTGTTCTCGGCTTCGTGCTTCCAGGAGCAATGTGAGATCGCAGCTGTCTCTTCCTTTTAACTGCTAGTGGGGGTGTGAGCTGATTGGGTGGGAACTTGGCTGTGTTCTGATTGGGTAGAGGTGTGTTCTGATTGGTTAGGGGCTTGGCTGTGCTCTGATTGGCTGGGGGTGTGTTCTGTTTGGGTGGGGGCTTGGTTGTGCTCAGCTTAATCTGAGTTGCAGGGGGATTTGAGCTGGTGAGCTGCGTTGTTGTTGTTTGGCTTCGTGTTTGTGGCCGTGCGAGCTCTTCATGATGGGTGTCAGTCTGCTTCATGTATGGATTGGAGAGGTTTGGGTTTATGATCAGATTTTTCTAGAGCTTGGGGAAACCCAAAGACAAAATTGAGTTAGAAAATCAAGGAGTATATGAAATCCCATGCACCGCCTGCCCTACCACATACATTGGACAAACCAACAGACGAATAAGTGCACGCATAGAAGAACACAAGAACTCAGTCAGAAAAGAAGAACCAAGTTCTTCCCTGGTCCAACACCTTAAAGCCACAGGACATGATATTGACTTTAAAAAGACCAGAACTATCGCCAAAACAGAACACTTTAACAACAGAATAATCAGAGAAGCCATCGAGATAGAAAAACGCCCACACAGCATGAACAAACGAGACGATACCTCCCGCCTACCAGCCATTTGGAAACCCGCCCTTATTGACAAACGAGTCCCTAACACGACGAATGACACCAGCCCCACACTCACGAGAGCCACACAGGATGTCACCACCACACATCCATGCAGAAAGCAGACTCAAACCCACACTGATAATGAGCCACGACCAAGGACCAGAAGCCAGACTGCAGCTGCATCATTAGCCACTTTAAACCTCTCCAATCCATACATGAAGCAGACTGACACCCATCATGAAGAGCTCGCACGGCCACAAACACGAAGCCAAACAACAACAACGCAGCTCACCAGCTCAAATCCCCCTGCAACTCAGATTAAGCTGAGCACAACCAAGCCCCCACCCAAACAGAACACACCCCCAGCCAATCAAAGCACAGCCAAGCCCCTAACCAATCAGAACACACCTCTACCCAATCAGAACACAGCCAAGTTCCCACCCAATCAGCTCACACCCCCACTAGCAGTTAAAAGGAAGAGACAGCTGCGATCTCACATTGCTCCTGGAAGCACGAAGCCGAGAACACCAGCCTGAAGATGACGAATGAGACTTCGTCGAAACGTCGCCAAGACACTTCCAATTTTACGTGGGAGAAGACCCGAATAACCAAAGACCTACATACAAACACCCGCGAAAACCTGAGAAAACATATATATATATATATATATATATATATATATATATATATATATATATATATATATATATATATATATATATTGTATTCTACTGTACTGAAAGTCAGAAGTTACCATATTTTTTCTTCCTTTTGTACTTCTTGCACTTCTTTTTTTAACTTTCTCAATTTTTGTTTTATTTGTATTTTATATTATAACAAAAATCCTCTTTATAAATAAAGAAATAGAATAGATTGAAACAGTCATACAGCATATTATTACAACCCAGAACCTGTATAATATTTATTTATTTGTATCTTGCCCTTATTATTTTTACAAACAACTCAACATATCCAACAAACCTTCCTCCTCCTATTTTCCCCCATACAACAATCCTGTAAGATGAGTGTGACTGGCCCAAGGTCATTCAGCTGGTCTTCACGGATAAAGTGAGACTAGAACTCACAGTTTCCCACTTTCCATTAACCATTACATCAAACCTGTCTTTGTATTCTAGATGTTTTTGTTGGGTAAATCTATACCATCTCTGCTGAGAGAAAAATCAGAAACAGAGAGAAAGAGAGCTACAGAATCAAAAAGTATGAAAGATGTTAAAGAAATAAAAGAAATAACAGAAGGTGATGAGGAAAAGACAAGAAGGAGCTAGGGGAAAGGAATGTATGAACAGATAGCTGGAAACTTCAAACAGATCAGACAAGCTGACCTCCTGTTTTTTTCCCCCTTGTAAGCCAGTGTGATGTGATATAAAATTTTATAAAACTTGTTTTTGTAACCCTCAATGTGGAAAATGGCTGAGCACCAAAATGCCTCTACTTATTTATCTAACAGACTTATTTTTTTTCCAAAAGCCACTATAGTGCCTCTAGTGTTCATCAATTTTTTTTCTCCATCCCAAAAGGTCTAAAGCTTTTTTTTCACTTTCCCATTGTTATCTATGGCTTAGAATGTCAACCACAGTTTCAGAAAATGAGGTAAACAGAATACTTATCCATGGATCTAAGGCCAAACGGGGGCATATCTGAGCTAATGAAGGGAGTGCTAACAATATTTTTCTATATATAATCTGTAATTACTAAGACCAAATTTTATACCTGCAGCCATTTCTTTCAAAGTATTGTTCTGTGTCTCATTTATCAGTGGTGCCCTTTAACTTATCCTTTTATGTCCAATATTATGCCCATAATTTCCTTTTATTTTTATTTCTTACTACAGCAGAATCAAATTAGTCACTGTACTAACGAAGTGCTGAATAGGGCATTAGCTTAATTGAGGTTCCTGGATTCTTGAGAATAAGGAGTATATTTATTAATCAAATGGGATTGTTTGATGACATATTCAGATATTTTATATTAGCAATTATTGATACAACTATGCATTTTCCAGAGTGTACAGTAAAATATTATACTTTATTCAATGTCCTTTATGTAATTGCCCAAAAAAATTTTAATGTATAAAAATGGATACTGTCTTTTATGCTCCATACCACACCACAAGTTACATACTAAAAAGAAACTGTTAAAAAGAAATATGTTTCTTTATAAAATTTCTTGGGATATAAATGAAGTGAAAATAGTTATTTTTGTTCACTTGGCAGACACCTAAGAATAATTTGAACAGTGAAGAGTTCTTCAGTTTGCTATATTACATTCAAATCTACTTCAGACTGAATTAAACAGGTGGCATACCACCTGTACATAATGATTAATTTTGCCGATGTAATAATTTATATGAAAATGCTTATCGAACCCTGATCACTTCACATCTGCTACTAAAGTTGTATCTACTCTTGGGCAATACTTTTTTATTAAGTATAATTTGGGATAGTTGATAACAGTTGATAAATATTATCAAGAGAAACATTTAAAAATAAAATACCTCTTATGGGAAGGTAATAGATATTCCTATAAGTCACATTTTCTCAGTCTGTTAATGCAAAGGTAGTTTACTTGATCAAGAAACTGTAAGTATTAAGAGCACTCTGAATAGACATTCAAATATGGACCTTACGGAGATATCATAGTGTGGTTTTCCATAACCAGATACTCTTCACAGGTGTCAAATGAGAATTACAGAACCTGTAGCCACCTCAATCCAAAGAGGATCAAGCTGGGAAGCATTCATACACAAGTGATTCATTCTGATTCCAGATTTACTGAAGAAACTAATTTTAATTTATTTATTTTGTAAATTTATAGACAGCCTTCTGACAAATGTAATTATTTTAACAAGCTTAAAAAGACAAAACAATAAAGAAATAAAAAAAAAATTTAAAAATCCAATCTGTGGGAGAGTGCATTCAATTTTCCTAGCAATATAAGCACATTGCAGGTTCATACCAGTGCTGGGTTGCTCCCAGTTCTGTCCGGTTCTTTAGAACCAGTAGTAAAAGTGGTGGGAGGCTCTGCCCACCCGGCCGGATGTCATAATTGACTATCTGCACATGCACAGAAGTGCATGTGCACACGAGCTTCGCTCACACGCATGCTTCCGTAGTGAACTGGTAGTAAAGGTAAGTAGAACCCACCCATCGTCCATATCCATTTTGGTCGAACCCAGGTTAGATGGCAAAGCCATCTTTATTCTGAGAATTTGAAGCTAGAATATTTTCTATTGTGTGGCTTTCATCTTCCCAAATCTGTTATCATTTAGGTGTTGCCAATAAAGTTATCCAAAGAATTAGAATAAAATATTAACTACATGTATGTTACATTCAGTCCTTTTCCCTTTTGCTTAGTCCAGTTAAAACAATGAAAATTTTAAATAATGGTCTGGGTTCAGAAATGAACTGGACAGAGATTTACAAATTGGGGCTTCACATCTTTCCCCAACACAGTTCATTCCTTTGCCTATGTCAAATATATATATTTGGAACAATTCAACTTGATGGACTAATATGGAACAATATAAAACAATTGCTATATTCCCTTTAGAAATGCTGTTGCTACCAGGAAAGTCTTTATAGAAATGTTAGACAGTTTCATGGTTACATGCAATTAACCAGCAACTATTCTACATTTTCTAAATAACATAAAAATCAGGCACTATATTAGGGTCAGGATAAGATTAGGATCACACTATAGAAGACAATGCAACATTTAGCAGATTTTTACTGCTATTTCCAAGTGCCCAAGACAGAAGGCAGAGCCATCCCAACATTCAACTGTCTAAATTGTGGATCCTGTATTTGAACTTGTTGGTTTACATTAAAAAATAAGGATAAATTTGATTACCCCTTTCAATTTAAGGCAATGTCAAATATATCTCCCACTACCCATAGCACATTGATTGGCCTTTCAATGGGAATATAGTTGTCAGTTGTCCAACAAGTGCACTAATTCATAGTATTGAAATTATCTCCAAACACAAGTCAAGATGCTGAGACTTGATTTGAGATTATTTTGAAGCTGAATGTTGCTCATAACTTCGACGAAGAATTATCTTCTCCAGCATTGAGCTACTTAAACATTATAGAATTAATCTCAGTTGCCCCTCCCATTGGAAGAGGAAAGTTACTCCCTACTTATAGAAAGCTGTTCCCAAGGAGATTCATTCTTCTAGAAAGGTTTATACATTGACATATTTGACATATAAAACAATGTTTAACACTGTAAAATTGTCATATTACAGTGTTCTGTAATATTTTAATTTGCTTTTCATTTTACTATTGTTCATATCTGTTATTTTTAATTTACAACCAAATAAACACTGCTAGTATATTGAAGAGGTGCCAATAAATCTCATATTTATTTATTTATTTGTTTGTTTGTTTGTTTGTTTGTTTGTTTGTTCGAATTTCTATACCGCCCTTCTCCTTTCGGACTCAGAGCGGTGAACAGCCAAAATAAAAACATTTATACATAAAGTACGATTAAAAATAGATTTAAAATAATTAAATTTGGCCCATAATTTAAAATTTATCAATTTAAAATCCATATCAAAATTTAAAACCAACCATAAAATCATAAAATCAAGAGAGACCGGCTAACTGAAAGAGATGAGTTTTTAGGGCCCGATGAAAAGTCCGGAGGTTGGAGATCACTCGTATCTCTGGGGGTAGATTGTTCCAAAGGGTAGGTGCCACCACAGAGAAGGCTCTCCTCCTGGGGGTCGCCAGTCGGCATTGTCTGGCCAACGGCACCCTGAGGAGGCCCTCTCTGTGGGAGCGAACTGGCCGGTGGGAGGCTATTGGTGGCAGAAGGCGGTCCCGTAAGTACCTTGGCCCGAAGCCATGGAGCGCTTTAAAGGTGATCACCAACACCTTGAAGCGCACCCGGAAGTCCACCGGAAGCTAATGCAGCTCGTGCAGGAGAGGAGTCACATGGGAGCGCCCCATCGCTCCCATAATCCCCCGTGCGGCCACGTTCTGCACCAGTTGGAGCTTCCGGGTGTATCCCAAGGGGAGCCCCATGTAGAGAGCGTTACAATAGTCCAGACGAGAGGTGACGAGTGCTTGAGAGACTGTGCGTAATATTCCTGCACAAGTTCCATCAATCACAAATAGTGAGCAGTATTATACATAGAGTTCTAGATCTAAAGCTAATACATCTAGGGCAGTAGTGGGTTTCAAATCCCGTCGTTACCGGTTCGCTCATGGGTATGCATGCACTTGCGCGCAATGCTTCTGTGCATGTGCAGAAGTTTCTGTGCGTGCGCAGAGATGTTTCGGTGGGTGGGCAGAGCCTCCCGCCGCCGCCGCTACTAGTTTTCCCGATCCGGGGTGAACCGGTAGCAACCCACCACTGATCTAGGTATTCATCACATACATGCTCAATATTTTAAAATTATTCTATGTTATAAGGCAAACTATAAAGTAAAGGAACATAGTCTCTCTCCCTCTCTCCCTCTCTCTCTCTCTCCCTCCCTCCCTCCCTCCCTCCCTCTCTCTCTCTCTCCCCATCTGTGGACAGATAAATGACAGATGATATTAGGTAGATAGGTAGGTAGATAGATAGATAGATAGATAGATAGATAGATAGATAGATAGATGCATGCATGCTAGGCGGACAAACAAATGTACATCAATTATATTTTTGCATACAAATATATTATTACAAAAAGTACAGATGCACATCTTCTGGAGATTTTGTTACTTTCAGCGATTTACATTTTTTTAGCCATCTTGAATAAAAATAATAACTTACAAGTTAAATTACAGACAGCCCTGGGAATCTACTTCGATAAAAGCAGAGTGTTTTTGAATTGAAGTCCATAAGGAATCCTCCTGCGGAGCCCTAAGTAATTTTCTTAATTTTTGAACTGCACATTAAGCACATCGTCAGCTGTTGTAAATGCGTAACCAACAACAAACCATTATGTATCTTTCATCTAATTACACAGCTTATTATACACCTGTACCAATGTAGCAAGTATGTATAATAGTTGTGGTTTTCTCCATGAAAACAGCTTCAGTAATGTACTGAAGGTACATTTAAGGTACAATCAATCCAACTTAAGGAACAATTTTGACTTCATGCAACACCATAAATTATAAAACATGTTCATACTACATTAGCCTAGATATGTACTTTGTTGCATTAATCTCTTTTTTGTAAGCATTTATCAGCCTCATAGGCAACTAGAAGAAAACAATTTATATTTGGTGGATGATTATTGCCAGCTTGTAGATTTGCTTTTTTTAAAAAAAATAAGGACATAGAATGTCCCATCTAAAAGAAAAGCAATGTTGCTGTGCTTTCATAGAGAATTGTTTATGGCAACTCACAGCAAGAAAAAAAGAAGCATCCTATACAGCTATTTGATAGTGTAGATTTATTTTAGACTTCCTTTTTAGCTATATTCTAAGACTTACATTTATATCACTATGGACAACAGATTGATCTTTATTTCTTTTCATCTTTATAAATTATATGACTATAGGCTATGCAAAGGTTATTACTTCTAAAGCATGAGTTACATGCCTACTTGTGCCATTTTTTCCAAGAAAAGGAGAATTAATTTTGGGTAGCTCTGTTTGGTCAGTGGACTTTTTATACCCCATGATGGGGTATATCAACTACTCCAAAAACAGGATTTGGGCAGGACTAACCAAAAACCAACATCAGAGTTTCCAAGACTGAGGTGGGGAGCCTCCCATAGGCTGATACCACAGAAATAGTGTCAAAATTAGAATTCAGCAGCATACATTTAGCTGAATTTTCAGGTTCGGGGCAGACTTTTTTTGATGGAGAAAATTTACGATGACTTATGTATATTTGAAAAACTTATCTATGACCATAATCAAGATTTGATGTTGATTTGATTTAATTCAATTCAATTCAATTTCAATTTAATTTGATTTTGATTTCCCTTCTTCCAAAAAAGAATCAAAATTACCAATTAAATTGCTTTCTGAGTTTGGAATGATTTTCAGCAGGAAAACAAGAGCTCCCATTCATATGAAAAGGAAAAAATCAAAGAGTAAAAAATGTCATCAGCTGTCATAACTGTTTTTAAAGGCTTCTCAAATCACTGTATTTCTTCTTGCAACTGTTTAAAATCCTGATTTGTCGACCCTAATCTTTCAAATACTGGCTAATCCACCATATACCCCACCACCGTAGATTATTTAAGAAGTAAAGGAAAAGAAAAATGTGTTCCCTTGCTCCTTCCTCCTTCGAATACGCTGTAACTTTAGTTAAAATGGTGGTTATCTCCTGTCGCCCATCTCCTCCCACTTGTGACTGCACGACTGCATGACTTTGTTGCTTGTATCCTTGCAATTTATATTGATATTATTGTACCGTATGACTGTCACTGGGTGTTGTGCCCTGTGATTCTTGATGAATGTATCGTATCTTTTTATGTACACTGAGAGCATATACACCAAAGACAAATTCCTTGTGTCTCCAATCACACTTGGCCAATAAAGAATTCTAATTCTAATTCTAATTAACTGAATATTCTACTTCAGGTACTCCCAAATCCATCCACCCCTGGCCTATTTCCTGTCCAATCATTACCTACCTTTCTCCCACTGTGCACTAGTAATTTATACAGAAATAATGTCCTAGTCAAACAAATTAAAAGGGAATAACCTCAGCTAATGCTTCATTACTATAAAAATTTATCTATGGTAGTTTAGATTGCTGATCTCCAATAGCAGCTTTTCTTTGTATGTGCGTGTGTGCATGTACACACACACACATATATAATATAAAGAAAAAATACTAATGGAGTCCATATGTGAGTGTGTATATCAGTGGTGGGTTTCAATTTTTTTTTACTACCAGTTCTGTGGGTGTGGCTTGGTGGGCGTGGCAGGGGAAGGATACTGTAAAATCTCCATTCCCATCCCAATCCAGGGAAACGTTACTGCAAAATCTTCATTTCCTCCTGATTAGCTGGGACTTAGGAGGCAGAAAATAGATGGGGATGGAGCCAGTCAGAATTTTTACTACCAGTTCTCCGAACTACTCAAAATTTCCGCTATCGGTTCTCCAGAACTGTTCAGAACCTGCTGAAACCCACCTCTGGTGTATATATGAATCTAAATTACCATAGATAATTTTTATAGTAATTAAGTCATCAGCTGAGTTTATTCCCTTTTAATTTAAACATTGACATTATTTCTGTATAAGTTACAGGTGCACAGTGGGGAAAGGGTAGGTAGTAGTGACTCGACAGAAAATAAGCCAGGTACTTATTGGCACTTCATTTAAAAGAGAAATTACTGGATTGGGTTTTAGGAAAAACACATAAGCAATTTGGTTTTAATGAAGGATGGTCCCATACAGACATACTCTGATATTTCAGTGTTCCAATATCTAAGAGGATGCCACAAAGAAGAGGGAGTCAACCTATTCTTCAAAGCACCCAAAGGCAGAATAAGAAGCAATAGATGGAAGTTAATCACTAAAACTAAAAACTATTTGTTTTTTGGGGGGGTGGGGTTCTGAACTGCGTATTGAATCAGAATATTTGTAATTTACCCAGGCAATCTAGATTCATTTTATCTCTAGTATTTCTTGTGTGGTAGAAATCACATAACTACTTTGAATGTTTCTAAATACTGTTAGATTGATTGTAAATCCCAAAAGAAAAAATAATTTCAAGAATAAAATATGTGGTTTGTATTTATGTTATATGATTTGAATAATATTTACATATTATAAATTATTTTATTATATATTGATATGTTTTATAGGTATAGTCACATAATTTAGTTCAACAGATTTTAGTTTTTATTCATTTTTCTTAGTTAAGTGGTGTTTAAAGGATAATACACCCAGACATTCAGCTTATTTTATAGGCTTTATTTATGTTTAATTTATATTTGCCGGTTTTATTGTACAGTAAATGCTGATCATTGATCAAATAAAATTTCCAGCCTTTTTTCAATCTTCTAGTCTTACAATGGAAGAATCTAATTTCTTTTAGATTTTTTTTATCCTGACTTTTTTTTCATATACCATTCAAGGTAACTCCTTCCTACAACAACAATTTTTCCCTATAACAACAATCCTGTGAGGTGAGTTGGGCTGAGAGAGAGCTTGACAGGCCCAAAGTCACCAGGTTGGTTTTTCATGCCTAAAGTGGAACTAGAGCTCATAATCGCCAGTGCCTTAACCACTACACCAGACTAGCTTTATCTGATTTTAGATTCAAAATATGGCTATTTTTATATTAAAAATGATCATGTTTTGTCTAAGTAACTTTGAACAAAATGAGTGGAAATTTATGTCTCTTTTCTTCGCCATATTAGAATTCAGTTAATTCTATTTTATAACTGCCATTATGTTATTTAAATACTAAAACCAACTAGTACTAAATACGCATTAAACTTTTCTTATGATAGCAAAATTAAAATTAATTTGAACCCATTATACCAATAAGCCTTTCATATCCTCTCTCTTCCTATGGGAAAAGTTGAGGTTACACCATGAAAGACAACACATGTTATGATGAACATAATCCTATTATCATAATGGAAATAATACTATTACAAAGGAATAAACAACAAATGGTGCATGAAGTCCTCTGAAAATTAAAATTCACTTGGGACTCTCTAAGGGGATAACACTAGTCTCAAACCTGAATTTGATAGTTTCTTGGGAAGTAAAATGCATATGGAAGTAAGCAATGTGTTCTAGAAAATTATCTCCAAATTAATACTACTATAGAATACACTTAGTTTCACAGAGAAGCAGGTGGTTGAAAATTTGAAACTGCATAATCTTGTTCTTAGAAATAGGATGCAGTTTTTAGAACTTAAAATATTGTAAAATATTAGATATTTGTTTATTGGTATAGAAGGCAGCCAATACATTCTGCACCATGGAAATTCCCAAACTGCCATTTCCTTGTTATGTACTCTATAATTTATAATCGAAAATGCCCAAAAAGGAACTTGTTTAAAACTGAACTGACCCACAATCACACAATTTAGTTTTCTCATTCAATACTGTTGCTGTTTTGTAAATTATTGTATCTTCTTCAGTCATTTTTCTTTTAATGAAATATCTCCCTTAGCCTTGTTAGTGACAATTGTGCCCTGCGGGACAATGGAATATTGTTTTGAGAGGGAAATCCCCATAAATCAACCCCACACTAAGATGTAACAGGGCTGTAAAAATCTGGAGAATGCCTAGATGGCATCAAAGAAATATAGAAAACTCTAAATCTTCCCTATTTTTTAAAACCTAAGTTTCATAGCCCTAATATCTGAGCATCTAATCCTCACCTGACTAAGTGAAGAATGAGATAAATTAATGGGAAATAATAGTATCAATGGCTATTTGTTAAGGTGCTTATTTCATCAGTATTGGAGACAGGATGTCTCTTCCTGGCGACAGGAAGAACACAAATGAGAAAGTCTAGTAGTAAATGTATGTCTTTTTTTACCTTTCAAATATTTAATTATGGGAAAAGAATATTGAACTAGATAGGACTATGTGTGGATCTAATATAGCTCTCATCTTCCTTCTTGCACATATTTAGAATTACTGCACAAGGATTTATTATAAACCAAGAAATAATTAATGAGTTCCTGGTTTATAGGGAAACCTGCTTCTTTGCATATATAATATCTTACGAATTAGTAAAAACTAAGAAACACTTAATTCTTCTAAGCATAATAATACATTTTACACATTTAAGTTCATTGCTTGGGGCATGTTAAAATTAGACCACTAATAGTGAAGATGAAACAGAGCAATTATTTTCAGGACTCATATTTGTTTCTCCCTTACACTCACAAAAAACAACTCATCAAATGGGGGTTAAAGTGACTGACTATGATGTCTTTTCAATATTATCCAGATATGTCTCAGAAATAGGTCCCACTGAGTCCCATCTGGCTTACTTCCAGGTCTTCAAGAAGTAAGTCAACAAGTATAGAATTGCAATTTTTTACAAAATGTCTCTTACAAAATTGAAAAAAGCATACAAAAAAAAAATCATTTTTAATGTTTTTGTTCCAGTTGTGCTTATAAAGTTAGTTAGCCTGTGACTAGATTTTTTTTTTACTTTGCTACTTTTCAAACTACAGAATTACAGCTCAACAGTAGTAATACCATATTCTAAAGAAGGCATGCTAAAGATATGGCACTTGTAGGAAGCTCGTTACCAAGTAACTGTGTTATACCCTTAATATTCTATTTGCAATTCTGGTGACATACAGACAACAACACATATGTATACCTGCCCTATGTGCCTCGATCAGTGTATACTTGAAGACCTCACGACAGCTGACAAAATGTGATTAATGTTGCTAGTTTCTAGGCAAGATTTGTTTAATTTGTACGTATTTTAATCTTGCATTTTATGTTTTAAATTTTATGTCATACAGTATGCCTTATTTTAATTGTGATGCTTCTGACATGAATAAACAAACAAACAACCCTTAATATTTTCCTATCAACAGAAATAATTCCATTGAAGTAATCCCTATTTTAAAAAGCCAGTATCATATTGCAAGCACTAACTCTCAATCAAAATAATCAAATTCTGTATATAATTATTTAGAATATGTTAAATGTGTATAGAAATATATTACTGAAACCAGTCTGTGATTAAATGTTAATAAATTATATTTTTAAGATGAAGCAAAGATCAAATAAAACGGACATTATTCTCTATCACTACGCTTGTTTCCAATATATGGTGGTATACTGTAACTCCTTTATGCACAAACAGAATGACTTTGAAAACATATTGTTTGTTTGTTTGGAGTCACTATCTTTTAAAATTTGGGTTTTGCAAGATATATTGAATTACCTATAAGTAAAAGTTAAAAGCTTGGATTTTTTTCCTCGTTCTCTTTGGTAATATTTTGTATACAATATAACTAATATTGCCCTCTTGCTTTTCAGCAAAATGCCTGTTGGATTATATTTTACATTTTTAAAAAACGATCCTATGTTTTCAATATTAGTAAATCACAATGACCACACAGACACAAACACACACACACACACAATTGCAAATACAGCTATATATACTTTTACCTTCTGAGATGTGATGTGTCTATTTTTTCCTGCTGTGTAAGGTTGTCCTTGACGTTAGCAATATATTACAACCTGTTGTTCGGGCTTTTATGTGTAACTGTGTACTTGTACTCTCAATTTCCTATAGGATTTTCAAGATCAGGGAATTGCAGGGTTATCTTTAATAATTCTGTTGCAACAACTAACATATGATTGCAACAGTGTGCCTTAGGCTTCATACATATGAAATGGGAAAACAGAAATTATACTTGTCCATTATTATACCTTAAACTACAAACACATACACAAGCCTTATTGTTGCCTAGGACAAATGTCAAATTGTCAGTTTTGATATCTTCTCTTTCATATTCCTTTGTGAAACAGGTTTTGGGCTGTTACCTACTAATTAGTTAAACAGAGGCTTTAAAAATAACCCACATTTGAATAGTTAAATAGTTAACAGTTTTGCAATGCCCATGCTTCTCTAATGATCATTAACCATTGTTATGAATATACTGATCTCTGAGACAGACTTAATTTTTCTGAATTGCTCAGCCATATAGATTTTTAAGCATTTCTGGCAAGTCAGTGTCACCTTTAACCAATTTCATAGAGCTGTTATGAAGCTAAATATTCCCCTAGTCAGGTTGGATGAAAGATATCCATATTTAAAACTATGTTTTCCCTCACAACAACTATGCAGGCACTACTATGACAAATTTTATTTTTGCCTATGAATAGCCAAAAAAATTGGAATAGATACACCTGTTTCCTTGAATTACTTTTAAGGCTTAAAGAAGTTTTTGGTTATAAATATTCTTCTACTACTACTACTACTACTACTACTACTACTATTATTATTATTATTATTATTATTATTATTATTATTATTATTATTATTATTATCTTTTCTGCTATTGTAAGTGGCTGCTTTTGATACAACCTTAAATCTAGACAGGTGCCTTAGTAGCTTATGATGAGGACTTAAAATATTGTATTGATTGTGTTACTCTGTTTAACCCTTTCTCTTCTTAGTACTCTCCAAGTCTTGTTATGGCATTGTTTCTAACTGGAAAGAAACAGTCTTTCTGATTATAAACACTTTGGATTTGCAGCTCTGTGACCTCTAATCGCCCAGAAACTGTATTTATTGCTTTATATAGCCTCCACTATAATACTAGCTTCCAATTAATGCCACCTAAATCTACAGTAATGCCACAGACTTATGAATATGCTTGTTGAATGATATTATTCACAAGTGGAAAGGCTCTTGAAAACTTTCCAACTTTATGACATAAAAATTTGACAGATACTCACTAGAGGACCAATTTTTTAAAAAACAGACTCATAATGTGCTATTGTAATCCATATGAAAACCTCCACCAATTCAGTTTTTAATTTTAGCATTTTTGTAATTTTTTAAAAAATAATTATTTTAAGGGGGAAAAAGAATAATTGACTGAATTATTTGCAGTACAGGCAAAGAATATGTTTTTTTTAAAAAAAGAGATTATGTACATCAATATTACCATTTATTTTTAGGATATGTATATCTTTTATATTTTAGCTGGGTATCTGCTTTGTGGTCAAACTAGAAATTACTTATTATGCAATTGTATCTATATTGAAGAGAACTGTTTTTGTTCTTTTTTATGTTGTTTTTGGTTTTTTTTCTTGTATGTATCTTTTTAAATTTTCCCCATTGTTCCCCCTTTCTACTTTTCCCTTTTTTGTTTTAATTTTGTATTTTTGCCTTTTATCTTTGAGAATTAAAAATCGCATTTTAAAAAACAATAACAGTTAAGATTTTACTAGAAGATGGTATGGAAGGAAGGTCCTACAAGACTCTAGAGGTCAGGGGTACCAGTAGGGGGAAGGGAACGTATCAAAACAGTCATGGATAAGGAAGCTGGGACTTCAATCACGTGACTACAAATAGCCCTTGAGTTATAACAGTTAATTTAGTGACCATTCAATTACAATGGCACTGAAAAAGTGACTTATGACTATTGCAGCATCTCCATGGTCACAAGATCAACATTTGGCTTGACAACAGGTTTATATTTATGACAGTTGCAGTGTCATGGGGTTATGTGATCAGCTTTTGCTATCTCCTGACAAGCAAAGTCAATGGGGAACCCAAATTCACTTAACAACCATGTTATTAACTTAATAAATGCAATGATTTACTTAACAATTGCATTAAGAAAAGTCATAAAATGGAGCACAATTCTTTTAACAAATGTTTCACTTAGCAACCTAAATTGTGGGTTCAATTATGGTCATAACTTGAGGACTACCTGTACCATTTTGGTTTTTATAAACTTCTCCCACAGATTTCCCTCCAGCAAGTTCACTAATTGTCACTAGTTCAGACTGGATCTATTATTCCCATTTCTGAAAAATGAAGTAAAGGCAATTGGCCAGGTCCAGTATGTTGTGAACTTAGATCTGTAACTAATGAAGCTGCTAAAGCAAGAACTGGGCTACAGTTCTTGCTTGATTTCCATTGATCTCTCTCAGTGGAGATTCAAGATACTTTCCAAAGCTATCAAGAATACAACCGAGGATCCATTGCCTAGGAAGGAAGGAAGAAGAAAAAATACTAGAATTAAAAGTCTGAAGCATAGTTCATATTCAGATTTTGACTTCTGTGGCTAAGTGGCAAATCTTCTGTGAATATGGCTTCATTTTTGTCTTCAATAAACAGACTAATTTGCTGACTCATGTCTGGGAGGCTTCTGCCAAATCAGCCAATTCCTGAATAAAGGGTTCAGTGTCTAGAGATCTGAGAGTTACAGTTAGGCGGAAAATTAAATTCAAAGCCCAAATTAATAGAATAGATTTAATTAAAGCATTTATTTATTCACATGGATGGAAGGTAAACTTGAGATAACAAAGTGCAATAAACTTGCATACTCACATCTAGAAATGGCAGGTTTTTATTTTTAAATATCCCTGATCCTAGGATTAGAGAGTAAAGGCTCAATTGACCTTGTGGGAAGGGGTTTCTTCTGGAATATCATCCTGCTTAAAAGTAAGGATTTTAGCTGGGTTCTCTGTCTACAACTGACTCTTGGCAGTGAATTTTGTTCTCAGACATGATATTTCTATTTGATTATGACTTTTTCATAGTTTGATTCATGGAATGAGTACAAGTTTGGTTGCTCATCTGATCTTCCATATTTAATACTAGGCAGATAAGGTAAAATTGTGTTATGTGAGACCTAAGAGGAATGTTGTTTTAACTGAATAGATAATATTTGGCTACATGGCAAAATGGCTGTCCAGTTGTGCCTCCTTTTGTTACACTAAATGAATAAAGTACTCACAACTAAAATGTATTCACTACTAATGTTTAACTCTATGTAAAAAGTATCAATGTTTAAAATTAGTATAGGGTTTTTCTTTATACTTGGCTTTCCAAAATGTACAAAGTAAAACCAAATATCATTCTTCTATAATGATAAAGTTTAAACCATAGAAAGTCTTAGGAATTCCAATACTTAATTTGATTCAATTTTCTTAATAAAATTCAGAACTATATATTATTTTTACAATCTGTGTCACACAGTTTGACACCATATAATTTTTGAGGTATTTTATAATTTGCAAGGCAAACAACAACAATGCCTCCTGTCTTCTAAAAACTTTCTTGCTGCTAAATAAACAGCCATGACTTTGTCACAATTACCACAGTAAATCTTTTGAATGAAGGTATTTAATCCAACTACAAAGCTTTCCTTTATTTTATCATGCAAGTTCGAATCATGTTGCCCATTCCTCCAACTGAAGGACATGAAAGATCACTCACTGTGGCCTATTTACAAAATCTACCTGCTTAAAGGAATAATAAAAGAACAGGAGTTTTCAGGCAAACTTTTCTCATGGGTAGTAATGGATTAAACTGACTTGTGTCATTCTCTCAAATGATATGTATCTAAGTATACAGAATATAAATCTATATTTTGATGTTAAATTGGGGCATAGCAAAAAGCATGGGTGGAAAAATTGCTATATATATATATATATATGTATGTATGTAAGTTTTCACGGGTATGTATGTGTGTATAGTTAATATTTCGGGTTTCTTCCCGTGTAATTGTGGATATATCCCTAAAAGGGTAGAAGCGACGTTTCGACAGAATCCCATCTGCCATCATCAGGCTTATGTCAGCAGTCATTCTGTCGAAACGTCGCTTCTACCCTTTTAGGGATATATCCACAATTACACGGGAAGAAACCCGAAATATTAACTATACACACACACATGTGTGTGTGTGTGTGTGTGTGTGTGTGTGTGTGTTTCTTCTAGCCAGGTTTTCCCTACGTAGCCAAGGTTTTTTTGTAGCTCCAGCTCAGTAGAATCTCATCTACTCAGATTCTACTGAGCTGGAGCTACAAAAAAACCTTGGCTACGTAGGGAAAACCTGGCTAGAAGAAAAACACACATAAACCCTACGAAGAAGTAAGAAAATTGATATATATATATATATATATATATATATATATATATATATATATATATATATATATTGCTGTGGCAGTGTGTGTGTGTGTAAAACTGGTAAAAAAATGTCAACGTTAAAATGCCTATCTTTCATTCATACAGCAGCCCTGTGAAATTAAAGTGCTTTTACTTGAAAATATTTGCTCTTTTTTTCTCCATAGATAAAGAAATTATTAACTTGTTCCTTTAATAAACATATGACAAACAAAAATGAAAATATCCATGATACAGAGACCAAAGCAAAGTGACTTGTATTTCTAAATTAGTTTATATTCTGCTTTAATTTTTACTATTGACTTGGATGCTTGCTAAAGGTGGATAAAGTGTGACAGAAATAATTAGGACTAATAAGTCAAGTCTGAATGCTATTCAGACAAGATAGCATTATTTAATTTACTATTTTTTAAAGTTAAAATAAAAGGCCTATGTTTTGAAGGTAAGGACCATATTTACCGTATTTTCCGGCATATAAGACGACTGGGCGTATAAGACGACCCCCGACTTTTCCTGTTAAAATATAGGGTTTGGGCTATACTCGCCATATAAGATTGCCCCTCTTCCAATGCACACCAAATAAAAATTAAAAAACATCAACTGGCTCAACACAATGTAAAAGCAGCTGTGCTAGACCCAAAATGGCCTCTGCAACTAGCAGGAACCTCACACAGCCACAAAAAGCCCAAAAAAACAACTTTCACACTTTACACACACACACAAAACACAACACAATTGGCTCACCCACAATGTAAAAGCAACTGTGCTAGACCCAAAATGGCCCCTGCAACAAGCAGGAACCTCACACAGCCACAAAAAGTGCAAAAAACAACTTTCACACTTTACACACACACACAACACAACACAACACAACTGGCTCATCCACAACGTAAAAGCAGCTGTGCTAGACCCAAAATGGCCCCTGCAACAAGCAGGAACCTCACGCAGCCACAAAAAGCCCAAAAAAACAACTTTCACACTTTACACACACACACAACACAACACAACTGGCTCACCCACAATGTAAAAGCAGCTGTGCTAGACCCAAAATGGCCCCTGCAACAAGCAGGAACCTCACACAGCCACAAAAAGCCCCCAAAAAATCAACTTTCACACTTTACACACACAAAATTCCACATACAGCTTTGTGAGATTTTGTGTGTTTGTGTAGTTAGAGTGAAACACTACAGAAACACACCACATCTCAGAAAGCTGCACAAATATTATTTTATTTTTATTTTTATATGAAAACTAAATTTAAAACTTCCTAAACTTTAAATGGCTAGGTCTAAAAAAGAACAACTAAAAAAACCCCAATTAACTATTTTTTAAAGCTCCCAAAGGGGGAAAAAAACTTACCCAATAGAACAGGGGTCTCCAACCTTGGCAACTTTAAGACTTGTAGACTTCAGCTCCCAGAATTCCTCAGCCAGCTTTGTTTTACTGGCTGAGGAATTCTGGGAGTTGAAGTCCACAACTCCTGCCTGCTTGATTGCAGGCAGCGAGTGGCTTGCTGATGGAATGGATTCAGGCAAGCGAAGCAAGGCAAGCGTTGCGATTACCAGCTAAGGTAAGCAAGCTGGAGGGGGAAAACTTTTTTCTTTTTACAGGGCTCTGGGCTCTGGCATCCCAGCTGAGTTGCCTGATTAGCAGGCAACTCAGCTGGGATCGTCAGAGCTTGCAGAGTCACGTAAAAGGAAAAAAGTTTTTTCCTTTAACATGGCTCTGGCATCCCAGCTGAGTTGCCTGATTAGCAGGCAAAGCTGGGATCGTCAGAGCTTGGATCGCCAGAGCCATTTAAGGCTCGTTAGAGTCTTTTGGGCTGGTCTGCCTGGTTAAAGGAGAACGACACCCGGCGTATAAGACGACCCCCGACTTTTGAGAAGATTTTCATGTGTTAAAAAGTCGTCTTATACGCCGGAAAATACGGTATCTGTGGGAAACAGATATTCTTCATTTCATTGATACAATAAATAGATATTCTTCATTACATTGATCAAATATGAATTCATTTAATATGATCAGAGAAAATCCACAGCCCCTTCTTTGATCACTCCATAGTCCATTAAGAATAACTATGGTTTCTGACTTCAGTCCAACACTAGTGTTGAAGTAAGTGTGTGGAGATCCAGATTTTAATCCATCCTCAGCAAGTGAAGCTCACTGTATAATTTTGAGCCAGTCAGTTTGACTTAACCCAACCTAACTCAGCTCATAGTATTGTTGGTGTTGGCAACATTAGGAGGAAATCTTCTTGAGCTTCTGAATGAAAAGGCAGAATATAAACAAATAAGCAGACAAATAAATTGCATTAAATATTAATTCCTTTAAAAAAAGCAACTCACTTTCAAAAGTTATAACCCACCATTCAGAAGTTATGATAAAATGTCCCTGAACAACAGTGAGATGGAATCTGTCCATCTTCTCAAGGCTGTGCCAGGGAAGGAGAGGTGGAGGAATATACAGACCTGACTAGAAAGGAACTTGATGCCATGAAAAATGAAATGTGGCTTAGCTTAAATTGCAAGGAAACTTACATCTGATATTAAACAATGATTTGATTTTAAAATTAACATATGGCTAACTCAAATATTTCAAAATTAACTACGATATTATTTTAAATAAATTAAGCAGTTACATTTTTATAAGAACTATTTAAATATTAATTTAAATTAAAATATAAATTAATACTTTTATTAAATGTTAGAATATCAAATTTATTGATGGTTTCCATTAAAATAAGTTTTCCACCTGCCATTTCTTTTTCAAACCCGATGGATATTATTCAGAAGATTACAAGTTTAATTCCACATAACATACAATTTCACTTTTATTTCATTACCTCCCATTTTCCATTCAGGAAGCCTTTTACTCAACATGATGACTGATATCTGAAAATAAGTTTATTTTGTTTTGTTTTCAGGCAAGTTAAGCCTCCTGTATTAAATCCTTGTCTCCAGAGGCAACTCTAAACATTTTAAATGAATACCAAACCTATGAGTGCTGACCTTGCATTGGTTACATAATACTGAGAAAATAATGTAGATAAAATGGGAGACCAGATAGACTGCTATTGCAAATGCTTTGAATCCTGCCATCAGCAACAGAAGCTGCACTGCCTTCTTTCAACTTCCTATCAAAGCAAAGTTTCCAATGTTAAATCAAACTGTAGTCTATGTTACTTAGGAACTGCCTTTTTGATAATTTTGCAGTTTAGGGGAATAATTCAGAAGTTGTGTAAGATTAGGAACATGAGCTCAACCTGAATAACAGAGTTGAAAGGGATCTTGGAGGCCTTCCAACCTCCTGCACAATCAGGAATCCTTACACAATTCTGGACAAATGGCTGTCTTATCTCTTTGTAAAAAATCTCCAGCGATGGAGGACTCACAACTTCTGAAGGCAGGTTGTTCCAGTGGTTAATTGTTCTCACTATCAAGAATTTCTCCTCAGTTCTAGGTTAGTTTTCTCCTTGCTTCTCCTAGTTTTCCATTGCTTCTTGTTCTACCCACAGGTGCTTTGGAGCATAGATTGGCCCCTTTTTCTTTGTGGCAGCCTCACTAATATTGGAACACTACTATCACGTCATCCCTAGTCCTTCTTTTCTGTTAAATAGATATACCTAATTTCAGCAAGTGTTCTTTATGTTTAGTCTCTAGCTCCCTAATCATCTTTGCTGCTGTTCTCTGCACTTTTTCTAGAGTTTCAACATCTTTTTTATATTTTGGTGATCAAAACTGGATGCAATATTCCAAGTGTGGTCTTACTAAGGCATTATAAAATGGTATTAACACTTCACATAATCTTGATTCTATCTGTGTTCCTTTTTTGTGTTGGGCAACGCAGCTGCAGGCATATATTTGCTGCTAATTAATGCAGTTGGAAAGAAATTTCCCATGTTCACAACTCTCTGAGTTACTTTCCTTACTATACAGTGGAGATGTTGTTTTTGTGTACCTACATCATATGGTTTATATCTCATTTCTCAGCCACACCTGCCATTTTAGTATATGAGAGTTCCATTTGTAAAGGTAAATGACAGCATATGACAGCATATAAGAGTTATCATGGGGTAAGGTTCCACAGAGAGTTATCATGGGATAAGGTTCCAAAGCTTCAACTTGTGAACTGGAACATCGATATTGAGCCTCAAGAAGAAGAAAAGAAGCATAAAAGTATCCAAAAACTATTGGGGAGCATATTGGCAAAATTGGGCCAGGTGGATTCATACCCTAAGCTGCCCAAACAGCTTGCTAAGATGAAACAAGTAAATAAATCTTTTACCTAAATAAGTTGCTATGTATTTCACTTTCCTTATACACCTTATTTTTGAACCTTGCCAGATTAAGCATTGCTACCATAAACTACTGTATATTATTTAATATGCAGGGAACATATTAATTCTACACACATAGCCTGCTATTATTTTAATGTGATTGTAAATGCATCCAATCCAACACATGAATTAGGTGTCAGCTTTGGAAGCCATATTAGACCGGAAGCTTACACACTGCCACCTTCTTGTGTGTAAAAGTAGGAGGGGGGATTTAATAGAGGGAATGTAGTTTGACAAAATAACATTCTTCCTTTCGGTCAAGGTCAGGACAATCCTGCATCTGGAAAAGGAGTGTTGGAGTGATGTCTCGAGATGGGATGGATGGTGATTGGACCATGTGATGGTTTTGGGGGTTTTGATTTACTGAGGGAAAACCCAGAACTCTTAGATTCGGGTTTTCCCAGATGTGCCAGTATACCTACTCTAATAAATGGAATTTTGAGAAAATGCTTGCCTCAGAGTTTTTAATTGAAGTTGGTTTTTTCTGGAATGCTGACATTAGATATTTTACCATTATTATTACATATTAATACAATATACATTTTGGAAACAGCTTATATTTTTCCTTTGTGGAACTTCTTATGGTGGAAATTAAGTAGTTCATACATTGAAACCAAACTGCACTATATAACTATAAACATTCAAAAAATTCATATGAATATACCCAAATGGCTTCATTAGGATAAATGGATTATTGTGACTGGCAAATGAATTAAGATTCAGCACTTAAAAGAACCATCAACAAGCATTATAGTGATATGAGGCATTGGTCTTACCTGATACTCTTCTTCTCATTGAGTGGGAACAGCATCCAGGAACAGGAATGGATTGTCCTCATCCGCTAGCCAATAGGACTGAGTCTGCCAAAGTTGAGAGGACATGCCTACACCAACGTCCCCAGCTTTTGGCGAAGATGTAGAAACAGACTTGACATGTCTTGGTCAGAAGTTGTACTCCCCAATGGGCTGAGGCCAGCCAGTCACTTAGAGTGGAGCTGGATGCTGTTCCCACTCTCTTCCAGAGAGGCTTGCATTGCCCCCGCCACGCTTGTGGCTGCACTTCTTGTGGTATGTGCCGTAATACTCTTGGGCAATGGAAGGACCTGTATGTCATATGATTTGGCAATACACACCCTAATCCAGTGGCCCAGGGTCGACGAAGTGACCTTGGCTCCTAAGGAGGCTACCTGTACAGTGCCACCTGAAGAAACTCCAGTATCTGGGGCACTGATACAGAAGTTGGGTCCAAGCGTGCCTTGGAGTACCAGGAGCAAAAGACCCTCCAAGTCGCATCATAGATTCTGTTTGTGGAAGCTCTCCTCGAGGCTTGAATGGTATCTATCACCTTCGAGGAGTAATTGTCCTGGCTCAGAGACCTCCGCTCAAACGCCAGGTCACTGTGGATCCAGGTGGACCAAGGCCCCCTGGCTGAGGATACTCTGTCCGGCGGTACCCTCCAAGGGCTGGCCACTGAGAGGGCAACTAAGTCGGCAAACCATGATTGCTGTGGCCCGTGTGGGGCCAGGAGTAATACCTCTGCCCATTCCAACAGAATCTTTCTTATTACCCTCTGGATGAGGGGAAGAGGGGAAAAAACATACAAAAACTCTTGCGGCCAAGGGCTGTGAAGCGCATCAACCCCTTCTGCACCCGGAACTGCAAATCTCGCAAAAAAACTTGTCAGCTGGGTGTTGTCCGGGGTGGCAAAGAGATCCACAGCTGGCCATCCAAGGCACTTCAACTCCTGAAACAAATTTGGATGCAGGCACCACTCTGCATGATCGACTGTGGCCCTGCTAAGCCAATCTGCCTGTACATTCGTGGGCCCCAAAATGTGTTCGACCCATAGCAACAACTGGAACCTCTCAGCCCATAGGCTTAGCCTTTCTGCCTCTCTCATAAGGACCTAGAATGTGTTCCCCCTTGCCTGTTAATGTGTGCCTTAGTAGCCACATTGTCAGAATCAAGACATGTCTGCCCGACACTATATCCTGGAACTGTCGTGGGGCCAGATGGACTGCCCTGAGTTATACCCAGTTAATATTGTGGCCCAGGTCTGCCTGTGACCACTATCCTTGGGCTATCCTACTCTGGAGGTGTCCCCCCAGCCAAATAGGCTGACATCTGTCATAAGCGTTAGGCATTCAGGCTCTTTGAAGAGACTTCTCTGAATAATAGTTTGGGAAGCCCACCATCGCAGGGAGCATATCATCTCTGGTGGTATCCTGACCTTGGAATGGGAATTGTTCCTGCCTGTCCTCTGGTAGGGGAGAAGGAACCACTGGAGCGACGTGCCGTGAAGGCGTGCCCAGGGCACAATAGAAATACAGGACATCATCTTGCCCAGGAGATGTGAGAGGGTGGCCATGGAGACTATACAGTCCCTACTGACTCTGCCTGTCAATTCCTTAACACTCACCTGGTGCTCCTGGAAGAGGTGTACCATGCACGCCAAGGTATCTATCTCTACTCCTAAATGCAGCAACCGGTTAGTTGGTGTGAAATGGCTCTTGGTGGTGTTTACTGAAAACCCGTGATCCTGAAGCACCTGTATGGTGTGTCTGAGATCCTCACATGCCTAGGGAACAGAGGCGGACTGGATCAGGATATCGTCCAGATAGCATTGGATGCACATGGGAAGAGCCCGGAGGTATGCCGCTAAGACAGCCAACACTTTCGTAAATGCCCTGGGCATTGACAATAGGCCGAATGGCAATGCCTTATATTGATAATATCGGCCTGCATAATAAAATCGTAGGTATTGCCTATGTCCCGGAAAAAAAAGGGGACATGTAGATTCAGTGAGATCAATAGAGGTGAGGAAGTCGCCCTCCCTAACGCCGTCCAAAATGGACTGAAGAGACTGCATCTTGAACTGCTTATAGATGATAAGGTTGTTCAGTCGTTTCAGGTCTAGAATTGTCCTGTACCCCCCCCCAAAGGGTTTCAGAATTACAAAGAGAATGGAATAAAATCCCAACCTCAGCTGGTCCTCTGGAACTGGCTGGATTGCCTGGATATCTAGTTGAATAGCTGTTTCCATGAGGCCCCGCTTCAACTTGACCCCTGAAAGAGGGCAGCAAATGAAAAATCTCATGGGTGTGGAGAAGAGCTCTAAGGAGATGCCTAACCAGACCATCTCCAAGACCCATGCATCAATGGTGGTGCCCTTCCAATGCCAGGCAAAATAGGCAAGGCATCCACCAATGGGAAGATTGGTGGTGCAGCTACTTCTGGCGTCTGAAAGAATAGCTTCCTCCCCCTCAAAAGGGCCATTTAGGGGGAAATTGCTTGCACCTCCCCGCCCTAACCTGATGTTGGTCCTGCTGTTGTTGGCAAGGGCGTTGTGACCTAGGCACCCCAAAGCTGCTGTCTGAGCCCCTGAAGGTCTGGCGGCAGAAGTATGATGGTGGGCATGAATCTACCCATCGGGAGAGAGACGGAAAGATCTTACATTTCTCATGTGATTCCACCAGGATCAGATGCAGGGAATCTCCAAAGAGCCACTCCCCTGAGAATTGGCTCTTACGTTTGACATCCGCCTGCCACTTGCGTTTGACATTTGCCTGCCACTAGCGGAGCCACAGGAGTCATCTGGAAGCCACAGTAGAGGCGATGGCCTTTGAAGCGAACCGTGCCACGTTGAGTGTGGCATCCACGGAGAACTCCAAGGTGGCTGACAGCTTGTTAAGGTCTTGGTGAGACCGTACATCTGTCACAGGGATTCTGTCTTGCAATTGCCTTAGCCACATCAAAGAGGCCCTATTAAAAAATGATGCCACTGTGGACGCTTTCACCGCCAATGCTGCAGCCTGATGGCCCTTTCTGAGGGACTGCTCCACCCATCTGTCCTCAGGTCAGAGGGCATCCTCGGGTGAGTCTGCCAGTATGGATAGTGCAGTTAGTGCCACCACCGGCCCATCCACTACAGGCACTTGAAATGCCTTGGACTAGTCTGGGCCCACATTGTAGAATCTCTTATCCAGGGTGCTGGATAATTTGCTCCCACTCCAGGCACCACCCACCACCTTTGCAAAATGTCCAGAAATAATTGTGGCGAAGGGACTACCTCTGCCTCAGTCACAGGCTCAGAAAACAGTGAGCTCATGGGTTGCGATGTGTCTGGTGGTGGTTCTGGGGCTGGCAAACGGCCTGCTAGGTGTGCTGTATTTCTAGCCTTGTATAATAGAGTTTTAAATAAAGCTGGGTGGAACAGACCAGCAAATGCTGGCTGATCAGTGGCTAAGCCCTCATCCTCTGACAGATCTAAGCCCCTGGGCAGTTCCTCCTCTGAGGCAGAGTGATTAGAAGATACAGGGGAACAAGGGCCCTGTGTGGGCAAAACATCCCCTGGAGGCTGGGCCATACGTGGCAGATCTACAGACCAGGAACAGTCTGATCTGACTGAAGCAGTTCTATGGCTTTGCTGTAAGCCAGCTGCTATGCCTTGCTTAATGGCTTCCAAGATCAAGGCCTCCATACCAGTAGGTATTTGCCTGTCCTGCCTTTCCCCTGAGTGGATTCCTGCTGCAGTCGGGGTAAATGTCATCTCAGCAGGTGAGTTATTGACTCTGACAGACTGTCAGAGTGTCGTCATGCAGTTGAGGCAGAAAATGGTTCTGGGAGGGAGCCATACAGAGCTTCCTTGTTGCTGGGCAGATTGATGCCTGTTAAAAGCTGCTCAGCAGCACCATCTGGTGATAGGGACTGGAGAGGTTGGCTGTCAGAAGCTTCAGGCAGAGCCGAGATTCGACCAGAAGCGTTGCGGCGAGACAGTTGGGGAATTAGCGGGCTCTGATGAGCTCCGCGAAAACCCAGACTGATGAACCGCTGCCAAGGAGTCTTCGGACCAGAATCGTCCTGTAGGGACGAGGAAGAAGGAGAGGCACCTCGGAAGACCAAGAGGAACAGGCAAGTTCCTCGAAGGTCAGAGGAATCTCTCTCCGATTCGGCGGTGAAGGTGGCAGTCATTGCAGCTGTCAAGAAGCTGGGGCAACCGGACTAAATATTGAGCAGGAACGGTGAATGCAATGGAGTTTTTGAAGCCTTTTTTGGCTTTTGTTTTTGTTTTTGAAATAACAACAACAACAAATAATTTAAAACCTGAAACCCCCAGCATAAAACTAATGGCTAATGGGCATGGGGGAAGAAAAAAGGATGTAAATGGAATTTAAAGGGACAAAAACCCAAAAAGAAAATTGATTTTTGAATGGAATTAACTGGAAAATTTTAAGAATTAGAAGAAACAATCCCAAAATTGGCTAAAGGATTGGAAAGAAAATAAATAGATCCTTTCTTGTTGAAGACTAAGAAAAATAAAAGACAATTGGATATTAAGCCTTGCAACAGAAGTTCTTTATACCTAAAGAGAGAGAAAGAGAGGGGGGGGGAGGAAAAGTATTGTTTAATTTGGACTGGACTATAAAACTGATTTGGTATTTTTAAAGTTAAAAAGAAGAAAAAAGAAGCTAGATTGTTAACAAAGATTGATACCAAATGGACACTCTATTAAACAATTAAAAGAATTGTGGATTCTAGAGAGACATCTTCAGGAGAAAAAAAAGCATTGCAATTTGGAATCTTTGTTTTGGAAAACTCTGAACTATATCAGTGATAATAGCTGTGAGAACTTTCGGGGAGGATTGCTTTGTCTGCAAGCGGCTTGACTTTTGAAGAAAAAAAAAGGAAAACAACAGAACTTTTAAATCTGGGACAATACTAATATAGAAAGAATAAAATGGCGCAGGAAATTAGAGAAATGATAGAAATGATGTATTCGTTCTGGAAAGCGGAAATAAGAGGAATAATTACAATCCTATATGGAGAATCGAAATTTGAGGATCCAAAAACTGAGAGAGAGCATGTTCAAGCTGACAAGGAAACAAAGATGGGGAAGCAAGACACAGAAACTGAAAACAAAGAAGAAGATAAAGACATTGAGTTTAATTTTGGAAAATTAATTGAATATATGGATAGTAATAATAAAAATGATGTTTTTAGAGATTACATTGGTATTAACCATGGAAAAAATAGAAAAGGAAGAAAGAGACAAAGAAGGAGAGAAGGGAGAAATAGAAAGAACACAAAAAACTTAAATGATTACACTGGGATTAACTATGAAAAGAAAAAAGAGAGGAAAAGGATGGCAAACAACAGGAAATGCAGGGCAAAATAGAAGAGTTCAGATTTGTGAAACAGAATGATTACATTGGGATAAACAGTGGGATAAATAATGGGGAAGTAAGAAAAGGAGAAAAGATATGGGAAACAATGGGAAATTAAGGGCAAAAAAGGAGAGCTCAAGATTTCAAAGTACAAAAGAAAAAAAGGGGAAAGAAAAAGGTAAAAATAAAAATGGGAAGGGAGAAAAAGAAATGAAAGAGTTTAGTTTAGTTTAGTTTAGTTTAGTTTAGTTTAGTTTAGTTTAGTTTAGTTTAGTTTAGTTTAGTTTAGTTTAGTTTAGTTTTATTTGATTTGTATACCGCCCTATTCCCAAAGGACTCAGGGCGGTGAACAGCCACAGGATAAAAAACATAATTTTTAAATACAAGTTTTAAATACAAAATTTAAAACTGAATAAAATCGAATTAAACAATTTGGCCGAAAACAGATTGAAAACACCCCAATAAATTAAAAATGAATTAAAATTTACATTTTAAAAAGGGGGGAAAGGGAAACAGTTAGGCCAGGCCAGTCTGATGGAATAAAAAGGTCTTGAGAGCGCGGCGGAAAGTGCATAGATCCAGGATCCTCTGTATCTCCGGGGGGAGCTCATTCCAGATAGTAGGTGCCCTCACAGAGTAGGCTTTCCCCCTGGGGGCCACAGTCGGCATTGTTTGGCCAACGGCACCCAGAGGAGCCCCTCTCTATGAGAGCGTACCGGCCGGTGGGAGGCTACTGGTGGCAGCAGGCGGTCCCGTAAGTAACCAGGTCCTAAGCCATGGAGCGCTCTAAAGGTGGTAACCAAGACTTTGAAGTGCACACGGAAGACCACCGGGAGCCAGTGCAGCTCGCGCAGGAGAGGTGTTACATGGGAACGCCATGTCGCTCCCATAACCACCCGTGCAGCTGCACTCTGCGCCAGTTGGAGCGTCCAGGTACACCTCAAGGGGAACCCCATGTAGACAGCATTGCAGTAGTCCAGGCAGGAAGTGCCGAGGGCATGAGTGACCATACGTAAGGAGTCCCAATCCAGAAAGAGACACAACTGGCGAATCAGGTGAAGCTGATGAAAAATCCTCCCGGTCATGGCCATCAAGTGCTCTTCTAAAGACAGCCGTGAATCCAGGAGGACTCCCAAGTTGCGAGCCCTCTCCGTGGGGGGCAGCGATTCGCCCCCAATAGTCAGTGATGGCACCAACTGACTATATTGGGACGTCGGAAACCACAGCCACTCGGTCTTGGATGGGTTGAGCATGAGCCTGTTTCTCCCCATCCAGATCCGCACGGCCTCCAGGCACCGGGACATCACTTCAAGGGCATCGTTGGGGTGGTCCGGGGTGGAGATGTACAGCTGAATATCATCAGCATACTGATGGTACTTCACCCCGAAACCACGGATGATCTCGCCCAGCGGCTTTACATAGATGTTGAACAAAAGGGGCAAGAGGACCAATCCTTGTGGCACCCTACATATGAGGCGCCTCGGGGTCGACCTCTGCCCCCCTGCCAACACAGACTGCAACCGGTCGGAGAGAAAGGAGGTGAACCACTGCAACACAGTGCCCCCCACCCCTAACTCTTCCAACCGGTGCAGCATGATACCATGGTCGATGGTATTAAAAGCTACTGAGAGATCTAATAGGACCAGGACAGAGGAGCAACCTCTGTCCTGAGCCTCCAGAGATCATCAACCAATGCGACCAATGCCATTTCTGTGCTGTACCCAGGCCTGAAGCCCGACTGGAACGGATACAGATACACCGTTTCATCCAGGTGCTGGGGGAGCTGTCGCGCAACCACACTCTCAACAACTTTCGACACAAAGCGAAGGTTGGAGACCGGACGATAATGCGAGAAAGATGCTATATCTATTTAGTATTGAAATATGAATTGTAGTAAAAAAAAAAATGGGAAACCATATGATTGCAAAAATGAAATGAATAATAATTGGAATATTTGTATTGTATCTTTGAAACTTAGATAATGATAAGCTTTGTTGTTTTTTATTTCATTTTTTTAAAGAAATATGAATAAGTTTAAATTGTAACAATTGAAATACCTTTAATGGTATATGGTGGTGAAAATAGAAAAGATTAAGTTGTGGCTTGGATAACAGCTAGAATATTTTAAAGTTAACTAGGGAAACTGTAATGGTTGGAATATTTTTAATTCTTTAATTCTATAATGTGAAGAAAGTAGAAATGATTAATTGTAATAATTGAAATACTTCCAATTGTACATTATGTTGAAAGCAGAATTGACTATAATTAATTGATTTGTAAGGAATTGGATTGCATGGAAATAACTGGAATATTCATGTTTATATTGATTAATATAAAAAATAGTTATATAACTAACTGATCTATATTAAAATGTTGGATTTGTATTATCAAAGGAAATGTATGTTATAAAATAAGCGGATTTATTATTATCATAAGAATTAAACTACTGTAACATTACATAACTAACCGAGGTGAGGAAAGATATACAAATAGATGACAATGGAAAGGGGTATAATATAGAATAGAAGGGAAAAACTGAATTTAATTAAGATTAGAGATGAGAATGAAGGGTAATATTGGTTCTTAAAAAATAGATGAGAAATGAATATGGCAAAAAGGAAATATAGAAATTGTAAATTTAAATTTAAATGACTAAATACTGTCTAAATTTGTGAACTGGCAAAATACTCTGTTCAAAATACATTGTATGTTTGTATGTGTGTTTGTCTAAAAAAATAAAAAAAACCTTGATTAAAAAAAAGACGCTTCAGGCAGCGCCAACTGCCTCTCTGTATTATGGTGGGAACAAGCTGTCCCAAAGGTCTGAGACAGTCCTCTGCTTGTCCTTTCTAGTGCCCTGGCCACCTTTCAGTCAAGTGCCTCTGGCAGCTTGCTGCATTCCGCTCAGCCACTCTTGAGGGCTTAGTAGTGACGGTCCTTGATCTTATGGAGAGCTTAGCTGCAGCTCTCCTACTCGCAGACCTCGATCCCGAGGTTCCTGTGGTGCTGCCTCCCTTCCTGTCATGATTTGGGGCATCCAGTGCCAAAGTGGCTTCCCTGCTGAAGTCAGACGCTACGTTCGCCATTTTAAGGCTGCCTCCGAAACTCCAAAGGGTTTTGCTGCTCAAAGCAGAGGTTTGCGGCTTCTTCTGAGTGTGCTCGCAAGCGAGCAGACACTCAAGAATCAGGCCCATGATTCGCGGCAGCAGTTGCCGGTGTCTCCCGAGTATGCCCACCATCAGGCAGGGACTCGCTAAATATGGGCTGGAATCGGCAGTGGCAGCTATCAATGCAACAGTCCCAGGCTTACCTGACAGCCTGGCCCCCCTTTGGCAAGTAATGGAGCACGAAGCTTCCTGCTGAGCTGGAATACATTGGAGCCTTGGTCCTACTCCAAAAGGTTCTTGAGTCAGTGCTGTGAGCAATGCTTGATCTGGCTGCGCAGTCAGATTCATCCTCCGGTGATCTGCCTCGCCGCTGTGAGGCCCTCAGTAAGCTCGAGCTAAAAGCTCTTCTTGCTGGAATAGTTGGTGGCACAGCTGTTAGTTGGTGATATGGCTGCCATGTTGGTAGTAAAACAGTTAGAAGTGGGGAAAGTATCCACGAATTAGAAGACCTAATTGAAAAACATGTCTGTCTTTAGCTAGGACTGAGTCAAATGCTGGGGACCATTGGTGTAGGCATGTCCTAACAATTTTGGCAGACTCAGTCCTATTGGCTAGCAGACGAGGACAATCCATTCCTGTTCCTGGATGCTGTTCCCACTTCAATGGAAAACTGCTTGATTCAGATCTTAATACATTACTAATATCTGTAGAGAAAACGTAATCTTTGCTAAAAGAAATAGGATCATTGCAATTGAATCAGGATTTAGCCACTATAGTTTCTAGAATTCCATAGCCAGCATGATGATACTAGTAAATTCTATTAGGTGCAGTAGGACATATTTAGCAAATGCCAAGCTGGCAAAGACTGGTTGACAATAAACATTTGCAGAAAGAAGTTAAAAATAGAGTAGATATTCTTGGACAATAAACTATATATCTTTTCTTTACAAATATAATTCCTTTATTTTATTAATGTATGTATTGCCTAATGAAAAAATAATTATTTACATTTAAATTTTAAATATTTTTAAATTAACTGATCATCACAGTTGGTCAATTATCAGATAACCCAATTTGATTTCAATTGTATAACACTCGTTTGTCCTTCAGACAACAGGCTGCAGCTCTAATATTTATGTGTTCCATGTAGTACATTGGAACAATTTATATCTATGAGAGATTTAGTAAGACCTGAGCATAAGTGGATTTAATCAGACATGTAATTATTTTTATGCCTGCAATAAAAAAATATGTATGTGAATTTATGGTTATTTGGCAATCAGGGGGAATCATGTTTATAAATGTTGAAACAGCTGCTAGCAAATCTGTGTTGAAAATCAAGGAAAACAGCTTTTAGTATTTGCTATAAAAGCTGTAAAAGAGACAGAGTTGATTTTAGTACTATCTTACAGCCGTTTGGAAAAATGCAGAAAATCTGATTGAAATCAGCAATATTATCTTTACTATGCATATCTCTACTTTAGAATGCAAAATGATTCTTAAAGTATGCTGATTATTATAGTATTTCTACTAAATCTGTTTATGAACTGTGGTGAAGTTTAATGGCACAGCGACATAGGGAAGTTTCTGTTTGGCTTGATGCCAATATGGGCAATTCTGTAACCTGAGTATAGGGATAGATGATGTAAGCTCTTCAGAGTAGATGGGTCTGCAGTGCTGTGTCTGCTTCTAGCTGCAACTTCAGCGCTGATTGACTACGGTGCCTGGCATGCCTCCTCCCCTCCAATAGTTGGTCACTGCCCTGGGCAGCCATTTTATCTGACTTGGCTCCTATGTTTTCCATTGGTAAGCAGTTGCTGTTTTTTTTAAAAAAAAAATCAGTTAAGTAGATGGTAACCTATCTGGTCAATGAAGTACCTCTCATCCTAGAGCCTCATGCTCCATTTAACCCTTATATCTCCTAGTGGGTCCTTTCAGTTTTTGCCCAGATACAGCACATTCCACTTTTCTTTCCTTTATCTTTTAAAAACATTTAAGATGCATGGTAGAATTTTCTTTCTATGAAACTACCAGTTCTCCTTGACACAAAATTTTCATAGACCTACAGAAAAACTAAGGTGAAAAAACAACCTATTTCCTATTGTTTGGATTATATCAGAGCAACATGAAGCCATAGGGAGAAAAAAGAAAGGGTTAGTACCACAGGAAATCACGTAGGAAGATGGAGGTAAATGCATCCATATGTGCAATACTCAGGGAAAGCAAAATAAGGCATGGGACTAACAAGGAAAAATGCCTAAGAACACAATAACAGGAGTACCTTTGCAAGGAACAGAAAGGGAACAAGAGTGGAATGAACCAAAGTCCTATGGTGACAATGATCTGGACTGTTTTTAACCCACTGCAATCCAGATTGGAATTTCTCAAACTGGTTTAAGAAATAGCTGGAAGGAACACAGGAAGGGAGGAGCTTAGGCTGCAGTGCAAAATTGCCCATAATTACAATTTTCCTCTGGGGAAGGGCAGTGCTAAACTGCAGCCAAAGCTATTTGTCTCCTGTGTTGCTTCCTAATGTTCCTCAGGCTGGCTTTAAACATTTCGACCCAGATTGCAGTTGGATGGCAACAGGGCCCAGTTGGGAATCACTCTGGATTATGGCAACTGCAAGATCTGATTTATTGTCCCTCTGCTTCATGCCCTTTCTGTACATGCAGGGATGATAAAGTCCACTTTCTGGCTCTGGCATGGCTGGAAATATCAGCACCTATCTTTTCCTTCCAGGAATTGTTTCCTCCTCACTAATCATTATTCATTTTGTTTGCTTTCCCAGATGATTTCACATCCCCTTACCATCTTCTTTCCTCCAAGAACCAGCACACAGGTTCTTTCCTTTTATAGTACCATCATCATTCTGATACTACAATGATCAAAACACAGGAATAGGCTACTCTTTTGTTCCAAGGTTCCACTGCAGAACAAATCTGTGGCAAAGGAAGACAAATGGCTTTATAAAATCAAACAGCATTCACTGACACTCTTCTTTAGTCCAACATGCCTACACTGCATCTTAAAAGTTTAGAGGGGAGAAAAAGGAAAGGATGCTTAGGTAAGGAATTGGAGGGCAAAGGGAGCACGTTTCAAACAACCTGGGTCAGAAACTGAAACAGTTCCTACTGGGTTGAATGGAGTGATGAGCTTTGGGGGTAGAAAACGTAGAAAAAAATCATGGCTTTATTGGACCATTTCTGAATCAACTGCAAGATAAAAAGAAGACTACTGCCAATCCATAGAGAACTCAACAGAGCCTGTCAGCATGTAAGGAAATAGCTGTTGAAGGGAAGACATGAGCAGGTGCTGTGGCTAGTCAGAGCTGAGTCTGTCATGAATCCAAAGAAGTATCAGCTCATGAGTTCAGAAGGGTTTCAGATGGCACAGGGTAGAAAACAGTACTTTTGTGCAGAATATTAAAATAAAGGCAAGAAGAGCATTTGCAGTAGTCACAAATGGGTGAAGGATGATATTATATATTCCTACACGCAACTAAGTAAATACAGACCTACCTCATATGTAAATTGATTTGTACAATGTAATGTTATAGCTGCACTTTTGTTTGATGTTATAGAGGAAAACATATACCTTTCGGGCTGGATGTCTAATTGCTACTTTTTTTCCATCAAAAAATTTGAAGTTACATTATGGTTCACATTATAGATGAATTGTTGGAAGACACTTTGAGAGAATTTTAAACTCTTAAAGTTGTTCTTAATACAGTTGGTCCTTAACTTACAACCACAATTGAGCCCAAAATTTCTGTTACCAAGTGAGATAATTGTTAGGTGAGTTTTGCCCCATTTTATGACTTTTCTTGCCACAGTTGTTAAGTGAATCACTGCAGTTGTTAAGTTAGGATCACAGTTGTTAAGTGAATCTGGCTTCCCTATTTACTTTGCTTGTTAGAAAAAGGTGATCACATGACCCAGGAATGCTGCAACCATCATAAATATGAGCCAGTTGCCAAGGATCTGAATTCTGATCATGTGACCATGGGGATGCTGCAACACTATAAGTATGAAAAATGGTCTTAAATCACTTTCTTCAGTCCTTTGTAACTTTAAATGGTCACTAAATGAACTGTTGTATGTCGAGGACTACCTGTACTTAAAAATGCTAGGAGAGGAAAGATTAATCACTTCTCCCCTTGCTGAATATCAACTCTGCCAAATTCTACAATCTGTTTCTTCTTTTTAGAATGGAGGCTTGGGGATTTTTTCACATGTATTTATAATAGCATGCATTTATATCTATAAAGCAGCTTCAGATATAGTCACATCATGCAACAGTACAGCTACAAGTATTAAGAGAGATTTTTTAAAATACATTTATACATAAGCAGAAGCTATTATAGCTTGATTACTTTATTTCTTACTGTTGTGTAGACCTGGGAGTGTGGCACCCGTTAATTCTATCCTAGTGTAATTTTCTACCTTTTTTAAAAGGTAGAGAAGTATTCCGATGAAATGGCAGAAAAGTACTTTTGAATGGCAGCCTATTGATGAGGCATGTGGCATATCTTATGAGAACACAGATTTATTCTGTTATACAAAGATTTGGATTTAATTTGAAAAATACTCCTCTAATCATGAAACTTCCCGTCCCCCCTCATTCTCTGATGCATCTGGGATATTTTAAAGCTCTTGCTTCAATTTTCAATTAGTCATGCCTTAGCATTACATCTAAACCATAAATTGTGATTAATCTGACAGTTACTATTTGTGGTGTTAGATATGCAGTAGCTGATTCCCCGATGAAGTGATGATATTATGCCCATGAAACAGCTGTCACCTAAGGCCATTTCACACATTTCCTATGAAAGATAACAATAGTCACAATATTTATTTAAATAGATTTAAATAATCACCCAACTCACACACAATGACTCTGGGCATTAAAATCCCAGAAACATCCAACCCTGATACTAACAATGTCAGTAACAATGTCTGCTTCTATGGGTAGATTATGTCTAAAAGATGTTATTGAAAAAATATAAAATGTAGAACAAATTTTATCTGACGAGATAGAAAAGGTATCAAAAATAAATTTACAACTGACAGATCACAACAATGATTTAGAAAAGATGTTTTACAGGACCTGTTTGAGTTTTTAAAATGTAAAGGGAAAATGCAAACTATAAACCAAGAAGTGACATGAGTATTTTTTTTTCCCTATTGGATTGACAAAAAGGTTGTTAAAGCCTTGAAGAACTCTGTGGAATGCAACCAAAAAGAAACGAAGACGAAATCAAATCCTATGACAATATTTGAATGAATTAAAAATTAAAATGGTTAGAAGTAAGAGGGAAGAATATAAAATTGGTTTATTTGATAAAGATTAAAACAAGATATTTTGTTATTTCTGGCTACCTCTTATGGACTTCCTGTTGAAACCAGCCTGATAAGATGATGTTTTTGTGAATTTGCCTTAGATAAAAGATAGGATAAGATAAGAAATAGGATATTAAGAAATACAGGTGTATAATTTAAAGTGTGAAGAGTTCTAAATTTGTTTAGAAAAGTTATTTTTATATATTTCTTTTTTCATTTATTATATTTTTTCCTTTTCTTTGTATTTTTAATTTTATTAGTTTAAAAATTCTTAAATACACAATACACATACACACTTTTCTTAGATAATCTGTACCCGAGGTCTAAAACATCAGATGACTTACTTAGTAAATGATTTTAGGATTACTTTCATATCTCGGATTTTCTTTTATCTAATCTAAATAAGAAATTCTACTAATGTCAACTCAAACACCAGTTTCATTTTCCCCCTCCCACTAGTTGACATTGTGTTAGCAAAACACTATTGTATAAGAAATAATTCTAATATTATCAGTTCTTCTGTGAGATTATTTTATTAAAATGGTGAATCACACCAACAATAACACTATTGTCTTATCGTACTAACTGATGCAAAATTCTTTTTGAAGTAACAATATTTATAGGTGATTAATTCAATGTACCAAAATAACTATTCTTTTAGATTCATTTAAAAATTTCCAAAAATTTTTATTCTACGATAAAAGAAAATTAGGATAAAAAAGAGATGACTTTATCTGTCAAAAATAACAATTTTGTAATATTAATGTACTAGTAGTGATTCTAGACTCTAGATGGATTTTTAAAAAAATATGTAGGACAATATTTTGCATCATTGCAAAATGTTCTGTGTGGATATTAATGCAGAAAAGTAGAAACTATTCTGCTTTTTAGAAAGCTGTTTTCTGAAGAGCTATCAGCTTTACATTGATGATTTTCAATGAAAGCGAAGGCATGGCTGCAAAATAATTATGTGTTCAATCGCTGATGTCTGGCTTTTTTCAAATGATGGGGTTCTCTTTCATTCATGTATTAGATGTTACTGCAAAGATCACTAATATTTCCCATAAATTATAGATGGAGCATGTTTCATGCTTCTATTTATGGCTGAATCATGTTCTTCTGCTATCTCAGCCTGATGGAGACATGCTCAGCCCTCTTACAATGTTAATCTCATTTAAAACCATAGACTGCCCTCTATTGCTAAGAAAAGGTTGTGTCTTTGCCATTTTATTTCAAGCTTAACAAGAAAAGTGACAGTTTCATAATTCAGTGGCTGCAAAATGCTAATATTGCAAAAATTGAAAACATTAATTTTAAAAATTAACTATATGTTGTTCCTGATACTGTAAAAGCATTGCAAAAGCAGTAGAAAAAAACTGAACGGCATTTATAAGAATATACAGAAATACTTATTGAATTAGCTAATTGATTTTTCTCCTCCCTCTTTCTCTTCCTCTCCCTGATTCAGTTCCAAAGATACATTGGCCAAGAAACAAAAAACAAAAACAGGCTTGTTTTATAAGCCCAAGAGGGTTATAGACTTGTTTTTCTCACTCTCTGTGCCACACTGGCAAATTGTGGAGAATATCAACACAATTTCTCAAAAGGCCTACATATCAATTGCAAAATGAGAAATAGCTTCCATAAATACAGAATTAGTTCTCTATATGGTTCTTAACTGTTTTTGAATACAAATGATTATTTGGGGGGGGAGGGACAATCAACTTTGATCAGCAAAGATAAGGACTATTTAAATGTAGTAAATTTGGTAAGAAAAAACAACAACTTTATACTGTTTAAAAATATCCAATAGGGGAAAACTCTTATTTCTAGGCTAATAATAGACCTAACAAATCCTAAATATTTATATCTTGTAATTTATATTAAATGGAATATTGATGTTGAGAAAAAGTTGAATATCTGCTATTCCTTCTTTTTATAGCAAGGGTTGTCAACAATATTAATTGACTTCACCTTTTTCAATTTATTTCTAATTAATATAGTCAGAAAAATAAAATCTTAAGTTTAAATGTGCATCATTTGGTGAAACAATTTGATCTGACATTTCTTTTTTTAAGTGCAATGGAAAGTGCCTAGCATGCACGCACTAACGTAATATAAATACACTGATATTTATAATTTCTCAGGAATGTTTTCTACAAGCTTAGTCTTCCTTCAGCTTTAAAAAAATAGTCATAGACACAAGTAAAAATTGCATCAATTTACTTTATATAATAAACACATTATCTTGAAGATAATTAGGCACTAATGGATTCCTATAGTAGTTTTTTAAAACTTTAGGAAAGCCAAAACATATGTAGATTATAGTGGCAGAAGGAAGTTTTTGTGCATTCACTCCTCTCATTGGACTGTGCATTAAACAGAGGAAAAATACCTTCTTCAAAAACTAGATTAATAAACATTTTTCGTTCAGAATTAACATGTAAAAAACAAAAGCCTATTTAGGAAATAAATATCTCAAGATAATATTTTAAACTAAGAAAAAGAAACAATTGAATAGATATTCAAAGTGATTTATTTTAAAACTTCAGTCTAAATATATGCTGTAGAAACAACAAAATGAATTTCAAAGATAGAAAAATAGTCACTGAAGATTCATAGCATTCCTACTTATCATTTACTTGCAAAACAGATTTTTTAACATTATGATTAAAACATGTATTCATGAAACTGATGATTTAATATATTGTGAATATGATAATGTTAAATCTTCTGATATGCATTCATCATACCATTTTGCATATTATCACATTTTTGTCAAGTCTGCACATTAAAGCTTGGGTATGAATTTTAAAAATCCATGCATGATTGTTTCTATTCTCCCCCTCCCTCAAACAATAAGGAGGGATATAAATGCTACTGTATTTCAAGTTAACAAATTATTTTCTCTAATATTTTGTAACAAATTTCAAATATTATATGCAATATAATTTCTGTCTGTATTTTAAATACAAGAACTTATGAATATTATGGAATGGCAATATATAGAATGCTATTTAAAAAAATCTTGGATGTAAATTAGGCTCCTAAGTACTACAAATGATCAATCTTACACTTTCAATCAGGAATGAACACTAAGTGTCTAGGAAGAAGGTAACCAGTATCAGTTTAGTGAAATGCAGTATGCAGGCCACAGAGTAACTGCATTCAATCCTTTCCTCTAATCAATTGACCTCTCTGCTTGGTTATTGTGATGATAACATAACAGAAGACCAGTTAGTTATTTGTGAAGGTGTAATATGGGGGGAACTGAGTGAATTTGTTGAATTCCTAAAGAAAAAGCAGGACTCATTTTTAAAAATATTTTCACAATTTAAAAGACTGTGAAGCTTCGTTCCCACTCTTACTAAGAGATCGAGATGTCATTTTTTAAAAAAGAGGTTTGATAATAATGATGATCAGGGGGCCCTGATCCAGGGCTCCTCAGCAGTGTTACACCACAGATTCTATCATTCTCAAGTAGCACTGATTTAAGAACCTCCAGCGCATGGGGATCTTAACAGTTAATTTATTCAATAACCTATGGTTAAATAAACCATAGCTCAATATAAGAATCTAACCTTAATTCCACAGCTAGTTAGAAAACAGTGTTCTATAATACAATGGTCATAAATTCATCTAAGACTGTAGACATCAAAGCTTCAAACCTTAACAAAGTTGAGAAGTTTTATGACAACAAAGAGTATAGTAGAATATTTATATTCAATTCAAATTAACATTATTTAATTTAGTGACTTAGTTAAGAACTAGTTTGATTTCAAATTGGATAAAACTTATGCCTAAATTTTAACACTGAATTTCATATATTGTTGACATCCTTATATTTTCAGGCTAGCCACAAGAGGGCACAAAAGGGTTTTTGTTGTGGTCTGGACTTTTACAATATGTCTGTGTGTGTGTGTGTGTGTGTGTGTGTGTGTGTGTGTATCTATATATAATATAGATTTCATAGATTTGTAGAAATCAGAACTAGATTCTAAGTACAATGTAATTTACTCCCAGGAAAGGGGAAATAGGAATAAAGTTTTATTTTGGGATCCAATTATCTGTATTCATACACTGCATATTTGATATATAATAGAATTATATAATAGAATCATTTGTAAAGCTTCTATTTTTGAGGACCATATTACACATTTCATGAGCCTATAAACTTCAGTGTAACTTTCCTAACATACAAAATACCAGATGCTAACCCCTTTTGTTAAAGTCTAAAAGAAAAGGTGGGCAGTGTTTTGTTTTGTTTTGTTTTGTTTGCTTTGCTTTGCTTTGCTTTGCTTTGTTTTGTTATAAAGCATTGTTCCAATAAAATGTTTTAATCTGTTTGATATACTGCCTACAGAAGAAGGAAGGAAGGAAGGAAGGAAGGAAGGAAGGAAGGAAGGAAGGAAGGAAGGAAGGAAGGAAAGAAGGAAGGAAGGAAAATTTCTTAAATGGAAGATCTTAAGGCAAGAACAAAACATATGCCCTAAATAAAAAATAGAACATACTTTTTTGATTTTCGTTTATCAAATAAAACATAAGGAAACAAAAATATGATTTCAGCCAAAACAGACCATTCCACCTTTCTGGTTGAGGAAAATAGTATAAGGTGCTTATCATATATGAAGATTTAAAGCATAAAGCGATGATTTCTCAAAAGATTTCCAAATGCTTTGGAATCTAAATGGTTTGAAAATTGGAAAGTCACAAATGTTTCTAGAAATTCTATGTTTATGCTATTTAAGCCAGTAGCAAAATAAGTAGCCATCTCTGATAATGAAGCTGGCAAGTGAAAGCAACTTCTTTGGTATCAGATTCTGTATGTTGAGAAAGAACAAACCCATGTGTGGTATTTAATTTGCCTAGCACATTCTAAAATTTCCTATTGATTTCAGTCATGTAAGTGAGGTTGTCACATTGCAGTATTAAAGCAAGAGTCCAATGCCAGTCATCTATTTCTGTATGGCATGGACACTGATATAGGCCCTGAAAAGTGCATCTTTAAATATACAGTCTTGCAGTGAAGGACAGCTTTTTGTCGCAAAACAGCTTTATATTTAGACTGGGGGGAAAACAGAGAGAATGATGTGTAGTACTTTAAAATGAAACCATTTTATTATAATGTAAACTTTTTTATATTGAAATACTTTAACATATAGACAGAGTAAATTCTTGGGGGAAAAGAAGAAAAAAGGTAGTAGTGATGACAGATAAGTTTGCTTTGCCTACTAATAACTGGGATTCTGTGATTGATCATGTCTACCATGGAAAACATTTAGTGAAGAGATAAGCTTGGTTTTGGAAGCCATTTTGTAATTTGTGATTTTGTGAAATTTCAAACTAGTACACCAATTTTAAAAAAGCATTATTACTGTACTACTTCCAGCAACAAAAGTTGCAAACATCCAATGCCTGAATGAAAATTCAAATTCTAACAGTAGTTAGACCAGGGCTATCAAACTCCCAGCTCGCAGGCCGGATGCGTCACGAGCTGGCCACACCCACGCCTGGTTTAGCAAAGGTAAAAAAAGTCCTGATATGTCACATGCTGCCGCTGTGACGACATGAGTTTGACACCCCTGAGTTAGCCAATTGTGTGAGTATGGGAAAGAAAAATACTTGGAAAATAAATTGTAGTATTTACCTGGTAAATGATGGAGAGATAATAGATGTACATTAAAAAGACCAAACCACAAAATCATATTCAAATCAATAATATTAAAAATGAATTAAACCAAAAGGATTATAGGTGCTATTACCTTCCAACAGTAAATTCCTAAATGTTCCTAAGAGAAACTATAGAGAAAGGAAGTTGCACAAACATATCTCTGGAAATTTAAAAGCATTCACAAAAAGAAATCTAAGATACAGGAATTCTCTTTCTCATCTTCAACACCTTTTCAAGAACATTTGGCAGCAAAGAAATGTGATCCTGCCTGAGTGAAACCTTTTATTCAAAAACTGTCTCAGAGGACATATTCCAACTAAAAGACTAGATGGAATCCGACTGGGAACAGTAGCTGATCCTTAACAGGATTTCCTTTTAATAGAAAATGCTATTTAATATTATTGATGTGGGTGTTACAGTTTGATTCAACATGTCACTTATTTGGAGAGCCTTATACATCCTGGCTAAGAAAACTATAAAGAATGCTGGTAGTCCCTTGACAACTCACCCAAAAGAGCTTTATTGTTGTTGGTCTTATTATCATTAAGTTCAAAGAGACAGGAAATATTTCCTAAAAAAATGTTGGTTCCATGTGGCACAATATATGAAAAAGGAAAAAAAGACAGACTATATGCTTCTGTTCTGAGTTTAATTTACTATTTATTTCATTAAAAAATTAAACTTACTATTAAATTTACTATTCAAATTCACTATAGTTAAATTTTAATGAACATATAATTTCAATAACAATCTATTTTTTTATTTTGAAATCGATGTCTCTATATACATTCAGAATTAGATATAATTTCTATCTATGTAATTAAATTCAGTTTAGTTTTTAGTATTATAGTATTTAGTTCTGCTTTTTTAAGTTTTAAATAATTTCTGACTGGTTGTCTTTTTTCTTTCTCCATTGATAGTTTAATAGAGCTGGGCTTTTTTCTTTGTTTTCTTTCTCAATATATGCTTTTTAAAAAAATAATTTAGATACTCTTTTTTAATATATGCCTTTTTATAAAATAATTTAGTTTTTAAATTATAAAATCATTTATTGCTATATAATACCTATATCATTATAAAGTTATATTGCCTTTTAAGTTTGTATACGGCATTACAAGCAAACAAAACATTAAATTTAATGCTTTTAAAGTTTAATCAAATTATATTTTCTTTTAACATATTGTGATTACTTCACATTGTTTATAAAATTATGTTAAAAATAATATAAATTTTGAAATTTTCTACATTTTTTTGTTAACTTAGATTTCAGATGAAATCTTAAATAATGGTTGTTAATGGAGAAAAGAAATTCAGCAACAATTCCTTTACATCCTCATAATGTTCGCTATACTATCTGCCAAGAAAGTTACATAACAAAAATGCACCAAAATATTATTCAATTTTTTGAACCACAAATCAACAGAATGGCTAAAAGAAGGTTTTCTGATAGCAACAAACAATAATTGTATACCATAACCTAAACCACAATAATATGCTTTTTAGTGGTTCAATTTTACCCTGACTCAAAAAATGCTTCTCACTTTTTTCATTTGGACAAAGGTCATCTGAAGTCACCAGAAGAAGACATGGTGAAACTGATCATCACATCATGATAACTTACTATTTAATTTGTTCAGCAACCGATGCAGGTAGAATAAAATACTGATTTTTCTCCCACAGTTTAATTTTATTTATTTATATCCCACCTTTATTATTTTTACAAATAACTCAAGATGGTGAACATGCACAATACTCCACCTTCCTATTTTTTCCACAACAGCACTGAGAGGTGGAGTGGGCTAAGAGAAAGTGACTGGCCAAAAGTTATCCAGCTGGCTTAGGCAGGATTTGCATTCACAATCTCCAGCTTTCTAGTGCCTTAACCATGATACCACAGTTCCAAATGGTCCTGGCCTAAGTTGAATACAGTTGTCATTCAAAGATAAACACTTCTTGTTATATAGTCTTACATTTTAGTTTCTATAATGTAATATTTCTTTTACCCAATATCTTTTTTTAGGATCACACCATATTTTTTTTATTAATTTATTATGCCACTACATATTTATATGGGTTTCTATGTAAACATACCCTCTGTATGTTTACTATTAACAGAACAATATTTCCAAAATGATTTTAGAAAGATGGACACTAATGTTTCTGAATCTGTACATTTGCTTTCTTATTCATTTATGAACTTACAAATGACTTCCATCTCCATCAACCTTGAGCAACGCACCACAGAAACAATGCAGTCAATGCAATATGTAAAGAGAATTATAGTAATCCATGTAGATGATACAAGATTCAACTCTGCTTTTTTACTTCACTGCTTTTAGCTGTTGATGCAGGAAATAACAGTGAGTAAAAAGAAAACTTAATAAAGGAAACCACATTTTATAAAATACAAATAGGCAGAACTATTTCCTGTCACTTGAAGCACAGCATGCAACTCTATCCTCTACGAAGCTATGTTAGAAAACCTTCCACTGGGCACCCAAGGAATATATATGTTCAAAATTTGAAAGGAGAATACTAACAAAAGTTATGATAGTAGCTCATACAAACATCTAAACAATGTAAACAACCCTGGGCTTTTTAAAGTATGTGTGGGGCAGAAGTACAAATGTATGTATAACAAATAAATAAAATAAAATAAATCAAAATCTAAGGAATTGTTGAGGAAGAAAGGATGCAGCTACTGAAACCGAGTATTGGAAAAAATGTTCAGACAGTAAAAATAGTTAATCAATAGGTATTTGTTTTTGCTGTTAGTTGCGAAGTTGTGTCCGACCCATCATGATCCCATGGCTCCTCCGGGCTTTCCTGTCCTCTACCATCCTCTGGAGTCCATTTAAGCTCATGCCTAGTGCTTTAGTGACTCCATCCAGCCACCGCGTTCTCTGTCATCCTCTTCTTCTTTTGCCCTCAATCTTTCCCAGCATTAGGCTCTTTTCCAGTGAGTCCTTTCTTCTCATTAGGTGGCCAAAGTATTTGAGTTTCATCTTCAGGATCTGGCCTTCTAAAGAGCAGTCAAGGTTGATCTCCTTTAGGACTAGCTGGTTTGATCGCCTGGCAGTCCAAGGGACTTGGGGTCTTCTCCAGCACCATAGTTCAAAGGCCTCAATTTTTTGGTGCTCAGCCTTTCTTATGGTCCTACTTTCACAGACATACATTGCAACTGAGAAAACAATGGCCTTGACTATATGCACTTTTGTTGGCAGGGTGATATCTCTGCTTTTCATATAATAGCTAGATTTGCCATAGCTTTCCTCCTCAGGAGCAATTGTCTTTTAATTTCTTGGCTGCAGTCCCCACTTGCTGTGATCTTGGATCCCAGGAAAATAAAATCTGTCACTACCTCCATTTTGTCCCCATTTATTTGCCAGGAATTGAGAGGGCCAGATGCCATGATCTTAGTTTTCTTAATGTTGAGTTTCAAGCCAACCTGTGCACTCTCCTTCTTCACCCGCATCAATAGGTATACTCTTCCCCAAACAGCAGCAGATTCTCTCTTGCTGGAGATTTTCAATGACCACCAACTCAGTATGGTTAAGTGGATTTATGTACAATGCAGGAATTAGGACCAAACAATCTAGGATAAGGTTTAGGGTATAATCTGGCAAGCACTTTAAAATGCAACCCACCAGTTTCTGAATTGGCAGAAGAAGAGGAGCTGTCTCACCCGAATGGGACTAGCCTGCCTTATCTGTGCCACTGGAAGATACCTGCTATGAATTCTTTTTGCTAAGAAATTCCAGCAAGTTGGGTCAAGAGCCTTTTTTGCTATAGCTTGGCCCTGTGAAATACCACCACCAAAGGTGAAAGCTGCTCCCAATCTTTTAGCCTTTGGAAGGATATTAAAACATGGCTTTGCCAGTTGGCTTGAGACCCCAAGGGTGGGGGGGACTTACTGTTGAAAATGGTGGATGGGGTAAGATTTTATCCCTATGCCATCATCCCTTAGTCTTGGCTTCTCATATAGTTTTACATTTTTAATTTGCATTATTTTTCTAATTGTCTTTTTATAATCTGTAAGCCACCCAGAATCACCTTGTAAAGGAAATGGGTCGGGTAAAAATTTAATAAATAAATAATAAAATATGCTGTTATAGTATTCATTGTTCAACTACTAAGCTTCATTTTGTTTCTGTAATAAAAGGTCTGTCATAATTTTAATCTAGAACAATGTACAGAAAGCAACCCTTCAGACATGCACAATCATGGAGGGCAGAGGCTCCATCAAGAGGAAATGGATCCTCATCTGCCAGGCTCCTAATCCCACAGATTGAAGACACCTTCAACACCTTCTGCAACACCTGTAAGGCAGCCTGAAAATGTGACAGGTGCTGTAAGAAGAGGGTAATGAAATGGGAAATAATGAAAGGAGGCAGCTTTTTACCCACCAGATTTCCAATCCATGTATCAGAAGGAAGATCTGATGGGGAAAGATCCTATCTTCAAATTTTCCGGCAACTGGAGGTCTAGCATTAAATATTAACAGAAGGGGGATCCGGTAGTGAGCATCTGCTGTGAAACAACAAAGAGAAATGTTCTCTTTCTTTCTCTCTTATCTGCTGCCATCTCTAATCAGCTGCTATTTGGACTGATCCAAGTCTCAGATTGACATCATTTGGAGATAGATAAACACAGAAAATATGATTAGGAGGAAAATGGACTCTACCAAAAACAAAGTGGTTCCAGAAAACAATGCTCAGGTATAAGAAATCAGGAGGCTATAAGGCATTAAGCAGATCCGAACCCTGACCTAACAATCTATCATGTAAGTAAAGAAGCACTGTAGAGCAGCTGAAATTGTATCACAAGATGAAGAAAAACAATTCTTTAGAACAGTTAAAATGTGTATTTAATGTGAAGGTTGTATATAAGATAAAGAACAGGTCGTCTAAACATGTTCTATTGAAAGGGGTGGTCATGAGTATAGGCCTTTATTTGGACCTTGGGGGAATTTTTTTTTTAAAAAAAATTTTCATGGTAACATGAATTTCATACAGGCATGTTCCTTTGTTTATATGGAATGTATATGTACTTCGTTGAGGATTCTCAAATAATATTCTGAGAAAATCTTTTATTTCTTGTTGAGATAGTCCATTAATACTTTTTTAAAATGAAAATTAACTCACTGGTATTCTGGTCTTCCTGTTGTTACAGTTTCAGAAGAACTTTATATTAGGGGTATTTCAGAATGCCCTTCCATTTAATATCATATATGCAAACTATACAGAGTATTGGACATTCTTAATTGCCCTATTTTATGGGAATTAAAGGCAGGCATCAGATTCTTGAAAAAGAGACAAAACCATACAAAGTTTTGGCCAATTACTTTCTCTCAGATACCTAGAAGACTAGGAAAAGATAGTGAAATATACATAACTTTCATTACATATATGAAAGGCAAGATATAGTTTTTAAATAGTAAAGATATAGTTTTTAAATGATTAAGATGAAAACTAAATGAAATGGATTTGAGAGACGGAATATGCAAAAACTGCAGTGATTCATCCATTTCCAATATATACCCTTCACCTTTCTTTGAGATTCTCTAAGACTTCTTACCATATTTTTACCTGGATTAATCATGTCATTTTAATAATGATGAATTATTAAGCTCTTATATCTACTGGCATATTCATCCAGATTCTTCCATGCCAATCTTTCTTTAATTTTTACACCAAGAATAAACATTCAGTGCCTCCCCAAACCAGGGGTGAAATCCAGCAGGTTCTGACAGATTCTAGAGAACCAGTAGCGGAAATTTTGAGTAGTTCAGAGAACCGGCAAATACCACCTCTGGCTGGCCCCAGAGTGGGGTGGGAATGGAGATTTTGCAATATCCTTTCCCCAGGAGTGGAGGGAATGGGGATTTTGCAATATCTTTCCCCTGGAATAGGGTGGGAATGGAGATTTTGCAGTATCCTTCCCCTGGAGTGGGAGTGGGAATGGTGATTTTGCAGTATCTTTCCCCTGCCACGCCCACCAAGCCACACCCACCATGCCACACACACAGAACCGGTAGTAAAAAAATTTGGATTTCACCACTGCCCCAAACCCGTTATTTTAACCTTCAAGTGCCCCTCTGACTGGGCTTCCAAATTTCAGCATTATTGAAAATTTGCAATATACCTGATGTCCTATTGGAGAAGGAAATATATAAAAGCTATAGTGTAAACTTTATACAGTTTAATATTGTCCCAAAAATTTAGAAAAGTAGATATAGATGCCTGTAGATGCATATAGCCATACTGTATATTAATTAATGCCATGTTATATTCCTTCTACTCCCCCAAAAACATTAACTGCAGTCTAGGCAACAAGGCTACCTATTTCAGCTCTAAGGAGACATGGTCACTAACAAGAATAATAAATCCAATTGCTCACTTATACGATCCAATCATAGCAATGCTGAATAAAAAAGGCTTATTGCCAAATATATTAAGAACAAACGTAATAAACTTAGTAATGTCTTAATGTGTATTCACCATAATGCTCAATTTATATTAAAAATCTGCACTATTAAGTTTATTTGTATCTGTTTAAACGTTTGAGTAATGTATAAAATGTTTATACCTAAAATTAAACTGAAAGCTGATATTTTCACAAATTAATTTGATTTAAGTAAAGCATTTCATGATGCTAACACAGTATGCTTTCATTTAGCATCTGAAATATGCATTTCAACAGAAATATCAACTGAAGTAGAATTTCCTGTTGAGCTTTAAGAGCAGTCAAAACTATTGAAGTGTCTATATAGCTTACAGTTGTTATCTACCATTACTGGAGATACAACTTTGACATAAAAACACTTCTGTAGTTCTTTGCGGGGAGACTAAAGTGTCTGGGTTACATAGCATCAAATTAGTTCTGTCCATCTTAGTTGTATGTACAGCCACTGGTGATAGCAAAGTACAATAAATTGAAGGTTAAAAAATATGTTTTTGATGTCAGATAACTATGAAGCTGCTCCAAAAGACAAAATATGTACCCATAACTATAAATCAAAGTGCACTTCTTAGACTGAAAGATCTTCTCACGGTCATATGTCTTTCCCACCTACAGTAGAAGAAGCTGAATTCTTTTATTCCTTAGAACATTTTCAAGCATCATCTACCAAATATCAAAAAGCAATTTTCATGTTTCTTATATCTAATACTTATACCTTAAGAAAGCAAATGTTTTTGCTATGTATGTGTTGTCTCACTATGGTGGAAAATGTTTTTGGGACAGATGAGCGAAGAATGTTGGAAGTATGTCCCAAGAATATATGCTCCTAGCAATGTTACCCAAGGCATGAAGGTCATCTCAGCTGCCCAGCTAAAGCAAGAAGGCATCTATATTGGATAAGCAGTGATAGAGGAAGATAGCAATAGCAATATCACTTAGACTTATATACTGCTTCACAGTGCTTTACAGCCCTCTCTAAGCAGTTTACAGAGTCAGCATATTGCCCCCAACAATCTGGGTCCTCATGATGAAGGTGATGGAGACAGATATTCATTTTAGTGACAATGGCAAAAATTCATACTCCTATATTTTTACCAAGAAAACTACATGGATAGAAAATATAAAATGTTTGATGATGTAGTGCTGAATGATGGATCCCTCAGATCAGATGGCACTGAACACGCTACTGAGGAAGAGCTGGGGATTTCTCAATAAGCTATTGGTATTTATGATGTGCTAGATCAGTGATGGCTAACCTTTTTCTTGTCGTGTGCCAAAAGCGCGTGTGCGACAGCATGCATGTGTGCAGGCACCCATAATGCAATACACATACCCTGCACATGCATGCACGACCCCCCTGCTCCACCAGCCACCCCACGCATGCGCATGTGATCCCCCCTGTTCCTCCCACCCCCGCACATGCATGTATGATCCCCCCACCCCCATTTTTGGCCTACCAGGCCTCCCTGTAATCTCCTGGGCCCAAAAATGGCCTGGGGGGACTGCACTCCCCACCCACGTTTTTGGCCTAGCAGGCCTCCCTGCAGCCTCCTGGGCCCAAAAACGGGCTGGGGGTGGTACACCACACTCCCGTTCTCCATCCTCACCCCCACATGTGCACCCGACCCTAACCCTAACCCAAAAATTAGCTGGCTGGTGGGAGGCAGAAACGCATGCGTGGTGAAGCTGAGCTGGGCTCGTGTGCCCGCAGAGGGCTCTGCGTGCCAGCTGTGGCACACATGCCATAGGTTCACCATCACGGTGCTAGATTAAAACTTTGGGACATCTAGTTATCAACCAGGAAAACAAATCCAAAGCTGCACAGATTGATTTACAGCAGGAACATGGAACGTAAAAATCATCAATGTAGGAAAACTCAACACAGTGAAAAATGTAATCAACTACTACAAATTGACATTTTAAGCCTCAGCAAATTGAGATGCACTAGGATCAAGCACTTTTACTCAGATCATACTGTTTATTACTTCATGAAAAACAAAAAAGAAATGATCTTACTTTACAGTTGGGAAGGCTACAGCAGGGAACAGATCTTGGCTACAATGCAATGAATGATGAGATGATATCAACGATGCTTTGTAGACAACCCTTTAATATGACAATCACTCAAATTTACGCTCTGACCTTAGAAGGTCGATGACTTCTATAATCAAGTTCAATTACAAATTGACAATGCAAACATTGCTGCTTGTGATCGGTAACTGGAAGGCCAAAGTTGGTAACGTGAAAGAGGAAAACATAGTTTGCTTAAAAAGTGAAGTAGAAGGCTCATTTATCAATTTTTGCCTCTGTAATGATTTCTTCACAGCTAACATTGTCTTCAAACAACCAAAACAATACTTCCGTTCATGGACATCAGCACATCAAATTGACTATATTATTGATTTTAAAAAAGGTGGAGGAATGTCAAAAACATGGCATGAATTGCTCATTTGCAACATCCATATTAAGGTAGATAATAAGAACAGAGTCAGTTTCCATGGTATGATCTTGAGCATATACCCACCATTTTGAAGGAACATTAAGAATCACTTAGAAATTGTTAGTCTTATTGATAGAGAATTAGAGAAGTTATGAAGTTAGCTTAAAGAAATTAAGGATGAATGTAAGGAATTCATCTGCCAGAAATGAAGAAAAAGAAGAAAAGAAACTAGATGTCAGACTAAACTATGGAAAGAGAAAAGAAGCCAAAGCCAAGAAAATCTCGGAAAGGAATTTAACAAAAAGTTTCAGAGAGCTGTTAGAAAAGACAAGACACAGCTTTACAACCGCATCTATAAAGACATTGAAGAAGGAAATAAATTTTTCAGAAGATCTCTGAACTCAGATTTCAACCTCAAATTGATATTATTATTAACAGCACGGAAACGGCATTGGTCGTATTAGTGGATGATCTCTGGAGGGCCCGGGATAGGGGTTATTCCTCTATCCTGGTCCTATTAGATCTCTCAGCGGCTTTTGATACCATCGACCATGGTATCATGTTGCGCTGGCTGGAGGGACTGGGAGTGGGGGGCACCGTTTTGCGGTGGTTCTCCTCCTATCTCTCCGACTGGTCGCAATCCGTGTGGACGGGGGCAGCGGTCGACCCCAAGGCGCCCTGTTTGTGGGGCGCCACAAGGGTCGGTCCTCTCGCCCCTCCTGTTCAACATTTATGTGAAGCCGCCGGGTGAGATCATCCGTGGTTTTGGGGTGGAGTTCCATCAGTACGCTGATGATACTCAGCTGTACGTTTCCACCCCAGACCATCCCAACGATGCCTTGGAAGTGATGTCCCAGTGCCTGGAGGCCGTGCAGGTCTGGATGGAGAGAAACAGGCTTCGACTCAACCCTTCCAAGACCGAGTGGCTGTGGCTGCCGGCGTCCCGGTATAGCCAGCTGACGCCATCGCTGGTTATTGGGCCCGCAACTTGGGTGTCCTCCTGGACGCACGGCTGTCTTTAGAAGGGCACATGACGGCCGTGGCCAGGGGGGCTTTTTATCAGGTTCGCCTGATACGCCAGTTGCACCCCTTTCTGGACCGGGACTCCCTACGCACGGTCACTCAAGCACTCGTCACCTCTCGTCTGGACTATTGTAATGCTCTCTACATGGGGCTCCCCTTGGGGTACACCCGGAGGCTCCAACTGGTGCAGAATGCAGCCGCGCAGGGGATTATGGGAGCGACAGGGCGCTCTCATGTGACTCCTCTCCTGCGCGAGCTGCATTGGCTTCCAGTGGACTTCCGAGTGCCCTTCAAGGTGTTGGTAATCACCTTTAAACCGCTCCATGGCTTAGGGCCGGGGTACTTACGGGACCGCCTTCTGCCACCAATAGCCTCCCACCGGCCGGTTCGCTCCCACAGAGAGGGCCTCCTCAGGGTGCCGTCGGCCAGACAATGCCGGCTGGCGACCCCCAGGAGAAGAGCCTTCTCTGTGGTGGCACCTACCCTTTGGAACAATCTAACCCCAGAGATACGAGTGATTTCCGACCTCCGGACTTTTCGTTGGGCCCTAAAAACTTACTTTTTTCAGTTAGCCGGTCTGTCTTGATTTTAGGGTTGGTTTTAAAATTTTGATACTGATTTTAAATTGACAAGTTTTAAATTATGGGCCAAATTTATTAATTATTTTAAATCTATTTTTAATTGCAATGTTATGTATAAATGTTTTTATTTTGGCTGTTCACCGCCCTGAGTCCGAAAGGAGAAGGGCGGTATAGAAATTTGAATAATAAATAAATAAATTATTATTATTATTATTATTATTATTATTATTATTATTATTTAATCTTTAGTGAGATTCACAGCCTTTGAGGCTGGTTAATAGCTCAGCAGCTCGAGTCCTAACCAAGGACCTAGGAACTGTTAAGGTATCGTCGGAGGATGTGAGCTGTTCCGAGTAAGGTGGTTTTTTGTAGAGTCAAAATGTTCAAGTCCGGCAAATTTAGAATTTCTAAATAGCGGGGTAGCCCTTTGGGTATTGCTCCAAGGGCTCCAATTACAATTGGGACAACACACGATTTCTTTTTCCACAGTCGTTCAACTTCAATTTGCAAGTCCCGGTACTTTGTGATTTTTTCTTGCTGCTTATCTTCAATCCGTGCATCACCAGGTATTGCAATGTCAATGAACCATACTTTTTTCTTTTCAACTATTGTTATGTCAGGTGTGTTGTGGACCAAGTGCCTGTCAGTCTGAATCCTAAAGTCCCACAAGATCTTGAGTTTCTCATTCTCTAAAACTTTCTCAACCTGATGTTCCCAGTGGTTTTTGCTGTATTCAAATCCAAACTTCTGGCACAATTTCCAGTGAATTTTATTATTAATATTAATATTAATAATTATAAATATATAAATATTATATATATATATATATATATATATATATATATATATATATATATATATATATATATAATTTTATATATATATATATATATATATATATATAATTTTATATATATATATATAAAATAAAAATATAAATAATTATTAATAATTAATATTAATAATAATTTATTATTGTTGTTGTTATTGTTGTTGTTATTATTATTATTATTATTATTATTATTATTATTATTAATTTAATTTTTATACCGCCCTTCTCCCGAAGGACTCAGGGCGGTGAACAGTCAGAATAACATACATATAATGTGAAATAAAAACAATCTAAAATAATTAAACCAATTTGGCTCATCAGTTAAGATCCTCAGCATAGAATTTAGACAATTTGAAAATTTATGCCAGCCCGGCTTGGTGAAACAGAAAGGTCTTCAGGGCACGACGGAACCACCAGTCAATATTGCTTTACTGACGGCACCCTGAGGAGGCCCACTCTGTGGGAGCGTACTGGTTGGTGGGAGGTTATCGGTTGCAGAAGGTGGTCTCGTAGGTACCCAGGTCCTAAGCCATGGAGCACTTTAAAGGTAAGAACCAACACCTTGAAGCGCACTCGGAAAACCACCGGGAGCCAGTGCAGCTTGCATAGGAGAGGTGTTACATGTGAGTGCCATGTCACTCCCATAATCACCTGCACGGCCGCATTCTGGACTAGTTGGAGCCTCCAGGTGTACCTCAAGGGGAGCCCCATGTAGAGAGTGTTACAGTAATCCAGTCGGGAAGTGATGAGGGCATGAGTGACTGCATAAGGAGTCCCGATCCAGAAAGGGACGCAACTGGTGAATCAGGCGAACCTGATAGAAAGCTCCCCTGGCCACGGCTGTCATATGCTCTTCTAAAGACAGCCGTGTGTCCAGGAGGACACCCAAGTTGCAAGCCTTCTCCGTGGGGGCCAATGACTCACCCCCAATAGTCAATGATGGTATCAGCTGGCTATAGCGGGACGCCGGCAGCCACAGCCACTCGGTCTTGGAAGGATTGAGTTGGAGCCTGTTTCTCCCCATCCAGATCCGCACGGCCTCGAGGCACCGGGACATCACTGCAAGGGCAACATTGGAGTGATCTGGGGTGGAGATGTACAGCTGAGTATCATCAACATAAAGATGGCACTGCACCTCAAAACCACGGATGAGCTCACCCAGCAGCTACACATAAATGTTGAACAGAAGAGGTGAAAGGACCGACCCTTGCGGCATCCCACAAATAAGGTGTCTTGAAGTAAACCTCTGCCCTCCTGCCAACACAGACTGCGACTGGTCAGAGAGATAGGAGGAGAACCACCGTAGAACAGTGCCTCCCACTCCCAGCCCCTCCAGTCAGCACAGCAAGATACCATGGTCGATGGTGTCAAAAGCCGCTGAGAGATCTAATAGGACCAGGATAGAGGAGCAACCCCTATCCCTATCTCTCCAGAGATCATCAACCAATGCGACCAATGCCGTTTCAGTGCTGTAACCAGGACTGAAGCCAGACTGGAACGGATCTAGGTAGACAGTTTTATCAGGTACTGCGGGAGTTGCTGTGCCACCACACTCTCAACAACCTTTGCCACAAAGCGAAGGTTGGAGACTGGACGGTAGTTTGCTAAAACAGCCGGGTCCAGAGAGGGCTTCTTGAGGAGGGGCCTCACCACCGCCTCTTTCAAGGCAGAAGGCAAGAAACCCTCACTCAAAGAAGCGTTTATAATCTTCTGGAGCCAGCCTCATATAACCTCTCGGGAAGCCAATACCAACCAGGAGGGGCACGGGTCCAATAAACATGTGGTCGCATTCAACTTCCCCAGTAACCTGTCCATGTCTTCAGGGTCACAGGGTCAAACCCATCCTAAATAACATCCTCAAGACCTACCTCCATCACCCCGTCTGAACCCACCCAGTCAGAGTCCAAGCCTTCCCGAATTTGAGTGATTTTATCATGCAGATACTGTGCAAAATCCTCAGTTCGACCTTGCAAGGGGTCTTCCCGTGCTACCAGGTGGAGGAGGGAGCGGGTCACCCTAAACAAGGTGGCTGGGCGATTTTCTGCTGATGCAATAAGAGCGGAAAAATAGTTATATTTTGCCGCTGCTATCACCACTATGTAGGTCTTAATATGAGACCTCACCAGTGTTCAGTCAGATTCGGAATGACTGGCTCTCCAACTACTCTCCAGACATCTTTTCCGGTGCTTTATTTCCCTCAGCTCCTCGGAAAAGCAAGGAGTCGGGCGACTTCAATGCCGGGTCAGATGCCGCAAAGACACAACCCGATCCAAAGCACCAGTGGCCATCCTATCCCAGGCTGCCACCAGGTCTTCAATTGAGTTGTGAGCTAGAGTCTCAGGAAATGGCCCAAGCTCTATCTGGAACCTATCAGGATCCATCAGGCACCTGGGGCGGAACCACTTAATCAGTTCCGCCTCCCTGCAGTGGGGTGTAACGGACAGAAAGTCAAGCCTAAGGAGAGAATGGTCTGAACATGACAAGAGTTCGATGACTATATCCCCTATATCTAGGCCATTCAACCACTGGTCAGATACAAAGACCAAGTCCAGAGTGTGTCCCCCCATGTGAGTAGGGCCATGAACTAACTGGATCAGGTCCATGGCTGTCATGGAAGCCATGAACTCCCAAGCTCAGACGTTTCGCCGATGGATGGCAGGTTGAAATCTCCCATTACCAGAAGCCTAGGAATCTCAACCGCCACCCCAGGTATTATGTTGAGGAGCTCAGGCAGGGCTGCTGCCACGTGGCAGGGAGCCAGGTACGTAATCAGCAGGCCCATCTGTAACTCATGACCCCACTTCATGAGGAGGGATTCACATCCGGTTGTCCGAGGAACAGTGGCCTCTCTAGGATCAAGAGCCTCCTTTATAATAACCGCCACCCCTCCACCCCTACCCTGTGTCCTTGGCTGTTGGAATGCACGGAAACCTGGTGGGCACATCTCTACGAGGGGGACCCCCCCTTCATGGCCCAACCAGGTCTCTGTAATATCCACCAGGTCCGCTTTCCCCTCCTGAATTAGTTCACAAATGAGGGGGCTTTGTTAACCGCGGACCTGACGTTGCATAACATCAGCCTAAAGCTCGGGCCCTGAGATTCTGAGCAACCCAGGGAACGAGAAGAGCCTTGGGGGTCGGAGCGTGCCACCGCTTGAAGACAGCGGGTGCATACCCCCTAACATGATGTGACCCCCTGCTCCCACCATATCTGCCCCTCCCAACCACGACCTTGATGGAACAGCCGTCTTCCATACAAGTATTAAGCCCCTCCATTCCCAGCTCCGCACCTCCTATGATATAACTCTGTGCCGGATCTGGCCTCCTCTTTAAAAAGTCATCCTCTAACCCCTCCCTCTGTGGGTTGACCCCCAAATCCACATGACCCACCCCGCTCCCACCTACCCCCCTTTTAGAAACCTTTAAAATTTTGGATAAGAAATTAGATAAAAAGACCCTCAACACCCTCTTTGCAACATGCCACCTCTCAGGATTCCAAAATCCGTCATCAAGGTAGGTCTTCGATAGTGTGGAAGGCCAGGTCTGCAAGAGGGGGAAGTCTTGCAGAGCAAGAAGCTCAGCTGCTGAGTACATCTGGTGGCCAAGGGGTGATGTTAGAATGGCCAAGATGATGACATAAGTTCTGAAGGTCCTGGAGAGAAGGAAGATGTAGATCTAGGTGTTGGTAGAGTAAGCTCCATTGTCCTCTCACAACAGTAGGAGGAGTCTTATGCCACTTACGAACACCAAGGAAATAATGTCCAAGGCCACCCTCTCACAGTGGCTGGCTAGAGTATAACTGGCCATGGAATCTGATGTGCCGACCTTTCTGGTGGTGAATAGAGCAATGTATCGACTCCTGCAATATCCGCATCCTAGCTATTAACTCTCCATCCAATTGAAAGAGTTGATAGAGTATAGGGCCTGTCTATATAATCCTGCTGGTGGTGATGTTATGAGAAGATGAGATGGATTAGCAATGGAATACAAGGAAGATGTTATTTGCTGTGGGATAATCAGTTAGATGGTCAGTGATCGATGTATGTTCTGAGACCAGACTGGGGGGGGGGGGGTTGTAACGTGAGGCGACCGGGATTACCATTTCACAATCATCCGCTCGCCCTTCCAAGTCCTCAAGGTCGTGTTTTTTTTTTTATTTAATTCAGCAGCAGGTTGGATGTGCGCTTGAGCAGCCGGTGCGTGGACCAGAGCGGCTCATTCAAGAAGGAGAGTGAGCGACTCCGGTACTTTTCGGACACTTGCCTTCCCTGACAGCCAGCTGCGGGAAAAAGATGGGCAGTAGGATTCGGGGAATGGTGCATTCCCCAACTCCGGGGAATGGGGTGGGTGGGTGAGTGGGTGGAGCCTCCAGCTTCCATTGCTACCGGTTCTCCGAATCACCGGCCATCATCGCTACCTACTCGCCTGAGCTGGTCCGAACCGGGAGCATTTCACCCCTGGAGAAGACTCCTGAGAAAATCATGGACAGTCAAGAAAATAAGCCAATAGATCACTGAACAAATCGACCTAAAGTTCTTACTCCAGGCACAAATGATCAGGCTGAAATTATCCTACTTTGGACATATTATGCAAAGTCCCAACTCTCTAGAAAAGACTCTAATGCTGGGAAAGATGAAAAGATAGGAGTTAAAAGGTGGATAGACTCAGTTTCAGAGCTGATGAGTACACCATTGGTACACATAAAAGAACAGGTTGGGGATAGATAAACTACTTAAAGGCACATAATCAATCAATCAATCCAATAACATTTTTCCTTATTTGTAACAATAACTATTCATGTAGCGATAATTACCATTTATAATTTAACCAAAAGGAAAATATGCTTAATCATTCTTAAATAAAAGAAACATTTTCATCACAGACCTCATTTTTAATTTATAAAATAAAGGCCTCAATTCTTTGGTGCTCAGCCTTTCTTATGGTCCAACTTTCACAGCCATACATTGCAACTGGGAAAACCATAGCCTTGACTATACTCACTTTTGTTGACGGGGTGATGTCTCTGCTTTTTAGTATGCTATCTAGATTTGCCATAGTTTTCCTCCCCAGAAGCATTTCTTGGCTGCAGTCCCCATCTGCGGTGATCTTGGAGCCCAGGAAAAAAAAATCTGTCACGACCTCCATTTCTTTCCCATCTATTTGCCAGGAATTGAGAGCACCAGATGCCATGATCTTAGTTTTCTTAATGTTGAGTTTCAAGCCAACTTTTGCACTCTCCTTCTTCACCCTCATCAAGAGGCTCTTTAGTTCCTCTTCACTTTCTGCCTTTAGAATGGTATCATCTACATATCTGATGTTGTTGATATTTCTCCGGCAATCTTAATTCCAGCTTTTGATTCATCTAGCCCTGCCTTTCTCATGATTTGCTCTACATATAAGTTAAATAGGCAGGGCAACAGTATACAGTCTTGTTGGACTCCTTTCCCAATTTTGAACCAATCAGTGGTTTCATATCCAGTTTTCACTGTTGCTTCTTGACCCACATATAGGTTTCTCAAGAGACAAATAAGATGGTCTGGAATTCCCATCTCTTTGAGAACTTGCCTCAATTTCTTGTGATCCACACAATCAAAGGCTTTAGCATAGTCAATGAAGCAGAAGTAGATGTTTTTCAGGAACTCCCTAGCTTTCTCCATGATGCAGCATAAGTTGGCAATTTGATCTCTAATTCCTCTGCCTCTTCAAAATGCTGCCTGTACTTCTGGTAGTTCTTGATCCACATACTGCTGGAGCCTAGCTTGTAGGATTGTAAGCATAACTTTACTAACATGTGAAATGAGTGCAATGGTGTGATAGTTTGAACATTCTTTGGCATTGCCTTTCTTTCGAATTGGAATATAAATTGACCTTTTCCAATCCTGTGACCACTGTTGAGTTTTCCAAATTTGCTGGCAAATTGAGTATAGTACTCTTACTGCATCGTCTTTTAAGATTTTGAATACTCATCTGGAATACTGTCACCTCCACTAGTTTTGTTGTTGCTCAGATTTCCTAAGGCCCATTTGACTTCACATTCTAGGATGTCTGGCTTGAAGTCAGTGACCACCCCATCTTGGTTATCAAGGACGTTAAGTTCATGTCAGCTTTGGAAGCCATATTAGCACCAGATGCTTCACCGCTGCCAACTTCTTGCGCTTGGGAAAGTGGGAGGGGGATTTAGAGAAGTGATTGTAGTAAGACATAATAGCATTCTTCCCTTCTGTCAAGGTCATGATGTTTACGCATCTAGAAGAGGAGTGGTTACAGGGATGGCTCTAGTTGGGAAAGATGGTGATTGGGCCATGTGATATACTGATGGGTGCAGGGCTGGATTTGGGGTTTTGATTTACTGGGGGAAAACTGGAACTCTGAATTTTGAGAAATGCCTGCCTCGGAGTTTTTACTTTCTGGAATGCTGACATTAACCCGAATCTCCTAAAATGAGTAATGGCACCCTGAAAGGGGGCTGTCCGGGGTGCTGAGCCCCAGCATCAATCTAAACCTCGGGTGGTGCGAGGACTCAGCAAAGATAGAGAAAAGATCACAGAAGAAGCCATGGGGACTGATACCGGAGGACTTACCAAGACCTGGTATTCTCCTTCTGAAGAAATGGTGCGAGCCAGTGAAGCTGCAGAGGCAACGCAAAGGCTGGGCACTTGGTCCAAGGAGTCTGATTCCTAGAAAAGTTGCCAGTCTGATCCAACTTCAGAAAGGGAACAGGAGGAGAGACTGCTTGAATCCCGTGCCGCACCCAGCCCAATGAAGTCGCCCCACAAGTCAGAATGGAGAGATGTGACAGTCTCAGAATCCTCAGGCACAACAAGTACAAACCACCAAGAACGATATTGAGTGTGTAATGCTGGTTTAATCTTGTCCGTCCAAAAAACGCTGCAGTCATAACGATTTAAAATTGGCGCTATATGCATATGGCATGAAGTCCTTATATCTGCCCCATGCCTGTCAGCTGTGAGGCGGAGCTCGAATACCGCCCAGGACAATGCCCCACCACCAGCGAATCAGCAGACCTGGGAGCGGGCGGAGCGATAACAAACGCCAGCTGCTGCATTTCCGAAGCGTCCCGAACAAGCGGCATCCCGATCCCATGGAGCCCTGATCCCGACGCGCTTACCCGACCGCCTTCTGTAGCGCCTACGTGCACCCCTCCATGTGTGAATATATGCCTATCCCAGTCGCGAACAGGGTATTCAGAGCTTGGTGCGGAGCTTGGTGATGGTGCAGTTGCTTGGTGATGGCGCAGCCCCATCTCGTCCTCATGCCCCGTGTTGCAGTGTCGACAGGCAGCTCCCCTTCACCAGGGACCCCTCTGTAAGATATAAAACAGGTGCGTTAGCAGTAGCCATTGGTTTGTTTGGGTATTTTTTGTGAAACTTCCTACGCAGTCTATCAGCATCCACGTCCGCCTCGGGGACCCAGGATGCTTCCTCAGATGGATATCCCTTCCACCAGACCAGGTATTTCAGCTTCCCCCTATCGAGCTTGGAGTCCAATATCTCGTCGATTTCATAATGGTCACCCGCTATCGGTCCAGGGCATGGTGGCTTATCCCTTACTGCCATTACCAGCTTCAAAAGACTGCTGTGAAACACAGGATGGATCTTACCTAATAATGGTGGAAGTTTCAGAACCACCGTGACGGGGTTTATAACCCGACGTATAGGAAACGGTCCCAGATATTTCGGCCCTAGTTTTCGGTTCGGTATACGTAACTTGATGTATTTAGTGGATAGATATACCAGATCACACACCTTAAAGGGTTCTCCACTCATTTGTTTTTTATCCGCCTGTGTTTTATATACATTTGCTGCCTTATCTAATGCCTCTTTAACTTGGAGCCATAGTGTGCGTAACTTATCTGTCCATTCTTGCGGTTCCGTTTTGTCAACCGGTAACTCCTCCAACTCAGGTATAGCGACGAATTCGCGTCCAGAGACTATGTGAAAGGGTGTAAAGCCGGTGCTGCTATGCACCGCATTATTATACGCGACTTCGGCAAAAGGTAAAAGGCTTGACCATTCTGTTTGTTGGTATGAAACGTAACACCAAAGGTAGCGCTCCACCATGGCGTTTGCCCTTTCTACTGCGCCATTTGTACTAGGGTGGAACGCTGAACTAAGTCCTTGGGTTGAGCCTATAGCTTGCACAAAACCCCTCCAGAACCTAGCCGTAAACTGCACTCCTCTATCGGAAATGATACAGCGTGGGATCCCATGTATTCGATATATATGTTGAATAAACAGTTTTGCCAGCTTCCGGGCTGACGGTAGTCCACTACAGGGGACGAAATGAGCCTGTTTGGAAAACAGGTCTATGACTGTCCAGATAACCGTGTGTCCATTGCTTTCTGGCAGATCTACCACAAAATCCATTGCGATTTTGTCCCAAGGTTTATTAGGGGTGGCTACCGGCTGTAACAGACCAAGGGGCTTTCCCGGTCGGGATTTGGACTTTGCACAAACGACACAGCTGGTTACATATGCTTCTACATCTCTTCACATATGAGGCCACCAAAATTGGCATCGTGTTAAGTGGAGGGTTTTTAAAAACCCAAAATGGCCAGAAGCTTTTACATCTTGGCATCTGTGCAGAACGGCCAGTCGCAATTCAAGGGGGATATACATCTTATCCCCTTTCCACTCTATCCCGTCTCTGTGTGTGAGGATATGTGTATTATACTGTATCCATTTATCCCTAGATAAAGCTTCCCGTAACAACTCCTCCCAATTATGTTGTGTGTCTGTACCGGTTGCCACCCTCCCCTCTTGCGTACCTCCTGGTATGATGGGCTGTATAATGTCATCTTGTTTGCTATTGAATTGTGGTAATCTAGATAACGCATCAGCCAGGAAATTCCTCCCTGCTGGTACGTATTTTAATACAAAATTAAACCGATGGAAATACTGGGCCCAATGTACCTGTTTGGGTGACAATCTCCTAGGGGTTTGCAGAGCCATCAGGTTTTTGTGGTCTGTCCAGACCTCAAATGGCTTACGTGCCCCTTCCAATATGTGACGCCAACTTAAGAGCACCCACCGTACCGCGAAGGCCTCTTTTTCCCAAATGGCCCAGCCCCTCTCTGTTGGGGTAAACTTCTTTGAGGTGTATGCACACAGCTGCAAATGTCCCTGGCTATTGGCCTGTAACAATACAGCCCCTACAGCTACGTCACTTGCATCCACCTGTACCACAAACGGGATGCTTTGATCAGGATGCCAGAGTATTGGAGCTTGTACGAACCAAACTTTTAGCGCCTCAAAAGCTGCTTGACAGTCTGGAGTCCAGTTTATTTTTTGACCTGGCCGTGGTTTTCCTTCCTGTTTTGACCTTCCGTGTTCGTAAGAGGTCTGTGAGTGGTAACACTAATTGAGCAAAGGAGGGAATGAACTGTCGATAAAAATTAGCGAAACCAAGGAAGCTCTGTAGTTGCTTCCGATTTCCAGGGGCTTGCTATTCCACTACAGTACTGATCTTTTTTGGATCCATTCCTAAGCCTTTTCTAGAAATCTTGTAACCAAGATAATCTAATTCAGTGCGGTGAAACTCGCATTTGGACACCTTAACATATAATTTCGCATCTAACAATTTCTTTAACACCTGGCATACCAGATGTACATGCTCCTCCATTGTTTGTGTGTAAATCAGGATGTGGTCTAAATACACTAGCACGCCACGATATAAATATTTGTGGAGGACCTCATTAATTAGCTACATAAATACCGCCAGAGCGCCTTGCAGCCCAAATGGCATAACTCAGAATTTATAGCTTCCAAGAGGACAGTTGGTCTTCCATTCATCCCCCTGTTTTATCCTAACCCGATAATATGCTTCTCACAAATCTAGTTTGATAAAGTATTTACCCGTCGCCATTGTAGACAAGAGGTCCTGTATCAATGGAAGGGGATATAATGGCTCCATGCTAACAGCATTCAAACCACGAAAATCAACACATAAATGAAGACCTTCGTCTTTTTTTTTCTCGGAACAGAACCGGGGCAGCCAAGTGCACTCGACTGGGTTGGATAAACCCCCGGGCTAGGTTCTTGTCTATGTATTTACATAGTTCCTCTACTTCTCTAGGTGTCATTGCATACATTCAGGGTTTTGGTAGTTACGCCCCGGGCACCAGTTCTATAGCACAGTCTGTGACACGGTGCGGTGATAACACATCACATTCCCCCTCGTTAAACACTACCGCTAAATCTGCATATACATCGGGCACCCCAGGCACTGAGGGTTTCTCGCCCACCCTTGGACTCTCATCCACCCTGCCTGTCGGGTCCGTGGCTTCTGGCTCAGGGCCAAGTTCCAGACGGAGCTTCCGATAACCTCCTTTCCACCAGATGGTCGGCTTCCATTGTCTTGCCAGGCTAATCCCAGGATGATGGGTTCAATCATAACATCCACTACCACAAACCGGAGATACTCTAGATGTTCCCCTATACACAATTGCAGTAATTCAGTAACCCGTGTAGCAGGTGCACCCCCTAGGATGGACCCATCCACCTGTTCAAATCGGATAGGGGACCATAAGCAATACATTCTAAGACCCAACTGCCTCACTAACATTTGTTTCATCAAGCAACGGGTACACCTGGACTCAATAAGCGCCCCTTGGCGTATCTCCATCCCAGTACGTGCGTTTTTTAGGACTACCAGGATTAAAAATGGATGTATCAGAGCATTCTCCATTGGGTCATTATTACTATTGTCTTCATCACTATCCCCCTCGACAACTGGCACCACATCAACCCTGGAACGGTCCACAACTTCAGATATCGATGCATCAGGAACCGACTGCGGAATTTGCGACACTACTCTGGACCGTTCGGGCGTCGCTCGTTGTCGATCACGACCTTTCCCTCCAGTCGCAGGAGTGCGGCTTGTTACCGGTTGTGGGGGGTGGAAGAGGACAGTCCAAAGCTTTGTGGCCTACTTGGTTGCAATGAAAGCAACGGAATGCCGGTTGACGAATGGAGTCTCCAGGTCCAGAGGGGATGTTTCCTTCGAGTGAGAATGGGTTGTTCCGGACTCCTCCTTGTTTGAAGTGGTGGCCCTGTAACAGCCTTGACCTGGAATTCTCTCAACCCTACATCCAATTCAATAGCTGCTCGAAACCACTCTGAAAGATGAGGAGGCAGTCCCCTGTACACACATTTGTCTTAGATCTCTGTCCAGGCCTAAATGGAACTGATGTACTAGCATGCGTTTGGGCCACACCCGTGGTCTTCCAGCAATCGTCCGAAACTCTTTGACATACTCCTGTGCGAGATGGCCTCTCTGTCTCAAAGGAACCAGCTCTCCCTCAGCCTGTTGTGTCCTGGAGTCATCCTCAAAACGAGCCCTGAGACCCTCTAGGAACAAGCCAACATCGGTCAAGTCTTGAGCGTGGTCACTGTGAAGATCCGCTACCCAATCCGCCACTTCCCCAGTCAGGACGGTGGTGATAGCAACTACCATTGCCCATTGAGATGGGTAAAAATAACCGTAGAGGTCCATGTAACTGATGACTTGGTTCAGGAATATGGCCACTCTGTCGGAACTCCTGTCGAAAGTCGCTTGCAAGGGAGGTGGACCCCACATTGGTTGCGAGCCCCGTGTCCCTGGAGGCCAAGAAGGTACCGGCCTGGGTGGGCCCATTGTCGTAGGGATTCCTTGGGACCCATGCGAAATGAGCCGCTGCCCTGGACTGGATCAGGGCCCCTCCCATATCCCCTGTGCAGAAAAAGATCGTCCCCGAGCATCCATTCGTACTCCCGCCCATCCCTGAGGACAAGGTGTGAGTGTCTGATGGGGGAGGGTCTGCTTTCCTCTGTTGGCTGGCTGCCCGCTCCACTCGCAGTTTAGGGCTAGCTAAACGAAAGCGTGTGTTTGCACTTGATGTTCCTGTCCCACTCTGCCAACAGGAACCAGGGTCCACCCCCGCGGCCCATGGCTGCCATGACTGCGCATCACGGAAGCTGGACTCACCAAACCATTCCCTCAGAACATCCAAAGTAGAGGGCCCCAGGCCTGTGGAATAGCTCCCCCGTCTTCATCCTCCACCCACCGTCTCTCACGCCACTTCAAGAACCTCTCATCCAGAGGGAAAGGAGTCTGAGTTTTGAAACCTCCTCCAGGGCCAGCAAGAGAAGAGCTATGCCACCAATCACCAGAAGTAGAGGGGGTGGCGTCGGACTGTGGCTCAAGTATCTCGCCCTCCTTCCCGCCATGACTCTTCACTTGCTCCTTCGGCCGAACCACAGGATCTGGAGCTGGAGAGATGACCTGGGTTGGCAGGGTCTCCTCTCACTTGTCCCCCACGACATCCTGTGCGAGTGCCTCAGGGTTCAAGCATTCCGCCATCTCAGCCGTTTGCCAAGTCGAGTAGAAAGAGGGGAGAGCACCAATTTCCTCTCAGAATCCTCAGGCGCAACAAGTACAAACCACCAAGAATGACGTTGAGTGTGTAATGCTGGTTTAATCTTGTCCATCCCGAAAACGCTGCAGTCGTAACGATTTAAAATTGGCGCTACATGCATACGGCATGTAGCGCTTATATCCGCCCTGTGCCTGTCAGCTGTGAGACAGAGCTCGAATACCGCCCAGGACAACGCCCCGCCGCCAGCAAATCAGCAGACCAGGGAGCGGGCGGAGCAATAACAAACGCCAGCTGCTGCATTTCGAAGCGTCCCGAACAAGCGGCACCCCGATCCCGTGGAGCCCTGATCCCGACAAGCTTACCCGACCACCTTCCGTAGTGCCTACATGCACCCCCATGTGTGAATGTACACCTATCCCGGTCACGAACAGGGTATTCGGAGCTTGGTGCGGAGCTTGGTGATGGTACAGTTGCTCGGTGATGGCGCAGCCCTGTCCCGTCCTCACGCCCCATGTTGCAGTGTTGAACGGGATGGTGGGGCTCAACAGGGACAGCTTTAAGATCAGGGGATTCCTGAGACTGGAACCTGTTGCCTCCATCACGAAGCCAATCATTAACTGGACTGCTGGAGCGTTTTGAACGGATGCAAGTGAGAAGTTATGCCCTCTCCCTACACAACCTCCTCAAGTGAAATGAATCTTAATGCAGCCCACTTTCACTTTTCCTGATCTAGGACCAGGCGGAGGAATTAGCAGCCACCAGGTACCTTTCTACCCAGCTGGAGATGACAGGAGGAGCAGCTCTGCGCAGCCAGGCAAAGCAACATTTGGGAGACAGCAGACTCAGCAGACATGGGGACCACCACCACGCCTGCTGGCCCCCTCACCAGCCTGCTTTTATGCTACCCCCTGCAGAAGGTATCCCCCCAGGCTGGGGATTCTATCCTAGCCAGGAGTGGGTCCAGTGCCAGTGGTCACCAACACCTTCTGTTCTAATTTTCCAGGGAAGCCCAGGGGCCCAATTTGCTCCAACAATCCTGATACATCAGTGGGGGATAATCCAGCAGCCAGCTGGAGCTCCCCCCCACCTCTGCAGCCCAACAAACAGCACAACAGCTGGCCCCTGTCCCGCATGTGGACACAATCCAGCAGCCAACTGGAGTTCTTGGCAGTTTCGCCAAGCCGGCCTGGACTGAATGGGTTTTAATGGGAATTTTAGTTTTTATTGTTGAATTTTAATTGGACTTGTTGTTTATTGCTGTGAGCCACCCTGAGTCCTTGTGAAGAGCCCTGCTGCCCGTCCCTGGGGCCAATCCACCTCAAGACCACATCCACCCCGTTTTAGGGGCACCTTCAATGTTAAGTCTTCCAAACGGCTTACTTCCTCAGCTAAATCTGGGCCCGCATAGATCAGTATGGGGAACAATATGAAACTGATTGCAACCTAGTAGTCGCAATTTCATAAGGGATGAATGAAGGAGATACTTCGGACTGGATAGCCCAGCTACACAATGAGGGAACAGCTGAACTAAATGATGCTGAAGGAATTGTTGAGCTGCTCCGGGCCCAATTCGATGACCCTGACTCAATAGAACGAAGCCACAATAAAGGAGATGAAGCAAGGTAACCGACCCATAAAAGACTTTGTATAGGACTTTAGATGGGTTGCAGGGAGCCTTGTCCATTGGCCAGACCGCATACTCCTACACTATTTTAAAGCCATTGACCAAGAAGTCAGGAAATCATGTGGCATCAGAGGGGTGCCAGAGCGACTACAGGACTAGTATACCATGTCCATAGCTCTGGAAGAGAAATTTGCCCCCTCTACAAAGCCCAACAGAAAAGAGAGAACTCTGGCTAAATGTCCACTTTCAAAGCCTGCTGAAGTCCCTCGTCCCTCCCACTCATCCTGCAAGGGTGATTAAATGCTATCATTGTGGACAAACAGGTCATCGAGCTTCTGAGTGCCTGGCCCCTGCACCAGTTCCACAACAGCGCCTGGCCACGGCCACTCGAGGCAGAAGGACTCCAAGAAAGCCCCCGGATACCAGCCAATTTGCCAGAGAAGCCATAGAGATTCCCCTCCTCATCAAAGAGAGCAAGGAACTTCCAGCCAAGGGAGCCCCTCTCAACAAGGCTAGCAGAGAAGACGACCCAATGGTGAGTTCACCCATCCCTCTTTTTTCAATTAAAGTGAAACTAGTGGTGCCAGAGATTGAGGAGCAAGGAGAAGTACCAGCAATAATAGTTACAGGCTGTACCAGATGTTTAACTGGACTTCCAATTGTTAACAATTGGGAATAAAAACAAAAGCCTTCAAGCGCCCAATTAAGTTTGAACAGGTGGATGGGACATTAATTGGGGGTCCCAGCCACCCAAATCACTGAACTGGTTAGATTGGAATTTGGTAGACATCGTGACCTTATACAATTTATAGTAACATCGAAGATGTCAGGATCTGTCATATTGGGCCTTGTTTGGCTTGACAAGTGGGCTCCCACCATCAAATGGGAGGACTGATACCAGAAAATGTAAACTGACCTTTTCCAATCCTATGGCCCCTATTGAGTTTTCCAAATTTACTGGCAAATTGAGTGTAGCATTTTTACTGCATCAACTTTTAAGATTTTGAATAGCTCAGCTATCTCATGTATAATGTTGCGAACCTCTGTCCATAGTTCAAGCACTCTGTCTATCAGATCTAATTCCTTAAATCTATTTGTCACCTCTACTGTATATTCATCAGGGATATGATTTAGTTTATACCTGAGTGGCCTAGTGCTTTTCCCTACTAAATTTTGCAACGAGAAGTCACACTCCTGGTCTTGTTTTTACTGACTGTATAGAGCAGTGATGGCTAACCTTTTTGCCATTGCATGCCAAAAGTGGGGGGAGTGTGGCGGGGGGTCGCTCACATGTGCTCACACCCATAATTCTATGCGCCAAGCCCCCCATGCATGTGTGTGCAACTCCCCCGCGCTCCCCCCACTTTTGGCATGTGATGGCAAGTTAGGCCCATTTTTTGCTCTCCCCAGGCTCCAGAGCCTTTCTAGGAGGCTGGAGAAGGCAAAGATGGCCTTCCCCATTTCCCCAGAGACCCTCCGGAGGCCGGAAACAGCCTTTTTCCTGACTTCCGGTGGGCCCAAAAGGCCCGAAAATCAGCTGGCTGGCACGTGTATGCATGCCAGAGCTGAGCTTGCGTGTCCACTGATATGGCTCTGTGTGCCACCTGTGGCACGTGTGCCATAGGTTCACCATCAAGGGTAGAGAGCTTTTCCATCTTTGGCTGCAGACCACATAGTCAATCTGATTTCTGTGTTGACCATATGTTGATGTCCACGTGTAGTCGTCTCTTGGGTTGTTGGAAAAGTGTGTTTGCTATGACCATCGTATTCTCTTGACAAAATTCTATGAGCCTGTGCCCTGCTTCATTTTGTACTCCAAGGTCAAACTTGCCTGTTATTCCGGTTATTTTTTGGATTGCTACTTTAGCATTCCAATCCCCCATGATGATAAGGACATCATATTTTGGTGTTAATTCTATAAGGTGCTGTAGGGCTTCATAGAACCAGTCAATTTCATCCTCTTCAGCACCAGTGGTTGGGGCATAGACTTGGACTACTGTGATATTGAATGGTTTGCCTTGGATTCAGTTTAAGATATATAATCCAATAATTATTTTTCTAGTGGCTATTATATAGGTGTGTATTTTGTATGTTAAATTTAAATGTATAATTTATTAGTGGAAGATTTGGAATTCATAAAAAACTAAAAACATGAAGGGAAATTAAAATATGTGAGGAGTTGAATGTAGTTGTAATGCAGAAGAACATTGTTATTTTAAGTTTAGTGACATATTTTGATTTCTCCTTCATTATTAAGAGAAGTCTAAAAGTTTAGAGATCATTCTGAACTGACCAGTATTGTTTTTCACTCTTGCTTGCTGTACCAAGGAGGGAGGAGGGCATCTTCACAATTTCAGAGCTTTCCCCTTTAAGGCTCACATTTTTTATTCCAATCCTAGCCATATCATAGCCAGCCAGTCAAGGTGAAGTCTTGAAGTCCTGACCAAAAGAAGGCCATGAAGTCCTGACCTTGGTTTTGATAATAATAATAATAATAAAACCCGGCAGGGTAGTTAATTGTTGGACATTTTCACTCAGAATCTACAGCTGAAGACAGTGAACGTTGGCTTCTCTTAGAGTACCTCTGGTGTTAAGGAGCTCCTGACAGATTGTAAGAGATTGAAATTCTACCTTGTTGGTATGTATGCTTTTCATGCTCTGCTTTTAAATCTGTATACTTAGTTAATAATAAAGCTTAAAATCCCTTTATTTACTGGAGTTTTTAAGATCTCTGGATCCAAGTTAATGAAGTCCCAGGGAACCTAATAACTGCCCTGAAATTTGGTGAAACAATGTTTGATCTTTCATGAGCGTACAACTGAGAGGAGTTTATACTTGATTGAGAAAGGCTAATGAGCTTCATTCTCCAAGTTCAGATGAAACAAAATTACAAGCTAAGGCAAGTTAGTCAACAAGTTATAAGGTCTAGGTTTGAATAGCATATAATTTGTTTAAATGAATGTTGCTAGCATGTTAAGTCATTGTATTTCCAAACTAAAGAATAACTCTAGAGATTAAAAAGATGGCAGATGAATTAAGAATGCCTTTAAAATGCTTTCTAAAGTTCTTTTCTATAGTTATAGAAATTATTTTAATCAGTTCAAACTTGTTGCTACTAAATTGTAATCTTATTTATTACATTTTTGTGACATCCATCTTATTCTAACAAAAAAATACCAAGTAAACTTTGTGTATGTTAAGAAAACCAGATAACCTCATAAGGGTAAGTTTTGAATATGTTACTGTCATTGGCATTTTTTCTTGTGAAATAGTTTTTGCTCACCAATTGATTGTATCAGCTGTACTGTCCCGTCCCCACTAAATAATTGGGGTTATTACTTGATGATTGATAGCTACTGTTGGGAATTTGCTATGTCTCAATCACAAGAATATTGCACCAACTGATTTCCCTCTGAAGGAAACAGAAAATTTGTGAATTTGGGATTTTAATATTGGGCCATTGGGAGACATAGTTCTGTCCTTTGTATTTTGACCCAAACTACATTCTGAATATTTCAGGCATTTTTGTGATTTAAACTGTCTCCAAAATATCAGGCGACGGGCTAGATGCTAACATCCATAGCCTTCTCTACCCTTGACATTTCTAAAACCAGCGAGGCTATGTCTTGCAAATAAATCAACCACCAGATACATAGATCAGCGTAAACTAGAGCATCGCAGACTTTGCAAAGAACTCGGTACAGTAAAAGCCTAACACCTGGTCTGCATTGCGCACGCGCTAACTATGCTAAGAACTACAAATCCCGGCATGGATTGTGCACCTTTACACAGCCACTCGCAAGCATTTTTTTAAAAAAAATAATGATAATTAAAAAACCTAAAATGCAGCCTTGAATTCGGACGGCAGCATATAGCACTTTCCCCTTATTTTTTGTGTTCCACGAGTAACCTAAATTGGCACAAGGGAAGATACGGATCCGTCTCGGCCAATGTATTAGAAGGTTCAAGCCCTTTGGTTAAAAAGGGGTGAACCGATTCCTGCAGCGCAGAAGTTGGTTCGCGCCTTCCATCGGGTTCCCATTTCATTCGTTCTCGGCTTCGCCGAAGCATGTCAATCAGCAACAGTTTCGCAGGGAGATAGGGGCGGGCTGAGAACCCAAGCCCTTCTGCGGCGCCCCACCCTTAATCCCGCCTCCGCTTTCCTCTTCGCTATGGGGAGAGCGAGGCGAGAGAAGGTGTGGTGGGGGGGGAAGAGCCCCTTCGCCTGCTTTCTTACTCCTCGCGCCTGCTGGGTGCGCCACCCTTCCCCTCAGACTAGCAGTTTCTGGGCTCTGCGGCCGGCGGGCCCTCGCTAGAAGCTGACCTGCTTTCAAGCCGGGATCCGACTCCCGCGCGGCTCCAGCCTAGCGCCGCCCTCGCTCCTCCCCTCGCCTCCCTCCCCCGCCCCCTTCTTCTCCGTCAGGCCAGCTGCCGCTTGCTTCGCCTGGCTCCTCGGTGGGGGTCAGCCGAGGCGTCCCCGGCCCCGCCCTTCTCCCTCCTCCGCTCCCTCCCTCCCTCCCCCCCCCCGCTTCGTCCGGCTCTAAGTTGTCAATCAGGCGCCTGGGCTGAGATAGGCGACGGCAGCGGGCGGAGACGGGCAGCTACGCCACAGCCCAGCGGCGGCCATTCGTGGAAAAATAGGCCGACCTGCTCCTCCCAGCTCCGGCAGCGACCGGCCTTCTCTCGCCGCTACCCCCAGCACCCCGCCCTCCGTCCCTCCCCTCCCTCCTCCTCGAGCCGCGCCTCAGCGGGCGTTAATGCGGGATGAGCGGTACGTAGCCCCCCCTCCTTCCCTCCCGCCTCCGCTGCCTTCCCACGCCATCCCACCCGGCCGCCTCGTTCCTCCCGAGCCCCTTTCTCTCCCCTCCCTCCTTTTTCTCTCTTCCATTCCTTCTTTCTTTCCCAGCCCTCCTCCTGTGTACATCCATCCATCCATCCCTCCTTCGCTTCTGTTTCCTCCCATTTTCCCCTCCCTTGCACCTCCCTGCTCCTGCCCCTAAAGCATCCTGGGCCACTCAGTAGCCGTGGATGCTTTAGGGGCAGGAGGAGGGGGAGGGTTGTGGGTGTTTTTTTTCCCCTCTGCCTTACAGTCTCCGATAGCAGAAACCAATCAAAACTCCCCTTTCTGGGCGTTCATCGCCAGCCCCTGTAGGCCGGGTTTAAAACCACGTTTCTTAAGTCTCCCTGTTTTCCACTAGAGAAGTGGACAGTGGCTTTCAACTAGCAAAAGCATGGAGGACCCAGGGGTCAGTGAGAACGTTCTGATTATTTTCTGTGCCAAAATAGACGAAAAGGATGATGCTTATTAATTTTGTTTCCCCCCTTGTTTTTTGAAGATCAAAAGAAGGAGGAAACTATGCCTTCAGAGGGAGAGAAATCTCCTGAGGCTGAGAACAACAATAAGAAGAACAAAACTGGAGCTTCTCAGGTAAAATGTCCAAAAAAATAGAGGAAAACGAGAGAGGGAGGGAGGTGGCAAACATTACTTACATGTAATTCCAGATGGGATAGATTTTTATCAAAATTTACTTTAGAGGTTCTTGAAAGGCTCAGTAGAAGAAGAAATTATTAGCTGAGTGGGTAATTTCCTATTTCTATAATTTTATGGTTAGGTAATTTTATTAATATGTACAATGCTGTTACTGCTACTCTTTTATAGTGTAGGTTCTAATACACATAATATTTTTGTTAGGATTCTCAGCCCTCCCCTCTGGCTCTGTTGGCAGCTACCTGCAGTAAAATAGGAACTCCTGGTGAGAATCAACCAACTGGACAACAGATTATTATAGATCCAAGTCAGGGTTTGGTTCAGCTTCAGAGCCAACCACAGCATTTAGAATTAGTGACAACTCAACTTGCTGGAAATGCTTGGCAACTTGTTGCAGCTCCTCCTGCTTCAAAAGAAAACAACAACCAGCAAACTTCTTCTGTTTCAACTGCAGCAAGTCCCTCCAATAGCAACAATGGAAATGTATCCCCCTCAAAAACTAAACCAAGCAATTTTTCTGGAGTAACTCCAGGACAATTTCAAGTCATCCAAGTTCAGAATTCAGGTGGTAGTGTTCAGTACCAAGTGATTCCACATATTCAGACAACAGAAGGTCAACAAATTCAGATAAATCCTGCTAATGCCACAGCTCTGCAAGATATACAGGGTCAGATTCAGCTTGTCCCTGCAGGGAATAATCAAGCTATTATTACAACTACAAACAGGACAGCTTCTGGGAATATTATTGCTCAGAATTTGGCAAATCAAACAGTGCCTGTCCAGATTAGGCCTGGTGTTTCTATTCCGTTGCAGCTACCTATTGCTGGTACTCAGGCTCAAGTAGTAACTTCATTGCCTATAAATATTGGTGGAGTGACTCTAGCATTACCTGTAATAAATGTTGCAGCAGGTCCTAGTTCTGGACAAATTGTCCAATCCACTGATAGTGGACTGTCCAATGGAAATCAGCTATTGTCCACACCTGTCCCAACAACTTCTGTTACTGCTATGTCTGAATCTCCTACTTGCACAACTACAGCCGCTACATCATTAACAGGTACTGAAACATTAGTTACTACTGGAGAAACAGGCCAGTATGCAAGCACAGCAAATAGTTCTGAAACTAGTACTGAAGAAACTCAAACTACCACGTCTGAAACAGAGGCACAAAATTCTAGTCAGCTTCAATCCAATGGATTGCAAAATATGCAGGATCAATCAAATTCACTGCAACAGGTTCAAATAGTAGGTCAACCTATTCTCCAGCAGATCCAGATCCAACAGCCTCAACAGCAGATCATTCAAGCAATTTCTCCACAGTCTTTCCAGCTTCAGTCAGGACAAACTATTCAGGCTATTCAGCAACAGTCATTGCAAAATATTCAGCTGCAAGCAATGAGTCCAACACAAGTACTCATAAGAGCACCAACTTTAACCCCATCAGGACAAATCAGCTGGCAGACAGTACAAGTCCAGAATCTTCAAAGTCTTTCAAATCTCCAAGTTCAAAATGCTGGGCTACCCCAACAATTAACTATTACCCCTGTATCTTCAAGTGGTGGTACCATTGCTCAAATAGCACCAGTAGCGGTTGCTGGCACACCAATAACACTTAATGCTGCTCAGATTGCTTCAGTGCCTAATCTTCAAACAGTAAGTGTAGCCAACTTGGGTGCTGCAGGTGTTCAAATGCAAGGAGTGCCAGTCACTATTACAAGTGTTGCAGGTAAGTCCTTTCCTTTTGCAAGTATTGTACTGGTAGCCCTCAACTCACAATTTCATTTAGTGATTGTTCAAAATTACAACTGAAAAAAGTGATTTATAGCCATGTTTCATGGTTCACGACCTTTGTAGCATCCCCACGATCATGTGATCAAAATTCAGATGCTTATGACCGTTCTGTATCCCAAGGTCATGTGATCTCCTTTGTGACCTCCTGACAAGCCAAGTCAATGAGGGAGCCAGATTCACTTAACCACTGTGTTACTAATTTATAAACTGCAGTGATTCACTTAACAACTGTGACAAGAAAGGTCATAAAATGGGCAAAACACAACAAATGTCTCACTTAACAGAAATTTTGGGTTCAATTTTGGTCATAAGTCAAGGACTACCTGTACAGTATAAAATATATTTACCTCTTTATCCAATAGTATGTAAGGATAAATTTGCCATTAGAAAATAGTACCACTAATCAATATTATCTGAGCATTTACCAAGTCTTTTTTTTCTTAATTTAATGTTGAATTAGAGGAGTCTTAACCCAAGAGTTCCAAAGTAGTTTTGGACAGTGCAAAGGGTTGCTATGGAAAATCTAGAAATTCATAGTAACTACACTGAGATTTTTTTTGGGGGGGGGGGGGGGGGTTTGGTATGTAATTAAACTGGACACTTAGGTTTCTGTCCTGGCTTGGTTGATTTTCATCTTTACGCCTTTTATAATATGAGTGATTCAGGACTGCTAAGTCTGACACTTAAGTTTTTTCATTATTTTTAATTTTTTGTTATAAATAGTAACTTAATTTGCAACTATTGATTATAGTTACAAATCAAATATCTACATTAGATAAATATATAGTTATATATGTCAATAAAAATTGTATATAATGTTTTGATTTAATAATTTTTTTATTCTGTTCAGGAGCCTGGGATTCATTTATACAAACTGACTACTAATCTGTTTCTTCAAGAAAAGTATAGACCTGTGATGGCGAACCTATGGCACGTGTGCCACAGCTGGCACGCAGAACCCTCTTTGTGGGCACGTGAGCCGTTGCCCCGTTCACCTGCTGTGCACGTGCACCTCCAGCTGATTTTCAGGATGTGCAGGGAGCGGGGCACATGCGGAAGAGGCATGTGCATAGATGGGAGTCATGCACATACATGGAGGTTGGGATTGTGCATGCATGTGCGGGGGTGGAGCATGGGGGAGTGCAGCATAACCCACCTCACAGCCTGTTTTGGGGCCCAGGAGGCTTCAGGGAGACCTGCTAGGCCCAAAATGGGGGGTGTAGGGGGTGCAGCCTGCCCTCCCATGTCGCATCTTTGGGCCCAGGAAGCTGTAGGGAGGCCTGCTAGGCCAAAAACAGGGTGGGAGGTGCAGCCCACTCCCCAAGGCCGGTTTTTGGGCCTAGGAGGCTTCAGAAAGGCCTGCTAGGCCCAAAACAGCATGGGGGGTGTGGCCCATCCCTCCCATGGCCTGTTTTTGGGCCCGGGAGGCCTGCCAGGCCAAAAGTCACAGGAGGGTCACATATGCATGGGGAGGGGTCACATGGGGGTCGTGGACTCGTGCTGGGGGCACGCATTGCATTATGAGTGCTTGCGCACGCGCGGTGTTGCACACATGCACATGCTTTCAGCACACGAAGAGAAAAAGGTTAGCCATCACTGCTATAGATGATTTCTAAATCTGCAGAATAGGAGAATAAAATATTTTGAAAAATGCATAAACATACAGACAAATCTTTCAAAATTAATATATAGTATAGTTTGCAAACTTGGACTGTTAACTACTTTTCAGTTTTAAAATATTTGTTATTCCTAATTAATAGTTCTTCCTGGAAAAACAATCCTGCTTATGAATGAAAGATAAATAAGCCTTTCCATTTGGAATTGAGTTAGTAGTATAAATACTATAAATAGTATAAGAGTCAGGTACCATTTCTTAATTAAGAAAGTGATCTACAAAGCATGGAACACATGCATTTGTATCATTCCATATCAAGTGGTCTGATTTCAGAAAAGTGCCCAGCTCGACCATCACGGATTTTGATGAAATTTGGTGTGAACATGCATACATGTCCCCAGTGAACATTGGTAAAGTGTTAAGTTTGCCGGTGCAATACTTGCGGAGATATAGTCATTTGTTTGACCCATACTGCAGCCTTCTACAGTATGATTGAGGTTTTAGCAATTTTGAGACATAATATCTCCAGCAATATTTTGTTGAGAGAAACAAAACTTTTGCCATCTTGTACAACTTGTTCTGCTCTATTAAACAAAACAATAAAAACATTCTCATGAGTGATCTCCATCTAGATAATTTGGAGCAAATTGGCCGAAAATGACTGGCACGAAAAAAGGGTAAAGTTGGGCTTCTTATATCTTTGGAAGGAAAGGTATGAGAAATGTGAAACTTTGTGCCTGATAACTTAGCAACACAAGATTGTCGAATATACTGCTTTCCAATACTTTACAAATTGAGTGTAAAGGTGGCGGTTTTTGTAAAAACACCAAATATAGGGTATTTTCAGCCCACTTTTACAAAAAAGACCTTGTGGAAACTCTGTTAAATCATTCTCATTAGAAAGCGCATGTTTCAATCCCCCTAAAAAAGTAGGGTTGGTGTTTCATTGCTGACGTATAAAGCCCTAAAAATAGGGACAAAGTTGAGGATGTTGCTATGGCAGCAACACATGCATTCTATTGTTTCATCTTGTTTGTTTTATATAGACATTATTATTACTATTATACTACTACATTATATTGCGTTGGTCCATGGTAACATTGTCACTACCAGTTCAGGCACTTGACCCAGCAATCCCATCTCCATAGGGGGCACGCCTGATAGCCATGCAATACCAGCCACGGGTCCGTACTGAAACATCCTGCTTTCTTCGATTTCTTCCTTTGGAGCATATATATATTTAAGTCTGTGACTGTTTCTGTTGCAAAAGTTGAACAGATCTGTCGGCATCAGTATTTGGTCAGTTGGTAGTTTTTGGAGGCTGGCTTGAACAGCCAAATGTTTAGTTGTGCTGCCAACTCCATCGCATGGTGATTTGGTGAAACAAAATCACATGGTGAAACATTCACGGATTTAAATATATATACGTTCCGAAGGAAGAAATCGAAGAAAGCAGGATGCTGCAAGAAGAAAGATGGAAAGTTAGCAGCACAATAGCTGGCACAAGAGATCATCACCAGTTTGTGCAAGTTGATTCACATTCAATTTCTGTCAGCAAAGTTTCAAATGACACGATTAACTTTGAGACCAAAATATCCAATACCATTGATCAGAATTTAAAATTGGCTGACATATTTCCCAGGTGTTTTGTCGCCTGCATTTATGACAAAAAATGGTGGGTAAGCAATGTGGAAATTTCAATCAAACAAAATGATGTATTGGTAACATTTATGCATCCGCGAGGCCCTGCTCATTCATTTTATTGTCCTGAAAGACAAGATGTTTGTTGGATTCCAGAACCACATCTTATTTCAGTGCCTTCAGTTACATCGTCAGGTCGACAGTCTCAATTCCCAGTAACAACACTAAAGAATGTAGTGCATAAATTCAATAATAAATAAGCGATCATTGGAATTTGACAGTTCATACGAACAGTACGAATTTCAGCTTGGGAACCATATAAGATACCCACTTTAGGCTTGGGAACCTATGATAAGCTGCCAAATTGCCGGCTTGAAAACCGGACAGAAACCCACACAAGGCTTTGGAACCGCAAGGAAGAAACCAAACTACAGGCTTGGGATCCTGAACCAAGACACCCACCAGATAGTATTGCATGGCTATCAGACGTGCCCCCTATGATGATGGGGTTTCTGGGCCAAGTGCCTGAACTGGTAGTGACAATGTCACCATTGACCAATGCAATATAATAGTAGTAATGATGTCATTACTACTATTTGAGAAATCATAGTAATAACATATGAGAATGTTTTTATTACTTTTGTATAATAGAGCAGAACACGTTATACAAGATGGCCAAGTTTTGTTTCTCTCAACAAAATATTGCCGGAGATATTATGTGTCAAAGTTGCTGAAACCTCAGAATCATACTGCAGAAGGCTGCGGTATGGGGTCAAATAAATGACTATATCTCCGCAAGTATTGCATCGGCAAACAACACTTTACCAATGTTCATTGGGGACGTATGTGTATGTTCACACCAAATTTCATCAAAATCCGTGATGGTTGAGCTGGGAGCCCCAGACCACTTGACATGGAATGACCCATTTTCTTTACCTTTAACGTAGATACCGGTAATAAATATGCATTTGTATAAACCGTGGTCTTCTCTCTCTTGGTAAGAAAAATATGATTCACGTTGACATTTTTTAAGAGAATCAGAATTCTCTGTAAAGGAATTCATATATAAATATTATTCTGCTGTTTCTTGCTGCTATATATGCAGTGTTTAAAAATGTTATTACTTAATGTAAGTGATAGTTGGTTTTCCTTTTAAAAAAATTCACTAAGCCAAAATATGGTTATTTATAATTACTGTGAGGAAAAAATAGTGGAAGAAAAACTTATATAATTTCAAGCACAGGTCACATTTGAACTGTTGCATTTTAACAGTGCATACATTCTTTCACTTTTTACATAAATGAATTACCTTTTTTACAGCAGATTTTGATCTAGTAAATAGTTTTGAATTTTATTACATTTCAAAAGATTGTCAATATAGTGAATTTATTATATAAAGGGAGTAATGATGATTAGAATCCTCATCTATTTCTTTTTACTCTTAACAGCACTTTTTCCTTCTGTTAGGGAGATAATTTTGGATTGAAATGCAAAACAAGAAATATTTAATGTCTGTATTATATGTACCTATTCTTGTTTTATAAGAATGTGACTGTAACCATGAATTTGCTCCTGTCTTGCCTCACTCCATAATTATTAACTAAACATTTTTCAGAACTGTGTTTCCCATCAGTATATTGGTGAGATGTCTTACCAGTACAACCAGTCATCAGACATAGATCCAGAAATTCATATAGCTCTCATTCTTGAATTGTTCAGAAACCTATAACCGACCTTGTTCTCCCAGGCCTTGGGTGACATAATGGGGGCTTCCACATTTTCCCTGTTTTGTTTTGATTAGTTTTGATAATTTTGTTCTTTTTCTCATTTGAATCATATCATTTATATATAGTGCTAGGTGTAAGCTACCCAGAATGAATGAATGTCTTAATGTCTTTCAATCACAATTTGAGTTAAAATTGTACAAAACAATCTGTTATAATTGTACATAAGCAAAAGCAAAAGCAGCAGTCTTCCCTTAGCGTATGCAGTAAGAACACGTTTAATAAAATTATGTATATTTTAAAAACTATGTTAATGAAGTTCAGTAAAAAACTAGCCCACATGAATCTGATTTCTCAGGCAATTCAAACACAGTAACACAAGTCTTTTTAAAAAAGTGTTATTTTAAATCGACACGAATACATTTTTCACTATTCATCTACTTCAAAAAAGCAGTGCAACAATGAGAAGGCTTTCTTGAAGTTTTTAAAATAAGTATTAAATCTGATATTTAGCAGCAGTCTAAAATTGTAATCTTACCATTATCCCATAGCCAATCATTTACTATTCTCAATATTTTCCATGGGTAAACAAATTATTTTATTTCTTAATGTGCTTTGGTGTTTATTGCTTATATTGATTTGTAGTATGTTGTTTTCTCTGTTCAGATTTCAATGCAACATAGTTTTAACAAAACTAATTGTGATGATGAGTGATGACTTAAATATTCAAATTAAGTTAATTGAAGGAAATTCAGAATTATTTTAAGAACTTACTGGAAATTATTGGAAAGTGATACAGATTAGTATTCATCATTATTCAATATAAGAATATAGCTGGAGCACATAAGTATGTTGGCAGTGTTTCCTATTTCGTAAACTACTATATGCAAGCAGTCTTTGATTTATGATCAAAACTGTGCCTCACTTTTTTCTTGTTCTTAATAACAAGAAAGTTATTGTGAGTTTTGCCACATTTTATATCTGACTTGCCATTGTTCTTACGTGAATCACTGAGATTCTTAAATTAGGAACATGGTTGTTAAGTATATTTGGTTTCCCCATTGACTTTGCTTGTCAGAAAGTCACAGAAGGAGAAGGTCACAAAAATTGATCACATGACTCCAAGACACAGCAACCATCATAAATACATGGCAGTTGCCAAGGATCCAAAGTTTGTTCACATGACCATGGGATGCTGCAATGATCATAAGTGTTAAAAATGGTCATAAATCATTTTTTTCAGTGCCATTGTAAGTTTTGAACAGTCACTAAATCAGGGGTCCTCAAACATTTTAAGCAGGGGCCAAGTCATGATCCCTCAGACTGTTGCAGGGCTGGACCGGCTGGGTAGGCGTGGCTAGGTGGTCATGTGATTGGATGAGTATGGCTATGAGTATGATCATGTGACTGGGTGGGCATGGCCAATTTAGCAGTCTGAAACAATACACACAAACTTTAATTTGTTTTATTTGCTTTTATTTGCATGTTGCTCTTTTAGTTGACTTTTCTTTTTACTAGATCGTTTTTTAAGTTGTTTAGGATTCACTTTAGGAAATTCAATTTTGCAGCAATTCTTCTCAGCCCCAAGGAGCTTATAATCAGCAAGCCTTTCTTTCTTTCTTTCTTTCTTTCTTTCTTTCTTTCTTTCTTTCTTTCTTTCTTTCTTTCTTTCCTCTCTCTCTGTGTCTCTTGTCTCTCTTTCTCTGTCCCTCTCCCCTCTGTCTATCTCTTTTTCTTTCTTTCTCTCTGTGTCTTATCTCTCTCTGTGTGTCTGTCTCTCTGTGTCTGTTGTCTCTCTCTCTTTCCCTCCCCCTCTCTCTTTCTCTTTGTCTCTCTTTCTCTGTGTGTCTATCTCTGTCTCTGTATCACTTGTCTCTCTTTCCCTCTCTCTCTGTCTATCTGTTTCTCTCCCTATCTATCTTTATCTCTGTGTCTATTATATCTCTCTCTCTCTCCCCCCCCCCTTCTCTCTTTCTGTCTCTCTCCCCCCTGTGGGGGGAAGGAACCCCTAAACTGGTGGTGGGTGGTGGGAATCTGACCAGTGGTGAAATGTAAAATTTCTGACTACTGGTTCTATGGGCGTGGCTTGATGGGGGGTAATGTGACAGGGTGGGCCTGGCCAACTTTTTTTTTTTTTTTTTTTACTTTTAAAACCATTTTTTCTACAACCTCTTCGGTCGAAGAGGTTGTAGAAAAAATGCTTTTAAAAATAATTTTTAAAAAGCCTCTGATGATTGTGCAGCTCAGCTGGGCATGGGCGGGGAGCAGGAATGTTTGCTACCTGTTCTCTGAACTACCCACCACCTTCACTACCGGATCTGGTCCGAACCAGGAGCATTTCACCCCTGAATCTGACTTCCGGAGGCCAATGAGCAGTGCGCCAAAGACCAACTGACTGTGGGGAGGTGGGGCAATCCCGCAGTCTCCTCAAAAGTAAAACATCTCTTGTCGCTTGAAACTTGAAGACTAGTCCAGCCAGTGGTGGGTGAGCAGGTGGCCCTCCTCCAATCCAGTCCTGCTGCAGCACTTTGCCGGCCATGCAGAGGCCCCTTGAGGCCTCTACCTGACCCATTTTTTACCTCTTCCGCCTCCAGAAGCACTCTGCCAGCCAAAAACAGGGTGCACAGAATCTTCCCGGAGCCTCCACACAGCCCGTTTATGGTCTCCACAGCCTCCAGTAGCACTCTGCTGGCCAAAAATGTTGGCCTTACCTTCCAGTTCCAGCCAGTGGAACTCACGAAGATAAGTCCTGCGCTTGGCCAAAAGGTGGGGGCTGGTGGGTGGGCAGGGCAATATGGGCGGGGCCTAACTAGCCCGCAGGCCATAATTTGAGGACTCTTGCACTAAATGAAAGACTCGACGGCTACCTTGTTATAGCGGCAATCGTAATTTTTCCTCTTTTCTCATATAACTCTTAATATTTGAAGTGTGAAACTTCATGGAAAAGAATTGTTCCTTTGAACAGAGAGATCACAAATGAGGGGGGCTTTGTTTACTACGCATTGGACCTGGCATTGCACAACAGCAGCCGAAGGCTCAGGCCCTGAGAGTCTGAACAGCCTGGGGTGTGAGAAGGGCTATGGGGACCGGGGCGCGCCACTGCTCGAAGATAGCGAGTGCGTGCCCCCACCACATGATACGGCCCCCTGCTCCTGCCATATCTGCCCCTCCCACTCAGCGCATTGATGGAAAAGCCCTCAACAGAATGGACTCTAATGTCCCCCTTACCCCCGGAATCCACACCCTCCGTGGCCCCACTGACAGCTGGGCCGGACACCCCCCCCCCCCGTGGGTTAACCTCCAAACCCACACAACCCTCCCGCCCCTTAAAATCCCTTAAAAATCTATCAAAAAGTTTCCCTAAAAACCCCCTCAATCCCCTTTTTGCGACATGCCACCTCTCGGGGTGCCAACACCCGTCATAAAGGTAGGCCTTTATGAAGTGTTGGGTTCTCCCTATATACATAACTACCAGGTACTCAGTATTTATTTTTTTTTCAAAGAACAAAGGAAAGAAGAGGATTCACTGGTTTTACCTTGACTAAGAAAAAACAATAGTAAGATCCAAAGCCTGTTTAGATAGCCTGTTTAAAACTCAAGATCTGCTTAGTGACCCATTATCTGTACTCCAGTATTTACTATGCAGTGTGGAAATTACTGCAGCCATCAGCCTTAATAGCAATCTCAGATAAAGAATTCAGAAATTCTGTCACTCCATAAATTACTTTATAGTTAGCAGAGATTATGTTTCAGTATTAATAACATCATATTTAATTTCAAAAATTGGGGTTTAATACAATTGAAATATGTATACAAAATGTATTTGTATGGCTTGCTTTTATATACCTGTAGAACTGATTTTTATGTAGTAAACAAGGTACAACAATATGTTATGATCTCACTGTATTAAATAAGAATTTTTTTCTTATTTTCCAGGTCAACAACAAGGGCAGGATGGAGGAATGAAAGTACAGCAAGCAACTATAGCTCCTGTTACTGTAGCAGTTGGAGGTATAGCTAATGCAGCAATGGGTACAGTTAGTCCTGATCAAATAACTCAAGTGCAGCTGCAACAAGCTCAGCAAGCATCTGATCAAGAAGTACAGCCTGGCAAAAGATTAAGAAGAGTTGCTTGTTCATGTCCTAATTGTAGAGAAGGGGATGGAAGGTATTTGCCATAATTACTATTAAATATGAAATGTCTTAGGATCAAAGCATTTATTCTGCTTGCATATTTCTATTACATCTTTAATGACATTATTTTTATTAAATAGCCCTTATTTGAAATTGTTCTGACTTTAACTAATAGTGATTTGTATTTGATAGAAGTAGCAATGAACCCGGAAAAAAGAAACAACATATCTGCCATATTGAAGGCTGTGGTAAAGTATATGGGAAAACATCTCATCTTCGGGCACATCTTCGCTGGCATACAGGGGAAAGGCCATTTGTGTGCAATTGGATCTTCTGTGGGAAAAGATTTACAAGAAGTGATGAATTGCAGAGACATAGACGAACCCACACAGGTGAATGAACAGCTTAGATAAATATTTTAAAAATAAAATTTGTTTACATTTTAATGTTCTGACTTTTAAACTTATATAACATTTGAATATATTTCCTTCAATCAGAACTTACTAATTAATACTTCAGAGTCCTTACTGAGCTTAATTTTTTTAGATTATTGGAAATGAAAGCTCAATTACTATTTTAAAATAATTGGGATACACATGTGAGCAGTATCACAATATGTGTTACTATTTATTTTTATATTTACTGAATAATCACAATTTCTCAGTTCTCTATCCCTGAGATAAAGTGAGTATTTTTGGGATCAATCCCTGCATGTTATTTGGTGAATTTGTTTTCAGTTTGTATTTGAAAAATTTATAATTAACTGATAATAAATAGTATAGTATAACATGCTGTGGGTAGTAGGTATTCAGATATTTTCTTCTGAAGTTTAGCGTTCCTTTCCATGTTGATTTTTACAATACATAATTTCAAATTCAATTCTTAAAATACAGTGGGAAATTGTATGAAGAGTATGCTTTGGCTAGATGTACAAGATGTAAATTGGAAGCTAACTGAAAGAATACATATCTTAACAATTAAAAAGATGATACTGAATCATGATTGCTTAGTCATTGCATTTCTGTTTGGGAAGATACCCAAAAAAATAGTGGTGGACTAACTGAAAGAAACCTGTAGAAAAGCAGTATTTTAGAACACATTTCAGTTAGACTCAAGATCTTATTTTGGGATTGAATTGGCTATGATAAGTATCCTGTCCTAAAGAATAGAAATATTATAATTGCTTGATTTCTTGGTAACCTTTAAGAATAATTATAATTGCTTTTAGCGCTGTTGACTGATCATCCTTGTGAGAGAGGAAAGAGATGGTTGCACTCCCATTTGATGGTTGGTCACAGAGTAAATCTTTCTGGCTTTTCTTAGTTGTATTGCATTGGAAATTCCTACCCTATTTCTGATGACCCTCAGATTATTTCTTAGACAGTTTGAAGAATAATGTCATCAGCATCCTCCTGAAATACAGTTTAGTTTGTAAGACTTATCTGAATCAGGACATAGTGACAAGCTCAGTAAAATCTAATTAGCATAAATAGATCCTGGTAACAGAGAATTTCTGGGCCTGTCAATTCTAGATATAGGATACAGATAATTTCCTGTAATTGAACTTTCTAGACATACAGAAATGGAGTTGGAGATGCTCATAGACTAAACATTTTACTGGAAGGCCAAGTTGCTCTGATGGCAGAGTATATTTTATGACTTTTAACAACGTTAGGAGCTGTAGTGGCACAGTTGTTAGAATATAGTATTGTAGGCTAATTCTGCCCACCGCCTCTAGTTCGATCCTGACCAACTCAATGTTGACTCAACCTTCCATCCTTCCAAGGTCAGTAAAATGAGGACCCAGATTGTTGGGGGCAATATGCTGACATTTGTAAACCACTTAGAAAGTGTTAAATACACTATAAAGCAGTATATAAGACTAAGTGCTATTGCTATTAATAATCTCATTTCCGTGTTACAATTACTCATTGAGTGCTACTCGTATGCACTACATGCTGTTGTAAGTGAACAATGCAACAAAAAATTATGGTGCAGCGCATATAGCTAATAACAAAATTATACATTGGGCTACTGATTATTAATAGACTTGATTCAGATTTGAAGTATTAACCTAGAAGTGTTTAAATGAGCTAGAAACAGAATTCTCTTGAATTGTCTTCTTATACATCTACTCAACTATTGCAATTATTGTTAGAGGCTTTCATGATTATACCATAAAAATCTCTGTATTTCCTAAATTTGCTAACTGTAAAACAATCAGGAATAATCTTTTTGTTGTGTTAGTTGTGGGGCCAATATTTTAAAATGCTTTCACTGCAAAAAGGAAACATTCAAGGCTTTTCATTTCAGTTAAGTGCATGTAGAAGACATTTTATGTTTTGGTGTTGATATATAGGATGTTCTTAATTTATGTTTGCTTGTGTTCTTTGTTGTATATGACAAAGACTTTAGAAATACATAAATATAGAGCTATTTAAGATGTTTCGAATTGATCATAACTGTAAAGAAAAGGAAGAAAGGACCCAAGGAGGTGTGAGTATTATACTTTATATACAAGTATTTCAGTTACTTAAAATTCTTCAGTGTATTTAACTTCACTTAAAATATCAGTACAAATATTTTCCATTCAGAATCATTTGAATATATGTTTAATACAATAAGCCTTCAGTTTAATAAAATTATTTGGCAGACTTCATAATTTAAACTGAAAATCTTTGCAACATACAACACTTCCCCTACTAACCTTTTATCCCTATCACTGCCAGCAATCATATCCCAGTAGCCCACATCTTTTCTGTTTTCTCCAGCACTTTTCCTTCTCTCCCGTCAAAAATTCTAATTGGCTCTTTAAGCAGCACTTGATTTTAACAGATACAGTACCTCTTTCTCCCATCAGATTGTTAAATTGAAGATTATACTTACAGGGGAAAAATGTTAGTCATGACACTGCACTATTTTATGCTTAGATGATTGCCCATGATGTTAATTTGAACATTTCTTGACAGGGGAGAAAAGATTTGAATGTCCAGAGTGTTCTAAAAGATTTATGCGAAGTGATCATCTCTCCAAGCATGTCAAAACACATCAGAACAAGAAGGGTGGAGGAACAGCCCTTGCTATCGTTACTTCTGGTGAATTGGACTCTTCAGTTACTGAGGTTCTTGGATCTCCAAGGATTGTTGCAGTAGCAGCCATTTCTCAAGATTCAAATCCAGCAACTCCAAATGTTTCAGCAAACATGGAGGAATTCTGAAATAATGTTACATAGATGCCTAGAACTGCACTTAAGTTTACATACTTTTCAAGATACGGAAGTGGGCTGGTAAAAGTGTATTACAGAGCGAGAAATCATGTATTCAGTCTTGATTACTATAAGTATTCCAAGCTGGAGAATTAGCATAGAAAGTGTACTTTGTACAATAAGACAACATTAAAAAAAGAAAGTAGAACCAATTCATATAGATAAATTATGGATAAAACAGATTAGGAAAATATTACTTCCACACAGCACTGATTTCTGTAGCTCTGTATCACATAAATAATTTTTGATTGGATTTATCTTCCAGGATGAGATGTAAATGTTTGTTGTAGCAACAAACTTTAAGAATATGCAACAGAATTGCTGCTGATTAGAGTTTTCCTTTAAAAAAAACTAGTATTTTCATGGGAATTGACTTTGTCCAAAAGGCACAATAAAGTACTCTAATGAAGATGAAACTTTTTTTCTTTGTGAGACATATATATTAAATTGGGCCATCTTTATTCATTTGTTAAAAATCAGATGGCAGCATATGAAATGGATCTGAGGTACATCTCAGATAATTTTGGCCACTACATTATAGTAGTGTATATAATGACAATCAGTAAATACGGATTATTCTCTTTCTAGGAGAGATGAGAGATCTACAGAGCCAGTGTATTCTGTAGTAAATATGAATTTCAGAAATATATTAAACATAAAACTTTAATTAATTTCTATGTAAAAATTAAATTTGATAATATGTGTTACAAATCTTGTATCTTAATTCATCCCATTTCACGATACAGGATCTATTCTTAAAAAGTGTTTAATCTCTGTTTTGAAGCAAATAATTTAAATATTTAAATTTTATTCAACACTTGGAGATAATGAGAAGTAGAATGTTATAAGAATGTAGCATTTATGCACCATTTATAACATTTTTTTCAATAGCAAACATTAGGGTAAATGTACTGAATAATTTAGAATTAACCAAACTAACCAAAGAAAAAGATTAGCAACCAAAAGTATAACTCTGAAGTAATTATCTTTGCTCCTTATGAAAAATATTGGCTGGGATCCAAAGAGCTAATTTTGGTTTGCTCAAGAGTTTCTGTCCAACAAGTAAGAACATTCAACCTTTTCTTACCTTTGAAAAAAAAAATCTTGTGCCACTTAACAGATTGTGGTGCCCTCTGAGCTTAGTTATTTGTTACTAGACTAGGTAACATCCTCAGTGCTAGAAGGAATGGTTTTGATCTCTGTTTATGTACAGTAACTTGCCTTCTTAGTGTGGTTGAGTTGTAGTTTTCTCCTTGGTAGTCCCTTGATTAGCCTTTTGTATACTGACAGGTTATTTGTCTGAGTTGGTATTCCCAATTTAGATCTGTAACAGCCACTTAAAGTTAAAAGGAAACAAAAAAGTCAAAATGTCTCCACCAATCAACACTCAGGAAAGCAGGGATTAACACCAGACAATCAAGCAGTAAATAACAGTGTAGTCAAGGAACTACCAAGAAGAAAATGTTGTCCCCATCCACACTAGTAGGGCAAGCTGCTACAAAACCTACTTCCTCCCAGCACTGAAGATGTTACCTAGTCTGGTAGCGAAATGTCTTCTTAAGCCAACAACCAAGCTTAAGAGAAGGACTCCACAGTTCCAACCCCGAGTTATATGTGTCCTCTTCTATTGATATAACAGTTTGTATGCACAGAGTATTTTGCAAACGTTTTTTGGAGTCTAGCAAATTTTTACATGTTTTCGCATCCTGTATCACAGAAACTAAACAAACCAGTAAATACTGAAAATTTTTTTTTCACTTTTCAGAAATAAAATATATTCTGAACATGTGTGAAGGTGTTGTGTCTGTAACATGGGTTTCTTTAATAACAGCTCACTGAAAATAGTACAACAAAATGAAAATTGTTACAGGTCCAGCATTCTTTTTACTGAATGCTGTTCATCCAATTTGGTTCCTTTGGAAGGAATTTTACTGAATGCTATTCATCCAATTTGGTTCCTTTGGAAGGAATGCACATTTTGTGTATATCAATTGTTAGCATCTAGATGAGCTTTATGACAGGAATCTCCATCTATCTTAATTGTGTTGTGAACATTTTTCCTGTGCTGCTGTCTTTTGCTGGTTTGTGGCAATTGTTATAAATTTGAATGCAGAAAAAATAATATGGCTAAAAGTACTTTTTAAGTACTTTTTAAACAATTTCAACATAAAAATTATGTTTTGCAATCTATCCTGTTGAAAACTTCTTAAAAACACTTTTTACATTTTTACAATAAAATATTTGGATAACTTAAAAATACAGTGTAGGCAATTAAAACTTCCTTTAACAATGTGTTGGGAACTGCTTGAAACTTCAGACAAGCAACTTTTATAAATGTATACAAGTCCCAGTTTTGTGACATTGCATGCATTTTTAAAGAGAGATCTACTGGTAGTTGTTTGTACTATGTACACTTTAGGAATGCCCTGTGTAGTGACATATAAAGCTGGAAGTCTTTCATACTTTGAGCTCACATATAAATAAAGAAACAATTTTACTCTGGTTATAAATTTTAAATTTCTTACACCCTTTATAAAGATTTAACACACTTTAAATATTAGTTGGGATTTTTTCTATCATTTTGTATATCTTATTTAAAATATTCTCAACTGATATATCTGACTTTAAAACATCAAATTGACAATATATTTAATATAGATAATATTAGATAATTAGATAATAACTAATTTTCTGCTGTAGATGAATTTCAATATCAAATGAATATTTAACATTATGCTTTACAATCAGTGCTGAAAAATAGTTAAGCAAAAGACATTTCCTAATAAAATCATGTTAATAGATTTTAAAAAATACTTTATAAACAAAAAGATTGAGTACTCTGCACAATTGTTAAGCATTCTTTTTGCATAGTTAAGTATGCAAATATGAAATGAAAATTATTGTAATCTGTGGCAAGTATATCAATTTGTTCTGTGTCACAAAATCTAATATAGATAAATTCGTCTTAGCAGGTGCACTTATTACTCTTGGAATTAAAAACATTTTGATAGTCTGTTCTGCATACCGTTCTGAGTCCACTTTTCACTCTTAGAAGAATCGTAAATTTCAGTGTCCTTTATTTGACTTGGTGGGATATAACTGTTGTATGTAATAGGGCACAGATGTGCAGTAGTAGCTTGTTTAATGGCATTTCACTATTCATCCCTTGGCCACCATTATGAAATTTTGCTTTATTGTATTTACAAGTGCAAAGTGTATTTATCATGATAGAATTCCAGTGTTGGAACAGTTTTTTTCCCCTTTTTATTATACTTTATTGGGATAGGATTGTATACGTGTTTTCTGATTACATTACAAATCGGTGTTATGTCATTATCACATTGCTTCATGAGAAAAGTAATAAAATACGTAACTTAGAAAAAGTTTTTGTTAGGTAAGCATGATGTTTGAATCCTGTTTTTCAATTTTATAATTGTTTATTGCAACAAAATTTGTACTTAAGTCTCCATTCTGATGCCTTGTGTTTTTTGTTAATGCATGTCACAATTGTGACATCCACAAAAATGGATGTGTTAAATAATTATCTTGAAACAGAAATAGTTGATGGTCAAATTGTAAATGTTTTGCAAAAAAAAAAACCCTTATAAAAATTTTGTAGTAATATTTCACTTGTAAATCTTTTGTAAGAAAATAAGAAAAATAGAAGAAAAACCTATTCTAGAATTTACAAATTAATTCTTCCAGCAAAGACTTTAAGGCATTAATTTTTACTATGCTGATTTGTATGAATTTTGTGTGTTTTTGTGGATTTGGAACTAAAACTGTGTAATGTTGTTGCCTGCAATAACACTGCAAGTAACTTATTAAATTCTTTTGGATTTACATGTATCTTATTTTAAAACGTATATTATTTTTAACCTTTATATTTTACACATTAAGCCAAATTCATCATTTTGATATAACTTTGGGGTCAACTAATATATAAAATAAAGCAAAAAGCATCAACATGGAAATAAGTAAAACGATACATTCTATCTGAAACACTAAAAACAGTAGACAATGTCATCAGATAATGATAGATTTATTACTAGATGCACATAACAAAAAACTATAATGTAACAGCAGCAGAATAGAACCAGTAGAAAATTTGTTGCTGTTTTCAGTGTCCTGCAAGTAATTAAGGTATCTGACTAGACCATGAGCTTTAGTCTTGCTTTAGGCACAAAGGAAACTGGGTGACTTTTGGCCAGTCACTCTCTCAACTCTGAAGAAGGCAGTTGTAAACTACTTGAAAAATCTTGCCAAGAAAACTGCAGGAATTAGCATCTTAATGTATCTTAACAGAATTTGTTAATATATTTTGAAATACAACAAATAATATGATGTATGTAGACAGCTTATTCATAGAAGGCTGAGTCTCCATTCTAGCCAACCAATCACAGATAATGAAATATTGAAAATGTACTTTCTGCATGTAAGAAAAGTCCATCTCCCATTTTGCATAAGTATAAAAATGTCAAAACCACAGATACATTAAAACCATCATAGATACCATTAAAACCATCATATATTCTTATAAACTAGAGATACATACAAAATTAGTGAATTCTCAAATAACGACCACCTGTCTTTCTCCAAATCTGTTTCTCCAATCTGTAGACTACAAAAGATCTCGGAAGAGATATCTATATTTTGTCAGTTCATAGGCTGTGGATTTCTTAGCAGGATTTCTGCTGTTTGTTTTTGTTTTTAACCTATTGTGACAGACAAGAGAGGCTACAGCAAAATATTCTGAGCCTAAATCTGCCTTCATAGGATTGGTAATCCTGTGTTGAAAAGGGCTTCTATGCAGCATCAGGCAATTCTCTCCCATGGGTTTTGTCTTTTGTTCTTGCAGGCCTAGTTCCTGGTTTCTATATCTTTTGAGTGGATACTCTTAAGTGCCCATTATTACAAAGAGCATAAATTTCTCAATTTCACAAATGCATGACACAACCTAGGAGAATAAACCCATTAGGACAAGAGTCAGCATCTGCATCTAAAAGACAAAGATTACTCTTTTGAAGACAGCAAAGTTCACATTCATGATAGGACCATAGGCTTGAAAGGGATCAAAGCAGTGGTGAAATCCAAAGTTTTTTACTACTGGTTCTGTGGGCGTGGCTTGGTGGGCATGGCTTGGTGGGTGTGGCAGGGGAAAGATACTACAACATCTCCATTCCCACCCCACTCCAGGGGAAGGATACTGCAAAATTTCCATTCCCACCCCACTCCAGGAGAAGGATACTGCAAAATCCCCATTCCCTCCACTCCTGGGGGAAGGATATTGCAAAATCTCTATTCCCACCTATCTCAGGCGAGCCAGAACTGGTATTTGCCAGTTCTCTGAACTACTTAATATTTCCACTACTGATTCTCCGAACTGCTCAAAATTTTCGCTACCGGTTCTCCAGAACCTGTCAGAACCTGCTGGATTTCACCCCGGGTCAAAGAGGCCATCTAGGTTAAAATTAAACAGCCCTCTCTTAACAGAAGGGGAGGGATATGACACCACCTATTTCTTGTTTATAACAGTCCTTTCAACACCGTCCCAAGGAAGTTCCACATATTTGCAGTCTGATTCAAGTGATTTTGAGGATACAGATAAATCCCCAACCACTCTTAGCTAACAACCAACCCCCAGAGTGCTACTGTCCAGATGACTGCATATAAATATAAATCCTTCTATTTCCCACATCAGAACTGAAGAGGCTTCATGGATGAAAAGCGAAATGTTTTCAAAGGAAAAAAAACCCCAGGAAATCCCAGTTGCCTTTTGGAAAAGCATCTAGCATAACTATGATCTGGATGATTCAGAATTTCTGTAGATATTCTCAATTTTAATAAAATGATGTGTCTTGGACATAATCGTTGTGAAAATAGTCTCGCCACCTTCAGGAAGCATAGATAGATTGTTAAAACTGTTCAGCATTTTCTGCCCAATAAACTAGCAACAAAAATAGGAACATAAATATGAAATCCAAATACAGCGAATATTCAAGAAAATAAATGTTATTTTAATTTATTTGAACCACAGCTTCATTTCTGCTTCATGTTAAAGATTGTGTTTGAGACTTCATGAACAATTCGTCACTGACAATCCATTCAGTAGAAAAAGGCTGAGAAGGCTTCCTAGATCCATTTACTGTAATGAACTTGCCGGTCAGATATTTCCTACCCTGTTTCCCTGAAAATAAGACATCCTCTGATAATAGGCCCAATTGGGCTTTTTAGCGCATGCGCTAAATAAGCCTCTCCCTGAAAATAAGCCCTCCCCAAAAATATTTAAACGCAGAGCTGGAAATCAGGTAAGACAGCAAGAGGAGCTCCATCTTGCTCCATGCACCCCAAAATAATAAAACCTCCCCAAAAATAAGGCCAAGCACTTAGTTCGGGGTTGAAAAACATATAAGACAGGGTCTTATTTTCGGGGAAACATGGTAATGATAACAATTGGAAAATTAGGTACTGCTCAAAACAACACTCAGTTTTTGGAATCAAAAATTCAATCACGAAAGAGTTTTTTGTGAAAACTTGTGAATAAAACTATAATATAGCCAATCTTGCATGAGTGGGCCCTTGTTCATGGAACAGGACCTACTTTGCTTTCTGTCTCACTGCATGTGTTCACATCTATTTTAAGACTCCTCCTAAGTCTTTGGAATAGATACGAAGAATGAGCAGAGGGTAAAAGAAAGGAATGTTTGGTAAATAACATTTTCTGTTGACATTAATGAATGAAATTTCTTAGTAAAGGGCTCTAAAATGTATAAAATATATATTGTCTACAATGAAGTATACATATATTTCAAGTTAATCTACACACATAACCGATCATGCTAGCCTCTTTCATGGTAAGAAATGTTATACAAAATTCAGGAAAAGAATAAGAAATAGCAAGAGAAATAAATAATCCAAGGCAAGAGCAAAAGAAATGTAACTATAATTAAAATCTAGTTTATGCCAATACCATTCTGTTTCTTTTATCCTTATTTACAAACCATACTTGTATGTCCTGATACTGAATCATACATGTTTTTTTCTTCTTTCAATTTCTCCTTTTTTTCATGTTTTATTTGTTTTATTTTATATAACATTCAATTTCCATCAACTTCTCCTTTCTGAGGATCTTGTCAGCATCACCTAAGTATCACTTCTTTAGACTTCCCTTCCTCTTGACCCACCGGTCTTCCTTTATATATTTGTGATTTTTATTTCTACAAGCTATTTCATTAGTCCCTTGATATTCAAGCCACATTCATTCACCACCTAGTCATTTAAGTGCCTTGTTCCCTCTACATGTTATTTGTATGTTTTGCTGAATAATTACTTCCAATCTCCATTTAACAAAGTAGATGGAAGTATGGTCTAATAAGCCATTGTTAAACCACATACTATCCGTTACTTTTCTGCCACCATTTAAACATTTTAATATCACCATCTTCAGCAAATATCAAATCAAATTCCACAGCATGTATTTTTATTTCTATTCCATAATTTATGTATAACTTGCATTAGTTCACTAGATTAGGAATGTGCAGCTATTTATGCAAATATATAATGTGTCTTTTCTTAGGCTCACATTGTAGCTAACAGTCCCATAAGAAGTCATGTTTGAATTGAGGCATAGAAAAAAAGGTCTTTTAATGATATATGTCTTCAACTAACATAACTCTGATATCATCATATATTCTTTATACATGTATCCATAAATATATGAAACAATGAAGCAGATATGATACATCTTATTCTTAACTTCCTGCTCAATCTTGAACCACTTGTTAAATACAGGTAGTCCTCCAGTTATGACCAAAATTTATGTTGATAAGCGAGACAGTTAAGTGACGTTTGCCCCATTTTACAATCATTTTGCCGTATTTAAGTGAATCACTGCAGTTGCTAAGTTAGTAGTATGGTTGTTAAGTGAATCTGGCTTCCCCATTGTCTTTGCTTGTCAGAAGGTCACAAAAGATGATCACATGACCCCGGAACACTGCAACCATCTTAAAAATGAGTAATTGTCAAGTGTCTGAATTTGGATCACCTGACCACAGGAGTTCTGCAATGGTCATAAGTGTGTAAAATGATGATAAGTGCCATTGTAACTTCGCTAGTCACTAAATGAACTATTGTAAGTAGAGGACTATCTGTATTCCATTTATTCATATCCGTACTTTATTTCCATCCTGTAAGATTCATTCTATATTCAGCAGGCAACTTTCAAGTCCATGATTTTGCAAAGTAATCCATAATTCAAGCCTATGTCATGTTTTCTTTAAATCAATGTAAAACAATTTTTTTCACATTCATTTATTTATCAATGATTTGCTAAAGAGCGAAAACAGAATCTGCTTACTTCCTGCCCACGATAAAATCATGAAGCTCTGCCCTCATTTTGCTTATTACAACTTTTGCATTCTTTCAATCACAATTCTGCCAAATACCAGAACATTTAACAATATCAGGCACATTTAACAAATCAAAACTGTACTGTAATTTTTATTTCTTTTTGTATTGATGAACAATAGCAACATTCTTTAGCATTAACAAGCTCAGTTACATAAACACAAAACAAACATGCTGTATACATATTTTAGCATTTCTCCAACAGAGAAAAGCTCTCTACTCCAGCTTCAACATTTTTCAGAATTGTCATAACAACATGATTTCACCATTTTTTTTCTTGAATACTGGCATTTACAGATAGTCCTCATTTACTACCATTTGTACAGCAACCATTTGAAGTTACAGTGGCACTGAAAAAGGAGACTTACAACTGGTTCTCAAAGTTCCAGTTATCATGTGATTCAAGTTTAGAGTGGTGAAATCAAAGTTCTACCCTTAATCCTATAGAAATGTTGTAGAAGGACCTAAAATGAGTAGTTCATGTGAGGAAGTCCAGCAACATCCTTAGTTGAAACTGTTCTGCAAGAAGGAATGGGCTAAAATTACTTCAAGCTGATGTGCAGGAATGATCAAGAGTTATCAGAAATATTTAGTTGCAGTTATTGCTGCCCAAGTAGTTTATACTAGTTACTGAAAGTTCACATATTTTTGCCACATACAAATATATAGCTTTGGTCACTTTCCTCAATAAATAAACAAGCAAATATAATACTTCTGAATCATTTTATTTGAGTTAGTTTTAGAACTATAGTGGTATCTTGGTATCCAGCTGCTTTAAAATTCATATAATTTTCTATTCAATGCATTTTTATGTGGATTTTTTTCCCTGTTCAGTACTCAATGCACAAGCTAGCACTTGTCAGTGTTGGCTGCTTTGTGACTCACTATGTTATTCCTTATGGCAGGGATGTCAACCTAGCGGCCCGCGGGCCGTATGCATCGCACACAAGCCATACCGATCCCAGCACCATGAATGGGAAAAATGTTGCAAAACATCACCTGACCGCAATGTGACATGGCGAGTTTGATACCCGTGCCTTATGGGAAAAATTTGTTTACTACTCATTGTTTTTGGTACTCATTGCACCTGCTAGAACCAATTAACACTGTGCCAGGCCTGGAAGCCATCTTTTGTATTAGCCCTTCAGACCTGCCACATTTACTACTGAGGGAAACTGGGAGGGGGTGGTATGGAGCATGGGTGATATATAGTCATAATAACATTCTTTACTCAAGAAGTCAAGGACAACTTGCCCTGCACCTGGAAGACCGGAACTGGGAGGCATCTCCAGTTGGGACGATGTTTGATTGGGCGATGTGATGGGCGTGTGGATGTTGGGCACTTGAACTTTTCTTTGGGTGGGGAAAATCTGGAAACTTTCAGATTCGGGTTTTCCCTGATGTGCCAATATTTTTTTATTTTTTTATTTTATTTTATTAGATTTGTATACCGCCCTATTCCCGAAGGACTCAGGGCGGTGAACAGCCAAAAAATAAAACACATAGATTACAAAATTTAAAAGACAATATAAAACCACATTAAATAATTTGTCCCGGGACAAATTAAAAACACCCCCAATGGTTAAGACAAATTTAAAATTTACATTTTAAAAAGGCCAGGCCAGCCTGTTGAAATAGAAAGGTCTTGAGGGCGTGGCGGAAGGTGAGTAGATCCGGGATCCTCTGTATCTCCGGGGGAGATCATTCCAGATAGCAGGTGCCCCCACAGAGAAGACTCTCCCCCTGGGGGCCACCAGTCGACATTGTTTGGCTGATGGCACCCTGAGGAGCCCCTCTCTATGAGAGCGTACTGGCCGGTGAGAGGCTACTGGTGGCAGCAGGCGGTTCCGTAAGTATCCAGGTCCTAAGCCATGGAGCGCTCTAAAGGTGGTAACCAAAACTTGAAGCGCACCTGGAAGACTACCAGGAGCCAGTGCAGCTCGCGCAGGAGAGGTGTTACATGGGAACGCCACATCGCTCCCATAACCACCCACACGGCCGCATTCTGGACCAGTTGGAGCCGCCAGGTGCTCCTCAAGGGGAGACCCATGTAGAGAGCATTACAGTAGTCCAGGCGGGAAGTGATGAGGGTATGAGTGACCGTGCGTAAGTAGTCCCAATCTAGAAAGGGACGCAACTGGCGGATCAGGCGAACCTGATAAAAAGTCCTCCCGGCCACAGCCGTCAAATGCTCTTCTAAAGACAGCCGTGAATCCAGGAGGACACCCAAGTTGCGAACCCTCTCTGTGGGGGCCAACGACTCACCCCCAGTAGTCAGTGATGGCACCAACTGACTTTATTGGGATGCCGGAAACCACAGCCACTCGGTCTTGAATGGGTTGAGCCTGAGTCTGTTTCTCCCCATCCAGATCCGCACGGCCTCCAGGCACTGGGACATCGCTTCAAGGGCATCATTGGGGTGGTCCGGGGTGGAGATGTACAGCTGAGTGCCATCAGCGTACTGATGGTACTTCACCCCGAAACCTATGGATGATCTCACCCAGGGGCTTCACATAAATATGGAACAGAAGGGGCAAGAGGACCGACCCCTGTGGCACCCCACATATAAGGCACCTCGGGGTCAACCTCTGCCCCCCTGCCAACACAGACTGTGACCGGTCGGAGAGAAAGGAGGAGAACCACCGCAACACAGTGCCCCTCACCCCCAACTTTTCCAACTGGTGCAGCATGGTACCATGGTCGATGGTATCAAAAGCCGCTGAGAGGTCTAACAGGACCAGGACAGAGGAGCAACCCCTGTCCCGAGCCCTCCAGAGATCATCAACCAATGCAACCAATGCCGTTTCCATGCTGTACCCAGGCCTGAAGCCTAACTGGAACGGATCCAGATAAACTGTTTCATTCAAGTGCTGGGGAAGCTGTCATGCGACCACACTCTCAACAACCTTTGCCACAAAGCGAAGGTTGGAGACTGGACGATAGTTAGCTAACACTGCCGGGTCCAGGGAAGGCTTCTTGAGGAGTGGCCTCATCACCGCCTCTTTCAAGGCGGCGGAAAAGTCACCCTCACTCAACAAAGCATTTATAATCCCCTGGAGCCAGCCTCGTGTCATCTCCCAAGAAGTCAGCACCAACCAGGAGGGACATGGATCCAACAAACATGTGGCCACATTCAGTCTACCCAGAATCCTGTCCACGTCCTCGGGAGTCACAGGGTCAAACTGTGAAATATGAATCTCTAATAAATGTAGCTTTGAGGAACTTCAAGCCTCGGATTTTTCTTTCGTTGGGGTGTTACTTGGAACCCTGGCACACTGAGTACTGAAGTGCCACTATAGATAGGTGGAAATGGATCATATTTTAAATCATATTGTATTTATGCAGAAATATTGAAAATTCAAATGGATTCACACATTTTTAAACACCACTATATTCTACAACAGATGACTGTCATTCTCATATAAATCTTTAAAATATTTCAGCATTTCTTCAATTCGGTTTTTATCTCAAATATATATTACTTTTTTTAAAATTCCATTCACCCTGTTGGACCTCTTCTTTCAGTTCTTTTCTTTCTTTTTTTTAATTGAAAAAGTTTTTCAAATACAGATTTCCCCCCTTTCCCCCCCTAACCCCCCTCCCCCTCCCCTCCCCCCATGGCTTCTCCAAAATAAAATCCAAATTGATATCAAATTATATAATACCTTACCATCTTTTTACACCCCCCCATATGCTAACCATTTCTTTCTAACATTATTATTATATCCCCCCTATACTATACATTTCAAAGCAATCTTCAGCTATAAAATTATATAATAAATCCTAATTTGGCATTTATTCAACTCATAATCTACCCATTTCCTCCACCCCCATACATATATCTCTTAATTCAAATCTTTTACGTATATTAATATCTGAACATAACATCCCTTTTCCTAAACTAAACAATCAGTAACCTAACCTATCTCCACCCATTTTCCTACCATACATAATATTTTTAATATCTTTGTTCTTCTGCCCACACCACACCACTGAAAGATATTTCCATATATAAATAAAATCCTCAAATGACTTTAAATTTGTAATCCATATAGTATCTTCTGTAATGTCTTTCAACTGGATTATTAATTCCATCGCCCATGTTAGGGTAACATCAAGTTCTGCTTCCAACAGTATATTCAGTATCTTCAATTACCATCTGCCCCCATCAATAATAAGTGTTTTCGTATATAAAAAACCACCCAAGTGACTTTATATTTATATTCCATGTAGTATCTTCTGTAGTGTCTTTTATCTAGATTATTAATTCCAACCACCTCGTTAGGGTAACAACCAGATCTTCTGCATGCCCCAATCCCGTAGTTCTCTTGCTTTATAACTCAACATATACGTAATCCATTTTTCAAAGAGTCCAAAATAGAAAGTTCCAATCCGCTCAATCAGAGGCCATCTTCCACATCCCAAAAGCACCAGCACTGCAGAGAACTGTTATTCTTCTCAAAATAGTATAAGTCAGTAATTTGCCTCAGTTATATTTTCATGTATCAGCCTTCTATAAATCCCGCTTATTATATTTAATTGTCTCTTAAGTAACTGGCATTAGTCTGTTGGCTCAAAAAAAAGAGAGAATTTTTTTTTGTTTAGTTTAAATTTTTTTAGTTTTGTAGAACCTGCTTCTTCTTTTCTTAACTTGTTGTGGTTTAGATCTCCATCCTGATTGCCTTTCTAGGACTTGTATATCAGCTGATTGAATTCCATGCTGGTCTGTAACTTGATAAGACATCAAATCGAAATCCAAAGCCGCCTCTCTTATATTTATAGATAATCGAGCTATAGCCTCTGAAGGAGAATCCAAAAGCGGGTCGTCCAAAAGGGCCTCTGTAACTTGTTGTTTTTCCATTACCTCATCTCCATCTGCTTAGCCTGAGTTTCAATCTCTTGTTCATTTTGCTTTTCTTTATCCCCCTCCTGTGTTCCTAACACTGATGGCATACGTGGAGATGTTGGATCCATTTTAAAAACCTTGTAGTAAAATTCTTCCACTTTTTCAACAGTATTTAGTTGATATCTTTCTCCTTGATATCTCAATATTATACCAACTGGAGCATCCCACCTAAATGGGATGTTTTGTTTCTTTAGCTCAGTCACCAAAAATCCAAAGTCCTTTCTATCTTTTAACGTCTTGGATGGCAGCTCTTTATATATCCAAATCTTCCTTCCATTCATTTCTAGAGTGGAGTTAAAAGACTTTTGCACAATATCATTTCTTATTCCTTTATCAGTAAAGTAAATCACCACATCTCTAGGCAACTGCCTTTGCTTTGCCACCCAAGAGTTTACTCTGTAGGCCTTATCAATCTTACAGGATACCTCTTCAGGACTAACCTTTAAAATCACAGCCAGAACTTCAGCAGACATCTTTCTCAAGTCATCTCTGTTATTTTCCTGTATTCCCCTCATTCTGACCGCAAATTCCATGGTTCTGTATTGCATCATTGTGACTTCATTTTCAATCCTTTGTTTTATATTATCTGCATTGTAAGTCTTGTGATCAGCTTCCTTTATTTTAGACTTTACTTCTGAGCTATTTTCTTGAATATTTATCAAATCATTTTCAATTCTTTGTATTTTATTATCCAGATTATGAATCTTATAATCAGCTTCCTTCATTTTAGACTCTATTTCTAAGTTAATATCTTTATCCATCTTTATAATTATTTCTGAAAAGCTTTTCAAAGCTGTTACAATATATCGTTTCAGATTATCATACTTTTCTTGTACCAACTCTTTAATTTCCTGTCTGAATTTTTCAAGATTCTGGTTCACAATCTCATCACGTCTTGCCATCTCCTCCAAAACAAATTCCTTTAGGTCTTTAAAGCCATTCTTCTGCATCTGCAAGCTCAAAACTTGTTCATGTGATTTGTAAATGGGGGAACCCCCCCCCACAGCTTGGTTGTCTGGCTTTGTCAGTTTTAATGCCATCCTGTCACACAAACAAACTCTTTTTAAAGAAAAAGACTTCTCTCCAAACAATATCAATATCAAGTCTCTAAGAAGGAAGAAGCATGAAATAGGAATTTTTCTCTTCAGTTCTAGCCAGTGCTATTGTTTCAGATACTTTGTAACGTATTAAACTATTCAAACGGAAGGACTTTCGCTTTCAGCTTTCTTCTCAAGCCTCAGCCAGTCGCCATTTTAAACTTTCTTTCTTCGCTTTTAAAATCACTCATAGGGTTGTTAGAAATACTTGCAATTTAGAGTCCCAGATCCAGATTTCATCCTGTTTGTTCAGACAATCTGTTAGTTTTCGTTGATTGGGTTGGTCCCATCTCCTGGCTCTGCGAAACGCAGAGTTCCCCCGAAGCCCGGAGCAGCGGCGAGCTGGATAGGGAGCCACATTCTGCTTCTTCCCCAAGAGTAAAAAAAACTCTGGGGAGTTCGCAGAGGGCTCTACCTGTTCTCGCCAGCTCTCTCTCATGTCTCCTCAAGGAGACGGAGTTTTTCGAGCCGTCTCTCAGCTGTAGAGACGGCTCTTACGGGCGATGAGGCGGGCGGTCCCGAAAGACCGTCTGGCGGCGACGGAAGCCAAACCGGAAGCCTTCTTTCAGTTCTTTTCAATCACTTCTACAACATTTTTAAAATATCTATCACACTTAGCATTCTTTTTACTTCTTTTAATCTTAAATGTTTTCTTCTTTTGATGACTTTACTTGCAAATGTTTCTCTCTACAGTATAATATTAATATATTTCTCTCCTTGCTGCAGTTTTACAGTGCATTTTGTTGTAAAATCCCTACATACATATACATCAGTGGTGGGCAGGGGTGGGTTCTACTTACCTTTACTACTGGTTCGCAACGGGATCGTGTGCATGTGGTTGCTTCGCTTTCATGCATGCCGAGCTTCTGCGCATGCGCAGAAGCTTCTGCACATGCACAGATTGCCTATGACAACATCCGGGAAGGTGGGCGAAGCCTTCCACCAATTTTACTACCAGTTCTTGCTAACCTGTCTGAACTGGGGACAACCCATCACTGGTGGTGGGTTTCAAATAGTTCCACCACCAGTTTGCCGAAAATGTGAGTGCACATGTGTGTACTCACTTTTGTTGCCACCAGTTTAGACATTAATGGCTGTGTGTTGCATTATTTTGAGGGGGCAGCACATTTACACTGTTACACAAGCTGTATACTCACTACTTTACATTGTAGCCAAGTATCATGTCTTCCAGGGAAGGGGAGGGGAGGGGAGGGGAGGAGAGGAGAGGAGAGGAGAGGAGAGGAGAGGAGAGGAGAGGAGAGGAGAGGAGAGGAGAGGAGAGGAGAAAGGCAAGCACCAGGGCAACTTTCTTGGAGAGCTGCTCTGCCATGTAATTGCAGTGGACGTTCTGTGTAGCTGCTCTTACAGTATAACCTGGAAAGAGGAACCCAAGCCAGTTAATTTATATAATAAATTGGCTTGAGTTGCCAAGGTGATGTGAAGTCACGTGGCAGTTAGTTTCACCTGAGGACAGCCATAGATTTCATGTTATCCTCTATCTATGGAAGTGACTTAAAACTATCAGTTTTAATATCATTGACAATATCATTCTAGGAAAAGAGGATAAAATGTTATCAAGGATATATAAACTTCTAATAGACTATTGGATAGGGGATGAAATAGTTAAAGACTCTATGATTGCCTGGGGGAGAAATATTGGTTATCCAATTGATTTGACCAAATGGGAAGAAATCTGGCTCAAACATATGAAACTCCTGTGGGCAACATCAAATAAAGAAAATGTGTACAAGATGCTGTATAGATGGCACCTTCCACCTGCCCGTCTTTCTAAAATGTATTCAAATCTCTCACCAAACTGTTGGAAGTGTGGGGAGATCGGCATCTATTTCCACATGTGGTGGACCTGTTTCAGGACGAGGGAATTCTGGAAAACCATACAGGCATGGATTATGGAAATCACAGGTTATAACCTAATTCTGAAACCAGAGTACTATCTACTGAATATTAGGCCAGATAATATAGGCACAAATATATGGTGTCTGTGTGTATTTATCACCACGTCAGCAAGAATATGTTTTGCCCAACATTGGAAGGGGAAAGACCTGCTGGCTGAAGATTTGATTTTGGAGAAAATTTTGGATTATGCGGAAGCCGACAGACTGACTAAAGCATTGTGAGATCAAAAGGACTCCGTATATTTCCAATGTTGGGACAAATGGTATGTTTGGTTGAACAACAGACACCCAAAAAGTCAAGTATAACCAGGACTATGCTTAATATTTGTTAAATTTGACTGAAGCCTACATACTGTAGAAAGTATAAATATCATGTAAAGTTTCTGTCGCGATCATTTGTTTGACTATTTTTTTTTGTTTGATGTATTGTTTTAAATAAATAAATAAATAAAAAATTTACAATGAAAAAAACTATCAGTTTTCTTGGGAAATACATTGTTAATTCCATTTCAATCTGTTTGTGGAATTCTTGGTAGAATCTACTGTATTCATTTTTTAATATAGATTCAAAATATAGATTGTTTTATTTTCACAACCATGTCCATTCATCACATCGAAGGCCAGATGCTTATAGAAGCTGATAGATAGCTCTCTCCTTCCCTCCGAAACCTCACAACCTCACAATTTTTAAAATTATTGGTTAATTAGTTTTCCACTTCATCCCCAAAAATTCAAGTCTCAGAAAGTACTCATATTTTTAGAAAGTAAAGAACTCAAGAGTGCAAACAAAATGCATTGTCGTTCATCATTAACTTCATCGACAAGGAAAATGTGCTAACAAAACTCTGTTGCTCTTTCTTTTTCTTCCAAACTTTTGTAGCTGCTCATCTTGTATCAAACAAAAGCTCACAACCAAAACAACATCCACATAACACTAAAAATATTAAAACCATAAGAATCAAAATCAAACTAAACTAAAGCAACATGTGTACTTCCATGCCCATTCTTTCAAAGGTTCAGACAGTATTTGCAGGAGGCTGCGAGCGATATGTTAGTTCTGAGTGTGAGAGGCAGAAGCCCTTTGCCTCCCCCTTCACTGACTCAAGAGTATTAGACTTTAGCAGCGCAGGACTGCATTGTGCATTTCGCCACTCTCCATCAAAAGTTTAGCTGCATCCTCCCCCGACTTTTTTTTACAGCTGGTGTTTCCTTCCTCAAAAAAGAGTGGCCCTAATTGGTTAACGCTGTGATTTGTTTCCCTTCAATCGCAACTGCGGGTGGCCTGTGTGTGACTTGGTTGGTCCCCAGGGCAACGGGACGCTGCTGTCGCCGCGGTAATGGAGGGGAGCTGAGCCAAGCTCCTGCGTTAGTCTTGGGGGAAAGAAGACACGAGTGGGCGGGAGGGCGCGCGCAGCAGAGGCAGGTGAGGTGTCCGGGCTCAGAGTTCGGAGGACAGGAGAGAAAACAAAGGCGTAATTAAGCCATCAAAGCGTCGGGAAGGGATCCCAAGGATAGGAGACGCAGAAGTGCCCGGCAATAAGCTTTGTTGTAAGGAGTTTCACTCGACTCTCCCGCTTGTATTGGCGGTGGCGATGGAGGACGACGAAGACGAGACAGTTCAGGAAAAAAGTTTCGCTGAAGATGAGCGGGTGCAGTTCGTTGGCCTCCGCCTGGCCCATTTGTTAAGGCTCAAAGAAGACAAATGGGACGAGTTTCTGAAAGAAGAACAGAACCAAAAGCTCGTGACTGACTTTTTAGAGAGTAACCACCCGGATTTCTTGGCCTTCTACCTCTCTGTGGCCGGAGGATTGGCTATGGAGACAAAGGTAAAAGGAGGGAATATGGTTTCCTACACAGTTGCTGTTCTTAAACTAGTTTTCTAGTTTTCTGTTTGGGGGCTATTTCCGCATCCAGTCACATGGATTTTAAAAGGTGGAGGGAATGGGGAACTTAATAAATAAGCAAATGCATAAATCCACTTGCAGGGACTATCTACTGAATAATGGGATATAATTTTCCTACAGTTAGAATGGCAATTAGTTCTCCATATGAAAGACAAACTATCACTGATGCAACTATGGACACTGCTAGACCTGTTCGTATGGGCTTGTCCACTTGTAGTCTTTCTTTCACAGTACCAATAGATAGTTTCCAGGGTGGAGGAGAAGAGCCTTTTCCACTGTGGACCCTGCCTTGTGGAAATTTTGCCATCAGAGATCTGCTCCCATCTACTGACCTTCGGAGGAGCCCAAAATTTAGTTTTTCTGAAGCCGATAGGGATGCTCCTTGCTGGAGATGGAATAAGACCACTTCAGCCCTGAGTGTGCAGTCTCCTTGATCTTAGTTCATATGTAACTTTAAAAATTGTTTTTATATTTATCATTTCTTATTGTTTATAAACTCCAGAACAACCATACTGGTGAGATGTGTGGTGTGTAAATGTAATTGATAGCTAGAAGATAGATAGATAGATAGATAGATAGATAGATAGATAGATAGATAGTATGCATATGTACTCTTTCCTATGAATGATTGGATTTAAATTTTTAATTCATTTTTTTTCCATTTAGGAAAGTTGGCAGGGATTTAAGGGGTAAAATAAACTGCTCGCCCAAATTAGGCTTATATTTTCTTGGGTGGACAGGAAGGAAGTTTAATCTTGCAAGATTTAAAGTCTTAAGTAACTCTCAAAAACTTTTAAAAATTGTACCACTTTCAAAAACTTTAGCTCATCACTGTGATGTCACACACTTTGGTGACATCACAGTGCCACCAATTATAGTCCTCAGGAAGATTTGACACAACATGGGGCTTTCAAGAAGCAGGTGGAACACCCTTGATGTTCATACGTTTTAGAGGCAAAAGTGATCATGAATAAGGTATGTTAAGCATCGAATGGCCCTTTATACAGTATGATATAGCAGGAAATATAAACCTGCATATCTTTATGTGCATAATATATATGGCATATTGTATGGCATAGGGCAAGAGTCCCCAACTCCCATGCTTTGGACATTCAGAACCAGGCTGTGGTTTTTATAAAGAATCAACAGAACTGGACCAAATATTAACAGGGGCAGATGAAAAACTAATTTAAAAAACTTATAACTACTTATTGAGCATTAAAATGGAAGAAGAGCAAGTAAAGGAAACAATGATAGTGTTGGCCAAACATTTTGGCTATACTATAGAATTAGATAAATGGCAGAAATAGTGGGATAGGAATTACAAATTAACAGTATCGACTGCATTAAAAAAACTATATAAAATGTTTTATAGATGGCATTTTCCACCAGCAAGATTGGCAAAGATGCTAAGTGCTGGAAATGTAATCAGATATCGGGTTCGTACTATCACATGTGGTGGACATGCCCAAAGGCAAAAAAATATTGGACAAAAATATGCACATGGTTGGAAAAAATAGTAAAGCAACACATAGACTTAAAGCCAGAAATATTTTTGTTGGGCATTCTACCAGAAAAATATAATAAAGGGAATAAAACATTTAATCTTACATGTGTTAACTGCAGCTAGAATTGTGTTTGCACAACAATGGACAAATGAAGAGATCCCTACAGATGAAAATGTTATTAAAAATATTAGACTGTGCAGAAATGGATAGACTAATGTTCAAAATTAAGGAGAAGGAATAAACAATACTTTTTAATAGGATTTGTTTTATCAATGGCTAATTAGCAGAAACAGGTTAGAAACTTAAAAGCATAAGGAAATGATTAACTAAACTGAAGATTTATTAAAATGGATAAGCAAACATTATTATTATATGATTATCACTAATGTTGTTATTACTAATGTTTATCATTAATGTTATTTATTTATTTATTTATTTATTTATTATTCAAATTTCTATACCGCCCTTCTCCTTTCGGACTCAGGGCGGTGAACAGCCAAAATAAAACATTTATACATAAAGTGCGATTAAAAATAGATTTAAAATAATTAAATTTGGCCCATAGTTTAAAATTTATCAATTTAAAATCCATATCAAAATTTAAAATCAACCATAAAATCATAAAATCAAAAGAGACCGGCTAACTGAAAGAGATGAGTTTTTAGGGCCCGACGAAAAGTCCGGAGGTCGGAGATCACTCGTATCTCTGGGGGTAGATTGTTCCAAAGGGTAGGTGCCATCACAGAGAAGGCTCTCCTCCTGGGGGTTGCCAGCCGGCATTGTCTAGCTGACGGCACCCTGAGGAGGCCCTCTCTGTGGGAGCGAACTGGCCGGTGGGAGGCTATTGGTGGCAGAAGGCGGTCCTGTAAGTTGTGAATGTTATTGTTATTATTACTATTTCTAAAAAACAATTGAACTCAGACAACACATTGTTCATATAGACATTGAATTTTTATGTTTACTATTTTAAAAAAAAGGAAAAAGAACCAGGCCATGGAAGTGATGGGCGAGCACACATGTGCAGCTCCATGTATGCACTTGTACCCAACAGCACCCATTTTGTAAGCCCTACACCAGTCCCCCAAAGTCCAAAATGTATGGGGCCAAAATTTTTGGATTCTTTTAAGAGCTAAAGGAGTTTAAGGCATCTACCACCACCACCCCACAAGATTCCACTTGTAATGAAATGTTTGGATGACCTTCATGGAACAGCAATGCTGCCTTGAAAGCCAACAAGAATGGCAGGAGCCTACAGTGATTTAACAATTAGAGGAAAAAAACCTTAGGCAGGCATGTCCTAATGGGTCAAGCAGTTTAAAGTGGTGGTGGGAAGTTTGTACCCTCAAGAGTCTGTTAAATAATTCTGCTAATTCTATAATAAAGTAGAATTAATTCATATAGTTTGGTTTCCTATCTGGTTACCTGATATCAGTCGGAAAGTACCTGGGTCTTTCCAAGTTTCTTTCTCTGACCGTTAAGCCACTATGGGTTCTCCCTCTCTTATCTGATTGTTTCCTAGGCAGCATCTCTTCCCCTCATTCTTCAAGGTCATTCAGACATTTCATTACACACCTTGATTTCAGTGAATGAGATCTACAGCACTTGGACCTACTATGAATATAGCAATAAATCAGCCATTGTCTGCAAAAAGTTTCCCACCTCCAACCTATGAAAATATAAAATTCTACAGAGTCTCATGTAGCATGAATCCTTTTCTTTCTAGAGTTAAACCTAAATAGTTGCAAAGTATTGGCCAGAGCTATAATGTAAAACAATAGCTCTACAGTGGGATAAATCATGGGTTTATTTTCATTATTATTAGTAGTATGTCTCTTTCTAATTTAGATACCAAGTGTTATAAAACATAAACTTGTATGGGTTATGAAGACTGCAAATAGCATTGGAACAGAAAACTACAAGGAAGACCTCAGATTGTCAGAACTGTCTGGGATACCCTTGGAGCATGTAATTGTGTTCTTAGAGAAGGTAATGTTTGTTTGTTTGTTTTGTTTTGTTTTGTTTTGTTTACATATAGCATTTACAAATCATGTTTTCTGTAGAAGCTCAAGACAGTACACATAATGATCTCCCTTCAGTTTTTTCTGTGAAATAGATAGTTGGGAGTCAAAATTTGGCCCAACATCAAGCATTGAATTTCAGTATTTAGCAAGGACTGGAATCTAGATTCCCTATTTTAACATTATTTCAAAGGACTTCTATTTTTTAAAACTCTTAGTTCTTATATGGAGTGCAAGAGTATTTCGGAGTACTCTTGTACTCTGTATATTCAGTAATAGACAAATAACTTTATAAAGTTAATTTAAAGGAACTTAAAAAACAATTATTTTGCAATATGTTATTCTTACATCTGTTTTAGTAGACAAGTTGTCAAAAAGCTGCTTCTTTTGGGAGAATACTAGATTTCTATCTTCTGAATATTTTCATTTTTAAAAAATAAAGTTTATGGAAACTCTTGTTTAGCAACATTATAAAGACAGCATTTATAATTAAGGGAATTATGGTAGAATTTTTTTTTAATATTTTGAATTCTGTAGACCACTGAGAGACATGGTGAAATCAGCCAGAATAACATTGTAATATTTTTCAATGTTATAAAGAATGTTTGAAATCTGAAATGCAATCTTGTCCCAAAGGTGCTTTTTCAAGAGGCAACTGCACTTTCTTTGAAGATGTTTTGCTCCTTATCCAAGAAACTTCTTCAGCTCTGACTGGATGGTGGGGAGTGCAAGTATTTACACTCCTTGCAGACAGCTGGTCATTTGCATTCTTCTAGCAAGTTGTTAAGGCCACCTGGAGGTTTATTTGTGTCATCAGGGTCACCTGAATAGTGCAAATGGTTGCAGAGCCTTCTTGGAACTTTGAAAGGGTTGTGTTGTAGAATGGAGATATATGGTGTCATATCCCTCCCTCTTTGTTGAGAGAGGGCTGTTCAATTTTGACATAAATGGCCTCTTTGACCCCTCTTTCAAACCAACAATTGTCTCTGTCCAAAATGTGGACTTCAAATGCAAATGGACTGCTGAATCTAATCCTGATGGGTTTGTTCCAGGGGTGGTATTCACTTACCTTTGCTACTAGTTCACAAATGTGAGCATGCGTGGCTTGTTTCGCTTACACACACCACCTCTGCGCATGTGCAGGGCCATCCATGCATGCACAGAGCATCAAAAATGTGGATAAATGGGATGTGTTTACATCCTGGTGGGTAGGCGGAGCCAACCAAAGCCACCACTACCAGTTCGCCCGAACCGGATAGAACCCGCTAAATACCACCATTGATTTGTTCTCCTATGTTTTGTCATGTGTTTATGAAGTGGTTGTTTTGTTTCCCCAATGTACAGATCTGCACATGGCTCACTGCATTGTACTGCATATACCACATTGCTCAGTTTGTGCCTGGATGTTTTATCCTTCGGGTGGACAATCTTCTACCTTAGTGTATTCTTGGACTTAAAGTGTGGACATATGTTGTGTTGGCTAAAGATCCTCCGGAACTTTTCCAGTATTCCTGCAATGTATAGAATGATAAAGTTGCTTTGTTTATTGTTCTCTTCATGCAGAAAACATGCAGTAAAAAGTGCAGTATATAAATGCTGAAAAAAATAAGATAGGGAGTAAATCAATGCTTAGTCATTGAAAGTTAGACAGCTTAGTGCTAGTCATGGTCTCCCAGTGCAGGAGGTGAAGGGAAAATGGAAGAATGCTATGTACATGGCTTTGAACTTCTGCAGGAAATAAATAAATGCTTTTGTCCTACAGGTTCACAGGTCAATAGGAAATATAAGCAGCAAATGAAAGAGATATAGGTGATAGTATAGTGTTGTGACTAGACAATATGCTTTAAAAATATTGATTACTGTCAGACTAAAAGGATAAAATACATATTCACATAATTAATAAAAGTTTTTTTGAAGCTTCTATTAACAGAATGGAAAACTTCTAGACGTTATGGTCTTTAATTGCTATCTTTAATGTAATTTTTTTGTATTTTATATATAGATGTGTGTGTGTATGTACGTATGTATATGTACATATGTGTGTGCTTGTGTGTGTATGCATACAAGACCACAATAAAAGTTTACCTACCTAGCTACCTAATGCAACATTAATATTGCATACTAATTAGAGCCAGAAACTCTCCCCCCACCAGAAAGCATTTTCATCATGATTTACCTATTTAGTTGTCTTAAGAATTATATATTTCAAAAATCCTTTAGCTGGGCAGTCTGTTGTGTATTAGGTTTTTTTTTTCCTTAATTGACATAATATTTGAAAATAAAATCACATGAGACATTGAGCTAATAATATGAAGAGTATTGTCTGCAAGCACATTGGGACCTGTGTGTAAAAGGATGGCACCCATCTCACAGTGCTTGAGATTTCTGATCTTACTGTTGAGTGCTCTTTTGTTCTTAACTTATTTCTAAATTGCATGTTCATTTAGAGTACAATTTGTTCTGAAGCTGACGTAAGTTTGCATTTATCACTATGGAAGATGTATTGCAACAAACAAACTTTTGGAATGTTATAGTTACAGATCATAGTCTTACTGGAACTGTTTGATTGGTATATGACACATAGATCAAACATTTCACAATGTCAAAAGTGCTTTTGATCAAATATTTAACATTTCTGAGTATCATTGAAGAACAATCTTGTATTAGAGACCAAATAATTAAAAAAAAGTCTTGCAGAATGAATAGGAGACAGATTTTCATTTCATAATCAGTTCAGTATAAAATGTTTATCACTAAAAACACAATTCAGTTTGTATTAGTATTGGGCTTAATATTTACAGTTCTTAGAATATATTTGGTATTCAAAGTAATTTAACTCATTTTTTTTGACAGAGGAGGATATCAGAATCAGACACCAAAACCAATATAAGGAAGTTGTTGAATTAGCTGTAATCATTTAGAATCTATTGCTTCATAAACTCATTCAAATTTCATTTAAAATTTAGATTTCGCTATACAGTAAAGAAAGATTAATAGCTGTTCATATAATTAATTTGAATCTTGGGTTGCTTTCCATGGATTGAAGGGGCTTCAATCCAGTGTCATGAAATTTGCATAGCAAAGAAAATACAGTTTATTCCTCTAGTTTAAATCCTAAATGTACAGTATGAAATCCAATTCAAGAAATTATTTCCTGAATTGGACAAGGACAAGGATAATGTTTCACCAAAGCTATATGCTTTGGTGCATACAGCCCACCAAAGCCATTAATCTAGCCCATGCAGGACCACGAGGCTGCCCCGTCCACATCGGCCCATCCACTCGCCGGCCTCCAGCTTTCAGCCAAGTATAGGACTTCGCGAGCCCCATGGGTTGGACCTGGAAGGTAAGGCCAACATTTTTGGCCTGCAGAATGCTTCTGGTGGCAGGGGAGGTGAAAATTGCGACGCACGGAGGCCCCGGGGTGTCCACACACCCCGTTTTTGAGCTCTCCCACCTCCAGAATTTAGACAGAGAGAAAGAGAGAGAGATAGACAGAGAAAGAAAGAGAGAGAGAGAGATAGACAGAAAGAGAGAAGAGGGGAAAGAGAGAGAGACAAGACACACAGAGAGAAAGAAAGAGAGAGAGAGAGAGAAAGAAAGAGAGACAGAGACAGAGATAGAAAGAGAGAAGGAGTGCTAGAGAGAGGGGGAGAGAGAGAGGGAGGGAGGGAGAGAGAGGAGAGAGACTTGTTGATTGTAAGCTCCTTGGGACTAAGATGAATTGTGGCAAAACTTGAGTTTCCTGACTCCTAAACAACTGAAAAAACCATCTAGTAAAAAGAAAAGTCAACCAAAAGAGCAACATGCAAACAAAAGCAAACAAAACACTCCCAGGAGCAATACAAATTAAAGTTTAATTTGTTTGCATTGTTTCATGGACTGCTAAATTGGCCACACCCACCCAGTCACATGACCTCCTAGCCACGACCACCCAGCCAGTCCGGCCCCCCAACAGTCGGAGGGACCATAAATTGGCCCCCTGTTTAAAACGTTTCAGGACCCCTGTTTTAGAGATAATCCCCACAGCATGCATTTACAGAATGAAATGAGAATTGGAAAGTAATGTTACTAAGAGTGAATCAAACTTAATCCTTTTTTCAGCTAAGCCAGTCTGTAAATCATTTTTAAATCAGATAGAAAATTCACAACAGTTATCTTTTTACTCTGTTTTCCCAATCAGTGTTACTGTTTTAGGGTAATAGATGGCAATTGTTGAGGTGATAGGGTAATTATTTTATGGTAATAGTAGAAATGATGGAACCTCATATTTTGTCTGAATCCATACTTATTAGCGAGACCAAATGGAAGCTGAATATAATGTGTCTGTCTTCATATGTATTCTAAAGACATGGTATACCATGTAATGGATCTGATAGTTTTGTGTTGGCCATAAGAACACTGATTGCTGTTAGATGATAGTACAGCATAGTAGGTAACAGTTTAGCATTTGCAAACCTGTATTGAGTTTCCATTTTGAAATATATTGAAGCCACAATATTATCAGTGTATCTCTCTATATAAGAATAAAAACAGAATACAGATGAACAAATGTAAGCCTTTTTGGTGTAAAGTTATAAAATACATAATGCAAGGATATCCTGTTTTTTAAATAGTCTTCCTGTGAGTTATCAATGCATAATGTTTCATTTTAAAAGTTAACATAATTGTTTGAGGGTGTTTAAGAAAGAAAATTGTTTGAGGGTGTTTATGAAAGAATATAACAACAAAAATTAAACAGGACTTCAAAAAGAAGGTAAGTTTTAATGATTCTTTATATCACTGACATCTTGTTCTTTCTGCTACTAGGTTGTAGTTCCTGTTCTTTCCAGTAAGAAAAATAACGGATCTTGGCCACATGTTATTTCCCAGGATATGGAGCGACATATAGAGATAATTAAAAATAAGACCTATGTTATGAGTGGAATTGTGTCTGGGAAAATTCTTCTTCCTCTTCCAACAATTGCAACAAAGACTGATTTGCAGGATATGTGCACTGAAAATAAGTAAGGAGTGTACATATATATGTAATGGAATGTATGAATGTCTTTGGGAATGGGGGGAAAAGATGCTACCTAGGAAACAATCAGACAAAAGAAGCAGGAGCCTTCCAATGGCTTAATAGAGAAAGAGACTTGGGAAGGATCTGGTCTAATGGATCAAGCAGTTAAAGTGTAAGCAGAAAATTTGTACATTGAAAATTTCAAGATTCTGTTAATATAACATCACAAGAAAATAGAAATAATCTAAAACAGAATCGTAGGGCTGGAAGGGACTTGGAGATCCTCTAGTCCAGGGGTGTCAAACTCGATTTCATTGAGAGCCACATCAGGGTTGTGTTTGAGCTCGGTGAGGGCGTGGCCAGGTGGGCATGGACATGGTGGGCATGGCCAGCTCAATGTTACTCGTGTTGGGGGCACTTGTGGCTGAGGGATCCACTTTTGCTAGTAGTTTGTTTTGCTAGCACTCTGTCAGGGAAAACAGAGCTCAGGGGCCCCTGTGTGGTCCCCACCCCAAGTTCCATTTTTGGCTGTGATGGCCTCCTGCAGACCTCTGCCAATGAAAAGGGCCACCACGTGCGGCCCTTCCAAGCTCCGTTTTTGCTAGCAGGGGCATCGTGGGCCAGTCCTTTGATGTTTCCAGGGTGACCCCACAGGCCAGATCTAAGCACCCCATGGACTGGATATGGCCCCCAGGCCTTGAGTTTGACACCCCTGCTCTAGTCCAAACCCCTATTTGAGGTAGGAGCCTTAATTGACTGCCAATCAAATAGTTTGGTCTGCTTTTGAAAGCCTCAGTGCATTCATTACTCCAGGAGGCAAGCTATTCCACTGACTAATTGATCTGACTATCATAAAATTTCTCCTTACTTCTAGATCGGATCTCTTTTTAATGAACTTCCACCCATTACTTCTTGTTTGGTGTCTTAGAGAATAAGTCAATCTTCTCTTCTTTGTGACAGCCTCTCAAGTACTGGAAGACATATCATGTCCCCATAATCCTCTTTGATAGACATATGTCTCTGTTTCTGTCTCTCTCTCTCTCTCTCTCCCTCCCTCCTCTCTCTCCATATCTATCTATATAGGGATAAAGTGCCAATCAGTGTTATTAATGTAGTATCAGACAAAAGGATATTTACGTGATTCTTTGGAGAAGAGAAATTCTGTCAATCACAACTTCCATGGCCTTCCCAGTACACAAACACTAAATGGGCAACAGAATCTCTTCTTTTTCTTTTTCTTTTTAAAAAAGTTTTTAAAATGGCTCTAGGTGTTTCAGGATGTTTTGTCTTGTTCTTCAAGGACAGATTTCTGGGAATATTCAGGCAGCATCTGGCAGCCTAGGAGGAATCCAGTACACAGACCTCCCTCTCCACTAGCTGGGTGATATTTTTGCAGCCTTTAATCACTTTCCTTATAACTGAATTCTGTACTGATTGACTTTTTTTAAGGCTATGCTAGTATTATTATAATTTTAACTGGGTACAGCAGTTGGGTTGTTCACTGCATAGAGTCCTAGTTGATTGGAGTTGCAATCAGACTTGATACCCTGAAATACCATAAATAAATAACCTCCCTCTTTTATAAAAGATTTTTAATTTTTAAATATCCTTTAGTATTTTATACATTCAATTTTAAATTGGTTTTAAAAGTTTGGGGTTTTAAATTTATCGGAGCCAAAATTATTTAATTTGATTTTATCCTACTTTTAAATTTTGTATGTATGTGTTTTATTGTTTGGCTGTGCACCGCCCTGAGTCCTTCGGGAGTAGGGCGGTATAGAAATCAAATCAAATAAATAAATAAATAAAAATAAATGCATCTATACTGATCCTCCAATGAATGCAATTTATTAATAATGCTTCATTTTAAAGGTTAGATTATTTTTAAAAATTAGAAAACTTTATAGATTATAAGATAACTAGTGGCTACGGAAAACGACAGGTATATATATTTTAGTATCAGAGATTATTTGCTTCTTCTCAGTGTCAGTTTTTGGATACACAAGTAGGAATGTGCAGTTGCACCTACCCTTTGTTTAGCCACTGTGGCAGAATTTCTGGTTGGATTATTCTTGGATCAAAACCAGCACATTTCTTGATATACTCTTATAAGAATAAGGAAAATAGAGCTATATTAAGGATAGATAAAAGGGAAGCATTTGTTATATGAAAGAATGGCTTGACTGTAGAGTTGTTATATCCACATCACAAATCCAATTGACAGAAGACCTTGACTTTAAGTTTGATTTTTGAAATGCCCTTGTAATGCTAATATCATCTCAGAACATATACTTTATTTATCACTGCAAAGAAAAATTCTCTTTATTCAGGGAACTTTTAAAAAGAAAACATTGGAAATTGCTTAATTTGTCAGTTTAACATGTAATTTGTCAAGTCATGTTAAGCAGTACCATCTATTATCAGATAAGAACCAAATAATAAAAGCACAGCACAGAATATAATGCAGTTAGTTTCAGTGTAACTTTAAGCACCTCTAAGCATGATTCTAAGTGTGGTGGCTCAATGGCTAAGATGCTGAGCTTGTTGATCAAAAGGTTGGCAGTTTATTTATTTATTTATTAGTCATATTTCTATGCCGCCCACTCTCTGAGGACTCTGGGTGGCTTACATCAAAGACAGTATACTAAATAGCATATTGCCCCCAACAATCTAGATCCAGTTCAGTAGTTCATATCCTTAGTGCCGCGTAACGGGGTGAGCTCTTGTTACTTGCCCCAGCTTCTGCCAACCTAGCACTTTGAAAGCACATTAGAAAAATGCAAGTAGAAAAATAGGAACCACCTTTGGCGGGAAGGTAACAGTGTTCCATGTGCCTTTGATGTTTAGTCACGCTGGCCACATGACCACAGAGATGTCTTCAGACAGCATTGGCTCTTCAGCTTTGAAACAGAGATGAGCACCACCCCCTAGAGTCAGGAATGACTAGTACATATGTGCAAGGGGAACCTTTACCTTTTAAGCATGGAAAAATCCTTTATTCTCCCTATTTTTCAGACAGAATTCCCAGACAAGGTCAGTACTTCATGAAATAGAATCAATGGTTATCAAGTGGTCATGCCAAATAAAAGACATTTTGGAAAGGAATACAGTTCAACCACCTTTTGACCAAGTTCACCCAGATCCTCAGAGTGAACTTAAGTTTTGGAAAGAAAGAAAAGACAATCTCTTATGTATATATGATCAGGTAGGTAGCTCCTACTCCAATAATAGTTTGTGGCTGTTTTTCAATAATATGTACTGGAAGAGAAAGTGAATATGTTAATTTCTAACCAACAGATGAAGCATCAGATACAAATTAGTCTAACAATGGCTGAAAGCATTCTATAAATTAATGTTCTGCTTTTATTGCAGCTTACTTAGATTTGTATATAGCCTCACAATGTATTTATAAATAAATTATATATACATTTAAAAACTGCTTCAGCCAAGGTGATTCTAAGCAATGTGGAAAAGCAAGAGCTCCAACTAATAAATAGTAACCATAATAAATGAAAGTAATATACAATAAACAACATTATAAATAATTATGATTAAAAATATATTCTTGGCACCAGGAGTTCTACAGCACCCGTAACAGTACAGTTTTGATGACTTTCTAGTAGGACATAAAAAATAAGATCTATTCACTCATTTTATAGTATAGGAAAGAATGACATTTCCTAGTAGTTTCAACATCAACATTTACAAACATCCTATCTGTTCTATACATAAAAAAAACATAGCACTAGCACATAGACTTATATACTGCTTTACAATGCTTTACAGCCCTCTCTAAGCAGTTTAATTATAACAGCATATTATCCCTAACAATCTGGGTCCTCATTTTACTGACCTCAGAAGGATGAAAGGCTGAATCAACCTTGAAATGATCAGAATTGAACTGGCAATAAACAGTGAATTAGCCTGCAATACTGCATTCTAACCACTGCACCACCATGGCTCTTAACATCTATTAAAGGACAATATAACTTTCCCATTTTCTTATCATGTTGACTAAGTGAATGGCCACTACAGTTTTCTGCATTGGTGATGATAGATTTGAAATAACATGTTATGGATAGATCATCATGTAGAAGATCTCTCTCTATGTGGTTGCTAGGAGTCAAAAACAACTTGATAGCACAGTATCGATTAACTATTATTCTCAGCTGCATTCTCGAAATTGGCTAAAAACATTACCAGACATTCCTGAACATGTAGCTTGGCTTAGCTGGCTTCAGTTCATCTAGTGCAGGGGGCCAAACTCACGGCCTGCAGGCCAGATGTGTCACTTGTTGGCCATGCCCATGCCCAGTTTAGCAAAGGGGGGAAAAGTCACGATATGTCACAGGATGACTCTGTGATGACACGAGTGTGACACCCCTGATCTAGTGGCTTTCAGACATACAATATGGCACAAATAGATAAGAATCTTAATTGAAATGTCTTTGAATATTAGACTTTATACTTATAGTCTTACAAACAATTGATTGTCCTCTATGAAAGTAAGGAATGTAGATTTCCTCATATACCCCATGGATGCTCACATCAATTACCACTTGCTGATTGCAATCAATCTGTTTGGTTCATGCTAGGGCTTGAATAATTTTGATAAAACTAATTATGTCCACAGGGGCCATAACAGGTGAAATTGCATGCTTAATTAATTAATTGATTGACAAATAAGACTTGCAGGAGCAAGAATTAATGCAATAACAATCACTCAACCTTTTTGAGGTAAAAGAAAGCCTTTGTGGCCATTTATCTTTCCAACTATTTCTGCTTGAGAATAGTCAAAGACTTGAGCATGCTAGAATGACTGGGATTTCATTTTTAGATTTGTGTAGGGCCGTTTATGAAACCTGATTGACCTTTTCAGAGTCTTTTTTTTAATTCACACTGCTATGTGGCAAATATAAATATATTTATTAAAGATCTTTTTAAATTCCAGCTTAGGAGCCCTATTATTCAAAAATTAATTGGAATCTTAAAAATCAAGAAGAGCAGTTATTATCCAACTTTTCAGGATATTTATAAGGATGTAGAAAATGGTAAGGTTTCTTTGAAATAAATTTATATTTTATATAAATGGTTAAAATGTATCAACTCCATATTCTTTTTTACTGTAACACAATAATTTTGCATTAAAATATTGCTTTGGGACGGGTGAAATGCTCCAGGTTCAGACTGGATTGCCTGATCCAGTAGCGATGGCGGCGGGACAGGGTGGTTCAGAGAACTGGTAGCAAAAATCCCTGTGCCCCCCCCCATGCCTAGGTGAACCGTGCGATCATCAGAGGCTTTTAAAAGCATTTTTTCTACAACCTCTTCAGCTGAAAAAATGCTTTTAAAAGGAAAAAAAAAGCCTCTGATGATCGCGCGGCTCAGCTGGGATCATCAAAGGCCTTTAAAAGCATTTTTTTTCTGCAACCTCTTCGGCTGAAGAGGTTGTAGAAAAAATGCTTTTAAAAGTAAAAAAAAAAAAGGTTGGCCACACCCACCCAATCACATTACCCCCACCCCACCCCCTCTACCCCCACCAAGCCACGCTCACAGAACCGGTAGTAACAAATTTTACATTTCACCACTGCTTTGGGAGATACTCACATTAATACTTATGCAATAGTCATACTTTACTGTGTTACATTCAGATATTTCCCTATATACATATAAAATTAAATTAACATACGGTGTTTGTTGTAAACATTATTTTTGAAGCTGTTACTTGCAGACAATCTATTTCGAACAATAAAATGGTTTTAAAATGTTTTTCTCATTTTTACATATTGATTAAATGAAATGTCAATGTAAAAGCATACATGTTATTTTTATAAGGTACTGTGCTCCAAAAGAACTAAGCGGATGATTCATTTTCATATTGGTCTTATTAGGCAGAACATTACATCATTGTCTTTTTTTTCAATTTGAAAAAAAGTACACTAGTTTATAGCTACAAGTTAACCTTTTGTCAGGAAAACTGCATTTAGAATTTTTAATATATTGTCATACAATGTTTGCCAAGCAATTGGGCCAACTACCAAACTTGCATATATCAGAAGACAGAATAGTGTAGTTATTCTGTTGTTGCATCATAGGACAGTCTTTATGATGCCAGTTTAGCAGGATGCAGACAATTTTATTTTCTTGTCTCCTTGTGTTACTGTAGACAGGTGGAACAGGGACCCTAATGGTTTCTGAGTAGCATCTATGACCAAGTTGATTACCATAGAAGATCATCATTTTCTTTTAAAAGCGAATATGGCTAAGTACACTACATACTCCAGATTGTATTAGGGATACACACTACAAGTTTTAATCCTTTCTTTCTTCAACAGCACTTATTGAAGCCCAAGATATTGAATTATATCTTAAAACTTTAGAAAGACATATTCAGTTTTTCCAAGAGACCGAATTTCCAGGGATACATATTTTGATTCCTCCTCTGTTTCACACCATCTGCCTGATCTGGAGTCATTCCAAATTTTACAACATGCCAGCACGAATCATATCTCTACTGCAGGAATTCTGCAATCTGTTCATTCATCAGGTAGTAACATTTTAAGTATCAGGATAAATTGAATGCAATGCACCCTATTTTTATATGAAAGTGCCTAAGGATTGAAGTCAGGGAAGGAAGGTGATTTACTTAAATATATCCTTGTTTTCAGGGACCCATCTGTACAGCACCTAGAAAGGGGATTTCCCCTACATTATTGCCAGTATATAAAATCTAATTGTTTAAGAGTTGTATCCAGCCTCCACTCCCTAGACCCCTGCAAGGTTGGGGAAGTGAAGAAATGTGCATTATGATACAAACCGTGTAATTTAGGAATTTGCTCCAATGATGAGAAACATAAGGATGGCAAGCATGAAAGACTAAGACTGGCAAGATAAAACTGAAATCTATTTTCGTCACTTTTTTGTGATAGATATCTTAAACACCATTCTTTCCAATTTTAGGAAGAATTTAGAACTTTCCTTTATAACTAGATATTTTAAAAAGTATACGAATAATAGCACATTGTTGCATTAACCATTTATATTTTAAAACATCTGATTGCATTATTCTTCACCACAGGCTACATTGTATCTTTCACCAGAAGATATTATGAAAAGGGAAGCAGAAGAAACTTTGGAACAAGTACAAAGTGCTCTTAATACTTTAAGAAGTTTTAAGAATGCTTTTTTTAATGAAAGAAAACAAGTGGCAACTTATTTCACTAGAAGCCAAGAAGTTAGATTTTGGGATTTTCAACCACAGATGGTATTTTCCAGATTTGATATGTTTTTAAATCGCCTGGAGAAAATAGAGGTATTATTTATCATTCTATCCACTAAAATTACAGTTGGAGTATGTTTCTGGAAAAAATATGTAAAATTTCTGTAACGATAACTTAGCTACTTTTACACAACAGCAAGGTAGAAACCCAGAAAGAGAAGAAAAATTATTTACAATTACAACTCCCAAATTTATAAATTATCTGTATGTATGTGCACAACTAAATCATATGTATATATTTTCTTTTAATGCTAGAGTCAGGGCTTTTTTTGAAAAAGTCCATTAATCCAATAGCAAAAATATTAGTATTGCATAGGGTGCAGCTTTCTTTAATTAAATGTTACTTTTATGGTATCTTTACCACCTTGAGTTATTTGTAAAACTGAGTAAAGACTGGATCCAAATAAATAAATAAACTAACAAATAAATAAATAAATAAATAAATAAATAAATAAATAAATAAATAAATAAAATTAATACATAAATAAATAGTTTTGTCTATATAATCCAGAGTTAATGGATATGCACCAATTTAGTAGGGAAAAATAAGAACCAGGGAGCAAATAATTGGTTCCTGACATATTGTATACACACATACACACATAATAAAAGGAGATCTTAGGTGGACACAAAATGCAGTAGATCCAACCATGTTCATAAAAGCCTGATGGCTTACAGGTTAAAGAGTTCTTCCCCAGGACTGTCCCCTGCCCAGTTTTATTTCACATATTATCTACGTATTAAGGCATAGATTTTATTATGACAATATGGTAGAAAGTCCATTATGCCCACATATACCTTGCATGTTGTATCCTGTTTGTAGAAGTTATGTCAGTGACAGACTTGATCCCATAAAGCCATCATTATAGAACAATTTCTTAAAACCAAAGTAATGGCAATTATATTCTGCCAAGCCCTGCAAGTATCTAGCCACAGATGCCAGGATGGTCCTATTCTATGCCAGGAAGTCTTGTAGGTATATAATAACATGATCCTGGTCAAAAACCAATTTTAAAAGTGTTATGGTAGTCTCATTCAAGGTTCAAAGAAAAGGCTCAAAGCATTCTAGGCAGGTGTCAAAGACTTTGTTTCTGAATATGACTATCTGGTTCTTGGCTATCAGAAATCTCTTCCCAGAAACTGGCATGCTGCCATTTGATTCTGTACATAACTATAAGACACCCTTGCAGATTTTAAAGTCTGAATATTGGTTTGTCAGGATCTAAGATTGTAAAACTGGGACTGGAGAACATTTGTTTTTCTACGGTCTGAGAATTAGAACCCAGTTTCTCAGGACAGACTCACTTTTTTGATTTTGTTCAAAAGAATGCTCTCTCTCTTTTTATTTATTCTGTAATTTCCCTCTCCCCTGTACACAAAGATAAGCTGTGATAATCAAGTCCAAAGATCAAAAAATGGAAATTTAGTAGTTGCCTTCTAAATGATACATTTATGCAAAGTTATGACCCAATCAACATGGGTCAAAAATATTGCCTACTTCTGTATCAGGAGATACATTCATTAAACATAAGTATTGCTAATGATTATTTTTATCTTTTCAGAATATTTTTGTTACCATGCTTGAGTTTGAAAAGTTGGAGAAACTAGAATTTGGTGGAATCAAAGGAAAATGTTTAAATGCTCAAATATGCAAATTGAACGAAGAATTTATCGAGTCTTGTAACACTTTTAAAGAGAAAACATATGACCCCTTAGACTACAACAATATGGTAATCTTTCATGTAGCATATTGTTTGTGCCATTTTTTTTAATTTAAGAAGGCCAAGTTGTGAGGTACCGTATTTTCCGGCGTATAAGACGACTGGGGGTATAAGATAACCCCCTACTTTTCCTGTTAAAATATAGGGTTTGGGCTATACTCGCCGTATAAGACTACCCCTCTTCCAACGCACACCAAATAAAAATTAAAAAACATCAGATTTGATTTCAATATGGTAATTTTAATTCAAATGCTTATGCCTTTCCAAGAATCTAGTACACCAGGATACAGTGGCCTTAAATCTGTTGCTGTGATCTGGGTTAGATTTGGCCCACTGAAGTGCAAACAAACGTATTTTATTTCGTGTCACTACATAACCGTTTTGGCGATGCTCATTCACCATGTCTGCTACATGTTTTTCGAGTTCTGGCCAATGTGGGGTGCCTCTTCTTAATGCACACTTACCCCTTGGCATACTCTTTAACGCTTTTACATTTGCTTTCCAGTCCCGAACCATCTTTTCTGTTACTCCATATTGTCTTGCAGCAGCACAGTTATTATGTTCCATGGCAAAGTTTACAACTTTAAGTTTAAAACTGGCTTCATATTTCTTTCTTCTTGCTGGTGGAGCCATGATGGGGTCTTGACTGTTATATTTGTATACTATACTGTATGTACTGTTGCTGTACTATAGAGAAAGGTAATGGGCTACGCTACGTGTAGTGGCAAGAGGGCTATTTTGTACCAGGTTTTTTTCCTTCACCCATGCAGCCTTGTCGAGATCCTCACAGCTTCATGAATCTGAGTTGCTGGCACTGACTGATGACGCTAGGGGAGCGCCGACAACATTGACAGAAAGCTGTGCCGATCTAGTCAAGGCTGCATGCTGCTGAATGCTGGAACCAGCTGGCTGCTGAGCAGAGCTTCTCCCAGGCATCTAGGGGGGTATTACCGACGCTCCAACTTCCCCAGCTGACCCCCACTGATGGCGAGCTCCACTGGTCTGGGGAAGTCAGAGCATCGGTAATCTCTCCCTGGATGCCTGGGGGAAGCTCCGCGCAGCAACCAGCTGGTTCCAGCATTCCAAGGCGATTCCAAGGAGGTCCACGGTGAAAGCGGCGCCGCGGTCGACCTGGGCCAGCACCTTGCACACCTGGCTCTGCGTCTCCATTATGAGAAGCTCCATGCGACTTCGCATGTCTCCGCCCCAGACGCGCAGCTCTCGCAATCCGCTCACTGGAGGAGCCATGAAGTGCTCGCACCGCCTGGGAAAGAAAGGAAGGTGACCCGAATTCTGGGGTAGAGTGGGGACGCGTTCCTTTCTCGTGGGCCGTGCACTGCCTGGCACCTCTTGTAGGTTGGAACTAATTTGGAGTACAGCTTCCCCTCAATGTTGCCGGCGCTCCCAAAGTGTCATCGGTCAGCGCCAGCAACTCAGATTCCGGTACCCGGCGTATAAGATGACCCCCGACTTTTGAGATGGTTTTCCTGGGTTAAAAAGTCGTCTTATACGCCGGAAAATACGGTATATTGTAAAAATAAAGTTGATTATAGTTAAAAATTGATCCAAACATGAGAAAAAGTCTGAAAAGTTTGATTTTAGAAATTCCTATCAAGCTGAGCTTGAATTTTTTAATTATCATTATTTCTGCTGTCTATTGAACAACAGTCTTTATTTGATGCCTATATTTTAGTTCAGTATTTCCAGTAATAGAAGTAATGGATTACTAATACTTCCTATACTGTAGTCCAGTATTTCCAGTAATGGAAGATTACTTAACCTTTTAATAGAAGTGGTATTTTCTGTTAATGACAGAGGCATTTTCCCTGAGCATATATTTCATAGCCCATATATAATAATTTCTATTATACATAAAACTTGCATATAATATTCTGACCTTTGCAATCTTGATGTTACGGCCTGTACTACCCAAAGTTTCTCTCCACCTACTAGTGCCAAATGTCATACCTTGAATCCAGAGATAGGGGTAGGATGGGTTTCAGTCACAGTCAAGATGCACTGGGCTGCCAACCTCACTGCACTAGTTGATGGGGCAAATGCAGGGCCGGATTTAGATGAAAAGAGGCCTTAGGCTATTCCACTTATGAGGCCCTTTCACCTATAGTGAAAGTGTAATTTTAATTTTACTAACAATTTGAATGTAGGCCCCTCTTGATCTTGAGGCCCAAGCTGAAGCCTAGTTAGCCTATAGGAAAATCTGGCCCTGGGCAAATGACCTTCCCAAACTGCAGGTTTGCACTACACAAGCCTCCCCATGGTGTCCCAGTTTTCTCTTTGACCTCTTTTAAAAGGTCTGTACATAGGATTGCAACTTCGATTGAAATTGTTTTTCCTCTTCTGTAATTTAATTATTGCACCGCATTTGCATATTCAGGAAAATCACTGCTGTGATCCAAAGCTTTTGATGATGCTGTTGTTTTATCAGCAAATCACAGCAATTGTGCAATATATTCAGAAAGATTTTTTTAAGGGAACCCTATTTAGTAGAATTTATTAATTTGATGCACAATTACTCTTATACTACTTGTTTGATTTAAAAGATAATATAACTGAAAATAAGGATGGCTGCTACAACTTAAAATTAGAAGATTAAACAATAAAGCTTGATACAACTTGCTGGAAAAATAACTTGATATCAAAAGATAAGCAAAGTTTATTACTTTGTGTGGCTAGTTCAGGTTATTTCTCCAAGAAGAACTGTTCAGATGTAATTCAGGTATACAGTATATCAAGAATAGTGCTAAGTTATTTTTGCTTGTAGAGTTGATGTTAGGAAACCCATTTTCAGATATTGATGTACTTTGCTTTATTTAACATGAGACAAGCCTGGCTTGTTGAATTTAGGGATCCTCCTATTTCTTTTAAGAGAAACTCAATACATGGTGTTCCAAAATACTGCAGCTATAGTTAGGTACCTGATTTCCAAGCACAGTTTTTTCCTCTATGTGAAAAGATCAGGGTAGTATAAATATTTTAAGGCCTTTGGTAAACCTGACTTTTTGGAATCCTGGATACTGTTCTTATTGTCTCCTGAAAATGTTCAATGAGCATTACAAACAACTTTATTCTCCCTTTGTCTTCTCTATTCTTGTCTGGTAGGAAGTTAAAGAAACAGAATCCTTAACAAGTTGGCACTTACTTTCTAATTTAATAGTTGTTATTTCTTTACATCCTTTATTGATTAAATAATGCAATTCTTTAAAAAAAACTTAAACCTATTTGCTATGGATTTTGCCTTCTACAGGAATTTGAAGAAGACTACACTGATTTTAAACACAAAAATTTGGAATTTGAAAGGCGTCTTGGAGCAATTTTTTGTGTGGCATTTCTTGATTGTTCAGGTTTGGAGTCAGCATTTAAGGTAGTTACATAAAGTATAATAAATGAATGTCATAGTTTTGACTGTCAGTTTTATATTAAATTATTATTTTACACACACACACACTGAAATTTTTTTATAACCATGGAAATGGTCTAATGGGTGTATTTTTGCAATAATTAATTAGTATGGCAGCAACATTTAAATAAAAGAAATGTCAAGAATAATCCAATAAAGTATTAACTCAGATAAATGATAAAGTACTTCTTCCTGTAGATTTAATTGAATCTTCAGCACTGAAGGTAAGATATACTTTGTACTAGCAGGCAAAAACTAATTTAATGGCTGAGGACTCTTCCATATATCCTCCAATACATTTTCCCTAAAATCATCACCTTAATCTGCTTCATGATACAGCTGATCATAAAAACTATCCTCTACATATATTTAAGTGAACATTTTCCATTTCTTGTATTGATGCTTACAGAGAAAAAGTTCTCAATCATTTGCTGTATTGTTTACTTTTTGACTTCAAAGGGGTGGACAACTGGAGAAGGGAGAGTCCATACTTTTAATTTGCATGCAAAGAAGCCTGCAGCCTCCGCCTCTTTTTTGGTGTGAGAAGCCTCCAGCCACTGCCTCTTTGCCAGCCGGAACCAAGCTGGCAATGGCGGCTGCAAGCTTCTTGTGCTGAAAACTACAAAAACTTAAATAGTGTATGATTATTTGGTCCCATCCTAGCATTTAAATCCCTTTAATTATTGCAGCTGTGAGATATTTGTCTAAACAATTAGAGATAAATTTTCACTTCTGAACCCATAGGGAAGGTAAGTAGATTTCATCCCTGAGTGAGACATATTTAAATTGCAGAGCTGTGCTACCGTAACTAGGGCCACGCTACGACTTTAGATCTCTCATCCAATCTTGTTCGGGGCAGCTGGGATAGAGTTAACCCAGTGGCCATCTAACTCCACTTCTGAAGAAACCCAGGTTTCTTGTAGGAAGAGGACATCAAATTGTGATATATAGTCAAAAAAAGTTGTTCTTTTGATTGGACTGACCAGCCAGCAATATTCCAAGTTAGAAGGGAAAGAGGATAGTCATTTGAGGCCCATCAGGCAATATGGTTTTGACAAGTAGAAGCTGTAAGGTTATTATATTGGGCTGGAAGGTCAGCAGCAGCAATTGTAGCATCCTTCAAGGGATGACTTGACTCATATATGTCCTGCATCAGCTCTTGGGGGTTTTCTTCAGAATGGATGACAATCACACCATTTAACAATGCTTTCTTTGTGAGGGGCTTCTGCAGACATGTTGGGCAAAGAGATGTTAAATCATGCTGCATCTTGCTCTGTGTCATTGAGGATGGCAAGGATCTGCCATCTCCCAATTTGTTGCTGGAGTGCCCATGGAATATCCCAATGAAAGTAATGACGACTCCTCATCTGAAGGATCCTCTACTGGCCCAAGAGGTTTCAGACTTCAACTTTTTATAGGGCAATAATCCATTATTTGCCAAGGGGAAAATGAGAGGCTCTTATGTTTGAGATATAAGGTCTAAAAGTGGCTCAGCTGTGGTGATTGTAACCAAGGTTTTCTTCAGATTTTCTAGTTTAAACAGTGTATTGTCTTGTTCTTTTTGTGGTAAGGAGCCAGAAGCATTAATAAGGCCAGCTTCTGTATTGAGAACATCTTCATCAAATAAAGCTGACTGACTCCCATGCTCTAGCTCTCTCAAGGTTGGGAGTGAAGAAGCAGCGACTTCAGAAGCTAGTATATTAGCTATTAACAGTTTAATCTTTTCATCACAAAAGACTCTGGTAGGAAAAATTAGAAAGAAAGCTATATATGCTCTCATCTTGAATAGCACCAAAGGGATGGCAGATTGCTTAAATGGCAGGAGTATCTGCTTCCAATTTGGGACATCTGGGAGCCATTTAACAGCAAACAGATCAATCTGCCCACCTTGGCAGTGAAGAAGCTGACCTAAGGAAGCTAGGATTGCTCTCCTGGTATTCCAACATCCAACATTAAGTCTGTTCATGCAAATTCTGAGGGCAATCTGTTGTGTTTGCAATGAACAATTTAATTTGGTGGAGGATAATTATGCTGGCTTCCAAGAAATCTTTAACATTTCTAAATTCCTCTGTCTTTGCTTTATCAGAAGATAGTGAGTTATTCTTAAGAGAGTTGTGGCTTTTTGACAAGTTCTATATCTATTACTTTCGCTCTTTGCTCCTTATTAGCACACTTGCCCAGAGTGGGAGATTTGACTGTGTCTGTTACAGAGGCTTTTGTGGGAGTACAGGGTCCTTGTGTTAGGTTCCAATTAATGTACCCATTGTAAACAGAACACTGAGACAGTCCGTTTCCCCAAAGAATAGGTTTATTTAGATACCGTATTTTCCGGCGTATAAGACGACTGGGTGTATAAGACGACCCCCAACTTTTCCTGTTAAAATATAGGGTTTGGGCTATACTCACCATATAAGACTACCCCTCTTCCAACACACACCAAATAAAAATTAAAAAACATCAACTGCCTCAACACAATGTAAAAGCAGCTGTGCTAGACCCAAAATGGCCCCTGCAACTAGCAGGAACCTCACACAGCCACAAAAAGCGCAAAAAACAACTTTCACACTTTACACACACACAACACAACACAACACAACTGGCTCATCCACAATGTAAAAGCAGCTGTGCTAGACCCAAAATGGCCCCTGCAACAAGCAGGAACCTCACACAGCCACAAAAAGCCCAAAAAAATCAACCTTCACACTTTACATACACAAAATTCCACATACAGCTTTGTGAGATTTTGTGTGTTTGTGTAGTTAGAGTGAAACACTACAGAAACACACCACATCTCAGAAAGCTGCACAAATATTATTTTATTTTTATTTTTATATGAAAACTACATTTAAAACTTCCTAAACTTTAAATGGCTAGGTCTAAAAAAGAACAACTAAAAAAACCCCAATTAACTATTTTTTTAAAGCTCCCAAAGGGGAAAAAAACTTACCCAATAGAACAGGGGTCTCCAACCTTGGCAACTTTAAGACTTGTAGACTTCAACTCCCAGAATTCCTCAGCCAGCTTTGTTTTTACTGGCTGAGGAATTCTGGGAGTTGAAGTCCACAACTCCTGCCTGCATGATTGCAGGCAGAGAGGGCTTGCTGATGGAATGGATTCAGGCAAGCGAAGCAAGGCAAGCGTTGCGATTACCAGCTAAGGTAAGCAAGCTGGAGGGGAAAAACTTTTTCCTTTTTACAGGACTCTGGGCTCTGGCGATCCCAGCTGAGTTGCCTGATTAGCAGGCAACGCAGCTGGGATCGTCAGAGCTTGGATCGATGGCTCTGGCGATCCCAGCTGCGATGCCCGATTGGCAGGCAACTCAGCTGGGATCGTCAGAGCTTGCAGAGTCACGTAAAAGGAAAAAAGTTTTTTCCTTTAACATGGCTCTGGCATCCCAGCTGAGTTGCCTGATTAGCAGGCAAAGCTGGGATCGTCAGAGCTTCGATCGCCAGAGCCATTTAAGGCTCGTTAGAGTCTTTTGGGCTGGTCTGCCTGGTTACAGGAGAACGACACCCGGCGTATAAGACGACCCCCGACTTTTGAGATGATTTTCATGTGTTAAAAAGTCGTCTTATACGCCGGAAAATACGGTACATCTTGGTACAAACTGGTGGAAAGCCAGTACTGAAGATTCCAGGAGGCTTCAGGGAGGCCTGCTAGGCCTGAAATGGCCCATGGGGGGGTGGGTGCCGCACCCTCCTGCGCTCTCCCATCACCCAGGCATGCGTGCACGTCTCCTGCACGCACCCCACCCACCTCCTGCGCATGCGCAACAGAGACCTGAAAATCAGCTGATTGGTGGTAGGCCTGCATGCATCCATGGGGCTGAGCTGGGCAACAGCTGGTGTGCCTGCAGAGAGGGCTCTCCGTGCCAACTGTGGCATACATGCCATAGGTTCATCATCACGGACCTAAGCTAACGCCATGACATTTCTTTCTTATTCCCATAAATACCAGTTCCAAGCAAAATCTGTTATCTGTGTATTTGTCTTCACTATCATTTCATACAAACAAAATTAAGTAAAAATAAGTCCAATAAAAGTACTAAAAAGCCAATTATATAATCAAATAATAAAACTGAGTGGAGTTGCTGTAAATGTGTGTTGCTGGGCTGACAACTCAGGCTCCTCCTCCTCCTCCAGAACAACTTATTTGAATACAGGTAGTCATTGACATATAGCCATTTGTTTAGTGACTGTTCAAAGTTACAACAGCATTGAAAAAGTGACTTCTTGTTTACACTTATGATCATTGCAGCATCCCCATGGTCACATGATCAAAATTCTCATGCTTGCTTACTGGTTTATATTTATGATGGTTGAAGTGTCCCGGAGTCACTGTGATCACTTTTACGACCTTCTGACAAACAAAGTCAATGGGGATGCCAGATCCATTTAATAACCATGTTACTAATTTAATAACTGTTGTAAGAAAGGTCATAAAATGGACTAAAGCTCATTTAACAACTGTCTTAACTTAGCAACAGAAATTTTGGGCTCAGCTGTGGTCATAAGTCAAGAACTACCTGTATAGTCTTTAGCCTCTCAAAATATCTTGAACATGTATTGTCATTCAATACCATATTTCAATGCCTATACATTTCTAGCTTGTGAGTTTAGAGAGAATTAAATTTAGCAGTTCCAGTCTGATGTTTGACATCTTGCATAATTTCATCATCTTGATAGCCACTTCATATTTTTCAACATAAAAGTAACCTTTTCTGCTATTGATTTTGTACGTGAGAATATTTTAAATCAAGAACTTGCTATGTTTAACTTAAGCCTACTTTTATGAGAATATATTTGTAAATAAGTTCATTAATGTTAGCTATATGCTTTAAAAGTGCTATGAAGCATTCAGAATATGAATGTATTTACCTCTATTGACATAAAGCATATGAAATAAAATCTTGGTATTTTATCTTTGTCCCATATGATTCCAGTTTTAGAATGACTTTAATTGCTAGTTTTTTATTATCTGTTTTTATTGTTTGCTATACAGAGTCACATTCTGTGAGATGTGATAAATAAATAAATTTCCAGGGAGCTAGTGCTGCTGATAGTTTTAAAAAAATCGAGAAAATAAATAAATAAAATGTCCATTTTGTAGAATAATTTTTGTTCTTTAAAATTATTAATGTTTAGGTAGAAATGTAATGTGGAAATGTAAGGTGGAAAATGTAATAAATTTATTTTTGATATCTGGCAGTTAAACTCTAAGCACAGGCAACAAGCACTGTGAATTCTAGTCCCATCTTGGGCCCAAAGCCAGCTGGGTGACCATAAGCCAGTCATTCTTAGCTAGCTCTAGGAAGCAGGCAATAGAAAATCACTTTCAAAATCTTGCCAGGAAAACTGCAAGGATTAATCTCAACAGTTCCTAGGAGCCAAGACTGACTGAAAAATGGGCATACCATTCCTAGTTTAATTAACCACAGTTCCTTAAGCAGAGGATGTATGTTGAATGTGAACAACAGTCTCCTCTTGTGTTCCAACTTCCATGTATGATATTTTGATACCATTCTCTCCAACCTGGGAAAAAGGGAGGTTGACATAATCATGTCCTTTATTTACACAGCTTATAACCATTCTTGGATCTTTTCTGGAGAAACCAATGATTACAGAAATGTTTAGCACAAATTATAAGATCTTGCTACAGATGTTTGATGAAGAATTGAGAAACTGTAAATATTTGTATGATGAACACATTAAACAGGTATGTGGCAGTTTAAGAGCAAATGAGTCCATTTGCATTTCTCACAAAATATTTTTTTGCAGAATTACCGACCTGTCCTTTAATAATTACAGGAGGAAGAGGGGAATGAAGTCATAAACAAAAACATGTCATCTACTTCAGGAAATCTTAAATGGTCTCGAGAAATTAAAGCTCGCATATTGTCATTTTGGTCAAGCTTCTCATTTGTTCCCCAACAGTAAGTAAATCTCTTTGACAATAGGAAATATTTAGGCTGGTTGGGGAATTCTGGGAGTTCACACATCTTAATGTTGGCAAGGTTGAGAAACACTGTGATAGAGGACATTGTGTTGAAGTAAGACTCAATTGAAATTCAGAGTGGAAAAAAGGTGAGAAGATGGTACAATTCTTACCTTTTCAAAGATGTTTTCAAATATTTTGAGCCAGACTTGAGTGGCATAACTAAATACTTACTGCAAACTATTCATGGAGTCATATTTACATTCATATTTCCATTAAATAGTTTTCGTTTTGCTGATAGAAATCAACAAATTTATTTGACATGACCATTTTGCTAGCGTGACATTATGTCTTCCTTTTTAGAATCCTGGAAAATTTTGAAGCTACTTTAATTTATCAGAAATATATAGAAATATTGAGATTACTTGACCAATATGAAGATCAGATCTATTTTAAATGGAAATCCATGGTGGATGATATTTGTCTGTTTAATTTAGATCAACCTTTGATTAAGCGAAATGGTAAAGATGGTCTCCTTAGTGTGAATTTTGATCCTAAGGTATGGTATGAACATTTTAATTTTCTAGTTATGGTAGCCTGATGAATAATACTGTAAACAAAAAGTAAAGTCTATTGAATAAAATTTGATTAGTGTTATAGAATTGCAAGCCATGATTTTAAAAAAACACATGCATGTTTAATTTTAAAAAATAAAGGAAATCTGTTTACTAAAATTATTTCTTGAACTGCTACAGGAAGAAAAAAATATTCAATTTATATCCTGAGTACCTATCCAGAAAGAGTACTATATGCATTTAATAGTATTGACACTTTTATTTTCTAGATAAATTAGCCTTTTCAATAATAACCGAAAGGAAGTGAATTCTGTGTGATTCAAGAAAATTGCAGGACTCTCATCCAAGCCTATTGGCCTTTGAAAAAAAGAAGCAGGATGTACATATATTAAATAAATATAATTTAATCTAAGGTTTAATTGAAATATTTTAATAAACATAAAAATTAAAATTGTCACAAACTTTCTCTGGAAATACAGACAATACCTAACAATAAATAGCATTTAGAACTAACATGAAATAAATTTTGTTTCAGCTGGTAGCTGTTTTAAGAGATGTGAAATATCTCTTGCTTATGGATCAGCCCAATATTCCAAGTTCAGCATTAGAGTTATACAAGAAAAAGGGAACATTTGCTAATGTATGTACTTTTTAAAATATGTTAATTATTCATATTTAGCTTAATTTCTATTCTTTTCTTTTATTTCTTATTAATACAAATGAAATGGAAATGTTTATATTAGCCTTTCTCAATCTTTGTGTCCCCAATATTAGGGGACTTAATTTCCCAATATTCAGCACTGAAAATGCTGATTAGCAAATTTTGGAAACTTAAATTTACATGGAGTCTAAAGGATAGAGAAAATTGCTCTACATGCTGGTTAATGTGGTATTCAAATACACTGCTTTGGGCTAAAAAAAAATTCTTTCATTATTATGGCGTAGGTCAGGGATGGAGAACATCCGGTACATGGATCCACTTTAGTCCAAGGCTGGCTGGATCAAATCATGTCCATGTCTATGTCCAACTTCAGGGAAGTTTACCCTTATAATACTAGTCATAAGCCATTTCTGCACTATTTCTGAAACAGTACAAATAGGATTGGATCTGTTCCAGTGATGCGATTCAAGTAATTTAACAACCGGTTCTCCCTAATGACCAGCTAGGTAGACGTGGCTGGGGGGGGGTCATGTAATTGAGTGGGCATGGTTAATTCGACATTACTCATGGCAAGGTAGGGCGGTGCAGGCGGCCAAAGTGGGGTGGTGATGGCAAGAGCCCTAGTGTAGGAGTGAAGCGTCTCTATACTTGCCTTTACACAGCAACAGCATTCTGCCTTTGTCAAGGTACATTTGTGCTCAAGGCAGCCCTTGCCTCCTGCTGCTTCGGATTTGGAGCTGTAAGCTGTATCCAGGAAGCAATGCAGCAGAGAGAAGTGGCCAGGTCTGGTTCTCCGGCATCTCATCTCTTGCTGTGTCTTGCTGCCGGACAGTCAGGTTTTTTAAAAGATTTTTCAGCAGAAAATGGCAGGCGGTTACCTCCAACCTTTGTTGGTTCAGCTGGGCATCCCTCGGTTGTTCAGGGACAGGTGGGACCTGCTATCCTCCCCAAGACACTGGCCTGCTACATTCACTGCTGCGGCCATCTCATGGCCTGCTTGCTGACCTGACCACTGCCACCACTGCCACCGCTGCTGTTGCCAGGGGTGAATGGGGCAGGGTTGCATTGTGGCTCCGCATCGTAATGGGCTCAAGGAGGAGGAGGGGACCCCATCTCCCCCATTGTGAAGTGCACTAAATTTCACTGTGCAGTGCAAAGCACTGCAACAGCAGCGGGCAGGCCACTTCAGCCATGAGGTGGCAACAGCAGCTGCGGTAGCAGTGGCACGGGTCAGATCAACAGGCAGGCCATGAGGCGGTGGTGGCAAATGCAGCAGGCCAATGTCTCAGGACAGAGAGTAGGTCACATATCTCCCCAAGAGACCGAGGCATGCCCAGCTGCACTAACAAAGACCAGAAGTAGCCACCTGCCGTTTCTGCTGCAAAAATCTTTTTAAAACTCTGACTGTTGGGCAGCGAGAGCCAGCAAGAGACAAGGTGCACTAAGGCTCCAGCCATCACCACCACTGCTTCAACTGCCTGCGCCCCCCCCCCCCACCTTGCCGCAACAGCACCATTACCTCACTCCGGCCAGTTGCACTACTCTTTGCACCACTTCTTGGATCACTCTCGACAGCGGAGATTTCCAGCCCCACCTGGAACGAGTCTACCTCCCCTGCCATTGCCCTTATCTTCTTAGGCCAGGCAAGGAGTGTCTGGAAGGGGAGGGGCGATGAGCAGTGCCAGCCAGTGGTGGGATCAGCTGGTTCACCGAACTGCACGAAAATTAACAATTTCGGCTGAATCGTTGCAAACTGGCTGAATCCCATCACTGGTCTGTTCCAACCACATCATGCCTTTCTCCTCAAAGGAAAGATGGGGTGGTGGGGACAGACTACTGAAACTATTCTGGTCAATTGGAATGTACCTTGATGGCAAGAGCCATTAGTCAAGTGAAACTTTTTCATTTCTTTTGTCACGAGAAAAACAACTAATGTGATATTGCTAGATTGATAAAATTTCCCTCTGACATCAACTGAATTTTGAGTGAAACTAGGGATTGCTTCAGTTCCAAAACTGAATCTAGTTCTGTCATGAATATTTAATTTTCTATAATACATTGATTCTAAATAAGGTATATGCAAATGTTAGAATCCTTTATCTCTGTTTTTTCTTTCCATCAATATGTGTTCCTTTTTGTCTTCTGTTTTTGTTAACAGCTATAAACTGTTATCTGATAAGCAATTGTTTGAAAAAAATATTGGGTAATTATTGTTATGCATATAATACTAATTTTAATTATAGATGTAATTATAGCTGAAATAGTTAAAGGGTTAGAAGCAAACTTAATCTTCAGCAATGGAAGGAAATACTGGAAAAATGAAGTAGTAATTCAAGAGTGTGAGTGACACCTCCTTCAAAAACCTTTCATAAGAAATGTCTATTCTCAGTCATCCAGGTCATGGTTGTCCCAAAGGTGCTTTTTTTCAAGAGGCAACTGAACTCTTGAAAAAAGCACCTTTGAGACTTTCATCAGGCACAAATTGGTATAGCCTTTATGGGAGACATTTAAAATTTCCTTGTTTTCTCTTTCTCTATAAACAGTACACAGGAAATCTTGAACTTGTAGTCCAATGGTACAACAAAGTTAAACAGACTGTTTTGGAGGTAGAATATCCTCTGGTTGAAAAAGAGCTGATAGCTGTTGATAATCAGCTAAAAGAAGCAGAAGAAAAGCTCACTTGGCAGAAAGAAAATTGCTGGGAATATATTGAGTGTATAAAAGCCAAAGTTCATGACTTGGAACAGAGACTTCAAAAGTCAAAGGACAATATTAAGACTATCCAACAAATTATGAAGTCTTGGATGGAGCAGCCTTTCTTTTCTAGAAAAGATAATAGAAAAGAAGCTTTGTTAAATCTAGAAGACAAAGAAAACAAAGTTGCTAAAAAATTCATGTCATTCCAAGAAGATGGTTGCAAGATGCATAAACTTGTAGAGGTAATATCTAGTACCAGTTTTCATGAGAAGAGAATAATTGATTTGATTTCTGCAACCATTTATATACACATCTCTACTAATGTGTAAATCTGTTCAAATATGACTATCAATTCAGAGTGAAAAAAATTGTTTCACCTTTTATGTCATTTAACACATAAACAATTATCAATGGGATTTACTAATAACAGATTGAGAATTATCCAGTTAATTAACTTTTTCAATAGAAATTGTGACAATGGTAGACTTAAACTACCTATTTTTGGGTGTGTGTTTTAGGAAAACCTAAAGCTCTTTAAAGCTGACCCAGATTCAGATTCTTGGAAGATTTACCTGGAGTTTGTTGATGACATTGTTGGTGATGGCTTTTTTAATGCCATAATGTATAATTTAAACTACTTCTTGGAAAACACAGAGAACGCTTTAAAGCCAGCACCATTATTTCAAGTTCAGATGATCCTAAGTGCTGTAGAAATTGAATTTAAACCTTCACTGGACAAAGAAGCTGGTGATGGCTTTTATGATTTAATAGATGAACTTTTAAGCAATATTTTCAAAACATCTGCTCAGGTGAAAAGAATGGCATTACATCTTGAAATACAGCATTACCAGGTAATATATTTTATTAAAATAAAAATAAAGTCCAAGATTGTATGCATTACACATGTACTTCAAAAAAGGACTAATAATATTACGTAAGGAATATAATTTTTACTCCCTTTTTTCTGTTAAGAATGACATGGATGAAATATCAGAGCTATCCAGTACCAGGCAAAAAATTATGAACAGAGTGGCAGATGTTATTACTGAAGCCATGAACTTCAAAAACTCCCTCGACTGTTACGCATATCTCTGGGTAGATGACAAATCAGAATTTATGAAACAATTTCTCTTCTATGGTCGTGTATTGACTTCTGAAGAAACAGAGATAATTACAGATGTTGGCACATCTGATCAACACCCAACTGCTGAGCAGTTTAAAGAACAGGCAAGAACTGGATATTTCTGTCTCAATTGATATTTGCAATCTTTACTCCCTACTCTCCAGTATGAAATTAAGCTCTTGCTTATTTCTAATATTTATGTATCATAGATTGACATATATGAACATCTTTACATTCAGATGAGCAAATTTGAAGATTTCAGAATTTTTGAAGGCTGGCTTAAAGTGGACTTGAAACCTTTCAAACATAGTTTGCTAAATGTTATTAAGAAATGGAGCTGGATGTTCAAAGAATACCTTGTGAAATTTGTCACTGATAGGTAAAATATGTTTTAGTAAAATTATTCCATTAACAAGCTGTGTGTAGGGGCGTGTAACAGAGGTAGTATTCAGCAGGTTCTGACCAGTTCTGGAGAACCAGTAGCAGAAATTTTGAGTAGTTCAGAGAATCGGTAAATACCACCTCTGACTGGCCCTCCCCCCATCTATTCTCTGCCTCCTGAGTCGCAGATGATTGGGAGGAAATGGGGATTTTGTAGTAACCTACCCTTGGAGTGGGGAGGGAATGGAGATTTTACAGTATTCTTCCCCTGCCACACCCACCAAGCCACACCCACAGAACTTGTAGTAAAAAAATTTGAATCCGACCACTGCATGTAAGTGAAAAGGGAAAATAGAGATGTAAGTCCTAATTCTAGCTTCATCCTTGTGAACCTTTTAAGCTTGAGCTGTTTAACAGAATCACTCAAAGCCTTGTATAGGTACTCCTTGTTTAGTAACTGCCTCATTTATGAACTGTTCACATGATGAAAAAGTAAATTTAAAAACAATTGTCACATTTACAAACTTAGTAAATCTGTAAAGCAAACAAAATCTGAACTAAGATTATAAACTCTGTCCCTTAGTGACCACTTCCCTTAATAACTAAACTGCCAGTTCCAATTGTGGTCACCAAATGAAGACTTGTTGTTTCTAAATCCTTCCAGGACTTGCCATTTTATGATAATTTTAATGTAAAAGATAAAGGTAAAGGTTCCCCTCGCACATATGTGCTAGTCGTTCCCGACTCTAGGGGGCGATGCTCATCTCTGTTTCAAAGCCGAAGAGCCAGTGCTGTCCAAAGATGTCTCTGTGGTCATGTGGCCAGCATGACTAAATTCCAAAGACACACAGAACGCGGTTACCTTCCCACCAAAGGTGGTCCCTATTTTTCTACCTGCATTTTTTACGTGCTTTCAAACTGCTCGGTTGGCAGAAGCTGGGACAATAACGGGAGCTCACCCCATTACGCGGCACTAGGGATTCGAACCGCTGAACTGCCGACCTTTCGATCAACAAGCTTAGCATTTAATGTTAATGTAGTAAGAGAAAATATTAAATAAAAATTAATGAAAATTAAATAAAAATTAAATAAAAGAGAAGTAATTTGGCTAACTGTTCAGAATGAATTTTCTGGGCCCCATATATTTCTTTTCCCACACAAGCCATTTTAAATATAGAAGATGAACTTTTATAGTGGGGAGTAATATATATTCTCCAATCTCTAAATACATTCCTCCATCCTAATCCTTGTCGTAAAATAGGATACATCCCAAGTTGTAATAATCTTTATAACCTAAAGTATTCTGTGCAAGGAGCTGAGGTGGCGCGGTGGTTAGGGTGCAGTACTGTAGCTACTTCAGCTGACTGCTAGTTCAGCAGATCAGCGGATCAATCTCACCAGCTCAAGGTTGACTCAGCCTTCCATCCTTCCGAGGTGGATAAAATGAAGACCCACATTGTTGGGGGCAATATGCTATTTAATATAATGTCTTTGGTGTAAGCCGCCCAGAGTCCTCAGAGAGTGGGCGGCATAGAAATATGAATAATAAAAAATAAAATAAATAATAAAATAATAAACTCAAAGCCAGTTGGGTGAGTTTGGATTTAGCCCCTTTCTCTCCACTCTAGGAAGTAAATAGTAATGTCAAATTATTTCCAAACATGCTGCCAAGAAGGCATTCTTGATTCTTTGAGGCACCCTCCCCCCCATTTTGTTTACAATTAACCAAAATAATTGAAAGGACATTCATATGTGAAAAAAAATGACTATTGCAAATTTATCTTTCTTTTCTTCTTATAGTTTAGCTGACCTAGAAGAGTTCATTAAAATGACAAACCATGGACTCCAAAAACAGTTGTCAGAAATAGATTATAATGGACTCATAGACATTATGTTTCATCTCTTGGCTGTCAGGAATAGACAGTCAGCTACTGATGACCTTTTTGAACCTCTAAAGGATACCATTGTACTCTTGGAAAACTATGGACAGAAGATGCCAGATCATATTTACATTCAAGTTGAGGTATCTTGAAATTTCTACTTTTGATTCTAATTAGAAGCTTTGTATTTCATTGAACCTAATGTTCAGTCTTCCAAAATATTATTGAGCTGCAGAAAAAAGATCTTATTGAATTGTACTTTTAATATTATCTGATTGCCAAGATGGCCATGTAGAAATATCCCATACCAATAGATGAAGGTGATTTTTTTGACATTTTAAAGGATTGTTTTTATTTTTTAGAAAGTAACTTATTGCCTTTTCACAATTTTTCATTTTCTTCTCTTAAAAACCGTATCAATTTTTATTTCTTTTTATTGATGTGTTTCCGTTCAAATTTAGTGGCATCAATTGGGAGCTTAAAAAAAGAGGTTTAGGAAAAAAATATGCCACAAGCTGTGTTCATATCCCTATTTCCCAGCATTTAATTTCTAAGATATTGTTTGGTCTCCTTTTCTTTCAGTGTGAGTGAGGTGGGGATTAGCATTATTTCCATCTTCCTATATTGAAGGTGTTGTGACTTGTTTTTAAATGAGTTTTCAAAACAAGTGAAGAATTAACATTAATTGTAGTTGAGTTTGAGCCAGGCAGTTTTATATGCTTTATGTACCTGTCATCATGATATTTATGGCAAAGTATCCCAGCCTGTGGGAACAGCCCGTGAGCATCCCCCCATGCAGTTGGCAGAATGTGAAAAGGGAATCTAACTAAGCTGTCTTTATATGGTTTGTTCTTTGATCTTTTAGGAATTGCCTGAAAAATGGAATGCTACCAAAAAACTTGCTGTGTCCGTAAAGCATGAAGTGACTCCTTTTTTGACTTCTGAGGTCACTATTCTCAGAAAAAAATGTGCTGCTTTTGATGTAAGCTGAAATTATTTTTAAAGCAACATACTTTTATGAGGATGAGATTGTTGACATAAATTTATTGCTTACTTTCTTTCAACAGGGAGAGCAGATAGGATTCAGAGAAAGATTTAGAGCAGATGCTCCCTTTCATTTTGATGTGCAAAACCCATATGCACTTCTTGATAAGGTAATGGAGAAATATTAAAGGTGCATGTGATGCTGATAATCTCTCATTACAAAATGGAGATTTCTATTTACATATTGTGCAATTTGTACAGAGCATTTTTTTTCTGTTGAGCTTGATAAGTGCTATATTATATAAACTGGGCAGCTTAAAATGTGTGTGATTGTTTCCCTGAAGGTACTCTAAAAGGAGGACAATATGTCTGCATTAGAAAAAATGCATCCTTTTCAAAAAAAAAAAAAACTGTTTTAGAATATGTTTGTGATTTCTGTACATTTTTTTAGGTGTTAGTTGAAAATTATGTTAAATTCAACATAATTTTCTACCTGACCAATTGGATCTTCGATTTTTTAAATCATAAATCAAAGCAGTCTCCCTTAACCTAATGCACTTCAGATATGTTGAAGTACACCTCCCAAAAGTCTTAAAGTTGTTTGCAGCAGACCTGGACGGCATCAGTAGGCAAAAGATGCTTAGATAGTGTTATGTAAAATAATAATAATTTGTTCATTCTAGCTTTATTAATAATTAAATGAACAACCTAGTGAAAATTAAAAAGAGATAGTGATTTTAACTATGATTTAAATATATATCTTTAACAACACTATATGCACAAATTCTAGGGTGCATTAACATATGGCTACATCTGTTTAATTCTAAAGAGGTGGAAATTTAAATGAAGGAAATTTGGTGTTTCTGTGAATTTTGATCCATGCAGCTGAAGAATTTGCTTATACTATAAATGAATCTTGTTTTGTCTTTTGGAACTAAAATAAAATGACATATGGATTACTTAAAAGTAATACCCATAGAATATCTACAGTATGTAATTCCTTTTGCTTTCAGTATCTACTGCTTTGAATTACAAATGGAATTTTCTAATTTTTTCCCTTTTGTAGGCAAATCAGGAATTAGAAAGAATGGAAGAAGAAATGTTGCACCTACAGGAATCTGCCAACCTTTTTGAAGTGACTATTCCAGAGTATAAACAAATAAAAGAATGTCGCAAAGAAATAAAGTTGCTGAAGGGAGTGTGGGATATTAATATTTATGCCACAGTAAGAATACATTAAGAATATTATTTAATTCTCCAAAAGCAGTGTAAACTAGCTATTTATTATTATCTTATTAATATAATGCTTTGAAATACTTTGACATTTTAGAGGCCAATATGAAGAGTGAAGTGTAAATATCAAACTGTCATTTTAGAAGCAGAGTTTAGGGGTTTTTTTTTAAACAACTTGTTCTTAGACTGAGTTAATAAACTGAAAAATGCACTTTAAAAAAGTAATTTAATTTCAAAGGGAAAAAAAAACCCATGAATGTAATTCCTATATAATAAAAGAGTTGAAAAAAGAAATGAAAAATTAGTGGAAAAGACCAGGAAATAATAATAAAAAAAGAAATAATAATGCTTGCAAGCAAGAACTTGTGGGACCCTAAAATAGAAAAAGTCATAGAAAATAAAGAAGTTAAATTGCTTTGGGACTTTAGAATCCAAACAGACAGGCACCTGCCACATAACATCCTAGACTTAACTGTTGTCATTAAGAAAGACAAAAAAGTCTGGATAGTGGATGTGGCAGTGCCTGGAGACAGCAGGATAGAAGAGAAAGAACTGGAGAAGATAACAGAATACAAAGACCTATGAATAGAAATAGAATGACTATGGCAAAGGCAAGCAAGGGCAGTACCAATAGTAATAGGCATCTTGGGTGCAATCCTAAAACAATTCGAGCACCACTTGAACATCATTGGCATTGACAAATTCACCATCAGTACATTTAAAAATATATACTTGGTTGATACCTAGGATGCTGGCAGCAACCTGTATCAGCCATCAGCACCAGTCAATGATATTTGTGATACATTTTTAAATGTTCAGTTGACAGAGTTTCATCTTTAATGAATAAAAGATAACAACAACAACAACAACAACAACAACAACAACAACAACAACAACATCTTGTTCTTGTTCTTCTTGTACTGTGAATTTGGAATCTAGGTCAGAGATGCATCTAGTCCAACATTCTGTGTTATTCCAACCAGATGCATTAAGAAAGCAGAATATGGAGATGATAATCCTCTTCAATTGTGGCTTCTTAGAAACTAATATTTAAATATTTGTGCTCCATAGTCCTGTGGGTAGCATGTGATCTTCAAGATTAATAAATATGGATAGTCCTTTTCTTTATAAAGTATCTAAATGGGTCGCCAACATCACATGCAACCTCTATAGTTTAAGAATTCTATTAAAAGCTTTATTAGTCCTAAATTTCCCCACATTCTGATTTTTGTGGATGATCTTAATTCTGGAAGAAGAAAAAAAACTTCCTTTTGACTCTATTTTCCTTATCCAGTATAATACTTCCATCATATTTTCTTTTCTTAATCTTCAAAAGCCTCACATTCTGAACTGTTTTTAGGAAAATTCTAACACCCCCCCCATTATTTGATTACATTTTTTGCATTTTTTTTCTAATTTGATAATATTGTCTAATGTGTAATTATAATTTTTTCAAAATGTAACTGAAATAGATTTTTGGATTGGGTATTTACAAAAAGGGATAACAAGCAATTCAGTCAGCATTTTCACTGAATTATAGAAGATGCCTCCAAATCCAGTTTAGACCTGATCAATAAACCACAACTACCACCACCACTTTTCTCCTCTTTCTCTTTTTCCTCCTTCCTTTCCCTTTTTATCGCTCCAAATAATTTGGCATTAATCCATCTCAATGCTCATTCCTAACTTCATGGATAAGGAAGTTAAAAACATTGTTCCCAATACAAATCAGTGAAATAGACCATTATTTAAAATGTCAGTGTATTCCTTTTCTCATTCTTTAACTCACTTATCAATATCTCATTTTTGATCCTTACAAGGGTCATTGAATATTAAGCTTGTTCAAGACTTTGCATGTTGGTTGCAGAATACTCAATATTGATATTATTTAGCTTTGGAGGAGGGCTGCAGATGCAAAGAAATTGCTATTCTTCAAGCCCCTGCAACATAGCCAACTGCATGACTATGAAAATATTTTAATCTTTGTCAAATGTCACTGACATTTCAATGTTTCTCTTGTTTCAGAGCAGCATTGATGACTGGACCAAAAGGCATTGGAGAGAGATTAGTATGGAACAGATGGAGGTTGAACTCAGAAGATTTGCAAAGGCAAGTACTACAATTATTATTACCCTTCCTCCATTTATTCTACTGCTTTACCTACTTTACCTCTTATATGTGATTAACTTCTGTTTTTCTTATAAACAAATTTTGGATTTTTCTTCATTTTTGCCAAATTTTCATACAACATTACCAAATCTGTGCAAAAGTTTGGCATTCTTCATTAGCAGTTGCAAGATTTTATTTTGAAAAATGGGGAAGCTTACTTTTTAAATGCATGTATTATGATGCCAAACATTTGCAACATTTTCTTACATATCGTTATCATTCACTCATTTAGCAATCATTTGAAGTTATAAGGCAACTGAATGAGTCATATGTATAACCAGTTGCCCAAGTTCTGGCTGTTGAAATGCCCCTATGGTCATATGATGGTAATCTGGGTGCTGGACAACTGGTCTGGATTTCTGATAGTTGTTGTATCTTGTGGTCATATGTGATTAGGATTTGTGACCTACCCTGCTGCCCCCCAAGCAAAGTCAATGGTCATATCTGGTCCTTAACAATCTATGCTGATTCACTTAAGTATGGTAACTGGGGATTGCCAGAAATTCCATCACTAAATGGCAGGGCCACATGAATGTCACACTTTTCAACCACTTCATTTAGTGATGGAAATTTTAGTCCCAATATTGATGGAAATTTTAGTCCAATTATCATTGAGACTACAATATAATCGGATTAACAGGTGATAAATGACACATAATATTTTATGATGCTTTCTCTTAGGAGATATGGTCATTGGATAAAGAGGTTCGTTCCTGGAATGTATATACAAGCCTAGAATTAACTATTAAAAACCTTTTGACATCACTGAGAGTTGTAATAGAGTTGCAGAATCCAGCAATTCGAGATCGACATTGGTATCAGCTCATGGAGACCATAGGTGTAAGTATTTTTCTAATTTCATTCCTAGATCTTTGATCATACAGTACCTTTCATACAAATAAATTGAAAAAAATCATTTTTTATTTCTTGAAATATTTTTTTTACATGTTCTTTAATGTTATAATTTATGTTTATGTTAATAATTTTGAGCCTTCTTTCCCATAGCAGGTAACCTTGATTGAGTTTCCTCCCAGAGCCTGGATTAGGCTTGGGCATTTTATGGCTCTTGGGCTATACCTGGCCCTTTCGCTGTCCCTGTCCAGCCTGCATGAGATCGATAGGAAATTAGAAATCAAATATAAATAAGTATACACCATACACACAATACAACTGCATTTTATTTTGAAGGTGTCTACTATTGTTTTTTTTTCAATTTACATATGTGCATGCACGCATGCATGCCTATGCACTTTGACTGCCCTATTGGTTCAACCCTCTACAACAATCCATGTTTCTCATGTGACTCCTCGGAAAAATTAATTGCCCACCCCTGATCTGGGTGGTTTCCACCCTACTTGTGTTTCAGAGGACCTTGAAGACCTAGCTCTTTATATAGGATATATGTAGACTCTACCAAACAGTGGATATATATTATATTGTTGCCCAGTTTTGGCATTTCTGTCTTCCGGAATATCTTCTTTTATGCTGGCATTATTGTTTTATAGTTCTCTTATTTTCTTGTAAAGATTCCAAAATTGTTTGGAGTTGGGCAGTGTACAGTTAAATTAAAAGATAAATAAAATACCACTGCTTTGTTGTTGTTGTTATTATTTGCTAAGTTGTGTCCAACCCATCGTGACCCCAAGGACAATGTTCCTCCAAGCCTTCCTGTCCTATACCATCCTCTGGAATCCATTTAAGCTCACGTGTACTGCTTCAGTGACTCCATACAGCCACCTCATTCTCTGTTGTCCCATTCTTCTTTTGCCCTCAATCTTTCCCAGCATTAGGCTCTTCTCCAGTGAGTTCTTTGTTCTCATTAGGTGGCCAAAGTATCTGAGTTTCATCTTCAGGATCTGGCCTTCTAAAGAGCAGTCAGGATTGATCTCCTTTAGAAGAGACTGGTTTGATCGCCTTGCAATCCAAGGGACTTGCATGAGTCTTCTCTAGCACCATAGCCTCAATTCTTTGGCGCTCAGCTTTTCTTATGGTCCAACTTTCCAGCCATACATTGCAATTAGGAACATCATAGCCTTGACTATACGCACTTTTGTTGGCAGGGTGATGTCTCTGCTTTTCAGTATGCTATTTAGATTTGTCATAGCTTTCGTCCCCAGAAGCAAGTACATTTTAATTTCTTGGCTGCAGTCCCTATCTGCAGTGATCTTGGAGGCCAGGAAAATAAAATCTGTCACTACCTCCACTTCTTCTCCATCTATTTGCCAGGAATTGAGAGGGCTGGATGTCAAGATCTTAGTTTTCTTAATGTTGAGTTTCAAGCCAACTTTTGCACTCTCCTTCTTCACCCACATCAAGAGGCTCTTTAGTTTCTCTTCACTTTCTGCCTTTAGAGTGGTATCATCTGCATATCTGAGGTTGTTGATATTTCTTCCGGCCCTCTTAACTCCAACTTTTGATTCATCTAGCCCCACCTTTCTCATGATGTGTTCTGTATATAAGTTAAATAGGCAGGTCGATAGCATACAGCCTTGCCCGACTCCTTTCCCAATTTTGAACCAATCAGTGGTTCCACGTCCAGTTCTCTCTGTTGCTTCTTGACCCGCATTTAGGTTTCCCAAGAGACAAATAAGATGGTCTGGTACTCCCATCTTTTTAAGAACTTGCCACAATTTGTTGTGATCCACACAATCAAAGGCTTTAGCATAGTCAATGAAAGGGAAGTAGATGTTTTTCGGGAACTCCCTAGCTTTCTCCATGATCCAGCATATGTTGGCAATTTGATCTCTTGTTCCTCTGGCTCTTCGAAATCCTGCCTGTACTTCTGGTAGTTCTTCATCCACATACTGCTGGAGCCTAGTTTATAGGATTTTAAGCATAACTTTACTAGCATGTGAAATGAGTGCAATGGTGTAATAGTCTGAACATTCTTTGGCATTGCCTTTCTTTGGAATTGGAATGTAAACTGACCTTTTCCAAACCTGTGGCCACTGTTGTGTTTTCCAAATTTGCTGGCAAATTGAATGTACTGCATCGGTTTTTTTAAAGATTTTGAATAGCTCAGCTGGAATACTGTCACCTCCACTAGCTTTGTTGTTGCCCAGATTTCTTAAGGCCCATTTGACTTCATATTCTAGGATGTCTGGCTCAAGGTCAGTGACCACTCCATCGTGGTTATCAGGGACATTAAGCTCGTTCTTGTATAATTCTTCTGTGTAATTTTGCCACCTTTTAATCTCTTCTGCCTCTGTTAGGTCAGTACCACTTTTGTCCTTTATCATGCCCATTTTTCCATGAATCTCCAATTTGCTTGAAGAGATCTCTGGTCCCCCCTGTTCAGGGCCGGATTTAGATTGGAAGAGGCTCTAGGCTATTCCACTTATGAGGCCCTTTCACCAGTGGTGGGATTCAATTTTTTAACAACAGGTTCTGTGGGCGTGGCTTAGTTGGGGGTGTGGCTTGGCAATCATGTGACTGGGTAGGCGTGGCTAGCTGGTCACGTGACTATGTAGGCGTGGGTAGCTCGTCATGTGACCGGGTGGGCGTGGCTGTGTGCATAGACTTTTTTCAGAGGGCTGAAAAAAGTCATTTCTGATGGGCCTCACACTTTTGACCGGTACTCACACTTATGACCATCCTCACATTTATGCCCATGCAGCTTTCTTAACAACCATGTCACTCATTTCACAACTGCTTCTCTTCACCATGGTGACAAGATAGGGCAAACATGTAAAATGTGAGGACAGTCGTAAGTTCGAGGACTGGTCAAAAGTGCGAGGACCAGTCAGAAATAACTTTTTCAGCCCTCTGAGTAGTCCATATGCATAAAAGGATACAGCAATAGAGAGGGATGAAGGAAGGGAAGGGAAATTAGAGTAGGAGGGAGGGTAAGAGAGGGAGGAAGAGAGGAGGAGAAGGAGAAAGGAAGAGGAAGTAGGGAGGAGAAGAAGAGGGGGAGGAAGAGAAAGTAAGAAGGAAAGAAAAGAGAGGTGGTAGGTTTGAGGAGAAAGATTGCTGTACAATAAAAAAGATGAAAGGGAAGAAAGCCAACCCCCCCAAAATATAAAGATATTAAGATAAAGAATGAATTGTTAAACTTTAAAGAATAAAAGAGAACAAATATGAATAAATAACAATAATTAGAAACACACATACAAACATACAGTGTATTTTCTTTGAACAGAGTATTTGGCCGGTTCACAAATTTAAACAGTGTTTAGTCATTTCAATTAAATTTACAATTTCTATATTTCCTTTTTGCCATATTTATTCCTCATCTATTTTTGTAAAAAAACAATATTACCCTCATCCTCATCTCTAATCTTAATCAAATTCAATTTTTCCCTTCTATTCTATATTATACCCCTTCCCATTGTCATCTATTTTTATATCCATCCTCACATTGGTTAATTATGTAATATTACAGTTATTTAATATGAATTCAACATTTTAATATAAATCAATTAGTTATATAACTACCTTTTTTGTATATTAATCAATATGAACATGAATATTCCAATTATTTCCATGCAATCCAATTTCTTACAAATCAATTAATTATATTTACCAATAATAATAAACCAAATAATTTCCCCCATATATTCCTCCAAACCACAACTTAACCATTTCTGCTTTCAACACAATATACAATTAATAGTATCTCAATTATTACAATTCCCTAGTTAAATAGAGCTTTTTTTCTTTTGTGTTTTAAAATCTCCTCTTTTTCCCTAAATTTCCTGTTGTTTGCACCTACCTTTTTTGGTGAGGAAAAAGAAATCTGCCTGCCTAATTTTCCAATGTGCAAAGCCAACAGCCTGCTTTACTTTCTCTTTCGTTTTTCAGTATAACTAGGGGGGAAAAATCAGCACTCTTTGCAAGCAAGGAGCAGATCCGTGAGCAAAACAGCTGAGAGCAAATCAGCTGGGGGTCGGGAGCCGATCTAAGCAAGGGCTAATTAGCCTATGCTGAAGCTCCGGGGGCCAATAAAATTACAAAAAAAACACCGAACCCTTTGTTAAATTGCTGGCTCCCCCGCCCCTCGCCCACCACTATTTATTGGCAATAAATAGTGGTGCGGAGAGGCGGGGCAAGCCAGCAATTTAACAAAGGGTTTAGCTGCAGCACTGGCTCTAGGGCAGCCCTTTGAAGCCCCGTGGCAAGAATTTGAAGTTTTTTTTCCTCCAGCCATCGGAGGCAGCAATAGATGGGGAGTGGGTGGGGTAAGCGAACGGCAGAGAGGGAGGGTGAGTGAAGGTGGGGAAGCTGCTTTCTCCATCCTGCTCTCTTGCATCCAGAGCCCACGTGGATCCCAGGCAGCGGAACTCAGGCTAGGGAAGGGGTGGGCAATTGTGGCTCTTTTACAACCTGTGGCCTTCAACTCCCAGAATTCCTCAGACAGCCAAGCTGCATCAGGAATTCTGGAAGTTGAAGTCCACAGGTTGTAAAAGAGCCACAATTGCCCACCCCTGGCTACGGTAGGCTGGCGCCGCGCGGGTGGGAGGCGAGGGGCGGGCGAGCCAGCAATTTAACAAAGGGCTCGGGCGAACCCCCTAGAACCCCCAGAATCCCACCATTGTGTAGGCCCCTCTTGATCTTGAGGCCCTAGGCTGAAGCCTAGTTAGCCTATAGGAAAATCCGGCCCTGCCCCTATTTTATTGTTTTCTTTCTTTGCACTGTTCATTTAAGAAGACATTCTTATTTCTTCTAGCTATTCTCTGGAATTCTGCATTGAATTGGGTGTATCTTTCTATTTCTCCCTTGCCTTTTGCTTTTCTTCTTTCCTCAGCTATTTGCAAAGCTTCCTCTGACAGCCATTTTGCTTTCTTGCATTTCTTTTTCTTTGGGATGGTTTTAGTTCTTACCGCTTGTACAGTGTTGCAAACCTCCATCCATAGTTCTTCAGGCACTCTATCAGATCTAATTCCTTAAATCTATTTGTCACCTCTACTGTATATTCATCAAGGATATGATTTAGTTCATACCTGAGTGGCCTAGTGCTTTTCCCTACTTTCTTCAATTTAAGACTAAATTTTGCCACGAGAAGTTCATGATCTGAGCCACAGTCAGCTTCTGGTCTTGTTTATACTGACTGCATAGAGCTTTTCCATCTTTGACTGCAGAGCACATAGTCAATCTGATTTCTGTGTTGACTGTTTGGTGATGTCCATGTGTAGAGTTATCTCTTGGGTTGTTGGAAAAAGTATTTGCTATAACCATCGTATTCTCTAGACAAAATTTTATGAGCCTGTGCCCTGCTTCATTTTGTACCCCAAGGCCAAACTTGCCTGTTATTCCGGTTATTCTTTTGGCTTCCTACTTTATCATTCCAATCCCCCATGATGATAAGGACATCATTTTTTGGTGTTAATTCTATAAGGTAGAATAGAATAGAATAACAGAGTTGGAAGGGATCTTGGAGGTCTTCTAGTCGAACCCCCTGCCCAGGCAGGAAACCCTACACCACTTCAGACAAATGGTTATCCAATATCTTCTTAAAAACTTCCAGTGTTGGGGCATTCACAACTTCTGCAGGCAAGTTGTTCTACTTATTAATTGTTCTAACTGTCAGGAAATTTCTCTTAGTTCTAAATTGCTTCTCTCCTTGATTAGTTTCCACCCATTGCTTCTTGTTCTACAGATGCTGTAGGGCTTCATAGAACTGATCAATTCCATTCCTCTTCAGCACCAGTGGTTGGGGCATAGACTTGAACTACTGTGATATTGAATGGTTTGCCTTGGATTTGAACTGATATCATTCTGTCATTTTGGGGATTGTATCCCAGTATTGCTTTTCCTACTCTTTTATTGACTACGAAGGCTACTCCATTTCTTCTGAGAGATTCTTGCTCGCAGTAGTATACCTGATGGTCATCTGAATTAAATTCACCCATTCCTGTCTATTTTGCTTGCTGATTCTTAAAATGTAGATGTTCAGTCTTGTCATCTCTTGTTTGACTTGCCTTGATTCATGGATCTTACATTCCAGGTTCCTATGGAGAATAGATCTTTACAGCATCAGACTTTTCTTTCACCACCATATACATCCACAGCAGAGCATCCCTTTGGCTTTGGCCCAACCGCTTCACTCTTTCTGGTGCTATTAGTACTAGCCCTCTGCTCTTCCCCAGTAGCATATTGGACACCTTCTGACCTGAGGGGCTTATCTTCCAGCGTCATATCTTTTTGCCTTTTGGTACTGTCCATGGGGTTTTCATGTCAAAGATACTGGAGTGGGTTGCCATTTCCCTCTCCAGTGGATCACATTTTGTCAGAGCTCTCTGCTATGACTTGTCCATCTCGGGTGACCCTGCATGGCATAGCTCATAGCTTTATTGAGCTACACAAGCCCCTTCGCCACGATGGCGGTAATCCATGAAGGGGTAAAATGGTAGTGAGGAGGGTGGGATTAGCGACAAGCAGTAGGATCCAATAGAAAATAATATTTATAATTCAGCTTGGAATGCTGTTACTAATTGCACCTTTGCAAATTCTACAGAAATGAAGGACAGAATGTTATGTTTCTGACTGATTTATTGTAATGGTTTTATTGTCTTTTCTGTGTTTGCTTCACTTTTTCAATGCTAATACATTTATGATGGGTCCTTGGTGCTCTCTGAGCTAGGTTGTTTTCTTGCTGATGCTTCATTACCCAAACGAGATAACAACACCAGTGCTCATCAATGCACTGATAATGTTACATAGTTTGGGTAATGAAAACAACCAAGAAAACAACCAAGCTCAGAGAGCACCAAGGACCTCATTTCAACCTTGAGCTACAAATATTCTTCATTGGTAATACATTTATTTTAGACTTTTGATCTCTTTTGCTTCAACAGGATGAAAATTGCATCACCAACTAATTTTCCAGCATTCTTTCTTTCTTTCCTTATACTGGAATGTACAGTATTTTGTTGCTTTTTCAGGTTCAGTTTTCCATAACTGAAGATACAACTTTAGCTAATCTACTGGCATTGAATCTGCATAACGTGGAAAATGATGTCCGAAACATTGTTGACAAAGCAGTAAAAGAACTTGGAATTGAGAAGGTTAATCCTGTTTCTTTTCAGGATTCTTTCCAAAATTTTATTTTGAATGTCATCTTGGATTTTAGATTTACTTGATTCTTAGATTAAATAGAATTGAAGCATTAGAATTTTATCTATAGTGTTTAGGCTCTTTTTCTGACTTTGATAGACATTATTGTTCATTATGATTTCCATTTCTGCCTCCTCTACATTTTCAGTTGTGCAATTTTACTGATGCACGGTCTAGTACATTCTTAAGTGGACTTGGTGAAATTTTAGATTTTAGATATAATTATATTAAAATTTCCTTCAAAATGGTGATTTCTATTATGAAAGAATATACATAGGGGTGGTGCTGTTCTGCTAAAATGAACTCTGATGTGATCAAATGTATGATCAGATTAATACTACTTTTGCAATTTTATTAATGCACTCACATACTAATAGTATAAGAGGCATGAAAAATGGAATTGAGCAAAATTAACTGAACATGGATGCAAGTGGTATGTCTTCACAATCCATGTTTAATTTTAGAAATATTCCTATTTAAATCGAAATTCAGGAGGAGCAGAACAGAAGCCAGTGAGAAACAAATGTGCCCTTCTAGGAAAACCCTCTCACACTTATTTTTCCTATATTTTGGGCCACTCGATAGTTGTTTATAAATTGATTTCTGTAAAACATTTTGAATTTGAAACACTCACCTCAATTTCATAACATCCCATTTCCAACGTAAAATGGTTGCTTTAAGTGCAAACCATTGTTTTCCTTTGAAATATTTTGTTAATTTGAAGTATTATCAAATGTTGATCACTTGAATAATGCACAAAATCTATGATATCAATAGTATATAAATTTGATAATTTATGGTAATACATTGTATAAATATTGATTTACATTGCTTTGGTCAAAATGTTTCTAATCAAATTTTTCATTATGTTAACTAGATTCTTATAGAAATTAGTCAAACATGGGCTGCTATGGAATTTTCTTATGAAGAACATTTCAGGACCAATATTTCCTTGCTGAAAATAGATGAACAGCTTTTTGAGACTTTAGACAATAATCAAGTAAGATCTGGGTTACTAATGAATAAATGTGCTTGTTGGCTGAATTACTAATTGTGCTTTTTTTAAAAAAATGGATTAACTCACATTTCTGTTTTCACAATTTTATTTACAGTGAATTTTAGCTGTCCCAGATGTTAGTCTGTAAAATTATATGTGTTCTTGACTGTATATGGTTTAACAAAAATTCCTGTCTGTGTAGGAGTTTGCAAAATTACAGGTCCTTAGTGTCTCTCCTTTTCCCCTAGATAGTATGGAATCATTTAATAATATGCTGTCCATTTGCAAGGTTTGAAAATGTCTTTTGCTGTGATTTACTGTAATAATAGCTTGCAGGAGATTTTTTGTAAAACTTTTGTAGCTATGATTCCTGTGTCTCTTTGAGTAATTTTCTATATCCTTTAATTTCATCTCTTTTTCTCAAGGTTCAGTTGCAAACAGTTCTGCAAAGTAAATATGTTGAATATTTCATTGAACAAGTATTAACTTGGCAAAAAAAGCTGAATGTGGCAGACTCTGTCATTTATATATGGATGGAAGTTCAGCGTACATGGTCTCATCTTGAAAGTATTTTCATTGGTTCAAATGACATCAGAGAACAGCTTCCTGAAGATTCAAAGATATTTGATTACATTGATATGGATTTTAAGGTAAATGAGAAATAAGTCACCAACATAAATCATAATCAAAATTTCCTTTTCGTTTTCATTTTTTACATGCAGATACCAACATTTTTAAAAGCATTCCCATGAAATTATTTATATCTATATCTATATCTATATCTATATCTATCTATCTATCTATCTATCTATCTATCTATCTGTAATGTATATTGTTTTAAGTAATTAATCATGATAATCTGTCCCAAGGATATCAATCCAAACAAATACAAAATAAAATTATGCCCAAATTACACATATAAAAATATTTTGTGAAGTATTTATTTTCTTCAAACTGAAGAATATAGAAATAGTAACATTTAAATATATTTGTTCTACCTTCCACTTCTTCAAAATGATTATGGCATATTTCATATACAAGTGAAACTGCAGATCAATACATATTTAATGAGCATGGCATTTGAAGCCTTACTTCAATTTCTGAATTATTGTGAAATATCAAATTTGGGTGATTTTTCTTGGCCTTAAGTAAGAGTCTTTCAGCATTGCTGTATTGCCATGAAGTTTCAATGCATTCTGACATTGTCAAAGAGATAAACATGTAATCAATACGTTTATGGATTCCATTCAAATGTTAATAAATCCATTCCTTGCAACTTGAAATGTAGAAAAGGGCAAACCATTGTAAAGTGGTATTATTGAATTTTCAGCTTTAAAAGCAGGGTTTTTTTAAAAAAAAAAATAAGAAAGCAATAAGAAAAGAAAACTATGTGAGCAGTACCATTTATTACTACTACCTGCAGAAAAAAAAAGGAAAAGATATCTTTCCTGCAGGAAAACCTATTATGTTATGTTATAACCTAATCAAATTATGATAGGATATCCCAAAACATAAAGCTAGAGTGGAAGATTGAGAAAAAATGTCCTAAAAGAAGGCAATAGAAACTATTTCCATAAAAGTATATAGATATGTACATCTCCCAAGTTGAAATTGATTTAATAATGTTTTTACTATATGGATAGTCCTCAACTTACAACCATTTGTTTAGTGACCATTCAAAGTTACAACGGCACCGAAAAAATGACGATTGTTTTTCACACTTATGACCATTGCAGCATTCCCATGCTTACATGATCAAAATTTCGATGTTTGGCAACTGGTTCATCTTTATGACAATTGCAGTGTCCCTGGTATTGTATGATCACTTTTTGCAACCTTCTGCCTGGCAAGGTCAATGGGGAAGCCAGATTCACTTAACAATCATCTTACTACCTTAACATCGGCAGCGATTCATTTAACAACTGTAGAAGGAAAAATAATAAAATTGGGTAAAACTCATTTAATAACTGTCTCGCTTAGCCACAGAAATTTTGGACTCAGTTGTGGTCATAAGTCAAAGACTTCCTATACAGAAAAAACAAACTAATTAGCAAGTATGAAAATATTTATCTAGAACTTCAGGCATCTTTTGTGAGAAATGAAGAACAACATTAGGAAAATGTCCTTGTAGAGCAATTTTTTAAAAAATATGTCTGTACCTCTCTTACTATATGTAGTACTCCAGTATTATCTGGACACTGATGAAAACAGAAATGTGTGTTAGTATAAATGCAGGTCGTCCTCAACCTACAACTGCAACTGAATCCAAAATTTCTGTTGCTAACAAAACAATTGTTAAGTGAACGTTGCCCAATTTTATTATCTTTCTTGCCACAGTTATTAAGTGAATTACTGCAGCTGTTAGGTTATAACATAGTTGTTAAATGAATCTGGCATTCCCCATCTAACTTTGCTTGTCAGACGTTGCAAAAAAGTGATCACATGACTCTGAGACACTATACATCGTAAATGTGAATCAGTTGCCAATGGTCTGAATTTTGATCACTTGGCCACGGAGATGTTGCAAAAGTTGTAAGTTGGTCATAAGCCACTTTTTTCAGTGCCATTTAACTTTATTGGTCACTAAATGAACTGTTGTAAGTTGAAGACTACCTGCATGCGCAGAGATGTCTGGGCAGGTGGGCATAGCCTCCCGCCGCTGCTGCTACCGGTTTGCCCGATCCAGGGCGCTAGTAGCAACCTACCACTTGCTACTATTTTTGAGGGATATGGAATTTTATTCCTTGCTGCCCAAAGTATAGCAGTTTAAAATAAATATATGTTTCCTAGAAAAGATAAAACATGATTTTCAATAAATTATTAATACTACTTTCTTCAGGAAGATAGAGAAAAAATCAAAATATGTCTGAAATCAGTATTTACTGATATAAAATTGTCATAGTTATTTGACTTGATTTATGTAACACTGCTATTCCTTTGAAATGTAGAAAACTATATAATGTGTGAGCAGGTGTTGTTTTCCAGCAACAGTTGTTTTTAAAATTGGTACCACCAGGTCAGGATTTTTTCACGCAGATTTGAGGATAATTTATCCTAGTACAAATATTATGCTTAGCATTCTGGAGATAGGGGAAATATTTTCTTTTCCTCAAAAATGAGGAATCACATAAATCTTTTTTCACAAATTAAAAGAAATATTTTTGCTCCTGAACCTAGGGATTAATGAACGATTCAGCAAATACCAGAAATGTATTGGAAGCAGCAACCAAGCCTAATTTGTATGAAAAACTTCAAGATTTGCAGCATAGGTATTGTAGAGCCAGTTGTTTTTATATAATTAAATATATAATAGTTAGCAGCAGTTATGTATCATGATTTGATAATTGTTTAAAGTTTTATTTAAAATAATATTGATATTTTAATCATAGATTTGAAGGGCTTAATAACAAATACTTCTACTACATGAAAAAAGTCCCACATTCACATTCCATAAATACAGTCATTTAAATAGCATGTAATGCTTCTTCACAGGTATGGACTTCTCAATTTGCTCATTAAACTGTTTTATTCATAACTGCCTCATCTTTGACCCTGAACAGAAAAATCTATTTCATGCAAAAAGTACTGTACATACAGTAGATTTTAATTACTCATATTGCTTTAGGCTATTGTCCTTCTGATTCAACTGCCAATTTATATACAGTTGTCATGGTAATTCATAGTTTACTTATATTCAGGAGATAACAGTCAAAATATGCAAATCACATGACTGATTTGATTTTAAATAGGAGCATCCAGAAGAATAGTCCAAAATCAGTCCAAGGTTCTAAGGGCCAAGTCAGGATTGTCAGCTAGGGTGTTTTTACAAACAGGATTCACGGGAACATCATGTGAGATATCAGACAGTTGTTTCTAGCAAAGGAACATGGGTCAGAGCTGCCTCTTCAGCCAGTCTACAGCTAATTGTCACTAATCAAGAGTTTTACTCCCTTGCAGGCAAGAAATCTCAGAGAACTGCTCTGCTCCTTATTTATTCTAACTGGTGTGGGTGCTTGGAAGGCCTTATGTCATCCTCCATCTGATTGCTTTAGCTATCCAAGCGGTACATGTTTTTGATCAGCCTCATGTGACTTTTGGCTTGGTGTCTCCTAAAGCTGAAATTCCACAGGTTCAGCTGAAGCACCTTTTTCAGATTCAGAATCTGAAAACCTATATATTATGAAGGACAATTAAACTCTTATATTCATATTGAAGAAAGTCTTGAACTACTAACTTTCCATAATGAACTATTAAAATTATTGTTGAACAAAACCCATACATTCTTAAACAGAAATATTTTCCTCCTCAATTTTCAGACTCATGCTTTGTGAAAAGGCTCTTGCTGAATACTTAGAGACCAAACGTTTAGCTTTTCCCCGGTTCTATTTTGTTTCATCTGCTGACCTGCTAGACATTCTTTCAAAAGGAGCCCAACCTAAACAGGTAAATTTTCTTGCCATCATACCTAAAGCATTAACTGCAAAGAAATGATATACAACAAAGTGAAATAAAAGAATGATTAAAATCTGGGTAAACCTACAGTTTTTAAATTGTATATTGTTTTGTAAATGCAGGTGACTTGCCATCTTATTAAACTTTTTGACAATACTGCTGATCTTAAATTTCAAGACAATGAAGATGAACACAGCAATATTGTACTAGGGATGTACAGCAAAGAAAAGGAATATGTCCCATTCAGTGGACAACTCGAATGTAGTGGTCAGGTATGTGATGCACTGAAGTGTGATATTTTTCTTTGTGTTCTAAAATTAGAAAATAATAAGCAGCACTTAACAGACACCATTTTGACTAGGTATATACATAAATACACACATATATTAATGAAAAGTCTCCTTGCCTATAATTATGGATATATAAATAAAAATATTTCAGATTCTATTTATTTTTTATAAAATGAATTATGCATTTTTAAAGAACAATTTCTGTTTATCTAACTTCAAATAAAATGGTCCTTAAAATAAATGTGTTATAATAATTATGTTTTGATGTTAAGACGCTCAGCAAAATACTTATGTTAGTTTACAATGAACTTTTCAAGACAATTCCCAATAAAACCCCAGATGGCTATCTATTCATTCGTGTTTTTAAAACTTCTTTTTAAAATTGTCCCCTAGATTCATCTCGGATAGTATGTTAACTTTATAGCAAACAAATTTCTACTTTGAATCATCTTTATAAATTTTAAAGAAATTCAAAATTTTCTTATTCATCTCTTATTTTACTATAGTCCTTCATTTTGGGAATGATCAATGGATGTTCATGTTATTTAATGATGAGAGAATTGAAAGATAAGCTATGTTTAAACACTTTGGGCAATTATAAGGCAATTTAGGCTGCATTTTCTACTGCTAAAATTAAATTTCATACTATGAGTTGTCAAAATAAATATATCAAATATTTATGAAAGTCTTTATGAGCAATCAATACCATTATAATAATCAAGGTTTAAATCCCAAAGGCAATAAGGAAATGTTGATTATGCTTGCATAGGGATGATGTTATTTTGGATCAAGTTTTTGTAGCACAGTGTGATGGAAGACATAACAAGTCTCAAAGCATATTAAATTATGATCATAAAACTATGTAGGTCCTTCCTTCCCAAAAAGGAACATTTTTGTAGGTTATGCAAAAGATTCTTAGAATTATTTTTCTATATGCACTTTAAAATGCAATTATATATTTTTTCTTACTTTTTTCATGCAGTTACTTTAATATTCTATGGCAATATGTCTTGAATGAATACTTTTTTTGTCTGCTCTGTGATTTGTACACATGGGCTGTGTTCCTATGTAGCCCTTCATTCTAGAATTTACAAAAATGTTTGCTGAGTATCCCATTCATACAAAGAATCCCTTCAGTTTGTTTTTTACTATCACTGTTTAGTTTATTGAAACATATAGTTTAACACAGAAGTTAAAAAATACATTATACTGCATTCACTAAAAAAATTGGTTCCAGAAGCTGTTACTTCATCCTGTATCAAAGAATCTCAATACTAGCTAAATTTGGACAATCTCACCAGGGTATTTCCTTTGCAGTTCTCTCCCCAATTTATCTCCTTACCATCGGTGTGCTACAATACATTAACAAACTCAAATGTTTCACAGTTTGAAAGGTTCTTCAATTGTCCTAGAGTTCTCTTTAGAACCAAATATTATTATTCATCTAGTATTAGTCAAATTTGCAGCAGTTTGGGATATAAACAAGGAGACTGGCATAAGATTTCCCCATCTCCTGCATCTTATATTACTGATATGGAACTAATTAGTCTGTTGATCATCTTCATTTAAGTGATCGATGTACCTGGAATTGACAACACTCTTTATGAATATCTTATCGATTAAAAAGAAAAAAAAAGTCACTCATGAGTAAAAACTACATCCATCAGAACAATGATAATCGGACACAAAAATCCAGTTGGTGCAATCTCAAGGTCACAATATAACATTATAGGCAATGTCTGATCTTTTGCTTCAGAGGTGGGTATAGTGAAGAAAAAAGATAGAATGGGATATGGAATATATTGTATGAGCAAGAAACTATTCACATAGTGACAAGTTAATTTTAAGTGCAAATAACTTTCTGTGAATTGAATCCAATATGCCTAATTGTTACCTGAAAAGGTAGAAACCTGGTTAAAATGCCTGGAAGATACCATGCGTGAATCAGTGCGTTATCACATCACAGAAGCTATCACTGTTTATGAGGAAAAACCCAGAGAACAGTGGATCATTGATTATCCTGCACAAGTAGCACTTACTGGTTCTCAAATCTGGTGGACTACAGATGTGGGAATAGCATTCAGCAGGCTTGAAGAAGGATTTGAAACTGCTTTGAAGGATTATCATAAGAAACAGGTATTGATGTTATCCTTTACATATGAGCTACCAAACCATATCTAAATATAATTTACAATTGTATGCAAAACAGGGAAAAAAGCTGTTTGTCATGCAGCAAAATTATAAGCAATTTCATTTTTACCAATTTATATCCCACGTTTATTATTTTTGCAAATAACTCAAGGCAGCAAACTTCCTTTTCTGATTTTCCCACAACAAGAACCCTGTGAAGTAAATTGGGCTGAGAGTGATTGGCCCAAGATCACTCAACTGGCTTCCATAGCTAAGATGGGACTTGAACTCATGGTCTCTTGTTTTCTTGCCTGGCGCCTTAACCACTAGAACAAATTGACTCAATTGGTGAAATAGGTGGCTATATAAACCAATGTATTAAATAAACAGATCAACCAATCAATAAACAAATTATATAACGGATGAATATCAATGATTTGGTATATATAAAAAAAATATAAAATTATTTATGTGTTTCTTTCTTAGATTGTTCAGCTAAATGCTCTTATTGCTCTACTGTTGGGTGACCTGACACCAAGTGATAGACAGAAGATCATGACTATTTGTACAATAGATGTACATGCAAGGGATGTGGTGGCAAAGCTTCTATCTCAGAAGGTAAAACCACTAGTCATTATTTTAAATTTAGGCCACTATTCTGAATTTATCCTGAATGTAGTATAAGCGTATTTCTTTGGATTTAAATACTTTGGCTGATAAGCGTTTCCATATCTACTGCAGTCTGCCTGGAGGAAGAATGTTTAGCATCCATTTATTTTAAACTAGAGATTCCTGTTACCTCTGGACTCTAGCTGAGATCCCTATTTGTTTTATGGATAAGTATTTCTTGAAAATTCACTTTCTCTGTTTATATGTCATATCTATCTGAATGGGGGGAATGCGGATTGAGAATAAGTACCTTAGACCATGCAATTCAGAGCTAAAAGCCACAAAAACTAAATTTTACAAACTGAGACTAGAAAAATATCAGAAAAAAATGATTTATTATGTTTTGTATCTTCCTCTTTCTCTGCATGAACCTTCTGCACAGGATAATTAGTGGAAATAAAATAAGGAATGGTGTCTATATATATTGTTATATTTAACATTTCTTCTGATAAGATTCTCAAAGGATTGCATTGACGTTCCTTTGAGAATGTTAAAGGCAATAGACACAAGTTTCTGTAACTTTAGTTTCTTAGTCTCCACTGACATCATTGATATTTTAGACAATCAGGCAGTGTATGGTGTTGCAAATGCTAGAAAAGAACCAAATGAGATATTGAAGATATAATTGTTTGATGGAATCCAAAGAGTGTCAATAAAATCAGATCTGAGGAATAAAATGATATGAATGGTGCTGAAAGGCACATATAAAATTGACTCATGTCATATACCTACAGTTTGTTTCTTGTAAATGTGACCATGGAAGAGAAAATTATCTTGGCAGAAATTCTAGTATCTGTTGCAACTAAAGCCTCCATTAAAAAGGCAATCTTATATTGCATTTAATTTGCTATAGTGCAGGGGTGCTTGTGAATGAATCTAAACTTTTATAATTGCAGACACTGGAGTTACATATGAATGATTATGAATAAGGCTGGTGATGATAGCATGGGCATTTTGGCATTGACTGGGTTCTTTGGCATTGACTGGGTTCTTTATTCTTTTATAGCATCTGCATAAATAATCATTTTACAATATGGTGTTTTTATAGATTGCTAGTTCCCAAGCTTTCCCTTGGCTGTCACAACTACGCCATAGATGGGATTGGACCCTGAAACACTGCTTTGCCAACATTTGTGATGCTCAGTTTCAGTATTATTATGAGTATTTGGGAAATACCCCTCGGCTAGTTATTACACCTTTGACTGACAGGTAATATTTGTCTAATAGTGGCCCTCTCTGACTTGTCTTGCAGAATTTACTATTATACAGAAAATATCATATTATCCTTCCCAGTGAAAAAATATTAATATTAGAAAGTCATTTTATTATTATTTTTAAGTTCACTTACAAGTTGGTATAATTGCATTAGGTTAAAAAATATCCCTATCTAATCTCTTAAATTATATGGGTTGGGTTGTCATTTAAGGAATTTATGCCTCTAGGATGAATGAAGAACCTCTGCTTGGAAGATTAAAGCAGAAATGTTTTTGGTAAACAGGCCAGGGGTTTTCCAGACTGTACAAATTTGCATACACAGTCATTTCACCACCTGCAAACCTTTGCACCGTTCTATTAGGTTTATTTTCAAGAAATTAACTAAAATAACAATTTGGAATAGAAGAAATTATCAAACTGCATACCCAAGAAAGGAAATGTTAAGTTTATAGTATTTAATTTTTTGTATACCATAACTGCTGAGCTGAAGAAACATGTAACTATTAACGCAAGCAAGATTCCTACATTTTAATCCATGAAGAAATATGTATATTGAATTCTGCACACAATAACTGAAAAGTATGTTGAAAATGTATTCAATAGACTCATAATTTAAGCAGCTATACATGCATCTGGAAATAAGCTTATACATACATTTACATACGTGTAAATCTACAAATGCTACTGTATGGATTGTTTGATACAAAATCTGCATAGCCATGACAATGCAGAAGGATCAAACAAATTTCCAAAACATACTTTTTTCTTCCCAATATGCTACCCCAAATCCCCATTTTACTGTATGCTCATATTCTTCTTACATTCCTCAGAGTCATTGATTTGCCATACTGTGCATCTGTTTGCAGTGTTAAAACAAAATAATAACATCATGAAATTTATTTATTGAAGAGAAATATTCTTTTCAAAAAAATACAACATAAATTCCTAAGTTCACATTGCTTGAGGTTGTAGCTTGTGGTTTTGCACTGTCCATCATTAAAGAAAGCTTACTTTATCGTCATTGTGCTTTTATTGTTAAAGGTGTTACATAACTCTTACTCAATCTCTACACTTAACAATGAGTGGGGCACCTGCAGGTCCTGCTGGGACAGGCAAAACAGAAACCACAAAGGATCTTGGACATGCACTTGGAATGATGGTCTATGTTTTTAACTGTTCCGAGCAGATGGATTACAAGGTGCTTTGGTTATTTTCAACAATTTATCTTCAAAGAAAGATGATAAAGATGCTTTTCTCCTTTATTTTTCGGTCAGGATGATCCACTGTTAAAGGAGATTGAACCATACAGTAGCAAATCAGACAGACATTATTTCAAAGGGATCTTTTCATTAGTGGATGGATTCTACTCCTTGGGTGATAGTAGATAGAAATACTGAAACATAGAAAACTGATGAAAGAGAATGACTTTGTAGTCCATCAAGTCTTGAGGGGTTTTTTAATTTTTTTTTTTTTTAGAATTTAGAATTTTAGAATTTTTGTGTTTATTCCAAGCACATTTAAGCTCAGGTTACTGATGACTGAGCCACTACCTCTGCTATGATATTTAACTAGATTTTATTTGGCATTTTTTAATGCTTATACATAATGTATTTTTAAAATGGAACAAATGAAGCATTGCTTAGTATTCCTCAAAGTAATCAATTCAATTATACATTTTAAAGAATATAAAATACTACCATGTTTTCCCGAAAATAAGTCCCTGTCTTATATTTTTTTGAACCCTGAAATAAGCACTTGATCTTATTGCCGTGCGCTCAAAACCCCGATTGGGCTTATTATCAGGGGATGTCTTATTTTGGGGGAAACTGGGTATTACTAGGATGGGATTAAACCATGTTTAGAGTGCCTCCTTAAAATTTTTCCCAGTTGTAAGCTTTGTACTATAGTTTATTTCACTGAACTCAATGACACTTTCTGATACCAGTATTTATAATTGATTTATTAAACAAATTTATATTTGCAAATACATTAGTCCTTATATCTAGTAGCTATATGGTATCTTGAGCTTAGTAGACCAAGAAACTCTTAATTTAATGAATTAATAACTGAGAACAATAATGCAAACATGTTCTTGTTATTTAGAGGAAACTATTACTCTTTTTATTCCTCATTTAGTCTATAGGAAACATCTATAAAGGTTTGGTTCAAACAGGTGCTTGGGGGTGCTTTGATGAATTCAACCGAATTTCAGTAGAAGTTCTTTCAGTGGTGGCAGTACAAGTAAAAACTATCCATGATGCCATCAGAAATAACAAAAAACAGTGAGTATTAGCTACTTCATTAAATATTTTAAGGGATTAAATATATCATGAAGTTATTAACCAATTCAAAATAACTAGACCTTTTATGACATATTAACATATATTTTAAAAGACCCCCAAAGAGGTTTCTACTGAAAATTAGATACTTGAACAGCTTGAGTGGTATTTAGAAGTAGTCATGTATATTTTCATATCCTAGTTATAGACTTTCCCTGTGTTTTGAGTACAATTTCCAAAGCAACTGGAACCAGAGACAATTACTTCACTTGTAACAAAGTTTGCTGATTTATTTCTTTAATAATTGCAGATTCATTTTCCTTGGAGAAAACATCACATTGAAAGCATCAGTGGGAATATTTATTACTATGAATCCAGGCTATGCTGGCCGAACAGAATTACCTGAAAATCTTAAAACTCTATTCAGGTGAGTATGAAGGATAAGATATTTATGCTCCCTAATGTCAATTCTTTGATTTCCAATAGTCAGCAACTAGAGCTTTTTAATATATTGATTCACAGAAAGAGCTCTTCAAAGTTGCAGGTTTGATCCCCCCAATAGAAATATGAGAGATGAAATATTGTTTTTTTTTTCTTTATGTTAAGTGCAAAAGAAAATTTTACTATTGGAAATAAAATCATAACAAAGTTAAAAGATAATCTTAAAATAGCTTCACTTATATTTGTTGTAGCAGTAAACTATATTCCCCTGTTTACTTCTAGTTTAAAACGTCTCTGTTAGGTACTTTAATGAAGAACAGGTTTTTTAAAAAGAATGTTTGATTAAATAAATACTTTAAATATATTAAAGTAGAAATGCACAACACAGTCATATGATATCATACCTTTCCTAGTAAACAATATGAGAAAGTGGACCATTCTCTTTAGCAAAATTTTAGCTTTTTATAAAACAAAGAGATAGTTAAACAAAGTAATGCAAAAAAAAATTTTAACCTTTATTTTAGAAAAAAGCCTACCTTGGAGATTACCTATTAAGTGTCATTTTATTATATTTATTTTCTGTAACAGAAGTGATTATATGCAAAGAATTGTAAAAACTAACTTGAGAAAATTAACATTTGCAGTTTTGTTTGAAATAGTGAGACTAGAATATGCTAACCATTGCCCATATATTGAAAGAAAATGGTGTTAATATATAATTATTAATTTCAGCTCAGGCAGCTACATTTGTAAAAACCACTGCCTTGAATTGGGATTTGCTTGTTTGTTTGTTTGTTTATCAATCAAATTTATATGCTGCCCATCTCAGAGAAGATGACTCTGCAGCAGATAATAAACAACAAATATGAATCAACAATTACCTAAAACCTGTATATAATAATTGTTTAAAATATTAAAAACTATAAAATAATTACTGTATTTTTTGGAGTATAAGACGCACCTTTTTACCCCCCAAAAGGGAGTGAAAATCTGGGTGCGTCATATACACCAAATGTAGCCCCACCCGCCCACTGGCCCCCACCCTTTGGCCTGTGCCTCGCAGCAAACAGCTCCTTACAAGCAAACAGCAAGAAAAAACAGCTCCTTTCAGCTTCAGCATAGACTAATTAGCACAAGTTGATTGGATCTGCCTCCCGACTTTCAGCTGATTTGCTCTCAGCTGTTTTGTGCAAGGCTCTGCTGCTTGCTGCAAGGAGATAAATTGCTGGAGCAGATTTTTTTTCCTTGCGCTAATCAAGCTATGCTGATAGCGAAACTGAAAGTAAAGCAAGCTGTTTGCTGCAATGAAGCAAAATGAGGCACAGGGAGATTTCTTTTTCTTCTTTTTCCTCACCAAAAAAGGTAGGTGAAACAATGGGAAATTTAGGGCAAAAGAGGAAAGTTCAAGATTTTAAACACAAAAGAAAAAAAGGAGAAAGCAAAAAGCAAAAATAAAAATGGGAAGGGAGAAAAAGAAATGAAAGAGAAAAATGTTATACATATTTAGAATTGAAATATGAATAGTAATAAGAAATAAATGGGAAATCATGATTGTAAAAATGAATAATATTTGGAATATTTTTCTTTGTATTTTTGAAATCTAGATAATGATAAGTTTTTATTTGTTTTAGAAATATGAATAAATATAAATTGTAACAATTGAAATACCTTTAATGGTATATGGTGGTGAAAGTAAAAAGGATTAAATTATAGTTTGGATAACAGCTAGAACATTTTTAAATTTAATTAGGGAAATTGTAATGATTGAAATATTTTTAATTATATATTGTGATGAAAGTAGAAATGATTAAGTTGTGATTTGGACTATTATATGGTTATTGGGAGAGTTTAAGATGTGAAAATGAGTAACATAAGGGGAAAATTATTTGGTTTATTATTATTGGTAAATATAATTAATTGATTTGTAAGAAATTGGATTGCATGGAAATAATTGGAATATTCATGTTCATATTGATTAATATACAAAAAAAGATAGTTATATAACTAATTGATTTATATTAAAATGTTGAATTTGTATTAAACAATTGTAATATTACATAATTAACCCACATTGATTATGATAATTACATAATCAATATGAGGATGGATATAAAAATAGATGACAATGGGAAGGGGTATAATATAGAAAAGAAGGGAAAAATTGAATTTGATTAAAATTAAAGATGAGGATGAAGGGTAATATTGGTTTTTTTAAAAAAATAGATGAGGAATAAATATGGCAAAAAGGAGATATAGAAATTGTAAATTTAATTGAAATGACTAAACACTGTTTAAATTTGTGAACCAACCAAATACTCTGTACAAAGAAAATACATTGTATGGCTCCGCGAGCCTCAAAAGACGTTCTTTTGAGAGCGTCCGTTCCCTGGCTCCGTTAAAGCCCCAGAACAGCTGACAAATGCTGTCTGGAGGCTTGAAATTCTCTCCCCGGGCAAAGGGGAGAGAGAAGAGCAGGCAGGTGGAGGTAGAGCCCCCCCGAACGCCCTAGGAAAAATCCTGGGGCGCGAAGGGCACGCTCTCCCTAAAAGCCTGTCAAGCCGCTCCAGACCAGGGACATCTCCGCTAATTAGCGGAATTAGAAGCCGCAACCAATCTTGCTGGATGGAAATGAGGGAATTAACATCTTGAACTAACAGCAGGCGGAACGAGCAAGGAGAAATCAGACTGCAAGTATTTTTTACCTAACTCCAATGCCTAGAGCCTCCTTCGGAAGTAATCGCTTAGTACTTTGCAACAATATGGCGATTGAAGCTTGAAAGGGCGGGGGAAATGGAAAGTTACAGGAAAAGTTTCGTTTTGCTGGCAGCCCTTCTCCTGGGGGAAAAAAAAAAGCTTTTGTGCTGACAGAAGGAGGATTTTAAATGTTAATTAATATTGGGAAATCTTTTGAGGAACTCTTCTTTTTGACTCTGATAAAGACTAATTTCAAACTTGAAATGGCCTCAAAAGTCTGTAAAAACTGTTCCTACTAAAGGAACTGGGAGTGCTGGTAGATCCCCAGCTCATATTCCTAGATTACAAGTTCCTGCTCCTCCAGCGGATCCACAGACCTTAACGTTGGAGATGTTGCAACAAGCTCTCCAAGTCACCCAAAATAAAATTGTTGATGTGATTGATGAAAAAATTAAGGAAACTAATGAAAAAATTAAGGAAACTAATGAAAAGATACAGGCTGTGTCAGATGAGATTGCAATTCGCAATCAGGGGATTAGGGATGATATATTAATGGCATTTAAGTGTCTGGCAGGCAATATTGAAATGGTGGATGACAGAGTTGAGGAAATTAAACAATCTTCTGAAATTTTGGATAGTAAAATAGGAGAAGCTCAAAACAGAATTCAAAGGGCTGAAGATGATGTAACAATGATACAATACAGAGACATGGAATTTGCTTTAAGATTCAGAGGGGTGAAGGAGAATAAACAAGAGAATTTGAGACAAATGATGTCTGAGGCATTGGCACCACTGGTGGGAGAGTCAAAAAATGATCTGGTCTGGCAGATTGACAAACTGTACCGCATTAATTCCTGGATTGCTAGACAGAAACATCTACCAAGAGACATTGTGATATATTTTACTACAAGGAGAGTACGTAACGAAATTTTACAGGCTACTTTTAAAAACAAGCTTCAGGTGGAAGGCCAGGAAGTAATGACAATGAAAGAAATCCCCCCTAAGATCTTGAGAGCTAGAAGAGAGTATGCCTTTCTGGTGTATGAACTGAGAAAGCATCAGATACAGTACAGATGGGAGGTGCCAACTGGACTAGTGGTGACTTACTCAGGAGAGAGATATCGGCTTAATACAATTTGGAAAGCAAGAGATTTTCATACTAATGTATTAAAGGCTGGCACACCCAAATCAACTAAATCACCAGAAGGCAAAAGAAAGAAAGAAGTAATGGAAGCTGAGACAGAAGAGCTCTTGACAGTAGTTCAGGGGGGAGTTTTGGCTGATCAAGAAGAAATATTACAAATCCAAATGGCTACTCAAGAGTTGGCGCTGATTGATTTCTCGCAGTTACCAAAGGATCAAAGACAGATCAGATCGTTGACAGCTAGACTCAAGGAAGAATTAAGACAGCAACAATCCCAGATAGCATCTCAAGAAATGATCCAATATACTACTAAAACAGGAGTAGTGGGGGGAGCAAGACCTAAAACTCAAATGAGATCAGAGCATCAGGACTTGCTTCAGAGGCTCCAAAGGCCCAGAGATGGGAACTAGATTTTTGACTTGGAACGGTAATGGCTTGAATTCTCCACAGAAAAGAAGAAAAATATTTCACTATCTCAAGCAATTTAAGAATGAAGTAATTTGCTTACAAGAGACTCATATAAGAATACAAGATCAAAAATATTTGATTAATGCAAGACTTGGTACATCTTACGTAGCAGCAGCACCAGAAAAGAAAAATGGTATAGTTATATATTTGAAAAGAGACTTAGTTGCTAAATTAATTGAAGCAGACGATCAAGGAAGATTTTTAGCGATAGAACTTTTAGTAAAAGGAGAAAAAATACTTGTAATCGGAGTTTATGCCCCGAATCAACAACAAGAAAATTTTTATAATTTACTACACTCAAAATTGACACAGTGGGCATATAAAACTTGTATCCTGTTAGGCGACTGGTATGGTGTTTTGGACGTTAAAAAAGACAAGAAGGGACCTAAACAAAATGTGTTAACAATAGCAAAATTGCCCAAAGCGTTTTGGGAAATGATGGATGACTGGGAGTTGAGAGATATTTGGCGTGAAAGAAACCCGGAAGAAAAAGATTTTACTTTTTTTTCAGATAGACATCAATCCTTTTCAAGGATTGATTTTATATTAATTACTAATGATCTTATATCTAGGGTGAAAAATACGAAGATTTGCTCAAGAACATTGACAGACCATAGTCCAGTTTGGCTGGAATTGGAGTATGAGAAAGGGCCTAGGAGGTCCTGGAGGTTAAATGATAATTTGTTTAGGTATGAAGAAAATGTAAAAGAGTGTAAAAAATTTATGAAAGAATTTTTTGTTATGAATATGCAAAAGGGCACATCGATGGAAATGGTATGGGATGCAAGTAAGGCATATATGCGAGGAATTTTGATATATTTGAATAATAAATATAGAAAGAAACAGGGGACAAAAAGAAAAGTATTAGAAGATGAGATTAGTAAACAGGAACGGGCTTTAGTAGCTAATCCAACAGATAAGAAAATCAAAGAGGCAATTAATTTATTGAAAGGTCAATTTAATATGTTAATAGCAGATCAAGTGGCAACTAATTTAAGATATGCAAAACATAATACTTTTTACAATGCCAATAAACCAGGCAGGTGGTTGGCATATTTGTTAAGGAAAAAGCAAAAATCAAGGACAATAGAGAGAATAAAATATAAGGGTAAAGAGGTTTATGAGCAACAATTGATTAAAAAATCCTTTTTAGAGTTTTATTTGAGGCTGTATACTGGTGATAAAATTAAAGATATGGATATAGATAGATATTTGCAGAAAGAGAATATTTATACAATTTCAAATGAGCAGAGGGATAGTTTAAATCAATTGATAACTTCCGAGGAAATTGCGTTAGCAATTAAGCAGTTGAAAGTGGGTAAAGCTCCTGGGACGGACGGTTTGACGGCTATTTACTATAAAACCCTACAGGAGTAAATGATAGAACCGTTGAAAGAATTATTTAACAATGTACAACAGGAAGGAGAGGTACCTCCAACTTGGAAGAGAAGCATTTATCTCGTTGATCCCAAAAGAAGGGCATGATGATACAGATCCTAAAAATTATAGGCCAATTTCATTATTAAATACAGACTATAAGATATTTGCTAAAATTTTGGCAAATAGATTAATGACAGTCATGCAGCAAATGATTCACCATGATCAAACTGGTTTTATAAATGGTAGACAAATGAAGAATAATATAACGCAAATTGTTAACTTATTAAAGTACTTGGGAAGGAACAACCAGGTCCCCGCAGTGCTTGTGTTCTTGGATGCTGAGAAAACCTTTGATAGATTGAATTGGCAATTTTTACTAAAACTAATAGAAAGGATGCAATTTGGAGAACAATTTGTACAATCTATTAAGGCAATATATCAAAAACAAACAGCGCAAATAATAGTTAATGGTGGTTTAACAATTGCCTTTAACATAGAAAAAGGAACAAGGCAAGGCTGTCCTTTGTCCCCGTTATTGTTTATTTTGACGCTGGAAATTTTATTAAACAAGATACGCGAGATGAATACAATAAAGGGAATTAAAATTAGACAGCATGAATACAAGGTACGAGCATTTGCGGAAGACCTGGTTGTTACCTTAACCCAACCGGTACAATCGATTACAGCCTTGATGGATATAACCTGCTTATATGGACAAGTATCTGGTTTTAAAATAAACGTAGCTAAAACAAAAATAATAGCTAAAAATATGGTTAGGAGCCAAAAAGAAGAGATAGAAAGATTAACAGGATTTGAAGTGGTTAAAAAGGTTAAATATCTGGGGGTCTATATTATGACTGCAAATACGAAATTATATCAGTACAACTATGAACCATTATGGCACAAAATACAGAAAGAGTTGGACAATTGGAAAAAACTACAACTGTCTTTGCTGGGAAGGATAGCCGCTGTAAAAATGAATATTTTATCAAAATTTCTATTTCTTTTTCAAATGATACCTATACTTAAAAAAGATGAAAACTTGAAGGAATAGCAGAAGGGCATAAATAAATTTGTGTGGGCAAGGAAGAAACCACGAGTCAAACAAAAGATATTGCAAGATACTAGAGAAAGAGGTGGTCTTAAGATGCCCAATTTAAGATTGTATTATGAAGCTGCTGCCCTCTCAGCAATCACAGATTGGATAAACTTAACGGAGGAAAAGATATTGAATATTGAAGGATATAGTTTGGTTTATGGCTGGCATGCTTACTTAGTGTATGATAAGAAAGTAGATAAGACTTTTAAAAGTCATATATTAAGAAATGCTCTATTGCGTGTCTGGAAAAAGTATAAATATAAACTAAATGATAGGTTACCAATATGGACAATACCCAGACACGCAATAGAGAACATAAATTTAGAGCAAAAGCAAGATAAGATTACATATAAGGAACTCCTTTATAAGGAAGGAGTCAGACTACAGTTAAAATCCATGGAACAACTAAGAGAAGAAGGGATTATTAAGACTTGGTTTCAAAATGGTCAGCTGCTGGCCAGATGGAGAGAAGATCAAAAAATTGGTATTTTGCAGCAGGATGAGAATTTGATAAAGCAAATAAGAGATGAAGGTCAAATGCACATAAAAAGGTTGTATAATGCATTACTGGAAATAGATTCAGAAACAGACTTAGTCAAGGATTGTATGATAAAATGGGCACAAAATGTAGGTGAACCAATAATGATGGAAACATGGGAAAAGATATGGGTTAGAAATGTAAGATTTACACAAGCACAAAATCTAAGGGAGAATTTTTACAAAATGTTTTATAGATGGCATTTAGATCCAAAAAAGCTAGCTTGTATGTATCCAAATTTACAACCCAAGTGTTGGCGATGTGAGTGTGAAGATGCTACATATTTTCATATATGGTGGACATGTAAAAAGATTAAGGCTTTTTGGTTAAAAATATGGTGGATTATTCAAAATATTTTGAAGAAAAAAATTAAATTTACACCACAGTTTTTTCTGTTGGGAATAGTTACGGATTGTACTGTAATAGAAACTAAGCTGGTTTTGAACTTAATAACGGCTGCCAGGTTACTGGTGGCACAGTACTGGAAGAAGGAAGATCCACCTACTATTGAGGAATGGACATTAAAAGTTGTGCATTTGGCGGAAATGGCAAAAATTTCATCATACCTTAAAGACCATTCAAATGAGAGCTATATATCGGAATGGAGAAAATGGATTGATTACCTACAGAAGAAGTATCTGAATAAAAAGATTCATATAGCTTATGAATGAAATAATATTAAGTAGTTTATGTTTGTTTTTTCTGAGTTATAAGGAGTTAAGGACCTAGGAAGAAATGTAATAATTTGTTAGCACATTTTAGTTTTTGGTTTGTGAATGCTATACCCTGTGCTTGTTCTGGGAAGTCTAGGGAGGGGGGTGGGTGGAGGGAGGGGAAGGGAGGGTGGGAAGTGGAGGGTGGGGTTGAGGGGGGAAGGGTGGGGGGAGTGAAAATGTTTGTATTTTTCATAAAACTTTTCAATAATAAAAAAAAGAAAATACATTGTATGTTTGTATGTATGCCTAAAAAAATAAAAAAACCTTTTTTAAAAAAAAACCCAAAAAAGGTAGGTGCGTCTTATATTCTGGTGCGTTTTATACTTATAAGAAAAGGTAATAATAGGCAGATGGATATTAAAAACAATGGACCTTTGTCACAAGACCTAGGGTCCCCAGGTCTGCTACAAAATCAGGTCTTGACCAGAGGTGGGATTCAGCCGGTTGTGTCCAGTTCGGGTGAACCGGTAGCAGCGACTGCGGGAGGCTCCACCTACCCACTCAGACATGTGCGAGCACTGCGCATGCCCAGAGGCGGCATGTGTGAGTGAAGGGAGCTTGCGGGTGCATGCTCACATTCGTGAACCGGTAGGGAAAGTTAGTGAATCCCACCTCTGGTCTTGACAGATATTCAAAAGTTCAGGAATGATTAGAGGCTGATCTCATCTCTGGGGGAAAGGCCACACTGACTTCCTCCCAGAGGTGAGATCATGGCCCATTAATATGGCTCCCTACATTATGGAATCCATAACATGCCCATTCTACTGGGTCTAATAGGATGGACAGGTGGAACAGTTAGTTTTCTTGTTCTTATTATGTTCATATTATAGTCTCTGATTTTGGTTTAATGTGTTTTTTGTTTTGTGTTTAGACCCTGTGCAATGGTGGTCCCTGACATTGAACTAATCTGTGAAATAATGCTGATTGCCGAAGGGTTTATTGATGCACGATTGTTAGCCAGAAAATTTGTTACCCTGTATACTCTTTGTAGCGAGCTTCTCTCTAAGCAAGTAAGTGAGATCTCTTTGACTTTGTGCTTCAACAAAGCTAATTAATATTTTTGAAAGCAAAGAATTTTTTATTTTTGTATATCCAACTCGTATTGACAAGTCAAGAGAGTCCTATAAAACTATCAAAACATTTCTGTTAAAACTATTTGGATTTTTTATTTAAATGTTGATATTTTTTTCAATGGCATAGCATTCCTCTTACTTTCATATACAATACTAGAACACTAGGTTAACCAATGTTAATTATAGGCAATTTAGTATAACTTAAGGGAAAATATTTCTTCACAATTTTTATTTGTTATCTTCTGAACTTCACCATCACAAAATGTAATTATGACAATCAATTTCCTAGAGCAGTGATGGCTAACCTTTTTGCCGTCACGTGCCAAAAGTGGGGGGAGTGCAGGGGGGTTCCCCGTGCACATGCCCACACCCATAATTCAATGCCCGACCCCCTCACGCATGTGCGCGTACCCCCCGCACTCCCCCCACTTTTGGCACACAATGGCATGGTGGGCTAGGTAGACCTGTTTTTCGCCCTCGCCAGGCTCCAGAGGCTTTTTGGGGGAGGGCAAAAATGGCCTTCCCTAGCCCCCCGGAGGCACCCTGGAGGCCAGAAACAGCCCATTTTCTGACTTCTGGTGGGCCTGAAAGGCCCAAAAATCAGCTGGCCGGCATGTGCATGCATGCTGGAGCTGAGCTAGGTCAATGCTTGTGTGGCCACAGATATGGCTCTGCGTGCCACCTGTGGCACACGTGCCATAGGTTCGCCATCACAGTCCTAGAGCATTCATGTCATTCTAAATTTCTATATTTGGTTGTCCAAATGGGATATTATATTAAATAAGCTCTTGGTATGGCATAGTATGACTCGTCTTTTTTTCTTTTTCTTTTTTTCCTGATTCTTGGAGACATATCCCTGCAGTTTTCTTGAAAAAGTTTTTCAAAAGTGGTTTGCCATTGCCTTCTTCCTAGGGCTAAGAGAGTGTGACTAGCCCAAGATCACCCAGCTGACTTTAATACCAAAGAAGGACTAGAACTCACTATCTCCTGGTTTTTAGCCTGATGCCCTAACCTTTACACAAAACTACCCTCATGGCTCCTCTATACTTACAACATTTTTTTCAGAGAATAATATTATTTTGTTCTGGTTGTCATAGCTAACAAATAAAACATTAATTTAGAAAACAATGTGAATGTACAGTATCATAAGTAGAGTGTTTAGTCCAAAATTATATAATATTCTTTCATGCAATTTTTTTTGTTGTACATGTACATTTTTTATTCTACCTATCTCCTTCCCTCTCTTCTATGTGTAGAAATGTGGTGTGCATTCATTCTATTTTTTTGGAATGGAAAATAATTAGTTTGCTGATAATTTTATTATATCTTATTCAAAATCAAACTGAACAGAGAAGGGAAGTATTACCTTATAAGTCAGATGCTACCAGGGAATATATGTTTACCACTATAACTATTTATAAATATTTTATTATACCTGATTACTTTATTGATTAATCTGAATCAATTTAGATCTGAATAACTAAATATTTCATTTAAAAATTTTATCCTATCATAGACCACTGGTATATAAATGTATGATATCAAAAAAGACTAATATAACTTAGTCTCTAGTTTTTAAAAATATAATATGGACAAGTTACTATATTTGGAAAATGATTATTTAAACTTTCCTGAATATATCTCATCATAGGATCACTATGATTGGGGTCTTCGGGCTATTAAATCTGTCTTGGTAGTTGCTGGTTTTTTGAAGCGAGGAGATAAGACTAGACCTGAAGACCAGGTATGCAACTTGATGCAAAGATATACTTCATAAATCTACTTCCCAAAACCCAAGCATGTTGGCACTGAAGTTCGCAAATTTCCACACAGGGATTTTGCCATAGCTATTCTGACAGGAAATTATTTCCCCTGAACATGGAGACAACACCAGATTGGTCTTCCAATTTGTCTTTGATAATAATATATGTGGCGCCTAAGCCCTAAAGATAACATGGTGAAATCCAGTCTAGTCCAATTCTGTATTTGTTACATTTAATAGACAGAATCTCACTAGACTAAATTTATAACCTTCCTACCTAATAGGTGTATCTATTATTACCTAGCAGAGGTGGGTTTCAGCAGGTTCTGACCAGTTCTGGAGAACCAGTAGCAGAAATTTTGAGTAGTTCGGAGAACCGGTAGTAAAAATTCTGACTGGCTCTGCCCACATCTATTTTCTGCCTCCTGAGTCCCAACTGATCAGAAGGAAATGGGGATTTTGCAGTATCCTTACCCTGGATTGGGGTGGGAATGGAGATTTTACAGTATCATTCCCCTGGAGTGGGGTGAGAATGGAGAGTTTACAGTATCCTTCTCCTGCCACGCCCACCAAGCCATACCCACAGAACCGGTAGTAAAATTTTTTGAAACCCACCTCTTCTGCCTAGTGGTGGGATTCAAGTGGTTCATACCACTTCTGCTGAACCAGTTCTTAAATTGCTGGCTGGCCCCTCCCCGCCCCTCCCCTTCTAGAAGTCCCCACTTGCCCAATTTTGGCTCCCAGGTGACTGCAGGGAGGCTTACTAGGCCCAAAACGGGTTGGGAGGGTAGCACCCCCTCCCTGCAGCTCATTTTTGCTTCCAGGGGTGTGCAAGAGACCGAGTGCCAGCTGTCACACCCTCTGGCCATGCCCACCATGACCATGCCCACCCAGTCATTAGGGCAGAGAACCATTTGTTAAATCCCACCATTGCCTCTAGGGTGTGGCTACCCTGAGTGTTTCCTCCCACCCTCATACTGTCTTTAGCCCTCTCTGGAATATGCTGCCTCCCCCTTAGGAAGTTGCAGTGTAACTGCTGAGATTCTCACACATGCATGCAGATACTTCTTCTCCATTGCAAATTGCATCACAATTTCCCTTTAATTGGATTTTAATTAGGCTTTTTTTTATTTCATTTCATTTTCATTTTATTAAATTTGTATACCACCCTACTCCCGAAGGACTCAGGGCGGTGAACAGCCATAATAAAACATATAAATACAAAATTTAAAAAAAGAGATAGAACAAATTAAATACATTTGGCTGACCATTTTAAAACCCCAATAATTTAAAACCAAATTTAAAATTTCCATTTAAAAGAGGAGAAGTTCAGGTCAGGCCGGCTTGTTGGAATAAGAACGTCTTAAGCATGCGACGGAAGGTACGCAGATCCGGAATCCTCCGTATCTCGGGGGGGGAGCTCGTTCCAGATAGTAGGTGCCCCCACAGAGAAGGCTCTCCCCCTTGGGGCCGCCAGTCGACATTGTTTGGCCGACGGCACCCGGAGGAGCCCCTCTCTATGGGAGTGTACTGGTCGGTGGGAGGCTATTGGTGGTAGCAGGCGGTCTCACAAATAGCCAGGTCCTAAGCCATGGAGCGCTCTAAAGGTGATAACCAGAACCTTGAAGCGCACTCGGAAGACCACCGGGAGCCAGTGCAGCTCGCGCAGGAGAGGCGTTACATGGGAGCGCCACGTCGCTCCCATCACCACCCGCGCGGCCGCACTCTGCGCCAGTTGGAGCCTCTGAGTGCTCCTCAAGGGGAGCCCCATGTAGAGAGTGTTACAATAGTCCAGACGGGAGGTGACGAGGGCATGAGTGACCATGCGTAACGAGTCCCGATCCAGAAAGGGACGCAACTGGCGAATCAGGCGAACCTGATGAAAAATCCTCCCGGTCACGGCCGTCAAGTGCTCTTCTAAAGACAGCCGTGAATCCAGGAGGACGCCCAAGTTGCGAGCCCTCTCCGTGGGGGCCAGTGCTTCGCCCCCAATAGTCAGCGATGGCACCAGCTGACTATATCGGGACGTCGGAAACCACAGCCACTCGGTCTTGGATGGGTTGAGTCTGAGCCTGTTTCTCCCCATCCAGATCCGTACGGCCTCCAGGCACCGGGACATCACTTCAAGGGCATCGTTGGGGTGGCCTGGGGTGGAGATGTACAGCTGGGTGTCATCAGCGTACTGATGGTACTCCACCCCGAAACCACGGATGATCTCACCCAGCGGCTTCACATAAATGTTGAACAAAAGGGGCGAGAGGACCGATCCTTGTGGCACCCCACATATAAGGGGCCTCGGGGTCGACCTCTGCCCCCCTGTCAACACAGACTGCGACCGGTCGGAGAGAAAGGAGGAGAACCACCATAATACGGTGCCTCCCACCCCCAGCCCTTCCAACCGGTGCAGCATGATACCATGGTCAATGGTATCAAAAGCCGCCGAGAGATCTAATAGGACCAGGATAGAGGAACAACCTCTGTCCCGAGCCCTCCAGAGATCATCCACCAACGCGACCAATGCCGTTTCTGTGCTGTACCCAGGCCTGAAACCCGACTGGAATGGATCTAGATACGTTGTTTCATCCAGGTACTGGGGAAACTGTCGTGCCACCACACTCTCAACAACCTTCGCTACAAAGCGAAGGTTGGAGACTGGACGATAATTAGCCAATATTGCCGGGTCCAGGGAAGGCTTCTTGAGGAGAGGTCTCACCACCGCCTCTTTCAAGGCGGCGGGAAAGACACCCTCACTCAATGAAGCATTTATAATCCCCTGGAGCCAGCCTCGCGTCACCTCCCGGGAAGCCAGCACTAACCAGGAGGGGCACGGGTCCAACAAACATGTGGTCGCATTCAGTCTACCCAGAATCCTGTCCACGTCCTCACATCCTTTTAAAAGTATATTTTGACCATGAAACTGATCAGAAACTTTCTAAGTACAATAATGTTTACTCCCTTTTCCAGATACTTATGCGAGCCTTGAGGGACTTCAATTTGCCTAAGATAGTGACAGATGATATCCCCATTTTCATGGGCTTAATTAGTGACCTTTTTCCAGCTTTGGATGTTCCAAGGAAGAGGGACTTGCAATTTGAACAGATGGTTAAACAATCTACCCTGGAGCTTCACTTACAGCCTGAGGAGACCTTCATTCTGAAAGTAAAATAAATAAATAAATAAATAAATAAATCCATTGCTTTTAATTACAGTCTGTAAAAAAATTAAATCAAAATAATTGCAGACAGGTTGTGCTGGGTATGAAGTTATCCTTATTGACCTTACTGTGTTCTCATAGTGTCCTTAAAATATTAGTCTTTCAGTAGCAGTGCTATATGTTAGTAATTCAGTGTTAATTAGAATATAAGCATATTATCATAAAATGTGTCACATGCACTAATTTGTCATAGAAATGCAATTCCTGCCCCTATTCTGTTTGTTTTTAAATAATTTTGTACTGTTGATACTTAGCTACCAGTGCTAAACTTTAATACAGTACAAAAATGGAAATATTACTTCATTAAGGATTGTCAGTTGTCTGCTTTGTTCTTTTGCTTGATGAGAAAAAAGAAAAAAGCAGAATGAACTTCTGATATAAGAGAATGTTTATCAACATTAAAACTCTTTCCCCGATATATCATCAGGGCAATCAATTTTGCCTGTAGTATGAATAGATAAATGTCAGTATCAGAAGTGAAGCAGCAGAATTAACATCCAATTTAGATCTGGCTCTTGACTGGTAGAAAAGCCCGTAGAATAGCAACCAAACTGTAAAAAGCACCTAGAATGCAGTAGCTTGGCCACTAGTATAATTGACCTAAAGTTCATCTTCTTTCTAGTAACTCAGTAAAAACAAAGCCATGGAATCCCAGGAGACTGGTGTTGCCAGGTGTGGCTCACTGAGGTGCTCTGCTTGATCTCACATTTTTTACAGCTCTCCTAATTCAAATTTATGAATGTATTTGTTATGCCTTTCATTTCATTTATTTATTTAATATATTTATATAGTTGCTTATCCTATCTCAAGAAGTGTAATTTTGGCCAGTGTACAAATTTATTAAAAATTAAAACCATAAAATATTTTGGTGACTTCATTGGCCATTGAAGCTAATTGATACTGTACTTTATCAAGGGTTCTATGATCATTATCGTACAAAGAACATTTTCATTTCCTGAATACAACTGTTTTATTATGGGAAGAAAAATTAATGTCTTCTTGGTTGATGAAAGGTTCTCCTAAGGGAGAAAATCTCCTTAGGATTGTTGTTGTTGTTGTTGTTGTTGTTGTTGTTGTTGTTGTTGTTATTATTATTATTATTATTATTATTATTATTATTATTATTATTGGCAGGTTGTTCAGCTTGAGGAATTGCTGGCTGTGCGTCATTCTGTCTTTGTGGTGGGAAATGCAGGATCAGGAAAAAGCAAGGTACAAGTATATCCTTCCTAATTTCATCTATTATTTCGTTGAAAATATTATTTTGCAGGCAAATTGAAAAAACATCACTTGCTTTCAACTATGCCCATCCATATTTTTGCGTTAATGTGAAATTCCAGTGGTTAAAGATAGTTATGATGAAGCTAATCATAATAAGGAAGTATTTTTTTTTCTTTTGGGATTAAAGCTATCTAGGGAATAATCAAATAAAAAAAGGTTCTTTGTGGGGAAAATCTTTCTAACATCTTTTGATGCAAGAGCATCTTATGAGCTGTTCTTTGTAAGGCATTGAAGATCTAGCTCTTGTCTTAGGCATTGGACCAGAAGGTTAGATAAACCTGTTTTAAATTATTTATATAATTATTTCAACGTAGACTTTATTAATTATGAATACTAAAATATTAGCATGTTTTAATTGCCATTTGTAACTATATTGATTTTTATATGGTTGTTAGCTAATCATAGTTGCAAGGTGAATGAGCAGCCAATGAATTAATGAATTAATGAAAAATGCAAGGGCAGATCAGGGATGAAATTATTAACAATTTAGGGTTACTTTTTAGGGGAAGTGAAAGCTTACTAAATTCTAATGTATGGGTCTCTGATTTTTCTGAAGAACAATTCTCTTTGTCATTTCCCCATTATTCCTCCTTATTCGCAAAATGAAATGAATAATATGCACAGTGGTTTTTGCCCCATTGTCATTTCTAACCTTGCAAATTATTGAACCACTATTAAAATGTGAACAAATAATTTTGGCAGATGTGAATGAAAAACAATCATGAGAAAAACTAGAAGGTATAGAATTAATAATTCTGTAATTCTAGATTTGTGGGGGAAAGTTTTAGAATGTCCTTTCCCGTGGTTAATGTCTCTTGAAGTACTTAAAAACCAGCTTCTGAAATACAGTGCAAAGATCAAAACAGTATACTTAAGATTTTATAGAAATGTTCGTATTTACATTTAAAAAAACTACTTTTCCTCAATATTTAAGATTAAGTTTCCTTTTTCTTTCTTTTTCGATTTAACAGATTCTGAAAACCCTGAATAAGACTTATATGATCATGAAGCAGAAGCCTGTTTGGAATGATTTGAACCCCAAGGCTGTGACTACTGATGAGCTCTTTGGGTTCATACATCATGCTACAAGAGAATGGAAAGATGGCAAGTGAAATACATTACAATAGTTGTTATTGTGACTTTTATACCAGCTCCCCCAATTTGATGTTCTCTAGTTGCATTGCATCCCAACTATTCTTAATTGTTAGCCAGTATGAAACGCTAGGTAAAAATCTATCCCAAAATTCTGGCAGGATGTATATGTTCAAGCTACCCAGATAAATATCAGAAAACAGATTTCTAAAATTTCTATTTCCTACCACTGATCAATAGAGACTATGATTATTATTTTTTTCTCTGTAAAGAAAAACCATATTACTTTTGTTTACATAAGTAGTATGTTAAAAGACTTTACTCCGTGACATGCTATTTTTTTATTTTCTGGTTTTTAATTTTTATTAATCAATAAATAGAAATAAAAACCAATCAAAGTATTATTTGAGAAAACTGGAACACTGATAACACCAGCATAGAGAAAATAGTTACTATATTCTATTTATAAATGATGCTACAGATAAAATCCTCTTTTAGATGGTGCATCTGAACATTATATATTATTGAATACTTCACATAGGAAAATATTGTCTTTCAAATATCAGAAATGTTTCTTCTTCATAGGTAGATCATTAGATTTCTTATCTGATACTTTCTGCATATTCCCCATATGTTCTTTTCTTGATGTCAGTTTTACCTGGATGTATCTGCATGCTAATATAATCTCATTACATTGTGATTCACAACTAGACAGGCAATATAATTTTATTTTAGCCACTGTAGAATTACTTAAACTAGTCATACAGGATTAGAATTTTTGATCTTGCCCCAAATAAAGTATACAATTAAAACAAAACTCATGTGCATGCATGGAAACAGTTGTGTGCATATTCAGATTCTTTTGCATCTGAGAAAGAAACTTTTGCTTTTTGTCATTTAAACATTATTATCAAAATCTATTTATATGCATTTCTCAGGACTCTTTTCCTCTCTTTTGAGAGAGCAAGCAAATATGAGCCATAATTGGCCAAAATGGATTGTCTTAGATGGGGACATAGATCCTATGTGGATTGAATCACTCAATACTGTTATGGATGATAACAAGGTGAGCATAAGAAAATGCATTTTCATTTTTTTTCTTTAACATTCTTTTTTTTTTTATTTTCCCCCTATGAAATGGTTTCTATATGTGACTGAGATTCATTAAAACGTTCTAGCTCTTTTCTGTGATCTACCAGTAGATCCACTTAGAAATATTTTTGGTAATGGTTTCTCACTACACTAAATACACCAGAGGTTTAGTATTTTAGCTCCTATTGATTTTAACTAGCATAACCAAACACAAGAGATTTTAAGTGATCTGAAGAACATCTGAACAACAACAGTTTTTCTATTGCTGGTATATATCTATATGCGTAGAGCAGTAGTGGGTTCCACTTCGCTACCGGTTCAGAATTGGGAGTGCACACATGTGCACTTGCTTCGCTCACGTGCGGTGCTTCTGCACATGTGAAGAATCTTTGGCGAATGTGCAGAGCGGCCGTAATGATGTCCAGGTGGGTGGGTGGAGCCTCCCGCCGCCACCACCACCGGTTCGCCCAAATCAGGGCAAACCGGTAGAAACTCACCACTGGTGTAGAGGCAATATATTTTATGTAAATTAGAATTCTTTTCTACATGGAGATTGGCAATATGTTAAATAAAAAGATTACAAACCAAGTACAACTAATCATAACCTTAAATATGAACTTCTGTTGTATTCTTTGTAATTGATTGGGTCTTTGTTTATGAACTCACAATGTATTGAATTTATTAATGGATCCTTAGACATGAACTGAGCAATATAAAATAATATCAGAAACAGATTTTTAGATTACTAAAAAAATGAATGCAGTAGGTTTTATTATGAGAGTAACATTACACTCTTCTACACATTCATAGGTGCTGACACTTGCCAGCAACGAACGGGTTCCTTTGACTCCATCAATGCGACTGCTATTTGAGATACACCATTTGAAAACAGCCACCCCTGCCACAGTGTCAAGAGCAGGAATTCTGTATGTAAATCCACAGGATCTTGGTTGGAATCCGTACGTAATCCTTATTAACTTATTTTTACATAAGAGCTTTTCATTTTAATGTGAAATATGCAATGTTACCAGATAACAAACCAAGGTAATTGTTATCCAAATTGCTTTTGGGGTTTTCTTCTTTATTGGGGTTTTCTTCTTTATGACCTATTTCTGCTTCTCTGATCAACATTATTGTTATTGTATATTATAATTGTTATTGTTATTATATATTGTAAAATGTATAAAATATATTTTATATATTATAAAATAATTATGATTATAATATTATTGACTTAAGTTGCTACTGCTACTAAGCTTTAGTCACCTTAAAGCTTTTTATTTGAAAAGCAGATCATTAATATTTCAAATGATTAAATTATATGCATTCATTTAATTCAGTTACAGTGCATTGTGCTGCCTACAATTCTCTTTAAAACATGCTCCAGTATTATTGAAAACCAGAAATTTCTTCAATATTGTCTGATTGCTGAAACACTCAACGGCAGACTGGAGACATCTGAAATGTTGAGACCATGTCAGAGATACTTAACAAAACTGTAGCCATAGAAGGGTTTATATGTTAGCAAAAGTGTTCCCCTGCTGAATGTGAGGAAACTTGCCAGTATTCTCTCTAATCTTCCAGGATCCTAATTCTCAGATGAACTTTGTCTTGTTTCTTGGCAAATTTGAGCTATTGTTTAGTTTTTCTCAGGAATAACTAATAAGACCTACATGGAAATATTCCTTTACATACATATAATTCTAGAGTATGGCAATTTGTTTTGCAGCATGCCAATTTTCCATTAACTGTTTTTCAATTAAAATTATTGTTTTAAAAATTAAGCCAGAAAGACATTGAACAACACCCAAAAGACACATATGTATGCTTAGTGCTGAGTCTTAAAGTATTCTGATAGGGATTACCAATAATCCTTTAAGAACTAGATAATATTCGGTTAGTATAGATCAGGAGTGTCAAACACAAGGCCTGTAGGCTGGATCCAGCCTGCAATGTGGTCAGATCTGGCCCAAAGGGCCATCCTGGAAAATGTAAGGAGCCGGCCCTCGTCACTTCGTCCCAGTCTACCCAATTCGAAGAGGAAACATTGAGGCAGTGTGGCTTCGATCCAGTCTACCCAATGCAAAGAGGAAACATGCCAAAAGTTTGGGGAATGGCATCAAGCTGATCATGCCCACTCAGTCGACCATGCCCACCCAGTCAGCCACTCCTAGGGAGTGGTGTCAAGCTGGTCATACCCATCCAGTCAGCCACACATGCACGGTCCCCCAAAATCAACCACAGCCCTGATGTGGCCCTCAATGAAATTGAGTTTGACACCCCTGGCATAGATAATATTAATACCTATAAAATGTATTTATCAATAAGTTAGTTGAACAAATGTCCTTCTGCCTTCCTAGTATAGAAGATTGTGCTAACCTCTGTATTGTGACATATGGATCTTGGGAGAAATCACTGGGCTTTTCTTTTCCAGATATGTTGCAAGCTGGATAGAATCAAGGAGAGATCAATCTGAAAAAGCAAATTTGACTATTCTCTTTGATAAATATGTACCTCCATGTTTGGATCAACTCAGAACAAACTTTAAAACTATAATTCCCATCTCTGAGAATAGCATTGTGCAGGTATGATTTCCACTGTATCAGATTTAATGAATGAAGTGATGCATAGTTAAGTAATAAAAATATTTACAGATAGAGAAGTACTTTTATTGAGAACTATCCTATCCTAATGGTTATGGAAAATGTGCAGTAAAAGACAACCATATTATACTCATGTGTAAAGTATCTTTCGATGGGAAATTATAAAAGTTTAGAATCAACTTTTTTTTTCATTCTAAACAAAAAGTTGCCTATCATGATAGCCACCTGAAGAGTCCAGGTGCCTTCTGGTTATACTTTCTATGTCATTACTACCTCTCCAAAATGACTATGAGAGGTTTCTCTTTGGCAATGCTCATATCAGTATCCATGTTATATGGTTCTACCAAGTTCTTGACTTTCTCCTCTGATGATCACTATTTACATAAAGCCCTTGGAATGGTAAACCATAAATTTAAGCTATGGTGCCTTGAATCTAAGGAAATCTTTTAAATAATCAATCATGCATGTAATTAAGGTCAATAATCTACTTTGTTATGATATAATTTCTTTTTTTATAGGCCATTGTGCTTACCTTATCATCTATAACAGTTCTGCATGGCTTAATCCACATAGGATATATGTCTCCATCTAGATCAATGTTTTGCATTTTCCTCTTTTTTTTTTTTTTGTAGACTCTTTGTACTCTCCTTGACTGTTTATTGATCCCTGAAAATATGTCCCCTGATGGACCTAGAGACCTATATGAAATATATTTTGCTTTTGCCTGTGTGTGGGCATTTGGTGGAGCTCTATTTCAAGACCAGGTATGTCAAAAATCAGCTTGTTTAAATTCCAAATTGGGGGACGGGGGGCTATTCAGATAAGCAAACTGTTGTATATGGTCTTTCACTTATGCAATAAAAATATAGTCAACAGAGTCAATAAAAAAGGATAAATTAAATTAAGGAATTAAATATCTTATTCATGTTAGAGGCAGTCTCCGTGTCATAAATAATATTACCAATTTCAGAATGGATCATAATCCTTGAAAAAATGCTAAAAAGAATTGAATGAGCTTTTATATTCTTCATATATCTTGGCTGGAAGTTGAAGAGAAATAAATTACACAGTAAAGGCCATAAATGGCACAAGATGTTTGTAGATAAACTGAATGAAGACAGCCTGGCAACAGAGATACATCAGATATACTATACAAAATGACACATATTAGATGCTTATGCAGCATGTTAGCGTTGAAGGAAAAAAAAAGAGTGAATATAACACCTATAGCTGCTTGAAGGAAATGCAAGCTGACACATTTGCAGCTCTATATGGTCTAAAACACCTTGTTTCCTTTGGATCTGAGGTGTTGCATAGAGCTAACATGAGTGTTTATGTAGAAAGTTGTGAAGTGTGATATAATAGTCCTCAATTTATGACCACAATTTAGCCCAAAATTTCTGTTGCTAACGAGACAGTTGTTACATTAGTTTTGCCCCATGTTAGGCCCATTTTTACTACAATTGATAATCACTGCAGTTGTTCAGTTAGTAACATAGTTATAAGTGAATCTGACTTTCTCATTGACTTCACTTGTCAGAAGTTCACAAAAGATGATCACATGACCCTGGGATACTGCAACTGTCATAAATATGAGACAATTGCCAAGTGTCTGAATTTTGATCACATGACCATGGAAATGGTACAAAGTTGTGAGAAAAATGGTCATAAGACACTTTTTTCAGGGCCATTGTAACTTTGAATGATTACTAAATGAACTGTTGTAACCCAAGGACTACCTGTACCATCTCACAAGAACTTACTTAAAATGAAAAAACACAGAAGTAATCAATATGTATGCTGTACATTACATAAATCAAAATATTTTAAAAAAATTATTAGGACAGATATATTCAATGATTTCTTCAGTTCATTTCTTCAATGAACCTTCAGAAAGGTTCATGATTAGTAAAATAATGTGAAAATGGAATTTAAGAAAACCCACAAACAGGTTTAGATTATTTGGTAATTGGCTTAGTTTTTAAGGATAAAATCATCTAAAGAAACACTCCACAGTAGAAATATTTTCCTGTTTTGAATTAATGAAAGTGTTTGATAGTATGCAATTTAAATTATTTCACAATATTGATATATGTTCCCAGACAATGTAACTCAATAGCTAAATGGTTGTACAGTATAATTTATACAGTTAGATAACAAAATCAATATTTTATAGCTTTACAGTTACCAAGCTGAATTCAGCCAATGGTGGCTTAAAGAGATGAAATCTGTGAAGTTTCCTTGTCATGGTACAATATTTGAATATTATCTTGACCCCAAAACTAAGAAATTTTTCCCTTGGAGTGATAAAATTAGCAGTTTTGTCATGGATCCAGAAACACCCTTGCAGGTATTTTAATTTGTTTTCTTGTTAATAAAAATAAGAGATGAATCTAGGGACTTTGAGGTTTTTATCTTTGTTATTTTCATTTTTTTCCTAAAAGCATGTCTCTTTTAAAATCTGTATCCAGTAAACATAAATGCTGCTTTTATATTGCATCTAACAACAGGGGAAAGAAACTAATGGAAACCAATTAAATTGATATGGTGAGAACATTTAATAGTTTCATTTCTTTACAAAAGATATAGTGAAAGGAGCTCATAGAACTAAATTTCAGACACCTAAAGCAAAGTTTCTAATTTCTTTACATGAATGAAAGTAGGAAAGTGAAAAAAACCCATAAGGCCAAAGCTAAAACAATAATAAATTATTGTTGTTACATATCAAATCTAGCCAATGTGAATTATCATCAGCTCTTACTGTAAAAAAATTTCTGTGCACAATCTTATTATATTTTGTAAAAATCAATTTTAATATAATTTAATTAAATGAAAGGTTGGTGTTCTATTGAATCTTTATTATTATTCTCTTTTGGAAACTTTATATATGGTTTCCTTATAATAGCCTTTGAAGGGAAAAATGCCATATTGCAAAGGTCCAAAATTTTATCTTATTATATACAGTACAGCAAGGGACACTACATTGATGCTTAGACGAAAGGAGCATAATATTTCAATTCCATAAGTTTTGTTCTAATATTCAGATTTTTACAAATAATCAAAAATGTTAAAACTTTTACATTATACAAACATACATAATCATTGACTCCGCACTTTGTACTAAGTGATATTTTTAAAATAGATTTCAGTAGCATATTAACATTAATATGTTGACTATCTGCATTGGTTTGTGTATTTGTGTGTATGTGTTTTAGGAAGAGCTTGTTCACACATCTGAAACCACATGCCTTAAATATTTTGTGGAACTGCTATTGGAAAATAGCAAGCCAGTGATGCTGGTTGGAAACGCTGGAGTAGGCAAAACATTGCTTATTGGGAAATGCCTTGCCAGCCTTTCAAAAGAGTTTCTGGTTTCAAAAGTTCCATTCAATTATTACACCACTTCAGCAACATTACAAAGTAAGCCTCTTCTATTGTTATTGTTCAGGCTGTCACTTTGAGCATTAGCATATAGTCATCTGAGCTCTTTATGACTGATCTTGCATTTGCATCTTACCTTTTTTTGATCGAGTGCTCTTTCCTTTTCACAATTTCCATTTATCTTCTCTGTTTAATTTTTTCTTGCATGTAAAAGTTATTCAGCAACCAAGGATACTATACTGTATCCTTCAACCTATTTCTTTCTACTCTGCAAGACTCTTTCATAATGTCTGACTGATATTGTGCCTTTTCACTCAGTGTGAAGATACAAGGCAACTAATAATAATGAAAAATATTTGTTAAAATCATACAAATCAAAATTAGGGGTTATATTTTGACTGGTAAGATAGAATGGTGGCAAAAAGCTGAGAAACTACATTCCACAGTTTTAGAGCTAGTGGGGAGAAGCCCTCTACAGAACTCTAGATTAAAAAGATAATTGAGACATCTTCAGACATCCTAAATAATTTGAAGCTTAATATCAGTGTTTTAAATTTTGCCTGATAAACAAATGGTAATCATCTCCATTCTTCTACCTGTCATCTTTTGCCATAGTTGCAACATCTAAACACTTATAGTTTAATGTAGTTCTATGTAGAGCTCAAGGATATAATGATATGTCACCTGCTTATTATATAGATCATAGTTAATATCAGTAAAAGGATTGGTTGCAGGGAGCTGTTTTCAAAATGGACATGGAAATGATCCTTCTCTCACACAAAATGCTGGTGCTGGATTGTAACCATATTTACTTTATTACAATTGTGCTCATTTGCAAATATGAATATGAAACATTTAAAATGCATATCTTTCTTTTTCAAGTATCCTGATTTAGAATTATAGCAAAAGTTTTAACATCCCAGGAAGAGAATTAATGCACTTTATTAATTTAAAATATAGCACACCTCATACTCATGCACTTGTAAGTATATTCTGAAATATTTTATTTTTGCTTAGACTACACAAGAAGAGGACAGCTAAAAAAAGTTTCAGGAGCACAAAATTGCAAACCAGTTAATACTATTTGGAGAACTATAATTCAAGACTTAATACTTTAAAATCTGGCAGTAAGGTCACTGAACTTATTTGATGCCAATCAAATGGTTCCGTCCCAGGTGCCTGATGGATCCCGAAAGGTTCCAGACGAAGCTTGGGCCATTTCCTGAGACACTGGCACACGACTCGACTGAAGATCTGGTGGCCACCTGGGAGAGTGCAGCTGCCGGGGCTTTGCACCGCATTGTGCCTTTGCGGCCTCTGACTTGATGCCGATCTCAATTGGCTCCTTGGTTCTTCGAGGAGCTGAGAGAGATGAATCATCGGAAAAGACGCCTAGAGAGCATTTGGAGGACTAGTCAATCCGATTCCGACCAGACACTGGTGAGGTCTTATATCAAGACCTACCTAGTGGCGATAAAAGCAACAAAATCTAACTATTTTTCCGCTCTTATCACATCTGCAGAGAATCGCCCAGCCGCTCTGTTTAGGGTGACCCCTCCCTTCGGGGAGGAGTGCGGGAAGATCCCTTGCAGGGTCGAGCTGAGGATTTTGTGCAATTCCTGCATGATAAAGTCGCTCGGATTCGGGAAGGCTTGGACTCTGATTGGGTGAGTCCGGGGGAGGAGATGAGAGTAGGTCTTAAGAACATTATCTGGGAGGAGTTTGATCCTGTGGCTCCCGAGGATGTGGACAGGGTTCTGGGTAAGATTAGTGCCATCACATGTTTATTGGACCCTGTCCCTCCTCATTGGTTCTGGCCTCCCAGGAGGTTACACAAGGCTGGCTCCAGGGGATTATAAGTGCTTCTCTGAGTGAGGGTGCCTTTCCCGCTGCCTTGAAAGAGGTGGTGGTGAGGCCCCTCCTCAAGAAGCCTTCCCTAGATCCGGCTGAATTAGCAAATTATCATCCGGTCTTCAACCTTTGTTTTGTGGTGAAGATTGTTGAGAGTGTGATGGCACGACAACTGCCCAGGGACCTGGATGAAGCTATCTATCTGGACCCGTACCAGTCAGGCTTCAGACAGGGGTACAGCACAGAAACAGCATTGGTCGCGTTGGTGGATGATCTCTGGAGAGCTCGGGACAGGGGTTGTTCCTCTGTCCTGGTCCTGTTAGATCTCTCAGCAGCTTTTGATACCATCGACCATGGTATCATGCTGCAGCAGTTGAGGGGGTTAGGAATAGGGGACACCGTTTTGCGGTGGTTCTCCTCCTTCCTCTCCGACCGCTCGCAGTTTGTGTTGACGGGGGCAGAGGTCGACTTTGAGGCGCCTTGCATGGGGAGTGCCACAAGGGTTGGTCCTCTCGCCCCTTTTGTTCAACATTTATGCCGCTGGGTGAGATCATCCGTGGTTTTGGGATGAGAGTCCACCTGTATGCTGATGATACTCAGCTGTATATCTCCACCCCAGTCCACCCCAATGATGCCCTTGATGTGATGTCTCGCTGCCTGGAGGCTGTGCGGGTCTGGATGGGGAGAAATAGGCTCAGACTTAACCCCTCCAAGACTGAGTGGCTGTGATTCCCGGCGTCGCGATATAGTCAGCTGGTGCCATCGCTGACTATTGGGGGTGAGTCTTTGCCCCTCACAGAGAAGGCTTGCAATCTGGGTGTCCTGCTGGATGCACAGCTGTCTTTAGAAGAACATATGACGGCCGTGGCCAGGGGGGCTTTCTATCAGGTTTGCCTGATTCACCAGTTGCAGCCCTTTCTGGATCGTGATGCCTTGCGCACGGTCAATCATGCCCTTGTCACCTCCTGACTGGACTACTGTAATGCTCTCTACATGGGGCTCCCCTTGAAAAGCACCCGGAGGCTCCAACTGGTCCAGAATGCGGCCGCGCGGGTGGTTATGGTCACACGTGACACCCCTCCTGCACGAGCTGCACTGGCTCCCAGTGGTCTTCCAGGTGCGATTCAAGGTGTTGGTTACCACCTTTAAAGCGCTCCATGGCATTGGACCTTCGAGACCGTCTTCTGTCACCAGTAGCCTCCCACCGGCCAGTCCACTCCCACAGAGAGGGTCTCCTCAGGGTGCTATCAGTCAAATTATGTTGGCTGGTGACACTCAGGGTGAGGGCCTTCTCTGTGGGAGCCCCTGCCCTTTGGAATGAAGTGCCCCCAGAAATGCGTAAGATCTCTGACCTCCGTGTATTTCGCTGTGCCCTCAAAACCTTGTTGTTCCGCCAGGCCGGGCCATCAATGTAAAGATTTTAATTGGTTTTAAATGTGGGATTTTAAATTTGGGGGTTTTATAATTGAGCCAATTATTTAATAATTTTAATAATTTTTAAATTTTTTTTGTGCTTCTAATTAGGCTGTACAACGCCCTGAGTTCTTCGGGAGAAGGGCAGTATAGAAATAAAATGATGATGATGATGATGATGATGATGATGATGATGATGATGATGATGATGTGCCTGCTGTTTTAATAAGATTATTATAGTAGTATTACTATGTTTGTTGGACCCGTGTCCCTCCTGGTTAGTACTGGCTTCCCGGGAGGTGACACAAGGCTGGCTCCAGGGGATTATAAATGCTTCATTGGGTGAGGGGCCTTCCCCGCCACCTTGAAGGAGGCGGTGGTGAGGCCTCTCCTCAAGAAGCCTTCCCTGGACCCGGCAGTATTGGCTAATTATCGTCCAGTCTCCAACCTTCACTTCGTTGCGAAGGTTGTTGAGAGTGTGGTTGCGCGACAGCTTCCCCAGTACCTGGATGAAACGTCGTATCTAGATCCATTTCAGTCGGGTTTCCGACCTGGGTACAGCACGGATACGGCATTGGTCGCGTTGGTTGATGATCTCTGGAGGGCTCGGGACAGGGGTTGCTCCTCTGTCTTGGTCCTGTTAGATCTCTCAGCGGCTTTTGATACCATCGACCATGGTATCATGCTGCACCGGTTGGAAGAGTTGGGGGTGGGAGGCACTGTACTATGGTGGTTCTCCTCCTTTCTCTCCGACCGGTCGCAGTCTGTGTTGACGGGGGCAGAGGTCAACCCCGAGGCCCCTTATATGTGGGGTGCCGCAGGGATTGGTCCTCTCGCCCCTTTTGTTCAACATTTATGTAAAGCCACTGGGCGAGATCATCCGTGGTTTTGGGGTGAAGTACCATCAGTACGCTGATGACACCCAGCTGTACATCTCCACCCCGGACCACCCCAACAATGCCCTTGAAGTGATGTCCCGGTGTCTGGAGGCCGTACGGATCTGGATGGGGAGGAACAGGCTTAGGCTCAACCCATCCAAGACTGAGTGGCTGTGGTTTCCGACGTCCTGATATAGTCAGCTGGTGCCATCGCTGATTATTGGGGGCGAATCATTGGCCCCCACGGAAAGGGCTCGCAACTTGGGTGTCCTCCTGGATTCACAGCTGTCTTTAGAAGAGCACTTGATGGCCGTGACCAGGAGGATTTTTCATCAGGTTCGCCTGATCCGCCAGTTGCGTCCCTTTCTAGACACACTGTGTCGGGACTCCCTACACACAGTCACTCATGCCCTCGTCACCTCTCGTCTGGACTATTGTAACAGTCTCTATATGGGGCTCCCCTTGAGGTGCACTCGGAGGCTCCAACTGGCGCAGAGTGCGGCCGCGCGGGTGGTTATGGGAGCAACGTGGAGCTCCCATGTAACACCTCTCCTGCGCGAGCTGCACTGGCTCCCGGTGGTCTTCCGAGTGTGCTTCAAGGTTCTGGTTACCACCTTTAAAGCGCTCCATGGCTTAGGACCTGGTTATCTATGGGACCGCCTGCTACCACCAATAACCTCCCACTGGCCAGTACGCTCCCATAGAGAGGGGCTCCTCCGGGTGCCGTCGGCCAAACAGTGTTGACTGGCGGCCCCTAGAGGGAGAGCCTTCTCTGTGGGGGCACCTACGATCTGGAACGAGCTCCCCCCAGAGATACGGAGGATCCCGGATCTGTGCACCTTCCGTCGCGCGCTTAAAACGTTTTTATTTCATCAACCTGGCCTGGCCTAAATCTCCTTTTTAAATTTAAATTTTAAACACAAATTTTAATCTGTTTAATTATTATTAAAATTCAGCCAAATTATTTAATCCGTTTTAATCTATTTTAAATTTTGTATCTCTGTGTTTTATCTTCTAGCTGTTCACTGCCCTGAGTCCTTCGGGAGAAGGGCGGTATAGAAATTTAATAAAATAAAATAAATAAAATAAAATAAATAGTACATTGAGCACATGCTATGTATATATAAACACATGTACCTGATTTTAGTGTTATTGCAGGATAATGATAACCCTGAATAAAGCTCATAAAAGATTTGAGGGGGAGGTAACTGAAGTAAGATATATGTTCTGTGAATTATTCTTTGGTACATGCTGTGAATGTGTGATTCATATGTTAGTGCAAGTGAGGGAGAAAGAAAGAGACAAAAAAGAAAGGTTTACATGTTTTTAAGGAAAATACTGAATGATATTTCAGTCCAATAATCAGCAAACAATATATAATTCATTCAGATTACATTGTAATTATATTTCAAATTATGATTATGCTTTAAAATAATTTGTTACTGGTAATAAACAAATGTTGGTCAATGTTTCTTCACAATGAGATTCAAATAACTAGTAACTTTTGCTGCTGATAAAGTGCCTTTTAAAGGAAAATGCACTTTTAAGTACGTTAACAACTGCTATGTTACATAAGTCAAAAACAAGAACAACTTCCAATCAAACAGGAGCACAGTTTATGTTCAGTGCAAATTTTCTTTAAATCAACATCTTACAGTGTTATAAAATGAGCAGGAAACATTTCCAATCTGGAAAGGATGAAGAAAGCACTGTTGCCCTAACAAGAGCAACTTAATTCGAGTACAATGTCCTCTTCTGTTTTGGTATTAAGTTACTTGGTTATTTTGTAGCTTAAGCACTTTTTTCATGAAAATTTTTTATGTTTCTTGAATGCCCTTGGTGGAAAGCTACTCTCTATATGTTTAGTAGAAAAGCAGGATATAAACGTACTCAGTAATTGCATTTTAATTGTAGATCTATTTTATATTATTAAATAACCATGCACTATCACACATTTTAGGGATTCTTGAAAAATCCTTGGAGAAAAAAGCTGGCCGTAATTATGGTCCTGTAGGAAACAAAAAATTGATTTATTTTATTGATGACCTGAACATGCCAGAAGTGGACGTTTATGGGACAGTTCAGCCTCACACACTAATTCGGCAGCATATAGATTATAGACATTGGTAAGTCTTTATTATTATGGTTAGTTGCATAGTCAGCCAGATGTTTACACAGGATTTAGTATTTTAATCAACCTATCATTCCTCAAGGACTTGGGATAGGCAGATGTTGTTTCATTGTGTAAGCTTTCCAATAAGTAAAGCTGCCTTTTGCAACTTTTGAAACTGAATGATGGAGATTTTATTAATACTGATGGTGTTCAAGTAGATGGTGCTCCAGTTGTCTTGGGCTTGCATCTGAAATACCTATTACTATTGGTACTACTTTTGCATTCTTTAGCTAGAGTTGTTCTATTTCTATTTGCAAATCCTTGCCTTTTATTATCTTCTTTAGTTCTTTTTCTTCTATTCTCCTACAATATTCACTATCCAGATTTAAGTGTTATGTGATACTGTGTTTCCCCAAAAATAAGACCTATCCTAAAAATAAGCCCTGGCTTGATTTTATGTATTTTGGGGTAGATAATCTCTACTCAAAAATAACTCCTAGTTAAGACCCCACCCACTCCATCCCACAGTCTGGTTGTACGAGATGGGGTGAGGCACATGGGTAAAAATCAAGCTAGGGTGGGGTGGGGTTGAAGCTGCCCTACGTGCCCTGTACCTGCTTACCCGCTTATCTTAGGACCATTGCAGCCAGGCCCCCCACACCCTGACACATGTTGTACTGCTGTCCAACTTCTGTGGCTCCTTGCACCAGACACCACTTGGCACAACACACTGTGACCGGATGCCATGTGGTGTGTTGTGCTGGTGCCACTGCTCATAGCCAGAGGACACATGCCGCATCACATCAGTTCCACTGCTTGCACATAGAATAGCACAACGCAGCATCCTTCCATGAGCAGCAACACTGGCACAATGAACCACACGGTGTCCTGCTGTGACGGCACCAGCACAATGCACCACATGGCATCTGGCTGCAAGTGGCTTCAAGTGGCCACAGAAGAAATTGGGCAGCGGCACAAAAGGTGTCAGGGCATGGGAGGCCTGGCTGCAGTGGTCCTTAGATAAGCAGGTAAGACATCCCCTGAAAATAAGATCTGGTGCTTATTTTGGGGCCCATGAGAAAATAAGACCGGGTCTTATTTTGGGGGAAATACAGTATTTTCTGTTTGAATTCTTAAGTCCCAGAGTACTTTAACTTTTTCATTTTTTATTACTTTTGTCTACTTTGTGGTTCCACCAGTTCCTGCATGTAGGCAAGTATTTCTTCCAGATTTTTCAATGCACCATTGTTGTTACTTTGTTATGACATTGTTTGTAGTCAGTTTGTATACTCTTCTTGGATCAGCTATTTAGGTGGTCCCCTGTGTCTTCAGCTTCTTTGCAGATACAACATTTGCTGTCTGTTGCTGCCTTCTCAATTCTGGTTTTGTATGCATTTGTTTTTAAGGCTTGGTCTTAGCTTGAATTAGACCCTCTGTCTTCAATTTTTCTGTCTTCTTATGAAATTATTAATATTCTGAACCCAAATACGGGTTATTTATGATGAAAATGCTTGTTTGAAGTACATTTCATTTAAGCTTTTCTAAATTTTTAGGGAGTTTTAAATATAGAATTTGTTTTCTAGAGATTTAAGTTTGATTAATTACTAATGGAAGCTAATGCCATATCTATTGTGTGAGACCAACATTGTTATTATCTGGGAGGATATTCTAGTCATGTTTAAATCAATCATAAATATTAAACACACTTTTTGTCTCCTTAGGTATGATAGACAGACATTAACTGTGAAAGAAATTAATCATTGCCAGTATGTTGCCTGCATGAATCCCACTGTTGGCAGTTTTACCATCAACCCACGACTTCAGGTAAGATTATGAATATCTCTTTTTTAAAAGTATATTAATTGTTGTTGAGTTGCCAACTTTTGTCTGACTCTTTGGACCCTATGAACCATAGCTATCCTTAACTTTTCATCCCCTTCTCTTTTTGCCTTCAATCTTTCCAAACATCAAGGGCTTTCCTAATGACTCATCTGGTGGCCAAAATATTTGAGCTTCAGCTTCAGTATCTATCCTTCTAAAGAATGGTCAGGGTTGATTCCCTTTAGGATCAACTGATTTGATTTCCTGCAGTCCAAGGGTTATTAAGAGTCTTCTCCACCACCACCACCACAATCCAAAAGCATCAATTCTACAGCACTCAGCCTTTTACTACTGGGAAAAATCATACTTTGACTGTTTGAACCTTTGTCATATAATAACATAATATACTGTATAATATAATAATAACATCATAACATAAAACAACAGCACAGCACAGCATAGCATAGCATAACATAACATATATATTTGAAGTATATACAGCTGCCTAAAATTTATTTCAGTTTGCAGAAGACTTATCAGATGATTCTTTGGCTTACAAAACAACTTCAGTAATGCAAAGAGACAGAACATACAGTAGCTATCAGTTCTTAATCACGAGGACACCAAAATGAGGGAATGTGTGTTATGATGTCACTGTACAAGCTCTGCCCTCCCATTTTTGCATCACAACATCAGCTTAAATATGTAAGGAGGCATACACAACACATGTATCATTACTTACTTCTTTTGCCCATCCACACCAGCAGACACCTATGCTACTAGATACTTTGGACTTTTGAAAGTATGTGGCAGGCATTATGACTTTTGACCTTTTTTCCTAGGCAGGTGAATGCATTTTTAAACAAAAGAAAGAATGCAAAGACCATTATTTTTTCTTCAAGGCAACTATGAAAGGCATAATTAGAAATAAAGATGAATGTGGAGCATGTCAGTTTCTACTCAGGTGGAAACAGGAGACTGACAGATAACAAACAGGAAGGTCTGCTGGTATGGTAGTATGCATAGCTTCCAACTCATTAAAACACCTCACAATTTTGGCTCATTTCTATGAGGACAGAGATGTTTATAAACATGAGGGTTATCTGAGTGGAAGCATGTCTAAATAGAAAGCTTAAACAAATAGGGTTGTTATTCTATTTTCTACCACTTTAAAACTTGAAATTCAGCATAGTAATCAGGGGAACCCACTAGGGGGAGGGTTAGAAAAGTCAAGATGACAGCTAAAATCATGCAATTAAAGCCCCACTTCTTCCTGGAGTGCATATTAAGTATCTGGGCCATGAAAGGAACTCAATTCTCTGTCCCATCATGTTTTAATAGCATATATTTCTGTTCTTCAAATAACACCCTCCAATAGAACTATAATGGATCTAGTTGCTACTAAGCAGGTGTAGCTATTCCATATGCATTGTTTAAATAGGGATGGATTTTTGTAGTGCAAAGTTCTGGAAAATAATAGTGTGCAGTTAGTGTGCAATAAGCAAATCACCTTATGTGCTTAGATAATGGACTAGAATAACACCGTGTCCTTGGATTGGGCATCCAAGCCTTGCAATAGGATAGCGAATCTTTGTGATCATATAAGAATTTACATACTTGGGCAGCAATACCTATATTTCTTTTTTCATTTTTATTGTTTATGAGTGCATCATATTAAATTGTTCACTTAGAAATAGCTCTTTTGTAGATTTGAAAGTAAAATTGCATGAGGATTCTTATGCCAGGTGTATCTTATTAACTGTTGTCCTTTGTTCACAATTGTGTTCTTAAGTAGCTATTCATATAACAGTATCACAAGGACTAAAACCTTATGTCTTCTCCATATTTTAGAGGCATTTTGCTGTGTTTGCTATGAATTTTCCATCTGCTGATGCTCTGACCACCATCTATGGCAAGATTCTTGATTTCCATTTTCAGCTGTATAATTTTAACTCATCTATATTAAATCATGGACCTTCCTTGATTCAAGCTGCAATATGGCTTCATCAGACAATGGTTCAGAGCTTTCTCCCCACAGCTATTAAATTCCATTACATTTTCAATCTTCGAGATCTCTCTAACATCTTCCAGGTCTGTAAGGAGTAATATTCTTATTTGCATGCAAAAATTGAATTTATTTAATATAATAATAGTTAAGAATTTATAAATGCTTTATAACTCCTTAGTAAGGCCACACCTGGAATACTGCATCCAGTTTTGGTTACCACATTACAAAAGAGATATTGAGACTTTGAAAAAATGCAAAGAAGAATAACTAAGATGATTAAAGGCCTGGAGACTAAAACATGAAGAACAGTTACAGGATTTGGGATTGACTACTCTAGAGGAAAAAAGGACTAGGGGGACATGATAAGAGTATTCCAATATTTCAGAGGCTGCCACAAAGAGGAGGGGGTCAATTTATTTTCCAAAATACCAGAGGACAGGACAAGAAATAATAGATGGAAATTAATCAAGGAGAGAAACAACCTGGAATTCCTAACGGTGAGGACAGTTAACCAGTGGAACAGCTTGCCATCAAAAGTTGTAGCTGCTTTGAGGACTTCTGGCTGACGTTGTGGCACTATCAGACGTGAGGAGCGGGTCTCTGCACTCCCACACCAACTTCTCCCTGAGGGCTCCGAAAGGAGCTAAAGCCACCCTGTAGGGGTGGTGAAGAAAAGAGGATAGCCCTGTATTTTGGGGAGAGCAGCAACTCTCCTGCTGGACTCAGGGCTTCTTCCCTCACCCTCGACGAGAAGAGGCAGCCATCGTGGCTGCCACAAAGCTGGGATAGCTGAGGCAACAAAGAAATGTGCAGGAGCAATGCAGATGAACAGTGATTGGAACTGGGTGAGAAGATTCCTTTTTATTTAGACCCTAAGGGGGGCGGGGGAAGGAAAATCCAGGAAAAGAGACTCTTAGAACTATTTTTTAAAGTGGTGAACTGCCATAGAGAGAAAAATCCTAGACCCAAAAGAAAGGAATTAAGGGGAGAAAAGTGAAAAACCTTTTAAAACATAGGAAATCTGGACTTATAAATTGGGCAGGCATTGCTTTGGAAAGGCATAAAAATGCTGGACTATCCACTTGAAATTATTTGAATAGTGGACTTTGTTCTCATAAACTGAACTAAATTTGGATTAATTATATCTATAAGACTTGAAACAATGCTGAAACCTAAGCTGAGGGTGCCATCTACTGGTGAATGGAATATACCAGACCACTACAAGTTTAGGAAAACTTTTTGATGAGAGAAATAATATCCATCTCATGGGTGCTATGCAGCAGGTTCTGACAGGTTCTGAAGAACTGGTAGTGGAAATTTTGAATAGTTCGGAGAACTGGCAAATACCACCTCTGGCTGTCCCCAGAGTGGGGTGAGAATGGAGATTTTGCAATATCTTTTCCCCAGGAGTGGGGAGGGAATGGAGATTTTGCAGTATCCTTCCCCTGCCATGCCTACCAAGCCACACCCACCAAGCCACACCCACAGAACCAGTAGTAAAAAAAATTGAATTCCACCACTAATCCATCTGGAGTATTGTGGTGACACTTACTGTTCTATAACTAGTTACTTTAAGATTACTGGAAATCTTAATATGAGAATAAGGAAAACATTTAAGTAAAGTGAAGTGATTTTTGATTTGCGGATGTTTCCCAGACTATTTAAATGGAATTGATTAATAATTCTGAGATGTAAAGGACTATGACTACTGAACCTTCTGTGGAGTAACATTGGACTGGAATATATTGCCTTTGGACTTATGTAAGAGTGGGACTTATTAAATTAAGACAAGATGCTTCATCAGGGGGAAAGTAGTGAGATTTGAAGAGAAATGTCATTGATGTTTCAAAGCATTAGGGGTATTATGGAAAAGAATCACAGAGAGATAAAGTACCTAATGTAAGGCATACATGGGAAAAAAGAAAATACGCTACAACTGATGATGAACGAAGTTCAAAGAGTCCAGGAAGAAGAGGAGATAGCAAAAAGAATGGAAGAAAAGACAGAATGGACAAACTAGCAAACAAAACCAAAAGATGAAAAGGAGAAGATGATAAAGATAATAATGACTGATGAAATAAACCATTGGAAAAGCACTTTAAGAGATTTTAAAATGGAATCAGATAACTGAGAAGATACTTTTGGAAGGAAGATAGGAGCGCAGGTGAATATTCTGGGGACTTGGCAGTTTAGGAGGATAGAAATGGGAGAAATATTCAGTATGAATGATGAAGATACAGATATTGATAGAAATAAAGATCCAAGACAGGAATATGGGAGGCAAGCCAAAAAACAAATAAGAATTGATGTATTAAAACGGGCGAGAGATGATCCATAGAAAAAAATTATTATAGATTTTTTTCTTTTCTCCTTTTTTTCTAATATAAAGAAGGCCTGATTAGAAATTTATAGAGGAAGAAATAAGAATATACACCTTCATATATTAGGATTAGTAATAGTGACCTGATTTAGGGGGAATGTTAGCAGATATAATTTTTCTCTTCTTTTTATATAATAGAATATAGGTAATAATTTGATGGGAAAGACTAGAGGGTGAAAGATGGTATTACCATGTACGTTTATAACATCATTGACATTAAAATGGAATATTGAAATATTGATTTAAAAATTTAAAAATTTAAAAGCCTAAAAAATCATGTATATCAATTCTAGGATTATATAAATTTGATTAATATAACAATTATTATGATTATCATTATTGATGTTTGTATCAAAATGAATTATACCCAGGGGCCACACTGTTCATGTATTGATATTGATGTTTATTTAAAAATAAAAAAATCTTTTAAAAAAAGCTGTAGCTGCTTCATCACTGGAGGGTTTTAGAAGTTACATCTGAAATGGAATAGGGTCTCCTGCTTGAGCAGAGAGTTGGACTAGACGACCTCCAACATCCCTTCTAGCTCTCTTCTGATAGATTAAGGAATTCAATTCCTTGCATTTAAAACAAATTCTATTTGATTCTATTTGAAGACAAGGAGAAATATGGGTTTTAATAGTGTCAGAATTTAACTTGGGCCTTCATTCATTTAAGAGTATCCTAATAATGTATGTATTGGTGTCCACTTTCATCTTGGTAGTATTACATAATCACAAAGAAAAAAGTTATTTTGAATGTAAATAAGATTAGGAAAAGGTTGTTCCAAAATAGCTGGGCATGTAATTGTTGGAAGGTATGGTTTACTTGCAGTTCTCAGTTTAACAAGCAAGCTGTTGGTACCACTTTTTATGTTCTGCATGCCTTGCTAATTGTGTGTTATAATGCTTCCTTTTTTCATTTAAGGGGATTCGGTTTGCTAAACTGGAGTGTTTGAAGCACCCACATGATCTTGTTCGTTTGTGGCTTCATGAGTCTTCACGTGTTTATGGAGATAAATTGATAGAAGAAAAAGATTGCAATTTGTTTTATAAAAAGTTGATAGATACTGCACATAAATATTTTGAGGTAAATAACTAGTATTTATCTACCACTAATAATTTGAAAATTCTTTTAATCTTCAAATCCAAGAAAGAGAAATGAAATACAAATAAATGCAAAGAAAACTATAATATAACATACTACTTTCTTTTATAACCAGAAGCACTTAAAAATACATCTACAGTAAATAAAAACATAATGATTACTGTTTGGTTTGAGAAAAGTTCATTAGGAACCCACACTTATGCTCTTTTCAGGAAAAAGACATCCAGTCATATAGTGAGATCTCTGGAGTGCTAAACAGAGTTTGGTTTTGTTTATAGCAACATTATTTTTTCTAACTAAAAGAAATTTTAATAATTCGTGAAGATCCCAAACAGCATGTCTTTTTAACTTTTGTGATGTATGGTTGCCTTTAATATGAAACAGCATATTCTTAGATCATTATAAAACTAATTCATCCTTATTCCACATATATTTATAGTAAGAAAAAAATAAAAGATTCTTTATAGACAGTTCCTCTACATAGGAAATATATTGTTTAACTATATACACTTTAATTTCTTGCCAAGTTAACTGATGGACATTAGTAAATGAGAGAATTTGGAATAAATGCAAGCAAACAAAAAAGAGTTTGTTTAAATTCTTTTATTTATTTTTAAATAATCTGCTTTCTTCCAAAGTTTTAGTTTCCTACCTCAATAAGTAGGTTTTAAAAGTAGGGGAAAATAGTTTTGAAGAAAAGAATGTTCAGGGAAAGCTTAAAATATTATTCTTTTCTTCCTTGTGAAACAAAGTAGTTAGAGCCTCCTTACATATCAGGATCTTGAACACTCTGATCTCCTCTTATAAGGTATAAATAATTAAAGCTATAATGACAGAAACCTGTATAACTAACTATGCATAAGGATCACTGCTGCACTCTTAGCTGTCATGATCTTTTTAATTTTTTTAATTATCTCTGAAGTTTCCCCCCTCCAAAATAGGAGAAAAAAGAAAAATGAAGGACAAAACAGACAAACATTAATCACTGACAATAATAATTTAAAAACATGTACCAAAGTTAATAAATGATAAATATATCATCATCAGTTCATAGCCTGAGAATTTAGGTGACAGTTTTGGAAACAACCACCTGCAGATTGTTCTGCCATTAATGAACTGCTTTCTTTGAATTCACAAGAATGCTGCTAGAAAAAAACTAAGAAAATCTATATCATAGTGTACATTGGGAAATAAATTATTTTAAATGGTAAATAGTTTAGTTGTGGAAATTCTTGTAACCTTATTCCTTTTATCTGAATAAATCTTGTTAAAGAAAGTTATGTGAGATTAAGAATAAAACCTTTGGTTGTGGCAACTGCCAAAAGTTTTGACATTGAAACATTTTTGGGAAGATACTTGATGTGGCCTTATGATTAATCAACAATAAAAGATTGACTAGCAAAATAAATTGCAATGCATTTCAATATTAACTTTGTCTTTTTGATGTCATGTTGCCAACTTTCCAGGATGTGGAAGATCATGTTCTTCTTCAAGAACCTCTTATTTACTGTCATTTTGCAAATGGTGTGGCAGACCCTAACTATATGCCTGTCAAAGACTGGAAAATGCTTAGAAAGATACTTCTTGAAGCACTGGAAAACTACAATGAAATAAATGCATCAATGAACTTAGTTTTATTTGAGGATGCTGTTCAGCATGTGTAAGTAAATGTTGATTTGGGGTGTTTTAATTTGGATTTATTTATTTATATATAGAGAGAGAAACATGAAAAAGGCATAAAAGTTTGCTGCTGCTGAGTAGCAATAGCATTTAGACATATACTGCTTCACAGTGCTTTACAGCCCTCTTTAAGCAGTTTACAGAGTTAGCATATTGCCCCCAACAATCTGGGTCCTCATTTTACTGACCTTGTGTTTGAGAAAATTTATTTCTCTATAGCTGTGCCTATTAATGGCTTTTGGAATGGACAGATGCATAAACCAATCAAAGGGCAGCTAATATGTTTGAATCTCCAGGGTCCTACCCTAACTGTCATAGTTAGCAGTATAAAAGGAGATTCTTGTCAGAAACTCTTTGCTCTTCGATCTTAGTCTAAGTCTAAGCTATTTGGTCTTAGGTCTTAACTCTTCTAGGATCTTCCGTTAGACAACTGTGAGCAGTTTGAAAGTCTGTTAGAAGAGCAGTTCTGGTGGTTTATAATATTTCTTCTGAGGAAGAATAGTCATAGATAATATAGCTTAGAGAGAATAGATATAGATATATAGATATGTAGCCGACAGGATAATTAACCATAGTAACTAAGTGCTGTTTATTAATTGTATAGATATTGTTATGTTTTTATTATGTAAATAAAAACATTTACTGTTAAATGATTTAAAGGCTCATTTGTTAAAGAAGAAATTCATAGAGACAAAGGTTCACGGTTCATTGATTTTATTAACCTCCACAACACCTTGGAAGAAAGGAAAGCTGAGTCAACCTTGACCCGATGAGAATCTAACTGCCAAACTGCAGTCAGACGGCAGTCAGCAGAAGTAGCTTATAGTACTGCATTCTAACCCGTACACTATCACGGCTCCTGTACATTCATTGGTATAACAAGGATACCAAAAGTGTGATCTGGGGCAACCTTTGAACATATGGTTTGCGATTTTCCAAGTCCCATAGAGGGTTCCTTTTTATCTTTAAGGCATTTTAAAAAGCAAATTGGTTTGAGTAAGCCTTACACTTTGACCTTTAGAAATCTGGCCCTCAGTATTCCCTGTAGCCTCAAGTATAATGTCCTTATGAAAATGATATCTGAAATCAGATATTTCCTTACTGATATGCTTGCTTATTATCTTTCATATAATATATACATATCCATACGTTTGCACATCTATTCTCCAGCAAGACCAAAAACAAAATCCTGCTGATCATTTCACTATCAAGGGAAGTGTTAAAATTTGCAAGATGGTTGCCAGATGGTTGATTCCTTTTGTACATGTGACAGCATGCATGTGTTAAAAGGGAGCAGAACTTGCTTCACAGTTTTCATCAACCATTTTGTTAATTTTGATACAATGACACATACATATACACCCTTATGGATGTCACAGATTGATGATAAATTACTGAGATGTCTATGATAGATATGGGTTGTTTGCTGTTGTTAACTTGATTACATAGCATATGGGATATTTCCTAGTCAGTCTCTATTTTTCAGGTAAATCTCCTTTACAAGACTATTGCTATAAGGGTAAAATCATCTATAGGTGCCTCTTTGAGCTCCCAGAGAAAAGATTGGATATATTACTAAGAGAAGAATAATCATAATGTGTCAAAATCTTTCATGATGTTTATCAGGAAAAATTGTTAATATATCTGAAGTAAATCAAATATTTCTATTTTGCACAAGCCAGATGCAATATCCCATGAGAACTGCAACATTATTCTGCAGCTACTAATGTGCTGTTCTTTTTTCAATGACAGGTGTCGTATTAACAGAATCTTGGAGTCCTCTTGTGGTTATGCACTTTTGATTGGAGTGGGTGGCAGCGGAAAACAAAGTTTATCAAGACTAGCTGCCTACGTTGGCTCTCTTGAAGTATTTCAAATCACATTGAGAAAAGACTACACAATAGAGGATCTCAAGGTATATCCACTGTTATTGTTCAATCGTCTAGAGCAGGGGTCCCCAAACCTCAAGCATGGCCCACTACCAGGCTGGGATCCATTTGGAACCGAGCTGTGGAAGTGGGGTTGAGGCACACATGCAGCTCCATTTGTACAAGCGGGTGCATATGCTTGCTGCTTGTGCAAATAGAGCTGTGTGCACTCACACGTTCTCCACTGCTTGCATGTAACCATTCCCTCTCCTTCTCTCCTGCACCCGTCTGCAAGGCCATAAAAGTTGGGGAATGCGGCTCTAGAGAATGATGTTATTTGAAACCTCAGGATTGGAAGCAGCTTTCACATTTTTTATAAATAGCTTTATTCTTTTTTTTCTTCTCTCTCTCTTTTATTATAAGCAGTAGACAAATAACTGGTTTCTTCCTGCTATTTTTCACCAGAATATGTGCTGTTAGATTTAGGAAAACAGAATGTAGAGAACTTTTAGATCTGTCATTCCTATTTTGATAGAGCAGGATGAAGAGATTGGCACCAAACACTGAATTCATGCATTACATCAAGTCAAAATGTGGTTTATTAACTGTTGGCCTAGCATGTTGTGTGAAACTAATTACTTTATGTGTTGTTTGTCTTAAGCCATTATGAATAAAAGAATGTCAGAAACACTCAAATAACATAAAGATCCAGGAATACACTTCTAAAATATTAGTAATAGAAAATCACTTTTGAACCAGACTACAAATTGTCATTAGCCAAAATTTTCACTTGTAAATTTTTCTGGCTGCCATCAGATTTTCAAATACTTTGTTTTCTGTCACACTTGCAACTCAATTATTTCTTTTATACAACCTCTACAGCCATAATTTCCTGACTCTGTTTGGTCTGAAAATTACTTTTATTTATTTGATTGATTGAATGAATTTGATTACTTTTATTTATGAAGCTTGATTGAATGAATATATGTGTTAATGTTGACTCCTTAGTTAGTGTTAATATATAAATTAGTGTTGACTCCTAATGGTTCACCTAAATAGATTTTCTCCATAATAATCAGTCTGTAACTTGGTCCTTCGTGTCTTTTATAATGCACTCATCCTCATTGTAACTGAATCTATTCACCTTGCTGTTTGTCAGAATCTTTTTTTCCGTCCACCTTTCACAGCATTAAAGCCTCATCCATAGAACTAAGTATTTGCACAGTATGTTCAAAGTATAATAATTTAAGCCCGTTCATTTGTGTTTCAATTGAGACCTCTGGATTGATTTGTTCAGTGATCCATTTATTTGTTTACTTGGCTAATCAGTATTCACAGGAGACTTCTCCATTTCCAAAATTCAAAATCACGACTACTGTTCTTTCTCATAATCTAGTTTTTGTTTCATGAAGAGCACAGTGAATGCCATGCATGCACTTTTTTTAAACCTTTGTAGGTGTAATAGACCATGGTACCTGAGTATCTTTTCTAAGGCCTTCATAGCTGCACTACCCAAATGGTAGTTTGTGACATGTTTCTTCAGTGCTTGTTCCTTACTGGTTGAACCTAAAGGCAGAAGCTTTTTTTAGAATCATAGAATCATAGGGCTGGAAGGGACCTGTTATATCTTCATTTTCAATTCTAAAACTGCTTGTTGCTTTTATTGTACTTGAATTTATTTGAAGAGAAATCTTGTTTTCTTATGTTCACTGAAAAATATGGAAGTAGATTATCTGGGTGGAAGGAAATTATGTTAAATTTCTGATTTTCCAGAGAAACAAAGAGAGAGAACCAATTCTTCTAGACCAGGGATGTCAAACTGGATTTCTTCGAGGGCCATATCAGCATTGTAGTTCTTTGTGGGCCAGCTGGAAGGGAGATGGGACACTTCCTGCAGCACCCTGCTGGCCAAAACGGGGCACGGGAGGCCATGTTTTATTCGGCAGGGTGCTGCAGGAGGCTGTCCAGGCCAAAAGCGTGGGCTGGTGGGGTGCATGGCACTTCAAGCCACTCTATTGCTATTTCCCCATGAGCCAGATTTAAGCATCCCACGGGCTGGATCCAGCCCGTGGGCTTTGAGTTTGACATCCTTGTTCTAGACTGCCCTTCCATTTAAAAAAGGTATGCAAGGATAAATGTATTCATTTACCTTCCCATTTAACCGAAGAGTTGTTTACAAATTATTTTACTGTCAGTTATCTGTAGCAATATTATGAAACTACACATAAATTATCTACTATGGACTTACTAATTATATGAATCTTTCTCATTGAATTAGTATACTCTTGAGAAGATTTCTTAGGAAAATTTTATAGTAAAGACCCCTGAAATCCATAAAATATTTATCACAATGACATAGCCTTTTAAAAACTGTAAGAGATCTACTTCTTTGAAGCATATAAGACTTAATCATACAACTATTGAGATACCCTTTTGCAGGCACTTTTCTTCTGAGTTTAAGTGATTTTTCAAGATATTTCAACTATGTACTTAAAACAATACAAACATGATTAGTGCTGTCTTAACACAATGAACAGACACTTTTGGGATAAGTGAAGGAATTATAATGAGAAGCTCCATGTTCATCCAGCAATCAGATTTGAATTCTCTATTCCCATTATATAAAAAACAAATGAATGATAGATTTCAAAAAGATCACTGGAATGTGATGAGTCACGTTAAGGGATATAAATTATGATGAGATGCAAAAACAATACATTCAAATGACTAGCATTTTTCCCACTGATTGTTGCTTCTCTCTTTCTAGTTTCTGTATTTTAACTTAACATGAGTAATTACCTCCTTCCCTTACAGGTAGATCTTGCCAGTTTGTATATCAAGACAGGTGCCAAGAACATTCCCACTGTGTTTTTGCTGACAGATGCTCAAGTTCCAGATGAACACTTTCTTGTGCTGATTAATGACTTGTTGGCATCAGGTGATTATACCTACACATTTCTTGAGAGATTCTCTCAATGACAAATTATCAGATGTTTCAATGAACTTTAAAAAGGGGTTATTTATCTGTGAGATGTTTTCCAAAGTGGGTGGAGTGTCCTTTGACAAAATATCTATTAAGCCTAGTAAATTCAATATTGTGCATTGTTTGTTTGAAAACTACCCATGTTATTTCTTGGGAACCAATCTTAAGGTTATATAGTGCATAGGTATATATTCCTGCTGGCTCACTTTGACTGTTTTGAATGGATAGATAGGTTAAACATTGCAACTCTATTGGAGTGAAAAAAGCATAGTTTATGTGAATGCTTTAGATTAATAGTGGAATAACTGTGACAGTTTAAATACTAGCATTTTAACCAGGAAATTAAGTATATATAACACTATTTGTATTAATTGGTTACACAGAAAAACTAATCCGTGTAGTGATGTTAGCCTTTAAGGACAGTTACAAGAAACCATGTTTTAGGAAAGCATAGAAATGTATTAACCTATATATATATATTTGGAAGGTGTGTTTCCAAAATAAGTTTCCAAAATAAAGAAGGAAAAGAAAGAAATTCCATGTATGTTTAAGTTAAGTGAATGATTCTTTGTAATAAATAAATATTTATATTTAATAGCTTATTTTGAATCTATAAATTTTTTCTCTATATAATTATAACTGGGGCAGGGACTTGGAGTTTCTTTTGGGTGGGAAAACCTGGAAGTTTTCAGATTTGGGTAATCCCAGATGTGCCAATATGACATCTCTAATAAAATGGAACTTTGAGGAACACCTAGCCTCAGAGTCTTCTTTCGTTGGGGGTGTTACTTGGAATTCTAACAATAACTTTTTTAAAACTGAACTAGTAGCCCTCATAATTGTAAGGAACATTATAGCTGAAATAAGAAATTCTTATTAGATACATATGAACAATAAGTACATGTATATTCTTTTTTATATTGATTCCCTGCAACACTTATCTGTTTTAATCAAGGAGAAATTCCAGATCTGTTCACCGATGAAGATACAGATAGCATTATTGCAGGAATGAAGAATGAAATACATGAACTTGGTCTTACTGACACTAGAGAAAACTGTTGGAAATTCTTTTTAGATAGAGTACGACTGCAACTCAAAGTAAGAATTAATTCTTCCAATATTACAAGGACAGCATATGTTTACTGCATCTCTCTCAGTAATTCTGTAAAAATTTATTGCTGCTTTCTGATTCAGGGATAACTATAAACTAAACTAACCTGTGATTTACCGCATAATTTCTCAGCCAGTTTGCCAATTTCAGTCTTCCACCCAATGAAGGCCTACAGAGTTTAGTTTTCTTTTTTTAAAATTTGCATAGAAAGTATTATGAATCAAGGTCTGAGAAAGAAGGATAACCCTTTCACCATCTGTCTGCCTCCATATATTTCTTATATAGAAAATTCAGTTGCAAGCTTTACCAATAATCTGATATGTAAATTAATCAGAATATGATATTCTCTAATCACTCTGATACAATGGAAAAATAGTTTCCATGCATATTGGGATGTTTCTCAAAGTTGATGACTCATTAAATTAATTTCAAAAAATGATCAATATGTTTGTTGGTCACTGAGTCTTTCATGGTTTAAGTGGAGAATGTCTGAGATGTTATTGATCCCATACAAAATTTTAGGAGATCTCAAGATGAGATAAGGAAATCTCATAAGTATTAATGTCTTGTAAATTTGGCAGCAATATTTCCAGCAGATGATCTTGAACGTTTCTCAGGATAGTAATATGGCACCAAGAATTTGAAAAGTTTCATTATATTCCATCATAGGATAAGTCCTTATTTGGTCCTCAAATGTTCCCACTAGTTCATAATTCCAATGTAAAACATTGTTTTTACAGTTTTTTTTTAAACTTTTGAAACATACTTGCCTTGCTGTTACTTCTCAGATGCCCTACTGTGCAAAATTATTTTTTCCAGAGGCAGTTGTATCAATGCAGACTTCCAACAGGTCATAAGTAAAGCCATAGACTGGAGAAGATGTGTCACTTAATTTATTTAGAAACTTTTGTAACCTTTGTAACTATAGAAAGGAAAAGGAAAAATAAAAGGGAATAGTAGCAGAGGGAGCTTTTTTTTTTCAAAGCATTATTACATAACAGCCTCCTTTAAAATATATTTCTCTTTCAAAATAAAATTGTATGATTGGAATATGCGGATAGCTAAATATAATTTAAGTTTTTAAAATTTTTAAATAGCTATGTAATTATTTGGCTGTGCAAGATTTTCTAATATTGCTAGGAACTTTTGAAGAATGGCAATATCTGCATTAAAATGTAGCCAAACAAGAATGGACATATTGCATTAAATATGGAATTACATATTTAATCACATGGAACCATCACGGAATCAGAAGTCTAGAAGTGATTTATGTCAGATGGGTTGCTCTGATGACTGAATGCTGAATTAAGTTTTAGCATCACCGATTAACACAAATGAGCCTTATTAACTGATACTGCTCTCAACCAGGAAGCAACCTACAAATGCATCAAATACAGGATTTGTACAAAACCCAGTGCAAGTGAATAAAACACGATTTTCTGAAGTTAAAATCCTAATTTGCCTAAATTCATTAGCTGCTAGGTAAATTGCATTTTTGTTTGTGAGTCTCATTGCAATGGCTCATTGCCACCACAGTTGACTGCATTATTCTCTCTGATTACCATGTTATGCTTCAGTCTCTCTCTCTTTCTCCCTTTCTTTTTTGCTTCTCTTCATCTATACAGATCATTTTGTGTTTTTCTCCTGTCGGTTCCACATTGCGAGTTAGAGCTCGGAAGTTCCCAGCCATAGTTAACTGCACAGCTATTGACTGGTTTCATGAGTGGCCACAGGAGGCCCTGGAATCCGTCAGCAGGAGGTTCATTGAGGAGATGCCTGAGATTAAGGTACAGAATTTCAAGCTCGTCAATCATATGCAAAAGCAACACAGCTCTCTGGGAGATCAATAATAAGACAAGCTAGGAGATGAAAAAACTTATTGTTTCTTCACATATTTGCCTTCATCTAAAGCTGCAGTGCTCACTATGGTTACAATATTTCTATATTACAATACAGCCAATTTCTTCAACATAGCTTTGAAAGTGTGAAAGAAGAAGAAAAGGAATTGAAAAGGAAGCTAATATGTGAGGATCCTAATAGACCTTTTGAGCTTTTACAGTATCATCTGAAATTAAAAAGCTTGTGAGTTTCAGTAGAAGCATTTCTCTTAAAATTACATAAGTTTGGTTGTACATTTTTTAAAAGTAGGCACTTTATATCAGAACATTTTCAATCCCTTTTCCTGTCAAGCGAAATAGTAATAGAAGTGCTTTTAACTTTTTGTCTCATGGTAGTAAAATTAATTAGAAAATAATCAAAATGCATTCATGCTAACTTTTAATATTAAAAAAATAAGTCAGAATTTTAACTCTTACGATTAAAATGAAAACTTACAATTGAGTTCCTTTTTTATGATAATTTCCTGTATAATTTTTTAAGAGTAATTATGATCCTGTTGGAAAAATGTTCTACTGTGCAAGATTTTTAGTTAGATTTAATATCTGATTTCTTCCTAGACCAAATGGAATAAGAAAGTACTTTAAGTAACAACAAGTTGATTAAACACTAAAGAAAAAATAAAGATGACTTGATGTCAATTCTGATGACAGAGTAATATAAGAATAGAAGATTCATTGTTCTTATAGAAGGGTTTCTTCTATTGTAAAGCCAACAATTGTAAAATAACCAAGTGATTCTTTCTTCCTTCCTTCCTTCCTTCCTTCCTTCCTTCCTTCTTTCTTTCTTTCCTTCCTTCCTTCCTTCCTTCCTTTTCTTTCTTTCTTTCTGATAAAACAAATAAGAATCTGATTAGAAATATAGTTAATGTTTTAACTTGATAGAGGAATGATACACCTGATTGCATACAAGATCTATTCTGAAGCGAAACAGGAGGAAATTGGCTAAGTGGAATAGTGCTAAATTGTGTGTTACTATCTTTTAAAAAGTGACACACACAACCAATGTAGAGAACCCATAGCAAACCCAACAGCAAACCCAAGATGGAAAAGCTGTTTCTTGCTCAGTAAATGCACTGTAACTTTCTCCCTTTGCTACATATCAGCCACAACAAATATAACTCCTTCTTTTGAAAAATAGGTCTCAAAACTTTTATTTTTATATAGAAAGATTTAGAAACTAAACAGAAGATTTGTTTGGTACTTAGATCTTTTTCTTCTTTTTCTTTCAATCCTATCCTTCTGCCAATGCTACAACAAAACAGATTCTGTAAGATTAAAAAGAGTGACCAATGACATCTACTGGCTGTAGAGAGACTTGTCTTGATTTTCCTACAGCATACTATGCAAATAACTTTTCAAAGATTCCTGGATAGTATTGTAGTCCTATTGCTTCCCGGTCTGTTCTGCTCTATTTGGTTCCAATTATATCCATCCAGAGTCTCCGTGTGTGCGTGTGTGTCTGCCCGTTTCCATGCATAAAGTTAATTTTGTAGAAATATTATTAGAATTATATATTGTAACATCAGTTTTATAAAATGGATGTAATGAGGATAAAGATAATTAACTGATTGTTCTATGTAAAATATTACTTAAAATTATCACACATATAGAACAAATTTGGCTGAAATATAAGCAGGATTTCTAAAAACACACTTTTTGACTCTCTAGACTTTAAAACTTGCTTGAGTTATACATGAAAAATAAAGCCATTGCATGAGCCATTAAAACTAAATTAATAAAACAAAGGTCAATATTAGTATTAAAATGGTAAATGCACACACAATATTGCATTCCTTTTCACACTATACACCTTTACTTGTGGCAGTTAACCAAGGAGAAACTTCAGTTCTAGCAAATGTAATACAATAAAATTTTGGCCAAGAATGCAGCTAATGCAAAGTAGCTGAATTTCACAGAAACTGCAAAAAGAACCATATTCAGAATTTCACAGAAGCTGCAAAAGAACCATATTCAGAATATTTCTGTTCACAGCATCTTTAAATGATATTTCAGAACCATGTGAACACAAATAATGGCAACTATAATATTTGGCAAGCAGCTCTTTGAGAATTTTATTATTATTTGTGAAAGATTGGCCTTCTTAGTTATGAAAATCAGGCAATAATGGCAGTGGTGGATTGCCCCCAGTTCACACCAGTTCTATAGAACCGGTAGTAAAACCGGAGGGAGTCCCTGCCCACCGAACCTGACATTACCAAAATGCTTCTGTGCATACGCAGAAGCTTCTGTGCATACGAATGAAACGAGTGCACGCGTGCGGCCCCGTTGCAAACCAGTAGTAAAGATAAGTAGAACCCACCCCTGAATAATGGTAAGAACTATATAAATATATGCATACCATGAACCATATGATTAATAGGGCATTTTCCCCATCCTCCATCCTTTATAATACAGTGCTAAATGTGGGAAAATTCAAAGAAAAATGATAATCGAAGATTATAATAAATAAGGGAGAATAATTTTTTTTAAAGCTTATTCACATAGCACATAGTTAAATTATGGACATGTGCTACAAGATATTATAAATGGTAATAGTGACAGCTAAAAAATGGATTATACAAATTCACAAAAGAACAGTCTAACAAAATGAAGTTTTGCTTCAGATTTCAGAGGGAAAAGATGCTTTGGTGAAGGTGGGATTGCTAATGTAACACTTGTTTACAACTGCTTAAAGCAGTTTTTCCTGGATTTGTGCTGCTTCTCTGCCATGTGATCTTAGACAACATATTTTGAAAGTACTGTTACAATGTTGTGTACTTTATGGCCTATAGTTTTGGTATAATCTAGCAGACTTTACCTATAATGTCTATATGTATGGCTTTGAGAATATATCAATAATTAGTCATACTATATATGTTTTGATGCACAGACCTTTTTCTTGCTAGTATTACTTTTTTGCTGGAGGAGGGAAAATATGTCTATGTGTATGAATGTGTACATGTGCTTTTGTGTAAACAATTTTTCTATGACAGTGAGAATGGTTAATAAGTGCAGATGGAGAGATCAATTAATTTTAAAAATACAAACTTTACAGACAACTAATTTTAATCAATATCTATTAATCCAAATAATACATTATTTCTTAGAATGTGGGTTCTGCTGAATATGCACAGAGACCTGGGTGTATGTGTGCATATATGTAGTGCATGTATATACAGTGTATTTGTCTATATATGTGTCTGTGTGTGATGTTTTGTGATGTGTCTGTACATCATAGTATATACGAATTCAAGTTTATTTGATCAGCAGTGATGTAGCATATTCTAAACATGTTTTGGGGATAAAAAAATACAGTTAAAAATCTTGCTATCTCAATCCTAGTATGTTAACCTTAAGAATTCTCATTATTTAAGCTTTCTCCTTTCTATGTGGTTTTAACTGGGGAAGGGAAAGAATACAGATCATTATGCAGAGATCCATTCAATATGTAAAATTACAACTTAATTTAACAATAGTTTTATATGAACAATTAATATATAAATTGTTTTAGTCTAGAAACATAATTTTTTAACAAAATCTTTCCTGAGTGCATTAACTTTGTACATAGGTTTTGATAATCTTCTGTGACACCCACAAACACACACTGCTGCATATTATGCTATTTTTATCATGGTTAATATTTTTAAGAATTAAGATTAAGATTAAGCTGTACAAAAGTAGTACCAGAAGAGACAATGTAAAATTGCTAAAGCAATATCTTCAAGAATTGTAATAAGATTTTGTTGCTTCTTGGGTACCATCTGTTAAAAAATATATTCAGCTAGTTATTAAATTAATTATCCCATTTTAATTGTTACTATTGCTATTTTTTTTTTAATTCCCAAAGCGGAGATTATTAGTTCTTCAGAATTTCTTCATTAATTTCTTCAATGATGTAGGAAGAAAGCCATACTTGGCTCAATACTGAACGAGATGAGACAGCAGTGCCTGAAATATACAAACCAACAGCATTTTCCCTATTGTTTTTAATCCCAAATTAATTTCACTCTTTGAATTTTACAAGTAGGAATTGAACATAAAATAGCAACAGGTTCAAGTAGATCAAATGGTGGGAGTGGGAAGAAACAAATTTGTATTGGATAATCTAGAAAAATAATGGAATTTGTTTCAAGTAAATATCCACAAGAGAGTGTGGTTTAGGGAACTTTGTATTGCATATGATGATTTTTACTAGCCTGTTCAAAAGATGGTATTTAACTACAGCAAGGAAAAAAATAATGTTTCCTCTGTGTAGAGTTTTCTGTCAGCTGAGGGCTTATTGATGTGATCTGGCTTTCTCTCTTAATTTATACAATTTATCTATTGTACACTGATTTTAAATATCTAGGGGAAACCATTTATTTCCATTTGTTAAGGACAGTTGACCACATATAATGGTCATTAGAGTGCATAAGCTATATTATCCAGTAAACTTGAGACAACAGATTCAAGATCTATAATTACATTCATTAGTAGAACCTTCATTCAACTTCTAATTGGTCCAACCCCATGATTTAAAAGCCATAGAAACTGCATGTATTGAGAGGCTATAAAAACCAAGCAATGGTGGGACATTTAAGTGGATTAAATTGTACATAAAAATTTAAAAAGTTGCTGCCAACTTTGTATCTTATCCTCAGATCAAAGAGGGAAAATGTGCCCATGGGCTTTTCATATGAGTGTTTGGGCTTATCATTTTATGACATTGCTGGCAGAAGCCCCACATATGCAGCAGTGATACATGGATGGAAGTTATTTCAATGAAAAAGCCAAAAGGAAGCTTTTGGCCTCAGTCCAGAAATTTTTGCCAGAATAGCAATTTTTCATGCACATAATTGGAAGCAATGAGTTTTTCTTTCTTTCTCTCTCTCTCTCTCTCTTTCCTTCCTTCCTGCTTTCCTTCCTTCTCTTTCTCTTTCTTTCTTTCTTTTTCTCTCTCTCTTTCTTTTTTTCCAAATTAGCTAGACAATTTGATGACCTTATTAACTATTTGTTCAGAAACGGAACTCATGATGCAGAATTCTATGCCATACATAGCTGCTGATGCTGGACCATTTTTTTCTTTAAAAAATATACATATACTGCACCATTTACATGCATAAGGATATATATGAAGGACCATCCATAACTGTTAAGATCTTCTATTCAAATTTCATGCAAGAGAGATAGAGCCATGCAGAACTGTTTTCACCCTTAAATTCCTAATTTTATTACATTAAATTTAAAGGATGGTTTTGCTTGTGTTCAGCTTAGTACAAAAGATCAATTGTCCCTCAAATGATTCTAACTGCTGTAGAATATGGCAGAGTGAGACACTGAAGATGCATGGTAGGTCTCCCCAAGATTATTTGGTCATGTGTTCATAACCTTGACCATTTTCTTACTTATTGTTATATACTTTGTTTAGATTAAATACCTGAATATAACATGGATAGAAATTATTCCTAAATATTGATTGCCATTGCTAGATCTGTTCATGCTATACGGAGATGCTTGAAAAACATGTTTCATTTAAAATATGTATATTTAAAACAATACTGATTGTTTTAAAAAGAATAATAGAAATACAGGTATTATTGATTATAAGTTTATCCACTTATTTTTAATATTTGTAAATTAAATAAAAGGGAGAGCTCAAGATTTTACTTCCAACGAAGGTCAAATTAGCCATAATATTATTTGCCTTTTGGTTTGATAGAGCTGATCCTGAAAAAAAATAAGGTGCAATATTGAACTAAAACCTTGGAGATAACTGAATAGTGGAATAAATAATTTATGCTAATGAAATTACTGCAATTAGTAGTTCCACAATGACCCTTTTAGAAGACACAGCTGTTAATGTCAGGAAGTGTTGTCACTGCTGACCTTATCATAAGAGAAAGTGACAAATTGAAAATGCAAGGAAGACCAATCATCAAAGCGGTCTGCTCAGAACGATTAGAGTTTTGTGAAAAACAGTGTGAATTACAACCAGCTGCTCTTGGGCTCAGCGGCTCAGCATGCACCCCATGCTGTGCCATTTTGTTAAGCTTGATAACAATAGTTATTTTGCCCCATTGGAACAAGTTGTCTCAGGCCACTTCCAGCTCTACCGGAACCCACTTCTTTCCTGGCTGATTTACAAATAAAAGTGTTACCAAAGGCTTTTCAAAACTGCTACGTAAATGTCTCTCATAAGGATCATGGCTGGGCAGAAGCCAGTAATTCTGGAAGAAAATTCTCCTTGTTAATAAACATCTATAGAGTGTGTGTGGGTGTGGGTGTGGGTGTGCAAAATAGAAAGTGATAGGAGGAGTAATTTAACTATTTAAGGTCTAGCAGACTTTGCTTGCTGTCATTTTTTGTCCTAATGTGCATGAAACATTTCCATTCAAAAGTGAGAGTTTAGTCACTTTGCATCCAAGTCATGTAATCCTTATTTCAGTCTCAGTGCCATTATTCTAGTTTAAAGGCAGTTCTTATTAAAGAAGCCATGTTCAAAAATAAGTTTTGTTCCAAAGATAAATTACAAGTTGTCTAAATGAGCTTCTTTGTAATATTAATTATATTGGCTTGAAACGTTTAGCTATATCAACAATCACTCATGAATAATTTTCCAAAAGATCTCTAAGCATTATTGACAATGCTTTGGTAAATTATGTGTGACTTTCCTAAGAGTTGCTGTAGCTCATTTAATTCATATTAATTGATTTTTAAGTTTCCCTTGATTAATTGAACTGCATACATCTTGAACTGAGTGCAATAAATAATCATTAAAATGAGGGAGATGTGATTCCACAAATTAGAAAGTTAACTACGGTAGAAGTCATAGAGGACAAAATGGAAATTGCTTACGTGTATACCGCAGCATTTTAATGCATTACTATATAATAAAATGAACATATTGGAAACAAATGGGTCACATTTTCAAGATTTTCAAATATTTCTTAAATAAATGTACAACCTCTAAATGAATTGTATTATCCTTTCATATAGATGCATATTATGTAAAATGTAGTTTTACATTAAAGAATCAATAGTATTTTTTTTTATTCTATTATTATATGTGTTTTTCTACATGGATTATTTTAATGTATAAAATAAAGCTACATAGTTTGAATTAATCAGCAATGAATGAGGCAGAATAATAACCTGACCAATAAGCCCGTCATTCCCTTACGAATTGACTAGTCAAAGGATCTCTGTTCTGGTGATGGAATTAAGCAACAGCCTTTGGTTTTTTTCTGCTGACTTCTACTGGATCCTAGCATGTTCTATTTCGTCTGCATAGGCTTTCATGCTTTGTCAGATGTAAACTACATTTGGAAACACTGAGTTTTATTTATTTATTTTATTCAAATTACATCAGTAATTGGGAGGGGGGATGGTGCTAAATGGAATCAGAGCAAGCAAATAGAGTGGAAACTTAACCATTTTCTTCCCTAGAACATCTAGAAAATAATGAAATTTTCCCTCTCCATGCATGCTCAGATCCCATTAACATCTCCCCATTGAGTGTTGCAATTTGCATTTTAAAGCAGCTGCATATGTTTAATCCATGTATTTTGGCCCCAGCTCTGACCTCACTCCAATTAATGGGGTTACAACTCCCATCAATTATGCATTGTTTGGGAATTCCAGATGTAGCATGGTTTTTACAGCTGAACTGATGAGAAATTCTTTTTTTAAAAAAAGTTTCTGTGAGGTTTGTGACTAAACAATCATTTCAGGTTAATGCCAATGTCATCTGTTGACCTTTGATTAAACATATTATTTGTCAATGTCAATATGGCCCTCATTGCTTTCCCTAACTAATTTTGGAGTTTATATTTGGGGGCAAGAGATGATAGATAGATGATAGATAGATGATAGATAGATAGATAGATAGATAGATAGATAGATAGATAGATAGATAGATAATGGATGGATAGAAAGATAAAATAAATATAACATAAGATAAGGTGCATTTGCATTCTATAATTCTCAGAAGAATAGCTAATGACTATATAGATATATAGTGGTCTAATAGTCTAATGTATATATGGGAGTATCAAATTGAGAACCTTGCCTGATTTTCAAAATGGTGCCTATGAACCAAGACCTGAATGATAATGTCTGGCACAATAACTTGACCCTGGATATGAACATAAAGGGATATCTATTGTGTCTAGTTTTGTACTTAGTCATTTCAACATTTTTACTTCTAATTTAAAATATATTTTATATTTTTTTTCTTTCAGCCACAGTTATATGACTCCATTTGCTATTTTATGGCCTATGCCCATGCTAGTGTGAATGAAATAAGTGCAAAATTTCAATTAAATGAGAAGAGATATAATTACACAACCCCTAAGAGCTTCCTAGAACAAATAATGCTCTTCAAGAATCTTCTAGAGAAGAAAATTCAGAAAATTTTTCAACATAAGGAACACCTTATAAATGGCATTCAAAAGCTGAAAACAACTGCTTCTCAGGTAAGTCTTAGAATAATAAATAGTATTTTTCTGCTGTTTATTTGGAGTTATAGTTTTATAATTATTTAGAAATATCTAAAAGCAGAATTATCTTTAGAGCCTATGTTAAGAATCTCTTTGAGAAATTAAAATATTTGTTTGTTTAATGTAATGTATAAGCCCTCTGACTCCATCCCAGTTCTGGCCAACATGTAACATAACATAATTAATAATAGGTGCAGAGATTGTACAAAATGAATATCCAGAAACAGAATGCCCACACTACCAAACAAATAACCTAGAAGATCTACCTACCATTCTGGTCTTGGGAAAGAATCAGATTGTTGTGGCCCCTGCTGTGTCTCGGCAGCAACCCGGCAACGGGGATGCTGCCTGGTGATTGGTTAAGGGGCGGGGCTGACAATAACGCGGGAGTTTAGAGTTTTCTGATTGGTTATACGACTGACAGCTAGCCTATAAAAGAGCTGTCAGCCCCTGACAAAAGGTTCTCTGTTAGTTGGTTCAGTTGTTAATAATAAACAGTTCTCTTGCTTACTTTTCTCGCCTCATGTGTGAAGTTAGAGGTATTTAATACTGGCGACGAGGATGGGATCGATCCCCGCCCCCCCCACCCCGCTTCTAACTCGTAGTGGCAGAGTGAGAGGAAGAGAGAAGGAATGGCACCGCCGATGTTCGCCCCTTTTGACGCTACCACGGAGGTGTGGGAGGCATATATGGAAAGGTTTGAATGTTTTTTGGAAGCTAATGAATTCACAGACCTTTCCAGCAATAAAAAAAGGGCACACTTTTTAAACTCTTGTGGGCCCGAAGTATTTGCAACTGCTCGGGCTTTATTCGCACCTGACCCCGTTCACACAGCTTCCTGGGACAGCCTGAGGCAAAGACTTAAAGAACATTACTCCCCCGCCCCATCTCGAATTGCCCGTCGTTTTAAGCTCCGGCAAGTCATCCAAGAAGAGGGGGAGTCGATTGCTCATTACGTGGCTCGTTTAAGAACAGCTGCCCTCGATTGCGAATATAGGGAGCTGGACGACGCGCTAGTGGAACAGTTGGTGTGTGGGGTCAAAGATATCAGATTGCAGCGGCGCTTGTTAGCAAAAAAGAACCTAGACCTTCAAACTGCACTCAAGGAAGCTCAGGCTGCAGAGATGTCCGAGAAGTCTACAGCGGAGATAAGGAAGTCCTACCCACCCTCCCGTATGGCCACAACCACAGTGAATTCTCAAGACATCGCCTCTGACGAAACCTCGGACGAGGAGGCAGAGATTAGCCGGTTACAGGCATCAAGGACCAGAAACAAAGGGCAGCGATCATTTAAAAAGCCTCAAACCATCTGCCTCAGTTGTGGGGAGGAGCACCCGAGATCAACCTGTCGTTTTAGAGCAGTGAATTGCCGACGTTGCGGAAAGTTGGGACACATCGCAAGAGCCTGCCGGTCTGCACCGAGAAACCCTGCATTGCCAAAGCCACGCCGCCCAGCGAAGGAGGAGTGTTTCTCCGTCTCACGAGACCACCATATCACTGAGGTGACTGCTCACTCCAGGCCATCCAGAAACGCAAAAGTATCCATGACTGTAAAGATCGAGGGTGTTTCCTGCCCGATGGAGGTGGACACAGGATCAGCGAAGTCCATTTTATCTTGGGGGGTGTTAAAGGGACTACTACCCAAATTTCAAAAGGGGCAGTTAAAACCCTGCCCGGTTAAGCTGATAGACTACCAGGGTAATGTCATCCCAATATTGGGACAGGGTCAATTCCTAATTGAGACTGAAGGGTTCGTGGGGCACCTACCTTTAATTATCGTAAAAGGTGCCCTTCCCAGTTTACTGGGAATGGATTGGTTTCGTTCGCTGGGGTTGGAAATATCTGGGATTCACTCCACGTGTGTGAGCAATTCAGGTGATCTTTTCAATGAGTTCTCTGACATTTTCGATGGTTCCCTGGGCCAATATGTGGGGTCGCCTATTTCACTCAACTTAGATCCCCTGGTCGCCCCAATTAGGTTCAAACCACGCAGGGTCCCGTTCGCCCTTAGACCAAAGGTGGACGCAGAGTTGGATAAACTCATCTCCCAGGGGGTTTTAGAACCTACTGATCACTCCCGGTGGGAGACCCCCATTGTAGTTCCTATAAAACCCGACGGATCTATCAGAATTTGTGGAGATTTTAAATGTACGCTAAATAAGGCGTTGCAGGCCAATCCCTACCCTGTCCCTGTAGTACAACACTTGCTCCATTCCCTGGGTCCGGGGTCCATTTTTGCCAAATTGGACTTGGCCCAGGCGTACCAGCAGCTCCCGGTGGATGATGCCTCCGCAGAGGCTCAAACCATAGTGACCCACCGGGGAGCATTTAAGTGCCGGCGCCTGCAGTTCGGAGTGAGCATAGCTCCAGGCTTATTCCAAAATTTAATGGAACGGTTACTCCAGGGGTTGCCAGGAGTGGTGCCTTATTTTGACGACGTGCTCGTTTCCGCCTCTTGTCGGAGCGAGCTCGTCGACCGCGTAAGAGCAGTTCTCCTCCGTTTCCGGAAATCTGGCCTCAAATTAAACAAAAAGAAATGCAAAATTGGCATTCCACAAATTGAATTCTTGGGCTATTTGGTTGATGCTAAAGGAATCCGCCCCACTACTGCCAAAGTCGCAGCAATTAAACAGGCACCTGTACCCTCCTGTCGCGCTGAGCTACAATCCTTTTTGGGGTTGTTGAATTTTTATAATGTATTTTTACCCCACAAGGCTACAGTAGCTGAGCCTATCCCATCGGAGGAAGAAAGCTCCGAGCATGAGGAAGAGGAGTCAGCCAGGCCTCCCTCTCCAGGCCCCTCCCCTCTGGCACTGTCTCAGGTGCCGGCCGAGGGAGATGAGATTAGCAGGGAGACAGGTGTCTCGGATGAGAGTGAAGGAGAGACATCATTCCTGGACGCACGCCTCCGAAGGCGTGATAAACAATTGCAGCAGCTCAGAAGGCGTGCTAGGGATTAGAACTGAGTCACTGGACCACACCCCAGAGACTATATAATAGAGGGTGGTGGCCAGTGATCCCTGTGACGAACAAAAATAAACCTTGGATAGTCACTAAAGCCTTATCCGAAACTGCTGAGAGGAATATTTATTTCTGTTGGACTTTTATACGTTGAGTATATTATCTTTCTGTTTCTGTGAAAATAAAGCACTTGGCAGACGGTGTGTATATCGCTGCCAAGTTGGAGATAAAGACCTGGGTGTGTGCCAAGTGCTTCCTTAACCCTCGGCTGGCTGTGTTTCTGTGTGTGTGTGGACGGGGACAGATCACAGATTTTAAGATGTGATTTAAATATGATCAAAGGGATGGACATTGGAGGGAGAGGGCCATCATTCCATAAGGCAGAAACTGGGACATAGAAGATCTGTTTTTTGTGTCCCAACAAGGGACTTAGCAAGCAATGAACCAAAGCATGCTATTTCTGAAATAGCTACTTAAAAAACAAAAAAAATATTATGCTATGAAGGTTTCACAGGTACCATGTTTCCCTGAAAATAAGACCCTGTCTTATATTTTTTTGAACCCCAAAATAAGCGCTTGGCCTTATTTTTGGGGAGGTCTTATTATTTTGGGGCACGTGAAGCAAGATGAGGCTCCTCTTGCCGTCTTACTTGATTTCCAGCTCTGTGTTTAAATATTTTCAGGGAGGACTTATGTTCGGGGGGGGGGCTTATTTTAGCACATGCGCTCAAAAGCCTGATTGGGCTTATTATCAGGGGATGTCTTATTTTTGGGGAAACAGGGTAATAACCAGCATCTTGAATTGCTCCTGGAAACCTAATCAAGATATATCTACAACATTTGCATCTGTGTTTATTTGGAATCTATGTAATCAATGCAAGGATGGGAAACTCTGATAGTCTAAATAATTTTTAATTCTAACTTCTGCAAATATTTTTTTCATGACTGTTAACTATATGCTGTTAAAGCTGATTAGGTTTGGTCCAGTAATATTTGCAGAATACCAACCACTTTTAGAACTGAGAATGAAGATATTGAAGTTGAGTGTATCAGCTTCCTGTAGCATTGATTACCAACAATAAAGGAACTAGCAGTCAAGAAATATGCTGCAGATTAGCATATACAGTTGATACTTAATAAAGTAGCAATGAAAGTCTTGGAAAAGATATTCAGATGTGGTAATGTGCATTTTTGCTATGACATTATATGAGAATGAAAATTGGACTTTGAAGAAGCTGTATTGATACGTTTGAACTTTAGTAGTGAAGAAGCCTCCTAAAGATATCATAGATTGCCAAGAAAACAAATTAATGGATCATTGAACAAATCAACCTAGATCAACCCAGCTCATTAGAGGCACAAATAACCAGACTCGAATTATCTCACTTTGAACATATTATGTACATCATGCATGCCTAACTGTCTAGAGAAAGGTGTATAGTGCTGGGAAAGGTAGAAGGAAAGGTAGAAGGAAGATGAAAATGACCAGCATCAAAAGTGGATACCATTGTAGCAGCAGTAGGTGCTCAGATAAAAAATCTTGTAAGATCAGGTTGGAGACAGATCATTCTGGAGAAAATGTATGTGGTCACTAAGAGTCAACACCAACGTGCTAACATACAATCATCAGTGTTTGGAGAACCTCAGATTTCTTATATTTGATCTAGTGCTATGTGAAAAACAAGAACCGTTCTTGTCTGAAAAATGGATTTTTTTCTTCAAAAGACAAGTGGACTGTTTTTTCCTTGAGGAAGAACAAGAAAATGTTTCTCTTCTCATCCAAGAAGCTTCATCAGTTGTGATGGGGTGGGTGAGTGGAAGGATAGGTACAGACAGTTGAGATTGAATGGTGGGGGAAACAAAACATTTTCTTCTTCCTCAAGTCAGATTCACTTAACAACTATGTTACTAATTTAACAACTGCGCTAATTCACTTAACAAATGTGGTAAGAAAAAATGTAAACTGGAGCAAAACTCACCTAACAAATTTCTCACTTAGCAATATATATTTTGTGCTCAGTTGTGATTGTAAATTGAGGACGACTTGTATAGGTAACATGAACAGGAAAAGGACAGGTGTCCTATAATAGCCACTTTTGAACCAGCTAAGGAGGAGATTCTTGTTCTGAGTGCAGCCTTTCAGGAAGCAATCAATAGTTCTTCTTAGCCTGTTGCTCCAAGAATGATCATTTCAAAGTCTTATTCACACTGTCTGAGCCTTGAATAGTGAATTCATAGACATGCTTGCATTGCTTCCTGAAGCTTCTATCTGAATGGTCTAATGTGTTTGGGTGTGTATCTGAAGCCTGATGTTTTGAAATCACATTTTAAAAAGCTGCCTATGCTGAATGTTTTCTTCAAACAAATGCCTTTGCTGTTCTGCCGTAGGTAGAAGACTTAAAATACAAACTTGCTTCTCAAGAAGCAGAGCTGCAACTGAGAAATCAAGATGCTGAAGCTTTGATTACTAAGATAGGGCTTCAGACTGAGAAAGTGAGCAAGGAAAAGGCCATTGCTGATGCAGAGGAGCAAAAGGTCAGTATAATTCCACAATTTAGTCATGTTGAGCTATATTTAGCACAGAATAAACCTTTGTAGGTGAACAATTTTGAACACCTACCTCTCCAGGGAGCGTAAAATCTAAAGAATTATTATACTTACTCATGTTTCAGCATTTCACACCATGATTACCACTTGACCTTTCTTTACATTATGCATTTTTCCAACCTTTTAGTTCTTTTAATGATATGAAAGAACAATAAGTATGAAGCTCATTCAAGCATATAATGGATGGGGATCTTGAGAATCAGACTAGTATGCAATACACGAAAGGTCAGAGAGTCATCTCTGAGCACTTCAGGTTTTTTTTTTAGTTCAATTGAACAGTTCAATTGTTCTTGAAGTTCATTCCTTTGACTTGCATCTTCACTTTCAAATTTTTCATTTCATGATATATTTGCCGAGGTTCCATATTTATTGTTCAGATCCTTCATCCTTCGGCTTACTCAATTCATCTTTTCTTCTTTCTTCAATTCCTTCTTTCATTGGGGGTGTTACTTGGAACATTTTCTTTAAAAAATAAGTTGTTGTTAGCTTTGTTAATCAATTTGATTTTAACCCCAAACTAGATATAACTTAAAAGCACATTTACAAACTAACCTATTTTTGTAAGTGTACTATTGTTTGCTAGCAAATAACTATTTTCACACAGAATTCCAGAAATTTTTGGATCATTGTGAATGAAAGGGCATGAAGCTTGTTAATTCCTGCTTTGATCTGTTCTACTATTTCAATCACTAATAAATTAGGACAGATGGCTTAAAGTGTTTAGGAAGGCAAGGATCACAATAGCCTGAATCACAGACATATAAAAATTAATATACTCATTAATATACACATAGATATTCCCCCAAGTATATATGTTTTTGTTCACACACTAGCAATGTTTTCTGGTCCTTGATGGCCAATTGCCAATGTTTTCTGAAAAGGACTGTGGCTTGGTGATTTGTGGATAGGGTTAAGTAGCATACAAAGAAGGGCAAATGGGAACTGACTTAATGTCAGACCTTTGGTAACTGCTTAAATCAAAAGCAAGTTGCCCCTGAATTTCATATAATTTTTTTAGCCAAATTTACAGAGATGAAATTTACAAAGAGGGCTTATAGTACAAAACTTTCAGCAAGTGAGTTATTTTCAGTTTGGATCCAACATTAAGCTGAGATTTTCTGAGTCTTTTTCCTAACACCTTTATGATATATCAGACTGAAAGAGGCTCCCTGCTGTACTTATAATAAGGAAATATATAGTTGGTGGTTTTGAATTTTTGTTGATCTGGATACCAAGCCTCATATCTAAGATATCATTCCTGTCACACTTCTGTCTTTTTTGTATTCTATCGTATTAATTCTTCTCCATTCGTCTTTTCTCTTTGCCAGTGATTTAATTCAGATTATAAATTTGAAGCTGCCAGACTGGATGACGAGTAGATTAGTTAGTTTCTTGTTCTTAATGAGAACAAGAAACTATGAAATAGATATCATGTTATTTAAAACAGAATAATATTCCGGTTAAACTGGACTAAACTGGAAATCAATAGGACTGAAACTATACAACTATGGAAAACCCTGTTCCTGTACAACATGGGGCCCCCACTACAGATTGTTCTGATGATTTTAGGAATGTTAGGGGATGTTACCAGCATATTTCCAAATACTTAATTAAGTAATTAGACTCAATTCATTATGTGATTAACATAAGCTAATTACCATGCTAGGATAGTTTGCAAGAATGAGACTGTTGTTCATGAGTGTAAGAAGTAGCTCATCAGTGGTGGGTTGCCCCCGGTTCACACCGGTTCTATAGAACTGGTAGTAAAACCAGTGGAAGGTTCTGCCCATTGACCCTGACATAATCAAAATACTTCTGTGCATGCGCAGAAGAGTGCACATGCATGCAAGTGAAGCAAGCGCGCACGGCCTCATTGTGAACCAGTAGTAAAGGTAAGTAGAACCCACCCCTGTAGCTCATATATTTTATTTCATCTTTTAGTTTTTCTAAAATATGTTTTTAAATTGACTTTGAATTGATTATATCTTTCTATATAATTTTAATTTGAAGCTGCTTTAAAAATATGTGCTAATTTACACAGATTAATCTACATGATTATATATATATATATATATATATATATATATATATATATATATATCCCCATCCAACATCCATCCATCCATATATACAGTATCTTTGTGTTATATAATTTAGTAGCACTGGGCATGCTTTCTTTTTATTTTATAAAATATGCTCATGCATTTTTAGGCAGTCCATAGGTACTGTGTGGCCTTTGACTAACAGAAGTCAGTCCTTTCTTCCCTGGTTAATTCTATAACTTCTTGCTAATGTGCTAAGAAAATGAAAACTGGTGTATTTTCAATTCTCAGTGGTAATAATTCCCAGTGGGCACCCCACCCCCTACCCACCTCCATGTTTCAACTGGTGGTAGAAGCATCTGAAGCAGGGTGAAATCCAGCAGGTTCTGACAGGTTCTCGAGAATCGGTAGCAGAAATTTTGAGCAGTTTGGAGAACCGGTAGCAGAAATTTTGAGTAATTCAAAGAACCAATAAATACCACCTCTGGGTGGCCTCAGAGTGGGGTGGGAATGGACATTTTGCAATATCCTTCCCCCAGGAGTGGGAGGGAATGGGGATTTTGCAGTATCCTTCCCCTGCCACGCCCACCAAGCCACACCCACCAAGCCACACCACACCCACCAAGCCACATCCACAGAGAACCGGTAGTAAAAAAAATTGGATTTCACCACTGATGAAGGTTGAACCACTGAGTAATTCTTTTTTTGCTTCAGTATCAAAGGCAAACCGTATGATGTAATTGCTCTTCAATTGCTTTGTGCTATAACTATTTTTTAATCACAGTAAGGCCACCCCAAGGAAATACACCAGGAATTATACAGGTGAGAGGAGACAAGAGTGGGAATCTGGATGCAGGAGCAACTGGTAAAACTATAGCTTTCAAGTAGAAGTATTCCTGCATTCATGATGTTTTGAAAAATATATTTGAAGACTAGCAGCTTCAAGTACGAATAGTCCTCGACTTTATGACCTTTCTTGTTAAATGAATCCTGGCAGTTGTTAAGTTAGTAACATGGTTGTTAAATGAATCTGGCTTTTCATTGACTTTGCTTGACAGAAGATCGCAAAAAGTGATTACCTATCCTTGGAACACTGGAACCATCATAAATATGAGTCATTTGGCAACGGTCTGAATTTGGATCATATGACCATGAAGATGTTGCAATGGTCTTAAGTGTGTAATATGGTCATAAATCACTTTTTTCAGGGCCATTGTAATTTTGAATGGTTAATAAATAAACTGTTGTAAGTCGAGGACTACCTGTACTTTATTTTCATTTAAAATAGCCATGCCAACTTGATCCCATCCAGGTGAATGGAAATACAAATTCATAAATTTCCAGAACTTCACACTTGCATGGGCATTGAGTATCCTAACTAGAAATTCTTTACATATATATATCTAATCCTACATTTTAGAGAGCATTGGTTTGGAAGAGTCTTCTTTAAATATTGCAGAGACAATTTATAGTGTTTTGAACAAGTCTCAAGTTATGAAGTCTTATAGAATATTCAGTTAAAACAAAGCATCTCTGCTGCTATAGGTGGTTGCAATTCAAGCAGAAGTATCTCGGAGGCAGAAGGAATGTGAAGATGATTTGATGAAAGCTGAACCTGCTCTGGTAGCTGCTACTGCAGCTTTAAATACCCTTAATAAGGTAAATATAAAAGCATTGCATGATTATTTTTGCTGTGTGATAAGTTAGTGATTTATTTTAACAGTACATCTCTTAATTTTGGGGCTTATCATATAAAAACATTATTATTCACATTATCATCATCATGACACCTTTCTTATAGGAGATCAAGATAATAAATATAGGCTATCCCCTTATTCTGTCCTGACACTGCAAACCTGTAACAAAGATTAATCTGAGAGAATTATTGGTTTAAAGAGCATGGAGTGAATTTAGTGGTTAGATAGGGTCTTGAAGTTGGTTCTCCCAATCACACCATAATTTTAATAAAAGTGTTTTGTTCAGGTATGGTGAACAGGCATCCTTTTTTTATGGCTTCATTTTGTTTACTTAAACTTACCTTACTATTGGAAGAAGTTAGCCCACCATGTTAATTAAAAGTTGCATTGACTTTTGAAATACTTACATCTGGTTTTTTGTTTTCAGGTGAATCTTTCTGAACTGAAAGCTTTCCCTAATCCACCAGATGCAGTGACAAATGTCACAGCTGCAGTCATGGTCCTTTTGGCAAATAAAGGAAAAGTACCAAAAGATCGAACTTGGAAGGCTGCTAAACTTTTCATGGGAAAGGTATTTGCAACATTGGCATTTGCTAAAATATATTTTTCAGACTTTTTCAGGGCATGGAACTTGTTTATTAAAAACAAAAATTCCCAAAGCCTCTGATGAAAAGGTATGAGGCTTTTGAAAGGCAGCTTAAAAGCCTTGTCGTTTATACTCTAGCAAAAATTGCTATCAACATCCTGAAGAACAGTACTGATGAGTGAATAGATGACTAAGTGCCTTTGAGTTTTCCAACCTACCACCATCCCTTTAGTCCAGTGTGAGGGTCTTTTTCTCTTTAGATTGCTTGAAAAACCCAGAACTAATTATTTGACATTTTAAAATAAAATATTTAATGATTTAAATGATATCCTGTATATCATTTGTTACTTAAATATTCTGTGATTCTAAATCATCTTTTCTAGCAAGCCTGCATGGGAAAGGGCCACTTTGATGAGTTAAAAATCGTTGCAGGCTACAGAAGAATTGCAAGCCCTCTGCCCAGTTGTTGGCGCTAGCAGGTAGTGGCACAACAAGAGCCAATGGCAGCTAGGAGGCTTGGAGATGTTTAGCAATGTTTCTTGGAGCAGCAAATTTATTTACCATTTTAAAAATGTAGAAAGCTTGCACACAGGAGATGTATGCTTGTTCTCTATCTGTCTTTTGATAGTATTTGGTTTAATGACAACAATAATAGGATGATCTTTGTCAGCAATTAGCATTGGTAATTTCCCTAAGCAGTTCAGGAGTATTTATAAAAAGTGTTTTTGTACTAATTTAAGCAGATTATATAGAGATAGCAATATCTGTTTTGTTTTTAAAAAATACCTAAAAACCTTTCCACAAAAGAAAGATGAATAAAAAAGATTTATATTGGTATTGGGAAAAAGGTTTAACTCAGTTAATTTCTTCCATAATTAGGAAGTAACTTCTAGATTGTAGATGGATAAGCTTCAAATATACTATATAACCCTATGTTTTATATATATTTATTTTGTTATTTTCTAGGCTCTCTTCATTATTTGTTTGGATTTTTAATTTTTTTTAATTGTGGAATCAGCTTGTGAAGTTGCAGTGTTGTTTAATGATAACAAGTTAGGTGCCTTAATTGCTACCTTCCAGGTTGATGAATTCTTGCAAGCCTTAATTAACTACGATAAAGAACATATCCCAGAGAATTGTTTGAAAGTGTTGAAGGAACATTATTTGAAAGACTCAGAATTCAGTCCAAATCTTGTTCGTAACAAATCATTTGCAGCGGCTGGTCTTTGTGCCTGGGTTATCAACATAGTAAAATTTTATGAGGTATATCTTTTGATTTAGCTGGGCTTACAGTATATTATTTAAATATGCTATAATAGAAGTATTGCCAGCAGAGATAAAATAATATATTGTATACACATTATTAAAGATGCATACTGAATTTATTGTTATTATTAGTCGCTATTGTTATAACATAGATATCTTATTTGCCTGAAAATAACATACTTCCAAATTAAAATGTAGATCATGTATAGAAAAAATTATAAAAGTAGACAGAAAACAAATTTAAAAATAGATAATGCAGTGACCAATGTTTTCCATTTTATTAACCTTATGTTGAACCATGAATAAATATTTGTGTGTGATATATTTGTGTGTGATAAATATTTGTATATGTGAATATCTGGATGTATTCACACACAGACAGACATATATATACAAACAGATATACATACCAAAACCACAACACCAAATTCACCAAGCAAGGGATTAATCTTCAAAAACACCTGACATTTCAGGTCTTTTTCCCATTCTTGGTTTTTTTTAGGGACAGAATGAGCGTGTTTGACTATCAAATAAAGATGGTATCCATTTTAAATTACAATTTACTAGAAGCATCCTAAACTGCATAGCTTCAGATCTTTTGATTTAAAGCCCCTTCATCCTAAGGCTATTGAACTGAGTAAAGCAATGGTCTTCTTCCATTAATGGACACTTCTTTTCAGCAAAACTAAAATGATTACTCCTTTCCTCCCATACAACATCCTGTTCTTCCTCCAAAGTGGGTCTAATTATTTCCTAATTATCTGCCACACATCTGTACAGGATGAAAATAATTGCTACCTTTCACTTTGATGATGGAAAAATATGATCTAGCCCATTGGTGTCAAACTCATGTCATCATGTGACATTTTGGGACTTTTCTCCCTTTGCTGTGTGGCCAGCACATGATGCATTCGACCTGCGGGCCGGAGTTTGACAGCCCTGATCTAGCCTCAGCCGATGGTTAAAATAGTTAGGATGGCATCACTTGAGAAACCATAGAAGCTCAATATCTTTTGGATCATTGTTTCCCAGGAAGATTTGTAGTTGTCTTTTAAGCAATGGGAGGAAGATCTGTAGGGGATTATTGTAGGAGGGGGCAACATAGAAGGGTGGTAGAGTGAGGGATGGCCAAAATGATTGAGATGGAGAAGATGAGGGGAGCTGCATTTATGACAGCAGCATAATACATGCTGCTGTCATGAATGCAAGCAAGCTGTCCAGCACCTGAATTTGTAAACAGAAAAATATAATTTGATTTTTTAGCATGAATGCAGGTATCAGACCATAGGGTTATCTGTGTTAGTCTTAGATATTTTTGACTAGAAGCAGTGTTTCAAGCCCCCTATATACTCTCCAGTGGCATTTGAAGATTCTGAGGTTGGTATCTGAGCTTCCTACATACAATTTATTTGCTCTGAATTTTAACCACCAAGAGGATGCTGCAGTGGCCATAACTTTAAAGACCAGTCACAAATATCATTTCTTCCATGCTGTTGTAATATCAAACAGTTGCTAAATTAATGGTCATTAAGCAAGGGCTTGCTAAACCTGGGGTAAAACCATGCTTCCCTCTCACTATTGCTATTAACAAAACATGATTACTGATTTTACATGTGTAGATGTTGTTGTCTGCACTCATTTTTCATACTTGTATGAGTAAATTATTTCCAGTTACACTGAAATTTACTACTTGATAGTAAATGTGAGTGAATTTTTAATCTTAAATACACAAATAAGAACAATACCTGAGTTTGACTACCTGATGCTCCAGAAAAAAATTATACTACACTAGTAGTTTAGAAACCAACTCAGTATTGGAAAACACAAGAAGTTAAAAAGCATTATTGTAATTCACTGAATTTGATCATCTTCCAGTGAATTACAAAACTTTAAAGAACAGCTTAAAAACTTCATAAATAACCCTCCACTCCACTCACCCACAAATGTGACATCAAAAAATTACTTGAAAAGTATTAAATTATCTACCATATTGTTCCATGTTATTTTCTGAATTTATTTTTTTGAATATATATTTTATACTATTTTTCTGAATATATATCTGTAACCAAGATTTGTCTTAACTGAAGGGCATCCAGAAATCTTGAAAATCTTGAAAAAAAAGCAATCCATTCCAAATTAAATGTCTAATGAACTATGTAATATTGTTTTTTTTCTTTAAAAAGTAATGTATTTCTGTTTTATAAATAATTTTGTAATAGTGTTGTGGACTGCTTGTTTTCCTAGGTATACTGTGATGTGGAGCCCAAACGTCGAGCATTGACCCAAGCAAATGCTGAACTTGCAGCAGCTACTGAAAAGCTGGAAGCCATCAGAAAAAAACTTGCTGTAAGAATAATTCCAGCCCTAGCATCATTCCATTCCTAAGCAAATACAATATTTTTTATTTCTTCTCGTAATAATGATAAGCGATATATGTAACATAGAAAATATCTTATTGCCTTATATTTTTAGAATATCAATTGTTATTGTGATGTCAAAGACAAGAAGTGGCTGAATTTGACATTATGCCTTTTCCCATGGACCAGCTACATATGATCCATCCCTTTGCAAACTATTTTGATTAGTTCTTATCTATAATTAAAACTCAGCTATTCTGAAACGTATTGATATAAAGATAAAGTTTCCCCTGTCCAGTCATTTCCAATTCTAGGGGATGGTGCTCATTTTTGTTTCTTAGCTGAGGAAGCCAGAATTGTCCAAAGACATTTCCATGGTCATGTGGCCAGTATGACTATACACCAAACCTCATGGAATGCTGTTACCTTTCCAAAGTGGTACTTATTTATCCACTTGCATTTGCATGCTTTTGAATGGCTAGGTGGGCAGGGACAAATAACGGGAACTCACCCCAGCATCAGGTCTTGAACCCAAGCTGTCAGCTGGAAAATTGACAAGCTCAGCTTCTTTAATCACTGAGTCATCATACTCCCAGGTATTAATATAACCTGGATTATATTTCTAAGAACCTCTTCTTCCTTACCACCTATTTGATTAGTGCCCATGGTATGGCACACTCTATCAAAAACTTGATTTTTCTTAACAGCAACTTTAATATTCTTAACCTCACAAATGACTATGTTAGAAACACTGATAACCTTATGCAGTTGTTTTGTCTTTGGACAGCACATTTATCCATGCTTTGAACCTTTTGCTCACTGGGTTTTGTTGTCTACATTGTGCACATATTCTAGATCTTGAATTTCTTTTTCTTTTTTTTTTTTAAATTGATAGTCAACCCCATCTCATGGATTTCCAATGGAATGTTTTCCTGTAACTCAGTCCTTTCCTTAGGGAAAATGTGGTACTAATTTTTCATGCAGAAGTTTTTTTTTTCTGGCTGGTAATTTTCTGTAATGATTAATAAATGTTGCAGCTATTACTTGGCAATCAATAATACATCATCAGTTTCAAGATCCTGTGCTAACAACCCATCATTTTTAATGCCCACTAAAATACACTTCAAAATGACTAATTTAATCCTTGTCAGTATAAAATGAACATTATAGTAACCATTTTAAAATACTTTTCCTAAGTTTATCCATAAAAAGATTTTGCATTGTTAAAAACATGGGAAATATTTCAATTTTAAATCTCTACTTTTTAATATGTAAACAAGATTTCTCTTGATGTAATCAAAAGACATGCATTTGCTTAAAAATAGGCAGATAAACTATGTTTCCTAAGTAGAAGCTGAGGAGAATTTCCCTTGCAACAGCCTTTTGACCTGATTTATATTCTGATTTATAAAAAACAAGATTTTGTTATTAAAAATATATTTGATAATTCAGGAGTAAATCTTACTTTCTAGTCTTGAGTATATTTATTATAATAGTCTTAAAATAATACCCTTAAAATTCATAATTCCTTTACTTTTATAATTCTATTTCACTATGATAAAATGGGGTAAAAATCATATTAATCTTTTTTCAGAGGGACCAAACGAAAAAGGAGAAATAAAGAAATATAAGGGAAAGTTAATTTCTAATCCTGTAACCATATTGAGTAAATCAGATTAAATCTGTGAAAATTATTTTTAAAAAGATAATTTTGGATTTTCTCATGGATACAGTTTTAATAACTTCATTTCATATAGTTGAAATAAATAGCAAATGGCCCTTTAAATCGTTTCTTAGCCTAATTGTCTTATAAAAATAAATATTTATTCACTAGCATAAATTAACAATAACATTGTAACTTATTGAATAAATTGGGGGGGGGGTGTCACCTCAGGGTGTTAAGAGAATTCTGCCATAAGAAGAAGTAAATATTTTTTTAAGGCTACCACAGTCACACAGTACCATATTAATGGAAGCCAACCACATCAGCAGCCATCTAGAGAAAAAAAAACACACAGGAGAAAACATAAGATTGGGAGAAAGGGTATTCAAGTTTCAAGTTCAAAAACTGGGAGAAAGAAGCAGCAGAGGTGAGACAGGTCTTGAAATACCTGAAGGAGGTGGGTAATAACATCTGAAAGCAACTTAAAGGAAGATCGGAAGCATGTTAATGGTACTAGCCATTACCCTTTGTTACAACACCAAGACATGCAAGCAAGAATCAACCAGAACTGATCAGAAAGGATTACACCAGTGACCAAACCAAACAGTGACAAGTGAGAGTGGCTTAAAGAAACGATTAAGCTTGAGCAGGCCAAGATCAGATACAACAAGTGACCAAGAGAGCCAACCAGAATAGTCTGTGCCAAAGGGCTATCACCACAAAGCCAAAGCCAGGAGAACCAGTGCTTCATGTAAGAAGAACTAGAACAGTTCTCAACTTATAATGATAGTTCATTTAGTGAACTTTTGAAGTTATAGTGGCACTGAAAAAAGTGATTTATGACCTTTTTTCACACATGATTGTTGCAGCATCCCCATGGTCACATGATTTACATTTGAAAACTTGATAACTGACTCACATTTATGATGCATGCATTGTCCTGGATTCCTGTGATCCCTTTTGCGACCTTCTGACAAGCAAAGTCAATGGGAAACCAGATTCATTTAACAATCGTGTTACTAATTTAAGAACTGCAGTGATTCATTTAACATATATGGTGAGAAAAGTCGTAAAATAGGGCAAAACTCACTTAACAGATTTGTTACTTAATGATATAAATTGTGGGCTTAATTGTGGTTGTAAGGTGAGGACTATCTGTACTAGAAGTTGTGGCATTGGGCATGATGTCAAGCAATGCTCCAATCAATCCCAGTGCTGTAGTAGTTATATCTAGCTGAAATAGTAGGCAGTAGAGAGCAACTCAGCAATAAAGATAGCCAAGGGATGTAGGTGTGTCTGGATTTGGGCTGGGATCACAATAGATACAATTAAAATTGGAAGAGAATATTGTATAGAGATTAAGAATAAAAATCTAAGAATATAAAAGAATTACAAAGAGAAAGAAGCAATTATTATGCTTCAAATATAGTTTTCAATAATTTTACATTCTTGGCAAGTAAAAAGTCTGTATATTTTATACACAGATTCTTATCTTTTTCTGCAAAAGATCTAGAGTCTTAAATAAATGGCTTGAAAATCCTCACTTAATTGTTTTTTTTTAAAATCTTGTGAGTGAAAAATTCAGTGTAATACAAAATTTTTGTAACACAACTTTGTCTCTTAGACTAATTTCTTCTAGGAAATGACCTTAATTTTCCACATATATTCTCTTTCCTGAATGTGCCATAAAGCCAATAGACAATGGTCAATTATTCCATTTTACTTGGGGCCTGCAGTAGGCTATTTTACTATATTTCTAATCATCAAGTTAATATTGATGTCTCAGCCATTTATGTTCAAGAACTTTAAGCCAAGGTATATAGTTGCATTGAAGCAACAACCATTTGCATAAAATTATCCACAAATACTTTCCCTCATTGGTTAAGGTGACCAGATTTTAACATTGGTAAAGAGGGACATTGTGGGCGTGGCTTATTTTGTGGGCGTGGCTAGCTGGTCATGTGACTGGGTGGGCGTGGCTAGCTGGTCATGTGACCGGGTGGCCATGGCTATGTGTATAGGGTAAGGTGAACAGATTTTAACATTGGTAAGAGGGACACCATTGTGGGCGTGGCTTATTGTGTGGGCGTGGCTTGGAGGCCATGTGACTGGGTGGGCGTGGCTAGCTGGTCATGTGACCGGGTGGCCATGGCTGTGTGTATAGGGACTACTCAGAGGGCTGAAAAGTCATTTCTGACAGGTCCTCACACTTTTGACTGGTCCTCACACTTATGACCATCCTCACATTTATGCCCGTGCAGCATTCTTAACAACCATGTCACTCATTTCACAACCGCTTCTCTTCACCATGATGACAAGATAGGGCAAAAAACGTAAAATGTGAGGACAGTCGTAAGTTCGAGGACTGGTCAAAAGTGCGAGGACCAGTCAAAAATAACTTTTTCAGCCCTCTGAGTAGTCCATATGCACAAAAGGACTAACCAGAGGGCTGAAAAAAGTCATTTCTGACAGGTCCTCACACTTTTGACTGGTCCTCACACTTATGACCATCCTCATATTTATGCCCGTGCAGCATTCTTAACAACCATGTCACTCATTTCACAACCGCTTCTCTTCACCATGATGACAAGATAGGGCAAAAAACGTAAAATGTGAGGACAGTCGTAAGTTCGAAGACTGGTCAAAAGTGCGAGGACCAGTCAAAAATAACTTTTTCAGCCCTCTGAGTAGTCCATATGCACAAAAGGACTAACCAGAGGGCTGAAAAAAGTCATTTCTGACAGGTCCTCACACTTTTGACTGGTCCTCACACTTATGACCATCCTCACATTTATGCCCGTGCAGCATTCTTAACAACCATGTCACTCATTTCACAACCGCTTCTCTTCACCATGATGACAAGATAGGGCAAAAAACGTAAAATGTGAGGACAGTCGTAAGTTCGAGGACTGGTCAAAAGTGCGAGGACCAGTCAAAAATAACTTTTTCAGCCCTCTGAGTAGTCCATATGCATAAAAGGATACAGTAATAGAGAGGGATGAAGGAAGGGAAGGGAAATTAGAGTAGGAGTGACGGTTAAGAGAGGGAGGAAGAGAGGAGGAGAAGGAGAAAGGAAGAGGAAGTAGGGAGAGAAGAAGAGGGGGGGAAGAGAAAGTAAGAAGGAAAGAAAAGAGAGGTGGTAGGTTTGAGGAGAAAGATTGCTGTACAATAAAAAAGATGAAAGGGAAGAAAGCCAACCCCAAACAAATATAAAGGTATTAAGATAAAGAATGAATTGTTAAACTTTAAAGAATAAAAGAGAACAAATATGAATAAATAGCAATAATTAGAAACACACATACATACAATGTATTTTCTTTGAACAGAATATTTGGCTGGTTCACAAATTTAAACAGTGTTTAGTCATTTCAATTAAATTTACAATTTCTATATTTCCTTTTTGCCATATTTATTCCTCATCTATTTTTTTAAAAAAACAATTTTACCCTTCATCCTCATCTCTAATCTTAATCAAATTCAATTTTTCCCTTCTATTCTATTTTATACCCCTTCCCATTGTCATCTATTTTTATATCCATCCTCACATTGGTTAATTATGTAATTATGTAATACAGTTGTTTAATACAAATTCAACATTTTAATATAAATCAATTAGTTATATAACTATCTTTTTTGTATATTAATCAATATGAACATGAATATTCCAATTATTTCCATGCAATCCAATTTCTTACAAATCAATTAATTATACTTACCAATAATAATAAACCAAATAATTTCCCCCATATATTCCTCCAAACCACAACTTAACCATTTCTGCTTTCAACACAGTATACAATTAATAATATCTCAATTATTACAATTCCCTAGTTAAAAAGAGCTTTTTCTTTTGTGTTTTAAAATCTTGAACTCTCCTCTTTTGCCCTAAATAATTTTCCATTGTTTGCACTTACCTTTTTTGGTGAGGAAAAGGAAAATAAATCTGCTGCCTAATTTTCCAACGTTGCAAGCAAACCGCAAAGCCAACAGCCTGTTTTACTTTCAGTTTCATTTTGAGCTTGGTTTGCACAAAGAGGAAAAAAAAACTGGGCAATTTAGCAAGAGCAGAGCCCTGTGCAAATCAGCTGAGAGGGGGAAGCCGAGCTAATTAACGTAGGGCGGCCCTTTGAAGCCCCGCGGCAAGAGTTTAAACAGGTTTTTTCCCTCTAGCCATCAGCAGGGATTCAGGAGGCAGACGGGAACCAGGAGGCAGAATGAAAAATCGGGACTTTTTTAAAACGCCACGGGACGCGGGACAAATTGCTCAAAAGCGGGACTGTCCTGCCAAAAGCAGGACGTCTGGTCACCTTATCATTGGTTGAACTTTATGGATTTCAAGAATGAAAGAATGAGATTATGGTGTTAGGCCAGAAAGTGAGCAAGTGAGAAGAAACAAGGAACCAATAAAAAATTCAGATATTTGATGGCAGTTGTGACGTGCAGTAATGGTGAGCCTATAGGTTATCATATAAGAAAATATGAAATAAATCACAATTAATCCATTCCCAATTTTAAAGGAACTGGACCACAATCTGTGCAAGCTCACATCGTCATTTGAAAAAGCAACAGCAGAAAAAGTCAGATGCCAAGAAGAAGTTAGCCAAACCAATAAGACTATAGAGCTAGCCAACAGGCTTGTTAAAGGACTTCAGGCAAGTCAATATTTCATTTATTCTCTGGTGTATATGTGTATGTGCATTGGGATCCACCTTGTTTAATCACGCTTATCTGTTTAGCTTCTAGTGCAGGGGTGTCAAACTCGTGATGACACGTCGTCACGTGACATATCACAACTTTTTTTCCTTTGCTAAACTGAGGGTGGACGTGGCCAGCACTAAGAATTTCTAAGCATTTTGAAATGGGTTAAATATAGTGATAATATCCACAGATTGTCATTTTATGTACTTTATTTGCCTAAGAGATAACATTATTCTCCCACACAATCACCTACGAACATGTATCTAAACCAATCTTCAAACTTATGATGCATCTGCAGGAGAAAACCTTATTCAGCACTAATCTATTAATCTAATCAGATTCATTACTTTTAATGCCAGTGCTTTGGAAACCTAGCAGTCATCAGCTGTAATTATTTTGAGTGGCCATTGGTTCTACCATTTGCAAAGTAACCTGCCACCAATGCTGGGAAATTCTGTTGTCCATCTGCAGTTAAAAATGTGCAAAACTAAACAACATTCTTTAGAACCAAGCCTTACCCAATGTTTGACTACTTTTGCTCTACAGTCAATATCAGCAATCAGCGCAGCCTGAAATACAGAAGAGCAAATCAATTCCATCGCCTTAATTATATGTGGAGAATATTTCCCGTTTTATATTCATATCTCTCTATAGAAGATCAGAAGCCTTTTCTATGTCAGAAGATACTTAGTCATATTCACAATAACTGTTTTGCTATGCAAAAGTTAGGGGTTAGATATTTATCACAGTAAAGCATATGTGGGTGATTCCAAATTTTCAATTCATTTATAATTAACTATGTTTGCCTGCTTGCCAAAACAGTTTTTCAAATAGCTATAATACTTGGAAGTTCCAATCTCCATTCTGCTTGCTTACATTAAAAAGAAAAGAAAAAACATCCAGGATTTGAAAGGAAAATTATATTTATTACTCAATAGGCACCTCTGAATTAATTGGTAGTGGACACTGTCCTGATGAAACAAAATATATTCACACTGTTCTATGAAATATGTAATGCATATAGGTCAGTCTGATGACTTTGCGTAACATTTTTTTAATGTAGGCTGAATTTAAACTCTTACTTATTCAGCAGAACTGTATTTAAATCTGAACACTTTCTGACAGCATAGTCAGTCTCCAGGTAATAAACACTGAGACTAAACGAGCCTCAGTTCAGAACTATTCACATATATTTAACCTTTGGATTTGCATAAAAGCTATTAATTTTCTATTAACAGAATGGATGTCTAACAAAAATATTAATATGATGTTTAGTGTTTTAATTACTTCTGTTGTAGAAAAGCAATGTTATATCAAATAGATGATAGTTTATTATCTAATTTCTAGGCAACAGACACTGTGTATATTAAATAAACACAAATCCATTCAAAAAAGGAAGTTTCTTTTTTGTATATAATATATATTCACAATAACAGCATGAAAACTGAAAAGTGGTTTGTGGTTGGATATGACACTTGGTCCATGTATTTTGCTGAACTCCAGTCAGTGGTTATCTTTTATTATATATTGATTCAGAGAGAATGAATAGTAATGCTGCATGCAATAATACAATACTGGTGAAGGATGGGTGTGTAATTGATATAGCTTTTGTTTACAATGGTAAGAAAGTTATCTTTACAAAAGCTCTATTTTTTATTTTTTATTTTGTACAAAATTAGTTAACATTGGAAAACATACAGGAAGTTGAAACAAATTTAGCTAGAAAAGTCAGTGGGGGCTTAAATTAAAACTAACACTACATTTGTGATGACCTGTTAATTACAAATCATATCCTCTAGATAATGTATTTAAATGACAAAACAGTAAAATTTATCATTAGTATGTAGCCTGTGTTTGAAAGGTTCTAGCCAAATAAAAACTAGTTTAATATCTTTCATCAGGTCCTGCAATGTCTTACTTTTTTTGCTACTTTTTTTGAGCCTCAGCTATTTATTTCAGCTGATAAAAACATTTATTACACAATAATGGGATTTGTTTTCTCAGTAGAGTACTGTTTAGTAAGCAAAGAAAAGGGGAAATTAATTGAGAGCACCAACTCCCTTGGAGAGTTTTTTTTTTTTTACTTAAACAGGAGATAGTTAACTTCTAACAAGCATCAAGACTGATGATTTTGTCTATATAGAATTGACCTGGAAGCTCAACCATTCAGCCTAATAAATCAGGCAATTTATATTTAATCATTAACTAACTCCCGAGCTGAACAGCTGTTCAAAATTAGAAATGGGTCACCCCGGCCAGGATGATATTACAGGCAATCTATAATGCATTATAATAAAATTATAGTGATTTTTAACTGTCTGGAAATTTATTACACTGCATGTTCCAACTCTTAAACTCTTGTTAGCCAGTGTCACTTGTGATTTATGATAGTGGAAAAGAACTGTAAAATTACTGAAGATTTTAATAGACAATCATTCTATGTTTAGTAAATCTTCAAATTTCAAAGCTAGTTTGAGAATGAAGTGGGGGGCATTTTATTGTTTATGTATTAGCAGCCAATGACAACCAGGGGAGAGATGGATAAATCAAAAGTTCCTTGCAATTTAATGATTTTGTTGCTTGATTTAGTTCAGTTGATGAGTTAAGGAAGAAACTGTTGTATTCAACAGAAAGTAAGAATGCTTCAAAATTAAATATAAAATTTCAAAAAGTAATCTATTTGTTTTTTAACTTTTGCTTATACCTAGTACACAACAGTTCTACTTAGATGCATTCTTCAGAAAAGCATTGAATAAATAGTTGCTATATCATTCAATTGAACACTATTATCAATTTCTGCATTCAAATTCCCAATCATTGATGGTCTTGAAAATATCACTTTTGGTCTATCTGTCTCATAATGCAAAAACAAAATTAAGAAATTGTGATCATGCTTTTCTTTTTTTATTACATCTTTTCCTCCAAAACCTTAATGCATGCCTGTTTAAGAAGTTTAAAGTATGCATGTTGTATATTCACTGTAAAGTAGGCTGAGAAGAATTGACTAGGATTATGATCCTGTTTCTTTCTGATCCATCATATGGACCACAACTTCAGATTGGTAACTTTAGGACAGATTAACTATTCTATAAAATATATCAAAATGTCACCAAAGCAATGAAGTAATATTTGAGCAGATAGAAAAAATTCAGATAAACTTTTATTGTTGTATCTTTTGTTGTTATACTATGTGATTATTCATAGCAAGACCTTTTCTCCCTAATGTCAACATTTATCATCATTGAAATTCCTGCTTACAGTCTGCTATTGTTCATAAATCAGACTTTCCCATCCTTAAAGTACCATAGGTATCTAGTACTCATATAACATAGAATGATAGAACAATTGGCATTCCTCACCCGGAACGTGTCCCAGGAGAAGAAACAACTATCATCTTATTGGAGCCAATTGTCCCCTCATTGGAGGATGCTACAGGATGTTTTCCTGGGGGGGGGGATGAGATATGCACCACATTTATATATTCCCATGTAGAAGGTGACTCCCTCCTATTGCTTGTCTTTCAGTCTGAAAATATTCGTTGGAGCCACTCTGTTAAATCTTTTGAAGAACAAGAAATAACTGCATGTGGTGATGTTTTGTTAACAGCTGCTTTTGTTTCTTACGTTGGTCCCTTTACTAAACTTTATCGTCAAGAGCTAGTAGAACATATGTGGCTTCCATTTCTGAAATTGCAAAAAGTAAGTCTTTCCAATTTTTGTACTTCCATATCTTGCTGGCATGTTTTTAATGAAAATAGATACAAATAATACATGGATATATTACTGCCAGCTGTTTTATTTCATGTTTTCTTGTGGCTTTAGTAAACATTATGCAACAGATTGTGAAAAATTTGAGAAAGAAACAGCAAGATCTTTAAAGAAAATAACAGATGGAAGAGCTTGTTATTGAGCAGCAGTTCAATCTGTGCAGAAAGCTCAGGAAAAAAAGTTTCAAAACTTGAAATATTAATAAACTTACTCATAAATTAGGACTGAAACTTCCTATTGCAGATTGCAGAATTCTGTGACTTGTATCTAATTCTCACATTAAAATTGTTTACTGAAATCTTTGTATTCTTGCTTCCTTGATTATGATTTATTGTACAAAGCTTGACATTATAGAAAAATATATTTTTTTATTCAAGATTCCTATTCCAACAAGCACAGAGTTAGATCTGGTTGCCATGTTGACTGATGATGCAATGATAGCAACATGGAATAATGAAGGATTACCGAGTGATAAGATGTCAGTAGAAAATGCTGCTATTCTAATGAACTGTGATCGTTGGCCACTTCTCATAGATCCTCAGTTACAAGCAATTAAATGGATAAAGAATAAATATGGAACTGATCTTAAAATCATGACTCTAGGAGAGAAGGGGTAAGTGCAGATTGTATAATAGCACAACATATTTCCTGCCCATCCACTGACTAAAGTCATTTAGCACATGTAAAATAAAGTACATGTTGGGTGGGTGTTTCAGAAGAGATTAATCTGAACTTAACAAATGTGCCACTATTTTAATTATTTTCCAATGTGTTGGGTGTTACATTTTATTGTTATACTGGATATCTAACTTGAGCATGATTTTAGAAGAAGTTTTTTGTTTTGTTTTCTGAGTTGAAAATTCTGGTCCAGTTCTTATTCCAAGCTGAAGAAATATGCCAGAGAAATAAATTGGAGGCAGGTTGCAGTTGGAAAGGAGGTCTCTGTTTAGCTGGTAGCCAGAAACAACATGTTTCTGGGGTGGCTGACAAATTTGGGTTGAGAATAGATGGGCTTTTTTACAATTTGGAGGGGGAGGCTTTGTGACTGAGATTGTGTAAGAATATGTCTTTTAATATTTTAATGGCTGTTGCCAGATTCCTATGGGGTTAGGTAAGGGTCATGACTGGCTCTACAGGCAAAAGGGGAAATGCAAATCCTAGGTGTTTTGTTTATCTGAGCTAATCTTATGAACAGACTAGTCTGGCTTTAAGACTGGATATAAAATATTTATTCATAAAGCCTAGCCTTTTCAGGCTTCTGCTTGAGGCTGTTTTCCTACAGCAGAAACACTGGGACTGCTTTCTGCCTTTGTAAAGGAGAATCTTCTCCTCTAGAGTAAATACTACAGTATATTCTGCCTCTTTTAATATTCCTTAGAATATTTTATTCTGTGGGGCGTGGGGCTTCTTACATCTGTTTTGAACAACTCAATAAGAATTTTCTAAATTTGCTATAAGGATTTTCTTTAACTTAACTTTGCAGTTGTTGAAAGTGCCCCAGGTAGGTTTCATATAAAGGTATATGGTCTGATTTCAATGTTATATTCAGCTTGAGGAGCAAAATATAGAAAAATTAAGCCAGATAATTTGGCTTCCTAACAAACTTGACAGGTGAGGCCATGGGAAATGAAAGCACCTTGCAATTACTTTCACTTGCATTGATAATGGACATATAGAGTGGGAAATTTATCTATTATTGAGTAACAAATTGCTCAATTTATTTCATCTTGAATCACTCAAGATATCTGGTGAGAAGGAGATTAGCAATGCTTGAATTTTTGCTAGTGCTGTTTTTAGAAGTCCTATGGAGAGAATAAATAATTGTGTTCGGTTATGCTTTTCGTAGATTGTTTTGGACAAATTCCTTTTTATTATTTTATTTAAGATTTTTGAAAACTATTGAAAGAACTTTGGCTTGTGGAGATGTTGTCCTGATTGAAAACTTGGATGAGAAAATAGACCCTGTGCTTGATCCTTTGCTTGGAAGAAACACCATTAAAAAGGGAAAGTAAGTACTTTTTGAAGAATAGGAAAGTATAGAAGTGGTAACTGTGATTTTCTTTTGTCAGTAGTATTTTAAGAACAATGTTATTTTTTTTTCATTACATTTGTTTTTTTATTCTAGGTTAAGGTGTCATTATAAGATATTTATATTAAAGAAAGTATATGGTTAAATGAAAACATTGAAAAATATCTAGGAATAGTCCAGGAAGAAGAGGCAATTGTGCTATGAAAGAAGTGAGAAATTAGGGTGTTATATATAAGGCAGACCTGGACTTTTTATGGCCCCACGCCATATGGCTGTCTCTATCTGACCTATGTGAGGTCAACTGGAAATTAGAAATCAAATATAAATAAGGGTATACCATACATGCAATACAAGTGTATGCTTTTTTTTTAAGGTGACTGTGATTTTTTTCAATTTACATATGTGTGCATGTGCCTATGAACCTTCACAGTAGTGCATTGGAGAATAGATATTTACAAGAGATGCTGAGCTGTCAGTCCTAAAAAATGTCAGCTCACATTAAAAATAGAAAGATTGATACAGAATGTAGATTATTTCAAGACATGGACTTAATTATTTTTTATTTACTGAAGTCAGAGGTAAAGTCATGTACTTAGTTTGTGGAGTATAGATTGTCATGTAAGGATTACAATTTGGATTGCTACTATGTGATTAAATATGCATAGAAATGGTACAGAGCAGGCATGGGCATCTGTTGCTTGCTAGATTAGCTGCAAAACCATCAAGGACTTTTTACCAAGCTTCGCAGATCCAGGAATGGAGCAGTCAAAACAAGTTATGTGATATCTTGCAAAATTAAAAAAAACAATAAGCCATTTTTTCATGGAGAGTTTATCAAAGAGAGTTTGGCAGACTCTGCAGTGCTAATATGCCTTGAGAAAAAAGCGGCATTTGAGATAAACCATAATGAGGAAGATTGAGGACATCACAGGAAATCTGGAACTTCAGCTGCAAAACAAGCTGAATTTTTACTGTTTCTCCTTGGCTTTGGATGAGAGCTGCAATGTCTGTGACACAGCAGTTACTCATCTTTGTACGTGGGATAATGAAAGACTTTAAGATTATGGAGGAATCTTAAATGCTTCAATGAAAGGGATGATAACAGGAAGTGATTTGTTCATAGACATAAATGCATACTTGGACAAACTGGGACTGAAATGGGACAAGCTGGCAGTGTTTACTACAGATGATAGTCCAAATCTGATGAGGGAAAATGTCAGATTTTTGAAGCAGATGTAGAATAAAATGACTGAAATGAATCCTGAACAGAAATTGGTGTTTTTACATTGTATTGTACATCAAGAGATGTTGTATAAGTCAGTGCTAAAAATTAACCATGCTATTGATGTTGTAACTAAAATAGTTAACTTTATCGGGGCAATAACATAGAATCACAGACAGTTTGTTGCACTTCTGGAGGAGCATGAGACTGGTTCGACTGGGCAAAATGCTTAAAAGATTATGGGATGTGAGAGTAGAGATTCAAATATTCTGTGAGAAGAATGGGATTGATATCCCAAAACTCTTAGATGCAGACTGGGTGGCGAGTTTGGATTTGCTGTTGATGTGATTGCATTAATGACTGAATTAAATACCAAACTGCACTGCAAGGATCTTTTTGTACATGAAATGTACAGCTTGGTGAGTCTAGGACTTTTAGGCTCCTACCGTTGGCCATGCCTGTTTCTCCTCCAGGATTTCACCTCTGCACATTATCCACTAGCTTTTCTCCTCGGCTGGCCCGCCCCCATTCTTTCGCTTTGGCACATGGACCATGGCCCCTTTATACCAGTCCCTTTGCCACAGCCAGAAGTCATGGCAGGATTGATGCAGGGGCTGGACGGCTTTGGGGGAGGTGCTGCAGCGAAACAGCCTCAGGTGCTTGTTAGGAGAAGGAAGGGGAGGGGTGGAAGCTCCCCTGTATCTGATCGTGCCTCCCTGACACCGAACAGGAAGAGAAAAGCGGGGGGGGGGAGAAAAAGAAAGAAAAGAAAGGTTTCCACTTTCTTTCTTTTTCTTTCTCTCTTCCCTTTCTTTCTTTTCTTTCTTCTTCTTTCTCCCCCCACCCTGCTCTTCTCTTCCCGTTCGGTGTCAGGGAGGCACAATCAGGTACAAGGGAGCTTCCACCCCTCCCCTTCCTTCTCCTTACAAGTGCCTGAGGCCATTTGGTTACAGCACCTCCCTCAAAGCCTCCTAGCCCCTGCATTGATTGTGCCATGACTTCTGGTTGCCAGTATTGGCAGCCAGCCGATTGGCTGGTGGCAAACTGTCCCATGTGCCCAAATGCCTGACACAAACTGTACTTCGACGAATGGATCACGGCGAAGGGACTGGAACAGCGGGCCCATGCCCATGTGCCAGGGCAAAAGAATGGAGGCGGGCCAGCCAAGGAGAAAAGCTGGTGGATAATGTGCAGAGGTAGAACCCTGGAGGAGAAGCAGGCACAGCCAATGGTAGGAGCCTAAAAGTCCCATTCCACCTCTGTGAAGGCTTCCATCAGAAGGTTGTCATTTCTTTCAAACCAAATGGAGGACAGCGTTCTCATCCATTTACCAACACTAAAGGAAGCCATATCATCATGAATCACTTCTGTAGGTACTTATCCATGTTAGGTGCATTGCATGGTGAGTTTTCAAGGCAATTTCAAGACTTCAAAACAGTTGAGAATGAAATGCACATGATTTTTGTTCTCCCTTTACCTGCAGTGTGGATAATACACCCCTGATGTTCAGCTAGAACTCATTCACTTGCAGACTGATACATTATTGGCAGAGTATTTTAAGTCACTATCACTGCTGGATTTTTACTGTCCTCTACAGAGGAGAACTTTCCACACATGAAGCATGCTAAGAAGATGTTAGTTCTCTTTGGATCTACTTACATATATGAATAAACATTCTCAGTGGTGAAGTTCAACAAACCCAGCTTCAGATCTTCTCTCTCTCTCTCTAATGATCACCTTTTAGCTGTCCTTCATGTATTCACCTCAGACATTCAACCAAATTTCACTGTCTTGTTCAAAGACAGACTGGATTTTTCTCACTGACCAAGAAAAACATGCACGCATGCACAAAAGCACTTATTGCTTTTTGTATAAAGTTAATTAATTGCTGATCTTTAACATATTGCAAAATGTACACATTTTCAGTATTATTTTTCTGAAAGTTAAAAGTATTTATATTAAATTAAAATGAAATAGTGATATAATGATTGGTGTTTTTTACTGCTGTATTTGATCTACTTCACATTTTCATAGCCTTACTAAATATACATTTTTATGAGCAGTCGTTAATCAAAGCAATATAATTTACTGCTTTTTAGAAGCATCAGGCCTGGATTTAAGAACCAGTTAACCTTGCCAAGAATCAAGAATTTTTCCAGCATTTTCAGATGCTGAAACTTGGAGTTCTTTGCCCATAAGGCATATTCAGTATCATTGAGATATCATCTAGTACTACTGTGTTATCAATTTCAAATAATAAATTATAGTGCACTACTACCATATTGCATCATCCTAGGATGTGTTTATTAAATGAATTATGCTTATGGCTAACAGTAGTTGGTATAACTTTTAAAGATGTGTATTATGATACAATTTAATTAAGCAATTTATTACTTATTCCAAGGAGCTCAAACTTTCTTCAATTTATCTCCCTGAGATCATTAAGACTCATGAGTAGTGATGTAAACTTAATAAATTTAATAACCGAGCAGGATTTTTATTGTACTCATTCATTTCTGAGTCTTCAGTTGGGAAAATAAATTCTATTCAAAGAAAATAGAAATAAAAGTTGCAGTTTCCAACAAAATAATATATATGTGTACAAAGCATATGTATGTCCATTAAGTTGCACATTCAAAGATTGGGTGACATTAAAACTAGCAGATATATTATATTTGCTTTTCTGAAGTAGGATCGATTCTTTAATGTTTATGTGATGGACAGATACACTCCTACATTTTATACAGGTATAGAAAATGATAAATTATCATACTAAAAAGGTATTAAATTTTTAGAAATAGTTGTTGGAAATGGGAATTTGTATGAAAAGCTCAAACATATACAAATTAAATGAAATTATATTTACAGTTCAATCCAATCCCATGAAGTACAAAAAATATAATCTATTGTCATTTCATGCAAAGCTTAAGTATAGATAAGATAATAATTATTTAACACAGTCCTAGTTGACAATAAATGATTAATGTTTCAAATAGAAATAGTATCTGTATGTATGTGGATTGTCTTTTGCAAGCTGGCACAAAAAGACTATATTTCATTAATCTGAAGCAAATATCACAATAAACACAAACATCTCTTAAGTGCTGTTTTGCTGCAACAACCTAGGCTTATTCTTTCTGTGGAACCAAACAGTCTTCAATTGTTCTACACTGAAGCTCTTTCTATCTGTTCTTTTCAATCTAGTCCATGATTAGTTCATCACTTGTTGATGAAAATTCTAAATTCTAAAGGCTACAGAGAGCAAAAACATGCAAACCATATTTACAGCATTTTAAGCAGGTTGTACTTTTTGTTTATTTCTGTAATTTTGTTAGTATTTCTTCTACTCACACTCACTCTCCAATCCCCTTGTAATAAAGAAAGATGCTTATGATAGATTTGATGCAGATCAACAGTTTGAAGTTCATTAATAATTGGAATGTTGCACAGTATGAAGTAATGAATACTAATTACTCCTTTCATGTCTGACAGCACCCTATGGACCAATACATCAGCTCAGACTTTAATTTGGTTCTAGTAATGGTTTTATCAATAGTACATTAATCCTATGTTTGAAAAGATATACAGATGAACCTGACCTACTACAGCTACTGCTGTCATAAAAGGGCCACATACTGACAACAACTAGGTAATTACAAATAATTAGATCTACTGAGCTTCAGACAATCCTAATCTTAAATAAAATATATCTTGTGATATCAATCGACAGAAAGTATTACTGGAAAGATTTATCAGCATATGCACCTTCCAAAGCAAATTTACTGGCTCTGCATATTAGCAAACCTCATGATCTGTGAAACAACTTCTTAAAATTATATCCTGCCTTTACTTTTTGGAAGTTGTAACATAAAAAATTATGAAAGAAAATCTTGAAATACCAGATTACAGTGTTTTCAGCATCCAGATTTCTATTAGTACTAATTAAAGTCTGAAAACATGGAAGCATCTCCAAGTACCTTGACTCAAACCATTATGTTTATGTATGGATAATATGCATCCTTTGGCATAAAGGTTTATGGCCAGGCTGCTGCTGTTGTGCTGTTCTGGTTCAGGAGAAGGAAAAAAAAGTGGGGAGGAGAAGCTCAAATGTGACTTTGGAATGCAGCTGTGCTCTTATGAGGGCAGATAAGGACCCTGAATGCCAGCCAGGACTATTGTGGGAGGATGGGACAACATTTTGATTGGCATACAGCATAACTCTTGGGATTTAAAGCCCAGAGGAGTGGGGCGCAACCTCAGCTGTTGGGGCTCATGCTCCAGTTTGAGTTGTAAAGGGAATGAAAAAGAGGAAGAGAGAAAAGATAGAGACATTGTTACATTTGAGTCTGTACACTTCGAAGCATCAAGGCAGAAAACGCCTTCGTAAAAACTGTTCAGGAAGTTGGTGGCTGGAGAGAGATAGCATGACATATGCAGTTTCCACTTTCTCATTCCAGAGGGAGAAGAGGATAGAGATGTCAGCTGGAGCCTTTTCTCCAGAAGAGAAGTAAAAATCCAGATAGAGATATGCATCACCCCAAAATTAAGGCAGACGGGGTCAGAAGGAACAAGATCAAGCAACTTATTTTTTTTGTTTAATCGATTGCTTGATCAATCAGATCAATTGTTTTTGATCAGTTGTTTGATCATTCAAACATGATCAATCAAGAGGAACAAAATCAAGGAGAGAAGCAATCTAGAATCAAGCAGAAACTGCCTAACAGTGAGAACAATTAATCACTGGAACATCTTGCCTTCAGAAGTTGTGGGTGCTTCATCACTGGAGGCTTTTAAAAAGAGACTGGACAAGGAGTGGTCTTCTTTTGAACAAGAGGTTGCACTAGAAGACCTCCAAGGTTCCTTCCAGCTCTATTCTGTATTGCGTATTGAGATGTCTGCAAACTCCAGACTAGGAAGGACTAGACACAAGACCCAGTTAGATGCATCACACAGAACCTATGCAGAAGGACAGCATACAAGGTCTGAAAAAGCAGGATGAAAGCTTTAAACACAGCCCAAAGGGACTCAGTCAATTCCTTCCCTAACTCTCTTTCGTAGTGAAACATGAGAGGGGTGGGGGAAGAGAAAGAGGGGAATTGGTAGCTAAGCAACAGAGCTGGTGATTGCCAGAAAATAGCCCTGGGAGAGAGTTAGACAAAGTTAGACTAAGAAAATTTGGACAATGCTATAAATAGTGGGGTTTTTTTCACTATTCCTCTAAATCGGCTTATATGTAATCAAAGAAACAAAAGAGGCTCTACTGTCTCTGTGAAGCAATTGTCATCCTTAAATACACTAGCATAACTCTAAAAGAACCTCAGTCATGCTGTGGCAACACCAAATTGCCAGATAGAAAAATGCATTCTTGCTCTCAAGACTGCTTTATCTGTGTTCTTGCTGAAGCTTTACTGACAAATATATTAGGAGTCTTTTTTAACCATCATGTAAATCCTCCAGATCTCAGATATGTTGTCATATGATTGAGCCAACCAGAATACTTTATAATATGAATTACATCAAACATAGAGCCAACCCTGCCCACCGACTGGCGGCCTCCAGGGGGAGAGCCTTCTCTGTGGGAGCACCTACTATCTGGAACGAGCTCCTCCCAGAGATACGGAGGATCCCGGATCTGCGCACTTTCCGCCGCCCTTTAAAGACCTTATTATTTCACCAGGCGGGCCTGGCCTAATTTTCTCCCTCTTTTATAAAAGATTTTTAATTTTTAAATATCTTTTAGTATTTTATACATTCAATTTTAAAATTGGTTTTAAAAAGTTTGGGGTTTTAAATTTGTCGGGGCCAAAATTATTTAATTTGATTTTATTCTACTTTTAAATTTTGTATGTATGTGTTTTATTGTTCGGCTGTGCACCGCCCTGAGTCCTTGGGGAGTAGGGTGGTATAGAAATCAAATCAAATAAAAATAAAATAAAATAAATCTCTTTACAACATGCCTATAAAGTGCCCAATCCACTTTTAGGAACTTTAAGCCAATTTCATTTGCAGTATATACAAATAATTCTTGCTTGAGTATTGAAAGTAAGTTTGAACTTTCTACATATGCTTTGGTGAAAGAAATCATTACATACAGTGATTAGGAGGATTCTTCAAACCAAATTGGTGTGCAGATTGCCATACCAAACATGCCTTATATTCCAAATGAACAAGATTGAAAACTGTTTTTGTTTTACCAGTTTTTTTTTTAGCTGAGATAATTTGGGGGGGGGGTCACTTCATTGCTCTACATAAAATGTTACTGTTTACCTTGAACCTGATGCAAATGTGTTAATCTTTTAGTTTAACATTTAGCTTTTATCTTTCTCCACTGGTTTGATAAACTTATAGATTCTGTCGGCTATGATGCAAGTAACAAATTCTATCTATAACTGATCCATTACAATTCACCCTCTGCATTATCAGAGGACATATAGTTGATGGACTTTGTTTAGTATGTTTTCTGCTTTTTCATATTTCAGCAAGTCTTTCTCATGTATTCTTTGATAAGTACTTGTACTTGGTGGAGAAGCTCAGTTCATTCGGATACAATGATTTCTTAAATAATTGTTTACATAAATTGTTTACTCTTTCTATTCATGTATGCATTAAAGAGTCGTATAAGAGCAAAAAGCAAGAAATCAATTTGTTCATACAATTTAGCTTTGTATTTATCTTCCTGCACATGAATATTCATGTATTTAAAATATTTGACACAAGGTTACAATGGAAGATATAATGTGTAAGTAGGTATAGTTGGACAGAGATATTCTTCCATTGTGTTACAAAGATCCTAGAATGGCCAATATATATTTCAGTATGTGAAGGTGAAGGATCTGCTCTATCAGAGCTTCTCTAAGGATTCCGTTCACATCAACTATGTTGGATACTGGGGGAGAAAAAATCCATGATTATCATACCTTGAATTCCAGACTTAACCTCTACATAAATGTCTTTTATTGAATTGGATGAATTAATTCTTTCATCCTTTTCCCCTCTACTTCTTTGGCTGCTATCGTAGCTGAACCATAAGAGAGCAATAGAACAAACATTTATTTTCCCCAAATCTGCAATTAAAGAAAAACCCCAACATAGCTATAGTGATAAAACTCACTGAATCATTGTGCAACGCTTGCCTTTCATAGCTGATAACCACAAAAATTGGTAATAATTTATCACATCTGAGGATTGAGCACATATAAAGTACAATTTTAGTACAAGGCTCCAGATCTCATTTTAAAATGAGCCATTTTAGCATTGCAATAGCATGAAATTGTTCCCCAGGTAAGTTTCTCTGTAAATAAAGGAAAACAGTGAGTTACAAAATTGCCCTCTTTGTTCTATTGCCAATTTCTGAAATCATTCTTCCATTTTCTCTTGCAGCAGAGTGCTTATTGAAGTTTAGCATATGTTCTGTAAATAGACATTTTATGACATATTCAAACTAGACAACAATTTTTAAAACATTATTTTTAAAAAAATCTGTCCACACAAAGAGAAACAATATTTCAAAATATAGTTTGGTACCAGAATTTAGGATTGATTTTAGCATATTACTTTCTATTTATGAAACCCCTTTTCTTAGGTTCTGTCTGATCAGATGGGCATGCTCTGAGGTGCCAAAGATTAAACAGTGCCATCTAGTGTGATCCTGCAGTTATGCCTCCTTCGTAGTTGCACCCACCTACTAGATTACCATCCTTGATAAACTTGCTTGGCCTCAAATAGGCTGTCTTTTGATGCTGTCCTTCAAAACAGATCTAAAAACCTAGCTTTTTAAACTGGCTGAAAACTAGAATGATTGGTGAATGGCAGTTGGCTAGAACTTTATTTGTATTTTTCCCCAATGCGTTATGTTTGTGTATTTGCTTTCCCTACTCCTGAACTTTGATAAACTGTGTACTTTCAATGACACTTACAAGTTTTTATACAGGGAATGCATAAATCCCCCTGTGAATTTAATTTTTCTTAACTGGTTTTTTTTTTCTAATTCTTATGGAAAGCTGCATGTTGAAAACTAAAGCACAGCATCAGCTTTATTTATAATAATGAGTGTCATGCTTAGCCTCCTTTGACATGCTTTTTGCATTTTTTGAGGACTCAATATTGCAATGATTTTCATTTTAATCAATCTCAGGTATATCAAAATTGAAGACAGAGAATGTGAATTCAACAAGAATTTCCGTCTCATTCTTCACACTAAACTGGCCAACCCCCACTACAAACCAGAGCTGCAGGCTCAGACCACTTTAATTAATTTCACAGTCACAAAGGATGGATTGGAAGACCAGTTGTTGGCTGAGGTTGTTAGTATTGAACGACCAGAGTTAGAAACAGTCAAGGTAAGCCTTCATAATGCTTTGGTATCATGCAGTCAATGAGATTCAGTTATTTATGTATTTGTTAATTTTTTTATCAGATGATAATCACCATGTAAACCATAAAAAGATAAAGATACAAACTCAAATTAATGATAAAATAGATGTTAAAATAATATACCAATTAAACAGCTGGCAGAAGAGTGGAAGTTCCATAGTTGACTTTCCCCAATGATCTAGCTTGTTAAAAGCTAGCTGGGAAGGTCACAAATCATGATCACATGAACCTGAGACACTACAAATATATCCCCATTGCCCATTGTAAATATATGCCCATTGCCAAGTACTCAAATGTTGATCATGTAATTGCAGAATTCTGCAATAGTCATAGGTGCAAGGACTGGTCATAACTTACTTTTTTCAGCTGTATCATAACTCTGAACACTTGTTAAACAAAAGATTGTAGTCTGAGGATTACCTGTATTTCTTGAATGCAGCCTTTATGTATGACGCCAATATACTCATCGTTCATCATCAAACATCATTTATCATGTTACTAGGCTGTTTGTTACTATTCAATTGCAATTCCTGTCAGTTCAATATAGACATCATCATCATCATTGTCATCATCATCATCAACAACAAATCTTTATTTGGTCATAGACCAGCATGTAGAATACAGAAATCACAGTTAATTAGAATAAAATACAAAAGAGAAATGTTTACATATGTAACTAAAATATCTAAGAGAGGTTAGAATCAATCCTACAGTGTAAAGTATAGATTACTGAGCAGTATTTGGCTGTGGACACAGATATGAAGACAAATTGTTCTGATAATAATCCCTATTTTCCAAACTTTTCATTATGTTTCCTAGTCTCTTCTGACAAAACAACAGAATGATTTCAAAATTCAATTGAAGGTTTTAGAAGATGATCTACTTTTTCGCCTTTCTGCTGCTGAAGGCAGCTTCTTGGGAGATACTGAACTTGTGGAGAAACTTGAAACCACAAAATTAATGGCGGCAGAGATAGAATTCAAGGTACTGCAGCTTTAAGCTTTGATTTTGTTAAAAATATAACAAGTATATTTTTTTTATCTGAAGACAAATCTAGATATACTATATGGATCTGTTCTGCCCCAGCTTCGGATTCCCGAGGATATTGACACACACCAACGGTCCTTATCAAATTTATTAAGTAGCAAGAATAAACCAAAGTCCGGCAAAGTTTGGCAACCAGCCCAGAAAACAAGATACGATAAGACTTTTCCAAAAATGCTCTGATGATAATTACAAGCAAGAATTACATTTAAAAGTTGATTAATGGAGAAGAGTGGAATCACAACATCATAAGCATTTTAGGGATCAGTTTATGGCAGTGGTAGAATTCACATTTTTTTTACTATCGGTTCTGTGGGCATGGCTTGGTGGGCAGGGTGTGGCTTGGTGGGCGTGGCTCGGTGGGCATGGCAGGGGAAGGATACTGCAAAATCCCCATTCCCACCCCATTCTGGGGCCAGCCAGTGGTGGTATTTGCCGGTTCTCTAAACTACTCAAAATTTCCGCTACCTGTTCTCCAGAACATGTCAGAATTTCACCCCTGGTTTATGGTCCTTGAATGAGTGGCAGGCAATTGCACTTGCTTGTGAAGCTCCACTCACACGAATGGAGATTCATATGTGTATGTGTGCTTGCCTACTGTTCATGCAAATGGAGCTTCACGTGCATTCATTTGCCCATTTTTCCCACAGCCTGGTTTCAAACAGGCCACAACCTGGTAGTGAGCCATGGCCAGGGTATTGGGGACCCCAGTTACAATGTCAATGTCATACCCACCTCTACAATCTGGGTCCTCATTTTACTAACCTTGGAAGGATGAAAGCTGAGTCAATCTTGAGCCCCATTGAGATCGAACTCCAGGCTGTGGGCAGAGTTTGCCTGTAACACTGCATTCGAACCACTGTGCCACCAGGGTGTATTGTATTGTATTGTATTGTATTGTATTGTATTGTATTGTATTGTATTGTATTGTACTTCATATCATATCATATCATATATCATATTATATTATATTATAAATTATATTTATATTATAATATTAAGATGAAAAAGCATGAATTTAAGTTTCATCATTTGAGACTGCTATTTCTGTATAATCAATATTATTTGAGAAACTGACCTGTATAGTCCTGCAGCTCCTTATTTACAGTTTTCATCTAATCAGTCTTATCTTCCTTGAAATAACTGTATAGTTTCTTATAGATGGGAAGTTAGCACTTTTGACCTTTGTATCATTCATAGGTAATATTATTATCAAAACAATCTATCAACAGTCCTGAACACTGATATGGATTCATTATAGATGCTAGTATTTTAGTTCCCATTTTAAAGCATCCTTTAAAAAAAAAAGATTTAGCAGCTCAACAGTTAACCACTGTAAATTATATGCTATTACTTCTCTACAGTTCTCGTTCTTAACTTAATGGGGATTTTGCCTAAGTAATTTTGTCTAAGATTGCAGCTTAAACATTACTGTGAATTTGCTCTAACAATAATTATGATACCTTTTTTGTTGTTATCTCACAGGCTGCAGAAGCCAAAGAAAATGAAGTTAATATTAATGAAGCCAGAGAGCATTATAGACCAACAGCTGCAAGAGCTTCTCTTCTTTATTTTGTCATTCAGGATTTAAGCAAAATCAATCCCATCTATCAGTTTTCACTGAAGGTACTTTAACTTTTTCTTGCTTTATTTCTGAAAGTAAAAAATAAATGCAGAGCTGCAAACAGTTTGATTACCAGCAATCGTATCCCCAGAAAATAGGAAAGTGATATGATAATTTTTAAATAACTTAAAAGTCATTTATTATGTCCTCCTGTTATTATGGTCAAATCATAATAGTTTATATTATATTGAAAACTTACAGACAATTTCAAGCTAGAGAATTGTGAAATGGAAAAAATATGATTGTATAGCACCCACAACAAATGTGATATCTTCTTAGAATATAATGCTGTTTTCCAGTGTCAAAAATATTAATGAAATGGTAAACAGAATAGTAACAACTTAGAACAGCAGAGAATCACAGAGAATGTTAGAATTATTCAGAGCAGCTGCAAGCAACATTGTCCAGACCCTCCTAGCTTTATTTTTCCAGGCTTCAGTCCATTATGGTGTCTTCTAGTACTTCACCCATGCCACCTTTTCCCCATTTATTCCTTTTATTTCCTGTTTGTTTGTTGATAAAAACACTCAATTTTTGAGGATTATTTCATGTTAGATTTGATTATTTCCCCTCCCTTCCTCAGAGTTTGCAAATGGGTTTGAGTAAATTAAAATTTTCTGGTATTTTATGAACATAATATGATATAGGTCCTCTTGGTTCTTCAAAGACAGTGAGTATTTTAGTATTTTAAGGCATTTGCCTCTGAATGACTGTTTCTTCCACATACATAGTTCAAGAATCAACGGATTTTGTCTCCCTGCTAAAGGAAAATTTGTTTTGATTTATTCTTCTTCTAACCCTTCATTCTCGTTTAAGCTAACCCATTGTTTTACAAACTCTCTCTCTCTCTCTCTCTCTCTCTGTGTGTGTGTGTGTGTGTGTGTGTGTAATCTATTTCTGTCTGTCTGTCTATCTATCTAAATATATATATCACAACTCCATTTTTCTCTAACACAAAACTCATTCCAGTATTGCTTCATAGAGCATCCATTTCTAAAATCTAATATCTTAGTATTTTTACAGCCAGGATTTGAGAAACACGTTTACAACTAAGGTCTGAGAAAAAACCACAAATGGTGCTTCTCTTTCTCAATTCAGAACTTTTCTGGCACCAGAGAAATTAAATTGCCCAAATAGTTTCTTCCATCTCTGTCAAGAGAAATGCAATAATAACAAATTAAAGAATCACCTTCTGTTACATGCCTGAAGTTCCACCTCCTTCTTCCTAATAATTGAACCATTCACATTCATAAAATACTTCAAGTTAAATACATTTATTTCTTCAGAACAATATTGAGTATTATAAAACTTATCCCTTTATAACAAAATCATCACACATCACATCCAGATCATCACATTGCCTTTTATATACTTCCTGTATTCCTGGTCAGCTAAAAAAGCTGGATATTCTGCAACTCGGAAGATATATTTCTAAGGAGCTTTTATATTTCGTTCACAAAAAGTATATTGCTATAATTACTATTATTACTATAATATCCTTAATTTGTGCTATAATATCCTTAATGTTTATGCCTATAATAACAGAACTTATTATTAAGTTGCCATGTACCCTACCAAAAGAAATTTTTAGAGAATGTTTTCTTGTTTTGTTTCATTAGGCTTTCAGCAATGTATTTCATAAAGCTATTGAGCAAGCTGAGGCATCGGATGATATCCAGGAACACATCTCCAACTTGACAGAAGCCATAACATATTTCACCTTCATTCATATCAGCCAGGGACTTTTTGAGAGGGACAAATTCATTTTTCTTGGCCAGGCAATATTTCAGGTTAGAAAAGTTTAATTGTTCTTATTATTAGCATTGACATTTGAAAGTTGAGGATGCATTTATTGATGTATATCAGCAGTTTGCAAACTTTTACTATTTGAGTTGAGATTAATAATACATATAAAGTTGCAGGATAGATTTGGCAACCAAATGATCAATTGCTATTCAGTTACATATACAAAATGGAGCACCATGAACTTGGAACAGTTGCACTCAGAATATGTCATTGGTTGTTTCAAGTTGTTTGTATTCTGATAGAATAAAATTTGCAATGATTTGAATGTTCAAGATTTCAATGAAAAAAAAATTGAAAAGTTTCTACCATTTTTGTCATAGGAAATAATGTGCATTTAGGATTAAACCTGGATTAAGCTATGGTCATTTTAATGTTCTGTACTAAATATTTTTGTCTATTATTCTTCCTGGCTAAGTTATATCCCATTATCATTCGTGCATGTAGAAAAAAGCCATAATGGGAAAAATAAGCCTAAACCAAACTTCAAAAATGTCTATCCATGTGCTTCATTTAGCTTTAAGTAGGCCTGCTTTCACACAAGAATGACAGTAGATACACATTAAGGAACTTGATAAATATATCTTAAGAATTTAGACCAAAAAGACTTAACTTTTGAAAAACTAAAATAAATAGCTATTGAAGCATAAGCAAACTGGGCAATTTACCCAGCATCAGTAGCATTCTGGGTACATAAACACATTTTTGCTTTATCTATCTATAAAATAAAGCATAGAACAAAACATGGACTGTATAACATGTCTATCAATCTATGTCAGTTATAACTTCTCTGTAACAAAAGGTTTTCTTTTTCTTTTAATTTCTCTACCTTACTCTCTTACATATTCTCTCTGAGTAGGTGGTAAATTCTATCTTCCTCTTAAGTTTTTTGTTCCCACTTCTTCTTATCCAGTCCAACCATTAGCATTAAAGTCCCATTGCTAAATTAGTTAAGCTGAAAGATCTTGAGGAAAAAGTTGTCCAATGACAAGCTGCTAAGCTTGCCTAGAAGATACTCAGAAATAGACCAACTGACCAAGAAAGAGACCAGCTCTTTTTGCTGTCGTGTGCCAAAAGAGGGGGGAGTGGAGGTGTGTGTCTCATGTGCAATTGTGGAGGGGCGGGGCATAGGGGCATTGAATTATGGGTGTGGGCATGTGCATGCGCGACCCTTCCATGTTCCCCCCGCTTTTGGCATGCGACCGCAAAAAGGTTAGCCATCACTGTCTTCGATCATTCGAGACAAATGAGTTGGCAGTCCTTTTATGAAAAGGTAGCTACAGAGTATGACAGGCAAAGGATGAGAAACATTTTACTTTGATGCTCTATTCTTATATTAGAGCAGAAATAAATGTCTGTCTAAGGAGTCAGATATATGCAAAAGTTAAAGGTGTTATAATAAAAATGGTAGTTTTACCGATACCTATTTTACCTATAATAGAAAGAAATGTTTCTTAGATACTCGCAATTATAACAGATTAGGGTAATCTATAAATTTCATAAAATAAATAAATGGATAAATAGTATGTATTAACAAACCAAATCTAAAATTTAGTTTTATATTTTTGTTCACTCTTTACTTCCTAGATTTTGTTGAGGAAAAATGAGATAGAACCTACCATGCTGAATTTCTTGCTACGATTTAAAGTTGAACATAACTATAAAAGTCCAGTTGACTTTTTAACAACTCAACCATGGAGTGCTATTAAGGTAAGTATAGAAACACTTTTTCTAAAATATTTTTTTAAATCTTCGGATCCTATAAAAATGTACTACCTCCTATATCTGAATGAGTTTAACTTAATTATCTGCATCTTTATTTCATAGTCCTAATTTTCCAACCTTTAAATGCAGTATATTCTATGCACTAATCTAAATTGATTTTCTTTGAACTAAATACAGTTTTCAATTTATATACTACATTTTATATGTTACTTTTCTATCTTGGCTTTAAATAATTACTGTTTTAAAAATCTTAAGTAAGAAGTCTATTGAAACATGACAGTATTTTTTCTACTCATTGGGGTCTTTAGATATGAGAGCATTTACCTATTATTAGCTTATAGGCTGAAAATCATACTTCATATAGTAACTTTGCAGTAAGATTCTTGATCCTAATAATCTGAAAGCCAACAATTCATGCATTCCATTAATTCATTACAGGCCATTGCCTTAATGGATGAATTCCGAGGATTAGATAAAGACATTGAAGGTTCTGCAAAGAGATGGAAAAAATGGGTGGATTCAGAATGTCCAGAAAAAGAAAAACTACCCCAGGAATGGAAAAATAAAACTTCTTTTGAGAGACTTATTATACTACGAGCATTGCGCCCAGATCGGATAACTTATGCTCTGAGGTATAATGTCTGATTTGGGGAAGAGGAGCAAAATTTCTATGGGTATTTGCATATGTTTTCTACGTGTTTGGACATCCTCATCATATGCTATTTAGCATTCCAAGTGATCTATAGTAGTGGCCCTCAATCTTTCTGGCTCCACGGACCACCAGTGGCAGGTGGCGGTGGCAGCGGGAGGGAGGGGATTATTTTCCTGCATAACCTAATTCCACAGATGGGCAAATGAAGCTTCACCTGCTTGCATGGTTTCCAATTGCCCATGAACTGATGGTGATCTGCAGACTATGGGTTGGGGACCCTGGTCTAAAGTGAAAACAAAGCTTCAGTTGTAATGAATCTGATTTAGAAAGCTTTATATAAGGTAAACATACATCCAAATAGCACTACTTTAAAACCATGTTTGAAAATTGTTGGTCTATTCACATCTAGGTGCTTATCTTGCTGATCTGTCTGTAACATCTCATCTTTTTTTTCAGGCTTGCTTATTATGATAGAATACTGTATGTGGTGTTATATAAATCAGATGGCAAATGATTCACATGAAGGGAACTTTACATAGGAGCAGTCTTCATAATTAGGGATTTAAAATTTCAATTCAGCCAGCTCTTCGTGGTTGGGAATTAGGACCTAGGTTAATAGTTTCTAATTCTGATTTTTATGTATGTATGTATTACTAGAGATTTTGTAGAAGAAAAGCTAGGTTCAAAGTATGTGGATGGCACAAGAGTAGACTTGGCCAAGTCCTATGAAGAAAGCAGTCCAGCTACTCCTGTGTTTTTCATTCTTTCTCCTGGAGTGGACCCTCTGAAAGACATGGAAGCACTTGGTGAGCCTTATTTTATTGTATGAATATTGTTTTAGTTTAAAATTATACGCATTTGGCAATTCAACAATGTAAGTTGAAATACATGAAGTTCATTTATTAGTAAAGTATATACATTTTTACATTTCCTTCTTTGAATAGGAGATTAAATTTTTGTTGCCATAATTACTGGACAACTATCATGAACATGTGAATATTATCAGCTAAAAACTATTAGATTTAGATTGGGAGAATAAGGAAAATTTATGCTAAAAAGAGTCAGAAAAAAGAAATTTATTTTAATGGGAAGCATGCAACATGTGTTGAAGTAATTTTCCACAGTCTCATTTATAGAGAAATATATCTAAAATATATGTAGTATTTAAAATATCAGGAAGAGCAATACTTCGAATTCAAGACACAAAGTCCATATGTTAAAATATAATCCTGATATTTATTTATATGTTCAAATAATCAAGTAATTCTATTTATTTAAGTCCATTGACTTAAATAGGCAAAAATTTATAGGGATTTGGGGAACAAGACATGAAGAAGCATTATGGCCCAGTATCTCAGAGTCTTAGACCATGATTTTGCCATTCTGCATTTTGCTATCGCTGGTAACAAACATTTCTCCAATTGTTATTGAATTGCAAACTCCACAGAATTTTCCTTAATTTATTATTTATAACAGTGGCAGCTCTTACTCTAACTTAGAACAGCAGTTAGTCTTTAATTAATACATGTTAAGCCCACTGCCACCCAAAAAAAATCCCACAAACAAGCATTATCCCGATATAAAGCAGATTTAAATTTGCAATTGTTTTCTTCAACAAGAGTTAAGTTTTTAAAGACTTCCTCCTCTCTGCCTTAAACCACCATTCACCATGGAAGAGTGGATAAAAAGTGTGCAGCTATTAACGCTGCAGTATGAAGAAATTTTTAGATTGAACATTCCTCTGCTTGGCATAATGCAGGCTCTTTTGTGCTGTTTCTTACCTTTTGACTAGATGAGGGCCAGAGGGCAATTTTCTCTATGCTCATGTAATCTTGCGCCCCCTGTGACTAAATAATGGTCATTATACAAACTATATTCATTGTGTAAGAAACTGTCGCGTTGTACTTAGGATTACTATTCCCCACTGACTCTGCTGAGAGTACCAGGTTAATACAGCTGTGACCTGACTGTGCTCAATTTAGTCCCTGGCCTCACAAGGTGAGAAACTAACACATTTTCCTCCTGAACCAATCAGTTAAAAAACTGATGTGATAGCTACCACATGTTGCTCCCTTTTTTTATAAGGGAAATGACTTGCACCCCCTGTATAACTTTATAAAGCTTGGTAACAATACCTAGCATCTATCAAAATGTCAAAAGGTTCATTATCTTAAAACCAAGGGAGCAGATTTCTACAGTTTTCCTTCTCTAATATTAGCCATAAGGCTGCTCTTGAGAGCTCACAATTTTGCTTGTTGAAATGGGGCTGACTGAAGTACTTCACAAAAAAGCCCATATGTGCATTGTTCCAGTGATAGAGAAATTATTGGTGCATTATCCTCTTTTCTCCTCCAACCCTCTCCCTCTTTCTACTTTTATTTATTTCCCCACTCCCACCCCTGTTGCCCTACTTGCAGGCAAGAAACTTGGCTTCACAATTGACTGTGGGAAACTTCATAATATCTCTTTAGGACAAGGGCAAGAGATTGTGGCAGAGAAGGCAATAGAAAAAGCTGCCAAACATGGACACTGGGTTATTCTCCAGGTAAGTGTGAAACAATACAATTGATATACCTTCTCTGCTTCATTTCATAGCAATAATGGAAGTGATAAAAAGGCAAATGGCTTTCTGAGAAACTCAGAGAGAGAGAGCAATTTTTCCCTGTGTTAAACAGATTCTTTTTTCAGACTTAATTATTGCGGAATAAAATGGAATCTTTCTTGGGAGTTTTTTGTTTTGTTTTGTTTTGTTTCTGCCTAATAACTAAAATAAGCTCTTAGCCATAGCAAACTGCTGATTAGGGCAGGAAGCATGAGGGAAAATTATTGTAAGTCATAAAATTTGGGAGGGGATTGTTCTGGAGAAAGTGGTTTAGTACAACTTCTTGTATTTTTGTTCTTGTCCTCTATCATACCATGAGTGGACAATCTTAGTTAAAGTTTACATTAGGAAAATACATTTCAAAAAAAAACCCAACCTGGAATCTTGAATCCTGGACTTAGGCTGTACTTTTCAAAAGTTTAGTCAAAAAATAAGTTAATTAGTTAATAAACTATAATACAATCAAATGCACTGCATAACAATTACAGCTTGGGAAAGGTCAAGATAGGCAATTTGCAATCATTACCTAATGAATTCCTCAAACTATATAGCAATGATGAACATATTTCAAAGGAGTTTTAAAAGAACATCAGACAATACTCCTGCAAATGATATCTGTTGATGCCAAAGTAGTCCTTCTATTAAAGAATGGATGCAATTTTTCTGTGATTATTCAAGGGCAAATCCATCATTTTATCAGGCATCTAATGCCATACCCAATTAACAACCCAAATGTGTTCAAATTTGTTTCATGGATTCTTAAGACAATGTAGATTTCAAAATGAATATACTCTACAATGCTAGGATTCAAGATGAGATTGTTCAATTGCTGAAAAGAAGAGGAGGGAGGGGAGGGGAGGGGGAGGGGGAGGGAGGTTTCCAATATTCCCTGCCAGTTTCTCCATGGAAAATCAATGCTCCCATTCCCATTGCTTCATTGCCCATCTGGGATCATTTTGTTTCTTTGTTTATATAAGGAAATTTCTCTGAAACAATGGCCCAATGGACCATGGGTTGTCTAGTAAAATATAAAACAACTGTGCCAATCATTTTCTATTTTTAATCTATTTTCTATTTCTAATTCTATTTTCCTTTAATTCTATAATTCAGTGCTGGCTGAATTTGAAAATAGAGGTTGTAAGAACATACCAGATAGTCCTTGGTTTATGACCACAATGGGACAGTCAGTTCCTTCACTAAGTGAGGCACTTGTTAAGTATATCATGCCCGATTTTACAACTTTTTTTGCTTTGGCTGTTAAGTCAAATCACTACAGTCATTAAAGTGGATCATGTAGTTGTTAAGCAAATCTGGCTTCTCCTATTGATTTTACTTGTCAGAAGCTGTTTGGAAGATTACAAGTGTCAAGCACCTAAATTTTGATTAGGTGCTCATGGGGATTGATGCAATTGACATAAGTTTAAAGGCCAGTCCTAAATCATCTTTTTTCAATGCCATTGTAACTTAGAATAGTGTTCAATAAATGATCAATGAAATTGAAGACTACTTGACTTCTATAGAAATGCTGTGTTTCATTTTCCAAAATACATAAATATATTGGGGAACAAATATATATAAAATAAAATGCCTTTTAATAAATATTTATTACTGAATATGTTTAATAATTTGGGGAAAAAATAAACAGAAATAAGATAAAATGCCAATAATGGAATTGATAATCTCACAGAATTACTCTCTTGGCCCCCAGTTTAATATGTTTTGTTTGTGCAATAGGAACACGAGAAGACAGAGCTATTTATGTAGTGCCATTTTGCCTGGCAAAATCCCAGTTAATATGACCTATTATTATCATCTTAGTGCAAATTACATGCACTTATGATTGTGATTCTGCAATCTCGGTTGTCAAAGAATCTGCAAATGTTTTATACCATTTTGTATCCAATCTTGGCAAAATGATTTCCACAGTTGACTTAAAAGGAACGACGTCCAAGTATTTGGGACATTATGGTAAATGCAGAATGAATCCAAGCCCTCCACAGCACAGATGCATTACCTATGTTGGCAAACAGGCTTGCTTTACAAGCAAAGGCTATAAAATTCATTCTCAGGATTTCAGGTTCAACAACAAGGCATGGTTCCAAGATCTCTTTAGTCCTCACCTCTGGTTTGTCACCCATTGTGTCTCAAATATTGTTTGACCTCACATTAACGATATCTAACAGTTGGCACGAGAAGATACTGTTATTTATAATAGCCATGGTCTCTTTGTAGAGAGGCATCATTCTCTTTTCCCTTCATCCCTTCCAAAATCTTGGCTTACTGAATATTTGGAGATAATGAAGTTCTTGTTAATATGAAAGATATTAAACTACAGGATATGGTGGTTAAAAAAAACTAACTTCCTTCTATTCATTACATTTATAATTTGAAATTACAGTTGTGAATTTACCAAAGGCAATTTGTTCTGGGTTTTGTTTTGTTTTTGTAATTACTACCTAGTTTTGCCAGGACTTGATAATATTTTTAGCTGAGGCCATTTCTAAATGATAACTATGTATTTATAATCAATGTTTTGATTTTCTTAAACAGAATATACATCTTGTTGTCAAATGGCTAGGGACCTTGGAGATACTGGTGGATAAATACAGTAAAGGAAGTCACTGTGACTATCGTCTTTTTATCAGTGCTGAGCCTGCTCCAACTCCTGAAGAGCATATTATACCTCAAGGAATTTTAGAAAACTCTATTAAACTTATTAATGAACCTCCTACAGGAATGTTAGCTAATCTTCATGCTGCTCTCTACAATTTTGACCAGGTAACAATATTGTGTGTGTGTGTGTTTCTCTTAAAAGTAAGTCAATAGTTCTATCTGTACCAAAGAATGATCTATTCTGGAATTAAGGAGTTATATAAATGAAAGACTTTGTAATTCAAAAGGGAAACAGGCATCCTATTACACAATGTCTTTTACAGTATCGAGAATAACATCACTTGGACATCACTTGGACAGTAGATCCTTTTTTTCTTCTCAGTTCATGACAAACAGCTGCATTTAGTGTAGTTTTATATATACATTGTTATACATAATTTGTATATTATGTCTGAGACTTTAGCCATTTAGGATGCTACTTATTATATATAGTGCTCTGCTAAATGCTTTTAGTCAGTCCGTTTTTGCAGTCAGATGGGCAGCAAACAGAATAGGTTTGTTGGGCCCAATTGGAATAAACAGCCTGTCCATCAAATTATATCTGATCTATAACTGAATTCTTAAATACATGACATGGAGGAATGCAATGTAAAAGGTTGTCCTAAGCTGTATACAGTTTTCAGTAATGTCTAATCTTCCAAATAATAGTGCAGTGAATGGTGCCTATATTAAAAAATAGGAATATAGCACTTCCATGTTACTAATGCATAGGTTGCTGTGGTAACAATTCTATTTTTTAAAATTCTATTGTTTTTCAGTGCTAAACTGAATATACTTGCACGTTTTTGCTCATAGACTCTGCATAGTTTATGTGCCACTTTGTGAAAAATATAATTACTGCTTATACAGAAAACACAGTTGTAAACTCTAAAGCCTCTTGTTGATATGTGATTTGATACAAATACCCTGTTTTCATATTTCTTTGTTATCAGGATACTCTTGAATTGTGTACACGAGAACAGGAGTTTAAAAGTATTTTCTTTTCTCTGTGCTACTTTCATACCTGTGTTGCTGGGAGACTCAAATTTGGACCTCAAGGATGGAATCGAAGATACCCTTTTAATATGGGAGACCTCACCATCTGTGTTAATGTCCTCTACAATTATTTAGAGGCAAACACTAAAGTAAGAACTAAGAGATTAAGCAATTTCTTGACAAAACCGTATCTTTTTATTTGGGAATTTAGAAACGAGTAAACAAGAATGTAATAATTTTGCCTTTAAAAGCAGTAGATGGAAATTTGCCTATTGTTGATCAGGCAGTTCAAACAATTGTCACAGAGGATATGTAAACTTACTAACATAGGTTGAAGAGGTTCAATGATACTGGCTTAGCTAAAATAAACAAACAAGCAAATAAATAAATAAATAAAATTGTCCTTCATTATATTAGCAAAAACAGTGGTTTATACATGCATATGTGCCAGATTCATTAGGCAGGTAATGAAGCATTTGTACAACTATAATTACATACAGCAGACCTGACAGTTCATAACACTGCATTAATAATCACTACAATTAATTCTGATCATAGAAACAATTTAGAACACATTATATATATAAATAATGGTGCATTTCTTTCATGTGTCATTATTATGTATTAAGAAGGCCACCTTGTTGTGACTTTCCCGCTGAATTCGGGTTTAAAATTAGATGACTTATGATTGGGTGCCAGTTGGAAAAGCCATTCATGTAGATCATGGGTGTCAAATTTGATTGTGTCACATGACGTATCGCAACATTTTTTGCCTTTGCAGAGCCGGGATGGACATGGCCTGCGTATGATGCATCTGGCCCGCAGACTGCTAGTTTGACAGGCCTGATGTAGATGATTCAGTCTTCTGAGCCTTTTCTACATATGTGTAAGAATATCTGTAGAGATATATGTATAAAGTTGACAGCCTTACTGGAACAAATTTTGTGGAACTTGTGGAACAAATTTTGTTGAACACACACTGCACTACACACTGCACACGATAATAAAATAATTGCAAACGACAGCCAGTTTTATGTAGTGGTTAAAGCATCAGGCTAGAAACTAGAAGATGGTGAATTCTAGTCCTGACTTAGGCACCAAGACAGCTAAGTGACCTTTGGCCAGTCACTTTTTCTTAGCCCTTAGAAGAAGGCAATGGCAAACTACATTTGAAAAATCTTGCTAAGGTTTTTGCCAATCTTTCTAGTACTGAAAGAAAGTGACTGACTCAAGGCCACCTGCTATCTAATATAGATATCTATTTATAAAGCATGATATTAGTGGAGTGTATTTTCAAATTCCACAAAATTCATTAAAGTAAAACCATTGTCTTTATTCATGTACCTTTACAGGTATTCTTACACATATGTATAAATGGTTTAACAGATTATATTATTCTGCATGTTTGCCAGGAGTAAAGTCTGTCTTGAAGGCACAATAAGGTGTTAAGATCAAGTTTTTTTCTTGTGCTTCAGGAAGAAGAAATGTGTTTATGAGGGGTCCTTGGTGCTCTCTGAGCTTGGTTGTTTTCTTGCAGAAATTTCATTATCCAAGCCAGATAGCATCATTCAGTGCTCTGAACAGTAATGATGTTATCTAGTTTGGATAATGAACATCTGCAAGAAAACATCTAAGCTCAGAGAGTGCCAGGATTCCTCATGTCAATATTTTAATGTCCTGCTATTCCAGAATTGACTGTTATGTATAGTTTATATCTATAAATAATAATTATAATTTATAGTTATAATATGTAATTTTTTTTCTAGCCATCCTTTTATATTGCATTTCTAAAAAGAGGACAATGATTAAATTGATTTTATATTTAAATAAAATCAATTTAATCTAAATTTAAAGTAAAATATATGTGTAAATAAATTTAATTATTAGTCCCAATTTATTTATTTATTTTCCATTACATTAAAAAGTTTAATTTTTGAAGTTTTCTCAGAATCATATCAAAAACCCTTGGTGGGTTTATGTAACTTCAATGTAATCTTGCCAATCTTACTATTGGATGTTGAAGCTATGGAAGATTGATGTAAGACTATTGTTGTTAAATTGTCTTACATACCATTGAACAAGTTTGTCCCTTATTTTAGCAAATTGGTGTTGCTGCTTTAAGTATAAAATTATAGACTTGGGCATTAATATAATTGATTTTTTTTTAATGTATATTTTTTCATTTTGTTGCTGAAAACATTTTGTATTCTAACTTTTGTAGAATTTAGAAATTTATAGGATAAAATATAAATGTAATTCATATCAAAATTCAGGAATTTATTCTATCTGAAACAAAATACCAGTTAACTGGTTTCTTTTAACTGTGTTTTCAAAAGTATTTTTTCATAAATATAGAAGTCTCACTTTAATAAATCACCCTGACTAAATTACTAGAATACCAACATGTCTGGTTTTTGCTGAAACAGCACATTACATATCATGTCTTGCTCATTATTCTCCAGAAATGAAAACATTTCAATTCATTTTAAGGAAATAATAAAAAAAATTATTAGGATATTTGTAAAATTCACAGCTATTTGGTTCATATGCATTTTCTTCATACTACTATGTTTTATGTGCTGAGTCGCAATAATAACTGAGGAAGATAATCCATTACTATACAACATTTTGCCAGACAGGTTATTCTCATCCTCCAATTATAAATCTAGTTTTGTGAAAACCAAAGTATAGTATAGCATAATAATTATTGAAATCTTAAAGGCTTCGAGTTTTGTTGCTGTGCTGATGAAGTCAGCAATTTTGTTGCAACACTATAATCGCAAATAACATTATTTTGTCCTTTAGAAAACAAGTTTATTATTGCTGATTTGATTATGTCCATAGGTTCCATGGGAAGATTTGTGTTATCTCTTTGGTGAGATTATGTATGGTGGACACATCACTGATGACTGGGATCGCAGACTGTGTCACACATATTTGGAAGAATTTATGAGCCCTTCACTGGTAATAATTTAGAGCAATAGGAGATTTCATTGGCTTCATTTTGTTGTCAAGACTTTAACTTTATTGTATACACACTCTTATATATGGAGAGAAAGAAAGAGATACATAGACAGAAATGCATACAGATGATGCATTAGCTATATATGATAATGGGCAACTGTTTGGCTGCCTTTTAGTAGTTTGGAGATTTCAAAACGGAACTGTTGCTTATTAAACATAAGAGACCAACAACCATTTTGAACCATTTTCAGCCATTTTGAAAATATTTTTTCCATTTGCATCAAAATGTGCTGTAGCTTCCAAAAAAGCCAATGCAGTCCTAGGCTGTATTAACAGAATGATAGAATCAAGATCTTATCAAGTGTTAATACCACTTCATAATGCCTTGGTAAGACCACATTTGGAAATTGCATCCAGTTTTGGTTGCAAAAAAGATATTGAGACACTAAAAAGAATGCAGAAAAGAGCAACAAATATGATTATGGAACTGGAGACTAAAACATACGAAGAAGGGTTGCCTGAAGTGGATATGTCTAGTTTAATAATAAAAAAAGGACTAGGGATGATTGTAATGTTCCAATATCTCAGGGATTGCCACAAAGAAGAGATAATCAAACTATTTTCCAAAGCACCTGAACAAATAATTTCACCACCGGTTCACCAAAAATGTGAGAGTGCACACATGAGCGCACGGATGGCTTCCATGCATGCACGCACGCACAGCTTCCACGGATGGCTTCTGTGCATGCAGGCACGGACAACTTCCACCACATGGCAAGGCTCAACCAAGTTCGAGGCCTCCTCCCCTCCATCTCTGCTCTCCGGGGCAGTGGCTGCTTCTCTCCACACTACTGGGAGAGTGCCTTGTGCAATTTAGCAGCTGTGAGCTGCCATTTTCCTCTAAGTCCCATCCAGAAAGCACTGTGGCTGAGAGAAACAATATTCAACATTGCTGCTGCTTCTCTGTGCAGCAGCACTTTCCGGATGGGGCTTAGAGGAAAGTGGTAGCTCACAGCTGCTAAACTGCACAAGATGCTTTCCCAGCAAGAGCAGCAGTGGAGAAAAGCAGCTGCTGACCTGGAGAGCACATGGAGCATCTCCATATGTGACTGAGGCTCGGCATGGGACGGAAGAAGCAGCTACAAGATCTCTGCCACAGCCCTTTCTGAATGGGACATCTTACAGGTAAGAAGAACCGTCCGGTCCATTCCCAAACAGCTTCGACCCTCATGTGCACCCCCCCACATGGCTCTTTGGCCTAGCATGGCAGTCCGCAGGCTGAATAAATTGCTTCCGACTGGGGGGTATAGTTTGAGGTTGGGGGGGTGGCATGCAGGCAGAAGCCTGGGGCAAGGCTGGAGCCGGGGAATGGCACATTCCTCAACCTGGCCGACGCAAACAGTGAGCAGACGGAGGCTCCAGAGCAAGGCTAAATTGGGGAAATGGCACATTCCTGGACTGGCCAAGCCAAATGGTGAAGCAAGCCAGGCAAGCTCCAGGGATGGTGGGGCAGCTAGCTAAGCCACAGCACTGTGTGGGATACAGCTGTGGCGGCGAAGCAAACCAAGCAAGCTGAAGGCTGGAGATGAGGGGGGGGAGCTAGCTAGGCTACGACTTGCAGGCTTACTTACCCAGGCAGGCAGATCAGGGCTGCTCAGTTGGATCACCACAGGTACCACGTGGGAAAGCAGGCAAGCCACAGAGACTGTGTGTTCAACGCAAGTGAGGAGACACACAGTGTGCTATGCCGGGGAAGCCGGGAGGAGTGACTGAGCAGGGCTGGGTGGGTGGGTTGGGTGAGGGAATGGGCAGGGGCAAGCGGTGAACAGGCGGGCGGGGGTGGGGCCAGCTAGAGGTGGTATTTGTCAGTCCAAACTACTCAAAATTTCTGCTGCTGGTTCAGGTGAACCAGTCCAAACTGCCTGAATACCACCTCTGCACCTGAAGGCAGAACAATAAGCAATGGATGGAAGCTAATCAAGAAGAGAAGCAATTTAAAACTAGGGAGCAATTTCCTGACAGAACAATTAATCAATGGAATAATTTGCCTCTAGAAGTCGTGGGTGTTCCAACACTGGAGGTTTTTAAGAAGCAATTGGAAAATCATTTGTCTGAAAATGGTATAGGGTTTCCTGATTGACCAGGGGTTAGATTAGAAGACTTCCAAGGTCCCTTTCAATTCTGTTATTCTGTTAAAATATTGATAAGTGATTTTGGTGGAGTGTTTGTATTTGCAACAGTAAATTGCAGTAAGAAGTGAACTTTATATAGGGGGTCATTATGAGATGAATTAAAACTAAAATACAAATGTGTTAAGTCATTTAATTATCTTGTTTGATGAAGCACTGATTGCTGCTGTTGAGAAAGTATGCAGTGGACAAGATGCACAAAAGACAACAGGTCAAATTTTACAAAGGGGTAATTTCTTCTACAAAGGAAGGTTACAACATATGAGGACTTCATAGTTTGTGAAAACAAAAAGATTAAGTAGGGACTAGAATTTTTAAAAAGTGGTTATATAAATTCCTTTAACTTTCATACTTTCAAAATCTAAGTTTATATAAAGTAGTCCTCAACTTACAACCACAATTGAGCCTAAAATTTTTATTGCTAAGTGAGACATTTGTTAAGTGAATTTTGGCCTACTTTATGACCTTTCTTGCCACAGTTGTTAAGTGAATATGGCTTTCCCATTGATTTTGTTTGTCAGGAGGTCACAAAAGGGAATCACATGTCCCCAGGATACTGCAACAGTCATAAATGCAAGTCAGTTGCCTAGTACCGTGTTCCCCCGAAAATAAGACCAGGTCTTATATTAATTTTTGCTCCAAAAGACGCATTAGGGCTTATTTTCTGGTTAGGTCTTTTTTTTTTAAATTTGATTTATATGCTGCCCTTCTCCGGAGACTCAGGGCGGCTTACAATGCGCTAAGCAATAGCCTTCATTCTTTTGTATATTATACAAAGTCAGCTTATTGCCCCCACAACTGGGTCCTCAATTTACCTACCTTAGAAAGGATGGAGGGCTGAGTCAACCTTGAGCCTTGGCGAGATTCGAACCTGCAGTAATTGCAGGCAGCTGGTCTTAATAACAGGGTGCTTTAGACCACTGTACTATCAAGGCTCTTATTTTGGGGAAAATATGGTAGTAAATTCAACCATCTGGCTGACAATCTTAACTAGGGCTTATTTTAGGGGAAGGAGTTATATTATGAGCATCCTGAAAAATCATGCTAGGACTAATTTTCTGGTTGGGTCTTATTTTCGGGGAAACAGGGAATCTGAATTTTGAACATGTGACCATAAAGTTGTTGCAGCAGAAGTAAGTGTAAAAAATGATTGTAAGTCATTTTTTTCAGTGCCATTGTAACTTTGAACAGTCACTAAATGAACTGTTGTAAGGACTACCTGTAATTATTTTCAAAATCTAATAATACTGTAATTTATATAATTACAGTAAAGTCAAATAATTGGAAATTTTGGTCAAAAAAAATATTTCACACAGAAACAAAATACAGAATTTGCTATCATAAAATGCTGGTTCTTCACCAACTCTGGATAGACTTTAAAGAGTATAAATAAACTAAAGTTGAATAAGATTATATCAGGATCTATTAGTGATGTAAATAATATGTAATATTCACAATTCAATATATGTATAAATACCACTTTTTGGAGAAAGTTGTTGTGATCCTTAGTCCTTGGCTGCTAAAGAAACATGATATTGAATTAAACTGCCTTTGGTCTATTCTAAAAGAGCTCTTACAATTATAGCCTAAGACAGAATCATGTCTAGTGAAACTCCAGTGATGCTAAGGGGGCAAACAATGCCAAATTGGTATATACTGCAGCCTTAGCACACTGTCTTTTCCTAGTATTAGGCATATAGTTAGAAGTGGTAGGGGAGGGCAAGTCTAGCACCAAAAGTTCATCTGTGATATGGAATACAGAGAGCCTTGAGGCCACTCCATCTTCACCATCTCATGTTGGAAGTGTCTCCTATGATGAAAGCAAAGTGAGTTTGCTTGCATTTATTCGGTCCTTAATGAGTAGGTTTTCATATGTCAGAAAGCCACATTCAGTTTAACACAATTGGAAGTCAATTGGAAAGCCTAGGAGTGAGTTACCATGGAGATGGGGAAAGATAAACACTACTGTACTTCTGACCTCCACTGAAGCTGATTTCTCTACATGACAGTTTAGGTCAAGGGGGCAGCGTGGGAAGCTCATTCCATCGGAACCTCGTCTGTATCTAGCCCAAGGGTAGGAATTGCTATTTCTAGATGAGGCAGTCCATTAACCTTCACAGCCTGTTCTTTCTTTCAAATAGGTGTCAAATATAGGGATGAACCTGAAAGAAATGATGGAAATTAGATGCCTTTGGTTAACCAAGCTTGAATGTGGGTCTACTTAAATATTCCAAAACAGAATAATATCTTTTGGTTTAATTGGACAATGGTCTCTCTCCGCATAAACCATGAAACAAAAATTCCTTAAATGACAAGCAAACATAAAGAAAGGTCTAGAACTACAGCATTTCCTATGCATTTGTTGTTCTCATATTGAAGTTTCACCTAATTGAGATGATCAATAAAATGGGAGAGATGTGGTTGTATACTGTTTTTTTCACCATGTTCTACCTGGAATATTAGGCATATTTTGGGGGCAAAAGCTTCTCTGCTTTAGGATTATGGGTAAATTATGCCATATGTATACCCATAGAAAATTTATGTACAAACAGTACACTAAAAAACAAATAAATGCTGTGCATCTAGGCAAACTCTGAAATGATCTGCGAGGAAAATAGTTGGTAAGACTAATCTAAAATTTATGTTCTACTTTTCAGTTGGGAGCTGAAAGCAGCATACATAGTGTTCCTTGCTTCCAGTTTACCTCATAATAATCATGTATGTTAGGCTAATAAGAGAATGATTTGCCTAAAGTTTCCTGAGAGAAGGGCATCTCTATTCCTGATCTAAGAAAAGAAACAGAAATAGTGGCTTGACTTTTAAATCAATGTTTAAAGCTTTCCTCCTTTCAACAGCTCAAGTTGTTCCATTTTTATGGTCTTAGATTTCCAAATACACTTCCATTAATTAATTAATTAATTAATTAATTAATTATTTTCAGGACTTACATAGCTGCCTATCTCATATAACGTTTCTAGGCAGCTCACGACAAACCATACAAACATGGTTAAAAACAAAATATCTTTCCCTCCAGTCCTGGCCAACAGTCTTGCAGCTCAATCCCTATCCTAACCCAATCTTTGGGGAAAAGACAGATCGTCCTAGTCATCTGGAAGGCTATAAAGGTAGGATCACTTAGATTTGAGGTGGGAGACTCTTCCAAAGGGCTAGGGTGGCCAATGAAAATGTGTGACTCTGAGGTCCCATAAAGTGGCAACATTTAAGAGAAAGAATCTGCAGCGTGCCCATACCATGAATGTTGAAGATGGAAATAAGAAAGTATACCATAACAAAACAAGTTTCTTATACATGAGGCTGTTATGCCTGTACTGTAAAGTATTCTTCATTGGTGAAGAAAACAGATCAGTGAGCTTTAAGAGAGAAATGAGGTCTTACACCAAATGGAAATAGCCTTATCCCCTCATTACAACCACCAGGTGACATATCCATTTCTCCAGGAATCTTGTAAACATGAGAACTAAGTTAGAAAAGGTAGCTTTCCCATCTCAGAAATTATTTGATGTACAGGCTTCAATTGTCAAAATTTTCAGCAATATTCATGTTGGCTGGATTAATCTAGATATTGGTCACATGTCTGAAGGAACTCAGATTAGGACTGGCTGGTGTAAAGGAATATTCAAACTCCTTGTAATTTACAGAGGTGCATGGATAAATAGCTAGAACCATGGGCAATCAGTTGGAAGGGAAGCATGAAAAGGTCTCATTTTGTTCATCTTTGATACTTCAAAAATCTAATATTGTGTAGTGCATATTGATTTTTTTTAAAAAAAAATGTGACAGTGTAGACAGTAGTTCTCAACCTTTTCTTCATCATGGACCCCTTTAAATATCTTGTGTGGCCACTAACCATGGCTACAGACCACCAAGATTTAAGATTTAAATCTTCATATTTCTTCAAGCCTTTGTGGACCCCCTGTGATAAGGCCCCCTAGGGGTCCATGAACCACAGGCTGAGAACGGGTGAAATCCAGCAGGTTCTGACAGGTTCTGGAGAACTGGTAGTGGAAATTTTGAATAGTTCAGAGAACCGGCAAATGCCACTTCTGGCTGACCCCAGAGTGGGATGGGAATGGGGATTTTGCAATATCCTTCCCCTGGAGTGGGGTGAGAATTTTGCTGTATCCTTCCCCCTATCACACCCGCCAAGCCACACCACGTCCATCAAGCCACGCCCACAGAACCAGTAGTAAAAAGTTTTGGATTTCATCACTGGCTGAGAACCACTGGTATAGACTTTTATGTAACTAATTAATCCACAAGAATAAGTCCTGTTGTCATAAATTGGGAAGAAGTAGAGAGCCACATGTATATTGATGAGATATTTTTTAAAAGCTTTTGCTTACTTAAGATGGCTCACTGAAAGTTGATATGTAGATTGAGGCAGCTTGCCTTAAAATACAATTCACAATAGTAAAGCAGAGAATGAACTATTGTAAAAGGATTGGGATTAAAATTTCTTTCTTTCTTTTTTTTTTACTCTGTAGGGATAATTAATTAATAAATCAATAAGTATCTAAAAGAAAACTGTCAGATAACTTTTCTTGTACTTTTTCAAAGGGAACATTGTTATGAAATAGTTTTCTGCATTTGTTGCCCAAAGTTAGATAAAACTGATAAATCTAAATGTATATTTTATTATTTTATTAAACACTATTTTAAAATATTAGGATTAATTTGCATTTAAACAAGGTATATAAACTATATAGATAAAATGTGTCCTAAGGCAGCTGTATAGAAAAATATATGTTCATAAATTATGTAAAAGACTGACAAATGTGGAAAAATATCTCATTAAAATATGTTAATGCATAACGATTTCCCTATGACAGAATAGTATAATATTTGCTCCTGATTCATTCATGCTTATTTGTTATCAAGCAAAGTATAAAATTATTCTGGCTTTTACTATTTAAAGGCAACTTCTTTAACCAGGTTTCATTCAGAACTATTTCTATTGTACTATCATGGATAAGAGAGATGGCTTCCTACTTGAAAAATAATCTATTAAAACTACTATAATAAGACATAAGAATTTTACACTTTCAGTGGTAGTATCTCAAAGTATTGAATAGATTTTGCCTAAAGATGACAAATGTTTTTTTTTCTAATCACAGCTTGAAGAAGATTTTGTTTTGGCTCCTGGTTTCCCATCTCCTCCCAATCTGGATTATATTGGCTACCACAAGTATATTGATGAAATGTTGCCCGCCGAAAGTCCTATATTGTATGGTCTCCATCCTAATGCTGAGATAGATTTCTTAACAATTCTGACTGATAACCTATTCAAAACTCTGCTGGAAATGCAACCCAGAAATCTGCTTGCTGGAGAAATTATAGGAGAGTCATTAGAAGAAAAGGTGAGACTGTTGTGTTCTGCTAATGTTTGTTCCATAACACCTTCACAGAACCGGGGTAATTCATAATTTTAATGGTATCAGAATTAAAACTTTGTTCCTCCCGAACATAAATGTTTGACAAGTAGGGATGTGAGAATTGCATAAAGTGTTCCAAATAGGGAAGAATTAGTTTTAGTCTATGCTTAAACGGAAACATTTATTTTACTTATTTCCATCCATATGGAATGAAGCAGAAGCGGGGAGTGGGTGGCATGGAGACAAGAAGAAAAAGTCATGGACATTGATGATGGTTCAGAGGAGGTAGAAACAGGAAGACTTTGAGAGATCAGGTAGACCACACCAGGAACAGCTGAGGGAAGGAAGAGCGACAAGGGCAGTTCACACAACTAACCTTTATAGCCCAATAATACCCACTCTAATTTTGTTTTATTTGAACAACCAAAATATTTTGTTTTTTCTTTATGCTATTAAAGAAATTATGCTACAGTTAATTCCATCAGTTTAGCAGAACCTCTGTATTGTAATATTCTGATCTGAGTCTGAAACAAAACGCATTTTCTGTTTCAGGCTTATCCCAAATGACAAGGAATATCTATATCCCTGTATTTTTTTTAATGCACTGTTCTGCATGTTCAACACATATTCCAACCAGTGCTTGCTTTATAGAGCATGATTAAATGTAAACAAAATGCATACCTGGTAATTTTACTTTGCATTTATAAGGTGAAAAATGTACTGGATGAAATTTTGGAAAAGCTGCCGGAAGAATTTAATTTAGCTGAGATAATGCAAAAGTCTGCTATACGAAGCCCATATATTCTTGTGTGTTTTCAAGAATGTGAGAGAATGAATATTCTCATTAGAGAGATACGGCGATCAATAAAACAACTAGACCTTGGATTAAAAGTAAGGAATATATTGCATTATTGTTATTAAACAATAATCCGCCTACCTTACCATGGGATACTCTCTATATACATGTACTATGAAGGGAAAAAATGGATCTTAAACTGGGATTGTAAATTTAAATGTTTCTTTTGGTTCAAATTTCTAGGGTGAGCTAACATTTTCATCTAGTATGGAAACTTTACAATCATCACTCTTCTATGACCAGGTACCAGATGCATGGTCCAGTCTGGCTTACCCATCTACTTACAGTCTTGCACAATGGTAAATGCATGTCTTTAAGAAATGGACATCTTTATTTATATTATAAATCATAAACTGTATTTTTGAAAGCAAAAAAAGCATTATTTAAATTTCAAAAATCGTTTTGAACCTTAAAACGAGAATAACTACATTTTGCATGTCCTATGACATTTTTAAGCCTCAAAATTTAAAAGATGAAGAGTTTCTAAAATTTCTAGATCATGTATTCATCTGTCCTAAATTTAGCATATATTTTCTTGTTTATTAAAAGGTAATATACTTCGTATGCAACAGGCAACTCCACACAACTTGTATGATCTACTACCAATAACCAATACTATATATGTTAAAGTGGTATACATTATATAATGCAAATTATTCCCCAAATTAATTTCTTATGCACCTGTGTTTACCACTGCTATATTTTTATTCAGGTTTAATGGCCTTCTTTTGCGATGCCGAGAACTTGATACCTGGACACAAGATCTTGTACTTCCTGCAGTAGTGTGGCTTTCAGGTTTCTTTAATCCTCAATCTTTTTTGACTGGTATGTTAATATTGATTCATGATATTTAAATGTCAAGCAAAAAGCCCTGCATAATAGGGCTACAATTTTAAAATAATTTTGAAGAATTTTTTTAACGGCTAGTTTCCTTAAAATGTCACAAAGTTCAAACATCACAAATTATGTCACGTGGTGAGTAGGCAGCCATATGCATCAATTGACTGAGCAAGTGACCAAATGTATGAATGAATACAACTTATTTAAAAACTTATCAATAGCTCAGGTGATGGAAATCCAACTGACAGATGATATAAGACACACTGGCATGCTGAACAGGCTTGTGCCCACTTTACTTTTTTATGAGTGGAAAAGTAGTGTGATTTCTAATAATGTATCAAAAGTCACATAGGTACATGTAGGTCATGGATAGACATTTGATGCTAAACCATATTATGTCTTAAGTGTCATACAAATTGCATCTTTAGAATCAAATTTTTTACAAGAAAAGGGAAACAGCAAAGTATCAGAAGCTGTTTCAGTATTAAAAATATATTAGTTTGCAATAGTTCCTAAAAAATTACCTTCAATGCCAAGGCAAACATAACTTACATTTTTTAAATGCCCTAAATTACACAAAATTGACTTTTCCTTAATAAAACTGGATTTATTTCTACAAAATTGGATTAAATATTTTTTCCTCAGGAATAATATTCTGCATTTCCCATATTTACATGGCCTTATTAGCTATTGAAAGCAAATTTGGTGCAGGTTTTTTTTTTAATTTGATTTATATGCCACCCTTCTCCGGAGACTCAGGGTGGCTTACAATGTGCTAAGCAATAGCCTTCATTCTTTTGTATATTTATACAAAGTCAGCTTATTGACCCCATAACTGGGTCCTCAATTTATCTACCTTAGAAAGGATGGAAGGCTGAGTCAACCTTGAGCCTTGGCGAGATTCGAACCTGCAGTAATTGCAGGCAGCTGGTCTTAATAACAGGGTGCTTTAGACCACTGTACTAAAAGGTTCTTTTATTAAGTATTAAGGCAACAGGCTAGAAATTGGGAGATCGTGAGTTCCAGTCCCACCTTAGGCATACTACCATGAGCCAGTAGCTTTCCCTCAATCCTAGTAAGAAAGAAAAAAAATCACCGTCAAAAAAATATATTTGTCTAGGTAGGCTCCAAGAATTGGATACAAAGGAAGGGTAAAATATCCATAGTAATAAGTATGCAACCCATAAAATAAGCTGTACTATTCATCTCTTCTTGAAAGCCATTATGCAAACTACAGCACGGAAAAACAATTGGTCTCTGGATAAAATGTGCTTGACTACTGATGTTACCAAAAAGAGTAGAGAAGATTATGGTCATCCACCAAGAGAAGGTGCATATATTTTTGGACTTTACATGGAAGGTAAGTTTATTAAAATTCTGTATTAGCTATGATCTAATTAGAGGACCCACCTGTAAAAACTGATCAATATCAGACATGTCAAAAAGAAATACCAGTATATTTTATTGAATCAGTGAAAAGTGTAACAAGCTTTCTGATTACAAGCAGTCCTGGACTTATGATCACAATAGGGACCAGACCATCCCAATTTAATTAATTAAGCCAAGCCAATTCTTTATGAACTTGCTTGCTGTATCATTAAGCAACACACTGTGGTCATTAAGTGAATCACATAGCTGTTAAGCAAATCTGGCTTCCCCCATTAACTATGCTTAATGCCATTCTCACCTGACTCCTTGGTTTACCGAGGAGCTGAGGGAAATGAAGTGCCGGAAAAGATGCCTAGAGAGTAGTTGGAGGGCTAGTCTTTCTGAATCGGATCGGACACTGGTAAGATCTCATATTAAGAATTACCTAGTGGCGATAAAAGCAGCAAAATGTACCCATTTTGCTGCTCTTATTGCATCATCAGATAATCGCCCGGCCACCCTGTTTAGGGTGACCCGCTCCCTGCTCCACCAGGAAGTGCGGGAGGACCCCTTGGAGGGAAGAGCCGAGGATTTTGTTCAATATCTGCATGACAAAATCACTCAGATTCGGGAAAGTCTGGACTCCGACTGGGTAGGTCCAGCGAGGGTGACAGAGGCAGGTCTTGAGAATGTTATCTGGGACGAGTTTGATCCTGTGACCCTAGATGACATGGACAGGATTCTGGGTAGATTGAACGTGACCACGTTTGTTGGACCCGTGTCCCTCTTGGTTAGTACTGGATTCCCAGGAGGTGACGCGAGGCTGGCTCCAGGGGATTATAAATGCTTCATTGGGTGCCTTCCCCGCCACCTTGAAGGAGGTGGTGGTGAGGCCTCTCCTCAAGAAGCCTTCCCTGGACCCGGCAGTATTGGCTAATTATCGTCCAGTCTCCAACCTTCGCTTTGTTGCGAAGGTTGTTGAGAGTGTGGTTGCGCGACAGCTTCCCCAGTACCTGGATGAAACGTCGTATCTAGATCCATTCCAGTTGGGTTTCAGGCCTGGGTACAGAATGGAAACGGCATTGGTCGCGTTAGTTGATGATCTCTGGCGGGCTCGGGACAGGGGTTGCTCCTCTGTCTTGGTCCTGTTAGATCTCTCAGCGGCTTTTGATACCATCGACCATGGTATCATGCTGCACCGGTTGGAAGAGTTGGGGGTGGGAGGCACCGTACTACGGTGGTTCTCCTCCTTTCTCTCCGACCGGTCGCAGTCTATGTTGACAGGGGGCAGCGGTTGACCCCGAGGCCCCTCATATGTGGGGTGCCGCAGGGATCGGTCCTCTCGCCCCTTTTATTCAACATTTATGTAAAGCCGCTGGGCGAGATCATCCATAGGTTTCGGGGTGAAGTACCATCAGTATGCTGACGACACCCAGCTGTACATCTCCACCCCGGACCACCCCAACGATGCCCTTGAAGTGATGTCCCGGTGCCTGGAGGCCGTACGGATCTGTATGGGGAGGAACAGACTCAGGCTCAACCCATCCAAGACTGAGTGGCTGTGGTTTCCGACGTCCCGATATAGTCAGCTGGTGCCATCGCTGACTATTGGGGGCGAATCATTGGCCCCCACGGAAAGGGCTCGCAACTTGGGCGTCCTCCTGGATTCACGGCTGTCTTTAGAAGAGCACTTGACGGCCGTGACCGGATTTTTCATCAGGCCCGCCTGATCCACCAGTTGCGTCCTTTTCTAGATCGGGACTTCCTACACACAGTCACTCATGCCCTCGTCACCTCTCGTCTGGACTATTGTAACGCTCTCTACATGGGGCTCCCCTTGAGGTGCACTCGGAGGCTCCAACTGGCGCAGAGTGCGGCCACGCGGGTGGTTATGGGAGCAATGTAGAGCTCCCATGTAACACCTCTCATGCGCAAGCTGCACTGGCTCCCGGTGGTCTTCCGAGTGCGCTTCAAGGTTCTGGTTATCACCTTTAAAGCGCTCCATGGCTTAGGACCTGGTTATCTACGGGACCGCCTGCTACCACCAATAGCCTCCCACCGGCCAGTACGCTCCCATAGAGAGGGGCTCCTCCAGGTGCCGTCGGCCAAACAATGTCAACTGGCGGCCCCTAGGGGGAGAGTCTTCTCTGTGGGGGCACCTACGATCTGGAACGAGCTCCCCCCGGAGATACGGAGGATCCTGGATCTGCGCACCTTGCATCACGCGCTTAAAACTTTATTTCATCAAGCTGGCCTGGCCTAAATCTTCTCCCCTTTTAAATATAAATTTTAAATATAAATTTTAATCTGTTTTAAATTATGGGGTATTTTAAATTCAGCCAAATTATTTAATTCGTTTTTAATCTATTTTAAATTTTTGTACTTATGTGTTTTATCTTGTGGCTGTTCACCGCCCTGAGTCCTTCAGGAGGAGGGCAGTATAGAAATTTAATAAAATAAATAAATAAAATAAATATGCTTGTAAGAAGTCCCCCTGGGAAGGTTATAAAGGATAACGTGACTCTGGGACTAGGCAACAACTGTAAATACATGTCAGTTTGCCAAGCACTTTAATTTTGATCATGTGACTTGCAGGGAAGTCATAAGTGTGAGGATCATAATGTCACTTTTTTCAGCACCATCCTTATTTTGAATTGTTAAACAAATGGTCATTAGCCAAAGACTATACCTGCATTTTTTAAAAAAAAAAATGATGTTCACTATATAATAATATGAAATGAAGCACAGTATTCTGTACTTGCTGCTAAAATTTTGAAATGTATGTTATCTTTTCAACAGCAAGTCCCATTATTTATAAAAAGAATACAGAATTAATATCAATAGGATTTCAGGCATACAACAAAGCACATGAATTGTGATTAATATTCTACCTAGCTAACTACACACTTTTGCCCTGCAGAAATTAAAATGTGTATTTCTTGGTTGCAGGAGCAAGATGGGACATTCAAGCAGGAGTTGTAGCTGAAGCTCGTTTGAAGGACCTGACTCCGATGCTGCCAGTCATCTTTGCCAGAGCAATTCCGGTAGAGAGGCAAGAAACCAAGCACATTTACAAATGTCCAGTTTATAAAACTAAGCTTAGAGGACCCACCTACACATGGACTTTTAACTTAAAAACTAAAGAAAGGCCATCCAAATGGGTGCTTGCAGGGGTAGCCTTGCTTTTGGAAGTTTAGCAAAATACTTGCGGGCACACGTTTTTCTTACTTACAACAAGGTATTCACACATTAAATCATGTATTTGAAATGACCACAGACAACCTTCAAGATAATGCTTTTATTGAATACTTGTTTAATGCAACATATATATTTACATTACTGCACATAGAAACAGTACATATGTACAAGTGAACATGCAAAGGATTAAGTCACTGAATCATACATGTTACATATGTAATATGCAGATAAACCTTTGGTTCAGCCCTCTTCACCTGAGGGAATAACATTTATAAATGGCACATATGGCCTCCACCCAGACAGGACTTATATGTATGCTGTAAGACCAATGCAAGTTATTTTTAAAGTCACTTGTATGTTCTGTTTTGCATAGCAAAAGCAAAAAGTAAGTAAATAATATAGCTGTAAGCAAAAACTTAAAGTATCTTAATTATAGCCAGAGAATAAAATATGTTAACTATGGTAACTACTTTAACTGGAGTGCAAAAATATAGAAAACTACAATTTTGTAGGAAAAGCATATAGAACGCTTAACTCTGCTGCCACCAAGTGACCTTCTGTATTTTTGCACCCTATAGTTAACCCTAAAAAAAACAACCCTATTGAGAAATATGCAGTTTTCAGTTGGTAAAAATTCAACTTGGCTGAATTATGCCCTTCCAATTTTAAACAATATTGACCTTTGTAGATTTTTTCTGCATGTAAAGTAGAATAAACAGTGATTTGGACTTCTTTTTTTCAGAAGTTTAAAGTTTGGTTCAAATTACAAAGTCAATTTACTATTTTTAAAATTTTCCATTATTATTACTAAATATGTTACTATTAATATTTCTAAATATTTTATAATTTTATTTCTAAACTAAGTCTATAAAGAAAATTATTTTTAAACAGTAGATCATTTTATTATATGCAGGAAAATATTGTTGTTCCCAATATTAAAAGCCTTTTTCCTTAGAAATATTTAATAAATCAAAAGTGATTATTCCACATTTCTGAAATTATTTAAACATAATGATTATAAATGAAAGTTCAAGATTTAAATTTTTAAGTAAATATAGTAAATACATAAATCACCAAAATCAGAATTTGCACAGATGTCTCGAGTATTTTCATTTCCATTAATGACGCATTGGCATGCTGCAATAAAGAAGAAAAAACAAAACATTTAGAGTTTAAGAAAGAGAATGTAACTATTATAAACTCTATTTCAAAGAGCTATAATCCCACCAATTGTATTGTTCCAGATTCCAAATGTAAATAGTAAGTCAATGACCTTTGTAAGAAAAAAGCAAAATCATTAAATGCATTCACAAAATTATTTTTCAAAATTAAAAGTCTCTTAATTTTTCGAAACTATTGGACAGGATGTTAGAATATTTAGAAGGAACATTTTATTAAGACTCAGAGACCATATCTCACTTTCTTTAAGACTCATTGAACTTCTTACTCTTCACTGTTCATAGGCTTTAAAACTAGCTTAACCCCGCAAATTATTATTAGACAAGTGTATTCTCAGGAAATGTAAATTACCCTGGCATGGAAGGAAAGAAATTTCTTAATTCCTTATAGGGGATGATATAGAGGATGTAATTGGATGACTGGGAAAGGAGAAGCTGATTGCGACGTATATTAATCTGGGCTGGAAGGTGCCACCACCCACCTAACAGCTTGCTGTCATTGCTCTTGGATAAAGAACTTAACTTCATGCAGCTGCCTGGTGGGTTTTCTTTTTTTATCTCAGTTCAGAATGGACTAAGTAAGGAATATAAATATTCCAACAAGCATATAAAGTAATCATAAATTCAAATAAGCAAAATTATTACTTGTGGAACTGCATGACTGCAGACTTCGTGAAAAATCTGTATCAACACAAACTCAAACTCACTCTCTGAGCCCAGCCTACCCCAAAAGTTTAGCATGGGGGGGGGGAAATGAGAGGAGCAGTAGGTATGCCACCCTGAAGAAAAGATGGAATATAAAACTAAATAAATAAAAATAAAATAAACATAGCAAGTTAGACTGTTACATAGGGTGATTTCTTATAATTGACAATATTGGAAATACTTCTGATGCAAATCACCCTATAAAGGTTTAGGTATAAGCTTACCTTTCAAGGTACTCCTTTACATTGCTATAACCATAAAGCTTTGCCAAGTGGATAAGTGTTCCCGTGGCACAGTAACCATCACGTTTGCGACAGTAGCTGCAGTTACATTCTCTACGGCAAGGAGGGCACAACCACTCCTTAAAAGTGGGAGAAGAGTATTAGTTCACCTTATAAGTAATATGTTATCACCTAAGCATGGAAACCACAAAGTTAGCGGCTGCATAAAGACACAGTGTTGCATGCTTCTGAAGTCATGTATAATAAAAATAAAACAATCAGATCACCAATAATTTCATTGTTATCTCCCATTTCATTATTCCACAATTCAAGCAACTAGAAACTTACTGGATTCAGAAGTGCTACTTTCACATCTTCTCCATAGCGGTTACGGAGACATGGTCCACAGAACTGTCCCCGCACACCGACACAGTCTTCATTATGACAGATGGTTTTTGTATCAATTGTCTTTTGGCGGCACTGATGGCATGTGGTTCCCTAATAGTGGGACAAATGATAATATTATTTTTAGAAAGCCACTTCCGATACATATGAAGATAAATATGGTGCTTTTCATCAACCTATTCCTATTATTCTGATAAAGAATTTAACAAATTACTATTATCCAAAAACACAGATAATTATACATTTTTATTGCTGGAATATTAAGAAGCTTTTTTCACAACTCCCAATACAAATACATGTTTCAAACAAGTCAAGATGAATTAGCTAATACATTGAACTGGAATGGAAAACCAATTTATAAATGGAATTTGAAAAGCCTGCTACTGTATTGGTTCTACAAAGCTGTAGCAATATTTCAGGTTTTACAAGACAGCAATACTAAAACCAGCCCAAACTTAATCTAATGCTCACAGTCATTTTATTCTGGAGAGATAACTATTATGAAAAATTAGCATTCTAAGTAATTCCTTCCCCCCCTCCCAAAAAAAATTTTTTTTTTTGCTTAAATTCCTTATTTACTTCTGTTTTGAAGCAGGCAGTTCTGCTAATACCTTGACAAGATAAATAATTTATTGGTAGTTATTTTACTGTCTGTGTTCTAGGAATTGTCAGTATAATTATAGACCGTAATTAAAATATTAAATACTTCACCTTACACTATGACAGTAGGGAAGATTAACCATGTTCATGGGAAAGTGAAAGAACAAGTAAGTCAACCAGTATAAATAATACTGTGGCATCTGGATCATTATATAAATGTAAAGATACCTCAAGAACATTGTGTACATAAAGAGGTTAAAAAACTGATTTGATCTAAAATATTGCATTCAAGTCAATGTATGTCAAACTAAGCAAATTTATAAAGAAAACAACCTACCCAAATCTTATGGTGGATTTTTTCTTTATTGGTAAATGCAACTTGTTCTAAGTCTTCATTTGTTATAACAACAGATCTAAGTCCTGTAACTCTGGTGATTTTTCTTTTTTTCGGTGCTCCTAAAATATGCTATAAGAGAAATTCATCTCTAAATCAAATGCAGCTTCAAACTCTATATTCAAGTGGACTTGCAGTCTAATAGATTACCCACTAAAATATTTCTATTTTATATAATGTTTATGCTTGTTTTGAGAGTAAGTCAATTTTAAAGAATTATTTGGTACAATAAAATCATCTATTATATTTAATTATAAATTGTTTCTTGAATCATAAAGTTTAGGTTTCATTAATTTACTATACATTTATTATTTTTATAAGAGTAGCTTCTCCCTGTTTTCTTCCTTGACCTATTTTTTCTGAAAATGTAATTCTCCTCCTCTAAATGACTGAATACTTATCAATAATTGCAGCACAAAGGATGAGAAAATATTGCAAAAAAATTATTTTATGAAACTTATGAAATTGTAAATGGAAAAATTAAATGCAATTCATTTGTACTTTGTGCTTTTTATAGATTGTTCTCCTGCTAAATCAAAAAATTCATTCTGTTTACTTTTATAACTCACCCATTTAAATCCTGGCATGGTTAGCACATTTTAAATGGAAAAATCTGAAAATAGCATATTCAAATTTCCAGAGGCAATTTAGTGAAATTGCTTCTGGATCAGAATAGGCAATGTGTCTTCCTCAATATATTTTGAACTATCCTTAATCTTCAAATGGTCCACCGAGTTTACCAGTTTAATCCAAAGTCTATTGTAGTCAAAATATTGTGATTGGAAAGAGCATGTAAGCCCAGCAATCAATCGACTATAACCCACAAGATGTGCTACTCAATACCAGGCCCAGGCTAGGGGTGACAAGCTCGTGGCTCACGGGCCAGCTGCATTATGCACTGGCCATGCCCATCCCCATTTTAGCGAAGGGGGGTAAGTCACGATACATCACATGACGACGCAATGACGCAAGTTTGATTCCCTGCACTAGGCTATTCACTTAAACGTTTGGCTCATGCTTGATAAGTTCCATCCTTGCTACTTGCTAATTACTCTGTTAAAATAAATCCAAAACATAATTTTGATATGTACCTCATTTAGTTTTCTCTTCATTAAGGTATGATAAGTTTCATTATCAACCCATTGCATAGGTGAGTTTCTTTCCACAGCAAAGTTTTCTGGGGGACGAGCATTCCTGATTGGGTTAGTTCGACGCTGTATAGGGCCTCTTGAAGATCTTTTCCTTGGTGCTTTCTTTCGTTTCTAAAACAAAAGAGGGAGAGACATTTTCTTTATGAATATGTAGCCTGAAGCAATAGCTTATCATGGTCACCTTGTTTAATCCACTTCAAAAAAAACAAATTCAAATTACCTTTTATGGCACACTGCTAATCCCTACACAATTTGGGAGAGTATGTAACAAGAACAGATACATATTTGGACAAAATTAGTGGAAAGTTTGGAAATAATTTCTACCAACATTAATTTCAGAATTTTTGTCCTAAGAGAGCAAGTTTCCAAAGGAACATGAAACATAGACCTACCATTTTCCTTGTTTTGCTGTACTTAGATTAAGTATTATTATTAGGCAACTAGAACATTCTACAACATATTTCTTTACATATATTGTGTATAGTTCACAGGTTGCAGTATATCCACATCAAAAGAATACTGTCTAAAGGCTATAGTGTTAGATAAATAGTTACTGAATTGGTCAAAGACATGCACAAAATTGTGAAAAACTAATTTTGGTTCCTTCAGTTAGATATTTTGCATGTCTTCCTAAACAGTATATGTACATTTTGAAAGCTTTTGATAAAAGAAAAATTCTGCAAATGCAAGAGTAGGGAGCTAATCCTTTCTGAGTCAAGTCTGACTGAAAGAAAAAGTCATAATTTTATGACTTTATTGTCATACTTGGTTCAAATAAAAAAAATTTTTAAAAAAACCATAGCAAATAATATTGTACCCCTGCAAAAATTAGTGATATATACTCAATCTTAAAAATGCAAAATAATTTTTTGTAAAAGAAAATTTATTCATACTTACAATTGAGGAAGGAGTATGTATTTCGATTGAGGGAGGTGCATCATCTAGTTCTGCTAGTAACTGTGCAAGCTGAAATGGGAAAATGAAATTGATTTTCTCTATAAATCAAATAGTTCTTAATGATAATCTTATCTATATACTATTTCATGATGCATTTTTAAAAATATAGATCTTCACATTTTTAGAATAATTTTAGTAATGTATCATATAGTTTAAAATTGCACTAATATGATTAGTTTCACTGTTTAAAATATTACAACAAAAGTTTGGAGTTAATAATAAACTTATTCATATTTCAAAAGTTATGGAAGCAATTACTTCATGTACTTAAGCCACGTTAGCAGGCTTTATCCTTCATTTCAAAGGGTAAGATAACAAATTCAAAGCACACTATCCTTTTTACACTGGTACAATAGTTTAAAATTTATTAAGTAGCAATATATGATTATACGCAACTATAAGTATTGATAAACATAACTGTTCCAAGCCTTTTTCATCCAATGAATGAGGAGGAGAGGCGGTATGAAAACAGAGAGCCCACTAAATTTTGGCATCAGCCTTATCTACTGCAGGTATGAAATTCAAGGGAAATACTTGTAATGTATAAGCAGAATTTCATTGAAAAACTTTGGGCATCATTTTTTTTAGTCATATTAAGCTTCCAGCATTCAAACTGGTACTAAGTGATATAGTATTAAAATAATAATCCTCAAGTTTTCCTTGAGTGCAACCACAAGAACAAATAAATAGTTAATATGAAATTCAAACCCAAACAAAATGGTGACAGTTAGAACTACAATAATGCATAAGGCTTGTTAAGTTAGATTTGAAAATAATTTGTTCCTACTAATCCAGTGATTGGTGTCCATCTTTGGATCCTTCACTAAAATCCAATTAATTTGCCTTTGTTAGATACAAAAATATGTTTGATAAAATAAAAGGCAATTAGAATTATATGTGTGACAACTCATTTCTTTGTTTTCTTGACTATTAATGCCATCTAAGAATGTTGAATTAGTTCTCACCACAGCTTTATTTTCTTTTATATTCTGATCTCTCTTCAAAAGTACATTAGAGTTTTCATCTGGTGTCTCGTCTGCCTCAGATTCAGAAGAAGTATCTGGATATGCATTTCTCCCATTTATAAAAGACTTTTTAGCTGATTTGTTAGTAAGCTGTAATACCCCCCGAGTTTTGAATTTTTTCTTCTTATGAGTTGACTCAGTTTCCATTTCTTCTTCATTTTCTTCTTCCTCCATTAAAGATGGGTTATTGTCTCGGTCTAATTCCATTGCCTAAAAAAGAATGAATAAATAACCTATGTTACATACAATATGTATGAAAAAGCTAATATTTTATGTCCCTTACCTACACCAATCATATTAAAAGGTATCTTTTATAAATATCTTGATTTTTAGTTAAGTAGATTTACAATGATCTGGTTTGTAATCAGTAATTTCAGATGAATTGTTCAAGTTGGCTTGGTACACAGAAAAAGAGTAAAAGACAGATGGCCAGGATCTACATTAGACAACAGAAAATATAATAGTAAAATATTTTCAAATATAGATCCAAATAAGAACCAGCTTACTGTGACAACTAATCAATTAATTCAAATATTCATTTATCTGAAATACTGTAACAAAAAATGCACTGCAGAAATTACAATGGTTATGTAGAGAATAGCTTTAAGTCCATAATCATACACAGCACTATTAAACATTATTAGTAAAAAGTATTGGATCAGGCAATAAAATGCAACTGCATATTCATTGGAAGAACACTCCATAAAGAAATAGAAATAGAACCTACAACTACAAAAAGAAGAAAAATGTACTCTACTTCAGGTTTTTCACTTGATTCTACTATATTTTGGAAAGCAATTATATAAGAAAAATAATCAAGTTGCAATTTAAATCATGAACTTCACAAGGAATTTTATTTACTGGATGAAAATTCTGCATGTTCCCCTACCATTCTCGATGTTCCAGGCAAGTTCTCATTCCTATCTTCCAATGACAATGTTTTCATGGGAATATCAAGTTCAAAACCAAGAAAATCTTCTTCATCACTTGGGGCAGCAAATATTTCAGCCAATTGCAGCATCTATCCAATTCATAAAAATATAAAATAGTCAGCTTGGAAAAATAATCATTTTGTACTATGAATACTACCACGATGTTAATTTTCTACTCCATTCTATTCCTTAAGTAACACCCAGAAAAACTAATAAACCAATGGAGAGAAGATGCTAGGCAGGTTGATTCAGGTTGCAAATCAGTAGATTAGTAATAAAGAAACAAAATTCAAAAATAACAGATTTAGAAAGACTGCACATATAAGCAACAAATAGTTTATTAATTACCTAAAGATAGGGCAGTAAATATAAAAGACAAATGTAATCTAGCATATAGAGCACAGGTGTCAAACTCGCAGCATCACATTGCCATCACGTGACATATTACGATGTTTTTTCCCTTCACAGAACTGAGGTGGGCGTGGCCTTTGTGTGTCACATCTGGCCCCCAGACCGTCAGTTTAACACCCCTGATATAGAATATTCTTACATTTAAGACCATCATACATTATTAATGTAAGTCCAAATCTACCCAAAAATAGACAATCCCTTCCGCCAAAATAAAACTTATTATAGGACAATTAAGGAGCAACACTACAAGTAAGACATCTTAGTGAAATAAATTTACTAGTTGTTTGCACAGAGCTGTAAGTAGAAGTTGACAAGCATGGTTGGACTCAGCAACAGTTTAGTGGCATTTCAGCCCAGGACATTATATATCTGCTGTGACAGTAATTTTCTCCAGGGCTAATAGGTACATAGCCAAAACAATGGACATAATTACCAAAACTTAACATTATCTGGAAAGTTAGAAGATCTGAGAGAGGGAAATACATTAAATATATAACTCCTAAAAAAAAAAAATAAACCCACAGGATTCAGCATGTTCAGTGACAAAAACTGTTTGGTGGAATGCACTGAACAGAAGCATGCCATGGAAAGATGGAAGAAACTTCCTTTGACAGAATCAATGTGATGGTCCTCTGAAGTTAATATTGTCTGGCCACATCTCTCTAGAATTTCAGATCACAAATCTTTTTTGCCTAACTAAAAATACCAGGAATTGAATCATGTGCTATAAGAACTTTTCCCTAATATATAAGCCAAGATTGTTCTATACCAGGGGGGTTAAACTCAAGGCCCAGGGGACAGATCCAGCTTGCAGGGTGCTTAGATCTGGCCCACAGGGCTGCCCTGGAAACAGCGAAGGACCCTGGCCTGTGGTACCTCTGCCAGTGAAAACAGATGGTCCTCTCGAGCAGGTGGCCCTCCTGAGCTCCGTTTTCACTGGCAGAAGGTTGCCGGAGGCCACTGCAGCAAAAATGGAGCTTGGGAGCCCATTTTCACTGGCAGAGCACTCAGGCCACCACAGGCACCCTCAACACGAGTGATGTTGAGCTGGCCACACCCATCCAGGTCCCCCAAAGTCAAACACAACCCTGATGTGGCTCTCAATGAAATTGAGTTTGACACCCATGTTCTATACAAGTTTTTCTCTATTATAATATGAAGTTTTATAGGTTTTAACAATTTGACAGACTATGTAATCTACTTACAATGAATAATTGGCTTCCAAGAAAAAAATCTTATTAATTCTTACCTTACTGTATAGTTGAGCTAGCAACTGCTGTGATCGTTATATGCTGAACTAATTTTGTCTTTGCATTTGCACTAGAAAACTCATTACAGAGTTGTAATTAATTATTAAAGAAAGGTGCGTTCTCCAGTGAAGTACATTTTCAATTTCTGTGTAATGGATAGTGGTGATGAGAGTGAAATTCAAAAAACATATTGGAGTCCATTCTCCTTACTTTGTTCTGATTTTAAGAATTATATTCAGGAGTTTTAGTGCAGCAAAATAACTTAATTTAAATATGAACTATTCAATACATAACAGGTGTACAGTTAACAACTTTTATTGAGAACATAATAGTGGTGCATTATGTTCTCCATAAAAGAAAGAATCCTTGCTACAAGCACTCTTTTCTTCCATCTACTAAAGTTTTTTTTGCAATTCCATTTTAGCAGTTTGCGCACAATGTCTAATTGGCTGACTATATCCTTTTAAACAAACAGTTGAATCCCCCTCCCTTCTCCCCATGAGTGTTTTTGGCTAACCTATAGTTTAAGATAAGAATTTATCCATTTGACACACTTATCCAAGTCACTGTCTTTCAATTATTAGATTGGACATCTGTCTTAATTCAGGGCATGAGACCAGTGGCATCACAACCAGAGATCTAAGGTCTATTCACCACCCTTCTCTGCCTAGCCTTCCATTGTGTAGAAGATCCTTGCAAGGCCATGTGAAATGCCCATTTGTATCATACAATCAATTCATGAAGGTCTATCTTAGAAACCCCACGGTGGCAATAATACTCTTCTAACTGTTTTCTAGCAACCGGATTAAGTAGCATTCAACTATCAAGAACCCAAAAGGAATCCCAATTTTATTTCTAGATAAATTAGGGAAATGAATAAAATTACCTTTTCCATCACCTTGGCTAAGAGCAAAAAGCAATCCCACGTTTTTCTTTTCAGAAGAAGGAAAAGCTGGATCCTAAACAGGCAAAAAAAAAAAAAAAAAAAGGAGCGAAGAAACAGCAAGACTTCAGTTAGCACAGCTGAGTTGCCCAAACTTGCAGGTACCTCTAATATTTTTTGTTCAAATACTCAGAATTTCTTTAATAAGGCAGAAGATATTTAATAATATTTATTATTCAGTCACTAATAGGCAACCTGATATCCTCTTAATAGGTTGTACTAATAATTACCTCAATCCCCGCTAATGCTTAAGGTAATGTTTCTCAACCAATGTGCTTTCTAATTTTCAGTTTGTACAAATTTCAATGGTAGTTTAACTTTAGCTGGGTACCTGGGAGAATTCAAACACCTGAAGACTTACCCCCAATTAGAAATGATTGGGTTAAGGAGTGGCGTATCTAGGAGCGCAACAATTCGCATCATCAAAATACTGTTTCTTTAAGCTAAAAGAATGGAGTCACGGCTTCTTCTGGCCACCTTTGCAGTTACAGTATCTGTAATGCGAAAATATTTTATAGGCACCAGGTTGCCTATCCCAGTTTTACAGCTGTATTGATATCTAGCCAGTATGTAACCACTGTTTCCCTACCAGAAAGTCTCCCTCCTGCGTTATGAAACGCAACTTATTCCGTGGACGCGAATTTGCGATCCCGAAACAAACTTTCTCTAAAGTATTATTTCTTTTCGGAAGACGATCCAAGAAGGGGTGACGGGTGCGCAGTAAGGTGACCATTCCCGTACTCTTGAGAAGATTGAAATGGGCTAACTTTTCTGGGTGCAAATAGAAGCTTCGCGAGAGCTAGTCGCTCCAATCGCAGCCGATTGAAAAGCGCGCTCTGTGGTGTGTTCTCCTCCCACTCTCATTGAGAGAGTTTGGAAAAGAACAGGGAGAAAGACCAATTCTTTGCCACCGTCGCCTCCAGCATCCCTTCCCCCTTTCCCCAAATAAAGCTGCAATATCGATCTACCTACCGCCGGGCGCAAGACAGGCGGGCAAGCCTGAAGTGAAGACGGTGGATAAAGGGGCGGTGCCCAGGGTGAAGCCCAGTGGAGTGGGCTGCGGAGTGCGCCTGGTTCTACCGGTCGCGAGCACACGTGATGGGCCTCAAGGCGGAGATAGCCGGGCGGCTTCAGCCACGGAGGTGGGATGGGAGGGATAGCTGGTGAGAAGTCCTCTCCCAAGAAAAGCGATACCTCCCCAGGGGTACAAGTCTCTTTTAAGTCCAGCCGGTCTAACATTGATTTAGATCTTAAATAATGTGTCTTTCTTTTTGATCAACACCACATTGTTTCGGGGTATCTGACGGGCGCCGTTAAAAATAAAATTTTAAGTTATACCAAGTCCCAGAAAGGATTTACTTTGCTTCGGGGCGGACCAAGAAGATGCTGTGGGTTGCACATATAAACGCAGGTACTTCTTAGAAAGAAATGCTAGTAATTAAACAAATCTCTAAAATTCAGTGAAGAGAACCAAACCTCAGTTACCAACCTCAAATACCAAATTAGATGTAAGAATTATAACATATAAGACATTATACTGCCTAGAATTGCTTTTAGTCATATAAATGGCTATATTAATTTTCTTTCTCTGTATTAATTCATCTATACGTCATTGACTTACCTGGATTGCTGTTGAAAAGAGTGTTGGAATATTTTATTCCTTACTCAGTTGTTCTGAGCTAAGAAAAAAAAAAACAGTGCATGAAATTTAAGAATTATTGTAAGTTCTTTACCATTTATCCCAAGCCAATAAATCCTTTCCGAAAGGACCTTAATTACCCATCTCAATTCTGCCTTGAGTTCACAAGCTTTTGGATCCACCTGAAGACTTTCTGATTACTGGTCCTCCGTGAACTTTCTTCTTTCTGAGCTGTTCCCTTAACAATTTAAAGATATAATTTGCTCAGTTATAGTTCAATCACACAACCTTTCACTGCCCTATTGAAGCACACGGATCTCACTGGTCCCCCTTGCTATTCAGGGTTCTCTGATCATCACCAATAAGGCTAGCAGAGATCTGAGGGTGGCTGAAACTAGTAGACACACAGCTTGGTCAATAGGTGGGTTTTATCAAAGAGTATCACACACACTCACAATCACTGGGCATAAAAAGAAGAGAAAAAATAAGATACTTACCAATGATGAAATGACTTAATTTGGGCAACTACCTCAAGACTATAAATTCCCTTTACTACTTTCCAGGTCAAATTATCAGAAAGACACCCTTTGAGTAAATGGCAGGGTGTGACTATCATGGAAGTCAGCCGTCCAGCTGAGCTCATTGCTACCTGGCACACCAATACTGTTGGAATAATTTTTTCCTTACCTAGATTGTCCTCAACCAGGTTGAGTTTTTTAAGGGGAAAAAAGGCAGGCAGCTATCTGAAGAAGTTCTTGATTTTCCTCCAAGAGCAACTGCAAAGACTTCTTCCTACCAGCACCGCTTATATACATTGCAATGAGTCCCTCCTTCTCAACACCACTCTCTTACCCATTCGCCCAAGTCCATCACCACATATCCCATATAAGGAAGTTTGCTCTTCCTATAACGTGGTCTCTTAAGTTTTTACAGAATACATTTTCTAACGAAAAGCAATCCTTGGAAAGTACATGTTATCTGAATTGTCTGGGTCAGCTACTTTCAAGACCTATGAACATGAAGAGAGTGAAGGCCAACAATTCTTAAAGGAAACAAAACAAGGCATGGTTTCTGAGCCTTAATAAAAATCTAAATGCTCAAATAAAATATTCTTTCCAAATCCCAGAGGTGTTTTTTCAAGGGGCAACTGGATTTTCTAAAAAACTTCTTAGATGAGAAGCGAAATGTCTTCAAAGAAAAACCAGAAAGTCCAGTTGCCTCTTGAAAGAACACATTTGGAACAACCATGACCTGGATGACTGAGAAACTCCATAGACATTCTTTCCAAATATTCTCTTGCATGATTGAGGAGAAGACAATAGATAAAATCCATACATACCTCCAGAGAGATGGCCACCTGCATATGGCCTCCACTGGCCATTTGAAAGCCACCCTTGGCTTCACCAGGTCTACATATGACCTTCCCAGCCTCCTTACCTCTCATGGCACTCCTGCATGCCTACCTGGTACTGTCCCCTCTTCCTACTTAATGATCTGTGCATCCTGGGGTTATGACCCCAGCAATCAGGAGTTTTGGGATTATAGTTGATAATAAGCAATATGTGGCCCTGTGATGATTTAGTTTATGCCTGCATCACTTAGTGACAGCAATCCTGATCTCAATTACCATCGTAACCCAAGAATTACCTCTACACAAACCTGCCCATCACATAATGATCATAATTCACAAATTCTATAAGAAACTGTATACTTCCTATTTACACTAGGAAGCAGAATATTGGCAGCAAGGTCTTTAACATATAATCAATGCCTTCTGCCATTTGTGTCATGTTGGAATATGAATGCTTTTGAAATTAAGAAATTAGATTTCTACATTCTCAGTAAATTTGGCATGGGTAAATTTCTGTTCTTCCTTAAAGGTCAAGAGTGAATCTATCTCAAGAATTGTTAACTCTCCTTTTAAGAATTACATATAATCCCAAAGGCTATTTCATCCTACTCTTCTCACCTCTATTTTCTTCTAGTTAAACTTTATAATGTGCAGTTTCATGGTTTTTATAACATAACTCTCATCCCTCAGTATTTCCTTTTACCATGTTTCATGGTTAAAATGCTTCTTTTTTTAAATTTCATAAACAAGGTCCTTTGGAATTCATTTGGTTCTAACCTTCCCATCCACTGTATCCCATCCACAGCTGTTCTAACTCTACAACCATAGATTTTCTAGCCATGATTAAATTCTCCCTGCCCGTTTCAAAAATCCCTTTAGATTACTTCAGAATGTCCACTTTAAGACCTAGTGTTATTAGTTTTTCTAAAGATTAATTTGCATCTTTGCATGGGTACTCTGTTCTTCATCTGCCACATAATACATCATATTCAGTGCATTTCATAACTGTTGAGTCTGAAGTAGCCTTTGACTTTGCTCATCACCCTATCAGAGTATTTCTGATGATTGCTCAGATAAGCCCTTTGAATTTAAATCATGCTATGAAATTCATAACCATAATTCTACTTGAGGCTTATGATACACCCTATAATTGGGCTGAGGCACTTTTGAACTGCTGCTTTCTGAGCAGAATAAATGTCTCCATGAAGATATTATTATCTCCTCTAAAAACATATCAAAATCTGATCATTTCTACAGGTTCCTCCTCCTTGTACTATTATAGTGACATGAAATATAATTACACAATAAGGGCATCATCTCCACGTCATGCCCTTACAAATGGAATAAGTGTGCTCTTAATTGACTAAATACAATATTCAAATGTTTTTATTGGCTACATTCTCAAAATAGATCAGTAATATTAAACTAAAACCCAGGTCCATTTTTTTGACATTTCTGCTTTCAATTGTTGTTAATCTGAGTTCCCATTCTAGTAATGGCTAAAAACTCAACTTCCTTCCACATTTCTCCTAGACCTGTCAAGCCTCCACTTTCCCACAGTTCTCAATGAATACTGACATACCTAAGTTAAAAGGATTACTTGATGCTTTACACACTATAATCCTCCTTTTCCCTAGCCCTGAAAATCAGCTAGTAAGCAGAAAAGAATGGCTGGGATCTGTTCTGTAGTTCAAGGTAATCCTTGAATCTCTAAGATATCGTTGCATTCTTAAGATTGTCCTGGAGCCGCACAGTCGCTGTGTTTTTCTTGTTTTCTCTGCTTTTTATTATTTCTTTATAGGATCACAAACTATATTAAATGGTACCTCTTAGGTTATTTCTTATTCTTTATGGATTGTTTATAAACAGCCCCCTTTTCATGTTATTTTCCCTGAAAACATGGTAGTTTATTTTCCAGGGATATACAGAAATATTAAAATGAAAATGTCTCTGATTCTATGGAAAAACACTTTCTACCTTACATTTTATTTAATCATAAAACGGTCCTTGGACTGTAGTGAACAAATAAATGCATTGCTGCTTCACAAAATTATCTGGTCTGCCTATTTAAATTAGACATGGATTGTTTCATAAACCAAAGTTGTCTGGATTCAGACAATGTAACTAAGCTATGAACTATAGTTTATAACTTGAACTATATAGGTTCCACAAAATATTCAGAACCAAATCACCCTGTAACCAGGTTCACTATAGACAAATCACATTATAAACAATCATTCATGCACATAAGACTTTCCTAGAACTATATGATTTTGCTATTTTGTCTGATTCAGCAAATTTTACATGACTAAAGTTAATCAAAATTCTAGTCAACTGTTAATGTTAACTTTTTTATATTGAGGTCCATCCAAGAGTATGTGATTGAATGCCATAAATCTAGAGTCAAGAAGGTTAAGTTTGCAACTGTTTTCTGGGATTTAGAAGTAGAGTCATATCATGACATATCTGCATCAGGGAATCCAGAAGCAATCTTGGGGAAAAAGCTAAGGAAGTAGGCATACATTTTCTATTGATCATATTGAGCACACAAGCTAGCTTACTGATTTCATTTTTGAATTAACTATTAGATGAGGGTGTAGATTACACAACACATTTAGCTATTATGAAAAATGAAAAGTTTTGTATTTAAAGATACCATATCATTTTGTTGCTAATATCTTTTTGATATTAATATATGTCTGCTTGCAAAACATTGTAATTTTGATGAATTTCTGAAAGAGAAGTACTGCAATCCAGTTTTCTTTTTTGTTGTTTTTGACACATTTGATTATACTCTTACATGATTCTGATTTTGGAGAAGGCATCCATATGCTGTTAGGACAACCAAGAGATACAGAAGCATGGGTTAAGCAAGGGACAGGAAAATGCTAGAAAAACAGAGACTGGCACCCCCATGACTCCATGAGTTGTAAGAGAGAGGGAAAAGAAACAAGCACACTTGCAAGATTCTTTTACCATAGTTTGCTTCAATAAATTCTCATCATCCCTCAAAACAATTTTCTAGAATGTCTACCTGTAGAGCTGACAATTAGTCTTTTCACTAGGTCTGCTTGAAAGATTCGAGTCTACCTGTGTAAAATGTATTAAGGAACAGGTTGATATTTCACTTCCAAGTTTAGAGACATTTTATTCTTTTCTTGCTATTTTTCTCAGTTATTTTCTTTCTACTGATTTTTTTATTGTTATTTAAAATGGCCTCCGGATAAACTGGGGAGGTCAAATTAGAACAGAGTACTCCATGTGAAAGAGAAAAGAAACGAGATGGTGAAATTTTGTAAAAGATACAATAGCACCCGTGTGTGTGTGTGTGTGTGTGTAGGAAAAAATATAAATATTTTCTTTTATCTCTTGGGATTTAAATATTTTTTTATTGATATCAGGAAAGTGAAATAAATTTGTCATAGACAAATTACAGTCAAATAGACAGTCATAGACCAGAGACCAGAACAAATAAAAACACTCAGTAAATATCCAATTAAAAATTCTAGAATAAAATAATAAATAACAGATAAAATATTTGATGAAATCCAGTCTATCAATTACACATGGTCTAACTATACTAAAATAACAATCCATAAACTGTGAGGCCCATAGTCAGTACAAGTAGTTGTCGAGTTATGACCACAATTGAGCCCAAAATTTATGTTGCTAACTGAGAAATTTGTTAAGTGAGTTTCACCCCATTTTATAGCTTTTCTCAACCACCTTTGTTAAGTATATTAACTATGGTTCTTAAATTAATAACACTGTTGTTAAATGAATCTGATTTCTCCATTGACTTTGTTTGTCAAAAGGTCTCAAAAGATGATCACATGAACCTGGGACATTGCAATCGTCATAAATGTGAGTCAGTTGTGAAGCACCTGAATGTAGATCACGTGACCATGAGAATACTGCAATGGTCATAAGTGTGAAAAATGGTTATAAATCTTTTTTTAGTGCCTTTGTAACTTTGAACAGTCACTAAATTAACTGTTGTAAGTCGAGGATTATCTATATATTAAAGTTCTTGAAATGTCACATCAAAAGTAAAAGTGTTAGCTTAAAGGATTGATTTAAAGTATTATTCTTTATGTTTTCTGAACTGAATCATGCTATAAATCCCTAAGAACTGTGATTATTCATTGATAGGAACTTCTGAGAATAAACTAGATAAAGTGCATCCTGCAGCCCAGAAATGTTCTTGAATGAAATCAAGGTGGTATTGGGGACAGAACAAAATCTTCCTGGGAAGCATTTAAAAAAACCCACAATTACTAGATCAGTGATGCTGAACATTTAAGACACCATGCCCAAATTGCGCATGTGCTCATGCCCAAACTGAAAGGTGTGCTTGCATGCACGAACATGCACATGTGCTGGCATGCATGCGTGCGTGTGCAGACATGCATGCGTGAACATGCACATGTGTGAACGTGCACAAACACATGCACAGACATGTGCGCATGTGCACCAGAGACCTGAAGACCAGTTGGCTGGCGGAAGGCAGAGAATCCCAACATCAGCAGCGTGGCAAAAGGTAAGATCTTTTTCTTTTGTGAGCTTCTGTTTTGTCATTTGCAATGAAACAGAAGCTCACAAAAGAAACGCCTTGGAGACCTGGGGCCACAGTGCACATGCCAGCAGAGAGGGCTCTGTGTGCTGCCTCTGGCACGCATGCCATAGGTTCGCCATCATGGTACTAGATTCTTGGGTTCCTTTTTCTCTTTGCCAAGAAATCCTACAAATCCTTGCGCATCCTATAAGGGGTAAAACAGCTCAACAACCCCTGTTGAACAGCCTCAGTGGTGCAGCGGACTAAAGTGCTATTAAGTGCTAGCACTTAGCTGCCAGTGCCTGCAATTAGTGCAAGTTCGAATCTCACCAGGCTCAAGATTGACTTAGCCTTCCATCCTTTCGAGGTAGGTAAATTAAGGACCCGGATTGTGAGGATAATAAACCAACTTTGTATAGAACAACACTGCTTGGGAGGGTCGAAAGCCCTAATAAGCAGGTATATACAAAAAAGTATGCAGGCTATTGCTATAATGTATTGTAAGCCACCCTGAGTCTACGGAGAAGGGCGGCATATAAATTGGACTAATAAATAAATAATAAATAATAAACAACTCAGCACCATCTACTGTTGAGACCAATTTACTGCTTGGAGATTTTCTTCCTCTCCATGAATTTGTTCTAGACCTCTAGACCAGTGGTGGGTTTCAAAAAATTTTACTACCGATTCTGTGGGCATGGCTTGGTGGGCATGGCAGGGGAAGGATGCTGTAAAATCTCCATTCCCTCCCTACTCCAGGGGAAGGTTACTGCAAAATCCCCATTCCCTCCTGATCAGCTGGAACTCAGGAGGCAGAGAATAGATAGGGATGGGGCCAGTCAGAGGTGGTATTTACCGGTTTTCCAAACTATTCAAAATTTCCACTATCGGTTCTCCAGAACTGGTCAGAACCTGCTGAAACCCACCTCTGCTCTAGACATAAGCTACCCTTCCCTCCTACCACTTTGCTCCTTTTGTTTTCTAAATATCTTGTGTGAATAAAGATCTTGGAAATTTAAAAGCTTGCAGTGATTATAAAAACTTTCTGTCTAACTGGATATGAATTTTATAAATAAATTGATAAATGACTCATTGGGTGGTCATTACTGTTTAATTCATGCTGCATAAACAGGCAAATTATATTTTTAGTGGATATTTTATTTAAAGCTGATCATTTATTTATGTATTTGTAAACTATGCCTTAAGAAATGGCATAGTTTACATATAATAAATAAATAACCTTTTTCCCTAAAATAAGTCCCCCCTGAAAATAAGCCCTCCCTGAAAATATTTAAACGCATGCGCAGTCGGTCCCCACCATTTCCTCTGGTTTCCTCCATGCACCCCAAAATAATAAGTCGTCCCCGAAAATAAGGCCAAGTGCTTATTTCAGGGTTCAAAAAAATATAAGACAGGGTCTTATTTTTGGGGAAACACAGTATATGGATGCAATGTGTTAAATTTCAATTAATTTAGAAAACAATTACCCCCTCTTGTTAGCCCCTGGAGTGCTTATCTTGTTTAGGGAATTGTCAATATTACCCCCCCAATTATGTAAACTGGAAATGAATATAAAAAATGCAATCACTTTAAAAAGCAGATATTTATATTTTTACAGTGTGTTTCTCTCTCTATTTTGATTATTTAAATTTGCAGCTGTCCTCTTCTGCTGCCATTTTTCTATCCTCCTACTTAATTTAAGCATTTCTTTGAGATCATTTTCTCTTTTCTTTATATGCGAGCGTTATTACAAGAAATAAAGCTTAGTTTTATGCTCAGAACTTTTTTCACAAACAAATCTGAAGAGCAGCCCAAACAACATATTTTTAAAAAAATTTCTTTTGCAACTCTGATAACAAATAGAACCAAGCAACAATCAAAACGAAGCAAGAGAGAGATCAACTATATTCAAACTGATGGTATAAAAACCATTTCACGCAATGTTACCTCTGAGTTGAAAATTGCATAATAGTACTATTTAAGACTGGATCTATCAGTGGGGACTTTTCATCATCCTATTCATACTGGCACATGCTTGAAGGAGAGAAAAAAAAGGAAAAGCAGCACTGGATGGCCCTGAAATTCTACATAAAAATTCCTAAATTAATCTGAAGGACTGGAACAATTGCTGGCACCAGAGCTCATATGTCTACTTACATGAACTCTCTTAAAATCAAGAGCAATTTAATCTTATTTTATGAAGTATCTATTTTAGCCCAAAGCCCCCTGAAACCAGTATGCAGCTTATACATCCACACGAAACAGAAGAAGCCAACAAGAAGTCCAACAAAATAACACAGTTTGCCCATGTTGTTATAAGAAATGTTATGTGGGTGGGTAGGTGATAAAGGGCTACAAATAAGACAGTTGACAGAAGACTTCAGAAAGTGAGAAAATGCTGCCTGCTGCTTCATTGGTTCTGATACACAAAAGACGTTCCAGGAATACCAGAAATTGCTTAAACTTTCTACTGGCTCATCTTTGCTTTTGGATTCATTCAGTTTAACATCTAAGCCAAGATGCAGTTTCAGAATGTTCTGAGTGCATGTTTATAGATTCAGAGAACAATGGATGGCTACCCAGACCAAGTTCCTTAGGAGCATCAGATGAACTAGATGAACTATAAACAAAAAGGACTCTGCCTCTATGGTATTAAGAAATAAACTGGTGCCAGTCCAGTCCAGATGACTTTTGTTACTGGGCTTTAAAAAAATAGTGATGGAATAAATCTCAGAGAGAGAGAAAGAGAGAGAGAGAGATTAAGAGAGCGTATGTTTTTAAAAAGTTCAAGCACAGCATTTCAAGTTGGTCATTGTTTTTCTAAACAGGAATGAGCTTATCTTCTCAGAAAGAACTGTTGATAAGAGAAAGGCTCCAGAAATTTGTCAGGCTGCCCCAGAAATAAAATAATGACTAAAGAAAGTCAAAACATAGTGCCAAGAAATTTAAACAGCACTAAAATCCAGTTCACAGGGCAATGGGTTGTCAGGTCTTTGCTCTTATTTTATGATTATGTTAGTCCTTTAACAATCTAGTTCTTTTAATGGGCATAACTGGCACTTAGCCTGAAACTGTACAAAGGTTCTCCTGACCATCTAGTTTTTTTAACTGAACACTAGATTAGTCCTTTCAAGATCAAACCTCATTTTAGAAAATAACTTTATTTTCTGTGCATAGTAATTTTATTAAAGATTACAAATATAACAGTAAAAACTAACATAAGCTAAAAAATAAAATAACAGAAAAGGCATATATAGTAAGGAAAAAGAAAAGAAATATGTAGTTACTTCCCCCTTCATGGCAAAAAGTGTAAGCAATTTTAGTAACATCATTTTCTCTTGTAACAAAAGGTCTCTTCTTCTGATGTCCTATCTTTACCTATCAGGGGTGTCAAACTGGCGGCCCATGGGCCAGATGCATTACATGCAGGCCACACCCACAAAGGGAAAAAAGTCATGAAACATCAAGTGATGGCAACGTGACACTGCAAGTTTGACACCAGTGGTATAAATAAATCCATAAAGCTTTGTTATTTCAGCCCTGATGTCAGTAAAAGTTCACTAAAAAATTTAACCTTGATCAAATATGCCTTCCTTTTACTTCTAATACCCATTAGACCCATCAAATAATGTTATAAAACTTGATTTATTTTCATTTATTTATCATTGTCATTTGTTGCTGCATTCTGAACTAACCAATGCTTCCAAATGCTATTCAAAGGCAGCCCTATTAGAGCACATTATAATATCCAAGCAGGAGGTCATGAGGGCATAGAATAGAATAGAATAGAATTTTTATTGGCCAAGTGTGATTGGACACTCAAGGAATTTGTCTTGGTGCATATGCTCCAGTGTATATAAAATAAAAGATACGTTCATCAAGAATCATAAGGTACAACACTTAATGATAGTCATAGGTTACAAATAAGCAATCAGGAAACAATATCAATATAAATCGTAAGGATACCAGCAACAAAGTTACAGTCATATAGTCATAAGTGGAAGGAGGTGGGTGATGGGAACGATGAGAAGATTAATAGTAGTGGAGACTTAGTAAATAGTTTGACAGTGTTGAGGGAATTATTTGTTTAGCAGGGTGATTGCGTTCTGGAAAAAACTGTTCTTGTGTCTAGTTGCTCTGGTGTGCAATGGTCTTTAGAATCATTTTGAGGGTAGGAGTTGAAACAGTTTATGTCCAGAATGTGAGGGGTCTGTAAATATTTTCACAGCCCTCTTTTTGACTCGTGCAGTATTCAGGTCCTCAATGGAAGGCAGGTTGGTAGCAATTGTTTTTTCTGCAGTTCTAACTATCCTCTGAAGTCTGTGTCTTGTTGGGTTGCAAAACCAAACCAGGCAGTTATAGAGGTGGAGATGACAGACTCAATAATTCCTCTGTAGAACTGTATCAGCAGCTCCTTGAGCAGTTTGAGCTTTCTGAGTTGGCGCAGAAAAAACATTCTTTGTTGTGCTTTTTTGATGACGTTTTTGATGTTAGCTGTCCATTTTAGATCTTGCGATATGGTAGAACCTAGAAATTTGAAGGTCTCTACTAGATGACTGTGAGATAGGCACATTGGTTCAGGAATGGGCGTAGTTGACACTCAACCTGAAGATGTGCAAAGATTCCTCTGGCCACAACTGCACCTGCTCCTTGAGCAGGAGTCATGAATCTAGGAGGACCCCCCAGATTGCACACAGGGTCAGTCTGGGTCATTGCAACTCCATCCATGGCCACGTAATTCTCCCAGAGCCAAAGACCCCCCCCCCAAACTCAGACCCACTTGTTTTTCCAGGGTCCAGATTTTTTTGCTCTTTGTTGCTGTCTTCCCAATTCTGTCCTTGTATTAGTGGTGGGATTCAGCCATTTCCCACTTGTTCACCAGAACCGGTAGCTAACTTTTTGTGCAGTTCTGTGAACCAACTGAATAGCATGTCTCACCCTTCCCCAGGGGAGTGGAGACAACAGGGAACTTTGGGCTTCTCCTTCTCCAGCACCTGCAAAACTGCAGTTCTTTCTCCGTCACTCTGGCTTGGATTTCGCTGCAAGGAGGGCAGTGGAAAGCAATGCAAAATGCCTTCCCACCTATCCTACATGCTGATCCCCTAATCTCTTTGGGAAAGATTTTGGAGCAGCAGCTAAAACTCAGTGGGGACTTTCTTTCCACCATGACATGCAGTAGCACAAGCTGCAACTGGGCAAGGAAAATGGCTGGAAGCTGCTTGTTCTCTGTGCACTCAGGCTTTTTCCCACTCCGGCCTCCCGATCATCTGCCTGAACCCATGGAGGCAAGAAAAGTGGAGAGGCCTGGTTTTTTGCATAGGTCTGTCCGGCTGTTGGGGGGGAAACAGATGGGGGCCTGGGAAGGAGGCTGTTTTCCATCCAACAGCCAGACAAACCTAGGCAAAAAGCTAGGCCTCACTGGGCCCAGCTTCACCGACAAGGGGTTTGCAAAGGGCAATCGTGAGCTGCTGCCTGCATCAAACTAGACTGAAGAGGGAGAGTGTGAGCAAGCAAGTGACCACTGAGGAGATGGCAGGAAGAGGGAAGCTGTTGTGTTCAGGAAGTCTCCATTCTGGTCTGCTTCCTAGAGGGCACTATGCTCTAACATGATTGGCTGCCACGCCTGACAACTCAGTATAAAAGTGTTGTCAGACGGAGTTGTTCTTGTTGCCATCAGCTGAGCGGGCTTTGTGTTAACAGCCCAGTTTGACAACCCTTGTTAGACTAAAGAGTTAGTGTTTACTTGCCACCTCGCTTCCATTCTTAACCACCCGTGCACAGTACAAAACACTGGTGACCAAGGTGGGATTCTAAATGAGGCAGCAGAAGAGCGAGTCACTATTTTAGAGCTGAAGACACTAAGAGCTGTCACTAATTCTTTGAATTAATACATTGATGACGAGAGGTCGTTCGGACTCCAAGTTTCCTCAGGTGAATCTGTCAAACCCAAACAGGCTGACAGGAAAATGGCTGCACTGAACACATTTATGGCATTTAATTCAGCCTCAGAAACATGGGACTCATATTTAGCGTGGTTTGAATGTTTTTTAATAGCCAACAATTATGGAGATATCTCCAGAAAAAGGCATACTTTTTCTGGAGATGTTCGAAATGGCACGGACTCTCACGGCACCTCAGCCAGTGACATCGGTGCCTGGGGATGCACTTTTAGACAAGCTTAAGGGCCACTATGCCCCAATGCCATCCCAAATTGCCCATTGCCATTGTTTCACCACAGAAACTAATTAGAGGGTGAGACTATTAATCAATATGTAGCCAACCTATGAACAGCAGTGCTCTACTGTAAATTTAGGGACCTAGATGATGTGCTTTTGAATAGATTAGTATGCAGAGTGCGAGACCTCCGCATACAGAGCTGCCTACTGGCTAAACCTGACTTGATGCTTTAAGCCACATGGGATGAGGCCTGTGCCACAGAAATGTCAGATCTGTCAACAGTGGAAATTCAGAGAACTTTCAGCCCTACAGCAGCCAGAAAACTCTTCACAGTCCATTGCGAAGAGCTAAACTCTGGCAAAATCACGGATGAAAAAGATGACATCCACTGCCTCAAGACTGCAAAGAGAAGGAGTCAGCTGGGTGAGGGAAAAAACCCTCAGGCAATTTGCATTGGTTGTGGTGGAAATCACCCACGGGCAACTTGCAAATTTAGGAATACAACCTGTTTTTTTTTTTTAATTTGATTTATATGCCGCTCTTCTCCTGAGACTCAGGGCGTCTTACAATGTGTTAAGCCTTCATACTTTTGTATATTTATACAAAGTCAGCTTATTGCCCCCACAATCTGGGTCCTCATTTTACCTACCTTAGAAAGGATGGAAGGTTGAGTCAACCTTGAGCCTGGTGAGATTTGAACTTGCAGTAATTGCAGACAGCTTGATGTTAATAACAGTGCTTTAGTCTGCTATGCCACCAGGCTCTGTTTGCATTGTGGTAGGAAGGGTCATCTCACCTGAGTCTGCAGGATGCCCCAACCAACAGCCATTCTGATGGCAGGGCAAGTATTTGGTCAGAAACAACCTCGGAGCCACCCAAGGCAAACCAAAAACTGTTTTGCGATTTTAAGAGACCTAGACGAAACAGTCATACGGCAGGCAAGTCTGAATCCTAGGAAAAAAATCTCCCTGACCATCAAATTGGAAGGTGCCCCCTGCCACATGGAAATAGTCTCCAGGTCGGCTTTGTTCCTGGCATCCTGAAGCACCATTAAGCGATTAGTGCCCAGGATAGCAAAGAAGAGGTTGTCTCCCTGTGAACTAAAGCTTAAAGACTACCAAGAGAAAAGTATTCCAATCCTTGGCAGCTACAAGCTCAGGGTGGAATTTAAGGGACTTACCAAGTGACTGAGTTTAGTTATTGTTGAAGAAGCCTTACCTAGCCTATTGGGTCTCTATTGGTTCGAACTCCTAGGGCTAGGAATTAGTCAGCCCAGAGTTAGACATGTTATCTAGGGAATTTGGCAGTGTTTTCGAGGAGGGCCTTGATCAATATGTTGGCACTCCAATTTCATTTAATTTGGATCCCCAAGTGGCCCCCATACATCTTAAGCCTAGAAGGGTACTATTTGCACTATGTGATGAGGTTGACACTGAGTTAGACAAGCTCATAGCACAGGGCATTCTGGAACTGGAGGACCATGCCAGGTGGGAAACGCCTATCGTTACCCCCCTCAAGGCAGATGGCTCGATACACCCAGGAATAGTCAGAATGAAGGGATTGGGCCATAGCTATGTGTGGTGGCCCAACATGGACCAAGCTGTCACTGAATGGGTATCTGGGTGTAAGCAGTGCCAAGAGCCTAGGCCAGAACCACCTAAGGCCCCAACCAGGGACTGGGAGATCCCACCCCCAAGGGCCCTGATCCCGGCTACACTTGGCAGGGCCATTCCAAGGACAAAATTTCCTTATAACCATAGATGCTTATTCCAAGTGGGTAAAGGTCTGCCTTTTTACATCAACATCCTCAGAGGTGATGATATGGGCCCTGGAGAAACTGCAACCCATGGGTTGCCCAAGCTATTGGTTTCAGACATTGGGCCCCAGTTTACTTCTGCCCCATTCAAGGGGTTCCTAATGGGCAGGGAATCCACCATGCTTTAACTGCTCCATTCCACCCTTCGAGTCATGGATCAGTAGAATGAATGGTGTGTTGGCTAGGGAGGCACTTGGAAAAATGGGCATTGGGGAATGGCACTCTAAGCTAATGCAGTACCTACTGGTACAGCATGCCACTCCTTGCCACATAATGAATAGCAGCCTGGCAGAGCTGTTAATGGGCCAGCGAATAAGAACTACCCTGGATAGACTTAACTACACCCCAGAGAAATCCCTGGACTCAACCAGGAGAAGTTGAAGTTTTAGTGTAGGAGCTGGGATCTATGCCAGGAATTACTCAGGCAGCCCATTATGGCTGCTGGAGGAAATCTTAGGGATAATTGGCCCATACTCTTACTGGGTAGAGCTTGAGGACAGGAAACTATGAGATGTCACATCAATCAGCTACAGGGGCAGGAGAGCACCACACTGAACAAACAAATAGATCAGGCCCAACCAAATTGTTCTGGACATTCCTCGCCTATGGAGTACCCAAGAGGGAGACTTACCGGGGGAACCAGGTCAGTTCCCGTCATTTCTGCCGGAGGCAGCAGCAGTGACGCAGTCATCAAACGAGCCAAGAACAATGGAGAACCCCCCCAACCACTCCAACAACTGGCGTCAAACTAAGAAGATCTGGTCGAAGCAGGCGCCGGCCTAGCTACTTGGAGGACTATGCATACGCCTCTCTAGGTGGGAAGGAGTGTTGTGTTTGGGAAGTCTCCATTCCGGTCCGCTTCCTAGAGGGCACTGTGCTCTAACATGATTGGTTGCCGTGCCTGACAGCTCAGTATAAAAGGGCTGTCAGACGGAGTTGTTCTTGTTGCCATCAGCTGAGCAGGCTTTGTGTTAACAGCCCCATTTGGCAACCCTTGTTAAAGTAAAGTGTTAGCATTTACTTCCGCCTCACCTCCATTCTTAACCACCTGCACACAGTACAAAACAGAAGCCAGGTAAAAGGGCGAGTGAGGGGCATGAGGGGCATCTGCTGAATGCCATAGCACATGCACTTTCCCTCAGCCCCTTCTTTTGGAGGGCTACTATCTACTCAGCTTCCCTCCTGCTTCTCCACCTCTCACCCCATTAGCCAGCCTGCCAGCAGGAGTTGAGTGGGTGGGCTTTATTGCATTTCAGGCATTTCCCACCCAAATGGCATGCCACATTTGCATGGGGGGGAGTGTTTGGGGAAGGTAGTGGAATGGGGTGTGTGGGTAGCAGAGGAACTGCTTTCAAGCCATTGGTTTTGGCAGGGCAGAGAGTCTCCCCCTAGTTACATAGGCAGAGGCACACTTTCTCCCCCTAGTTTCCCTTTCCCTCTCTCTCTCTCTCTCTCTCTCTCTCTCTCTCTCTCTCTCTCTCTCTCTCTCTCTCTCTCTCTCTCTCTCTCTCTCTCTCTCTCTCACACACACACACACACACACACACACACACACAAACAGAGGTTAGATCGGATCTCCCTGCTCTCTTTGCCTGTGGTGGCAGCACTTCAGTGTCTGGCCAACAGGGCATTTTCCCTTTCTTTCTTTCCTCCCGTCCCCCCACCTCCCCGCCAGCTCCCTAGATTCCTCCCCAACCTCGCCTGGCCCACAAAGGCACTACCCATCTGAGTGATATTGAGTTGGTCACGCCCACTCAGTCATATGACCACCCAACCACATGACCACCCAACAAGCCAGCCGGTCATTAGGGCAGAGAACTGGATGTTAAATTATTTGAATCCCACCACTGCCTTGTATGCATTGTTATTGGCAACATATGCTAAGTTATAGTTCTTCGTGTCTGCTGACCTTGTTATGATACTAAATACCAACCTTGCCAAGATTTTAATCCCTTCCAAATATCAAGGAATTATTAAAAACGGGCCTGCCTTATTTAATGCTGCATCTGTTCAATAAGGAATTTTTGAGAAAGTTTATCAATGCTTAGTGAGTTTCTCTGTCTATATATAGTGAAACAACAGTGCCATCTGCTGGCCAGAATATCTATGTTATTATTCATAAAGATAAGGAAATCAGGTTGGAATCTCTTCATATAGTCAAATAAGATTGTTATCTTAGCTGTCTTCTCATTTCCAGGCATATAAATATTTGTTTATACAGAAGCATAATAACCAGTTTTGTTTGAGGTATAAGATTGCACAAAGGTATAATGTCCCACAAGCAGTTAATTTAATCAAGACATATCCATTCTTCTAACTCCTGTTTAAAAAACCGTGATTCATACTTTAGTGAATGGAAAGTGTGCCTGGGTAAGCCATAATAAATATTCAATGGAAGCAATTTTGATGACCACATTCATGATCGTGATGTCATGTCACATACCACTATGAGAGAAGTTGCATTGATCTTGCATTGCTAGCAGAACTGTCCTGTTTTATGGCTTGTTTGCATGAGGTTTGTTTGCTCTTCCAAAAAATATAAATTCTTCTTGTATGGAACTGTAATTACTGAGCTTTTCAGAATCAACTATGAAAGCCTTGGCATGGAACTATTGCTTGAATTATAGGGACCACTGCAACCGTTGACCAAATTCCTTTAGCACTATCTTTCTCAACGTTGACAGCTTGAAGATGTATGAACTTCAACTCCCAAAATTCCCCAGTTTACTGTTCTGGTTCGGAATTCTGAGCTTGAAGTTCACATATCTTCAAGCAACCAAGTTTGAGAAACATTGTCTTAGTAACTGTTTATGGATAATTATGCAGGAAAAAAGGCATTAAGGAGTCCAGTTTAGAGGTTTCATTCATGGCAGCTTCCCTGTATTTTTTTTTTTTTTCCTATAACTGAACACAGAATTGTATTCTTTCAGAAAATATTGAACAGTCTTAAGAGGAGCATGCCAGAGTTAAAGTGAGAACTTTTCAGTTACAAAAATGAAAGTGATCTTTTATTTGCAGTCATTAAGAGGAGCATATGTAGCAATGGCAGGGGCACTTATAGCTATAAAATTGCATTTATGTTTTGCTTGAAAAATATTCTAAGTTCAGTCACAAGTTTCTCCAGACAAAATTGGAAGACATTCCCTGAAAGCTTAGAAAACACCACCACTCAGGGCTGGTGAAGCTAAACTAGATGTGCCAATAGTCTGAGTCAGAATAAGGGTATTGTATATTGTGTGAGGGAACAGCTAAACTGACAAGAATAATTGGCAAGCTTTCATAATAATAGTTGTTCAGTTTGAATGGCTTTATTTGTACCTTATACCTTATATGAAAGCCTTTAAAGTCCTCAAACTGGACTTTCCAGAGATGATTGATTGATTGATCAATCGATCGATCGATTGATTGATTCCATAACATGCCCAATATTTCAGCCTGGTCATTTTTCCCATGAGTAAGAATTCTGGATTGTTGCACTCTATAATCCATTTGTTTGTTTTCTTTGCTGTCCATGCTCAAAAATCTCCAATACCAAAGTTCAAAAGATATCAATGCTCTTTCTGTCCTATCAAAAACCCAACTTTCATTTCCATATTGTGTTACAGGAAAAATCATTGCTTGCATAATTCTGGTTTTTTTAAAATATAGACAAATTACAGCATTTGAATATCTTTACCATTACCAAGGCTTTCATTGTTGTTCTACAAACTGCTAGTCTGTGTGTGTTTCTTGATTTTTGATTCTTTTACTGCTGGTAGTCAGCCCTAAAAAAGAAGAAACTATAACTTCAATACAACTTCATTGTCACTTCTAAAATTGGTTGTGGTACCTCTTGATATTATTTGGGCTTCTTTATATTTAATGTTAGGCCTATTTTTTCACTGACTTTCATTAGCTACAGCTGCCAGTCTAGCTGCCTTTTCAGCTATCAACATCAGTATCATTAGCATGATATCAGAAGAGTATTATCAGCATAGCAATGGTTTCTGATATTTCTTCTTCCAATTTTAAAATCAGTCATCTTCTTTCACTCCAGCTTCTCTCAGTATATAGGCTGAATAAATAAAGAAAAGATAACACAGATTTGTTTCATCTCAATCTTTACAAATCTGGAACCAGTCACTATGTTGTATCAAATCTGTGGCTTCCTATCCCACATGACATTAAGGCAATGTTATGTTAGTCAGTTTACTTCATCTTACATTGTGTTTCTCTTGTTCAGGACTCTTACATTCCATGTAATTCTTTCATTGCTGCTTCAGATTTTATTTTCATACCTACCAAACATCAGCAACTAGATATCCCAAAGGCTTTAATCTAGGTGGGTGATAAACACCACTTGTACTCTGAAAGAACCTCAGCAATTTCCCAATAGCATGTTTAGTGCCATCTGACCTGTGAAAACCTTTTTCTGCCACTATATCATCAATCAATTTATCTTTGCTAGTTTTCATTGCCTTATTCCATGGATCATGATGTGATGCCTTTGCCATTGTTGCAATAAAGTGATCATCAGCTTCCAGTGGCTTCCTCTATTCCTGCTGTTCAGCATAGATATTTCTTTACTTAGCTGGCTAGATGGGGGGATCTTCATACCTTGGGTAACATTCTTGGAATATACATTCTTGGTGTACACTGGACTAACATTCTTCACTCATCTTTCCCAGGATTGGCTCCATTGTTCTGAATGTTTATAGTACTAGTTTCATCTACTTCCATGTGTTCTTATCCAAGCCTTTTCCATTTCTAAAAAAACATGATATAAATACATTGGCAAATAAATAAATATAGGAATTTCCCATTCAAATAAATTCCAAATTCTTGCAACCTTCCTGATTCTAGAGTCAGTCCAGAGCATTGCAAGGCAGAAGCGGGTGATCCTAACTTTTGCAAATTCTACCCATCCGTAAGATTATGCTTTTAATTTACAAGACAGAGGCTATCCAGCAATCTGTGCACTTCCACATTAGATACTCAGGTAGTCTTGTTACAGTTTCTTATTAAAGGATGTTATGCCTAAACATATTTGCAAGTATCTCTAAAAGACAGCAACAAATAAAATGCATAAAAACCTTGGTCCATGCAAACTGAATGCAGTACTGATTGGTTAATGACACTGAAGTCATTATAAACTATACCACCTTAATTCTGATAAAAAATGTAAGTTTGATATCTGTCCTGGAAAATATGCTAGATAAAATATTGGGCTAATAAGTTTTTTAGCTTCAATGCAGCCACTTCGTGAATGCTGAATCTCCAAACTTTACGATGCTCATCACCAGGCCTGCAAAGTTTTATCAGGGGTAGAAATTCTTAACTTTTAATTGTAAATTCCCTTCTCCCAATATCTTCAAAATTAATAATATTTCAATCTAGAAAATTTATCATATTTTTTTAATTTTGTACCTCCCTTTTACAGGCTGTTAATCAGGTAAGTACTTTTTGGTCCATCTTTTTCACAATTAGTTATGACTTTCACTTTATCTCATGTGGTATTACCCTAAACTGATATGAGGCCTAGAAAAGTTTGTAACAAAGTGATCTCACTAAATGTTCCATTTTTTTCCAAAATACATTTTACATTTTAAAAAGACAATAGCTGCTTATCCATCAAGGACTTCACAACTAATCAGCCACACAATATCCACTTCAGTTTGCACCCTTATTCAATATTCATTCCATATACTGTACCTTTCCATTTGAATAACCTTTTCAATCAATAATCCAGAAATTAAAATTGTCATAGGAAGTCAAAACCTAGAGTTTTAGAAATACTCCAAATCAAGATCACAGATCCATTAATCTGTGCAAATTCCAACTATCTAGTTGTAATTAAAATCAATATAATTTCTCAGCAATGCTCCTCTTCTTATAGTTTAGGCAGTTCACTTAATTCAACACTTTCATTTTAATTATAATTTGCACACTTCTAAGGAAAATAAAGAAACTTTCATTTCTGATCATATGTCATCCTTTCATCTATGGAATGAATGCAAAAATATTCCTACTTTTTGGGTCTTTTGTATATGCTGACAATATATGCTTGCTATTCCCTTTAGCACATCTACTGAATGGTTACAATGGAGAATATAAAATAAAATTCCAAAGATTTACTTGTAATTAATTTCTTACTTAATCTTACAAGTGTTCCTTATTGTTAAAATGCTATCTTATTATTTTATATTATGCACAAAGCATCGATTAATTTAAAGACTGTTTCATACTATCATCTTCCATTTCTTTTCAAGTACAATTCTAAAATATACTTTCCAGAATAATTTCAGTGTTTTACAGTGCAATTCTTTATTTCACAATTTCTATCCCTGTGCATTTTTTAAATATACATTAATATATATACATTAATAAATAAACAAATATATATATATATATATATATATATATATATATATATATATATATATATATATATATATATGTAGGTCTTTGGTTATTCGGGTCTTCTCCCACGTAAAATTGGAAGTGTCTTGGCGACGTTGCTCCTGGAAGCACGAAGCCGAGAACACCAGCCTGAAGATGACGAATGAGACTTCGTCGAAACGTCACCAAGACACTTCCAATTTTACGTGGGAGAAGACCCGAATAACCAAAGACCTACATACAAACACCCGCGAAAACCTGAGAATATATATATATATATATATATATATATATATATATAAATTTCTGCATCTTCTTAGGACTTCTGATGTTCTGAATATGTTTAAAAATAAAATTCTTATTTAAATCTATTAGAAGGTTATTAAAGCTATTAGCTAATAGCTAATTAGTTATTAGAAGGTTATTAAAGCTAAAGCTATTAGAAATTTGATTATTCTCCATTAAATCTATGTTTTTAATGCTTTATTGTGGGACCTTATGTTTTAACATCGCTAGCCAACAAAACACATTCAGGTTTTCAATATGATCCTATGTTGCTATTGAACACAAACTGGATGAGAGTGTACGCTGAAAAATGTTTATTCATATAATGTAAAGTAGTGCTGATTTAACAGAATGTGAGCCTTTCTGTGAGGACAATATTCTTTGTCCAATAGCAACAAGTCTGGAAGACCAGGTAGCTTCATCCGAGCAACTAAGTATCCCAGTGCCCACCTTCTAGAACAATTTGAAACAGGAGTGAAATTCAATAGGTTCTGACAGGTTCTGGAGAAACAGTAGCAGAAATTTTGAGTAGTTTGGAGAACCAGCAAATACCACCTCTGGCTGGCCCCAGAGTGGAGTGGGAATGGAGATTTTGCAATATCCTTCCCCTTCCACGCCCACCAAGCCATGCCCACATAACCGGTAGTAAAAAAAATTGGATTTCACCACTGATTTGAAATAATCCTGTTCCAGAATTGCCATGGATTCAGGAAACTACAGAGCCTGTTGGGCTGACCCTGCAAAAAACACCAGCAATCAGTTATAGATTAATAGCTCTAGTTTTATTCTTTACTTTCCATGAAATCTTGGAAGCTATGCCAACAATCTTTGAGAACCAGGGCTAGGCAATGAAAGGATAAACAAGAGTGTCTTCTTTCTTCCATCCCTCATTGATCTGTTATCTGTTTTTTCACAGTTATCAGGACTTTTTCGTTTTCTTTCTTTCCTTGTCCTTTCTCTTCATTCTCCCTCCTCCATCTGATTTTCAGCTCCTTTTTCATTCCCTCTCCTTCAGCTGAACTCCAGCTTCCAAAAGCTAGAGGGTATATGAGAGGACTTTCCCTTTTTCTCAAAGGCAAAAAAAAAAAACAAAAAAAAAAACCACCCTCATATAGAGCATGTTTTGAACTTGTTCTCTTTCCCCAAATCTCTTTCCCAAATCTGAACTGGATATATTGTCCCATCACTTACACCACAAAATGTTCATTCCTCAATTTGGCTTAGGTGCTTTCTCCCCTTCATTGCCATTTTCATTGTCTGTTACATTCCATCTTAAGTGCCTTGTGAATGTTCTTTATACTTTCATTGCCATTTCCTACACAGTATTAATTGTTTTAAATAATATTTCCCTATTGAACGTTAATTCTCCACTGATTGCTACTTTCTCCTTCATTGCCATTTCCCACTGATATACTTTTATTGTCTTGTTCCTTAATAAAATCCGAATTCAAGGACATGTATGGTCATTATTCTGAGGTCTAGGATGCTAGGTTTGTTTATTTGTTTTTTTTATAATCTTTAGTTAAAAGATCTCAGTTGTATTCTGTCCCCTGCTGGACAGTCCCTGCGTAATACAAGATTTTATCCACTGACACAGTATTATGGAAGGTTTTCTTTGATTTTTTGTTAATTTTTCTTATTATTTGAGAGGATTATTATCCTAAATTTTAGCCAGCTGCCCTGCTGAAATTCCCTTATCTAACTAAATTCTCCTTTCATTTTCTTTGTTTCTTTCAGTCAAATTTCTCTCATTACAGCTAATCCTTCATTGCATTTTAATGGCCTTGGCTGAAGAACCTATTTTGCCATTACTACCTGTTGATTACAATTTCTCTTGATGTAATGTAGGTGGTACTAATTGTTCACTAATGAAAACCTTATTAGAATAAAGGCCTTTAACTGATGAAGAAAAAAAGGGGATTGCTTTCAACACAAAATTTTAGACTTCTTTGTTGTTTTAACATCAGAATGTAAACTTAAGTTGAAAAGGGCACATGTTTAAGTGGTATGAGTTTGCTCCTAAATACTGAAAAGTAAGAATGAAGTTACAGGCAGTCCTCAAGTTGTGTTAAATTTTAGGTCCTAGAGATTACATTAAGTTTGTCACAGCTTCCTCCCTCAGAACATACCATGATCGAAGACTGAGTATTGCCATCAAATCATTGTCAGCTCTTAACAACCACATAAATAGATTTTCTCCATGACAGTCTGTACCTAAACTATTCGTTTAGGTCTCCCAGCATACTATGCCAGTATATAACAATTAATATACTTAAAATCTTTTTCATTGAGGACCGCATAAGGGTTGTGTTTGACCTCAGGGGGCTGGGGTGGGCAAAGCCAGCAGAGGCATGGCCAGTTTGACATCAGTCATGTTGGGGGCACCTGTGGTGACCCGAACACTTTGCCAGCGAAAACAGGCTTCCAAACTCCATTTTCGGCTGCAATGACCTCCTGCGACCTCTGTCAGCAAAAACGGAGCTTGGAAAGGCTGCATGTGTCCCCCATCCCAAGCTCTATTTTTGCTGGCAGAGGCACCACTTCATTGTTTCCAGGACGGCCCAGTGGGTCAGATCTAAGCACCCCACAGGCTAGATTCGGCCCCCGGGCCTTGATTTTGACATCCCTGCTCAAGATGGTTTGTTCTCTACTGATCTGCTACTATTTTTCATCCTACAATCGTTGAGTTTTGTAATTATAAAAGTGGCTGACTATTTAAACTATTCAAAAGTGAATCACTGTTCAAAAAATACATGCCTGGTTTAAATTTGTTAGCACATTATTTTCTAAGTGCTGTTGAAATCTGCACTTTAATCACTGGATCCAATTCTTAATCTGCATATACCTAATGAAAATGTGCCAGATTTTAAATGCAGAAACGAGTGCTAGTTTGTGATATGTCTATAAAGCAGTAATAGGATTGCAATGCCAAGTCTATTAATGTTTTAGACTCATGCCCAGTGCTCTGCATTGTATTATAAAAATAAAGCCTGAACATTTTTCTTTTGCTCCAGACTCTTTTCAGGAATATTTACAACTATGTCACATTAAAATCAAATGGCAAATTGGAGCATGACAGGAGTTATAAAACTACCTAAGGGGTAGGAGATTATGTTGTAAGCCATCCAGAGTTGTGTGACAACAAGATGGGCAGCATAAACTTTTAATTAATTAATTAAACAAATAAATAATAGGAGATTGACATGTGTGTTTATTGAAACAATAGCACCTTCACCAAAAAAAACTGTAGCATGATAAATCTTACTGAACTAAAGATTTCCCATCACCATATTTAGAAATACTGCTTTTTTGTGAAGTAAGAGATGCAGCCTCTAAGAACCTGCTTGGTGTCCTGGGACAAAAATGATGCCCCAGAGATTCCTGAAGCTATATATTCCTCCTATAAAGGAGGAGAAGCTGAGTTTTTACTTGTTCTTAGGTGGAGATATGGATTTATAACTCTGGATATGGTTGGACTCTAATCAGTCCACATAATATATATGTGGGTATATGCATAATGTCATATTTATGTTCTATTCTATTCTATTCTATTCTATTCTATTCTATTCTATTCTATTCTATTCTATTCTATTCTTTTTTTTAATTTAAAAAGTTTTAACAATCATTACAACCATTTCTCCCCCTCCCACCCCCCCATCCCCCATCTCCCTCCAATCCCCCTCCCTTCCGACACCCCCCCCCCCGGACTTCCCAGAGCAAAAACAGGGTATAGCATAACAAACATAAGCTAAAATAAGCTAACTTTCTGTGGTCTCCAAACTCCCCCTTGCTCTCTAACTCCCCTTTCAACTAACTAAACATATTCAAAAAGGAAATATAGATTTCATTCATAAGCTATTTGAAACATTTCAGTCCGATATTTGTTTTGAATATAGTCAATCCATCTTCTCCATTCCAATATATATCTTTCGTTTGAATGGTCCTTCAAATACGCTGAAATTTTAGCCATCTCTGCTAAATTCCTACTTTTAGTGTCCATTCTTCAATAGTAGGCAAGTCTGTACTGTGCCACCAAGAGTCTGGCTGCTGTTATTAAATTTAAAATCAATTTAGTCTCTATAACAGTACAATCTGTAATTATGCCTAACAAAAAGAACTGTGGAGTAAATTTTACCTTCTTTTTGAGAATATTTTGAATAATCCACCATATTTTTATCCAAAATGCCTTAATTTTTTTACATGTCCACCATATATGATAATACATGGCATCATCACATTCACATCTCCAACACTTAGGTTGCACACTTGGATACATACAGGCTAGCTTTTTAGGATCCAGATGCCATCTATAAAACATTTTATAAAAATTCTCTCTTAAGTTTTGGGCTTGCATAAATTTTACATTTCTGACCCATATTTTTTCCCATGTTTCCATCATTATTGGTTCTTCAATATTTTGTGCCCACTTTATCATACAGTCCTTAACTAACTCCATTTCTGAATCTATTTCTACCAACGCATTATACAACCTTTTTATATGCATTTGACTTTGATCTCTAATCTGTTTTACCAAGTTCTCATTTTGCAGAAAACCAATTTTCTGATCTTCTCTCCATCTAGCTTGCAACTGTACATATTGAAACCATGTTCGAATTGTCCTTTCTTCTCTTAGTTGATTCAAAGATTTTAATTGTAGTATACCTCTTTCCTTGTTAAGAAGTTCTTTATATGTAATCACATCCTGCCTTTGCTCTACACTTATATTCTCTATTGCGTGTCTGGGTATTGCCCACAATGGTAACTTCATTTAGTTTATACTTGTACTTTCTCCAGACACGCAATAGAGCATTCCTTAATATATGACTTTTAAAAGTCTTGTCAACTGTCTTATCATATAATAAATAAGCATGCCACCCATAAACCAAATCATATCCCTCAATATTCAATATTCTTTCTTCTGTTAAATTCATCCAATCACTCATTGCTGATAGAACAGCTGCCTCATAATAAAATCTTAAATTAGGCATTTTGAGACCTCCTCTTTCATGTGTATCCTGCATTATTTTTTGTTTTATTCTCGGTCACTTCCCTGCCCAAACAAAATTATTAATACCCGTCTGCCATATCTTCAAATTCTCATCTTTTTTGAGTATTGGTATCATTTGAAAAAGAAACAAAAACTTAGGCAAAACATTCATTTTTACTGCTGCTATTCTTCCTAACAAGGATAATTGTAATTTTTTCCAGTTTTCCATCTCTCTCTGTATTTTTTGCCACAACGGATCATAACTATGCGTGAATAATTTCGCATTTGATGTCATAATATAGACCCCTAAATACTTAACTTTTTTTACAATTTCAAATTCTGTTAGTCTTTCTAATTCTTCTTTTTGATTTATAGTCATATTTTTAGTTATTATCTTCGTTTTCCCTGCATTTATTTTAAATCCAGATACTTGTCCACATTGATTAATTATATCCATTAGACCTACAACCGACTGTAATGGTTGGGTTAAAATAACAACCAAGTCGTCTGTGAATGCTTGTAGTCTATAGTCATACTGCCTAATCTTAATTCCACTTATTTTGTCCAACTCACGTATCTTACTTAACAAAAATTCCAAAGTCAAAATAAACAATAATGGAGACAAAGGGCATCCTTGTCTTGTTCCTTTTCCTATATTAAAAGTATCTGTTAAACTATCATTAATTATTATTTGCGCTGTTTGTTTCTGATATATTGCCTTTATAGATTTTGTGAAATGTTCTCCAAACTGCATCTTTTCTATTATTTTCAATAAAACTTGCCAATTCAATCGATCAAATGCTTTCTCTGCATCAAGAAATATCAGCACCGCAGGGATTTGGTTGTTCTTCCCCAAATACTCCAATAGGTTAACAACTTGCCTTACATTACTCTTCATTTGTCTACCATTTATAAAACCAGTTTGATCATTATGAATCATTTGTTGCATGACTGTCATTAACCTATTTGCTAATATTTTAGCAAAAATCTTATAATCTGTATTTAAGAGTGATATGGGCCTATAATTTTTTGGCTGGGTGTGGTCTTGCTCCTCCTTTGGAATCAAAGAAATATAAGCTGTCCTCCAAGATGGGGGTACATCTCCTCCAGATTGTATATTAGTAAATAATTCTTTAAGTGGTCCCACCATTTCTAACTGCAAATGTTTATAATAAGCAGCTGTCAAGCCATCCCTCCCAGGAGCTTTACCCACTTTCAACTGCTTAATTGCAAACATAATCTCCTCAGTAGTTATTGGTTGATTTAAACCCTCCCTTTGCTCTTTTGTAATTGTAGGAATATTCTCTTTCTGTAGATATCTATCTATATCTGTATCTTGAATTTTATCACCAGTGTACAACCTCGTATAAAATTCTAAAAATGCTTTTTTAATCATATTTTGCTGATAAACATCTTTACCTTCATATTCTATTTTCTCTATGGTCCGTGACTTTTGTTTTTTCCTTAACAAATATGCTAACCACCTCCCTGATTTATTAGCATTACAAAAAAAATATTATGTTCAGTATATTGCAAATTAGTTGCGACTGATGTTAATGATCTGCCATTAACATATTAAATTGCCCTTGCAATAAATTAATTGACTCTTTTATTTTCTTATCTGCTGGATTCAATATCAAAGCTTGTTCTTTTTTCCTGATTTTGTCTTCTAAATCCTTCCTTTTTTTTCCTGTTTGCGTCTATATTTATTATTCAAATATATCAGAATGCCTCTCATATATGCTTTGCTTGCATCCCAAACCATTTCCATAGATGTACCCTTATGCATATTTATAATAAAAAATTCTTTTATAAATTTTTTACATTCTTTTACATTTTCCTCATATCTAAATAGATTTTCATTTATCCTCCAAGACCTATTAGATCCCCTTCCATACTCTAATTCCATCCAGACTGGACTATGATCCGTTAAAACTCTTGAACAAATCTTCATCTTCTTCACTCTGGAAAAGAAATCATTTGTAATTAATATAAAATCAATCCTTGAGAAAGATTGATGTCTATCAGAAAAAAAGGTAAAGTCTTTTTCTTCGGGGTTTCTCTCTCGCCAGATATCTCTCAGTTCCATATCCTCCATCATTTCAAAAAACAATTTTGGCAATCTGGCATGTGTTGAAATGTTCTGCAAAAGCCCCTTCTTAACTTTTTTAGTGTCCAAAACTCCATTCCAATCACCCAATAAAATACATGATTTATAGTCCCATTGTAATAACTTGGAATGTAAAAGCTTATAAAATTTTTCCTGTTGTTGGTTCAGTGCGTAGACACCAATTAAAAGTATTTTTCTCCTTTTATTAAAAGTTCAATTGCTATAAATCTTCCTTGATCATCTGCTTCAATTAATTTGGCAATTAAGTCTTTCTTTACGTATATAACTATACCATTCTTCTTCTCAGGAGCAGATGCAATAAAATGTATACCTAACCTTGCATTTATTAAGTATTTTTGATCTTTACTTCTAATATGAGTCTCTTGTAAACAAATTATATCATTTTTAAACTGTTTCAAATAATTAAATATTTTTCTCCTCTTTTGTGGTGAATTTAGGCCATTAACATTCCAGGTCAAAAATCTAGTTGCCATTCTTGGCCCCCTGAAGCACTTGGAGCATCTACTGGAAATCTCCATGCATTTTATTTTTTGACCTTTCTCCTCCCACTGCTTCTGTTTTTTGTAGTATTTGAAGTTGCTGCACTCTTAATTCTTCTTGACGCTTCGCTGCCGCTTGAGTCTGTCTTTGATCCTTAGGTTCTTCTATCTCCAAAGCTTGAACAGTAGTCAAAAATTGTAATAATTCTTCTTGAATAATCAAATCACCCTTTTGGGCCTATGCCAACAATTCTTCTTTCTCCCCCTTTCTTGCCCCCTCTATTTCCATCTTCCTTCGAGCTTCCTGGGGCTGAGGGCATCCAGCCTTTAATACATTGGTATAGAAATCTCTTGCCTTCCACACTGAATTGAGACGGTATCTTTCTCCTGAATAATTCACCACTAGACCAGCTGGAACTTCCCATCTATACTGTATCTGACGGTATCTCAGTTCTTCCACCAGAAAGGCATAATCCTTTCTGGCTCTCAACATTTTGGGGGGAATTTCTTTCAGTGTTAAAACCTCCTGCCCCTGCACTTGAAGTTTATTTTTAAAAGTAACTTGTAGGATTTCATTGCGTAGTCTCCTTGTTGTAAAATAAACTACAATGTCTCTTGGTAGATGTTTCTGTCTGGCCACCCATGAATTGACACAATAAATTGTATCGATTTGCCATTCAAAATTTGCTTTTTGATCTTCCATTATCTGTGCAAATGCTTCTGAGAAGATCTCTCTCAAATTCTCTTGCTTATTTTCCTTGAGGCCTCTTATTCTCAGAGCAAATTCCATGTCTCTATATTGTATCATTATAACATCCGCCTCTGCTCTTTCCATCTTATCCTGGACCTCCCCCATTTTATTTTCCAAGTTCTCATTAGACTGCTTAATTTCTTCCACTTTTTCATCTATTGCTTCAATGTGTCCTGCCAATCCTTGTACTGCCATAATAATATCTTCTCTAATTTCTTGGTTTTGTTTTTGAATAGTCTCTTTGACCTGAGCTATTTCTTCAGCAACTTCTTGAGTTTGCTCCTGAAACATTGAAGCAATTTTTTTTTCTGTAACAGAGGCTTGTGTTTTGAGGGCTTCCTGCAACATTTCAGATATTAATATCGTTGGTTCCGTTGGAACACAGAGAGATTGCAATCTGGACGTTTGAGCTGGTGAAGTCCCAGCACTTTTGGGGACAATAGCCTTAATTTGTTTTGAAGCCATTTTTAGTTTCCAATTTAAATTTAATCAGCTGCCAGAACAATAGATCCACCAAATCCAGAAATCAGTTTTTAAATAATATCAATCCTTTTTTAAAAAAATCACTGCTGTAATCTTTGATCTTCTCCTTTTTTTAAAAAAAAAAAAAACACAAATCTCTAATTTTGAACAGGGGCTGCCAACACTAAAAGAAACTTTCCTTTTTAACTTTCGCTTTCACACCCCATTAAAGCTCAATCGCTATCTTGGTCTCACTTTCTCCCCTTAATAAGTCAGAAGGAAGTAATACACATTTGGAGTTAAAGTTCGGTACTTGCAGATCTAATCTCTCCTGAGTTTGCTCAGCTTGCTTCCGAATGATGTTTATTCCAAGCATTGTTTGCAGGGGTGGTTGTGGCATCTTCTTCTGCTTGAAGCAGAAATGTCCCGGATCTGGAGCTCTGTCGGGCTTCCAGGGAGCTCTCACCCTTCAAGCCCCAGAATTCCTGGGGCTCCTTGGGGAGCGCTCCCTACGCCCGTCTGCTCTCTTCCTCCCCTTTTCCCGGGGAGAAAGTTTTCAAGCTGCTAGACAGCTGATTTGCGCTGTTCTAGCGGCTTTACGAGATCGCAGGGCTGGCACTCAAGAAAAGAGCGTCCTCGGCGCCTGCAGTGCCACCAGAGGTTTCCCTATTCTATTCTATTCCTGACTGAAACACACGCAATACTATTTGGTGAACTGTGCTTCAGCAATCACTTGAAGTTCATGCTTTCCCTACACTTTTTGGAAGAACCGATTCATATAATTCAAGTATTCCTCTGTGTTTTTCTTCAAAGGTCTGTCTTCAAACCATCCTGCTCCAAGTTGTCTTCTAAAGATTTTTTGAAGGTGTTGGTGGGGCACCAATTGCATGAAATAAGGTTGATGGGACAGAGGCCACTTCTGTACCTCTCATTGGCAGACTTCCAGAAGACCTTCAGGGAATGTTTATTCACCATTGGTGATTTTTTTTATTACATAATTGCAGTTGTCAGTCATTGTTTTTTATTTTTGTTATGGATAGGGGTTTTTTGCATTATGTTGTTTGGGGGTTCAGTTAATTTTATTATAGACATTTTATTATTTACACGTTGGTGATTGCAGTTGAGTCTGAAAGGATTCATCAGCAGACACATTAAAATAACAACAATAAGAGTAATAACACATCCAGTAACTACTGGCTGAATACTACATACTAGTTTATGTATTCTGTTCAAAATATCCCTACAGCAAAACCCTGGCAATATCACAAAAGTAACACAGACAAAATGTATTCTGTGAGTTTGGGTTTATGCCAGACACAGCAATAAATTTCAGTTCCCTGAAAACTTCACCCTCTATTCAGGAATTTACTTACAGCAGAAGCTTCATAGACACAACATGGTTAGATAAGTTGTTTCACTCAGGCAAGATAGAAGCCATACTTGGTCAGAACATGTACTTACTACAGGGCACAAAAAGCAAAGCCAGTTGAGACAAGAAGTCCTCAACTTACAACCACAACTGAGTCCAAAATTTCTGTTGCTGAGCAAGACAAGTTGTTAAATCAGTTTTGTCCCTTTTTATGACCTGTCTTCTAAAGTTGTGAAGTGAATCACTGCAGTTGTTAAATTAGTAACACAACTATTAAATGAATCTGGTTTCTCCATTGACTTTATTTGTCAGAAGATTGCAAATGGTGACCCTGGAACTCTGCAACCTTCATAGATATGAGTCGGTTGCCACTCTTCCAAATTTTGATCACATGACTGTGGGAAGGGTGCAATGGTCGTAAGAGTGAAAATGGTCATAAGTCATTTTTTCAGTGCTCTTATAACTTTAAACAGTCAGTAAATGATGGGCTGTAAATCGAAGGTTCCCTGTATGTATCCATATATAACTACAGTATATTTTGTCTTCTCCAAAATTCTAAAGCTTTTCCTCCCACCTTTTTGAATCAATAAACATCTGGATGTTCTTCTTCTGGTCTTGGATTGGGATAAATCTGTTATGTTGATGTAATGGTTCTATCTAGCCTACGAATCACTAGTTTCTACTTTGCTAGAGTTGGTCTTTACATTTGACAGCCCCAATGTAGATCGAATGTGTGATATGCTATGTTTTCGATTAGCCATTTCCAGGATACCTTGAGTCTAAATTTGGATTCGAGCATTTGCAAATATCAACCAACATTCTGAAATTACTGAAAAAGTTACTCCTAAGGAAGTTATCAAAACATTGTTCCCATTTTTTTTCAAATTCTTCATAGAATGGATGAAACCATTACAGAATTAATTCAATCTCAAGAGTTAACTTCTTCAACACTTTCTTACAGCTATGAATGCACCATCATTTTGTAGCTTTATATACTTAACATTTTTACTTTTCTAGTCAGATTAATTTCAAGTATATCTATGATATAAAACAGGGAGTTCTCATTTTATGACCAATTTTGAGCTCAAAATTTCTGTTTCTAAGTGAGATCTTGTTAAGTGAATGTTATGACCTTTCTTGCTACAATTGTTGAATGAATCACTGCAGTTGTTAAGTTAGTAATATGAAGTGAATCTGGCTTCCCCATTTGCTTATCTGAAGATCACAAAATGTGATCATGTGACCCTGGAATACTGCAATTGTCATAAATATGAATCAGTTGCCAAGCACCTGTATTTTGATCATGTGACTGTGGGGATGCTGCAATGAACTTAAGTGTGAAAAATAGTCATAAATCATTTTTTCAGTGCTATTGTAACTTTGAATGGTCAATAAATGAACTATTGTAAATCAAGAACTATGTCTATTCTTTAACTGATATATCTGTACACAATGGTTTTAAAGTAAGGCCACATCCACAGAGCCATCTCACCGTGCCCCTATTCTGTCCTGGAGCTAACCAAAAATCACCCCCCTAAATACTTTTGCCTCCACAATAAGAACTTCTTGAGGATGAACCTATCACACTGCATTGCTTTCAGTACAACTTTCACAAGCAACGTTCTATGATTGATAGCCCCCTTTGACGAAATTCCAGCCATGTCTGATTTTATCCATCATGTAAAAAACATTCTCCAATTTTCCCCCAGAATCCTGCAGTTATTCTATACACATTACTCCATACACACAAGAAACATTTCTTTCTTTCTTTCTTTCTTTCTTTCTTTCTTTCTTTCTTTCTTTCTTTCTTTCTTTCTTTCTTTTCTTTCCTATTAAAATCTTAACAAATCATTTTTTAAAAAAAATTCTTATAATTCTGGATCAGCCGGTTGCTTTGCTGCCTTCTGGCAGTCATCTAAATAATGCAGCCAAGGCTGGATCTGCTGTAAAAGAGCTGAAATTTGAAAAATGGGTTTGGCTGTGCAAGATTGGTGTGGGAGCTAGACACTATTAAGGAACTATATGTAAAAAGAAGAAGTAGAAGCAGTGGCCACAGGTAGAAGAATTTTACAAATACATTATTTCTTTCACTTACAATATACTTTCAAAAACATGTGATAAGTTGATAGGCTAGGCCAGAGGTGTCAAACTCACATCGTCATGGGAGTATCACGTGACGTATCAGGACTTTTTCCCTTTCGCTAAACTGGGTGTGGACCAGTGGTGGGATTCAAATTTTTTACTACCAGTTCTGTGTGCGGGGCTTAGTGGGTGGGGCATGGCTTGATGGGTGTGGCTTGGTGGGTGTGGCAGAGGAAGGATATGGTAAAATCTCCATCCCCACCCTACTCCAGGGGAAGATTACTGCAAAATCCCCATTTCCTTCTGATCAGCTGGGACTCGGGAGGCAGAGAATAGATGGGGATGGGGCCAGTCAAGAGGTGGTATTTACCAGTTCTTCGAACTACTCAAAATTTCTGCTACTGGTTCTCCAGAACTGGTCAGAACCTGCTGAATCCCACCTCTGGCGTGGACATGGCCAGCACGTGATTCATCCGGCCCACAGTATGGAAGTTTGACAGCCTGGGCTAGACACTTAAGAAAGGAAGGGAAAGGGGTTAGCTTAGGGTTAGGTTATATCTCCATTGCCACCAGCTGCCAAGCTCAAGGATCAATTGAAGAAGTCAGCTCCCCAGCACACCTGCAGGACCATTTGCAACTGTGTTACCCCAAGCTTCCTCACCTATGCTTCACAGCTTGTCAGATGAAAGCTCTTGAGACAGGTGAGAGGCACAGAAGTACTTGTGGAGTAGGGGAATCAGAAGGCATCTTCAAGGTAAGCAAGTTCAAGAAGGTCAGAATAGGATTTCCAGGAATTTCCTTTATTGCTGTAGAAGAGAATAAACTGTTGGAGCCTGTTGAAGTTTCTCTCTGCCCCATCTTATGCCAAAAAAAATCAAGGCAGATTTAATTTTGATCTTTCTTGTCTTTTCCTCTTTCTCACCATCATGTAATGTCTCCTAAAAGTTTTTCCTTAACAGGTTGCTCATCTCTTCCCCATTCCCAAGGCCAAGTTTATATTCCTTCAAAACATCTTTGGACTGCCTTAATGCATTTTGACCTTAAATTATAGGAAGAGGTAGAGGAGACAGGCTCTGCAAACAATGGGTGGGGTTTTAGATAACATTTTCCAGGATGTTTTTCCTTATGTTCTTCTGTCCATATTAATGTAGAGATTGAGGGCAAGGTTACTGACTGAATTTATTTTATGAGCTTTGTAATATCTGATATGTTTTAATTTCCCAATATACTAATTGCTACCTTGAATATTTTTAGAAAAAATAAAGCTAGAAATGTTGGTATGTAACCAAACAAAGATGATAGAACATAGTGTAATAGAAAAAGGAATAAACCAATTTCTTTCTATATTAATTTTCCAAAGACTACTCCTATATTAAAAACACTGATCTATCAAATTAGAGAAAGCTACTTCTAAATTAAGGTTCCTGACATTATGATTATAAATGATGATCTGCAGACAGAAATGTGTGGAAGGTAGTGATGTAGAAAATACAATCTGGCTAATTTTGAAAATGTAATCACATATCTGCCTTTCGTACATTAAAGTGTCAAAGTAGAGGGTTTCCATTTTAGACAACAGTAATATTGTTGCTATTAAATCTTCTTTTTCTCACTTTCTGTTCAATTTTGAATGAGTGTTGGGAGAAACATGTCTGGCTTTGTGAATTTGAGTACTTAGACCAGATGCCTGCTAAATAGAATGCCAAATAAATGGGCTGGCATCTCCTATGTTTTGGAATGATGCTTGGATGAAGATGATTCCATAGCAACCTGCTCTGCAGGAACTTGGAAAGTAATGTTACAATCAATGCCCATACTCGCCCCCCACATCCCCATGAATTCCATACTGTATAGCTAAAGCAGTATCACTTTCCCATATGTAGCAGTAGCAGCCCTATGAACACACAAAGTTGTTTCCAAAAACTTAAATTGTGACTATCTTTAAATCCATGCAAATACACACACAAACTGTAACCATATTTCTTTCATAAACACACACTTCGTAATGACTTTAGATTACTTTACACTACTTCTTGGCATGAGAACATGGAAGTATTCCACATTCTAGAAACTTCTTAGCAGATCATTTGTGTCCATCTAATAAATTTATCAAACTAAAGTCTTGAAGTGAGCATAACTTGGTACCACAAAATTAAACAAAAAGAAATGAATGGATTTCTTTTATTAAAATCAAGAAACAATATCATCATTTTATTCTTATAATAGCTTTTTTGCAGAATTGATATGAAATCTGATGTATGTTTTCTCAAAATAATTCTAGCTTTATTTAATGGAATTTACTACTATATAAAAATAAAAGACTTGCATTACTTTATTAACACATACTATGGAATAAGCTTTCATGAACTAAATGTAGTCTGTTATTTTCAACAGACGTATTCTTGCCACCATTGAAAAAGACCCAAAAGCTATGAGATCAGATAAAAATAAAGTGGGGGAAAAAAAGCAATACTACAACTGCATTAGAAATTGAGATGCATGCAGGGTAAATTAAATATTAATGCAATTAATACAGAATATAACACTACTAGTCTCTGGATTAAATTGCAAATAACATTTATCATCGCATGCAAAATAAAATAATTCTATTAGGTTGATTATTTTTTTGTGAGTAAAGTCTCTGAATTAATTTCTTGTTAATATTATCTGCTTATTTCTCCCATTCCCATTCCTGAAAATGCCTGAACATAGCTATCTGAACTACACAGAGATAGTATTCCATCCTAGAGAAGCAACCATATGCAGTAAACAATGCAATGACATTGATGGGAAAGGAGATTTCGCCTATGGAAATAATAACTGCATCTTGCCATGCATTCACTTCTTAAGAAAGACTGGCCTGGTTAGCACTAACCGTTAAGATTGTGTTACTTCCACAATATTGAAACACTTCTCATCCTTGTGGGTGTTTATATATTCATATGCAGAGTAAGGAAAATTTCTTGTTTATCAAGGTCAGTGTGTGGAACTATAATATTCCAGACATTGTGCTCCCATACTATTTAACATTTGGTAATGCAAGTTGAAATATTTAAGAACTGTAGTTCAGCAAGATCTGAAAATCCAGAAATTTCTCAGTCTTAATCAAAGTTTGTGTTTGAATCAACCAGGTGCCTTCTAGATTTCTGGGCCTTTAGCTTCCAAAAACCTGGGACAGGAACAATTATAGGAGTCATAGTCCAAACAGGTTCCAGTTACTTATCCCTGCCTTACAGGGTGAAACAAGGACTAACTGGCAAGGCTGACTTTCATTTAGTCACAGAGGGATTAAATTACATTCTTTACTTCAGTTTAATGCATTTTAATGTTTATTTCTATATATGCAAGACTCCTTAATTTAGCATAATTATTGAGATGAACTTCAGCTAACATTACAAGAAAATTGTAACTTGTCATAAAACAAGAGTCCCATATTGTAGCTGAGCTGTTAACACATTGAGATACCCTGTTAGAATATCTTAATAATGCAAATAAGTCCTCTTCGCTCCCCACTATGATACTCCTTTGGTGACTTGATTAATTATTATGAAGCCAAATGGCTAACAAAAGAGGATATAAATAAAAATATCTTCTCATGTCCAATAAAAGAGTGTAAATTTTAACTACGGTGCATGACAGCAAGTGTAAGCAAGAATTAAACACAATGCAACTCACTGAATGAGTTAATATGCTTAGGGCCTTTGTTGCTAGAAATAGTTGGCTCTGTATTATAATCATCCATTGTAGTTGTACTCAGCTGTGATTTCAGTTTTTCCTTTCAGTACATATTCAATGACATTTCTAACAGTATAGGCTTCCAATTCTAGCAAGGTCTGACACCACAGGATTCTGCTGCACCTAAATTCTTGGAGCAGAACATTCTGGATCAAATCCAGTCTCAATCCAAAGGTTTCAGCATCTAGGAAGACAGAATTGCTATTCGAAATGATGTCACGGTATTCAAATATCTAAGGAATTTACATTAATGGGGATCATACAACAATTATACCATATTTAAAACTATATGGCTCAGTGTATGTGGGTACTGTACCTAAACAGTTCTGTTTTATTCAACCATTAAGGCTAACAGAAAAGTGCAATGTGTGAACCATAATATTGTCACACAATAATTCAGTTAATAGCTTCGTAAACATGGGGGAGAAATCCATCTTTTTCTTTATTTTGGTAGCCTGTCATTTTCTGATAACACATTGGATGGGGAAATTTTCTTTGAAGGCTGCTCAGAAAATGCAAGAAGTTTAAAATACTTGTTTGATCCTTACTGGATATGAACTATGGGAAGATATTTTGCCATTAAAATAATTTCACTGCATCCTGATTTATTTTTGTTCACAAGTATTAGAAATGCTGCTTTGTTTTGAAGACCGGCATATAATTGCAAAGAATTTACAACAACAGTAAGTGAACAGATCTGCTTATTCCACACTTAAGCCTTTTAATTTCTTATTAATCACTGCCCCAATTTATATTATTGGAGGATATTAAGTTACAACAGAGTAGCTGACTTAATCTGAGTTAAAAATCTTGAATAGAATAGAATAGAATAGAATAGAATAGAATAGAATAGAATAGAATAGAATAGAATAGAATAGAATAGAATAGAATTCTTTATTGGCCAAGTGAGATTGGACACACAAGGAATTTGTCTTGGTGCATACGCTCTCCGTGTACATAAAAGAAAAGATACATTCGTCAAGAATCATAAAGTACAACACTTAATGATAGTCATAGGGAAACAGTCAATATAAATCTTAAGGATACCAGCAACATGGTTACAGTCATACAGTCATAAGTGGGAGGAGATGGGTGATAGGAACAATGAGAAGATTAATAGTAATGCAGACTTAGTAACTAGTTTGAGAGTGTTGAGGGAATTATTTGTTTAGTTCGGGAAAAAACTGTTCTTGTGTCTAGTTGTTCTGGTGTGCAGTGCTCTATAGCATCGTTTTGAGTAGGAAATGAAACAGTTTATGTCCAGGATGCGAGGGGTCTCTAAATATTTTCACAGCCCTCTTTTTGACTCGTGCAGTATACAGGTCCTCAATGGAAGGCAGGTTGGTAGCAATTGTTTTTTCTGCAGTTCTAATTATTCTCTGAAGTCTGTGTCTGTCTTGTTGGGTTGCAGAACCAAACCAGACAGTTATAGAGATGCAGATGGTAGAGGTGGAGTTATAGTTATAGAGGTGGAGATTACCCCCAGCAATCATACCAAACTTTAAGGGTGTACTATGCATGTATGCCTACTAACCAAGTTTTTTGCTTTACAAAATGTTCTTTATTTTTATTATTACATATAGCATAACACATAATATTACAGGTTAGTATACAGATGATAAATAGATGATAGGTAGGTAGGTAGGTAGGTAAATGGATAGATAGATAGATTGATTGATTCAAATTCCATGAGAACCGTCCCAATTTGAAATTGGTTGAAAAACACAGAAAATTGGAAGAACAAAATCAAGAAATATATCATCTTCCTGATGATATATTTTACAAAACTCTGATTCTGCCTCCCCTACTCCCAAATACACAATATAGGGGAAGTGCATTGCAACACTCATTTATTGTTGGGTGTTTTATGATCCCATTCACAAAACTTACAATGGCAGCTGCATTTTAGTCACTTTTAGATAAGCAGTGTCAGCATAAAGATGGAGGCTAAAATAAATAATCATTTTTTTTTGTTTTTGTCAATTTTTTTCCAAAAACAATGCATATACAGGATGTTATTATATAGAAAATTACATGGGCAGATATGGTCCAATCTATGCAATCCAACCTAAATTCCTTCCCAGTGAAGTCATTTGTTTTGACTGCACATGGATGCAGATAAACTCTGTAACTGGACAAAAATGATAAGTTCTAATGAAATGGTCAACCTGCCACTTTTCACAGAAGAACTATTACCCCTATCTTGAAGTGCTCATAATAAACTCTAGGATCATTATATTTGGTTTTATAGAACGTATCTTCTTGTTTTTAAATCTTTTGAGAACAATGGCTTTGAACAAAAGACCACTAGCAAGAAGGGGTCTCTTACTGAGATCTTTCTGAATACCATTTTTAGTAAATTGCAAAGTCACTCTATGGTTTTGTTTAATGTTTCTGTTTCTGTTATAAAAATGGGCAAAGTACTCATGGCAGGTAGAACCAAAAGTAGAATATAGAAAAGCTTCCCCTTTTGTATCTGGCAAAATATGGGAAGTACATATAGGAATATTTTCCCAAACTTTCACCGATTCAATTAAACAATATATAAACTAATTTAAAATAGCTGATGGGAAAGCATTCTCATCTCAGAATTAGTCTTTTCATAGGCAATAGATTCCTTTCAGAATGAGAACTTATATATTCAGAAAAGAAACATACAAAAATATGCATTAAAACAGGGATATGTAAGAATGATTTTTTTAAAAAACCATCATATAGCAATCACAATGATGCAATCAAAACTGCCTATTTATATATATATATATAAATGAGCTTTGATCACAGTGTCATAGCTGCTACCTTTACTCTTTTGACCGTATCTTGTGGACACCCCTGAAAGTTGGACCTGATCTAACTGGAATACAAATAATGCTAAATTTACGACCAGTTTTTAAAAGCAAAACATGCCCATTTGGGAGAGTAGAGTTAGACTTACAGCCATGAGATTTGCTTAACAACTGGTTGAAGAATCAGGTCCATTCATGTGGTGCCTTGATTTATGACTGCAATGACTTATGACAGAAATTGTAGTCATAAATTGAGGACTACCTTCATTCTTAGAACATCCAGATCATCTGTCTGTTTGCTTACTCCGTGTTGATACTGGACAATGTAGGAAAAGTGTCTTATGATAAAACTAGATTTGCAGAGAATGGTTGCAGCTTTAAAAAGAAGGCTTGTAAAGGAGCTTAGAATAACAAGTTCTGCTTAATGAAAAACAGTTGAAAATATATAATACCCACTTAGTCAACCATTTCTTGCTGAGGTTCATTCTCCTGCCAGGATGACTTATTAAAACATAAATCCACAGTAGGGAAACTCTAACTTGGGGTCAAATACAATGGATCATGCAATTTTGACAAACAATTTGCTCTGCTGGAAAATCCTTCTCTCACTACAAGCATTTTTTTCATTGAGACAATTTTATTTTTCTTTGCCACAGCAGGAGCAAGAAATTTCCTCTCACTTTACATCAGAGCAACCTTCGTACTACAAGCAAGACACAAGCATTTCCCCTTCCCCTCGGGAGGAAAAGGATGTCTTCACTCATAAGACTCCTAAAAAATATATACATGAATGTTTTTCTTTCTTTATGTTGTTTAGAAGGTCACAAAAGACAAATCAGGAGGACATTGGGTTGCGGGGAGGGGGGCTAAGAGGAAGGAAACGGAAATTAAGCAGCACAGAGATTATAAGAAGCAGCTTTCATTCATCCCTGTAGGTTTTTGTTCCCAACTGGTTGATTTAGTTACTTTCACTGAAAATCAGAAATTAACATGATGCACAAGTAGCTTTTTATATAGCCATATAGCCCATGACACCTTGGTATATTTCTGGTTACTCTCAGTTCTGCTGAAAATGCTTTCCTACCCATATCCACTTCATTCATATTTCCATGCAACAGAACAATCTCCTGGATGCTTGTTAGGGTTGTGCAACTTGGAAAATGATTTGGAAGAAGTTATTCACATCTGCAGGACTGCAACACTTATCTTCTGTTCATTAAGTAATTGGGTCCATTCTGAGCCTGAGAAAAGCTCTTTAATAAATAGTAAAGAAGAGCTGCACTTGTGCAAATATGAAGCATTTTTTTCAAATGGTTTTCGAAATATGCTTGGCCCTCTTGCTTACCAGAGAAAGTAATGTTCATAAGCACTAAGATCAGGCCATCAGCATATAAGCCAGTTACCTCCTGCCTGCCTTGTTCATGTATGAAAAATGAGATATCCTTGCACTTGTCAGATGTAATTAAAGACGTGATCCTTGCAAACAAAAAGAAGTTCATCAAAAATCAGAAGAGACCTATCTTAAATCTTGTGGCATTTAAAATATACACACAATTGTGGGTTGCTTTAGCATTTAAAAATTGAAATTATGATATTGTTTCCTGGCTCTAAATTAGAATGTTTTATAATGCTTAACTTAAATGTACTGCATATTATATATTAACATATTTTCATAGTATTTATTGTTGTATACAGTCTCAGACAAGTGGTCCATCACATGCAGTGTATAAACATGTTGAATAAATAAATGCACCTTGATTTTTCTTCCTTGAATTTTGATGAAATCAAAATACTTGTTTTCTTGATAATGGAGTGCATTTATTTATTCAACATGTTTTCATGTTTTCTTTTTATAGTCCAGAGAGAAAAGTATCAGATAGTTACAAACTAAGAAGCTTTTTGCAGAAATGAAGAGAATAAAGCTATATGGAGCCTTTTGAATCATAGAAAACTGCATTTCTTCTCCAGAAAAAAAAAAACCCCAATAACAGATTAGCAAAACCACAACCATGGTGGATGGTTGAGTGTATAAGAATCCATGTGTCAAACCTGTCTATTTTTTCTTTTACTTTTTCATAGTTTCTTCTCTTTCTCTATTGTTTTTACAGATCAAAGTTCTGCTCTTCATCCATAACTTAAAATAGCATTTCTCAACCTTTGCAACTTTAACTTTTGTTGACTTAAACTCCTAGAATGGCTAGTTGCAAAATGCTGGAAGTTGAAATCCAAGAATTGTCTTAAGTTTTCAAGTTGACAATAATTGCCTTAAAGGAATAAATTCTTGGGTGCGGAGGAATCTCTTAGCTGAATTTCTCAAACATGAGTCTGAAAACCTGACTGAGGTGAACATTGACACTGAAGGTCATGGTGTGGGCTGGGTTTAAATAAGTATTGTACTGTAGTAAGGACAACCATACTTGCCTGCAAAGGGTTCTCTTGTGTAAGGACTCATTTTACACTATAGAATGCATACATATTTATAATATTTATTGTTTCATACTTGCCCAAGTATATGTATATTTTAAAAAAATATAATTCTATTCTAAGAATTGAAATGTTGCCATTTTCTTCAACAGGAGAGTTAATAGTTGTATGTATGCTTGCTTGCTTATATCAATCAAAAGGAGAATTGGAATTGTCTTAACCCTAAACTACATTTGAATGGCAGAAATTGAAGCTTTCCCCTTAAGCAAAGTATTAGTTAGGGAAAATGGAATTCTCAAATATTGTATCACACAACACATAATAATGTTGAAAGATCTGAATTCTATTACTAATTCAAGGACCCAAACAGCTCTGTCAGAGTGGGGAACCTCTGGCACCAAATATTATAAAATTATAATTCCCAGCATATGTCATTTTGAATCATGGTCCCAGAAGCTTCATAAATTCCATGTGTTCTTCAACATCTGGGGAGCCAGGGATGTCCTAACCCTGATATACAAAAAAGTAAGGCACGATTGACCCAAGTTACATCATACTACTTTTTCACTTCATCTCTGTCACTTCTGTAAAATTTAAAAAGTGTGCCATTCTGATAAAAGATCATTTGCTCTTGAAATTTCAGTGGAATTCTCATGGGAAAAAGTAGTTTTGCAGTTATTATGAGATGGCCAAAGGATGCTTATTAAGGTCTTTTTCTTTCACTGTTCAGCATACCCCAACAATATGCAGCTTTTCTAACTTTCCATATTTCAGTTAAACACAAAGACATCAGAATGATGTTCCTCTCCCTCAGCTTGTTTTGGAAGCAGAAAATATGGGAAAGCAAAGATGCTTCAGGGTACTAGAACAGAAAACAGCTGGACCAGCAGTAGCAGTTTCTGACAACTTTAACAATAAAGTAGCTCAAAAATATCACACAAAAAAAAATTGAAAGAGAAGCATCTGTGAAAAACAAAGCATCAAAGAAAAACAAAAAAAATGTCTGCAAATCTGCAAAGCAGGTTTTGGAACAACAATTTGTTCAATCCTACTTATAAATTCTACACTGATAATTATGGATATCTGCCATCAACTCAGTGCTGACTCTTAGTAACCAATAGATGTTCTTGATGATCATCTGTTCCTGATCTGGTCCTTCAAGTCTTCTGGTTGTCTTCTTCTTCTCTTTCCTTCCATCTTTTAACATTATAGACTTCTTCAGAGACCTAAATCTTCATATAATGTGATAATTTTAGGCTGATCATTTATGCCTCAAGTGAGAATTCTGGGTTTATTTGTTTGATGATCCACTTGTTTGTTTTCATAGCTGTCCACAATACTCTCAGGAGTTTTCTCCAATACCAAAGTTCAAAAGTATCACAATACATTTCCTATCCTATTAATAATTCAATTCATCCATAGGGCACCAGTTTAAGAAGGCTATTCATTAAATAAAGTCAATTAAATATTGTGCTAATAATGAATAATCTGAGTTAGTGCTACAACAGTTAAGAGTACACTTAAACATACTAGAATCAAGAATCGCCTTAGTTTAAAAATATTTTTAAAATTAATAAGGCAGTTAATCAATTCAGAAAACCACATAATCTAAAAATAACTTGTCAAGTTAAACTGGGACAGAAATTTTTTCACCTGAAGAAAAAAAAATCAAAACATTCATCTGCTCAGCTAAACTCAAATGGAATTCAGAACATCAAGCTTTGATATGGTGAAACAAAAATGCAATGTTCTCTCTGGAATCTACAGCTTAAGATATGCATTTGCACAACAGACCGTGTGGTCTAGTGAGAAGAAGACTTCTGTAAGGTCCTCTAGTTGGATAATAAGACTTCATTCCAGAGTCAGAAACCATCCATCCAACAGGTGGGTGAAAAACCTGATATGGTCATTTTGACTCAATTTATTGGCCCCACTAACCAGATATTAGCCTAAAACAGTGTTTCCTAAACTTGGGAACTTCAAGATGTATGGACTTCAACTCCCAAAATCCCACAGCCAGCCATGCTGGATGGGGAATTTTGGGAGTTGAAGTCCACACTTCTTAAAGTTCCCAAGTTTGGGAAACACTGGCCTAAAACATGCATGGATTCTAACATAATAGAAGGAACCAAATGAGTATCAATTTCCATCAGCCATCATTGCAAAACAGACAGAGGAGCGCCAGTTTAGCAAGCATCGTAGGGCTTACATTAGAGCTACTTGTATAAATGCTGTTGATTTGGGTACAAGGGCCAACCAGATGGCTGTGCTGTCAGATCTAGTATCCATTAATTTACTGAATTACTTTTTCAAACCATTAAAACTAGTGACCATCACAGCATCACATAAAACTAGGCTGTATAAAATTTTAGCTGGCGGACTGTTGCTGATTGCTGACAACATTTACAGCAAAGTGACCATCTTTTCCAAGTTTTCTTCTTCCTGTCAAATAAATCCCCATCCAACATTTTGCTGCCCTTATGGAGAATTTGTAGAAACCAAAGGGCATAAACAGATATAACTTCAGATTCTAAAACTGAATTTCTAACTGGATTTCAAGTACCAAGTTATTTCGATTTGGAAGAGAATTCTAGCTATCGTGTCAAAATGTATTACTTAATACAAGGTGCACTTCTGACTTGCGGCATTTGACCAAAGGAATCTGCAAGCTCTAATCTAGCCTGTGACTCGTTTTAGAAGAGGGGGTTTGCTTGCGCAGGCATGAATCAAAATGAATTATGAATCTGAACATTGTCAATTATGTGTATCACAAAATACAGAGCACAATGATCAACCACAATCCAGATTTTCAGCTTAAATAGCTTTACATTCATGCAAGCAAATTAACCATAAAATGGGGGGGGGGGGGAGTGAGTTGAAGGAGAGAAAAACAAAATATCCCAAGAAAGAATAAACTGCAGATAATAAGCACCAATCTGGTGTTGAATGCTGCCCAAGATACCAATTGTTTTAAGTCACGACAAAGACAGCTGAATGCTCATCTTGTGGATATAGAGCATGGATGATTGCTTGCCATGAGTATCTTCTCTCACAAATAACAGTTTTTTCGCTCTTAATTTTCTGCTAAATTGGAAGCTAACTGCTTCCCACATTGTCATTGGAACACCTGCAGCTGTGCTGGATTTCTGCGCACCATTTCTTTTAGGTAAAACAGCACTCCGCTTTCCTTCAGCTCCACATTATGCTTATGTCTTCCTTTCATTGCGCTACAGTACTAATGATTCAGGCAGGCTGGTCAGTCATTAAGTGACAAGCAAATGATACTGTAGGCAACGTGTGACTAATCGGTCTGAACAAATGAAATCACAGACTTGCTTCTCTCATCATTCATTTCCCAAACAGTAGCAATGTGGCGCACAGCAGGTAGTTCAGTTAAAACCAGCCTTGTAAAACAAATTTCCTGCCACAGTTTTAACTGTGCACCACTGTGATGCGTTTGAGATGCTGCAGTTGGAAGACCCAAAGGAATGAAGAAAGGTTGGGGAGGAGGGAAAGAGGGGGGACGCAGAGAAGGAGGAGGAGGAAACTTTAGTACATACATTACTGTAATTAAGGGTTTTGTATCTTATTGATGTGGCTTCTGTTTGGATGATTCTCAAAAGTGACTGTTGCATTAGCAAATCCCAAATATGTCACACTTAACATGGAAATGGTAAAAAATAAAAAATAAAGCAGGCATTTGTTTCAACCAAAATTTCAAAGATGCTTTGTTACTATTGTTTAGAGGTGGAACTGAAATCCTGAAAGTATTTCCTGCATGCTAAACCATGACATTTAAAAAAAAAAATAGTGCAGAATTGAGGGGTTGAATTTAGCCTTATTTTTCATGTGGTTGCTTATTTTTTTCTCTTATAATTGATTTTATTATGATTGTACCTTTTAGTTGCCTCACTTGTCAGTGCTTGTGCAAATTTGTTCAGAATAAGCAGAGCATACAGACTATGATCAGAACTGAGATTAGAGTAGCGATAAATAACAGAGTCAGGGACACCCGTCCTCAAAATGATGAAAGAAGCATTGCAATAAGTGGGACAAGTTTTGTGCCTTTTCTACATGTATGTCCTTCCTCTACAAAAGGGATAGAGCCTGTGATTAGACGTACAGAGCGCTGTACATCTTTGAGATAATACATAACATCATTTAGCACCAGGTCAATCACCTGCTCCCAAAATATACAGACTGCATGCCACTTCCAAGTTCTTAGGTTGGATGTTGCTTATTTCAGTGGCATTTGGGAATCTGCTGTGATGACTGAAAATTTTAATGTCTCCTTCCTCATTCTAAGCCCTCCTTTAAAAAAGAAAGGCCAAGCATACAATAATGATAGGAAAATCAGGTTTAGATAATGCTAAACCAAAGATGAGCAATCTACAGATTTTTCCCTTCAGCTTAATGCATATTACGATTTTACAGTATGATTTTTTTTCCCCTGTGAGTTTTAGCATAGCTATTTTGCACTTTAAAGTCTCTTACCATCACCAGGAAACAAATCCATAAATATTGCCACATTATCGCCACACCCTTTGGGAGGCTCTGAAAACAGTTCGAAATGAATGATGTGGTTCTTGTTTCCTCTTCCTCTAAAGAGAGTTATTTATACAGGGTTCACTAAGAATCATTTCTAGAAATAAACAGATTGTCAGAGTCTGATACTTTGCTTTGTAACATAGCAACTTGGTGTGAGTTTTGTTTTGTTTTTTAACTGAAAGAATTTAAAAATAAAATCTTACAGTTGAAGACAAACCCTGTTCACTTAGTGAACAGAGATACCATGTTAACTGTTATTGAAATTGGTCCTCATTTAGTGGACCTGGAAATGAAACAGTGTACTAGTAGAGATGACAAAGTTGACTGTATTAATTAGGAACAAGAATGTAAATAGTTTTGTGGTTATTTGGAAACCACTTCCTGACTTTCTGCATGAAAGAGAAAAAAGTGAAAATTTGACTTTAGGTTTTGATAATTAAGTGGAGTATTGTTATAGACATGAGTATTGTTATAGTGATTATTATTTGGCATAACCAAAAAGTTGATACTATAACTCTACTGCGTATTTTACTGCACCGAAGAAAGTCAGAAGTCACTGCTTTTTGTTTATTTCTTCCCTCCCATCACTTATCTCCTCTATTCCTTTCCTTTCCCATTTTCCCATTGTCTTTATTTCAATTTGTAGTTTCTAATAAATAAACTGTTAAGTGTGTGTGTGTGTGTGTGTGAAACTGTAATTGTGTTTACAATCTTATTAAGTTTTCCTTTGCTTTACAGATCTGTGAAAGTTGTAAATGTGAGGATTCTTCATAAAGTTAGCTTTTCACCACCTTCATAACTGCAGTCATTAAATCATATGCTCTTATTACTGATTCTTATATTTTGCATTTTCCTTTTAGATAGGCAGTCGTACAAATTTGAATGATCAATAAACAAATAAATAAATAAACAAGGCAGGTCCTAAACAAGTCCTAAATGAAGGACTACCCATGTTATTCAGCCAGCAGCAACTTTTCAAAAACTAAAGTAATTTAACTGTAAATTCACAACTTTAGACTGTCTGACTACAAGAAAAAGTGTATGCTTTAGGATAGAAACAGAAATAATCCTAGTTTCCATAGTAAACATCATAAACGTAATTTTATTATAATCATAAGTTTATTCAAACAATAGTCTAGAAATCAAAATTTATAGTTTTCATTCATACATGTGCACACTTACACCTACTACTGACAACTGGTTGAGAGGTAAAACCAGAGGGTAAAACAAGTTGGAAACCACATGAAGCATGTGATGATTCCTACCAGTGGTGGGTTTCAATTTTTTTTACTATCGGTTCTGTGGGCATGGCTTGGTGGGTGTGGCGTGGCTTGGTGGGCGTGGCTTGGTGGGTGTGGCAGGGGAAGGATACTGTAAAATCTCCATTCCCTCCACAATCCAGGGGAAGGATACTGCAAAATCCCCATTTCCTCCCAATCAACTGGGACTTGGGAGGCAGAGAATAGATAGGGGCAGGGGCAGTCAGAATTTTTACTATCAGTTCTCTGAACTACTCAAAATTTCCATTACCGGTTCTCCAGAACTGATCAGAACCTGTTGAAACCCACCTCTGATTCCTACCAACCACACCGGAACTACTTTCTTTCTAAACTACCATCAATAATATGTATACTCCTGATCCATACAGTGATTTAAAGAAAGGCCCTCTTATAAAATCAAGAATGGTGCCAGACAGAAAATGTTGTTCTTGAAGGTGTGTTAGTCTATAGAATATAAAATATGGGGTTTTTTTAATTATGTGTTAGAAATCCTATTTCAAGGGGGGAAGCTAAATGCAAAATAGTCATAGTCCTTCATTTCATGGGACAAAAACAGTGCCTACGTAACAATGTTTAAGCAATTAGGTTTCATTACTGTTGCTAATTGCCTTAAGCATCATACTTCAATGAATGTCTAAGTTCAATATATAGTAAATAAACAAAACCAAAAATCACACATTTATTCTATCTCAACACACCCAGCATTTTTTATATTCAGCATTCTTTTTAGACTTCCCAAAATGTTAAAAACACTCTCTTCACAGAACTTAATTTCAGAGCCTCGGAAAATTTCAACAGGAAATATATTATACATTAGATTAGAAAAGAGATTCACTCTTTTCAAGTTTTTCTCTATTTAGGTAAGAAATCAAACACAGGGATTTTTCCAAGTCTTCCCTTCATTCTTATTCCTAATTCTTCACACCAACTTCCTTTTGGTAACTATAATTCCAGAATTTAGATTAAATGCTTTAAAACTGTTTCCAATCACATACATTTAAAGTTTAGCAAAATAACTATTTTCTGTTCTCCCTCATTGCAAGTAGATCGCAGATTATTGGATAGAGACAGAAGTGGGGTTTATGAATAACAACTTCCCATCTAATGAAACTAAATGTCACGTGCCACTGATTTTTTTTCACTAATGTTGCCCCTGTATTTAATTAGCAATTCAGCATAAACCTACCATGCCTATTAAATCTGGAATCAATACCCATTCAAATTCTGCATGAAACATGCGAGATGAAGAACTGGTGAATGATTTCTCTGAATTTCATAGAATACAAAGAAATTTATTTCTGGCTAAACATCCCTATTAACATTGTGACTGAAAAAGCTCAACAGGAAGCAGTTCCTCCTAGTGTCTTTTGGGAGATGTAAGAGAACTATGAGAAGCCAGAGATGTTGCAGGCCACCAGAAAGATAGTTGTATCATGAAAGCCAAAATATTCACTTGTACTTCATGGTCGCTTGATTATTAAATAAGGGCCGCATCACAGACTACATGTGAATCAGTGGTGGGTTTCTACCAGTTCCCCCAGTTCGAGAGAACCAGTAGTGGCGGTGGAGGGAGGCTCCGCCCACCCACCTGCATGTTATCACGGATGCTCTGCGCATGTGCAGAAGGTTCTGCGCATGTGCAGAAGTGCCACAAGCGAGCAAAGCAAGCGTGCACGCACACACACTCACGCTCACAGTTCCGAACCAGTAGCGAAGATAAGTGGAACCCACTACTGATATGAATAATTATTTGGAAATGTTATTATCAGCTTTGAAAAAATTCAATTTTACTTTTGTGAAATTGAACAAGAATTGGTAGGAAAAAAGGCAGAATAATTTCTCTGCCTATCTCTAACCTCCATACATATTTTAAGTTCTATGTGTAGGCAACACAATTTTAATTTCTGTCTGGTGTCTTTTCATTTTTTCATTAAGCTTGTATTCCAAAGAATTTCACCTCAGTAACCTCAGTCTTTTGATGTAAGAATATTGAAAATAAATTCTTTTAAAGATGAAATGTAATTCAATTAAATACATCCAATAATTTGTACAGCTTTAACCAACCTTCAGATGCTTTTACTTATTTTTGTATATTTACTGTTGCATATTCTTCTTGGCAGACAGCTTTGCATTCTGAAATCAAACTAAAATTTGTGTGGGTTATATCCTGAAAAGCATTCTATGTTCAAAGAGTGAATATAGAATTATGATGAATTATTTTCATTTAATAGTATTTACTGGTATTACATATTGCAAATGAAGAAGGCTAGTATAACCAATCCCAGTGAAATGAAAAGAAAAATAAGAACAAAAGTTATAAATCCCCCTTATAAAAATGGCTAAAGACATCTCTTCTATACTTCTTTTTCTACAGAAAATTATGTCCCCTCATCTCTTCCCCAAACCACTTCTGGCTCTTCTGGGTTTGACACCCTTTAATTAACATTTTCCCTTTTTCCCTCTCTCCCTCTCTCTCTCTCTCTCTTCTTTCTTTTTGGCTGGCAATGCAAGCTGTAGGTTGCTTGCGTGACTGGATTCCTACCCCTGCAGCGCGATTAGGCTCCCTGTGGTGCACAAACAAAAAAAAAATCTCCCAAGAACCTAACCCAACCATTTTCCTATGAATAGAATGCTGCGTCTTTATCAGGATAGAAAAAAAGCTGTGAGTTTGCCTCCGATGCATATTGAGGGGAGGGAATGGGACGGCAATATGCAGAGAAATAATGAGCATGCACCTGTTTGAAGCAATATTTGCTAATACGTCGGATGGTGGGGGGAAGGGAAGGTAACAGCAGTGAACAGCGTTAACGTTTGATAGCCTGTTGGCCTTCAGTCCTCATCATGAAGTGCATTTAAACAATAATATAATATGTATTCATTTTTTTGGCAGATTCTCGTTATGGTCATTCATCTAAAAATATGGCTCCTATCAAGAACAATTCAGAAACATCAGGGAAATAATGCAGTTACCCTCTTTTGGACAGGTTTTTTTCTGACCAAAGTCTTCCTACTGTGTAAAATCATTCAGAATGCCTAACCAATCAAATGGATACTCTTCTCTGAGCCAGTCACAACATGGAAAAACAAGACAGGTTACTTTGATTATTGCTCCCTTTCCCTATATTTCATCTCTCTGTAAAACATCTAAACTACTTTATGTGGCAGTCAATCTAATTTCAAAGGTCTTCCATAAAATATAGTTCAGACATGTCATAAACCTTCCTGAACTACCCTGAATCTTCCTTATTATTGTTTCTTGGGATGAAAAGTAGCATGAGAAAGAAAAGGTGTGAAAGGAAATCAGAAATAAAGGTAATCCTCAATTTACGACCACAATTGAGCCCAAGATGGTTACTAAGTGAGAAACTTGTTAAGTGGATTTTATCCCATTTTATGACTTTTCTTGCCAAATTTGTTAAGTAAATCACTGCAGTTCTTAAATTAATTATATGGTTAAATGAATCTGGTTTCCCCATTGACTTTGCTTGTCAGAAGGTTGCAGTAGGGGATCATATGACTCCGGGACCAGTGGTGGGATTCAAATAATTTAACAACCAGTTCTCTAATGACCAGCTGGGTAGGCATGGCTGGGTGGGCATGTGACTGGGTGGGCATGGCCAACTCGATGTCACTCACATCAAGGGGCATTTCACCTCACCTAACCTCTCGTGACCGGGGTGGGGGTGCTGCAACGGTCATCGTTTGTAAATGTGAAAAACGATCATAAGTCACCTTTTTTCAGTGCCATTGTAACTTTGAATGGTCATTAAATGAACTGTTGTAAGTCAAGAATTATCTGTACAAAAATATAAAAAGCTTCTTTGCTTGCAAAAAGCTGCCCTAAATACCAATCATTAGATTAGAAATGGGGGAATACACACTGAAGATCAATGACATCATGGAAACCTAAACCATTCTATATGAATATCTGCCTTTTGATCAACAATACCTGCAAACCAGAGTTACAAATCAGGCAGGGGGCCAGGGCACCTTGAGGAATTAAAATAGTTAAAATTCAACAGTAACTATCAGCAGCCAACTCTTGCTCATAAAGTGAAACCCTTTAGCAAAGAGGTCATTTAAGGTCTCCAGAAAGTGGGTGGGCACACTTAGGCTACAAAATGCCAAGATAAAGAGACAAATTAACGAAGTATATAGGGGACCCAGGTTCAAGTCTCTGCCCTCCCAAGCTTGTTAGGATCATAATAAAATTAGTATATGACACAGATATCTAAGTAAACCTGAAGCCTGGTGCCATGTTACTATACCTTATTATCATGAGAGAAAACTAAAACGAATTGAAGGATCCACACCTATCTCCTCTTTTTTCTTAATGTTACTATCAGTTAGCAATCATGTGCCTTGGCCACTCTAAAGTAATGAAAGAAACTCCTGTCCCAAAAATGCCTTTTCAAGAGGCAACTGGACTTTCTGGAAACTGAGAAAGTCCCGTTGCCTCTTGAAAAAAGCACCTTTGGGACAACCATGACCTGGATGACTGAAAAATCCCCATAGACAAGAGGCTCCTGTGCTCAGTTAACTGACAAAGCATCCTTTCCCACCCAGGAGAAGCAATCATTAGATCCATTTGCACCCTTAAAGATACCAGCTGGTCTTGCTCAGCTCACAAGATATCCTAAGGAAATCATCCAGATTTAAGGAAAAATCACATGCCCCCAGAAAGGCAGTAGAAAAATCAGAGTGCCAAGCTTGCATCCTGCCTCTTGGAAGCACACCCCAAAAGGACAGTGCCAGGAACCATTAAAGCAGTGTAAAAAGCTTTTTTAAAAAGCCCCTTAAAAAAGTACCAGCAAAGAAAAGAAAGAAAAAAAAAAACTCCAGAGAAGCTGATCAGGCTACAGAAAGTCTGTGCATACTGCCAAAAACCATTAACTACTGTTACAATGTAACAAGGCTTAACCCAGAGGCAGTTTTGGAAAACACTTAAATATAAGCAGAATTAGGCTACAAACAAAACAGAGAGGCACACCAGAATGTCTCCTTCCTGCCTTCCTGACAGGATTAACCCTGTAAAGTGAGAAAAAACAAAAGACTGTTGGAAGGAGATTTCTTCCAACAGCTGGTTCGCCGAACTGCTCAGAAAGTTAACAATTCAAGTTCAAGAACAAGTTCTCCTGAATTGGTGCAAACTGGCTGAATTCCACCACTGTCTGGGGTACTGCAACCATCATAAATGTTATCAACTGCCAAGCATCCAAATGTAAATCACGTGACCATGGGAATGCTGCAAAAGTCATAAGTGTAAAAAATAGTCATAAATCACTTTTCTCAGTGCTGTTCTAACTAAATGAACTGTTGTAAGGCAAGGATTATCTGTAAAAATAAAAGTACCCCTACTCGCTTTTGACTTCAGTCCTTCCATTTTTTTTACCGTAGTTTTAATATTTATGTTTTTAAAAATGAATCTTGAACTTCTTCTAATCATTAGACCAACTGGACTATTGAAACTACTTTCTGAACACAAATATAGGCATGAACCAATGGACACTACAATTTCCAAGCACAGATTCTGGCTATGCTGGTTCTGGCTAGTTCAACACAACTATAAGTAACACATTAATTTGAGAAGAGCTGTAGGTATAGCTTTGTTCTCAACATCTTGTTGCTTTTGGTTCTCCCCATAGCTATAAAGCCAGTCCTAAGAATGACCAATTGGCTCTCTTCTTAGAGAGCCAAAAAAAGTTGAACTGAATCAGGATGAGCAGCTTGTACTTCGGTGTACTCTGTCCCATCAGTTGTAGCGAGCATAAGGAGCTGTCCAAGTTATAATCCAACATGTCTCAAGGATATCAAGTCCATTACTCTTACATTTCTTTTCCATTTCATAGGTTATCCCCTGCTCTCTGCACTATGTAGATATACATTTTGCAGTGGAATCTTATTCTGGAAGACAATTTAATTAAGAACAAAGCAGTGGTGAAATCCAATTTTTTTTAGTACAGGTTCTATGGGCGTGGCTGGGGGGGCATGGTGTGGCTGGGTGGGCGTGGCAGGGGAAGGATACTGCAAAATCTCCATTCCCTCCCCACTCCTGGGGGAAGGATATTGCAAAATCTCCATTCTCTCCCCACTCCTGGGGGAAGGATATTGCAAAATTTTCATTCCCATCCCACTCTGGGGCCAGCCAGAGGTGGCATTTGCCAGTTCTCTGAACTACTCATAATTTCCACTACCAGTTCTCCAGAACCTGTCAGAACCTGCTGGATTTCACTCCTGGAACAAAGTCTTGGGCACAATAGGGAATAAAGTGTGTGCTAAATAAAAGATTAGATTCAGCAATTGCTAATTATGCCACAAATGTGTTTTGAAAGGGAATAAATACATTTAAAAAATTAAAAAATGCTAAGTAATTTGAAAGATCTGAATGTTTTGCGTTTTATCCTTGAGACACATTGAATCTTTGAGGAATGGCAACTAGAGATTAAAAGTCTCTGGAAGCAGCAATCCCTAGGAGTTATTTGAGTAGGTCAACTCAGTTGATAGCTCAGAAAAAACAGTACTGCCATAATACTTTACTGAGAATAGAATCAAGCCTGCGATCAGTTGGCAGCTGAGGTTTACAAAACACTTCACTGCTGTTTAAGTAGCCAGAATAAGGGAGAATAATTAAAAACTACTACTTTAGCCCTCATTGAAAAGTGAAAGATTAAAAGCTGCTTTGGCAGCCAGCAAGTGGTGCTGAAAGACACAGCTGGGCCAGGTGGGTGTTTGGCAGGAGCATCTGGCCAAACCAATGATCAACAGGAGATGGTAGGGAGGGGGGGGGGGCAAGATAGAAGGAAAAAGCAGTGAGGCATTTCTTCTGCTTTGAATAGATGCTGATATCATGGTCAGCCAGCCTAGATGAATAGAGTGTACTTGCAGATTCTGAAGCTATAGAGTGAAATTCCTTAAGCACTAAGGGTGTCTATCTTATCAGTCTGACAAATTGTTAAAGGATGAAGTGAGGCACCTATAATAAAGATGCAATTTCCTTCGGCTGTTTGTGCCATTAAAAGTCAAATACGATAGTTTTTTGCAATCAAATGCTTTTCACAGCAAGTGAAAAAGGTGATTTTTGGTTGAATATAACTAATTTATGTAACATGCATAGTGGAGGGAAAAGAAGGGCTCAGATGAAATCAGAGTCTGAGAGGCATAGTGAAGCAGGAACAAAACAACCACAACTATAATAGCAATAATCTTTAGTAAAATTCAGCGTTGCTCCTATTTCAGTTAAACAGGACAAAAATATGCCAATTCATTTTAGAGAGAAGCCTATGTCATGAAGATAGATGTGGAGTAGATTCATAATAATGAAATACATGTAGAGAAGATCAAAGTAACATTCCTTGAATGTTTGAGTATGTTTTAATCTGGTAGGAAATAGTTTCTATTGCTAGCTGAAAATAATATGTATTATTAGATGCACACACGTCAACATATATTTTCTTGAAATTTGGGACTTTATGAAAATACTTATCTCTTCCTCTCCTGCAATTAATTGAAGTAAAATGTGTGTGGGGGGGAGGAAATTAATAAAACAGTGGTTAAAGAAAAAAAATGATTCCACAGGTACATGTACTCCTTGATTTACAACCATTTGTTCAGAAATAGTTCAAAGATATGACTATGCTGAATGAAGGCCTTACAACCTTGGCCCAAAGTTATAGCCATTGCCAGTTTATGACCCCACCATTTAGTAACCAAAATTCTACTCCCAATTGTGTCATACATCAAGGACTTCTGGCACATAATTCTTGCAAACCCCCCCAAAGGACAGAAGTAGGTCAATCTGTAATATGGAATTGGAGAAGCAAGGACTTTATTTAGGCAAATGGGATTTCAGATTAAGTTTTTGGAGTTTTTTTATTTTCTGGTTTGCAAAGTGAAGAGAATGGGCCTGGAGATTTTTAGGAGATAAACTTCGGACCTGACAAAACATATTGGATCAATAGGACAAGATTTAACCTTCAGATATAAAAGAATTACTGGCCTAGTTTATATAGTAAAACATTTTCTAATGAATCCAAGATAAAATAGATCCCAGACATTTGTGGTAGTCACAATATATTAAAAATGGTGTAGAGATGGGCTAAGTTGATAAATCTGGTTTACTTAAATTCCTAATTTTTCTGTTTTGAATTCAGTCTGTTCTACTTTTATATTAATTTAAGATGGTTTTAAAATCTGTTTTCATTAAATCTGCATGCATTTTATCCTAATTTATGCATATGTTTTCAATTTTACCTACTGTGCATAGTTGATGAAAGCAATTTTTTCCTGTCAATATGCAATATAATCATCATGGTTATGAAAGATTGCAATTTTGTTGCAAATTTTCTTCTAATTTAATGGCTTTCTGAATAAAGCCTGCTTTGCAAAATTTAGAGAAATGTCATTTGATAGCAGTTTGTTGAAAAAAAGTATTTCAAATATCTTCACATCATATCATTTACCACTAAACATTGCAATGAAATGTCATTTTTGCAGTTATTTTGATTGCAGTTTGATGCAATCACAAAGAATAGTGATCCCATTATTACCACAAGGAATATGATCACTCTTGGTATGGTTTGACTGATTTTATTCCTTAGATTTGTTTTCTCCACAAATAAGTAAATGTTCTTAAATTGCATTAATATAAGACAGTCAAGCCCTGCCTTAGTCATGAAAGTAATCCGGGTGACTTTAGGCTAGTTATTCTCTCTCAGCCCAGTTAACCTCAGACAATTGTTGTTGTGGGGAAAATAGGAAGAGGAAGGATATGTTCACTGTATCGAGTTATTTATAAAAATAATAAAAGCTTGCCTTCAAGCAACAGTCTTCCGCTCATTAGAAATTTGCTAATGAGATGCAATAGATGTCTTCAAGTTAATCTGTCAGCCATGCTATATGAGTACTTGTTACTAATCCGACCCATCTTGAAGGTACCAGGTTGGAAAGGACTGGTTTATAGGATCTTCTGAGGATTCCTCCTCTTCCCCTACTTAGGCATTATTCATATTCTGAACCATCACATCTGCATGCCTTTGACATTTAAAAATGCACAACAATTATAAATAGCAGCAACAAAATTTAATCAAGATCACATAGGACCTCTCCAAAATTTTAAATACATCACTTGACAAAAAATATGTTTATATGGCATTTTATGAGTTGTTTTTTTTAGTTTTCCTTCTGCATTGTTTTGCAGCTGTAGTATTGACCACGGTTTAATGAATCCACACTTTCCCTACCATAGTGACACCTGCTGAGATTGTCTGTACATGAGCTGCATGATAACAAGAACACTGTCCCTTTCTCCATGGCTGCAAATGTTTAGCACTTATTACCAATATACTACACCAGCACAGCTGCTGTGTTCACAACAAATACAAATCTTAGACATTGTCATTATAAACTCACCCTTTGGAACCAGATTAAGGCTTCCAAAAGAGAAAGAATAAGTGTATGGAATATATTAGCTGATAAGTGCATGGAATATATAAGCTGAAGGGAAAAGTAAAAACTAAGTGTTCCAGCAGCTGTTATTTTCAAGAATAGTTGGTGCACAGGCACTCTTCAAAAAAAAAAAAAAAGTTCACTATAGATGTTGCAGATGAAATTGTATCAGTAAGAGTATCTGGATCCTGATTATCCATCCAGTTTATGGAGCAGAAGTTTGAAATCTATATTCTACTACAGTATTAGAACAAACACAGTCCCAGCACCTGAGATGTATTTTGGGTGTAGATCTAAGGACATCTGCTGCTGAATTGGGAATTTATACAATTCACGCACTGTCTAAAATCAGAACACATAATTAGTGACACAAAATCAGAGTAGAGAATCCAGTTTATGTTTTGTTATCTGACTATTAAAATTTGCTTAACTAAATGAATTTATTTTTCATACCTATTTCATCTCCATTATCTCTATAATACACAATTTGGAATTTACCCCCATATTAAAACTAATCATCTTACATCTTTTATTAATTTATGCTTCCCACCCTCTGTTGGCTTTTTAAGCACAATAAAGCAGAAAAACCAATATTAAAAAAACACTGATATCATTGCTTGGTTTAATAAAGATAATAAAATACAGTGGATATGTTCCTTTGCATAGAAGAATTGTACGGCAACTGCAAAATGAGGACTGCAGGGTTCACCCATGAATTTATTAATTCAAACAATTAATATTGCCACATATTTTAATTTTTAAATATAATTAGAGAAACAATTTTTTTAAAAATTGCAATTATAAACCCCTTTTATTGCATCTATAATTAATAGATGTTGCATCTATACACAACATCTATTAATTTCCAAAGAATTAATTTGAAGAATTTTATTCAAATTATTTGCATACTCCAAAGTATACACATTTAACTTAATTTTAAAAACTTAATTAAGTTTTTAAAATCCTTAAAAAACCTTAATTAATTTTCCTAAACACTGGTTAGAGCTTTCAAAGATATTAAAACTAATAATTAAAATTTATTTGCATTCCCTACTATAACATCTGTGTTGTTGTAGAACAGCAACAAATAAAAAACCCACTAGATGGTGCTGGAGGATTCCAATTACAGAAAAATATCTACTATCAACCTCTTAGTTTGAAAAAAAAGAGAAAGGCAGTGGGACAGAAGTAATGGTACATTGTCCTACCTTGGAAGGTCCCTCTCAGTCACATACTGAAGAGATTCCCTTTCCATACACATGAACCTGGACAATAAAGCTCTTTCTTCCTTTCCTTTTGCTTGCCAGGCAAGAAATAACTGCTCACAGTCTGTTCTGATTGAAGCAACCTAGAAACCCTGAAAAATCAAAATAGTATAGTTTAAGGTAGATGGTGTTTTCTGGACCCATTGCTTGCAAAATTGGGCGAGGCTGCTAAATCACAGAAGAAAAAGCTTGACCGAAAATAGGCACCATTAGAAATGCTTTGCCAATATGCAATGCAGCACTTTTAAAGAAAGGCTATAAATTTGGTAAAGTTTACTTTATAAAATAAGGAAATAACATGAGAAGATTAAAACTGAGCCATGTGGTGACATTTTTGGGGGGTGGCAATGAATGCCACCCCCCAAAAATGAGGTTAGGGTTGATTATTGCAAGGGGAGAAGACCCCTGTTGCCTGGTTGACCAGCCAGCCTTCTGGCATTTCTATTCCTGGCTAAATCATGGCATTGGACTTTCTCCATTAACTATTGCAGATTTACAAAGATATATTTTCAGAGTCTATAAATCATCATTCTCCAGGTCAAGCCAATGCTCTCTGAATTACATGGCAATAAGGGAGTTCCATATCTATTTTACTGTTTTTCAGGAATGATGTGAACCAAACAAGTCAGGATACCATGTGTGATGAAACATAAAAAGAAGGAGAAACTGATGCATGGAGGAAGCTGGTTCCATATTACATGCAACATATTCTTGACAACAGAAAATGTATCCTTTTAAAATTCTTTTATAAACAAAAAGATGCAGTTCATAAAGTCAATATGTTGCAGATATTAATATTCATCCACCTGGTAAGTATCGCATGATACATATGTTTTGGATATTTTAATATGATTTTCACATTTTTATTATGTTATAAGTTTTATATTAAACAATAGAAATATATCTGGGGATTCAGGACAGGAATATAATAATAATAATTGGTGTTGCAAAGGCAAATTCACCCTAAGTCAATTGCAATCATGTAACTATACCTGTAACACCAACAAACATCAACATTTGCCTATCCCTGGGAAGCACTCAATAGATGGATACAAATGCCAAATCCAGTCTGGATATCTAGCTCATTGTACAATGAACCATAATCATAATAATATGCCAGGTTCTTTGGAAGGACTTGAGACGTGGACAAATCTTCTATCCTACTTCTTTTATATGGACAATCTGAAGCTGTATGGAAAAACATCATCTGAAAATGTAATCACTGTTCAACATCAAATATACTGTTAAATTTGGACTGGACAAATGTGCCATCCTTACTATCAAAGAAAGAAACAATAGTGAAAACTAAAGAAATCAAGATGTCCAATGAAAAATAATATTAAGAGTTTAGATGAAAGAGTCTATTTAAGATTTCTTTTTCTCTACTTGGTTTCCAGTACAACTGCAGTGCATTTACCACCATTTATTATTACTGAAATAATTATCTGCAACCATAGGTTTTAGGAAAATACATATAAAATTACAACAATCATATCAGTTTAATACAACTTCTCTAATATTAACAGTATTATTTGTCAGGATTTGCTTTGTATTTTCCTTGCATCCATTGCAAAGCAATGCAACTTCTTTCTGTATATGTTTGTTTCATGAGACAAAAAAACCCCATTTATTTATTTATTTAGTCTTTCCAATGTTCTTAATTGCTACCAGGGGAATTGCTCATTCATTGTTTCACACACAAATATATGCACATACCTCTCATGTTGCTCCCACTGCCACACTGACAATACCATCACAATGTTTGTGTTTATAATGCCTCTTTTTCTTTTTTATACAGAGACTCAAGTGTATAGAAATAAATGCAGACATAGAACTTTCATTGTTCTCTTTCTCAAATAAAATCTGCACTTTTTCACACGTTCATAACTTTCCAGGTAAAAAACTAGTTAAAGGGTAAAGGTTCCCCTTGCACATATGTGCTAGTTGTTCCCAACAGTGCTCATCTCTATTTCAAAGCTGAAGAGCCAGCGCTGTCCAAAGACATCTCCATGGTCATGTGGCTGACATGACTAAATGCCAAAGGCGCACGGAACGCTGTTACCTTCCCACCAAAGGTGGTCCTATTTTTTTACTTGCATTTTTTATGTGCTTTCGAACTGCTAGGTTGGCAGAAGCTGGGACAAGTGGTGGGAACTCAACCCATTACGCAGCACTATGTATTCGAACCGCTGAACTGCCAACCTTTCAATCAACAAGCTCAGCATCTTAGCCACTGAGCCATCGCATCCTCCTAAAACTAGTTGGTTAGGCCAAATTGGAATTCCTAAAGAATCCAGGTGCACCACCAACATGGAAAAGTCATTCCAATTGATGGTTCTCATGCATTTTTTAATATTTTTCAGCAGTGCATCAAAGCTTAGTCAATCCCACCTGGGTACTTTTTCTCACATTTTCTTGTACTTAAGTACAAGGGTCTTTGTTACTTTTTTTCACATGATGAATAAACTGAAATCTTCCTGAGCAAACTTCTTGGGCTTCTTGTTCTGCTTTGGTTGGGTCTCACGTTCTCTTGTCTTTCAAGCATGCCCATTCACACAAATATATAACATTCAAATAATAGATCATTATAGCACAGCATTACACAGTGGTTCCCATTATAAACTAGTAGCAATGCACTGGCACCTTATGCTGATCCATGATTCATTAATTAATATGGTCATATGTAACTAACTCATTCAGGCAATACTTGGGGCTAATGATATGGAGGGGCCTTTAAACATTTTATCTTAGAGACAACCATGAATCAGCCATGGAGAATTATATTTCCACATCAGCCAAGGAAAGGATCCTGGGTATCTAAGCGGAATAGTGTAGTATTGTGTAAAATAGAAAGTAATTATCATCTTGTTCTTGTATGCCTAGTTTCTCTTCCAAGAGCTTATGAGAAGGCAAGGAAAGAGAAATAGGCATAAAAGCAGACAATTGTAAATCTAAGAGGAAAGCTTTAAGAAAACAATTTCCCTTTTCTCTATAAACAAATACCTGGCTGCTGCTTGGACTCTTTGAAAGAGAAGACAAAGCAGCTGTACAAAACTGTTAATTAGGGAAACCAGACACTCCTGTATAAAAAGAATAAATCTCAACAGATCCTTCTACATTCATTTTAGATCACATTTTAAGCCTTGATTTTCATCATTTGGTATCAGTAACATATGAGTATTGTTGGCAGTAAATTATTGGTAAACTGTAGTTCACCAATTAGGAAATTTGATGTGCAGCTGAATTTGGTCAGATTAATCAACAGGTTTATATCCTTCAAGTTTTCATTATATTTTGATTTATTTACTGCCAAGTTCTCTTCCATTTCATGAGAAATGTTAGAGTAGAAGAAATACAAAAACTTTCCATTAGGTACCTGAGTTATCTCTTATTTCATGCTATTAATCTAGTATTTAGTTGTTAAATGGTTGTAGCCAAAGTATGTATTGGATAATGGAAAATTTGGAAGGTTTTTTTTTAAAAAAGGAAGTATTAATTCTTGCAAAAAAATATGTATTTTGTTTTTTAAAAATCCTTTATATGGCCCCTCATCTTAAATAAAACTCTGGGTAGCTCTAAGGCAATATATACAATATATACAAAGAACGAAATAAAAACAGTAAAAACAAATAAATCTGGCACAACATAGCTGAACTTTCTGATGCAGCCTGTAATGCATCCATGCCAATCTCACCTAATCCCACACTTTAATCTAGGCCTTAAATGCTTTATGGACAGTTTCCCCTATTCTGAAGCATAGCCCAGAATCACCCTTAGTATGATAGGTGGCTATATAAATTTGATAAATAAATGGTCGGGAACATGCCAGATTTCATGGTGAGGGGTGTTCCATAGGGCAGGGACTTCAATATTTGACCTAGTAGAATTTTTCTGTTCACAAAAAAGTTGCGACAATGGGTAGAGATAGTTTCAGAACAGCAACTCAACAAAAGGGAAAAGTGAGATTGTTATTCCTAGCCTCCCAAAAAACTATCCTTGGCTTCTCCTGTACATCAGCAAAAAAAAAAATAATGTTTTAATTACAAAAACATTTCAGAAAGTAAGTCAAATGGGACAATTGGCACACAAAAATTATCTGTTGGAACATTATATTGATATCAGATGACAGTATATCAATCTAATGGTTGTAACCCTCACCTTCATATATGGCCTGGAGTAATTATTCACAATGTAGCAAACCACAATTGAGTGCAAGGCTAACTTTTGTGAGCCATATCAGAATGACAGTGTCTTTTCCCATTAGCTTCTAAACTGCATCAATGTGTGCTACTGTCATTGTTGTGGATTTAATAAGACAAACACAACTTTTAGATTAATCAGAGACAGATTTTATATATTGCGCAATAGGTTCAAGGCTCTGTACATGAAGCGTTGAACAAAGACAGAAATTAGGTACAATGGTTTTATACCCTTCTAGACAAAGGATTCTGTTAACTCAGCAATTCATATGGTCATATACATTTATCATTTTTAATTGACATTTCCTTATTACAGAGTTTCTTTGCAAACAGTTACTGAAGCATAGATTCAAATCAGCTTTTGACGATAGACAACTTTTAACTCATGTGGATCCCCTTGACCTAACCAACCTTTAAGCTGTATGTCATTAGAATGTTCCTTTCTTCTGACAACTTAGAGGCCTCCTAGAGGAACCAAAAGGATTTTGGCTGAGTTTGTACTTTTTCCAACTGGATGCATTGCTTTTTAGAATAGAGTGAATAGAAAGTTATCCAGTGGTCATCTATCAGAGCCCGCTTCATTACATTATTCCCCCCTCTGAAAGTTTTTCAATGCAGAAACTTTCACTATTCTCATATAAGTTTAACTTCTGAGTATACAAGATTCCAATAAACAAATCTACCATATATAGGGTCTAACAAAAGATAATTAATAAAAGTAAAGGATAGGTAGTTCTTGATTGTTTTTCTACTCTCTTGATTCTTGGGAAGATTCTCTACCTCTTTCTACAGGTTCCATTTCCTCATATTGGTCTGCCTCAGAATCTTTATGTTCTTCCATAGGATAGGGACCAAGTTGATTAAGAAAATGTTCTATCAAAGCTAGTTCCTTTTCAACTTGAATCTCCTTTACTGCTCTTATTGATAGATGTTTCAGCATAGGGATTGCACAAGGAATAAAAGCTAGGCCTGCCACAGCCATATTAATTCACCCGGATCCAGGCAACCAAGAAAACCACATGTCAGTTGTTTATAACCTCTGACCTATCTTGGAAGCCCTATCCTGCAATTCCTTGGCAATTTCTCTGACCACACCTGATTTGTTACAAGTTCCTGTCCAGTTTGTTGGTAAACACAAATATGCATCCTTTCCACATAAGAAGATTTATGGAAAAGACATGCACTCAGTAGTTCCTTGCATTAGTCCAGACCCCTAAGTCCCTGCCACAAACATTCCTGCCAGTGGTTGCAATGGGACTTCCAGTGAAGGGTCCTTCTGTTTATCTCTGAGAAATGGTCCTTCAAAAACATATCGAGAGGTAGAAAAAGGAGATGGAAAAAGGATACACAAATCTATCAAGATAGAAAAATATATCTAATGGAAACCATGCAGTGGAAAAACGCTTAGCATTAGTTCCTGTCTTGTCAGGTATCAGGGCAATGGTCAGGTCACCAGGCAATTAGTTATTTTGGCTCCAGCAACAATAATCACACAAGTAAATAAAGGGATTTTAAGCTTTATCATCAACTCATCAAACAAGAAATAAAAGCATAACATAAAAAGCCTACATAGCAAGCAAAATGAGACCCAAATCTCTTATAAGCTGCCAGGAACTCCTTAATAAGAGCAGCCAATTTCCACAGTACCTAATGCCAAGTTCTGTGCAGAAGCTCCCATAAACCACAGAATTCTTAAGGTTTTTTATCAAAACCTGATACTATGACTTCATGGCTCTGCTATGGTTGGGAGACTGTAAGACCTGACCTTGACTGTCTAGCAAATGACTCTGGGATGGGAACTGAAGATTTGAGACTTTCACAGCTTTGCAGCAATGTGAAGATAAATCCACCTCTTTTCCTTTGTTCAGCAAGCAAGAATGGAAAACAAGGAGGCCAGCTCAGAATTAGCTCTGAACTTATAGACTTTCCTTAATATGAAGGAGAAATCAATAAAGTGTCAGTAACTCCTCAAAATGACAATGGTCTTCCTGCATTGCCACTCACTTCCTTACTCAAACAAGCCATAGCAGGCCCATTTCACTTATTGTGCATAAGCGCACCATTGTGCCTACTGTCCCTGTCCTAATGTTTTCTTTTATTCATATCCTTTTCATGTATTTATAATTATGTTTACACTTGTATCTGTCATAAAATACATGTTTGAAGAAATAAAATAAATAATAAATAAATAAATATTGAAGACTACAGAATGTGCTCTTCCTAGGAATTCACATCATCAAGTGAAGATTTTGCTTTCAGACACTAGATGTCGCTCATGTCTGTAGTAGTGCAGCACAATAGGAAGGTTTTCAGACAAGAAAAATGGCAATGGAAAATCTCTTACTTGGACAAAGGGAACTCTCCGGAGGAAGCTGGGGGAGAGAGGAGAGTAATTTCACCCATGTCTTACTGAGGAAATTTTATGTGGGGAACAAATGCCATCTTGCCCCATTGTGTTGAATTATTGCATCTTCCCAATCTTTTAGCAAGCAAACACACCTGGAGAAAAATAGGAAGCAGCTGAAAATCCATGTGGAGGTTACTCTGTGTGAAAACACCGCTCTTTAATTCACAGTGTGAATCCAGCAAAGCATACAGTAAAACAGTTCCCTTTATATACTTCTCCGGCCAGGGAGTTAGCCAATCATCAACGTGCTATCGTTCTTTTAAATTTCCTGCCAAAGCTATATACATTACACCCCTCCCTTCCCAGAGAACACTTAGGTTCCATATTTACATTTTTACATACAAAATCACACAGGTGACTAGGGTGTTCCCTACGCCTAGTTGACCTGAGCAGTTCGGTCTGAGGCATGGCATCAAGCTTTGTCTCTACCAGCTCTGCCAATGGAACCTCCTGGATTACTTCGAGAGCGTTGATTTCTTCAGCTGGGACTGACAGGTTTGAGCTAGCTGTGGTGGGAAAGGTTTGGTAGTTAGGGATTGGAGTTTCTGATTGTGGTTCTGGTTCTGTGACTACTCTTTTTCGGATCTGATCTACATGCCTTCTCCAGATTCTCCCATCTCCCATGTCCACTGTGTATGACTTGGGACCAGTTATGTCAGAAATAGTTCCAGCTAACCATAGGGGCCTGTTTGCATAATTTCTGGCAAACACTGGTGTCCCTATCTGGAATTCCATCAGCTTCCTATCGGCTTCCTTGAATCCATCCGGGGAGTAATTGGGGTGTAGCCAGTCCAGCATGCACCTACATTTCCTGCCCATTAGGAGTTCGGCCAGGCTGTGCCCAGTGGTGGTGCATGGTGTGGCATGTTGTGCAGCCAGAAACTTGGCTACTCTGGCCTGCCAATCCCTATTGTCTAACCGTGAGAGTGCCTCTTTGGCTGTTCTTACAAACCTCTCAACCAAGCTGTTACTGGCTGGATGAAAAGGTGCAGAAAGTGCATGCCTAATTCCCAACTCCGCCAGGTACCCTTCGAATTGGGTAGCAGTAAACTGGGGGCTGTTGTCTGATAGGAGGGTATCGGGTAGCCCATGGGTGGCGAAGTTTCCGAAGCACCCTGATTACCGCTTCGGATGTCGTGGATTGCATTAAATTGATTTTGAGCCATTTAGAATAGGTGTCGACAATGACCAAAAATGGTTGGCCGTAAAAGGGGCCTGCGAAATCGATGTGGATTCTAGACCAAGAACCTTGGGGTCATTTCCATTCCCTCACTGGCACTGTGGGGGGATCTAGCCTGGACTCTTGGCAGGGTTGACACTTCCCCACCCACTCGGTAATGTCGCTGTCCATTTGTGGCCACCAAACGTAACTTCTGGCTAGCCCTTTCATCCTAACAATTCCGGGGTGCACAACATGTAAGATACGCAAAACCTTTTCCCTTAAGCATAAGGGTACAATGACACTATCACTCTACAATAGGCACCCCCCCCGCATTGACAATTTGTTTCGCTTGGAGACAAAATGCTTAAATTCCCTGCCTTCAGTCCTTCCCAGCCACTCCTTCATGACCCAGCTCATGACAGTCTTCAGTACATGGTCTTTAACTGAGGTTCTAGCCACTTCGGCAGAAGTGAGATTCCCTGAGTCCAAAATGTCAATTAGTAGGACTAGTACTCCCGGGGTTGGGTCTTCTAGGATGTCCAGTAGCGGGCATCGGCTGAGGGCATCAGCATGCCCTAAACTCAGTCCTGGTAGGTGGACAAGGCAATAGGAGTATGCCACTAGGAAGATAGTCCAACAAGTCATTCGTGGGGACAAGGCAGCGGGGGTGGGCCGATCCCCTGCCAGGAGGCCCAAAAGCAGCTGATGGTCTGTGACTAGTTCGAAAGTCCATCCAAACAGGTATTTGTGGAACTTTTTTACTCCCAAGACGGCTGCTAGGGCTTCCCTGTCCAGCTGGTTGTAGTTCTGCTCAGTGCTGGACAGGGTGCGGGAATTCGGTAGTCTGTGGCTCAAGATGGCCCCTACTCCAAAAGGGGACATGTCACAGGTTAGCACAAGTGGAAGCGTTGCGTTGTATTGTATTAGAAACTGTCCGTGGACAAGAGTTTTTTTATGGCGGCAAAAGTGGCAGCTTCAGTCTTTCCCCAAGCCCAGGGTGCGTTCTTAGCCAATAGTCAGTGTAGGGGTTCAGCTACCATTGCCTTGTCTCGCAGGAATATGGCATAGAGAAGTTTAGGAGACCAAGGAAAGCTTGTAGTTCAGCCTTGTTTTTAGGGGTTGGCACATTTTAATGGCTCTTATCTTGCTTTTGGTGGGGGGAATGTCAGTTCCGTCCACCCTGTACCCCAGGAACTCAACAGAGGTACTGCTATCATGCATTTGTTTCACTTGACTCTGAGGCCAGCGCTCCTGAATTTTCCTAGCACTTGTCTTAATCGGTCTCCTAGTTGTTGTTCATCTGTGGCAGTAATAAGGACACCGTCAAAATAGGGGACTACCCCTGGAAGTCCTTGTAGCAGACACTCCATCGTGCTTTGGAATAAGCCGGGAACTATACTGACTCCAAATTGTAACCGTGTGCACTTGAAGGCATCTCTGTGAGTTACGATAGTTTGTGCCTCCGTGGTAGTGCTATCTACTGGCAGTTACTGGTACGCCTGCGCAAGATCAAGTTTTGCAAAAATCTTGCCAGGGCCCAGTGAGTGGAGTAGATGGTGCACAATTGGGACAGGATAAGTGCTTTGTTGGAGAGCCTTATTAATCGTGCATTTGTAATCAGTGCAGATGCGCACCGACCCATCTGGCTTTATGGGGGTCACTATTGGGGTTTCCCATTTACTGTGATTACTGGGACTAAAAACCCCTGCTTAATGAGCCTATCCAGCTCCAGGTAAATTTTTGGCTTTAGTGTGAAAGGCACTCGTCTAGCCTTAAGCCTGATTAGGGCTACGTTAGGGTCTAAGTTAAAAGAGATAGGAGTCCCCACGTACTTGCCCAGCCAGTCATCGAACACGTCCTGAAACTCTTGTATCAGATCATCCCTCAGGCTGCCACTCAGGCTGCTGTGGACTACGGTGAATCCCATTCCTAGGGCCTTAAACCAGTCCAGGCCCAGGAAGCTCGGTAGGTGTCCACTGAACACAGTGAGGGGTAGCTTCTTCCAGTGTTGTCCATACTCAACCTGGAACATGCCCACTCCTTCCACGGGGATGCAGTTCCCTTGGTAGTCGCGTAGCTGTAGTCACTGGTGCTGTAGTTGGCATCTTTTCAAGCTGGGTATGGCCATTTTCAGGGTGGCCCAGGACATGATTGATAGAGATGAGCCGGTATTGATCTCCATTTTACATGGGCTTTCTTCTATTTCCACCACGATGTGTATCTTCTTTTCTCGGTCGGTACTTGCTTGACCTACTCTGGTGCTTCAGGTCTCGTGACTTTTGAAATTCGTGCCGTTTCTTGGGCCGCCGTATTTGTTGGCCCTTTTGTGTCCCGCTGGCTCGGAGTGCATAGGTCCACTCTTCGGCTTATGGCTGGATGGTAGGGTTGCCCTGCATATCCTTGCTAAATGTCCTCTTTTATCACAGCATCTGCAGACGGCATCTCTAAACTTGCAGGTCTGTTATTGGTGTGACCCTCCGCAGCTTGCACAGTCCTCTTGACGTTCTCTCCGATCACGTCTATGCCTTTCTGTCTGGAAGACATCTTCGTCAGACTCTTCTTCACTGTCGGTCTGGGTTACTTCACTGTGCACCGGGGCAGACTGGTGTGTCGTCTGTGATGGGTCATTGCAGGGTCATTGCAGGGTCTCCGCCACCTTAGTGGAGGATTTGTGTGCTCTTGCTTCGTCAAGAGCGATGTGTAGGGTTAGATTTGATCTCGCCAGCAGTTTTCTCTGTAGGCGAATATCTCTACCGCAGCAGATTAGTTGCTCTAGGAGCGTGTTATCGAGGTCTCGGTACACGCAGTGCATGGCGGCATTGCACAGGGTGGCCATGTAAGCGCTGATTGGCTCTCCTTCTCATTGTACCCATTGCCGGAACTCATACCTCTGGACGTATTTGGAAGGTACCAGGGCGTAGTGTGCCTTTAGCGAGGCTTGTAAAGTTTGCCATGATATTAAGTGAACCAGGGTTGGCTCAGATAGTGACTCAGCCATGTTGAAGACTTCGGGCCTACAGTGGCTCAGGAAGAGAGCTCTTTTTCTGTTGTCGGAGAGGCTCTGTAGGTCACTAGCCTCCAGAAAACACTTGACCCGAGCCATGTACAACCCTTACTTCTTTCTGGCTGGGTCGAAAGGCATTGGCGGTGTGAAAGTAGACATCCTGGTCGTCTCACTTGGCACTGCTCGTCCGCCTGTCTGGATTCGTTGTTGTCAGCTCTTCGGCTTGCTTCTTGTTCACCTCGATCCCACCTTCATCACCAATGTTAAGTTGGGCGAATGAGGAGGCAGAAACAAGATCTTCAGTGACAACAGTTCTTTAATTCACAGTGTGAATCCAGCAAAGCATACAGTAAAACAGCTCCCTTTATATACTTCTCCGGCCAGGAGTTAGCCAATCATCAACGGGCTATTTTTCTTTTAAACTTCCTGCCAAATTACACTTACATTACATTATACTTTTCATCTGCTCTTTAAAGCTCCAAATATAGAATGGTCAGCTTCAAAAGCCACTCAATTCCAGTCTCTATTTCCGTTTCTTAGCATATCTAATATTCATTCCTTAACCTATTTTCACCACAACAAGAACCTTGTGAGGTATGTTGGGCTGAGAGAGAATGTTGGCCCAAAGTCACCAGCTGGCTTTCATTTTCGTTCTATTGTATTTCACTTGCCTAACAAAACAAATTTCTGCACAAAATCATATGCTGATTAAAATATAGCAAGACACATAAGATACAAGTATTTATTATTTATTTTTATTTTTATTTTTTATTTATTCAAATTTCTATACTGCCCTTCTCCTTTTGGACTCAGGGCGGTGAACAGCCAGATAAAAAACATTTATACAAACATCACAGTTAAAAAATAAAGTTAAAATAATTTATAAATTTGGCCCATAATTTAAAACTTGTCAATTAAAATCAATATTAAAATTTTAAAACTAACCCTAAAATCAAGACAGACCGCCTAACTGAAAAAAATAAGTTTTTAGGGCCTGACGAAAAATCCGGAGGTCAGAGATCACTCGTATCTCTGGGGGTAGATTGTTCCATAGGGTAGATGCCACCACAGAGAAGGCTCTCCTCCTGGGGGTCGTCAGCCGGCATTGTCTGGCCGACGGCACCCTGAGGAGGCCCTCTCTGTGGGAGTGAACCGGCCGGTGGGAAGCTATTGGTGGCAGAAGGCGGTCCCATAAGTACCCTGGCCCTAAGCCATGGAGCGCTTTAAAGGTGATCACCAACACCTTGAAGCGCACCCGGAAGTCCACCGGAGTAGTCCTCAACTTACACCAGTTCATTTAGCGACCATTCAAAGTTACAATTGCACTGTAAAAAGTGACATGACCATTTTTAATATTTATGATCATTGTAACATCCCCATGGTCACATGATCAAAATTCAGATGCTTGGCAACTCATATTTTATCATGGTTGCAATGTCCCAGGGTTACGAGATCTCCTTTTGTGAGCTTCTGACAAGTAAAGTCAATGGGGGAGCCCGATTCACTTAACAACTGTGTTATTAACTTAATAACTGCAGTGATTCACTTAACAACTGTGCAAGGAAGATCATAAAATGGAACAAAATTCACTTAACAATTGTCTCGCTTAGTGACAATTTTGGACTCAATTGTGTTCGTAAGTCAAGGACTACCTGTATACAAAAGGACCCCATCAAGCTTTCCTTTTATTTTCTTTCTTGACATCAAAGAATGCTGGAAAAGGATGATGTCAAATGAGGAAGGACATTGCCTTTGAAAGTGTGGAACATGAAACAAGTTTGATGGGGTAGTGGGAGAAACTTGGCAATAATGTAGTGGATGAGCCAAGGCCTACAAAAGAAAACATTTTTTAAAAAAGCCCAATGCACTTCCTCCTTCACTAGAGGCACATGTGGGCTGCTCCATTTTATAGTAGGTCCTTTGTCTTCTTCCTCCCAGTCTAGTGACCCAGAATCGAGCTATCATTAAGAGTTAGGAAAAATTTCAGAAGCCTGCGAGGTTTCCCCACTTCATTAAAAAGTAATGTAACGGGTCAATTTAGATCAGATTATGTGGCCTTGAAGAATGAGTAATTGCTTCCCTTGTTAATCTACTGGTTTAAATTACCCTTGCTAAAGCTGCTCTTTTCCAGCTGCTGACACTCCTACAAACACATAGATGCAGGGCTTTTGGGAAATGCATTTAGCTCATCAAAATTACAAGATAAAAAAAATGAAAACCAAACCCAGAATGGAAGCCGGAATCCAGTTCAGCCTTTATATATAAATGTTTATTTTAAAATTCTTGCATATCGTCTAATTTACCTTGATTGTAAGAAACATACAGTTTAACTTAACTGAATCAGTCCAGGTGCCCAGGATCTGTATCAAATTGTTGAAAACTAACATGTAGGCAAAAATGGTCCAAAATGGTTTTAGTTTAGCTATGAAACTATTGGTAATCATTTCAGCAGCATGATTACCCAGTGATAATTATAAACAGGCCAGCATAAATCTACAAGCATCTGGCAGACTTCAGCAAAAATAGCTCCTATAATTGTAACCAAGCAACAATGCAAAATCTACCATGGGCTTTAATATAATTTGTGGCAGTAACTTCCTCCTTTCTTGATAGAGAGTACAACCTGTTAGCACAAATGATGTATCAAAAAGAATGAGGCCCACTGGAACACATTTGAATATTTTCCCACTGATTTTCACTAATTTGTTACAAAATAGTTTGTCCTATGACTATGTATCTTCTTGTGAACTTTAAGCAAGGTGTCATGACCCAACCTGTGACTGCATGCAGGTGAACAAAAATGCCATTCACTCAATGTTCCACTCCTTCAGTTTGTGTCCCTTTCTCTCTACTGATGTTCCCCCTGCCCCATTCTACATTTTTAAAAACTATTGTTTTATTTTGATTGAAAGGTAGTTATGAGCATAAAATTCCAAACTTGGGAAATAATATTATTCCATTAAAGGTTAAAATTTCTCGCAATCTAAGATGCTGAAATTAGCAAATGTGCCTTATATTTGCAACCAGGAAATTTCCCCTGTATTCCTATTCATAATAAGTAGATGCTACTAAGGCAACTGAAGTGGAGGAAAGGCATTGATTTTTGAAATGATGGTAAGAGTGTAATTGTTGGTAAATGTGGGTGACCTGAAATGGCAGAATTAAATTGCATCATTCATTAAAGTGAAAGTTGCCAATGCAAATGCTAAGAAGGGTCCAACCTATTCAATATTTTGATGGAGCCACATGAAATCGCAGCACTATAAATTAAACAGGTAAGTTGAACAAATATTCTAGAAAACAAAGGCAAATCATTGCCAACAAATTAACATGGATAAGCCTACTGACATCATAGTTAAGTTGTACTTAAAGGAAACTGCATGTACTGTATGAACATCAGAAACTTGTCTGATCAAATGATCTCCCCCACCACCCCACCCATGTCAATGCAAGAAATTTTACTTGGACCATAATAAATGACCTGAAATATAGAAGCTGCCATACTAGTCCCTCCAGCCACATCCTGGTAATTCTAAGGTGTCGGGCAGAAATCTTTCACAGTATCTGACCTAGTCCAGAGGTGAGATTCAGCCATTTTCGGGCAAACCGAAATTTTTTTTGTTCACCCCACCCGCACACTTGCTCCGCCCCATCCAGTCACTCCTCATCTGGCCTCTCTGACATAGCTGTTGCTTCTATTTGGTTCCTCACTTGCATTGACCACACAGTCTCTGCAGACCAGCCAGCTTGCCTGCCTTCCAACACAGTGCCCGCGGTCCAACTGAGTGGCCCTGATCTGCCTGGGAGCCTGCGAACAACTCCCGAATCCCGAGCACCTACAGCTTGCCTACCTTTGCCGCAGCAGCTGTATCCCATGTGGCCCTCACCCCATGGCCCAACTGAGCAGCCCTGATTGGCCTGGGTAAGCCTGCAAGTCATGGCCTAGTTACCTGCCTTCCACTGTCCCATGCCACGTGGCATGGCCAGTTTGCCCTTCTTCACTGCTGCAGCTGCATCCCAACTGATGCAGCCCTGATCAGCCTGTGAGCAACTCCCAAATCCCAAATGCCTCCAGCTTGTGAACTACTACGTGGCCCAACCTGCTTGCCTGCCTTGCATGCAGCCTACTATGCAGCACCTGCAGCCCAGCCCACTTACCCGCCTTTTCTGCTGGCCATCTGATCTCTGCATGGGCAACTGGGTGTGTGGCTGACACTTGGCTTCCAGTGCTGGAGAGGGCAGGGAACAGTGGTGGATTTCAATTTTTTTTACTACTGGTTCTGTGGGCGTGGCTTGGTGGGCGTGGCATGGCTTGGTGGGCGTGGCTTGGTGGGCGTGGCTTGGTGGGCATGGCAGGGGAAGGATATTGTAAAATGAATGTGGTGGCACGACAGCTTCCCCAGCACCTGGATGAAGCTATCTATCTGGACCCATACCAGTCGGGCTTCAGGCAGGGGTACAGCACAGAAACGGCATTGGTTGCATTGGTGGATGATCTCTGGAGGGCTCGGGAAGGGGTTGCTCCTCTGTCCTGGTCCTATTAGATCTCTCAGCGGCTTTTGATACCATCGACCACGGTATCATGCTGCAGCGGTTGAGGGGGTTAAGAATAGGGGGCACCGTACTGCGGTGGTTCTCCTCCTTCCTCTCCGACCATTCGCAGTTTGTGTTGGCAGGGGGGCAGAGGTCGACCTCAAGGCGCCTCGCATGGGGAGTGCCACAAGGGTCAGTTCTCTCGCCCCTTCTGTTCAACATTTATGTGAAGCCGCTGGGTGAGATCATCCGTGGTTTTGGGGTGAGTCCATCAGTATGCTGATGACACTCAGCTGTACATCTCCACCCCAGACCACCCCAATGATGCCCTTGATGTGATGTCTCGCTGCCTGGAGGCCATATGGGTCTGGATGGGGAGAAATAGGCTCAGACTCAACCCTTCCAAGACCAAGTGGCTGTGGCTTCCAGTGTCCCGATATAGTCAGCTGGTGCCATTGCTGACTATTGGGGGTGAATCTCTGCTTCCCACAGAGAGGGCTCGCAATCTGGGCATCCTCCTGGATGCACGGCTGTCTTTAGAAGAGCATATGATGGCCGTGGCCAGGGGGGCTTTTTATCAGGTTTGCCTGATTCGCCAGTTGTGGCCCTTTCTGGACCGGGACACCTTGTGCATGGTCACTCACGCCCTTGTCACCTCCCAGCTGGACTATTGTAATGCTCTCTACATGGGGCTCCCCTTGAAGAGCACTCGGAAGCTCCAACTGATCCAGAATGCGGCCATACTTGTTGTGCCCACGTGACACCCATCCTGCGCGAGCTGCACTGGCTTCCTATGGTCTTTTGGGTGTGATTCAAGGTGCTGGTTACCACCTTTAAAGTGCTCCATGGCATAGGACCCGGGTACCTTCGAGACCGACTTCTGCCACCAATAGCCTCCCACCAGCCAGTCCGCTCCCACAGAGAGGGTCTCCTCAGGGTGCCATCAGCCAAGTTATGTCGGCTGGCGACACCCAGGGGGAGGGCCTTCTCTGTGGGAGCCCTTGCCCTGTGGAATGAACTGCCCCCGGAAATTTATTTATTTATTTATTTATTTATTTATTTATTTATTTATTTATATTTCTATACCGCCTTTCTCCCGTAGGACTCAAGGTGGTGTACAGTCAAGAAACATATAGACACACAAACATCATAAAATTGCTAATTAAAATTATTACTTAGTTTGGTCAATTAAATAAAACCCAGAATTAGATAACATTTAAAAAATCATTGACATGTTCGTATGTTTAGCCCCGCCTGTTGGAACATCAGGGTCTTGAGGGCACGGCGGAAAGCACGGAGATCAGGGATATTCCGTATCTCTGGGGGCAGTTCATTCCAAAGGATTGGAGCCCCCACAGAGAAGGCCCTCCCCCTGGGAGTTGCCAGTCAACATAATTTGACTGACGGTACCCTGAGTAGTCCCTCCCTGTGAGAACGAACTGGTCGGTGGGAGGCTATTGGTGGCAAAAGACGGTCTCGTAGGTACCCAGGTCCTAAGCCATGGAGCGCTTTAAAGGTGATAACTAACACCTTGAATCGCACCCGGAAGACCACCGGGAGCCAGTGCAGCTCGCGTAGGAGAGGTGTTACATGGGCGTAACGAGCTGCGCCCATAATCACCCGCGCGGCTACATTCTGGACCAGTTGGAGCCTCCGAGTGCTTTTCAAGGGGAGCCCCATGTAGAGAGCATTACAGTAGTCCATACGGGAGGTAACTAGGGCATGAGTGACCGTGCGCAAGGCATCCCGATCCAGAAAGGGACGCAACTGGCGGATCAGGCGGACCTGATAAAAGGCATCCCTGGCCACGGCCGTCAAATGATCTTCTAAAGATAACCGTGAATCCAGGAGGACACCCAAGTTGCGGGCCCTCTCTGTGGGGAGCAAGATCTCATCCCCTATTGTCAGTGATGGTACTAGCTGACTATACCGGGACGCCGGAAGCCACAGCCACTCGGTCTTGGAGGGGTTGAGTCTGAGCTTGTTTCTCCCCATCCAGATCCGCACGGCCTCCAGGCAACGGGACATCACAGCAAGGGCATCATTGGGGTGGTCTGGGGTGGAGGTGTATAGCTGTGTGTCATCAGCATACTGATGAACACTCACCCCAAAACCATGGATGATCTCGCCTAGCGGTTTTACATAAATGTTGAACAGAAGGGGTGAGAGGACTGACCCTTGCGGCACCCCACAAATAAGGTGCCTCGAGGTCGACCTCTGCCCCCCTGCCAACACAAACTGTGAATGGTCAGAGAGGAAGGAGGAGAACCACCAAAGCACGGTGCCCCCTATTCCTAACCCCTCCAGCCGGTGCAGTAAGATACCATGGTCGATGGTATCAAAAGCTGCTGAGAGATCTAATAGGACCAGGATAGAGGAGCAACCTCTGTCCCGAGCCCTCCAGAGATCATCCACCAATGCGACCAATGCCGTTTCCGTGCTGTATCGTGACCTGAAGCCCGACTGGAACGGATCCAGATAGACAACTTCATCCAGGTATCGGGGTAGTTGTCGCGCCACCACACTCTCAACAACCTTCGCAACAAAGCGAAGATTGGAGACTGGACGATAATTTGATAATATAGCCGGGTCCAGGGAAGGCTTCTTGAGGAGGGGCTTCACAACCGCCTCTTTCAAGGCGGCGGGAAAGACACCCTCACTCAGAGAAGCATTTATAATCCCCTGGAGCCAGCCTCGTGTAACCTCCCGGGAGGCCAGTACCAACCAGGAGGGACACGGGTCCAATAAACATGTGGCAGCGTTAAGCTTGCCCAGAATCCTGTCCACGTCCTCAGGAGCCACAGAGTCAAACTCTTCCCAGATAACACTCTCAAGATCTGCCCCTGACTCCTCCCCTGGATCTACCCAATCGGAGTCCAGGCCTTCCCGAATCTGAGCGACTTTATCATGCAGGAATTGTACAAAATCCTCAGCTCGACCCTGTAAGGGATCTTCCCGTATCCCCACCTGATGTAGGGAGCGGGTCACCCTAAACAGCGCAGCTGGGCGGTTCTCTGCAGATGCAATAAGAGCGGAGAAGTAGCTAGACTTCACCGCTCTTATCGCCACTAGGTAGGTCTTAATATAAGATCTCACCTGTGTTCGGTCAGATTCAGATTGGCTTGTCCTCCAATTGCTTTCCAGGTGTCTTTTCCGACGCTTCATCTCTCTCAGCTCCTCGGAAAACCAAGGAGCTAGACGAGATCGGCATCGGGTCAGAGGCCGCAAAGGCACAACGCGGTCCAAGGCCCCAGTAGCCGCCCTGTCCCAGGCGACCACCAGGTCCTCAGTCGAGTTGTGAGCCAGAGCCTCAGGAAATGGCCCAAGCTCCATCAGGGGTCCATCAGGCGCCTGGGACAGAACCATTTGGTTGGTTCCGTCTCCCTACGGTGGGTGGAAGTGACTTGAAAGTCCATGTGAAGGAGAGAATGATCAGACCATGACAAGGGCTTGATGTCTATATCCCCTATTCTTAGATCATTCAGCCACTGATCAGAGACAAAAATCAAGTCCAGAGTGTGATTCCCCAAGTGGGTGGGGCCTTGAACTACCTGGGTCAGGTCCATGGCCGTCATGGAAGCCATGAACTCCCAAGCCATCTCTGACATCTCACCAGCGGATGGCAGGTTAAAATCCCCCATAACAATAAGTCTGGGGGTTTCCACCGCCACCCCGGCTATAATGTCGAGCAGCTCAGGCAGGACCGCTGTTACGTGGCAGGGAGCCAGGTACGCAATCAGTAGGCCCATCTGAATCCCCTGACCCCACTTCACAAGGAGGGACTCACATCCGGCTATCTGAGGAACAGTGGCCTCCCTCGGGCAAAGACTTTCTCTAATGATTGCTGCCACTCCCCCACCCCTTCCCTGAGTCCTTGGCTGATGGAATGCACGGAAACCTGGTGGGCACATTTCCACAAGGGGAACTCCTCCCTCCTGGCCTAACCAGGTCTCCGTAATCCCTGCCAGGTCAGCACCCCCCTCTGAAATAAGATCATGAATGAGGGGGGCTTTATTTACCACTGACCTGGCATTACATAACATCAGCCGTAGACCCAGGGTCTGAGACTCTGAACAACCCGGGAAACGAGCAGTGCTTTGGGGGTCGGAGTGGGCAATCGCTCGTAAACAACGAATGCGCACTCCCGAAACATAATATGGCCCCCTGCAGCTGTCATATCTGCCCCTCCCACTTACTATACTAATGCCCATCGCTTCATCCCCCTGCATCCTTGTCAGATTTCTGTCCCCATCCTCCTCACCATGATTATCAGACCCATTACCCCTTTCAATGGATTTATGGATCCCCCCAGATCCATTCCCACAATCCCTCCCAGAACCCCTTAAAATAGAACTTAAAGATTTATCTAAAAACCCCCAAAGCCGTCGGTTTTTTGCAAACCACCTCTCGGGGTTCCAAAACCTGTCCTCAAGGGTGGCCCTTGATAACTGAGAGGGCCAGACATGCGAGGGGGGAATCTCGCAGTGCAAGGAGCTCCGCAGTTGAATACATCAAAGATAGGAGCGAGATGAAGGAGATGAAGGATCATTTTCTTCTAAGAGTGTTAGAGATGGTTAAGATCTCCGACCTCCGTGTATTTCGCTGTGCCCTCAAGACTCTGCTGTTCTGCCAGGCTGGGCTATCAATGTAATGATTTTAAATTAGGTGTTTTAAATTTGGGGGGTTTTAAATTTGAGCCAAAACTATTTAAATAATTTTAATTATTTTTAATTGATGTTTGTCTTTGTGGTTTTAATAGGCTGTACACCGCCCTGAATCCTCTGGGAGAAGGGCGGTATAGAAATAAAAAATTATAATAATAATAAAAAATAAAAAAATCTCCATTCCCATCCCATTCCAGGAGAAGGCTGCTGTAAAATCTTCATTCCCTCCTGATCAGCTGGCACTTGGGAGGCAGAGAATAGATGGGGGCAGAGCCAGTCAGAATTTTTACTACTGGTTCTCTGAAGTACTCAAAATTTCCACTACCAGTTCTCCAGAACTGGTCAGAACCTGCTGAAATCCACCTCTGGAGGGGAAGGGAAGTGGCTGGGCTGCTGCCTTTCATTGGGGCATGTGGAGCAAGATGGAACTCTTCTTGGTGTCTCTTCCCTCCCCCCGGTCACTGGGCATGGCAGGGCTTCCTGCCCCTCACTTAGCCACCTGCCCCCTTTTTGGATGCAATTTGGGAGTGTGGCAGATGGGGTGGGAGAGGCAGCTTCCAGGCAGCTTTTGCTCTGCCTTTTGGTGGAAGCCATCAAAGAAGTTTTTGTGGGCAGAAGAGAATGCTTCACCCATCATCACCCAGGCCCTGATTTCCAGCTCCATCACGTTTCTCCATTGCGTTTCTCACTGTCCTGTACGGGGAAACAAAAGTTTGTGGGACTTCAAAAAAATTCAATCAATCAATTCTAACTTCTCGCAAAAGAAAAAGGTCTTGTGAAGTTGGAATTGGTTGATTGAAAGGGTTTTTTTTAATTCCAAAAGCTTGTTTCCCTGCACAAAATGGCGAGATATGTGATGGAAAATGCGACAGAGGGGAAATCAGGTAGGCAAAGAAATGCTTGGGGGAAGTAAGGGCCTGGGCGGTGATAGGTGGGGCAAGTCCATGACATGGTGCTGCAATGGAGAAAAGGTCAACAGAGCAGCCAGTGTGAGAGAAGGAAGCCGCTTTTTTTCTTTCCCTGCTACTCATCTTTCCCTTGAGCTTGCTATTCCCTTTCTCCTTTTTCTATTGAGCACAGTGCCCAGGATCCTCTTCAATAGCGGGGAATTTAAAAACCAGGCTCGCACCAGACGGAGTAAAAAGGGCCTGATCTTTACATAGGAGGAGGAGAAGGGAAGGTTTTTCGGCGCATGAACATTGCTCAGGCACTCCCCTTGCCACCCGTTTCTGTCTGTTCATGACAGAGTAACTTCTCCTTCACTGGGCTTTAACCAAGGGGAATCAGCCAGAGCAGGGAGCAGGGGAAGCCTTGTGCAAAAACTCAGAGGCCGGGGAGGTGAGTTGGCAATGGAAGAGAGGTGGCCCGGGTTTATTGGAGAAATGGAATAGGCAAGAAGCAGAGCAGAGAAGAGAGCAGGGCAGCCTGTCTCCTCTTCCACAGTTGGAAGCAGCTGAACTCTGCTTCCTCTCCTCCACATCTGCATTCTGTCTGCATTGCAACATCTAGGGGAGCTGCACCCAAGAGCTTGGCAGTGTCCCAGAGCACAAAATTGGTTTTCATTTCTTTGCATGAAAAGGGGGGGGTGTCCAGATGCAGACCTGCTAATGTGCGATCCCCAAAGGGCCAGATTGCAGAGTGGAGCAACCCTCTAAGCCAAAATGGCTGGTTTCCCAACTTTTTTTGAGCTTAGCCTAATGCACGAATAGAGACGCAAAGCTAGACTGGCTCCATATCTGCCTGGCTGTGGTTAGGAACCCAGCCAGGGCTAGCTATCTGTCCCCAACGTGGCACTCTCCAGCAGTGAGAAGGGGCTGGGAGGAGCCGGGTGAGTGAGGTTGAGTTGGTCATTACCACCCAGTCACCTGACCACCCAGCCCTGCCCACCCAGCTCGTCATTAGGGCATAGAACTGGTTGTTAAAAAATTTGAATCCCACCACTGCTCCAGTCCCTTTAATTATATATAATTGGAAATTTGAAGTTTCTATTATTTACTCCCCAAAGAAAGTAAATTTCCTTGTCAGTTATTTTGTTCATTAACAAGAATCTGGTTAGACTATAATGTACACTTTCTTGCATATTTGTCAAGTGAGCAAAGAATTATTTCATTGCTTGTATGATTAGATGTCAATTACTTTAATGTAGGTACCATATGTACTCTTGATAAATAACTTATATAATTATCTGTATTTGGGTAATATGCTATGGATCTGTATTCTTAACAGCAGAAGGCTTTTTCTGTAGGATCTATTCACCCTTGTCATAATTATTATACTGCAGAACCTAATCTTTTAGATCAGGGGTGTCAACTGGTGGCCTGCAGGCCGGATGTGTCATGCCTATCCCAGCTCTGTGAGTGGGAAAAACGTAGCAAAACATTATGTGATGGCAATGTGATGCAGTGAGTTTGACACCTGTGTTTTAGATTGTAATTACTTCCGCCATACTGTCTGAAGTAGGTAGGGTAAATGGAAGAGCAATGGGTTGTCCAAGATCACCCAGGGACATCATGATTATTTAAATTTGATGTAGGACAGCTAAAGCACACACTGTGAAACATCCATTTATGGTAGATGTTAAGCAAAGACTCACAAGAGACGTAATTTGTTAATATCATTTGTATTTTGAAAAGCATATAAAAAAAAGTTTTAAGTGTTAACATTTTGCTTTTACAAGTTTTATTTTTGTATTGCTTATTATTCTAAGATACAAATTATTGCTTGCTAGCTCTTATAAATATGCTAAACAATGATATATACAGAAATCAAAACAATTGAACTTGTAAAGGTCTCCGTTGCCAACTGTATTCTTGTTAAACCAGAGTATTTTATATATGCTAGTGATAATGTTAGATAAGTACAAGTATGTCCCTGAGAAGTTAGGCAAATAACCTTAGCTTGGACAATCTTTCTGTTATCTTTAATGCAGATTGAAAAACAATGATCTGGAGAGACTAAAATGGGAAGAATTAAACCAACCAGGGCTGCAAAAATACAAGCAACTACTAGTAGCAACCAGCAGTTTTATCTTATAGTGCCATCACAATTATCCAAACCTGTGCAGCAGAGATGTAAGTAGCCTTTTCTTTTTATTTCGAGAGTGCCTTTGTTCCTAACAATGTAAAAAGAACATAATAAATAGGCTATGCAAATAAATAGTAATTGCTATAAAGGTTAGTATTTACAACTTGTTTGCTTTTTTTACAGTCATCCAAATGTTCATTTATAATGCTCAATACACTCCAAAAGGTCTTACACTATTCTGCAACGGTGCCTTTTTGTTTGTATAGATATTTCTAGAGTTTATCTCCCCCACTTTTTAAAATTGCTATTTGTGCTCCTCTTATGGGGCATATAGCTCTTACAGTTTGGGGACCAAGAGTCACTTCAATTTATACTGCAATCCTATGCAAATTTATTGAGGAACATTGTGTTCACTGGAGTTTACTCTAAAGCGTAAGAAAAGACTGTATAATTTTGATTCTAATCTTCTTCTGAAGCCAGCAAGACTTGGAGTGAACATAAAAGACTCAATGCAGGGACTGTTTCTTTGTTATGACAACAGTATATCTTAACGATCTCAAGGCTGACTCAGTCATTGTCTTAACGTTGGCCTCCTTTCAGGAGTTACACTAATGTATCAGGGGTAGGATAAGATGGAGATTATACACTACATATCTGGCTTCTGTTTCAGAGTCCCCAAATTGTGGCAAATTGAGTTCTTTTTTTCCTGAACATAATCTTGAAGAGAAAATTGTTCATTTTTACAATCTACAGTCAGAATGTACTTCCACAGAAATACAATTATCTAGTTATTTAGCTCTAAAGTAATACATGAAGTTACTGGACTAAAAAAACCCCACTGCTTAGCAGGTAATATTGCCCTAAATCAATATATTTGTTTTCCCTTGTTTTAATATAGCTTAAACTACCTAAAGTCCAGTTGACTGCTATATAATCTTGCATAGGTAAAATGAGACCCAAGTTATAACCATAGCTTACTTTTCGGAAATATTTGGCTCATAATTCTGAATTTGGCTAAATAATGACCAAGAGGCCACTGAAATGAAGAACTCAAGTAATGCTGCTTACAACATCTTGCACCAGACAGTCCAGCTCACGAGGTTTGAAAAATGTCCAGTTTTTGGTTTACTTCACTAAACATTAAGCTTGCTCATTAAAAGCAGTAAACAGGTTTCAGAATGGTAGCAAAACAGAAAAGCCAGATTTGAATTCCTATTAATCTTTTGTAGTCTAAAGACACAATTATATGAAGCTGTTAATGGATCTGTAAAGGCAAGACAATATCTAAAAATAAGAATCAGCCACCTCGTGTTACACATCATTAGTTTTTTAATCTACTAATTCTTCCCTGCAAATCTTACCTTTTCCAGTTACGTTTATTCTAGAACTACAAATGTAGAAATTTTATTTTATAGGTTTAAACTCAACCACTTAACAGAGGCTCATCCTAATATATGAATTAAACAAAAGCTCTAATTCTTCCCTCCAAATATAACTTTTAGTGGTTATGAAACAAAACAAATTGCAATGCCTTTTCTCAAAATGTTCAATTCCATTCCTAAAGGTGTGGTTTGTTTGCGCGCAAAGAAAGTTTATTTACAACAATTGAGACTTCTCCAACTGCAAATGCTATTTTTGTGTGTGGATAAAAATAAAGTTTATAACATATTTTTACTACAACTCCTACTGCCAAACCAAACAGTTACTCTGCAATTAACAAACATACTGCTTTTTCAGCTAACTTGCTATAAAAAAAACATCCTGAAAATTCTTAAATAATTTGTCTATGCTGTTTCTAATTTGTTCAACTACCTTAGAAAATAATATAATTTCTATCAAATAATTCCCAGAAGACATTGGATAACCAATATAGTAAGTTCAGAAATGTACATTGTTCTCTTTATATTATACCTGTACAGGGTTTTCAATTTTATGAAAAGCCAAATCTAATGGAAAAACATTCTACTTCATTGCAAACCAAAAGCATTCCTTATCTCTTAAAACAGATTTTGTCTGCCAACAACAGTCAATCTTCTATGAAGGATCTTGTGTAGAAAAGTTCTTGAATAAATGTGATCTAAGGCAGTACAACAAAGAAAATAATTCAGATGTTTTCAAAAGGGAGGCCTAATTTTTAACATAGCCTTTCTTGTCAATCAGTATGGTCCTGTGATACTATAAAAGTCTATTTTGTATAAAGCTGCATATAAATAGATTTTCACAGTGAAATGCATTCCATTTGCAGAGTGGAATACATTCTATTTATACTGCATTTCTTAGGCAATTTCTTGAGAATACTTAATAGAGGGATAAAGAAGACATTCTGAAGAGAGGAACAAATTGCAAACATGTTTTCAAGAATGTAAGCCTAGTTTTGATATCTCAACGTGAAAACCGAGGCACAAGAATTATTACACCAAAGCTTTCACTTCTAAGTCACATGTTCAAATTACATTCAAATACATTGCAACAAATATGTGATTGTCTCACATATTTGTTGCACAGGTTTTAAATCTTTCTCTTCGGAAAACCTTTTTTTTTAAAAAAAAAATCATAGATTACCATGATGCATCCAGAATGAATATGCTGATTAAAATAGTTATGCAAGTGTCATACAAGTTGCTAGAAAGTATTACTCGTGAAATCAAGAGTTTAGTTTTCTGTGTTGCATTAGGCTGTGATTTGACAGCATAATTCATCCTTACAGGAACGTGAATGAAAGTCTGCTGTCAGTATGAAACCCTCAAATCTTCACATACTCTCTTTTGTAATTGCCCCTTGATGAAAGAATGCTAACAATTTTTTTTCTGACAGACAGACTTTAAGAATCAGCCATTTCATTTCCAATGAAAGTTCTCTTATGGTAGAGTCCTCCTCATCTTGTAAATTAGAATTCAATCTCAGCCTTTAACTTTGCAAGGAAAAAACAACAATATGTCTTTTTCTTAAAGTATGACCTCTATGGTCAGATTCATGAATTTGGCTTAATACGTTGTATGAACTTTTTTTCATTTTTATTTGTAAATTATGTTTATGATTTATAAATAAGATCAGATTTAATAGCTAGCAACTATTACCACTTTAAATCTTAATAATGGCAGTGGGCAGTTACTTTCATTTTTTTAAAAAAGTAATTCTGTAGTTTTTCGAGTTGCAAACAACAGCCCCACAATGATAAGTTCTTCTTTACCAATTTAGTACTGTTCTGCAATAAACTTGCACCAGTCTGAAGATAAGAGTAATTAGTAATAGCACAGTGAAGTGAACAGAGAAGTAAAACAAACTATATTCATTTAAAATAAAGCTATAGGCAGGACATGCTTGCTTCTAATAGAATTCCGGTACCAAGGAAAGGACCAAAAAACTGAAGTGGTTCTAAAGTTTAAAAAGAATTACCCATAAGAAGTATTAAAGGCAGAGTGCTCTAAATTCTAATCCAGCATGAAAGCACATCATAGATTACCATAATTGATGCTGTGACATTTTGCTTTATTAGGCAGCACATTTTGAAATACTGTACAAGATGTTAAATCAAGTATTAACTATGCTTGTTTTAAATTTTACATTTTGTTAAATTCTATTGGGTATCTATATTCTAACAAGTTGTCTTTCTTTAAGCTTGAAGTGGATGCCAGCACATATCTTGGGGATGGTTCATCAATACCTGCCCTACTACTTTTTTTTGGCACCACAGTCAATACTTTAGGGCAGCTTATGATTAGTGAGGTATATCCCCATGTGCCAAATTATGAACATATTTTCTCAAAACAGTGGTGCTAGACCAGTGGTGGTTCCTCCTGGTTCGGCCGAGCCGGTAGCGGTGATGATATAACATCACCAAACCGGTTCTCTTTCTTTGGGAGCTGGGCCCTCCCGCCCGCCCCCGCATTATTCCTACCTTTTATTTCTTCTTTTTTAGCCCAGCTGAGAGGTACGGCAGAGGGATTGCCACACCTCAGCTGTGCAGATTCGTAACACCCTTGCGATCGAAAGAGGCGATTGCGCGTGAAGCACGTGCACAAAGAGAACCTGTAGTAAAGCCGGTTAGAACCCACCACTGTGCTAGACCCTTATAAGGGTAGAACATTTTATTTCAATTTAACACTGAGTTGGGACTGAAAGCTATTTTGAACAAAAAAAATCAAGAAAAACAAGCTTTTCAATATGGCGAATCATTTCTTCACTCTGTAGCTAAGTAGATTTGGCATTTTTCATCTTCTAAGGTTGTTGTGAACATCATTTCCTCTTGCTTTGCATGAGAGGCCAACATGTACTGTGGCACCAATTACTGATAAAACTCAGTAATCATCAATTACTTAGGAAAACAAAATACTTGGCACATAAATATTCACTGAACTGAAAGTGCTGGAGTTATGTAAGAATGAATTCATATACGAGGTTCTATCCTGTGAGAAAGCTCAAATAACATCTGCTGGTTGTCAATAATATGCAAATGATGGACATAGGACTTCAATTCCTCATGTTCTTTGGAAGGTATATCATTTCCTACAGTTTTGACAAGAGAAAAACAATAGATCCGTCACCATGCAGCATTTTTCTGAAGGCATGTTTTGAAATTCAATCAACCATTTATCTTAAGGAACTCCTGAACTTCATATTTTTTATTTCTAGAAAATAATGGAAATTTTCTAATCACTTCTAATTTCAAATACTCTCTTTGTATGACTTCTACATTAATGAAGAATATAGACATGTTATTACATTATATGTGAAGACTTGTCAAACATAAACAAACTTTTCACCATGAACCGAGATAAAACTGCATTAAAAAATCTATAAAAAATATATTGAAAAAGCAGCACCCCCAATCTTTTCATTATATGCTGGTTCATTTACTAGATAAAACACTCAAGATGATGGAAATGATTCTGTGCAAATTAAAAATACTAAGAATGTGAATATATAGGATTTTCATTTCTTGACATTTGTTTTATTCCATGATTTGTGTGTATTCTGTGTATGTGTATTGATGTGCAAAAAAAGGTGGGAAGCCAGACATTATGAATTTAATGCCCATCAGCCACATTGGTATTGAGAATATGGTGGTATTGGCTGCTAATGAATATTGAAAATTGAAGTTTAAACTCCAAAATGAATTATTAATGTATAATATTAATGTTATAGAAATAATTAATACATAACTAGAGATAATCATATTATTTCTTTTTAAGTGTAATTTAAATAAAACCAAAAGTTCTTATAACTCATCTATTAATCTTAAGAGTAAAGGAAAAAAAGGATAGTCTTTAGGGCTAAATGAATTTTGTATTCCTGCTGTAGTAATAACAAAAACACAGAGAAGGTAGCCTCTGATTCCCAAATGTTTAAGATAGATGTATGAAGGGGAGGTGGGGAACGTCTCAAAATATTATTCACTTACCAAATTGGTTACGCCTACAATGCCTCAGTGATCGGACTGTGTCTGCAATCATGTGCTGTGAAGTTAAAATACACAGGTTAATAAATATTAATAAATATTTAAACTGGGAATGACCAGCATGTACAAGCTCCAAATAATGAGGTCAGGAGGCATCTGCTATAAAATGGAAATCTGGATTGCATTTACTCCAGTAATCCCTATACAGATTATTTCAAACATTAATTTAGGGTTGCAGATTTTATTACAGGACCTATAAGATACCATTTGAATCCTGCCTTATAATATTTGTGGGAAGAGGTGGCTGAGCAGGCATCCAAAGTTTGGGGTTTTTTTTTCAAAAAAAGCCCTCTAACTTCCATTCGTTCCAAAAGCAGAGTAGTAATTCATGTGAACAGAAAATATTTTAGCCAGGAAAAAGTAGGCAATATGGCATCAGAAATTGAAGAAGCCATGAAATCATTCTACCCAATATATCTAGGAACTGCAGGTCTTGGAGTTAATAGTTTTATTAAAAAAGGATAAATTTTTAATTTAAAATTTAAATTAGTTTAAAAGAATGAGTCCTGTGCCATTTTTTTCCTAGGTAAAGCACAAAGATCTATATGTTATCAAAGAAGAAAAAAAGTACAAATGTATGATTAGGCTGGTCAGGCTGATCTGAACTGACATATCTCCATTAACAGTCACTGATTTATTCCTGAAGAAACATTTTTCTACAATTATTATTCAATCACAGTTAATCAATATAGGCCAAATAATTTAATTTATAGAGCAATGAACTGATAGGCCTACAAATTAACCATATGAATCATATAGAATAAAAAGCACAAAATACTTAACTTCCTAAAAATAAAACAATAATATTTTCCTACATTAATATAAACTAACATAACCATAATTATTGGTTCCATGTTAATTAGGCAAATGTTTTCACTTCTTCAAATGTCTGCTTCTATTTATATATAATGATCTAATAATCCTTGTTATAAACATTTACTCCAAAAAAAATATGGATATTTCTGCAAGAGAAGAATAAACCCATGTAAAACAGAGAACTAAAAATAATGGTGATGTCCAGATATTTTCTTTTGCGTATTAAAGGAAGCATATAATTAGGAATAACACATTGTGATCAATTAACAATGTATGAAATTTAGAATATAAAATGTTAACTAAGCTTGATATCAAGTTGATTATGTTATAGGGGGAATACTCCGTGGAAAGCTGAAACAAAAGGAATTAAATTAAATTTTAATTTTAATAAATAAGAGTAAGAAGAAAGGAGGACGAGCAATAATATAGAAATGGAAATTTGTCTCTTTAGTGGGGAATGATACATACCAGCTTTTCAAAATTTACAAGGTTATCCAGAAATGTTTTGTTTCCTTCATGTATAAATGTTACATCTAAAAAAAGATAGATATATTTTTCAACTTAACTTTCCATATCCACATAGTAACAATAATCAAACACAATGGTAATTGTTACATTTTCATGCATAAGTAAGATTCAGAAAATTTACTTGTGATAAAAAAATTTAAAAGTACCCCAAACTGTTCAATTTTTGAACTTCTAAGTGAAAAATTTGAAATCATCAGATATGCATAAGGTAGTTTTCTGGAAGCATATCTAATGTGCATCAGTCTCTAGTTCTTGTTACTTTTCTCCTGTAACCTAATGCACCAAATTTGGAATCTCCTTTGTCAGTAGAATTACCACAACCACAACTATCAAATAAACACTGATATTCATTCCTCTTTTATACTCCCACTCAGTCCTATTCAAACTGGTGCACTTTAGGCATAAAATTCATTCAGATTTTATTCTCACGCCAAAAGCTCAGCACTATTAAGTTAGGGAGGTGACCGTCTGGTTGCTATCCCAAAGAAACACCTTCTCTAATCCTTTAAACTAAAGATCCCAACGCCCATCTCTCAAATGGAACGGGGGAGGAAGCAGAATAGCTGGACAGAATTTACAATATATCTTATTGGTTTTGTCAAGACCAAAGGAAAGAAGCTCAATAAACGCTTGAGTTAGGAAGATTAAAACATCATCCCTCTAAAACATAAATCAGGTTAATGTAGCATGAAATAGATTTGTGGCAAATAATACAATGCAATTGCACCTCATAGTTGTTCATTCTAATATTATTGCAATATAAATGTGCTGTTTGAATAGTGGTTACTACTTCAGAACCATCTGGTGGAGGGGGTAGAAAAAATTATTTCTGTTCAAATTTTGATTGAATAGGTTTCTGTTCACATTTTGCACTGACTAAAGATAACCTAAGTAATTTTCTTCTGGCAATCGTAATTTGCATGGTTTGGGGAGAGGGAAGAAGATTGTTCGTGACACATCCATCCATAAAAACATGTTTAGTGAGTAGAGGGTAATACTAGAACTTCAAATAGTAGTCTAAAGGCTACATCTCTAAAAGTGATTGGTATGGCTGAGACAAAAACAATGTTTAATTTTTTAAATATTATGTAATCACATTTCAATATAACCATCCATTTAATTATTTATTATGATGACTTCCTCTTAATAGCTTTCCTCCTCTCAAATGCTATCCATCTGTCCCCTTTTCCACAATGACTGGCATTTTCCTCTCCTGGAACTTATATATTGTATTATAATATCCTAATACATTTGATATACGTCTTTTCATCAGCTATTGTGTTACTGTCAATGTTAATAATGAAAGTTTTAACAGCTTTTTTTAAAAAAAATTGTTCAAATCAAGATACAACTAAAAACCTTGAAAGACTTAGAGGTTGATGTAAGGAATCTGCATTGCTTAACTACATTTCAAGTAGAAACAAATTCTGTGGAGCAGAAAACTGCCTCTTGGGTGTAGTATAAGAGCAGGATAAACAAACTAGAGTTAAAAAGCAATTAATTGTGATTTCGTTATAGACATTCAATTAATTTAAATAATGTACTACAGAACTAATAATCTAAAAAGTAGTTCAATTTTCCTTTTAATATTATTCGTTAAAAATCATGAAAACAGGAATACATTTTACTATAAATCAATAAAGCTGATTGAACAGCTGTGTAGGATTCAAAAGGGGATCCTCCCAAAATGATTCAAGGAGACCGAATCCGAAATTGAACCTGACTCAAAATGAATGCATATACCACAGATACAACCTAAAGATGTACGTTTACTTAGAAATAAAGCCCAATATATTTTGTCAGCTTTACTGGCTAGTACAGGGGTCCGCAACTCTTGGGCCACGAGCTGCTTGGAACCAAGCAGCTTGCAGGCTGATTGCGTGGAATCAGACCATCCCCCCCCCCTCTTCTGTCTGCAAAAACGGAAAGCTTGGAGAATTTCAGGTTAGTAGATCTATGTAAGATTGCAGCCTACACAGGTATGTCTTAAAAGTTACTTTACTTTTCAATGCCTAAAAATATAATCCTAAGTATTATTGAAATTTATTAAAACCCATTACACTTGACCGAGGCAAGGCCTCTAAATTTAGGACTGCAAATATGCTTAAATTTACCTTTAAGGAGTAAAGGCATGAAGGGGATCTTTGGGGACTTCATTTTCTTGAATGCGTCCCTATAGACTTTGTGGTTCAGAGAGGGATCCTGTTAAAATGATTTGACTCTATTAGGAACAGCAGTTTATATTGGTATAAGCTTTAATATATGTAGATACAAAAGTACTTCCTTCTTGAAAAATAAGGCAGAAACAGTTTCTTAAAGAGAACTAGATGAAGTAATATATATTCTTAGCTAAAACATATCACATTTGTGTAAAGTTAGATGTTAAGTGCAACACATCCAAAGTTAGATAATAATAGCAATAGCACTTACATAATAATGCTTCCATTTGGCAACAAAAAAACATAGATAGGGAAATTAATGACAATTTTACATAAACCCAACTTACTGTCAAACTTTCAAGTTCAGCAAAGAGCTTCTTAAACTTTCCAGGCATTCTCTGCAATAAAATATGGCATATTAAAAGACTGAAACTAGAATTAAACACTAGATTCTATCAGTCACGCATCTGTAGAATGTTAAAGACATAAACTTTCTCTGGGACTATGTTTCTTAGATTTTTTTTTAAGCAAATAATGTTTAAGAGTGACATAAAAATGTGGTCCAACACACATGTATTATTTAATACTGTTTATAAGCACCTGTATTTGCATTTATTTAATATCTTTAAGATTTATGTAGAGGAAGAAGAAGGTCATCATCAACCACATTATCACTTTTTTGAAGAAAGAATGCTATGATCATTGATTTTATTACCGTAGCCTTACTGGAATATTGAAGGGAAAAATCACTGATGTTATATTTATATGATGAGGTTCATCAAATGCAATTTTTCTCAACCAAAAAATAAAAATAAAAATGAGGGCGCAAATACAAGAAAACTGAAATATGAAGCAGAAATATTATGTTTCACTTGGAACTCCAGTAGTCATTATGCAAGAAAATTGTCCTCTCCAGCAAACTAAGTTCAATTAAGCTTCTTGAACTTATATTGGCTATACCAAATTTCATCACAGTAATAGTGTACAAAATTAACTAACAACATCTCTCTATATAGATCTGTAACTAAGGTTTTGTAATATAATTTCCCAGGAATTAACTTTTGTTAAATGGATAGAATTTTCCATGGTAGTTCCATTCCATGCAATTCATACTAAAAGAAAAACAACTTAAAGCCATTATCAGCTTCCAAAACAGTTTATAAATTTTGTTTCGGATTTATTTCCCTAAAAGAAGATTTCTTAAATCTGTTCTTTCAATATCAATAACAATGATAAGAAAGTCAAGAATACATGCATGCATTTTCAAATATACCAAAACTGCTGAAAAACAATATGATTAAAAATAATTATCTAGAAAAAAAAAATAAAACAAATAAAATTCTCATATTACCTCCCATGTTTGAGAAAGCCGACTGATAGAGGCAGTGTTGAGCCCCATGACAATGGCAAAAAATGAATTCAGATTTCGCTGGGCTTTGCAGCTATGAAATAATATCAGAAAAATAATTTACTTATGGTATTCAAAGTTACTTAACACTCTGTTGTTTAAAATAGAACGCTGAATTTATATATTTTTTTCAGATAAAATGTATGCAAACTTATTATTTTCTAAACTTTGTAAACTTGAGGGATTTGTTTATTTTTTTAAAGAAAATACTGCTCTATTGTTTGAAAATCACTCCATAATTTTGATAATTTCAAACAATGCAAATTCAAAATTCAAATTTATGGGGATTTGCAATAGAAAGAACAGTTTTTTCTCTAGACTGCCAGTCGTACATCTGCAATTTCTTCTTAGAGGTATATATAGATTACATACAAACACACACACCTCACACACACAGATCCTGGCAAATTATTATTCTTTACTGCACAAATTGGATTTATCTAAATTAAATTTTTATCCACTCTTGCCTGCACAAAGCTTTTCAATGTTAAGAATATTCATGTGTTTTACAATCTTCAATATACAGTATTTTATAGCTTCTTGTTGAAAATTTAGTTAATGTGCAACCAATATATCTAGTGAATTATTCTTATTGATAAAATCACATGATCAGACAGGTACTTTTCTGATAGAGGTAGTCCTCAGCCTACGACCACAATTGAGCCCAAAATTTCTGTTGCTAAGTGAAACATTTGTTAAGTGAATTTTGCCCCATTTTATAACCTTTCTGCCACAGTTGTTAAGTGAAGCAGTGCAGGGTTAAGTTAGTAACATGGTTGTTAAGTGAAGCTGACTTCCCCATTGACTTTGCTTGTCAGAAGGTCGCAAAAGGGATCACATGACCCTGCAAAACTGCAACCATTATAAATATGAGTCAATTGGCAAGCGCCTAAATTTTGATCACATGACCATGGGGATGATGCTCTCTATTCAGCAATTTTCGATAATGCTATCTGGTTGAAGAATCTCATTATCTTAATAGAAATAGTATCTCTTGTTGGAATATATATTTCTATACGTAATCTTTGAATTACGTATGTAAGTCAAGAGGGTATTAAGTGAATGTTAAGTGACTGAGCCTCCAACCGTGCTTTCCGCATGCATTCGTTAAACGAATGTGTGGGTCATTAGGTGGAATATGTGGGTCATCAGAGTTGGCTTGACTCTGCCCCCAGGCTCCCAAGACCTCTTCCCACCCAGATACCCTATACTCAGCTTCCCACCACTCAACATCCCTACTATTGCTTGGGCCACCTTCTCACCCCACCCCAAGGCATTAGCACATGCAATTAAACTTTGGGGGAAACCAGCAGCTCTTTTTGTAAGCTGAAACCTTTCTCCTTCTTCCAAGGAGTATCAGCATAGGCAGCTAAACCTCCGGAGAAAACCAGTTCAACTTTGGTGAAAAATTGCCAGCGTGATCTAGCACCAGGAGCTTCGCAGTGTAAGATTCAAGTATGTTCCTTACCTTAAGGAAGGGAAAGCACTTGCAGCAATTGAGAAAGAGAGAAAAGCACATCTCAATCCAGAAAGAAAGGGTGGAAAAGCCAAGGAACATGCTTATGCGCTCGAAAGTTGAATTTTGCTCAGAGTGCAAACTTCTCCAAACCGGTACATCTTAGTCCATGAAGCCAGCCCAGCTCCTATTGCTAGATGATGCTGGCAATTTTTCGCTACAACTGAGCTGCGGAGAACAGCATACCAAACCCCTGGTTGCGAATTTTTGAAACACTGCAAAGGGAAGGTCATTCCATTTCGGCTGTGTAGGATACCCCTCCTAAAGAGTCTGGCCTCTGCTTTAGAAAAGCTCTTTGTCCAGAATGAGCCCTTTAAATCCGGATTCCCCATCCAGCGAAGGGAAGCAGCTTGGTTCCTCACAAAAGTGAAGTTGATGCTTGCACTGAGAGCAGAAAGAAACACTACACTCTTTCATTTCAGCCAATGGAGTTTTGGGAAAATGCAACAAGAGAAGCCACTAAAATTTGGAGTGTCTCTTTTTCCTCCTTCATCCTGACAACAAAAGGCACAGACAAAGTCTAAAGCATGCTGCAGCATCCATTGTTGAGTGGATTTAACAGGAAACAGCTATCAATATTTATTTAATTTTTAACTTACTGAGCAGCAATTTTAATGAACTTTTTCACTAGTTGTACACGTTTACAGAGCTGGTTGCAGAGTAGTATTTCTGTGGCAACCCAAAGTTGAACTTCATTGCATCTTTGAAGCAGAAGACTAAGATTCACAGTGTTTTTCCCATTTCCTTGTCGGCTGAAGGTGAAATATATTAGTTCTTGCTGGAAGACAGTTTAAAAGAATGTAAAATGCAAATTAGAATTTAATAATCTGAAAAATGTAATTATTGTTGTTTGGTCAGATAACCCATATTACTAACTTGAACAAATCTATAGTGATTCAGTAAAGTATTTTTGAAATTATTCTTTTAATTAAAACTATAAAAAATGTAATAATCAGATTGTTTGTGACTTAATATCTATTAATCATTGCCGGTTTCAGTTTGAAAAGCTTTTGAGAACAGGATTAAATCTATTTTTCTTTTTTGTCAAAGAAGTAACAGAAGGATTCCCAACTCCTGGGCTGTGACCCACTACTGGCCTATGAGCCTTTCAAAACTGGGCCATAGAAGTGGTGGGGAAGCTTGCGTGCATACCCACTCACACAAGTAGCGGGCAAGCATGTGCTCTGCATTTGTGCAAGCAGCAGGTGCAGGTGCCCACTCTTTATACAAATGGAACTGCACGCACGTGAGCACTTCCCCACCACACACACAGAACCATCTCCTGTCGTCATCCCCCCGCCAGTCTGCAAAGCCAAAAACATTGGGGAACTCTGAAGTAAAAGCTGCATTTGGTAATAAGTCTGTGGAATGATCCAAAATAATTACAAATAAATAATTACATGAGAAACATACTGTGATTCATCAAAGCTAAACAAAACACTTATAGTTAGCATGCAGATTCATCATCTTAATCTTACTTCATGAACCAAATTGAAAAGATTCCAGTCAAAAACTGTTAATTCTAAAGCAAGGTCCCAGGTGTTAATCCCCAGAATTTTCATTGATCCCTGGTGGATTTCCTCATTTTCAGTAAAAGGGATCTAAATCAAGAGACACATATAAAAAAAGAAGCATATACAACTCAAAATTAGTTGCAAAGAAATGTTTTAAATATTTTTGCATTGAAATCATTATGGCCTCTAATTAATTCTAATATTAAGAGCAATAGCATTTGTCTTATTAGGAACATCATGAAGATAAGTAACTATTTGCAACAATATAAATATAAACAAAAACAGTAATCAACAGGATACATGAGGACCATTTTAAAGCAAACATCTCAAATTTATTATACCAATAAAATTTTACTACTGGTAAATTGTAAATTGTTTTTCTAAGACCTAAACAAGCATGCTGTACTAATAGTATTCTATTACTATATAATTAATCATGTGCCTTGGCTCTGCATCAGAAATATATCTCACTAAATTCAACTGAACGTAATTCATAATAAATATGCACCAACATCAAAATGCCAAGGATGACCCAGAATCTCCATTAATATTTCCTTCAATACAGTTATAATAACAACTTTTGCAATGTGGAATTCCAGAATGATAAAGGGCAACTAGTTAATCTGAATTATACCACTAGATCATAGGACTTAAAGCAAACATTTCAGTAATATTAAAAAAAAATACATTCCTTCATATGGACTATCATTTAATATTAATAAAGATTTGATAAATTCATCTTAACCATAATATTTCTTATTTTGTAACAGATTTTCTTGATTATAAGTACTTCAGGAAAATAGAGAGTCTGAATTTGTGCAAATATTTTTCTAAAAATGATATAATAAGGGAGAGAGACACCCTCGGTTCTTCCTCTGGGATCTTTAGGTTCTGAGGTAACACATCTTTATAGCTGAATAGTGATTGGCAAAGGAGGTTTTCTTGCTTCCACTTTAGTCCCTGTCTTTTACATATATCAATTTCAACCCAAACTTTTGGGAAATCCTCAACTTATTTGGCTAAATACAGTGGAAAAACAACAAGTACCTAGTTAATAGTTTAAAACTTCAAGCCACCTAAAAACAAGAACCACAAAGACTTACCAAGGTATCTGTCAGATCCTTTCGAAATACAAACATACGAGCAGATAACTCAAGAGATTTGGAGATTGCTAGATCATATGGTCGTAATTCATGTTTTTCTTTAAGAGTAGGGAAAAGAATCATAGTAAGGAATTTTGATAAACTGTATGACATTTATAGCTGTAGCCTTTTTCTGAATCCATAATAGCAATAGCACTTAGACTTATATACCGCTTTACAGCCCTCTCTAAGCAGTTTACAGAGTCAGCATATTGCCCTCAACAATCTGGATCCTCATTTTACCCACCTTGGAAGGATGGAAGGCTGAGTCAAGGCTCACCTTGAGCTTGGTGAGATTTGAACTGCTAAAATGTAGCAGCCAGCAGGCAGCAGAAGTAGCCAGCAGTACAGCACTCTATCCACTGTCCATCAGGACTCATAATATTGGTCCCATAATATACAAAATCAAGACTGGGTATTTCTGAGCTGTATAATTTATTTCAAAAAGCAAACAATTTGACTTTTTTTAAAAAAAAATGGAGCACATAATTTATTTGTACACATTGATATCTAAAATCTAAATTAAGGATTTAAAATTTTAAAAAATATTGCTTAAATACAGGTAGTCCTCAACTTACAACAGTTCATTTAGTGGACTATTCAAAGTTGCAACAGCATTGAAAACGTGACATATGATTGTTTCTCACACATACAACCATTGCAGCATCCCCATGGTCACATGATCAAAATTCAGATGCTTGGCAACTTACTCATATTTATGACAGTTGCAGTGTTCTGGGATCATGTGATCACCTTTTGTGACCTTGTGACAAGCCAAGTCAATGGGCAAGCCAGATTCACTTAATAACTATGTTGACAATTTAAGAACTGCAGTGATTCAAGAACTGATGTGACAAGAAAGGTCGTAAAATGAGCAAACTTAACAAATGTCTCACTTAGCAACAGAAACTTTGGGCTCAATAGTGGTCATAAAGGACTATCTTTACTTAGAAAACATTCATTTCTAAAAGTAATATTTCCCACAATTTGCCTTCATTTCTAAAAACCACTTGATTACTTCAAAGTAGAAACCATTTTTCAGAGTGCATTTTTTTATATAGGTAGTTTTAAATTGCAAACCTTACAGTTTGCAAATCTTAGTCTACAGTTTTCTATCAATGCAAACCTTACAACATGTTTCTGAAGAAGTGAAATCCTTTTTGATATAGAAATGAAGCGGAATGTATTATACAGCAGAACTAAAATATTAGCAGTTGTCATGGAAACTACTTTCTGCTGAACAGCTCTTCATTGTAACTTTGGCCATCCAGCTGTGGACTCACTGGAGGAGACCTACATCTGCACTAGAAAATAATTTACAGATAAGATACCAAAAATAGTATTAAAATATTAATATTTGAAAACCATTTACCATCAGAGAATGAAAGCGCCACTAGAGCCAGATCTTCCTGAGAATGTTGGAGCTTCTCTGCTACAATTTTCAATATCTCTTGAACTGAACTGGATAATTTAGTTTTTATACTGATGTAAGAATGTTGTGTTATATACACACGGCAAAAAACTGCAAAGAGAGAAGAAAATTGTTCCATCAACAAAAGAAATCTTTTTTGAAAGGTGTGAAAACTTAAATGATTGCACTTTTTAGATGGCTTGCCAATCATTATTTGATAAGAGAAATTACAGTTACTCTAGGATTTGAATTTGGAAAAGTGAATCTGCTTAAAAATCAGAGTAGAGTAGCTATAATTTCTGTAAAATAAATGATGATCTAGTGTAATATGTCATCATGTCATATGTCATCATGTTGTTCATCTGAGGTTGTATTTACCTACTTTTAAGAACTGGTATGAACCAGATGATTTTTATTATCTCCTGATATGTAAAACCATAGAACTCAAAGAGACTGTCCTTTTTTTTCAAGTGAGTGTATTATAAAAGGAATTATTACTTCACCCATGTTTTGTGAATGTCGGCAAAGATGTCTTAACTTCTCTTATATTTAATTTAGATTTGAAACCATTGGCCTACTCGTTTTAAAAACTATGATATGCAAGAGAATGTTGAGCCTAATAATTTTCAAGTTCTTCATTGGTCTTATATTTTAAGAATGTTTGTGTATACATGTGCGTACGTGTGAACTACTGGTGGGGTTTTTTTCCAGAAACCATTTGAGTACAATTAAAAAATATTACTTGATTCATCCTCCTTTAAGAAAAATTCAGATATTAAAGATTGAAAGATATATTTTGAAGATTTTAGGGTGGAAGTTTAAGTTGGATCCCAGATCACAAATAATATTTATATTTTTGAGATAATTTGTAATTTGACAATTTTAGACAAATACACCTGTTACCTCCATTCTTCACCCAGAACATTACAACATCGTTAAAAGTTCTTGGACAAAAACAGTGTTAAATACTACAAGGCTGTTATATTCTATAATTCTTTGTAATTCTGTACATTCTTTCTTTGAAACAAGAGAAATATTGCAAGAATTTAGATTGTTTGAAACTGCAAAGTGTTTGTATTAAAATACAAACAAACTGGCAGAGGCCAAATAGAGGCAACTGTAGGTCACTGAAAATTTCTCCAAGGCCCTGGTGTAAGCCAAGTCAATTCATAATGTGCTTGGGGCAGACCAATCTAACAGGACTATCTTCCCAGAAAAACTATGACACAGCACAGTTGTTAATGTCCTCTACCTACAGACCATATAATTGTTCCAAAATGAAAACTTTTATCAAGTATGTTGCCCTGAGTTTGTGATGCCTTGGGAAAAGCCCATAATTGTCATAGCAGAAATGAACAGATTCTTGAAGAATGCCACCTCTTCTCCCATATGTAGTCAAGATTGGTGCACTATCCAAAATCCAATTGGGAAGATTTGAAGTAAAGACATCCTTTCATCATTATTCAACTTAAACCAGTTTCCAATTACACTGGTCATGTGGCAAAACAAGGTCACAAGCCTGGCATTTAACAGAATCAACCTAACTCAACAAGGACATTGGATTGTGGCTGGAAGGATGAGGGGAAAAACTTGAAATAGGAATCAGTTTCTTTTTCATTCAAATAGCAGATTCTTTTTGTGTTTCATTCATATTTACCTTCTTCTGTTTCATTCACAGATTCTCTGGTCTGAAGCCAGTTCTGCTTGAGGCTGTATTGATGTAAAATGGCTTTATGCTATAGAGTGTTTTTTAAAAAAAGAATGCCAAAATTATTGGATGTTTTTAAAAAGGAAAAACAGAAAAAATCTATGCACAGTTTGTCTAAATAAACTAATCATATTCTATTCAGGAGATGTAAAGAAGAATACACATAAAACAGGAGGTGTAAAGAAGAGAGGGAAAGGAGAGAGGGAGAGAAGGGAGAGAGAGAGAAAGAGAGAGGGGGGAGGGAGGGAGAGATTTTTTATTCACCAAAATTCTATTTTCTGCTTCTGATACTTTTATTATTTATTCATTAATTCAATTTCCATAGCTGGCCATCTCAAGACAATTTACTGCAGGCAGGCAGTGTCACAATAATTAAAAACATAAAAGAAAAAAGAGTTACAACTTACATGTATTGGCAACAGAAAATTATCATAGTAATTACATAAAAATTAGCAATGCAACAAGATAATAAAGGTCCTAATACATTTGGGAACCTAGATTCGGGTGCTAGGTAGAACCTAGGTATTTAAAGCCTTACAAAAAACTAACATGGTCAGGACCATCCTAAGCTCCAAAGGAAGGATGTTTAAGGGCATGGGCTACTGCCAAAAAGATATAACTTCTGGTCCCTACCAGCTGACATTCCTTGGCTGATGGGACCTGCAGCCAATCCAATCTGAATTGGATGGGTAGAAACTATTGGGAGAAGACATTCCCTTAGGTACCCCACTCCAAAGCTATGTACCATTTTAAAGGTGACAACCAGCAATTGCACTGACTGTTGATTTGCTTCCAGGCCCAATTCAAGATGCTGGCTATCACCTTTAAAGCCTTATGTAGCTTGTGATCAGGATATTTGAAGGACTGTTTTTTTCTCAGTCATATTTACCCAATCTTTCAGAGCAAGGAAGCAGGGAATATTATGAGTCCCCTCTTCTAAGGAGATCCATCTAGTAAAATCAAGAAGCCTTCTCCCTGATGGCTCCCCTTCCCACGGAATGCCATCCCTGCAGAGAGAAGATTGGCCCTCACTTTGGCAGTCTATTACAAAGCACTGAAGATATGGTTTGGCCAATAGGCCTGGGGACCCCAAGATGATAGGGAATTATCAGGTGATTCATTTGCTTTTGTATTGGAGGTTGTACTTGGGGTTTTATCTTTGTAAGCTACCCAGAATCAATGGGAATGAGTTGGGCGGCCATATACATTTTTCACATACATACATACATGCATACATATATAACTTCATAACTTCATAAATAAATGAATGAATGAATGAATAAATAAATAAATAAATCACACACTTAAAAATTAATTCTCTAAATTTGGGTATATATCACTTACGCGGGTGAAGACATATATATATTCTTTCTTTCTGTCATTACTCCTAACATTTGCATTCAATATCTTTGTTCAGATTTTCTGTCAAAATCCATTTAGGTTCAACATTATCTACAGGAAATATTACTTGGCTTTCCCATAATGCATACCAACAAACTACACTTTAATTTTGCTACCGGCATCTTCTTTCTGTTTCTATGGTTGGAAGCAGAGCCACATCATTAGCAAACAGATTTAACAATGCCAACAGAAAAGTGTAGCTTGCCTATTTATTTATTTTGGCTGTTTATTTTCATTAATTAAAAGAATCTAAGGCAAAGAAAAATGAAGTTACTAAATTAAATTAATTTCAGCACTTTTTCATATTACCTTTCTGTGAGGTGAATATTCATCTACTGTGCTGAAAGAAAAATATGTACGTTATTCAGTTTTGTAATAAAAATGCTTTCCATATTGGTATAGACCTCTACTAAAAAAGGGCACAGAATCAAATAGTCTAGAAGTTCAATCTTCACACAGTGTTGTGGCCCACCAGTGGCCAGCAGAGCTGGCAGCTGAGTCGGACAGTAAGGAACTTGGTTAGGAACTTGGGACAGTCCTGGGGGCTGGGGAAAGCTCAGACAAGGGCTCTGCATCAAAGGCAGAGTGGAGTTAGACAGCAGCAAGGCAGAGGAACAGCTGGAGCCCATTCCCAGTGTGCCCATGCGCAGAGCTGCCAGAAGAAAAGAACAATTAAGAAAGCAGGGTAGACTCAGGAGTAAGGACACACCTTGGAGATGATTGACCCCTCCCATAGGACATAAAAGAGGACCGAACAGGATATGGGCTTTTGCAGGAAGCAATTAGTTCATTTTGTTTCAAGATTGGAAAGTTCTGTTCATGACTCTAATAGACTCTAATAGACTTGGCCTTGCTCTGCATTTGAAAATTGGTTCTGTGGAATCATTCCAAGTGAGATAAGGTGTGGGTTGATAAACATTCCTCTGAAACACTGTTTGCCAAAGTCTTGTTGACTGTGGATGAAGAGAATTCACAGTCGTGTTAATAAAAGAGGTTTTACCAGAATTAAGCCTTTGCTTCATGCTTTCTAAGGAAGCCTAGGTCAGAACACACAGTTAATTCAACACTTTTAACAATACATTGACTCTAGCAATGTTACCATCATATATGATTAATTATATCCCTTATTACTATAAATTGTCATTAGCTAATAATCTGTAACAGCAATTGTTGTGACAGTAATTGTTGGTAGGAATAATATTTGTAGCATTTGTTTACACAAAACTCATTGCCTACATCATTCCAGTCTTACTTAAGGGTGAACAGGGTACCTTTTTGTCCTGAAAATTTGTCAATATTCAGTGGTAGAATTCTCTGAATTTCAGACAAGAGCTTTTCTAGCCTTATTTAGAGATGCCCTCCAATATTGTGCCATTTATCCAGCAAAATAGATAAAAGATTATACATAATGCAGTGTTATTTTCAGCCAGTCATTTCGTATTTAAAAATATTTAATAGTATATTATACAATAATTGTATTATATAAATGAAAATATATATATTTAAGCAAACATAATTATGTTCATATAATAATTATATAAATGAAATGTTTATGTGCAATGGGAGAAAAATGAATATTGAGTTTTGTTAAAATGTCAATCAACATTCTGCTGATTTAAATCAGAGGACAAATCTCTCAAGCCTGGAAAAACAACTGATGAGTCCATTGAAAACATAAAGTTAATAGTTATTGTGCAACCACTGTTTCATTGTACTGTTTCATAAATCATGCTTCAAAGAGACAAGAAACAAGATTTGTGCACAATAGACCTCAAAACTGATGCAGATCATTCACTACTCTTGCAGAAAAAAAATTAAATTTGTGCCGTATATTAAAACTCTGTTGAAACAGCCTTCTCTTTACCTCTGATGCTATTAATTATTTTTAATCCAACAGCTCTGTAACAAACCCTTTTACAATACTAGTAAATATGGACTATTAGATTGCAATAATAATTCGTGTATCAAACCTATTATTTCAAGTTATTCCCTTATAAACTATGCAAAATCAATGCTTGCCTATGCAAACATTAAATACTTGAAACCAGACCACTTGATATTAAAAAAAAAAAAACCCATTAAAATTAGCAAAAAAAATCCAACCCTAATTGTAACTCCTTAAAGGAAGAAATATAAAATAGGACAAAAAAGAAAACTTACTGACGACGATGCATTCCAAGTAATTTCTGAAATTCTTTCAGGTCTTTCTCCAATATAGGGTATTCATACACATCATCTAACACATTTCTATATATTGTCTAAGGAAAAAGGAAGTTGAAAGAAAAGGAGGAGAAAGAATCAAATAAATATATGCTACAGCTTTTCAGCAATTCAGTAAAAGCAATAGTCCAGAAATGTTTCGTGTTAAGATTTTCAGGTTGCAGAGGGCTTTTCAAATGTTTTTTTAAAGAGCCAGTTTGGTATCGTAGTTTAAGGCAGAGAATGTGATTTCAAGTCTGACTTAGGCAAAGAGAAGCCAATCACCTTCTCTCAACCCTAATAAGAAGGCAATGGCAAACCACTTCCAAAAATCCTTGCCAAGAAAACTGATGCACTAGACCAGGCAGTGGCCAGGAGTCAAAAACAGATTTGAAGGCACATAACCACCAGTCAATATTAGTTATCTCGAAAGGCAGTCTCTTACTGAATAACTGAAAAGATACATTTTCATAGAATGCCTAAAATAGACATTGTGTGCTTCATTCATTATAGAAAGATCTTCAATATTGAGTATATAAAGATATGAAATGTTCTTAAAAGCGTGAGAATCCCAGAACATCTCACTCTTCTCATATAAAGCACAATCAGAAAGCGTCATGGTGTAAAAGACTGACTGCAGTTTGGCAAAGAAGTGGAACACTGCTGCGTAGTTTTATTTATTTTTTCATTTATTCAACCTATATACTAAACATATATTGAGGGAAGCTGAATTAGAGAAGGATTAAAGTTGGAGAAAGGAACTCAATAATTGTGTTATAATGATGACAGCATTCTGAGAGCTGGAAATACAAGTGATTTCAATGCTCCAGTAATGAAAGTCAAAGAGTATGGTGGAAAAAAGGTCTATGATTAAGTATAAAGAGGATCAAGTAAGAAACCGGCCTGATAACTGACGATGGAAACACCAAAGTGATAGACAGCTTCTGCCTTTTAGAATCACCTACTAACACAGAAGGAAATACACAGTGAGGAAGGCTACATGTGAGGAAGGCTATAATAATGGGAAAGATAAGAGGGAAACAGAAAAAGAGGATGACCAGCAGCAAAATAGATGGACCCAGTTACAGCAGATCTGAGGGGGCAAGTTGGTGACAGATTGTCTTGGAGAAAATCTATATATGTGGTTGCTAAGAGTTGTTATTAATTTAATGGCACATAATCAATCAAATTTTATGACAACTATTTTATCATCTATGTGCTTTCCACAACCGGTCAAGATTTATTACTCCATCTTAATCCTGTTTTTTGTATGTAAGGTTACAATACCCCTTTCCATCTTTCATATAATTGTGAAAAATTAAGAACAAGTAAAGGATTTCATGACCCCTCCAGGGACATTACGTAATATGTTATGTGTAAACCCATTATTAGAACATTAAATCCTCTGAACTCTGGAATCTGAGTTAACTGTGTACTTTTAGATCATAACAGAAGAGCAATTATTTGAAGGCTAGGTACTCTTCATCTAGAAGCACCCAGTCAAACTTTGAGAGATATTACATTATAAATGCTGATCCTATATTCAATGTGAGCTTACCTCAAATATACTATGATAGGTTGCACATTTTAAGATACAGTTTTGGATTTTTTAAAATTTATCATTACTGTTCTGAATCAGAAAGTATTTAAATATACATACCTTAAGAAACTGCTTTAAATGTTCATCTTCATGCAACCAGTCTTTGTAGAGTGAAGTCCACTGTGACACCAAATGCAAGACTTTTCTCTTTCTGCAGGAAACATCAACAATTTCATCCTTGTCCTGATGGTTCTTAGCACAATAAGTGGAGGCAAATTAAGGTGAAATCTCAAAAATAACAGATTTTTTCACCGTGTTGTCTGAATATACCTTTTTTTTCAATTTATGTATGCAGCTTTGAGTAATTATTGATTCTGATTTAAAATATAATTAAATAAATAAAATATAATGAAATAAATAAAGTATTCAATGATTTGTATGTAAGGTTCATTCAGTAACAATTAAAAATATTTGTTATATACTAAGTAATATGTGAAAGCAACTGTCTCTTGTCGGAAGCTAAAGTTTAGTATACAACAAAAATCTTTCTTACATACTAAGTAATGGATGGAAGGAACTGTCTCTTGTCCGAAGCTAAAGCTTAAAATACAAAAGATAGTAGCATTTATTATTTTTTTAAAAGAAACTCTAAACTTTTTTCTCATCTTTTATTTATAGTTACTGCATTTATTTATTTATTTTTTACATTTCCATTCCATCTTCCTTCCAAGATCAGAATAAAAGTTTCCCATCTTATCTCTGGATAAAGAGAACATTGCAAGGGATTGCAATTTCCCAAACATTACAACATAATTAAGCACTAGTCTATGTTGTCTTTTTTTTTCTTAATTCAGAAATGATAAAAATAAATAAAACACAAACATAATTAGGCACAGCAAATTCCAACGAGCTGGATATGGGTGTGAAGAGCCTGGCTCCCCAGTGCTTCCTCGCTCAGTTGAAAACTTCGTTCGGCCTTCCAAAGGAGCCCCCGCAGCTGCTGCTTGTTTAGTGGGGGTGGTCCTGGCTATAACGGGCGGCTTCAGTTTTTTCCCCACCACAATTCTGTTGCTTGCCCCACCTACCACCAGTCAGATGCCCTTGTTTCCCCCAAGCATTGCTTTGCCTACCTGATTTCCAGCTCCATCGCAATTTTTGCTATTGTATGCAGGAAAACAAAAGTTTCTGGGGCTAAAAATTTTTTTTTCAATTGATTCCAACTTTTCAAGATTTTTTTCTTTCATGAGAACTTGAAATTGATTGATTGCACTTTATTTTTATTACCACAAAGTTTTGTTTCCCTTCACTAGATTGCGAGAAACGCAACGGAGAAACACGATGGAGCAGGTAATCAGATAGGCAAAAATTGCTTGGGGGAAGCGAGGGCATCTAGCAAGTGCTAGCAAACTCTTCTGCCCACAAAAACCTCATTTTTGACCGCTAACACCAAAAGAGCTTCCAGGAAGAAGCCAATAGGCCCGGGAGCCTTGAATACCCTTCCTCCACCATCCCACCTTTTCCCAACTGCCACACTCCCAAATTACAGTGAAAGAGAGGAGCAGAAAGCCCTGTCATGCCTGGCCAGACGGGGGAGAAGAGGCAGCATGCACCCCAATGAAAGGCAGCAGCAGCCCGGCTGCTTCCCTTCCCTGCCATCTCTGGCGCTGGAAGCCAAGTGTCAGCCACACACCCAGTCACCCATGCAGAGATCAGGTAGGCTGCAGCAAAGGCAGGCAAGCGGGCTGGGCTATGTGGGAAGCAGCTAAGGGAGGAAGACTCACCAGACAGAGAACAGCTGGGCTGTCAAGGCAAGCAAGAGAACCAGAGAGCAATAGCAGCTATGCCACAGGTGTGACTGTAGGCATTGGTCAGGGTGGGCAGGGCAAGATAAGGAGTGAGGGGCGGGGCCAGCCAGCCAGCAATTTAACAACCGGTTCAGCCAAAGTGGTACAAACCGGTTGAATCAAACCACTGCATTTTTATTAGAAACGGGAGTAAATTATTTTGTAATCCTAAATCTGTCTTTCCATCGATTTTGGATTAAAGTTGAGATATAAGCAGGCGTACATAGATGTATCTATTGCAATGATTAATAAATTCTCCTTAACAGGGCAAAGAAGCTGTGTAGATTTGCCTTATATCTAACATATAAAGGTCATTAGATACAATGAGGCCTGAATGAATGATTCCCTCTTGTTCTATAGAGAAGGATATTGTCTCAGCAGAGCTTGACACAAGTCATCTGTTGTCATGAAGACTGTATATGTAAGGAGGAAGTCATCCAGAAGAGTTTCTACAAACAAAGGAGAAGAAAAACAAAAAACCAAATTTAAAAAATGTCATTAAATATAAAACAGTATGTGCATACCAGCAATAGTCTTTATAATAAACAATTAAACAAACATTAAAAGCAGGAGCAGATCAAATGGATCAATTCATTAGACCAAAGACTTTCACAGGCTATAATAGCTATTAAGAAGAGAAGGGAAAGGATCTGATCTGGATTAGGAGCTCAGCATTGGAAATTGGAGTTAGAGTTAAGTCCTACACTGTATGCTTTTAAAAATATAACTATAAGAATCAATACACCGCAAGAATTAGAATCATTTTTCAAATAAAATGTCAAAGTTTGTTACTCCTAAGGTAAAGAAATCAATATTTTTACTAATAGTTTTATGTTGGCTGCTGTCTGGGCAGCATATGTGATATTATTTATCTACCTAATCAAATTGAAACCAACTACTTTTCAATTGTATCTGTGCCCCAGTGCATGCGCCCCCCACTCTCTCTGCTTTTGGCACGAGATGGCCCGGTGGGCCCAGTAGGCCTGTTTTTCGCCCTCCCCAAGCTCCCGAGGCTTTCTTGGAGCCTGGGGAGGGCGAAAACGGCCTCCCCCACTGGAGGCCCTCCAGAGACCAGAAACGGCCCATTTGCCGACTGCCGGTGGGCCCAGTAGGCCTGTTTTTCACTCTCCTCAGGCTCCAGAGCCTTTGTAGGAGCCTGGGGAGGGCAAAAATGGCCTTCTCCCTCCCGGAGGCTGGAAATGGCCCATTTGCCAACTTCTGGAAGGACCGAAAATCAGCTGGCTGGGCAATGCTCACATGTCTACTGATATGGCTCCACGGGCCACCTGTGGCACACGTGCCAGAGGTTCGCAATCATGGACCTAGGTCCTTGACAAACTGAGGTTCATCAGGTAGATCAATGCCACCTAGCTTATACTTGACATTCTGATTACATTTACCAATATGTAAGACAGAGCATTTATTGATCAAAATTTGAAGTTGCCAAATAGATGACCATTCAGTATATTCCATCGAACTATTTCAAACAGGAAATTAAAAATGTGATAATAGGTAAGCAGAAAAAATGTATTAAGCCAGTGCTATTTTCGCAGCCTCACCAATCCCACTAATTTCAAAGAGAGCTTTCTAGTTTCAAGAATCAAAAGGCAGTCACTCTTCAGTTGGAAAATACCCTACACTGTAGCCCTGAACTGCATGGTTCCAATTTCCACATCGTTTTGCACATTCCGGTTTCAACTGAACTCAACATGCAAGCATGAAATTGGCTGGATAATAAGACCTCAGGAGGTTTAACTTTCAGGATTTCCTAATCAGCATTTTGAAAAAGAAAGCCATGTTTCTCTTCAATAAGTAGGAGTGACTCTCGGGAGGGAGGGAAGGAGGAAGGAAGGAAGGAAGGATTTTTAAAGAAGGATGCTCTTACATACATTTCAATCTGTATTTTCATCCACTAGCACATAGTACTGAAATAAGAATCTTGCTTATTCCTTAAGCAAATACACAAACCCAATACTCAAAGAAGGAAAAAAACAGGAATCATTTCCCACAATATAAGGACTACAACAATCACTACATTGGACAGAAATGTAGAAGACTTCCGGACTGTACCCATAAACATCAACTGGCAACAGAAAAACATGACAAAAACTCCATTTCTGCAAAATATGGACAGTTCAACCACAGTTTCAACCAGAAATTTAAATTTTTAGATCAAGTCAAATCTAAATCTAACTGCTACGGAATTTGTGGTAGCTTGGTTTTCAGACAAATCAGCTATCAGCGGTCACACAGAAATAAACGCCTATATATACCATTTAAAAGATAGAACTAAAAGTCTAGGAAGGGAATAAACAGCCTAGACTACACATCCTCGAGAAGCCAATACCCAGAGAAGCAAGAAATACCACTGAATAAGCAATCAGGGAGGAAGTAATCTAATCAAGGAAACATCCAGGAAGAAACCAGACTCTTACCAACACTGGCAATAGCTTTTTGAATGATGGCCAACTATGCCCAGAGTAGCATTTTGCAAGATGGACAACTATACAGGAAGTGGGGAGGAGAGGGAGGAACAGGGAGGGAGAGGGACAGGGAGAAGGGGAGGGAGGGACAGGGAGAGAGAGAATAAGGCAATACTCCTTGCTTCTTTTCTAGGAAGTGTGTCTTTTTGAAAAAAAGAAAATAAAAACCTCTTAGCTAAATGTCCTCTGAAGCTTTTTCCCCTTTGCTCTTTAATGTTCTTTCATTCACCATCTTTGTCTGTTTAGCTATCTTCCAATATAATGATTCTCTTCCTATCTAAGCAAATGTTAGAAAAGAAAATAGCAGGGGGAGGGTTATGTTTTAAAGGTTCCTAGTTCTACTTTAGTTTATTTTCTGCTTTAAATAAAAGTATCCAAAATGCAATTATTATCAATGACATGAAACGGTAAGCTACATAAATGCAAATGTATCATAATGGTGCATACTAATACATAATTGTCAGGGACAACCTTTACAAATATGGAAGTATAATAAAATATTTATTTGTAGATAAGAATACGGTGATAATTTAAATTGCAGGCTTATGATGATACTGCACTAGAAGGAATAATATATATATATATATATTTGCTTACTGTATAATGGTAATACTCATAGACATAAGCAAGATAAATTTTAGTAGGAAAAGACAATTCACAACTGCTAGAGCTGCAATTTCAGAAAGAAAAAGCCACTATGCACCCTTCATTGTTCCCTTCAGCCATCTGCTCTAGGCAATTGATCAATGCTACACCTTCATGAATGAGCTCTTTTATTCTTATGTCAATCAAGTTACATTTCTATCTGTATTGCAGTTAGTCATTTATGAACAAGATGTGTTTATATTATAGCCTGGGGAGTATAAACATAAATAATATTATATAGCCTCTTCTCTCTATAGTTTTGCCATATAAAGTATCAAGAAGAAATTGTAATTGTAATGAAGTAAATTAGAGCAACGTGCAATACATAGGACTATCTTTGAAAACTTAAATATAAACCTAGTTCAGAATCATTACTACTAAACTTTCCACTATAATTAATTAGATAACATCTGCAAGTCTATGCCCTACTTCCTTTTTGTCTCCAAGGAAAATTCAAAGTGCTTACTTTAATTGATGAAAGTCTAACTTCTTGGAGCTTAGATATATAGTTCCCAAAGAACCTCTTTGTACTTTGAGATTTCATGAGATATCCTATATAGAATGGTACCTATATAGGACTTCTTGTGAAAGGCACACAATTTTCTTGATAACACTCTGATTGAAGGTTTTAATCTTAGGATAGTGCTTGGAATTAAAGATATAGTCCATTATTTTAATGTTATGTAAACATTACTGTACAATACTGTAAAATTATTTGTAAAATAAGTTGTAGTTGTAAAATAATTGTAAAATAACTAGCTACTATATTTTCCTCCTTTGTCAACCACTTTTAATAAAGATTTTTTAGGTTTTATTGCTGCACATTTATTATTATTATTATTATTATTATTATTATTATTATTATTATTATTATTATTAATTAAATTTTTATACCGCCCCCTCTCCCGAAGGACTCGGGGCGGTGAACAGCCAGAATTAAAAACACACAATACAAATATTAAAATACATTAAAACAAAATTAAATTATCCTAGGCTTCCCCAATTTAAAACCCCGTTACCCATAAAATTCACCCAATTAAAAATTTTTAACCCAGCCCGGCTTGCTGAAATAAAAAAGTCTTCAGGGCCTGGCGGAAGGTCCGGAGGTCCGGGATTAGTCGTATCCCTGGGGGTAGCTCATTCCAGAGGGCGGGTGCCCCCACAGAGAAGGCTCTCCCCCGGAGGGTCGCCAGCCGACATTGCCTGACAGACGGCACCCTGAGGAGACCCTCTCTGTGGGAGCGTGTTGGCCGGTGGGAGGTTATCGGAGGCAGAAGGTGGTCTCGTAAATAACTGGGTCCTAAGCCATGGAGCGCTTTGAAGATGAGAACCAACACCTTGAAGCGCACTCGGAAGACCACTGGAAGCCAATGCAGCTCGCGCAGGAGAGATGTCACGTGGGAGCACCATGTCGCCCCCATAAGTACCCGCGCGGCCGCATTCTGCACCAGTTGAAGCCTCCGAGTGCTCCTCAAGGGGAGCCCCATGTAGAGAGCATTGCAGTAGTCGAGGCGGGAAGTAACGAGGGCATGAGTGACCGTGCATAGGGAGTCCCGATCCAGAAAGGGGCGCAACTGGCGTATCAGGCGAACCTGATAGAAAGCCCCCCTGGCCACGGCCGTCATATGCTCTTCTAAAGACAGCCGTGCGTCCAGGAGGACACCCAAGTTACGCGCCCTCTCTGTGGGGGCCAATGTCTCGCCCCCGATAGTCAGCGATGGCACCAGCTGACTATATCGGGACGCCGGCAGCCACAGCCACTCAGTCTTGGAGGGATTGAGTCGGAGCCTGTTCCTCCCCATCCAGACCCGCACCGCCTCCAGGCACCGGGACATCACGTCAAGGGCATCGTTGGGGTGGTCCGGGGTGGAGATGTACAGCTGGGTGTCATCAGCGTACAGATGGCACTGCACCCCAAAACCACGGATGATCTCACCCAGCAGCTTCACATAAATGTTGAACAGGAGAGGCGAGAGGACCGACCCTTGTGGCATGCCACAAACCAAGTGCCTTGAGGTCGACCTCTGCCCTCCAGCCAACACAGACTGCGACCGGTCGGAGAGATAGGAGGAAAACCACCGTAAAACAGTGCCTCCCACTCCCAACCCCTCCAACCGGCGCAGCATGATACCATGGTCGATGGTATCAAAAGCCGCTGAGAGGTCTAATAGGACCAGAACAGAGGAGCAACCTCTGTCCCGAGCCCTCCAGAGATCATCAACCAACGCGACCAATGCCGTTTCCGTGCTGTACCCGGGCCTGAAGCCGGACTGGAATGGATCTAGATAGACGGTTTCATCCAGGTACTGCGGGAACTGTCGCGCAACCACACTCTCAACAACCTTCGCCAAGAAGCGAAGGTTGGAAACTGGACGATAGTTTGCTAAAACAGCTGGGTCCAGAGAGGGCTTCTTGAGGAGGGGCCTCACCACCGCCTCTTTCAAGGCGGGAGGCAAAAACCCCTCACTCAAGGAAGCATTTATAATCCTCTGGAGCCAGCCTCATGTAACCTCCCGGGTAGCCAGCACCAACCAGGAGGGACACGGGTCCAATAAACATGTGGTTGCGTTCAACCTCCCCAGCATCCTGTCCACGTCCTCGGGAGTCACAGGGTCAAACTCATCCCAGATAACCGTCTCAAGACAGACCTCGGACAACCCGCCTGTACCTACCCAGTCAGAGTCCAAGCCTTCCCAAATTTGAGTGACTTTATCGTGCAGATAATGCGCAAAATCCTCAGCACGACCTTGCAAGGGGTCTTCCCGCGCTCCCAGATGGAGAAGGGAGCGAGTCACCCTAAACAAGGCAGCTGGGCGATTTTCTGCCGACGCGATAAGAGCGGAAAAGTAATTACCCTTCGCCGCCTTTATCGCCACTAAATAGGTCTTGATATAAGACCTCACTAGTGTACGGTCAGATTCGGAGCGACTGGCCCTCCAACTACTCTCTAGGCGTCTTTTCCGGCGTTTCATCCCCCTCAGCTCCTCGGAAAACCAAGGAGCTGGGCAGATTCGGCGCCGGGTCAGAGGCCGCAAAGGCACGACCCGATCTAAAGCACCAGCGGCCGCCCTATCCCAGGCGGCCACCAGGTCTTCCGTCGAGTCGCGCGCCAGAGTCTCAGGAAATGGCCCAAGCTCCATTCGGAACCTATCAGGATCCATCAGGCGCCTGGGGCGGAACCACCTAATCGGTTCCGCCTCCCTGCGGTGGGGCATAGTGGTCAGGAAGTCAAGTCTAAGGAGAGAATGGTCTGACCATGACAAGGGTTCAATAACTATATCCCCTGTATCTAAGCCATTCAACCACTGACCAGAGACGAAAACCAAGTCCAGCGTGTTTCCTCCTATGTGAGTGGGGCCCTGAATTAACTGGGTCAGGTCCATGGCCGTCATGGAAGCCATGAACTCCCGAGCCACCTCAGATGCTTCACCGATGGACGGCAGGTTGAAATCCCCCATGACTAAAAGCCTGGGGGTATCAACCACCACCCCGGCTATAACATTGAGGAGCTCGGGCAGGGTCGCTGTCACGCAGCAAGGAGCCAGGTACGTAACCAGCAGGCCCATCTGCCTCCCATGGCCCCACTTCACAAGGAGAGACTCACAACCGGCTATCTGAGGTACAGTGGCCTCCCTAGGATCAAGACTTTCCTTTACAATAACCACCCCCCCCACCCCTACCCTGGGCCCTTGGCTGATGAAATGCGCGGAAACCCAGTGGGCACATTTCTACGAGGGGGACCCCCCCTCCAGGCCCAACCAGGTCTCAGTAATACCCGCCAGGTCCGCTCCCCCCTCCTGGATCAGCTCACAAATGAGGGGGGCTTTATTAACCACGGACCTGGCGTTGCACAGCATCAGCCTAAGACCCAGGCTCTGAGACTCCGGACAACCCAGGGAACGGGAAGAGCCTTGGGGGCCGGAGCATGTCACCGCTTGAAGACAGCGGATACGTGCCCCCACAACATGATATGGCCCCCTGCTCCCACCATACCTGCCCTTCCCACCCACGGTCCTGATGACATCGCCCTCCTCCCTACCAACACCAACCCCCTCCGATCCCCGCTCCGCACCTCCCCTAGCGTGACCCTGTGCCGGGCCTGGCCCCCTCCCCAACAAATCACCCTCCCTATCCTTTGCCAAACAACCCTCCCCCCTCCCAAAACCCCTTAAAAGATTGGCAAATGACAATTTTAAAAAACCCCTCAGCCCCCTCTTTGCCGCATGCCACCTCTCGGGATTCCAAAATCCGTCATCGAAGTAGGCCCTCGATAGAGTGGAGGGCCAATCCTGCGAGAGGGGGGAGTCTCGCAGAACAAGAAGCTCAGCTGCCGTATACATCTTGCCACAGAGGATAAGTGACCATGTCCCAAGGGTCAGATGGAAAATAAGAGGTCCAAAAGGGAGCAAATAAAGTGGGGGCATCCAGAATATATTTAGATATATTTTGGCTAAACCATCTCAAGTTTTACAGTTTCTAAGATATATAACAAGATTTCCTTTTCATAAAAGTGTGCCCTTTACTGCATTAACTATAATTCTGAAAATTAATATGCACTTCCTTTCTCGAATACATATTCCTCAGTAGTCTTGTGTATTTAAAAGTATACAATATTCAGTCCAATGACTAGTTCAGGCTCTCCATACAGATGTATGTATTATTTCCAGCAATTACCAGGGAGCTGAATACTTTCTGTGCAAATTCAACCTAGCTTGGGTTTAAAATTGTTGCATCTGAACAGCCACACAGATCAAACACAGCAGAAGTGGGACTTTGAAGTTTTTAATGTACTTTTAACCAGAACTAGTCTGAAATAATGATGATTGGTTAAAAAGAAAAAGTGACAAGAAACCTGACAAGAAAAGGGATATATAATCTTGTTATATGGTACCAATCATTTCATCAGAAAGAGCAAATTGCAACATTCTTGAAAACTCCTGTTTGTTTGTTTTTTTGTTTTTGTTTTTTTGCAGTCCAGGAATCCCCAAAACTCAAACCAACAAAGCTCAGTAGCAAGTTTCCAAAATACAACAGAACAATTTTACGTCCTTTTTTTAAAGTCCAAAATAAAATAAGCTTAATGTATTTCATTTTAACACTTTGGCTCTAAAAGATTAAAACGAAAAACGGATTGAAACTCTGCCTGCTATACAGTCATTTTGGAACGAGATGGTCGGCAAATACATTTAACAAATAAATAGACAGACAGTAACACAGCCAATATATCAGTCCAAATTCTGATGATAATAAGGCTACATAAACCAAGAAAGAAATCATAACTTTACTGAATTATTAAATCTTTAAGCAATTTGAGAATTTTCTGTTGATGATTACTCACTTTGAACAATAAAAACCATAAGATAGGTATGAAAAGCATGCCATTATATGTATGTATGCTAACTCAAAAAACAAATCTCTGAAAAATTGTGGACATGTATGTTAGAAAATATTTTATCTCCAACTGACAAAATTGAAATAATGATCTACAAAAAGGTGGTTAAATTTAAAACCTATGTATAGACAATTTCAGATGGAAGAAATGGCTGGAAACATTGCAAAGGGATGCTTTTTTAACTTTGCCATCTTTCACATGCTTTGGGAGGGAAATGAATATAGTCTTTTATTTTTCACAGAAAACATCAGAAACAAGAAAATCTTTGTACTAAAAACCTTTGAGTACAGAAAACACTGGAAACACTGAAACAAATGTGCACAATGAACACAGTAACGGAGTTGTATTCTCTGCTTAAAAGTAAGGTTTTGTTCTGTTATTTGGTGTATTCATTATTCTTATATCCTGCAGTATTTTTATTTATGATGAATCAAGTAAACTGGTGTTTTCAAAGCCCAAAAAGATTCCTTGCAGCTTTGAAAATTCTCAGTCACCAACTATAAATAGCTGAAAGATGAAAAGGGATATGTTCTACAATCTGTTGTATTTATATATGAAACTTGCTCCAACTTGGAATGTTGGTTAATATGAATAACGATACATATGCTGAATTTCAAAACGAAGGACATCCCTTTTCCAATAATTGCTCTCTTAAAACAGTTCATGTGGTATTTTAAGCATAGGAACATTAAAATATATAAATGAAGGTTACATATCAAATCAGCAAATTTGTTTTAATTAACAAGACAATTGTACCTGTACAACTAAAACTTTTCAGCCATGTTAATATTCAACCATCTCTGGTTAATTGCAATATTAGAGAAACGTAAAGGGCCAAAGACCACAGGGAATAGCAGTCTTTTAAATGACCACAGCAACTTCTCATTCAAAGGTTTAACTAAGTGCTTTAGAAAGAGGCAATGACAACTTCAAGGCAATTGACCTGATATGAAAGATGCAATATTCCAATCATCCTAAATATCTCAATTAGCTATCTGAATTTTTCAATCACCTTTATTTTTCAGCTCAGTCACACTGAGGGTGATTCTAACATTTTCATAATCCAAAGGACCATCATGGCATTTAATGGGGATAGCATTTAATGGGGATAGTAATCCTCAATTTACAACAATTCACTTAGTGACTGTTCAAAGTTGCAATAGCACTGAAAAATGTGACTTATGACCATTTTTCACACTTATGACCATTGCAGCATCCCCACGGTCATGTGATTTACATTCGGATGCTTGACAACTGACTCACATTTATGACAGTTGCAGCATCCCTTGGTCATGCGATCCCCTTTTGCGACCTTCTGACAAAGTCAACATATTGTAAGCCACCCTGAGAAGGGCGGCATATAAATCAATTTTTAAAAAAAAAAAGGGGGGGGAAACCAGATTCACTTAACAACCATTTGAATTAACAACTATAGTGATTCACTTAACAAATGTGACAAGAAAAATCATAAAATAGGGCAAAATTCACTTAACAAATTTCTCACTTAGCAGCATAAATTTTGGGCTCAGTTGTGGTCATAAGTTGAGGACTATCTGTACTCAGTTATCCTGCATGTCTATTTGAAATCATTTTACCTAGTCAAAATCTGAATTCTACTTCAACAGACTATTATGAAACCCTTTATATTAATAAGCAATAATGTCTCCTTTCAATACATCTGGATGAACTTATACATTGATAATAGGTAAATAATTTGGATTTTGGCCATTACAGTATCAATACACTATTCAGTTCAATTTGTGGATTCTGGATGTGAATGGATCCATCTCTGAAAACAAAAACCAACCTTTATATATAAAATTCTGACAGAATGACAGTACGGTCTGAAAAAAGACAACTGGATTTTTCTCTGCATAAGTTTACTAACAATCATTTAATATTATAAGAAATTTAATAATGTCATAAATAAAGCAGCAAACTGAATAGGTTTTTTATTCACATATGCAACTGACATACAGACATTTAGACAGGTTCATAATTGTTTTAACATATTGTGGATTAAATTGCAGTATTGTCATATTCCTGTCTCAAACCAAGAGAACTCTGTAATCAGTTATTATAATAACTAAATTAAATACATAAGAACACATAGTTTAATTAATAACACTATATAAGACAACATGAAAAGAAAAGAAAGACTTCTGTTCTTTATGGAAAAACTTCAAAATTGGCATAATCAGAATCCAGATAAGATTGATGTTATTAAGGTAAATCACATTGCCACATTATTGGCAAAGCCAGAAATAAGGATCAATTTATTAAAATTCTGTTCTAACCTTGATTTTTTACTGATGAGACACAAGCTTTCTGATAGCACAAGTACAGTCTCATTATCTATAAAATTAGGCAGAGAGCTTCATCTATTATTTGGATAAGTATAATAAAGATTAGTAAAGGTAAAGGTTCCCCTCACATATATGTGCTAATCGTTCCTGACTCTAGAGGGTGGTGCTTATTTCCGTTTCAAAGCAGAAGAGCCAGAGCTGTCCGAAGACGTCTCCGTGGTCATGTGGCTAGCATGACTAAATGCCAAAGGTGCACGGAACACTGTTACCTTCCCACCAAAGATGGTCCCTATTTTTCTACTTGTATTTTTTACATGCTTTCGAACTGTTATGTTGGCAGAAGCTGGGACAAGTAACAGGAGCTCACCCCATTACACAGCACAAGGGACTGAACTGCCAACCTTTCAATCGACAAGCTCAGTGTCTTAGCCACTGTTTCCCTCATAATAAAGATTACAATTAAATTTGTGTATACATCTAATGTATCAATTTAAAATCCCACAATCTCTGACACAGCAGTTTCTGTACACATTTTGCTTATGTATATAAAATATACCTCAGTATATTGGAGTCAAGCTGCAGCTCAGAAATGAAGCATATTCACAATACACAAGATGATTAAAAGAACTGAATTACAATCTATTTGGCATCCAGTTCCTTAAATATCGCAAAAGGAGGCATAATCAGATTGAAACATAGATATCAAGAGTGGAATTTTGTATACACACTATGATGCTGTAACTTATTATGATTCCCTTTCTGGCAAATGAGATCTGCTTGATTCAGAGTTGCCATTTACTCAATAAAATTGAAGCATTTCTCTATTCAGTCAGTGCCAGATCTAATCAACCTACAGTGTGATCCAGTGTGGCAATCACAATACATTGAACTGTTCCAATAGAAAAGATAAATATCTGCAGCTCAGAGTTGAATTATGAGCTTTTGGTGCAGTCTGAACTTGAGTGTTTGCTTGCAGACAATTCATTAACCACCTAAGTAACAACTGTCTTGATGTTGGACAACAAAATGCCTGCAAGGAAACAACCAAGATCAGACAGTACTAAGAACTTCGCATTGAAGTGTATAGGTCAATTCAATGCCCACTCAACGAGCATATAAACATTTTTTTCCTTTCTCCCTTTTTAAATCACCATGAATATTTGCAATTTCCAAAGAAATTAACTGGAATGAAAGCAAAAAATAAGAGAAAGCCAGTTTGGTTTAGTGGTTAAGGCACCAAACTAGAAAGTGGAAGACCATGAATTCAGGTCCTGCCTTAACCATGAAAGCCAACTGGGGAATGTTGGACCGGTCCCTCTCTCTCAACACAACTCAACCCACCTCACAGGGTTATTGTGGGGGAAATTGGAGGAAGGAGGAGTATTAGGTATGTTCCTCATCTTCCTTGAGTTAGTTATCAAAATAATAAGGGTAAGATGCAAATAAATAAATAAAATAAAATAAACAAACTTGTGATGTATACATTCACAAATAAAAGGAAATACAAATTCACAAATAAGCAGAAATAAAATATCCATTTTCAATTATTTTTTACCCACACTTTAACTCAAACAGATTAAGAAAGAATACCTGATAAGAAAATGACCACATCCAAAGAAAATTATCCTATCCATAGGATACTACAAACTTCTTTGTTGTTGTGTTATATCTCAGTAAGCAATTTCTCACTGATGCAAAATATTTTGTGATTTTTTTGTGTGTGGAATAAATATAGCGGTTAAGAACAGAAAATTATTGAATTTCTTATACCTGGCATCAATTTATACAATCTGTTCAACAAACTAATGGGATTCACTATTTTGATTTCTTTAAAAAAATGAAGCTACAGTATGTACTAGTTTGCCTACTATTCCACCACAACCATTTTAAAATATTACTATTTAGAGAACTAATTTTAGTGGATGTGTAATATGAAACACAGATTGTGGCCTTGTATGTTTGCTAAAACAGATTTAAACAAAATGCCTTATCACAAAGAATTCTCATATTTATTTTATTTTATTTTATTTATTTATTCATCAAGTTTAAAGCTGAAATAATTTTCTGAAAGATTTTTAGGAAAATCTGCTGTATCTTACTAGTATCTTATAAGAAACTTACATAGTACTAAATTTATAAAAATATAAAAAATATTTGAATTAAAGATGATATACAGTAGATTATATATTCTTCTTGTACTATAACTGGTTGTATCTGATAAAACATAGCAAGGTTATGAAAAACCTTTGAACTTCTTTCATCTAAGACTTCAAGCCTTTTCTCTTCCAAATACAATCAGTGGTGACAGGTTTTTCATTAGGGCTTTAGATTCAAACACAAAAAGATGCTTTAGAATCCATTTGGTCTTCAATTCAATTAAGCCAACTATAAGTTCATGTGGCAGCTAGTTTACATCAATCTCTAATCCTCTCCCCTTTCATTTCTTATAATGAATAAATTTAACTGCATGTGGAAAAACACTGATCAAGGAATAGTGTAAAAGATCAAGAATCAAAGACTTTCAATTTTTTTCAAAGCATGTACTTGAAACAGTAGATATTAATAACTTAATGACAGTTTATTTATTTGGATTTTCTAATATATAATATTTGTAATTAAACCTTGGGGCCCTAACAATGAATGACTTTTACCCAAGGTTTTAAAAATTACCATTTATCAAAATAGTTAAAATTGAGTTATGTGAATAACTCTTAACTTTTTATGGACTTTCTATGTCTTATTCATAAATTTGCTGGAAAAATACTATGAATTTGTCTATGGTATTAAAACATGTAAAAAGATTGCACAGATTTGATCTAGTAAACTTTTTGGAATTATATATTAGTATAAATATTGAGCTAAATATTGTCTAAAAGATTCCCAAAAGATAAACTGGTGGTACAACTCTGGCTTAAGTTTATTATATATTGAATGTATTCATTTGCTATCTTAAGGTTTTGGTTACCACCTTTAAAGCGCTCCATGGCTCAGGACCTGGGTACTTGCGGGACCGCCTACTACCACCAATAGCCTCCCATCGGCCGGTATGCTCTCATAGAGAGGGCCTCCTCCGGGTGCCGTCAGCCAAACAATGTCGACTGGCGGCCCCCAGGGGGTGAGCCTTCTCTGTGGGGGCACCTACTATCTGGAAAAAGCTCCCCCCGGAGATACGGAGGATCCCAGATCTGCGCACCTTTTGCCGCACTCTAAAGACCTTTTTATTTCACCAGGAGGGCCTGGCCTAACTTTCTCCCTCTTTTTAAACATTTTTAATATTTTTTAATATTTTTAGTATTTTTAATATTCAAAGTTTAAATTTGTTTTAAATTAATTGGGGTTTTAAATCTGTCTGGGCCAAACTATTTAATTCGATTTTATCTCTGCTTTTTAAATTTTGTATGTATGTATTATTGTTGGCTGTTCACCGCTCTGAGTCCTTCGGGAGTAGGGCGGTATATAAATCAAATAAAAGTAAAAAGTAAAAAGTAAAAAGTAAAAAGTAAAAAGTAAAGTAAAGTAAAAGGTAAATCTCAAATTGCATAAATCACTGAGAAACAAAAAGGACAAAATGCTTCAAAAACATCATCAGGCTGTCAGGAAATAATCAGATAACATTCTGTGTGATCGGTAGTTGGGTTCTTTCCCAAGAAAGCCATGCAACATAAGCAGAGAATGAATGTATGAAAAGGCATAATACAAATAAACCAAAGGAACAGCAAAATAGCCTCTAGTGAAGTTAAAAAGCCAAAGGAGTCTGAAGAATGCCTTCTAATACCTTCTCAACGGTTGCATCCAGTTCATCATTTAGGAGCTCCTATGGCAGAGTGTTTAAAGTACAGCACTGCAAGCAAACTCTGCCCACAGTCAGGAGTTCGAACCTGACAGAGCTCAAGGTTAACTCAGCCTTCCATACTTGTGAGATTGGTAAAATGATGACCCAGATTGTTCTGGGTGCATGCTTGTAAATTGTAACTTGCCCAGAGAGTACTGTAAAGCATTATGGGACAGTATATAAGTCTAAATGCTATTGCTATCATTTAAGTGTTCAGGTCTGTCATCCAGCTGAAAACTTCCTAAAGGTTAGTATTTTACTAGCAAATTTCAATTCTCGAATACAGCTCACTTGCCTGGAACCCCCATTGTATATTGGACATTAATACAATTGAGTGAGTCTAGAGGTATTTCACAAGAAAAGTACTCCAGCCTCTGCTCACAACAGAATACCATATGCCACCAAGCTTGAAATTTTGGGATTAGACAATTTAGAACTATGCCATCTTCAGTATGACCTAAGCGTAGTTCAGAAAATTACCTGCTACAACATCCTATCTGTCAATGACTACTTCAGCTTCAACCACAATAATACACGAGTACACAATAGATACAAACTTAAAGTAAACCACTCAAAACTCGATTGCAGAAAATACGACTTCAGCAACAGAGTGGTCAATGCCTGGAATGAACTACCTGACTACATTGTTACTTCCTCAAACCCCCATAACTTTAACCTTAGATTATTTACTGTTGACCTCACCCCATTCCTAAGAGGTCTTTAAGGGGCGTGCATAAGCACTCCAACATGCCTACTGTCCCTGTCCTACCGTCCCCATTTATTCGTATCCTTATCCTGTATTCATAATCATGTTTATACTTATTGTTATCTTATAACAATATAAGTTTGACAAATAAATAAATAAATAATACGTAAATAAATAAATACGTAAATAAAAAAATGTTAGAATGTTTAGGAGGAGATCCTTTATTGATCAAAGGCCTTAGAATGGATGTATTGCCAGCACTAATGAAGAATGCTTTTCGTGTTCTTCCTTTATTTAAAAGTACAGGTAGTCTTTGACTTACAACCACAATGAGCCCAAACTTTCTGCTGTTAAGTGAGACATTTCTGCTGTTAAGTGAGTTTTGCCCCCATTTTATGATCTTTCTTGCCACAGTTGTTAAGTGAATCACTGCAGTTCTTAAGTTCCACAGTTAACATGGTTGCTAAGTGAATCTGGCTTCCCCACTGATCTTGCTTCTCAGAAGGTTGCAAAAGGGGAATCACATAACTCTGGGACCCTGTAACCATCATAAATATGGGTCAGTTGGCAAGCATCTGAATTTTGATCATGTGATCAGAAATACTGCAATGGTTGTAAGTGTAAAAAATGGTCATAAGTCACATTTTTCAGTGCTGCTGTAACTTCAAACAGTCACTAAATGAATTGTTCTAAATCAAGGACTACTTCTATTAGAAGGAAGTATAGCTAATATGGGATATTGCTACATTACAATCACCATCAAATTGTGCTGTGTAAGTTTTCACACTTCAGCTGTTATGTTTGTATCTACAAATATACTGAGGTCAACCACCGCAGCTATTTAATTATTTTAATACATAAATTTTGTGTTCTTTTACTGTTATTAGGGCTACATTGATCATACAACAAGCCTGTCACTGTCATCTCTTTTGAGAGGTAGAGATATTTGCGAAAATGTTCAGGGAAGTATATCAGTAAATATATTTCATTGCAGCCAATTATGCTTGGATAGTTATTTTTCACCTTAATCCGGAAAGAGAGCATACAGTATTAATAAGCACTGGAATAAGTGTGAGAAATGGGAAGGGAAACAGGAAGAAACAAAGAGTTACTGGAGAAATGAACATTAATTTGTACTTTTTTCAGATGTTAAAAACAAGTAACCATAATGCATAATTATTGAGAAGCCCAATGTGTTCTATAAGATTTGTGAAAGATGCACAAATAAATATAACAGGAATCTATAGGAGAGATTATTCCCCACAAATATTCAAATGTTAAGAACACAGTGGGATTCATGGTGCATAGCTAAGACAATCCTGACATGATTTGGTGCTAGAGAAATTACATACAAAATTACTATGATTATGCCTGAGGAAGTACAGCTATTAAACAGCCATGGTTTCCATGCACAAAGTATTAATCCCTATTCACAGAGAAGTAGATCAGTGAACAGTACAATAAATCAAGCACCAGTTCTTTCTTTCTTATAATTTAGAAAACCTACATAGTAAGCACAAATACCTTATGCCTAACTATGTCCTACTGATTTGCAGCTAGAAAAATCTGACTCAGGAATTTGTCAATGTTATTTATACTTTAATCTTTTTAATTCTTCCAAATGTGTTTATTTTTCAACAATCCCATTTGGGAAACAGCTTTCCTCTGAGAACAATAAAAATATAAATTCCATTTCCAGTATTCTGTATTTCACAACCCTTCTTCAACTGTGTAGGGAATGCTTCAGGACAGATAACCGTCTGCTTTAATTAAAACTGTAAATAAATTGTAGGTGGTCTTGATAAACTACCGAAAGAGTGTTGATGACAGCATTACAGCTGAAAAATAACCTGCACGTCAAGCAGCCTGATCAATATAATAATTGCTCCAGGCTGAAACAAAAGTACAATCTCTAGCTGGAGGCAGCCAATTACTAGAGGAGGTTATTCTGTTGTACATTATGTGATGTATTAATACTAAAAAATTAAGAAACAGTTGGAACTAAGTAGATTTGGAGTACTTTAAATAATTGCTGACTTATACATCCTACAGCTATATAACTCGGCTTGCTATCTTTTGATTGCCTCATTATCACACACCCATTGCTAAATTGTTTTCTTTTATCTATCAAGATATATATAGGCACTGAAAGTTAATGAGACTTTTTTTAAAAAAAAAACTCATTTTCAAGTTTAATGTTTTTATTGTTAAATATAGATGATGCACTATATTAACATAATAAGATGTTACTACGAATGCTATGTATTTGAAAAAGTACTATCCAAAACATTGTAAAATTATAATAATTTTAAGTAAAATGCTGCTAGGAAAAATACCATGTTATACATATTTGCATAGTAGCTGATCAACTGTGTCTGTTAAGAACATGAGTGGATACAGAGAAACTGCTTTTCGTGAGCATGATGTTATTATAATGTACCTGTGTCTTTGTCCTGTACTTCTTCCAGGTGCAAATCATTCAGGAGATGCTCCAAAATCTTCTCTGGTGTCCCTGACACCACAACATATCTGTCAGAAAGGAGAGAGTCCACAGAGTCATCCTCTGTTGAAGACTGAGAACGGCTGCTCCATTCATCTTCCTCATCTTCTTCATCAATGTATTTAAAATAAGGCACATCAAATGTGTGCAAAGGCAATTCTCTGCCTGGAAAGAAAGCAGAATCCTTCTTCTCTATGTGAGGGTCAAAGATCCTCAGTCTCGAACTTCCCATACTGTATGGCAAATGAAAATGACATTCCCTCAATGCTGCCCTCTCACTTCGGTTGCCAGCAACCGAATTCAGCCAGCTGCCGAGAGCTCTGCGTCAGCATGACTCCAGCTGAGTCTGAGCACCCAAGGAAAAACTCTTACCTCCAATCATTCTCGGCACTCCCAGATGTGGGGGTTGGGCTCTGTGACAACACTCTCCTAAGCACTAGCACATCTTGGTCCAGTTCCTTCACTTGAACAGTGGTCACTTCATCATCCGGCTTTAATTTGGAGAGGGAGATAAACAACAAAGAGAAAAATGAATAAAATCTCAAGGGACTGAAAGAAAGAAGGGGTGGGGAATAGCTTTGATTAGAGCTGCATTTTCTCTCTATCGGGGCTGCCATCCGCAGCAGGCACTGCTTTTGATTTACATTCAGAAAATTCACAATGCACCAGAATTTGAGCAGTGCCTTCTTTTCCCAGGGGCACTGATAGCATATAACAAAGCTGTTAATTACAAATTTTTAGATTTAACACTTAAATGAAAGGACAACAGTTAATAATAGAAAGAGAAGCATTCTTTAGTTTGCCTGATCGAAGTTACATCCTGCTCTTGCCTACAACTTAAAATTGTTAAGGAAGTTATAACCATTTAATGCCACTTTACAGTATTTCAGTGAGTTTAACTGCTATACCAATATAATAGACCATCCTATAAAACTACTCAAGCAATGAATATGTCAAAGAATACAATATTCATTCTTGCATCCTGAGCTCACATAACAAAAAATTAACTTCTGAAAACCAAAGCCCACTAAAAGCATGGGAAAAAAATTCACAAAAGATTGCCTCTTGAAAAATTAGTATCGCTGTTTGTTGTACTGACTTTTTCCACCCTAGAGCCTATTAAATGAAGGGATTATTCATAGACATACAGCCTATTAGAACAACAATCTTAAAAGGGTGATTGTATAGAGCCGTGATGGCGAACCTATGGCATGCGTACCAGAAGAGGCACGAGAGCATGGGTGAAATGCTCCCGGTTCGGACCGGATCACCCGATCCGGTAGCGATGGAGGTGGGTGGTTCAGAGAACTGGTAGCAAAAATCCCTGCCCCCCACATGCCCAGCTGAGCCGCACAATCATCAGAGGCTTTTTTTACTTTTAAAAGTACTTTTTTCTACAACCTCTTCGGCTGAAAAAAGGCTTTTAAAAGTTAGAAAAAAAGCTTCTGATGATCGTACGGCTCAGCTGGGATCGTCAAAGGCTTTTAAAAGAAAAAAGCTTGTGCTGATCAGGCAACTCAGCTGGGATTGTCAGAGCCTTTTGAAAGCAAAAGGCCGAAGAGTTTGTAGAAAAAATGGTTTTAAAAGTAAAAAAAAAAAAATTTGCCCACACCCACCCAGTCACATTACCGCCCCCCCACCAAGCCATGCCCACAGAACCGGTAGTAACAAATTTTAGATTTCACCACTGATGCAGAGCCATCTCTCTGGGCACACCAGCTGGTCTTCACGCATGCGGGAGTGCCGAAAACCGGAAGAGCAGCTCCCTGGCATGCATGTGCGCGCTGGGAAGCTGGTTTTCACGTGCATGTGTGCACCAGAAATTGGAAGTGCTCCTGCATGTGTGCACTGGGGAGCTGCTCTTCCGGTTTCCAGGGTTCCCCCACATGCACGTGCACTCCCGTTTTGGCACTTGGTGTCAAAATGGCTAGTCAACACTGGTATAGAGCCAGGACTGTTGACTAAACAGCCTGCAGGAACTATACTGCTTGTGAAGAATTCTCATTTCTTGCAAGAGTCTCCTAGAAAAATCTTGCATAAAGCACATTCTGATATTATTTAAATTAAGTGAGGTAATCTGCACTCCTTCTGGCTATGTTCAAATGCAAATACTTCTCACATCCCATAAGACAATGCAAAATATAGATCCAGATTCAGATGACAGAAGCAAACTGGCTGAATACAAGAGAAAATGTAAAGAATTAAAAAGCAATGTTATTTCATGTTAATCTTTTTTTAGTCATCAGTTTTTCATAATATGAAGGAATCTGAAAGCAAATAATAGAAAGAACTATATGATGCCAGAGGAGTCACAGAATTATGAAGTCGTGTTTGCACACTTTTAATATTTATATATAGGCGGGAGGGAGGGAGGGAGGGAGAGAGAAAGAGGGAGGGAATAATTATTAATTTTTTGTAGGTTCAGATATGTCGGTACTAAACCAATTAACATAAATCTTTTGTTGAAAAATTCCCTTGGGAGATCAAGACATGATGTTTCAGGAATACCAATGTACAACTGTAATTTTCTATTTCACGGTATACGCTTTTGTTGCCCACAATATGCAAGACAGACATAAAACAGTAAGCTATGTAAAATCACTAACATTATTCAATTAAAAGAGATTTCTCCATACAGCTTTCTCATTTTATTTTTTCCAAACCATCCACATAGATGCATTGAATTCAAATCTATTATAGTTACATTTATATCTCAACTTTCCTCTCAGATCTCAAAACAGTATATTTGGACAAAACCCTCACTATATCACCCACAATAGCTCTGTGAATAGTGTGTGTGTGTGTGTGTGTGTGTGTGTGGTCAAAATGACTTTCTTATTCAAGTAAGAGCTTGAATCTAACTATCCAACTCCAATATCTCAAGCAATATATTGTACTAGCTTTCAAAATAATCCTCGACACTATTGCTTTCAGATGTAAAAGCTACTGCAACTTCTGGGGGAAAAAATATCACACAAACCATGGGTCCCTAACCCCAGATCCGTGGCCTGGAATTGGGCCGCACAAATGGTGGCAATCTCGCAAAGCTAATTTTGCACATGGGTGGGATTAAGTTGCATGCACAAACATCCCCTTACCTACCACCACCCCAGCTACCACTGGTGGTCTGTGGATCCGGAAAAGTTGGGAACCCCTGACATGAATAATAGGAACTAACAACCACAGGGGCTATGGCAAAGTGTACATTACAACACAAATTCCACCCTTATCATACTTACATACAGAAGTATATGAGAGGAACTTGCATTGTGATGTCATAAATTAATGTGAAAAATAATTCCTTAATGAAACATATTAATACACCTTTTATATCTCAATGTAGAATATTCTGTGTGTGTGTGTGTGTGTGTGTGTGTGTGTGTATCTTAAGTTTTCAGGGTGTGCATATGCAAAAAATTAAAATCTCAGGTGTTTTCCCGCGTCATTATAAATGAGTTGGTTAAAATATTTAAAATCCTGGTTAAAATCCCAGCTTAAAATCTTCTAAAAATACTTACAGAGCACTCTGCAAGGTCCTTTAAAGCCTCAGCTAAAATCCTACCAGTGACTTTAAATGTTTTTCTTAAAGCAACATTTCGACAGGCTCACAACCCTGTCATCTTCAGGCTCTGTTTCATGTAGAAGCTATGGGTTCTCTGTACAGTTCCGGCCCCGCAACAGAGAACCCATAGCTTCTACATGAAACAGAGCCTGAAGATGACAGGGTTGTGAGCCTGTCGAAATGTTGCTTTAAGAAAAACTTTTAAAGTCACTGGTAGGATTTTAGCTGAGGTTTTAAAGGACATTGCAGAGTGCTCTGTAAGTATTTTTAGAAGATTTTAAGCTGGGATTTTAACCAGGATTTTAAATATTTTAACCAACTTATTTATAATGACACGGGAAAACACCCGAGATTTTAATTTTTTGTATATATCTCATGTATCCTCCCTGTAAGGGAGGATACATTACAGGGAGGATACATGAGATGAGGGTGTGGCTAACTGATGAGGCCTTATAAGACCGAAATAGATCTATCTTAGTCTCCCAATGGGCAGCAAAGGGTCTGCTGGCTGCCAGAAGAAAAAAAGCCCAGAAACTAGTGAATTGTGATTTCACTGAACTAGGGCTGCATAATATCTTAGTTTACGTAGGTAGAACCTGGCTAAAGAGAAATACACATAAAACCTACAAAAAAGAAAGAAAATGAACTTTGGGCTTACCTTGAATGTTCCATCTAGGTGCACTGCTGGAGTGTCCAAGCCTGGGTTCTTGTCAGTCAGATATGATGTCACTGGGTTGGAATTTCTTTGGCCATGCCCTCCATCTTCCGGCCGAGCCTTCAGTTTTTTTCAATGAATCCGAAACCATGGAAGACGCCATCTGTTCAAAACCGACCACTCCTGGACCCCAGACCAGCACAAGCCAGGGTGGGATTTGGACACACCAGCAGTGCACCTAGATGGAACGTTCAAGGTAAGCCCAACGTTCAATCTCCTGTGCACTGCTTGGAGTGTCCAAGCCTGTGATATACCCAAGCTAAGTTGAAGAAGGGAGGGAAGCAGATCGGTCCAGGGTCCCCTCAGCCGGTAGGACTCTCTGTAAGACACGCCTCCCAAATGCTGCTTCGGCTGATGCGAACTGGTCCAACTTGTAGTGCCTCACAAACGGCGAAGGAGAGGTCCAAGTAGCAGCTCTGCAGATCTCCAAGATGAAGGCTTGCATAGCCCAAGCAGCTGAAGTGGCCGCACTACGAGTAGAGTGTGCTGTAATGCGACGCGGCACTGGACAAGCTTGATGTTCATAGGCCAATGCGATGCAAGCCTTGAGCCAGCGACCAACTGTAGATGGTGAAACCTTCTTCCCCATTGACCTGGGCTGAAATGAAACAAACAGGGCCTCCATCCATCGAAACGAGGCTGTCCTTTTGACATAGTGTCGCAAGGCTCTGTGCACATCAAGGGTATGCCAGCGCTTCTCAGTCTGATTCCTAGGATTAGGGCAAAAATCTGGTAAAATAAGTTCCTGTGCCCTATGGAACCAAGAATTAACTTTCGGAACAAACATAGGGTCCAGTCTTAAAATGACCTGGTCCGGATGAAAAATGCACAAATCCTGGCGGACCGAAAGCGCCGCCAATTCGGAAACTCTGCGTGCAGAAGTAATAGCCACTAAAAAGGCAACTTTAAATGTGAATAACCGAAGAGTGGAAGATCTTAAAGGTTCAAAAGGAGGCGAGGTGAGCGCCTGCAAAACTAGAGAAAGGTCCCAAGTTGGGTAACGGTGAACCACGGGCGGCAACAAGTTGGCAGCACCTTTCAAGAAACTGCGAACCTTGGGATGGTGTGAAAGGGGAATAGGACCCTCACCTGGTAAAACAGTTGCCAAGGCAGCAACCTGACGACACAGCATATTAGTGGACAGCTTCTTCTTCAAGCCGTGCTGCAAAAAGGTGAGAACCTGCGGGACCGTTGCAGCTGTTGGTATGAAAGAATTCTTTGCGCACCAGTGACAAAACACCGCCCAGGTGGCCTGGTAGATGCGAAGCATTGACTGCTTCCGAGAAGCTAAAATAGTGAAAATTACCTCGGAGGGGTAGTGTTCCCTCTGGAGAGCTTCCCGCTCAATCGCCAGGCAGTTAACTGGAGCCATTGAGGGTCTGGATGTTGAAGAGTGCCCTGACTGAGGAAGACCCAGTGCGGTGGCAACCTCCAGGGGTGCTCCGTCGAAAGGGACATGAGGTCTGCGAACCATGGATGTCTCGGCCAGTATGGCGCCACTAGTAACACCTCCGCCTGTTCCACCAGAATCTTCGCAATCAATTACCTTCTGGAGCAGGGGAATCGGGGGAAATGTGTACAGCAACCGCCACGGGCAGCGAAGGGCATTGACCCCTTCGGCCGCTGGAGTCCAAAATCTGGTGAAAAACCTCAGAAGATGAGCATTCTGAGGGGTAGCAAACAAGTCCAGGATTGGGTCCCCGAAACGAACAATGATGAGATGAAACAGGTCCGGGTGAAGACGCCATTCAGCCTGGTCTATCGTAGTCCGGCTCAACCAATCCATCGTGGAGTTGGACGTCCTGGCGATGTGTCTGCTTTCAAGGACCGAAGATGTCATTCTGCCCAGAGACACAGCCGCCTCGCCTCGCGCATGAGGACCTTCGAACGGGTGCTGCCCTGCCGGTTGACATGCGCCTTGGCCGTGACATTGTCTGTGAGAAGTAGAACATGTTGATCCGACAGCTCGGCCCTAAAGTGCCTCTTAATTGTATCCACAAAGAACTGTGGAGATGGGATAACCTCCTGAGTAGTGACCTGTTCTGAAAACAGGTTGGCGCACAAATCCTGAGAATCCCTAGGGGCAGAAGTAGATTTATCCACCTGGCCCATATTAGCAGTCATCTTAGCCTTCATTAATAATGTTCTGAAAAGGTGAGGTTTGAATCAACCAGAGTAAGTAGGCTTATCCTGAGAAAGGCTTTCATCCCCAGACATCTCAAATTCACCTAATTCCTCCTCATCTACCAGGGAATCTTCACTGTGAATAGATTGAGTATCCTGATAGGATTCCTCCCTGTAATCCCTATGTCTAGCTGGCTGAGTCACAGGGTCTGCCCTGGAAGGCCTTGGGTGAGCAGGAGCTGGAAAACCCCTCTGGGCTAATGCCTCATCAATGCCCTGAGTAATGGTTTGCACAATGGCAAAACGTAAGTCTGAGGACAAAACCTGCTGTGCAGGCTCCTGTGGGCGGAGCCCTGCTGCTGTGGGCATAAAAGTAGCTGAGGGAGCAGGGCCCTGAGCATCTCGGGCCTGGGAAGGCAGAGGAGTGGACTGAACAGTAGGCAAAACATGACCTTCCTGAAAAGGAACACCGTGAAACTCCTGTTGTTCCTGAACAATAGTGGGAGACCAGTTAGGTTGCTCTTCTTGAGGCCCTTGATTTATAATAACAGTGGGAAAAATATGGGGAGCCCCACCTTGATCCCCTGACCCCACAGGGGATTTAAAAGCAGCAGAAACAGCCTGCAGTTGAGCTTTTGCAAAATGTTTTTCTAAAGCTTTTTGTCTTCTCAAGGCATCTTTATCAGCAGCTGCAGATGATTTAGATTGATTAGCCTGGGTGTTAGCAGAAGGCTTTCTGGATCTCAATCTTCTAGAGCCTTCAGGCTGAGGTTGAGGAGCATAAGTTTCCTCAGAATCACTACTATTGGCCATAATGGACACAATATAACAATCAAAATAAGGCAAATGTAAAAGGATTACTCACTGCGCAGTTCAGGGCTTATAATGAATTGCTAAACCGGCAAAACGGGGTTTTTTTTTTACAATAATCAGGCAGCAGCAGCAGCAAGAAAGGGCAGCCCAAGTAAATTGTTGCCAAGGCCACAATTGTAGAAAAAAATACTGGAACACGTTTACTTGCGTGAGCAGAAGCAGATCCGGCTCTCCAAAGCTGCAATCCTCTGAGTTTTTGCCCAGCTGCCTTCCACAATAGTTTGCTGTGCCTTTAAGCCCAAACAAAATGGCCGCCACCAGCGAAATGGTGACTATTGGCCATGTGGTCAGCACGCTCTCTCTCCTGCAGCAATCCGTGGCAAAATCCGAAGCCTCGGACTCCCCCGATGCTTTAAAAGGCTTCCCCAAGCCTTTCCTGTGATCCTGGCTGCACTTAGAGAAAACGGCCGGCTGGGAGCGATCTATTAGCCTCCTCTGCAGAGCGCTCAGCTGCTGACTCACACTCACTCACTCACTCACTCAGACACCCAAGCCGAATTCAAAAGCCTCGGGTTTTTGTTTGTTTGTTTGTTTGTTTTTGAAGAATTAAAGAAATTGGCCAAATTAACTAAGAAAAATACCTTTAAATTTAAATAAATTTAAGAGCTAACTCTAACAAGACTTTCCTCTGACTGAGTTGGATAAACTGAAGGCTCAGCCGGAAGATGGAAGGCGTGGCCAAAGAAATTCCAACCCAGTGACATCATATCTGACTGACAAGAACCCAGGCTTGGACACTCCAAGTAGTGCACAGGAGATACAAATATTGTACCTTACAGGAAGGATACATGAGAGGAGGGTGTGACTAACTGATGAGGCCTTATAAGGCTGAAATAGATCTATCTTAGTCTCCCAATGGGCAGCAAAGGGTCTGCTGGCTACATATTAAACAATTTTGGCCCGACAATTAAAATACCCCTTTTAAAATTAAAATTAAAATTAAAATTAAAATTAAGCAATTAGAGAAGTTAGGCCAGCCCTGCTTGTTGAAATAAAAAAGTCTTGAGGGCCCAGCGGAAAGTGTGTGTGTGTGTGTGTGTGTGTGTGTCTGTGTGTGTGTGTGTGTATCTGAATCTCAAATTTCTTCATTTAAATACATTAAGGAAAATATTCAGCCAAAATTTCTATTATCTTAAGATACAGGAAAATATATATTTATATTTGATGTTTGTCCATTGTTTTCAAAGAGGACCTTGACATCTAGCAGTAGTGGGTTGTCCATGGTGTGTCTGCAAGTGGCTGGTAAGGCCAATAGGGGCAAGGAATGTTCTGCCACATTTCATGCAAACATATGTGGGCACCACTGTTGCAGCATTTGCAGCTCTGGCTTTGCGGAGTATGCGCTTCTCTTGTGCTATGATTGTCCTTCTGTCTTCAAATGTCTGGCAGCCTTGGTGGATCAACATGCGCCATGTTGATTGATCTTGTGCCAGGATTTCCCAGGAGGTAGCATTGATATCCAGGGACTTGATACGCTTGCAGCTTTTGTCTCTTCACTGTGATGGTGGGCTCTTGGTGGCGGGCTTTCGGAACTGGCTTGTGCATCACTTTGGTTTTCTTTGTGTTGATGAGGCTGAAGTTGTCACATGCTGCTGCGAATTTGTCCAAGTTGGCTTGCATTTTCTGCTCTGATCCAGCATTCAGGGCACAGTCATCAGCAAATGGAGGTCTTGTAGCACAGACTCCTTTATCTTGGTGACAGCCTGAAGTCATCGCAGGTTGAACAGTTTCCCATCAGTCCTGTATCTTAGGCTAACTCAGGAACTGTTCTGGAATACATCTGACAGCATGGCTGAAAACATTATACTGAACAGGGTCGGTGCCAACATGCACCTTTGCTTGACGATGGGAAAGGCCTCTGAAGCTTCTCAGTCGTCCAGAACACAAACCGTCATGCCATCATGGAACTGACGTACCATCAAGATGAATCTATCAGGGCACCCAAACTTCGACATGATACACTACAGACCTTCGCAACTGACAGTGTCAAAAGTCTTGGTGAGATCCACGAAGGTTGTGTACAAGTCACAATTTTATATTTACTACACTAAAAAAGACATAAAATAGTGCTTAACTATGGCTGGATCACATCCAACAGCATCTATATGATACTTGCCTGCCTGTGCTGTGTTTGTTATAGTATCTGGCAGTGCCTTGTGTTGTGTTTTTGTGTCCGTGTGTGTTGTGTTTTTGTGTTGTGTTTATATTTACTATGTTGTGCATACCACAGACATTGTGCCCACTTCCCTGGAACTTGCCAGGTAGATTATTTTTCTTTTGAAATATTGCTTTTCGTGAAAACCCTTAAATAGACAGTACAGAGAAAATCTCACCCTGCTTATTTAAGAACTAGCAAATCCAAAGATGAAAGCATAATTTAAATTACTACTTTAGTTAAATATTTTCAAACTAGATACATTTTTCCTTAAATTTCTGAATCATTAGTGATTTCAAAATACCAAAAGAAGCTTTCCATGAAGGAGTAGCACAATAATTGTTTAGGAACATAAATTACAATATGAATTCATTAATTTCAATGAGACATTTAGTGTAAGGCCACAGAGAACAGGAAAATTTATTTCACTGCTGCATTAGCTAAAACTAACACTGATACATCTAGTGATAATCTATTTTTTATCTTCCCACAATGTGATGCTGGTATTTGGGCATGACCTTGAGCTCAAAGCAAAGGGTACATTTGCAGAGCATGCCAACAGCTTCACAAGTTATAGAGGGCCCCTATTGAAAAGCAGCATGTTTAGGAAAACAGAAGATGCTAATAGAGTCTTGTATTTCTCTGAAAGCAATGTGGAATTAAATTTCTGTGTCTATGAAATTTGCCATTTTGACTTGAAAACTCAAAAATATATTTCAACCTGCTTTGTGAAATTACAACTTTCCTTATTTGTATTTTAAAAAATTACCCTGGAAAATCAGGACCCTGATTCACATTTGCAATTTTATCATTTTAGGGAGAAGTAACAAATAATGATTTCTAATTGTGAAACAAGGACTAGAAATAGGCTAGCCTCATTATTTTCAATATTAACTATTGATGGTAGTTGATATTAGCTGATACTAGACAGTTTTTCTTTTTCTTTGATGAGCGAATTCTCAGATTGTTCACAAGAATTTCCTCCAATAAAGAAAATGCATAATCTTACAATCTGCAAATCCTATCTCATCAACCAGAAACAAGCCAGAGTATGCCAATTTGGCATCAAGTCAGTGATGGTAGTAAATTTAAACATATATACACAGAGATACACATGCACACCAGATACACGCATGAACACACCCACACAATTTTATTCATATTTTAAAATTTAAATCCATAAAGTATTTGAATCAGCTATAAATAAGAATCATTTTATCTAATATCCCAAACATATTTGCAAACATGTTGCAAACCATGTTCCAAACATGTCATGAAAGACATATCAGTGATAATAATCATTATTGCCTCTATTGTGACAGATTTTTAAGCATTTTGCTGATGATAGCAATAGTACTTAGACTTATATAGTGCTTCATTAGTACTTTACAGCACTCTCTAGGTGGTTTAGAGAGAGCATATTGCCCGCAACAATCTGGGTCCTCATTTTACTGACTTCAGAAGAGTGAAAGGCTGAGGCAATCTTGAGCCAATCAGGATCGAACTCCTGGCAGCGAGAAGAGAATTAGCCTTCAAAATTGCATTCTAATCAGCGCATCACCACAGCTCCTTATGATTTGTCAGTTATCTTTCCTAAATTGTGTTCTTCCCATTTAGATAACTGAATGTTTCTATCTAATCAAAGAGAGTGCCTTGTGCATTTGTGACAAAAGAGATAATTTGTCTATATTTCCAGCTTTCTTCCCACATCCTACATTTCATAATTTGGACCTACTCTTTGGATGAATAATTTCAAAAACTTTTCTAAAAGATATTTCTTTCCACTGAAGAAGTTAACTTTCTTCATTATACTACCTTCACATTATTCTTTTTCCTTTAAAATATTTATTAATCCACATATATATGCACGAGTGTAATAACACACTTTTAATTGCCAAGGAAAAATTACATCAAGGAATTCTGAGACAAGAAGCAGACTCCTATATGAAAATCACAAACTTCAATGGACAAACATGAAACTAAAAATGTAATTAGCAAATAGAAAAGAATAAGAGAGTTAGAAGAGACCTTGAAGTTTTCTTAAACCAATCGCCAGCTCAAACAGGAAACCCTATAACCATGCGTGCCAGAGGTGGCACGCAGGACCCTCTCTGCAGGCATGTGCACTGTCACCCCAGCCCAGCTCCATTGTGTTTCTCCATCACATTTTTCTCCATCGTTTGCAGGACTAAAAAAAACCCATGCGAAACATTTGCTGTTGCTGCCTCCATAGCCCGCCCTTGTGCAGCACATTGAAATTTAGCATGCTTAACAATGGGGGAGATGGGGTCCCTTCCCCCTCCTGGAGCCCATTACTATGCAGAGCCACAATGTGACACTGCGTCAGCATGGGCTCACTCTCATCTCCTGGTTGGTTTTTCTGTAGAGCTGCCTATGTTGGGATTCCCTGCCTCCCCGCTGGTCAGCTGGGCTTCAGCTCTTAGCCGACCAGCTGAGTGTGAGCGCGCTACTCCTTGGCCCATCAGCCTCCAGACATCAGATTCCAACCACCCAGCACCAGTTCAGGGGTTCCTTTCCCCCACCTCCCAAGGGGGGAAAGAGAAAGAGAGAAAGAGGAAGAGTGGGAAACAGAGAGACAGAGAGGGAGAGAGAAAGAAAGGGAGGGAAAGAGAGAGAGAGGCAGGGAAAGAGAGAGAGGGAAAGAAAGGGGGAAAGAGAGAAAAACAGAGGGGGAGGGAGGGAAAAACAGAGAGAGGGAGGGATGGAAAGAGAGAGGGAGGGAGAGGGAAAGAGAGAGAGAGAAAGAGACGGGAAAAGAGAGACAGAGATGGGGAGGGAGAGAAAGAGAGGGAGGGAGAGAGAAACAGAGAGAGAGGAAAAGAGAGAAAGAGAGAAAGAGAGAGAAAGAGAGAGGGGGAAGAGAGAGAGGAGGGAAAGAGAGGCAGGGAAAGAGAGGGAGGAAAAGAAAGGGGGAAAGAGAGACAGAAAGGGAGGGAAAAAGAGAGAAAGAGAAGGGGAAAGAGAAAGAAAGCGCGAGAGGGAGGGAGGGAGAGAGGAAGAGAAAGAGACACAGAGAGAGGAGGAAAGAGAGACACAGAGGGGGGAGGGAAAGAGAGAGTGAGGGAGGGAAACAGAGAAAGAAGGGGAAGAGAGAGAGAAACAGGGGGGAAGGGAAAGAGGGAGGGATGAGGAAGAGAGAGACAGAGAGGAGGAGGAGGGAAAGAGAGGAAGGAGGGAAAGAGAGAAAGAGAGGGAAAAGAAAGAGAGAGGGGAGAAGAGAAAGAGGGAGGGAAAAAGAAATAATATTATAAAAGTATTTTTTTTTTATTGTTGCTAAACATATTTCAAAAGCAGGGAAATAATGAAGGGGCATAAAAGTATATTTATTACATTTTAGAACAATTAGCTGAACTCTGTGTTATCATTATTTTAGGTAGTAAAACCTCATTATTAAGGTTAAATTGCCATGTTGGCACTTTGCGATAAATAAATAGGTTTTGGGTTGCAGTTTGGGCACTCGGTCTCTAAAAGGTTCGCCATCACTGCTCTATACCATTCCAGACAAGTGACTGTCCAGTCTCTTCTTAAAAGCCCTCAATGAAGGAGCACCTACAACTTCTGAAGGAAAGCCGTTCCACTGGTTAATTGGTCTCACTGTTAGAAAATTTCTCCTTAATTTCTCTCTAGGTTGCTTCTCTCTTTGATTAGTTTCCATCCATTGTTTCTTTATGTAAAGACATTTTAAATAAAACAGTGGAAGTTCTACCACTAGAACTTAACTTGCTTGACCGAGTGCCCAAGCAACTAACCTGGAAAAATAAAATTATACTACAGAAGCATCTCTCTACAGGAACTATAAGGATGTACCAACTAGACAGAATGTGGAATTTCCTTTCTATGAATTTCTTTGGATATTCAGGAGTTCCATAGAAAAAGAATCAGAATGGACAGATTAAACCAGTATAGAAAAAGCATACAATTCCAACTTTAGAATAGCTAACTTATGTATTTATGTTTGTTTATTCATATGTCTGAATAATTGAATCTTTGAGGACTTTTAACTATTTCTAAGTTCTGCTTTCTGCTGGAAAATTATAGATAATTATGTGATTGTGTTTCAATAGCATGGTCATACAAAGTTCATAAAGGCAAGGCAGAACATACAGATCAATTAAAGATTCCCCATTCAAACTTAATGTAACACAATAAATTAGTTCTATCTGGAACAAAAGATTAAGTAAGATAACCAAGAATAGGATACACAATCTCCGGTAAGCATGAAAACCCCCCATTTTGATGCATTTTTTGCCGTAAATATACTATGAAATAACCCCCCTTTGAAACACACAAAACTACAATGATCTGACAGTATAAAACCATGACAAAAATAATATTTCATATTTGTAATGCAAAGTAATTCTCAAGTGGTGATGCTTTATTATAAGATGATCGAACAATGGCTTCATGACAGGTACACATCTCCACTGTAAAAAGCCTTTAGCCTATCTTAAAACCCACCTATAACGAAATATTATCCTTCTCTAAAATATCAAAACAAGAAAATCTTGTTTATCTAAAATGAAACTGTCATGTGCTATTTTTATTAAACAAGATGCCATGTTTCCCTGAAAATAAGACCCTGTCTTATATTTTTTTTGAACCTTGAAATAAGCCCTTGGCCTTATTGCCATGCATTCAAAAGCCCGATGTATTATTTTGGGGAAAATAGGGTAGTACATGTACCAAAATTACTGATGTTATCATCTTAATGGTTAGAGTTACAATAGGTACTATTAAGGTAAAGGTAATGGTTCCCCTCGCACATATGTGCTAATCATTCCCAACTCTAGGGGGCAGTGCTCATCTCTGTTTCAAAGCCGAAAAGCCAATACTGTCCAAAGATGTCATGTGGCCAGTATGACTAAACGCCAAAGGCTCACGGAACGCTGTTACCTTCCCACCAAAGGTGGTCCCTATTTTTCTACTTGCATTTTTTACATGCTTTCTAACAGCTGGGTTGGCAAAAGCTGGGACAAGTAACAGGAACTCATCCCATTATGCAGTACAAGGGATTTGAACCACTGAACTGCCGACCTGTCGATCGGCACATCCCTTTAGGTACTATTAGTAAAATCCTTTTAACTGGAACAAGGCTAGATGGACAAATCCAGTCACCTAAAATAGTACCACTTAAGTACATAAAGCCTATACCATTGAGAGTTTTATTCAATAAGAAAAATAAATAGAGTGTCTTTATTTCTTCTTCATGAACAATTATTACATTGGGACAGGACAAATCCTTAATGAGAGGGACGGCTGAAAAAGAAATGCCTATGGAAAGGGAGATAAATTACTTGCATCCAATTAGTTTCCATCTGGCCTAATAAACAAAGCACAAAAACCAGAAGACAAAATTCTGAAAGCACACAATTCAGATTTACTGAGGATATATGGCAGTTTTGAACATAGATAGAAGAGCTTCCTCCCTTCCCCCCCACCCCCACCCCCCATGGTTCTATTAAAAATTGGGTATTGAGGGAGCTGGTCTCACTGATTTAAAACTACCTTGTTCAAGTGCAGTCATCCACCACTTACAGTTTGCTTTTTAACACTCTGCATAATAGACTAACAATGTTTAGCAATAAAAATAGCATCGTAGGCTTAAGAAAAATTAAAAAGCAAACTGTTTTTTAATTGAGTCTTATACAAAAGTCTTATATTTAAAAAGTTGCTATTGTATAAGACTCTTGTTTGCTCATAGAAACTACCGTAATAAAATTCTAATATTCTGAATTTCAGATGAAACAATGGCCCGATAATCTTTAAAGTGGCTATATTTCAGCTAGGTTTAAATCCCTTGGATCAAACCAAAGACTATCTAGTTTAGAATTCTGTTACAGAGGCCTAGATGTTTATGGGAAGCTCAGAAAAGACACAAGCATAAAAGCACCTTTCCATATACATTTCCTTACCAACTGATACTAGAAGTATAAGAGTATATCTGTGATATTGTTTGTAATATATTTGAACATTCCAACTAGTTGCCATTAACGGGTCTGTCATCCATAACCCTGCTCTTTAAAATCATTTAATAAGAAACGAAAGGTAAACTTAATTTACAGTGCATTTCATTACTTACAGGATTTATGATCAGTATAATCTGGATCAACAAGACAAAGTAAATATCAAAATGGAAGGTGAGCAAATAAAGGAAACAGTGATAGTATGGGCTAAAAATTTTGGTTATACAATAGAGTTAGACAAATGGCAGAAATTGTGGGATAGGAATTATAAATTAACAATGTCAACTGCATATAAAGAAAATCTTTATAAAATGTTTTATAGATGGCATTTTTCACCCACAAGGTTGGCAAAGATGTTTAAGGACATGTCAGCTAAATGTTGAAAATATCATCAGATATCTGGTTTGTATTATCATATGTGGTGGACATGCCCAAAAGCAAAAAAATACTGGACAAAAATACATACATGGTTGGAAAAAATGATAAAGCAACATACAGATTTAAAACAAAAAATATTTTTGTTGGGCATTTTATCAGATAAGTATAATAAGGGGAACACATATTTGATTTTGCATGTATTAACTGCAGTAAGAATTGAATTTGCACAACAATGGAAAAGTGAAGAGATTCCTTTAGATAAAAATGTGATTTAAAAAATACTAGAATGTGTAGAAATGGATATACTAACACTTACAATTAAGGAAAAGAAACAAACTGAATACTTTTTGACATGGGACTTATTTTATCAATAGTTAGCTAATAAAAACAGAAATTAGAAACATGGAAATATAAGAAAAGGGCTAATGATACAAGGGAGATTTATTAAAATTGATAAGCTATTATTATTGTTGTTATTGTTATTATTAAACTAATATTAAATAAAAACATTATTTTAAAAAAGACATTACAACCAACATTTAACAAATCATTTCTCCAAGTAGCTTTTTTCACACCACATAGTAAAGCCATCCAAGATAGTGAGCACCTTGCAATGAATGTAATGGTTAGACTGTGTTACATGAAGAAGTGCCTTCTTTTATCTCTTCTGAAGTTACCATCATTGGATGATCCAGTGGTTTTAGTTTTGTGTAAATATATGATATACCAGTATTTCTCAAAGATCTATTTTTATTTCTAAGATAAAAAATATAGTTGCTGGGAGTTGGGCAACAGATATATTAATTATTATTATAAAGGAACTGCTCTTCATTCTTGATCATTATGATTCTGCTTTCTACATTTTTCCCATTCTATTTAAGGCCTAATATGTGTTCAATATTTCAAACATGGTGATATTACAGATTTACAATGCAGTGCTGCGCTAATGGCATTTTAATTGGCAATTTCTTTCTAATGAACCTTTGATCCACAAAGAATTTCAGGTTTATGAATAATTTGATAAAAGTCTCTCACAGCAATATCCATTGTGTATTTAGATTTTCATTTAAAGTATTTATTGCCTAGGCAAGGCACATCCATTAGGAATTTTTGTCCTACTGTTTCTAATGTAGAAGTACAGTCTTTGTCTACATTTCAAATATCACTTTTTCCACCCAAGATCTTTTTCCCCTCAAGATTTTAAAGACAAGTGGAAGTCTGCCTTGAAAATATCAGTGGATACTTAACAGTTTCTGTTAGCTATCACTTCACTGAGGATAAGTAACAAAATCATCAAAGCAGAACCATTATATATAATTCTGAAATTCTTTCACAATGGAACTCACACTTGTCTGACTAGTCATAAAATACTACAAAAATAAAAACATCAAGAGTGATCTTCAGTTTTACTGTGCTTTGTTTTATCAATCTGGGTCTTGAGGGCATTATCGAGGGCCTACCTCAATGGCGGGCTTTGGAACCCAGAGAGGTGGCATGCCGCAAAGAGGGGGTTGAGGGTTTTTTTAAGTAAATTGGGTAAATTTTTAAGGGGTCCCGGGGGGGAGAGAAAAATTGGTACTAGGGTTGTGGGTTTGGGGGAAGACCCACCAAGGGGAGGGTCAGACCTGGCCACTATGCGCGGCGGAGGGGATGGGGGATCCAGAGGTGATGGGGGGGTCGAGCTTGTCCAGATTATGTTTCTATCATCAGTACTGTGAGTGGGAGGGGTAGATATGGCGGGAGCAGGGGGCCATATCATGTTAAGGGAGCGCGCACCCGCTGTCTCCGAGCGGTAGCCTGGTCCGGCCCCCAAGGCTCCACTCGTTCTCCAGGTTGTACAGACCTTCAGGGCCCGGGCCTTCGACTGATGTTGTGCAACGCCAGGTCCGTAATAAATAAAGCCCCCCTCATTTGTGATCTGGTTCAGGAGGGGGGAGCGGACCTGGCGGGTATTACGGAGACCTGGTTGGGCCCAGAGGGAGGGGTCCCTCTGGTAGAAATGTGCCCACCAGGCTTCCTGGCATTCCATCAGCCGAGGTCACAGGGGAGGGGTGGGGGAGTAGCGGTTATTATTGGAGAAGGCCTTAGGCCGAGGGAGGCCACTGTTCCTCAGATGGCCGGTTGTGAGACCCTCCTTGTGAAGTGGGGTCATGGGGTTCAGAGGGGTTTGCTGATCACGTACCTGGCTCCCTGCCACGTGGCAGCAGCCCTGCCCGAGCTACTCAACGTTATCGCATTATCGCGGTGGCGGTTGATACCCCCAGACTTATGGTCATGGGGGATTTCTTTTTTTTAAATATACTTTATTAGTTTTTTTAAAAAAGTTTTTTTAAAAAGCAATTTTCAAATCTCAGGTAATATCTGAGGCATCGTGCGGTTACATATATACAGTATATACACAGCAAATATCTTCAAATCTATCATTATTAGAAATAGGCATATCCTTATAGTCTTGTTCTATTATTCCACCATTTGTACCACCTTTCCCATACTGCCTTAAATTTCGAATTCTCATCATCTTTAAGCATACTAGTTAATTTTACCATTTCTGCACATTCCAAAATTTTATTTATTATTGTCATCTCTGGAGAGATTTGTTTATCTTTCCAGTATTTTGCGAAAATTAATCTGGCCGCTGTTACAATATGTATAATTAATTGTGTCTTGTCCTCAGAGAGTCCGTCTCCCATCATTCCTAGTAGGAAAATTTCTGGAGATAAGTTTATATCTTCTTCCACTATTTCCTGCAGCCAAGTTTGTATTTTTGTCCAGAACTTTTTTGTCTCTGAGCAGGACCACCACATATGAAAGAAGGTGCCAACCTCCTTTCCACATTTCCAACAAATTCCTGAGGCGCTAGGAAATATTTTTGCTAATCTAGCTGGGGCTAGATACCATCTATGAAATATTTTGTAGTGGTTCTCCCTATAAGTTGCTGATTTAGTAAGATTATAATTTCTATTCCAAGCTTCCTCCCAGTCATTGAAATTTAGTGTGTGGCCAATATTTTTTTCCAAATGCTTAGTTGGTTCCTAGCTATCCCTTCTGCTCTGTCTTCGCCTAATAAGAGGTTATAAAATCTGGCTAACATTTTCTTTTCAATCCCCAACATAATTTTATCTAGATTGTTGTACTTCATCTCTATTCCAAATTGATCCCTATCTTTTTGATATCTAGAACTTATCTGCGTGTAGCTCCACCAGTCCAAATTGAAACCTTGGTTATTTAATGTTTCTCGTGATCTGAGAATACCATTTCCATCTAATATGTCTTTATACGTGCCAAATTTCCCAATATCCCTTTTATTAGTAGTAATCAACGCCTCCATAATTGAGAGCCAAATCGGTATTTTCGTATAAAATTTTTGTCTAATTTCTCCCTATGTTTGGATCAGAGTCTCCCTTAATTTGTGTCTGTGGAAATGTGATTTCTTTTTGTTCTTTGGATCCCATAAATAAGCGTGCCAGCCTGCCTGTAGATCGTGGCCTTCTAGCGTCAGGATTCTCTTATTTTGTAGTGTAACCCATTCTTTGATCCATACTAATTTGGCCGCTTTCTGGTAAACTTGCCAATCAGGTAATCCGAAGCCGCCCATGTTTCTTTTTCCTTGCAGTGTTTTATATGCAATTCTTGCCTTCTTCCCTTCCCACAAAAAATCTCGCACCTTCCTTTCCAAATCTAGGAAATATTTTTTATCCAGATTCACCGGAATGGTTTGAAATAGAAATATAATTTTGGGGAGAATATTCATTTTAATTGCTGAAATCTTACTTGTAAGGGATAGTTTTAGTTTCTTCCAACTATCTATGTCCTGCTTTATTTTTTGTAGTAATGGACTATAGTTGTCCTCTTTTAAGGAGGAATACCTTACAGTGATCCAGATTCCCAAATATTTTATTTTCTTTGCTATTTGAAGTTCCAGGGACTTTTCTAGCCGCTTCTTATTTGTCTCCGTCATATTTCTTACTAAGATTTTAGTTTTAGTTTTGTTAAGCTTAAAGCCAGTGACTTCACCATATTGTTGTATTTCCTGGAGTACCTTGGGACCAGATTTCAAAGGATCTTCCATTATTAAGGCCACGTCATCCGCGAAGGCTTGTATTTTAAAAATTTCTTTCTTAATTTGTAATCCTTTAATTTCTTTGTTGTCTCTAATCTTTCTTAGTAGGATTTCCAGAGCCATTATAAAGAGTAGAGGAGACAGGGGGCAACCCTGTCTAACTCCCTTTTGTATCCAGAATGTCCATGTCTTATCCCCATTTATTAATATGCTTGCTCTCTGTTTATAATATATATTTTCGATCATCTTTCTAAAATTTGTCCCGAATCCCATCAAATCAATTTGATTAATCATGAATTTCCAGTTTAGATTGTCGAACGCCTTTTGGGCATCCAAAAACGCTAGCGCCATCTGCTTTTCCGGGTGTTGTTCATAGTATTCTATAACATTTATTACTGTCCTCACGTTATCCCTCATTTGCCTCCCTGGGAGGAATCCTTTCTGATCGCTATGAATCCAGCCATTTAGAATTTTTTTTAGTCTCTCCGCAATTATACTGGTAAATAATTTGTAATCTGAATTTAACAAAGAAATCGGCCTATAATTTGCTACCTGTTTTGAATCAGCACCTTCTTTCAATATGAGGGTAATATAGATTTCTTTCCAGGAATCTGGGATTCTTGTACCAACTAGTACCTCATTAAATATATCTAACAATTAGTTCCTCCTCAAATTTTGCATAGATTTCCCCCGGGAGGCCATCTGGACCTGGTGTTTTATTTTTCTTTATTTTGGCAAGCGCAAATTTGAGTTCTTCCATTGTGATTTTATTATTTAACATTTCTCTCTCTTCTTCTGCTATCTGTGGCAAGTTAGCTTCCATCAAATATTGTACGATTTTGTCTGGGTCAGTCGCTTCCTCTTTATATAAGGCTTCGTAAAATTCTCTCGCTCTTTCTAACTTATCCACTTCTTTTGTCAGAATGTCCCCATTGATGTCTTCTAGTATAAGGATTTGATTTTTTTCCTGTTCTTTTTTTTAATCTATATGGCAGCCATCTTCCCGACTTGTTGGCATTCTCAAAGTGATAGTGTTTTATTCTCTTAATTTTTTGTGCCAACTCTTTCTGGTCCAGGATGTTAAGGTTATGTCTTGCCATCATCCATTTTTGTTTGGCCATCTCGTCTCCCGGGTTTTGTTGTAGTTTACTGTCTGCTTCCTCTAGATTCTTATTATAATCATCTCTAACTTTTCTTTCTTCCTTATTTTTGAACGCCGTATACGATATCACTACTCCTCTCAGATACGCTTTCATGGTATCCCATACAATCTCCTTCGCCGTACCTTGCTTGCCGTTCTCAATAAAGAAGCGCTTAATTTCTTCATTTAATTTTATTATAAACTCTTTTTCGTTCAAGAGGTTGGACCTTAAACTCCATCTTTGTTGTCTTCTCTTGTTAACGTAGTGCCAATGTATTTCAAGAAGTTTATGGTCTGTTCAGGTATTTATACTTATATCCGCTTTCTTAATTTCTAAACCTAATTTTCTAGTAGTCCATACCATGTCAATTCTAGACCAATTCTAGCTTTTTCGATCTTGTCGATGAAATTAATCTAATTGATATATGGCGCACTTTACATCCTCACGACTCTCAATATACTTTTTTCTCAAACTCACAGAATTCTTGGTCTAGAATTGGTCATGGGGGATTTCAACCTGCCGTCCGTGGGTGAGACGTCTGAGGTGGCTCGGGAGTTCATGGCTTCCATGACTATGGATCTGACCCAACTAATTCATGGCCCTACGCACATGGGGGGAAACACACTGGACCTGATTTTCGTCTCTGGACAGTGGCTGAGTGATCTCGAGATAGGGGACATAGTCATCGAGCCCTTGTCATGGTCGGATCACTCTCTCCTTTGCCTTGACCTTCAAACCGCTGCACCCCGCTGCAGGGAGGCGGAACCGATGAGATGGTACCGCCCCAGGTGCCTGATGGAACCTGATAGGTTCCAGATGGAGCTTGGGCCAATTCCTGAGGTTCTGGCTCACGCCTCGACTGGAGACCTAGTGGCCGCCTGGGATAGGGCGGCCGCTGGAGCTCTGGATCGAGTCGTGCCTTTGCGGCCATTGACCCGGCGCCGATCTCACCTGTCCTTGGTTTACTGAGGAGCTGAGGGAGATGAAGCGCCGGAAAAGACGCCTAGAGAGTAGTTGGAGGGCCAGTCGTACTGAATCTGACCGGACACTGGTAAAATCTCATATTAAGAATTACCTAGTGGCAATAAAAGCAGCAAAATGCACTTATCTTGCTGCTCTTATTGCGTCATCAGATAACCACCCGGCCGCCCTGTTTAGGGTGACCCGCTCCCTGCTCTATCAGGAAGCGAGGGAGGACCCCTTAGAGGGAAGAGCCGAGGATTTTGTTCAGTATCTGTATGACAAAATCACTCAGATTCGGGAAGATCTGGACTCTGACTGGGTAGATCCAGCGAGGATGACGGGGGCAGGTCCTGAGAATGTTATCTGGGATGAGTTTGATTCTGTGACCCCTGAGGACGTGGACAGGATTCTGGGTAGACTGAATGCGACCACATGTTTGTTGGACCCGTGCCCCTCCTGGTTAGTGCTGGCTTCCCGGGAGGTGACGCGAGGCTGGCTCCAGGGGATTATAAATGCTTCATTGGGCGAGGGTGTCTTTCCCGCCGCCTTGAAAGAGGCGGTGGTGAGATCTCTCCTCAAGAAGCCTTCCCTGGACCCGGCAACATTGGCTAACTATCGTCCAGTCTCCAACCTTCGCTTTGTGGCAAAGGTTGTTGAGAGTGTGGTTGCACGACAGCTTCTCCAGTACCTGGATGAAATGACGTATCTAGATCCGTTCCAGTCGGGTTTCAGGCCTGGGTACAGCACGGAAACGGCATTGGTCGTGTTGGTGGATGATCTCTGGAGGGCTCGGGACAGAGGTTGTTCCTCTGTCCTGGTCCTATTAGACCTCTCAGCGGCTTTTGATACGATCGACCATGGTATCATGCTGCACCAGTTGGAAGAGTTGGGGTGGGAGGCACCGTATTACGGTGGTTCTTCTCCTTTCTCTCTGACCGGTCGCAGTCTGTGTTGACAGGGGGGCAGAGGTCAACCCCGAGGCCCCTTATATGTTGGGTGCCACAAGGATCGGTCCTCTCGCCCCTTCTGTTCAACATTTATGTGAAGCCGCTGGGCGAGATCATCCATGGTTTCGGGGTGGAGTACCATCAGTACGCTGATGACACCCAGCTGTACATCTCCACCCCAGACCACCCCAACGATGCCCTTGAAGTGATGTCCCGGTGCCTGGAGGCCATACGGATCTGGATGGGGAGAAACAGGCTCAGGCTCAACTCATCCAAGACCGAGTGGCTGTGGTTTCCGACGTCCCGATATAGTCAGCTGGTGCCATCGCTGACTATTGGGGGCGAAGCATTGGCCCCCACGGAGAGGGTTCGCAACTTGGGTGTCCTCCTGGATTCACGGCTGTCTTTAGAAGAGCACTTGACGGCCGTGACCGGGAGGATTTTTCATCAGGTCCGCCTGATTCGCCAGTTGCGTCCCTTTCTGGATCGGGACTCGTTACACACGGTCACTCATGCCCTCGTCACCTCCCGTCTGGACTATTGTAATGCTCTCTACATGGGGCTCCCCTTGAGGAGCACTCGGAGGCTCCAACTGGCGCAGAGTGCGGCCGCCCGGGTGGTGATGGGAGCGACGTGGCGCTCCCATGTAACGCCTCTCCTGTGCAAGCTGCACTGGCTCCCGGGGGTCTTCCGAGTGCGCTTCAGGGTTTTGGTTATCACCTTCAGAGCGCTCCATGGCTTAGGACCTGGCTATTTACGGGACCGCCTGCTGCCACCAATAGCCTCCCACCGACCAGTACGCTCCCATAGAGAGGGGCTCCTCCGGGTGCTGTCGGCCAAACAATGTCGACTGGCGGCCCCCAGGGGGAGAGCCTTCTCTGTGGGGGCACCTACGATCTGGAACGAGCTCCCCCCGGAGATATGGAGGATTCCGGATCTGCGAACCTTCCGTCGCGCGCTTAAGACGTTCTTATTCCATCAAGCTGGCCTGACCTAAACTTTTCCTCTTTTTAAATGGAATTTTAAATTTGGTTTTAATTTATTGGGGTTTTAAAATGGTTCAGCCAAATTTATTTAATTAGTTTTATCTCTATTTTAAATTTTGTATCTATATGTTTTATTTTATGGCTGTTCACCGCCCTGAGTCCTTCGGGAGTAGGGTGGTATACAAATTTAATAAAATGAAATGAAATGAAATGAAATTTTTAAAGATGCTACAACAGGTTTGCAATGGTTGTTTTATCTTTCGAGCAAACAATATGTGTTGAAAGATGCAGCAAAGATTAAAATACTGCTTCCCCTCTCCAACATAATCCTCATGAAAATTTCCTTTCCTGCAGCAATCACTGTCTCAGAAGTTGATGATGATACCACCTTCATCACCACAATTGGGAAAGATATGCCCCAATACAAGAATGCATTTGGAAATGGACAGCTACAAAGATAGTTTCCCTTATGAGGACTAGTTTCTTACTGATCTTGTCTCTTATATTTATTTGTATGCATATTTCAGAAAGCAAGTGAATTTAGGAAGCAATGGGGAGTTTTTTAATTTTGGGTAGCAAGCCATACTTGCCCATAGGCAACCAACCAACCTGAAGAAATTCTCATAAGCAATTAAAAAACAATAGGACAATACCAATATAGGAAATAGATCCTGCAACAAACTGAGATGTTTGTCTTCACATCTATAGCAAGAATCCCTTCTAAGTTTCCAATAAGTACGTACATATCTTGACACTTTCTTCTTACAGTGTGATCTATACCATCCTATTCAAAAAGGTAACTAATTGAATAATCAAAACCTAACACATACACACCTATGGCTCTTAGTCAATCATCACTTTAAGACTTTACTTTTTTCAAGCAGAAACTTGGGACCTTTTAAGACTGAGTTATGTTCTACTGAATTGACCGAATAGATTATACCCACTATACATGGAGAAACTGATTATCCATATTTTTTTTCACGTTTTGGTTGAAAGACAGTGGATATTTTAGATCACTATACTAGCTATGCAAAGATAATAGCTTGTCTTTATCACATAGCACTCTAGTAGAGATTAGAATAGAGATCTGCATTATTCTTTAAAATACTATACATCCACTGTTTAACAGCTAGTGTATCTAGAAATCATTTGTGCAAAATTTGGGTCACACAATTATGTATGATTTAACATAATGATTGAAAATAAATATAATAATCTATTTACAAAAGAAACAATTTTGCCTTTCCAGCTAGCATTTGCTTTTGTCACTGCAAAAGCTTTATATATGACAAACAATAAAATGTATCCTATGAGAATATTATAGGACTGTATAACATATTCTCCATTTTCCTATGGGATAGAGAAGTAAATGAGATGATGGACAGATTTCTGTTTTGCATCGAGAAGGTAATCCCTATTGGTTTTCATTTTCATTTTTATAAAAGCCCAACTCATTTAATACAAGCTTCCCTTACCGAACAAAGTAATTCAGTTGAGGTACATTAACTACATTGTCTATGAAAAGCAGCAGGGAGTTAGGCATGGTGAGTACCACATGTATATAGCAAATTGGAAGTGAACTGCTATAAAAGGATTGAAGCTATTGTCATAAAAACTACACCAACATTACCTTTCTGTCTCTGACTTCATCCAATCCGGAAAGGGAAGCCTGGTATCAATTCCATTTATTCTACAAGGGGTTATGCTTTCAATGTAGTTTTCAAGAAAAAAAACCCATTTCCATTTCCATTCTACATACAGTATAATAACAATAGCATTTAGACTTATATACCACTACACCATGCTTTTCAGCCCTCTCTAAGTGGTTTACAGAGTCAGCCTATTGCCCCCCAACAATCCAGGTCCTCATTTTACTGACATCGGAATGATGGAAAGCTGATAGGTTAAGCTATCAAACAAAATAAATTTTCACAATAAATCATACTTTATAGCTAATTAAGGTTTATTTTATTTTGGGAATACCACAAATATGTTCATTATACAACAAAAATGTAAGCAGTGGCACCTCCACTATTTTATGTAATATGCATCCTTTGAAACAAGATGCTTGTTAAAAATATTATCTGCTTTCTTGAACAAATAATGCTTGTGATATTAAAATATGAAAAAATGTACAATTCCCAGAAAGCAAATCTATAGAGAACATCTTCTTATTCATGGTCCAATTATCTATACTTTCACATATCACCATTTGGTAATTATACAGTATACTTGATACACTTTTCATGGTATTTCTTTTCACATATACATGTTTTGTTGTACGATGTTCCAAGCAATTCTCCATTTTGCACTGGAACAGAAGTATCGATCCCTCATAATGAGGGGTCTTCAGTCCAGAATTCTGTGTGGCACAGTGATCTCTTAGTGATCCCAGAGCTATCTGCATTCTAACTACATATAGTAGTCCGGCATAGTAGTTTCTTAAAATTGAGCAGGCATACAACAGAAATTTCAGTTTCCAAGTGATCTATAGCATTCTTTAGAATGCCAATGGAAAAGTGCACAGTAGAAAATGAATGTTTGCACAAAAAGTTATCCTTGCAAAATTGGAAATACCTCCTTATTTAGTGCATAATGTTAAAGCATAAATGAGTCTAATATCCAATGCAAAAAAAAAAAAGTGAAGCTATAAATAAGATATCTGGCATGTTAGTTTCACTAGGATGCTCTTATCAACACAATTCCCATCTCAACAAATGAAATCCAGATGAATACATCACCAACAAGCTGGGCTGGCCTAATTCTTTTTAAGTGTTTTTAATTGTTTTGTTTATCGTTTTAATTAATGGGGCCAAATTTATATATATTTTTAACTGTATTTTAATATTTGTATTTGATGTTTTTATTTGGCTGTTCACTGCCCTGAGTCCTCAGGGAGAAAGGCGGTATACAAATTCAAAATAAAATAAAATAAAATAAAATAAAACTAAGTGGACCAATAATTTATGAGAAATTTCTGTGGGTCTATAGGTGTTTGTGATAGAAGGTGTTAAGCATGATTTGCAAATCAGAAGGTGTGGTTTCAAGGATTCAAGAACACTACAGCATCAACAATATCAACTTGGCATAAAGATTTTCTCAGGGGATCATAAATCAGCAGACAGATATCCCTAGGAATTCCAGCAACTGATTGATTCAGGCCACAGCAAGTTTTAAATGTGGTAATTTTCTGTTCTGTAAGCAGATGTCATACCCTTGCTTCATCAATAACAAAAAGCAGATGTCATCCCATTCCTTCATCAATAACAAGAAAAATGTGCTCATTATAGTTTCAAGGCTACTATGGATAATTTCACTTTTCTAATGCCAAGAACAATGCAAGAAAGCCAGCAGTTTATTGATTAAATCTCCAGAGCATTTCAGGTACATAACAAATAATTACACTATGTACATACATCTTAAAACAAATACTATTATTTAAATTTAAATCTAAAACTAATACGTTAGAAATATTAAAATTTAAGCCTAAAGTCTTTTAATCTATATGAATTAACATTTTAAAATAGTTAATAGAATAAAAATTTAATATTCTTATATGCATTACACTTATTAACAAACTCAACTCCTGTAATCAGCAAAAAAAACCATGTATCCTAAAATGGAATAAGGAAAATAAAATCCCATTCTTTTAGCTAACCAGGAGGAGAGAATGGATCACCTGAGCACTCTTCTCTGACTTGTCTAAAAAGACAAGAGGTAGTATTAAACACATAAAAATAATAAAATTAATGGTCCATGGTCTTTCACTTTTTTAAATGGCACTGGATTAAATATGAGCTAAAATTAGAATCAAAATTATTAGAATCAAATGGGATGCATTTGCAGTGCATAGTCTAAATGCTATTAATTAAAACATGACTAATCTAATTTGGCGGCTCAGTTAAACACACTGAGCTTGTCACTAGAAAGTTGATAGCCAAGTTTGTGACCAGAACACAGTGTGATGGGATCCCAATACTTGCCCCTGCTCCTTCTGCCAACCTAGCAGTTCAAAAGCATGCAATTGCGAGTAGATAGGTACTACTTCAGTGGGAAGGTAGTGGCTTTCCAGGTATCTTGGTGTATAGTCATGGTGGCTAAGTCACAAGGTCTTTGGACAATGCTGGCTCCTTCAACTAAGAGCTGGATACAAGAGAGAAACATTTACCTTGCTTTAATCTAGTTTGGATGCACTGTACGATATGGTCACAAAAAAATTTTTATTTCAAAGAAAATTTGAAAGAAATTTTCAAAGAAAAAGTGTGTGTTTCCAGTGATAGTAATTTTAGTTTTTATTACAGAGAGCTGATATTAAATTTAGAATAATTCAAGAAGTAAATTGAAAATTAGTATTTTGTTCAAGAGAAAAGAATATGTTAATGAAAATTATGTTACTGTAATAGGATGTTTTCAGTAAAAAGGAATTGCATTTTGTGTACTATTTTATATATCGAATCCTAAAAAAAAAAAAGTAGAAGCACAATTATTCCTAAATGTGTGAGGAAAAGCATAATCTTAATGAAAGTTTTTAAAGTGAAGCTATTTTTCTCTCTGTTCTCTGAAATTAAAAATATTACCCACAAATTATAAAAATATCTTACCTATGTCCTATAAATCATATGACATAAACTGTTAAGATTATTTTTATACAGAAAATTAAGCCTCTCAATAAATTTTCTTCCCTTCTGTATCAACCAAATAAAAAAAAATTAAAAGTAATTGTCAGTGAATTAATGTTACAAATGAAAAGACTTATCTTGAATGGGACCACAGGTTTCAGTGACCCTCCCCATCTTATCTTTCATAGTGAATCTAAACATAAGAATGTGTCCAAAGAAATGAAGTGACAACCATTCTCTTTGAAGCTCGTTCAGGTGTGTGTCCTTGGTTCACAGTATAACAAGTACTCCCCATGGGTCTGTCAGTCTATGGACAGACTTTCCATGTGTATTTTAATAAAAAGGCACAACAGATGAGTCCAGAAATACTAATTAAAAAATAACAAAGGATTTTACATATTAATTCAATGTTGTAAATCCCTACTGACATGTAAGGACCACATCTTCCCTAGCCTTGCACCTGATGTCATAAAACTTTATAGCCATGCAACAAAAATGCAAAGCTAATTAAAATTGCTAATTGCCACATGTGTACTTTATAGTCTGAGAACACTGTAAATCAAGATGAAATAGTTTTATGACTAAGAATCTACATCACGTCAAACAAAAACTCCTCAAATCAATGATGGTTCACCATGTAGAGTCAACAATGGAATGCATACTATATACATCAAGAGAAGAGGTTTAATAGATATAAAATCAATCCATTCTTGCCTTGTAAGAGTATTACATAGTCATCTTTAAAAATTCTTGCTTTAAAAAAAATGAAATCAAGTTTTCTAGTTAGCAGATTTAACATAAAGGCAGTTGTTCAAAAATATTGTTCCTTGAAGCTTTCTAAGTCTTTTAATTTAAATAATAAACCAAATAAATAATGATTTTAATCCAGAGATCATTGAGGAAAAAGAGGGGAATAGTTTCTTCTATTATCCTTCACTTTTTTTACATCCCATGCCTGAAAATTTATTGATTCATTAATATTAATATAATTCAATTTTGATTTACTGATAGAAACCTGCTTAAAAAAGCAGAATCATAGGGTATCAGAATCAATAGTTGACAAATGTTACTTATCACTAACACTGAAAGAGTTTACTGAAAGGCATTTCTTTATGAAAATAGGAAGGAAACTCTAATTGCAAACCCATGTTTCAAAACGAAGCAACATTAAAAAGGCACTCAATGTTGATCTATCTGAAGAAATATTCATTTTGGGGATATTATCTTGAAAAAAATGTTTTTAACTAACGGACTACTAATTTTTATTTATTTTGCATTTATTAGATGCAAGATTAGCATTTAAACATCATTGTATTAAACAAGGGATGAGGCAGAATTCAAAATGAAAAATGTAAGTTATCTTTCCAGAACATGATCACAGATGGTAAAGGATTAGCTGGATTCACAGAATGTAGTAAGACATAATTTTGCTTAGTTTCAATTTTAAAAATGTACTGAATAATTTTGGGACCATTTCCTCAAACTGAATTACAGAATTTGACAATATTTAATGATGGATACCAATTTGAATGGCTTTCAATAGAGTGACAGATATCGTATCAATGCCTATTTATCATGGTAGTTAACATTACCATTAATGTTTTAAAGAAAGAATGCATATAAGGGCTAGTTGCTATACAGTAATACTCATATTCTGACAATGGACATCCTATTAGTATTTGCTAGAAGATACATTAAACTTTACAGAATTTGAGTATGAAAAAGGCATCTTCATTAAAAGCTGATGTATCTTACCTAGAATCTTTCCAAACCTCAAGCTATAATGTGACTTCATACTGAATAAATTGCTAAAAAGCTGAGTTTTGTACAAAACTTAATCTAGGATTGTATACCTACCTAAAAATATGTCAATACTGTTACATACCAACATTCTTAATCTCTCTGGGTATTAAATCTAGCAACTGCTTAAATCTAGTTGATTTCATTTGGTCTCTTCTGACTAAAAGTACATCAAAAACTTAGCTCTAGGAATATGCTTAGATATTAACATTTAAGTTGGTAAGCTTAATTTTTTTACAGCTTCTCATAAAAGCTGTAAACAATTAAAAGGTAAAACAATCCTAAACTAGTTTTTTCTTTAGAATGGCAACTATTTTTTTAAACTAGTTCTTAACCGTTTTATATTCTGAATTAGTACTGAAAAGTTTTTCTTTCAGAAAATACTTCCATATGGCTGCTAGGGAGAATTAATTTAAGATTTTTTTAAAGTAAGTTGCAACAACAATTGCTAATAAATGTGTGTATATTCAGAACATAGGTTTTCTAGTTTGCAATATACCTTTTAGTATATTGCCTTGTATTTTTCAAAGGCAGTAACTCTCATACAAATAAGAAACAACCTAACTTGCCCCATGCCTGGTACAGTTATCAGAGCTTCAGAGCTTACAATTTTGACATCCAGAAAACATTGGCTGGTAATGAGATTAGAAGCAGTTTGAGAATCTGCCCATTTTTCCACCCTTCCTTTAACCTACAAAGAGAGTGATGTCTAAAGTGACAGGTCACTATTATTTGAATGCAGGATTTCCTTTACTCAGGAAATTGAATGCTGAAACACACAGCAATGTTATCAGAGTCTCTTCTGCAAGAATAACGGCCAGGCAATTAGCCTCTTGCACAAATCAATGACTTCTCATATATTGGGTGGCATTTAGATTTATACTTTGGATTTCTCTGGAAGAAGCAAGTGAGAGCATGGAAATTCTGCAGGCTTTCTGAAAATGTGTTCCTTGTAGCAGCAACAATTTTTGAATTCTTTGCTAAATCACTTTGAAAGCTGTTCCATGTGTTGTGCACACTCACATAGCACTTCCAATTGGTTTTACACACATTTTCAAAAAGCCTATAAAACATACACACAAAGCTACAAGATGCAAATGCTTTAATACTATTTTAGTGAAATCATGCAACATTTAATAGTCTTAAATCTCCTTTCTAACATGAAAATGCATATGTGTACTATATGACAGTGTATATGGGTACCACAATATTAAAAATTAATCCTTTGAAGGTGTCCTGATCATTTGCTTAAAGAAGTTTGTCTTCTGCTCTGAAATCTTGCAGTAATAAAATCTCTGTATGTCATTACTGGCTATTGTGACTAACAGTGACTCTGTGATTTTACCCCTAATCTTCCCCAGTTTCCTGAAATTATGAAATTAAGCAAGTTTGCCTTTATCAAATATTGTTATAGTATACAAATTTGCTAATATGCATTTTCAACATATGTATTTTGCTTATGTTCAAATCTAATCAGTTGTTTCAATAATTTGTTTATTTTCTTGTCACTTGAATACTATAAAGGAAAGAAAACAGGTAGAATCAACAATCCAAATGGAGATATCAAGATATAGAGAAATTGTTCATTATGTGACAGATTGAAATGTTAATTCATAGGAAATTTATATAACAAATATTGTCTTCTATACTAGGCACAAAACTGTATTGATATAAACAGCTGCTCACTGGATGCAAAACTTTGATCAAAGTAATATTTAATATCAATGAGCTTTTTAAATGAATTTTATTTAAAGCTATACTATCGCATCATCTTGCAATAATTCCTGAATAATTAAAATTATACTCTTTTCTATTATTTTCACCAAAAATGTCTTACTTCTTACAGAAGCCTCCCATGGCAAAGCAGACTCTGGAGAAATAAAAACTAAATAATTTCTAGAGCAACATAATGGGCCATTTATAACACAAATGTCTTCATGATGCACCTAGATCCATGATGGCGAACTTATGGCATGCATGCCCAAAGCGGCACACGAAGCCATGTTGCCTGGCACGCGCAGCCTTGCCAGTTTGTCTTTTGGGTTTCTGGTGTGCATGCATGCACGATGATCAGCTATCCTTCATGCACATGGCAGTGCCGAAAACCCGCCTGCGCATATGCATCAGGCTCCTGATCGTCGGGCACGTATGCACGCTAGAAGCCAGAAGTTCAGCTTTTCTGGAGCGTGATCCCTTTGCATGTGTGGCAGTGCTGAAAATCAGTCTGCACATGCATGCCAGCCAGCTGATTGTCAGGTGTGCATGTATGCTATCACCTGGAAGTTTGGCTTTTCCAGAGCGTGATCCCTTTGCATGTGCAGCAGTGCCGAAAATCAGCCTGAACATGCGCGCCAGACAGCTGATTGTCGGGTGTGCATGTATGCTACAACCCGGAACTTTGGCTTTTCCAGAGTCCAGCCCTGATGAGCGCATGTGTGTGTGACGTTTCCACACAACCTTTTTGGCACTCGGTGCCAAAAAGGTTCGCCATCACTGACCTAGATCATTTATGCAAATCAAATCAAATATATATTTAAATTAACATTTAAGAATAAGTGTAAAATAGTTATGAGAGACCCTAAATTGGATAAAGAGTAAACTCCCAGGGACTTTCAGGGGAATTAATTTAAGGGCCACTTCCTCTTGCCTAAGCAGAAGAACAAGAGCAGAAATCACATAATTACAAGCACACATTGGGCCCGATTCTCTTGACAAAGATTCTAACAATGTATTATTAAGTAAGCAATGTGTATAGTAAATTTTATTCAACAGCTGAATAAATAAAAGGAACATTCTAATTTACTGCTACATAAATAATAGTAAATACTACTCCTACATAAATAGCAAATTAATTAAAAAGTATAGCAATGCCTTCAAAATATTGTGAACTTTATGTTCAGAATAATACTTTCACCTGTAACTTAAAAACAAAACTTTACAGGTGTTACTTGCTCAGGGTTTAGAATGCATCGCAAATGAAATCAAACATAATACAATTTCAACTTTAAATATTTCTTAGTGTAAATTCAGTGTCAGATATCAAAATCTGCAACTTGCTCTAAATGAATTTTTTTTCATCATGCAAATGTAATTCTTCTTTATGCATGACATTGAACTCAAGGCTAATATAATGGTCAAACACCATTGATTTCTGTTCGAAGAAACTCAAATTCTGCAGCCAGATTTAATTATGTAAATTAAGTAGAATTGCTGCTTATGCTAATGTTGCATAAATTACTTTGCTTTCAAAGCACGAAGTATTATTGTTTAATATGTTCCTCACTGAATAATCACCTGAAAGTATGTTGTTAATATGCAGCATCAGATTCGTTGGAAAAACCTCAGGAAATTTCTTGCCACTTGATTTGGCCCAGCTTGACTAAGCTCTAGATCTTGAATGTCTGTGAGGACTTTCAGTCATCCAGGTCATGGTTGGTGCTTTTCAAAAGGCAACTTGTCTTTATTTTATTTTTCTTTGTAACATTTCACTTCTCATCCAAGAAGCTTCTTTAGAACTGGGACATTTCTGTCCAGTTGCCTTTTCAAAGCACTTTTGGGACTCTGGATTTCGAAGACATCTCTAAAATGGTAAACATAAATACAGAATTCCTCCCTTTGTGATTTCTGAAACTGGGTTTTTTTTTCCCTCAGAAACTCTTTGGCTGAATTCATTTATCATCCTATGTTTCTTTGAGGCTGGGCAACTGCTGATTGTTAACATATCTTAAAAATCTTTATTTTCTTATTAAATTATTATTTTTATAAATAACTCAAGGTGGCAAATACATACAACACACTTTCTTCTCCTGTGTGGTGGGTTGGCTAAGATTGGCTCAAAGTCACCCAGCTAGTTTTTCATGGCTAAAGTGTAACTTAAAGTCAAGGTCTCTGCTTTCTAGCCTCTCTCATGACAAAATCTGAATCTCAACAACTTTCACAAGTACAGGTAGTCCTCAATTTACAACCACAATTGAGCTCAAAATTTCTATTGTTAAGTGAGACATTTATTGAGTTTTGCCACATTTTACAACCTTTCTTGCCACGGTTGCTAAGTGAATCAATGTTAAGTTAGTCACACAGTTATTAAATGAATCTGGCTTCCCCACTGACTTCTTTTGTCAAAAGGTCGCAAAAGGGGATCATGTGAGGTTGGGACACAGCAACAATCATAAATATGAACCAGTTGCCAATCATCTGGATTTTGACCGCATGAGCGTGCGGGTGCTACAAAAGTTATAAGTGTGAAAAATGCCATTGTAACTTTGAACTGTCACTAAATGAACTGTTGTAAATTGAGGACTACCTGTAGTTTATCAACATAGGAGCCTGAGTGACATAGGAGGCTAATGCCTCCTACTAAGGCAGCATTTAACATCCAGCTGCCTGCAATTACTGCGAGTTCAATTCTCACCAGGCTCAAGGTCGACTCAGCCTTCCATCCTTTCTAAGGTGGGTAAAATGAGGACCCGGTTTGTGGGGGCAATAAGCTGACTTTGTATAAAATATACAAAAGTATGAAGGCTATTGCTTAACACATTGTAAGCCGCCCTGAGTCTCTGGAGAAGGGCGGCATATAAAAATAAATTTAAAAAAAATTAAAAAAAAAATTGATTGCGCTGTAAGCCACCCAAAGTCACTTAGTTGAGTTGAGCAGCTATAGAAATTAATTAATTAAATAATTGAACCCTACTCTGATGATTTGTGTGATGCTACACTTAAAAAAATGTCCTAGAAGTTGCAACTGCTGAAAATAAATTTAATTAGGCTAATGGAATGGAAACTAATAGAAGGTACAGGATGCCTGTGGTAAACAATGTAGCATATACTTTCTGGACTCAATTTAAAGTTTTATACTAATGCCTAAAACCCAGACCTGCTTAGAATCTGACTGTCTTAGTGCATTGATTGCATCATGTGATGTATCGTGACTTTTTTGCCTTCGTGGAGCCGGGATGGGCATGGCCTGCATGTGATACATCCAGCTTGCAGGCCGCCAGTTTGACAGGCCTGTCTTAATGGGTTTATCCATTATGAACCTCTCCAGCCTTAAGATCTGGAGGAGTGAACTTCTGAAGATGTTTTCAGTGTCTTAGGCTAACAGTGAGAGAATGCCTTTCTTCTCCACTTCCTTCAGACTATGAATATATTAATTTGCAAACTGCATTTGGAAAAAATGTATTTGTTCACCAAGGTTCTAATTGTTAGTTTGACTTGTTTTTATTTATTACTAGCTGTACCCGGCCACGAGTTGCTGTGACCCAGTCTGGTGCTTCCGCTGGGCTAAGAGTGAAGGTGAAGTTCCAAACTCTCCACAAACATTTGGTGGGCATGGCCAACTCGACGTCACTCACTTTCATCAGTCACATGACAGCCCCCGAGCCACGCCTACCCAGCTGGTGATTAGGGCAGAGAACCGGTTGCTAAAAAACAATGGGAACCACAAAATCCTCCCTCTGTCTCCCCCTCTCTCTTTGTATCTCTGTCTCTCTCTCCCCCTCTCTCTGTATCTCTCTCTCTCTCCCCTCTCTGTATCTCTTTCCCCCCACCTGTATCTATATGTCTCTCTCCCCCTGTCTGTATCTCTATGCCTCTCTCCCCCACCCTGTACCTCTCTCTGTCTCTCTCTCCCACCCTCTCTCTCTGTATCTCTGTATGTGTCTCTCTCCCCGCCCCCCAGTCTCTCTGTATTTCCCTATGTCTGTCTCTCCCTTTCTCTGTTTATCTCTGTCTCTGGCCCAGTCTCTTCTGCATCCCCCGCCATCGCCCTTACCTTTTCAAGCCAGGCCTTTGCAGCTCTCCCCACCACAGCAGAAACTCAGGGGCCCCCTCCGTCCTCCCTACACAGATGTTCTCTGGAGGCTCAATGGGGAGACGCATAGCAGGGAAGGGAAGGGAAGGGGAGGGGAGGGAGGGGGTGCAGCGGGGGTTCAAGGCTGGTTTGGGACTTCTCACCCGAAGGAAGAAAGCAGCAAAGCCAGGAGCCATGCACACCCCACTGGACCCCTGCTGTGCAGCTTTCCTCCCCCACTTGCCAAGGGCAGGGGAATGATTAAACCCCCCGCTCTTCCAGGCGAAACGGAGGGCCGGCCATCCTCCCTCCTGCCCATTTCCGCCCCCCGGAGCCTCCCCGGAGCCCCTTTTCTGCCAGAGGCCGAAATTTTCGTGTAGGCTCCATGAACTGCCAGAGCGCCCATCTGAGAATCAAAGGCGACGTTGGTCAAAGGCGACCCCGAGGCTCCAGTTGCCTCCATCTCCCGCTCACTGACCGGATTCGCATAGCGCCAGTTAGCAGCTGGTCTTTCTGACCTCGGGGCCCATGGTACCAGTGGGCCAGGTGCGATTCAGGCCAGGCGAGGGATGGAGGGTTCCTGCTTGGCAGACCTAGGCAGCCTCATTGCCAGGTGTTCTTTGGAGGGAGCCCTGAGAGCGGCTGGTGAGGGAGATGGGCAGCAGCGACGGGCGAGGCTAGTTCGCGGGGCAGCCAGGGGAGGGGGAGGTCAGAGCCAGGCTCGGGCGCTGGCTGTGAGGGCTTCCTGGAGGGGAGCCGTCTGCCTACCTGCCAAGCCTGGTGGCAGGATATGGCCCTTGGGCGTCTCTTCTTTCCAAATGCTCAGTTTCTTGGAAGCAATATGGAGAATCTAAATATAAGGAGCAGAAATCTGTTGAGCATAATCAGGGCTGGGAGGCTGTCATGTTGGTTTTACATCCAGCAGATGGCGCTGTTTTTCAATGTTTCTCAATGTTTCTCAATGTCTTTCAATGTTTTCCAGTGTTTTTCATGTTTTTACCTGTCACAGGTGTGACATGTATATAATGTAGGTATATAAAAACATGCCTGTAGTCAAATGCAACATTATGTCAAAATTTGAAAGCAATCAGTGAGGAACTTTCGGAGATGTGCGGTTATGTACAAATGGACATTTAAATTTTTATTTATATAGATATTCATTATATTACTAATTTTGATTCTAATTTCCTTTATGGATTCCCCCATCCCTTTGTTAGCCATTTTACTATTTGCTTCAGCTGAAAGGCAATTCACAAATTTCAAAGACAGAAGTTAACCAGTTCTTGCCTAACACAGCCTTTTCCAATCTAGTGCCCTCTAAAGGTTACGACTAGAATTCTCAAATTTATAATTAATTTAACTGAAAATTTCAGGCACTGTAATACCAAAATATCCATAGAGCACAAGGTTAAAGAATGATGGCACAAACTGTTTAAAAGATACAATACAGTAGATCAGCAAAGGGATAATTTTTCATCCAAAGGCACACAAACAAATGAAGCAATCCTATGCCCTTAAGTGTGATTTCATTTCCTGTGTTTGTATAGTAAAAGCTAAATGCTTTATTTATGGACAGTTATTTCTCCAGTTTGCCACAAAAATTTTGTTAGACCAGACTGTGGGTTAAAAACAGGGGGTGAATATTATGCATGTTGCATGTTTCTAGGATTCTAACAGTTTTGGTTTGGTTTCTGGGAAACATCCTAAATTAGTATGTAGCAGAAAATATATTTTCCAATTTACAAATATAGTGCTCGCTTGGGCAGCACATATACTAAATTTACAACTATATAAAAAAAATTGGAAGCAAAAAACACTTTATCTAATAATGCAATTATTAGTTTTAAGTATTTTTATTTGTCAGCTATTTCAAAAGCTACTTCTTCAAAAGCAAAATAAGGCAACCATTGTTTCCAAATACAGTGTGAGAAATAAATAAACTGTTCTTCTAATATTGTATATTAGCTAAGGTCAGCAATTTCATTAATATTTTTCTTTAAAACAAATTTCAATATGCCATAGTACATAATTAATGCTGAATATCTAATGAGGTGAAAATTAAAATCTACTAGTTCTTTTTCAGACAAGAAATGTTAATAAAAGGCACAAGCTTTCAAGAACCACAGTTCACTTAAAATCTAAATTGGGATGAATTGGAGGGAGAAAAAGGGAGGAGAAAATTGGCTGGTTATGCAGATGCAGGTTATATATGAGATTATGAATATCTAATCAATTAATAAATGTGATATGTTAAACCACATTCAATTTGTTGAGACTTTCTAAAAGACTTCAAACTTTTTAATGTAAATGAGCTGAGAATCATTGATACAGTTTTATACAATTTTATGGTTTCTTGCAAGCATCTGGAATAGGGGTGGGTTCTACTTACCTTTACAACCAGTTCGCAACGGGGCCATGTGCAGAAGTATTTTGATGATGTCGGGGTCAGTGGGTGGAGCCTCCTGCCAGTTTTACTACCGGTTCTATAAAACTGGTGCGAACTGGGGGCAACCTACCACTGATCTGGAACCCAGCTAACGGTTCAAAGGTTTACCCATAAAGTATCTCACAGCTTGGGACCAATATACATTTATTTATGTTACTTTCCATTAGGGTCCATGACATTTTGACGATGCCCTCTCGACACCACCATCTTGCCACATTCATGTCATCACAGCCACTTTGGCATGGCCATCTTGGCACAGGACAAATCGCCACAGGATGCAGGATAACTCAAATCACTGATAGTTGCTAGACTATCAGATGGCCATCTTTTGCAGCACTGGTCACAGGTTTATTACTATGTGTTGCAAATTGGTACAAAACTATTTCAGAACATAGCATGATCCACTTGAGTAAGCAAGCTAACTTACTCAAGTTATTTAGCATTGTTAAATGTGTTTTTTTTTTTGTTATATGTTTATTTTTATCTCTATATATAAAAATGAAAATCACTCACACCACAATTACAAAATCTCCAGAACCGTAAAGCCTACAAACTTGAAATTTGGCACGCATGTTCCTCTTGGCTTCTACGTGCTCACTAAGAAAGGATTTTTCAAAATGACCATCAGATCATTAGTATTTCTTATATTATGATTAACATGCTCTGATGCTAATTAGTTAGACGTTCTACTCATCCTCCCAACCTGAAAATAACTCTGGAGAGAATGGGATAGGATAGAAGAGGCTTCTGTGTGGCAACCCTGAGGGAGAGTAGTGGCTAGGACAGGTGAGACTTCTGTGTGGCAAGCCTAAGAGAGAGAAGGGGAGAGGAGAGGAGAGGCTTCTGTGGGGAAAGGCTGAAGGAGAGAAGGGGATAGGATAGGGGAAGCGTCTGTGGGGCAAGCCTGAGGGAGAGAAGAGGATAGGATAGAGGAGGCTTCTGTGGGCAAGCCTGAGGGAGAGAAGGGGATAGGATAGGAAGACTTCTGTGGGACAAGCCTGAGGGAGAGAAGGGGATAGGATAGGCCTTTGTATGGAAAGGCTGAGAGAGAGAAGGGGATAGGATAGAGGAGGCTTCTGTGGGGAAAGGCTGAGGGAGAGAAGGGGATAGGATAGGGGAAGCTTCTGTGGGGCAAGCCTGAGGGAAAGAAGAGGATAGGATAGGGGAGGCTTCTGTGGGGCAAGCCTGAGGGAGAGAAGAGGATAGGATAGGAGACATTTCTGTGGAGCAAGGCTGAGGGAAAGAAGGGGAGAAGCCCATTGTAAGTACTCATTAATTTTCAAGCTGTAAATATCTTTATCAAGCCCGATCACATAGTTTCGTAGCGGACCACAAGTATTCAGCTAGTTTTTATATATATATGTCAATATCAATACATGAACAGTATGGCATCTGGGTATCACTCATTTTGATACAAATAACAATACTAATATCAATAATATTTGTTACATTGATTAAGTTTATATACTCCTAGTATCAATACTTCTATTTGTATTAAGATATAAATCTACATTATTTAATTGTTCAATATTTCAATGTATCATTCTAATGCCAATTACAACATTGTTTAAGCATGCATAATAATACTATCTTTCAACCTCATTCAATTCTTTAATTTATTCTACTTAATCAGGCCAGCCTTAATAATCCTACTATAGTACACATATTGTATTAAAATCTAATCCCCTTACACCATCTTGACAACAATTACCATATTATTTAAACATACATATTAAATCCATTTTTCAACCTGTAATCTTCCGTCTATTTATTACTTTTATAAGATTTATAAGATGTGTGTCTTTATTTCTACTTCTAATCTAACTTTTAATCAGGCCCTCATTATATTAAAGAAAGAAGGAAAGAAAAACAAGAAAAAACATTTCCTTTCTATCCATCATCTCTTGCCCATTATAATATTTCAATTCTTACTTGTTTTTTGGCATACCTCCCATACTCCTCTCTTGGATCTTTGTCTCTATCTACCTCTGGATTTTTACTGTTTAGTCTAAATATTCCTCCCATTTCTATCTTCTTATGCTGCTGAGCGTCCAGGGTATCTGCTCAAACCCCTATCTCTTTTTCAATGGTATCTTCCCATTCCATTTTTAAATCTCTTAAAATACTTTTTCCCTGATTATTTTCATTAATCATTATAGTCTTTATTATCTTCTCTTCTTGTTTTGCTTGTCGATTTATCTGTTCTGTCTTTTCTTCCATTCTTTCTGTTGTCTCCTCCCTTCTCCTGGGCATTTTGGGTCTTTATTCATTGTCCCTTGTAGAATATTTTCTATTTTCCCATCTATGCTTTGCATTAAATTGTTTATCTCCCTGAAGTTCTTGGTCACAGAGTCCTTAATGCTTTTAAACATCAACAATATTTATTTTGAACTTACACTCATTTTCCCCCATGTAGAGCATCTCGTCTTATTTAAATAAGGCCCACTTTTGCTCAATAGTTCAACAACCATATGTTCAGGCCTAATGTTGCTCCTCAAAGAATATTTTAGTCAGAGTTCTTTTATATCCCAGGGTTATTCAGTCAGATGTTCAGGTAGTCCAGGAAACTCTCCAAAATCTCCTTATGTCCTCTCTATAAGTTTAGTCATATATCTTAGCATTCAAAATTGCTTTACTTATCTTCCTTGTTCTCACCATTGGACCTCCCATAGTTATAAGGTAGATAAGTATAGAAGAGTAAATATCACCACAGTTCTCCAAATAAATGTATTTTATTTTTCTAATCAAAAATTTTCCCAGAGTTATAGAATATGGTATATTTTCCTTTATCAATAGATAGAGCTCTCAGCTTAGGTTTCAACATTGTCTCAGTTCTAACAGCTATTAAATCCAATTTAAATTCAATTTATAAAAGCAAAGTCAATTATTAAAGTAGATAGATCCAGCATTATGAAATTCATTTTGTGTGAGTTTAATCAGGCAGGACCAAGAAAGAAGACTTTCTGCCATGCCCCTCATTCTGTGAAACATCATTCCCTTCCCAAGGTGAGGCTGGCCCCAAGCCTATCCAGACTTCCAGAAAGCCCTAAAATTATGACAAAATGGAGCTTGCTAGATGATTATATGGAAACTGAATGCAATTTTGCACATTTTGGCACCATTCTCTTTTTTATTTATTTTTTAATTGATTGTTTTTTAATTTGATTGTTTTATCGTGCATACTTCCCAGAGTCACTATGTGAGCTGGGCAGTTATACAAATGTGACTAAATAAATAAATGAATAATATGAACAAGCAGTGTTACTGGGGGGAAAAGGGAGAGAAAAAAACAAGTGAAAAAACACACTAAAAGTTGATAAGAGAAATAATGGGCTTGTGGAATACTGTAAACAGAAAGGCATTTTGCTTTGCAGATAGAAATAGGACTCCACAAATGTCCCTTTCTAGAGATCAAGACAACACAATGTACTCCCAAATATGATTAACTTCTAAGATTTTTTTAAAAAACTTGCACTCCTTTGCCAGTTTTAAATATCTAAAAATAGATTCTCCTTGCCATCACTATTACAACGTTTGCAGAAAACATTTATTCCAGTATTGCCCGATAATGCAAGTATGCTGGTCACATACAATTAAGATTAATTTCCTAAAGGAATTTCCTAAAAATACTCTAATAAGAATATATGCCATTATTTTGAATTACCATCAGCCCTACCAACATAGTCAATAATAAGAAATGATTGGGATATAAAAGCCCTCAAAACCTAGTACATTAAATGTATTAACAAGAAGGACAGGATTCAAGCATCATAGGAAAAATGATCTCTTGACTGAGAGAAGAAGGTAGACTGCTTCAATTTAAATGCCTGGGATTCAAAGTTAAGTAACACTATTTTGCAGAAACTGTCAGTATGCAAGAAGCAAGAATCCATCACATATTTCAAGAATGTAAAACTTCTTAAAACATCTAACATCTTGGTTGGATTTCCTAAACACCAAAAAAAAAAAAAAAAACCCCAACCCAACCCAATGATATATTGGTAATCAATAGTTAGTGTAATTACAACACATCTTTAGTTTAAATGCTAAGGAGAATCCCTTTGAGTGTCATGTTAGTTACAAGTAATTTAATTCAGGCTTTTTTAACTTGGACCACATCCCTGAGACTATAATTCTTAAATTCCCAGCCAATATAATCATGCCAACAAATCAAGTAGATAGCTGCAATGCTTCAGAAGCATTGTTTAATGTCTATTAGTCTAAACAGCTCAAGAAAATTTTTCCTCGTTCTAGCACCTTCCCAATCTGCTAGGAACACATCTGGAAGGTGCCAAGTTGGGAAGTCTGGTTGAAAGTTCACTTTCATTTTGAAGGGGAAGAAACTGAAAAAAATTCCAGATGCAAAAAGTAAATTATGAGTACCATTCAAATACATTAAATGTCATCAATTATGGTTAACCCCCCCCTCTCTCTGCCCCTCCCTCCCTTCCTCCGTCCCTCTCTCCTGTAGGTAAATACAGTATGTATGTAGAGTTAAATAGCACTTACTTTTCAGGAAGTATTCATAGAATTACATTCAAAATTCAATTTCATTGATTCTACTATGAATCATTCCTGGATTGTGTCCAATTACTTTACTGTTTGGAAAAAAATGGAAAAATGTCCTACCTGGTCTATATTCCCTGGTTCTCTTTTGTTTGCCTGTGGAACATGACCATTTTCTTTTGCAAATTTCTGGACAAGTTCTATGTGCCCAACATCTTCTCGTTCTTGAAGCTTGCACATAACTCCTGCCTTCAAGGTTGGTGGAAAAGGAAAAAGGTATTTAAATCCACAGTCCCAGGACATGACAGTCACAAATTTTGAATTTCACCAAAAACTCATCTTCTCCATTTCACCCTCTGAAATGTTCCAATTTTATGCTGAGCAAATCATTGCTTCTTGCTTAAAAAAACAAAACAGGCACCAAACAAGTCACACAATCTCCTCTAGTTCTATGTGATGCTATCTGCTTAACATAGCAGAGGCAATGCTGAACTAAATAAGCTGCTATTATGGATGCAGCTGATATGCAGGCAGTGCGTTTGTTCCCGTCAACTTGTTTCCTGTTACATAAGAGAACCACAGTAAAAGTTACAAATTCATTGGAAAGTTAGCCAAGAACAGCCCTGGAAAAGGATGGAGAGCAAGAGAGTCATTCCTAAAAATAACAGCACAAGCTTCTATTTCATACACTCCACCCTTCTTTGTATGTATAACGTATAACTATTAAAGTATGTTAGATAAAAAAGACAAAAGATATGTATATGATTTTTGTTATTTCAGGCATGACAGTCTATATAAAAATAAATGTTTTGTATGGAGATATTATCAAAATAACTTACAGCATTTTGATATACAAATGTCTCTGTGCATATAGACAGAATTTAAGAATCTAAAAGACATCAGATGTCTTTTCATATTGAGTGATAAAAAAATTGTGCTTATTATCAAGAAGCTCCAAATTCAAGTTATTCCCTAGATTACAGAGGTGACTCTGATCAATTATTCTTAGTCAATTTCACTTTGGAGGAAATGAAGAGAAAACCTCACCTTAAATTTATAAAAAGTTAGAATATAAATGCAATAATAAACAATAAAACTGCTCCAGAAGTTTTGCCAAAATGTAGTAATTTAAATCAGATATAAGAAAGTAGTAAAATATGGGTAATAATGATACTTAATTGCATTTAATTAAGAAATGCATTTTGTTTCTGTCATGATCCTGTCATTTACTCTTTGACTCTACAGAGTCTGAAAAACCAACTCAAAAACAAAGTCTACCCTAAAGTGGGTGTTCCCACTTTTTTTGGAATCAAATGCCACATGTGGATCTAGTAGTAAATCCTAAAATGTCAGGAGATTTATGTTAAGTAGGATGAGGGGTGAAATCAAAAGAATGCAAAATGAGCATATTACAATTTGGTGGCCAGCTTGCAATTATGATATCCCAGTATCCTGGAGTCATATGATTGCCACTTGCAATCTTTTCTGCCAACTTCCTACAAGCAAAGTCAATGGGGAAACCAACAGGTCTCAAGCAGGGACTACATGTACATAACTACATGACTTTGGTAACTGGCAATGATTCACTTAATGACAGCAACCACAAATGTAGTGATTTCTGTCACTAAGCACTCCAGTCATGTCGTGTTTTATTAACACATCATGTAGCAACAAAACTCCAGTCCAAATTACCATTGATAAGTGAAGATTATTTGTGTGTTCAAAGTGAAAATTTAAACATCTTGATTATAAAGTGAAAAAATTAATATTTTAAACAGGTTTTCCACAAGTTCATTTCCTACAAGATTACTTTATCCATTATCTATTTATCCTGCTTTTAATCACCAATTATATCATAATAAAAATTGAATAGATTCTGAGGCTGAAGGAGAGCTTCTGGCCCAAAGTCACCTAACTGCATGATCATTAATGTACACTTTAATTGTATTCCTAACAATGTGTGAAGAACACTTGAAACAGCATAGGTTTCTTTCTCTTTCTCTCTCAATTTTCTTATGCTATCTATTATTCTTATAACTAATGCAGGGTAGTGAACGTACCTAATACTCCTTTCTCCTTCTATTTTCCCCCATAACAACAACCCTGTGAAGCGATTGGGCTGAAGGAGTGTCTAACCCAAAGCCACCCAGCTGGTTTCATGTCTAAGACTGGACCAGAGCTCACGGTCTTCTGGTTGGTAGCCTGGAGCTTTAACCATTATACCAAACTTGCTTGAAAAGAGGAAAAAAAAACACTATATAGTGATTCTATAGCACAAAGCAAAATGTTGTTATCTTAATAGTAAAATGGTCCAGAAAACTATGTTCTCAAAAGGAAAAATATCACTAATAAATGAGTAAGCCAAAAGTGGTACAAAGTTAAATAACCTGAATCTCTTAGAGAAAACTCAGAAAAAAATGATTTTCATCCCTTTTTAAGCTCAATGTCACTACAAAAGTATGTCTGTCCTCAGAACTATTCTTGCTTTACACACAGACCTTCAAAATTCCTGCTGACTACAATAAAAAGCACAAAACACTAATCTCAGCTTTCTCTTAACCTTGAGATTTGCATTCCATTTATGAACTTGCAGATCCTAATTTGTTAGTTTGTAACTTTGTATATAAGAAAAGAAATCCTACGTAATAGTAAACCATGTCGTTACTTCTCTGTGTTTTAGTAAATTAATCACAATTAGTTAGCTTGGTGAATGAGTCTATACTGTTAACTACAACGGTTTAGCGTAAGATACAAATAAACATCATTATTATTAATGTTATCTATAAATTCAACTACCTCTGCATTGTTCTGCCAGGTAACACACTCCAAGATATGAGAAATTTAGAGAAGCAAGAAAATTGTTAGGATTCCGAGAAGGATTATATATAAAGTAAAGGTTCCCCTCGCATATATGTGCTAGTTGTTCCCGATTCTAGGGGGTGGTGCTCATCCCCGTTTCAAAGCCGAAGAGCCAGCACTGTCCAAAGACAATTCCGTGGTCATGTGGCCGGCATGACTAAATGCCAAAGGCGCACGGAACACTGTTACCTTCCCACCAAAGGTCGTCCCTATTTTTCTACTTGCATTTTTTACGTGCTTTCGAACTGCTAGGTTGGCAGAAGTTGGGACAAGTAACGGGAGCTCACCCCATTACACGGCACTAGGGACTCAAACCACTGAACTGCCGACCTTTCAACTGACAAGCTCAGCATCTTAGCCACTGAGCCACCCTATGATTATATATATGATTATGTATATACAATTTCTAAATTACTACTTTGTAAACAATAATAATTTTGTTTACAGGAAAAATACATTCATTAGTGCTACCAAATGGCCAAATATGCAAATTAATACATGGTCTTGTGCTGGACTTATCTGTTTCTTTTCAGTTCAACACCCCCAATAATTTATATAAATAAAAAATGGGGTATTAGCTAATATGAATGTTACTAATTTTGCAAAGTGTTCAAAGTAGTTTCAGACTACTTAAATGTCTGGATTCACTGAAATTGAAATACTTTTGTTTTCTGTAAATCACCCACATAATCTTATTACTATGCCGCTTATTAGAGCAGATGAATTCCTTTGTTTTTAAATCTCAAACAAATCTTGAACAACAAAACCTTGAAATGGCATTTATATAAACTCAATATGGACAACAAAAAGAACCAACCTAATGGTGCAACCATGACGTGCAACCAAATGATAAATACGTCAACTGCTCTGTAGTAAAAATTATAAATATAAAGTACTCATTATATATTGAAATGAATAGCATGCTATTATTATTCATAGTTTTCCTAATACAGCTATTCCAATTTTGTCCTTCCTGGATAAATTGGCGGAAGTTCTGGACTAACTCAATTGAAAGTCATCCAATATAGATCGCGAGCGGGTGAGGAAACGGCAGCCGCCATTTCTGGAACCCAAAGATTCTTCAATAGAAGCTCTTTACGAGCTTTTCCGATCCTGTAGAGATCAGGAAACAAGAGGGGAAGCCTTAAAGCCCCTGGACACAGCGCTAGCATCGGAGGGGAAATGAGACAAACCCCCCAAATCTACTGGAGAAGAAGCCCGCCCCTCGAGAGGGATTATAACCTCGTGGAGTGACTAAGATGGACTGAACCAGGGTCTCTAAGACTTTGAAAAGCAGCTGAGTGGTGGTGGAACAAGCACGAAAGAAGAAGACAAATTAAAAAGCAACAGAACTCTGGGTTTTAAGGCAAGCTGAAGAATGCTAATTTGCCTATTGGTGCCATTGAGGACTGCAGTGATAAGACGGAAAGGAAGAAAAGCTATTTAGAATGGAAAGCAGGAGCAGCCATATTTAAGTCACTGAAGGGATTGGATTAATAACGCTAAGTACAATAAAAAAAGGGGGGGAGAAATCTCTCTTTATTCTTTATCTGCCAAAAGCTTGGGCACATTGTATACATTGTGTATATTGTATAGATAACAAGTTATTAGACATTTTAAAGTGACAAAGAAGTACCCATCAAAACTTAAAACTTGCAGAAGTTATGATTTATATTTTAAAATTCATTTACTTATTAAATTATTTAAGTTATAAGCCTTAAGTATAGACTGTGTTAAGATTTTATAGAATCAGGAAAAAGAGGAAGGGGATTGAATGAAATTTAACTAAGACTTTTTTATTGTTATTGCGATAATTGATTGAATTGAATATTGATTGATTGATTAATTATTGATTCAGTATAGTGGGCTGTCTAGCAAAAAATCACTGTGGGATTAAAGTTTGATTAAAGAGTGAGAGTAGATAAGAATAGAAATAAATCCAGCTAAAGAAGTTATAGAAACAGAGGATAGAAACTCAGTGTTTAAGAATTTATGAGCCTTGATAGTACAGTGGTTTAAGTGCACCCTGTTATTAACACAGCTGCCTGCAATTTCTGCTGGTTCGAATCTCTCCAAGGCTCAAGGTTGACTCAGCCTTCCATCCTTTCTAAGGTAGGTGAAATGAGGACCCAGTTTGTGGGGGCAATAAGCTGACTTTGTATAAAATATACAAAAGAATGAAGGCTATTGCTTAATGCATTGTAAGCCGCCCTGAGTCTCCGGAGAAGGGCGGCATATAAATCAAATTTAATATATATATATATATATATATATATATATATATATATATATATATATATATATATATACATACATGTTAGCTGGGAAAGTTTCTCCCGAGCACTAAAGATGTCAACAATATCTACCATAACGAAAACAGGGAAAAAACCAGCTGTAAATACTACAACAGTGGCAGCATCACTAATGCAACAAAAAATATTACACAATATAGTAGGGAAAGAAAAGGAGAAAGAAAAAACTGAAATGACTTTAAATACCATGCAAAGCATGTTCTCGATGATACAGGAAACGTTACTAAAAACACAAGAAAACATAGCAGAGAACCAGGAAGAAATGAGATTACTTCACACAGAAATTAAATAACCGAAAATGAACAAAGGATTAGGATAACAGAAGCCAAAATAGTTTCAGTAGAGATGAAAGTAGAGGGAATGGAACAGAAAATGGCTCAAATTAATAAAGAACTGTCCGACTCCTTAGCAACCCTCGAGATGGAAAAGGCTTCATACTTCCTGCGGTTCCAAAATATTGCAGAAGAGAGAGATGAGGATCTTGGTGGAAAAATGGCTGAGATAATAGCAGAAATAACAGAAAAAGACAAGCTGGATATACAGGGACAAATAGACGAAACCTATTGTGTCCATACAAACTACATAAGGAGGCATCGTCTGGCAAGAGAAGTACATGTCAGATTCTCAAAAAGATCAATCAGGGATGAGGTATATGTGAAATCCAGAGGAGGGATGTTGACATACAAAGGTAAAGAAATTATAGTCCTAAAACAAATACCCCGAAGAATCAGAAATCAGAGACAACAATACCAGTTCCTAACCAAACAGCTGAACAGACACAACATAGCCTTCAGATGGCTAATACCGGAAGGGATCCTGGCCATGGTGGACGATAAAAAATACAAAATAGATACAATAGAGAAAGTCACCCAATATAAGGATTAAAGTAACATTTGGGCAGCTAAGCAGCTAAATAGACAAGATCTTACAAAAGATCCTATCTATTTTCCCATATGGAGCAAACAGAAGAAAGGGATTAAAATTAGAAACATGTATTCATTTATTTATATATTCAATTTATATGGCCTCTTAATTGACCTACAATTTGAGGTGCATACATATTAAACCAACTAATTAAAAATGTATTAAAATATATTCATCATTAAATAAGAGCACCAAAGGGTTAAACTACCATCTATCAGTAGTGAGAACTTCACTGGTAGTACTTACCCAAAGCAGAAATAGTCAACACAATCCATTATGATGGATCCATTATAAAATTTTACTGCAATTACTGTCATCAGCCTTCTTCAAGCAATATGAGCCAACTCCCATAATAGTTAGTTAATGTGGCCTAATCCATCCCATCTGTTCATCTCAATTCAACATCAAGTTGAAGGCAGCTATCATACATCAAATAATGAAGGAGGCAAATTTGTTTCCATTTTATTGAATTTTAAACAGTCAACAGGGGAAATCATCCATATCCTCAAGGGCTAGGTTGCCAAGTACTTTAATTCAAAAGCACATCTTAATTAGTGGTGGAGTCAGCCTGCTGCATCAAAATAAATTCAATAAGGTTTGAAGAAGGAATTTTTTTAAAAAAAGTACTGCTGGAAATGACAATTGACAAAATATCACATCAATTTTTTTCTTCCCAATTTTTTAAAATAATGTTCTTATTAAGCAGGGTAGGATAAATTCCAGAAAAATAGCTGTGATATAATTTCTTGCATGTATGGACATCTTGCAACAGAAATGCACTGTCTACTTGATAGGGATATGTTTTTTCACTTTCTACCCAACATCAGACTATATATCTCAATACTAGCTATAGCAAAGTTTGTTCCTTGAGCACAAGTTTCCATACAGGTCCAAATTTTACATTCCTTTTCAGGAATTAAACTATCAACCTTTATGTTTTTACATGTGGCATTAAGAAGATTTAAGCTTTAACCTAACTCTATAACACCTGCAAATTATATTGCCCAAAAATAATGTATTTAATTCAGTTATATTTATTTTAATGCAAGAAATCAGAATACTACAAATTGATCTGACTAAAAAGATAAATGTAGAAGTGTAACCACACACCTGATTTTCAGGAGGTTAGACCCTTAAATAGCAGAAAGCCCCAAACATAATAATGTAGTTTTGTATGTTGTATAGCTGGATTGTGGCATAGTATATAAGTATTAGCAATTTGTAGAATTTGTAGAAAGAGGATTCCCAATCTCTATCATGCATGAGTAATTATTTTTTACCTGTGCATCACAGATATCCTTCGAGGGTTTATGCACTGTTGCCTCTCCACTGCAGATGTCATAACTTTGATTCATTGCTAAAGAAAAGGAAAACAAAAGATACCCATAAGAGCTTCTAACAGGAACTATGAAAATTAACATTATATCCATAGACTTGCCAGCAATTTTAAAAGCAACTTATTATCACATTCAATATGATTCACCATCTTCAAGAAATACTTTGATTACAATTTTAGCTTGATTTGATTTACAATGTTAGTACTGTATGTAGTATAATAGTGTAGTAATAACCTCTTGATGTTAATCTCGTGATGTCATAGAATTAACAGAAAGTACAAGCAATATTTAATATATGTTTATTATACCTCTATTCTACTTTCTTTCCACAGAGACCATTGGAATACTGTAAATACATATTTAATTACTAAAATTAGTTAAACTTCATTCTAGTAAAATAATATAAAAACATCTATCAGTAAAAAAAATAAATAGAAAAACAAAATTAAAACAGTGAGGTATCACTACCAGATTCATTAATGGGCAGTACTAACCATCAGGAAAAAATCTGGGACAAAATCTGTTATCAGTCATCAGTGAAGCCTTGCCATGCTATGAGCCTGTATTATTCTAAATCTCTCCTCTTATCTTTACAGGAACTTCTTCAGGAGGCCTTTCTCTGCATCTCATTTCCTAGACATTTCCATCCAGAAGGACCAAGAAGACAATATTTGTGCTCTGATGTTCGTCCTTTGGGATATCATGTTCCCTGAGATTAGACTTGCTGACCTTTTGCAATGCATTAAAAACCTGATTTTGCCATCTAGTCTGGGGTTTTACCAGTACAAATAAATCCATCTTATGATTGATTTGAATGTAGGACTGATTTGAATGTGCTGAATGTTCTCAGCAGTCATTCTATGCTATTAACATTGTGGGGTTTTTTTAATGGTTATTTTATCCTGTTTCTATTAATAATTGTTAGCCACCAAGAATCAAACATATTATTATGTATTATTATATTTTAAATTATAGATAGATATAGATATAGATATAGATATAGATATAGATATAGATATATAGATATAGATATAGATATATAGATACACACACACACACACATACACTTGTTAAGTGAATCACTACAGTTGTTAAATTACTAACACGGCTGTTAAGCGAATCTGGTTTCCCCATTGACTTTGCTTGTCAGAAGGTTGCAAAAGGTGATCGCATTACTCCAGGATACTGCAACCGTCAGTGAGTCAGTTGCCAAGCAGCCAAATATAAATCACGTAACCACGAGAATGCTGCAAAGGTCATAAATGTGAAAAATGGTCATAAATCACTTTTTTCAGTAATGTTGTAACTTTGAACAGTCACAAAGCGAACTGTTGTAAGTTGAAGACTACCTGTACTATCCAATGAGCTTCAGTTTCATCCCTTTCTACAGTAAAAGACAAACTTCCTGGGTCCTAATCAAACACTCTAATCTCTAGTCAGAGATTGCTGACTACATAAGGACACATACTTTATGTAGTTAGTTAGCAATAAAAAATGCTAACCATAGCAGAATACTAGCATACTGATATGGTTCACACATTAAATTAAGCTACAAACATTCTTTACAAGCTACAATGATTGTGTCACCCAATGCTCTATATCAAACAAATTACATTATGGCAGAGTGTGATCTTCTAATTCATAAAGTATCCCTTCTTATTCACACTTCCACCATAAACTTTTTAAAATTTTAGATAATTGCTCTGATGACCTATACCAGTGATGGCTAACCTTTTTGCCATCGCGTACCAGGAGAGGGGGGGTGGAGGAGGGTCACGCACGCACATGCCCACGCGTATGTGTGCGCAACCCTCTCCCCCCTCCCCCCCCGCTCCTGGCACAGGATGGCCTGGTAGGCCCGTTTTTCTTGCTTACCTGGTTCCAGATCCTCTCTGTGTATCTGGGAATGGCGAAAACAGCCTTTCCCACTCCCTTGGAGGCCCTACGGAGGCTGAAAGGGCCCATTTCCCAACTCCCAGTGGGACAGGAAGTGACATTTTTTGCTGTCCCCAGCCTCCAGAACCTCTCTAGGAGTCTGTAGGAGCCTCTCTAGGAGTCTCTGGAGGCTGGGGACAGGAAAAAAACGTCACTTCCTGTCCCATCGGGAGTGGGGAAATGGGCCCTTTCAGCCTCCGTAGGGCCTCCAAGGGAGTGGGAAAGGCTGTTTTCGCCGTTCCCAGATACACAGAGAGGATCTGGAGCCAGGTAAGAAAGAAAAACGGGCCTTCCCCCCTCCCCCCCCCACAGGCACTCCAGAGGCAGGAAACAGCCTGTTTCCCTACTTCTGGTGGGCCCAGAAGGCCCGAAAATCAGCTGGCTGGCGTGCGCATGCGCCCCAGAGCTGAGCTGGTGTGCCCACTAATATGGCTCTGCGTGCCACCTGTGGCACGCGTGCCATAGGTTCGCCATCACGGACCTATACCAATGATGGCAAATCTATGGCACGTGTGCCGGAAGGAGCATGCAGAGCCATTTCTCCAGGCATGCCAGCTGTTGCCCATTGCTCTTCTGGGTTACGGTGTGCCAGCTGGTCTTTGTGCACATGGGAGTGCTGGAAATTGGAAGAGCAGCTTCCTGGCAGGCATGAGCACTGGCCAGCTGGTCTTCGCACATACATGCACGCCAGAAACTGGATGACCAGGTTACTGATGCACATGAGCACACCAGAAACTGGAAAGCTCAGCTCTTCTGCTTTCCGGCACTCTTCTGGAACTGCTGTTCAGGTTTCTGGAGCTCCTGTGTGTGCGCGCCAGGGAGCTGCTCTTCCAGCTTCCGGTGTTCCCCCAAATGCACGCTCCCATTTTGGTACTCAGTACCAAAAAGGTTTGTCAACACTGACCTATACCAATAATAGATTTTATTAAAAATAATGTAAATTCAATCCTTTCAACCACATATTTTCCCATTGTTATATTTGTATATTTTAACCAAAAATTTTATTATACACTTGTTCTTCTGTTCCAAATTTTAGTAACATATTTTAGTAACTACATATTTGTTATTTTTACATAATTCTATTTCAAACTCAGCCTTACAATGTTCAAAATCACAAATTCCTTTTACTTTCAATTAGAGAATTTTAGAAATTAAAATACAATTGAAACTGGAGATCTTTGGAAGAGAATCTAAGTCATGGACTTTTGTTTTTATATATGCTTTTATACAATTTTTATAACTGCACTGATATTATTGTTGTTGTTATATGCAAAATATGCAAAAATGTTACAACAAACAATGAATGAATAATTGTTAAAGATAATTGAATTTACCGAGATAACCAAATTGACTACTTTGATCAGAGAAAAGATAATAGTTTCTTGCTGACTTGAAACTTTTACAGACTTTTTGAAAGAACCAGACAAAAATAAATGTATGATTTATAGTTTTGATTATTGGAAAGAATATAGAAAACAAAGTTATTTTGCAACTATGGAGCAAGTATAAATTTATAATTGTAATAACTGCTCTAAGGAAAATCGGAAGTGGCTACTTTGCATCTTTTTCCCTTCTTTGCTTTCAAACTTTCAGTTCCTTCTTTGATTTTGTTTTTCTTTTTCTTATTCTATATTAGTTAAATTAGTCAAATTTTAAAATAATATGAGTGCCTATATTTCTCTGTATGTATGTGAGAATCAGTCAGTCTCTCTCTCTCTCCCCCTCTCTCTCTCTCTTTCTCTCTCTGCATGTGTGCATACGTTGGTATATAAAAGGGAAGTGGTACAAAGTGCAGTCCATCAAAATCAGTTAACTCTAAGAATTATTTTCTAAGATTTTGAATATATATGGAAAATAAAACAGTCATACAGCTTGAATTCTACGAGTCCAGTTTCCTTTTCCGCATATACATAACGATACATGAGCACATATGTAAATATTCGTGGGAAATGACTGTTTCCCATTGTAAAACTCCTTTTTCAGGACTATTGTAATGGTTGCTGAATAAGTGTTCAATAGGCGAGCACTATCTGTACTCCAATCATGTCTCATTTGTATCCTAAATTGTCATAAAATAAGTGAAGTTTGGCAATCTGATTCTTTTTCATTCTTTAACTTCAAAATTCAGAATGTGCTCCTATCTTTAAACCACATTCCAAATAACTCACATATAGTATTTCAGACTAATTTCGGTCCAAGTTTGATTAATCCAGGTAGGAATAAATATGGGAAACTTCTGAGCAGCCAAATCTTCTCTTCAGTAGGCCATAAAATGCCCTTCAAATTGTTTCAAAATCTTGGTTTTCACAAACGTTGAAAATTTGAATATTCTGGAAAACTTTGCCTGTAGCAATTATTGAGAATCTTTGAGTTGTAATAAGACTTCCAATAGAAATGACTACTATGACAACTGAAAGAATCTTCTCATTCCCTTGTTGAAAGCAAAAGAATTCATTTTTGTAATTAGAATACAAAAACTATAGATAGAGCCATACATTGGTTCAATAATTCCAAACACAAAGAATCCAGTCAGTCACACCTCGTTTATACCTACATCATTTTTTGCTTTATTGATGTAATAAGGCTCAGCTCCATGAATAAATGAAGGATAGAATGTTAAACAACATCAGCTTGCTGAAGTGTAATTTCAAATTAATTCATATCCTCATAAGCCTAAGGAATTCAGGATGTTGATTTTTTAATAGCCACTTAAGAGATCGGGATGCTATGCCTTGTTTTTATTTCATTATTCCCTTGTGGACAAGAAGCATTTTCCTGTTTAACATAAAACAAGTAATGGAGTAAAGGTTTGCTCAAAAAGACTCTGGGTATACTTAACTAATTACTATTCTTGCTAAGCAAGGTTTGTTTAATTTCTTCAATAAGCATAGTCTTATCTGTTCTTAATGGAAGATTCACTTAAGATAATTATGTATTATTTCAGTTAAAATGAAGATTACTTCCTAGTAGTTCCATTATTGACTTTTATTGGTTTTACAGAAAAAATCCTATGCCAAATTGAAATCTATGTAAAATGGAATTGAAATTAAACTTACTTCCACAAGATGGTTTACAATGGATTTAAAAAAGAAACCCCCAAGAATATGCTTTTGTCTATTATCAGAATTAGCTGCAGTATATTTGAGGAAAAACTTGAATTATGAAGGGTATCGTTCATAAGTTTATGTGCAGATTCTAGTCCCAAAGGTGCTTTTCAACATGCAGATTCTAGATTTTGTTTAAATGTTAGGATTAAAGACTCTGAATAGAAATTATGGATACTACCACTAACCAGTTATGAAAGCACAGAGGAACTTTTAACAAAAAGAATAACCTGGAACTCAATGCATGAAAAATGTATACTAAAGTGCAATATTATGAGGGATGGTTATCATAACAGGAATATTTTAGTGTATTGGGCACTTTCACTCAAGAACAGGATATGTTTCTCTAAGTATCTACTTATCTCAGTATTAAAATTCAACCCATAGTCTTTGGTTTTCCTACAATGGCCTTCCCTAACATCACTATGCAGATTTAGCTGGACCAGTAGTGCACCAGGTTGGGAAACTCAAGTCTGCTATATTGTACAGAAGTGAATTTTTAAATTTATAATTTAAATTTATAAACTATAGACTTCAGAGATAAAATTTTAAACACAGACTAATTATTCGTACCCTATATATTCTGCAGCCAAACAGAATGGAACAATATAACTAAGGAAAGTGTCAGCTTCCTTTCTTTAGGTTTTACAGAGAGAACATTTAATATCAATACTAACTACTTTGTAAAGCTCATAATAAAATGCAAGACAAATCAATTGTTGGAAATGTGAATTGGAGAAAGCTTCCCTTCACTGACTCACACAGGAAAAGAACTCAAAGTTTTTAAGAAGATAACAGCTTTCACCAATGTTGTATATTCTGGATATTTTGGAGTACAAAATTCACAGCTAGCATGGAGTCTAACTTATCCAGAAAGCACTAGGTTGTGTAAACTGAACTTTCCAATTATTATAGAGCTCAAATTATATGTACAATAAAAACATGGGAAAGTTCCCACCAGCCATATCCGATGTTTATCTTATGCATTACGCTCAATATTAAAGCACCAAACAAATATTAAAAGTGCTGATAAACTGTTTTTATCACACTGCTTCCAAAACACCATTAACAATCCAAACAGAACATGGTTTTGCTTTGAAAAAGTGCACAATTAACTAGAGAAGCAGTAGATAGTTAAATGGAAAAGAAAAAGAAGATTGCTGGATTAACACCATTCATTAGTTGAATTGTTATTCTTCATCTCAAATTTTTGTATTTTTAACATTAATATATGTGTACAAAAATATAGATAGTCCTCAACTTACAACCATTAATTCAGCAACAGTGGTGGGTTGCCCCCAGTTCAGACCGGTTCACAAGAACCGGTAGTGATCTGCGCAAGCACAGAAGCGCACGCATGCATGAGCAATGCAAACCGGTAGTAAAAGTAACTAGAACCCATCCCTGTTCAGCAACCATTCAAAATCATGATGGCACTGAAAGAAGGGACTTACAACCTGCACAGGAAGTTACACCTGCTGCAAGCCACCATAGTCACATGAACAAAATTCAGGTGCTTGACAACCTGACTGCCCTCATGACTAAAGGCATCACCCTCCCATTTCCCCCCCCCATCCCACTCTGCTGACCTTGAGCCTGCTTCCTTTCTGAGTCCCACATCTTTTCCTCATTACTGCTTTCTTTATTTACTTTTTTCAAAAATCAGTTTGGGAAAGAAAATCTGCTGTCCAACCTGCTGTGTGATTTTCCTATCCAGTAGCCATGTGATAACATTCCAGAAGCAGGCATCATTTTGGAAGCAACCATATTTGCAGATCATGAGAACTGCAACCATTCTCAAAGTGAAGCCCGCTTACGTAATGGCAGCATGCAGCTCCTGGATAGAAAAACTATGGGGCAGATTGGCCAGTTGTCTTTCCCAAAGACGACCTTTGGAAAGTGAGGTGTGACTCAGGGGAGAAGGCCCAAGACTGTGGAACCCAACATGGAAGGAAGTGGAAGACAGGATGCCTCAGGGAGTAGGGGAAGATCTTGGGAGGCCCAGAACAGGCAAGTGTGAAGCAGGGAGGTACTGCAGTGTGGGCGTCTGCCAGACCTCCCAACACCTCCCCCACTCAAGACAATCTATGCTCCTCTTCATAAATACAACTGGAAGAGTAGGGATAAGACTCATTAAATGGGCACCCTGCTTAATGAGTACCACAATTTAATGGATAGGAATAATTGTAAATGTTAACTTTAGGGACATTAGTAAAATCTCATCACTTCCAAAATAAAATAACTAGCCAACAAAAAAAGCCTTTGAAATTCAAATTTAAAAAATTGTGATTTGGCCTGTTTGATACCCTATTATAAAGAATGTACACTAAGATCATTTTCTTTACTCGGATTCATTAATCACAAGACAAAGAAGCCATGCCTGCAGAATATCATTATAATGCTTTGCTTTGCTTATTTAGAAATAATTTATTCCGACTAACATGGATAACTAACATTTATGAGTCTGATATGGATAAACTAAAATTAGTCACATTCATTAAACATGGAAGAAAGACTATATCTGCAGTGATAGTTAATACGTGTTTTGTCAGATATGTACCCCCAAATGACTTTAAAGACTGGTTTTTTTACCACAATCATAGTACTAACATTATTTCTTTTATAATTTTTAAAATATTTAATATTTAAATATTTATTTATTTTTATAAGGAATGTATAAATATATATTTATATTATATATATTATAAACAAATATTATAAACAAATATTTTACTGCAATGGCATTTGCTTGGTTTGAAAAACGTCTTTGTTCTCTGATGGGTTTTTTGGCTAATATTTTCTTAATAAATTCTCTGAAGCATAATGAATTCTTACTGAAGCTCTCCCGTTCCTTTCATCTTCCAGATATGTTGGGATATAACTCAAACTGGACAGCTCAACTGAAAGGGATTTTAGAAATTACCATCAGAGAATATTTCACAGCACTAGCACTAGTTACAGGGGCTGAGAGGGCATTTCTTTTGTGCTTTCAAGGGATACATAAATTTGCTTCTAAATGTAACTGATATAAATAACCCATGGGAACAGGGATAGAACAAGCTGATTGTTCTTTTTAGTTTCACATTATCGTGAAATGGGCATTTCTTTTGTGTATCCATTTCAAATTTTTAACAGCTTTTCCTTTGAAAATGTGATCTATTTTCAATGACTTTACATGAGACCAGAAGAGATTCTGTTCTTCATAGGCAAGCAAGGTTTCTCCCAATAACAAATATCCCAGAGCTCCTATTTTGACCAATTTCTACAAAATCAGGTAAATATTGACAATTTTGAAAAATATACTTTGGATCCTAGATAAACTACTTAAACAATGAAAATAAACATCACCTTCAAAATTGAAACCTATATTTCAAATTAAGGCAATGTACTAATTTATAAAATATAAAAATGCAAGCAAACAGAATAAATCAATAGATAGCCTTTGATTTACAACCATTCATTTAGTGAACATTTGAAATTACACCACCACTGAAAAACATGACTTATCGCCAATGTTCACACTTACGACCATTGCAGCATCCCTATGGTTACATGATCAAAATTTGAATACTTGGCAACGTATTTATGACAGTTGCAGTGTCTGAGATCATGTGGCTACTTTTTTTTGCCTTCTGACAAACTCAATGGGGAAGCCAGATTCACTTAAAAACTGTGTTATTCACTTAACAACTGCAGTGATTCCCTTAACTGGGGCAAGAAAGTGGTAAAATGGACCAAAACTCATTTAACAACTGTCTCACTTAGCCACATAATTTTTGGACTCAATTCCTGGCTGTAAATTGAGGACTACCTATAATACATCAAGCAAATACATCAAGTAAATATTAATTGTCTGAATAAAAAATGAAAAATATCTGACATATTTCATATATATCAGATATCAAATATCAACAATATTTTTTGTCATATTCAGACAATCAATTCTAGTTTTTCTTTTTGTGATTATATTAAAAAATGTTGTATATAGACAAAAACTTGGTATATTTACCTGATTTTCTTGCTTTCATAGCCAGAACAGTTGCCAGTTCTCTCTGCATCTAGCACATCAAAAAAAAGTGTTATAAATATGCTGATGGAATATATATATAAATTAATTTTACTATTTATGTTGTTTCCAATGGAACTACCACATAGTTTGTCTGCTGCCTAATCAAGGAATAGTAATGGAAACAGATGGAATTTACTCTTTCCAGCATTCCGAATTTAAGAATGAAGTTCAGCTGCAAGCCTAATTATATTTATTGAGATGTATGCTCCACTGAATGCAACAGAGCTGAACTATAGCATTAATTAAATGCTACAGGTATTAGCTTCATAAAAAAGTATTTTAACTTCAGCAAGGTTATGACCAAGCTATAAATCTTTAAAAATTGGGTAAGATATGGAGAAAATATATAATTTTCATCACATTTGGCACACTAACTGAAATAAACTATCTTTGACCAAAAGTGCACCCTTTGCAGTTATTTCCTGCACTTGAACTAACTTGGCATTATTCAACACAGCTGTTCTCATTCAACAGTTCCTCGCCCTTCTATTGTTTGGAGAGAACATGCATTTCCTTTATTTACAGGTTTCAGTCTGAGTCATCAAGAAATAAGTACTTAGAAAAAAGGACTTTTAAATGTACATAACCAAAAGTAGACCCTGAACTGGAGAAAGAAAGAAGTGAAAAGATAAAGTTGAAGAGCTACATCACTCAATCAGGCATATTAGTTATACATAAACCTTTATTTTACTTTATGCAGCTACAATTCAATTAATATTTTATATTTAGATTATTATTGGTTAACAGTGCTTAACTTAGAAAATGACTAAGTGCTTTCGGTAAGCCCAATCTATTGATTCCATATAAGAGTAGTCTAAACAATTAAATGCATTTTTTACTTTATTTGTATATTACCCATTTTCTGAAGACTCTGGGCAGCTTCCAATCAAAAATACCACCAAGCAAAATCCATCCTCAAAAACAATAATAAACTCTCTCATAAAATAAATACAGTATCAAAAGAATACTGCATTCAAAAGAAAGGTGTACAAAAACACAAGTCTGGTAATTTAAATGTTCAAACCAGCACGCTCTTTGGATAGAATAATAATGTCTTAACTGCTTTTCTGAACACTGAAAGAGGAGCACCCTAAAAGAAGGGAAGGAGAAGAGTATGGGGATAGCCATATCCTCTGCGACTTCCAAGTTTCTGAGTTTTTCAGTTAACCAAGGATCCATGAGAAGAGAGTTACTGCACTCTGGTCAAACACTTTAGTTGTCCCTTTAACTAATGTTCATGGTCTCAATCAAACTGCCCATCAGAATCTCAGTTCCTAAGCACCTTCTGAAAAACCAATAATTCTTTGAAGATCTGGGGCAGACTGATTTAACAGATCCTTCTTCACAGCAGAGAGAGTTGTATATTAAACTCTGCAGCCATTAGTGTGTGAACTATCCATAATAAGGACCCAAATTCAATGTCCCTCTGCATTAGGTCCATAGTTATCTGGCCCACTCCAGATTCCTCTGCATTAGGTCCATAGTTATCTGGCCGACTCCAGATTCCTCAGCAGGGAAGCCTGATTAACTTGTCCTAACATCCTCAGTCTGGGAAACAAGATCATTATCTCAACAATTAGGTTGAACAACTTTGACAAAGTCAAATGGATGACTACAACTACTCCTCTACAGTATCTTGGGACCCCAGTTAATGCTAAACCTGAAATCCCAGGAGCAGACTCCCTAGAGACACCAGCCCCTCCTCCAGGTTTTTGAAATAAAAACCAGAGGTAGCCTCCTATCCACGATTAAATTGTGGGTGGGTTTTGATGTTTTTTTACAGGCAAACCCGGCATTCAATAACAATGTAAGAGAAAAGCCAGCAGAGTTAGGGGGCAGAATTAAATATGGAATCAGCTTAAGAGTCTAAGTCCAACTCTTTATGAATTCTGTTGACCCTTATCTGGCACCAGTTTAGCACTGATCTTTAGTTAACTATATTCTTGTGCATAGGCTTGAATAAGTTTTCTGTGCCACTACTTAACGTATGATTCTTATCCTTTGCAATTGACAAGCCAGAATCCCTGGTTCTTGTGAAGAACCTGAGGGAGGGAATTAGTAAGAGCTATCAAAACCTCCTTCTCCAAGGGTGGCCTGGTCTCTGTGTTCCATTTTACCTCTTAGTGCCAACTATAATCTCATTTCACTCATTTTTCATTTCACAAAAGCCCATTCTGGACTGCATTACCCCCTACAGCCCAAAAATCTCTGCCATCTACCTGGGCCAAATCAGTCAAAATATTTCCAGAATTTGAAGTCCTTCAATCAGCCCTCTAACCCCACTTCCACCTACTTCCCCATGCTATTCTCATTCAAAATTCAAATGATTTGATTTGATTTGATTTTGATTTTATTACATTTCTATACCGCCCTTCTCCCGAAGGACTCAGGGTGGTGTACAGCCATATTAAAACAAACCCATCACAAAATTAAAAACTGTTAAAATAAATTAAAGCAATTTGGCCATTATTAAATCCCTTAGCTAAAACCCCTTTAAAACCAATTTAAAACCCATTAATTTATTCGGTCAGGCTGGCTTGATTGAACAATAGAGTCTTCAGAGCACGACGGAAAGCACGGAGGTCGGGAATCCTTCTTATATCCAGGGGCAGCTCACTCCATAGGGCAGGAGCCCCCACAGAGAAGGCTCTCCTCCTGGGGGTCGCTAGCCAACATTGCTTGGCCCCTGAGGAGGCCCTCTCTGTGAGAGCGTATCGGACGGTGGGAGGCATTCGGTGGTAGAAGGCGGTCCTGTAGGTATCCCGATCCTAAGCCATGGAGCACTTTGAAGATGGTGACAAGCACCTTGAAACGCACCTGGAAGACCACTGGGAGCCAGTGCAGCTCACACAAGAGAGGTGTTACCCGGGAGCGACAAGTCACTCCCATAACCACTCACGCGGCCACATTCTGGACCAGTTGGAGCCTCCAGGTGCTCCTCAAGGGGAGCCCCATGTAGAGAGCATTACAGTAGTCCAGACAGGAAGTGACAAGGGCATGAGTGACCGTGCATAAGATGTCCCAATCCAGAAAGGGACACAACTGGGAAATCAGGCAAACCTGATAGAAAGCCCCCCTGGCCACAGCCGTCATATAATTGTCTAAAGACAGCCATGTATCCAGGACGATGCCCAAGTTGCGAACCCTCTCTGAGGGGGCAAGATCTCCTCCCCAATAGCCAGCGATGGTATCAGTTGGCTATATCGGGGTGCCGGAAACCACAGCTCGGTCTTGGAAGGGTTGAGTCTGAGCCTGTTCCTCCCCATCCAGATCCGCATGGCCTCCAGGCAATGGGACATCACGTCAAGGGCATCATTGGGGTGGTCTGGGGTAGAAATGTACAGCTGCATGTCATCTGCATAAAGTTATCACTCCACCCCAAAACCACGGATGATCTCACCCAGTGGCTTCACATAAATGTTGAACAGGAGGGGCGAGATGACTGACCCTTGCGGCACCCCACAAGTAAGGTGCCTCAAGGTCAACCTTTGTCCCCCCGCCGTCAACACAGACTGTGTACAGTCAGAGAGAAAGGAGAAGAACCATCACATCATGGTGCCTCCCACTCCCAGTCCCCCCAACCAACGCAGCATGATATCATGATCGATAGTATTAAAGGCCGCTGAGAGATCTAGGAGGACCAGGACTGAGAAACAACCCCTGTCCCGAGCCCTCCAGAGATCATCAACCAATGCAATCAATGCTGTTTCTGTGCTGTATCCCGCCCTGAAGCCCGACTGACATGGATCTAGATAGACAGCTTCATCCAGGTATTGAGGGAGCTGTCGCGCCACTACACTCTCAACAACCTTCGCCGCGAAGCGAAGGTTGGAGACCAGATGGTAATTAGCTAATACAGCCGGGTCCAGGGAAGGCTTCTTGAGGAGGGGCCTCATGACCGCCTCTTTCAAGGTGACTGGGAAGACACCCTCACTCAGAGAAGCATTTATAATCCCCTGAAACAAGCCTCATGTAATCTCCCGGGAGGCCAGCACCAACCAGGAGGGACACGGGTCCAATAAACATGTGGTAGCGTTAAGTCTCCCCAAAATCCTGTCCACGTCCTTGGGAGCCACAGGGTCAAACTCCTCCCAGATAACACTCTCAAGATCCGCCCCATCCACCCATCCGAGGCTACCCAATCGGAGTCCAGGCCATCCCGAATCAGAGCGATTTTATCATGCAGATATTGCACAAAATCCTCAACTCTACCCTGCAAGGGCTTATCCCGTGCTCCCGCCTGCAGTAGAGAGTGGGTCATTCTAAACAGGGCAGCTGGGCGGTTCTCTGCAGATGCAATAAGAGCGGAAAAATAGTTAGATTTTGCCACTCTTATTGCCACTAGGTAGGTCTTGATATAAGACTTCACCAGTGTCCGGTCAGATTCGGTGCGACTGGCCCTCCAATCACTCTCTACGCGTCTTTTCCGGTGCTTCATCTCTCTCAGCTCCTCGGAGAACCAAGGAGCTAATTGAGATCGGCACTGGGTCAGAGGCCACAAAGGCACGACGCGGTCCAAAGCTCCGGCAGCCACCCTGTCCTAGGCGGCTACCAGTTCTTCAGACGAGTCATGAGCCAGAGCCTCTGGGAATGGCCCAAGCTCCGTCAGGAACCTATCCTGGTCCATCCAACCACCTGGTCAGTTCTGTCTCCCTGCGACGAAGGGAAGCGGCCCGAAAATCTATCCGAAAGAGCAAATGATCCGTCCATGACAAGGGATTAATGACTAACTCCCCTAAATCAAGATCATTCAGCCACTGACCAGAGGCAAAAATCAAGTCCAGTGTGTTTCCCCCGATGTGAGTGGGGTCATGAACTAACTGGGTCAGGTCCATGGCCATCATGGAAGCCATGAACTCCCGAGCTGCTTCTGACGTTTCACCGACGAATGGCAGGTTGAAATCCCCCATGACCATAAGTCTGGGGATCTCCACCGCCACCCCGGCTAGTATGTTGAGCAGCTCAGGCAGGGCTGCTGCCATATGGCAGGGAGCCAGATACGTGATCAGTAGGCCCATCTGCACCCCATGCCCCCACTTCACAAGGAGGGACTCACAACCAGCTACCTGAGGAACAGTGGCCTCCCTCGGATCCACACCTTCCTTAATAATCACTGCTACTCCCCCACCCCTCCCCTGAGCCCTCGGCTGATGAAATGCATGGAAACCTGGTGGGCACATCTCAATGAGGGGCACACCCCCTCCTGGCCCAACCAGGTTTTCATAATCCCCGCCAGGCACCCCCCTCCTGGATTAGATCATCAATGAAGGGGGATTTATTTACAGCAGACCTGACATTGCACAACATGCCCTGAGGCTCTGCGCAACTGGGGTTACAGGAAGCGCCATGGGGGCCGGAGTGCGCCATCACTTGCAAGTAGCGGGTGCATACCCCCCAAACATAATACGGCCCCCTGCACCCACCATATCTACCCCTCCCACCCACTGTGCTAATGGACAGGCCCTTCACCTCTTCCCCTGGCACCCTTTCTAAACCCTCTTCCCCCCTCCTCCCGCCATGATCCTCAGACTCACTCTGCCATTCTGAAACTCCATAGACCCCCCCCAGGTCCATTTTTATCCCCAAATGACAATGGGAATCCTAATGTCACCCAGGTATAGCCCTCTGACTCCAAACCAAACTCCAATCCTAAAGCTGGCCTTTTGAAATTTTTAGTGAGAAGACATAACGACTAAAGCCAACAGAATCCAAAGTGTTTGCTGCCAGTAACTGCACTCTTATGAATTCTTTCAGTATTTATAAGACTCATTCAGCATACAACTGTTCTGAAACAACTTTCAGAGTTACTTGAATGTCACAGAGTTTTCGTAGAGTAGAAGCCAATTGAAGAAAGCAACCAATATCTCAGACTTTCTACAATCAAGCTAAAGCCTTCTTTGGAGTACCATCTGTCTCTGTTGACCATCCATGGATGCACATAAGTCAGGGAGGAAAAAAGAAATGGCAACCACCAGTCCAAAGCCATTAACCTCGGGAAATACTTCATGGCCCAAATGGTGCTCTAAATCTGGGCCATAGCACTGCGCTGCTTTCCAAACATCATTAATGGCTTCTGCTGATCTGCTCCCTCTTTACATCTCACAATTTATTTCCAATATCTTGCAGCTGGCAAAAGTCTTGTCTCAAAATGTGCCTTAACGATTTAGCTTTTTCCTTCAGTTTCTGTGCACCTGATGGCTTGGATGTGTAATAGGATAGTAAAATCAGCCTGAGAAGTACCAAGTAGCAGCCCATCATGGTTGCCATTTTTATTATTAATCAATTTACTATTTAATCATCTTCTAAACATTTAGATATTATTATGCAGTGGGACTGCATTACTGACTATAAAGATTAATTAGAGTCTGCTATGCCTAACATGCAGGGGTGGGTTCTACTTACCTTAACTACCGGTTCACAACCGGAGAACGCGCGCAGAAGCTTCTGCACATGCGCAGATCATCAATTATGACATCCGGGAGGGTGGGCGGAGCCTCCCACCGTTTTTACTACCGGTTCACAAAAACCGGACAGAATCAGGAGCAATCCACCACTGCTAACATGCCATGAAGGACCACTATATGGTTCTTCAGATTTTCTTGAGCTTTAATTTAAATCTGCTCTTAAAATAGCAATAGCACTTAGACTTATATACGGCTTTAGAGTGCTTTACAGCCCACTGTAAGTGGTTTACAGAGTCAGCATATTGCCCCCAACAATCTGTGTCCTTATTTACTGACCTCGGAAGGCTAGAAGGCTAAGTCAATCTTGAGCCTAGTGAGATTCAAACTGCCAAACTGCAGGCAGTCGGCAGCCAGCAGAAGTAGCTGGCAGTACTGCATTCTAACCACAGCTCTTAATCACAGCAAAATGTGAGGAATTATGGAACTTGAAACTCAACAATACCTGAGAACTAGGGGTGAAATGCTCCCAGTTCAGACCGGATCACCTGATCCAGTAGCGATGGCGGCGGGTGATTCGGAGAACCGGTACCAAAAATCCCTGCGCCCCCTCTCCCCATGCCCAACTGAGCCGCATTATCATCAGAGGCTTTTTTTTTACTTTTAAAAGCACTTTTTCTACAACCTCTTCCAAAGAAAAAATGCTTTTAAAAGTAAAAAAAAAAAAAAAAAAGCCTCTGATGATCGCACAGCTCAGCTGGGATCATCAGAGGTTTTTCAAAGCATTTTTTTCTACAACCTCTTGGCTGAAGAGGTGGTAAAAAAAATTGCTTTGAAAAGTCTCTGGCAACTCCCAGCTGAGTTGCCTGATCGGCAGAGAGGTATTTTTTAAAATGCCTCTCTGACGATCCCAGCTGAGTTGCCTGATTGGCAGAGGCTTTTCAAAGCATTAGAAAAAATGCTTTGAAAAGTTAAAAAAAAAAAGTTGGCCACAACCACCCAGTCACATTAACACACTCCCCAACCAAGCCACACCCACAGAACCGGTAGTAACAAATTTTACATTTCACCCCTCCTGAGAACCACCTTACCAGTTTCTGATTTATAAATTCAGTCTACATGCTAAGCAAAAAAACTGTATTTCAAAGCTATCTAAAATCAAAGAGATCCTTACAAGCATGTTTAAAAATAAACACTACAATTTCCATCAACACCAGTATGACTTTTAAACATTTTTTTTAAGTGTTATCATTTTTACAAGATACATAGCTCAGGTTATTTCTTTACTCTTTTACTTTTGCTTATATATGCACTCAATTGTTAAATGGGGTTTGCATGGAACAAGTGCTGAATTATTAAACCTTTATTTCAGTTGAAATTAAACGAACAGTACAGCAGAAATACTGGCCCACGGTGGTCATTTTCAGATATTTTGGCCTAATCCTTGGTATTAATGTTTATTTTCATGTGGATAGGAGTCTGAATTAATAGTTTAATGTCTGGTCTTCCTGCACACTCTTGTGCAGAGAGCTGAATAATGTGTTGCCAAATGAAGGTATTTTGGGAGCTTGGGATCATAAAGTCAGAATTGGCGAAGATGTTCCAGGCTAATGCAGACCAGTTGTACGTGCCCAATTCCTCTTTAACTGGCTTGAATTCAGTGGGACCTCTGAGAAAAATCTTTCTCAGCAATGCCTTAAATACTCTAAACAAGTGACATGTAGTTCATATTCTATTATTCAAAAAATATCTCCCAACTTCAGTAATAATATATCTTACTGTCCAAGGATTTTTAATACTCTTGCTTCACATTTTACCTACACTTACCCTGAGTTTTTTTATTTTAATAACTAGCACTGTTCTACAAATAATATTAATTACTATCACTGTTTCCTTTTCCACTGCTAATCAGTAGTGGAGGATTTACAGTCCAGATACAAATACAAGAAATGCATTGTTTAAGTAACTAATTAAAATCATCCCACAAATTAATCTTTAAGAAAGGCTTACTGCTGCTGTGAGACGAGCAAGAATTTCTGCATTGCTTTCAGCTGTTTCTTCTATTCTTCTGTTATCCCTTTTGAAACAAAAAAGCAAATAAAAGCTCATAGTACATCTGAGGTGTAAGATTTGTCTGAATTCCCTGAAGGCACGGGAAAACAGAGAATTAGACTGCTATGACTAAGACATAATACTTAGGTTTGCCAATGTAGTATTTCTGCTATGCAAACTACACTGACTCTCATTTTCTTACAGGTACAATTCAAGGTTCTGGTTATCATCTTTTAAACCCAACACAGGGTCAGGTTATCTGCATGAATGCTTCTTCCTAAGGACATCTACCCATTCTATCAGATCAGATAGGTGGGCACACTCCTAATCCCTTCTCTTAAACATTACCATATTATGGGAACTAGGAAGTGTGCCTTTTTCATAGCAGCTCTGGCCCTCTGTAATAGCCTTCCTTTTGAAGTTTGGCAGGCCTTTACCCTCCAAGCCTTCCAAAAATCTCTGAAGTCCTAGCTTTTCCCATACATGCTGGGAAGAGATGTGGTGGATGAGAGGATTTTATGAGGAACGGTATGTTAAAAATTAGGCTTAGTCCTAGAAAGTTTTTTTTAATATTTATGGTTTTAATATATCTATATATTATATTATACTATGTTGTCATTGGTGTTTTAATTGCTGATTGGGAACCGCCCAGAGCTTGATATCAGATGGATATGTCAATATAAATGATTAATATATATTAATATAAATGATTAAAACGTTCCTAACACCACTACAACCAAATGCCTTTATTTTTATCGAATATGTTTATATTAAGAAAATATAATGTTATACATTTGTTATTACGTTTCCTGGAAAGACATAACTGAACAGCAACTTTAATTTAAGAATGGCACCCCAAGGAAATAAACTCTTCAGTTTAATTTCAAGGAAGAAGAATTAAAGTTATAAACCTCAATTATTAGCTTCTTGTGATCAACAGATGGAATCAAGAAAGCCACTGACTTTGCCTCCAGTGAGTACATGATATAAAATACAAGAAACCCAGCAGATTACTGTATCTGATGTTTTAATCTCAGTTTGTCCCATCAGTAAATTTCTTTTGAGATTTTTTTTAATCTCATGTTCCGCTGTCCTCTCTCTATTTGTCATTACTCGTTGATTATTTTAACAGTCCTGCTCTTTAATTTGTCACTATGTTAAAGTAACATGATGTGATAAAGCTCACATATTGTCCTAACTCATCAATTCTTTAATCAAGATTATTAAATAACCACAATAATACAGATTTATATTATGGTGATGGTAGTTGAGATCACAAGTCAAATTAAGCCAAAACTAAACAGCCTCAATTATGACATTAGTGCTATCTGTATACCTAATTATGTATTAGGTTTGATGTTTTTTTGCCCATCACTAACAAAACTAAATGAGACCAAGATAGTAACCTTTTAGTTTAACTAAAATTGCTTAAAAATGAGGAAAACTACAACATGCATGTTTGTTAGATACTGTGATATACGTGATTACGAAGATACATAAGTAGCACCAGGCTTTATAAAACATAGAAAGCAGAAAGTAAAAAGATAGGGTTTATTGCTATTCACAAGCAAATATCCTGTTCATTTATTATGTTAAGTGTTAAGTTTATACTTTGATTTCTATATAAATCGTAAGAAAAAAATACTCTTTTTAACATAATGGTTTAGATTTGTTTTTATAAACCTAAATATAATATATAGTCATTTTTACAATGGTACATATGTTATATTGGTATTTATATATAATATTTCACACTAGTGATTTAGGTTTTTGAAAAAAAATTACTTGCAATAGTTTTAAATTGTATTAAACTGTTTGAAAAGGTAATTCATAAGAAACTGACTCATAACATGCTGTAAAATTCAAAACATATAATGTATATGTGAAGCAAGTCAGTCAGTAACTAATAGAAATATACTTACAGCTTACACATATTCATGCTTGGAGAAGTAGCAGGCACCATCTTCAGTAGAAATTTCACACCATTTTTCCATCCTTTTTCTCCTTCATATTCACAGAATAGGTATGTGCATTCATCATATGAGAACTGGTAGAAAACATACCTGTCTAGAAAATATATCTGCTTATCCACTGTTTAAAGAAAAGGGGGGAAATGATTATATATATTTTTAAAGAAATGGTTCTTTCCTGATTATCACAAGTCAAATACATACATGCAACTTTAGTCTACAATGGGTCAAGTAGAAAGACCTGGCATTTTGTGTATAAACTTGAAAATTATACAGAATTAGGGGAATATTTCTATAGTGGAACCTCTTCCCCAAGAATTCTAGTACTGTAGACTAGATAGAAAGGTAGAAAACAAATATTCTGAAAATGGCATAAACCAAAGGGAAATAATACTTCCAAACCACTGCACGACAAATAACATGAGTGTGTTCACAACATGTTTTTCAACCACAGCAACCTCCAGCATTCAGAAGGAGACTTCTGGCTGTTGAAGTTCACATGTGTTTAAATGGCTAAGGCTCAGAAACCTACTGGTCTATGTAGTCAATTTGAAGAAGATGGCAAAGACCAATATACATATGCCAACCAATTATTTCTTCACAAATTTTTGTGTAGGTAGAAGACCAGTGCAGCTTTCATCAAACAGCATTTTACTACTTATCACACTATCAGTGAGTTATGCCTCTTTAACAATTTTTTATCATTTTCTGAAAAGCTCTTTCATGATAAACTCCTATAAAGACTGGATCTGTTCATTACAAGATGCTAACTAGAAATAACATTATTATAAAACATGTTTGTTGTCTGTTCAACAAACAAAGCCAGGTTAACTAAGAAACTATTCTCACAGCACACATCCAAATGAAATGGTTCCATTTTGTATTGTAGAACTTCTTCACTGAGCAGAAAAAATAAACTGCATGCATCAGGGGTGAAATGCTCCCAGTTCGGACAGGCTCGGGCGAATAGTTAGCGATGATGGCCGGTGGATCGGAGACCCGGTAGCAATGGCAGATGGAGGCTCCGCCCACCCACCCCATTCCCCGGAGTTGGGGAATGCACCATTCCCGGACTCCTACTACTCAACTTTCTCTCCCGCAGCTGGCTGTCAGAGAAGGCAAGCGCCCGAAAGGTAGTGGAGTCGCTCACTCTCCTTCTTGAATGAGCCACTCTGGTCCATGTGCCGGCTACGCAAGCACCCATTGTTTATTTAATTCAGCAGCAGGTTGGGTGTGCGCTTGCGCAGCTGGCGCGTGGACCAGAGCGGCTCATTCAAGAAGGAGAGTGAGCGACTCCACCACCTTTTGGGCACTTGCCTTTCCTGACAGCTAGCCGCGGGAAAAAGGTGAGCAGTAGGAGTCCGGGAATGGTGCAATCACCGACTCCGGGGAATGGGGCAGGTGGGCGGAGCCACGTGGCGAAGGGCGAGCAGGCAGCAGCTCTGCGGCAAGGCCGGAGTTGAGGAATGGTGCATTCTCCAACTCCTACTGCTCACCTTTCTCCCGCGGCTGGCTGTCAGGGAAGGCAAGCGCCTGAAAGGTACCAGAGTTCCTTCCTTCACTCTCCTTCTTGAATGAGCCACTCTGGTCCACGCGCTGGCTGCACAAGCGCACATCCAACCTGCCACTGAACTAAATAAACGATGTGTGCTTGCGCAGCCAGTGCGTGCTCATTCAAGAAGGAGACTCCAGGGCCTTTCGGGTGCTTGCCTTCCCTGACAGCCAGCTGTGGAAGAAAGGTGAGCAGTAGGAGTCCGGGGAATGGGGCGGGTGGGTGGAGCCGTGGGAGAAAGAAATTTAAAAAGTTTTCCTACCAGGTTCTGTGGGCGTGGCTTGGTAGAAGGGGGTCTGTGACTGAGTGGGCGTGGCTGTGAGTGACATTGAGTTGGCCACACCCACTCAGTCACAGGACACCCCACCACCAAGCCACGCCCACAGAACCGGTAGGGAAAAATTTTAGATTTCACCCCTGGCATGCATATTCTGAGCATACAAACTGGGGAAAATATGATTGTAACAAGCTGTTACTGAAAAGTAGCTCTACTTTAGCATGGCTTGAACAAAACAAAAAACTCATGCAACAAAGATGCTGATGGATGAGTCTGCATTAATTATATTTCTATCCAAGCCCTATGTTGTAAAAACTTCCCATGTTAGTGAAGATACCTTAAGTGTTTTTCAAGAGTCATGCTGAACTCATTCAATAAAGATTCAAAGCCTTACAGAGTACAGTAAGCACAGTACTCCATAAAAAGCAATGAAATGTTACATTAAGCAAGTCATACTGAGCTACATGAAGAAAAGATAATCATAGCAAGAACCAATGTAAAAAATGTTGTGGCCCACCAGCAGAGCTGGCAGCAGATTTGGACAGTGAGGAGGTTGGGGAGGAATGTGGGCTAGTCCTGGAGTCTGGGGAAAGCTCAGACGATGACTCTGAGTTGGAGGCAGAGAGAGGACTAAGGCCATCTGGTAGTTCTTTGCTGCCTCCAGAATTTCCGGAGTCTGACATCAGTGAGGCAGAAGAACAGTTTGAGCCTGTTTCCAGTGTGCGCATGCACAAAGCTGCCAGGAGACAGGAACAATTAAGGAAACAAGGTCGATTTGGGAATAAGGCTTGGAGATGATTGGCCCCTCCCATAAGACATAAAAGGGAAGCAAATGGGATGTGAACTTTTGCAGGAAGCAATTAGTTCATCTGGCCGATTCAAGATTTGAAACTTCTGTTTGTGACTCTGTGACATATTTGGCCTTGCCCAGCATCTGGAAATTAGTTCTTTGGCAGCATTCCACATGAGATAGGTGGGTGTTGATAATCTTCCTCTGAAAGACTGTTTATCAAGCCTTGCGGACTGTAAATGAAAGTAATTTACAGCCGTATGAATTAAAGAGGTTTGCCAGGACTAAGTTTGTGCTGTTTAATTTCTAGGGAAGCCTAGGTCAGAACAAAAAGATATAGAGGAGAGATGAACAAGAGGTTCAGTTATAAATAAAGAAGGTGGATGGAGAGGCCAGACTGAGCAATGGCTTAGATGTGGATGGGTTCATGATAAATATGGTAACACGTGAAAAAAGATGAATGCAGGTACATATCAAAGCTATATATTTATTAATGTGTGTGGACATGCCTACCACTTTTGAATACAAGAAGACAGCTGCCTTCCCCAAAGGGCTTTACTATCAAAAATATCATTAAAAATGATTGAAGAGAAGGAAGAGATAAATAATAGGAAAAGGAATGCATATTAAGTCAAAAAAAAATTTCAAATACCATAAACATACAGTGAAATTGCTAGCCAGATTTTAGAATTTAATGGAAATAATGTCCATAAAAAGATGATAAAAAAATCATCAGGGTGATATATATTATTACTTTCATGGGCATAAATATCTAGCAAACATATCATTGTAATTATTCAGAATGTAAAAGATACAAATGTATGATAAAGGGAGACTATTTTCAAATAATACCCCTCTTTTTTCTTAATTTCTTTTGTATATATTGTAAATCTAATGCTCCAATAAAGAGGAAAACATGACAAATCAAATGCTTTGCACAACAGGTTGGACTTGCTACTGTAAAACTGACCTGTAAACACAATTCCCATGTTTAGTAGTAGCTGCCAGATACCAGCTGCGGTAGATCTGCTATTAATGAAAGTACAGCACTTCAAAAGCCAGTCTACCAGTTCAGATCCAATGCAACTTTGCCTAACAAAACAAAGACCAAAGTTGTAATCATGAAGCATTTACAAGAAAATATGTTCAGTGCTCATGTCAGGTTTACATTTGAATAAACATACATTGTACTTTGATTCATATCATGATGAAATACACTTATCTAAACTGAAATCCAGCATATATTTAATGAATCCAAGCGACACAAATGATGAGCATGCTTTTATATCTAACTTTGCAGTTTAGTGTAATTGTGTACACTCCAAAGACTGGTTACATTACAACATCTGCCATGAAGTTTACATATTCAGAAGAAGTAGCTATCAAAACAGCCACCTGAACCTCTGTATGGCTGCTGTGAGTCATTTCTACTAGAATAGCTGTTGAATTAAAATCTATCTAGAAAATGCTGAGAGCCTTGTTGTGCTGAATTTTCTAGGAGCAAATCCCACTCTAAACTTTTTGCAGAGGCCTAATAGCTACAGCACTTCAGCTGTATCTATTGTTCTCCGTACAAAGACCCAGAAAGAGATGGCTGTTGAGATTAACTTAGTTCATATATGAACATCATAAATCCTTTGGCCTTAATTTTTCCTTTTGCTTGGTTTTCATAATTTATACAACCATCTAAGGGACCTTCGGGTATTCTAATCCAGTACTTTCTCATAGCTGGATAGTTAAGAGTGCCACAAGAAAAAAAATTGCCTAATTTGGGGATTTTCAAACTGTAGATCGGGGTGTCAACTCGATCACATCACAGGCCATATATATCATGATGTATCACAGTGTTTTTTTCTTTTGCTGAGCCGGAGTGAGTATGGCCTCCGCAAGCTGAATTTGGCCCATGGGCCACCAGTTTGATAGACCTGCTGTAGATCATGACTCAAAGCTTGAAGCAAAGTCTGATATAGCTTCAGCTCTGCCTCCAGAAGTCTCATGGATCATTCCCTCCTTCCTACATTGTCCACAATGTCTACTAGCCCAAATTCACATGGTTCATCAGATGTTGTGTGCTGTGAACTTGGAATCACTAAATAAGATTCCATTAGAATATCAGTTCCCTTCTGGTTATTTCTCATTGCCTTTTATGTTTGCAGTTATAGGGGGAAAATGTGAAGAAACAAGATTTCCACATGATCCCAGGCAGCAAATATGCTTGGCAACAGAATTGAAAGTGCTTGCCTCAAACAGGGACACCTGCTGCAAGGGAGGGTATATGTCACACATTGGACCAGTGGTGAACAATTTACCAAGTGATTGGTTTCCTTGATACAGCACTCAAATGAAAGATGAGATGAATCTACCTAGTGCAAACATGTTTTTGCTGATTGGTCACCTACTTATTTGATCAACTAAACTGGTTTGTTCTCTTTTCTATGCATACAGTATACACTGCACATACACACCACACACTAACTCACAATCAAACACTATGCTATACTAAGGCAACAAAATCCAGATAAAAATCACTAAGTAGTAGCAAGATATTAGACTTCTGAATCTCTTTCTAATAATTGCTCACACTTTCATAGCCCAGATCCAATTCTAATTCCGCTATTTAGCAACATTCAGTTTCAGTAATCAGGCAGATACGTTATGAAGAAACCTGCTAGTGTTTACTGTTGTCACAGAAACCTGGTTGGCTGCAATCCCAATTTATGTTTTTTTCTTCTGCTGCTGCATCTTACTATAAGAATTTCAAAGAAGGCCCTTAGTTAGCTGGTAAACCACTCAGCTTTGGAGAAGGCGAGTGGCATATCATTTTAAACATTTGAGTTGTTCCTAGGGTCTTGGAAAATAGTAATACCAACAAATATCCTTAAAAGAACAATTAAAGCACTATTTGTGAATGATTATTTGAGACCCAACAGGTGTGTACATTACTTGGAACACTCTCAGAACTTGTTCTCATTCTGCCTGGACAGGACAGCAGATAGAAAGTTCTGACAGGACTCTGCTTTTGCCTGTTCAATCCTCATGGCTTTGACACTCACATTTGAATCCAAAATGCAGGAATGCAGGAACTACCAAAATTAGTTTCTGCATTCCCCTATAGCCGTGATGGCGAACCTATGGCACGTGTGCTGGAAGTGGTATGCAGAGCCATCTCTCCGGGCATGCCAGCCATTGCCCACTGCTCTTTCAGGTTCCACTGCGCACATGTGCACTGACCAGTTGGTCTTTGCGTGCACGGGAGTGCTGGAAACTGGAAGAGCAGCTCCCTGACATGCATGCGTGCGCCAGGAAGCTGAGCTTCCAGTTTCAGGCACATGCATGCGTGCCAGTCAGCTGGTCTTCACATATGCATCTGCACCAGAAACCGGAAGACCAGGTGACCTGCATGCATGCACACACCGGAAACCAGAAGCTCAGCTTCCCAGCGCACATATGTGCACCAGGGAGCTGCTCTTCCAGTTTCTGGTGTTCCCATTTTAGCACTTGGCGCCGAAAAGGTTTGCCAACACTGCCCTATAGCTTGTCTATCTAACCTAAGACTTAAGGGAGTTCTGGCAAAGCTCCAACATTGGATGTACAAGCATCTTATGAAACACAAAACTGGAACATTGCCAGAATTTGTTCTCATGACCCAGCAAAAAGTCAGAATTTTCTACAGTCGATGAAATAAACTGCTAATGTTGATCCAATAAAAATGTATAGTCAAAATGAGACTGACCCTTTCAAAGATATTTCAAAATTATGCAAAACTGATCTGGCTTATCAGTCTCATTGAAAATATGTTTCTAAATCTATTGATGTATTATTTATAATAGATTATTGTAATCGTAGCACACTGCAACTTACTTCCTACAGCAGTTTTGGTGGCCAATACTAAAAAAATACCATAAAAGCTTAGATTGGGCCCTTGTGGACATGTCCTGCGATACCCGTGATGGCGAACTTATGGCACGTGTGCTACAGGTGGCATGCATAGCCATATCAGAGGGCATGCCAGCTCAGCTCTGGTTTGCATATGTGTACCGGCCAGCTGATTTTCAGGCCTTCTGGACCCAGCAGTACGGAAACAGGTTGTTTCCTGCCTCCGGAGGGTCGGGGTGGGGAGGCCTGTTTTTCTTTCTCACATGGCTCCAGATCCTCTCTATGTATCTGGGGAGGGTGAAAATAGCCTTCCCCACCCCCTCGGAAGCCCTCCAGAGGCCTGAAACAGCCCATTTCCCGACTCCCAATTGGACAGGAAGTGACCTTTTTTGCTTTCCCCAGCCTCCAGAGACTCCTAGAGGATCTCTGGAGGCTGGGGATATCAAAAAATGTCACTTCCTGTCCAACCAGGAATTGGAAAATGGGCTGTTTCAGGCCTCTGAAGAGTCTCCGAGGGGGTGGGAAAGGCTGTTTTCACCCTCCCCAGATGCATAGAGAGGATCTGGAGCCACCTGAGAAAGAAAAACAGGCCTACCAGGCCATCGTGTGCCAGGAGCAAGGGGGAGGGGGTTGCGCGCGCATGCGCAGGGTGGGGTACATAGAATTATGGGTGTGGGCACGCACACGGGTGAACCTCCCCCACCCCCACCCCCTTTCCTGACATGCGATGGCAAAAAGGTTAACTATCACCATGCTATACTTTATCTTCTATAACAATTCACGGGCTCAATTTATAACACCTTACCTAATAAACTATCCTGGAAATATTTCCCTTTTTTTTAATATGTGTAATTATTATCAGATCAATATGAAGTAATTTCTCTGAATGTGGCCAAATTCTGTTATGCTGTATGTAAAATTATGCAAACTTTAATGGCCCACTGTTAATCCACCACAAATGGCAACATATTATTCTGTTTTGTATTTACATAGCACCACAGGAATGCTTTGGATTAAGAAGTATCAACTTGGAAAGCGATCAGCCAAACCAAAAATGCATGGTGACCAATTCAGATCCAATGCAAGTGAATGAAGGAACAAGCACAAAATGATATTTAGTTAAAATAAAAAATACACTGTTACCTGCAAAGCCCTGTCAGAGACATTCTATCTTTTATCAGAGCAGAAGCTTGTAACAAAAAAAAATTTCTGAGAGCTCTTCCAGCACACAAGGCATCCTCTCCATAAATCTAAAGAAGATAAATTGGAAGGACAATAAATTTTGCAGTTTAGACAGTTATATATAGCATTACAACTAAATAAAAGTTGCAAGACACAGCAAACTAGTGCAACCAATGGCATTAACCTTTTAAAATACATTTTAGTTATCAGTAATAATTATATATTAAAATTTAATTTCACACAGCAATTATTGGCTCAAAAAAAGGAGCTGTTACTACTTTTGCATTTAAGTATAAAATAGCTCAAAATAATGAAGGAATGTGACTAGAGTTTCTATAATAATATAAATATAGAAGCAACATTAACAAATACCTTATTAGGAGGATTTTCCACATAAGGATTTGAAATTCTCCTAGATACAACCTGTAAATAAAAATAAAAAGTATAACAATAAGGAATAATTTAAAGATAAAGAAAAACATTTCTTACCAATCACTTGACACAAATATTTTGCCTATAAAATACTGAAGTTCTTTTTGTAGTACTTTTTAAAAGAAATCTTAATTCTTCCCTAAATTACAGAGACTTTTTGGGTTCCTTTAAACTGACAGATTTTTATCAACACTTTTAAAATTAAAAATTCATTTACTTTTATAAATAGCCCTTCATTATTACTTTATAATTACCTTAAATTATTAAGCATTACCTTAAAGTGGTAAATGCTTCTACTTATCAATTAATCAAATTTTAGCAACCTATTGTTTTAGATCTGCTTTCTTTGTAAGGTAAAAAAACACCATATTATTATTATTTTTCTTTCCCCTACCTGAGTTGTCTTCTGAAAGGGAGCTACCACTATTGCAAAAGTCTGCTTAATATAATGTCTTTGCTAATAGTATTTAATCACCATGTTGTTATAATGGCCACTGGGACCAGAACTTCTATTGTTAAGCAATGTAGTCCTAAAATGTGTTATCATGTGACTGCATAACTTAATGACAGCAATCCTGGCACTCCCTGTTAACATCATTAAAGTGAGGACTTCATATACCTGCAATGCAGGGGCCCCCTCATTTAATGACTTTGTAGCTTTGAATGGTCACTGCAGGTGTAGTCATAAACTGAGGACTACCTGTAATTTGGTTCCCTACTTGTATTTAGAATAAAGGAACATGAAAGGGGGAAAACAAGAGATCCACTTACAGTAAATCATAAAGAGAGAAGACTTTGTTCTTGTATATGTCAGTTTGTGTGAATGACTAGAACCTTCGGAAACATTGGTGTCAAATGTCTCAAAACTCATTATTTTCGAAAGAAAAAAACAGTTCCCAAATAAACTGAATGAGGAAGGTGATGGCATTCAAGTGGAAAAGTGCCACGTGGTATGAGATAAATACCAAGATGATTTTGGCAAAGTTCTATGGTGTTATAAATATCCTCTTTGTGATTGTCTGTGTATGATTATAAAGAGGAACCTCATGGCTTTGAGCCACCTTCTACTTATAGTATAAAGATAATGAGAAAACAATGTAAAAGCCGTCTAGATGACTTTGGACCACTGTCACAGGGATTGCTGTTGTGGGTAAAATAGGAGGGGAAACAATTATTAAGTATGTTCACAACTTTGAGTTACTTTCGAACTACCATACTATAATAAGGGCAGGATAAAAATCTAGTAAATAAAAAAATACATAAATAAAATCCAGATACAGAGAGGGCTCGCAACTTGGGTGTCCTCCTGGACTCACGGCTGTCTTTAGAAGAGCACTTGATGGCCGTGACCGGGAGGATCTTTCATCAGGTTCGCCTGATTCGCCAGTTGCGTCCCTTTCTGGATCGGGACTCCCTACACACAGTCACTCATGCCCTAGTTACCTTCCGCCTGGACTATTGTAACGCTCTCTACATGGGGCTCCCCTTGAGGAGCACCCGGAGGCTCCAACTGGTGCAGAATGCAGCCGCGCGGGTGTTATGGGAGGAACATGGCGCTCCCGTGTGACACCTCTCCCAGTGGTCTTCCGGGTGCACTTCAAGGTTTTGGTTACCACCTTTAGAGCGCTCCATGGCTTAGGACCTGGCTACTTACGGGACCACCTACTACCACAAACAGCCTCCCACCAGCCGGTACGCTCTCATAGAGAGGGGCTCCTCCAGGTGCCATCAGCCAAACAATGTCAACTGGCGGCCCCTAGGGGGAGGGCCTTCTCTGTGGGGGCACCTACTATCTGGAACGAGCTCCCCCCGGAGATACGGAGGATCCCGGATCTGCGCACTTTCCGCCGTGCTTTGAAGACACTCCTATTCCAGCAGGCCGGCCTGGCCTAATTTTTTCCCCTTCTTTTAAATTTTTAAACTGAAATTTTAATTCGTTTTAAATTATTGGGAGTTTTAAATTGTCTCGGGCAAAAATTATTTAATTGGGTTTTAATCATGTTTTAACTTTTGTATTTATGTGTTTTATTTTGTGCCTGTTCACCACCCTGAGTCCTTCGGGAGTAAGGCGGTATACAAATTTAATAAAATGAATGAAAAATGAAATGAGATACAGATAGTATCAGATAAATCCTCATTTAGCAACAGTTTGAAATCATGACAACACTGAAAAGGTAACATAAAGTTGCTTGCCTTTACAACTCTCTCAGTACCTATCCCTATAGTGCTTTGGTCAAGATTCTGGCACTTCACAGCCAATCTGCATTTACGGCATAATGTTCCACTGTCACATGATTGCCATTTGCATAGCTGTCTCCAACAAACAGTCAATGGAAAAGTTGGCAGTAAATTTTTCCAAGTCCCTACCATATGATGTCTTACTTAATGACTGCATTACTCAGTAAAGGTTCCAATGGAGGAGCCTTTATAGGGAAGGTTTATAGGGAAGACTACCTATAAAGTATATTTTTAAATTCAATATTGCTTTCTGATCCAAGACAGTATAGACCAGATACTATTAGGTGCTTTTTACAAAAGTGAGAATAGCTTCTTACTGTAGAGATAATCAATTATCTATTTTTCATTGATTTCAGTATGCTAAGGCAATACTATCTTAACCACCGTATTACTAAACCATAGGAGCTGGGTTCATGCATAGTATTAAACCATGAACAAACAAATATATGTTTAGCTATATATGAAGCTAGCTATTGTCCCTATAGTAACCAACTAGAATTTCTGGGAAGACCATAAATTGGAGCTTTTTTTATTTATCAAACTGACGTGAAAACACTAGTCTTCATTCTGTCATTTCCAACAACCAACCTTCAATGGCTTATTCTCTTTGAACACTGTATAGCCATTAGCAGAAAATAATTAATAGATCTGTCTAAAGAACAGTTTCTCTCTTTAGCACTCATAGTGAGTTAGCCTGGCCCTGTAACTGGATACTTATTTGATTAGAATAGTCTCCTGTGGATCATAGTTACTATTAAGACATAAACCATATTTGGCAACTAGTAGCTGGGTTTACACATTATGCTAGGGAGAAACCAAGCCAATTTTTATTTAATATGATGTATAAGTGAAATTGATGTATGTATCACTAAGCAAGTATGCCTGCAGTTCTGCACTAGAACTGCTTTATGCCAAAGAATTCAATAATTTGACCCAACTTAATGCAATGTTACAACTGCTATGGTTTAGATTGTCACAATATCCAAGTTGGTATTTCCCTTCACTTCCCAATGAACGACTTGGTCAGATTGGTACAAAAGCAGACAGACTATTTATGACAATATCTCTACCGCAGACCATGTGCAAATTCCAGGTGAAATATCCATTTCTGACCATTTTAAAGTATTCTTAGATTTATAGTTTATAGCTCTTAGACCAAGTATGTTGAGATAATAACATAGATAATACCTATCTATTACCTGAGCTTCTGAGGGAATGGCTATATGGAAATGTAATATAATCAATGAGTCAAAAGCCTCCCAGGGAAGGAATAAGTGGCAGCATATAATAACTGATCTTGCAGTAAATCCTACAGACAATAGTCACCAGCCAGAAAGAGAACACAGAAAGGAAAAGAAGGAAAAATCAATCACTTTCAAACAGTTTGGATTTATTGCTTCTTATGACACCAACAATTCTGCTGAATGAGAGCAGTACAGGTGATAAATGTTAAGGCCCAGCTTGTCAAGTATGGTCTACTGAGGACTTCCGGTTTCCTCGTCTTCGGCGGCGACGGTGCCTTTTTAAGCGCCGCCAGCCCCGCCACTCGTAGAGCCTCTTCTCGATTGCGAAGCGGCTTGAAACCTTCAAAATCTTTAGGATTTATGAAGAAGAGGCAGCAGGGTACAGGTTGAGCCCCTGCAACCCCCCCAGGGAATTGTTTCTGGGGAGGAAACAGGGCGGCTCCCTCTCAACATGCTGAGACTCCGGGCGGCGTGGGACGTCTCTGCTTCCGCAGAACAAGCCGGCTGCAGGAAACTTTTAAAGAGCGAGGAAATAACCCAAATAAACACTTGAAATCTACTTGAACCCTGAAATTTTGAACTGCAAGTATTAGCTCTTTGCTGATTTTTTATACTGAAGTGAAAGTTTCTGAATGAGTGAAAGTGACTGGAAAAAATATGGCGCTCAGCATTAGAGTAAATGTATCAGCGGGTGTGGATTGGTGAAGTCATCTTGCTTTGTTACAAAGTTAAAAAAAGTTGCTATAAAGTTGCTCCGGCTGTAACAGAAACAAGAAGAAAATCTCTCCCTTTTACTTGACTTTGCTGCATTATAGCTTTGCTTTGAATAAATCTGGGGGACCTTTTTAGAAGGCTTTGTGGAGGTGGCAGAAGAAGCGGAACCTCCCTTTTTAGAAAAGCTAGCCTACGTGGCAGGATGGCTTCAAAGAAGCAGGAAGGCAAAACAGGGGGGGATCCCCCACACGCAAACAGGACACGCAATCACAAGCCCAGAAAAAAGATTTTGATATGGGAGATTTAAAAGAATTCATTTCAAATATCCTGGATGACAAATTTCAAAAAGCTCAACAGGAAATAGATGATAAAATAAATAAAATAGATGATAAAATTCAAAAGTCTCAACAGGAAATTATGCAGGAAATGCAACAGAACCAAAAGAAGGTGACCAAAAAAATAACAGATGTGGCGTCTAGCCTGGCAGGATTTATTATGAAAGTTGAGTCAAAAGTGGATGAATTTAAATTAGAAGTTAATGCTAAGATGAAAAATAATGATCATAAATTTTTTGATGTTGATGACAAGATGCAGAGAGTTGAGAACGAGATTGTTATGATGCAATTCCGGGCAATGGAATTTGCTATACGGCTTCGAGGAATTAGAGAAGAGGAGAGACAAGATTTGAGACAGATCTGTGCTGAAGCCCTAGCTGTGATCTTAAAAATTGATCCTGATATGGTCTTTTGTAAAATAGACAAAATTTACAGAGTCAACTCTTGGGTGGCTAGACAAAGACAATTGCCTAGAGATGTGGTCATATATTTTACAGACAGAGCAATAAGAAATGATATCCTGCAAAAATCTTTTCTTACTTCTGTGCAAGTGAGCGGATCCAAGATTACAGTCTACAAGGAGCTTCCACCTAAGATGTTGAAATCCAGAAAAGATTTTGGCTTTCTTGTTAAAGAATTGCAGAATAATCAAATCCCATTTCGTTGGGACGCTCCAACTGGCATAATTTTGAGATATAAGGGAGAGAAACATCGTTTGAATACTGTGGAGAAGGCGGAGCAATTTTATACTCATATCTTTAAAGAAAGAACACCATCCCCACGTACATCTACAGTTTTGGAGACTAAAGAGAGTGATAAGAAGCAACTTCAAGAATCGCAACAACAATCTAAGCAGGAATCAGAGGAGTTGAAGGGCGCTGAAGGAGGTTTTCTGGATGAGCCTTTGCTGGAACCTTCTCCAATCTTGGAGCCGGCTTGGATGGCTGAAGTCAAGGACCAGCGTATAACCCGAGCAAAAGCCAAGCAACTTAAAGAAAAGTTACAGCAGGAAAGACAAGATGAAAAGGCTGGAGCCGTGGGGAATGCAGGACAGAAGATTTCGGATGAAATCCGAATGTTCTGCTCTTTGCTCCAGAAGGAGAATAATGATGATTAAATGTTTATCTTGGAATGTGAATGGGTTGAATGTAACACAAAAAAGGAAGAAAGTATTTGCATATTTAAAACAATATAACAATGATATAATTTGTTTACAAGAAACGCATATTACAGCTCAAGATCAAAACTATTTGAAAAATTCCAAACTAGGAACACATTTTATATCTTCAACTAACCAAAAAAAGAATGGTGTGGTTATTTACGTAAATAAAAAATTAACAGCCAAACTTATAGAAGCTGATCAAGATGGCAGGTTTGTAGCAATTGAATTACTTTCTGCTAATAATCAAATTCTTTTGATAGGAATTTATGCTCCTAACCAACAACAGGACTATTTTTATAAAATGTTACATACGAAAATACTTCAATGGGATTACAGATCTATCTTAATTATGGGAGATTGGAATGGAGTAATTGATTCTAAATTAGATAAAAAGACTTTGGCGAAGTCAAGGATTAGATTACCACAGACTTTTTTTGATATGAAAGAAGATCTGGAATTAAAAGATATTTGGAGAATACATAACCCAAAAGAACTGGATTATACTTTCTTCTCTGACAGACATAGATCTTTTTCCAGGATTGACTTCATCTTGCTGTCTGATGATTTACTTGTCAGGACAAAAAGAACAAAGATTCTGCCAAGAACTTTGACTGATCATAGCCCAGTGTGGATAGAAATTGAGACACACAAGACTGAGAGACGCTCTTGGAGATTAAATGAAAACTTATTCAGATATGAAAAAAATATAGTAGAACTTAAAAAGTATTTGAAAGAGTTTTTTGAAATGAATTTGAATAAAGGCACCCCAATGGAAATTGTGTGGGACGCAAGCAAAGCTTATATGAGAGGGGTGCTTATATATATGAACTCTAAACATAGGTTGATTCGACAAAAGAAAAGACTTGAATTGGAAGCAGAAATAAAGAACAAAGAACAGTTACTTATTAAAAACCCAACAGATGAAAGAATACTTGGTGTCATAAAACTTTTGAAAGACCAATTCCAAATGCTTATAGCGGAACAAGTTGCAACAAATTTACAATACGCGAAGCATAATACATTCTGCAACGCCAATAAACCGGGCAGGTGGTTGGCTTACACATTAAGGAAGAAACAGAGCATACGGACTATTGATAGTATTGATATTGGAGGGAAAGAAGTTTTTCAACAGAAATTAATAAAAGAAGCTTTTCTTGAATATTACACTAAACTATATGCCAGAGAGGAGGTGCAGAATGGACTTATAGAAAAATATTTAGACAACAAAAGAGTTACAAAAATCACTAAGCAACAAAAGGAAAGAATGAATTATCCTATAACAGAGGACGAGATAATAGTAGCAATAAAACAATTAAAAACAGCTAAAGCTCCTAGAACGGATGGTCTGACTGCAGTGTATTATAAAACTCTGCAGGCAGAAATGGTGAAACAACTTAGAGACTTATTTTGTAATATACAACAAGGTGGAAAAGTACCCCCATCATGGACTACAGCTTATATTTCTTTGATACCAAAAGAACAAGCAGGTCCCAAAAAACCAGAGAACTACAGACCAATATCTCTCTTGAATACGGATTATAAAATTTACGCAAAAGTATTAGCCAACAGATTGATGCCAGTAATTCAAAAGGTGATTCATGATGATCAAGCGGGATTTATTGAGGGTAGGCACATGAATGATAACGTAAGGCAAGTAATAGATTTATTGGAATATCTTGAGAAGAATAAACAGATCCCTGCAGTGCTGGTTTTTCTGGATGCTGAGAAGGCCTTTGATAAAGTGGACTGGAATTTTCTATTAAAGACTTTAAAAAGGATGGACTTTGGGGACCAATTTATTCAGGCGGTCTCAGCAATCTATCAAGAACAAAAGGCACAGATTATTATTAATGGAAGTTTGACAACAGAGTTTAAAATCGAAAAAGGAACAAGACAGGGATGTCCGTTGTCCCCACTGTTGTTTATTTTAACACTAGAAGTCTTGTTAAACACAATAAGGGACTCTAATACTTTGAAAGGTATAATGATAAGGCAAGAGGATTACAGAATAAAGGCATTTGCAGACGATCTGGTTGTTACCCTAACACAGCCAATGGAATCAATAATCCAGATGAAGGACATTATACAAGACTATGGTAAAGTTTCAGGTTTTAGATTGAACCAGAAAAAAACTAAGATGGTAGTTAAAAATATGACACAAGATCGTAAACTTGAGCTTGAAAGGAGGGCAGGTTTTGAGATTGTACCAAAGGTAAAATATCTAGGAGTTCAGGTTGCAGAATCAAATATGAAATTGTTTCAACATAATTATGAGGTGTTGTGGCGAGAGGTGCAAAAAGATATGGAGACTTGGAAAAAACTGCAGCTGTCTCTACTTGGAAGAATAGCAGCAGTTAAGATGAACATTTTGCCAAGATTTCTTTTTTTGTTTCAAATGATTCCGGTGTTCAAAAATGATAAACAACTAAAAGTATGGCAAACGGGTGTGAATAAGTTTGTCTGGAACGAGAAAAAACCAAGAGTAAAAATGAAAATCATGCAAGATGTTCCAGAAAGGGGAGGTCTTAAACTTCCAAACCTACAGTTATATTATGATGCAGCAGCTTTGACTTTACTAAGTGACTGGTTTGGAGGAAAAAAGACTGGAATACTAAACGCAGAAAGTTTTAATTTGGAATTTGGATGGCACGCTTACTTATTTTATGACAGTAAAGTGGATAAAGTATTCAAAAGCCATATACTTAGAGATTCTTTGTTGAGAGTTTGGAAGAAGCACCGAAACAATTGGGATTATAAAATACCGCTATGGCTGGATCTTGGTCATACTTTGTGGAATACAAATATAATGTCACTCGGGGGGTTTTTATACAAAGAGGTTCTTTTTACAGATGCGGGCAGATTGCAGCTGAAGACATTACAGACATTGTTGGCTGAAGGGATTAATCTAACTTGGTTACAATATAATCAATTGCAATTGAGATGGAAAGAGGACCAAAAAACTGGTATTATGATGTATGAGGAAGAATTAGTTAGACACATAAAAGAGAAAGGCCCAATGCATATCAAAAGACTTTATAATGTTTTGTTAGAAAGGGATTCAGAAACTGAACTAGTTAAAGACTGCATGATTAAGTGGGCACAAAATTTTGAGGAACCAGTGATGTTGGAAACATGGGAAAAAATTTGGGTTCAGAATGTTAAATTTACACAGTCGCAGAATCTGAGGGAAAATTTTTATAAAATGTTTTACAGATGGCATCTAGACCCCAAAAAATTGTCGTGTATGTACCCTAATGTGCAGCCTAAATGTTGGAGATGTGATTGTTTAGATGCTACATATTATCATGTTTGGTGGACCTGTAAGAAAGTTAAGGCTTTTTGGATAAAAATCTGGTGGGTCATGCAGAACGTTTTGAAGAAAAAAATTCAATTTTCTCCACAACTGTTTTTATTGGGTATAGTTAAGGGTTTTACATCGGGTGAAACAAAATTGATATTGTATATGATAACAGCAGCAAGATTGTTGATAGGTAAATATTGGAAAAATGAAGCGCTGCCTACGATTGAGGAATGGACTTTGAAGATGGCCAGTTTTGCAGAGATGGCGAAGATTTCAGCATATCTAAAAGATTGTTCACAAGAGACTTATGAATGGGAATGGAAGAAGTGGATAGATTATGTTCAGAACAAATATCAAACTAGGAAGTATCAAATAGCTTTTATTTGAAAATGTTATATTAAGATAGAAATTTTTTAAGGTTAAGGATGAAAATTTATTAGAAAATGTTATATTAAGATAGAAATATTTTTAAGGCAATTAGGATGAAAATCTATTTGAAAATGTTATATTAAGATAGAAATAGGTTAATGTAATGAAGATGAAAACTTGTAAGGGGGAGGGAGGGGTTCAAGTTTTATATATAAAGGAGGGTTTTTCCCTTTATTTGACATGAGTATACTGTGAGGAAGTCCGGGGGGAGGGGAGGGTTAGGGTGGGTTAGGGAGGTTGGGAAATTTGGGGTGGTTTGAGGGGGGGGGGAAAGGGATGAAAATGTAATTGTAAAACTTTTGCAATAAAAAAAAAAAGTATGGTCTACTGAAACACACTGGGCTGGATTCAAATGAAAAGATAAACCTAACTCAAACAAACCAATTATGGCACCATGCAGTATATAAATCCAGCTACTAACTAAAGCAGTTCCCAAATTTACATTCAAGAACTTTTCAACACTTGGAGATAACAAAAATTGAACATGTGATCTACCACCATTATACCTTCTAAAAAGTAGACAAAAAGTGGACAATGAAATCTATTCTATTAATCTTTGGAAATTAGAAAAATGTGATTTTGGGGGACAGAATGAGGATTTTTTGCTCCCAATTACTAAAAAAAAGTTTTAAAATTCACAGGATTATTCAAAATGCATCTTATTTGACTAAAACACCCAATACTCAAAAAAGGGATATCATCTAGAGAAGATGAGGATAGAAATAATTCCTCTTCATTCTCTTCAATATTTTATTTCAGGTTTCATTTCATAGTATTTTGATCAAGAAACTAAATAATTTTCAATAAAATGAGGACACATATTGTTGGGGGCAATATGCTATCATCATAAACCACTTAGAGAGGGCTATTAATATTAGAAATTAACGGCAATGAAGCAAGAGAGATCAAAAGAAATCTAGGTATGTTACTGATCTATGGTTTCTCCCTGCAGTATACTATCAAAGATTTTTCTTTAGATTAGATTAGATTAGATTAGATTAGATTAGATTAGATTAGGATAGGATAGGATAGGATAGGATAGGATAGGATAGGATAGGATAGGATAGGATAGAATAGAATAGGATAGGATAGAATAGAATAGGTTTATTGGCCAAGTGTGATGGGACACACAAGGAATTTTTCTTTGGTGCATATTATTATATGCTATAAACTAAAAAAAATGGAAATCTGGATAACTTTTCCATGTAGATTAGAAAATTAGTGTAGAAAAAAACTGTGTTAAATAAGCGGTCTGGAAACATGTGTTTATTGTTTCTTAATATGGTTCTGACATATTTTTAACAATGACATATTTTAATGACAATGAATTGCTATGTTTTGTTATTTAATACATGTTCAATTTTGCAGTCCACTTGTATTATAAGATCTACTTCCTCCAATCTTCCTAACAATTTAGAAAAAGGCTATTAGAAATAGATTAGCATCTCCACAAACTTACTGAGACATGGTTGATTAAATTATTATTATTATTACGTTAGCTCTAGAAATTTACTGTACAGAATGAAAATATTTTGGATAATAATTGGAAAGGGGACTAGAGAACAAATCACAAATAAAATCAACATGTGTCCTTTAATTTATTTAGGCTTATAGTTTATTGATGAAAATCTCAATCCAAATAACAGTAAGGGCTGAATGAAATCCCCAATGAACAACATTAAAACACTATTCTGTCTTGTTTTGAAGTGAAAGCTTGATGACTTCTGAAGTCTGGAGCTGTAGGTTTATTCATTTGATTTATCTCATTGTATGGGTGGTTTATTATCTGCAGATTAATTAACAGAGACCAAACATCCATAATCATATACCCACACGTATGTGCATAAAAAGGTAGACATGCTTTTGCATATACTTAGAATATTTAAAGGTTAGGACTGTACAAGTCAAGTGAAAAATTATTTGTGGCAGATCTTACTGGGTCATTCCAGTTGCAACTTGCAAGTCATTTCTTCTCAGCAGAACTCCTTCAGAACAATTGCTCAGCAGGTGAATAAAGAAATCACTCCATTTAAGGTTATGCAGTGCAATCAAGTGCCTCCCTCTCCCCCCCCTAAAATTGTGAAAGAACTGCATGATGAGAGAAGTCAGCATGATTTGCACCACCAGCTATTCACTTAGCAGATGAGATGAAGTCCTAGTTGTTAATAAGTTCCAGTCACAACAGAAGCAGTAGTGGGTTGCTCCCGGTTCTTCCTGGTTCAGTGAATTGATAGTGGCAGCAGCGGGAGGCTCTGTCCAACCGTCCAGACATCATCAAAAAGGATTTGCGCATGCGCAGAAGCGCCGCACACTTGTGCTACCGACAGCAAATCGGTAGCGCCGGATTTTGAAACCTACTACTGAACAGTAGGATAATAAATATTGCTACACTTCTCAAATGACCTCTATGGGACGAAGGAAAAACTTTAAGACAACATTATTTGTGGTTTTGTTATCTATTTGTTTTGCCTAGTGTGGATTTTTCTTGAATAATAATGATCACCTGTACTGATACTTTGTGCTACTCCCTTCAGATTCCTCTTCTGTTTGTTTCATGTTTAATACAATACTCATGCTATACCATTATATAACTCTGATCTTTCTAAGGGTTCACGATTAAGGATCTATTTTAATTTAATAAAACAAAACTAAGAGGATGCATATAAAAAGGAAGCACATAATGGTTGTCATTTTTCTACTATGCATAATATACAGTAACACAACCAACAGAATATTCAGCACTGGTGAATATCTCTGAAGCCCATAAACAAGACAGAAAGAAATGGACCTCTCCTATTTCCCCCCTAGAAAACAGCATTGAGAGATGTTGATTGATTACATCCCATTCAGTTGGTACTGACTGTTAGGACCCACACAGACAGACCTTCTTCTCCATGATGTTTTGTGCTCAATCTGTCCCTCAAAGTTTTCAACGCTGCATCCATTGCTGCTGTGAATCAAGTCCATTTACATTAGTGCAGATCGTCTTCTCTTTCCTTTCACCTTTCTCAGCATTATAGACTTCTCAAGGTAGCTAGTGGTTCACATGATGTGTCAAAAATATAATTTGAACCTTCTCATTTGTGCCTTGAATGAGAACTCTGGATTGATTTGTTAGATGATCCTTTGTTATCTTGCATTCTCATGAGCTTTGTGCAACACCAAAATTCAAAAGAATTAATACACTTTAGCCTGCTTCATCAATGTCCAATTTACATTTCTATAGAGTGTCACAAGAAAACAATTGCCTGTATGATTAAGATGTCTGTAGATATATACACATTCTGGCATCTGAATGTCTTTTCCAAGGCCTTTATGAGTACTGTACCAAGTGCATTTCTTACTGCTGGTCCCTTTTATTGTTGATAGTCAATCCCAAAAAGGAGGAGCTATTTACCACTTCAATATCTTCACTGTCCATTCAAAGGTTCATTTCTGCACTTTTGTCATTAGCCTTTTTTATATTTAATTTTAGTTATTTTTTACTGTGCTCTTTAACTTTCATTACTAAAAGCAGGTTATTTGCAGCTATAAACATCATCATCATAATGGAGGTTACTGATGCTTCCCCTTCCAATTATAAAATTTACTTTTTACTTCCAATCCAGCATCACTCTGAATATATTCAGCAGATAGACTAAATAAATAAAACAGTTTACAGTTTTGCCTGTGTTTTGATTATCCAGATTGTGGCTTCCTGCCTGTGTATAGATTTTGCATAAGGACAATGAGATGTTCTGGAATTCCCATTTTCCACAGCTTGATGCAGTTAACACAAACCTTTCAATAATCAATGAAATATCAATGTCTCTTGCTCTACAACTTTTTCTATAGCCATCTTGAATATTTAATAGCTCTCCTACCATGTAGATCTCTAATCCAAGTTGGATGATCCTAAGAATTATTTTGCTAGCATGTGCAAATAACTATGTTAGGTATGGTTGAAACACACTGTTAGCTCCTCATTTTTAGTATCGGTATGTAGACTCATAAAATATCATAGTTTAGCCAAAACTTTACTGATTTTTCTTCATTTGTTTGCCATATTTCTATAGATACTCCATTAATTCCTACAGCTTTCCAATTTGGTAATGACTAGAGTGCTAGTCTAAATTCAACTTATATTACAAGAAGTTCTTGTAAGTAAGGAATCATCTTTTTCAAAATAGGATGTTGACAGCTCTACTCTTCTACTGTTCCACTGTACAGTTTCATTATACTCCTGAAACTTATATATAGCTTTCATGAATATAATTTTTCTCTGTATAATACAATGGTTTAAGTTTATACAAAATAAATTCAATTTATTCTTTTGCAGATTACTGGTTGCATTGGAGCACGGGTGTCAAACTCGATTTCATTAAGGGCCGCATCACAGTTTTGTTTGACCTCAGAGGGGCAAGGGGCCATGGCTAGGGTGGGCGTGGCCAGCTTGACATCATTCATGTTGTGGGCACCTGTGGGGGCCCAAGCACTCTGCCAGTGAAAACATCTCCTGAGCTCCATTTTCAGCTGTGATGGCCTCCTGCAACCCTCTGCAGTGAAACAGAGGGCAGAGGCACCACGGGCTGGTCCTTCACTGTTTCCAGGGCAGCCCTGTGGGCCAGATCTAACCAGATCCTGCCCACGGGCCTTGAGTTTGACACCCCTGCATTAGAAGCTTGAATCCCAATTAGTGTCCTGCCAATTGCAGAACTAGAATAAGAAAAAGAATACATTCCTGTTAAAACTTTCCAGGACTGTTCCTTGATCAGAACAAAATAGAAATAGGGAAAATAGATATGATCCTACAGGCTATGTGGTAGATCATGGCTACCTATGTATATTTTAGATTTATTAATAATACTTCAAGCCAAATGTAGTCAACAGCAGAATCTTACAATTATATCCAGATTCTGAAGGAAAGATCAAGGCACAAGTTTCCTCACATTTTTTCCACTGAAAGAAAAAGTTGTTCTGGGAATAAATCTATCTCCTGGAGTACTTTCTGATATTCATTGCTGCAGTGCAATAATGAATATCAGAAAACCACCTTTCCCACCAATCTGATAAGACTCTTTCCATATATTCATGTATGGCATAATTTTAGAGATAATGAAAACTGTAGTATTCTTTTCCCCACTGTCTATGCTTATTGGATGATGGAATGTCCAGAAATTACAAAATAACTATGCTTATAACTCTTTATTGTGTGGGAGGGCAATCACATAGTGTTCATGTGAGCAAATAATATTCAAAGAAAAAATGTACCTTATATCACAGTGCAATTAAATAACTTTTATGTATATACTGTAGAAACATATAGGCTTGTAAGAGAACTTGATACTAGTTAAGTAATGTCAAATAAATCAGCAAGCACAAATCTCAGAATAATTTGTGGTCTAAATCCCACAATTAAACTAAACTAAACTAAACTAAACTAATTTAACCTGTTGGGAGTTTCAATCCAAATAAATGGTGATGAAGAGATACTGCCAACCCCAAAAGTAACAAATCAATTTCTTAAACGCTATTAAAAAAATAAGACAAGCATTTTTGCTACATAAAAGCAATGTTTCTTGTGTCAACTAAAAAGCAACCCCACATAAGGGAATTGGTTATAAGCTTATTTCCAGTGAGAATATTCCTTCTCTTCTAAAAGAGAGAGAAATTTTTGATGGAAATGTCTTCCTCAGAAAGAGAGGCACATAAAGGCAAATCAAGATTGTATTTTGTCTAGAACTGGCTTCCAAACTTTCATACAAAGCTGTATTTTTAATAACAAGCCCTTTACAGCCTGCCATGAATTAATCCATAATGGTTTGGAAATAAATTAATTGCAGCATAAAACACTGGGAATTATATTGATAAATCTGTTATAATACAGGAATAATCCAAAAACATTCTTCATGAAGTATGTTTAATTCTTTCATAGTAAGAATCATAACAGGTCTAAAGTTCAAACAATATTCACATTTTTCAATCCAGTTTTAAAGATAAAACAGGAAGATTTCTAAAATCTGCATATGAAATGTATACAGGTAGTCCTTGACTTATTGAGCCCAAAATTTCTGTTCTTAAGTGTGACATTTGTTAAGTGAGTTTTATTCCATTCTATGACTTTTCTTGCCTCAGTTTTTGAGTGAATTACTGCAGTCAATAAGTTTGGAACCTAGTTGTTAAGTGAATCAGGCTTCCACATTGACTTTGCTTGTCAGAGGGTTGCAAAAGATGATCACATGACCTTGGGACACAGCAATGGTCATAAATATGAATCAACTGCCAAGCATCTCAATTTTGATTATGTGATCATGGGGATGCTGCAAAGGTCATAACTGTGAAAAACACTCATAATACTCTTTTTTCAGCAATAATCTGCCCTATACACCAATAATCTGCCCTATGCACTCTGATGATTAAAAATGTAAATGATCTGGAAGTTCTAATGAAGTTAGTTTAAAAAATCCAGTGAACAACGTGACTAAGATTAAAGTGCCAGTGGCACAGCAATAAGCCATTGTATTGTCAATGAAATCATTAAAGTTGATGGATTAATTCTGTGTTTTAGAATCAACTATAAATAAACCAGCCAAGTCAAGAAATACACTGCAGGATAATCATGAAGGCCTTGGAAAGACATTCAGAAACCAGAGTATGTCTGTATCTGCAAAGATTAAAATTAAGACATGGGATTCCCTGTTACTTTCTATAAAAATGGGGGGGGGGAATTGAATTTTTGAAGAAGCAGAATATGTCTGTATTAATATTTTTGAATCCTGGTGATGGAGAAAACTCCCAATAATTGGATAGCTAAGAAGACAAACAGATTGTGTAACAAATCAGTAAGAGTTCTCACAAATGTTTGACATGTATTATACAAAGGTCTAGCTGTCAAGAAATGTGTAACAGTGGAAAAGATGAAAAAAAAATAGAAGACACCTGCAGCAGGGTGGACTTCATTACAGCAGCAATTGAAACATTGCTGGAAGACTCGATGGGTCAAGTTGGGAAAAGATTTGATTTGATTTGATTTGATTTGATTTGATAATTTAATTTAATTTAATTTAATTTAATTTAATTTAATTTAATTTAATTTAATTTAATTTAATTTAATTTAATTTTTTATTTATTTAATTTTTTAATTTAATTTAATTTATCACATTTCTATGCTGCCCAACTCCCGAGGGACTCTGGGTGGCTTACAGCAAAAATAATGCAAATATAGAAAAATTGTTAAAAAACATTTTTAAAACATTTTAAAACATTAAAAGCCCATGCACACCATTCATGGCCAGATCTCGCAAGATTGCAACAGTGAGATCAACGGCCTCAGGCCTGCTGGAGAAGCCAGGTTTCACCGCTTTCAGGAAGGCCAATAGGGTGGGAGTAGTCAGGATCTCAGGAGGTAACTGGTTCCAGAGAGCTGGGGCAGCCACAGAGAAGTCTCTGCCCCGTGGGCCCGCCAGCCTGCATTGTTTAGCTGATGGGACCCGGAGGAGACCAACTTTGTGGGATCTTACCGGTTGCTGGGAGGTATGCGGTAGAAGGCGGTTTCGAAGATAGCCTGGCCCTGAGCCATGTAGGGCTTTAAAGGTAATAACCAACACCTTGAATTGTGCCCGGAGACCAATAGGGAGCCAGTGCAGCTCATGGAGAATTGGTGTAATGTGGGTGTATCTAGGTGCACCCACAACAGCTCGTGCAGCTGCATTCTGGACGAACTGTAGTCTCCAAACACTCTTCAAGGGTAGCCCCATATAGAGCATATTGCAATAGTCTAACCGTGAGGTGACAAGGGCGTGAGTGACTATGAGGAGAGCCTCCTGATCCAAGTAGGGTCACAATTGGTGCACCAGGCGAACCTGTGCAAAGATCCCCCTAGCTACAGCTGCCAGATGTTGCTCTAATCTTAGTTGTGAGTCTAGGAGGACACCCAAATTGCGAGCCCGTTCTGAGGGGGACAATTTTTCCCTCCCAGAACCAAGGATGGACAGCCGACATAGTCTTTAGGAGGCAATACCCACAGCCACTCGGTCTTGTCTGGGTTAAGTCTGAGCCTATTGACTCCCATCTAGACCCTCACAGCCTCCAGGCACTGGCACATCACATCCACTGCTTCACTGAACTGACACGGGGTGGAGATATACAGCTGGGTATCATCAGCATATTGCTGTTACCCCACCCTGTATCATCGAATGATCTCACCCAGCGGTTTCATGAAGATGTTAAATAGGAGGGGAGAGAGGACCAAGCCCTGAGGCACCCCTCAAATGAGGTGTCTAGGGGTCGACTTCTGTCCTCCTGCCAACACCGACTGTGACCGACCAGAGAGATAGGAGGAGAACTACTGTAACACGGTGCCTTCCACTCCCACCTCTCTTAGTCGTCCTAGGATACCATGGTCAATGGTATTGAAAGCTGCCGAGGGGTCAAGTAGCACCAAGATAGAGGAATGACCCCCATCTCGGGCTCACCAGAGATCATCCATCAGCGTGACCAAAGCAGTTTCCGTGCTGTAGCCAGGCCTGAAGCCAGACTGAAAAGGGTCTAGATAATCTGTTTCCTTCAGGATCTGAAGTGCCATCACTTTCTCTACAACCTTTACCACAAAGAGTAGGTTGGAGACTAGGCGAAAGTACGTTAATTCTGCTGGATCCAGGGAAGGCTTCTTGAGGAGGGGCCTTATAACCGCTTCCTTTAGTGGTTGTGGGAAGGACCCCTCCCTCAAGGATGCATTAACTAAAGCCTGGAGCCAGCCTCATGTCACCTCCCTGCTGGCCGAAACCAGCCAGGAGGGGCACAGGTCCAACAAACAAGTGGAGGAACTCATCGCTTCTACAGCCTTGTCCACTTCCTCAGGAGTCACAGGCTCAAATTCATCCCACACAATAGGACTAAGATCTGCCCCCGTCATCTCGGTCAGAATTGCCCAGAGTCCAGGTCCATTCGAATCTGAGCGACTTTATCCGACAGAAACTGCACAAACTCCTCAGCTCTACCCTGCAAGGGCTCCTCCACTCCCCCTACATTAAGGAGGGAATAAGTCACCCTAAATAGGGCAGCTGGGCGCGAATCAGCGGATGCAATAAGTGCAGAAAAATGCAAACATTTTGCCGCCCATATCGCCACTAAATAAGTCCTAATAAAGGCTCTTAAGAGTGTTCGGTCAGATTCGGAGTTACTGGTCCTCCAGCATCGTTCTAGATGTCTCTTCTGGCGCTTCATCTCCTGGAGCTCCTCGGTAAACCAGGGAGCTTTCCTGGATCCACTGCATAGAGAGGTCGCAAAGACACAATCCAGTCCAGTGCCCCAGATGCCGCCCTATTCCAGGCAGGCACCAGGGACTCAGCCGGACTGTGGACAAGGGAGTCAGCTATCTCCCCAAGCTCCTTCTGGAACCCTATGATCATCCTACGAAAGGACTATCTATATCACAGGCATCAAACTCGCCATGTCATGTTGCCATTATGTGATGTTTCGTGATGTTTTTCTCATTCGCTGAGTTGGGGTGGGCGTAACCTGCATGTAACGCATCCAGTCCACAGGCTACCAGTTTGACACTGCTGGTCTATATGGTCAGTTGATAACAATTGGATGACATATAATCATTTATTTCTAAAAATTGATTATCTCCCCCTTTAAATTGACAATAGAGGGATGTGGTGGCTCAGTGGCTAAGATGCTGAGCTTGTCGATCAAACGGTCAGTTGTTCAGTGATTTGAATTCCTAGTGCCGCATAACAGGATGAGCTCCCATTACTTGTCCCAGCTTCTGCCAACCTAGCACTTCGAAGGCACGTAAAAAATGCAAGTAGAAAAATAGTGACCACCTTTGGTGGGAAAGTAACAGCATTCTGTGCGCCTTTGCCATTTAGTCATGCCGGCCACATGACCACCGAGATGTCTTTGGATAGTGCTGGCTCTTTGGCTTTGAAACGGAGATGAGCACCACCCCCTAAAGTCGGGAATGACTAGCACATATGTGTGAGGGAAACTTTTACCTTTACCTTAAATTGACAAATGCTTGCTTTCTTAGATTCCAATGTGGGTTAGGTAATTACTGTTTTCTTTTTAAAAAAACAACTATCAAGTCCTCAGGCTATTGCAAACAGAATAGCATGTTCATGGATGCATGGATTTGACTTCTTAGCAACTTGGTATTAAAATGAAGGATTTCTCAATCTAGATAGAAAAGTTTTTCTTCGATTCTTAGTTTAATTAGAAATGCCTATGAAAACTGCTGACAGAAAACATCATATTAGGAGACATCCTCCATTTATCTTATAGGAGAATCCTCTTATAATGCACAGTGCAACACGTGCCTGCTTCATCTAGGAGGGAAAGGCAAGTTGTGGCTCCAGAGATCTGACTCAACCCTAATCTCTAGTCAGTGAGAGATGATAGTTGTTTTTATCCACAAACATCATCACAGCTACATCACAGCTAGAAACAAATTTTATTTAAAAATTATGATGAAGTATTAATATTGCTTAATCAATAGTGTTTTTCTATACTATTCATTCAGAAATAATTTTGACTAAATTCAATATTTACTCCCAGGTGAGCAAATATTAGATTATAACCAAAAATTAATATATCAATTACTTTTACTGTAGCACTGAGGCATTGATATTTCTTCAGAAAAGTAAGTACAAGTAGTCCTCAATTTACAACAGTTTAGTGACTGTTCAACATTACAACAGCACTGGAAAATAGTGCCTTATGACCATTTTTCACACTAATGACTATTGCAGCATCCCCATGGTCATGTGATTAAAATTCAGACACTTAGCAACTGACTCCTATTTATGACGGCTGCAGTGTTGTCCCCTGCTGTCCTGTGACCATCTTTTGCAATCATTAGACAAGCAAAGTCAATGGGAAATCCAGATTCACTTAACAACTGCAATGATTCATTTAACTGTGGCAAAAAAAGGTCATAAAATTGGGCAAACCTCACTTAACAATTGTCTCACTTAGCAACACATTTTGGACTCAAATGTGGTAGTAAGCCTAGGACTACTACCGGTATGTACGGTATACGCAAATTATGGAGCAAAATACAAAACTAGTAATTAATAGCTTCAGGCTATTCTGTGTACTACTGATATTGACTTTACCAACCAGTTACAATTCCTAATTCTAGGCATGTTGCCCACATCCATGATTAATCCATGCATATTCTGTTCTCAGAATATTTGCATTAACGCTTTTTCAAGCTGGCCAACTCACATTTAATTTGTATTCCTTGATAGCATATGAGAGGCCTGGGTTTGATTAGGAAGACTAACCATTGCAATGGGTAGCCTTAGCAATTATATATAAGGTTAAACGGTAAATCAGTTAAAGATATCAATATATTGACTGATGTAACTCACAGATTAAGTGGTTTATTTTAGTGTAGATAATTATAGTAAATATTCCACTGAATCAAGAAATTGACTAGACATGCAAAACTATATAGCCAGCTAAAACTTGGTACCTTGATAAATTGATTAAACTCCAAGGCTGTTTCAACACTCTCCCAGCCCACTCTGCAAGGCCATTCTTTTTTTTAAAAAAATTACATTGTTGGATACAATCTATGTTTACTTAGGATACAATTTCATTGAATTCGGTGGTGCATAACCCACAGCTGCACATCTAGAGGCTCTTGAGTGAACTGTTATTCCCGAAGAACTGCATTATCTCCTCACATCTGCTCTGCAACATGGCCTCCATTCCAGCTGCGGATGCCTAATTTCAGCGAACTGAGGTCAATAGCCCCCTACCCACCCTCCCCAAAACAGTAGAGATTACATGGTCTTTGCAAATCTCACACAGATTAAAGACAGGTTTCCCTTATGACACAGGCAGATTAAAGGCTGGAGTTTAAGAGAATACGACTCTCTTACTGAATACCACTACTGTCCCTTCCTAGCGCCAATTGTTTTATTTTCGTGGTAATTATGCACGAATAACGGTATCAATTTCGTGTCGGGGGTCTTTAACTTTAAAAATAAGCAAAGTGCAAAATACTCCACAGCACTCACGCGCGCGCGCGCGCGCACACACAGGTTTCTTCCTTGGGTACCAAGTCACCCACTGGCTTGCTGAGGCCAAGCCCCGTAACAGAGACGAATAAATTCTTGGAAGCACGCGGCCCCCGGCGTCGTTCACTCACCCGGCCTCCGCCATCTGAGCGTTTTCTCCGCAGCGTGAGTCCACTCCGGAGCAGCGTCGGTAGTTCCCTCAGCTTCTGCCGCAACTGCACTTGCTGCTCCTGGCCTCTGGTGTCTGTGGCGTTACGGTCATGGAGCAGCGAGTCGGCCCTGTCACACGCAGGTTGCATCTTAACGGAGCTCCCAGCCATGCATGCTACTTGCCGGAGAAGCCTCCTCCCCCGCTGCTCAGCACTTGTCCCCGGGCATGCACGACGCACACCTTTCTCTTGTTATGCAAAACACGAGTTTCAGGCAAATGAATTGGCGTAGCAGCAGTGGCGTCCTCCTCCTCCTTCTCCTCCTCCTCACGGGAATTGGGAAGGAAAAGAGAAAGAACCCCGCATACACCCTGCTCTCCACCTGCACGAAAATCAAATTGTGCGAAAAGGTCGATTTCCTAACCAAAGTACTCAGGATAAGGCGTTTACTGCTCAGGTGCAGATAATGCGCCAGGAACCTAATCTTTCTTATGGCTTCCACCTTTCCCTACTCTCGTGGCCCCTCCCCTTTTGACGCTGTTTTTCCTCAACTGCTACGACGGGAACAAACAAAAGTCAAAGGAAGGGGCTCGGAAGGAGCAGTGGTGTGCTGAATGTCGTACGTTGTGACTTCTTGGTGTGCTACTCTTCAGAATACACGTCTTCTCAGGAGAATTGCAAATAGTATTAACAGTCAATAAAACCATAGCAGTAAAGGGATAAAAGTTACAAGGAGTGAAACAACTCACTAATACAACTAAGTATTTATTAAATGAGCCACAATTATGAAGGTTATTATATTGGCTGTTTGGATAACATCTAGATGATTGTAAAGAAATGAAAGCTAGAATACTGGGATAAACAAAGCATTAAGTACATCAGTAACTAAAATAGTTTAGCTTGGAATTCAGATGTGATGCGTAAACTTTAAAAGCCAGATTGAGTATACGAATTGTGGATCATTAGGTCTATGCAGGCACATCTGAAGATGCATTGGAGCAAATAAAGCACTTCTCCAAACTGTTAAGGAAGGAAGGGTTCCTTTTTTGCAAGCTTCTAGTCTTCAGAAGCTGTTTCTGCTTATCAGTGCATGTGTAGACACAGTTGCATAGATAGCAAAGATGTGCTTGCAGAAATAGCCAAAAACAATTTTCAAAGCAACTGTAGCAGTCTTGCAAAAGTGACTAATATTCTACAAAGTATACTTTTATAGTTAGTTGACAAAGAATCAAAAGCTACTGAAAGACTCAACATGTACATGTATTAGGCCAAGACACACAGCTGTTACCGTGACTTGCAAAATATGATACAATAATTGAACACTATGCTGAAGCCAAACAAATAACATTGTGTGTTGTATGAACTCAATGACTAGTTAAATGATACACTGTTTAATGAGAAGGCCCTGGTTTCCATTTTATATATCCCTATTCCTCTTTTATAACTGATCTGCAATTTTCCTAAGTATTCCAATCAGGTATAGAATTTGGTAGGCAATATTTGCATGAAACTGCTTCCAAGGAAGATACTGATGTAGACGCTTTGAATTATTTGGGACCTTCAGATAACTCAAGCCACGTGTGAAAGAAAATCCTTTCTAGGCTGTAAATATGTTTAATAATACAAAACCTCAAAAATTCCACCAAAGTACTAATTTTCTCACCTTGTAGCCCAATCTGATGTTGTTCATTACAGTTCTATATTCTACAATAATTTTCATTTGGCTTTTTCTTTACTTGTTTGTTTAGATAGTTAAATTCCTTGCAAGTTATACATTCAATTATACAACAATTCATACAAAATATAGTATATTGAATCTCTATTATGGTGCAGACTTAAAGACTTGTACAGTCCTATATTTATTTACCTGAGAATACCTCTGAATTTGAAGAGTTTATTTCTGAAAAGACAGAAGGCAAGGTGATAGCAAAGTAAAATAATAAAAATAAAAGTTTAGCTTCTGAATCATTGTCTGATTTTAAATAGAGGGTGGTATGAGAGCTCATTCTAAAAAGCTCATTTTCTCTTATCCCCACTGATATTTCATGTTACTTTTACTTTGGGTCTTCCTGATGTTATTTAGTCAGGAAGCCAGAGATACTTTTTCTCATTTCCTCTAGCCTTCTAGAAACTTTTGCATGTGCTTTGAAATCCAACATTCTTATATTATCATTCTTAAGATATTACTTGGAATTATTTATTTCTTGTTTTCCTTTTACTCCTTTTTCATTTTAGCTGCTCTTGAATCAAGAAAATACTATTTAAAAGGTGAGAAAGGGGGAAAAACACAAAATCCCTTAAATTAGGCAAAGATATTTTTCAGTCATTTTAGTCCTTAGAGACTGATTGTGTATTGAATCCATTCCTAGTGTTAATGGTATCAAATAACATCTAGCACTTACAGTCAAAATTAAGCATAATGAGTGATGCAAAAGGACTTTGAATTACTAATTAATGTGGCATTATTATTAGAAGGTGCCCAAAATGCTACCAGGGAAGAGCAGAGAGCTAGTACTAGTAGCGCCAGACAGCGACTGGGCCAAAGCCAAAAGGATGCTCAGCTGTGGATGCATCTGGTGGTGAAAGGAAAATCCAATGCTGTAAAGATTTTTTCTCCATAGGAACCTGGAATGTAAGATCCATGAATCAAGGCAAGCTGGACGTGGTCAAACAAGAGATGACAAGACTGAATATCAACATCTTAGGGATCAGCGAACTAAAATGGACAGGAATGGGTGAATTTAATTCAAATGCCCATCAGGTATACTACTGCGGGCAAGAATCCCTCAGAAGAAATGGAATAGCCCTCATAGTCAATAAAAAAGTAGAAAAAGCAAAACTGGGATACAATCCCCAAAATGACAGAATGATCTCAGTTCGAATCCAAGGCAAACAATTCAATATCACAGTAATCCAAGTCTATGCCCCAACCACTAGTGCTGAAGGGGATGTAATTGACAGGTTCTATGAAGCCCTGCAGCATCTTATAGAATTAACACAAAAAATGATGTCCTTATCATCATGGGGGATTGGAATGCTAAAGTAGGAAGCCAAAAGATAACTGGAATAACAGGCAAGTTTGGCCTTGGAGTACAAAATTAGGAAACAGGGCACAAGTTGATAGAATTTTGTCAAGAGAATATGATGTTCATAGCAAATGCTTTTTCCAACAACCCAAGAGATATCTCTACACATGGATATCACTAGACGGTCACCACAGAAATCAGATTAACTATGTGCTCTCTAGCCAAAGATGGAGAAGCTATATACAGTCAGTAAAAACAAGACCAGGAGCTGACTGTGGCTCAGATCATGAGCTTCTCATTGCAAAATTTAGGCTTAATTTGAAGAAAGTAGGGAAAAGCACTAGGCCACTCAGGTATGAACTAAATCATATCCCTGATGAATATACAGTAGAGGTGACAAATAGATTTAAGGAATTAGATCTGATAGACAGAGTACCTGAAGAACTATGGACAGAGGTTCACAACATTGTACAAGAGGTAGCAACTAAAACCATCCCAAAGAAAAAGAAATGCAAGAAAGCAAAATGGCTGCCTGAGGAAGCTTTGCAAATAGCTGAGGAAAGAAGGGAAGTGAAAGGCAAGGGAGAAAGAGAAAGATACACCCAATTGAATGCAGAATTCCAGAGAATAGCTAGAAGAGATAAGAATACCTTCTTAAATGAACAGCGCAAAGAAATAGAAGAAAACAATAGAATAGGGAGGACCAGAGATCTCTCCAAGAAAATTGGATATATAAATCTGACATTTCATGCAAAGGTGGATGTGATAAAGGACCAAAATGGCAGAGACCTAACAGAGACAGAAGAGATTAAGAAGAGGTGGCAAAATTATACAGAACTTTACAAGAACAAGTTTAACGTCCCTGATAACCACGATGGGGTGGTCACTGACCTCAAGCCAGACATCCTAGAATGTGAAATCAAATGGGCCTTAGGAAAGTTGAGCAACAACAAAGCTAGTGCAAGTGACAGTATTCCAGCTGAGCTATTCAAAATCTTAACAGATAATGCAGTAAGTGCTACACTCAATTTGCCAGCAAATTTGGAAAACTCAACAGAGGCCACAGGATTGGAAAAGGTCAGTTTACATTCCAATTCCAAAGAAACGTAATGCCAAAGAATGTTCAAACTATCGTACCATTGCAATCATTTCACATGCTAGTAAAGTTATACTTAAAATCCTACAAGCTAGGCTCTAGCAGTATGTGGATCAAGAAATACCAGAAGTACAGGCAAGATTTCAAAGGAGCAGAGGAACTAGAGATCAAATTGCCAACATACACTGGATCATGGAGAAAGCTAGGGAGTTCCAGGAAAACATCTACTTCTCCTTCATTGACTATGCTAAAGCCTTTGATTGTGTGGATCACAACAAATTGTGGCAAGTTCTTAAAGAGATGGGAGTACCAGACTGTCTTATTTGTCTCTTGAGAAACCTATATGCGGGTCAATAAGCAACAGTGACAACTGGACATGGAACCACTGATTTATTCAAAATTGGGAAAGGAGTCCAGCAAGACTGTATACTGTTGCCCTGCCTATTTAACTTATATGCAGAGCACATCATGAGAAAGGTGGGGCTAGTTGAATCAAAAATTGGAATTAAGATTGCTTGGAGAAATATCAACAACCTCAGATATGCAGATGATACCACTCTAATGGCAGAAAACAAAGAGGAATTAAAGAGCCTCTTGATGCAGGTGAAGAAGGAGAGTGCAAAAGTTGGCTTGAAACTCAATATTAAGAAAACTAATATCATGGCATCCAGCCCTCTCAATTCCTGGCAAATAGATGTGGAAGAAATGGAGGTAGTGACAGATTTTATTTTCCTGGGCTTCAAGATCACAGCAGATGGGGGACTGCAGCCAAGAAATTAAAAGACGCTTGCTCCTAGGGAGGAAAGCTATGGCAAATCTAGAGAGCATTCTAAAAAGCAGAGCCATCACCCTGCCAACAAAAGTTTGTATATTCAAGGCGTATAGTCAAGTTGCAATGTATGGCTGTGAAAGTTGGACCATAAGAAAGGCTGAGCAGCAAAGACTTGAGACCTTTGAACGATGGTGCTGGAGAAGACTCCTGTGAGTCCCTTGGACTGCAAGGCGATCAAACCTGTCAGTTCTAGAGGAGATCAACCCTGACTCTTCTTTAGAAGACCAGATCCTGATAAAACTCAAATACTTTGGCCACCTAATGAGAAGGAAGGACTCACTGAAGAAGAGCCTAATGCTGGGAAAGATTGAAGGCAAAAGAAGAAAGGGACAACAGAGAATGAGGTGACTGGATGGAGTCACTGAAGCAGTAGGTGTGAGCTTAAATGGACTCCAGAGGATGGTAGAGAACAGGAAGTCCTCCAGAATATTGTACATGAGGTCATGATGGGTTGGACGTGACTTCGCAACTAACAACAACAATTCCACATATAGATTTCAGTGGGCTCCTACCCACTTAGGTTCTATTTTCATAATAGATATGAAACAGAAATATCCAGAATAACAGAGTTGGAATGGGCTTGAAGGTGTTCTAGTCCAATCCCCTGCTCAAGCAGCAGATCTATACCATTTAAGACAAATGGTTGTCTAATGTCTTCTTAAAAACCTCCAGTGATGGAACACCCACAATTTCTGGACGAAAGGCATTCCATTGGTTAATTATTATCACTTCAAGAAATAATTCCTTAGTTCTAAGTTCGATCTGTCCTCAATTAGTTTGTAACCATTTTTTTTCTTGTCCTACCTTCAACTGCTTTGGAGAATAAACTGACTTTCTCTTCTTTGTGACAGCCCCTCAAATATTGGAAGACTGCTATCATGTCCTTCTTTTCATTAAAACATACCCAATTTCTGCAAACGTTCTTCATGTTTTAGCCTCCAGTCCCTTAATCATCTTTCTTGCTCTTCTTTTGCACTCTTTCTAGAGTCTCAACATCTTTTTCATATCATAGCAACCAAAACTAGATGCATTATAAAGCATTATAAAGCAGTATTAACATTTCATGTGACCTTGATTCTATCTTTTAAATCCATTTCAGTCTATTTCTAGTAAAAAATTTCTAGGTTATACAAAATTTATGAAAGGGATATTTTGCAAAGCCTACTAATGTGAGAAGGAAACCTAAACAAATTTAAGATGTGTGGACTCTGAGAATTTCCAGCCAGCATGGGAAATCCACATACCTTAAAGTTGCTAAGGTTGAAAACAGGTGTTCAGAAAAGTTGGGTGACTATTTTAAGTTGCCCCGTCTGTCAGCATGCTCCTTTTCTGCTTGACAGTTCCTACGAGTGTGTCTGGGCAGATACAAAAAGTGGAGAGCATGTGAGACAGCTTTGTCAAACCTTTCAAGGTCTTATAAAGCAGGGATGATTGAGTGACTTTTTGGTACATTGAGGGCATGACAGGAATAGTTTTTACTTTATAGTAAAAACTATAAAAAGTAATGCCAGGATTTCAACCTTGGTTTTTTACTTGTGGTTTCCTCCTGCTTATTTTTTTTTTCACTAGTTTTCCTTGTGTTTCTGCAATACTGGGGTTGATGGAGAGGGGAATATAAAAAATACCAAAGACATTTTCCAGCTTTCCTTTTTTTGTCTCCAAACCCATCCAAAATTTAGGAATTTTTTTTTTTTTACTGGGGGCATCAGGAGAAAATTGGGAGTCTTAAGATTTGAGGCGCCCATTTCATCCCTTTCACAAATAGGATCTGCACCAGTTATTTTGGAAGTCCCTCAACATGCCATACAAACATGGGACATATGGACATGCTGAGCAAACTATCAGCTACCATGCATTGTTCTACTAATTTTGACATTTACCTTCATGAGGCAAAAAGTTGATGATTTGGAGTATTAGTGTGGGAAAGGACATCAATGGTATGTATGCTGTATGCAGTAACTTTTAAAACAGATGTGTTAATGGTGCAGTAAATTAGGTCATAGAAGCAGGCGGTGTTCTACAATTCAAGCGTCTAGGATGTAGTGACAATGATACAGGACTGATTACATTTCCTGGATGACCTCATTCAAAGAGTTCTGCAAACTGTAGATAAGAATCAGGGAACTTTGGCTTAACATCTGAAAAGGGAAAGGGAAGGGAGGAGAAATAACTTTTTGCCCATGTGTACTTCTTTTGCCATTCTAAGTTCTCAACACCTGCAATAATTGTGGCTCTTTGCTACTAATTTAAACAAAAGAAAGCAAATAGGTCAAGCACACAGATGGCTGGACAAGAAACAACCTTGAATTAAGCTTCTTCGTGTGCCTCTGCTCTGCTGATGTTTCAGTTCATGGAAAAATCAAGACTTTGCATTAGTTCATGCAAGATATCTATATATGATAAACTTCTTAAATATTTCATAGCCTGATAGATGCTTTCTTGACTTACTCTAAGAGATAATTAAAATCTTTTCCAAAATCAAAGTATATCTTGCTGATCAAAATAATAGTATAATAATTACTTATTATTCTCATAAGAATGAAGCTTATGAGAATGAATAATGTTCAAGGGTATGAGCCATGGTGCAGTGGTTAGAGTGCAGTACTGCAGATTACTTCTGCTGACTGCCAGCTGACTGCAATTTGGCAGTTCAAATCTCACCAGGCTCAGCCTTCCCTCCTTCCGAGGTGGGTAAAATTAGGACCCAAATTGTTGAGGGCAATATGCTGACTCTGTAAACCGCTTAGAGAGGGCTGTAAAGCACTCTAAAGCTGTATAAGTCTAAGTGCTATTGCTATTTTAAGAGCAGGTTTAAATTAAAATTCAACAAAATCTGAAGAACCACATAGTGGTCTTTCATGGCATGTTAGGCGTAGCAGTCTCTAGTTAATCTTTATAGTCAATAAAGCAGTGCTACTGCATAATAAAATCTAAATATTTAGAAGATAATTAAATAGTAAATTGATTAATAATAAAAATGGCAACCATGATGGGCTGCTCCTTAATACTTCTCAGGCTGATTTCACTTATCCTGTTACACTTCCAAGCTATTCAAATGCTTCTTAGGTTTGGACAAATCCTCAACCTTTCTCTTTTTTTTAAAGAACTAACTAGTTATAAAGAATCACTGAGGATCATTGTAGTGTAACTTTAATCTAATGTAATCTAATTTGAATTAATCTGAATGCATATCATTTATTGTAGCAAGAAATTCCTCGTTCTCTTTGCTGAGGCTATACATGTCTTTACAACATCTGATTGTTGAGGCGGAGTGAAATTGGTCCAGTTCTTGTATGAAAATAGTACTAGGAAAATGGGAGCATATCTAATCAAACAAGGCCTGTGAAGACATCTTGAAGTGATGCATTTAGGGGAAGTGATCTGCTTGGCTTCAATGGACCATATTGCCTCCAGAAGTTGTGAATGTTCCAACACTGGAAGTTTTTAAGAAGAGATTGGATAATCATTTGTCTGAAGTGGTGTAGAGTTTCCTGCCCTAAGCACGGGGTTGGACTAGAAGACCTCCAAGGTCCCTTCCAATTCTGTTATTCTATTCTATTCATATGATGGCTTATCAACTTGTTGAACCCATTTTTGTTGCATAGCTCATGAAAATGATCTTGGGCTACGCAGATAAACCCTTAGTTTTACTGTAACCTGATTATTATATAAAGATTTGAAATTTAGAAGAGTGAAAACCCACTTGAGGAACTATTCTTGACAAAAATGGGCAAATCCCTTCTAGTTATCCACAGAATACCATTCAACTGTTCCAAGCTGGATATCCTTTTAAGACTTGGCTACACATCTAAGTGGATTTAGTAGAGATTTCCTGCTCTGTAGAGCGATGGTAGGCAATAACTGAGGCAAGACAGGTGTAAACTGAACAAAGGTTTATTGCTAACAGCTAACAGAACAGCTTCAGAACTAGAACAGCAATTCAGGCGTTTGACAGCTATTTATACAGTAGCTGTCAAACCTCCCAACCAATACGATTGCTGGAATTCTCCCACCGGCTCTTGGTGCATCTTAGCCAATGGGAGCGCTGCATCGTATGTCCGAGGACCAGTCGTAAGTCTGAGGACTTAGCACCCCTTCCCTCCTGGATAGCACATGCATAGTCATTCAAGTCGGCAGGGCGCCGCCTGGTGCGCACAGATCTGCGCAGTTCTGGAACGGCCACCAATGGAGTGGAAGGTGCCTGTGTAGCCTGTGGAACTCCCAGTGACTCTACTGGAGCCTCAGCGTCGGACTCGACTTCGGACGGCGGGCCTGGTTCACCAGGTAAGTTGGTTGGGGTAGGCGTGCTTGAGACAGGGCCTAGAATTTCGCAGTTAGGGACTGGATGGGTCTCAGATTCCTGCTGGCTTGTTGTCTCCCTTTCACCTCCTGTGATGCATGTGAGTAGTTGGTTGATGTGGCGCTGCCAGAGTCGGCCATCAGGTAGTTCAACTTGGTAGGAGTAGGGCCCCGTGATTTGAACTATTGTTCCAGGAAGCCACCTTGGTTCCCCTGCATAGTTTTGGGCAAAGACAAGGTCTCCTACTCGGAAGCTGCGGGCGCAACTGATAGACCCTGGGGGCTTATCCGGGGTATAACTGGGGTGCAGGCGGTCAAGGGTAGTTCGGAGCCGATGGCCCATTAACAGTTCAGCAGAGCTCCTGTTGGTAGAAGGGCAGGGGGTTACGTGTTGGGTCAATAAGTACCTTGCCACTTTCTCTGGCCAGTCCCGTTTTGCGAACCTGGATAGGGCATCCTTGGCTGATCTCACGGCGCATTCAGCCTGCCCATTATTGGCTGGGCAAAACGGTGCTACCCTGGCATGATGGATGCCAAGGCCTGCCAGGTAAATTTGGAATGAGGCAGAAGTTAGTTGCAGCCCATTATCAGAGACGAGAATGTCAGGGAGACCCTGGGTGGCAAATAGTCTCTGCATTGCCCTGATTAAAGCGCTAGCTGTGGTGGATGCCATCAATTCTATCTCAACCCACTTTGAATATGCATCCACCACGATTAGGAATGTTTGCCCATGGAAGGGGCCAGCAAAGTTCACATGAATCCTGGACCATGGGCTTTTTGGCATTTCCCACTCTCTCACAGAGGCTGCTGGGGCGACTGGGCGTGATAGCTGGCATGCCTGGCACCTGGTGTCCCAAGCGGTGACTGACTGGTCAAAATTGGGCCACCAGACATAACTGCAACCCAATGCCTTCATCCTGACAATGCCAGGGTGTTCCTTATGAAGGCACTCCATGACCCTGCATTGTAACTGGGATGGCACGACTACCCTGTTTCCCCACAGGAGGCACCCCCATTGTACTGACAGCTCGTGCTGTCTGGCCTGGTATGGTTTGAACTCTAAGGGCACTTTTCCCATAGGCCAGCCCCTTCGCACCCAGTCGAGGACCTGGCGCAGGACGGGGTCTTTGACAGATAGGGCAGCGACGTCAGAAGTGGTCACTGGTAAATTGAGGGAGTCAATGAGGAGGACAGATAAGGTTGGGGAGGGGTCTAGCATGGAGAGAGGGAGTGGGCAGCGGCTAAGGGCATCTGCGTGCTTGCCCAGGCGGTAAACGAGGTGGTACGAGTAAGAGGCTAGGAACTCTACCCATCTTGACATGCATGGTGAGAGGACTTGGGGGGTTTGTTTGTTTCCCGCCATCAGCCCCAGTAGGGGCTTGTGATCAGTGACTAACGTGAAGGGACGGCCGTATAAATAGTCATGGAAGCGTTTTATGGCTGCAACTGCAGCCAAAGCTTCTTTATCTATTTGGCCGTAATTGCAGTCCGTAGAGGACAAGGTCCTGGAATAGAATGCAACGGGGGCTTCTGTGCCATTGGGTAAGACGTGACTGAGGATAGCCCCAAGGCCAAAAGGGGAGGCGTCAGCGACTAGGACCTGGGGAGGCTGTCAGTATATTGGATGAGGACAGCGTCAAAGGTTAGAAGGGTTTTGACAGCCGCAAAAGCAGAGGCTTCTGTGGGGCTCCAAGACCAAGGGGTCTGTTTGTCCAGAAGCCTGTGCAGAGGTTCCACAACAGATGCTTTACGGGGCAAGAAAATGCTATAAAAGTTGAGAAGCCCCAAGAAAGCCTGTAATTCGGTTTTGTTAGCCGGGGTTGGGGCCCTTCTGATGGCTGCTATCTTAGAGGGCGTTGGGTGGATGCCGGTGGCATCAATGAGGTACCCTAGGAATTCCACCCTGGGCACTCCAATTCTACACTTTTTTTTTCTTCAGCTTGAGCCCAGCCATTTGGAAACGGCGCAGGACTGCCCTCAACTTGTGTTTCAAGTCAGCCTGGTTGGTGGCTGAGATGAGCGCATCATCAAAATAGGGAACGACTCCTTGCAACCCTTGCAAGAGCCGTTCCATAAGGCCCTGAAAAATCCCAGGGGCGACGATGATGCCAAACTGGAGACGTTGGCACTTGAAAGCGCCCTGGTGGGTCACTATTGTCTGAGCCTCAACCGTGGCAGCATCCACAGGAAGCTGCTGGTAGGCTTGTGCCATGTCTAGCTTTGCAAAAATGGTTCCTCGCCCAAGGGAGTGGAGCAGGTGCTGCACCACGGGCACTGGGTAGGAGTTGGCTTGAAGGGCCTATTGACTATGCACTTACAGTCAGTGCAGATTCTTATAGACCCATCTGGCTTGATGGGTATGACTATGGGGGTCTCCCAGGGGGCATGGTCAGTAGGCACTAGGACGCCTTGGGCTATCAGCTTGTCCAGTTCCTTTTCTACTAAGGGACGAAGTGTGAAAGGCACTCTCCTAACCTTTAATCTAATTGGTACAATTTGGGGGTCTAGGTTAAGGGATATGGGTGACCCCTTATATTTACCTAATTCGTTGTCAGAAACCTCAGCGAATTCAGTCAGGACGTCTTTGAAGTCGTCACAGGTGGTCGAACAGATGCCAGTAATGCCAAGCCCAAGGGCGCCAAACCAGAAGACCCAGCAGGCTAGGGAGGTGGCCATTTACGATGACTAAAGGCAGGCTGCCTGTAAAAGTCTTGTACTCCACCAGGAGTTTGATTTGGCCCAGTGTGGGGATATGGTTCCCCTGGTAATCTCGCAGTCGCAGATGGCAGGGTTCCAGGTTTTGTTTCTTGCATGTGGGGACCAGTTTAAGCAAGGTGTCCCATGAGATGAGGGACTTGGAGGATCCGGTGTCAACCTCCATGCGGCAAGGGACACCCTCGATGGTAATCGTGAGGCAAATTTTGTGGCTAGATGGTGTTGTGGATTTGCAAGTGGCCACATCTGGGAATCTGGATTCTCGACAAATGGTGTAGCAGTCCCCACTAGGTTTTGCAATTTTCTGAAAAGGCTGTCTGCTGGTGGGTGTCAGAGAAGTCTGTAGGTTGGCCAAATGTCCCTTTTTTCCGCACCTGCGGCAAACTGCTGTTTTGAAGCGGCAATTGGTTCTGGAATATTTTTCACTGCAGCCCTGGCACGGCGGGCCTGTAAACTCTTTTTCTGGGGCATTAACTTTGCCCCTCACAGTTCTTAGGTGACTTATGCTATCTTCTTCTTTGTCCTCTTCATCTGGGTCTACTTCTTCCGAATGTATGGTGGTGCCTTGTTGGCAGGGATGGAGCTTTGCGATTTCTGTATTTCCATGGTGGATTTGCTTGACAGCTCACATGCCTATGCCTCTTCAATAGCTGACAGGAGGGTGATTTCCCTTTTTTCAAACAAATGGTGTTGTCTTTAACCCCACATACAAATTGCTCTAATAGGGAATCCTCCAAGTCTTTAAACTCACAGTTCAAAGCTGCAGCTCTGAGGGTAGCTCTGTATTGGTTGATAGATTCCCCTTCACCTTGGAGAATCTGCCTGAAGTTGAACCTGCGAGCGATATGTGAGGGAATTGGCGCATAGTGATTCTTTAGCTTCTCACTCAAAACCTCCCAGGGAACCGACTGGACAGGAAGAGGGGCCATCAAAGCCATCGCTGTGGTAAACATTTCGGGGCTGCATGACTTCAAAAAGTGAGCCCCTTTTCGGCTGCTGGTCAGGCCTGTGTAGTCGTTTGCCTTAAGGAAGCATTCGAAGCGGGCTTCGTATGAGTTCCAGGTCTCAGTCAGCAGGCTGAAGGGAGCGAAAGTTGGAGGTGCCATCCTGACAAGGACGGGGTTCTAGTTCTCAGCGAAGCTGTTTGGACGACGTATTGTCGCAAGTGACTCAGATGGCCCTTGGTTAACACGGCCAGCTTCAGCTCGTAGTGACTTAGCTACCTGTTACCTCACGCCCATGATCCCACCTTTGTCACCAGTGCTCTGTAGAGCGACAGTGGGCAATAACTGAGGCAAGACAGGTGTAAACGGAACAGAGGTTTATTGCTAACAGCTAAAGAACAGCTTCAGAACTAGAACAGCAACTCAGGCGTTTGACAGCTATTTATACAGTAGCTGTCAAACCTCCCAACCAATAAGATTGCTGGAATTCTCCCGCCGGCTCTTGGCGCGTCTTAGCCAATGGGAGCGCTGCATCGTATGTCCGAGGACCAGTCGTAAGTCTGAGGACTTAGCATTTCCTTTCTCAGATTACTGATTTATCATATGATTCAGGACCAGATACAGTTGCTGTATTGTAACTCTGTGTGAGAATTATTAGCTCTTGTTCTCACATGCTGATTGGATAATTTAGATGATTTGATAATTTGGGGCTGATAGAATTGGTATTAAAGATCAATTGCAGCTACTGAAGGCAGTGATAGTTACACTTAGCAAGCTCTTCAAGATGGCTACAAGAAGCTAATTTCTATTATTTGCAAGGGCTTAATTGCAAGATACTCTCACAAAACTAAATAAAGTATGCCTATGAATCTTTTCTTCTAAAATGAAGGAAAGGTAAGAAAAAAATTCTGCAAGCTTCAAACTTGAGTAATAAAAGAGGTTGTCCAAACATAGTGGGGGCACCAGGAAAGAAAACAAATTCTTACAGTCCTGGACTGAAGCTCAGGTACTATCCACAATTTCTTCAAGTTGCAGCTGATGCAAAAAAAGAAAAGAAAAGAAATAAAAGACAGTTCTTATTTGTGAAATAAAATAGACAGATAATGGTACATGAGTTTTTGAAAAATGCAGATATTTGATAAATGATTCCTGCACTTAATATAACTTTAATACCAAAATTATATCCACTTCAAACATAAGATTAGAATAGATGAAATATATACATATTTAAGAAACTTCCCACAAGTTCAGGAATAAATTAATTTTTCTATTAAAATTAACTTGAAAATTAACTACAGTAAATTTAGTTAAAATCATTTGATCTGGGCACTGAAGATGAAGGTGTGTTGAGGACTGGGAACACTGCCAAGACAGTGAAAGCTACATAGATATAATTGCATTTTACACAAAAAGTAATGAAATCCCTACATTTACTTATAAAGAACATTCAATTAAAATCTTTCAGGATGTGTTATTTCAGTGCAGGAGAGAAACTTTCAGCTCATATCTTAGGGCTCTAAATTACTTGCTATCAATGGACATACTCTGTTAGTAATTGTCACAAAATATGTCATTGGTATTGAGCAACATGCAACAGATATTTTCAGGCAATTAAATCTACAGGATAACAGACACAAAAATTATTTCCCCAGGGCTTTACATAGAAGGATAAGCAATGAAATGGGAGGCAAAAAGAGATTCAGTTAGCTTCTAGTTGAGAACTGAAAAAAATGAGAATTGACTATAAAATTTAAACTGAATAGATGACAAATTATTGAGGACATCTTTCCACTCATATGCATATTTATATAAAAATGTGAGTATTTGGAAGTATATTAGTGAACATATCTGTACTTTTATGCATATGCGTATACTATGTGTATGTATGTATGTATGTATGTATGTATGTATGTATGTATGTATGTATTTACTTGTGTTTCCATAAGACTGGGTCTTATTTTCTTTTAGGCCCCAAAATAAGCACTAGGGCATATTTTGGGGGGTGTCTTATTTTTTTTCCAGGTGTGGGAGTCCCACTTCTTCTGCTTGTTTGCAGTGGGACAGGAGGGCATGCTGAGTGCCAGTGCTGCCACCATGAGACAGGAGGGGATAGAGCTGCCCCATGCTCCCCTCACTGGTTTACCTCAGGGTCCCCGCAGCCAGGCATCCATGCCCCGATATCTGCTTTGCCTTGTGGCCAAGGCACCAGCACACCACTCAGACTCCTGCTCCATTGTGGCTTTGAGCAAACAGAAGTAGTGGGCTCTTGCTGCACATGGTTGCTAGCACTGCCACCATGAGGTAAGTGTTGGGGTGTGGATAGCCTGCCTGTCGGGACTCTGAGGTAAGATAGTGCAGGGCGCATGGGGCAGCGCCACCACCTCCCCACCTCGTGGCCATGGCATCTCAAGCAACCGAACAGAATGGGCAGGCGGCCAGCTATGTGGGTTCTTAAGTAGGACTTATTTTGGGGGTAGGGCTTACATTAAGCACACACATAAAAACATTCTAGGGCTTATTTTCAGGATAGATCTTATTTTTGAAGAAACTATGTATGTATGTGTGTGTATAATTACTATATTACAATATTAATAGTAACAATTAGAAATTGAGATTTTCTAATATATTTTATATAGAACGATTACATTAACAGTTAATGTTAAAGAGTAGTCCTTGTAAGAAAAGGTTATTTTGCTATTTACACTTCAGTTAACTAAGAAAAGGATGGCAGTTGCTTCCACAAATTTCAAAGCTCTTAATGGCCCTAAGAGGGCTCCTGCTGGAAGAGCAGGGCTCATCTAAGAGGAATCCTGACCTGCAAACCTGCTCTTTGTGGGAGAGTGCAGTTCTATCCAGAGATAAAGACACACTTTCTTCCAAATCAATCCACTTCCAGATTCATACATTTATTTCCAACAAACTGACTGTTCAATTCTGTTTTTCCCTTCCAGGAAAGAACTTCAGTTGCCTCTCTGGAATGAAGACATATAGGTAGCCATTATTGTGTAGTGGGCTTCAGTAGGCAAGAAGCAGGGGTTAACACAACTATATACATTCAATACATAACACCCCTCCCCCCTAGGATAGTTCTTACCCTCAGTCTGTTCAATATTCATAGTCTTTGAGATAGGCTGGGGGTCCATGGATCATGGTGGACCACTGCAATGTTATTGGTGAGTCCTGTTTAAGTGGGGTACTGTCCATCTCCAATTGGACAGCTGTTGAAGGCTGTTTTGATCACCCATGAGTGGCGGTGGCTCTACTGTCCATTTCTCTGGAGGCAGCCATGGGTGGTGTAGGCAAATTCAGAGGGAAACAGTGAGTCTGATAACACCTCAGGATCCTCACCCAGGACTGGCCCAGCCTGCCGATGCCGTAACTGATCAATGTGATGTCTTGTATGATCATTCCCCAGAATAACCTCATATGACATATGACCTTAGTTACCCTAGCTGCTACCCAAGGTGCCCCACTCCCATAATTCCTGGCTCAGAACAATTTAACTGGCTGTAAATTCCTACGGGGGGTTGCCCGAGCTGCTATTCTGTCTGGATGAAGTCGATCAAGCTTCATGGTGAGCCGGCAGCCCCACCTCAGCTCCGCTGGTCTGTGACATATTGCTGTACAGGGAGTTGTGTGTTGACACATGAGGAAGTTCGCCAGATGGTGATTTCAGTCCCCAGTCGTCATACACTTGAGTGCCTCCTTGTGGTCCTGGCCATTCGTTCAATCTAACAATTGGTTGCTGGGTGGAATGGAGCAGATGTTGTGTGCCGAATCATGTTGGCATTGAGGAAAGATCGAAACTCTTCTGCCATGAATTGTGCCCCGTTGTCACATCTGGCAGACCATGTGTGGCAAACAGCTGGTGCAACTCTCGGATGACTCTAGTCATTGTCATCAATGAGACCAGTTGTTATCAATGAGACAAGCATATTGTTGGCATACTGCTTCTAGATCGGCTATTTGGGTTTGATGCCCAGGGCCTCAAACCAGTCCAGACCTATTAGGCTGGTGCGCAGCCCCTCTATGACCACTATGCTGAGGGGGACATTTGAATTCTCTGAATTATACTCCAATGGTAGCATCACCCCTTATGGAAACATGACAATTCTGGAAGTCTGTTAGCACTAAGCTCAATTATTTGAGTGGGACCTGCCATTGGCTATGTTTGCAAATGTGGTCGAAAGTCGTGGAGGAGATAATGGACAGGGCCGATCTAGTATCTAGCTCCATGGAGCATGGGACCCCTGGAAGTTTTAGTTGGAGTCTTATTTTTTCTTTGATGGGACGTTGGGTCCCTTTGCATTGGATGCTATGCCTTCCCAAGCAGTGTTCAACTCTGTTCTGTCCTGGGGACATTTCCCCTTGTACTGTTGCATCACAGGTTTTGCTTCCACTGATTACCTCTGCAAACTCTAACAATGTGCCCTTGTTTTCCACAGGCATGGCATACTGCTGTGCAGAATCTGCACTCTGCTCTTTCATACAGTTCCCTGCAGCTTGCACAGCTCTGTGGAGGAGTTGCTTGCTTTGTGGAGTGTGGCAGTCTGGGTGGCTCTCTCCGCAAGCGATTGATTTCTTTGCTCTCATTGACCTCCCCAACCCTTCTGCAGTCTCTTGGAGGATTGCTGGGGGGCTGGTGTGTGTTTTTGGTGGCCGGAGAGTCTTCATGGCCCCTCTGGCAGCCTCATCCACCATGACTTCCTTCAATGTGCCTTGGAAAGTCAGTTTCCAATAGGCGCTGCTGTAATTCACTATTACACAGGCTGCAAACAAGCCTGTCTCTGAGGTGGTCTTCCAGATCAGGGAACTCGCATTGGTGAAGGGCTGCCACAAGCTCTGCTGCAGATTCCCTGGACTGCTGTTCACGTTGCTCAAATGCATAGCATGGGACGATGACCAAGAATTTAGGCTCAAAATGTTCCCTTAATTTTTTCTTGAGATCTGCCTAGGCCACAGTCTCTACACTGGCCAGTGCTATCAAGTTTTCAGGGTTATCAAATGTGGCTTGTCTGCAGACGCAAAGTAGGGTTGCAGCCTTCAGGCCATCATCCATGACCTGGTTAGCCTGGAGATAGTTGTTTACTCGGGAGACATATGAGCTCCACTGTTCTGGGTGAGTAATAGCGAACTCACTGAGCCTTCCCAATTTAGCCATTTTGAGAAAGCCCCTGTGGTGCTGGCTAATGCCTGTACTGCTGCGGGTAGAGCCGGGCTGCACTTAGGAGTCCTGGGGATGGATCCCTCAGGTACGTCGGTGGCTCCAGTGTGTCTTACTAGCAGGCAGGGCAGGAAGCACCAGGGCTCTTTACCTGGTCTGACACCCAGTGATTTCAGCATGCCTCCAGTGAGGCTTACTGGTAGGCAGGGGTGAGGACTAGTCCTGCTGGGGCTCATTACCCAGCCTATCACCCAGTGATTTCAGTCTCTTGGTTAGCAGCAGCTTTCTCTTCTGCAGCATCCCACTTTGTCACCACTATTGTGTAGTGGGCTTCAGTAGGCAAGAAGCAGACTAGCATAGCTACAACAACATTTATTGATTCAAAACTGGAACTGAGAAACAGCCAGCTATTGCCTGTAATTTATACACTAGGCCCACGGGGCCTTAATCAATCATTGTACTTGAAAAAGCCTGCCCAAGTATGAATGTTTCAGATTTCCCTCCAAAGCAGTTGGAGTTAATAGTTAGGGTCATCTAAAGGTTAGTTTCACTTTAGCAGGGCTTAACATAACTATATAAATTCAATACGTATTATTAATTATTATTAATTTATCCCATACCAGCAGATGGCCTTACTTAGTGGCTATATAGAGATATTAAACTATTAGGAGAAAAGAGATGAACTTTATGCCATATCAAATTGGACCATCTAAAGACTTTACTAGTTCCCATCACTAATTGGAACGGATTGTTTAGCAAAGAAAAAGATTACTACAATAGAATGCAGTATTCTGCAAGCCTCCACAGTAGGTTTAGAAACAGACCCATTTATTTCAAATAATATTTCTTGTTTTTACTCCCACTTATCTGCATGTATTGGAGAAGACCATTTTTCTGCTTTATATGCTCCAATTTAGTTCTCATACAGACTTGCAGCTACATACAGCCTCCTTGCCCCACTAGCCTCCAGTGTCATACTCAGAAATTAAAACCATAATTAAGCAGTTTAAACCATGAAAAGCCCTGGATCATATCTCGTTATTTATAAACAGCAATGTGGAGTTGTGGACCCCAGGGCTGGCTTCTCTTTTTACAATAATAGATCACTTCACCAGAGTTCCATAGACTGAGTCTTAGGTATTACAGGTATAATTCCAATATTCAAGAAAGGTTTAAAAAAAAACTGTCCTGCTAGCTTCTACCCAATTATTCTGTAGAATCACATCAGCAAAATGCATGTTAACATATTACATTTTTGAACTTGATAAAATCTGGAGCTTCTGTAGATTTTCAAGCCTCTGGAAGCCCAAATATTCACCTGGATTATGCATCTAAAAATAAGGAAATTTAACTATTAGGTTAATTGTTTTGCTTGAAAGTACAATTTATACCTGTAATTAATTTGGAACAAAACCTCTAACAGAACTGCTATATGGGCTCAACTAGGACCATACAGTAATACAGCTATTCCAGGAAGATTCCAAATAAATCTTTGAAAAATATTTTCCAGATCACGCTCTGGATTCCAAATACAGTGTTCTATCGTAAAGCCAAACCCACTTTCTGGATAAATATTTTACATATTGGCTAAATTATTCAATAACCCAGTTGGATTGGCCTGTTGAATTCTGGCAGAGAGTTTAAAATCCACTTGGAAAAATACAACCTGAAGAAATTGAATTACTATGGTTTCATCGTGAATTACTATGGTAATGCAAATTTACCCCTAGAACCAGATGAAACTAAATCAACATTAAGACAAAGGATTTGTGTCTCTAGAAGATTTGTTAGAATCTGATGTTCTTTCATGGGCTATATTCATAAACAAAAAAGTTTTGAATTCTTATTTATATTAAATTTTAATTCCTAAATTTAGAAGATCTAACCTGTTTCAATATTCTTCTCACACCGGTTTTGGAGAAGAAATACAAGAAAAATCTTTTATGAAATACCACACTGTCCCAGGGGCATGATGCCATAGAAACTATGATCCACGACCTCCTTTAGTACCCCAATTTTACAAAGATATCTAACATTTATCTCCTTTGTTTTATTTCAAAGCTGTGCAAAAACTTATTCAATTTTCTCAGGCTTTAAAAAAGTTATGTGACTACATTTCCTTAGGGATCATATGCAAACTTACCAAAACTTTTTTGCACTGTGACAATGCGGATATAAAGTTAAAATATCCTGGAATAATTTGGACATTATTACAATGTCATTGTGGCCACAGTTGAAGGACAGAACCAGTAGTGGGTTTCAATTTTGGCCGCTACCAGTTTGCTCGTGGGCGTGCGTGCGCTCACACTTGCGTGCAATATTTCTGTGCATGCGCAGAAGCTTCTGTGTGTGCACAGAGATATCCAGGCGGGTAGGCGGAGCCTCCCGCCTTCACTGCGATCCAGGTGAACAGGTAGCAACCCACCACTGAACAGTACCCATATGATATATGTTCATGCTATATAGCTTTGGTTGTACAAATCAAACTTTTATTACCTTTTTAAAGAAACCAGATTTTAGCCTTTCTTTCCTTCCCTTTCAAAAGGAAGCTTTACATCTAATTGATGTATAGATTGCAAAAAATGTGAAATAATGTGGAACCTGCACAACTTCATGATATAAATTATATAACATGTAGACCAAAGGTGGGATTCAGCAGGTTCTGACCAGTTCTGGAGAACTGGTAGCGAAAATTTTGAGTAGTTTGGAGAACCGGTAGTAAAAATTCTGACTGGCTCTGCCCCCTTCAATTCTCTGCCTCCAGAGTCCCAGTTGATCGAGAGGAAATGGAGATTTTGCAGTATTCTTCCCCTGGAGTGGGCTGGGAATGGAGTTTTTACAGTATCCTTCCCCTGCCATGCCCACCAAGCCACGCCCACCAAGCCATGCCACTCCCACCAAGCCACACCCACAGAACCGGGAGAAAAAAATTTTGAAACCCACCACTGATGTAGACAGAACACAATTACTATAAATGTAGGATTGTCTTTTAGTTTGAAAAAAAATAGACCTTTCTTAGCCTTTGAAAGAAATAATAACTAGCACCCTCTAGTGGAATGAATTAAAGAAATCGGTTTTCTGTTACAAGTCTATGAGACTGCTACAGTAATATTTATTTTAAATTGATTGTACAGTACAAATGTCATCAAAATTTAGAGCTCCCAAAATGGTAACCATATATTTTTGAAATGTAAAATATTTGAAATAATGTTTTATTCAATTTCTTTTGAGCTGCTTGATTTTTTACATATTTTTTAAAAAAATCCTTGTCTTAACACCCACACTTATATAAACTACATTGAACATCATTACTATTGATTAGAAAACAATCTATATTATCTCACTTAATATAAGAGCTGAAAAATGTCATATATATCTTAATACAACAGAGAATGAAAGATTTATATTACCTGAAAGTTTATATAACTATAGCTTATAATCATTACTGTTACTATCACTATTACTGTCACTCTATCTCAGAAAACATCAGGTAACAGTTTTTGAACCAGGTACCTAAAATGGGCTAATTTATAGAATGCATTTAAAATCTAGAACCCATGATTCTGGTGGAATTGAAATTTGGCAAATTTTATAAAACAAATATCAGAAAGTTATCATAAAACATTTATTACATATCAAATCATATATCATATTACATATCAGATCCTTCTGTTGACTGTACTATGCAATTCAACATGGGCTATATTCAAGGTAGATATATCTCTGAATATCTTCCTGAATTTTAAGAATTTTTCCACTGAAGGCCATGCATTAGAAGCTCTGCCATTGTTGAAGACATTGAACAATCTCGTAAGGAAATATTTCTGAGATGATGGCCCAATGAGAGTCCTTAAGGAACAATAAAACCCCCAAAAAGTACAAAATGGTAACTTACATAGACTAGGAGTCCCCAACCCCCAGGCCCTGGATCATTACTGGCCATGACCTATTCAGAATTGGGCTGTGTGAGTGACTGGCTGGATCATGCATACATAAATGCAGCTCAACTTGCACAAGCGGGCTGGGGGGCACTCACATGTGTATGCAGCAGTCTGCCACTCATGCTGGCCAACCACATGCACATCAGCCCGCCTCTCACACAGCCCAGTTCCCCTCTCACCCCAGCTGGGCCACCAAGTCACAAAGGTTGGGAACTGATATAGACAACTTCTCTAAGGAAAGGAGGAAAAAGAATTAAAGAATTGTCCAGAAAATCTATCTTCACTGACATATTGCATTTTAAGATCTTTTGTATTGTAAGAAATTTGTCAACCAGTTGAATGTAGTTTGGTGCTCCATATTGCCAAAAAAATTCTGAATGACATTCTTGAATGCTTACCAGGAAATTTTCTCTGGCTCCACTAATGGTTCTTTGAACAATTTGTCACTGATGATGTATCTGATCTGTGTGCCAATGAAAATGGCTTTTTTCAAAACCTTGGTATCAGTTATTCTTGGAAATATCTGTTTCAAACAACAAAAACCTTCACATTGCTTATTAAAATTTTTCTCAGCAGTCCACATTTTGTGTGAAGCAGAGGCAACAATATTTTTGTCAAGACAACAAGTGGTTCATGTGCCACAATTTTTTGTCCTGGAATCAAGTTCTTTTAGAATGGACATTTCTTTTTAATGTAATATGACTCTCTTGAATGCTATCCCATTCACATATGGAACAATAGTTATTGATATATCCAAGCTGCATTCGAAACAGCAGAGGACTAATTTTAGATCAGCACAGATATTTCAGTTATACTTGGTGTACTGGATAAGCTTCAACAACAGTTCCAAAAGCGCAGCATAGCCAATTTACAGGTTTTTTTGTGGCAGATTCATTAGCAACAAAAAAAAAAAAAATCTATAAAATACACCCCAAAGTGTTCAGGAAGCAAAATCTTTGTTGTCCAGTGCCTTTTTTCTTTTTCTCAGACGTTTTCACCCTATTTACACAGTAATTTTAATTACCGGCACATTAGTATTCATTGTTATTATATCACAATTCTGCAAAATTATATTTAGTTCTTGATGGGTATACTGGTTCATGGACTGCCTTGTTAATACTTTTCACATTTTTTAAATTCTATTTTTCAGAAATCTCTTCAATTTTGATTCCACCTAAAATTTGGTATCTGTAGGCTGATGCTATTCAGCCTACAGTCCAATCCTGATGACAAGCATTTTACACTGGTAGAAGCAACATCCTATATTCCTAGAATGGCTATTGCATTTCCTGCTTACTGGTTAGTATTTTTTTCCCCTCTTCATAGTGGAAGCAACAGTAGCGTAATTCATGCCTTGCCCAACTGTGTATAAACCTAATTGCCTAACAGCAACATGTGACATTGTCCCTCTAAACTGAAAATAGATAGGGGCAGGGTAAGGGTAAGAGGAAGAATGGTTTCCAATTAAGAGAAATGTGAATGAATTGAGAAAATATTATTCAGACATTTGAATCATTCATAAATTCAGTTCTCTTTTTTTTTTACACAAGGATTATGCTTAAACTAAGTATTGTAAACCTCTTGCCCTTCCAAAGATCTCAGTTGTATTTCCTGTCATTCATTCATTCATTCATTCATATATATTATAATTTATTTGAAATTAGAATTTTTCAATGCAGTACAAATATATAAAACAAAAAAGACATAAAAAGTATGAAAAAGAAATAGAGAGAAAAAACCAGTTGCCTTCTACCTTTCTTTTTGTAATTATCATCTTATTCTTTTTCCCATCTTCATTAACTCTTTTAAATCCCCAAATCCAGAAAACATTAATTCAATCTTTTCTTTTAACAAAAAGTCCATAAAAGATTGCCAGTCAAAATACTCTTTGCTGGGTTTTTTTCTCTGTCTAGATTGGTCTACTTCACCTTTTATGAAAGTTTATTTTATGAATGCATCTTTCGCTGTATATACAGAACAGATGGTCCTTGATTTACAACCATTTATTTAGTGACCATTCAAAGCTAAAATGGCACTGAAAAAAAATGACATGATTATTTTTTCACACTTATGACTGTTGTAGTATCCCCGTGGTCTTATGATCAAAATTTGACTGCTTGGCAACAGGTTCCTATTTATGACAGTTGCTGGCCTGGAATCATGTGATCACCTTTTGTGACTTTCTGACAAGCAAAGTCAGTGGGGAATCCAAAGTCACTTTGCATTCATGTTACTGACTTAACAACTACAGTGATTCCCTGTGGCAAGAAAGGTCATAAAATGGACCAAAACTCTCTTAGTTAAGAGTATCACTTAGTAACAGAAATTTTGGATTCAATTATGGTTGTAAGCTGAGGACTATCTATATTTCATTATTTTTCCAACTTTTTGCATACAATAATTTTGCTGCAGCTACTTTTGATCATTCCTATCAGCACTGTTATCCAACAAATAACACTAGGTTGGCTTGTCTGTGGGGGTCAGAAAGATTAAGCTTAGAAAGTTGGCTTTGGAGATAGATGGATATAAAATTCCAGTTAAGAAAGATAATTCAATCACCAGCATTTAATTCTAACTAGATAAGCCGAAATTGCCCATAATTTGTTTGTTTATAAAATTTATTGGCTGCCCATGTTACCATAAGGTAACTGGGCAGCTTACAGTCAAAAAGAAATATATTATTATTATTATTATTATTATTATTATTATTATTATTATTATTATTATTATTATTTAAATTTCTATACCGCCCTTCTCCAAATAGGACTCAGGGCGGTGCACAGCCAAGGTAAAAACAGAGCATACAAAATTTAAAAACAGTATTAAAATAATTAAATATTTGGCCGTAAATTAAAACAACCCAATTTAGAATCAATTTAAAATTTAACTCAAGCCAGCCCAGCTAGTTGAAATAAATAGGTTTTCAGGGCCCGACGAAAAATCCGGAGGTCTGTTATTGTACGTAACTCTGGGGGAAGGTTGTTCCAGAGGGTGGGCGCAGTCAGAGAGAAGGCTCTCCCCCTGGGGGTCGCCAGCCGACATTGTCTGGCGGACGGCACCCTGAGGAGGCCCACTCTGTGCGAGCGTACTGGCCAGTGGGAGGCTATTTACATATACATGTAATTATATATATGTAATTTTAATGTAATTATATATACATTAAAACATTAAATAAATTAAAAGCAAGAATTAAAAATCAAGGACACATGGGGAGGGCAGGGGCAAATGGGGGAGGTGAGATCTGTTGTTATTTGATCAACCACCTCCATTATATTGTTCCTCCAGTGAGACCCTAGTCCTTTACAAAAGGATAGGAGGGTTGGTGCCAACCTCACATTGAGGGGCAAGATATTCCAGAGGGCAGGAGCAACAGCAGAGAAGGCCCTCCTCCTGGACCCCATCAGCCAAAATTCATCAGAATTTTGGAGAGGGTGCTATCAGACAGGAAGGACACATATATATTTGAATTGTGAAAATAATGCCTTACTGGAAGAGGTTATTCTAAGAAACCAACCAACTAATGTATAGAACAGCCACAGTGATATGCCACTCAGCTGGAATCATCAACTAGACTTTGGCTGAACTGGAAAACTTGGTCCAGAAAACGCGCAAAGCTTTAAATATGTACCATGCTTTACATCCATGAAGTGACATCGACAGGTTGTACATGCCAAGAAAAATAGGAGGCAGAGGACTATTGCAAATCCATCAAACTGTAGAAGAAGAAAAATGAAGTTTGAATGATTATGTGAACCAAAGTACAGAAAAATTGCTGCAAGCTGTGAAAACAGAGAACATTCTAAAAACGACAGAAACAAAGGCAGAATATAAGGAAGAACAAATAGATGGAAAACCAAAGCTTTGCATGGACAGCACTTGAAAAACATTGAAGGAAAATGTGATGACAATTTTACATGAGCATGGTTTAAGATTGGAACTATCAAGAAAGAAACGGAAGGAGATTATTGATAGGTCAATATTGGAAAAATGATGCTATGCCCACTATTGAAGAATGGACTTTGAAGATGGCCAGTTTTGCAGAGATGGTGAAGATTTCAGCATATCTAAAAGACCGAACTCAAGAGACTTATGTATGGGAGTGGAAAAAGTGGATAGATTATGTGCAGAATAAATATCAAACCAGGAAATATCAGATAGCTTTTAGCTGAATGTATTATGTAGGGATAGATTAATTGAGTTTTATGAAGGTATAAATAGTATACAGGGGGTGGAGGGGTTTAAGTTTCATAAAATGTATTTTTGATTAGGATTTTATCTTGTGGAAGTCTTGGGGGGAAAGGGGAGGGTTAGGGAGGGTGGGGGGGGAAAACTGGGGAGAAAATGTATTTGTAAAACTTTTCAAATAAAAAAAAAGAAAGAAACGGAAGGTTTAATACTTTCTGCTCAAGAACAAGCACTACAAACTAATGCCATGAAAGCGAAGATACAAAAATATTAATATTGAAAAATAAATTTAAAAATGGATTATCACATGTAGATCATTATTGGTATATAATATATTGGTATCATCACATGCAGATCACTATTGGTATATATGATGATGATGATGCTTAAAAATATACCAAAAAATAAATGAATCTTCACACTTCAATTTTACTTATAGACTCTGCCTGTTTAAGAATTAAATAACTGATTAGCTGATTCACATAATAGATTGAAGTGAATAAACTGAATGGAACAACCATAACTATTATACACACATAACATATTTTGCTCAAAAAAATCTACCTTTTTTTGAGTATCATGAGAACCTTGTTCACAACTATGAAAACCTGGTGGCAGAGTTCCCACGACACACTATACAAACAACATAACCACATTTTAGCCTACCTTATGTATTAGGCAAAATCTAGCCTTTTTGTCCACTGCCAGTTTTACAGAAGGCCAAGACACCCATACATTAATTGGCATTCATTCATATGTCAATGCAGAAAATTAATTGAGTTTACATGATATTCATGTTGAAGTGAATTCTGGAGTTACTGTGTTGCTATCTGATTAAACAGAAAGAGTTGCATGTTCAATTTATTTAAAATTGTACTAGAGTCAATAAAAGGACATGAAACCTGATAGAAGCTGCCCCCATAAATATCTGATAAAACCCCAAAGATGGGCAAAACATCCACCATATATAAGATATATGAAGAGAGTTATAATTGTTATTATCTAGCTCAGAAAATGTGTAGAAGAGTATTGAAATATATGCAAAGTTTAATATTATCCCATTTGAATCAGTACTAAATTTCAAGCCAGATGGGAAAGAACCTGAAGTCTGCCTAAAGCTGGTCTGGGCATTTCCAAATTCTTTTCCAGCTTACCCAGGTTGCTCTTAAAACCATCACTTGTGTTTGGTTTTTCTTATAAACATTCCAGATGTTAAAAATAAGTATGTAAATAAGTCTTGTGGTTCTGTTTTCTGATACATGATTAGAATCAGTAATTTAGCGAGGGTTCTTCCCCTTGTCTTAGATAAAATGCTCTCCTCCCATCTGCTATTCAACAGAAAATAAAACCAGCATGGATTTTTTCTTATCCCATTGTCAACACAATTGCTCGGTTTTGGGCTGCAACTGGAGGAGAAGTTCTCATTTCTTTTTCAGGGAAGACTGCCTTCTCCAATGGGCATCTCATTTCATGGAGTAAAAATTATTTTTTTCAATTTTTTTCAGTGAGGGGTTCTAAAAATATGTGTTTTTACACCAAGAATTCATGTCTACTGTTATTTTTGTAATTGCACAATATTTAGCTTGGTATGGTAAATCAATGTCTGATCATGTACCCCACAAATGCTATTAACTTTATCTTCTCAAAATTATACCGTGTGCTATAAAAAAAATTTTCTGCATGAATCTTATCTAGTTAAGCAAAAATAATCAATGCAGTCATAAACTAACATAAGAAAGCAATTATCTGAGTTACAAAAATGTTTATGCAAGTTTCATCAAGCCTTATTTTGATTCGTTCTTCAACATCAGCCGCCAACCTGCTTCTTGGCCTCTAATATAACCCTCACATTTCTCATGTGTACATACACTGCTTGCTGCCTCTGTGACCTGTTTCACACATCTATTGATTGGGCATGATGTGGACACTGTGGTACTTGCACTGGTTCGTCAATGAACTTCTTTATTTCCGCTGTAATCAGTTTGCAGAGGTAGCTCAACATTTATAGAATCTCCTCCAATGGCCTTCAAGCTTTTCTTCTTCATGAAATATACCACATTATCTGCAATCACTTGAGCAGATTTTTGTGTCTTTGAGCATTTCTCTAGAGTGAAATTATAAAGATATCTTCCACCTGGCTCACTGACACAGAATAATGTTCTTTGATGATTCTGGGGAATTGCTGATCTGACAAGTTATGATATTTATGTACCGTATTTTTCAGAGTATAAGATGCTCTGGAGTATAAGGTGCATATTAGTTTCTGGGGAGGAAAACAAGAAAAAAAAATCTGCCTCTGACTACCAGCATCCATCGGTATTCATCTGGCTAGTGTCCTTGCAGCAAACAGCAAGCCTGGCAAGCTTCAGCATGTTATTGCAGCCTAATTTAGCATGAACAGCTGATTGGTGGTTGGATCAGCCTCCCAGAATACAGCCAATCAGCTGATCCAGGCTGCAGGGATCGCCAGAGCCCATTGCCACCTCCGCGCATCATGTTTTTGGCCTCCGCACATCACATTTTAGACTTGTTCCAGGCTGCAGGGATCGCCACAGCACATCACCGCCAATCGCCGCCTCCGCACATTGCATTTTCAGCCTCCACACATCCCATTTTTGGCCTCTGTGCATTGCATTTTCACCCGGTTCCAAGTAGCGGGGATTGCCGCCACCACCAATCCCCGTCACCTGGAGCTGGCCAAAAATGCAATGCACCAAGGCCAAAAATGAGGTGTGTGGAGGCCAAAAACATGACGTGTCGAGGCCAAAAATGTGATGTGCAGAGACCAAAAATGGCCAAAGGGTGGGGGCTGGCAAGTGGGCAGGGCTTCAGCAACATTCGGTGTATAAGATGCACCACAATTTTCACCCACTTTTAGGCGAGGAAAAGTGTGTCTTATACTCCAAAAAGTACAGTAGTCATTTACAATCACATTTAAATTAAATTAGACTAACCAAAATATCTTTACAACCTCCAAGATATGTCACAACTTTTGAGCACCCCTAATGTTTGGAAATTGAAAGTTGAAAAATTTGACATGCCCTAGAAATGAAACAAACAAAATGTTAAAAAGTTATGATATTTATGTAGTTATTTACCAAACACATCTAACTGATATTAAAGTAACCAAAATATCTTTACAATCCTCAAGGCATGTCACAACTTTTGAGCACCCTTAAGGTTTGGAAATTGAAAGTTGAAAATTTTGACACGCCCTACTTCTCCTCTTCTCAATTTCACCAGCTAACAGGAAAACAACATGTTGCAACCATCAGTCAGAACTTGTTCTCTTGTTACCAACTATATCTTCAGGCCAGGGATCAGATGCCTGGGGTGAAAAAAGGGACAGAAGAAGGGGGAGAATAGATTCTTTATCCCAGACATCTTCAAGTCAGTCTTTGGCTTGGAGATCTCAATCAGCCAAAATAGCTAACAACCTGAACAATGGCTGGCAGATATGAGGAAAGGATGAATTCCTTTTTGATGCTTCCCCACACAACCCCTGCATCATTTAGCTTCTGTTGGCTGCTTTCAAACACAATTTTAGCACTCTTTTATCATGTGAGTCCCATTCCCTTCCAATACATTTCATGAAGGGTCTACACAAAAAAGTTTAATTTGAACATTCCTTCTACTCAGAAACAAAAAGAAATCCATAGGATTGAATATTGATCTCTTAAGCCAAATATTATTTTTCAGCTACTTAACCTCAATACCTACATTTTCTGAACCTTGAAAATGATTATATATTGGGCACTACAGCCAGTATGGGTCCCTCCGGTTCACACTGGTTCTATAGAACCGGTAGTAAAACCAGCGGGAGGCCCCGCTCACTGACCCTGATGTCATGAAAATGCTTTTGCACATGCGGAGAACAGCGCGTGCGGGCGCACGTGATCAAAGCGAAAAAAGAAACAGGTCATTATTTGAAAAAATTAAACTAGATGTATATTGCTTAAAAGATAAAATCTGGTTGAAGAATTCATTTCAGTATGAATGAAAAAAAATGATAAATTCTCAATTATATCCAAAAATTTATAGTGACTAATGACTATGGCCGATGTGTTGGGATGAAAATTAATCTACAAGGGGCTAAGTCTTTTTTATTGGGAATTGTTGACCCATATGAAATAAAATAGCATTTTATAAAGAGTAAATTACTCAATTTTCAATCTTCAGAATTCTGAAGAAGCTTCTTGGATGAGAAGTGAAACATCTTCAAAAGAAAAAACAACAAAGTCCAGTTGCCTCCTGGAAAAGCACCTCTGGGACACAAGGCAATCTAGAAAATGATTTGATTTGATTTGATTTGATTTGATTTGATTTAATGGACACTTTGGAGCTTGTTGATGTATGAAGATATACAAATGGTGACTCAAAAATATACTTTTTAGATCTTTTTAAATAATAGATACAATTTGGATTTCTAAGACTTTGGCTACTAATCTTCATAAACTGATGATGTCTCAAAGGTGCCATTTTTCAAAAGGCAACTGGACTGTTTTTTCCCTGAGAAGGAAGAAGATGTTTCACTTCTTATCCAAGAAGCTTCATAGGTTCTGGTAAGATGATGGGGACTATGGAAAGATTAGTTCTGACAGGATGTGGGGTTGGAAGGATCACATTTCTTTGCAGTCATCAAGCCAGAACCGATGAAGCTTCTTGGATGAGAAGTGAAACATCTTCTTCCTCAGGGGACAAATGGTCCAGTTGCCTTTTGAAAAGGCACATTTGAGACAACTATGACCTGGATGACTGAGAATCTCCACAGACATAAACTGGAGATACTACCAAAGATTTTATCAGACCACAATCCAGAATTTATATTTAAAAGGGGAAATTGCTCTTTTAGTTTGAAATTGAATGTAATATTGATGCAAAAGGAAATGATGGTGGAGAACTGCAAAAAGAAGTTAAAATATTTTTTTCAGAATAACTTGAATAAGGGCACAGAAGAATAGTTTGCAGTGCAAGCAAAGCTTTTGTAAGAGGATATGTTATACAACTATAACAATGCTTTATCAGCAGTGGTTGCATCTTGCAAATAAACATCTGCTAGCGATGTTTCTTTTCTCTCTGAGCTGCTCAGGCCCTTCCATCCAAGTAAGAATTTCTGTGATCGATACCAAACAGCCAATCTTTGATAGATCAGTTAGCTGGTACTTCCTGATCGGCTGGTGGATGGAATCTCAACCCTTGAATGATGAACAGTGGGAGGACTGAGGGGATTTAGAAAGAGATATAATCTTGAAGGGAGGAAATTGGGATCAAAGTGCAGGGAAACAAAACTACAGGTCCCAGAAGCTCAGAGAGGAAAAAGGAAGAGGCAGCTCTGAAAGGGGAACTGGAAAAAGACAGGAAAAGAAAAGACTGAAGGGAGACTGTTGTTCTGAGGGAGAGAACTGAGAGGCAGAACTCGGATGTGGCTATGTTCCTCTGATCCAGATGCAGTTTCCTGATTCATCACTGGCTAGAGAAACTATTAACTTCAATTAAAGTCTCATCAGACTCAAAAGATATATCAGTGTACTTGGGGCAGGTGGGCTGGTGGTATAAGAAGAAGGACAGAAAAACCCAATCATTAGCATATCTTCTGGGATGATTGTTTCACAATTTAACATTGAGTTTAAAAAGAAAATGCAAGAGAAAATGCAAGTGATTTTGAATGCAATAAAGAAGAGTTTTAAAATTCCCCAGAGAGGACAATTATTATCCATCAAATTAACTTTCTACAGAAGCAATTATCTGTATTAACAATAAGAGGGATGGAAATAAAGATGAATTATGAGAAAGTATTTTGATTTTGTAAATAAACTTGGGAAATGGTTGGCATATTAACTTGTGAAAAGAAAAAGAAAGTAATATTACAGTTACAAAAGGAAATACTGTAATAATAGAGATTGCAGATATGCGAAAAGAATTTTACCAGTATTGTATTTCTTTATTTGAAGGTCAAGACATTTCCTTGGTAAAAGTGGATGACTATTTAGATAAACAGAATTTAAAATCACAGCAAATTAAGGACAAATTTTGAATAAACTTATAACAATAAGAGAAGTTTGTGAAATTATTAAAAACCAGAAAGGCAGATGCCAGATCTGTCCAGAGGGTCTGCCATGTTTTTACTAAAAATGTTTTGATAACGAATTCTTACAAACTTTACAACAAAGAATGAATATTATTTTACAGAGTGGAAAAACTCCTGATAGCTGGAAAGAGCATTTAGCATTGATTCCTGAAGAGGCCCATGGTAAACAATGATTTTGGCTAAAAGGGTGAAAATAATTTTATCAGACTTGATTCATGTAGACCAATGTGGGTTTTTATCTAAAAGACAACTGCAAGATATATTAGAAGTATGTTAAATACTTTGGAGTAATGGGAGCAACCTGATGAAAAACAAGCTGCATTGATATACTTAGATGCAGAGAAGGCCTTTCATATTTTGATTTTGATTTTCTTATTTAGAGTTCTGTAACATATAAACCTCAGAGAGACATATTGTTTTTAATGGGTAAGATCAATTTACACTTCAACAGAAAACTAATAAAACAGTGAGATTCAAAAAGGGACAAAGCAAGAATGCCCATTGTTTCCAGAGAAAATGAATAAAAACGTAAGACAAGATGAAAGATTCATGGGAGTTAAGATTTTTTTAAAAAATGATAAGTAAGTTTTAAGGGCATTTGACATGGATCCTTTAGAGAGAAAGAATAGATATATTAATTGGAAAGTTAAAGTAAATGAACAGATTTTAAGATTAATTATTAGAAGATAAAAATGTTAATAAATAATGAAAAATGAAAGATCAATTAAAATTGATGGAGAAAACTGGTTTAAGTTTGAGAAAAAATAAAATATTGGGGCATTATTATGACAAATATGAATTGTATGTGATTTCAAAATAATTATTTGAAATTAAGGACATATCAAGATGAGAGAAATTAAAACTGACATGTTAGGTAGAATTTCTGGGATAAAAATGAATGTTTTGCCTAGATCAATGTTTTGACAGCTGATGTACCGTTTAAGCAAGGGCAAAAAGATATATCTAAATTTGTGCAGAAAGGGGAAAAAACACAAGTTAAATATACATTACAAGATGCAAAGGAAAGAGTACAATTGGATTTACTGGATTTGAAACTTATTACAGCTTGTTATTTGGTTTGGATGAAAGAATGGGAATTGCAGAGAAACAAAATATTTTTACAGTTAGAAGATAACAACCTGAGTTTTGGATAACAAGGATATTTATGGTATGATTAATCTGATTTTTAATAACATTTTATTAGATGTGCCATATTCCATGTAGCATGTGGAATAGATTGAAATCTATGTGATGCTCAACGTTAGATCCCAGTACAAAAAGCATTTTATAGAAGAGGAATAACAGACAAAGTTAAATGGTTAATATACGAAGGAATCATTGGAAAATCACCAAGGCAAATGTCAAATTAAGTCAGAAGAACAGAAGAATGCTAATGGCAAAGTATGTAGCTATCATTGGTTTTCAATGCATTAAAAGATGTATGGTGTAGAGCGAAGTAAAATAGAATGTGAAGTGCAATTGTGTGATGGACATGTAATTGCTAAAATGTATAAACTTTTGTTGAAACTTGAAATGGAGAAAGTAAACAAATGAATAATAAAGTGGGTCAAGAATATTGGTTATAATATGCAATATATAGGTGGATCAATTTGAAAATATGAGGTTAAAAGGTTGAAATCACATTATGTTATAATCTTTTTTTTAAATAAAATGATGTATTGTTGGTATATGACCCCAGAGAAATTATGTAGAATATATAAAGGCATTTCAAATGTAAGTGACATGCTTGGTGGACATGTAGAAAAACTTAAAAATTGGATTAAAATACAGACATTGATAAAGAAGATTTTAAAGGTTAATATTCAATTGAAGGCAGATTTTTTTCCTTTTAGGACTTTAGTTAGAAAAGAGCCATGGAAGATTATTTCAACGATTACTGTAGTGAGGTTCCTTTATGCACAAAGATAGAAATTACTCACCTAGAGGAACAGTTAATGAATTAGGAAAATTTGCTGAAATGGACAAATTGACTTCTTTGATTAAAGAAAGATCAGTATTGATCTTGCAGTGACTGGAAGCCCCTTTTTTCATAAGAAAGAAAATAACTTTGTGACTAACAGTTTCAATTAATAGAAAGAATAAATGATAAAAAGAAGGGAATTATGAAAATATAAAGAGATTTTAATTAAAATTATATGTATAGCTGCAGAGGATAATTGGAAGATATAGATATGGTTTTTGTTCTTTTATTTTTAATCTTTTTATTTTTTCTTTGTACTTTGTTTTTTCGTTTTCTTTACTATATTTTTTCTTTCTTTGACTGTATTTCTTATCTATGTAAATTCTTTTACTAAAAATCATTTTAGAAAATGAAATATTTTCTCTTATTATTTTCTTATTATACAGTGATAATATTTCTCTTGTGGCATATAACAGCTTTGATGATGGATGTTAAATCATGAACATTAAGAAGGATTAACTTTACTTTTATCATGTTGTAATCAAAGTAGGTTTCCCAATTCTGAAATCATTGTCATATAACTCATATAAATTAAAAATAAATGCAGGACTTTATTGAATGGAATTTTCTACTCGTGGCTTCAGGCAATTTTTATGAAGCTACAGTTTTACTTTAAAAATACACTGCCCATTCCTTTTATCATATCAATACAAAAGTTTCGCCTCTGAGGGAGATGGAGAGTTTAGAAATAGGAAATATAAATAAATAAATAAAACTAAAGGTATTCATTCCAACCACTGAAAAGCATGAATGTATAATATGTGACAGGGTGTAAGAGATTTCCCTGGGAAATCCCCTAATGCAGTCTTTGTGTATCCCTTAACTGTGAATTGCCAAGGATTTCATTTTGGGAATTACCAAAATGTGTTAGTCATAATTTCTATAATGCCTTCTGTTTTGCATGAAGGAGGCTTTCCCAGGCTGATGCCATCCAAATCAGCCAGATTTCTCTTTGACTGCAGATAGACAAGAGTACATATATTATCTGCTTGAAAAACTCTTTGTGTATGCCTCCTTTTCAAATTAAGTTATATTTCCCTCCACTAAAGCAGGGTTTCTTGGCACTTTTATGTGTGGATTTTAACTGGCAGAATTCCCTAGCCAGCATACCAGCTGGGGAATTCAGGCAGTTGAAGCCCATGAATCTTAATGGTGCCAAAGTTGAGAAACACAATTTTAAAAAAAGGTAACTGATCATTTCATTGTCCCAATATTTTAAAACTAAAATCTGAAGGGTGGTCTCTGGAATATGGATTGTCTTTCTTCAAATCTGGATCATAAATCTGAGAGGAATTTGTGCCTTTACACAAAAAATTGGAAGCCATTTGGAACCAGGGAAGAATTTTGTCTCACCCCAGAAGTATCTTGGACTTTTTACTGATTTGACCTAAATGAAATCATACATTCCTATTTACAAAAATAAGGTGCTATGCTTCCTGGATACTTGTAGCCAAAGAAGGCACAAGTACCAATCACTCTTGATCTCAACTATTTCAGTCTGTTCTAGCCAAGATAAGGCAAAATTTACTTCTCTGACATTTTTATAGAAATTGATATTTTATCCAATTTCAGGAAAATGTTCACACAGAGGCATATATACACATTTATTTATAGTACATCACATACAACATAACCGAGACATAATTGGTTTAGTATTGACAAGACTTTTTTTTTCTTATTATCATTTCAAGAAATAAGTTACAGAGAACTCTGCCTTCCTGTCAGAAACCTTTTCCTATCAATCTGTGTTCAGTCTCATTAAATGACTGTAGATGGTTCAAAACTGAAGTACTTAGCAGCAGCACTCTGCTGGCCTTGAAAGAACCAAGCATGACTCGACCTAGTTAATATTTGTGTGAGAGATCCCCAGGAGTGTCCAGGGCTGCGATCCAGAGTGAAAAGATGAACATACATTCTACAAGGATGTACCATATTAGCAAAATCTCTAAGTGTTCAGTTTTACTCAAGGAAGTCTTGCGCTGTGTTTAAAGGCCCTGCTAAAAATGTTCAGTTTGGACTTCATCCATTTCTTTTAAAAATTGCTTCAATAGACTCTCCCAGAAGGTGGCTGCAATTCACTAGCAATGACACAGTTCTTATACAATATTTCACCAATAGAGAACAAATGAGAAGAGGTTTACTAAATGGGAATCATACTGTGAATTATGAATCAGGCATAAGGTTTATCAAGAATCGTGAGAAGAATAGTTTGTTACATAGATGTGAGTAAATATTGTTTTAAATACCGAACTGGGTTATGAATTTCTTTTAGGCTAACGTAGGTTCTCTTATATTGGAATCTGTATATGCAGAAATAATCCTGGGGTTTAGGGGTATAACTAATTTGTTTTAGAATTAACAGTTTTGTCTATATTCTTTCATATATTCTTACGCAATATCAGGATTATGGTATTGTTGGATACTTGTTATAATTGATCTACTGTATACATCAATTAGCAGAACCCCTTCAAGTGAGTCTTGATACCTAACAAATCCATGCATTTTTCTAAGCAACATTTTGGGAAGTGGTTTGCCATTGCTTTCTTCCTAGGGTAAAGACTAGATAGAAGCAAAGAGTTAGTGTTTTCTGTATCTATAGTCTGCCATCCAGCAGTCTTCCAGAGTTTACAGTCCATATCTTTTTTTGCTATTTTGTCTTTGCCTCATCATCCAAAATTGTATAAGATGGAACTACAAAATCCTGAGGCAAACTGGTTTTGTCTCTGAGTTAAAATCTTGGTGCTACTGCTAGCAGAGAAAAGAAGCACATTTACTTACCAGTATAAATGTTAGGGTCAATTGTTTTCATAAATTGAGGACTACCTGTATATAAGGAGAAAAAAGACAAAGGTCAGCATATAGCAGAATGCAATGTGTAGCTAAAAGAGTGGTGTAAAGCAGAAGGGTTTGGTTATGTTAGTCATAATGCTTACAGTTTCTTGATGAAAAACCCATGAATGGAATATACAACTAGAAGGATTTAAAATGTTTAAAAGAAACAGATGTAACAAAAGTGGAGGTGGAGTTGTGCTATATATAAAAAATAACTATATCTCTACAGAAATAAAGCAGAACAATTATGAAAACATCTTGAATGCATTTGAATCAATATAAAAGGAAAAGACTGGCATTGCTATAGGTGTATATTACTGGCCATTCAACCATATAGAGGAAATAGAGTGAGTAAACTAGTAGGAAACAATAGTAATGGGGGACTTTAACTACCCTAACATCAATTGAGATACAAATTGATGAGAGTAGAAAGGAAACTGAAAGGTAGAAAGGAATTTGAAAATTTGACATCTCGAATAATAAAAGATGAAATTGGGCCAAAGGGATTAGTTAGTAAAATTTATAAATTTATTAACTTTGATAATAATTCACAAAGGGTAATGAAAGAGAATTGGGTAAAAGAACTGGGTATTGAAATTTCTGATCAAAATTGGAATATGAACTGGGTTAGTAGAATAATGAGGACATTATCAATAAGGATTAAAGAACATAACTATAAAGTTATTTGGAAGTGGTATTTGACCCCAATAAGACTTTTTCAAATGGATAATAAAGTGGATAAAATGTGTTGGAGATGTAAAGTGGAACTCGGGACATATGCTCATATGTGGTGTAAATGTAATAGGGTTGAACTTTTTTGGTCTAGGATAGAAAATGAAATATTTGAAATGATTAAGAAGAGGGTCAAATTGAAATTGGAAACCATATTATTATTAATATTGAATGAAACAACATTAACAACTGGAGAAAGAGAATTGGTGAGGATTTTGGTTATAATGGGGAGAATTATAATTGCTAGATATTGGAAATTAAATGTTGACTTAAAATTAGAAGGATGGTATAATGAAACATGGAAATTTGCATTAAATGATAAATTGACTTGTGATATTAAAATCAGAAGTGGTATATATAAAGAAAATGTTTTTTGGAACACTTGGCAACCATTTGTGGACTTTGCACTTGGGAGATTGGATGAATCAGCACCAGTACCTTATCAAAGAGATTTCTGGAAGAATTGAAGACTTCAATTTCCTAAAACTTCCTTTCCGTTTGTATAGCACGTTGGGGGGAAAAAAAATTTCTTTCCTTACTATTGATTTTTGTATTGATTTTTTTTTCCTTTCTGTAAAAAAATTTAAAATATTAAAAAAATATTAAAAAAAGAAAAGAAAAGAAACAGATGTAACAAAAGCGGAGGTGGAGTTGTGCTATATATAAAAAATAACTATATCTCTACAGAAATAAAGCAGAACAATTATGAAAACATCTTGAATGCATTTGAATCAATATAAAAGAAAAAGACTGGCATTGCTATAGGTGTATATTACTGGCCATTCAACCATATAGAGGAAATAGAGTGAGTAAACTAGTAGGAAGCAATAGTAATGGGGGACTTTAACTACCCTAACATCAATTGAGATACAAATTCTGCACCTAGTGGAAGACCAAACATATTCCTGAGAAACCTAGAAGACAACTTTGTCTTCCAAAAGGTAGAGAAGGGAACTAGAGGGCCAGCCATACTGCACTTAATTTTCAGTAAGAAAGTTGAAATGATAGATGGCGTTGAAGTTAAAGGAACCTTGGGGAGGGCAGGGGAGTGATCATACAATATTGGAATTCAATATTATGCAAGCACAAGAAATAAAACAAGTAATAAAATAAAGTCAAACTAGAGTTTCAAGATTGATTTCAATAAAGTCAGAAGGAGATTGAGAAGGATTCCATGAATGAAATCCTAAAGAAGAAAACAACCCAAGAAGCTTGGGAAATGAGAGTCATATCATCCCACAAGTGATCATCACTTCTGGGACCATACTAGGTGATCACCTGACAAAAAGATATGTTCGAAAGATTTCAAAAGCTCTGAAAATCTTCAGAAAATAAGTGCATAATGGGGGATGGGGAAGAAGCCAGGTCCTGCATGGATCCAGTAGGACAGAAAAGGCCTGTGGAGACCCAGTGAGGATGGGGAAGGTCTTCAGGGACCCAATAAAATGGAAAAGCGAGTCCAAGGGCTGTGGGACTCCAAGAGGTGGGAAGCAGAGCAGGGGGGGGGGGTTTGTGGATGAAGACCTTGGGAAGCCCAGGGCAAATGGACCAAGACCTGTGCAAGGTGTCTCAGGATCTCTCCCATCCATGAGGCACCCTGCGCTTCACTTAATATTACACATTCATTTAACAACACTTAAGGGAGAGTAGGAGGTGGGGATCATTAAGCGACACCATCTTGTTCAACAGCTGTCACCACTTGGCAAGCTCCACAGGGGTGGGTTCTAAATTTTTTTACTACCAGTTCTGTGGGTGTGGCTTATTTTGTGGGTGTGGCTTGGAGGTCATGTGACTGTGTGGGCGTCGCTAGCTGGTCATGTAACTGGGTAGCCATGGCTATGTGTATAGGGACTACTCAGAGGGCTGAAAAAAGTCATTTCTGACAGGTCCTCGCACTTTTGACCGGTCTTCGCACTTATGACTGGATATCATTTATACCCATTGTAGCATTCTTAACAACCATGTCACTCATTTCATAACTGCTTCTCTTCACCATGGTGATAAGATAGGGCAAAAAACGTAAAATGTAAGGACAGTCGTAAATTCGAGGACTGTCAAAAGTGCGAGGACCAGTCAAAAATAACTTTTTCAGCCCTCTGAGTAATCCATATGCACAAAAGGATACAGCAATAGAGAGGGATGAGAGAAGGAGAAGAGAGATGGAAGAAGGAAGAAGAGAGAGGGAAGGAAAAGAAGGAGGAAGGAAGGGAAGGGAAATTAGAGTAGGAGTGAGGGTAAGAGAGGGAGGAAGAGTGGAGGAGAAAGGAAGAGGAAGAAGGGAGGAAAAGAAGAGGGGAGGAAGAGAAAGTAAGAAGGAAAGAAAAGAGAGAGGTGGTAGGTTTGAGGAGAAAGATTGCTGCACAATAAAAAAGATGAAAGGGAAGAAAGCCAATCCCAAACAAATATAAAGATATTAAGATAAAGAATGAATTGTTAAACTTTAAATAATAAGAGAACAAATATGAATAAATAGCAATAATTAGAAACACACATACAAACATACAATGTATTTTTTTGAACAGAGTATTTGGCCGGGTCACAAATTTAAACAGTGTTTAGTCATTTCAATTAAATTTACAATTTCTATATGTCCTTTTTGCCATATTTATTCCTCATCTATTTTTTTAAAAAAACAATATTACCCTTTATCCTCATCTCTAATCTTAATCAAATTCAATTTTTCCCTTCTATTCTATATTATACCCCTTCCCATTGTCATCTATTTTTATATCCATCTTCACATTGGTTAATTATGTAATATTACAGTTGTTTAATATAAATTCAACATTTTAATATAAATCAATTAGTTATATAACTATCTTTTTTGTATATTAATCAGTATGAACATGAATATTCTAATTATTTCCATGCAATCCAATTTCTTACAAATCAATTAATTATATTTACTAATAATAATAAACCAAATAATTTCCCCCATATATTCTTCCAAACCACAACTTAACCATTTCTGCTTTCAACACAATATACAATTAATAGTGTCTCAATTATTACAATTCCCTAGTTAAATAGAGCTTTTTTTCTTTTGTGTTTTAAAATCTTGAACTCTCCTCTTTTCCCTAAATTTCCGATTGTTTGCACCTACCTTTTTTGGAAAGGAAAAAGAAAAAGAAATCTCTTTCTGCCTCATTTTGTCACATTGCAGCAGAGCCTGCTTTACTTTCAGTTTCGTTTTTTCAGCATAGCAAGGGGGGAAAAATCTGCTCCAGCACTCTTTGCAGCTAGCAACAGAGCCCTGTGCAAAACAGCTGAGAGCAAATCAGCTGAGAGTCAGGAGGCTGATCTAATCAACTTGAGCTAATTAACCTATACTGAAGCTGAAAGGGGCTGTTTTTTCTATTTTTGCAAGCACCGGTCTACTCATTTCTTTTCTTTAACACTGATCAGCTGTAGGGCGGCCCTTTGAAGCCCCACGGCAAGAGTTTAAACAGTTTTTTTCTCTCTAGCCATCAGCTGGGACTCAGGAAGCAGCAATAGATTGGGAGTGGGTGGGGTAAGCGAATGGCAACTGGGCCGGGAACTGGTTCGGGTGTGTGGCCAGCCAATCTTATTACCGGTTTTCCGAACTATTAAAATTTTTTACTACCGGTTCTTGCAAACCGGTGCGAACCGGGAGCAACCTACCACTGAAGCTCCATTATAGTCATAAATAGAAGACTACCTGTAGTTTTTTTGTACCTTTAAAAAAAGCTGTAAAAAAATCACATATACCTTCCTTTCTGTCAGCATGTCTTCATTTCCTAGGGTCACTGTTCTCTTTCTTTAGGATATTTCATGGCTAATCTGTTATCCATTCAACTTTTCTGTTTTCTGAGTCTCTTTCAGAAAAGCTTGTTCTTAATTTACAGTAACTTCAGTGATTGAAGTTTCCTAGCCAGGAATGATCTAAAGAACTCTGAATTAGAGTTGCTGTATTAGTCTTACTATAGGAAATTAACACCGACCCCTCTCCTAGAAAAATGAAATATTCTAGGAAATATTAAAGAGGCAGAACATTATATTTCCCTGAATGAGAAATGGAGAAATATGTTTTTTAGACAGGAAGCAGACTCACTCTTAATAGCCCCCACCCTCCTCAATAGCCGACAGCAGAGGTCAGCACTTAAGAGATAAAGAGATAGCTAGGTCTATTCATAAGTAAATGCTCTCACCCAAGATCCAACAAAGATAGTAACCCTCTACCCATCTAGCAACAGAACTCATCACATGGCACCTGGGGAGATTGCATCACCCAGCAAGGCTCAACCAAACCTGGGACTCAAAAGACAACCTAAAAATTTACCCCTACAGGGCCCCATGGGAGTCTGACAACCAATCAGAATACAAGCTGAAATTCAAAGCCCAACAGAGGGTATAAATTTATCTCTCTCTCTCTCCTATGTGCTTTTTTGCCCAGAACCTCAAAACCATGTGGTCCTGTCCACCATTAAAACCATCTTTTCAAGCAGTCTCTAGGTTACCAGTGTCTTTCTCCCCACTTGGAACTGAACCCAGATGGACATTTCTTCCAACATTACTGATTACTGTAATATTTCCTTCTGTAAGCCTTACTAATATGTTTATTATATCTTCTGGGATTAGAAACTTATTTTTTAAACCAAAAAATGATGAATCATGCTAACTTTAAGAGAACATGCTGAACTTTTTTAATGCTATGCGAAGAAATGGCTCACTCAAAAGAGATAGCTTGTACTTTACAAACTGTAGGATATGAATCATGTTGGAATAGCAAAAATGTATCAGTAAAACTTGAAAATCTGTCTCTAGCACTATGTAGAGGAGTAAAAGAAGAAAGAAAAACATGGAGCAGGGAATCATTCATATTTCTGACTGATAATCATATCATTCTACAGGCAATTTCATCCATGGGATTGAATATATTTAAGGTAAAAATGGATTAAAATGTATGGGTATGTTTACATGCATTTTGAGGCTACATTTTTTTGCAATTTCAATAATTAATTTAATTATGTTTGGAGAATTAACTTGGATTCATATAACTTTCTCAACTGCAGCAACAGTTCCTATCATACTTCCAATGAAATTAATATTACTCTTTTAGGTTAATAATTCCAATACTAGGATCAAAATTTAGAAGTTATCTGAATACTTGGACTTACACAATATATTTAAGACAAAAACTATAGGTTTACAAATCACAGCATTTAGGGCTCTGTATTAAGCCCCAAACAAACACAATTTGGCTTAGCACAGTACTCGACCAGCAACAGCCTCTTGTACCTAGATTTCAGTGACTCGAAGCTCTTTGTAAGTAATCATTGAGACGGAATGGCTATCCCAGCCCATTAAATGTACAAGTCGTCCTTGATTTACGACCATTCATTTAGTGACTGTTCAAAGTTATAACGGCACTGAAAAAAGTGATTTATGACTGTTTTTCACACTTATGACCATTGCAACATCGCCTTGGTCACATGATCAAAATTCAGATGGTTGGCAACTGGTTCATATTTATGATGGTTGCAGGGTCATGTGATAACATTCTGCGATCTTCTGATCAGCAAAGTCAATGGGGAATCCAGATTCATTTACTAACCATGATACTAACTTAACAAATGCAATGATTCACTTAACAACTGTGACCAAAGAAAGTCATAAAATGGGGCAAACTCACTTCACAAATGTTTCACTTAGCAACATAAATTTTGGGCTCATTTGTGGTCATAACTCGAGGACTTCCTGTAAAGAATTGTCCTTATAAATACTTATAAATACTCAGACAAATGAAAATGAAAACATTATTTTCAACATGAATCTTGTCAGATCAGAACATAGTGAATAACTGAGTTCTTTATATTGACGAGAGAAGAAGCAGCTACAGGAAGCTGGCTTGGCTACTCCCTGACAGACAGAATATTTAACTCTGACCAGAGTTGGACAAGAGAATTGAAACATAGCATATTCTGGCCTTATCCACTGACTTGGAGATTAAAGAGCATTTGATTGTTATTCAAACAAAAATAGTAGCCATGGGAAGACTGTAGCCCAGACAGTTTACAAATCCTAATTAATACTTTACAGTCTTGAAGATTTATAATTTCCTTCCTCATCCTGTATCTTGTCTTTTTAGACTGCAAATCTAAAGCATGACTTCCTCTCTAATTAAATTGATATAAATTGCACTGATATGTGTATAGGACTATAAGTTTTAATCATTATTGTATGGATTTTCAAACGAAACTGTGAATATTGATAAAGGAAACAAGAGTATAAGAATATTATTTATTTTGATAATAAACAAAGGCAGGAATTCTGAAAACTCAATTTTATCCATATTTAAATATGGCATTGGCCTTAGCATTTATCTCAAACAATCCCTCTAGTTATGCTTCAAGATGCCATTGCAACAGGTTTAGTGCCCTTGGGTACTGTAAAGTAGAACATGAGACTAGTGATTTAAATTCTTCTAATTTTTCCATCTTTTTATGTTTCTTCTGTCTTTTATTCACTTCTCTTTCCCCCTGTTTTTAAACTGTTGAATGTTTAATAGTGTGAGGGAAGAGAAAGCAAAAAGAATTGTGATTTCAAAAAAAGGGAGAAAAAGAGGAACCAAAATCTAAATTACCTCAATATTTGTAAATAGAATGTAGAAAGCAGAAAGTTTCTCTTGAGTAAAGGAGTAGAGTACATTGAGGCTTTCTCAAGAACCATAGTCATTTATTACATAGATTTTGTTACTGCTGATATTCAAAGAATGGATAAAGGAAGTTAGAATGACATAAATTAAAGATCGAAACCATTGTTGACTGATACTATTCATTTTCAGGATATTTTAGAATTTTGCAATCCTTGTTGTTGCTATATTTCATTCATAAGTTTCTTTCTTCTGTGTAAGCAATACAAAATGATCCTCAATTTGTCTGTCATCGAAGTAAGCATCCTCAGAAGAGAATATATCTTCTTTGTAGATCTGTTTTTCTCATATTGCTTTTTAATAGTCATACAGCTAGTGTCAGTTTACAGAAGCAATTGTGATCTGAATTGCTTTTGCTAAGTGACATGATTGTAAAGCTCTATTTCATTGACCATATCATTTAGTGATGCAATCCTATGTAGGAAACTATCATACCAAATATCTTTAAGAAATAGTTACATAATACTATTTTGTACAATAAAATTAATCTCATGTTGTGTAATAAAATAATATCCACATTTGCTATTAATTTAGTAAATATGCTATATTGTCATCTATGGAGATTCTCAATCATCCAGGTCATGGTTGTCCCAAAGGTGCTCTTTCAAGAGGCAACTAGACTTCCTGTTTTTTCTTTTAATACATTTCACTTTTCATCCAAGAAGCTTCTTCAGCTCTGACTGGATGGTGGGGAATGGAAGAATTTATAATCCTTGCACACAGCTGGTCATTTGCATTCTTCTCTCTCTCTCTCTCTCTCTCTCTCCCTCCCTCCCTCCCTCCCTCCCTCCCTCCCTCTCTCTCTCTCTCACACACACACATACACACACACACAGAGAGAGAGAGAGAGAGAGAAAGAGAGGGAGGGAGAAGAGGAGAGAGAGAGAGAAAGAGAGAACAAACAAGAAACAATTGTTTACATATTCATTTATTTTTTAAAAATGCAGTCCAACTATGTGAGTGATTTTCAGGATGTTCAGCATGCGGTTAGGTCAGGTGCTGTTGACAGGCTTCCTGATCTAACTGAAGCAGCATCATTTGTTCTTAAAATGGCTTTGGAGAATGCTCTTCCATGGCTTCTGCATGGCCTCCACAAGCTCTAAAAATGACACAAAAGTATACCTGTTCTCATGCATTTTGGAGGCTTTGGAGGCTGTCTGGAAGTCACGTGAGAGCTACATCCCTGTGACCTCCGATAATTGAACAAGGCATGTTTTCAAGAATAGTTGTCAGGTGTTAGTGAACACTAGCATGTCACCAAAATGTTGTGGCATGTTACCTTTGACACAAATGTCATAGGTTTGCTATCACTGATTTAGACCATCCTGCATGAACAAGCCATTGTGATTTATAAGCCATGAGTCTAGAGTGTTGTAGAAATACAATATAGAAGATAATAAAAGATATTAAACAATCATATCCTGGTGAGATGCATGAAGCTACCAGAAATTTGACATCTAAATTTTATATACCAAGACTGGGAGTCAGTTTCAAGTAAGATTGCTGGATACAGTCCAAGCTAGGCTCCTCAAAAGTTACTATGAAACTGAAGAACCCAGTACAGGGGAAAGAAATTCTGCAGAGTGGCATCAGGTGAAGAAGTAATTGGTAAAAAAATATTTAATGATATTGTCTAGTATATTTGGCAGTATTCAATTCATTAGAAGTTGCTTTTTGTAAAGAAAATTGAAAGTATGCTTCCTTGGCAAACTTTCTTAAAGCACATAAAATAAACTGAGAAAGCCGTTTTATAGAGAACAGTTCCATGGAATAGGAAAAACCCTCCCATGCAAAGTTATACAGAAAACATGAGATGGATCTGATAAACATTACAATAGATTATTAAAGCAAATGGTATTTTCAGTCATTGTGACTAATCATTCCAATTAATACATGTAAGGAACCTGGGAAAAGGATAGCCATATCTATTTATATATACAAGCTATTTGAGGAAGGATATTTGTTACTGTAGCTCTTTGCCCAATTCTACTTATTCCACAGCCGAAGTTAATTACCAACTAACTTGAATCTATCTAAGGCTATTTATCTTTGGGTACTCTCATGTATCCATGAATGCATTATGCCAGGAATGTATTATGCCAACAATATAATTGCTTTTGCCTGTTGCAAACATCAGAGTACATGCTATGTGATATATAAAGCAAAGCTTACTGACTGGATCTCCACATTTTGCTATGACAAACAATATTTTGTTTTACTTCTTACCTTATCATATTGTACAGATCCAGATAGAGTGTTTTGTAAATTATGGTGTATGCCTCAACATTTTTTCGTAAATTCAGCCAACTGTGCTGTATTTAACAGACCACATTTAAGTAAACTGTGTTTAATGTGATGTGTAAATCCATTCCTCAAATATCCCTTGAAATGTTCTGAATTTAATATTAGAAATAATGGACCTGAATATAAAATTTTCATTTAGCTATCAGTATGAAATCTTCTCCTGTGATACCTATAGATAGCCATCTTTACTTTCACAATTTATGTTCTTGTATTTATTAAGGGACACAGATTTTTGGGGGTAAGGAAGAGTTGTGTTGGAAGTGCTGAAGCACGTCTGGCTTGAAAGGATTGAACAATGACATTATCATTGCCAAGGGTATGCCAGTTGGTGGCTCCTCTCATGTCCATGTTATTTTGCCCATTGAAATGGTATCCATTTACCTATTCACAGTTGGCCACTTTCAAAATGCTGGGTCGGCAGGAGCTGGATTCTGTGACAGGAGCTTACTCGATCCCGTGGCAGCAACCATTTTTCAGATGCAAGCTTGCCAATTATCAGCCCAGCAGCCTAACCTTGTGAGCCACTAACTCACACAGAGCAAAGGATCGTGGAATACATATTGCAATTTCACAATGCAGTCTGTCTTGTGCTTATTTATGTACAATGTTAGATATATGTTTGAAAGGGTGGATTTGCATTGTTGGATCATGACATTTTTATCATTACTGAAATTAAGAACAGATGTCTATGTTCTAGGGATATGTTAATCTTCTAGGTGATATACAGACAATCAATTAATCATGCTATAATTTTATCATCTTTTCAGAACTCAAATTTTAAGAAAAAATGGCATTTTTAGATAGGTAATAGCAAAAATGTGTGTTGAACAACCCTACCCGCTATCTTGGTTTTTGAAACTATGACTAAGAATTCTACATTATGCAATGTATTCAGTAGTGGATTGAAAAAGAGTAATTTTTAAAGATTTCATAACATTAAAATATGTAACGAAAGTTAACAGTTAGGGGATTGGATTTTGATACTCATTTTTACCTCAAAATTTTTGTAGCAATGAAACGTCATTACAAGATTTCTCATGACTCTATGATAGTTTCATATTGATGGTGACATGCTCTTTCATTCTCTCTCTTCTCTTATTTACTATCTTGTCTGATTAAAAAAATATAGAGAACTCAAAAGCATACATTATGTTTTCTCAACATGTGTTGATCTAACTGCCATAATATGGAATTTGGAATATATTTTTCTGATATTGGTACAGAAAAATTACAGGTTGTCCTTGACTTATGACCACAATTGAGCCCAAAATTTCTGGAGCTAAAGAAGACAGTTGTTAAGTTAATTTTTCCACATTTTATGACCTTTCTCGCCACAGTTGTTAAATTAATCACTGTAGATGTTAAGGTAGTAACATGGTTGTTGTAAAAAGGTTGCAAAAGGTGATCACATGATCCTGGGACATTGCCACCACCATAAATATGATCAGTTACCAAGCATTGGAATTTTGATGTGACCACATGAGTCACATGGGAATGCTGCAATGGTGTGAAAAACAGTCATACAAAGGATACCAATATAACAAGTGAGTAAGAATTCTGAAGAACAGAAAAATAAACACTATGATGGAACCTATCAAAGCATATCGTATTGTATCATATATCATATCATATCACACCAGTATAAAAAAAGATTTTGCTCTGATATGAAGTTTGAAGTTTTTCGAGAAAGTTTTTGCCTACTTGAGTAAGGTTTTTTTGTGTGTTTTTCAGTTACTACTTCAATCAAAGATATATTCAAATAACTATAGATTTGTAATCATAGAATAAAAAGATCTAATTAGGAAGAACTAAAAGATAGCCAATGCAAAATGGATTTTTTTCTATACAGCCCTTTCTGAACAGATTTCCCAAGCCTCTTTAATTGTCAGTTTTTCAGAACAAAATAGAATATTCAACCAATGCAATAGCAACCAACAATTACAAGACCAAAGGACCCATAACATAGAATGTTTGAACTACTGAGACTCATTGAACACAATAGGATTTACTTCTTAGCTAAAAATGTAAGATTGTATCATTGGAAATATCAGGTTTGAGAGGGAAAATATTTGATTCATCTTAATAGTGGAGATAATAGTGAATGATGACCAATAATCTTATCATCCATTTCCTTGGAAAGAAGTGTATAATAGAACAAATATGCAATGGATGTTGCTCAGAAGCTATCACAGAGATATACGGTACTTAAAATCTTGAATAATGTTTTTTGGGGGGGAGCTGGAATCACATGGTGTGCAGAAGCTTTGTTTTATGCATAGAAGAAACTATAAGAATTATCTTTTTTAGAAATGTAGGAGATTTTTTTTTCGGGGGTGGGGGAACATGAAAATGTTATTTCATCCATTATCTGGAACTAGTATATCTTGAACCTATGTTTTAGTCTTTTCCAATTTAGCCTCTGGCATGGCTGAGAATTCTGAAACTTGGTCTCAGACCGCTCAACAAACATGGGTACAGTGAATAACCACGCTGCAGTCAGGCAATGTCTTTTGCAGGAAACAGGTTTATTTATTCTCCAGGCTTGACGCAGACAACACTGAGTTCAATATGCAATAACACAAAGCCGGCGTTGGGAGCTGCCGCCTCCCAATGCCGTTTAAATAGCCGCGCTAACCATCCCACCAATTGGCTGTATTTCTGGGTTCGCAGCTCCGCGTTTGTCACGCGAGCTATGACGTTACTTGGGTGAGCCTTCTAAGCATGTCGGGTGACAGTAAACAGCAGTAAAAATCTATCTCGTCCACACTGTGTCCGGACGCCTCACCCGCCGCTATCACCCCCACCACCAAAACGTGCACCCCCCACCCTGTTCAGCCCAACAGAAACCCCACGAACTGTCCATAGTGTTCAACTGCATCTCGGGCTTCGATCCCTAAATCCATTGCAGTGCGGCTGTATCCCTATCCCCAGTGTGTCAAGCAGTGGCAAGTCTCGACAGGCACCCCCCCCTACCAGGAGTCCACCTGTAAGACATAAAGGAAAGGGTTAGTACAGGTGTGCTAGTTCTATGTCTCTTCCCCACCCCCGGGTTTATATGGAAATTTTCGGTGAAATAGTTTACGTAGTCTTTTTGCTTTGAGGTCTTCAACTGATACCCAGGATGCCTTTTCAAATGGGTATCTTTTCCATCTCACTAGGTAACTAAGTTTTCCTCTACTGTATTTGGAGTCAAGGATGTAATCGATTTCATAGTGCCCCTTATCTAGTGAACCTGGGTGCTCAAGTGGTTCTCATATGCTTTCGACTGGTTTTAACAGGCTGCTATGGGACACTGGATGGATCTTACCCAGTAAAGGTGGTAGCTTCAATACTACGGTTACTGGGTTTATCACTTTCATGATCATGAAAGGTCTGAGGTATTTGGGTCCTAGCTGGGTATTTTTAGCTTAATGTACTTAGTGGACACATATACCTGATCCCCCAACCGGAAAGGCTTGTGATCCACTCTCTTCCTGTCAACTTGCAGTTTATACTCCTTTGCTGCTTTATGTAAAGCTTCCTTGACTTTTGGCCAGAGGTTCCCGATTCGGACACCCTAGGCCATTGGAGACACATGCTCCTGATCGTGTACCTCCAGTTCAGGGATTGCAGTAAACTCCCTGCCAGATACCACCTGAAATGGCATAACGCCAGTGCTACAGTGTACAGCGTTATTATATGCTATCTCAGCGAAAGGTATGAGATCTGACCAATCGGATTGTTGATAGGATATGTAATACTATAGATACCGTTCCACCATAGCATTAGCTCTTTCTACAGCTCCGTTGGTGCTAGGGTGGAATGCCGAACTTAACCCCTGGGAGGATCCTATCATGTTGACAAAATTCTGCCAAAACTGTGCTGTGAACTGCACGTCCCTGTCCGATATGATTCTATGAGGGGCTCCATGCAACTGGTAAATATGACGTATGAACATCTGTGCTAACTTTTTAGCAGACGATAAGCCGCAGCAGGGGATGAAATGAGCTTGTTTAGAAAAGAGGTTGATTACAGTCCAAATTACGGTATGACCTTTGCTTTCTGGGAGGTCAACAATAAAATCCATAGCTATTTCATCCCATGGCCTGCTAGGGTCTGCAACCGGCTGTAGCAAGCCAAGTGGTTTTCCTGGACGTGCTTTTGTTGTCACACACACTTTACAGCTTTTTACATATTGGTCAACATCTTTGCGCATACAAGGCCACCAGAATTGCCGTCTGGTGAGATGTAATATCTTGAGGAAACCAAAATGGCCCGCAACTTTTGCATCATGACACCTTTTCAATACTGTGGCTCGCAAAGGATGAGGTATATATAGCTTGGCTCCTATCCACGCCAAACCCTCATGATGGTTACCAACATTTTATGTCCAGCAATCCAGGGATTGCAGCCCACCTCGCACCATAACTCCCCATATCACGAAGGGGTCAGTTCTTTGTTGTACATCCAACCTGCTTGTTGTCTTTTTGGTATGATGGCCTGCACAACATCCTCCCTTTTACTATTAAATTGAGGCATTCGCGATAAGGCATCAGCCAGGAAATTCCGCCCCCCCTGGAACATACTTCAAATCGAAATTGAACCACTGGAAGTACTGTGCCCAGTGTATCTGTTTCGGCGACAATTTTCTAGGGATTTGGAGGGCTTCTAAGTTTTTATGGTCTGTCCAGACCTTGAAATTATCGCCAATGCCTTCTAATAAATGTCACCAAGTGAGTAGTGCCCACCTGACTGCAAACGCCTCCTTCTCCCAAATAGCCCAACCCCTTTCTGTAGGCGTTAGTTTGCGTGACTGTATAGGCACAGAGATACTGTTCTCCCTCTTTGGCTCTTTGTAACAACACAACACCAACAGCTACGTCGCTAGCGTCTGCTTGCACAATATATTGCAAAGTGAGGTCTGGGTGTCTGAGTATGGCTTCCTGGGAGAACAGACACTTCAATTGCTCAAACGAGTTTTGACATTCAGATGTCCACATCAACGCTTGTTCCAGCTTCACTTTGACTCCAGTATGTTTGGTCTGTAGTATATCAGTTAAGGGGAGAGCTACCTGGGCAAAGGCTGGGATAAATTGTCTATAGAAATTTGCAAAGCCAAGGAAACTTTGCAATTGTTTCCTTTTCTTTGGTGCTTGCCATTCCAACACCGCTGATACCTATTTTGGATCCATTTCCATCCTGTCTCCCAAAATGCGATATCCGAGATAATCTAATTTCATGCAATGGAATTCGCACTTTGAAAGCTTCACAAAAAGTTTTGCTTGTAGTAGTTTGGTTAAGACTTGTCGGACCAACTGTGTATGCTCCTCCATGGTCTTGGAATATATTAAAATATCGTCCAGGTAGACGAGGATGCCTCAGTATAAGTGTTCGTGCAGGATTTCATTGATAACCTGCATGAAGACGGCCGGGGCGCCCTGTAACCCGAAAGGCATTACTCGGAATTTAAAGCTACCTAAAGGACAGTTGAAGGTGGTTTTCCACTCATCACCTGGCTGTATCCACACTTTATAATAGGCCTCTTGCAGATCAAGTTTGATGAACATCTTCCCGGTGGACAACATGGCTAAGAGGTCTTTCATCAACAGCAGGGGTATAGGTGTTCAACACAAACTGCATTCAGATCCTGAAAGTCCACACATAGACGCAAACCTCCATCCTTCTTCTCTCAAAACCGCACCGGTGCAGCCATACGTTCCTGGCTGGGCTGAATAAATCCCGGGCCAAATTCTTATCTATGTATCTACGAAGTTCGTCTAACTCCTTTTGGGTCATCGCATACATGCGTGGTTTCGGTAATTTGGCCCCAGGGATTAACTCAATAGCACAGTCGGTTGCTCTGTGAGGGGGTAAAACCTCACATTCGTCATCATTGAAAACAGCCGCTAGATCCTTATATATGTCTGGGAACCCTGATTGCTGGGGTCCCTGCACGCACCTCACTCTATCTTTACTATGCCTCTATTGTTGTTGGTTCTCAGGATCCGGTTCTGGTCCCACAGTAAGACGCAGTTTCCGGAAACCACCTTCCCACCATATGGTAGGCCTCCATTTATCCAACTACACTAGGCCCAGTATAACAGGCTCAACCATCCATTCCACCACTATAAAGCGAATCTGTTCCTTATGCTCCCCTATCTCCAAATGGACAAGCTCGGTAACGTGCTCAGCTGGTGTTCCCCGAAGCAGAGACCCGTCCATTTGTTCAAACCTTATAGGGGTCTTGAGTTTTACTGTATGGAGACCTAGGCTATCGACCACTGTCCTACGGATGAGACAACGAGTACATCTGAATCTATTAGGGCTCCCTGATCAACCATTGCAGATGTGCGCACATTTTGTAATGTCACCAGTATAACGAATGGTGTATCGGGTCGCTTACCATGGGATCATCCGGTTCACTATCCTCACTGTTATCTGATATCACTGGTAGACTTCCCCCCCCCAAAGGGGGCTGTTGGCATCCACCGTCATTGAACGGGAACAGCTGGTTGGAGTTGGTGTAGCATCTTTGACCGGTCCGATGTAGAATGAACCCGCTCACGGATCTTGCCCCCTGTTGGTGGAGCCTGCACTGATGAAGGTTGCAACAAGGGTATAGGACACTCGGCAGCCCGATGGCCCAATTGATTGCAGCGAAAGCAGCAAAACGTTCCTCTCCCTCCTGCCATCGCTGGCCTAATCAGTACAGGCCCAGTTGCACCAGGGTCCTTCGGTCCCACTGGTTTGGTTGCTGTGAAGTGTTGTGGTTGACTCACACTGCCCACTCCTCATGGCCGGAATGCTTGCAATCCCACTTCTAGTTCTACTACTACCTTAAACCGTTCTGTTAACCTAGGTGGCAAACCTCGATACACACAAGCTTGCCTCACTTCCCTGTCCAACCCCGATCTGAATGGTGTACCAGTTGCCACTCTGGCCAGGTGTGAAGCCGCTTGGCTAGTGTGCGGAACTCTTTCACATAGTCTCTGGTAGACCATCCCCTCTGTTTCAGGGCCATTAGCTCCCCTTCAGCCACCTGAGCTCTCGAGCTGTCCTCAAAACCTCCCTGTAAAGCCTCCCAAAACAAGCCAATGTTTGCTAGCTCTTTTGCATGTTCACTATGGAGGTCAGTGACCCAGTTGTAGGACCGCAGTGATGGCAATCACCATAGCCTACTGCAATGGGTACAGACGTCCATATAAATCCATATGGCTAAGTATCTGACTTAAAAATATTGATACTCTGTCAACACTACCATTGAAGGAGGCTTGTATTGGCAGAGGTCCCCAAAATTGTTGTTGTGGCCAAACCCCCGGCACCCACACAGGTGTCTGGCCCTTCCACCCTGCGATGGTTGACCTGTTTCCGTGGGCCCGCTTGGCCCAGTTCATGACTTCCTTGCATCCATTGTGTATCCTGGTCTACCCCACGCAGAGCCTCACCCAAAGAGGATGCTGTAGGCCCTAGGTACTGCTGGTCCGTAACTCTAGACCTGCTAAACCCTTTGTCCATAAGCAACTTGGGGCTTGCCAAATGGAAACGGGTGTCAGTGCTACCCAGCACACCCACTCCTCCCTGCCAGGGAGTAGCTGTTTCCACTCCTATAGCCAGGGTTGCCATGAAGGTGCGTCCCTAAAGCTAGCCTCCCCAAACATCCTATCGGCTCATGGTTGTCCAGCAAAACAGTAAAAGGGAAAACGCCGACTTTCTTTCAGACCGCTCAACAAACCTGGGTATAACCACGCTGCAGTCAGGCAATGTCTTTTGCAGGAAACAGGTTTATTTGGTCTCCAGGCTTGACGCAGACAATGCTGAGTTCAATATGCAATAACACAAAGTCGGTGTTGGGAGCTGCCGCCTCCCAACGCCGTTTAAATAGCCGCGCTAACCATCCCACCAATTGGCTCTATTTCTGGATTCGCAGCTCCGTGTTCATCGCGCGAGCTATGACGTTACTTGGGTGAGCCTTCTAAGCATGTCGGGCGACAGTAAGCAGCAGCAAAAACCTATCTCGTCTGCACTGTGTCCGGCCGCCTAACCCACTGCTATCACCTCCACCACCAAAACATGCATTCCCCACCCTGTTCAGCCCAACAAAAACCCCGCGATCTGTCCATAGCGTTCAACTGCGTCTCGGGCTTCAATCCCTAAATCCGTTGCGGTGAGGCTATATCCCTATCCCCTGTGTGTTGAGCAGTGGCAGGTCTTGATGCTTGGTCTAATAGTACTCAATTTGCAGGGCACCCTTATTGGAGAACTATGTACATTCAGAAAATAATATAACAGAAGAACAGCAAAAGGGAGCAGAACAAACTTGTGAAAAACTGGCACCTTAAGGTGGCTTCTTCTCAATAGAAAATTATAGAATTGTTAATTTGCTACTGATAAAAACTGTATTTCTTTACTCACAAAAAGACTTATAGGAGGCTTTGTAAATGATTGAGAAGAAAACAGATTTAGATGCATAATATGATTTGTAAATCAACAATATTTTAACTCATAAGTTTTTAGTAATAACGACAACAATATTACTATGTTTGAAAACACACATTGTCACTTTGAAAGCTGTTACATTTTAGTAATGCAAACTCAGCTCAACTGGCTATTTTAGGTTCATTGTATCCTGCAACTGCGAATATTAAATAAACTGTAGTTCAGTTTAGTCATATAAGTAGATTGTGCTACATAGCCAGTGCTTCCCATTCCTGCACAGTTGGTAGTCAGAATAAATCCTGAGATGTTAAATTATTTAATTTTAGGTATATGTCTTTTGAGAATCAGTCAATAAGAGTTAAGGAATCAGGTTAGAAATCAGATACTGTGAGTTCTAGTCTTGGCTTAAAGGTAAAGGCAGCTGGGTGATCTTGGGCCAGTTACTGTCTCTCAGCTCTATGAAGGAAGCAATGGCAAATAATGTGTGAAAAACCTTGCCAAGAAAACTGCTGGGACTTGTCCAGGTAATGTCCCAGAATTAGATATGGTTGAACCAAAGGGGGGGGGGGGGTTATATACCTGTTCCGATTAGTAGATATTAGTATTCAAATTTTAAAAAATATAAAATAGGTCCTACAGGTCTGATATCTACCCAATCAACCCAGATCTACAGCACCAACAGTAGATAATTGGCTACTCTTTTTTATAAGATTTCCAGTGAGGGAAATACCAGCTCTACTCCAGATGATTGTTTCCATCAAATGATCTGGTTCCTTGTATTAAGATACTTTTTCCAACATTCAGTCAAAAACTATCTTCTCTAACTAAAGCATATATAGGGATACTCATACACACATGGTATTCATACAAGTAAAAACAGAAGCAATCAAGACTTTGTGATGTTTTGTGTTATAGCTGTTCAAATATGCAAAGAATGCCATCTTTTTGTCTATAGGCTAAGCCTACTAGTATTTTCAGTATTTCCCCATAAGACCTGTTTTTATTCTCACGTCCTGATTTGTTGACCTTCCCTGACCCTACCTATGTTCTCCTTAGGGGTTAGTGCCCCAGGTGCAATAAGTAAAGCCTTCACAACTTGGAAACAATGTGATTTATGAAAGTTTTAGCATTTTTTTGTAGTCAGATTTATGAGTCCTGGGCAGCTTATCACATAGTGTGAAACAGCAGAATCTCCTGACTTATACCTATGTGTGTGATTTTCTTCCCCCCAGTGTTGCTATTTTCAACCTAGCTTTATGTTTTATGAATGTACCTTTTAATATAATTTAGTCTAGTGAACTGTTAAATATCTCTTTCTGTTTGTGTCAATGATGAAAAATGGTAGGGATTCTGTGTGCTTTCATATAAGGCCAGTCCTGGTAAATATTATCTCTAGAATTTCTTACATATTTATGTTATGAATGATCCTAATTGATGAAAACTTTATAAATCCTTGGTGTGTTGAAGGAGATAAATTGGGCATCCCAAAATATTTCTTCTGAAGCCATTTTTAAAGATCTGAAGCAAATGATTGCTTTTCTTCCCTCAAAGACTGAATTGATTTTATTTCAAACAAGGAAAAGAATTTCAGGTAAATCAATCAATTTTGTTTTAACTGCAGTTATATAGTCCACACAAGTCTTTTTCACTTCATTTAAACTCCAGATGTTTTTAATTGAGTTCATATAGAATGACAGTATTTGAAGTATACTAAAATTGATACTTGTTTTGTTGTTGTTCCTTTTAATTAATACAAACTTGGCAAAAATTAGATCTGTTAAAAATAGTTTTTTTGAAAAAAATAGGTCACTAGTTCTGCTGGGGAAAACCTTTTTTGGAATGTTATCGCAAAGAAAAAAACCTGTGGAAACTTCCTCCTAAAAATTGCTGACAATCTATTTTAGGCTAAGCATTGATGCAACCAACAAATTTCAGGCATATTTCTTAAAGAAAAAATGGCAATATCAGAAATAAATACAATAGCAAAAGAAGGAAGTCTATGATGGGGCTAGTGCCTGACTCCTTAGATGTCTACAGAAATTCAAAAATATTTGTTTAATTTACTAAAATTAAAATAATGTTTTAAATATGATTTTAATCATTAAATTGATGGCTAATTATGATCTCATAGCACATGTTGATCTCACCTATCCTGGCAGTTCAGTATTACAATATACTCCAATATAGATTAAAACCACTGAAGTATTTAATTAGAAACCCAAATAAAGACTGCAAAGAAGTTCTTTTTAAAAAAACAGAATGACATGCATAATAAAAGACCTGGTATCATTGAGGAACTTTTGTTCTTTTTCTTTAAATTGCCATTACACGACTTGAACCAATTCTGGATAAAACAGCATTCACACAACTAATACCTACACACAACCCTGGATCAGTGGATTTCTTTCCTTTATGAAACTTCAAGGTAGGCATGGGCAGGTTCTTTAAATGTGTTGTTTAGGACAGAGGCAAAAAAGATTCTAACAATGATTATAATCCAACTTTCTTTCAAGAGCTTTGGTATTATTATTCAAGGGTTTTGCCATCTTGGGGGATAAAAATACAAATTAACTCTAATTCAGTTAATTCAATATGCAGCAAATCCTTGCAGTTCCTCCAGAGAGTTCCCCATTAAGTCTTTGTATGTGTGATTTATTTGCATACTGGTAGTATATTGCTGTAAAGCATCTACTAGATATCTAATCAAATGAAAGTAAAAGGGGAAGAAAAAGGGCATTTTACAAATTTCCATTCTTCTTCTACTGAGGGACTAGAGAGGGGAACCAAGTATGTTTCATGCAATAAAAGCAAAACTCCTATTTTGTTACATCAGAAAGACTAAAATGAAGATAGAGAGTTCAGCTGTTATATGAGTCCAAGTTCAGAAGATGCACCAAAGATTGGAATTAGGCTTGCAACCCTGTCTTTAATCAACAAAGTTGATATGCATGATCAGTTTGGGTCATGGACTTACAATTAACAAAATATTATTATTACTGTGTCTGGCAGCAGAGCCAATTTATTTCTGGCTGAGGGGCAGTGCAGGAAGAACTATTCCAAGGCTGGCTTTATTTGGAAATGTTGAAAATGTTGGAGTTCTAAAGAATTCCTCCCACCATTAGAAGAAAAGTCTACCTCCTCCCAATTCTTGAGCTTTGGGCCTTATAGCAACTCCCATAAAAAAATTACAGGCTTGACAATTTCACATACCTCCCTGAGGAACTCAGGTCAAGAGGGTTTTTGCATGGAGAAAGGATGAGATTTAAATTGTAGGATGTGCAGGGGCTGAGTCCACGACAATGGTTTCCACTCATTTTTCACTATTTTTAGCTTGGTGTTGAAGGTCATTTTAAAACTGCTTTTGAGAGATTAGGAATGAAATACAACATTGAAAATGTAGAAGTATCTCATTTCATATAATCTTATTTCACCTGCAAACAATTGTACCTTCTATAAAAATGGTTTTGTAACAGCTTTCTCTAATTTTCTCCTTTACAGATATGTAGGATATCTGAAGGATACCAAATTAAGGCAGATTGCTTTAAACAACACATTAAAAATATATGAATGTCATATTCAAATAGCCAGTGTTGCCCATTTTGTATAGTAGACATTAAATATACCGAACAATTATATTTTCAGGCGTTATTGTAGGTACAAGCAAAATGGGCAACACTGGCTATTTGAATATGACATGCCAGCACTCTCCATATGTGTCCACTCTAAGGATCCAAGTCAGGACTATTTGTACTATGGCCAGGAAGAATAGGTTATCCTAATTCCATGAAACCCCACCAAATGTCTCTGATGATGGATTTTTATTGGCAGAGATTCTCCAAGACCAAATCTACCTAAAGTGTCTCTCTGCAATGTTGGAGGTTCCTATCGTTGAATATATATAACACACTAAAATTATAAATCATGGTTAACCAACCACAGCAACTCAATCAAAGTCAAATATACTGCATTATTTGTATCTTCATTCAATTTATATAATCATTCACCAAGGAGATGATGCAGGCTGGTTAATAAAAGTTAAAAATATTAACTACAAAGGAAAAATAAAACAAAATAATAAAACAAAATAAGATATATTATGCCTTTTAAAGTTTTATGACATCCAACCATCATATTGTTTTTATACTGAATATATTAAACACATCATAACATCACCTACTAACTTTCTTGGTAGTTCACAATAAATAAATTTAAAATCACTCTATTAAAATAAGTAATAAATAACAGTTAAAACAACAGTTAAAACCTGATTAAAAGGATGTGTTTCAGGAGGTTTTCATAAGCCAATTAAGATATCAGTTCTATTAAATTAAAAAGCAATATATCCAAAAATCTGGTTATAGTTTAATATTATGTATGTTAGACACTGAAAGGTTTTTTTATATCAGTTAGTTTATACTAAATTCATACAGAAAGAATCAATTGTGAGTGAAATTTGATTAACAAATTGCTATATCACATTAAATCATGTGGTCATGACTTTTTTTCCAGTACTGAACTATGATTCTACTGTAATTTAGAATGTATGAACTAAGTTTTAAGGCTTGTTCAATAAGTGATGGTTAAAATAAATAATGCCCTAGGGCAACTTCCCCAAATATGGTGCCCCTGAGATGTGTGGACTTAACTTCCAGCCAACATATTCCTTGTTGAGCCTCTGGAATTGGAATACACACAACTGGAATGTGATCATGTTGAGGAAAACTATCTTAGTCCATTATGTAGGCTGCAGCAAAGCATCTTCTATATATGATAATTTTCAAGTAAATGAGCTCTACACGATATAATGATAAGATGACAGTATGTAAATACTCATTAATCCTTTCCAGAATGACATGGCTTTGCATATTTTATGAACAGCCATTGTCAGGCATAAGCAAGCACTTCCACAAGGCTAGGTGCTCAGTGACTTGAAGAAACTGGAGATGGTCTTTGCTCCAGTGGTTCAAATCCTAGCATTGCATGATGGAGTGAGCTCCTGTCATTTGCCTCAGTTTCTGCCATCCTAGCAGTTTGAAAGCATGTTACATGCAAATAGATAAATAGGTACCACTTTAGTGGGGGAAAACAGCACTTTGAAAGGCAGTATAAATTCAACCAGTGTTGAATCTGCCCAAATGTGACATGTCATTGGTGGTTGGGAAAGCCCCAGATGATGATGCAGAATACCCTCATATTATGGAGCTAATCTGCCCCCCAGTGATATACTCTGGATAGTACGCAAGTGTGAACAGGACTGACTGGCAATTGTTGACTGCCAAACAACTACTTTATAACAGCATTGTAGAATAGGTCCAAGTAGATATTTTATTGCTGATCACCTATATTACAAGAATCATCCCAGACTGTTTGCCTTCCCTTGGGAAATGGCAGATATAGACCTAAGGGTTTGATTTCAGGTGTTTCCTCCCCTTAACCAACTCTAAACTGAAATGTCTCTTTACTCCCCCTAGAGAGACCCCCTCTTCTTCAACCAGTAATTCTACCACAGCCACTGCAGAAGTTGTAATTGATTATGAAAGCTTGAGTCTCTCTATCTCTCGCAGCAAGATTTTTACAGTAGCTTTTTACATTTGAACAAAGTAAGGCAATCTGAAGAGAAAATTTGGTGTAACAGTTAGGGCGTCAGACTAGAAATCAGAAAACTAAGTTCTAATCCCCACCAACTAGGGACCTTGAGCCAGTTTCTCTCCCTCAATCTTAGGAAGAAGGTAATGGCAAACCACTTCTGAAATCCTACCCAAAAAATCTGCAGAGATTTGTCCAGGCAGTCACCAGGAGTCACAATGACTCAAGGACACAAAAACAGTCAGACGTAAGTAACCAGATCCACATATGAAAGATTCAAGTTGACCATTGTTTTCTACCTATGCTATTGTTTTCTATAATAGAAGAAACTCCCTAGACTATTTGCCTTCCTTTGGGAACAGATAAAGTTTCATGGAACTTAAGTGGGAGTCAGTCATAGGCCTCTTGCAACTGGGCCATCACTCAAAGCTAACTCCCAACCTGATCCGTCCTCCTCCTTGCATGGCTGGTACCATCCAATACACAGGTCAATCTGACCTTTTACACAGATAGAAATCCAAAATAGTGCAATATTTATGACTGGAAGCTTTTGCCATCCACTTGCATCTGACCCTGGCATAATATTTCCCTTCAGGAGGCTCTTTGTGCAGGTTTCTGTTCAATTACCTTAACATTTTGTAGATTATTGCACCAAGCATATAAGAATTTGATCTAAAAGATTTCAAAAGTAATCAAAATTTCAAGACTTCTATTCTGAGAGGGCAACTAGCCAATGTTATATAATTTTTCAAAGTTAAGCAGAATCAGATCTGGCTAGTTTTTGGATGGGGGACTGCCAAAAAAAATCCAGTTAGACTGGGAAGATCCTGGGGGGGGGGGAGAAGGGAACCCACTGAAATACTATTGCCAAGAAAACTACATAGGTTCAAACCAAGATTGAAGCTGAACTCAATGGACTTTTATACTGGTTTATCATTGTATTTTTCTGAGATCTTCCTAGTCTAAATAGTTTTGTTTCTTGCAGTCCCCCATCCAAAAATACTAGCCAGGGCTGATTCTGTCTGCTGGCAGATTTGAAACACTGGACAATTTACATTAGGATTCTTTCAAAAAGTGGAAGCAAAGCTTAACTCATGCTTGAGAATGTGCTAAAATATGTGAATATATTCTCTGTTCCACTATGGTCCAAAATGTATCATCAAAGATTTGTATTTTGGAATGGAACAGATAGGCAAAATGATCAATTCATTAATCAAGTCAGCTGAATCATCTTAAATCCATTTCAGCTGGAGTCAAATTTTAAATATAGAAAAGAGTCAAAAGTTGGAATGATAATAATGAGTGTCATGATTTCAAAATAATGGATGATGAATTTTATTTTATTTTATTGTAGTTATAACCTACACTAATCCCAAAAGATTCTAGGTGGCATACAACATTAAAAAAGAAAAAAACCCCACAATAATAAATAGGTTGAAATGAATATCAAAAACAAAATACAGCACTTTATCCATGAACTATTGTTATTGTTACAAGTGTAGATTGGGCTGAATGATAAACTGACTACAGTTCATTAAAAAAGCCTGATTGACACATAATGCAAATTCATATACTATAATTTGCAATCCACAAATGATCTGGATGGATCCATATAAGATGCTAAGCCAGGGTTGTCAAACTCGCAGCCCGCAGGCTGGATGTATCACGCACTGGCCATGCCCACATCTGGTTTAACAAAGGGGGGGAAAGTCATGATACATCTATTGCCAATGCCATGACAACATGAGTTTGACATCTCTGTGCTAAGCCAAACCAAATAAGTTACTTTATAGTATCATTTAGTGTGATGTGCAGACTTAAATGGGACAGGGTGCTCAATATTTAGAGAGATTTTGTTCATAATTTAATATTTTCAATTGCAAAACAATTTTTAAACTAAAGTAATTAATGCCAGCCACTCACTGAACAGAGAAATTCAAGACACTCCTGTAGAATTCATTGAATCACAAGGCTAAACCTTTTCCCTGTCCCATTAACACCAATCTTAAAGCCAACTCTGACTTAGCGAAAGATTCTATTCACTCATGAAGTTGGTTTTTTTAAATTCAAGTATAAATCACAATTGTCTGGGTTCATGAAACTAAACAAACTGTATTCATTATAGAAATACCTTCTTGGTTTTTAATTATATTTTACTGGGGGAGGGAGGGAAATCCTGTCATTATTCTTATCTGTCCCATGTAAAATCATCAGCTACTTTAAACAACGAAGTACTCTTAAGTCTCTTTAAAAGAAACTCCCTCTGCGATTTAGTATTTAAAAAAAAACTAAAAAAAAAATCTCTAGGTTAACTAATAATGGATTTTCCCAGAGCCTTTCAATAAATACAGTAGGTTCGAAATGTGGCACCACTCATTCAGCCCTTCAGCCACACAGACTACAAAGCTTCTTGCATATTTCAAAAAGAAAAAGAAAAAAGATCTAAATTTTAAAGAAGACTATGCCTGCACTATCGGGATGTAAGTTTAAAACAAATTGGACAAGGGAGCGTCTACAACTTGGCCGAAAAAGACCTGCTCACTGCATTTCCTCTTTTCTGTCTCTTTCATCAGGCTGTTCCTGGGCTGCTGCTGCTCTCCTGCTGCTCCTTGGAGCCCACGCTTTCCCTATCGGAGATTCCTCCGGAGAAGAGGAATTTGGCGAGGATCCCTCCTCCAGAACTTCGGCAGCCGGGGTCCAACTGAACGTTCCGACAGAGTTGGCTCTTTGGCTACAAGGTACTGCGGCGACGTGGAATCAAGAGGTGAGTTCGAGGGCACAGTAAGGAAGTCTAAAAGTTGGTCTTCGAAAAAGGAGCGTGGTCCTTCTTCTGATCTGAGCTTTTGTGACTTTTAACAAGGGAAGGTCTGCCTCGACTTAGGAGGATGCTCCGTTTCTTGGAGCGGGTGTCTGATTGCACCTTTTGTTGGAAGGGCCGGGAGTCGTTTTGATTCCCGTGTTTAGATGACTTCGAGCCTTGAGGTATGAAGCTTGCTGGTGCGCGGGATGGGGTTTGTACTCGTGTGGCTTGCCAATTTAGAGTCTGATCTTTGTCAAAGAAGCTGTCAAAGAATTACCTAGGACAGCATTTCAGGACAGATTTCATGGATTACTTCCTCAGATGTATGAATCTGAGCCAGTGGATAATAATATAAACAAGTTTGGTTAGTTTTTCAAGTGATCCAAAATCCTTTGCTATTTTAGCTGCACAAAACAAACACAGTCTTTTCTGAAAGCAAAAATTAATCACTTTTTCATTTGCTGGATTGTTAGATATACAGCAGTGCAGTCATTACAAGATTGTCCAGTTTGCCCATATAAAGAAAGGGTTGTAACCTTTTTTTCCTAATTAAAAATAAAATTGAATAAACATTAGTTTTAACATTCAAGTAAGCAAAGACAATTCTGGGAATTTTATGGGAGAGGAATTCAAGAGGAAGTTACCTTCTGCATTCTTCACTTGTCAAGTGTGTATGTTTTCACTTTCATTTTTAAAGGCATGATTGTTTTTCATAGCACTTCTAAATTACTACCCATTTTTTATTTGGGTAGTATTTGCTTGTGGATTAAGCAAATTCCTTATAGACTGCTTTAGTCTTTTTCAGTCAGGATTTCAGTGGCTCAGAGAAAATATATTTTGAACAGTTGACTGTATACTAGAATAGTTCCAATCAGCTGAAATTATTTCCATATATTTGTGAAAAGGAAGATACCCATCACACTGCTATAGATATAACATTCCTGCTGAATGTCAAATTACAATTTGTGAACAATATAGTCTATACACATATTTGTGATGCAAACTATAATTGTGTAGATGAGGATTTGTACTCTTTTCTCTAATCTGGAATTATTCCAGCCAAAATGCCTCATTCTGAGCACAAAACAGCTGTTTCAGGTCTACAAGAAATAGCTTAATGTTTTCTGAACATACCATTAGTTTTTTCAAGCTCTTAACATTTGTAGTATGGGCAAAATAGCAGAAGCATTTTCAATAAGGATATAGAGCAATCAATTTTAAATTCAAAATAGGTGATGTGGTGATTGGGTTTATCATCTCTTCCCACAATCAGTGCTGGCTATTTATTTGCAACAGCACATAATCTCTAAGGGTTTTTCCCCCAATTGCAGAACATATTTGCATGGTCTACAGACCATCTTTTTTCTTACAAGAAAAAAGGAGAAAGTAAACTTTTAAATAATCAGTTATGTGAGGTTTAAAATTTAGCACAACCATTAGCAAATGGCAAACCATTTCAAATTTTAAACCTTACTGCTGGAAAGGTAGAATTTCCAGATTTCTGCCTGCTGCTAAACATTGCGAAATGTAATGTTTCATGTTACTTTACTAGATGGACTACCATCAGACCTCCAGATGGGCAAGGTTTACCATTGTTACATTTCCTAGTTACCATGGATGGGGATTCTAGGAATTATTGTTCCAAAACAGTTTTATTTGAGATTAATATAGACTGATGGAGTCAGAAAGTCATATAAAACTATAGTGGATCACCTGCAATCAATTATATCTTTATGTTTTACCAGCTGTGCAAGGAGCAAAATGCATGTAAAGGTACAATGGAAATTATGGCACAAAATAATCTCAACCTTCCAAAGATAATTAAAGAAGATGGATGCTACCAGCCTGGATTCCAAAAGGCAAGAATATCAATATACACTGGAAAAGTTTATGCTTTTTGTAATATCTTTTTAAACATTTCGTACAGAAGCAGAGCAAACCTCTCATAAATACTTCAAACAACTGTCTCATCCAGCAACCAGAATAACAGGGACATGAAAGTAACAAAATTAAATTATATATGAAAGTTGATATACCAACTGTTACAGATCCATGTTTGTGGGAGAGAGAGGGCTTTGAATACTGAAGATCCAAAGCAACCTTATCTATTCACAGTTTAAGAGGACGCCTATGGATCTGTTTCTCCAAGACCTAATTTCTTCCTCTCCTCAGCTTGGAGATATTATTTATTCATTTAATATGTAGTTAATTACATTTAGATATAATTCATTGTACTATACAATATTTAATGATCTTTTGAAAACAATAACTTTTGTTTTCATTCATTTAGGAAAGTTGTCTAAGAAAACTTTCAAGTGGCCTCTATGCATTCAGAACATTCTTGGAATATATAGAAGAAACTACACAAAGAAGTGTTTCTGTATCAATAGGCACACAGAATCTGGCAGAAACCTTGAAGTCAATGGTAAGCAATATTTACATTTGACCTTACACACTTGTTCTGGTATATAATAGTAATAGCTGTATTTTTATTGATTTATTTATTAAAGTGATTTATTGAAATTCAATCCTCAACGTTCTGATGGCATCAATAAGTACTACAGGAGCTCCTTAGCAATCATAAATGGTGCATCTGTGTCTCACCTCAACTGGTGATGTTAGGATATTGAAACTAAAAAATATGTCTGGCACAACCAGCAGGGCCACATTTCTTCAGTTCATTCTTAATGCCTGGAATGGAAATGTTACTGTCTAATATACAAATATTAAATTCTGGAAAAATATATATCACTTTGATCAACATGCATGTTATCAGACTACAGAAAGTTATGAATATTTTTAATTAATGATTTATTAAATCCATTGGTAACCTCTGCTTTGTATGGTTGCTGTAATAATTAACTAAATCTCTAATGGGCAAATTTGGATTGTAGATTTTTACCACTCTCAAAATGGCTGCCACAGGAATGCTGGCCTAATCATGACAATGGGCATAACTGCTACATTGGTTACAATACAGATTATTATTATTTATTTGTATCCCACCTTCATTATTTTTACAAATAAGACGAGGCAGTGAACATACTCAACCTTGCTCTTCCTATTTTCCCCATAACACCTTGTGACGTGAGTTGGGCTGAAAATGACTGGCACAAAGTCATCCAGCTGGTTTTCATAGCTAAAGCAGGACTTGAACTCACAATCTCCCCTTTCTAGCTTGGTGTCCTAATGGCATTGGGGCATAATTTTTTTTTCTTTTTTTACTAAAGAATATAGTGAGTATATCGCAATTAACATAAATGTAGATAAAATATAATTACCAAAAACCAAAATGAAATTTCTTGCCTGTAACAAGTGTAATATATAGATTAAATGTGTAAAACATTCTTGCCCACACAAAAACAGTAACAGTAATGGAGTTGGAAGGGACCTTGGAGGTCATCTAGTCCAGCCCCCTCTTCAGACAGGAGACCTATACTAGGAACTCGAACCGCCCAACTGCCAACCTTTCTGATTTGACAAGCTGTGTCTTAGCCACTGAGCCACCTAGTCAGGCTGAAAAAGAAATCTTTTGTTTCTTCCCTCCCTTTAACAGATGAACAATCCTGAAACTGTGAGCATGCCATCTCCTGACACTCAGAAAACTCTTGCTGCAAAGTTAAGAGAACAGAGAGCTTGGAATATGATAGTGATCAAGCACTTTATTCTTCAAGATTTTACTTTATTTATGGAGACCACTTCAAGAGTTATTCGTCTTCTATGAGTTAACTGTAATGCCTGAATGCTTTCAATTCGGCATATCGAATATCCACATCTGAAACAGATGTCATGTTTGTTCTCCTGAGAGAATTTATTTTTTAGATATATACTTATTTATAATATTGATATTTATGGTATTTAATATATTTATTACATGTTTTAATAATTTTACTTCAACTTAATTTAACTTTAATAAATAATGTATAATTATATTGTTATGAAAATTTAATATATTAAAGTATTTTTTTAAAGAAAAAAATCCTGTGAGTTTATAATGGAAGCACACTTCATCTCCATGCACTGCAACTACTGTACATTGTAGATTTATACCATTTCTACCTTGAAATTCTAAATATTAAGTCCTTTATTCAACATTGTCATCCACAAATGACATTCAAAGGGAAACCTTGTAGTTACCAACAATCTAGGATAAATAGTTTTTTGCCGTTCCTGTTTTCATTCAACCACCCTGGAACTATTTAAATAGATATTTCAGTTTTCATAGAACGACAGAGTTGATTGATAGCAACAAATTGTCTTGATAATTGTTTCCACTTTGAAATTGCATTTTTTTGTCTTATAACATTCTATCAGAATCTACCTTCCTATAATTTAAATCCATTATCCCATATACTGTATTTTAGAAGGGAAAAAACTAGTCCTGATCTTTTCCTATATGACATCCTTTCAAATATTTAAAGACTGCTATTATATCCCGTCACCCTACCATCCTTTCTCATAATCTTTTTTCATAGATTTTAATTTCTAGTCCCCTGCTCCATTACCATTCACGGAACATGTTCCAAGACTAAATCTGCTTCAGGATGTAGTGCTCAGTACAGAACATAAGACTATCTGGCTTAAGATTTTTTTATTTTTAGCCAATTTCTACCAGCTCTTCACATTCACTACAAATATTTCTATCTCTTGAATAACAGCTATCCTATCCAATTTTATATAGTCTGTAAGAAACTTTAGCCATGTAGAAAGTTTCTGAACTCTGGGCCTCTTGTCTGCTGTCAACTCCAATACTGGTTACTGCATCCTCACTAGGCACCAAATGTAGAGATCATTGTGCTAGATATTTCTTTGTGACCTGCCATTATTTTTAATTTATCAGGGTGGCCCTCTCCATTCAATTGTTCAGGCTTGGCCTGCACTAATGCTACACAGACAGAAAGATCAGAAAAAAATAGCTTTTCTTGCAATTTAATTTTTTAGACTTATGCCATATCTTCCAACATTCCAGAAAATCAATTTTTTTCTTTTGACCTTTGAGTTAATAATTTTGCCAAGGATTCTGTTAGAGTTCTCAAATGAGTTCAGTGAACTTGTTAACATTACCGAAATCAAAATATATTAGTTTAAAGTAGCGCTTCCCAAACTTTATTACCCAGTAAAGTTCATCAGAAATTTCTTTTTAATATAGATAAAATACTTTAAGTCAATTTAAATGTCCCTGTTATGATTAGGTAATTGGTTTCTGTATTACCTAAAGAAAAAACACTTTTATCCAATTTGGGGTAATTTACTAAAGTTTTGGAAGCACGGATGTAAAGTATAATATATTGCATTATTTTCCCTCAGGTATTAAAAATAAGATCTTGCTCAATTCATATTAAGAAAAAAATTAACACTTCAGATTCTAATTAAGGCAAGATTCAATCAAATTCATCAGCGAATGTAACAGTTGATTAAATAAATAAACCTATCGATCTTGAAACACAGATAAGAGACACAGCATGCTATATTCTGTAAAAAAAACAACACTAGATTGCTTCAATATAATTTTTAAAATCTAAATATTTATTCCAATAAAAATAACAGTGTGATAAATACATTACACTGACAAAAATGTCATTTACATGTTATCAGATAAACAGCTGGACAGTAACATTGCATAAGTGTCCTTCTAGTCTCCGGAATGTATCCATCTTCAAAAGCATATTCTCAAAATACATTGATTAATTCCTTCAACCCCAAAGTAGACTAGGAGAAGGGAAAAAAAAGAATAAATTTGGTCAGTTGAGATTGAAACAGCTACAATATGTAAATACCACGTCCAGCAACTTAATCACTGTAGCATAATATGATTTCTAAGTAACTTCCACAGAAGTGATTTTGTTTCTAAATGGTGGGAATATACATTATCAAACCTTTATTACTCTTGACAGTGAGCATAATAAAACATATAGACTTCCCCAAGATTGTGTACTAAGTAGCAGGCAATCTCTTTTTTTCTGCCGACAAACACTTGATTATGCCGCCAAAGCTGGCTATTTGGCTGCTCACCCCCCAGATTTGAATGGGAGCAATTAGGAATGACCCAATACAACCCTTAGATGATCTTCAAGAAGAGAGATCTTGAAGATCGCAATTCAAGGTAGGAGCGATTGGAGGGTTGGGTCTTCCATGTTTTCCTCTCAGCTGTTTGTTTATTTAAAAATGCCTTGTTTTTAACTGTACCTTTTAAACTTTTTTTTTAACTGATCTACATTTTAATTGACTGGATGAATGATGACCTATTGTATAAGTTTCTGAAAGGAAGTCACTTTCTCTCAACTCTAGGAATCACTTCTGAAGAACTTCAACAAGAAAACTGCAGAGGTTTGTCTTGGCAGTCTTGAATAATTGGACATAATTAAACAAGAAAAAACAAATTTATGATAACCATTATTTTTTAAAGTGAAAGCCAAATATACTTTAAACATGCTGATGTCATACTTCTGTACACAATTTAAAAATAACTCAATTTACACAAATTATTCTAAGATCTAAAAAGAAATCAATTATGAGCATGTTAGTGTTAATTTAAATGAAGCTTTTTCTGAATTAAGGACTCAATTTGGTCATTGATAATTTAAAGAGAAAAAAACTACATTTCTGTTAAATCATTTAAATTTGAGGTAAGATTAATGTTCTATAGAAACAGTCATTTCAAATTTAACAGATTATATGCAGCATATTTAAAATATAGGCATATGACGAAATATAAAACTGAATAGACTAGCATGTGAAAATTTATTTTAAATAGATAAATAAATAAAATGTGACTTAATTACAGTAGTTTTAAACATTAATTAGACCATAAGCCATACTAAATTGCAAATTGTTTTTATAATAATAAAAATTTATAAAAAGCTTTAATGACTTTGGATAACTTTTATAATTCCAAAGGTGAATATTCTTTTATGTACTGGTGAAAATGCAGCTCACATCAGTAGCTTTGCAATGAAATGCTTTCTATCATAAGTATAGAAGTAGTGTTATCAAATACTTTTTCTGAAATTCTATAATCTAGCATTTAAAATAAATCATAACATAGGATTAATAATCAAAATTATTTTTTTTTAAATCAGTAATTTTTAATCAGCATAGTTTTTACCAGAAGTTAACTAATAGTTGCACATTATTTGTCTTATGTCTGCTAGGAGTATAGAGTTTTAAGTTTATTTATTTTTATTTTATTTATCCAATGTAGATGTTACTGATTCCAAATTGGCTCTGAGTAGCTTTAATATAAGAACAGCCACTAAAAAGACAAAATAAAACTATTCTCTAAATGATCAAGATGGTTAATCTGGCCAACAATACAGAAAGACTTATCACATAATGGGTAAGGAGCTTCAGTTATCCTAACAATAGCCCGGCAGGAAGATCAGATCTTTAATGCTCTCCAGAATGGAAATCCCTGAGATTTCAGGGGCATCTCATTCCTAAGGGCAGGTGCCAAGACAGAATTTTACATAATGTGAAGTTAATAAAACTTTATAGAATTTTACACTAACAGAACATAACAGAACTTCATAAAATAATCCACGGGTAATATATGTTGCAGCCTACAGTACTTTGGAGGTAGTTTAAACATAAGCACATACCTCAAAAGAGTTGGCTCAGGCATTCCAGGATCTGCGCCTCTCTTAAAACCTATTTATAATAAAAAAATTGTGAACTTTATGAAAATATTATTGGCCTTCTTTACATAATATAAAATATATTTGTTGGTTAATTAATTATTCACATATTATATTGAATGCATTACTATCTTGTATCTTTCCCATGTTCCATACATTAGGTTCACATACTGCATTTAACAAGTGACCACACTCAAATATTGTGGCTTGTTATATGAATCCTCCTATTATATGCTTAACAATACATATCTATATGGGAAGGAAGAATATTAAAAGACCTCTGATATCTAGTCAGTTTCTTGGCCTTATATCTATTACCATGAACAGATTCTATTTTTGCTAATAAATAGAATTTTATTTGTTGTTGAGCAGAAGCAGAAAAGAGCTGTCCTAAGTACTCGCAAGTTAAGCTATCTGCTTAGTGAAACTGCAAATTCAACTAAATATAATTCTGTATCGATTCAATAACATAGTAGTTTTAAAGTATATTGTAAAACCGCTACTCAGAATATATCTAATTGTTTAAATATGAATTATAAATTTATTATACAAATGTACAATTACCTATGCAATCATTTAGGATCAAATACTCATTCACTGTGCTTTTTGCTTTAATCTACAATCCCTAAGGATTCCCACTATTATCCACTTATTTCACAGAAGCAGATATAAACTTAATTTACATGTAAAGTACTAAATATAGATTAGGATTTCAGTTTTCCTATTAAAAATGGAATGTTTATTTATTAGGGCAAAAAGACTATAGGATATCTCAGAAAATTGCTTACTAATAGTACACCATAATCAATCCTCATTATTATTTGTAACCCCCAAAGCAATATTTGCAGTGCTTTCACAGTCATTTACAGACATGCTCAGAGTGGTAAAGAATCTGATTCACCCAGTGTGCATGTTCCCAGCTAAGGTCAAACTAGGCAAATGCTCTGTCTTCTTGTTTCAGCATTCATACTCTCAGTCAGGGATGAAATGCTATTGGTTTGGGCCAGTTCGGGGAGACCCGTAGCGGAGATTGTGACTGGTTTGCCGTACCAGTAGAAATTGCTGGCTGGCCACGTCCCTGAACTGGACCATGGCCCGCAGCCCTGCCATGCTTTCATGCCTTCCATGTGGCCTTCCCGTGGCCAGCTTGCGAAGGCAGGCAAGCAGAAGGCCACATGGAAAGCAGGCAAGCATGGCAGGGCTGCAGGGAAGAGAGATAGCAGCTTACTCCCTTCTCCACAGCCCTGCCATGCTTGCCTGCCTTCCACGCTGCAAACTCATTGTTCGGAGCATCTAAGAAAACGTCTTCCAACTCTTCAAGATCGACTTTAAGAGTGCCAAGAAGCCAACAGCAAAAGTAGTGGCAGCGTGGGTGATGGGCGTGTGTGTGTCCGTCCGTGGTCCTCCTCTCCCAGGTGACAGCCAGGGCTTTGCCACCTCCTCTTTTCCTCAGAGGGGCAGTATCTGCCTCCAAGTCCTTGCAGAAGGAAGAACACACACACACACATAAACACACACCTGTTGTGTCCCGTCCCCCCGCCACCACTACTTTTGCTGTCAGCTTAAAGTCAATCTTGAAGAGCTGGAAGATGTTTCCACCAAACTCATTGTTGGGAGCGTCAGCGATCTAAGGAAACGTTTTCTTGTACCTTCTCGTCCCCATTCCCCCCAAAAAATTTTTTCCATTTCTGTACCTGGATTCTGCTAATTACATTTTCTCCTCCCCATCCCCCCCCATCTTTCCATTTCTGTATCTGGATTCTATTAATTACACCTTCTCCTCCCCATTCACCCCCTCGTTTTTCCATTTCTGTGCTTGGATTCTGCTTCTGCAAGAGAAGGCTCCAATGTTCGCTTGGGTGGCAGAAGAAAACTCAAAGTGTTGGGGGCTTCAGAAAGGCAGAATGTGCTTCAAAATGTGCAGCTCCTGGCTCTAACAGTGAGTGACGTCAAGTTGGCCATGCCCACCCAGTCACATGACCACCAAACCACGCCTATCAAGCCACACCCACAGAACCGGTAGCAAACATTTTTTCATTTCACCCCTGCTCTCAGTCCTCTATTTCTTCCAACTTTCATCCTCTATTTCTTATTTCATAAAACATAACTACCACACATAACAAGAATGGAGTGTAGCTAGAACTGAAAGGAATATTAAGTTAGAACAGCAAATGGTAGTGTTCTATAACCATTTGCAGACCATCTTGCACAGATAAACTTTGATTTTTTTAGTAACTCAACAACCTCAGATATGCAGATGATACCACTCTAAAGGCAGAAAGTGAAAAGGAACTAAAGAGCCTCTTGATGCAAGTCAAAAAGGAGAGTGCAAAAGTTGGCTTGAAACTCAACATTAAAAAAACTAAGATCATGGCATCCGGTCCTCTCAATTCCTGGCAAATAAATGGGAAAGAAATGGAGGTAGTGATAGATTTTATTTTCCTGGGCTCCAAGATCACTGCAGATGGGGACTGCAGCCAAGAAATTAAAAGATGCTTGCTCCTGGGGAGGAAAGCTATAGCAAATTTAGACATCATACTAAAAAGCAGAGACATCACCCTGGCAACAAAAGTGCATATAGTCAAGGCTATGGTTTTCCCAGTTGCAATGTATGGCTATGAAAATTGGACCATAAGAAAGGCTGAGCGCCAAAGAATTGAGGCCTTTGAACTATGGTGCTGGAGAAGACTCCTGTGTCCCTTAGACTGCAAGGCGATCAAACCATTCAGTCCTAGAGGAGATCAACCCTGACTGCTCTTTAGAAGGCCAGATCCTGAAGATGAAACTCAAATATTTTGGCCACCTAATGAGAAGGAAAGACTCACTGGAGAAGAGCCTAATGCTGGGTAAGATTGAGGGCAAAAGAGGAAGGGGATGACAGAGAATGAGGTGACTGGATGGAGTCACTGAAGAAGTAGACGTGAGCTTAAATGGACTCCAGAGGATGGTAAAGGACAGGAAGGCCTGGAGGAATGCTATCCATGGGGTCGTGATGGGCTGGACAGGACTTCACAACTAACAACAACAATCTAGGTGAATCAGTGAATGGGGATACAAACTGATAGTACAATTCCCATTATAGTATACTCCATACGCACACTTATGTTTCATATATGGGCAACAGCAAGAAAAATCAACTCTTAATTGTTTTATCATCATTCATTCATCATCCATCTTCCACTCCTGACTCACTCATATTTTTGCAAGGCTTTTATTCAGATATTTTGTTTGGCTGGATTTATTCATACACCAGACCACAGTTTATTGAATGCTCTATTGTTTCACAAAACTACAACAGGATATAGCTTAACATATTATGTAAACCCACTCACAGCTCGTGAAAAAATATTCTAACAAATTGTAGAAATTAGGACCTCTATTGAGATCCAAGAGGCCACTCTGTTATTTTTCCAGAAAATAAGCTCAAACTCTAAATTTACTCTGTGTAGTTTCAAAATATGCAAAAGTTCATTTGTATTATTTTTTTTCTTGCAGAATATCTGCAAGACATACTTTAGTTTATCCATTAGCTGTTTTTCATAATTGTACTCCATTTCACTGATGAGCAATTCCTTGAAAGATTGTGGGCAGAGCTGTATATGAAAAGAATTATCTCCATGTGCTATCTTTCTCAACAGCCTTGATCTTAAACAAGATGAAAACCTTTGTAGAAAATGTTATTTTATGTATATGTGGCATATATATGGATAAAGGTAGGTAAACGTTTCCCTCGCACATATATACTAGTCGTGCCTGACCCTAGGGGGCAATGCTCATCTCCGTTTCAAAGCCGAAGAGCCAGTGCTGTCCGAAGACATCTCCGTGGTCATGTGGCCGGTATAACTAAACACCAAAGGCACATGGAACTCTGTTACCTTCCCACCAAAGGTGGTCCCTATTTTTCTACTTATATTTTTTATGTGCTTTCGAACTGCTAGGTTGCCAGAAGCTGGACAAGTAACAGGAGCTCATCCCATTATGCAACACTAGGGAGTTGAGCCGCTGAACTGCCAACCTTTCGATCAACAAGTTCAGCATCTTAGCCACTGAGCCACTGTGTCTCCTTTATATATGGTTACATGGACATAAATCTTATGAATAAACCGGTTGCATATTTCACCTCAATTTTGATCAATAGACATTCCATATATAGTAAAACAAATATAGTAAAAATAAAATAATTCAAGTCAACCCAGAAATATGCAGAATTGGGAGAGATGTACAAAAGAGGCCACCCTCTCTGTATCTATATCAAGTAAGGTATCTATTCCACAAGTACCTATTCTACAGTAACAGGATCTTGGGATGGCACATTTGGTTAAGGCAGGATACTACTTCAAACTATTAATTACTGGCAACAGAAAATCAATACTTAAGAGATATGCTGTAAATCCTTCCATTGTTTGATCTATTTTCTTTTTACAGAGAGACATTCTATAAAGTGTAAGCATCAGGACTGTTTTTTTGCTGGGGACTAATTCTGTTAATCATCTGGATGATCTTTAAGGTTGTTTCCAATACATTTCAAAGAGAGAATAAACTGGACTTGTTACCATTTAATAGTTTCTATTCTTTCATACCCCAAAGTCGACATTCTCCTTTTAAAAAATCTCTGTCAACGGGTGCTGCTTAGAAGGAAACAGATTGGGCTACTACCTATCTTGCAAATTTAATTCGAAGGGACCAACAACAGCCAATTATCGGGGGAAAAGGTTCCTTTTGACCTCAACTCCCCATTCCTTGTGTCGCAAGAACGATTACAGAGGCCCATCTTAGCCGACACGGACTACAGAGGTGACTCAGGCGAAGGCGGATAACGGAGATCGTCATTTTTGGCAGGGCGTCGCTTTAAGACCGACTTTCCCCCTCCGCACTGACCTAAATAAAGCACGACAGGGATGAAGCCCCAGCGGATGGCCAGTTGACCACCTTTGAAGAGATGCTGCAGTCGCTGCTTGGCTTCCTTGCTCAGCTTCGGCATGTCGGCGGCGGCAACTCAAAAACAAGCGAAGCGCGATGGCGGCGGTTAGAAAGGCTCAACCTTAACCCGGCTGGCCCTATAGCGCATGCGCGACGGCCTTCCAGGCGCGGTTTTGCTTTCAGGTGGCCTGAAGGCTGTCGGGAGGAGGAAGTGTCACTGAGGCGGAGAAAACTGGAGAATTTGCCGATAAAGGTGAAGAAGAAAGGTGACGGTAATATCGGTTGAGGTCATGAATCAGGAATGAATGTTACAATAGGTAAAAAGAGTCCTTTTCTGGTATATGGTCATTCTGTACTCTTACGGGATTAGTGACACCGCCTCTAACGGTAACTGACAATAAATAACCGCGCGCTGCCATGGAAACCCCCCCCCCCCGCGTATCAACCGTCAATCCATGTGACGGCCTGAGTGGGCTTTCGCATTTTTTCTTTACAGGAAGTGTCGTCAAAGCATTTCCTGATGTCACGCTCGGTGTGTATAGATCCCCTTCCTCGATTGTGCGTGATTTAACACGTGCAGCTGACCTTTATGATAACCTAAGTACATTTTTGAAAGTTGATCGGAACATTTCTAAACCGGTCAATTGGGGTTTTGTTATTACTATCAGATTTTTTTTAATCCCACTTTTGGGTATTATTATTATTTAAAAAATTATCACATCTTTATTACTTTATAAGTAACTAGCTTATGACCCGGCACTGCCCCGGTATTTTTTCATCCTACCCCCCCTCTCCTGCGCATGTGCTCACGACCCCGCTTGGTGATTTTTTTCCAGAGAGTTAGTCATCTGTGTACCAAGTTTGGCTGAAATTGCTCAAGGTGTTCCAGAGATATGCTGGAACACACACACACGGGTGTTAGGGGTGTCTTACCCCCACAGTGTTTGTCTCTAGAGGGTAAGTCATCTATGTACCAAGTTTGGTTGAAATTGCTTGAGACGTTCCAGAGTTAGAACACACACACACATACACCCCCCCCCCGAAGGGTGTTAGGGGTGTGTTACCCCCACAGTATTTTTTTCTATAAAGTAAGTCATCTGTGTACCATGTTTGGTTGAAATTTTGTGACCTGTTCCAGAGTTATGCTGGAACACACACACACACACAAACACAAACGCACACACTCACCGAGGGGTGTTAGGGGTGTCTTACCCCCATGGTATTTTTTTTTCCAGAGGGTAAATCTTCTGTGTAGCAAGTTTGGTTAAAATTGCTCGAGGCGTTCCAGAGTTATGCTGGAACTCAGACACACTGACACAGATACACACACACACACACACACACACACACGCACCGGGTGTCTTACCCTTACAGTATTTCCAGAGAGTAAGTCATCTGTGTACCATGTTTGGTTAAAATTGCTCGAGCCATTCCAGAGTTATGCTGGATCGTATAGATATATAGATATATAGATATATAGATATATAGATATATAGATACAGATATAGATATAGATATAGATATATACATAGATCCTTTTATATATATATAGATTCAAGGCAGCAAACATACTCCTTCATCCTTATTAACCTACAACAACAACCCTGTGAGGTGGGTTGGGCTGAGACAGACTCACCCAAAATCACCCAGCTGGCTTGCCTGACTTCAGGTTGTATTAGAAAAACAATGCCTCACTTAGTACTAATATTGGAAAAAACAAAATCCTCAGGCTTAAAAAAAAACCCCTATCACCAGTTTTCCCTAAGAAAAAGGAATTAGACGGAAGGAATTATTGCAATTTTGTTAGATGCTCCGAAACTACCATTATTATATACACACATTGTGAAATCTCAGTTATCAGTTTTTTAATGATGTTGGCCTTCATACAAATACCTCATACAGAGCTCGTCCCAAGAACCTTGGATATCCTAATAATATATCTACAGATGCAAGCAGTGTGGTCTTCTATAATTGACAAGTGAAATTTTTATCAATGCACAGATTTTCTACATTTAAAAAACTTATGCCATAATATTTCAAGTTCGATTTTCAGATCTTGATACTGTATGATCTTCTCCAATTATTTGTCTTCTAGTTTTCAATTTCCTGGGATTGCCACATCAATTATCCACATTTTTTTTCAACCATAGTCAAATTATTGTCTTATGCCAAGATGTCTATAAGCTCATATTCAGAAATCTCATAATATTTTAACTTGCTCATTTTGATTGTTTTCTTAATTACCATATATGTTCCCACCTATTTTCCATTTCTGGCACATGGTAAATTTTATAGATGGTCCATGGAATCACTTTGATGCATTATATTGTTTATAATTTACTTGTGCAATCTTCTTGCACAAGTGAAGTATATTATCTACTGTTTCCTGTGTTATTTTATACAATCTGCACTTTGAACCATTTGATGATTTTTCCAACCTGATCTTGATTGCATTAGTTCACGTAGCTTGCTCTTCTGCAGCCAAAATCAAGCTAATTTCTTTTTTTAGTTTAACGTCATTGCCAAGTTTTATCTTTATCTACTTTCCCTTCTACCTTTTATATAAATTGATCATATACATTTCCTTGCTAAGATTCTGTTAATGATTTTATTACATTATTTCAGAATTCATGTTTTGTTTCCTGTACATTCAGTAAGATCTGCTTTTTAACTTGCATCAATAATTGTTCTTGATTGTCTTTTTTTTGAAAAAAGTTTTTTATTTTATTTCTTATACACATATTGTAAATGTACATTCTCTTATCCATAATTGATCATATATATATATATATATATATATATATATATAACGAAAGCATAAAAACAAGACATTTTAATTACATTTGGGGTTGCTTTTCTACCCTTCTTTTCCCTCTTTTCACAACAAACCTTCTTCTTTCTTTCCCCTCCCTCCCTCTTCTCCTTTTCTACTTCCTCCTCCTCTCCTCCCCTACTTCCCCTACTTCCCCTTCCTCTCCCCCACTCTTCCCCTCTTTTCCCCCTTTCTCACCTTCTCTCCTGCTCTTGTCCCCTATCCTTTCTTCCTCTCCTTTCGCCTTTCTTCCATTCCTCTCTCTCCCTCTCCTCCTCGCTCCCTCTCCTCCTCTTTCCTTTCTTTCTCCTTTGTTGTGCAGTATTTCCCTTATTTGGTATCCTAGCAACTCCAATTTTCTAATAAAATTCTTTTCAATTTCTTTCCCATTTACCCAATCTATCATGTCATAATTATACATTTATATTTATAATCTTCTTTCTCTCCCCTCCCCCATCCCTCTTTTCCATTTACTCTGGTATCATCTGAGTTTCTATTTCTTTTTTATCTTATCCCTCATTTAACTTTCTATTATCTATATCATTTATCTATCAACTTTTATTCATATTTCTTTTCTATCCATACATAGAATCTTTCCCATGTCTTGAAATATACCAATTCCTCTCTATCTTTTATTCTTAGTGTCAATCTATTCATTTCCGCACAGTCTAAAATCTTCTTTATTACTTCACCTTCTGACGGAATTTTCTCTATCTTCCAGTTTTGTGCAAATTCTTGCTGCTGTTATTATGTGTATAATTAAGTATACTTCTTCTTTGCTATATCTTTCTGGAAGAATACTCAATAGAAAAATATCTGGTTTTAATTCTATAGGTTTATGTAACATTTCCTCTAACCATATCTGTATTCTAGACCAATAGTTTTTTGCTTCCGTACATGACCACCACATATGATACTGGCAAATGCAAACATTTCCAGCATTTAGCTGATTTATCTTTAAACATTTTTGCTAGTCTTTCTGGTGGCATATGCCATCTATAAAACATTTTATATAAATTTGCTTTATATTCAGTTGCCATAATCAATTTATAATTCCTTTCCCATAGTTGTTGCCATTTCTCTAATTCTATCTAATTCTATTGCATAACCAAAGTTTTTCGCCCATGTTATAATTGTCTCTTTTACTTCATATTCTAATCTAATCTGCAGTAGATAATTATGCAACCTTTTAATCATGTTTTCATCCTTTCCAGTCATTATCTGATCCAACTCTGATTCCCCCAAATTAAAACCATATTGTTTCAAATCTTTATCATATCTTGATTATATCTGCACTTGTGCATACCAATCAATCTCAGTCCCTTGTTTTTCTAAATCTTGTTTCTGTTTTAGTTCTCCCTTCTCTGTTAAAATGTCCTTATATCTAACAATATTGTCCATGTTTATCATATTTGAATGTGTCAACGCTTCTATGATTGTCTTTTTCATAATCAACCAATGATGCATTTTTCTTTGACAATTTGTTTGACTTGAAGTAAATCTCTGCCTCTTTTTCTGTAGTGCAAGCATAATCTATTAATATCACTATGGGGGATGTAATGTATAGTGAATAGTCATTACTTTAAAGTAGTCTTGTTTTCAGTCCAAGCTGTCCAGTTCAGTTTGTGTCCAGTTAATAATTTCAGCAATGTATCATATCATATACTGTAAATTTTGGTCACCACACTATAAAAAAGATGTTGCTCAGTGAACAGAGGAGATATTATGACAGTGATGGCAAACCTTTTTGGCACTGAGTGCCCAAACCGGAATACATGTACATGTGCACACGCTGGAGCGCCAGAGACCCGTAGACCAGCTGGCCAGCGTGTGCATGCCTGATTTTTGGCCATTTTCAGGCTGTTTTTCGGGCCATTTTCAGGCCATTTTCTGGCACTCTGGCGCCTGTGAAGGCCAGCTGGCGACAGCGCCCCTGCCCACAGAGAGGGCTCTGTGCGCCACCTCTGGCACTCATGCAACAGGTTCGCAATCATGATACTAGGAGAAGCATAGGATGATGATGTAGAGCAGGGGTGTCAAACTCAGGGGTGAGGGCCACATCAGGGTTGTGTTTGACTTTGGGGAAGGCATGACCAGCTCAACATCACTCATGTCACTTGTAGTGGCCTGGGCGGGGCTGGGGGGATCTATTGACCCACCCTCCCTCTCATTATAACCTTCCTTCTTTCCTTCCTTCCTTCCTTCCTTCTTTCCTTCCTTCCTTCCTTTTCCCCCTTCTTTTTCCTTCCTTCTTCCTTCTCCTTTCTTCTTCCTTCCCCTCTTTCCTTCTTTTTCCTTCCTTGCTCTCCTCCCATTTTTTCTTTTTCTTTTTCTTTCCTCTTTCCCTTTCTCCTTTCCTGTCCCTTCTTGGATACTCAAATGGCCTACTGCAACCTTTTGCGCAGCCCTCATGAGCTACATTTTCAGCCGCAACGGCCTCCTGCAACACTCTACCAGTGAAAACTGAGGTCAGGAGGACCGCACCCTGCCCCCCCCCCCCCCCGATCTCCATTTTCGCTGGCAGAGGCACTGCAGGCTGGTCCTTTGCTGTTTCCAGGGCAGCCCCAGGATCCGACCCGTGGGCCTTGAGTTTGAACCCCTGATGTAGAGCAATCTATTGCAGCCTTAGTTCCTTGTCTATTTCTTTCCCAACAAGGATGGCCTGATAAAGTTTTCACTTTCTTCCAAGTAATAGAAAATCACAAATAAATTTGAGTGCCAAATTATAAATGAATAGTTAAATATCTTCTATGTTGAAAGCATACTTAATAATGTAGCCTCAGAAATAGGATAACAATCAGGTACTGCAGTATGAGGCTTATGTAAGTTGCTATTCATTTGTGACAATAACTTGGTGGCCCATTCCATTTAATACTGATTAAACACAAGATTGAAAACGTGATTCATATTTGAACAACTGTGTTTAAATTAACAAATATCTTAAAAGATTGAAGGATCCATAAAACATCTAAAACCTACATGCACATATGCAATATTATTCCCTCTCTATTAATGCATGCTATATAATTCAGCTGTAGAGCTCGGTTAATTTGGAAGCTTTTCAAACAGCCTCCCACATGACAGCTGTAGCCAAGAAAAATGTCTAACCCACAAAGAACAAGTAAGCTACCAAAAGATTGCTATGCTGGAAGGATAACATTTAACTACTTCAGAAAGGTATTATTTACAGCACAATAGTCCTGGTGTGCACAGTTTCAACACATTCTGACATCAATGGTTAGCAGCATAAATTGCATTGAAGACAGAAGAGAGAAAAGAAAAAAGAAAGGAAAGGAAAGACAGTGGTATTAATCTGGCTTGTTCCATTATAATGTATATGTAGAAGTGTCAAGTTGTTTACTGTCTGGTAGTCATAGCTTAATTTTTGGCATTTGCTAAAAGCAGTGTATGCTTCAGGATGATTGGTTTACTATTTTGGGCTATTTGCATAACTTTCATTTGAAAGAAGCCCTGTAACATTTACCCTAGAAATTAGAGAGATAGTAATTCTGTGTAAAAGTGAATAAATATAATTCATAGTAACACTGATACAGTTTTATTTAATAGTAAAATAGTAATTGTTTCTTGAAATCAATTCTTGCACAAAAATCTGAAATTTTGTTAAAGATCAGTTTAAGAAATAGAATTCTTAAGAATCATAAACTTGCCATCATGTTTTAAGATTTCTTGTAAAATGTTGACCTTCAACTTTGTTTGTTTTATTTTCTTGTAGATTCTGAAATAGAAAATAAAAGATTTATGCCATAATCTCTCACTCCAGGCAAAGGTATATTACATAAATATTTATATTTGAAATACTGGTATATTAAGTATTTGTATTCTATATTACTATAAATGGAATATCTGGCCAAAGATGAAATTAGTAAACTGAAAGAACTATTTCTGTAGAATAGTGTGCACCATATATGATGGCTTAAAGGATTTTCTGAGGCCAGAATGTTAGCTGAAGTAGATATATATTTATATCTATGTTTATTGTTATTTTACTAATTTGCTAACAATTTGTATTCTAGAAACTTTAGTTGCATACCTTTGATAAAAATACAAAAAAATGCTAAATATGCTAGATAGTTTATTTAGTACTACAGTTGAAAAATACTATGTTTTAAGAACAGTTATTCTGTTATTAACAGTGTTATTAGCAGTTATTAAAATCAATACACATAGTCCTCATTTAATAGTTTTAACTGGGACTAAAATGTCTACTACCCAACAAAGTGGTCATTAAGCAAAACATCAGATGGTGCTTCACTTAGCAACAGCAGTTCAAGTGGTCCTGGTTACAGTTGTTACATGAGGATTGTACCATCATTAGGCAATGATTTCACACCTGCCCTGCTTCAGCCATTGGATTGCAGGTTAAAGATGGGAAAGGTGGTAATTTACTTCTTCAAATTTCCAATCTTGACATATAATTCTACCCTTAAAAAAAGCTATACAGATCGTCGCCTTGTTCAGTCAACATTGCTAACAAGATCATTTTTTGCTGGCTTGTTGAAAAGTGAGTTGTTGTCCCTGACTCAGAACAAATTGCCTAGCTCAGAATTTATAGGACAATTACGAGCAAATCTTTACTATTGACTGTATGCCATTAAAAATTAAATTATTTATAATAAGCTATATTTTGCAAAGAAGGAAATAACTAGTAGATTTGTATGATATCACTCTTAAAGAAATTTAATTTCTTTCAGAATTTTAATTTGTTTCAAAATTAATATATAGTATTATCCTGGATGTCAAAGCTTATTTAGAATGTTTCATTTGTGAAAAATTCATTCATTACTTGTGATAAAATAAAATAAAGCCCAGAAAACTGGCCACTTGAATATTGTTCCTAAATGAAAGTATGTCACAGTAGAATGATCTTATATTTGTTTCTAGAATATTGTCTGAATGTGAGGGTGAAGGTTAATCCTCCGAGCTTGTGGGTTGGTTTCCAAACGCTTCATTACCAGGCTAGGTTAATCTTCAGAGGTGTTTAGATGATGTCATTGTCAGTATTCTTTGGTGTATAAGAGCTTCAGGTGTAGGTGTGTGAAGTGAGGGCCTTGTGATGGGTCAGCTGTGAGTCATCAGTGAGTCTTGTGATGGATCTTGTGATAATAAGTTTGCATCGGGTCAGGGTCATTGGGAGGTTCTGGTGTTGTGTAGGTTGGTCGAGGGTTGTTGCTGTCTGGTTAGCTATTGATTTGGATTCTGAGGGGTTCATAGGCTGGTTGTAGGTCAATGTATCTGTTGATGGAATTGCTTGTGGAGTGCCAGGTTTCGATGAACTCATGAGCATGGCGAGTGGTAGCATGGCCGATAATTTTTGTGTTGCTCCAATCAAACTGGTGCTTTTTGGTGTCAATGTAGATAGAGATTCAGGTTTTGCGGCATTTGATTGCTAGCCAATGTTCATGGATCCTGGTTTTTAATTGACATATTTGTCCCACATAGAATTGCAATTGATTTTGTAGAGTACATTGTTTCTTTCATCCTTCTGTAACAATGTAATCAGGATCCACAAACACCGACTGGCAATCAAATGCCACGATCCCAAATCCTTAATCTCTACCCACACTGACACCAAACGCACCAGTTCGATTGGAGCAACCCAAAAATCATCAACCATGCTACCACCTGCCACACTCATGAATTAATCGAAGCCTGGTACTGCACAAACAATTCCGTCAACAGACACATTGATCTATACAACTAGCCTACGAACCACTCAGAATCCAAATCAACCCATAACCAGCCAGAGACAGCACCAACTCTCATGCAACCCTCCCCATCAGCAATTCACCTCCTAATGATCCTGACCTGATATAATCTCCTTGTCAGCACTTCAACCTGCATTTACTCTAGTGCTGACATAAGAAGGAGAAGCGAAGGTGTCTGGAAAGGGACGGCTGACTTTTCTCCTACTTATTTTCTCTGGAGATAATGTCTCTGAGGAGATGAGATGGGAGGGGAGAATTCCTTTGAGCTGGAGTAGATTAGGGGTAGAATGACTTGGAAGATGGCCAATGAGTGCAGGGGAATGGGGAACGGAAAGGGAGGGTTTGGGGGCTGGAAGTCAATGTTGGCTTCGTTTGGAGTCAGGTTAGGATGTCGTGCTCAATAAATAGGAGTTTTTCCTTCAAAGATTTTGTTTGAAATGCATTTTATTTGAGACGACCTCAAAACTTGACAGAAAGCCAACACTCCTTTCCAAGCCAAGCTGGCTGACCTCCAAACCTCCAGCTCCCTTCCAGATGTATGGAGTGAATGGAGACGCAGCCCGGACGTCATGGCAGAAAGTAAACTTTCCGAGGAGAGCTTAATTCAGGCAACTGGAAAAGAGCCAGTCTTGATCCTAGCCAGCTTGGATGCTACAGGACCTCAATCCCTCCCTCCTCCATCGAAGCTGCAAAACAGCCAAGGTCAGACAATCATGCTGCAACCCAAGAAGAGAAAAGATGAGTATTCGGGGGTTTTGCCAAAATCCGCAGAGGCTGAGTTTCCTTTCCCGAACGTTCAGGGAAAGGGGAAACCCCTAAGTGAATTGGGGAGGGCAGACTGGCTATGGGACTGGCAGCAGGCCAGGCACCAAAAAGCTTCAGGGAAGCCACTCGAGAGCCTCATAGATGAATTGAAGGAGAAATTTGACCGCGCCATCCTTCGGGAGGAGGGGCCATCATGCAGGCCAAAGGAGAAGAGGGAGCCACTTTGGGCCGCTGAACTGAGAGGCCGTAGACTGAAGCACAGCCCTTCCCCCCGCCCCCAGCAGAAGGAGAAGGAGCCCAAAGATGCATCCATGGGTTCCTCCCTTACACAGCAAGCACAGCAGCCTGAATAGGACATCACCTCCCTACCCTAGAATGAGAGATGAGGAAGAGGGCCAGTGGCACCGAGGGCAGGCTTACAGAGTCCTGCAGTGGGAGGAGAGGGCAGCGAGGGAGGATCCACCCCGTTTCAGAGGGAAGTTCGATGGTGATCCAGACCAGCTAGCGCAATTCCTTGACACAGCTGAGATCTACATCGAGTGCTATGGACACCTCTACCCATTTCCCAGAGCCCTAGTGAGTGCCATTTCAGAAGGGTTGGAGGGAGAAGCAAGGAGGTGGTCAGCAGCCCTCTACAAGAACAGCCCCCCCCAACTGCAAGACACAGATGGGTTCTTACAACTACTACGAGCCCGATTCAAGGAGGCAGAGGAGGACCCCTATGTGGAGGACGAGCTCAGGAACCTAATGCAGAAGGGGAGACCCATCAGAGAACATATCCGTGAATTCAGGAGAGTCATTGGGACCTTACTTCCCTTACCTGAGTGACTACTGGTGTATTTCTTTAAAACAAGCCTAAACAAGCGAATCGCCCAGTGACCGCTTATCGGGACCGCTTATCAGGACTCTCCGAATGGTTCTGAGTAGCGATAAAAGTCAACAGAGGATTGCGGGCCAACGACATATCAAAGCAACCAGATGGCAAGCAGAGAGGCCAACCGGACCAGGGACCACCCATTAGACGAGAAACCACAGCACCACAGCCTACCCAGAGGCCTGTCATCCCACGGAGCCCACTGAGGTGCTACAGGTGTGGGGGGATTGGTCACCTCGCCACAGCGTGTGGAACCCCGAGGCCGAAATCAAACCCACCGCCCAAGGTACAACCGGAACAAGGGCCCAAGCACACCACCAACGCGCCATGGAAAATCCCCCAGGGTCCAGCGGTCTTCGCCCACCTAACCGAAACAAGAGGGATCCCAGATGATGGAAATCAATCCCCCCGAATCGTATGACAACGAGGACGAGGGTGAAGAGGACCCAATGGTGAGTGGACCCATCCATCCTTTTCCCTATACGCCTAACGGCCCCAAAAACAGGGACCCAAGGGACTTTCCAAGCCCTAATAGATTCGGGCTGCATGAGGTGCCTGATTAACCTACCCACAGTCCTAAAATTGGGGATCCGAGTCAAAAAGCTCAACCACCCAATTAAATTTGAACAAGTTGATGGGTCTCTAGTGGGGGGAACTTATGCCACACACCGAACCAGTGAAGCTGGAGCTAGCAGATGACTGGGAAATGATTCGGTTCATAATAGCCCCCAAAATGACAGATCCAGTCATACTGGGACTCTCTTGGCTAGACAAATGGGGCCCATCATCTGGTGGCAAGAGGGAACCCGCAGGCTGAGGATAGCAAAGGGCCCCCAATCCCTGCCGCTCCAGGCGAGACACCCCCCACGCAGGGGCCCCAATCCCTCCCTCCACAGCAAGGGAAGACTCCACTGACACAAGGGTCCCTCCCTAAGGGTACACCAGAGCAACTGGCAGCCGCATCCGACAGCTCCCATGAGACAGAACAAATCCCAGAGAAGTACCAAGACCTTGCAGAGGTGTTTAGCGAGGCAGAGTGTGACGTTCTGCCCCCCCACCACGAGGCCGATTGCGCCATCGAGATCATCCCTGGGGCGAAACTACCTAAACTCAAATTGTATGCCATGACGCCCCATGAAATGCAAGAAATGCGGAACTACATAGACAAGAACCTACAAGGGGTTTCATTGAGCCAGCCAAACCATGCGTCGCGGCACCGGTCCTCTTCAAAGAGAAGAAAGATGGCTCTATGCGCCTGATGGTTGATTTTAGAGATATCAACACTGTCTGCATACACAACTTATATCCCCTTCCCCTCATGAAAGACATGTTAGCCAAAGGGAAAGTTTTCACCAAACTAGACTTCTGTGAAGCCTACTACCAGATACACATCAGGGAAGGAGATGAGTGGAAAACAGCATTCAACTGTCCCCTAGGGAGTTTCCAATTTAAGGTGATGCCATTTGGACTGCAGGGAGCCCCGGTGGTGTTCATGCAATTGATAAATGAGGTTCTACATGAGCACCTCTATAAGGGGGTCCTCGTCTACCTAGATGATATTCTCATTTACACGGAAACCATAGAGGAACACATACCCCTCATCCGCCAAGTGCTGGAAAAACTGCTGGGGGGCTAACCTATATGTCAAGCTATCAAAATGCGAGTTCCACCAGTCATGGCTAGACTACTTAGGCTACCGAGTGTCAAACGAGGGGATAGAAATGGACCCAGCCAAAGTACAATCAGTCCTAAACTGGCAACCCCCTCGCACCTGCAAAGCTTCCTGGGGTTTGCGAACTTCTACAGACAATTCATCCCCTCTTTTGCAAGAATTGCCAAACCTCTGATGGACCTCCTAAAAACAGGGAGTCCAGCAACAAATCCCTGCCCAAGACAACCTCTACAGTGGGACCTGGCCTGCCAACAAGCATTCGAAACACTAAAAGAAATGTTTGCAAAAGAACCTGTCTTAAAGCATCCTGACCCCGAACAACCCTTCGTCATCCAAGCAGATGCCAGCGATGTGGCAGTGGGGGCCATACTATTCCAAAAGAACAGCCAAGGGAATCTACAACCTTGTGCCTACACATCCCGCAAACTCACTGACACAGAAAGACGATGGGTGGCTGGGAAAAGGAAGCATTCAGAGTGAGATGGGTGCTGTTGACCTGGCGACACCTGCTAGAAGGAGGCCAGAAACCGTTCAAAGTTTGGACTGACCATAAGAATCTGGAGGCCCTCAGGACCCCACGGAAGTTGTCACCCAGGCAAGTCTGGTGGGCCCAATACTTCAATCGTTTCAACTTCGAGCTGAAACACATCCCAGGGGGAAAAAATTTTCTGGCCGATGCCCTTTCCCGAATGCCTCAATACAACAGTGAACGGGAGCAGGTAGTGAATGCCATCATCCCCTCTGCCCAAGGAGTAGGTCAAGTAGTCACCAGACGGCAACGTCATGACCAGCATGGCCAATTAGCAAATGACTTAACGATAAGACTCAAAACGGAGACATTGGCGGACCCCTGGTTCCGAGACAATCAACATCTCTTGACAAAAAGGGATGACCTAGCATGGAAGGGGACAAAATGCTATGTCCCAGAGACTCTACGCACCCTGGTCCTCAAGAGGAGCCACGATGTTAAACCAGCGGGGCATTTCGGCTTCCTAAAGACTCTGCACTTAGTACGAAGACAGTTTTGGTGGCCCCACATGAGAAAAGACGTAGACAGTTATGTAAAAAGTTGTACCATCTGTGCCACAATGAAAAAATGACCAGGAAGACCTCCCGGGCTGCTGCAGTCAGTAGCTGAACTGACAAGGCCATGGGAGGAGATTGCAATGGACTTCATAGTAGAACTACCAAGGAGTGGTGGAAACACAGAGATCTGGACTGTAATAGACTTATTCTCCAAACAGGCACATTTCATATCCTCAGCCCGCCAGTTGTCCAAACTGTTCCTGAAACACATATACCGCCTGCATGGAATACCCAAAAGAATCATCTCTGATCAAGGTGTCCAGGTCACAGCAAAATTCTGGAGAAAATTCCTACGGTCCATAGGGTCATCCCAAGGCCTCAGCTCAGCGTTTCACCTGAGCACCAATGGGAGGGGGGCGGAGAGACTGAATGCCGTGATAGAGCAATACCTGAGGTGCTATGTTGACTACCAACAGTCTTAATTGGGTGGACCTCCTATCTTTTGTGGAGGTCACGTATAATAATGCTGTCCACAGTAGCACAGGACTAACCCCATTTAAGGTAGTGAGTGGTATGGATTTCGTCCCCATGCCAGAGTACCCAAGGGAGCCCCCTTCCTCAATCAGTTTGACCAATTGGATGGAAATGTTGAATGAAACCTGGGAGAACATCAAGAAGGCATTAGCCAAGGGGGCACAATCCTATAAGAAACAAGCAGATAAGCACCGAACTCCCCAAAGACCATTCCGAATGGGAGAGAAGATCTACCTCTGCACCAAGTATTTGAGACTCAGACTCCTGAGCAGGAAACTGGGCCCGAAATTTATAGGACCATTCCTTATAGTAAAAGTAATCAACCCAGTTACAGTACAACTGCAGCTGCCCCGACTACTAGGGAGGATACACCCCGTTTTCCACAGTAGCCTCCTGAAGCCTGTGGTGGGGTCAACTTTAAGGCTGGCGCCACATGACCCCCCAGGGCCCCTGGTCATTGGGGGCCACACACAGCGAATTCTCGATTCGAGGTGGCATAGGGGTTACCTCCAATACTTAATCAAGTGGAAGGCTTACCCCTTGTCAGAGGCTTCTTGGGTGAAAAGCAGAAACATCCAAGCCGACCGCCTTATAGCCAAGTTCCATGCAGATCACCCGGCAAGACGGGGGGAGGCAGGACACACACCCCCGGACAGGGTAACGGTACTTAATTTGTTTGTCTTACACAGGCCACCCTGGAAAAATGAAGGGGGAGGGGCCGGATGTCAGCACTTCAACCTGCATTTACTCTAGTGCTGACATAAGAAGGAGAAGCAAAGGCGTCTGGAAAGGGATGGCTGACTTTTCACCTACTTATTTTCCCTGGAGATAATGTCTCCGAGGAGATTAGACGGGGGGGGGGGAATTCCTTTGAGCTGGAGTAGATTAGGAGTAGAATGACTTGGAAGATGGTCAATGAGTGCAGGGGAATGGGGAACGGAAAGGGCGGGTTTTGGGGCTGGAAGTCAGTGTTGGCTTCGTTTGGAGTCAGGTTAGGATGTCGTGCTCAATAAATAGGAGTTTTTCCTTCAAAGATTTTGTTTGAAATGCATTTTATTCGAGACGACCTCGAAACTTGACACTCCTTATCCCAAGACTCATCACAAGATTCACTGATGACTCACAGCTGATCCATCACAAGACCCTAATTTGACACCCTTATAAACATAAGAACACTGATACCCCCTAAACTCCTTTGAAGATGTTACCTAGCCTGGTAACAAAATGTTTGGAAACCAACTCACAAGCTCGGAGAATAAACCTTCACCTTTCTCCTACACCCAAGCTATAGATATTTGCCACTATTGCATTGTATGAATGTCTAAATAAAACCTTTTCTTTTTTATAAGGCAATTTACACTAATGCCACGAGAGCATAACTGAAGATTTCATGTAACTGAACAAGCTTCAGCAAATAGATTCAACCATAGATGCTTAGATTAAAACTAAGGCATCTGGATTGCAAAAAAAACTAGACAGAAACAATAGTTACAAAAACCTGCATGTGGTTATCCAAATTTCTGTAACCTTATTGGTTTAACTAGCTGGATACCCATGCTTCGCTACAAAATTATGTGATGAGGCTTGATAAATCGACAATTTGAAAATTAATGAGTAGTTACGATCGGTCTCTCCTCTCCTGTTCTTTCCCGTTCTCTCCGTCAGGCTAGTCCCACAGAAGCCTCTCCTCTCTAGCCCCTTCTGTCCCTCAAGCTTTCCCCATAGATCCTCTCCTCTTCCCTTCTCTCCCTCAGGCCGACCCCATAGATCCTCTCCTCTCCCCTTCTCTCTCTCAGGTTTGGAACATAGATCCTGTCAGCATTCCAGACAGAAGAATTTCCTCTCCCCTCCATGCCTTCACCCAGAAGAAAAGTGGGAGTCACTGTAATTCACACAACAGAAGTGCAACATGGGCAAACCAGTGAAGATCTACTTCTGTGCATGCTGCTGCATTCTGGTTCGCTTGTAACTTCCAAGTGGTCTTCAATCCTTTGTAAAGTGCATTGCAGTAATTCAAATTGACTAAATGACTAAAGTGACTAAATCTGCTAACTGTTCATTAAGCAGAAACTGAGAATCCAGAAGAATTCCACTCCACTTTTATTGCACTCCACTTTTATCCTGGAGAGGGCAACCCTGTCCAGAATCGAAGATGACAAATCACTAGACTCTTGAGGACCAAAACCCCAGAGCTACTTTGTCTTGCCAGAGTTGATTCAAAGTTGGGTCATCCCTATCCAGACCCTTATAACTTCCAGGCACTTAGATAAACTGCAGTATTATCACTTTTCCAGCCAGGGATAGAGATGTCTAACTTGGTATCATCAGGGTACTGATCATACCACACCCCGTACTGTTAGATGATCTCAAACAGCGATTTCATATATAAGGGGAGAGATCAAAGTCCTGAGGAACCCAACATTGCAGAGACATAGGGGTTCAATCTTTCCTTGCCCATCAACACCAACTAGAAGTCACAAAGGAGAACGATCACAAAATGGTGCCTCCCACTCACAACTTCTGGAGTCAGTTCAGAAGGATATTAAGATTGATGGTATCAAAAGCTGCTAAAAGATCAAGGATAGCCAGCACAATTGCATCGCCTCATCCCAAATCTTCCAAAAGTGTTCAGAAAGCATGAACAATGCTATTTCAGTATTATACCTGGCCTGAATCCAGACAGAAAAGAACTGTCCCATCTCCCAGAAGACCTTAATCAAACGGAGCGACTTGGATTTTGGAACTATGCCCTACATGTTTAGTTAAATCCTCCTGAAAGATGGAACAACTCTTTTCAGTCTGGGACAGGAGAACCTTTCAGGTCATCTGGCTCAAACTGTTCCCAAATAATAGTGCTCAGATATAAGTCTGTCACTTCCAAGAATCTGTCCATCCAGAGTCAAACTTAGAGTGAATTCTGACTATCTGACAGTTACTAAGAATATTCCTCACTACAGCCATGCAAGAGCTGCCACAGCTCCTCACCCAAGTGGAGACTGATTACCAAAAGCAAAAACAAAGCCACTGGATAGCTATCTGCAGATGCAATGAAGATAGAGAAGTAAGTACACTTTGCCACCCTTGTGGCCACTACTTAAGTCTTGATATAGGCTCTTCCTTTTGCTCAGTCAACTTCATTTTTTTGTCTTCATCAGTGCTCTAGGCATCTCTGGTGCCACTTCATCTCTCGGAGTAGTTCAGTAAACCATGGCACTCTGCAAGATCCATGTGCACAGAGTCCACACAGACAAAATTGGTTCAGCATCTCATTGCCTTTTCATTCCAAGGAATAATGAGAGCATCAACCAAATTGTGTGTCAGAGCTTTGTGAAAAACCTCAAGTTTCCTCAGAAACCACAATAACTTCATCAGGTATGTAATAAACCTTATATGTCCTGTTCCATATAAATGGCCTTAATCCATGTGCCAGCAACTTTAATCCCAAATCCTCTCAGACAGGTGAGGGAATCCTCCAAAATGGATGCTTTACCATGTGGCTATTCGAATGGCAGTTGCCATTAAGTTGCCTTGTGCCTTGTTAAGACACAAGGCAGCCCCCTTGTGTCTGCTGCCTTGCTCTGCTCCTGCTTCCACTGCCACAAGCTGCCTGGCCATCTGAGCCCTTCACTCATTGGAGTCTCCAACAGCCAGGACCTTGTAGCCACTGCCATGTCCTTGTCCTGTTCTACCCAGCTTGTCATTATATTCTCTGTAAAATAGCAGAGAATAGATGGAGAATATCGGCTAAGCGTTAGTCTGTTGCCACTTATTCTGCCATCCCGCTATGTTCTCTGGAGTCGTTCCTATCACCCATCAGCTGGAGCAAAGCACCTAATCCATAGCGCTTATGAGCTCTGTTGCCTGCCACCCATTCAACAAGGTGCCTCTCCAATGGAGAAGCCACTGCCTGAAGCAGTCCCATTCTTTTGCCACTCAGGAAGACATCAATAGAAATCTACATGGCCTTTTCCACCACTTGGTCTTCTACCACTGTGCTGCTTTTCTGTTTCTCCTGCTGGCCAGGTAATTAGGCCAAACATTTCTGGCCGCCCACCAAATTAACCAGAGACACTGAACATTTCCATACACCATCTAAATCCTCAGACTTCTCAGAAAAAATAGCCTACAAACAGGCATCAATGTCAGCACCATAATGGGGGGGGGGGAATCCCACGAATCCCACATGCATTAATATTCCTTTAGCGAAATTTTAAATTTATACTTCCCCTAAAACTGCAAACACCAAAATTAACACAAATGAACAACAAAAGCAAAACACTGAAACTTTAATTTTAATAAAGACACAAAAAATAAATATCTTCACCCCTTCCCTGGACTATCTGCACCTCTCCAAAGGAGGTTCACCGCACAGTTTGGAAATCCCTACTGGAGAACCAAAAATCTTATTCAGCTGTAAAATTAGAAGTGCTTTTATTAAAATCACTATTCTTTTAGCAAATTTTGATTTTGCCATGGATTTTGGTTTGTTTACATCCTGTCTTTATTATTTTTATAACTAAGGCAACAAACACACCCAATACTGTTCCTTATATTTTCCTTACAGCCACCACTTGATAAAGTAAGTTGGGCTAAGAGAGAGTGACTGTTGAAGGCCCTCCAGTTGGCATTTTCAGAATGTTTTCCTTTTAGGAGAATTTGCATATTCCATAAGTAAACAGCTAATGTAAAAGGGAAAAAATCCCTAAAAAAGAAAAATCGCAACTAACCTGAGATCCCTATGGAAACATGTCTGTCAACCCATTGAGTAGGAAAGGTGCATGGGACACTGGACAGAAACAATAAATGAAATGATAATATTAAGATACGATAAATAGTAGAGGAGTAGGAAGAAGACACAAAAGATGTACTCAGATGATACACTGAATGATTATGTATTGTATGTTTGTTTGTCTATAAAATAAAAAAAAACTTTTATAAAAAATAAAAAAGGAAAGGGACAGTGGGATTTTATCAGGCATTTATCTGAATCTTCAAAGCCTGACTATTTTCTCTTCCATCCCTCTTATAACCTAGGGCAGTGATGGCTAACCTTTTCCCCATCATGTGCCAAAACCGTGCATGTGCGACAGTGCTAATACGCACATGACGGCACCCATAATGCAATGTGTGTGCGATGTCCTCCACAACCCGCCCTGCAGATGTGCATGTAACCCCCCGTGCATGCGCCCCACCATACACATGCAACCCCCCATGCTCCCCCACACCCCATTTTGGGCCTAGCAGGCCTCCTTTTAACCTTCTGGGACCAAAAACGGGCCGCGGGGGGGTGCACAGCACAATTCAATTGAAAAACAAATAAATTTTTTAAGGAGCAAAATAACAAAAAACATGATAACATGGTTGCATAAGTGTGCACACCCTTAAAATAATACTTTGCTAAAGAATCTTTTGATTTTATGACAGAATTCAGACTTTTTTTTTTTTTTTGAAAATTTATATTCCCCTCTACTTGCCTATGGCAACTCAAGGCGGCTTACACGAATATAAAAATACCTTATAAAAATAAACATAATAAAAGACAATAAGAAAATAATAAATAAGAAAATAATAGCCATCTACCCACCCCCTCCCTGCAACAACACATATTCATACAAGCCATTTAGTGGGCTCCATCCTGCTCTGGGTTCCCTAAGCCCGCTGGCAGAACCATTACTTCAGTGCCTTCTGGGAGAGCATTAGAATGGGGCCAATCTAATCTCTGGGGGAATGATGTTCCAGAAAGAGCAAGCCACCAAGGAGAAGGCCCTTCTTCTGGACCTTCTTGATGTATCTCCCTAGGGGATGGGACTCGCAACATTCCTTGCCTTCCCACTCTAGTGGGTCGGGTAGATGTAACCGGCAAGAGACGGTCCCTCAGATAACCTGGTCCTAAGCCATGAAGGGTTTGAAAGGTGACAACAGCACCTTGAATTGCATCTGGAAGAAATAGGTAACCAATGCAGTTCCCGCAGGAAAGGTGAAATGTACACATTGAAGTCTGCACAAAAAGATGCGGGCTGCTGCATTTTGTAACCAACTGAAGCTTCCAGATGCTCTTCAGGGGGAGCCCCATGTAGAGTGCATTGCAATAGTCGAAACGGGATGTGACTACCAAATGAGTGACCATGAGAAGGGCGTAACTGGTGCACAATCCGCAGTTGTACAAAGGCTCTCCTGGCCATGGCTGCCCCCTGCTCTTTGAGCAGGTGTTGCGAGTCCAAGAGAACCCCCATACTACGCATAGGGTATGTTTGCAGTAGTGCTACCCAATCCATGATAAAGGTAACAATTTTCCATGGGCCAAAGAACCCCAAACCCAGAGCCACTCGGTCTTGCCAGGGTTCAGTTTCAACCTGTTGCTCCCCATCGAGCCCCTAACAGTCTCCAGGCACTGCAAGGGGGAGGTCATGGCATCACTTAACTCACCATGGGCTGATATACAGCTGAGAATCATCAGCATATTGATGATATTTCAGTTCATGGTGACAGATGAACCTAGCAGCTTCATGTTTCAGTTTCATTTTTATTAAATTTATATACCGCCCTTCTCCCGAAGGACTCAGGGCGGTGTACAGCCAGGATAAAAAACCCATAATATAAAAGTTAAAAACAATTTAAAATTATTAAATAGTTTGGCCCACAATCTAAGATAACATAAAATAACCCATTAAAAATAATATTTTAGGCCAGCTCTGCTTGATGGAATAATAATGTTTTAAGGGCGCGGTGAAAGATACGAAGGTCGGGAATCCAATGAATCTCCGGGGGCAGCTCGTTCCAGTGGGTAGGTGCCCCCACAGAGAAGGGTCTCCCCCTGGGGGTCGCCAGTTGACACTGTCTAACCGACGGCACCCTGAGGAGACCCTCTTTGTGGGAGCGTACTGGTCGGTGGGAAGCTATTGGAGGCAGAAGGCGGTCCTATGCCATGGAGTGCTTTAAAGGTGGCGACCAACACCTTGAATCGCACCCGGAAGACCACCAGGAGCCAGTGCAGTTCGCACAGGAACGGTGTTACATGGGAGCATCGAGCCACCCCCATAATCACCCGCACGGCCGCATTCTGGACCAGCTGGAGCCTCCGGGTGCTCTTCAAGGGGAGCCCCATGTAGAGAGCGTTACAGTAATCCAGATGGGAAGTTATGAGGGCATGAGTGACCGTGTGCAAGGCATCCCGGTCCAGAAAGGGACGCAACTGGCAGATCAGGCGAACCTGATAAAAAGCCCCCATGGCCACAGCCGTCAGATGGTCCTCTAAAGACAGCTGTGAGTCCAGGAGGACACCCAAGTTGCGAGCCCTCTCTGAAGGGGCCAAGATCACACCCCCTATAGTCAGTGATGGCACCAACTGACCGATGGGACGCTGGAAACCACAGCCACTCGGAAGGGTTGAGTCTGAGCTTGTTTCTCCCCATCCAGATCCGTACGGCCTCCAGGAACCGGGTTGTCACTTCAAGGGCCTCATTGGGATGGCCAGGGTGGAAATGTACAGCTGAGTATCATCAGCATACTGATGGAAATGCACCTCGAAGCCACAGATGATCTCACCCAGCGGCTTCACATAAATGTTGAACAGGAGGGGCGAGAGGACCGACCCCTGCGACATCCCACAAACTAGGCACCTCGGGGTCGACCTCTGCCCCCCTGCCAACACAGACTGCGTACGGTCAGAGAGGAAGGAGGAGAACCACCGTAGCACGGTGCCCCCCACTCCTAAGCCCTCCAACCCTCGCAGCATGATACCATGGTCGATGGTATCAAAAGCCGCTGAGAGATCTAACAAGAGCAGGACAGAGGAACAACCCCTGTTCCGAGCCCTCCAGAGATCATCAACCAACGTGACCAATGCTGTTTCCGTGCTGTATCCAGGCCTGAAGCCCAACTGGTATGGATCCAGATAGTCTGCTTCATCCAGGTACTGGGGAAGCTGTCGCGCCACCACACTCTCAACAACCTTCGCCACAAAGCGAAGATTGGAGACTGGACAATAGTTTGATAAAACAGCCGGGTCCAGAGTAGGCTTCTTGAGGAGGGGCCTCACCACTGCCTCTTCAAGGCCGCGGGAAAGAAACCCTCACTCAAAGAAGCGTTGACAATCCCCTGGAGCCAGCCTCGGGTAACCTCCTGGGAAGCCAGCACCAACCAGGAGAGACATGGGTCCAATAAACATGTGGCCGCATTCAACTTACCCAGAACCCTGTCCACGTCCTCGGGAGTCACAAGGTCAAACTTCTCCCAGCTAACATTCTCAAGACCCACCTCCATCACCCCATCTGGATCTACCCAGTCGGAGTCCAAACCCTCCCGAATCTGAGCGATTTTGTTATTCAGATATTGTACAAAATCCTCAGCCCTGCCCTGCAAGGCGTCTTCCCACGCTCCCAGATGGAGAAGAGAGCAGGTCACCCTGAACAGGGCGGCTGGGCGATTATCTGCAGATGCAATCAGAGCAGAAAAGTAGCTAGACTTTGCTGCCCTGATCGCCACTAGGTAGGTTTTAATATGAGACCTCACCAGTGTTTGGTCAGATTCGGAACGGCTGGCCCTCCAACCACTCTCCAGGTGTTTGATCCGGCGCTTCATCTCTCTCCTCGGAGAACCAAGGAGCCAATTGAGATCAGCGCCTGGTCAGAGGCCGCAAAGGCATGACACGATCCAAAGCCCTAGCGGCCGCCCTCTCCCTTCCTTCTCTCGGGCTGCTCTCGCCGTCCCGCTGATCTCCGCAAACCTCTGGGGCATTTCACAAAGCCAGGGACCCCTCAAAACAAAGCTTAGACACTCCTCCAGCCGGGGTAGGGCTGCAATGATCGAATTCTGCCCTCCCCAAGGCCATAATCATGCCCCCCAAGATTGCAGACTCAAAGGGAAGTTGCCATCTTGGGCATGCACAGAAGAATTGAGCCTTGCAGGTCCCCATAAAGCAGTGGACAAGGGCTGGATCCCCTCCTATCAACACTGACTGAAGGTGCCACAGAGGGAGGAAGTGAACCAGGATAGCACAGGGCTCTCCATTCCTATCCCCCAAAGGTGCTCCAGAAGGATACCATGATCGATGGTATTAAAAGCCAATGAGAGGTCAAGTAGAGCAAGGATGGATGCACTACCTGCTCCCTCTCCCGCCAGAGATCATCAAAAAGCATGACCAATACCATTTCTGTCCCATATCCAGGCCTGAATCATGACTGGTAGACAGGGGTGAAATCTAAAAATTTTTGCCACCAGTTCCGTGGGAGTGGCTTGGTGGGTGTGGCTTGGTGGTTTTGCAACTGGGTGGGCAGGGCCAACATGACGTCACTCACGTCACTCTTTCTTCTCTGTCTTTCTCTTTCTCCCTCTCTTCCTTTCTCTTCCTTTCTTCTCTCTTTCTCTCCCTTTCTTTCTCTTTCTTTCTTCTCTCTCTCTTGTCAGCCCCACTGCACCAGGGCTGTCATTCCAGCTGGGACAGCAGCTGATGGAGCCAACTGCCCCACCTTCCAGCCACCCAGGAAGCCTCACCCTGCCTCCACTTGCTAGCCCTGCGTCCTATTGCTCGCTGGTGGCTCCCTCTCCTGCTCGCTGCTTCCAGGACTGCTGCCACGACCTCAGATCTCCTAGTCGCCGCTGGCCCACAACTGCCTCTCAGCTGAAAGGCGGACAGGAAACAGCAGGCGCTTGGGTCAGCACCGAGGGTCGTGCCTGCGCAGAGGCCCTAAACCTGATTGGGAGCAACATCACCACCCAGGCTGCCCAGGATTACTCAGGGCTTGCCCAGGAGTAACCAGGATTCGATAGACCAGGCAGCACAGGATTAATTAAGGCTTGCTAGCCTGGATGAGGTGCAGCTGGACCTGTGCGCCAGTTGCATGACTGGGGGGTGGAGTTGGGGGGAGAATAGCGGGGTGGGGCGCGCTGGGAGCATCCCCCGTCATTGGCTGGATGCAGGTGGCAGGACCCGAGATGGAGGGGAAGGCAAGTGGGCAGCAGTCACCCAAAGGCCCCGTGGAAACCGAGCGCGCCAGGTCCAAAAGGCGAGTAAGCCTTGCCATGTTCCCCCAAAGTGGCTCTTCTTCAGACAAACGCAGCGGGTCCCCCTTCCCGACCGTCAGTGTCGGCCTTACATCTGCCCGCTCTCCCAAGACTACCCATGCACACCTCAGCAAAGCAGCAGTCTCGGCTTCAGCGGCTACTCCGGAAGAAGGAAGAAAGTGCTCTGGGAGGGCGGGCAGCCTGGCCTGGCAGCCTCTCCCCCATCATGGGCTGGATGAGGCAGCAGGGAAGGCAAGTGGGCGGCAGTTGCCCAAAAGCCACAAGGAAGCCGAACGCACCAGACCCAAAAGGCGAGCGAGTCTCGCCATGTCCCTTCAAGGAGCCGAGCACCGCGGGTCTCCTTCTACCCTCCCCCCTACGTCAGCGTCAGCCTTACCTTCTAGATCCTCCGCTGGCATATTCAGCATGCCCATCATCCCAACGGAGCCAGCGGGTTGGTAAGGCTGACGGCGTGCAGTCTCTGGTTAAAACAAGGAAGTAATGAAACCCGGTCAGGTGGGCACTTTGCTTCATCATCGCTACCAGATCGCCGAACCAACAGCGATGATCGCTACCGGATCACCCAATCCGGTCCGAACTGGGAGAATTTCACCCCTGCTGGTAGGGGTTTAGATAATACATTTCATCCAGAAACCTCTGGAGCTGCCACGCAACCACCTTCTCAACCACCTTTCCCAAAAAGGATGGGGAAATGGTGAGCTCCGCGGAGCTCTGCCAAAACCCTGTCTGCCAAGCCGCCAGACAGGTCTTCGGACCTCTCCTGTCTTGAAGGGACAGGAGGACAAGAAGGGACCCCTTGGGCAGCCGAGAGGAACGGGCAGGTTCCTCGGGGCCGGAGGCTTTCCCTTCATGCCAGCGGCAGTGGAACGACAGCCATGGCGGCTGTCCCGAAACCGCAGCAACTGGGAACAAAGATTGTGCTGGAGGAGAGGACGAGAAGCGGAGAGCGGAGCAGGAGTTTGAAAGCTGGGTGAATCGATTTTTGCCCAGGTGGGAACTGCCAGTAAATGCTGGATTACAAAAAGTGTGCCCCAGCCTTAACAGCGGCTGAGAAACACTGGGGCAAAAAGACTCAAATGAATGGTGGAGAAAAGACCTGTTGATAGATAGCGTTAATTATAGACTTTTTGGAAATGATTTTATTACAGATTTGGTCTTCTTTTTTTATTTTTAGTGGCTATTTTTTTTGGCTAAATGAGATTGGATTGTGTTTGAGAGAGAAGAAGGAGAAGAGGAAATAAATATGCTTTTAAAAGTAAAGATAAAAGACAAACGGAGATGGAAAAGATGGCTGCCAGCTGGAAAGTGAAAGTGTAAATTCCAGACTGCTTGTTACTTGAAAGAGAAACTTTGTTGCCTGTTATTTAAAGTGGATTATTTTGAGAAAAATTTCAAGAGGCTTGACTTTGGACATACAATCTGTGTATTGGAGGATATTGAAGACCAGAAAGAAGAAACCAAAGGAATAATGAAAACTGATTTATTAAGCATGACAACAAGAGAAAAAGGGTGTGTCAACAAAAGAAGAACATGATGATTCCATATATGGAATAGTCAATTCAGAATTAATTTTATAGAACTTATAACTTTGATGACATTGAAATGGAAAATAAATATACTCAGATAGATTGGAGAAGGAAAAAAAATGGAATATAAAGTAACAAGATAACAAAATACCATAGTTTGAATTAAATGGATGTAATGGTGTCTGGGAATTTGATCTTTGAATAATTTTAGGAGATAACTTCCTTCCTTCTCTGGGCTCCCTCTCAATTTTATTTTATTTTATTTTTTTCTTTCTTCTTTCTTTTTTTCTTTTGTCCCTTTTCCCCTCTCTATTTTTTCTAATTCTCTTTTCAATTTCTTTTGTTATATTTCTATTCTCTTTCCTATTTTTCTTCTTGTTTTTTTTCTTTTGTTTTTATTTTAACTGTTATTAATATTGTAACTATTCTCTCTCTTTTTTCACTATTATTTTTATCTAAGTTGATTTTTATGAATATACAACAATTTGACTAGGAAAAAATGAGTATAAATGATTGAAAATTAAGATTTTTGGATGTTTTAATACCTTTTTAAACTTTGAATTTTTAAGTTCTATTTACAGACCTAATAATTTAGAAGAAAATGTTCTCTAAGGTGCTCGATATTAAGAAGAATTAATTACAGATTTAATAATTATAGAAAATTGATTTTAAAGTGATTTAAAATGTTGATATTCACTGGAAATAAATATGGCATGGAGGAGAGAATAGGAGCTAAGATATTTGTCGATATTTTTTATTTTAAATCAGTTAAAGATATGGAGGAGAATGGATTTAAAAATGAATATGAGTAATATATTGTGAATTAATTTAAAATTAAATAATTGAATAAGAGTTGTAGAAATGGAGGAAAACATAAAGCTGGACAATAATTAAAATAAAATTTTATGAATTAGTTAAACAAATGAAGTTAGGAGTGGAGGAAAGCATGATTCTGGAGAACAGTGAAAGTAAAGCTGTGATCTAGTCTTACAAATAAGGTAGGAGTGGAGGAAAGCATCATACTGGAGAACAGTTAAGGCAAAACTGGGAACCAGTTAAAAATAAAAATAAGAGTTAGGAGTGGAGGAAAGCACGGGCTGGAAAACAGTCAAAGTAAAGCTGTGAACCAGCCATTAGAGTTAGGAGTGGAGGAAAGCATACGCTAGGTAACAGTTAAAGCAAAACTGAACTAGCCAAAAAATAAAAAGTTAGGAGTGGAGGAAAATATACCTGGAGAGCAACTGAAATACAGTTGTGAACCAGTTAAAAATAGAGGTTGGAGCGGAGGAAAGCATTGCTGGGAAGCAACTATTTGAGTTGCGAACCAGTTTCATAATAGATTGAGGAGGATTGAAGGCGATAACATTGGTGTGCAGTTAAAATTATACTGTGAACCAGGTCAAATAAGTAAGGTTAGGAGTGGAGGAAAGCACTGCTGGAAAGCAACTGATTAAGATGCGAACCAGCCAAAAAATAAACTTAGGAGGAAGTGGAGGAGACAATACTGGAGAATAGTTAAGCCAAACTGTGAACCGGTTAAATAAATAGAGATAGAAGTGGCGGAAAACACTGTTGGGAAATAGCTATTTAAATTATGAATCAGTTAAATATTAGACTTTAAAATAAAATATTTTGGGAGTGATAAATTTTAGATGGAAGTGTTGATTGATTTAGAAACAAGAGAGGAGGGAAATATTCTTTGTCAAGATTATGGATACTAGTTGCCATTTAAAAGAGGTACAATATAGACTCGATGTAATGGGTCTTAGAAATGAGGAATATATATGAAATATTGATTGTTAAAATGACAAAGATTTGGAATGATGTCTATTCGGAAATAATTGTTTAGAATTTAGGGTGACATAGTAGAATGTTTAAAATCTAAATGTTTAGAATAAGATTTTTTTTCTTTTTTTTAAAGAGGTAAATGGATAAAATTTGGAACAAAATTGGTTGAGGGAATGTGAGTAATTGTGTTTACTTTATACCAGATCAAATCCTTGCTCTAAAAAAATGTATTTTATGTTTTAGGTTTTAAAAAATTAAAAAAAAAGCTTTTCAAAAAACCCCCCACCTTTCCCAAAAAGGGAAGATTGGAGACAGGTCTGTTGGAAGCCTATCAACATGGCACATCTTGCGTTGGGGACTTTTGCCCACTCATCCTTGCAAAAGCGCTCCAGATCTGTCAGATTGCAAGGGCATCTTCTATACACAGCCCTCTTCAAGTCACCCTCCAGGTTTACAATTGGATTCAGTCCTTGTTCTGGCTGGGTCATTCCAAAACTTTGATCTTAGGTTAAAGTCATTTTTTGTTGATGTGGAGATGTGTTTTGGGACATGTTGATGAAATTTCTCTTCATCTTCAACATTTTAGCAAAGGCCTGGAGGTTTTGTGCCAAAATTGACTAAAATTTGGAACTCTTCCTAATTCCCTCCATCTTGATTAAAGTCCAGTTCCAGCTGAAGAAAAGCACCCCCAAAGCATAAAGCTGCCACCACCATGCTTCACTGTGGATATGGTGTATTTTTTGATGATGCACAGTATTGTTTTTACATCAAACATACTTTTTGGAGTTATGGCCAAAAAATTCAAGTTGGTCTCATCAGACCACAACACGTTTTCCCACATGTTTCTGTCAGACTTGATGTAGGTTTTTTTAAATGTAGCCAGGTTTGAATATATAAAGAACACAGGAGGTTGTTGTCACATGTAGTGCACAACCAGTACTTGCCACAAATTCCTGCAACTCCTTTAATGTTACTGTAAGCTTTTTGCCAGCCCTCAGCCAGTTTTCTTGGGAAGAGTTTTCATGAATTTTGGAGGGATATTCAGTTCTTGGTAATGTCAGTTATGTCATATTTTCTGCACTTGTTTATGACTGTCTTCACAGTGTTCCATGGTATATCCAATGCCTCAAAACTGTTTTGTACCTTTTTCCTAATGGATACCTTCAAACAGTGAGATTCTTTGATGCTTTGTAAGCTCTTTGCAGACCATGGCTTTTGCTCTAAGAGGCAACTGAGTAAATGTCAGAAAAATCCTAGTAGAACAGCTGAACTTTACATGGTTTTATTTAGTTACTAATTTATAGCAGACGTGTACTACTACTAAACATCCATTTGAATATGATTGGTTAAATTCTGAACACAGCCACATCTAAGCAGATGTGCATACTTATGGAATCATGCTATTGTAAGTTTCTTATTTTTATTTTTTTCCCCTGGAACATTTCAGTTAGTTTTTCAATTGAATTGTATAGCTTATATATTATATGGAAAAAAGTCTGAAGTGATTTATCTTGGTCTGGTTTTTTACATCACAAATGCCTGGCATTTTAACAGGTAAAAGAATATTTAAGCCCTGCTATTTAAAATATCATCTTCCTAATACAAGTAATCCTCAATTTATAATAGTTTATTTAGTTCAATTACAGTGGCACTGAAAAAAAATACTTATGAGTGGCGCAGAATTCCCATTGTCATGTGATCAGAATTTGGATACTTGGCAACCAGGCATGTATTTATAACAATTGCAGGAGTCATGTAATCACCTTTTGCGACCTTCTGACAAGCAAAGTTAAAGGGGAAGCCAGATTCATTTATCAACCATGTTACTAACTTAACAACTATAGTAATTCACTTAACAACTGTTACAAGGTCATAAAATGGGGCAAAACACACTTAGCTGTCTTGCTTAGCAACAGAAATTTGGGGCTCAATTGTGGTCATACATGAAGGACTACCTGAACATGTGATTAAGTTAAGCAAAAGTAGCCCTATTTATGTCTTGCTGGTACAGATAGCTAAGAATGAGATCTTGTCAATGGCAGAGTCCCAGTTACAAAACTTTTTTTTCTTAGAAACATTTAGTCCACCTCATGCAATTACTTACAGGAGGTAGTTGATGACATGCTATTTAAGTTTAAGTTTACTTTATTGTCATCCTCATTCAATGAAATTAAATGACATCTTCAGTGTACATTATAACTATATGTTTTATATTTATATTTATGTTTATGTTTTATTAAATTTATATACCGCCCTACTCCCGAAGGACTCAGGACAGTGAATCAGGCACAGAATAAAATACATAAATACAAAAGTTAGAAACAATTTAAAACCAAATTAAATAATTTAGCCCAAGACAATTAAAAATCCCAATAATTTAAAACAAATTAAAATTTCAGTTTAAAAAATTAAAAGAAAGGGGAGAAAATTAGGCCAGGCCGGCTTGCTGGAATAGGAGGGTCTTAAGAGCATGACGGAAAGTGCACAGATCCGGGATCCTCCATATCTCCGGGGGAAGCTCGTTCCAGATAGTGGGTGCCCCCACAGAGAAGGCCCTCCCCCTGGGGGACGCCAGTTGACACTGCTTGGCTGACGGCACCCAGAGGAGCCCTTCTCTGTGAGAGCTTACTGGCCAATGGGAGGCTGTTTGTGGAAGTAGGCGGTCCTGTAAATAACCAGGTCCTAAACCATGGAGCATTCTAAAGGTGGTAACCAAAACCTTGAAGCGCACCCGGAAGACCACTGGGAGCCAGTGCAGCTCGCGCACGAGAGATGTCACACGGGAGCGCCATGTTGCTCCCATAACCACCCGTGCAGCCGCACTCTGCACCAGTTGGAGCCTCCGGGTGCTTCTCAAGGGGAGCCCCATGTAGAGAGCATTACAATAGTCCAGGCGGGAGGTGGCGAGGGCATGAGAGACTGTGTGTAGGGAGTCCCGATCCAGAAAGGGACGCAACTGGCGAATCAGGCGAACCTGATGAAAAATCCTCCTGGTCACGGTGTCAAGTGCTCTTCTAAAGACAGCCATGAATCCAGGAGGACGCCCAAGTTGTGAGCCCTCTCTGTGGGGGCCAGCAATTCACCCCCAATAGTCAGCGATGACGTCAACTGACTATATCGGGACGTCGGAAACCACAGCCACTCGGTCTTGGATGGGTTGAGCCTGAGCCTGTTCCTTCCCCATCCAGATCCGCACGGCCTCCAGACACCGGGACATCACTTCAAGGGCATCGTTGGGGTGGTCCGGGGTGGAGATGTACATAACTATAAAAATAAAACACAAACACACACCCTTCACATTCTATACAATTGAATTGAAAACCCAATATGGCATTAATATTGCACTATACAGTAGAATTCAATATAGTTACTGCCCTGAGATAGAAGCTGTTTTTCAGCGGATTTGTCCTTGTTTTTATTATCCTGTACCATCTGCCAGATGGTAATAGTTCAAAAAAAGGGTGCCTAGGATGAGATGGATCTTTAAGAATGTTTTGAACTTAAGGCAGTGGGAACTATAAAGCTCTTCCAAAGAGGTGAGAGGGTAACCAATGATTCTCTGGGCAATGACTTTACCCTTCTGGAATGCTCTCCGATCTGCCACTGTGCAATTGGCAAACCATACACAGATGCAGTTAAATTAAAATAGTCTCTATGATGCAGTGGTAGAAGGTCACCAGCAATTTTTAATTCAGTTATTTCCTGAGAAGTCTCAGGTAGTATAATCTCTGCTGGGCCCTTTTGACCAGTGCTGCAATGTGAGCGCCCCAGGTCAAGTCCTCTTTTATGATAACACCCAGAAACTTAAAACTGGCCACTTGCTCCACTCGGTCTCCATTGATAAATAAGGGCTGGATGTCTGATCTATTCCTTCTATAGTCTGCTATAAACTCCTTGGTCTTACTGGTGTAAAGGACCAAGTTATTGTCTCCACACCACAAAAACACCTCGTCTCGATAGGCAGACTCATCCCACTCAGATCCTCTGCAAATTTAGTATTACTAGCATGAGTGGGAATGCAGTCACACACATAAAGAGTATAGAGTATAGAGTAAAGGACTCAACACGCAACCCTGTGGTGTACCAGTGTTAAGAATAAGGGCTGAAGAGCTGGCCTCTGAGAGCGGCCAGACAGGAAATCCATAATCCAAAGGCAGATTGAATAAGAAAGTCCAAGATCCATAAGTTTAGACACTAGTCTATGTGGAAGTATTGTGTTAAACGCAGAGCTAAAATCTACAAAAAGCATCCTCACATATACACACACACCCCTGATATTCCAAATGGGTCAGAGCAGTGGGAAGAGTGATGTCTATAGCATCCCCTGTAGATCTATTTCTTCTGTATGCAAACTGGTGTTTATCAAATGTATGTGGAAGACCAGAAATGATGGGTTTTTTAAATGATTTTGTGATGACGTTTTGGATGTTAGGTGTCCATTTTAAGTCTTGAGATATTATAGAATCTAGAAACTTGAAGGTCTTTACTGATGATACTGTGTTGTCTAGTATTGTAAGAGGTATAGGGGGGTTTCTCCTAAAGTCTACCATTATTTCTATGATTTTGTGTGTGTTCAAGATTGTTCCAGTCGCAACACAAAGCTAGTTGTTCAACCTCCTGTCTGTATGCAGATTCGTTGTTGTCTCGAATGAGACCAATCACTGTTGCATCATCTACAAACTTCAGTATTTTAACAGAGGGATCTTTTGAGATGCAGTCATTGGTATAGAGAGAGAGAATTGGAGAGAACGCACAGTGTGTGTGTGTGTGTGTGTGTGTGTGTGTGCTAATTGTACAAGTATCTAATGTGATTTTGCCTAACTTCACCTGCAGCTTCCTGTCTGTTAGGAAGTTTATGATCCACTTACAAGTGTGGTCAGGCACATCTAGCTGATTTAGTTTAGCTAGAAGAATATTTGGAATGATGGTATTGAATGTGGAGCTGAAGTCTACCCTTTGTTGAATAAATAGCTTGCATATATACAACTGAAGGTGAAGAGATGGACTTCTAGGAAAGAAAGTATATTACATGAGGGCATTTTGAGAGGGTTTTTTTCTCTGTCCCTCTCTGTCTCTCTGTCTCTCTCTCTCTCAAATGTAGTTCCAATAACATGGTACCCAAAGGCTGGCATATTTCATTTTCTGGTTGAAACACATTGGTTCATTCCTGCATAGTCTCTTTACAGATCAATAGGGCTTTTTATAAGAAACACAAGAGGAGCTGGATTTTTGTTCGTCGAGCTATTGTGGCTTTAGAAGCAGACAATTTCACAAGGGCACAAAGTACAACTTCACAAGGGCACGAAGTACAACTATTTTAGTCTCTTAAATATAATGAACAGCTTTCTGACAATTGTGGAACAATCTACCTACGATAATTGTGGTTTGCCTGCCTGAAGGTTTTTAAGGGGTAAGACAGTAACCTCTCAAGGACACCCCTGGTCATTGGAGTGTGTTGGATTAGATTATCTTTCATGATTCTATTTTATATAAAATGCATGGCACGCAATTGCACTATGTGTGAGTGAGCTGAAACAACTTTATTAATCACTTAATAAGTTATAAGTTATCTTAACTTATTAAAGGTATGGTTCTTCCTATTAACTGTTCCATTCATTTCCATCTCATCCTATTAAACTAAATGGCAATTACACCTGATTTCTGCTTTTTTGTTTCTATCTACCATAGGTTATTGAAAGTTTTCTTAGTAAAGAAGTGAGTTGTGATACACCCAGTAGCTGCAAAGCTAGACAAAAAAGAAAGCTAAAGAAGGAAATAATTATTCTGCTGAAAGATGTTGGAAGTAAATCTTTTTCAAGACTCGCAAAGGGTCAGGAATGCCCCTTGCTTGAACCAGTTGATGTGGTAAGAACTTTGGTCTGGAAAAAATGCTTACTTTTTTTTAATACATATTTTTAAAAGGAAGAACAAGATTTTGGCATGTTTTCAAAATTAACCTGCTGGTTTGATCCCTAGTTCTTAAATTTTTTTTTTTGTGTGGTGTTAGTGAGCTTTGCATTCCTTATGAGAACTTCTAGATAAATATCAGCTAAGTAGTACAACTTTTCTTTATTGTTCTATAATCCTGATTAACTTCAAAATTTGAAATTTGAACATTCCAAATATGTTTTCATATAATCTTTATATTTACCAAAGAATATTCTCCAGTGCTCTTTAAAACTTGCATAAATATGCACACTCTACATCTTCAATTCAGAGCTTACGCTAATTTGGGAAAAAAAGATTTACTCAATGAGATAGCGGGAAAGAAATGAACAAATTACAGGATAAAACTTGGCAAGCATAAAAAAAAAACAATGAATGTAGGCCCAGTGCAAACATCAGCAAAGCCTAATTTATCCATCACTGCTATAGATAACCATTTTGTTGTACTCCAAAAACTATTTTGCAGACCCTGGCCGTCATGGGAAGAGGCTGTTACATAAAGCTATTGGCAGTCAGGTAAGCAATGTGGCTGTTAGGTTTTCTTTCATCTGTGAATGAAACATAAGTAGGGACAAAGATGGAGTTGAAACATTATCCCCAAATCATTAGGTCCAATTTGTCTCACAAGGTTGAGCCTTCCATCCAACACAGAATTGCAAATTTACTATAGATATCCTTGAGGAGAATAGTTTCAAATGAGTCAAGCAAAAGTATTTAGATGAGAATATACACATAGATAGTATCCTTGTTTCTCATGAGTTGAGATTGTAAACTGAAAAACAATCCATTCTAGCCTAACTCTTCTAAAAGTTTTACCTATGTTGTCTTTCATTCCATCCCAGATATAATACCGTCTTCTGAATTCTGGGACAGTTCTTACATTAAGTTTATATTTAAGTATCATTCCACCACCTATTCTTAAACACACACACATACATAATTAAATAGATTATTGATATTGAGCTTTTGATGCTGTCTCCTAACCAAGGATTTATGGAATAACTATTTCAATCTGCCTATTTCTTGTTTCTGTTTCTTTAATGAGCTTTTGATTTTTTGTATCTAATATTTAAAAATAGGGTTAGTTTATTGTTGATTATAGTTTAGTTTTTACTTTTTAGTTATTACTTTGTTCTGGCACCTGAAGAGGGATAGGAATAAAATAAACAATAAACTATAAACCATGGATAAAATAAGCAAACAAAAACAGAGGACTGGTTTTTATTGGGATCATGAGTAAGTGGGTTAGTTTCTCACCATTTGCAATTCCAATACTGCTCAAATTCAATGTTACCGGTACTTACATCATCATCATCATTTCATCATCAATGTAAACTATTTCAGTAACTAAAAACAATATTTACAAACTAAGTAAATCAATGTTAAAGATGATAGCTTTATCATGGAAATACAAACTTCAACAAAACAGTTCATTTATTAAAATACAGAAAACATTAATAAGTGTTATTAAAACAGGATATAGTCAAGGGTATACTGTAAAAGTGGATAGCACATTTTGTTGTTTTATACTGTTAATAGTTTATTAAGTGGTATTCATCCTTGTAAATGGCAAATTGTTGAAAAATTCACAGAACTAATTTATATATTCAATAAATAGAAAGGGATCTTTACAAAAGTCTACAGTTACTGTACCACAGAAAAGTCTACTTCATTTTCAGTTTAACATGAAAACCAAGAATGTCAATCACAAAAAATTATTCATATATTGCACTCAATCAAAATATGAATACCTCATTAATATTCTGCTAAAATATTTTAATACATTGTGCTTTTCCAAAGTTATGAGAATCATTTTATTACTATCAATCTACTGTGCATATGAATTTCATATTTTCTGGGTTTTCACTTTCAATTTTGATTATGCATAAATGTAAATAACTATGTATATGCACAATACATTTATATATGTATCATTACCATGTAGAATAGATAGCTGCACATATGCTTGTTCAAAGAGCAACTTAACTTCATACATTTTTTATTCCATCATCTGTTGGGGAAATTCTAAATTATTTGAATGTATAAAAAAAGTTGTTTTTACTCAAACAAAAATGTTTTCTAGAGTCCTAAAACTTTAGTACTATAAATATTTTACTTCCATCTTTTGGAATTTTAAATAATGAACTATAAATTCAAATAGCTTTCATTTACAATGGCTGTATAATCCTGCACAGAAACTAATTATTCAAAATAAATATTTAATACAATGCTAGTAAACCATAAAATATGTAGAAAATTGTGTAAGGATGAATTAATACTGTTATAATAAACATCCCAGAGATTTCATAAAATTAGTTAGGTTTTGTCCATTTTAAATTTCAGATATTTCAGAAAATTGAGTTTCCAAAAATGTCAAATACAAACAATTGGAAAAAAAAGCTACTATTTATTAAAAAATTGGGTCTCTGGAAATTTGAAGTCTCTCTTTGAATACAAATAGAATTTCTAACTACATGGTACAGTTAATATAAAAACTCTATCAAGCTGCTTCTTGCTTAAAAACAGAAGTATAAAATATTTTGTTAGAAAGTGTTTTGGTTGAAAAGCAACACTGCAAAAAGCAGTGGCTGGAAGGAATAAAAATAAGCAGTGTTACTCTTGCAGAAGGATTCAAAGATTCATGAACATGTAGAAAGCACTAGAATGTGATGCCAATGTTCATATACACTTTTTAATCTCCCAGAAGTTGTTATAAACTAATTAATTAGCTGAAACCAGAGGGGAAGGAGGGTTCAAATTTGGTGAAATTATCAATATGGCTATGCAAAAATAAAAATGCCAGGTTGTATTTTAAGAAGATAAAACAAACTCTTTTCCTTCCAAAATATTGTATCATCTGTTAATCGTCATGACCTATTTCTCATATAGTGTAAAGCTTATGATTTAAATCAGCAGTGAAATCCACTTACCTTTGCTACTGGTTTGGGAACGGGCAGGAGCATGCGCATACCTCTTCTGCGTATGTGCAAAACCTTCTGCGCATGTGTAGATGGTAAAAAAGGAGATGTAATGACATCCCAGCAGGTGGGCGGAGCCTCCCACCACTGGCACTACCAGTTTGGCAAGCCGGATAAAACCAGGGGGATTTCACCACTGATTTAAATGTGATGCAATTTTAAAACCAGTTTGATGAAAGTAAGGAGTAAAATCAAAAATAATTCACACTACTTTTCCATTTAAAAATGCTAAAATATTTTAGATTAATATCTCTGTTCAATTTCAGAAGAAAATATTGTACTATTGTTTCTTGTGTTGGTTTGCAGACTCTTAACGCCAAAAAGTAAGTGTCACCCTAATCATTTTGAATTCACTGGCATTATAAAAGTAGAACTGTAGCCCGTTCCAGATGAAGATGAATAACTTTCTCCTCTTTCAATTGATCTCTTTGTGCACTATGCCAAGACCTACTGTATATTCTAAGCCAGGGGTGTCAAATTCGTGGCCCATGGGCCAGATGTGATACACACTAGCAACACCCACCTCTGGTTTAGTGAAGGGGAGGCAAATCATGTGATGACAACATGATATCACAAGTTTGACACCCATGTTCTAAGCCGAAAACATTTTTACACCACTACTGCCTGTACATATAAAGTAATACAATGAATTGCATCCATTTTAGTCATAGTTTAAATGTGACAGCCAATATACTTTTGGCAGCTGGATCAATCATATCAAGATAGACCAGCACAAAGTATTAATTGTATAGATCTGGGATGATGGGAAAGGTTAAAAAAAAATCTGTTAATAATATTAGAAAATAATAATATATGTACAGTACATGCTGTAAAATATTCATTGCTTAGGGCAGAAACGATATATTGCATATACTGGATAGCTATACTGTAGCTATTTTTATAGTTAGATTTGAAAATAGTGGCTTGAACACACATTTTTCAGTATTGGCACAATAATGACGTTATTTTTTTTTTAATAACAGATGGTGTACACAGATCTGAATATTGTTTTTCAAATATCAGCTGCTACTTAAACTGACCTGTATTCAGGGTGCCTAAGAAAGAAGGTTCTTGCTTTTAAGTATGGAACTGGCATACCAATTCTCAGCCACATCTAATAATGACTGAAATAAAGTTCAGCACCCAGAAATAGCACAGTAATACTAAAGATTTCATCTGATAGGCCTATCACACAATCATTCTCCAATCAACTTACCTGCTGAGCAAATTAATTCCTAAATTTTCCCACATGTTAAAACATCAATATTATAAAGTATTTACTTGAATGATCCATACTATTCCATTTTAACATTTAATCATTGAAAGAATTTAGGTTTTACTATTGGAAAACAAAAGTAACTTGAAGCAGTTTAGTTGAATAAAAAAAGAGCTTGAGGGATCCTAACATGTGGTACCATCATTGAATGCCCCCTCTTCTACACAGCAACATTAGTTAGGAGGTTATTGGTCTGTTGAGACAGTAATGCTGATAGTAGGTAGTCGCTGCTGATTAGATTGTTTGTTTGGAACTGTAAGGTCTATTCTTTCAGTTTCAAATATCAGATTCCCTTCTTGCAAACTGCACACTGAAAGCCTATTTGTTTCTGTGCTGTTATGACTACTTGGGATCACACCACCACAGACCTGCTCAAAGGATTTACTAAAAAGAGTAGTGCTAGTTCTAGCCAAGCTATGGCTCCCTGATTTTGGCAAGGATTGGCTGCTAGTTAGGGTCAGCCTTTTTAAAGAGAGAAGCTCTAGATTTTCACTCAGTGCCCTCTGACTTTGTTTGTGAGATAAATTTTCTTTGTAGGATTCAGCACTCATATCTTTTTCTTTTCCTCCAGTTTTGTTTCCTCCAGACCTTCGTTGACTCTTGCTCGTTATTGTTTTATTACTGGTGTTGCTGCTACTTTTTGATGAAATAGAGTGACTTGTAGTAGAAGTAGCTCTAGAGTAAAAACCTTCATCAACTTCAGATACTTCTATTAATTCTTCTTCTGGAATTCCTAATTCGTTACCTGCATGGAGACAGAACACTGTATATATTTCATTGGTTCTTGATAGATCTTTCTATTCAAGCACAAAGCAAAAGATTTAAGAGCAGACAACAAGCTCATCTATTATATCAATATAATATATTACAATAAAATAAATAAACAGAAAGCATGCTTACAATCTCATTGTGTGATTATTTTTAAAGCGCCTGTTATTCATGCAAGATTTAGAATAGGTTAGATCTATAACAGCTAGAAAGAGGAATAAACCCATGTATGAGCAAGGTATCTATGTACTAAAGACAGCAAAATAATCATGGAAATAGATAATCAGAACAGCAGACTAGCTAATAGGGCATTAACTGCAGGTGCTCACATTTTTAGCAAATCCAGTTGTATTTCATATTTAAAGGGCTGAATGGCCACATTCTGTACTAAAGAGTTAAATTTGGTGATGATTCTGGAAACCTAACACACTGGAGCATACAATGTAACAAATGGGAAAACATTAAAATAAATTATTGTTTATGTACACTTGAAAAAAGGGTTATTTCAAATGTGTAAAATAAAAATGCTGAATGACTCAGAACTGACAAGTCCAAGTTAAACATTAATGAAATTTGAAATCTCCCAGTGTGGTTTCCCAATCTAAGATAAATCTATTTGTTGTCAGCATGCTATCAACATGTGGAGCACAGAGATCAGCTCTATGCGTAAAGCATGCAGTTGTGTTTGACTAAAAATACATGCAAATGTCTACTGTTGATTACTAAAATCTTCAGAACATGCAGCCATGACCCTTTCAATTGATACCTTTTGAATGTAGCTACAAAGTGCTCTGCTAAAATTGCATTCTGCCAGGTGAGCTTATTCCATCCTCCATAATTTTTCTTACAGATTTTTGCCTCCTGATCTCTGGCAAGCTTTTGCTGTCAACTCTAGGCTCTGTAGGAATTTCCTGTACACCCTGAATATGTTGATCACTCTCTCCTGGCATTCTGTTTTTTTCCCCATTCCTGGTTCTCTCTCCAGCCACATTTGTGACACTAATCTCGGGTATAATAAAGTTGCCCGATTCAGTAGTGTCATTAGTATTATCTGGTTGCTCTAGAATTAAAAATGAATAAGACAAAAAAGAAAGAAAGAAAGAAAAAAGATGGCTGAAACAAAAACCATGGAGACAAACAAAAAGACATGAATTGGAGAGAAAACCTAATAGTCTGAAGGTTTCAAAGTCAGAGATTTAATTTTCTGGCCTGTCATTAGTAAAGGGAGTTCTTATATAATGTCTTAGAGATACTAAGCCATATAATGTTTCTGAAAATGGGATGGAATATAGGTTGCAGTATCATAAAATTAAAAATGAACTCTTTGGATCCAAGCTCAACTGAAAAAAAGTACCTGCTACATACTAAAGAAGTTCAATATATAAATACACTAACATTTACTTTACAGTTACTTTTTAAATATATCCACTAAGAGTATAAGGGATATTTTACTTGGTTAACTATATATTAGTATATCAGAACCAAACCACTGATTTTGTCATATTCAAATTATTTTTACACTATTACACTAGGACAATTTTCTAAAATGTTCAGATTCAAATTGTAAAAGAAAAATATTCTTTTTGAAAATTCAAAGATTTCTATCTTTCTGAATTCCAACAGATGATAAAGCTCTTTCTTGCCATCTATGTTCTATTACACAATGTGATGCTTCCTCACAAAGACCAATGTCCATATCATTTATCTTGTTATCACTAGTAGCAAACAGCAGAGAGGAGACAATGCAGTCAATCTTCCTATTTTCCAGACTTTCTTTGTGGATTGCCTGTATATGCACTGGGAAGTAAGGAAGACAAATATGGCTTTATTAAGACTAAAGTGTGAATGCTGCATACTTTATATCACACATCTGTTCTTTCTATTTCTATAGCAAATAAATGCATAAAATTAAATAAGATAAAATGCAGATTAAACGAATGCTTTAATGAAATCAATATGTTACAATAGTTTCCAAAATACTATGTTTTTGTTCAATGAATTCTAAAGTTATTTCTAATACCCTTGAATTATAAAACCTGCATAGTACCTTAATTAATGATAGCACACTTTTCAATGCAAATACCAATAAAAATGTATAAAATATTGTAAATGTGTCATTTGGACGCCTATTACATATTAAAAATATTTTTCTTTATGAATCTCTTAGTTATTGAGTTTGATTTATAGAAACATTATACTATTGAAAAAGAAATATAAATAGCAAGATTCCTTTATCACGATTGCCCTAATTCATGAAGACTGCATTTTGGATATATGATATACAACTCACATATCATTTACTTTGCAGTATTTGATGATTGATACTTTCAGCACCCATTTGACTAGTTACAATGACTTCACAGTTGTATATTTATGTACTGAATTGAAATATTCAGAATAAGTGATGGGCACTGACCATATTTGGATTTGGTCTGATTTGGCAATTCAGGAAATAGACCAGTTCATCAAATCTCCATACTTCCTGTTAACTACCTGGAAAGTCCTGGAAAATAGCTACAGCTTTTTCACAGAAAAATATACAGCTATAGACACTGAGGGAATTAAATCTATCTAATTTTAGTAACAGAATTTGGGATAATGGCACTCTTTCACTTCTTTAAAGAGATTTAGAATGAAGCCTATAATTTGTTTTGAGACATAATGGATGACTACAAAAAGAATTTGATTCAAGTTCACACCTCTCTCCCTTTCCTTTCTTTGAATTTAGTAGCCACCCAACTCCAATGGACTATGGGGGATTCAAAACTGAAACATCTAGGGTGATCAGGGAGCTACTAAAGAGATTTTCTTAGAATACAACCATCTCTATTACTCTTTCCTTCCTGCTTCTCAAAGGTTTTACATGAAATAAAAATTAAATGTAGTAGGTACAGTCATTGCTTTTTCTTTTTCGCGCAAAAGGCCTCACATTGCTTCAGACCACAAAACATCACACTTCCAACTCAATTCAGATTACTTTAGAAGGGTCTTGTTTCTGTATATGAACAGTCAAAATGAAATGTGCCTCCTTAACAAATGTATGAACACTTCAATGTACTTTTCATTTATTGATTTCTAAGTCATTATGTACAATAAAAGGATATGGGAAGAGGAAAAAAAGTTAAAACAATCCAAGAGTATAAAAGATAGCTGAATATGGTTTCAGTGAAATAGCTGAGGAATAAATGGGGCAGTGAGTTTGAGTAAAGTTTGGGACAAAGCAAGCTCTAATAAAATGAAAGTTGTAGCAAGAACATAAATCTTAAAAATGAAACACTCTGCCAAACTAAAAAGTATATGTAGATGCTATATAAACACAGTCAAAACCACTTTTTAAAGGAAAAGGAAAAGGGAAGTGAAAAGTATTGAGTCATCATAAGCATTTTTACAAAATAAGCACCTGACTATCAAATGGAAAAATAATGATTTAACATATTACAGAATTCAATTAAAAGAATAAAAGATCTTTTCAGAAGATGTTTACAAATCTAGAATTAACTGATTAAATAAGAACAGATATCTCTATAAACATCCCCTTTTGGTAACTGGTTGCCTTTCAATAAGACTGCCCACTGGAAAATAAAAAGTGCTTTGAACATACTGTATTGCACCAGGTTTCTAAGCGATTTTGACTAGAACTCCCATGCCCACAAATGGGAGCAATGGTGTAATTTTTAATAAAGTTTATAGTGCATAGCACATCAGGCTGCTTGTCTGCCAGTTACTTATCATTCATTTATTTATATAAATATAGCAAATATACATTATCCTAGCGGCCTAGCCCAAAATCTGAAGAAAAAGTCAGGTCTTCAAGGCTCTTTTGAGAAACAACAAAGCTGTTACTATCTGGACCTTATGCTCCACAAGATAGCACTATGTAATAATGATAGAACCTGATAGCACTATGTAATAATGATAGAACCTGAAGCGCAGCAACACTGTTTTTATCTTATGGGTCAAATATGGCTACATGGAATTTCCATTACTTCCATGGCATTCCAAATGCCTGATATTTTAAGGAACAAAGTAAAAACATCTTTCCAATCTTCCTGAGACAGGGTGCCTTTCTCCTTTTTATGCACTCTTTCCTCCCTGCACTCTCCAACCACTATTAAAGTCTGGTTTATCTCTGAAGTCTAACTGTAACGGGTTGTGGTTTTCTGTTGCAAATTCTCAACTCCATTCTTTTTTGCAGAATGTTATGAAATATACAGGAAATATGTTTTTCTTCTTCTGTAACTGAACTATGTCACACAAAGTGAAAATTGCTTTAAAACAATGGTGAGGTCACATACAGTACATATACTAATCCAGGCATTCTACATAAGCCAAAGTTTACAGGATAGCTGAAGCTGCATATGGAAATAAAATTTTAAAAAACCCATATGAATGCCAAATAGCAGAAGGAAAATATTATCTACCTGGTTTTTTTAAATTATAGCATCTAATTTACAGATAGTACTTATACTTAACTTGTTTTTCTCCCTATGATGCATATATACACACATTCATTCACTCATTCTCTGATTCCACTGGAATTAAATAATAAGAAAGAAATTCCAATTTTCCTTTTAATTTTCTTTGGTTTCTTTGCTTTAACATTAATACAGAATAAATTACATACCATTTTTAAGAGGGATTAATGATTCCAATCCGTATTACCATTGTTTACCACAAAATTCTCATTAGTCTATACTTTTATGATCTAAGTACAGTTTGTCTGATTTTCACATCTTGCAAACTTTACTTTGTGTCACAGTACCACAATTTAAGGGCAAAGCATCGATTTTAGATAATTGAAGAGTTCTGTTCAATTTTGTCCTTACCAACATGTGCATTAATTTATCTTATAATATAATGTGAATGTTCAGGTGCTATACTATAAATAGAAAAAGATTCTATTATTCTATTATAATCCAGAAGGAAAAATAAACACCAAATCAAGTATTCTTTCTAATTCTGAAATAGATATGTATCTATTGACTGAAGAATCATCAGTAGAAATCAGTACTTTTGAATAAGACAGAGCATAAAGCATGTTTCTGAAAACAGTAAAAAAACCCTATCATTTTCTCAAAATGTAATTTCGCCACATGATTTTCTTAAAGATGCTTCTTGGTGTTTTGTCTGGACCTCAAGGATACATTTCAATGAAAAACCAAGAAGATGCCACACCTTTTCAAACTAATAAATGATTATACTAAATATAGAAAGCAAATCTAAAAGTGAAAGTACTAATTGTTTGAATTATAGTTTATCTTGAAGCAAAATTTGACTTTTTTCTGAATTATCAATCAACATTTTTAAAAAATGTCTCCACATTTCCATTCATATTGTGGTTCACATATTACAGATAATTAACGGTATTCAAAATTTTGTCATACAATAATCAAACAAATACCTCGGCACACATTTTTCTATTATTCCCACTATTGTTCTGCCAGCAGAACATTGAACAAGTCAATATTTGTTTAAACTAACATTCTAGACTTGTTCTCCTAACAAGCCAGGTTCTAACTGTTGGATGCAGGCTCCTTTCCAGCAGAAGTAATTAGAAATATGTAGAAGCTCTTAAATGTATTTGTAATAAATCAAGGTAATTTTATAGGAAATTGATCTACAAAATAGCCCCCAAATTCTCCATATGGAGCCAAAATGGTACTTTATTTCCTCTTCATTTTGTTACATTATGAAATTCTTTTCCTGAAGGGAAGAGCATCCAATATATTTGGATAGTTAAGGGTCTGCAGCAATGCTTGCATACCTTGCAAATTATCCTTCGTCTTAATAGAATAACTGTTCATCTTTATTGCAGTCAATTGCTTTACTAATACTATCAAGCTTCTTGCCTTATTGTTTGTTATCTGCTGCAGCAAACACTTGTCCTAACCATTGCCTCTTGAACTTCAGCACCTGTATCATCAAGCATGACTCCTGCAGAAAGGTAACAGTGGTAAAAGTAGTGTCTGAAAAGTGCAAGATATGTATCCTTTCTGGACTACCAATATATTTATACTTATATAAAATATTGGAAACTACATTAGCTATACAAAAACAAAACTACAGGTTAGTTATTGAGTTTAAGCAATAGATCAGTATTTCCATTATAAGCTCTTAACAGGGTAGCAAAGAGAAACAGCAACTAACCCTATCACTAATCAAAAATATAGGAAAAGAACACTCTGTAGTTTATTTAGAAAATTATATCTTCTTTGTGGTTCAAATAAACTAATAATTTTATTTATTATTACTATTCTGCATCCAACCTTAAAGCCACAAAATCATTATTGGGTCTATGAATCCATTCTCTAGTGTTGAATGTATATCAAAAGATAGAAATACCTTAGCAGTTCCAACTATGTTTGCTATATCTGTAATGTATAAGACATAGTACATGAAGAACAAAAGTACTGTGAAGTAATCAGTATAAAACTTTCATTAATGACAGGATACTTACAAACACTGCTGTAATAAAAAATTGAGGGAATTTATGTTAGATTAAGAAGAATAACATGATTAATCAATCATGTCAATAATTACTTTGAAACAATGATATACTTGAAATCAAAAGTGCACTGTATATGTTAAACCAGAATTTTAATATAATGTATAACATTAATTGACAATAAATAAAGTATGATGAACTGTAAAATAATAATAAACTGGTTTCTTATGCTAATGCAAACAAAAAAGAAAGACATAAAACCTCTTTATATTAGAGAAATAAAATAACATAAAAGTTAATTGGCCTTTTATACTATGTATGGGGTCTCTTATTAGTATAAATAAGAATATCAATTTTTAGATAATTGTGGTAGGTCAGTTTTGGAATATTAATTTTTTGTTATGGTATAACTAATATTTTCAGAACCAAAGTTCTTACCATGCCTTTTCCATCTATGGCCCCGAATAGACATGCTGGTCACAGCATTTCTTGATATCCTCGATGCTGTAGGAGTAATTTCAACCTGAATACATTTAGTACCTTCTTTGTTAGATTTTATGGCACCTTGAGGCAATGAAGCTTTTATTGCATTAGCTACCTAAAGAAAATAACAGTAATTAAATAAAATGTGGGTGAGATTGTCACATTAACATCAGATTTTGAATTGAAACAATATTTACCATACATCAAAAATTGCATCAGATATGACAAAAATCAAAAGAAGTAGTAATTTGACTTCCATCTGTTCACAATTACCGTTTTAATTCAGATGATTAAAGACTTCAATCAGAAAACATTTGCTTTAAAAGCTATTGCCAAATCCCATTAATGATTACATTTCCTCATCTTGTTTTTTGTTTTTAAGCCACCCACTAAACAGTGTATAGATTTTTTCCCCCATGACAATTTATTTCCTCTGTGCAATCATTCTTTCAGTAGCTGAAATCTTTCAGACTAAGAAAAATAATGAAGCAGTGCTTTGGACTATAGGATGGAAATATGTGTCTGCATGCACTCCAGGAAAACATTTTTCTGCCAGTTACTTGATGAACAATCTAGTAGAAACAGATTGTTGCTTTCTCACTAGTGACACTTCCTCTTAGTTCTCAATGATCCTGCTAAAAATTGCTGTGCTCTGTAGCATGGAATATTTATGACTTCTGATTAATATAATGTTGCAGATACAGTTGCAAGAAAAAGTATGTGAACCCCTTGGGATTATGTGGAGTTTTGCATGAATTGGTCATAAAATGTGCTCTGAACTTCATCTAAGTCACAACAATAGAAAAACACAGTCTGCTTAAAATAATACTACACAAACATTAGATGTTGCCATGGTTTAATTGAACATAACATGTAAACATTCACAGTGCAGGGAGGAAAAAGTATGTGAGCCCCTAGCTTAATGACTTCTCCAAGAGCTAATTGGAGCCAGGAGTGAGCCAACCTTGACTCCAATCAGTGTGATGACATTGGATGTGTTGCTGACAGCTGTCCTGCCCTTTAAAAACACACACCTGTTTTGGGTTTACTGGTTTCAAGAAGCACTGTCTGATGTGAACCATACCTCGCAGAAAAGAGCTCTCAGAAGACCTACGATCAAGAATTGTTGACTTGCATGAAGCTGGAAAGGGTTACAAAAGTATCTCCAAAAGCCTTGATGTTCATGTGTCCACGTTAAGACAGACTGTCTACAAATGGAGAAAGTTTAGCACTGTTGCTACTCTCCCTAGGCGTGGTCGTCCTGTAAAAATGACTGCAAGAGCACAGCGCAGAATGCTTCATGAGGTAAAGAAGAATCCTAGAGTGTCAGCTAAAGATCTACAGAAATCTCTGGCACATGCTAACATTTTTGTTGACACATCTACAATAAGGAAAACCTTAAACAAGAATGGAGTACATGGGAGGACATCACGGAGGAAGCCATTGCTGTCCAAAAAAAAAAATATTGCAGCACGTTTGAAGTTTGCAAAAGAGCACCTGGATGTTCCACAGTACTGGCAAAATATACTGTGGACAGATGAAACCAAAATTGAGTTGTTTGGAAAGAACACACAACACTATGTGTGGAGAAAAAAGGCACAGCCCACCAACATCAAAACCTCATCCCCACTGTAAAACATGGCGGAGGGAGCATCATGGTTTGGGGCTGCTTTGCTGCCTCAGGGCCTGGACGGATTGTTGTCATTGATGGGAAAATAATTCCAGAGTTTATCAAGACATTTTGCAGGAAAACATACGACCATCTGTCCGCCAACTGAAGCTCCGCAGAGGATGAGTGATGCAACAGGACAATGACCCAAAGCATACAAGTAATTCAACAAAAAAATGGCTTCAACAGCACAGAATATGCCTTCTGGAGTGGCCCAGTCAGAGTCCTGACCTCAACCCGATTGAAATGCTGTGGCATGACCTTAAGAGAGTGATTCACACCGGACATCCCAAGAATATTGCTACACTGAAACAGTTTTGTGAAGAGGAGTGGTCCAAAATTACTCCAGATAAGTGCAGGTCTGATCTGCAACTACAGGAAACGTTTGGTTGAGGTTATTGCAGCCAAAGGAGGGTCAACCAGTTATTAAGTCCAAAGGTTCACATACTTTTTCCTCCCTGCACTGTGAATGTTTACATGTTATGTTCAATTAAACCATGGCAACATCTAATGTTTGTGTAGTATTATTTTAAGCAGACTGTTTTTCTATTGTTGTGACTTAGATGAAGTTCAGGGCACATTTTATGATCAATTCATGCAAAACTCCACGTAATCCCAAGGGGTTCACATACTTTGTCTTGCAACTATATAGTAGGACTGTGCAAAGTATCTAATTTGAAGACAAAAATGTGGTCTGGACTATGCAAAACAATGATATGACAACAATATCTAAACTGTCTTTAAGATATTGGGAAAAATGGTTTAAGTTGCAGACACCTGCTGTGTTTATAGTCATTGCACTCCAAAGCATGAATCCAGTCCTGCCTTAGGCATAGTGAAGCCACCAGGTGGCTTTAAACCAGTTATGCTCTTTCAGTCTTAGGAAGAAGGCAATGGCAAACTGTTTCTGAAAATGTTGTCAAGAAAACTGAATGGATTTGTCCAGACAATTGCAGAGTTAGAACGGACTTGAAAGTTAAAAAAATGAAAAGAGGAAAACACACTCCAACTATCAGATAAAAATATAGCCTAAGAATTTTTATAGAATTGGAATGATGCACTTAAACTATATAAAAATTGCAATATAAAAATACATGGAAACCATTTTCGTGAGCCATAAGGGTAAAGCACTGTGTTAAATATGCCTGTATCTGCCTGAAGAACTATAATATATCAAAATGTGCTTTCATACATACTGTCCTTTGTTTATATAATGTCAAACAGAAGATACAAAATAGGTTTCCTCTATGCAAATGACTTAATCTCAGAATCCATCACATAAGAATGCAACATCTTGCTGAAAACCATTATCCTCACATTATTGCCTGACAGATATTGATTGATGCTTACTTGTAGCATCAGGAAAGGCCACAAAATGCAGAACTTTGGGTAGAAAATTAGATTAACCCAGACAAAATCATTTTTGGCCAATACTTGCTAAATGTAAGCCAGGCTTGCTTTCAGCTTTCAAGATTCTAATCATGAAGTTTTTTTTGATGCACATATTTCAGAAATCCCAAATTGCTCTGAGAAATCTAGATTTCAGCACTCTGTAATTAAATAAGGGCCCAGTACTGTATCATATAGAAGCTAATTTTGATTTATGATCAAGCCTTTGATAATTTATCTCTAAGTGTTATTCACTAAGATGATGGGTTTATGCCCTAAAATCCTTCCTAAAGTGAAAAAACATTATTGAGAGCAACACTACAATTGCATGCAATAATACTGGAGTATTTAAATCAGCTACTTTAAGTGGTAGAGTTTGAGTTAAGATTGAAAAGTAAGACTGAAAAGTAAAATGCTAAAATATAACCTTGTTTTACAAACTTTTGCATAGGCATTGTAATCTGTTCCATTCAGATTACATCTAAATCTTACATAGGTGCTACTGTGGAATGTATTGATAAATGAGAAAACCATTTATCAATGTTAGAATATCTGTTTGCCCCAAATTTGTCTCTGGAGTCTTCAACCTTAGAACTATTAATTTAGTAACTGTTCAAAGTTACAACAGCACTGAAAAAAATTACTTATGACTACTTCTCACACTTACAATTTGGCAACTGGCAAATATTTATGACAGTTGCATTGTCCTGGGATTATGTGAACACCATTTGTAACTTTTTCAACCAACTTCTAGAAAGCGAAGTTGATGGGGGATGCCAAGTTCGCTTTAAGATTGTATGATTCACTTAATAACTACAATGATTTGCTTAACAATTGTGGCAAAAAAGGTCATAAAATGGAGGGGAAAATATTTAAACACTGCCTTGTTTAGTAACAGAAATGTTGGGCTCAATTGTAGCTCTGAATTGAGAATTACTGTATCTTTCAGAGTATAAGACGCATCTTTTCCCCCCTAAAAGGGGATGAAAACTTAGGTGCCTCATATACACTTAATGTAGCCCTGCCCACCCATTGGCCCCACCCTTTGGCCTCTGCCTTGCAGCAGTTACCTCCTTGCAAGCAAACAGCAAGAAAAAACAGCTCCTTTCAGCTTCAGCACAGTCTAATTAGCACAAGTTGATTAGATCGGCCTCCCGACTCTCAGCTGATTTGCTGTCAGCTGGTTTGCGCAGGGCTCTGCTGCTTGCTGCAAAGAGGTAAATTGCTGGAGCAGATTTTTTTCCCCTTGTGCTAATCAAGCTATGCTGAAAACGAAAATGAAAGTAAAGCAGGCTGTTTGCTGTTTGCTCCAACGAGGCAAAATTGCTCAGAGGACGAGGCAGAGAGAGATTTCTTTTTCTTCTTTTCCTCACCAAAAAAGATAGATGTGTTTTATACTCCGAAAAATACGGTAGCTGTAGAGTCAACAGCATTTCTAAAATCCAAGAATGCATCACAAAGGGAAGATGCTGCCAACACTAGGTTCCTATTCGTTTATTAGGTTTTTCACAATCTTGATAATGTATTGTGGAACACTCTATACACAATTTGCTCTTCACCTAAAACTGACTCATTTTTATTCACTCTGAAAGTTCCAATCAGAGTGCCTGGCATAGAGTTTGCAAGTATTGCTCAACAGACCACCAGTATGCTGATGACACCCAGCTGTACATCTCCACCCCAGGCCACCCCATGCCCTTGAAGTGATGTCCCAGTGCCTGGAGGCTGTGTGGATCTGGATGGGGAGGAACAGGCTCAAGCTCAACCCTTCCAAGACTGAGTGGCTGTGGCTCCCGGCATCCCGATATAGCCAGTTGACTCCATCACTGACTATTGGGGGCCAGTCTTTGGCCCCCACAGAAAGGGCTCGCAATCTGGGAGTCCTCCTGGATATGCAGCTGTCCTTGGAGGAACATCTGACGGCTCTAACCAGGGGGACCTTTTGTCAGGTTCGCCTGATTCGCCAGTTGCGGCCCTTTCTTGATCGGGATTCCCTGTGCACAGTCACTCACGCCCTCGTCACCTCTCGCCTTGACTACTGCAATGCTCTCTACATGGGGCTCCCCTTGAAGAGCGCCCGGAGGCTCCAACTGGTCCAGAATGCAACAGCGCGGGTAGTGACAGGAGCAGCATGGCGCTCCCATGTAACACCGCTCCTGTGCGAGCTGCACTGGCTCCCGGTGGTCTTCTGGGTGCGATACAAGGTGTTGGTCATCACCTTTAAAGCGCTCCATGGCATAGGGCCTAGCTATCTTCGAGACCACCTGCTGCTACCAACAACCTCCCATCGACCGATGCACTCCCACAGAGAGGGCCTCCTCAGGGTGCCATCAGCCAAACAATGTAGGCTGGTGACCCCCAGGGGGAGGGCCTTCTCTGTGGGGGCACCTACCTTCTGGAATCAGTTGCCCCCAGAGATAAGGAGAATCCAAGACCACAGCGCCTTCCACCGTGCCCTTAAAACCCATTTTTTCCAGCAAGCCGGGCTGGCTTAAGAAGAAATTATAAATGTTTTAATTGGTTTGTGATTTTTAATTTTTGGGCCAAATTTATATATATTTTAATTGTTTTTTAATATTTGTATTTCATGTTCTTAATTCTGGCTGTACACCGCCCTGAGTCCTCAGGGAGAAGGGCGGTATATAAATTGGAAATAAAAAATAAAACATATTGATTGGACTATAACTGTCAATCTTACTTCTTGTACCTTTGTCATAAAGAGGAATTATAATACTCAAACCCCAATCATTGGGTATCACAACATCTTATCAATGTCTATGAAGACAGAAGCCAAAAATGGAACTTACATCTCATATTTTTCTTAAATAACTCTGATAGTTACTTCCTGGCATCTTACCAGGCCTAAGGTGCTATATTGAGAATTCTATTGCTCTAATTGAGAGCCAGTTTGGTCTAATTGTTAAGGCACACTACACTAGAAACCAAGAGACTATGAATTCTAGTCCCAATTTGAAAATGAAAAGGTAGGTGACACTCTTTCAGCCCAATCCATCTCACAAGGGTGTTATGGACAAAATAGTAGAAGGAAAGAGTATTGCCATCTTGAGTTTTTAATAAAAATAATAAAGATAGAATTTTAAAATCTAAATAAAATAAATGTTAACTTTCATATCTTAGAAACTAAGACTGGACACTCAGAAGTGAATCTTCAAAAAATGCTCAGCAGGATCTATGTGGATTTTTTGCCACCTCTGTACTAAGGCATGATTGAATACGGGAGAAGGGGGTTTTATGAATAGGATATCTGATCCTTAAAGAACTGAAAGAGTTTACTAGTTTTGTAATCTAACAAATTTTTATTTCATTCTTTGGAGAAATTATATGAAAACAATTCCTACCAACAGTGCCCTGGCATTTAGAAACTTCCTTTGCTATTTAACTTGTCAACAGAATGATCTAATCAATTTTCAATGCAATGAAGTAAATTTTCAAACCATAGAAACAATTTTATTAATGAAAATATAATCATGTGACCATGGGAGAGGGGCAGCCATCAGAATTTCAAAAGGTTGTAAGTGGCCCTGAGGAAGTCTGTTGTAATTATGAACAATCACTAAGTGACTGCTCTTAAGTAAAAGACTACCTGTACAGCACAGAATCAGGATACTAAACTTTCAATGTTACCTTACAGTCAATTCAAGACCAATTTTAAAATGGAGAGTATTGCCTTAAGGTGTCCTACAGCAGCAGTCCCCAACCTTTTTGGCACCAAGGACTAGTTTCGTGGAAGACAATTTTTCCATGGACCGGGGTGGGTGGGTGGGGTGTGTGAAGAGGAAGCACACGCAACCTAGATCATTCACATGCGTAGTTTACAGTAGGGTTAGCGTTCATATGAGAATCTAATGCCTGATGATCTGAGGTAGAGGTGAGGTGGTGATGCTAGCACTGGGGAACAATTGAAAATATAGATGAAGCTTTGCTCATTTGTCCACTGCTCAACTCCAATTGTGCATCTTGGTTTCTAGCAGGCCATGGATTAATACCAGTTCATTGCCTGGGGGTTGGGGACCCTTGCCCTACAGCACACAATCAGGATTACTAAATTAGTGGAAGCTCCTACACAAAGAGCCTGTCCACTGAAATCTTTAGGAAAAGTACTTTACACTTTGTGGTGCATTAGATTTTCTGATAGTGATAATGCAAACCAAGAAACAGAGAATCTGGTAGTCTATTATAAAACTCCACAATCTTAGGATATCAATTTAGTTCTTGTATTTTTCACTACATAAATACTTTATTACAAAAATTATTCAACCTTCAATAATTTGTTTTTGTTAGTTTTTGTTTCCTGTTATAGAATGCTATAACTGCTGCACAGTCTATGAGAATATGATTTTCAGAGACTGTTTTGTTTTAAATTATTTTAAGCATTTTAACTGGTCTGTGACTGAATAAAAATTTGATGATGATGAGATGATGATGATGATGATGATGATGACTGAAACATTTTATGTTTCTGTAAGATACTTTAATTATGTAAGTTAAATATACAAAAATATTCAAAATAAATTTTAAAACCTGAAGAAGAATAAATTTGACACATAACACCTACCAATAGTGGTTCTGGATATAATTCCAATTGTGCTCTGTATAAAACATCATCCATTGCTTTACGAGCCAGATCCCATTCTCCATTATAACTAGAATGTTAAGTCAAAAAATGAAAACTGACTGCATGCTATAATATAGTATGATTATTCTTTCATTATCATAGCCATGCATATTAATCATGAACAGATATTTAGTAAATGGTTTATAATATTATAAATACAAAAGTTATACATTCAAGAAAAATTAGTAATATTGGGAAATATTTCAATGATTATACAATATATTTTATTTCTAGCCATTTAACTATGTCTAGGTCATTTTATTTTGTTCCCTTCTGTAATGTTAGGTAAGAAATATATATATTGCAACTGCTACAGTATTTTGGAAAATCAGATTGGCAATTGATTCTTTATATATTTTGTTATAATATTCATATCCACAATGAATTCAAAATGGATCAGTCATTATGATAGAACAAGGATATGATGTTTCATTGTACTTAAAGGTAGCATTTTATAAACAAATTATATCTCGATGATTTGTTGCTCCATACCCTTTTTTTATGCCCAAGAACCTCCCTAATCATACATCATACTGAATTGCAATTCAGTAGCTTTTTTTCCTGTGGTTATCAGTAAAGAGCAGTAGTGCATACCTTAAGTATAATAATACAGAAAAAAACAAAAAAGGAAAAAATGTTCCAACTCTATTGAAACCAAAAGAAAGCCTGAAAATTTCTTGCAACATGCATGATGAAATTCCACCCATTTGACATCCACTCCTGTTCTGTATTTCAAGATGGCCATGAATTCAACTCACTGAATGGATTTATAAATTACTCTTTTTCAAACCACATGCCAAACAATGTAAATCCTAACACCTATAAGAAATATTAATCCTTCTTATAAACACATAGTACCAAGTATCAAATGAGATGGGATAAAGCACTGATGTAATTCAAATCTCTAACATTTTGAATTTGTTATTATGAAACTATTAAATGTAATTTAATTATACATACACACACATATGGAATTAAATGGCTTGTATATGAATATTCATGCGTGCGCACACACACATTGGGGATAGATAGATGAGAGAGAGAGAGAGACAGCCAGAGATAGATAGATAGATAGATAGATAGATAGATATCCTGTTTTCCCCAAAATAAGACATCCCCTGATTAATAAGCCCAATCAGGCTTTTGAGCGCATGGCAATAAGGCCAAGCGCTTATTTCAGGGTTCAAAAAAATATAAAATAGGGTCTTATTTTTGGGGAAACATGGTAGATAGATAGATAGATAGATAGATAGATAGATAGATAGATAGATAGATAGATTCTCCATGGAAGCATTAGTGATCAGAAAAAATTAATATCGCCTCTACATCACTACTTCAAAGCAGTTATAAGGGTCTGCTACTTTTAAAATACAAACATACGCTGTATCTCAATCACAATGCTTCTGTCATTACTATTATTGTACCAAAATGCAAATTTGCCTTCTCAATATGGTTTCTTAACCAGGAAAATAGCAACATCTTAACTATCAGGAATTTGCTAAAATTGCTAATTAAAAACTTAGATTAGATAATTTTCAAACAGAATGCTATCTATAAAAAAAATTGAACATTTAAAAGCATCACAATATAAATTCAAGATTTTGCATATTTAGCATATATGTTTCTATCATTTAACATGTACACTTTTCCTTTTTTTCAATACAGGTAGTCGAGTTATGATGGCTAAGAATTGGGGGCAGGTGGATGGAGTTGAGCATTGCTGTGGTCCTAAGTATGAGCAAGCTGCCAATCACTCAAATTTGGTTACGTGACCATGAGGGTCATTACTTTAGGGACCAGACAAAAGAACCATTCTTTTAGCACCACCATAATTCAAATGGTCGATGGTTGTTAAATAAGAATTATCTGTAATAATTTCAGAATTACCAGCCTATGGTCATAAGATATTTAATCATTGTCATGTATATATTGTGGTTTGCTAATAAATGTTTAACAATTGGCTCTGCCAGTTCCATTGCCACCACTGCCCCATGTGAAACCAGTGTTTTAGGGAGAGGAAGGTAGTCTTTCAGATTCTAAAGAATATTTTTTTAAACATCTGATTGGTCCTAATCAAGATTACTATAGATTTTGCAGTTTTTCCCTCATGAAACTACATGTCTGTTTTGGTTTTACCTAACAGAAGTGATAAGCAGATTTTTTTTGTACCACCAAAATCAACTACCAATTGTCATTCAGGAAGTCACTTTGGACAGTTTATAAAAACAATAGCAAGAAAATTGAAAAATTCTGACTTTTACAATGTCAACTGTGAGAGTTCTGAATTCTGCCTCTGCTATTATGTAACTAAGCATTCCATTTTGTATTTTATATATAATATGCTCCAAAATTCACTATTACATGTATATACAAGACATACATTTACTGAACTTACAAAGCATAATAAATCCCTGTTAACATTTGCACCATGAATTCAGAGGAGACTGGAATTCTGCTGTTTATGCCCCTGTATTTTCTTACTTGTTGGCGAGGGTACCCACAAACACAGATTCTAAAAGAAATACAAATATTAAAATTACCATTACTATTTTAAAATTGCTATACTGTACTGTCCAATACAGCTTTAAAATATTATGGATTTCAAAGTGAAAAAGAATTATTCCCAAAACAATCAAGAAACAAGTAATTCTTCTGTACTCTTTAAGAGTGTAATGTAAGATCTTTTACATATTGGTGATGAAGTTTAAAAACATATTTTATATCACTATCATGATATTTTGGGGGAAAAAATCTTCCAAAGTGAAAAGATGCTTTACATATAGTAGTATATGCCACACCCGCAAAATAAAATTAGCAGATAACCCAATACTGCACTTCCAAAATATTACAGTAGGTAATCTCTGATGATCTCATTATCCCTCAAAATGATCCAAACCATTAAGTAAACTTTTTTTTTTGTCACAACAGGCTGTCCTTGCTTCCTGTTCTGCAACCTTTCAAAGTTACAAAAGTGTTGAGAAAATAACTATTGCCAATTTATGATCTTCTCTCAAAGCAGGGAGATTGGAGAGAAAAGGATTGCAAGAGAGTAAGATATCTGTTCTTCCACACACTAAAACAATATAATGGTGCAAGGAGCCTGGGACTTGGAGCTGCAGGTATACTACACAAACAGCTTACAGTACTCTTTTGAAATCTCTTCCTCTCTCCTTTTCCTGAACCTTGGACTCTGACTGAGCAGGCAGGCTGAGTGCCTGGGCATGATCTGAGTGCCTGGGGCATGTGGTCTGGTGTGTGTTTTACCTGGTGACTTGAGGAAGTAGACAGGGCTCTTTGTGCTGTTAATTTAGCTATCTGTTTACTCTTTTTGAGTTCCTCCAAGTTGTGAAAGGGAGGTGACTGGTGACCCACAATTAGATTGTTGCTGCAGTATCAACCTCTTTGATAAAAGGATGTAGTACACCCAATGGTTTTCAATAACTTTTGACCAATCTCCAACCTTCCTTTTCTATGAACTCTGGAGGAAGACTCTTTGAGTTAGGTTTCTGGTTAATGACTTATTGTGGAACAGGAATTGTATTGTATTATGCTTGTGCTTCTTTATCTTTCTCTGTGGTTTTCAATATTGTCAACCACATATCCTTGATAGTTACTTGCATAGTTTGGGGGTTGAGGTACCATTTTACAGTGATTCTTTTCATTTCTCAAAGGCTAGTTTCATCATTGTTAATTGTCCCTCATGTCGTGGTCACCTCATGTCTTATTACTACAACACATTCTTCAAGGGAATACTCTTGAAGATCTCCCAGAAGCTTCAACCAGTTCAGAATGCCATAATACCAGCAGGAATGAGCATCCATTAGTATGCCCATGTAAGATTTTTGGTTTGCAAACTGATCGCCAGTTTGTTTCCAAGTACAATTCAAGGTGCTGGTCACTACCCATAGAGCCCTACATGGTATAGTGCCTCCATACTTGAGGGACTGTAATAGTATTGTCTCCCATTAATATTTTACCTGATCTATCTGATCTGACAGGGTTGGTGAACTTAGAATTCCTTTAATGAGGAACCTTAGAGTTTAAAGAGTTCCTTCCTGCCAGATGCAGGAAGCATGCCTTCTCTGTAGTATCACTTGCTCTCTGGACGCTGGATTCTGGATTCAAATGGCCCCTATCCTATTTCTTTTCCAAAGGGCCCTAAAGAACTAGCTCTTTCTCCAGGCCTTTGGTGAGCAAGATTGAAACTCCCTTTTCTTCTTTTTCTTTGTTCCCATCTATATTTGTTGTTTCAGCCAATTTTTCCCTTTTCTGGTTTTTATTTGTTTTGTTTTAAATAAACTGCCCAGAATTAGTGGGAGTCAGGCAGCATGTACATTTAAAAATTATTATTAATGTGGTTCCTTTGTAAACTGTATACGTATATATTGTATAAATGGTTTTTATACTAAAACTACTATAATTTCATATACTAGTATATATTATTTTATACTAAAAATAGCTAGCACTGACTGACTGACTAAATATTAATACAATTACTTCAACTACAATTTTAACTTTTAGCTTAACTCTTACTCATAGCTCTACCAGTTAGCCTGCTTGCCTGGGACTCCCACATCTTTCTACTTAATGACCTGCACAGTCCTGGGGTTAAAATGGTAACAGGAACTCCAGGATTGCCCTTGCTAAATTATATGACATCAAATATTGTACACCAATTATTATAACCTCATAAGTTTCCATTCTGAATAAATTATTTCAGCAAGTACATAAAAAATTCTAGTTGAATTTTTTTTAGAAAGCCTTCTTTTCAAAGACTTATATTGCAATAATAAAATATCTTCAACTTTTTGCTCTACAATAAGTAAATCGCTCTAATCCGATTTCAGCTATGTCTTCCGTAGGGATGACACACAGTGAAGTTTAGAAGACCTAAGTATTTGTTTGTTTTAGAAATTTATAAGGCACCCAACACTATAATTGCCCTGAGAAGCATAGAGCAACCACAATCACAGTATATATGGTAGAAGGCCGGGAGGAAAAACAGTATAATAAAGGTCAAGTTCACTGTCATCCTTTTGGCTTTCCAAAAGGCCTTGAAGCATATGTCAACTAGCTTGGGACCCTCATGAAGGTGTGGCACAGACAGCTAATGAAGAACACCCCATCTCCTCTCCGTGCACACTTTGTGCACTCCCTCTCCACCCTGCTTAGTTTTAATTGAATTATTAAATGTGAGATATTTATCATTTTAATGTTTTGTTCTGCATTTTGTTCAGTATCTATAAACCATGTAGGGTTGCTTCTGGCAAGATGAACAAGATAGATAGATAGATAGATAGATAGATAGATAGATAGATAGATAGATAGATAGATAAATAGATAGATGGATGGATAGATAAAGAGAGAGACAGAAAAATAAACAGAGACAGAGAAAGAGATCTTATGATATTTTGGAATATGGTCCCATCACAATTATATTGCGACTTTAATTAATCATGCACCTCAAGTAGTTTCATTCTTTCAGATATGGAGAGATCAATTATCAAAGACTCTCTATAGGTTTTTTTCTTCTTTTTTAGGGGAGGTTCTTGCATAGAAGTCCTAGGTATAAACTACTGAGAATAATATACAATGCAGCCTCTAAACATTGACATTGGAAATTTGATTTAATTAATAATATAATTAGAGTATTTAGGAAGTTCAGTAAATATATTTCATTCCTTTTTGCTTTCAGGTCTGAATGTAATTAACATCTATGAGCTTTCAAAATATATAAAAATTCTTCCATTTCTTATATTATATTTTGCATAATCGTTATATAGTCCAGTGAAGTTTACTCATTCTGTGTTGTACTTTACTTATTTAATGAGCTATTTTGTGGGGGGAAAAGTGACACATTTATAAGTTTCTCCATGTATATTGACCTTTTGATCCAAACCAACATGAGAGAGAGGGAGGAGGAAGGACGAGAAACAGTGCCCTATTTCACTTGTCAAAAACAACAGTACTGAAACCAAAGCAAAGCTCTTCCAATGTGTTACAGAAATTACTACAACTCCTGGATCACTGAATATTAATCATTTTCATGAAGCAGTAAAACATAATTAGTACATTTTATTAATACAATAGAACAGAATGGTAGGTAAATGAAATTGAATCACAATATGGCTATAAAGAGTTTATGCCTCTGGGAAGATCTGAATTTTGACATGTTCTATTTAACAGGGATTTGGTAAGCTGCAGTTATGTCAAAATTACCTTTTTTTTCTCTCCTATATAAGCTTTTGTTTTTTAGTAAAATGTATTCTTATATAATTACAGCCATAGTTTATTATTATCAATCTTTTCAGAAAAAATTACCTTGAACAAATTTGACATAAAGACTGAAGAGAAACCGCAGGCATATAGCTTAAGGCAGCATTGTATCGTAGCAAAAGGAATGTCAATACTTCAAATCTATAAAACAAGAATTATGGTTAATTCAAAGAGTATCATTAATCATGCAAACAAAACATTTCCTCTTCATTGGTCATATCAACAATACATATAAGCCATGTTTTTTAAAAAACTGTATTTGTTAAATATTAATTTATGAGAAAAGGATAATTTGGAAATGCCCAGATTACTTCTTTAATCTCTATAATTGAAAACAACATCATGTATTTACCTATTTTGTGCTGTCAACATTTCTCTTTGCATATGAGGTCCACTATATACAACCCTGGATAAGCCGTGTTGAGATAAAGCACCCTCAGTAAGAGCCATTGAACCAATACTGGAAGGCTAAACAAAATAGTTTTTTTCAATATATCACTTAACGTGGCATTAGTATTTTTTTTTTAAAAAAATCAAAAATAAAAAGAAAGCAGAAAGCAGTTTATCATCAATTTTAAAAATGAATTTTAAAAATGTCTGTAAATTTATTAAAAACAGAAAAACTGAAATATCACATTGGCATAAGTATTCAGACCCTCTGCAACAAAACTTGAAATTTAGTTCAGTTCATTTCTTTAGCTCAAGAAATTTAATTGTGGTGGCTGTGGGGGTGTTTTTCAGCAACAGGGCCTGGGAGATTGGTCAGGGTTGAGGGAAAGATGAATGGAGCAAAGTACAGCAATATCCTCAATGAAACCTGTTTCACAGAGCTCAGCACCTCAGACTGGACCAAAGGTTCACTTTCCAACATGACAACCAGTGGTGGGTTGCCCCCTGTTTGGACCGGTTTGCAAGAACCAGTAGTAAAACCGGCGGGAGGCCCTGCCCACTGCCCCAGATGTCGTTATCAGTGATCTGCAGAATCAAGGCAGGCACGCATGATCCCGTTGTGAACTGGTAGTAAAGGTAAGTAGAACCCACCCCTGATGACAACCATCCTAAGCACATAGGCAAGACAATATAGGAATGGCATAGGGACGGGCTTCCGGTTTGGTTTCTGCCGCCGGACGATCTTTCGGGACCGCCAGCCTCGCTGCCTGTAAAGAGCCGTCTCTACAGCTGAGAGACGGCTCGAAAAACTCCATTTCCTTAAGGAGACGTGAGATAGAGCCGGCGAGGACAGGTAGAGCCCTCTGCGAACTCCCCAGAGTTTTTTATTACTCTTGGGGAGGAAGCAGAATGTGGCTCCCTATACAGCTCGCCGCTGCTCCGGGCGTTGGGGGAACTCTGCTTCTTGCAGAGCCAGGCGATGGGACCAATCCAATCAACAAAATCTAACAGATTGTCTGAACAAATAGGATGAAATCCGGACTTGGGACCCTAAATCGTAAGTATTTCTAACAATCCTATGAGTGATTTTAAAAGTGAAGAAAGAAAGTTTTTTAAATGGCTCTAAAGACCTAAAGGAATTTGTTTTGGAGGAGATGGCAAGACATGATGAGATTGTGAACCAGAATCTTGAAAAATTCAGGCAGGAAATTAAAGAGTTGGTACAACGAAAGTATGATAATCTGAAACAACAGATTGTAACAGCTTTTAAAACTTTTTCAGAAATAGTTATAAAGATGGATAAAGATACCAATTTATTAGAGTCTAAAATGAAGGAAGCTGATGATAAGATTTATAATTTGGGCAATAAAATACAAAAAATTGAAAATGATTTGATAAATATTCAAGAAAATACCTCAGAAGTAAAGCCTAAAATAAAGAAAGCTGACCACAAGACTTACAATGCAGATAATATAAAACAAAGGATTGAAAGAGAAGTCACAATTATGCAATATAGGTCCATGGAATTTGCGGTCAGAATGAAGGGAATACAGGAAAATAACAGAGAGGATTTGAGAAAGATGTCTGCTGAAGTTCTGGCTGCAATTTTAAAGGTTAGTCCTGAAGAGGTATCCTGTAAGATTGATAAGGCCTACAGAATAAACTCTTGGGTTGCAAAGCAAAGGCAGTTGCCTAGAGATGTGGTGATTTACTTTACTGATAAAGGAATAAGAAATGATATTGTGCAAAAGTCTTTTAACTCCACTCTTGAAATGAATGGAAGGAAGATTTGGATATATAAAGAGCTGCCGTCCAAGATGTTAAAAGATAGAAAGGAATTTGGATTTCTGGTGACTGAGCTAAAAAAACAAAACATCCCATTTAGGTGGGATGTTCCAGTTGGTATGATATTGAGATACCAAGGAGAAAGATATCAATTAAATACTGTTGAAAAAGCGGAAGAATTTTACTACAAGGTTTTTAAAATGGATCCAACATCTCCACGTATGCCATCAGTGTCAGGAACACAGGAAAATAAAGAAAAGCAAAATGAACAAAAGACTGAAACTCAGGCTAAGTAGATGGAGATGGAGGTTATAGAAAAACAACAAGTTACAGAGGCCTTTTTGGACAAGCCGCTTTTGGATTCTCCTTCAGAGGTTATAGCTAGATTACCTATAAATATAAGAGAGGCGGCTTTGGATTCTAATGAGACGTCTTATCAAGTTACAGACCAGCATGGAACTCAATCAGCTGACATACAAGTCTTAGAAAGGCAACTAGGATGGAGATCTAAACCACAAAAAGTTAAGAAAAGAAGCAGGTGCTACAAAACTAAAATTTTTTAAACTAAACAACAGTCTAATGCCAGTTATTGACGAGACAATTAAATATAATAAGCAGGATTTATACATGGCTGATATATGAAAATATAATTGAGACAAATTATTGACTTATACTATTTTGAGGAGAGTGACAGATCTCTGCAGTGCTGGTGCTTTTGGGATGTGGAAGATGGCCTCTGATTGAGTGGATTGGAACTTTCTATTTTGGACTCTTTGAAAAATGGATTACATATATGCTGGGCTATAAGGCAAGAGAACTATGGGATTGGGGCATGCAGAAGATCTGGTTGTTACCCCAATGTGGTGGTTGGAATTAATAATCTAGATAAAAGACTCTACAGAAGATACCATATGGAATATAAATATAAAGTCACTCGGGTGGTTTTTTATATACGAAAATACTTACTATTGACGGGGGCAGATGGTAATGGAAGATACTGAATATACTGTTGGAAGCTGAACCTGATGTTACCCTAACATGGGCGATGGAATTAATAATCTAGTTGAAAGACGTTACAGAAGACACTATATGGATTATAAATTTAAAGTCATTTGAGGATTTTATTCATATATGGAAATATTTTTTAGTTATGTGGTGCGGGCAGAAGAACAAAGATATTAAAAATATTATGTATGGTAGACCTGTAGGAAAATGGGTGGAGATGGGTTAGGTTACTGATTGTTTAGTTTAGGAAAAGGGATGTTATGTTTAGATATAAATATATGTAAAAGATTTGAATTAGGAGATATATGTATGGGGGAGAAAATGGGTAGATTATAAATTGAGTAAATGTCAAATTAGGATTTATTATATAGTTTTATAGCTGAAAGTTGCTTTGAAATGTATAGTATAGGGGAGATATAATAACAATGTTAGAAAGAAATGGTTAGCATGTGGGGGGGGTGTAAAAGGATGGTAAAGTGTTATATAATTTGATATCAATCTGGATTTTATTTTTGGAGAAGCCATGGGGGTGGGGAGGGTGAGGGGGGGTTAGGGAGGAGGAGGGGAAAAAAGGGGGAAAAATTTGTATTTGAAAAACTTTTTCAATTAAAAAAAAAAAGGAATGGCATAGGGACAACTCTGAATGTCCTAGAGTGGCCCAGCCAGAGCCCTGACTTGAATCCTATTGAACATCTCTGGAGGGACCTGAAAGTGGCTATCCACCAATAGTCACCATCCAACCTCACTGAGTTTGAGAGGATTTGCAAGAAAGAATGGCAGAAAATTCCCCAATCCAGGTGTGCAAAGCTTGTTGCGTCATACCCAAAAAGATTTGTGGCTGTAATTGCTGCCAAAGGTGCTTCAACAAAGTACTGAGTGAAGAACCTGAATACCCTAAAGATGTCCAAAGCTTGTTGTGTCATACCCAAAAGATTTGTGGCTGTAATTGCTGTCAAAGGTGCTTCAACAAAATACTGAGTAGTGATTTTTCAGTTTTTTATTTTTAATAAATGTACAGACATTTCTACAATTCTGTTTTCACTTTGTCATCATAGGCTACTGAGTGTAGATTAATGAGAAAAAATAAATTTCAACAACTGTAGAATCAGGCTGCAGAATAACAAAATTGACAAAAGTGAAGTGGGTCTGAATACTTTCTGAATGCATTATAACATGCAAGCAGTAGAATTCAATTGAAAAGCAAACTGAAATCTTTTAGAGGGGAAAATAACAAAAAACCTACAATTTGCAGTATCCCCAGGGTCACATGATCATCATTCAGGTGCTTGGCAACTGGCCTGTATTTACAATGGTTGTAGCATCCTGAGATCACGATTGCCATTTCTGACTTTCTCAGGGGGCTTCAAACAAGAAAGTCAATGGGGGAAGCTGGATTCACTTAGGAACCATAGCAAAAGGTCATAAAATCAGGTGCAGTCACATGATGACTCACTGAACAACTGAATTGTTTAGCAGCAGAAGTTCCAGAACCTAGCACTAGAAAGAATTTGCCTCCCTACCCAACTAGTAATTGAAATTATAGTGTAGATCCCCACATTTTAAAATGACCTATGTCATATGGCCAACCTAGTTTTGGTTCTTTTCTGAAAATGTAAATGCAGCCAAAGAATGCCCACTACTAATTTAGATGTCAAAAGGTCAGATTATATCCTTTTAAGGGAGACTAGAACAAAGCTACAAACATCATATAAAACAAGAATACTTTTAAAACTTACTTCATGATATACTGAAGGTTTCGATAAAGATGGAATTGTAAAGCTTAGGATCTTACTGTTCCCCTGTTTGTCAACTATTTCCTGTGAGGAAAATAATCAAGTTATTCACATGCATTTCATAAAATGCACATCAACGAACGTAAAGCAGAACATAAACTCCCAAATCATGCCATAATATTTATTATTATAAGCAAAGATGGAAATTTATACATGAGGTCTATAATTACATATATAATTTGTATGTAGCAAAATCTAAACACGTCTTACTTATTTAATCACAATTATGTAATGCCCATCTTGTTCACAGAGTAATTGTGAAATCTTAATTCTTTACTTTCAGGGCATTTAACTACCATGCACCCTTTGAGTCATAGTATTTTATTACTTTGAAAGTAATTGTTAAAAATCATCACGGCAATCTTGTGTGAAATAACATGAAAGTGAGAGTAGCTGCAATATATGTTTTCACTTCTTTATTTATGAAAAAAAATATTAAAATGCTACAAGGTATATCACTTAAAATTAGGGATTATTACTTTAAGATGTTTTTGAAAGCAGTATATCTAGTTCTGTAAGATCATTGCAGAGGCCATTCACTGCTATTATGTGTGTGTGTGTGTTTGTGTGTAATATTATACTGTTATCATTAGTAGTAGTATAATGACTTTTTGTTTATCAACATAAGCTTACTAACAAAGTACAGATAAAATTAATTACCAGCAAAGAGGCTCTACCACTTTGAAAATGAAATGAAATGAATTTATACCATATACTGCAGCGAATGAAAATGTCAGAAGATACAATGGTATGAATCCATTTTTCCTCATTCATATCTATTAGTAGAAATCATTTATCATTTATATATACCCATCTGCATTCATAGTCACGTTGAAGAAAAAGACATATTCTATATACTTGAGAGTCCTCCTCTATTTCTGAAGCAAGCAAAAAAAATGTATATGCATCCTATTATAGTACTGTGCCCATAAATATCCAGTTTTCCTTTGATGTCTTTTTTTCACACAACCAAAACATTGATGATTGGGAAAGAAAGTGGGTAAAATTAAAAAAAGGCAAAAACCTATGTCCGGACTCATTCATTCCAGAAGTACCACATTTTTTTATATAAACATTCTCATGGACTTCGGACTAAGTTTATATCTCATAAACATATTCAACAACCTCACATGTAAACCGTCCCACCATCGTCAGAAAATTTTATGGGTAATCATGTAAAGAAAGAATGATTAATAATCAAATTTTTGATACCATCCATTTCAAGATAGTTCCTTCATCCAACTATACTAGAATTGAAAAAAGCAATTACCACCATTGAGGACACTATTCAGAACATTTTCCTCTTCCAGATGTTTAATATTCGTCATAAAAAGTAGTCACTTATATCAATGTCAATGTTAAAGGAACCTAATGTATCAAGCAATGAAATGTAATGACATCTAGAGCCTTTTTGGGAGATTTAGTAACATATAAATTGTTGAATGAATGAATTCTAAGTCTAGATACAAACCAAATTGTAAACTCCTAGTAAAAGTGCTTCTATACAGCCACTGCTTTGTAGGTCTTTACTAGCAGAAACAGCAAGATAGCACCATATCAATTCTGGAAGAAACTGAAGTGTGAACTGCAGAAGTAGTTCCTCACCACTGCGATAAAATTCAAATAACTGGTGACAGACTGGTTCCAGCAACTGAAGGGAAAAACATGCATTAAACATTTGGCAATGTTTAAATATGTTACTGTAAGATGCATTTTCTCACTATTTTAAAAAATTCCATTTTTTTAAGTATTACATTGGTTCCCAGTATTTAGTAAGCCTCATTTGTTTATCTTATTTAACAAACGTAAACTCTGCATAGAAGATGACGGGAACCCTTTTTAATGTGTGCATTTCACTAGGAACTGAATGAAGAGATGGAACTGAATCCTTGTTTCTTAAAATTGTAATAAGTATCATCCTTCCTGAAGATTTTACTTTTTTTGAAACGAACATTGTCTTACCTGAATGTTCCTTTTCAGAGTACTGCGACTGCAGTCCATAGCTGGGTTTCTTCATCATCAGTTCCTTTTGACTGGGTGAACTTGAAAAATATCTCTCTCTTCGTCCTGTGGCCACGCCCCCTGCTCCCATAATGCACCAGTCTTTGAACGAAGGCGCGACCACCTAATACAATCCAGAAAAAAAAAACTCCAACAAATCAGTAACATCAACAAGTCCAGACCTGCCTGAAGGCAGTTGTCCCAATTTAACAGGAAGACAAGAACAACAAAGGGAGGGGATGGACTGCAGTCGCAGTACTCCGAAAAGGAACATTCAGCTAAGACAATGTTCGTTTTCCAGAGTACTGCTCCTGCAGTCCATAGCTGGGATATACCCAAGCTCAGAAAAAACCAGGGTGGGAAAACTAAACTCCCCCGGCGTCCTGCGTCCCCAAAACGCTCTGCAGGACACGGCGGCCAAAGGAAGCCTCAGCCGAGGCAAAAGAATCCACCCTATAATGTCTGATAAAAGGTGTCACCGAGGACCAGGTGGCAGCCCAGCAGATGTCCGAAACAGATGCCTGAGTGGCCCAAGCAGCCGACGTTGCCGCACTGCGAGTTGAGTGAGGCAAGATCCCATCAGGGACTTGCCTATCCTGGCGTTCATAAGCAGTGGAAATGCACGCCTTAATCCACCTGCCCACTGTCGATGGAGAAATTTTTTGGCCCAAGGATCTAGGATGAAAAGACACCAAGAGGGCCTCCGTTTTCCGGAACGACTCAGTTCTGCGAATATAACGCCAAAGGGCCCTGCGCACATCCAGGGTGTGCCAATCCTTCTCCCGTTGGTGCTTGGGCGCCGGGCAGAAGTCAGGAAGGATCAATTCCTGAGCACGATGAAAGTATGAGTTCACTTTCGGCAAAAACGCCGGGTCCAGGCGAAGGACAACAGAATTAGCGTGGAAGATACACAAATCGTCCCGTACTGACAGAGCTGATAGTTCGGATATCCGTCTAGCTGATGTTATCGCTAAGAGGAAGGCGATCTTGTAGGACAGGTACTTAAGCGACACAGAACCCAATGGTTCGAAGGGAGGACTCATAAGCGCTTGCAGAACCAGGGAAAGGTCCCAGGTCGGATATCGACGAACTGGAGGCGGGTGTAAGTTCACAGCCCCATGCAAGAACTCCCTCAGTTGGGGGTGCTGAGACAGAGATGAGTAAGGTGGACAGCGCACTACAGTGGACAAGGCAGCGGTCTGTCGACGGAGGGTAGATGGCGACAAGCCCTTGTCCAGGCCCGACTGTAAGAAACAGAGGACGTCGACGATCTGTGCCGACGTAGGGTCCACCAACTTGTCAGCGCACCAGTTACAGAAAGCCCGCCACGAGGCCTCATATATGCGAGATGTTGAAGGTCTACGAGACGCCTGAATAGTGGCTATGATGGAGTCGGGGAGACGGTCCTTGCGCAGGATGACCCGCTCAAACGCCAAACGGCCAATTGGAGCCATCCAGGATCTGGGTGGAACACCGCTCCTTGGCGTAGAGAGAGACGGTCCGCTGGAATCTCCCACAGCGGGAGAATGGACAGAGCCACTAGATCGGCAAACCACGGCCGATGAGGCCACATGGGAGCCACCAGCAGAATCTCCGCACGTTCTTCCAATAACTTTCGAATGACCTGAGGGATCAGCGGAAGCGGCGGAAAGGCATACAGAAGGCCGGGAGGCCAGCGGCACCGCAGAGCATTGTGGCCCTCTGCCCCTTGAGTTGGATAGCGTGTCACAAACCTGGGGAGTTGAGCATTCGCCGGACTGGCGAAGAGGTCCACCACAGGTCGGCCGAAGATGGTGACGGTCTCCTGGAAAATCTCGGGATCCAGTTGCCATTCCGACTGGTCTATCAGAGTTCTGCTGAGCCAGTCCGCCCTGACATTGTCGACGCCGGAGATGTGATCGGCCTTCAGAGACAGAACATGACCCTCGGCCCAAGAGAACAGTTTTTCTGCCTCCAGCATCAGATCTCTCGACCTTGTACCCCCTTCCTTGTTTATATGGGCCTTGGCGGAAATATTGTCCGTGAGGACGAGAACGTGCTGGCCCCGCACCAGGAGTTGAAAATGACAGAGAGCTAGGCGAATCGCTCTCAACTCTAAGATGTTGATGCTCAATGTTTGTTCCAAAGATGACCAGCGGCCCTGTACTATCTGATCGTTGAGATGGGCTCCCCAGCCCAGGAGACTGGCGTCCGAGGTCAACGTTATCCGATCCGTGAGCAGGAACTGTGTTCCCAGCATGAGGTTGGGACCCGTCCACCACTTGAGGGACATGGATATCTGAGGGGGAAGAGAGACCTTGTGGAGAGAGTCGCTGCGACCCGTCCGTTGAAAAGGCAGCAGAAACCACTGCAATGGCCTCGTGTGTCTGCGCGCCCATGGCACTATCGAGAAACACGAGACCATCTTCCCCAACAACTGGGACAGATGTAGGAGGGGAACAGACCGCTTGGACAGAATGAGCTGAATCAGACTGCGAATGCTCTCTGCCCTGTCCGGTGATAGGGAGACCTTGCCCTGAACAGAGTCGATTACCGCCCCCAGGTGTTGAAGGACGGTGGTCGGGAGCAGATGGCTCTTCGGGAAATTTATTGAGAACCCGTGATCCTGAAAGGAGCCGATGACATGGGCCAGGTCCCGAGACGCTTGGCCTCTGGAGGAAGACAGGACTAAAATGTCGTCCAGATAACACAAGACCCTTACTGGCAACATCCGGAGAGCCGCTGCCACCACCGCCACGAGTTTTGTGAAAGTCCGTGGAGCGGAAGACAAGCCGAAGGGCATTGCACAGTATTGATAATGGTCCTCCCCAAGTTGGAAACGCAGGTACTGGCGATGGGCCGGGAGGACCGGAACATGCAGATATGCCTCCCTGAGATCGACAGACTGGAGGAAGTCGCCCCGTCGAACTCCAGCAAGGATGGACCCCAAGGAGTGCATCTTGAATCTGCGGTAGCGGACCGACAGATTCAGCTGCTTCAAATTCAAAATGGCTCTCCAGCCCCCGGAATGTTTGGGGACCAAAAAGAGAGTTGAATAGAAGCCCTTGCCCCTCTGATCCGGTGGAACGGGCTCTATGGCTCAGATAAGGAGCAGGTGAAGAACCTCCTTCCTCAAGAGAGCTTCCTTGTCGGGGGACAGGTGGGACGGACAGCGGATGTAACGAACTGAAGGACGACCCAGAAACTCGATGGCCAGACCCTGAGACACCGTCCGAAGGATCCAGGCGTCCTTGGTCGATCGTTCCCATTGGCAGCTGAAGAACTGAAGCCATCCGCCAATGGGACCTTGCAGGCTGTAGTCATTTGCCTCTCCGGGGCTGGCGGAAACTGGCCCCACGGAAGGGACGTCTGGAGTTGTTGGCTCTGGACCTGTCCCTGAAACGCTGTCTGTCCGATGATCGGTCGTTCCCGGGAAAAAAGTTTCGCTGTGAGTAGGGGGCCCCTGCCCCGGACGAGGCCCGAAAGGGCTGACGCTGAGAATATGGTGCATAGCGCCTTTCCGGTCTCCGGTACGAAGACGTGGGCATCACTTTTCTTTTATCCTTGTCCTCGACCAAGACAGGATCCAGGGCCGGCCCAAAGAGGTTAGGGGCCTTGAAAGGAGCCGCCGCCAGCTTCCACTTTGCTTTGGCATCAGCTCTCCAATTCCTGAGCCAAAACAGTCTGCGAGACGTGACAGACAAAGCCAAGGCCCGGGAGGCGAACTTCACAGAGTTTAAGGAGGCGTCCGCCGAATATTCTGTGGCAGCCACAATTTTATTTATATCCTGATGAAGACGTGTGTCTTCCGGTGGTAGTCTCTCCTGAAGTTGCCTCAACCAAAGCAGCGTGGCTCTGTTAAAAAACGACGTGGCGGTCGCCGTCCTAATTGTCCAAGCAAGGGATTGATGCTCCTTGCGAAAGGAGAGTTCAGTCTTTCTATCCTCTGATTTAAGAGTGTCCAAAGCGTCCGAAGACAAGAGGGAAGAGGAGGAAAGGTTTGCAATCGGAGGATCGACCACAGGTAAGGATAAGAAAGAGTCCAGTTCCGGGGCCCCACAATATAGTTTTTTATCTAGACTGGTAGGACCCATCTGAGAGCCCGGCTGAGACCAGGGAGATTGCAGAACATCCGCAAAGAGTTGTGGACATGGGATAAAGTCCTTCCCGGGCTTGGAAGATGAGAATAAGGCCTCATGAGGTGTTGATGAGGTAGAAGGCTCAGGAGGTGGAACACCCATGTTAGTGATCTGTTTGGCCTTATGCAAAAGTGATTTGAATAGCGAGGGCCGAAACAGACCCGAAAAGGCCGGAGTGTCCGGAGCCAGGCCTTCATCTTCCGAGAATTCCAATTCCTCAGGTAACTCCTCCTCCTGCTCAGATTCCTCAGAAGACATGTGAGCCACCCGAGATGGAGACTTGGATCGACCAGGAGCACCTGAGTAAGAAATGTTGGACGTGGTTGGAGCACCGACTGCTGAAGACCGGCAGCTAATATGGAGGAGAGAGCAGTGGACAGCGCTGCCTGGAGGTCCACCTGGGGCATCAACAGTTGTCCGTCTGGACCTCGAAGACCGGCAGCAGTAGGGGTAAAAGTCGCCTCAGCCCGACGAGAAGACTGGGCAAGAGGCTCAGCGAGTCCCACAGCCGAAACATCTGGCAAGGACATAGAGGTTCTTTTAGACAGGCCGCAGGAATGAGGGGTTGCCTGAGAGGTGGAGACGTCGCAGTCCGGAGTGGGCGCCGTATCCAAGGCAGGAGTAGCTGAAGAAGCCAAAGATGCATGACCTTGAGGAGGTAGCTGCTGGCTGGATGCGAATACAGAGGCAGAAGTGGCTAGCCGGGCCCTATCATATTGCCTCTCCAGCGCTCTATGCCGGCGCTGAGCGTCTTTCTCTGCTGCTGATGAGCTTCTATGTTGGTGAGACTCAGTAGAAGCAGCAGTAGAGCGCCCCCGTGACTTTGACTTGTGCTTAGACGGAGCCCTGGGCGGACTGGGCTCCCGCTCCGAGTCCGAAGATAAATAGGACTCAGCCATAATCGGAGACAAGCCAATATATATATATATACAGAAATTCTTCTTTTCTTTTTTTTTTTTTTGGCTTTTTTTTTTAAATATAAATATACATATATAACTATATATACAGTATTTCTCCCTTTATATATATATATATATATATATATATATATATATATATATATATATATATATATTGAAGAGAAAAACCCCAACAATGGGAACTATATACAGGGGTCACTGGCTGCCTCCTATGATGGGGGGGCGGGGGGGGCAGCAGGCACAGGGAGGTTTGGAGTGGCCACTGAAGAGTCCCAGACCAAGGACTAACAACCAGGCCAAACTCAGCCTCTGATCCCGGCTGACCGGGATAGCAGTGAGGCAATCCAGAAGCCAGGCGATCTTTAAGGAAAACGATTCCCAAGGGAGAGAGACACCAGCCGGAGACAAAATGGCCGACGCCAAGAAAACAGTCCCAAAATGGCGCCCGCAGTGCTCCAACACGCCTGAGGTAAATGTTGCGATATTGGGGCGAACCGGCACACAGAGTAGGGTCCTTTTGCCCTGCAACACGCTCCCAGAGGTGCCGCCCGAGGGTCGGGCGCCCACACTCTCACCGCTAGTCTCTCTTGCTGCAGAAAGAGCCTCCGCGATCCCTTGCCGATGAGAAGCGCCCGTCAGGAGGTAACGGCAAGCCGGCAATCTAATTAGGCCTCGCTCCAGCTGACATCAGAGCCTGCAGGGCGAACCTTGCAAAGCTCCGGAGCCGCTCCTACGAGAGCCAACGACAAAAAAAAAAAAAAAAACAACGAAAAGGAGTGGGGGGTGCCTACGGCGATCCGCCACGCCTGCACTCTCCCCTGCGGCTAAAATAGAGGTCCGGGGACCGCCCCGAAGGGTCGGAAGCCCCAGCTGCGATCTGACGGCCGGCAAAGGCTGACTGGAGCCCCCAGCGCCGATACCAAGCCCCTGCAGCTTCCCCTCTACAGGCTCTCACCGAAGCAAAAAAGCTAACCAAAAATAAAATAAAAGCCTAACGCTAGGAATCTAAGAAGAAAGTTAAAACACGAAGAGAGAAAAAAACACACCAGTCTTCAGTGACTGAGTGAAAAGACTGGTGCATTATGGGAGCAGGGGGCGTGGCCACAGGACGAAGAGAGAGATATTTTTCAAGTTCACCCAGTCAAAAGGAACTGATGATGAAGAAACCCAGCTATGGACTGCAGGAGCAGTACTCTGGAAAACAATGCACATTATAGTTATATTCAATTCACAACAGCTCAAGAAAAAAGGACATCATTTAGAAATTATTTCTAATTTTCATGTCTGTATAGAACAATACCAACAAAATATTTAAGATCTAAAAAGAGTATTTTGAGGAGCAAAACAGAATTTTATATTCTATTTTTTACTTTTTGTCATCATGTTACTGTGCAATTTATTCAATGTCCATCCCAATTCCAATAAATTAATTAATATCTACATACCTCATTTTGTAGATCTTGAATAACTTTATATAGAGATGAAACCAAGGAAATCTTGTCTTTCAAATTTTTAGCATAACTTGCTATAGATGTTTCTGGTACTGTCTAACAAAAACCATTTAAGATATATAGTTTGAGAGATTATCTAATACATACAATTCTAATTTTTAAAAAATCTGTTAAATTAAATACACCTCTATATCAAACACTGATCAAGCAGGTACATTCAAAAATCTTACAAGCATTGGCAAGATGGCAATGGCCCTCTTCTATTATCACTCTTGGACAATAGATTAGTATTAATTCTAAAATTTTATAGTGTAATCTCTAAGAAAAAATAATATTTTATAATTCAGTTCTTTAGTTTCAAATTTTCTTATAATTCAAGAATCATGGATTACCTTGAATTCTGATAACCATTCTTCTACGATCCCTGTATCTGCATCCAACATATTTCAGTGTATTCTTAATTTTCAACCTTAAATTATGGGGCATAAGAAATAAGTGTTAATTTTCTAATATGTTTTTTCTACAAACTGGGACTACCCCAGCAAGATTTCACACTTTTTTTTAATACAATATTATCATTAGTAGTGGTATAATTACTTTTCATTTATCAAGACAACTTGCTAACAAAGTACAGAGATAAAATTAATTACCAGCAAAGAGGCTCTGTCTCCTACCATTTTGAAAATGAAATCTACTGAATTTATACAATATACTACTGCAAATGAAAATGTCAGAGAATACAATGTCATGAATCCATTCTTCCTCATTCATATCTATTAGTAGAAATCATTTATCATTTATATATCTTATTCTCCATTTGCATCCAACATATTTTAATGTATTCTTAATCTTCAACCTTAAATTATAGGCATAATAAGTAAGTGTCAATTTTCTAATATGTTTTTCCTACAAACTGGGACCACCCCTGCAAGATTTCAAAATTATTTTTTATACAGAATTGCACTTGCCCTCTGCATGGATGTAGAAAAAAAATCAGAACCAGAACAGAAACTGAACTGATAATTTTCCCTTTCAACTCAATAGCAAATAAGAGAGGGGCTCTAAAGGCCACATCCAAGATTTAGACATTGTAGCCAATGGAACTGAACTGTAACTATATAGTATTACAATAAAAGCATTCATTCTGCTCCCATACTATATACTTGTTTGTGAATGCAACTTCTTTCTCATCTTAGATGCTACAGTATCATATAGCCAACTGGACACACAACTAGTGACAAGTGTTTCCTATGTCTGAGCCAATTTTCTAACAGTTATATGCACAGAAAGATAACAATATATATTCACAAACACAGTATCTCCTTATATTAAAATAGCAAAATATTATTAATGTTAATTAGTAATTACAAATGTGAATTTTACTAACACTATATTAATAATCTAAATGTTAAGCAATGTATTATATAATTACATTTCAAGTATTCATTACTTAAAAAAAGAAAATAAGAACTTCTGCTAACAATACTGTATATTTTTTTCTATGCACAAGTCAGTATGTTGAAATGATCGTAGGCTGCATTCAAATGCATCTACAACTAGCATTATTTTATCCACATTTATAAAGTATTAAATTAAATAAAACGAGGAATGCTGGGTTAATCTATAATAGCCAAAAATCAGGATAAATCTGGCAGCCCCTTGTCAGACTAACAAATTTTATTAAAGTATATGTTTATAGTTTATAATGCCTCATACCTTTTAATAAAATTTGTTATTCTGATAAGGTGTTATCATACTGGATAAATATGAGGAGGAAAGAATAAATTGACAACAACAGAGTAAACCCACTCATATTCAGAAGAGACACATGAAGAAAGCAGTATACTCAATGAGAGATCGTACATGTAGTCCTCAACTTATGAAAATTATGATCATTAAGCAAAGCAACTATAGGATCACCTTGTTTAATGGCCACAGTCCTGCTTTCCCAGCTGCAGGAAGACCTGCACTATAGCACTTCCATAGCTAAGGTCTCTCAGGGCCTCCATGATCTTCTGAGGCACTATTTCTTACCTTGCTGGATCCTACACTTTTGGGCTTTCTTCTTCTCCAATAAGTCTTGCTCTGTTTACCTTTTCCAAAAATTATCTTTCCCAAGGAGCAGCAGTCAATTTGCCACATGGCATTCCCATACAGAAGCCTCTTAATGGCATTCCAGAGCAGGCACATTTTTGGGATTGGCCATAATTCTCAGAATGAGAATTCTAAATGCTTCTTAAATGGCACCTGTGATTGGAATTGCACCATGTGGCTTCTATATAGGAAGGTTGTATAGTGTATCAGCTACTTCTTGGGAAACACAATATTTGGAACAAGTAAGTGGAGCAAGATGTGATGAGGCAGGAAAGACTCAAGGGTGTGGGACACAGCCTGGTGTGAAATAGCCCAAGGGACCCAGAGGACAGGATGGGGAAGATAGGCAGGTGAGAACAGCTGTGGCTTCCATGTGGTCAGTTGTAAGGGCAGGCAGATTGCTAAGCATACAAATTTTGTTCAGGTAACTATGGGGGCACTGCAGTGGCCATAACCTCAGGCAAAGATTGTGAATCCTTTTTTCAGGACCATCACAGTTTCAGACAATAGTGGAAATGAATGGGCTAAGTCAAGGACCACCTGTTATAATTTTCCACAATTGTCTGCTGTTAGACAATTCATACCACTGATAGAATTATTTTCAGAATGCAGGTGAGATGAGCATTCTGAAAATATATATATACAAGTTCTTGTTTAGTGAGAACAGATGTTGTCTGACCAAAACATATTAGCTTGTCTCTGCACTCAAACATTGACTTTGAAGTAATCAGGTCATCATATATAATCACTGTAATCCATGATTGCAGAGAATACTTTAAAGAGCAAACATGAGGTCTTGTGCAATAGTCCATATTTAAAATAAGTTACTGAAAAATCCACTTCTACATAACATTAAAATATCAAAATTTCATTAAACATCATCAAAATTACCAAATCATGGGAGATTTCTGCAATTAGGTTTCAGAAATTTGTAAAAAAACATTTTTAATAAGTTCATAAATGAAGGTCAAGTTTTATGAATGCTAAAATGCATCTGCTGTGTGTTGATAGATGTAGGCATAAAGCTTAAGAGGTTTGTAGGTCTTTTTTCTGTATTTCTATCAATAGGACTCCAGTTAATCACGAGGAAGAATAACATGTTATTTCCACAAATCCAGGGTACATAATCTTGAGCTGACAAGACCGTACAGAAACGAAGGGTTTTTTTTCCCTGGAGTGTATTTATAACTACAGAGAACAAGTGACTCATTTAAGAACATTTAATAGTGTAGTCTTTAGAATGCCTTTTCTATTAAGTAACTATTTGATGGAAATTGAAACAATTTAAACTTCCTGAATATTTCTTTATAATGTTATTGAGTATTCACTAGTGTCTCTTTCTTGAGGCAAAGGCACAAGTTAAAAAGTACAAAGCAATTCTGAAAACCATAGTGCATTTTTTTCTCTATCAAGAGAAACAGGCATGAAAAAATATATTATCAAAAGATCATATACAGTTTGTTTTATGAATTACCCAAATAAGAACTAAAATAAAATAAAATAAAATAACTAAATAAGGAGCCTTGGTAGTACAGTGGTTTAATGCACCCTGTAATTAACACAGTTGCCTGCAATTTCTGCAGGTTCGAATCTTACCAGGCTCAAGGTTGACTCAGCCTTCCATCCTTTCTAAGGTAGGTTAAATGAGGACCCAGTTTGTGGGGGCAATAAGATGACTTTGTATAAATATACAAAAGTATGAAGGCTATTGCTTAACGCATTGTAAGCCGCCCTGAGTCTCCGGAGAAGGGCGGCATATAAATCAAACATAAATAAATAAATAAATAAATAAATAAATAAATAAATAAATAAATAAATAAATAAATAAATAAAAGCAAAGCTTAAGGTTTAAGGTTTAAATTTTAAGTTAAATGTAACAGAACATCTGTCTGATCTTGATGAATACAAATCACTGGGACCTGATAGATTATATCCCAGAGTTCTGAAGAAGCTGGCAGATGTTATCTCAGAACTATTCTACCATATCTTTAAAAAATCCTGGAGCACTGGGGAACTACCAGAGGATTGAAAAAGAGTTTATGTGATTCCCATCTTCAAAAAAGATGAAGAAACAGACCAATCAGCCTAACATCAATATCTGGGAACATGTTAGATAATAATAATAATAACAACAACAATAATAAAACACAGATCTATCAACATCTAGAAACAAATAAAGTTATATCTAGTAGCCAGCCTGTTAAAAACAGATCATGCCAAGCCAATCTAAGTGACTAAATTAGTAGACCAGCAACATAGTACACTTAGACTGCAGCAAGGCATTTGACAAAGTAAACCACAACCTACTTCTTGGTAAACTAGAAAAATGTGGGATAGACAGCATCATCACTAGATGGATTTGTAATTGGCTGACAAATCATACTCAATGAGAAATCCTTAATGGTACAACAGCTACATGGAGAGAAGTAAGCAGTGTGGTACCAAAAGGTTCCATCTTAAGCCCAGTACTCTTCAATATCTTCATAAATTACTTAGATGAGGGAATAGAAGGGGAACTCATCAAATTTACAGATGACACTAAGCTGGCAGGAAAAGCCAACATCCCAGAAGACAAGGTCAGAATCTAAAAAATCTTGACAGATCTGAACAATGGGCCCTATCCAACAACGGAAAATTTAATATGAAGAAAAGCAAGGTTTTACATCTAAGCAGGGAAAACCAAAGGTACAAGTACAGATTAGGTGAAACCTGGCTCAAAAACAGTAACTATAAGGGTGAGTCCTAATGGATGATCACTTAAACATGAGCCCCAGTGTATGGCAGCAGTCAAAAAAACTAATGTAATCCTTGATTGTATAAAAAGAGGCATAGAATCAAAATCACATGAAGTATTACTACCACTTAAACATTAATATCGCTTTATAAATTCTTAGTAAGACCACACCTGCAATACTCCATCAATTTTGATCACCACATTATAAAAAAGATATTGAGACCTTGGAAAAAGTGCAAAGAAGAACAATTAAGATGATTAAAGGCCTGGAGACAAAAACATATGAAGAACAGTTGTAGGAATTGGCTAGTCTAGAGAAAAGAAGGACTAGGGGTGACATGATAGCAGTATTCCTATATTTGAGGGGCTGCCACAAAGATGAGAGGGTCAACTTATTTTTCAAAGCACCAGAAGGCAAGAAAAGAAACAATTGATGGAAACGAAAGAAGGAGAGAGAAGCAACTTGGAATTAAGGAGAAACTTCATAAAAGTGAGGACAATTAACCAGCTTGCCTTCAGAAGTTGTAGGTGCTTCATCACTGAAGGTTTTTTAGAAGAGCTGGACAGCCACCTATCTGAAATGATATAGGGTCTCCTGCTTGAGCAGGGGGTTGGACTAGAAGACCTCCAAAGTTCCTTCCAGCTCTATTTTGATTGATTGATGATTGATTGATTGACAATGCTTTCACATAGGACAATGATCCTAGGATGTCAATTTGATTTTTTTTACAGATTTCTTTAATTATAGTAAACATGCAACTAATTCAGAAAATCTGTTCCAGTTGCAAAGTATGCAATTTCATATTTCACACCAGTGGACATTACTTCATACTATTCTATACCTGATCAAGATAAATAAATCAGTTATTTCATAAAATCATAAACTAATCTCACAAATTCTAATTTATACATTTCAGAAGAGAACAAAGTATATTTTTATGAAACTTTCTTAAACAACTGATTTAGTAAGAAAAAAATTGTATGATCAATTTTATGTCACTTTATGCATTTTAGAATTTATAGCAGAAAAAACTGCAGTCTCTTTTGCTGATATCTATGTCTTCTGCCACTGTTCATTTTTAATGTTGAGTAATGATGTCCTGGGTTTTGGTGTGATATATATTCGCTTTCATAAGACAGATGGATTGTTTTTCTTTGCTGTCCTGTTTTATTCTGGATATCACCAAACCAATTCAAAAAAATCTTTTAAATCCAGAAAGGGCCAATCATTTTCTCCATCTTTTTTACCGAAAAGCCATCAAGTCTGGATTACAAAACTCCTGATAACTACATTGTTACAGAATTCAATTAGTCCAGGTTTTTTTCAGCCTTGAACCTATAGTTTCTAGTTTCCTCCAGATAATGCCGTATGTTAAACACAAATCTAATTCTCTGAACCCCCCAGCCCATCCTAACTAGTGTTGTCCCATGTTATGCTCAATGGTTCAGCCATGGCAAATGAGACCAGCATAACCAAGAAAGTAACAGACAGAGATTAACATTATCAGATGATTTGTTAAATTGATCAATTCTGAGAAATGTGCACTCTCCATCTCTGCTGCATGCTCTGAGAAAAGCTAGCTAAGCTCTTTCCAATTCAAGTTTTGATTTACATACTTAGTATGAAGGAAAAGTAAGGAATGGCAGCAATTATATGCTATTTGTCCAGCAAAAATAATCAAAACAGGTGGTGGGTTGTTACCAGTTTGGTCCGGATCTTTCAAATTGGTAGTAGTGGTGGTGGGAGGCTCCGCCCACCCACCTGGATGTCATCATGAATGTTCTGTGCATGCACAGAAGTGCCACGCATAAGCAAAGCAAGCATGCGCACACGCACACGCTCCCATTGCGAACTGGTAGCAAAGGTAAGTGGAACCCACCCCTGATCAAAATAATTGCTTTTCTGGGGCAAACAAGTATTTTTGTGCATTGGTAGTACATAAGTCAGACAAAACTAATGTTTCACAATTTCTCACAAGAAAGGTGGCTGGGATACTATCATTTCCTAAAGGATTGAAAAATCTTTCTGAAAACAAAAAATAAAAATCTGTGATACAATAACCAAGAGTAGGTGCCTGCTTGCTTCTTTTCTGCTTGTGTTCTGTACAAATTAATGAAGAGCATCTGTATGCCAAGAGCATACAGGTTCCAAGGCTATTTGGAATGGCCATTCAAAAATGTCACTTTGCCACCACCCAGAAGAAAGAGTTGAAACTTTAGAAAGTTAAGTAACCTCAAGTAGACCTGACACGATGTTTAAACTTTCTTCCAGTTACTGATTGAATTATGTGTTTATTTATTTTACTAGTTTACACACTACTTCAGTTGTTACCAATTCTTGTTTTGTTGCACTTCTTATTATGAGTTGCTATGAATTTTTCATTGGGAAAACAATTGTAGATCTTTCCTTTTGTTCTGTTCCTGATTCCATATGGAAGCTGTAAAATCCTGGTTGAAGTGTAATTCATTGAGATATTTATCATTAGAGGTCTTCTGAGTTCTTCCTTGTGGAAAACACCAGTTAATACTCCAAAAGATCCTCAGCTCTTTTTCAATAGCTTGGTGAGTGTCATTCAAAATATTATCAATCACTTCATCTTGTCTTTCCATGTGGTTTTCTTGGTAAATTCAAGAATGGTTTATCACTGCTTTTTCTGACGTAGTATGACAAGATGCCTTTGCTTTTGTCTTTATAGTGATAATCCATCTCTACATTCTTCTGTATCACTGTTGCCTGATATAGGTGTCTACTTACTTTAGCTCAGTGGTTCCCAATGTGGGGGGGCCCATGCCCCACAAGGGGGCAATTTATTTTTTAATGGGGGCAATTTGAACCTTGTTTAAACCAAGTTAATGGCCTTTTAGGCTTCCTCCACGTGAGTAGAGTTCACTTTTTGAGTAAAGTAAGAATTATATGTCGGGGGGGCATCAGGATTTTAGAGATGTTTAGGTGGGGCATGGCCAAAAAAAGGTTGGGAACTACTGCTTTAACTGAACAGCTGGGATAAGCTTCACACAGCTTGAATGACCATGATGAGAGTACATATTCTTGGCATACATTGCTGGCATCTTTCTCTAACAAGATTACCCTATCATGATAAGGCAACATTAGCAGAACTTTGTCAAACTGCTCTTATTATTAGGAAGTTCTTCCTAAAATTCAATTGTATTGTTCTGTAGCCTAAACTTGAGGCTAATAGAAAACCAAAATATGATATACTGGTTAGATTAGAAGTATTGTGAGATTTGTATTATTTATCTCATATTAAGATATACTACAGCTCTGTCACACAGTTATGTGATTGGTGGGTGGCAGCAAGCTTTCTAAGAATGCTGTGGGTACATCTGTAGCTGTTGCTCGGTTGTCTCATGTTTCTTTAGTTATTTCTGTGCTTTGAATTTTCTGATGGTAGTTTTATACTGGCATATCTGGTGTACTAGCTGCTGACAAAAAGAATCCCAGAATTAAATGATAATTAGTTCCTCACCTCCTAAAAATTAAAAGGTTTTTATATAAGGAACAGCTAAGGGAACTAGATATGTTTAGCCTAAAGAAAAGAAAGTTTAGGGTGACATCATAGTCTTATTCCAAAACTGAAAGGATGTCACAGAGAAGAGGTTGATTTATTCTCTAAAGCACCTGAGGTCAGGACAAGAAGCAATGGGTGGAAGCTCATCCAGAGAGATCCAGTGGTGGGATTCAGCCAGTTCGCACCACTTCGGGAGAACAGGTTGTTAACTTTCTGAGCAGTTTGGCAAACTGGTTGTTGGAAGAAATCATTAGGGCAGAGAACTGGTTGTTAAATTACTTGAATCCCACCACTGGAGAGATCCAACCTGAAACTAAGGAGAAATTTCTTAATAGAGAGAACAATATGTCAATACAACAACGTACCTCCCAAAGTTGTGAGTGCTCCATTCCTGGAAGTTTTTAAGAAGAAATTGGACAACCATTTGTCCAGGATAGTATAAAGACTCCTGCCTCAAGGTCTCTTCCAGCCTTATGATTTCATTTCTATATTTAACACTGAAATTAAGTCAATTTGGAAACTGCTATTTCCTATGATGATTGATATGATCCACCTTATAGATTCTCAAGGATTATTGATTGATTCTGATATTAGTATAGTAAAAACAGCATGATGATAAAACCTCAACCACTGAAGTACAAGATTAGTATTTAGAAGGAAAGCATTCAAATCCAGATTTAGTCACAAAGTTCATGGAATACATTTGGAATAACCAGCTCAAAACTGGGGATGAGGGGGATGGATATGAAAGAAAGAATGTGTATACCACCAGTAGCTTTGGGAAAGAAGTTGGTATATAAACATAATTAATTACAATATACTGGGCCTAGAAATAAACCAATAGCAAAGTCACTTGGTTGAATTAGTGTAATACAGTTCCAACTGCCTGTATTAACAAATTTCTAATTTTGCATTTTGGATAAATTTTCAAACATTTTTAAAAAGCAGAAGAGAAACTCCATATTCTGGAATTTTTGCAGAATATCTCCAAATCAGCTGGACTAGTTATACAGTTGAGATTAATACAATATAATAACTTTGTTACTGACTTAAAAATATTGTCAGAATCCTTTTACAAAAGAAATCACCATGGCACACAATTACTAGGCAGAAAATCAACATTATAGTGAACTCTAAATTATAAATGCTATTTCCTTATGTATACATGTCAAATGAACACATACTCTGATGCCAAGATAAGCATCTATTAAACTAACTGTGTTATATTTCACTCAGTTTTTTAATGAGTCATAAAATGAGTCTATCTGGTTGATTCATATTAATTTTACTCCACATCCTTTTGATTTAGAAAAAAAACCTTGTAGCACAAAAAAGTTAAAAATTAAAGACTATAATTCAGAATATATATTTGCCTATAACGCATACTGTAAATTTCTTTAAGAAATTTGCTAACTATCTTTAAATCATAAAAATGTGTGTGGAATATAATGTAGCTTACCTATCAAATCTAAAAATTTCAAATGACAGCCTTTGCTATATATATAAAGAAATAAACTGAAAAGCAGCAAAGGCAATTTTCATTTTGCATTTAATAATGGAAAAATTATTTTAGAATTATCTTCTTGATATAGATTTTTTAAATTTATGGTAGTGATCCATGGAAAAATAGATCAAAAAGATCAAAACTCATAATTGCATTATTATGATCAAATAAAAGCAGCAAGAACAGTCATGCCAAAATACTTATTAATGACAAGAATGAGAATAGAGTAACTGACTAATTTGTAGCTTTCAGAAACTAAATACTAGCATTATCACTGTAGAAACTATTTTCATAACATACGTTTACAATTACTCACTTTATTAATAATTAAGAGTCTAAAAGATAAACCTTTGTTGGCATTTCCAGTGTATTTCTTCTGGCAGAAGCTCAAGTTGCACATAAATTAATTTGTGAACACAGATTCCCTTGAAGAAAATTAATTTTCTTTGCCTATAAAAATATCTATATAGGAATCTAAGCGCCTTTGACAAAACCTTCACCCAACATAATGTTCTGAATGTGCTGATGCAAACCAACTAGTTATTCAAATCCATATTTTTCCTTCTTTGTGCATTTTATGAAGTAGATTCTATTCCACAGAGGCACCTGCTATAATATCTGTTTGAATTAAGATTCATGCATGTCTCTGGTAATTCTTTGGGCTGTAACTACTTTACATCTGTCTAGAACTAGCCTCAAGATCTGGCTAAAATCCAATTTTTACATAACTCTTACATAGGATCCATACGTATGAAAAAATAATTAAGAAAATAATTAATTCACCAACCACCTATTTCTACAGATCATCATGGTATAAAATTGTGATCTAAGGCAGGAGCGCATTTCTACACATCACAGGATAATGTTGCAGGATCCAATCTGGGTCAGTCACTGGGACGAGAAGTTTAGTCTTCCAAGCGTTCAGACTAATGGAATCTAATGTTCTATTAGAGAGAATTTCCCTGAGGATGGGCTCCAGCACAACTCTGAAAGCTTAGAAGACTAAACCTCTGGTCTCAATTATTGATCCAGATTGGAACATAAAGCAAGACCTCAAGGGAATGATCCTAGAATGGTTGACTGGTCTGGAAAATGACAGTGCAACACATCAATAGTGATGTGATGTATAATTAGCCTCATTGGTCTATAAGGATCCCATGCAAAAATCATGTCGGTTAATGAGATTTGGTACAGGTATTCCTCAATTTACAACAGTTCATTTAGTGGCTGTTCAAAGGTACAGTAGCACTAAAAAAAGTGACATATAACCATTTTTCACACTTACAATCTTTGTCGGATCCTTATGAGCAAGTGATCAAAATTCAGATGCTTGGCAATTGGTTCATACTTATGACCATTACTGTGTTCCAAGGTCATGTGATCATCTTTTGCAACTTTTCACAAGCAAAATCAATGGGGAAGACAGATTCACTTAACAACTATGGTGCTTAATCATCAACTGCAATGATTCACTTAACATCTGTGGCAACAAAGGTCATAAAATGGGACAAAACTCCTTTAACAAATGTCTCACTTAACAGAAATCTTGGGCTCGATTGTGGTCATAAGTTAAGGACTATCTATATATCCAATCCACTTGCACAAAAATCTTTGACTCATTTGAGATAGCTCATTGCAGGCTGATGGATCATGCATGTAGTCTGTGATTTCTGTGTGTTCAATGTAGGTCCCATATAAAAATTATACAAATGTTAAGACTGCTCCTTAATCGTTTATATATAGCAAAGGATAGAGCAATGTCTAAAAGGAAAACAGTAACTAGGGTTAAGTGCCCAGAGATGGACTGCAAATCATGCACTGCATTATGCCCACGTATATAATATGAAATCTAGAAAGCTGTTTGGTTTCACGTTCCTTTGGTCGCTTTGTCGACCCACTCTTAAAAATTAGCAAGGGGAGGTGTGTTGTTTGAGTTATGGTGGAAGTTTTAAAATGCTCCATAATGAAGGGCCAGAGAATACTTTCCTTCCCTCTGACCCCCTTTTAATTCTTGCTGCAATTGGCTAAGCCGGAGAGCAACTCGCAGGACAAAGGTAAAAGCAGCAGCGACCATAGGCTTGCACGGTGACCTGACACCTCTCGACGCCGCCCGTTTGACTCAGAACTTGGCCCAACTTAAATTCCCGGAGTTCCCTCACCAGCGACTCAAGCGGAATGGGACCGTCTCAGATTCGGAGGCCTGAGCGGGAGGCTCTAAAAAGCTTCAAGTATCCCGACCTGACCCTTTAGACGTGGACGAGCCTAGAGTCGAGCCTCGCACCAGGACCCTTTTCCTCCTCCGCCGGCAGAAACTCTCTTTCCTCGCCGCCTTCCCTCACAAGCCCACCATCGAGTCCCACTTCGGCGCGTGGAGCTCGAGCCACGCCAGTCACTCGCTTGGCCACCTCGCTGGCCGTCACCATAACTTGTCGCCTCTCCAGATCGGGACCGGAGGACAGTAACCGGCACGCCCTGAACCCCGCTTCTTGGCTCCTCGCCGCCTCCCGCCTCTCTCCTCAGTGGGGGAAGGAAAAACAAAGGCAGGGAAGAAGAGGGGCCGCGGCGAAAAGAGCCAATTCCCCGGGTGGGGACGAGGGTTCAAAGCTGCGACCTCGCCGTGAGGAGAAAAGAAACCCGCTGTTCCATCCCCGCTCCCGCCGCTGACAGAACCGCTATTCCAGAGCCTGTTCTAGCCAACATCCCAAATCCCAACACACACAAACACACACACACACACACACGAGCGTTCACACAAAGAAAGAGGTTCCCCCCCCTTTTTTTTTTACCCTTTTCTCAGGAAAAAAAAAAGTTCCTTCAGAGCGCACGCCTGTTCCTCTGTCTCACTCTGGGTCAAGACGGCGCCCCTCCAGGCCCGCTGCTTCTCCCTTTGGCGTCGCCGACCTCGGCGTGACTCGCTTTAGAGCTCCCGACAAAAGTGTGAGGAAGACAGAAGAGCTGATGGACGGAGAGACTCGGGGCACGACAAATGCCTGCCCCGCCCAGCAAAGCCGCTATTTGAGTGGCCATCAAAGAGAGCCAATAGTAATACCGCAACGAGTTACGACACCAATAGAAATTCGTTAGAGAGGTGGGAACTCCAGGGAGGCCCGCCTTTTTCTTTTTCTTTCTCTTTTTTTTTGTTTGGTTTCCTAAAGTGGGTAGATCCCACCGCTTCATGAAGAGAGATGAATTGTGACGCGTCGTTGGAGATAATGCTCGAGAGGAGGGATTTTATTTGTTCTGTCAGCGTCTGATTGACAATAGAAGACTACAATTGGGTTCGGAGGTTAAAAGAGGTGAAAGTTTCATTCCCCTCGTCCTGCCGCTGCGAATCCGGGCATGCTGGGGCGAAATTTATCGTCACCTCTCCGTGGCCTAAAGTTTTGCAATTATTGGCCTGGTTCCCTATTACTGTACTACATTCCGTTAATTACTATAGCTTTAATTCCAAAGTCGCTTTGTCTTCTTGAAAACAAAAATATCAATTGTATACCGAAATGTTTGAAACAGTGCAGTGTGCTCTTCGAAATAAATGCTACTTTGGGTTTAATGGGAAATATTCCAAGATATAACTGTTCCAGATTCTTAACTATGTGTAAAACTTTACTAACTAAAACAATAATTAGACATATTAGAAATGAGTTTTAATCCTCCAAACATACTGTTTTTGAGACAGGAACTGATAACTTTTATATATATATAAATTTTTTTATTTGAAAATACAAACTAAACAAAACAAATCACTACAAAACGTAAACATATAAACAGAAATTCAAATATATATCAAATTTATCATAACTGTACTGTATGTTCATATTTGTACTTTTGACTCCTTAATATTATTAGTCTATCTCATGTCTATTTTGGATTTGTCCTATTTTTCCTTTCTCTGCCTTCCAACCAGGTGTACCACTTTTCCCATACTAAATAGTAATCGTGTTCTTCTCTATTTTGTAGTTCCTTTGTGAGTCTGTCCATTTCTGCACATTCCATAATTTTATTGATTACTTTTCCTTCAATTGGTATGTCGCTGCTTTTCCATTGTTGTGCAAAAACTATTTGTGCAGCTGTCGTTATGTGAATAATTAAGTATTTGATTTCCTTTTCATACTGTCCATTCATTATACCTAATAGAAAGGTTTCTGGCCTCATCTTTATGCTTTGCTGGGTTATTTCTTCTATTTGTTTTCTGATTATTAGCCAATATTGTTTTGCCATTGGGCAGGTCCACCACACGTGATAATACGTCCCTTTGTGGTGTTTACATTTCCAGCATGTTAAGGGAGTGTTGGGGAACATTCTTGCCAATTTAGCATGTGGGAGGTGCCACCTATAAAACATTTTGTATAAATTTTCTTTATAGGGTACAGACATTGTTAATTTATAATTTATTGTCCATAATTTTTCCCAATTGTCTAATTCAATGTTGTAGCTGAAATTCTTTGCCCAAATTATCATATTTTCCTTAACCACTTCTTCTTCTAATTTGTATCCTCGTAAAAAATTATAAACTTTTTAAATCAATTTATCTTGTGGTCCTTATAGAATTTTATCTAATTCATATTGGCCTCTTTGGAATCCGAATTGTGTCAAATCTTTTTTGTACCTCGATTTTATTTGCAAGTATGGCCACCAGTCGATGTCTGTACCCATGTCCATCAATTCTTGTCTCGTTCTTAGTTCCCCCTGGTTGTTTAACAAGTCTTTGTATGTTTTCATTTTGGTATTGTCCATAGCATTTGGGTAGATCTTCAGGCCAGCCAAAATGGCTGGTTTTTTCCCCTCCGGAATTAGGGGGTTTCCCCTGAACCTTCAGGATGGTTGCCTCCCCCACCCCAGGTCCTTGGAGATTCCTCCTTAGTCTATTGATCTCTCCAAGATCAATAGCGCCTGGAACGGCTTCCTAGATGGGAATCCTGGAGTTTCAAGAACGGAGCCCCGTTCTCTAGCTCCAAACACACTGACGTCACCGCCGGAAGTCCAGGAACTGATAACTTCTAATTCTTCAGGTGGAGTTAAATTGCTGTTAGAAAATCATTGACCAATGGACTAATTCCATTCAATATGGCTATTAAAAGTACTACTCAGGAGGTGTGTAAACTGTAATCCAGCACATCTGAACAATATTAGGTCAAGGAAGTCTGATTTACATGCTTTTAAAATTTCACAGTTGCAGTTCTCTTCAATATTCTTGTTTTGCTTTTTGTTTGTGCTTTGAGATAAGCCGGGGAATATCCTTAGTATAAATTAGAATTGTAGAACATTTTGTCTTAAACAGAAAGAAAAAGGGACACTTTATGGCCCCCTACAATTTGCAGATTACACTTTGCATACCTGGTTTAACAACTGTGTACCAGCAGCCTTTCTTTTATGATCCCTAAATGACCATGAAGAGTGTATGGAATGGAATTCTTCAATAATATTGCTGTTATTTATATGATCTTATGTAAATGGACTCAGCGTCACATTGAATTTTTGTGATTATCAATATTTGTTCTGTGTTTATCCATATATTAGAAGATTAATTAGATGGTATTGGGTTTTCTTTTTGAGCATGGGGTTGGACTAGAAGACCTCCAAAATCCCTTCCAATTCTGTTATTTTGTGAGATGTTTGAAGAGGTCTGTAAACCTCCAGCATCAATTTTGTACTCTCTGGGTAACTTCACTGATCAACAGGGTCAATCTTCTTTCGCCTAAACTTTCTCTTCTATTTGCCATGCCAGCACTTAAATCCAAGCTTTTAATTATGTCCAGGGGTGGGCTTCAAAAATTCTAGTCCGGTTGCTGGGTGGGCATGGCCTAGTCGGCCTCCTGAACCATGGGGGGGGTGTTTTTGCCCTCTCCGGGCTCCGGAGACTTTCCTTGAGCCTCCGGGAGGGTGAAAACGGCCTCCCCAGGCTCCGATAGCGCCATTTATTGCCCTTCCCTAGCCTCTGCGCACGCCCTGCACTTACCTGCATCCACAATGGGCTGCGTGGGGACTCCTGGGAGGGGTGGGGTGGGTGGGGCCAGCCAGGAGTGGGATTTGGGGGTTCTCCGAACTGCACAGAATCTTAGCTAGAGGTTGTCCCAAACCCCTGCGAACCCCCAGCAGCCCACCCTTGACTCTGTCCATCTTCAGCTGTTGGTCTTTTCTATTGCATTCAGAATAAAATTGGACAGAAATCCTATAAGACATAATTAGTTACTTCCTAGATTCCAAGTTAATATTTGAATAGTTGTATTGTTTAGCAAACCTGTAGACCAGAAGGAGTGGAACAAGAGGTATGGCTTCTAAGGTACCTTATTGAGTCATTCATTTATAGATGTAAGGCACAGGTGTCAAACTCACGGTGTCACATTGTCATTATGTGATGTTTCGTGACTTTTTTGCAATTTGTAGAGCTGGTGTGGGCGTGGCCTGGGTGTGACCCATCCAGCCTGTGGGCCGCCAGTTGACACCTCTGAAAGGTAAGAAGAACGTGAGGTATTCAGGTACACACCCTGATCAGCCACTTGGATTCTTCTTGATGTCACTACAGGTTTTGGCAGCTTTCCAGGGTTATGCAACATATCACTAAATTGATCTCCTTTTGTTTAATATTGTGTTGTTAACATCCATATAAGTTTTCACCTGACAGTTCATTCCACAGACTTGGATCATCCATCTTAGGCTCTGGGTACTTAGGGATACAGAAGCCCTAATATTTGGCCAGAACAAAGAAGTTGCTGACCTATTCGTGGTGGTTGATTCATCCAAAATATCAAAAATAGTCTTCTGTAATTCATCTATTAGAGCTAGATATAATCTTTCTTCTGTTTAATTTACTGTTGAGAATCGTCAGGTCAAAATACAACCAGAGAAGTATATTAGGAGAAATTGCCATTAAGTAAATCAGAGGTTCTGCTGCTATACATGTTGTTAACAGTAACTGCTGTTGCTTCCTTAATTTTCTCAATATTTTATCTGGATAATGATTTGGCAGTGCCCCAAAAGAATGAATCATCTGTACTTCTAGAGCTTTATCTGTAATCTTTGTTATTAATTATCTCTAGGAGTTTATTTGAATTGCTCTTGGTCAAGGCTAAATTCTCCAAGTTGTTTATAGTTGGCAGGCTATTATTCTCAGTACTTACAGAGACCTTTGGTTTGTATGGAGGAGTGAAAAGTGAATATATTTTATCACCCACATATAATTGAAGTATTTGAAATGTAGCCAGATAAGGCCTCGTTTTGAGCAGCATGCCACAGATTGAGCGTATTTGAATGTCAGCAAAACTCTTTACATCCTCTTTCACTGGGTAGCCATTTGACTGCCTGTAAGTGTATCAGGTGGAGTTGACAATAGAAAACTTGGCTTAAAGACAAAGCAATAGCTCTTTATTAGACAAAGAAACCTTTATTATCTCTATTACAGTAAATATGTAGGACAATCTGGTTTGTTGGAAGAATCCAGTTATAGTTAATCCCCTTCTCTTTTCATTGCATTGTAATAGGGAGTTCTTTCTTCTATGGTGTTTGAGCTGGTGTTTAAAATGCAGGCTGCTCTCTAAACATTAGTTTGTGCTTCTATAAGCACAAATGCAGTTAGTTGTGTAAAAGCCTCAAGAGACTTTTTAAAGAATCCATATTGTCGTTTATAGTTGGCAAGTGGTCAAAAATAGAGATTACTATCGGTATTGTTAAATTGCCTAGATAAGAATTCCAAGGCACTCTCATTCTGAGATTCTTGTCCCTTTCAAGGAAAGCAAAAGTTGCTGGAGGGATAGCAGCAGCCTTGGGAGAGGACTATATTGTAAAATTATTTTGTAATCTTTGAGATCAAAGAACAGACCTCAGCCTTTGTTTTCAAATCTTATTCCAATGTCACTTCATGCAAAAAAAAATCTATTACTATTATTATTATTTATTTACTAATAGGTTATACTTGCATTCTAAATAATTGGTAGTTTTCAGTTGTTTTGGAGGCTGTCAGGTGAAGTCATTCTTGAGTTCATCTACTTCACTTCTTTTCTCCCACTCTCCACAAAATGTTTACAAGCATTCACTATGAAAAACCAACCCATGCAGCTTGCCCTATTGTCTTAGCAAAAGTAAGATAAAAAAAGTTTAGAGCATTTAGGCAAGATTTCAAAGAGAAGAAAGAGACAGTTTGGTGTAATGGTTAAGGTACCAGCCAAGATATTAGGAGATTGTGAGTTCTACACACCACCATCCCTCTTAGGCATGAAAGTTGGCTAGGTGACTTTCAGCCAATCATTCTCCCTTAACCCAACCATCCCCTCACAGAATTGTTGTGGGTGCGGGGGAGAAAGCAGGGGAATTGGGTATGTATTATCTAATTAGGTAGCTAGTACATTGAGATATACACAGTATACATCAGTACAAACATACATACATTTGTGTGTGTGTGTGTGTGTGTGTGTGTGTGTGTGTTTGGATGTGTGTGTGTGTATAATTTATATAAAAATTGTTGTTGGAGAAGACTCTTGACAATACTATGGATAGACAAGAATAAAATGAATCATAGAACAAATCAATCCAGAATTCTCCCCATATTTTGGACACATGGGAAGACCATAATGTTGTAAAACTGGGAAAGGTGGACAAAAAGAAGAGGAAACTAGCAGCAACATGGAAAGACTCAATTACAGTGGCAATGTGTCCACCATTGGAATATATAAAAGGCCTTGGTGGGGATAGATCATCTTAGAGAAGATCTGAATATAACAGAAACATAATATTCATTGCTGCCAATATCATTAAAATAAAGTACAGGATTAGAATTGTTCAACCTAGAAAGTTTTGTCAACCTATCTGAAATGGATTTCCAAATACTTATACTGTACTATTCAGTTTGGACTGTACTCTTCCTCTAGAATGGTAACTGATTTTTTTGTATGCTGTTCTATATTTAATATAAAATTAATTATATGGTACTTTATATACAATAAAAATATGCAAGGATTTTTATTTTATCATTGTAGCTCTTTCTAAGTAGGCTTGTCATACAAGCAGTCCTCAAATTATAACCACAGTTAGAATCTGAGTTTCGGTCACTAAGTGATGCAATTGTTCCAGACTTGATTTTATTGTTATTGTTAAGTGAATCATGTGGATGTTAAGTGAATCATGTAGTTGTTAAGCAAATCTGACTTTCCTAATTAAGATTTCTTGTTAGAAACCAGTTGGGAAGTTCACAAATCATAATCACATAACTTGCAGGACACTGCAATAGGTCATAAATATGAGCTCAAAGGCCAAGTGCACAAATTGCAAATCCTATGACAGCAGGTATAGTGCAGTGGTCATAATTTTGAGGTTGGGGGGCAAGAAACCAAGAATGACACTATGTGATTTTTCCAAGTACATTTCTTTATTGTTATACCTCCGCATTGTGATTCAATTCAATAATACTTACAATTCACATGCATCTTTTATACTAACTAGTCTTGTCTTATATATTGCTGGATCATCAGTGTGGTTGTCCCCTAATTTTTAACTAATACAATATCCTTCACTATTTCCCCTCCCTAAGGAAATTGACCAGGCTCACATATTACATTAACCCACTGTTTGGTAAATAAATCATAAGTGTCTGCATTCATGTGTAATGCTAAGTCACAGTACGCACTGGCTTGGTTCACTTCTTCGGTTTTGTTAGACTCACATAACATATTATGTTTATAAGTATCCTAAATTTATAGAAAATTACTCAGGCCTTTTTACTAAGCCTTGTCTAGCTTGCTAAATTGCTATTACTCTACTTTTGTGTTGGAATGTAACATCAATACATCTGTAATGTAGTCTGACACATGAGTTTAGGGCTAAGTTCTTACATCATGCCACACCATGAAGTTTCTTTGATTTGACTTAGCATACACCTAAATCCAGACATTATAGCTTATTGATCGTGCCTTATAGCTTATATGTTGTACAAGTAAACATAATTCTTATTTAGTCAATCTTTTTTTCCTTTCATTTTTGGAAATACTTGGAGACTGCCTGGACAATTTCTGCAATTCTCTTGACAAGATTTTTCAGAATGGTTTGCCATTGTCTCCTTTCTAGGACTGAAAGAAAATGACTGGCCCAAGATTACTAAGCTCCGTTTGTACACAAGACCAACTCGAAGTCATGATCTCCCTGCTTCTAGCCTGATGCCTTAATTATTACATCAAATTGGCTCTGTCAATAAACCATGGTTAAATAATACATACGACATGTGAAGTCAGCTAATTGGGTAGACTATTGTATTAGCAAAATGACTTAGACCACAGGTATCAAAGTCAAGGCGCGCGGGCTGGATGCGGCCCATAGGCTGTTTAGATCTGGCTTGCAGGGCCACCCTGGAAAACAGCAAAGGACCAGCCTGCAGTGCTACAGCCAGCTAGAACAGAACTCGAAAATGGAGCTCGGGAGGGTGGGCCACCTAAGCTCCGTTTTGGTGATCAGAGGGTTGCAGGAAGTTGTCGCAGGCAAAAATGGAACTTAGGAGCCCCTTTTTGCTGGCAGAATGCTCAGGCCACCACAGGCGCCCCTAACACAAGTGGCATCGAGCTGGCCAGGGCCCCCCTGAACCACCCAGGTCAAACAGAACCCTGATGCAGCCCTCAATGAAATTGAGTTTGACACCCCTGACTTAGACTTAAAATAGATTTATTGTCACTTTAAATATACACTGGTTGGCATATATGAAAATGAAATTTCGTTGCATATAGCTCTCAAAGAATCACCACCTCCAATATACACTATATAAACATGATAAAAATAAACAAACAAACAAATAAATAATAAATATGCATATACCCAGATATATTATATGACACGGAGAAACAACAGAGTCTAGTTTGGATGTATCAATGTACATGACGACAAAAATTATTATAAATTAGTATTTTTAAAAAATCCATTTTCAGTTTAACAGGTGACCTCTCCATCGACCTGTTAGTCTGAATACACAGGTTGTTGAGAAGATAAGTAGAGAGATGGAATTCTCCTCCCAGCTTTGGAAACAGGAAATAAATAGAAGGATTACTTGGCTTCATAATAAGACCTTGAAAAATGATCATGTCAGAATACAAAATTGTTTTTCCATGGTACCAAGGCATCAATTAAAATAAGTAACAGGTCATATCTTCTGTGTAAAGCTTCACCTGTATTAAGTACATATAAATACATATAAACTGATAGAAATCTGAAAGGAATCACTAACTGGTACATTTCCTACAAAAACCATTCTTTCATTTTGAGAATTATAACCACAGTATCTGCTTAGTAATTAAGTCAAAATTTAAAGTAAATAACTTAAAATTAATCAAAACTCATGAAGGACAAAACATTGTTATGCAATCACTACCTGAAACAATTTTATCAAATTGTTAATAGTCTTAATTTTGACAGATATTATTTTTTTCTATCAAGGTTGACAGGTTAATAATATTATATTTTCTTCTAGAATTATGAATACAGAACTTGGTTTCTACAAAAAAAAAACAATTCTCCTCTACATTACAAGTACTAACAATTGGCAGTATACAATTACTTCTTTAAAAAGAATGTTTAAGTTTACTAAGAAAAAACATCTGTATCTCCTACTATGGACTTACTTGATTTCTCTAAATAATAATAATAATAATAATAATAATAATAATAATAATAATAATAATAATAATAATAATAATCAACTAACTTGGAACTGGTTAAGATCAGGAGTACTGAAAAAAGAAACAGAAAGCTTTATTTTGGCAGCTCAAGAACAAGCCTTAAGGCCACAAACTGTATGAAGGCAAAAACTCAACATGTTACCACCAACAGCAAATGCCGCCTCTGCAATGAGAAAGAGGAGACAGTTGACCACCTGATCAGTGGGTGCAGCAAAATTTCACAAACTGACTACCTACAACGCTATGACCGTGTTGCTAAAATCATTCACTGGAAATTGTGCCAGAAGTTTGGATTTGAGTACAGCAAAAACCACTGGGAACATCAGGTTGAGAAAGTTTTAGAGAATGAGAAACTCAAGATCTTGTGGGACCTTTAGGATTCAGACTGACAGGCACTTGGTCCACAACACACCTGACATAACAATAGTTGAAAAGAAAAAAGTATGGTTCATTGACATTGCAATACCTGGTGATGCACGAATTGAAGATAAGCAGCAAGAAAAAATCACAAAGTACCGGGACTTACAAATTGAAGTTGAGCGACTGTGGAAAAAGAAATCGTGTGTTGTCCCGATTGTAATTGGAGCCCTCGGAGCAATACCCAAAGGGCTACCCCGCTATTTAGAAATTCTAAATTTGCCAGACTTGAACATTTTGACTCTACAAAAAAACACCTTACTCGGAACAGCTTACATCCTCCGACAATACCTTAACAGTTCCTAGGTCCTTGGTTAGGACTCGAGCTGCTGAGCTATTAACCAGCCTCAAAGGCTGTGAATCTCACTAAAGATTAACCAATAAATAATAATAATAATAATAATAATAATAATAATAATAATAATAATAATAATAATAATGTAGTTTTGCATAAAAACAGATTGAGAACTGATTTATTTTCATTTATATTTCTAAAATGTAATATTTTCATGAATGTACATTGTTATAGTTACATACATTACGTTTACAATAAATATTACAAAGAGTTTTAAAAGCTTGTGCATTACATTTTTTCAATATTCCCTAACTGATTTTTGAGGATTATAATGATAGGATGAATCATTTGTGCATTTTAATACATGGTACAAAAGTGGAACAATTCAGCATGTCCAACCAGAGTCATTTCAACAGTGAGACCTGTAAATTTAATAAATAAATGAAGAAATAAATGTCCATACCTAGTATTCTGAATCCTGATTAGGATTGATCTGAACTGGAGTTCATTTTTCTCTCTCTCACTCGTTAAAACGGGGAATAGTTCATTTACATTCCTTTTGCTGGAATATACACCAGACTGTTCATCATTTTGATAACTCTTTTAAGTTTTTGCTCCATTTAGTAGCATCTGCCCTATTGGGTCATGTTAAAGATGTGATCAACAATGACACCCATAACTATTCACATGTTCCATTGTCAAGACAGGTTGCCCTCATCCTATATTTGTGCTTTAGCTTTCCGACCTGGCTGCAGAACTTTATATTTTTCCCAGTTAAATTTCATCGCATTCCTTTCTGCCCAGTGCTTAGACCTATCTAACATTTTTAAAAATCTTTTTTCAACTATAACCACCCTTCCCAGTTTTGTGTTACCTACAAACTTTATAACTGTCCCTCACCTTCATCAACCAAGTCTTTGATAAAAAAATGTTGAAGCGCTCAGGGGTTCAAAAGGTTGGCAATCAACCTGATACTTCCCTTCAATCAGAAATGAAACCATTCACACTCTTGATGTGTAGCATGCCTATCCAGCAGATCAGAAACAGCTGTTTAATCATCTGCTCAAAAATGTCAAACAGCTACATTTAATCGCAATTAATTATTACAGATTAATTATGTTTGTAGCTTTTTAAAGATTTTCCTATTCTGAAAGTTATAATTTTAAAATGTTTTTCATGGATTTTTAATCTCTAAAGAAATATAATACATTCATACATTTTGAGAATTCAAAATCTCATTATTTTAAAACATGTTGGTGGCCCTAATAAAATATTGCTCAAAGAATATTTTTGTAACTAAACCTTTAATATGGCAATAATTTTTTTAATACAAATCAGTAAATAAATTCAGGCTAGATAATTTAGTCTCCTCTGAGCATTTTGACTCCCACTCTCATAATCTTCATCTTAGCTGTTGTTTCTTCTTTTGGTATGCATCATTATATAATTATAAATCATTTATTTAAGCTCTTCTAACTATGAAAGACGGGTCCTTTTAATCCATGACTCAAAATTCCAATTTCAGAGCATCTCTAAATAAAGAGAGAGAAAGTAACTTTAGAAACAGTCAAGACCAAGGAGTGCAAAGTTATATTTAATATAATTAAACTAGGAAGGATCATTTATATATTCTGAAAAGTATGAATATCCAAACAAGAATTATATTTTTTTTCTCCTTTGCATTATTATGTCCTGCAATAAATTGATCTTCAATTCTGATGTGAAAGTGAAAATAGAGCATTCTCTAACCACTTTCCGGTCATCTGCTCTTTATTTATCAAATCTGTATGCTGTTCAGCTCCCAGTGACACTGACTGGTATGCTACTACTGTTGTCTATTTGGGACCATCTTTTGCCAGGCTGCTATTTATATTTCCACAATGTCTGCTGACCTTTCTGGAACAGAGAACTGAATGTTGACATACTATGATCTGCTAAATAAATGCTAGATGTTTACTAATTGAATTGAACAAGTGACCAGAACTAAATAATTCTCACTGAATGGATATTCAAATGTCAAATATGAAATTTCTCCCAAAATATGTAATTTTCATATCTGTAAACACAAGTGATTGGACCATGGTCAGTTGCCTTGAGACAACACCCAATTAAGTTCACCAGATATATGAAACTCTGGGCTAAAACACTTTTATCAATGCACAACAGTAAAGGGATGCCTCCTAATTAATTAATGCCATCCCACAATGTCTGAGGTGATTTCCTTACTGTCTCAATTCCCCACCTTAAGAATGGAATTACCTCATAATGGGGGAGTATATTTTAGGATGCTAATGAGGTTTTCTAGATCATGAGGGCTGATTTTCTAGGTCGGGGGAGGTGGTCTTGAGATTTTTCCCCGAATCTTGCAGAACATAATACCTGCTGATGTTTTGGATATTTTGAGCTTTAATACTTCTTGTTGTTCCTTTGTTCTGAGACCACATCGTCTTGCAACTGTGACCATAGTTGCTAAGACCACATCCTCTTGAAACTGCGACCAGAATTGTTCTTTGTTTTCTCTTCCTTCAAATATCTATAATCTATCTATCTATAATCTATAATCAGCCTCCATACTAGAAGTCTGAAAACCAATACGATGAAATGGAGTGCAAAATTTCAATTGCTAAGCAAAACAATTGTTAAGTCAGTTTTGCCCCTTTTTTACAATATTCCTTGCCACAGTTATGAAGTGGATCAACTGCAGTTGTTAAGTTAGTAATACAGTTGTTACATTAATTTGGCTTTTCTATGATTTTGCTTGTCAGAAGTCTCAAAAGGTGATCACATGACCCTGGGACATTGCAACTATCATAAATACATGCCAGTTGCCAAGCATCTGAATTTTAATCACATGACCACGGAGGTCTGCAATGGTTGCAAGTGTGAAAAATGACTATAAGTCACTTTTTTCAGTGCCGCTGTAACTTTGAATGATCACTAAGTGAAAGGTATAAGTTGAGGACTATTTCTGAATTGGGGTGGGCTGTTAATACAATAATGAAATTATAGTCTGGTTCACCATGCCACCTGGGGAAATCTGAGAGTTCACATATTTTAAAGTTTGAAAACACTGGTCTAGTTGATTTTATTATCTGTCTCTACAACATTGGTGGAAGCATACCAAAGATATATTTATCAAGCATATAAAACATAAATAAAATTGGACAATTATTTGTAAACTATCATACTGTGGGAAATCCCATCTTCATGTACTCATTCTCTGAATGCTTTTTTCTGAGAGGTTCTATTTATGTATACATACATAAATACATTTCCTCAGTATTTTGTTCACATTAGAATGAGATATGTCTAAATAATGCCATAACAGATTATGTTACAACAAATAAGAAATGATGGCTATCTTTCCTTAATAGCTGGAGATAAACCACTGGAGATAAAGATGGAGCCTAGCCTCTTCAGAATTCAACCCAATTTCAATAAATGGATAGGGCAATCCAGTAGAAATATTCTGTTATGTCCGTATATGGGCATCCCCGCTGGATTGGCTAGTCCACCAGCGGGAGATTTGAAGATCTGTCATTGGCCAGTTTGCCTGTTGGCTCCTTTTATAAGGCAAGTCCGGCAGCACAGCCGGCACTTCTGATTCTCCTAAATAAAGTGATGAACGAACCTCTCACTGATCGCGTATTCTTTTCCCTGCGCCAATCTAACACTGGCGACAAAGGATTTCAAGAACCTCAGCGAAGAACCTCGTGGCACGATCGCCACCCAGCCCGACTCAACAGAGCAAGTCACTGAGCTGGAGTCACTTAGAGCTGATAGCACGAGAACCATGGCAGCGCCACAAATCTCACTGGCACCATTCAACCCCGATCAGGAGAAGTGGAAAGCCTATATGATTAGGTTCTGCCAATTCCTGATTGGCAATGGCTATGAAGACCTAGAGGACAACCACAAACGAGCCTTGTTCCTGGCACATTGCGGATCGGCAGTCCTGGAGATGGCCATCGACCTCATGGCACCCCAGGACATCGAGACCATCGCATGGAGCGACCTCCAAGACGTTCTCCAGGAACACTACGCACTAACTGGCACACCGATGGCGAACAGATCCACCTTCAGCCAACGGAACCAACAGGAGGGCGAATCCATAAAGGACTTTGTGGCAGCACTACGGAAGTTGGCTGCCAACTGCGAGTTCGATCACGTGGACAATGCCATCTGAGATTGCATCATCTTTGGGATGCGGGACATCTCCCTGCAGAGAAAGTTGCTGAGCAGGAGAAAGGTCTCGCTTAAAGACGTGATCGAAGAGGCCACAGCCGCAGAAACATCAGAGGTGGCAGCGGCAGCGATGCAGAGAGCCAAGGCAGTCCACAGAATCAAGAAAGCTCCACAGACCTCATCCGAGGAATCCACCACGGGATCTGAGTCGGACGAGGAAATGGCGGTCCATAAGTCTCCAGATCACCAACACGCGAGACCACACAAAATGGCGGTCGAGAAGAGAACTGTGCCACCTGCAACAGCGACCACGTGAGAGCCAGATACTGGTGGAGAGATGCGACCTGCCGCGGTTGCCAGCGAAAAGGCCACATCGCTGATGCCTGCAGAGCTCCAGAACCAGTCCGGGAGAAAGCCAAGCCAGAAAACTGCGATCACCAGAGGACATCCAGATGGTCCTATCAACCAAGGCACGAGGGAGACCGGTACCTGCAAAGCAGAGCGGTCCACCAAATCACCATTGCCCACACCGATGACCACAATGCCACAAAGTTCATCATGACTGTGCACGTGGAAGGGACTCCATGTGCCATGGAAGTAAATTCGGGCTCCATCTACTCCATTATGGACTGGTAGCAGCTCAAAAAGCTGAAACCGCAAATCTCAAAGAGCCAACTTCAGCCGCTGCACACAAGGCTCGTCGATTTCGGCGGAAACCCCATCGGGGTCCTGGGGAGAGCTTCACTGAGTATCAGGTACTACGGTTTCAAGGGCGACCTACCCATCACCATCGTTAAGGACAGCCACCCGACCCTGCTTGGAGTGGAGTGGTTCGAGCCTCTAGGGCTCTCAATCAGAGGAATCCATCAGATTCGGCAGGACGAACTCGACAAGCTCCTCGGAGAGTTCAAGGACGTCTTCGATGGCAGCTTAGGTAAATTCTTGGGGAAACCCATCTCTTTCAATTTAGATACCTTAATCACCCCAATTCGGTTTAAGCCTTGCAGGGTTCCATTTGCACTGCGGCCTAAGGTAGACACGCAGTTAGATAAACTGATCACCAAGGCATATTGGAACCAATCTATCAGGCTGCATGGGAGACCCCCATTGTGACCCCAATGAAGCATGATGGATCTGTGCGCATCTGTGCCAACTATAAATGCACCATTAACCGGGCATTACAGCAGAGCGCATACCCAGTCCCAGTGGTGCAACATCTATTGCATTCACTCGGGAGTGGGACCATATTTGTAAATCTGGACCTGGCCCAGGCTTACCAGCAACTGCCAGTCGACTAAAAAACTGCAGAGGCTCAGACTATTGTCACCCACTGGGGCGCATTCAAATGCAATCGCCTCCAATTTGGAGTCAGCGCAGCCCCTGGCATTTTTCAATCAATGATGGAGCGTCTTCTCCAAGGCATTCCAGGGGTGGTGCCGTACTTCGATGATGTACTAATCTCCAGATCGCAACTCTTGGAACGGCTTCGGCTCACCCTGAAGCAGTTCCAAGAGAAGGGTCTACGTGTGAGGAGAGACAAGTGCATCATTGGGATCCAGGAGATCAAGTTCCTGGGCTATTTAATAGATAGCACTGGCATACACCCCACCAAATCTAAGGTCAAGGCGATTCATGAAGCTCCGGCCCCCCAAAACAAGCCAGAGCTTCTTAGGATTGCTAAACTTCTATAGCATCTTCCTTAAACAGAAAGCCACAGTTGCTGAGCCACTCCATCGCCTTCTGGGAAAAGCAGCCCCTTGGAAGTGGGGTAGAGCCGAGGAAACCGTGTTCAAGAACATTAAGGGGCTCCTATCCTCGGGTAGCGTGCTGATACAGTATCACGAGACGCTTCCGCTGGTATTGACCTGCGATGCGTCCCCATACGGAGTCGGGGCTGTCCTCAACAACACGGAAGCCCCCATCGCCTTCTTCTCTAAGACTCTGGCGGCAGCTGAGCGCAACTACAAGGAAGCCTTGGCCATCATGGCTGGCATCAAGCACTTCCATGAATACCTCTACAGGAGGGCATTCGAAATCATTACTGACCATAAGCCACTCCTTGGACTCTTCGCAGGCGACAAACAAACACTGACATACATGTCACCCAAGATGACGCGCTGGGCCATTTTCCTCGCCGGGTACTCATACACTCTCACATACAGACCCGGCAAAACCATCAGTAACACGGATGCCCTCAGTAGGTGCCCAACGCAGGAACCGGTGGAAGACCCTGCACCCACCCTCGGCCTTTTCCACATCGACGGAGACCTGCAGTGCCCAGTATCTTCCACGGACGTGGCAGCCCACACGAAGAAGGAAAAGACCCTAAGACAAGTCATGTCGTGGGTCCTGAGGGGTTGGCCAACAGAAAAGAAAGAAAGCCGCAAGAACTCTCAACAATGAAGGGCTGCCTACTCTGGGGCAACAGAGCAGTGATACCGTGACCGCTGCAGAAGAGGACCCTGGAGATCCTTCACAATGGGCACCCGGGCATCGTGAAGATGAAGGCACTGGCCAGAATCTACGTCTGGTGGCCTGCCCTGGACAAGGACATTGAGCAATGGGCCTCCAGATGCGCCCCATGCCAGGAGGTCAGATCAGCGCCAGCACAAGCCCAACCCGCAGAATGGGAGACACCTAGTGCCACCTGGTCCTGCATTCACATCGACTTTGCGGGGTCGATGGCAGGCAAACACCTCATCGTGATGGATGCATTCTCCAAATGGCTGGAAGTCATCCAAATGCCCACCATCACCATCAAGGCAACGATCCGGGCCCTGCGCAGACTCTTCGCCACCCACGGCATTCCAGACATCCTGGTGTCGGACAACCGATGGAATCATTCATGGCCGAGCTGCGCATCCGCCATGCCCTCATTGTCCCTTACAGGCCGGCGGGAAATGGACAAGCTGAAAGGATGGTGAGGCTCACCAAGGAAGCTTTCATCAAGATGGGCACTGGGGATTGCCAGGAAAGGATCGATAAATTCCTCTTCACGCAGCATATCACCCCGCATGCCACCACATACAGAATTACTCATGGGGAGGAAGCTGAGGACACCTTTGGACCGGCTACACCCCCAGTGTAGCTGTACTGTACCCCCAGTACAACCCCCAAGAACCAGCGAGCGCAACCCGGCCGCCATGCACCTTCACCGAGGGAGACCCGGTTTACCCGCTCAACTTCCGCAAGCCTCCGAAGTGGCTGAAGGAAGTAATCAGCAGAACAACGGGCCCGAGGTCGTACCAAGTGGAGCTGGGAGACGGGCAGGTTGTCAAACGCCATGTTGACCAGCTCCGGAAAAGATGGAGGGAAAGTGGCAGAAACGGCGAAAACCAGTCTGACGAGGTAGGCCTACACCACCCAGACGAAGTAGGCCTGTGTCACCCCGACAAGGTAGACTTACCACAACCAGACGAGGTAGACCTGCACCACCCCGACGAGGTAGGCCTACACCACCCAGACGAGGCAGGCCTGCGCCACCCCGACGAGGTAGGCCTACACCACCCCGATGAGGTAGGCCGGCACCACCCCAACGAGGTAGGCTTACCACAACCAGAGGTAGGCCTGTGCCACCCCGACAAGATGGGCCGACAACACCCAGTCCAAGTAGACCTACCACACCCAGACGAGGTAGGCCTACAACACCCAGATGAGGGCGGCCTCCAACACCCCGGCAAGGTCGGGCCGCTCCACACCGGGGGAGCAGGCCAGCTGCCACCACTGGAACACGAGGACCCTCAACATCACCCACAACGGCCGCAGCAACAACCGAGACCAAGGACCGGAATGACAACTGATGCCGTTTGCACCGAAAACCAGCCACAGAGAGAAGGGAAGAGAACCATCAACTTACCGGGTCCCTGGCGTCCAGTCCTGATCAGCAGCGGGTTGCAGCGGCCGAGGCACCGTTTCCCAGAGCCGCCGGGGAGTTCCGAAAACCCAGCCAGAGGTGCTGGGCTGGAGCCCGCACACTCGACGGCCAAGTTCCAGACGGTTCCAAGGCGGGAACTGGGAGAGACAAGAGCCTCGTCTGCACGGGTCAACAGTGAGGCAAAAAGTGATCTGCGCAGGTCAGATAGGACGGGGAGGCGCCGCGCCTACCTGCACGACAACGTCATGTACGTGACTAACGGAGAGATGGACTAAGAACTAGGAGGGGAGGGGTGTTATGTCCGTATATGGGCATCCCCGCCGGATTGGCTAGTCCACCGGCGGGAGATTTGAAGATCTGTCATTGGCCGGCTTGCCTGCCAGTTCCCTTTATAAGGCAAGCCCGGCAGCACAGCCGGCAGTTCTGATTCTCCTAAATAAAGTGCTGAACGGACCTCTTGCTGCTCGCGTATTCTTTTCCCTGCACCAATCTAACATCTTCTGTACTTGGACATTTGAAAGATTTTTACCTACAGCATTTGAGAACAGTTTCTTGTAATTATTATGAACACTTGGTCAAAGCACAGAAAACAGACAATAAATCTGAGTATTCACACATGCTCCCATTGGAAGCTTTGCAGGCCTGTTTTGGAAGAGCATTGCACAATATTGGACTTCAACTTAAAAAGCTCTTCTTTTATTAAAGCCTCCCTTAAGTTGACTTTGCTTTTGTGATTACACGGACACACCCATGTAGTTTTCTTGGCAACAATACATAATTGATTTACAGGTATCTATTTCTGGCCTACTCCCTGTAAATCATCTCGATTATGCAAGTCTTTTTTTCATTAGGGCCTAATAAGAATTTGGGATGATAGCTTAAAATGTTAAATTTAAAAAATACAGGTTGGGAAATAAATTATATGGTCATTTACAAAAGGCACTTGTAGATTAACTGAAAAGGATTCCTTGGATTGCCATCTTCGAAAAGGCTCCTTATCCGAGGAAAAGGCAAGAATTGTTCACCATTCTATATGACATGCAGTACATTCATATCATACAGGCAGAGCCACACCCAAAGTGGAAGCTCAGTCAAGAATTTTACATTCTCTATGATAAAATAAAAAAATATTTTTATTTTCTTTCTTTTTATCTCTATTTGATACTCTTCCAATGGACAGGAATGCTAATATATATATTATGAACTAAGTTAATATTTCATGAAAGAAAAAGTTGTCTAACTAGTTCTGTCATAGCATGGAGAGATATTTGAAGATAAGTTGAGCATCAGTTGGAATCAACAGCATGGATGCTGAGTAGTCAGGGATGATCTAATTTCTTATGTTGCTAATGAAAATACAAACTCCAAAAACTGAGCTATCCCTTTTAAAAATTAAAGCCCATGGTAATGATTAGTAAAAGTATAATTCTGCAATTTTTAATAATTCTTTTTCTGTTCAACTATGTTCAATTCTTGGAGACAAACCTCTCTGGACAGGTCCCTGCAGTTTTCTTGGCAAAGTTATTTTTTTCAGAAGTGGTTTACTATATTGCCTTTTTCCCAAGGCTGGGAGAAAGTTCAAGATCACCAGGTGGCTTTGTGCCTAAGCAGGACTAGAACTCACAGTCCCCCAGTTTCTAGTCTGATGCCTTAACCACTATACCAAACTATACCAAACTGATTCTGTTAGCATATTTATCTGGAAGTAAATCTAACTGAACACAGTGGTAGTTATTCTTAAACAAAGATGTATCAGATTTTATACTGGTAGTAACAATGTAGTTTTATAAGTTTTGGTTCTTATTAGATCTTAAAAGAGGCTGAGGTCTCACTATTCATATGTCTGTAAGTATCCATACCAAGATAACAATTATATAAGCTAAAATGTGATTAATTTGTAGTTCAGTTAACAAGTATTTCTAAATCACCTTGCAAATGCTGAAAGCCATGGTTGATGAATATTACAAGACTTTTCCCATTCAAGAATAATTTTCAGTTCTTCGTTAAATATATGAAGGGAAATAAGCAAACTACAATGTTAGAATTATAGCTGGAAGTACTCAATACTTTAAAAACAACAATGTTTACATTCAGTCCTGCACTTTGTGCATACATAAACTCTATAGAAAGGTTGGGATTCACTCTGTGTTAGTTCAGAAAATGGGGCTAATTCAATAAATGAGTATGTCACTTTAACATGTCTATATATAGGAAAAGAAGTGGAAGAGCTGGGGACAGACTTAAAAGAGGGATGAGCCTAGAATCCCTACATAGCCACAAGCAGACTTAGTCCAATCCCCACTTTCATTTCCATTGACTTAATCTAACTACAGGCAGGTGCTAACCATTAGTTCAGAAGATTCCTTTGCATGGGTTTATTTTATTTTTTTAACAATAAATCAATTTAACTGGATCTTCATGTGTGGACCTGGTCTTTTGTACTTGACATTAATCTTCTCAATCCACAAAAAAATTCAAGAAAAAACAGCAGCATGTCATATGAACAACAAACCAGAACAGTAGCTGACCAAGTCACATTGAATGCTGTTCTATGTCAGGAAAGAAAATGAAATGCACAATGTCAGCTCCAATTGATGCAATTAATGCAGAATTTGACTTATGCTCCATCCCCCGCAGTCCTAGCACCCACACCTTCAGTGGCAGCACTACCATTTTACAAAGAATATATGTCAGCTTGCCAGAATAATTTGGAAGAGAATCAGAAAGGATGATATAAGTTGTAAATGAGTACGTGAGTTGTATATAAGTATCCAAGAAGCAGAATTTCTGATTGATCAGATGCTAGTCCCCTTCACCAAATGAGTCTCTTGACAGCCTCAGTATCTCAGTATATACAACATAGAACATAGAATAACAGAGTTGTAAGGGTTCTTGGAGTTCATCTAGTCCAATCCCTGTTCATCAGGAGACCTTATACCATTTCAGACAAGTGGCTATCCAGTCTCTTCTTAAAAACCTCCAGCAATGGGGCATCCTGAACTTCAGAAGGCAAGACATTATCTTGGTTAATTTTTCTCAATGTTAGGAAATTTGTTTCTTGTCTTGCCTTCTGGTGCTTTGGAAAATAGGTTGATGCTATCATCTTTGTTTTTAGCCCCTCAAATATTGGAACACTGCTATCATGTCTTCCCTAATATTTTTCACTAGACTAGACATGCCCAATTCCTGCAACTATTCTTCATAAGGATTAGCCCCAAGCCCCATTATCATCCTGGTTGCTCTTCTCTGCATTCTTTTCCCTCTGGTTGCCTGCAGCAAGTTGTCCCAGTGGTGAGTTGGTGATATGTAGTTGTCCTGAGATGGCTTGGCAGCAGTGAATTGGAAGCAGCGACTTGGCAATGGCATGCTGGCAGTGGTGGGTTGGCTAAGCTGACTATGCCAAGTTGTCCTGGACCTCATTGGAAAGGCTACCGATAGCTTCTTAGGAAAATGCCACGTACGTCCATGCCCCCAAATTGATTCAGAAGTTTCACCAATATTTCCCTGAAAAGCTATAACCAACCAAGCTCTTTGGTCCTGCCCCATCCATAGTAAAGGAATTAACCAGCTTCTGTGGACACATCCAGAGGGAGGCAAGGTATCTGATGATCAACCATCCACTTCTGGTCTTCATGTCCCAAAAGTGAGGCGGGAGAAAGCTACTAATGAATTAGATGTTTTTCAGCAAGCAGTACCTGGTTCAACAGTCAATTCAGACCTAAGGGAGGAAGATTCCTTTGCAATGGCTTCACTGCTTCAACTGCCAGGTTTCCATGAGAACTCAGATTCTGAAGAGTCCATGCAAGAAGGGAAGGTGCCTACTTACCATGGAAGAGAGAGGACCATATAAAAGGGGAGAGTGATATAGGAGAGTGACACAACCTGGGAGCAGAATTAAAAGAGAGATTAGCCTAGAATCCTATGTAGCCACAAGTGGACTAAGCCTAATAGGTCTAGTCCCAATTCGCCACAGCCAACTTGCCGCATCCATCTAGTCACAGCCAACCTGCCATGGTGAGCTCACTGCAGCCAACTTGCCGCAGGACAACTCATCATGGGACAATCCATGTGGGATAATTCATCATGATAAATTTATTTTTATTTTATTTATTTATTTATTTTATTTTATTTCTATACCGCCCTTCTCCTGCGGGACTCAGGGCGGTGTACAGCCGAGATAAAACATTGCATATAAAATTTAAAAACAAATTTAAAAAATGTTAACAGCCACTATTTCTTCTACATTATTTCTATTTTTGTCAATGGAAATAATGAAGACGAAACAGTGGTGGATAACATTTATTGTGTTGAGTTATTCCATATGGATTGTCCTGCAGTGAGTTGTTCCATGGCAAATTGGCCAGGGTGAGATGTCTGGGCCGGCTGTCTGCGACAAATTGACCATGGTGAGATGGACATGGCAAGTTGTTGCATTACGAAGTCCAACCCTCCTTGAATTCTGTTAACCCTTACCTAACCCAACAAGATGCTAACAGTTAATTGAAAAATAATTCTGGTCTTTCATGACTAACACAATCAGAACATCAATAATAAACAGCAACATTAAAAACAGTCACCCACTCCAAAACTACAGCATACATCTAAAACAAATACTAAACATCATCCAAACATCTACAGGTAGTTCTCAACTTATGACTGATCATTTAACAACCGTTCAAAATTACAATATACTTACTTTGAGACTAATTATAACCTGGATTTGAAGCTGCATAACTAGACTTCAGGTGCTCTGCATTTATGGCTGTTTGCAGTGTCCCAGGGTATTTTTACCACATTTTATGACAGTTTTCCAAAACCTGGCCCTTCTTGTTTTCAGCAAAACTGCACCCATGGATTTGCTGAACAATCAGAATGTTCACTTAATGACCATCACATTTGGTTAACAGAATAGTATGTTCCTCGAATGGGAAATGTTTTGTAAGGCTCATCAACCATGGCTTTTTGTATTTGCAAGGAAATTTAGCAATACTGGTTTATAAAAATAAAAAGTAGCATTTCACATTCAATCTGTTGCAAGTATTTGGAGAGTGAAAATGCAGTGAGATGGAATTTGAAGGATATCATTTGGTTAACTCCAATTTAGATAAAAAGGTTTGACCAATGATATTAATCTTCTTACGGGACAGCACTTAGAAATATGCTAATAATGCAATCAGTTATTAGGCAATTCTTCTTCTTGAATTGGAAGTACAAAGAAATTCAGAGTTTGAATGTATAGCACAGGATTGCACAACCAAAGTGGGCTACATACATATAGTAGCATACCCTACTTAAGCAGACTAAAGCACTGTTATTAACAGTGCTGTTATTAACATCAGTTGCCTGCTATTACTGCAAGTTCAAATCTCACCAGGCTCAAGGTTGACTCAGCCTTCCATCCTTTCTAAGGATGGTAGGTAAAATGAGGACCCAAATTATGGGGGCAATAAGCTGACTTTGTATAAAATATACAAAAGTATGAAGGCTATTGCTTAACGCATTGTAAGCCGCCCTGAGTCTCTGGAGAAGGGCGGCATATAAATCAAATTAAAAAAAAAAAAGGTTCCATGATGTTCCACCAATCAGATAATAAGGAAAACCAACTTTAGCTGGGAGAGGGAGGAAAGATTTGCTCCCTAACAATTTCTTACTTGCTTTCTGAAATTGATTCATTGTAATGAGCCAGAGTAGACTAATTCCTAATGATCCAAGGTTTTAACCCTTTATTTTAGGAATGTTTCATATTATTTTTAGGATTCAGTGTTTTTATTCTTTTACCATCTCTCAGGTATTCTCATCTCTCTCCTATTCTGTCTCCGAATCATATTTTCTCACTCAGCAGTGGTAGAGAAGGGTGAAAATGCATAAGGCTGTGAAGTCAATACATAGATAAGGTGTCCTAGATATTAAATAGAAGGAACTAAATACATGCTTATTTTGGGGTGAAATTATATTTTTTAATGAAAATGCACATCAAGCCATGAGAAATGCAATCCATGTTTTAAAGATTCAGAATATGCCTTATCTGAATGGCTCTTACAATTTAGTCCTACCCCATGCATCTATGTATAAATTGCTATCAGAATCATCAATGTGTAACAAACCACAAATTGAAATAATTGAGTTAAAGAGTCTAAACTGCTCTAGTATGGTACAATCTAAAGATATTTATGTTTGAACTAGAGTCTGCCGAACAGCCAGGACAGTTAACAAAAACTGTTATAAAAATAGTTGAAATCAAGTAAAAAAACAACAAGTCTGACAGGCAAAACCAATTAAAAATAAAGAAAAACAGAGTGTTGAGTTCAGATTAGTTATGGGAATCACATATTTATCCTGAGAATAAGACAGTAACTCATCACACAGTAAGTTGGAAAGCAAGAAAAAAGGGCAGATATGCCTGCATCTGAAGTCTGGATACAATGCATGTAAAAATCCTTACCTGATTTTATGCCATAAAATAACCAGCTCAAGACCAAAGAATAAGATGACAGAAACAGCAATTCTGGCTCTAGGCTATTTAGGGCATTGCAAGTCTTAACATATACTTTAAGTTGGATCTGGGATTCTTCTCCCATATAAAAGTATTGCAATAACAACCTGTGCACACACAGTATCTAAACTGTGTGTGCAGTTACTTTTTGAAACTGGTATCACTTGTGTGTTGGGACTACAGTTCTCAGAATATTCTTATGATGAAAAATATTATTTAATTACAAAGGACATGGGGCAGTACTCATCACTAACATTGAATTTACCACCCTGACTAAAAACATTAGAAATTATAATTAAACACATCTGGAAATCTGGAAATTGAGGCTGGATTATGTATTTGTTATCATTCAATCCAAATTTAATAGAAATGTATATAGAATACAATGGAATGGAATGGAATGGAATGGAATGGAATGGAATGGAAAGGGAAGGGAAGGGAAGGGAAGGGAAGGGAAGGGAAGGGAAGGAAAGGAAAGGAAAGGAAAGGAAAGGAAAGGAAAGGAAAGGAAAGGAAAGGAAAGGAAAGGAAAGGAAAGGAAAGGAAAGGAAAGGAAAGGAAGGAACGGAATGGAACGGAACGGAACTCTTTATTGGCCAAGTGTGATTGGACACACAAAGATTTTGTCTTTGGTGCATATGCTCTCAGTGTACATTAAAAAAAAGGAAAAAAATACATTCATCATGAATCATAAGCTACAGCACTTAATGACAGTCATAGATTACTAATAAGCAATCAAATCATATTAGGAAACAAATAAAACAATATAAATTATAAAGATACAAGCAATGGTTGTATGGTTATACACTTATGACTATGGTTATAGTCGTAAGTGGGAGGAGATAGGTAATAAGAAGGATGAGAATAATAATAATAATACAGTCTTAGTAAATAATAGTAATAGTAAATAATTTGATAATGTTGTGGGAATTAGTTGGTTAGCAGAGTGATGGCATTTGGGAAAAAACTGTCCTTGTGTCTAGTTATTCTGGTATGCAATGCTCTATAACATTGTTTTGAGGGTAGAAATTGAAACAATTCAATTGTCCAGGATGTGAGAGGTCTGTAGATATTTTCACAGCCCTCTTTTTGACTCGTGCAGTATACAAGTCCTCAATGGAAGGCAGGTTGGTGGCAATTGTTTTTTCTACAGTTCTAATTATCCGTTGAAATCTGTGTCTGTCTTGTTTGGTTGCAGAGCTAAACCCAGACAGTTATAGAGGCAACAGAGATGACAGACTCAATAATTCCTCTGTAGAACTGAATCAGCAGCTCCTTGGGAAGTCTGAGCTTTCTGAGTTGGCGCAGAAAGAACATTCTTTGTTGTGCTTTTTTGATGATGTTTTTGATGCTAGGTGTACATTATAAGTTTTGAGATATGATAGAACTTAGAAACTTGAAGGTCTCTACTATTGATACTGTGTTGTCTAGTATTGTAAGATTTCTACGGTTTCGAATGTGTTTAGTTCAAGATTGTTCTGGTTGCAACACAAGGCTAGTTGTTCTACTTCCCATCTGTATGCAGATTCGTCATCTCGAATGAGACCAATCACTGTTGTATCATCTGCAAACTTTACCAGAGGGATCTTTTGAGATGCAATCATTGGTGTATAGAGAAAAGAGAAGTGGAGAGAGCACACAGTTCTAGGGGGCTCCTGTGCTAATTGTACAGGTATCTGATGTGATTTTGCCTCGTTTCACCTACTGCTTCTTGTCTGTTAGGAAGCTTATGATCCATTTACAAGTGTGGTCAGGTACAGCTAGCTGATTTAGTTTAGTTAGAAGAATATCTGGAATAATGGTATTGAATGCTGAGCTGAAGTCTACAAAGAGGACCCTTGCATAGGTCTTTGGAGATTCAAGATGTTGTAGGATGTAGTGCAGTCATATTAATAGCATCATCTGTCAATCTATTTGCTCAGTAGGCAAATTGCAAGGGGTCTAACAGCAGATCTGTGATGGTTTTCAGGTGGGCCAGCACTAGCCATTCAAAGGTTTTCATAACTACAGATGTTAGTTGAAGTCATTCAGTTCCTTGATGGAGGGTTTTTTTGACACTGGGATGATAGTAGAGCATTTGAAGCAAGAAGGAACACAGCACATCTCTAGTGATTTATTAAAGATGCGGGTGAAGATTGGGGCCAGTTAGTCAGCACAGACTTTTAAGCAAGAAGGAGTTATCTTGTCTGGGCCTGGTGCTTTTCCTGGCTTTTGTCTGTGAAATAGACCATGCACCTCATTTTCTGTAATCACCAGAGGCAGTGGGCCCAATTAGATGGGGTCAGTTGTAGGAGGCTTGTCTGTTGTTGGTGTGTCTGAAATAGGGATTGTGGAGATTGGTGGCAGTAGTTTTCTTTCAAACCTACAGTAAAACACATTCAGGTTATCTGCCAGTTGTTGATTTCCTTCAGCATGGGAAGGAGGTTTGCTGTAACTGGTGATATTTTTAAGTTTTCCACATGTTTGCTGGTTCATTTGTTGAAAACTGATTCTTTAGCTTTTCAGAGTAGCTTCTTTTTGCTGCTCTGATCACCCTTGTTAATACATTTCTGGCCTGATTGTACAGTATTCTATCACCTTTTCTGTAGGCTTCCTCTTTGGTACGACGTAGCTGCTCACGTTTAGCTGTGAACCAAGGTTTATTGTTACTGTATATTTGCAGGTTTCTGGTCGGCACACATAGGTCTTCACAAAAACTGACATATGATGTTACAGTATCTGTGAGTTCATCCAAGTCTGCAGATATATATCTTTCGCATTTAACCTCCAGTCTTATAAATTGCCCTTCCAGAATGTGTTAAGATTGCAAGCACATTGATTACAGTTCATTGATTAGAGAAAGCAAATATGTTTGGAAGAGTTAGCAGTAAAAGGAAAACAGGTCACCAAAAACCTGGTGGCTGGACACCCTTCTGACACCAGTCAGAGCATAGAACTATTCAAAATAGTGCAAGACTGGAAGATGTGGAGAGACCTGGCTCATAGAATCACCAAGAGTTGGAGATGACTGATTGGATAACACATCATCATCATAAATTGGAAAAGGCAGATACACATTCATTTATGTTAGAAGTAAAGTCTCTTTTCAGTTGAGTTTGTATTTTGATTTCCCTCTCTTGGAAATGTATTCTTTGGGGGTGGTTGTTGTTGTTTCGCCCTGGGCATTTTCTCTCTTCCAAATACTAACCAGGACTGATTCTGCTTGGCTATCTATCAATAACTACAAGTGCTATTGGCATGTTATGGGTCTCTTTTGTGAAGCAATGTCACTTGATATAACCCACAAAGTGCAGCTTTGTTGTTCCAGATAGCCTTCCCCTCAGAAGCTTGGATGGCTCTAGTCCCGTTGGCCTTTCAGAAGCACTGAAGACTAGACTCTTCCTTCTGATGTTAGGGACAGTATGTTAGTAAATTCTGGTATGAGTATTTTGTTTTTACTGCTATTATACAAGTGCTCCAACAAAGTTTTTCACTGATTGAAGGGTTTTTATTTTTTGTACTCTATATCTATTTATATTCCTTTCAACTGTCTATCTTATGATAGACTCCATATATATTTGCACAAGTAAACATAATTTTATATTGTGAAATATAAAACATTCATATTTAGCTGTTTCCTATATTCTTCTAAACTCTGATTGCTTTGATATAACTATCGCTTTCTCCCTTCCACAGCATTACTGCACGTTTACACAGGGAGAGGACCTTGCCCAACCTTTTTCTCCTTTGCTATTTTTAGCTTGAAAAATATTTGCTTCTTAAGAATTTGAAAATGTGTGAAGACCTACGTAACCAGTTTTAAACCAAACGAAGCCAAGAGACTCATTCCCATCTCCTTCCTTCCTTCCTTCCATCCTTCCTTCCATCTCATTTCCAGCTCCTTCCTTCCTTTCCTTCCTCCCCTCCCCTCCCCTCTCATTCCCATCTTCTTCCTTCCATCTCATTCCCAATTCACTCCTTCCTTCCTCCCCGTTGCACCGTTGTGTGTCGCAGTGGAAAGAAAATCCCCACTGAGTTTTAGCCGGCTTCAGCTGCTGCTCCAAAATCTTTCCCGAAGAAACTTGGGGATCACCATGTAGGGTGTATGTGACATGTGCTGTAAATACCCCTTCACAATCAACCCAAGAATGCGCCGGCACTTGCTCACCCGGCTGTCATGTCCACAGTGTAAATTACTAGATAAGCCATCACTAAGGCACTAGGGTCTTTTTGCTGCTGGCCTGTTGAGGCTCTGGGCTCCTGCTCCTGGAACTACTCTCTGGCCAACTGCTGTTACCATTGCAGCTCCCGGAGGTCGCCATGGTGCCTCTTCAACTGCTTCACTGTGCCAGGAGAGTGCAAGGCCAGGCATGTGAGCGAGACGGCCATCCAGGAGGACCTTGCCTTCTGTGGTGTCACACGGCTCCCCCAGCAAGGTAGGAGAGGGAGAAAGAAGCTGCCTGGCCGTGAAGGGACAGAAAAGTAGTTGAAGCAGCTCCCTGGTGACTTCCGGGAGCTGCAGTGGGAGCACCTGCGGGCCAGAGAGAGGCTCCAAGAACAGGAGCCCGCAGCCTCACCAGGCCGGTGGCTGGCAGCTGGCTGCAGAAAGGCCCTGGTGCCTTAGCAATGGCCTATCTAGTCAATGTCATAATGACAGCCAGGTAAGCGAACGCTGGCACACTCTTGGCAGTGGGTGAGCTCCAAGTGGCAGGGGGACAGTGGCCAGATCCAAGCGGCAGCCGAGATCCAAATAGCAGCGGTGGGCAAGCTCCAAGTGGCGGCAAGGGCAGGTGAGCTCCAAGTGGCAGGGGTGGGCGAGCTCTCTTCCCCATGGCCGGGCGTCCCCGACATGCTTACTTGCCTTCCACGCTGCCTTCCCAGTGGTCCCCATGGCCAGGCCCGCAAGCCTGCCTTCGATCCTAATGTCGAGCTCCAGCGGAAGGAGAGCTCCAGAACAGCAGCAGTGGCGCTCCATGAGGGTGGCCCTCAGGGCTCTGGGAAAGCGCACAGCAAGGAGTTTACACTTTGGGTCCCCACAGTCCAGAAAACACTGCGGGTGGCAGAGCGCAGACCAGTTTGGGGGAGTGGCCAGCCAGAGGTCACTACCAGTTCTGCAACCCAGGCCAAATTTCCACTGCCGGTTTGCGCAAACCAGTGCTAACCGGCTGAATACCACCTCTGCTGCATCCTCTTTGCTGATGATGTAAAACTATTCAATACCATCAACAATGCTGTTGCCCTATAAAATGACCTTGACTATGTGCCAGAATGGTCAAACAATTGGCAACTCCAAATGTCAACCAACAAATGCTCTGTGTTATACATTGGCAAAAAAAAAAAAAAAATCAGAACACCAAATACAAGGTGGGCGGATATGACCTCGTAGACAGCCCTCACTCTATCAAGGACCTTGGAGTACTCATCTCAAATGTCAATGACTACTTCAGCTTCAACCACAATAATACACGAGCACACAAGATACAAATTCAAGGTAAACCGCTCCAAACTCGATTGCAGAAAATACGACTTCAGTAACAGAGTGGTCAATGCCTGGAATGCACTACCTGACTCTGTTGTTACATCCCCAAACCCCCATAACTTTAACCTTAGACTGTCTACTGTTGACCTCACCCCATTTTTTAGAGGTCTGTAAGGGGCATGCATAAGTGCATCAGCGTGCCTACCATCCCTGTCCTACTGTCTCCATTTATTCATATCCATTTACTATGTTCATATTTATGTTTATACTTATACCTGTTATCTTTTACATGTTTGACAAGCTAAATAAATAAATTAAATAAATAAATTCAAGGAAATATTATTCTCTGAGAATTTTAGTTTTTGTCGCAAGATCACATTTATATGGTCCCACTTTTCTCCCCAAACTTAGTAAGTATGGGACATTGTAAAAACATATGTTTTAAACGAGCAGTAGCCTTATTATATCTCCAACAAAGTGCTGCTTCAGAGGTCTTTTTTATAAAAACACAATGGAGTCCAACATGTTATTAAAAGCTTTATTAAAAAGTTGCTAAGTAGTATAAAGTACATTTTTAAAAAGTACATATAAAATATACTAGGTTTGTGATTTTGTTAGACTTATTTTATATCTGCATCTGTTTAATCTGTTACCTCTATATTACCATTGCTATAATGACATCTACTGGTAAAAGAAGTTCCTGAATATTTAAGAAAAAAAACCTTTTATCAGTAGAAGTATACACTCCTTCAGGGCTGATACTCCTTTAACCCTATTATTTCTATATCTTTTTAATGACACCAAAGATACATAAGCCAAACTTTTTGACATATTGAGATATATCTCTTGTCTGCTTCTCCCTGGTTAACCATCGTTTATTGAATAAAACACAGTTGAATCTACACAATAGGCAAACCATGGATAATGGTTTCAAACTATAGTGACTGGATTTATGTAACACAATAGGCAAAAATGAAACAAATCATATTGCTTATTAGAGTGTAGGGTGAATTGAACTTTTCAACAACTCACCCAATTCTTTTTCATAGAGTAACACCTCTTTGTTAGCAGAGGAACTGCAATAGTTACAGATGCTGTTGTAACATGGAAGGTTGGATCAGTGCTAAGTGTGTATTCTAAGTCATATTATACTTCAATGAACTTTTGTATCAACCACCTGAAGATGATTTTCTAATCTTAACTGAGTAGAAGAAAAAAAATTTAGGCTGATGTAATGTATGTGGAAATGAGACAAGTGAACAGGGGAGAAATGCTGTACATAGAACAATCAGATAAATGTGCATTACAGCAGTTACTTAATGAGCAGAGAAGGAAGTTCCCCTACTTTCTCAGGCTGTAAAAGAGACACGGGAGATTTTTATTATAGATTTGCAAGATTAGTTTAATGTAGCCTTACAATAAAGTAGAATTAATGCATCTGGTATTGATTCTTGTCTAATCTACCTGGGAAGGATGACATATAATTATGTAAAGTTAAGAGAATTAGTTAAAATAAGCATTCCTCTAGACTCTCTCTTGGAAAACATTTGTGATAGCTTTAAAGCAATAAGGAATCAACCATAAGTAGTAAATGTACCCTAAGACATTTAGTATTATCAGATTTACTTTTGCAGCTTTTAAGCTTACTATATTAAAGTACAACATAGCATAAAGTTTTTGTAGCTATAAAAATCTTGGTTATTTCTTCATTCCTCCAAACAAATTTTTCCTATAAAACGTTATGTTTGTGTGTAATTCTTTTCTAAATTAGAGAAGAAATTCTCAAATATTTGGTCTTAGATTCCCTTGCATTTTTAAAAATAATTGAAGATCTCAAGCTTTGAGCTTTGTTAAAGTAATATTTACTGTATTATATATTAAAAGTGGGCAATTTTAAGATACTTATTTGACTTTGCAGATGTCCTGAAAAGGTATCAAAGGTCGCTAGGGATCCTCAAACCAACTTTAAGAACCAATGAGGTACAGAAAGCATTCCAGGAAAAAAACAAAATGAGTAACAGGTGGCATGTATATGTATAGGTCACCAGTTACTAAAATCACAAAGTTGTATGATCAGAATGATACTTATCATGTGCCTCATCAAAATAGAATTTTAGCCAGTGGTGGGTTCCTCCTGGTTCGGCCCGGTTCCACCGAGCCGGTAGCAGTGATGATATGACATCACCGAACCGGTTCTCGCCCCCCTGACCCGCCCACCCCCCACCCCGCGTTATTCTTACCTTTTATTTGGCTCCACCCCCAATCTATTGCTGCCTCCTGAGTCCCAGTTGATGGCTAGAGGGAAAAAAACTGTTTAAACTATTGCTCTGGGGCTTCAAAGGACCGCCCTACAGCTGATCAGTGTTAAAAGAAAACAAATGAGTAGACCGGTGCCTGCAAATATACATGAGTAGACCAGTGCCTGCAAAAATATATGAATATATTAGTGCCTTCAAAAATACATGAGTAGATCAGTGCCTTCAAAAATAAATGAGTAGATTGGTACAGCCTGGTAGACAAGTACCTCTGCTAAATACTAAATAATTGTCACATGACCATCAAGCCACACCCACAAAATAAGCCACACCCACAAAATAAGCCACGCCCACAGAACTGGTAGTAAAAAAAAATAGAACCCACCCCTGATATTAGCTATAGCATACACAGAACCAGTAAGAAGCAGAACACTATACTCACTTAAACAGGTTCCTACTTGTTAAAACTCCAGATTCAACTAATTAGTTGGAGGGATCATTAATTGAACTAACAATCAAATCCTATGCATTCTTATACAATTAAGAGATTGGAACAGCTTATTATCTTGCATAACATTGCAGCTGTACCTTAATTTTCATTGATTTCAATTAAACCAAGATCACAATTACTTTGTCCTATTGATTTAAGTGGAAACAAAATTCAATTAACTCTTTATGAAATCCATTAAAATAATGTCTACTTATCTAAATATTAAAAGAATCTAAAGTTCAACATAGGTAACTGTGGGAATAATATCTATAATCAGAGATTAGTACAATAGTGAAAGAAACTCAGGTGTGTATTTTTTTTAAACAATAAACTGTTTCTTCCTCACCAATGATTAATCATTTTGGGGATAATTCTAAAGTCTATATTTGTCTCGTATTTCTAAAATACAGAAAAAAATTAAAAATACTTTAATTTTCAAAAATCAATATACACTAACTTACCTTGTTCACAATAGCATGGGAAAAATTTCTGAGGTTCCTTGGGCAATGTAATTATAAGCATAATTCTGCTTTCAATGCTAATTTTGCTGTTCTGTATACAGGGTAGGGGATGCGGTGACTCTGTGGCTAAGAAGCTGAGCTTGTCAATCGAAAGACTGGCAGTACAGCAGTTTGGATCCGTAGTACCGCATAATGGGGTGAGCTCCTGTTACTTGTCCCAGCTTCTGCCAACCTAGCAGTTTGAAAGCACATAAAAAATGCAAGTAGAAAAATAGGAACCACCTTTGGTAGGAAGGTAACAGCGTTCCGTGTGCCTTTGGCTGGCCACATGACAATGGAGACATCTTCAGACAAGCGCTGGCTCTTCGGCTTTGAAATGGAGATTAGCACCACCCGCTAGAGTCAGGAACGACTAGCACATATGTGCAAGGGGAACCTTTACCTTTTATACAGGGTTTTCTTCCAAGAGATATATTGCAGTTAGTTTTCTGTGGAAAATAACTCATGCATCATCTCTTGATACATTACTGAAATAACTTGGTAAGAGAGGAGAAAGAACCACATTGCTATAACTGGTTTATAAAACATTATTTCACTTTAGGAAACTGGATATAAATCTTTCATTGTCACTATTATAATAACTTGTATTCTGTTTATTGTTGATCTTTTCTCAAGTATGCAAATCAATTGAAGATACAAAAGAGATTAGTTTCTGAGTTTAATCTGCCAGATCTCTCAGTGCAAAACACTGGAAAATTAAAGCATTTTGTTAATTGACCCAGTGATGTTAAAAGAGTGGGAAATGCTGCAACTGATAATTAAAGCAAGTTCTGGAAAAACTGTACATAAATGTAAATTTACTGAAATTTACATTTCTTAATTGTATTAACACTTTACCTAATATATTCTGAACAAAAACCCTAAGCATATGTTCTTAAAATATTTGCTTTTCTTCTTAAGATCCTATTTTATTTTTCCTTTTCTTCAGTTCTTCTTTGATGTCTCCAAAGAATCTGGAGACAAAGGCTATCTGAAACTCTTAAAAGCAAATCGAGGTAAATATATAATACTGAGCTGTCTAAAATCTGTCTGTCTGTCTGTCTATCTATCTATCTATGCTTTTATTCCAGTTAATTGATACGTAAGTTCTTCTTTTTAATTTAAACATGATTACTGAAAGCAAATCGGATTGCGCGCGTCTTAACCAAAAAGAAATATTTAACCTCGATTCATTAAGCTCAACCTCGCTGAGTTTCCCTACGCGTATTTGCTACCCACCATCCACCCAATCTCAAAAAATTAGTAGAACGTGATGACGACATGCACTGGCTCATTCTTTGTTTACATCCCTCCTCTTTCCGACCCCTCCAAATCCTTGTTTGCGGCGAGATTGGCTGTAAGGGATAGCAGAGACATTCGCAATCTGCCTCCTGATTGGGCAGAGCTTTCATAAAAAAAGAAGGTGGAAAGCAGCTGGGGGTGCGGCTTTACGTGATTGCGCTGTCCGCTGATTGTCAGTGCGGTAGTGCCTCAGTTCGACCGCTTGCCTCTTAGGTCGAGGAAGCTATCATTGCTTCGCGCCGGTTCCTGCATTTTCGTCTTGTGTGAATCCGCGTCGGTGTGAGGAAGTCTTCTTACCTTGAAGGCAAGAAGAGCAGGCAGAAGGTGGGAACGAGGAGGGAGGAGAGCATGGCGGCATCCGTGCCAGATAAAAACATCAAGAAGAAAACTGAGAAGAAGCTTGCTGCTCGAGAGGAAGCCAAATTGTTAGCCAGTTTCATGGCGGTCATGAATAACATGAGGAAACAAGTAAGTGGGGGAGGAAGGAAGATCGGGGGTGAGGTGGGTGAACTCTGGGCCTCCCGTAAAGAAACCTTGGAGGAGCCTGTCGCCTTGCGGGGTCCAGCAAAAACCCGGCGCTGGGGTGGGGACTATGGGTCGGAACCCCTGCTCGAAACCGAAGAACCGAAGCTTTGGCAGTTTCAAGTCTGTAGCGCACTGCCTTCCTAGTGTAGAACGTCCCTAGGAAAAGGGCCCCGTTTTGAAGGGGTTGACTTGGCATTCTTTTGTTATTTTGCCAAATCTTGGTTAGTGTTCTTCCGTATGGCAAACGAGGGCGGTGTGCCTGGTGTTGCCGGCATAAAGCTGCCGGTTCGTTAGTGGGATTTGAACTAGGAGCATCTTGATTTATTGCCCAATCTCTTACATTAGTGTAATTATCTGATTCGTTTACATAAAAAATGCAATTCTGATATTCTAGAAGAATTGTTAAGGTGAGGTTTTATAACCCAGTCTGTTCCATTTGGTACATGTTACTGTTAATTATGTTAACTTTATAGTTAAGTTACATTGGAATAAGATAATACAATGTGCTCTGATACTATCCTGCAGGAAGTAAATATAGTTCCGTCTGAGCAACTTTCATATTGTGGAGTTCAACTTCCAGAATTCGCCAGGCAGCAAGATAAGGTTTAGTGAAGAAAATAAACATTTCTACCAGTTTCTTTGAATATAAGAAATATTATATTTCTGGATCCTAACTTTGTGCTTTTTTGGGTTCTATTTTAGAAAACGCTATGTGATGTTATATTAATAGTCCAGGAGAGGAAGATCCCAGCTCATCGGGTTGTACTTGCTTCAGCCAGTCACTTTTTTCACTTAATGTTTACCAGTAAGGTTTTTTTTTCCAGTTCAGCTTTTAATTGTCTGTTTAAAATATCAATTTATTATTCCCAGATTTGCAAAAAAAGGACAGAACATTTTAATTAGTATTGAACAAATCTTGTTACTGTAATTCCTACAGTCCTAATTAAACCATAACATTAATGCCTTCATACATACTTCCTTTTATATAGATTAAAACTACCCATAGGAAATTATCAATAGATAGTTGGAAAAAGTAATGTCTCCTCCATGACATGTTTTGTGAGAAGGATATGAAAATAGTCCTTCAGGATATACTCTAACATTCCATCCTACATGTGGCTGGATCACCAGCTATTTCTAAATAGGCCACAAATAGGTGATCAAGTGCAAATAAGCATTGTGCCATTGCCACTGACTCAATTGTGCTTCTGGAAGAATGACAGAACTTTCACTTTGAAACAATGCTGTGTGGAGTTTGGGGTGCATGGTTGTCCTACTGGTAAGAACTGCTTTACTCTGTCTCCTCAGCTTTTCTGCTGTTGCTAAGCTATTATAGTACACAATGTTCTCATAAATGTCCTAAGCTGAGAAAGGGAGAGTAAACGTTGATGCATCCCTTCTCATTTGTGACCAGCTTCCCTTTCTGCCCTAAAACAAGCTTAATCAGGACAGGGATTGTGGGTCTGGCTTGGCTACTTGGTCCACTGAGCCATAATTCTTGGTAGCTGTGATAGATGTGGGTTACTGCTAAATAGTGTTTGTGATTGACAATAGTGACTGGAAATACCTAAAGGGTGTTTCAGAATTTCATCCAAGAAGAGTTCCCACAAGAAACAGGTTTGCTCATTCAAAGATCAGAGTAATAGTTCTGCAAGTTTTTTTTAAAAAAAAAACTCTTGATAATATTATCTAATTACAGCAAATATGATTGAATCAAAGTCATTTGAAGTTGAATTAAAGGATGCTGAGCCAGATATAATTGAACAGCTGGTGGAGTTTGCTTATACTGCAAGGTAAGTATCTCACAATATTCACTATTGCTAGCCACCTACAAATACAAATCTAGAAAACTTTGTTCATTTGATTACATTGGGCATTCAAGTACAAAATATATCTAATGCCGAATGTTATTTTAAATGTTGCAAGAAATATTCACATTAATTTTATATGCAGATCTTATAGTTGTATACTTCTACATATTTTTAATTGTTAAAGTTAAGAAAATCTTCTCAAGGTTACTTTTTTAAATGTGTCAGGGTTTATATGTATATTTGTTAAAATGTTTACTTGTGTAAACATTGATATTTTTTTCCAGAATTTCTGTGAACAGTAACAATGTCCAATCATTGTTGGATGCAGCAAATCAATATCAAATTGAACCTGTGAAAAAAATGTGCGTAGAATTTTTAAAAGAGCAAGTGGATGCTACAAATTGTCTTGGTAAGGGATTTCCCTTCTGTTAAAGATATTACAAAATTTCCAAACTTTGGAATGGAGAACCTCATTGACTTTGTATTATATTTTGGAAACAATTTTTATAATTAATATATAATTTTGTTAAAATTTAAAAATAATTTGCATATTTTAAAACATTGAGGTTTATAAGTGCTTATATTTGTTTTTTTGAGAATCCATTTAGTGTAGTGGTTAAAAATTAGAAATTGGGAGACTGAATTCTAGTAGTAGAAGGCTACTTCTAGTAGAAGGCAGTTGGCTGATTTTGGGATTGTCATTTTCTCTCAGCCTAGGAATCAGGCATTGGCAAATCACTCGTGCAATCTTGTCAAGAAAACTGCTTGTCCAGGGACTTGTCAAGAAGCATCAATGACTCAAAGGCCCAAAAATAATGTGTATTTTATATAATATCTCACAAAGCAAGCACTTCTTTTTTCCATTTTGCATTAGGTATAAGTGTATTAGCAGAGTGCCTTGACTGCCCAGAACTGAAGGCCACTGCAGATGATTATATTTATCAGCACTTCACAGAGGTGTACAAGACCGATGAGTTTCAGCAGTTAGATGTTAAACGTGTGACTCATCTCCTCAATCAAGATACTCTGACTGTAAGAGCTGAAGATCAGGTAATTTTTTTTTAAAAAAAAACACATTTTTAAAACCCCATGTCTTCCTCAATCTCAGGTCTTCTATCAGAAGCCTGTACAGTATCTTAGCTGTTCCTAGCATTGCAGTCTTCTGGACAAACAGCTCTGATGTCATTCCTGGGATCTGTTGGAGCCACACATCCAGTTTAGGATTCACAGCTGCAAGTACTTCTACTACCAGTGGGACCACTTTGGCCTTTACTTTCCGCATCTAGTTCTTCCTTCAGGTCTAGTTAATGCACAGTTCTAAAGTTCCATAAGGACATGACATTCTTAATGTTAGCAGTTAATGTAGAACAGCTTTTATTAATATCAGCATTTGTTTTTCCAAGTTTCTTTACCAATTTTGAATGAAAAAAAGAACTCCAGTTAAGATTGACAAGTGATAGAAGAAAAAATGTCTCAGGTAATAGTACCTTCTTCTGCTAAATGGTCAAAGTTAAGTTTGGCGTTTGAAGTGAAGCTTTAGAGTTTATTTTAAATAATATTTTCATTGCCATTTCTAAAATAGACTGCTATGTATATGTGACTAATTAAATATCTTTTTCCTAATTTCCAGGTTTATGATGCTGCTGTCCGTTGGTTAAAGTATGATGAGCCAAACCGTCAGCCCTTCATGGTTGATATTCTTGCTAAAGTCAGGTTTCCTTTAATTTCAAAGAATTTCCTTAGTAAAACTGTACAGGCAGAGCCACTTATACAAGACAACCCAGAGTGTCTCAAAATGGTTATAAGTAAGTTTATCATCAAGATGTCTTTTCATTCTAATACTTATTTCCTCTGTGGGCTGCTTATTTCACCACATAACCCAATGAAAATAACCCCTTGAAAAGAGCTAATTTTATCCTTTGGGTGTGGGTGGGTAAGAAACCAAGTGTCTTTTACATTCTAGCTCCTTCCTTCCAAGAAAAATGTTCTCAAACGTTAGTCCTTCTTTCAGGAAAATCTGTATTTCACAGGCCATACTCTCTTTGGATTCCAAAAACCTTTTTTAAGAAGCCCCACACCTGCTTTTAGACAAGAATGATTTGCAGTACACTGATAAATTCTAATCATAAAACATGTAACAGTCATTGCTGTGAATGTTTTTGATAGTTCCTTTAAGATTCTACAGAATGGAACTTGCTGTTTTGTTCAGGGCTATCTGCACAAAGCATATTATACATTTTAGAATGCAAATTGTGCATTCTTGAAATGATTTAGCTAGTTATAGTTTTGTTCAGTACAGGTTAGAGGAATTCAATGAATTATATGTTGATCTGCCTTTAAATATTTCAGGAGCCAGCTGGTTTAGGTCAAAGAAGCTAGATTGTTGATTCACTATGATAAATCTATCTCAGCGGTGTTAAAGTTCTTCACTGTTTTTCAGTTTATTTTTAGGCACAATTTGAGATTATCTTCTTGAACTACATGGGATCAGGCAATCCAAAATGCTGCCTTAATCCTTACAGTTACCTTTTTTGTCATGAGTGTTTTGCTTGTGAAATTATCTCCATAGAATGTCCAAGTACAAGGGTTAGATCCATGTGTTTGGCAATATTTCATAATGCAGTCAGTACCCCTCTCTCCTTTCCTTTGAAGACAAGGTGGTTTTCAAAGAAAAGGTGCTCTCTATATAGTAGTAATTGGATAGTAGTGAAACTTCAGCTTCAGCAGAATGACTGGGAAGAAAGAAAACAGTTATGGCCTTGTTTTTTGAGAGCTCTTCATAAATTAAAACTTCTATTTAATTATGTGTGAACATGCAAGAGTGAGGAAATAAGTGTTCCACAGAAGGAAGAAACTGATGCGCTCTTTTACTTGATGACCTCTTGAACAAAAGGTGTACATAATACTTATTGTGTCTTCTTATGTTGGAAATAAAGATGTAACTTTGAACTGCACAAAATCAGATTTCCCCCCTCCTTTTTTTTATTTTATTTTATTTAGGTGGAATGAGATACCATCTCCTTTCTCCAGAAGACAGAGAAGAATTGGTAGATGGGACTCGTCCAAGAAGGAAAAAGCACGAGTACCGCATCGCCTTGTTTGGAGGATCACAGCCGCAATCATGTCGATACTTCAATCCAAAGGTAATTCTGATCTTCCATTGTTTGAATGAATTAGATGTACTAGATAAAGGTATATCTTTACTTAATGTGTCATTTTATATTCCTGCATTTTGTGGCTTTATGTTAGGGTTATTTTATTAGTTTTATTTCAAGCAGAACCTAGTTTATGCACCAAATGAGAGAAAAGTTCAGGGATGTACTTAAATTGCAGATGTTTGCTGTTAATATAATCTTTTGTTTACATGTTTGATATTGTACAAAACAAAACAAAACAATTGTTTTTTTCAAAATGGATCTGGGCAGATTAGGCTTCTAAAGAATGATATACTGGGAGATTCAGTTTCAAGAGTGCTGCTCTATTTTGCAGCAATTCATCACTTTTAAAATATATGTTAGGGTCATGAGTCTGACATAGTTCATACGATTTACTTAACATCCATGATGTTTCATTTCATAGCCATAGTTAAAACAATCATAAAATCAGATCAGTTCACATGGTCACCCATTTAACAACCACAGTGATTTAAAGCAAAATTCCAGGCTCCATTGTGGTTTCTCACCTTAATATATCATGTTCTGAGGATAACAGGAACAGAAATATTCATGTTATCCTCAAACCCTTGACAAAAATGGAATAAAAATAAAATATTAATGGTCCCAAAACTGAAGACATTTTTTTGAAGGACATGGTTGAAAATATTCTATACGGCTTTGATTTATTTTTATACAGGATTACAGCTGGACAGACATCCGATGTCCCTTTGAAAAGCGGAGGGATGCAGCTTGTGTTTTCTGGGATAATGTAGTTTATATTTTGGGTGGTTCACAGCTTTTTCCTATAAAACGAATGGATTGCTATAATGTTGTTAAAGACAGCTGGTACTCCAAACTGGGTCCTCCAACTCCTCGTGACAGCCTTGCAGCATGTGCAGCAGAGGGTAAAATTTACACATCTGGTGGTTCAGAAGTAGGTAAGACACATTAATGGATATGGCTGTGGGAACGTTAAAAACTACATTGGGTATTGTATTGTTGCAAAATATTTCTTTTAAAAGAAGTAGATTACAGTAAACACTATTATACCAATTTTGAATCCACATGTTAGAACAGAAATACTACATGCATTAATTAAACTAAGATTTTGCAACTTGGATTATTTTCTATGCATACAGTACATACATAGATATTTATAAGAGAATAATTTTCACTTAACACACTGGGCCTTATCTCATTGGATTTGAATTAGACTTACTGGTTTTATTAATGTGTTGATAAACATGTGAAGTGCAACTCTTTTTTTGCAAAGCTATTTGATTATTTTCCTGATTATATTTTTAGAAAATTTTCCTTGTATAGATACAAGGAAAACTTGTATAGATCTCTTTTATCTATCCAAATACAAAAACAAAAATATTTTCCTTTGTATTTACATTCTTTTCTCATTACTCATGGTAATAAATAACCTGTATGTGTCACAAGACACATACCCAGTATAATCACAATATTAGCCACGACCCTGCAACATTATGTTGGAGACTGTCAAATAATCTGTTTTACTTCTTTTCTGGGCTTCTGCTTTAGGAGTAGCATGAAATTGCAGCCATTTTTCCACTGGCCTTTCCATTGGAGAGCCATTTTCTATGCCGGTTGAGTCACTGAAGGGAGAGCGTGCATATCTCAAGTTTCCTCCCTGCTAGCATGGCAATAAGATTCTTAGATTTTATTCACATTAAAGGGGACACACAAACCACTATTTTCTCATTTGTTTTCTCTGTGTTTCTACTGAGAATTGCAATAAAAACGGTGCTTTTTTCTTCCATTAATCAGATGTTGTCCTCAGTACAACTAATCTGATTTGGTGTTGAGAAATTGAGATGTCAAGTTAAGATTCCCTGGAAATGGTGTGTCAATATCTGGGCCACTATTGAGAGTTTATTGTCTATGTAATTTGCCTATTAAGGATATTATTTTAATAAGCAGATAGTCTCATTGTCTAAGTGACTTTTTTTTGTTGTTTAAAGGAAATTCTGCTTTATATTTATTTGAATGCTATGATACAAGAACAGAAAGTTGGCATACAAAGCCCAGTATGTTGACTCAGCGATGCAGTCATGGGATGGTAGAAGCAAATGGCCTGATTTATGTATGCGGAGGAAGTTTAGGGAACAATGTTTCTGGAAGAGTCTTGAGCTCCTGCGAAGTTTATGATCCAGCAAAGGAAACGTAAGTACTGACTTTATTCCCTGTCAAAAGCTTGGAACAGAAATGAGTTTCTTCACATTGTGAAATGGTAGAAAAGTTTGATTTCCAAGTTGTACACTCACCCTTCAAAACATGGAAACTACTTTATTCTTATTTGGGGAGGAAAATGCAAAAGAGCCACCCAAGAACCACACACTATTTTAAGTGGAGCTGCAACTCGTCTGCTGGGCTTTGTTGAGATAAGAGAACTAATAGTTAATTATAACATTTCTCATTAAGTCTTTATCACATTTAATATGAACGAAAATATGGTTTGAAATTGTGTATTTTAAATATTTGCAGGTGGACTGAGCTATGTCCAATGCTTGAAGCCCGAAAGAATCATGGTTTGGTGGTGGTGAAAGATAAAATATTTGCTGTAGGGGGGCAAAATAGCTTAGGTATGTATTAATAATTTATTCTACCTAACTGCCATGAGGCTATATGGACTGTTGCAGTATTGAAATAAATAAAACCTTAAGTTCTGCTTTCTGAAAGATAAAGACATCAACCCTCTTGATGCTTGTAGTATGGGCTTTAAAGGGCTGTCACAGTATTTCAAGCAGATTGGTATAAATGATAAAATATTGTTCAGCACCAGAAGGCTTAAATGCAACAGAAAGTAGTTCCCTAAAACTACTTTAGTTCCATAAACAGGAACTATCAAATGCCCTTTATCCAAGAGTTTTTTCATATTAATGATAAGTTAAATGTCATATAAATAAAACACAGATGCTAGTTAGTGATTAAAATATTTCCTTATAAATATTCTGATAATATTCCTTATAAATTAACAAAATATAGTTTTAATTTTAATATACTTAACCTTTAATATAAATATAATACTTGTTCCTTAATTTGCAGATCTTGCGATACTGATTTTCTAAATGTAATTTTATATTCCCAATATATCCTGTAAATAGTCTTTTATGTTGCAGTTCTATATGTATTTATCTGAAAATAAGAATGATTATATTTGTGGAACTTAGTTAACAAGCTAAATTAGTACAATTGAGATAGATAGTACAATTCCAATAATTCTGTGGCTTTATGATTCCATTTTATTACATCCTCATTACTTATCCTCACTACTTATGGAAGTTTTGTATTCATAATGAAGCATAGCTCAGGCATAAATCTTTCAATATTCCTTTTTCTTAATGTTAAATAGAATTTTTAAATGAGGTTCCTTTACATTTAAGATTTTAAGGCTATATCATGTCCTAGAAGTAAGTTCCATTAAACTCTGAAGATATATTCAGGATATTAAATTATTATTTCACAATTATTCCATCAATTTTATATAGTTTGATTTTATATGGTTACTTTTATATAGTTACTTTTCATCTCTAGGACCTATATATTTTTACCTATTTCTGTAGTAGACTTGAGTGGTTTCTTTAAACCACTCAATTAACTTATAATTTATTATATTGGTAAAATATTTTTAATTTCTTGTCATTTTATCCTAAAATGATAATGACAGTTATATTGGCTTAATAATTATTTTCTTTCTTCCCTATAAAGGTGGCTTAGACAGCGTGGAATACTATGACATTAAACTGAATGAATGGAAGATGGTTTCCCCTATGTCATGGAAAGGTGTAACCGTAAAATGTGCTGCTGTGGGTTCCACAATTTATGTTCTGGCTGGATTTCAGGGTGTGGGTCGGTTGGGACACATCCTTGAATATAACACTGAAATTGACAAATGGACACCAAACTCTAAAGTTCGTGCTTTTCCAGTGACCAGCTGTTTAATTTGTGTAGTTGATACTTGTGGAGCAAATGAGGAGACATTAGAAACTTAAAAACTTTAGAATTATAAAAAAAATTCCAGAAAGAAATTGCTATTTGTTTTATTCTACCTTTTAGCTGTGTTTTGCCAGTCCATAATATGGGGAAAATTTGGAATGTGATTTTCATTATTAATTTAACTTTTTTTTATAATTTGAGTTTCCTCATTTGAGTACTGTTCTTTAGTGTGCATTGGAACTATTTCAAATTCTCCAAATGAGGAGTGAAGACAAATGAAAATTTCTGAAGATGCCCATAATTTCTGAAGATGCCCATAATTTTCAAAAAACAACTGTTTAATATGCATTGTAAATTATTTTAAGAATAACCTTCTTTATTAAACTTCATTTTTCATTAAAAGCACTGACATTCTTCAAGTAGAAAACTCCCAAAACAAAGTATTAAGCTATATGTTGCTCAAACTAGTGATCAGGATGCCATCTCATCACAGAATTCAAGTTCTGTAATTTTGTTTCCAATAATTGAAATAGTTTAAGTTAGTAATAATTAAGTTAATTACCAATACTATTGATCTTCTCTTTGTACTTAACAATAACAAAATATTGTTATTGTACATGAACATTCTATCTCTTTAAATGCTTGTATGACATAACCAAAGTGGTGTTAAGGAAGAGGCAAATAATTTCCTGAACATTCTTAATTCTATCTGTACAAAGCTTTATTCTCTGGAGTGCAGTTCCATTATATTCTTTCAAACATGCATCTAGGAGCTGATGATTTTGGTAAGTGCATCTACTTTCTGAAATATTACAGATATAAACAAGATAATATGGTAACTTTTTTTATTTGCAAATGAATGTAGATAGCAATACTACAGTTTCATAAATGTTTTTTGAAAATTCTGTTTTTAAAGTTTTGTTCTGAACTGCAATCCATTTTATTTTTGTCTTTTGTTTATGAATTGAAATCTATGCTACTTAAAATCTACATAGTTTTGATCTGATTTCCTTTCTTCAAGCTACTTATAAAAATTCATAATTATTTCTTACATGTCACTAAGATTGCAGTATGGTTTCAAAACTATATATGTACTTTAAAAGTACTCATTTATAAACTTGCATATGAGAAAGTTGAATGATAGCACTTACTTATAAAACTTTTTGGGATATAAACATACATTGCTTTGCCTAATTTTTCTTAACATATTTTTGCAGTTAAGAGGGAGAGAAAGAGAGAGAGAGAGAGATTGATTTCTTCTAGATTGAAATGTTCTATATTGAACAAGGTATATCTTTCTGTATCTTCTTAGTACTGGCTTTTTGTCATGAAAATCTGAATTTAGTACTTTAAACAGCTCTGTATGCTTGCAAAGAGGAATACAAATTTAATTTTCTAACAACTTTTAAATTGGATTTAATTTGTTTAAATTGGATTTAAAAACAAATTCTTAAACAAATTGAGGTGCATTTTTTTCCAATTAAGAGATTGTCCAAAAATTTAAAAAAATATATTAATAGATGTAATTTTCAAGCAATGAAAATGCAAAAAGGAACTTAATCCAGCTCATTAACAAATAAGATTCCTTTATTTCCATTATGAAACAGGGAGAGTTTCGTAAAATGAATATAAACTAATGCAAGTTTTCCATAGGTTTACATTTCTCCAAGTTATTTGTTTAGGAAGACTGTGATAGATCTGTTTCATTGTGAATGTTCATGCATTGTAATGTTCATTGTTTATGAACATTATGTGCGAAAAGTTTTCTTGTTTTTGTGAATTGGGCATCTATTAAAAAATCTTGTATATTGAATAATTTTGTTATGTATCAGAATTTTGAAAGTGAAGCAAATACCTCAGTGAGGCTTTTGTGGTCATTTTATTAAATATTTGTTCCTAAAATGTGTTGTTTTTATTTATTTGTTTGTCCTATCAATGGTCCAAGCAATCACTATCCATTACATAATACCCCAATGGTATTTGAGAGAGTTTTAAAAATCTGCCTATTTCTTCTGTCCTTAACCAAAGGTGTCTGAAGTTTCCCCATTCCACCAGATGTTGGTGCTATGGTCTAATGGATTTACCATCTTATTCTTTTTTTCTTTTCTAGTCTGGCTCTAATTTTATTGTTTGTTTTGTTTGTTGTACTATGAGCTATCTAGAAGTCACCCTGGAGTCAGGCAGTAAAGTGAAGTAAAAAAAAGATAACATCGTGAACTATTGCTTCAAATTCTGTTGCAGCAATAGAAAATTATAGTCCTTTTCTTAACTCTATCCCATACACATAGAAAACTGTTAAATAGTACAAGACTTGACAAATATGTTAATGGTTGAAGTTTTGGGTAGAGATTTTTCTAAGGGTGCCAATAACCAGTTTGTGAAATGAACAGATTCCAACATCTATACCACTGATTTGTGGATTTTGGATCACATGCAGTATGCACTATGGAGATTATTTTGGCAAGATTATAACGTAGGAACCTCTTTTCACCCTGCATGTAATCCTTAATCTTGGGGAGCCACCTTCCATACTTGTAAAGTAAAACAATTTTACATTTTACTTTCATAAAGTACCCACATGCCATACTTTACGAAAGTAAAACAATCTCACATATACTACAAACGTGGATTTCATTAATCGTTAGGTTCATATATATACTAAACCAAAACAAAGCAGATTACATTATGGTTTAACATGATGAGTGAATTCAGACAATATTAGATTCCTGCACCAAAGTAGGTACCTGAAGGATATGGCCAGTCACAAAACATTTTTCTAGAAGGCAAAACAACTAAAGACAGAATAAAGATTGGGGGGGTATTACTCGACTATTTTAAAGTTTCCTACTCCAATAGACAAACCATACATTCAAAGATAACCTATGCCAAATTATTTTAATATTTGATTTCAAAAAACACAGCATAGCACTGTATCAGTTTTACAGAATACAGATTGATAATCAAAAAGAGTTGAAGCAGCAACCAGAAACAATATTCCTGACAAAACACTAAATAAAAAATGGTGAATATGAGTCCCCTCCCTGCAAATCATAAAGCACTGTTGGAAGAAATAACCAGGTCCAGTTCCAAGCCAGGAGAAAGGCACTGGAAATAAAATGGAGGCAGATTGGAAAGAAAGATTCAATTCATTGATGAAGCAGAACCACCAAGGACATGTGATTCTGGGACAGCTGACAAAATGGAGTTTAGAGAGGGTGGTGAAGTGGTTCGGGAATAACGAGAGGCACAAGCAAGCAAGTGACAACAGCTCTTTAATATATGGTGAGACTTCAGCAAAAACTCAGAGGCTGCAGTCCTCCTTATATACAATCCTGGAGAGACTGTCAGCCAATCAGAAACGTAAGCAGATTTGAAACTCCCGCTTAAAGTATCAATACATAACACCCCTCCCTTCCCAGAAGGCACTGACACTCAAAAATTAACATATGTACAAACAAAGTCTCGCAGGTGCTTAGGCTGAGTTCTCGCCCTAGTTGACCTGCGCAGTTCAGTGTTTGGTGAGGCGTCGAGCTGGTCGGAGGGACTCTTTGTCTCTCCCGGCTCCGCCAATGGAACCTCCTGGATTTTGTCCGGGGCGTGGTTATCCCCGGCTGGGAGTGGCGACTCGCTGGGGCGGCGCTGGAACCAGGGCTTGTCAGCTAAGTATTCTCGCGGCCCCGGGCTTGAGTTAGCTGTTTTGGAGAAGTGGTCATAGTTAGGCTCGGACATGTCTGCGTTGATATTTGCCTCGCCAACCACCCGTTTCCTCAGTTGGTCTATGTGGCGCTTCCAGAGTCTATCTACCCCCACGTCCACCGTGTATGATTTTGGGCCTGTTATTCCCACTATGGTTCCTGCAACCCACAGGGGACCGCTGGCATAATTGCGAGCGAACACCGGGGACCCGACCTGAAAATGCCTTAAGCCACAGGTCTCTCCCTTAAAGTTTTCGTGTGAATAGTTCGGGTGAAGCCTGTCCAACACACACCGGAGCTTTCTCCCCATGAGGAGCTCTGCTGGGCTTCTCCCAGTTGCTGTGCATGGTGATGCATGCTGAACCGCAAGGAATTGATCTATCCTGGCCTGCCAGTCCCCATTGTCTAATCTGGACAGTGCTTCCTTGGCTGTCCTGACAAATCGTTCAGCCAATCCGTTGGAAGCCGGGTGAAATGGGGCTGATAGGGCATGGCGAATCCCCAGGCCGGCTAAGTAGCCTTCGAAAAGGGTCGCTGTAAATTGGGGCCCATTGTCCGATACCAAGGTATCAGGCAGGCCGTGGGTGGCGAACAACTTTCTTAGGGCCTTGATAACCGCTTCGGCCGTTGTGGATGGCATTAATACAATTTCGAGCCATTTTGAGAAGGCATCCACTACTATTAAGAATGTTTGGCCATGGAACGGGCCGGCAAAATCAATGTGGATCCTCCCCCATGGGCCTTTTGGTTTCTCCCACTCTCGGATGGGCGCTACTGGGGGATCGGGGCGAGACTCCTGGCAGGGCCTGCACTTCCCCACCCACTCGGAAATGACCTGGTCCATGTTGGGCCACCAGACATAGCTGCGGGCTAAGCACTTCATCCGAACGATGCCAGGATGCCCTTCGTGCAATAATTCTAAAACTCTATCTCGTAGTTTTGTTGGAATTACCACTCTGTCACCCCACAGTAAGCACCCCCCTTGCGTAAACAGTTCATTTCGTTTGTTGGCAAAACCTTGGTACTCCTCCCCGACCACCTTGTCCGGCCACCCTTTCAAAACCCAACCCATAACAGTCCGGATAACAGGGTCTCTATTTGATGCCTTCGCCACCTCGCCGGAGGAGATGGGCCCCAAGGTTAACGTGTCCAACAACAGGACGGAGGTTTCCGGTGTTGGGTTGTCCAGCAGGTCGGGAAGGGGGCAACGGCTAAGGGCATCCGCATGACCCAGGGTCCGCCCAGGCCGATGGACGAGCTGGTACGAGTAGGCCGATAAGAAAATCGCCCATCTAGTTAAGCGGGGGGAGAGGGCAGCGGGGGTTGGCCTGTCGCCTGCTAGCAGTCCTAGCAACGGTCTATGGTCAGTCACAAGTTCGAATTTTCGGCCATAGAGGTATTCGTGGAACTTCTTAACCCCCGCAATCGCAGCCAGAGCCTCTCTGTCCAATTGGCTATAGTTTCGTTCTGTGCTGGACAGAGTTCGGGAGTAGAAGGCAATGGGTGCCTCTAGGCCGTTCGGCAGTCTATGGCCTAGGACGGCACCAACTCCTACGGGGGAGGCGTCGCAAACTAAGACGAGCGGCAGCTCTGCATTGTATTGGATCAGGAAACTGTCCTCAGATAGAAGTTTTTTAACAGCCTCAAAAGCGGCCGCTTGCGGTTTCCCCCAGACCCATGGTACATTCTTCCCTAAGAGTTTGTGAAGGGGATCAGCGACCGTGGCCTTGTCTCTTAGGAACATTGAGTAGAAATTTAGCAGTCCAAGGAAGGCTTGGAGCTCAGCTTTGGATTTGGGGGCTGGTGCGCTTTTGATGGCCCTCACCTTGCTTTCGGTAGGGTGGATGCCTGTGCCGTCCACCCTGTACCCCAGAAATTCTACCGAGGGAACCGCTATCCTGCATTTGTTCTTTTTCAGTCTTAAACCCGCTTCTCTGAATCTGGACAGGACGTTCCGTACCCTGTCCCCTAGCTGGTGTTCGTCTTGGGCGCTGACTAAGACGTCATCGAAATAGGGGACTACTCCCGGAAGTCCTTGCAACAGGCGCTCCATGGTGCTTTGAAATAAGCCGGGTGCAACGCTCACCCCAAATTGGAGCCTGGTGCATTTAAATGCACCCCTGTGAGTCACGATCGTTTGCGCCTCTGCCGTGGCGTCGTCGACCGGTAACTGTTGATAGGCTTGGGCCAGGTCTAATTTAGCAAAAATTTTTCCGGGGCCCAGGGAGTGTAGTAGATGGTGCACGATCGGCACCGGATAGGCGCTCGGCTGCAAAGCCTTGTTGATCGTGCACTTGTAGTCGGCGCAAATTCTGATTGAGCCGTCGGACTTAACTGGGGTGACTATGGGGGTCTCCCACTTGGCATGGTCAACGGGAACCAACACCCCTTGCTTAATTAGTTTGTCCAGTTCTGCATCGATCTTTGGTCTCAATGCGAACGGCACTCTTCTGGCCTTTAGTCTTACTTGGGCTACGTTGGGGTCTAAGTTTAGTGAAATAGGGGTCCCCACATACTTGCCCAATGTGTCCCCGAAAACGTCCTGGAACTCGGACAGGAGGCTGTCTTTCAGGGTTGACTTGGACATCAGGTGGACGCCGGTGAAGCCCATGCCAAGGGCTCGGAACCACCCCATGCCCAGGAGGCTCGGCAGCTGCTTCGTGACGATGGTCAGCGGCAGGTCTCTTTCGTAGTCTCCGTAGGTGACCCGGAACGTGCCCACGCCTTCGAGGGGGACTCGGTTCCCCTGGTAGTCTAGGATGCGCAGTCTCTGTCTGGAGAGTTGATCCTTCCGGAACGACGGCAGGAGGGTCTTTAGGGTTGTCCACGACATGATGGAGAGAGCTGATCCGGTGTCGATCTCCATCGAGCACGGTCTTCCGTTGATTTCGACCACCGTGCTGACTTTGTCCTCGACCGTTGTGCTGGCCTGGTCGATGTGTATGCTGCGGCCATCTCGCGGTTCAAATTCGCGCCGTTTTTTCGCGCCGCCTTCTCTCGTTGGCTGCTTCTGGCGCGCTGATTCCGGTTGGTTGCGGCGCTCACGTGGTTTGAGACTTCTGGGCAGAATGGCTCTGCAGACTCGCGCCAAGTGCCCTTTCTTCTCGCAACGCCTGCAAATAGCCTCTCTGTATTTGCAGGACAGTCTATCATGGTGCCCACCACAGCTGGGACAGCTTCGCCGGGGGCTGCCAGTGTCTTTTCTCCGGTGCTCTGTTCGGAAGACGTCCTCATCCGACTCGGACTCCGAGCTGGATCCGGCGTCTTCTCTGTGCACCGGGGCAGACTTGGGGCTGTCTTTGCTGGTCGGCGGACGCTGTAGCGTTTCAGCGGCCTTTGTGGAGGCTTCGTGAGCCCTGGCCTCGTCAAGGGCTCCGGCGAGCGTCAAATCAGGCTTGGCGAGCAGCCGTCGTTGCAGCCTAATGTCCCGAACACCACAGATCAGTTGCTCAAGCAACGCGTCATCCAAGTCTCTGTAGTCGCAATGAGTTGCGGCTTTTCTCAGGCTGGCCATGTACGCGCTGACCGGCTCTCCTTCTCGTTGGACGCGTTGCCTCAGTTGGTATCGCTGCACGAACTTGGAGGGGACCGGAGCGTAGTGAGCCCGGAGAGTTGCCATCAGGGTGTCCCATGAGACTGTTTGAACCGGCGTTGGCTCACACAGTGACTCGGCCATCTCGAACACGTCCGGTCCGCAGTGGCTTAGGAATAGGGCTCTCTTTCGATTAGCCGAGAGGCCCTGCATGTCGCTGGCTTCTAACGAGCATTCAAACCTCGTTAGGTACGAGACCCATTTTTCGCGGGTCGGATCAAAAGGCTTGGGCGGAACGTAGGCAGACATGTCCGGTATGTCTCCTGTGGTTCGCCTCGTCGCCTAGCTGAAGCTCGTGGTCTCACTGGTCGGCTTCTTGTAGCCTCTATCCCATCCTCGTCGCCAATGAAGTGGTTCGGGAATAACGAGAGGCACAAGCAAGCAAGTGACAACAGCTCTTTAATATATGGTGAGACTTCAGCAAAAACTCAGAGGCTGCAGTCCTCCTTATATACAATCCTGGAGAGACTGTCAGCCAATCAGAAACGTAAGCAGATTTGAAACTCCCGCTTAAAGTATCAATACATAACAGGTGGGTTTTATACCTTCTGGATTCCTATGGGGTAATGGCTAGCTCTATAGGCAAAAGGGGAAATGCAAATCCTAGGTGTTTGTCTGACCTAATTTTGTCAACCTTTGGCTTGATTGTGTTGCTTATCTGAAGTTTCTGCTTGACCCAGTCTTTCTGAATGGATTACCAATCTGCATTTCTATACCCTGGCCATCTCGGTTTCTGCTTGGGACAGGAAAACCGGCTGGCTTCTGCCTCCTTAAGGTTTTTTTCCATTTCTCCTGGGGGAAATATTCTATCCTGCCTTTTTAATATTTCCCAATATTAATATTTCATTTTTGGGGGGGCAAGGGCTTCCACAATTACTATTTTCCACATACATGAATCTCTCACTATCTTGCTTTACAGTTCAAAATGAGGGGCTTAATAGAACTATAATTGCTTAGTATTTTTATTAGGATCTAAAAGCATTCCTGAAAATAAAAGTGGCATTGGGAGAGCCAATTAGTCAAGTGGTTAAAGCACCAGCTAAAAAGCAGAGGATTATCAGTTCAAGTCCAGCCTTAGTTTAAAGTTGCCTGGGTGACTTTGGGCCATACTTTCAGCCCAACCCACCTCAGGGTTGTTGTGGAGAAAATAGAGGCGGGAGGTGTCTTCAGCTGTCTGTTAGGACATAATTATAATTTAACAGTGTCTACGTTTAGATAAATAAAATCTTTTCTTCCCCATTTCCCCAACCCTTTTAATTTCAAAATATAAAATAAAGTGGGGTTGATATTAGCGGCACAATACGGAGACTTCCTGATGTATCTATACTTGCTGAATGTCGCCTTCAGAGGCACATTAAATTTTTACCACTATATATTTGGGTGGCTTTTTTTTTTTTAATTAACCGTAACGAGAAATCTAAAATCAATTTTTTTAAAAAAAAATTACTTTTAAAACTGTTTTTAACAGGGCAATCTGCCAATGCATTTACTTCCGCCAAGGGTAGTCTTGTCGTCGTTACGTCATCACTAGACGCCCTAATTGCTGCGTGCCCAAGCACGGCCAAGTCGTACTACAAATACTGCGTAGCCCTAGACAAAATTTTGCGGAGCGGATACGGTAGTGGAAGCAAAGCGGGAAACTTGTATTGGCGGTGGTGAGACCGGTGCCTTCTCATGGCTCACAATTCTGGTTGGGTTTGCTCTTACTACTTGCAGGGCAACTGCCGTTTCGGTGATAGATGCTGGTATGAGCATCCACACGGTGGCAGAGCCAGCCAGGCCTTTGCCCAAAACTCAGGTACGGAGGGGATTTGGGTTCTCCATTAGCCTCTTAGGGTTGTCGCCTGCGATTTCTAGGGTCTCTTCCCGCGGGGAACGTGGCTGCATAATGGACTTGCTCGGGAGAGAAAGGTCCGCCTTTGGCTAACAAAGTGTTGGTTTTTAACTTAGTTTGTTTGTATTTTGTTTTTAAACCCCAGCCTCTTTTACAGTGACCGGTTGAAACATGGCCGTACTTTTTAAAAATTGGGATGCTTAGTCTAATTTTTTTACCCCTCTCCTTGCGAAAGAATCCTATAGCAGTTAACAAAGTTAAAACGGATTTCAAAAAATATTGAAATCCATTAAATAAGATTAAAATAAGGTGCGTTACAAGAACCGCAGCCTCGTTCTGTAATAGTTACTATTCAGGCAATGTGCTTGAGGTTATTCTACTCATGTAATAAACGTGTTAGTGTTCTATGGATTTCAGGGGGATCTGCTTTAAGTAGAACTAAATTCATCCCACCTGAGTATCCCGTTAATTTAGGTCTCTTTCATTTCAGCTGCCAGTGCAACTTGTAATTAATTGCAATTATTGACAGTTCCAAAAACTGTCCATTTTTGGTTCCAAAAATGCTGAAATGTTATTCAAGTTTGTTGGGCTTTTGGACATCCATAGAGATTAAACAATTAAAGACTGTTTCCATTTAGTGTAAATGATGGAACACTGACTCAATGTGGTCTCTGCAGATTCTCAGAATTTTAAAGTCCAGCACAGATAAATGCAAGGTCAGACTGCCTGCAAAATGGTCAGCACCTGTGCTACTATTATCCTGTCTCAAGGCCTCTCCCTAGCTGGAACAGCAATTGTTAGTTATAAAAACTGAGCAGAGATGCAGCTGGGTATGGTGTAGGGCGTGTGTTTGTGTACCTAAAGCAGTTTCTAAGCAGATAGAGATACTGCTCTTTATAAGTAGTATTTGGAGGAGCAGGAAGTGGAGTAGAAGAGGGAAAGAATGGAGTTGTGCCTTTGAGTGCTGTGTATTTGGTTTTGGAACCCTCTGACTTGGATATATATAAAAGAGCCCCTGGCAAAGATATAATTGTAATACCCAAAAATTGAGATATCCAACCATACGTGTAGATGTGACTTAAACTAATGGAGTTCAATAAACACTCCACAAAAAAAGGTTTGGCTAAAAGGGGGCTGTAAAAGGAGAATGGAGTTTGCCTCCCACAGGGCTCAGACTCTGCAGGAATTGACATGCATCCTGGCTGCAGAAACTAGATCTCTTATCTACACCAAATTAACATGAAAAAAGCAGAAGGTCAGATAGGCTGAAATGCCAAGGAGAGAACAATGTAGGAGGCTAATAGACCTCCTTAAAGGGATATAATCACCAGAAGGGTCACATTACAGGAATAAAGATGATCACAGTGGAGAAGTAATCTGGTGGGATAGAAATTTACAATGTAAAATAAGTATGATAAAGTGTACAAAGCTTGTAATATTATGGATGCTGTTGTCTAGGGATCTACGTTTGAGTTATTTTCTATAGATTTTGGATTTGTACTCTATCAAATAACCTTTCTAGGCCAATTTCTGTTACTTAATTCTGTAATATAGATTAAATTATTTTTTACGCAAAGAAGATAAATGTTTGATACATTGTGCTCTTTTTCGTTCAGGCCCCAGCAGAAGAGGAGCACGGGGTGGACAGCACCATTATTCTGTTAGCTTGCAGGCATTTAATTACTCAAAATCATCTAAGTGGAAAACCAACAAAGATCCCAGATCCTCAAATTTTTCTCAGAATAGATTTGCTGCGTTAGATTCAAGTGAACATTTGACTAACAATACTACACCTGAGGAAGAAAAACTTAAGTAAGTGGCATTTTTCCTTTAATTAGTATGAGATTTAAATGTGCAATTAAAAACAACAATCCTAAACTCAATGTCTTCAGTTCTTTGCCATGGTTGTTTATACAGTTCATTGAACTGAGTATTATAATTGCATGCAGAATATGCAAACTGACTTATAGACATTTTATAGGTCTAGACATTCTATACCTAGAGGCCCTTGGGACAAAGGCACTGGTAGGGTTTTTTGATAGTGGAGCAGGACTCCCATCACAACTTGCTCTGTCAGTTGTCTAATTAATTTTAGATCAGGTTTTATATTTGCATTGGGCAAGAAAAAGATTAAGTCTTTCATAAAATGAATTATGCTTTTTGCTATGCTCAGTTAGTCTTGATTTGTCTCCATGTTTAAAAACAGTGAAACCTTAAGATTAGCTTGGTTTGATTTTACATCAGTTTAGTATGGGTTACAACTTTCCATTATCATTTATTCAGTGAAATAATAATGAAAGACATGGAGATTTGGGAATCTTCTGGACAATGGATGTTTTCCTCCTATTCACCAATGAAAGAAAAACCTAATATTTCAGGTACAAATTACTCTATTGTTAGGTCTCATTGGATGAGACATTGCACATATCTGTGTAACTAAGGCACTATGGATTAAGTGGGATATTTACACTTATTTTTACTTATTAAATTTATTTGCTGCCCATCTTGCAATAAGGCAACTCTGGGTGGCTTACAACATAATAAAACAGTATTATATAAAAACAGTAAGTATAACATTAAATTAAGAATTTTAGCTAAAATGGCAGGAATATACAATGGATGAGGGTGGATTAAATTCTATTTAATCCAATAACCACTTTCAGAAAGGAACACCCACATCTAGGCCCCAGGCTAACCAGCCAGGTTCTAAGGCCTTGTTGGAAGGCTGAAAGAATGGGGAATGGATCTCACTTCAAAGAGTACAATGTTCCAGATAGCAAGAGCTACAGCAGAAAAGGGTCTGCTCCTGGACTCTGCCAAGCAAAGTTCCTTGACCAACTTTTAAAAGGTTGGTTTTGGACAGAACAGTTCTGTTTGCAATGGAGAATATTTTAAATCTAAAAGACCTACATCCCCATATCTCCTAATTCTCTGCAAATGCCTCTCTTTTTGAATGGTGCCCACACAAACGCACACTGTGTGGCCAGACTCTTATACTCTATTGGAGGCTATATACCTTGGGAGCTATTCACAGGAGAAAATGGAAAGCATATGAGGTCAATAATTTATTTTCCTTAAAATTACTATTGTCTGTGACTATAGAGATCTGTCACTTTAAGATGTATTTAAAAATCAGGCCAAAATAATTTAGACAAGGCACCTTTATTCTAATATGGAATCATAATTAGGACACAACCATATGTGTGATATCCAGATCTCAAGTAAGCATCTCAGATCCAGAGTTTGCAATTGACTGACCACATTTTTAGAGGGAAAAACATCAACACCAGAAGACAGCAAGTGTTGTGAATGGCAATATGGGTCAATTGCTGGAAGATGGGTCAAAATTTTTGACTTGGTTTTACAGGGACTTAAGAGACAAAACAAATGTATTTTTATTTGCTAATGAATTATTTTGCCAATGAGTCTTTCTTAACCACAAATTGTATCTGTATGTATAGTTACCAGCCTTGCATTATGGGGATAAAATATTTCCCTTTCTGCTCTTTGATTGTTATCCTTACAGGTTTCTCTGACTTTCTGCCAGAAGAGTTGCGTCTTGTGTATTATAACTGTAAAGCAAACAATAACACACAAGTTTATGTAAGTGTCTATATTGTTTAATGTAGAAGGCTGAAGCACTTTTTAGAAAATTATTTCAAATGTGAAGCCAGTAGTGAATAACTTTTCTTCTTCTTTTCAGGTCAATTCAGTCCAGCAGCTAGTTATTCAGTGGAAAAGTAGATTGCATGAATTGAAGAATGCAACTCCCTCTACTAAAACTACAATGGTGAGTACAACTGGAAAGTATTTTTTTAAAAAAATGTTTTCATATTTTTGGTCCTGATTTTCAAACCAGTAATAATTTGGAGCAATAAGTCATCTTAATAATACTTGGAACTAATAGGGGAAAGCTTCAGTGATAAGAGGGATTGAGTTTACTGTAACTATTGCTGTTCAGATAACTGGATTTAATTAGCAGCCTTTATAAACACATTTAAAATTGTAGGCAAAATTTTTGGTTATCTTTTCAGCATTTATTTTACTTAAAGGCATTTGGAGAATTATATAGAAAAATAAACTAGTGGCATAGAAATATAATAAATAATCAGAATTCCGTACAGAATCTACAAAGTTTTTATCTGCTGCAAATCTGTACAAGTGTATCCAAGGCAGATAAATGCTTTTCTGAGTTTTCATTCTGAGCTATTTCAAAGGACAACCAGATAAGAGGCGTCTCTGGGCTCTTAGGCAAAGGTTTACCAGTAGGTGAAGGCTTGAACATCACATTCCCTCCATATAAATATTGTTCCAGAGGTTTAGAAATTGGACTAGACTTCCAGTTTTTCAAATGTGAAGTGTTGCCTCACCTTCAGCCAGGGGATAGAAGCCTGACGTCTTATTCAGCTTTCCTGTCTAGGTCTCTGAGAAAAAATGCCTTTTTCCCTTGCCTTCCTGCCAACAAATTTCTAAAAGAACCAGGCTTCCTTCTTGATCTTAAAAGACTGTAATTGTCAAATTGGAAAATAAAGGAGCACTATGCTCTTGTTTAACAGAAACTTGAAATTTCTCTGGAGTAGAGGCCAGGAAAAAAATGCAAAAAGGAAATAAAAGTGAAATCAGATTTTACAACAATGTTGGCAAATCCTTTGCACTACTTATTCCGTTCCCTTTTAGTATTAAACTGACTACAGGCCTCACAGTTTATGTATTGTAATTTTACTATAGTAGACCATGTGCGATTAACAAACTGGATTTTATCTTAGATTTTATCTGTTATTTTATTCTAGAATTTTTCATTGTATATTTACTGAATGTTTTTATTTGTTCTGGGCCATGACTGTAATAAATTGAATTGAAACAATGTAAGTAGGAAAAAATAGATAATAAAAATTATCTCATTTTAATATATAAATAGTTCTCTGTAACCACAATTGAGCCCAGAATTTTAGTCGAAAGTCATTGTCATTAAGAGAGTCGCCACATGGTTGTTAAGTGAATACATCCTCCTAAATGAATGGTTTTGCCAGAAACAAGCAAAACACTTACAAATTGAAGTCACATGACAGTTGGAAGCTGCAATCAGTTATAAATAGGATCTGGTTGCCAAGTAGCTAAAAAGTAGTCACATGACTGGGGGGGAATGCAGCCATCATTAATTTAAGGGTAAGTTGTAACTTTTAGGGGTCCATTATAACTTTGTAACGATCATTAAGCACCCAACTGTTAAGTAATACCAGTATGTATGTGCATTTCAAAATACTTAATCTGAAGCCATAAAACAATATGTGAAATATAGAATTTATGTTTGTTTTTAAGGAATTGAAGAATGTGACTAGTCACCAATCTTCTCCATTTGGGTTTGGACAACAGCAGACGCTACCTTCTAGAACATCAAGTAAGGAATTTGTTTTGGCTGATCCATTTTACCACATGCTTCATTTTGATTATCTTAGTTTCCCCTTTAGTGCAGTTTTCTTTTTCTTAATATTGCAACTATTCTTACAACCTTTTCTATATGCTATAATTGCAGGCTTTCCTACGGATGCATGGAATACTGTTCAAGCCTTTTCTTTCAAATCTCCTGAATCTGCTGCTGTCTCATCTGTAAACCTCACAGATATCCAAGGTGCTGCACTTCCTTCAGCTGCTCCTCCTACACTTGGCTTTAATAATATGCCAGATTCTTCAGCAAGTTCCTTTTCATTTAATATGGGTACAACATCAGATGGAATTGGAATACCTACATTTTCTAGATTTGGAAAACCCCTTTCTGCAAATTTTTCACCAGACACCACACCTGCAACAGTATTTGGAAAAGCAATTGCGCCTCCTGGTTTCAATTCTACATATACACTCTTTGGAGAATCAGCACATTCTCTTCCCAGTAATATTGCAGTAACATCCCCAGCAATTCCAACTTTTGGCTCTTCAGAAGAATTATTTACTTCCCAGCTTCGACTGTCTACAGAAGAATTAAGACAGTTCAAAGGTGTAAAATTCATTTTGGGGAAAGTCCCATTAAGACCGCCACCCATGGAATTTCTTAATATGTAGCACGTGGTTGCAGATGCTCTTTCTATTGGTTTTTCTACATTTGTTAATATATATACTACAACTAAATCCTTGGACTAAATTTAATTTTCCTTATTGGTCATTACCAGTGCTTCAGAATTATTGGATTTATTTCTACTAATGAATATCCTTGATTTATTAATACAAAAATGGAAATATTTAGTTTGAAAAAAAACATGTTGAAAATAATAGTTATTTAACGTGCATTCTTCGAACGCTAGAAGTCTGAATATAAATTTAGTAATAAGCCTTACTAATATCAAAAGTACTGTATTTTCTTTGGCTGTTGCCTGTGCAGATGTCTTTAGTAATCTGCCAGATTTATTAGCAGGTTTCTTTTCATTTAATGGTACATCTGATGTGGCTACAACATCAGATGGAATTTAAACACCTGGAGTTTTTGGATTTGGAAAACCTTTTTTGTGCTGCCTAGATTATATTATAATAGTCAGGCTTATTACTGTTCTTTGTGATATAGCCATATGAGTATAAATGATAAATTTGCAGAGGGTTAGTAAGGCAGCTCTATTCAATGCAAAGGAAGAAAAATAAAATCACTACCGTTCAAATGTGTCCTGGTGTCCTTCATACTGTTTGCATGCATCTGGTTGCATACTAGAGTTTCCTATGAAGGGAAAGTTCAGAGCTATTGAGGTGCTTCAGACCCTAAAAGATTGGGGAGTATCTAAATAGTCCCTTCAATATAAATAGAATGCCTTGACTTGTTAAAAATAGGGCAAAAGCTGGAAAGTATGCTGTTGTACTTTTTCTGTTTCCACATGATTCCTTTCAAATTACAGAACACTTAATGTTTGCTCCTATGGCCACTACAGAATAATGGCTAAGGTTTTGGCTTTGTTCAGGAAAATGCAGGCAAATTTCTGATGGAGCTCACACTAGCTAACTCATGGCCAAACTCACTCAACCCACTTAGCTTATTATGTTAATATGTTGTTGTTATGGTATTAAAATTAAGGGATACCATCTCAGCAAAGTAGTGCAATGTGTACAACCTGCAGAATACATACACTAAGAATACTGCGGTTTGTATGTCATTTTGAACAGTATTTAAAATTACCTTTTTTCCCCCTTCCATTCAATTGTGTCCAGTTATCAGATACTGCCTGGAAAGTCTGCCGGTTTTTTGGGAAGGATTTTCAGAAGTGGTTTGCCATTGCCTCCTTCCTAGGGTTGAGAAAAAGTGACCAGCCCAAGGTCACTCAGCTGGTTTGGTTCCTAAAGAGGACTAAAACTCACATCCCCCAGTTTCTAATCCAATGTCCTAACCACTACACAATAGGCTCTCAAAATAAACTTGGTCTGTAGCTATAGATCACTATATTTTTGGTTGCAACTAGTGTTAAAGAAAGAAGCGTTGACAGTAAATTTGGCATTGATTATAATGGAAAGTAAAAGAAATAAAATACTTTTCTACTGGAGGAAATTTCTTTTAAATGGAAAGATGTGAATAGCAAATGGGATATTTATCATATTTAACTTTCAATAGATAATTACCTACAAAACCAAATGGAGCTGAGTAGATGTAGCCCATGCTGTAACGGAGGAAATAACCCACAACAGGACTGTAATTTTGAGATTTTTTATCTCAGATCCAGGGAAGAGCAGAAGCATTTAGTAAAACATTTTAGTAACTCAAACATTTTTCTTTGGGATGCCAGTAAAGCTCTAAAGTGTGCATCTGACAAATTAGTTTGAAGGAAATCATAATTTGAGGAAGAGGAAACTTATGGAATGCCTCAAAGTAGCCATTTAATGAAATTATTTATTTGCATTTCTAAAAACCTAAAAACAAAAGATGACATAACATCTTGCTGCAGATCTTTCACTGATCTGTATTTGCATTTTGATTTTATTTTACAATACAGTCTTCAAATACCTTTGCAAGGGATTTATAGTCACGATTAATTAATGAAATCCTTAGAATGGGGCCTTCTTGGGGAGGCAATATTAATGTTTTACTATTTAATTACCTGACCAGGGAAGTAGAATTCTGATAGCACAGTAAAAAGAGTTGACTGATACTTATTCAAAGCTAAGAGTTATAGAGCACTAGAGAGATGCATTGCGTACATTGGGAGTACAAAGAAAATGCATTCTGTAAGGCACATCTAATTGCTTTTATTGACAATTACTTTATGGGAGCAGGCACTGGGGCAATTAGACTCCCACTCATAGCAAAGCGTTCACCGAAACATTCTGGGGCTCAACATTGCTATTATTGCTCTTCAAATTAATTACCTGTGCTTTCAACTGAAGAGAGAGCAGCAACTAAGTAAAACTCTAATGAATAAAGAGCTTAATATTGGCTCCCAACAATTTCCATGGTTTTTTGGTAAACACAGCTTAAAGAAGTTCCTTATATGGCAAGGAAGGACACATCCTTTTAGAATAGCCTTCCTGAGTCTGGTGCCCTTCAAGCTAGTTTGGAAGTTTTGGAGGAGTTGTCCCATACAATGCCGTGTGTGTGTGTGTGTGTGTGTGTGTGTGTGTGTGTGTGTGTGTGTGTTTTGAACTCTAAAGCAGTTTGTCCTGTCTGAAGAGATAGACAGCTGTAGTTTGTGAAGTGGTAGATGAATAGCTGTATTACTCAGGTACTTCCTGATTGTGACCTCTCCATTGTTTTGCCCCTCTTGAACTTAGTTTGGCAAGCAGCCTGAAGAAAAGGGTAGATAGCCAGAAGTTCCCTTTCTTTTTCTCCTTTCTTCATTTACTGCTCTCTTGACCAGAAGTGGCAACTGAACGGTATGAGCAATATATAAGCAACATAGGACCGCATTATTTAAAATGTCAACAGGTGAGTTTTGGCAAGCACCTGATAACAACCTTTGACAACAACCAATCCAGTTGCCCCTCACAAACAAACACAAATGCCTTGACAATCACTTTCCAGCATGTTCCATGCTAATCCTATATGTTTTAAGATACTGTATATCAGATATAGAAACTCTCATCTATGGAGTGATTTATTGTTCTATAGCAATTTTCTCCAAGAGACTTGTTAAGTTACAATTTCCAATATGTTAACTGGTAGAGAGTGCTCAGAGGGCTTAGTCTAACTCAAAGTAATAGCATGTGGGAAAGACCCTGGGAGATTGGCAAAGAGATGCTGCCTAGGAGAGGGTCAAATAAGAGACAGCACAGACTGCAATTGTATAGTGGTTGGCAGTGGTGGGTTGCCCCCGGTTAGGACCCGTTCGCAAGAACCAGTAGTAAAACCGGCGGGAGGCTCCACCCACTGATATGGACGTCATCAAAATAGATCTGCACATGCAGGCATAATGCGAACTGGTAGTAAAGGTAAGTAGAACCCACCCCTGGTGGTTGGAGCAAGAGGCTCAGAAGATAGCAATAGCACTTAGATTTATTTACCGTTCCCCATAGTGCTTTACAACACTCTGAGAGGTTTACAAGATCAGCATATTGCCCCAATAATCTGGGTCCTCATTTTACCAACCTTGATGGAAGGTTGAAACAAACTTAAGCCAATCGGAATTGAACTCCTGCTTGGGCAGAGTTAACCTGCAATACTGCGTTCTAACCAGTGTGCAACCACAGCTCCTAAAGTTCTCTGCATGTAAATGCAGAGTAATGGCAGGAGAATTGTACTTTCAGAATTGCAAGATTCTATTAATAATAGCTTTACAATAATGAATTTGCCTATTTGGTCATGTCTTTTGTCTGGTCTACCTGGTAAAACTCAACTAGAGGCAAGAAACAAGAAACAGCTCTACAAAGTTAATCACATACATCTTTAAAATTGCTGCTAAAATATTGCGACAGCATGAATAAGCATTTTCATTGTTTAAAACACTGTTTTCCTGTCAGCAAGCTAGTCACATTTCTATAAATAATTTATGAATTTTTCTTCTAGATCACATGAAACATAGTCCGAGCATGTGCTCTGTCATATGCTCAAGGTAATTAGATTACTTCTGATTACACAGAAAAAGCCCAATGTCCTAGACACATTTTTTTCTCTTTTGTACCTCTGCCAATACCCTAAAGAAATTGGTTTTTAGAAAGTCAGATGAGAAAAAGACATTATAGTGTTAAGAGCAATTTGGGAGACTGAAAACCGATCTTAATTATCTTAATTTAGATACTGTACCTATAGGTTGCAATGTAATAAAGTTATCTCTTTAAAAATTAGATTTCCCCTCACATTCCTGATCTCTTAAAATGCCGATTAAAGAAACCCACCACTCTTGACAGTGCTTAAGCTGCTGGCCGATCATCAGAACACCACAGAAAAGTGGATGGAAGCGTGGAGTAGCTATTTCCCCCAAGATATTTCTGAGCATATTAATCCTAATAGTATACCTCCAGGATTTAATCTACCTCGACACATATGGGTGACATACAATAGAATTAGAATGACTCATGGGGTGTGTGCCGACTCCTTGTATAAATGGGGAAAGACATCTTCAGCACAATGGGATTGTGTGGCCGCTCAACAGACTATCCAACATATAGTGAGGGAATGCTCTAACAGAAGATATCCAGGAGATTTTAGGGACTTCCTCTGCGTAACAACGACAGCTACTGACTGGATCTCCAAACTCGACATTAAACTCTGAAATGTTATTTCTGTTTTCCTCTTAGGTTTTCTTATTGCTTTTTTAAAAAATTGTTTTAATTATTTTAACCTGTAAAAAATTAAGTGTTTTAATATTGTGTGTGACCAGCCATATGCTAAATAAATAAAATAAATTCCCCTCAGTGATAAAAACACAAAATAAATTGTTTTCTTTACATAATATAAACTATACATTTTGAAAATGTAGACTATTATGTAAGGAAAGCAATATTGAATGTATAGTCCCCAACAGCCGTTGTTCTACAATAGAGGCCACAAACATCCAGTGGTGAGTTTCTACCGGTTTGCCCTGGTTCGGGCGAACCAGTAGCAGTGGCAGGAGGCTCCGCCCATCCACCCCACCATCATCACAGACTCTCTGCTCATTCGCAGATGGTTCTGTGAATGTGCATAAGCGCTGTGAGTGAGCGAAGTGAGCATGTACAGGGACGCGCGCTCACAGTTCCGAACCGGTAGCGAAGGCAAGCAAAACCCACTATTGATAGTGACCAATTTTGTAGAGATTACATAGGCACAGAATATAGATGGTGAATGTTAAGGGCCAAACAATTTGGCTAAATTGTCCATTATAATAAATAAATAGTCCACTATCAATATTTTACAATTATATTTATTGAATAAAGCTGCTAGTTATGGGGAGAGCTGCTGAGAAGCTTAATGGTTAAAGACATTGAGCTTGTCAACTGGAGAGGTGACAGGCTGGGTTCGAGATCTGAGATCCACACAATGGAGTGAGCTCCCACTCCTGCCCTAATTCTTGCCCACTTGGCAGTTTGAAACCATGCAAATGCAAGTAGATTAATAGATACCATTTCAGTAGGAAGATATGAGCATTTTGGGTGCCATAATCATGCTGGCCACATGATCATAGAAATTTTCTTTGGATAATGCTGGCTCCCTTGGCCAAGAAACAAAGATGAGCATCATGCCCTAGAGCAGGCGTGTCAAACTCGCGTCATCATGACATATCCAGTGGTGGGATTCAGCCATTTCACATCACTTCGAGAGACGTTGTTTGTTAACTTTCTGAGCAGTTTGACAAACTGGTTGTTGGAAGAAATAATTAGGGCAGGTTGTTTAACAGGTTGTTAAATTACTTGAATCCCACTGGACATATCACAAATTTTCTTCCTTTACTAAATCAGGTGTGGGCATGGCCACCCCGTGATGCATCCAGCCCACAGCCCGCAAGTTTGACAGCCCTACCCTAGAGTCAGATAAGACTGACAGGGAAACCTTTATCTTCCCATTTAATCTTCCAAAAATAAGATCTACAGTTTAAAACTATTTATTTTTAGTTTCATCAGACCAGGGATGGGTTCTACTTACCTTTACTACTAGTTCACAACAGGATCGCACACACATGCTCGCTTTGCTCGTGCATGCGCCTTACTTTTGCGCATGTGGCTTGCTTCTACGCATGCGCAGGTCGCTTCTGATGATGTCAGGATCAGTGGGCAGAGCCTCCCACTGGTTTTACTATAAGAAATCTATAGAACCGGAGGCAACCCACCACTGCATCAGACTGCTTTAATTGAAGTAACTTTTTCAGTGCCTTTGTAACTTCAAACATGGTTGCATATCAAGGACTACATATATAGTATTTAAAAGCCATTCACAGAGCATTTTTATGCTTAGAGGTCCATGAGATTGAATCTTCCCTTTCTCTAACTAAAAAAAAGATAAATTATACTATAAATAATATTATAAATAATACTTATTGATCCCAGCAAGCCAGTTCTGAAACCTTGAATTAATCTATAAAATGAAAATTATGATAATGGTGAAATCTTTACAACCATCACCATGTAATCAATAAATGGTATGGCATTCAATTGAATATAGGATAGCTTGTTTTTCTCTAAAACTGAGTGATTTAAAACAGACACTCTAATATATAAAAGTAGATCTTCCTTTTGAAAATATTTTTTAAAGGCAAGATGTATAGAATATAGGTAGTCCTTACAGACATTCATTTAATGACCATTACAATGGCACTGAAAAAAGTGATATGATCAATTTGCAAACTTATGACCATTGCAGAATCCTTATGGCACATGATTAAAATTCAGATGCTTGGCAACTGGCTCATATTTATGATGGTTGCAGTGTCCAAGGTACATATGATCACCATTTACGACCTTCTGACAAGCAAAGCCATGGGGAACCCAGATTCATTTTACAACTGTGTTACTAACAAAACAAGTACAGTGATTCACTAACATTTGCAAGGAAAGTTGTAAAATGGGGCAAAATGCACTTAGCAACTATCTCGATTAGCAATGGAAATTTTGGCTCAGTTGTGGTCATACATCAAGGACTGCCTGTATAAAGCCTGCTATAGCTTATCTGTTGATTCTGAAACTTCCTTGGAATTGTATTAAGCAAATTGTTCAGTTGGTATCTATTGACAGCATTTTCTCAAACAGTGGGAAATGGCTATGGAAATTTTCACTATGAAACACATGTAGAATGCCTTTGGATCTGAAGAAGCATTAAACCATGGCTTTTTAAGAGAAAGTAGCAAACTTTTTTTTTTCACATTCAACACTTTGAAAAATTAATCCCTTGGTTCTATAACACACATTACTTAAACTAAAATAATTCTTTCTGCCAACATGTGAGCACATTCCTTCTATAAATATACTACCTCTCTTACACTTTTGTTAAGTGTAAATGATGAGCCAAAATATATTTTTTCTTTAATAACTATTTTTTAAATGCAGAATATTTTTTTTTCAGAAATGAATAGGTTAATCTTCTGTTTACCTTAATCAGAACAGCTGACAAGTCCTTCCCCCTCAAGTGTTTGATCAATTATGGCTGGTTGCAGTTCAAAACACAGGATTAAGTTCTATTTAGTGCACTGGAACTTCAGAGGAGGTAGGGACAGAACTGAACTTTTTAACATAATCTTAACAAAAATTGGCTTTTTGAGACTTGTGTGAAGCTGTAAAATGATATGTAATGTAGCAGGAAAAAATGACGGGGGAAAGTAATTGTGAAAGGAAATACCTTTCCCTCCTTTCCATTATTGCATACATGAGACCAAAATGATTTAAATTTAACCAATTAGCACTCCCAGATAAGTTACTAAAAAGCTCATTCATTAAAGTTGATACTAGATTGGTAACTCAAATAACTAATTTCTCAATCTGTATGGGCAGTACCGGCCAGAAATTTAGAGTGTTTTAATCCCAACATATCTGGAAGGCACCAGATAAGGTGAGTATTTTATTGAAGATTTATAGGACTCTTGTAAATTTGCCCACCAAAAAGCTTTTGTCTGCTTGTGAATTTCAACACCATTTTTTTTTTTAATTTGATTTATATGCCGCCCTTTTCTGGAGACTCAGGGTGGCTTACAATGCATTAAGCAATAGCCTTGTTTACATCTGCTTATTTTGGCTAACTCATTCTCTCCTCCCTGCCCCCTATGGTTTTAGGGTTAAAGCTAGGTACAGGTTTAGAATTATCACTCAAGAGATTGACATTGTGCAAATTTACGTACTTATTATATAATTACAACAAGGCTATTGCATTAACTGATTAGGCAAAAAATTGGATTTACATTTGTGACAGACAAAAAAAAATGAACATAAACCATTTGCAATCCTAATCTGGAGGATTTGAAGATTAACTATTTTAAAAGCACTCAAAAGAAACCATGATGGTTTAATATATATCAAGAAGTATGCAGCCCATTAGTTTTTCTACCGTTCTTTATCAGTGCTTAATTACAAACTATACATTCATGATGGTTATACATTTTATAATGTAATTTACTATCACACCTTATTTGAGACTAAAATATTATTTCATTGTTCAGTTTTGTTATCCATATTTATAAAAAGACAAGGAAAACAGACAATATTACAAGAAGGGGGGTGGGGGGAAATGAAAACTTTCATCATTCACTACCTTTTTATTTTGCTATCTCCTTTTCTACCCCTCTTGGGTTTTCTCCAGTTTGCCTTTGTAGGAGTTTTAAGCACTATGTAATTGAGCCATATATATCAACTCTGCACATCCAGAAGGTGGGATATATTCTATCTAGACAAAAACATAAATACTGAAATATGGCAAAGAGCTGGGTCTCCATACATGTTTGAGACTACAATTCCCAGAATTTTCTTCTGGGCTAAATTGCCTTGGAATTTTGAGAATTGCAGTCAACTTATTTTCAGGATTTGAGAAGAGTACAGACAAGAGCAAGTAACAAATTTAATTGTAATTTTCAGATTGTAATACTTTTGTCTTCTACTCAGTATAATGTGAAGTGAATCTAATAATAGTGGCTGAATTGTTTAGTAGCTTTGGATCCAGTGCAGGAAGAATTTCATTATTTAATACAGTTTGAATTGGAGTTCAATTCTATTAGCAAATTAACCTATTTGGTACTTGTCATAAGCTCTGCCCCTTTTTAAACGATTTTTCCTTTTATTATGATTTTGCTTTTAATTTGATTTTCTTGGATGCTGTTTGTTCACACTGAAATTTTTAACTAATAACAAGAAGCATTGCTGTTCTTTTTCCTAACATATTTAATGAAATAATATTTTCCTATTTTTGTCTATTTTTGTTGTATCTACTTTCCAGAACTTAAAAAAGTATTCATTTCCAGAATAGATAAATTTAAATTTGTACTTTAATATAAAAAAGCTTTTTAAAGCTGTAGAATAAGCTGTGAATATTGCTTTATTCTATACATTATTCATCTGTTTCTGGCTTTAAATTCTCATCCACAGTATTTATACTTCTTCTATTAAAATATCTGTTTTTACCACATGCAGGCAGTTCTCAACTTGCAAGCATTTATTTCGTGACCAACTATTGCAGCATATCAGTGGTGGAATTCAGCCAGTTCGCACCACTTCGGGAGAACCGGTTGTTAACATTTGGAGCAGTTTGGCAAATTGGTTCTCAGAAGAAATCATTAGGGCAGAGACCCGGTTGTTAAATTACTTGAATCCCACCACTGCAGCATCTCCATGGTCAGTGATCAACATTTGGCTGTTCGACAACTGGCATGTATTTATGATGGTTGAAGTAGTCCCAGGGTCATGTGATCACTTTTTGTGACTTTTGGCGAAGCACTGTCAGCGCTTTTCTTGGCAGTGGTCTCAGCAACTCTGCAGGAATTCCATCAACTCCTCGGACTTTGCAGTTTGGCAACTGGTTGAATGCTCAAACTACTTCCTCCTCCAAAAGATCTGGTTCCATTTCTGGTAGGTCAGTTTCTCTTCTTACAGCTTGGCCTTGTTTTTCATTTGTGTAAAGTTGTTCTGCGTATTCTTGCCATCTTTCTCTGATTGCTTGTTGGTCATGTAATTAATGACGAATACATCCTCTGATCATAGCCTTTCCTGGTAGCCTCATATTGCAATAAACAAGAACATACATTCAATTTTGCAGATACTAAGATTGTTGGATGAGCAGGCAGAAAAACAGCCATGGAAGTGATTGAAACCTGGGAAACAGAAGGCTCATCAATCAACAGGATTTACCCCCACTTTATCAAATACTTAGAAGGCAAGAGCTTGGCAGCACAATGAAACGACTTAATAGCCAGCCATCAATACCCTAATCTACATCTAAAAACCTACACACAACAGGCACCATATAAATACCCTGAGGTTCCCAGTTCCCTGAGGATGGGGGTACAACATGAATCTGAAAGCACAGAAGACAAAATCTCTGGTCCCTTGACCAATCCAAATTGGATCCCGCAACCTTATGATTGAAGTTTGGCTTCTAATTATAATGAAGAGTTGCTATGGCTTTGCAGTTAAATGCTCCAGTGTTTGGGACAGAAATATTGAAATATTAAAATGTATGATTGTATGAATGCTTTTTTAACTCCAACACTGGAGAGTCATATATTATTGCTGAAACTCTAAGAATCTTGTAAAAGCCCTGCATCAACTCTTTTTCAGCTATCAGTATCTTTCAAAACTCAACCTAATTTATATAATTTGTGTGGTGACATACGATATGTGTTGTCCAGCATGAAACCTGATGCCTATTGGGAATATCTGGAGAAGACACAAGTTACAGAGGACCCATCTGAACCAGTGGTGGGTTGCTACCGGTTTGCCTCAAATCGGGCAAACCGGTAGTGACGGCGGCGGGAGGCTCCACCCACCCACCTGGACATCTCTGTGCATGCGCAGAAGCTTCTGCACATGCACAGAAGTGTCATACGTAAGTGTGAGCGTGCACGCATCCACGAGCGAACTGGTAGCGACCAGATTTGAAACCTACTACTAATCTGGACATGACAAAACAAATCATTTGGTAACAAAGTAGGTGACAAAAGATTGACTTGTTTTATTCAGAAAGATAAATACCTTATTTCAGGGTTATTTTCAGAGATGGGGTAGAAGAAAACTTTTGCTAATCAAATTTAACTCTGTCAAGCAATCATGTTGATTCATCTTTTGCTCCCACATGTCAGGATTTTGTGGTTATTGTTGTTAAGCTTATAAAAGGAGCCCAATTTCCCTTCTCTTCTTTGAGAAGAGAAGGCCTATTGTCTTTAATAGTTAAGTTAGTATTGTGTATCATGTGACAAATAGCATTCAAAGGCAGTGAAGAAAGAGCCATAACTTTTAGCCTTCTTCAATCTAATAGAACCCTCATAAATTGGACTCTCAGAATTATCCCAGCAGGGTTTGTCTGGGCCAGCTGTCAGCTGATGGAAGTTGTAATTCAGCACACCTACAAACAATAAACTGGATGATTCCCAGGGTAAAAGAGTGAGTCACTTGGCAATCATGTGAATGCCATCTAAACTCCTGAAGAAAGTATGCTTTATGTAGGGGAGAGCATAAGAAACAGCTGACCATGTACAGTTTCAAATTTGTGACATGCCACCACACTTTTTTTTACTATTCTTAGTGAGCATATGCCCCTCCCCAATTTATGCCACTAGCTAATGATGATTTCTAATACAACATTTAAGGGAGCCCTGCTGAACATTTAAGAATGTTTTCTATCTGAGAATGTTTATTTTAAAGCATCATGACAATGTTCAATATAGTTCTTGCTTCAGATTGGAGTTAGCAGATTAAAATTAGTTAGAATTAGTTAAATTCTAAATTGTAGTGTCTAATTGTGGTGTCTCACAATTTTGTGTCATGTTTTGTGACCCTGAATTTGTATGCATTTGGCTGGGTACTGTAGGGAAACCGATGATCTACCTAAGCTTTTAGATTTTATTAAATCTCACAGCATTTTTGTGTAAAACCTACCCACAGATTCTCATGAAATGAAAATAACATCTGTTTCTAAAAAGGTAGATGAAATAATAGAAAGATACTTTTTATAATTGATATTAAATTACTATAAAATGGATTTAGAGATATATGAAAAAATATTTATGTTTATGTTAAAAAAATATGCATAAATTGTTAAGAGATGACAAAGGGATTGTTTAAAGATACAGAAATGAATGTAGAAGCTACTCAACAATTGGGGGGAAAGAGAAACACGATACTCAAGAAATAGATGAAAATATTAGAATATTAATTAAATTATTAAAATATTAGAAAAAACGGAAAGAAGAAAATAAAAATGAAAAGCAAGAAGTTAAGAACAAAGAGGAAAAAAAGACTAATAAGTAGAAGACAATTACATAACCTCTCAATTTATAATGGTATAGAGAGAAAAGAGAAAAACCTCTTTAAAAAAAACACCAAAAGGAAGTCTTGTGGATGGATGTTCAAATGACGCAACAGAAAGAGACAAAAGGCACCCAGAAGGGAAAGATTAGTAGACACAAAAAAATCAAAAAGAGATACAAGATTCCAAGAGAGAGAGATAAAAGGCTACCAAAAAATCAATAAACGATGGAATTTTAGAAAGATTAAAAGATGATGGATAATGAGAAAATATATTAATAAAATGGGAAAATACCATAACCCCAATAAATTCAGGTTAGTAGATGGTAATTTAAGAGTAGACAATTTAACTATAGTATTAATATTAACAGTGTGTTAAAATATATTGTGAATTTAAAATATTAAGGATTAGAAATGGTGGGGATTTTTAGATATACTCCCATGATGGATTGAATATTGTTAATAATTGGTGTTATTAGTAATCCTATATATTTGGAATATTGATGCTATGGTGGAATAATGAGTGAATTTTAAAATATGGAAGGATAACATTTACTAAGGGATAATAAACACAGGATGCAAAGAAATGTTATTTATGCCTAAATGAATCAGTGGGAAAATGTAAAAGGAATATGAAATGAAACTAGTATTGTTTGAAGTTGGAAGATTAGAATTTCACATATTATTTGTATTATTATTGTTAACATTGTATGAAAAAGACTTGACCCAATCAATGCACTGTCTACAAAATATGTATGTTTATATTGGAAAAAATAAAAAATGTATTGGGGAAAAAAAAGGTGAGACATTGAGAAAGAGAACGCACACATGAAGGCAGGAGAGGAACATAAAGACCAATTCATATTCCAATGGTATGTTTCTCTTGGGTACCAATTCTCAAAACATTTTGTTAGTTAAAAATGCTTGAAGACTCCAAAGAACTTTGGTTTATGTGAATTACATCTATCAGTATTTACTATATTAGAAAATAATAATGAGAAACTTTAGAATATTTATTTATTTCACTTTAGAGATCCCTGGAAGGGCAGGAACCCAAAAAGATCCTTACACCACACTTTGATAACTGATGCTCAAGGGCAACGGTGTGTGACTTTGTTTGAGGGCCTCTTTAGCTTTTGAATGGCTTAGTTAGTAGCTGCATTCCAAAAAAATCAGAAACAATTTTCAAAATTTTGAGTGGAAAGTTCAGCTTTAAGGCACTCATTTTCCCCTGTCAAATCCTTTGCCCACTACAGATGCTTAATTCATGTCCTGCTTGCCTTAGGGAAGATTGTACAAACTGCAAAACTAAGGCCAACATAGTGTTCCTGCACTACAGGACTGATATATAATGTGGTTGAATTGCATTTGGTCCTGGAGTATGAAATCCCATCTTGATAGTCCTAACTTCACTGTTACACAACTCTTGGAAGCACTTGTAATTCTCAGCTATGCTCTTTTGTATAGACACAATTCCTGGAAGGTGTAGAACCTGTCCATCTTTGAATCACTGTAAGAATTAAAGTATTAGCAGACAATACATGATTATGGCTTATTTGTTAAAGGTGCGAAAGTGCACCAGAAATTCCTGAAAGGCAAAGCAGAGCTGCATAAAAATCCCAGTGAATATTAAAAGTGAGAGGAATGACTCATAAGCACATGAGCTGCAGGGTGGTGGAGGAGAAGGGAGGCAGAAAAAACAAAATCATGCATCTCTTCTTAATCCAGGCCCATCACATGATGAGCCCCAAGATCTTAATTTAACCAAAGAGAGGAGGAGAGCAGGGAAATGTTATCCCACTCTTACTTTGAAGAGATGAGAGGAACATCAGTTGTACAAGTTCTGTAGTGTGGGTGTCTTTATCTATTCAGGATGAAGTGGACTTGCCTATTCTTCCTCCTTGGATACCTGTTTGTTGGTGAACATGTTCTGAATGCTACAGCCTCCAAACGTGAGTTCCTTGCTTTTTCCATTTCTCCTGCTCCATATGAAAACTGGCTGTAAATTGCAAATTCTGGGTGGGGGAATCAGATATAGAAATGATGGCAGGTTTGCCTTTAATTTATACTTCTAAAAGCACTTTGTAGGAATCGTGAAATTTGGGGATGAGGGATTCTGCTTAAGAAAGTAGAGATTTCCCAAATTTAAAGAAAAGCAAGTGTAAAAATTTTGCTGTTTGAACTGTACTGCACCACAAGATGGTCTGTAATTCTACACACAAGTTTATGTAGAAGATCTTATTAAGATCAGGAGGGACATTTCAGAGGAAACCTGTAAGATTTCAAGATTCATGTTGGAACAAATGGTCCAAAACAGTTTCTTTTCAGCATTCTTTAGCTTTTATATTAAAGTCCTATGTGGAAAACAGATATATGTGGTTTTTTTTCTTTATTCCTGGCTTATTCATAGTGTGGATTGTGTTCTATGTTAGGTATTTTCAATGAGGAATATTAAAGAGAAGCAAAATGAATCCTACATTACAGAATACATGTGGTGTTCATGTGCTACAAAGCTGCATTCTCTATGCATCCTGACATGTTACAATAACTGAATGTGTAATAGTAATTGTATCAGCTACAGACATATTAAACACCTCTGATCAAGAATGTGCATATGGCAAATTATCTGTTTTTCCTAGAGATAATTACTCACAAAGAGTGTGTTTCTCTTGGGATGACTATTGTCTCTTGCAAAGACTGACCTTGTCTCAAACAGTATAGCGATCTCTATTCCTGGCGTTAGTGAAACACTATACTTTCATAATCTTTAGGAACTAAGATACTTCTTAATTCTTTACACAATACAAGCAATAATGGTCAAACATTTTCAAAACCAGGTCACTTTGAGAAAGGGAAATTTTAAGATGCAAAACGACACAAAAACTACAATTGGTCACCTTACATCTTTGAAATACTTTTTGGGAAGACATGCACTCTGAATTCTACTGGTTAAGAAATTACTTAAGTGGAAAAACATCAAGGAGAAGGGTTAATTATGCTCTTGGATCTCTTCTTTACTTTCAATTTCTCCCACAAAAAGTTATTAATTCATGTTAAAAGTAATGGGGGCATTGTTTTTGCATTATTATGTGAAATATTTTAAGGATATATCTGAGGCCATATATTTCTGCTGCCTTCTTAAAATTAACCCTCAAACCACTGTTCCTCATAAACATGAGTCATGGTCTAGCCCAGAAATGTATGGGATGAATGTATTCAAGAAACCCTAGAAATATTTATGGAAACCTGTGTGCTTCAAATTTACAGTATTAGTCTCCAACAGCTAAAATCTTGTCCAGATTATATGAAGAACATTTTAATTTTCTGATTTTTCCCAAGTGGCAATATGCACACTTGAGCTATTCTCAGTCAACTTCTGTTTTCTCTCATAAGGGAATATCATCAGTTGTCCTGCTAAAACCAGAAATAGGCATCTTACAGGTACTATAGTTAAGGCTGATACTGAACTGTAGCAATTATCTGAGGACTCATTTAGATTGCTGATTTCACCTACTTTTCAGAGGAAGCACAACTTGACATAACACAGAAGCCCACCTCCTTCCTTCTTTAACAGTAGCTTATTTGGACAGCTGACAAGCTCACAGGAGAAGTCAAGTCCACCTGCAACCATTTTGACTTACCTTCCTTTGTGTGGGATATGATGCAAGTATGACCAAGTGAACATAGGCTGTTCCAGGAGAAGATGCCCCCAGTGTTAATAGCAGTGGTGTGTTCCTGCCTCCTGAGCTCATCCCCAGTCCATGGAAAGCATATTCCTGGAGGCCTGGGATTGAGCTCCTGCTGCTGAATGCCAGGTTGGTCAATAATAAAAATCATCTTGTTCAAGATCTTATTGAAGAGGAGTGAACCAATCTGGCATGCATTACTGAAACTGGAAATGAAAGGTTTCCCCTCTGGGAGATGTGTCCAACTGGATTTCAGGTTTGGCACCAGACAAGATCCCAAAGCAGGGGAGGTGGAGTGGCAGTAGTTATCAGAAATTCTTTATTGGTTTTCAGGGTCCTTGTTCCACAAAGCTCTGGTTGTGAGACCCTGTTCCTGAAGTTAGGCTCACGAGATCAGATGGGATTGTTGCTAATATACCAGCCTCTATGCTGTGCAGCAATCTCCTTGCCTGAACTGTTGGAGACCATCTCAGGGCTGGCGGTGGAGTTTCCCAGATTTATGGTTCTGGGTGACTTCAATCTGCCATCCCTGGGGGCAGCCTCAGAAGCAGTCCAGGAATCCATGGCCACATGGCAGCCATCTCAGATTATCTGGCCTGAGTTGGGACAATGGTTACATGCCAGACTTGATTGTTTTGTTGGAGCAATGGCAAAGTGACCTGGTGGGGAGGGAGTTTAAGGTTATTCCCCTTGTCATGGTCATATCTCATCCTGGTGCCCCCCACCAAAGGGAGGCTGGACCTATTTGGATGGTCTGAACCAGTGGTGGGTTGCTCCCGGTTCACAGCGGTTCGCAAGAACTGGTAGTAAAAATTTGTAGTAGTTCAGAGAACCGGTAATAACATTGGCTGGCCATGCCCCCGAACTGGTCCCCAGCCCGGTCACCACTTGCTTACCCCACCCACCTCATCAGAGGCTTTTTTTTTTTTTACTTTTAAAAGCATTTTTTCTACAACCTCTTCAGCCGAAAAAATGCTTTTAAAAGTTAAAAAAAAAAGCCTCTGATGATTGTACGGCTCAGCTGGGATCGTCAGAGTCCTTTAAAAGCATTTTTTTCTGCAACTACTTCAGCCAAAGAGGTTGTAGGGGGAAAAAATGCCTTTAAAAGCCTCTGGCGATTCCAGCTGAGTTGCCTGATCGTCAGAGGCTTTGAAAAGCATTTTTTTCTGCAACCACTTTGGCTGAAGAGGTTGTAGGGAAAAAAAAAGCCTTTAAAAGCCTCTGGCGATCCCAGCTAAGTTGCCTGATCGTCAGAGGCTTCTAAAAGCATTTTTTTCTGCAACCTCTTAAGGTTGTAGAAAAAATGCTTTTAAAAGTAAAAAAAAAATTTGCCCAGGCCCACCCAGTCACATTACCCTCCCCCCACCAAGCCACGCCCACAAAATAAGCCACGCCCACAGAACCGGTAGTAAAAAAGTTTAGAACCTACCCCTGGTCTGAACCCAGTGACTCATGGACCTGATGGGAACTGAGGGATATCTGGAGGTGAAGCTGCATGGTCCTGCTAAAACTGTGGCATCGGCCATGGCTTTGGACGGGGTTGCGCCCATGTGGCCTCTTTTGACTCATTGCTCCCGACCCTCCCTATGGTTTATGGAGGAGCTACAGATTCTGAAAAGGGCCAAGAGATGCCTAGAGAGCCGCTGGAGGAAGACAAGGGATGACTCTGATGGGGCATGACATAGAGCCATTATTAAGACCTACCTTGTGGCAGTAAGAGTGGTGAAACACCAATATTTCTCTGCTCTTATTGCATTGTCAGAGTGCCACCCAGAGGCCTTGTTTTGGGTCGCCCATTCCCTTCTAGGTCAGGGGGGCTTAGGCAATCTTTACAGAGGTAGGCAGAAGAGTTTGTTCAGCATCTGATGGACAAAGTCACTCGGGTTCATTCCCAGTTGGACCCCATGCATGGAGATAGTCCATGTGAGATGCCCCAGGAGATGTCTTGCCCTGTTATTTAGGAACAGTTTGATTTAGTTGGCCCTGATGAAGTGGACAGGCCCTTGATGCTGTCAATGCCATCACCTGTTAGTTAGATCCTTGTTCCTCCTGGATGGTGAAAGCCTCCAGGATGGTGAGTAGTGGGTGGGTTCAGATGTGATTAATACATCACTAGAGGAGGGGACATTTCCAGATGCTTTTAAGCAAACCCAGGTTCACTTCCTTAAAAACCATCACTGGATTCCACCTATCTGGATAATTTTTATCCCGTTTCCAACCTCCCATTCTTAAGGAAGTTTGTGGAAAAGGTGAATGCAGGACATGGGTATATGAAAAATATTTTGAATAAAATAAGTCAGGGAAAATTCTGACATGCATCAACAAAATCTAAATTTTGTCATGTTGAATGAATTAAGTCTTTCTTCATCTGGAAAGAATTTGTATATTTTTATTTTACTGCAGCACTTTTATAACAAGAAAAAAGTCTAGTTTTCTCCTTATTGAGGCTTAAACAAAACCATTTTATGAAACATCCCATATTTCAATAAAAGTAAAAGACACTCTATTTTTAAAATTATTTATCTATAAATAATATAAGAGCTTGGCAATCTCATTAAAAGATGCAAAAGGTTAGAACTCTCATTCTATAAGATTTTTTTGGGGGGGGGTTGGGGAATTGCTTATACACTGGGGAATTTTGGGAATTGGACTTCCACACCTCTTAAAGTGGCTGAGATTCCTGCTGAGGCATAGGTTTGTTTCCCCACACAGTTGAAACTTTATGACAATATTTTTAGATAATTATGATGAGCCCATGATTGGTTAGCTATCATGAGGCTGTGAAAAAACCCCCCCACCTTCTTTCATAGTATGAAAATTGCTGGCAAATTTAAACTCTTGAAGCTTTAATCTCTGCCATCAGCATGCAAGGAACTCATGTTGCACAAAACTTCTGATATTAAAAAACATCAATAATGTAACCCACATGCTCCTGCTAAGTGCCAAGCTTAATTGCAGTTTTTATTGAAATGATGTTATTTTTCTTTAAGCATTTGTCTAAAGTCAAACACTTTAGTTGCAGTTATAAATTATATATATTGTTCTTTTTTTTTATTGAAAAAGTTTTCAAATACAAGTTTTTCCCCCTTCCCCCCCCTCTTCCCTAACCCCCCCTCACCACCCATCCCCTCTTGTGACTTCTTCACAACAATAGGCTATTTCATAACTAATTACATAATATCTTTCCTTTCCCTTACTCCCTACTCAAAATACTGATCCTTAGCATAATATTCTTATAACTCCCATTTTTGCGATAATCTGCCCTTTTTCTCCTCCCCTAAACTTATAGTGTATTATTACAACAATTTAACATTTAGTCTTTTATATATATTAATATAACATTTTAAAGCAGCCTTCTCCCTACATCAAAATTTAACATTTATTCAGTTCTATCCAATTCCTCCACTCCCCTAAATATATGACTTAAAGATCCTTTTTCTTAAACTAATCAATCAGTAAACTAACCTATTTCAACCCAAATTCCTACAAAATCATGCAATACAATTCTAAATATAATCCACTGCCCACTTTACTAAAATATACACATATCTATATATGCATTCCATTTTGTAAAAAGAAAAAAGACAATAACTTTAAATTTATAATCCATATAATATCTTCTTTGGTGTCTTTCCACTGGATTGTTAAATCCATCACCCACAATAGGGTAAAATAACATGCTGGTGCAACAGTTTGTTCAAAATCTTCAATCATCTTCTGCCCCCATCAGTAGTAGATATCCTCATATATATATAAAAGTAAAAACAACCACCCGAGTGACATTATAATTATATCCATATAGTTATAGTTGTGGTATTCATCAAGATTGTTGATTCCCATCATCCTAATGGGTAACATCCAGATCTTCTGCATGCCCCAGCGTGACTCTCTTGCCTTGTAACTCAAAATAATTATAATATATTTACCAGTAAAAGAGATCCAGAGTAGATGATTCAAATCCAACAAGGTAAGGCTCTTTTCACATCCCAAAATCACGGCATTGCAGAGATCTGCCACTATCCTCAAGATAGTATTAAACAATTGTTCGCCTCCACTATTTTTTCACATATTCATTCATTTTTTAAAGTCCCTGGCTTCACTGTTGCTTGGTTTAGAAACTGCTGTTTCTATGAGATCTATTTCTTTTCTTTTTCTTTTGCGGGTTGAATTTCCATCCTCGTTTCCTTCCTACCAGTTGTGTGTCAGCTGATCGATTTTCATTCTGCTTTATGAGTTGATCTTGTTGGTTTTGTTTTCTCATCTCATCTTTCTTCTCCATCACTCATATATCAACTGGTTGGTTTACGCACTTGTCTGTAACTTGATGGTTCATCACATTGGAGTCGGATGACACTGCTCTCATATTTATAAACAGTCCAGCTGGGGTATCCAGGGATTCCAAAGACAATTTATCCACCACAGCCTCTGTAATTTGGTATTTTCCTTTTGTTTCCAACTCCTTTTGCTTATCCTGTATTGTGCCTAAAGATATTAAGTTCATTTTTAAAATTTTTTGATAAAATTCTTCCGCTTTTTCAACAGTGTTCTTACTCCTTGGTGTCTCAATATTAAACCAACTGGGGCATCCCACCTAAATAGGATATTTCTTTTTTTTAACTCAGTCACTAGAAAGCCAAATTTCTTCCTCTCCATTAGCATCTTAGTCGGGAGCTCCTTAAAAATCCAAATCTTTCTTCCATGAAATTGCAAAGTAGAATTAAAAGAGTTCTGCACGATATTATTCCTAATTTCTTTATCTGTAAAATAAATCACCACATCTCTAGGCAATTGCCTTTGCTTTGCCAACCAGGAGTTTATTCTATAAATTCTATCAATCCTGCAAAACACTTCATCAGGTTGAACCTTTAAAATCCCAGCCAGAATTTCAGAAGATATTTTCCTTAAGTCATCTCTATTATTTTCCTGCAGACCTCTCAGTCTAATTGCATATTCTGTAAAATTATATTGAATCATTAAAACTTCTCTTTCAATCCTCTGTTGCACATTTTCTTCATTACCAGTCTTTTGGTCAACCTCCATTTTAGGTTTATCTTCTGAGCTATTATCCTGAATGTTTACCAAATCCTTTTTAATTTTTTGAATCTTGTCATCCAAATTCTCCTCAGTTTCTTTCATTTTAGACTCTAATAGTTTGGTCTTTGCATCCAACTGAATCAGAAAGTCTGATAAACCATTAGCTGTTTTTAAAATCTTTCGATTCAAAAAGTCAAACTTTGATTTCACCAATTCACCAATTTCTTTAATTTCCTGCTTAAATTTTTCGAGTTGCTGGTTCACAATCTCATCCCTTCTTACAATCTCTTCAAGAAGAAATTCTATTATATTAAAGTCAGGTTTCTGACACTGGAGAGTTAGAACTTGTTGATGTAATTTGTTAATGGGGGAATTTCCCCCCGCCTGTTTGTCTAACTGTATAAGTCCCGGTGCCATTTCCCACACAGACAAGATTTAGTGGAAAAGAGAGGGAAAAAAAAGGCTTGTTTCCAACCAAGATCAATATCAGATCCCCAGGGGAAAAAAAAGAAAAAAAAACAAGAGTGAGAGTGAGGTTTTGCCTCAATTACAGCCAGAAGTATTCATTCCGCTACTTTGTAATAGAAAATGGAAGGACTTTCCCTTTTCAGCCTCTCTTCAAACCTCAGCAATTGCCATTTTAAAAATCTTTTTTCCTTTCACTTCTTAAACAACTTCAGTAACTTTTCTAAAATAAGAAAAAAAATACTTGCGCTTCAGGGTCAGCGGTCCAGCTCACGCCTTCTTTAATTAGTTTAACAAGTTTACAGGCTTGCTTTTGCCACCTAACTCTGCGTGTAGCAGAGATCTCCCAGAGCCCGGAGCATCGGCTGGGGATACGGGGAGTCTCTTCCGCTCCGTCCCAAAAGTAAAAAAAAAACTTTTGGGATTAGGCAGAGGACTCAACCCACCCCAGCCTGCTCTATCTCTGTTTCCTCATGGAAACGGAGTTTTTTCGAGCCGCCATTCCGCTATAAAGGCGGCTCTTTACAGGCAGTGGGTACGACGATCCCGAAGGAGCGTCCAGCGGGGACAAACAGCAAACCGGAAGTCCAAATTATATATATTGTTCTTAAGTACACAAAACAATTATCCCCAACTCACTGTCTTTATGCTTTTGTGTGTGTGAGACACTCATAAAAGTGACACAGAGTATTTATATCAAAGACAGTAATCACCTTAATCAGCATTTGCAGTGAATTTCAGTTGGAGGGTCTCTTTCAGGTATCAAAACTTCATTTGCAGAGTGTTGCTTAAAGCATACAAGCAACAGAAGTGCAACCTTTTTTCACAGTGTCTTCCCATTGACTGAAGTGAAAGAACAGATGTTAAACATGTCAGATCTTCTAGCGCATTTGTCTTGGCATCTGCTGGTGAAATTGGAAGCATTTTTTAATCAACCATAAAGTAGTAATAAAGTTATTTGCATAAAGTAATAATTTTGTTTTAAAAATGTGAATTCAAATGTTTTGAATATTAATGACAATTAAAAAGTAGAAAATAATCTTCTGTGGCGCTATTCGTCTATTGGTCAAAATGAGACATGTTTAAACAACCTTCAAAACACTAAATATAATGTGATTACGTAGAGTGAACAAACTTTCATCAGTGCACATAGAAATAGGATATATTTTCAAATTAGTGCAGTTGTACCAGTATACATGATTAAACACTTAGTGAACTGGAGTACTAAAATTCTGTGAAGAAGGGATTGGCACAATGTAACCATATTTGCGGATTGCATATTGCCCTCAATATAGTATGGTTCAGGGTAAAGCAAGCTGGACCAGAAGGTTAGTTTTAACATCTCCCATCCAAAGACAGAATTGCATAACTCCTTAAAAAAGCTACTTTTACAGTTTTCTGAATGAGGGTCCATCAGCATGAACAAGGGTCAGTGGTGGGATTCAGCCAGTTTGCACCACTTCGGGAGAAGCGGTTGTTAACTTTCTGAGCAGTTTGGCAAACTGGTTGTTTGAAAAAATAATTAGAGCAGAGAACCAGTTGTTAAATTATTTGAATCCCACCACTGACAAGGGTACACATAAACCTTCTATACATGTGGAAAACAAATAAAATTCTTAACTTTGTTTATGATTTGAATTTTTCTGTGCAGGATTTCAAGATGTGATGACTCATGGAACAGCATATTCTCATAACAAGTACCACCATAGGCTGGATCGTTGGTATTCCGATCAGAATAACTGGAATGATAAGCTTTATCCTACCTGGGAGAAAGGTGACTCCAGATGGAAAAACTGCTGGAAAGGTAATTCTATGTGCATAATAGGATAAAGATGGGCAGGGAAAGGCAATCAACCTGAAGTGAACACAACTGTAGAATAACATGGATGATACATTATAAGTGGAGCTTGGCTAGAGTGATAATTTTGTTTTCTGTAAAATAATGATTTTTTTTTTTGTTTGTGAAAATGTTTTTACACAAATTAAGGGCATCTAATTAAATATTATCAAACTTGTCTTCTCTGATACTGCACACATGACTTGGCACCAGCATTAGCCAAATATTTGGAATAACAAGAGTTCTGCCTTTATAGACTTAAACATGCATATCATTAGTCTTACAATTAGACTGGAGCATGCTTTTTTTATTTATGTATTAAGTTTAGGATTTAAAATATTGGAACTGATTAGGGTTCCCTAGACCTGTAAGTAATTATATCTTGATGAACGGTAATAGAATGAAGTGTGATGTTAAAGGTTAATCTTAAAATTATTTTGTGATACAATTGATTTTAATTTGTAATGCTTATGGTACAGGATCCCAAATTTTCTCACTTCATGGCAGCTTTAGTGTCAAAAAGATATAATGTCACAAATGGATGTTGCAAAACTCAGCTTTGTAAATGAACATCACAAAAAACATTTTTACAAAATATTATCTTGCAGTAGCCAATGGAGTGTCCCAACACACAATTTGGAAATTGCAGACTTTAAGTAAAAATTTGTTAATGGAATTAGACAGTGTTAGCATTACGCTTTCTTGAGTTTGTTAGACTAATGTTCGTATTATAGTTTGCTTAGGGCTACTTTTTATGCTTAGTGCTTCTTTTGGAATTAGTCTCTGATATGGTTTTTATGTGTATGGTTTAGAATTAAAACATATTGGCTAGGATTTAGCTTGTTTGAGATTTCTAATTAAAATACTTTGAAGAGTACAGTGGTTGTTTGCTACCGATTCGCCCCAGATCGGGTGAACTGGTAGCAGCGGCGGTGGCAGGTTCCACCCACCCAACCAGACGCTTCTGCATATGTGCAGAAGTGTCGTGCGTGCCCGTGAACCAGTAGCAACGGGTTCACCCGCCCCTGGAAGGGTAGCTTTAGAGTGAAGTCTTATGCTTAAGGTTAGGATTAGAATTCTCTTGTGTCACAAGCTGTTTAAACGTAACCCTCAGGTTTAAAAATTGTTATTGGCATTAGAAAGAACTTTAAATTAGGATTGGTCTTCTTCTTTGAGATTTTATTTTAGTGAATCTTGGTTCAGGCTAACATGAATTTAGGACTTAGGTGTTGTGGCCCCGCCCTCTGAGCCTGTCCCATCGGAGGAAGAAAGCTCCGAGCATGAGGAAGAGGAGTCAGCCAGGCCTCCCTCTCCAGGCCCCTCCCCTCTGGCACTGTGTCAGGTGCCGGCCGAGGGAGAGGAGATTAGCAGGGAGACAGGTGGCTCGGATGAGAGCGAGGGAGAGACATCATTCCTGGACGCACGCCTCCGAAGGTGTGATAAACAATTGCAGCAGCTCAGGAGGCGTGCTAGGGATTAGAACTGAGTCACTGGACCACACCCCAGAGACTATATAATAGAGAGTGGTGGCCAGTGATCCCTATGACGAACAAAAGTAAACCTTGGATAGTCACTAAAGCCTCATCCGGAACTACTGAGAGGAATAATAATTCTGTTGGACTTTTGGGACGCTGAGTATATTATCTTTCTGTTTTCTGTGGAAATAAAAGCACTTGGCAGACGGTGTGTATATCGCTGCCAAGTTGGAGATAAAGACCTGGGTGTGTTCCAAGTGCTTCCTTAACCCTCGGCTGGCTGTGTTTGTGTGTGTGTGTGGACGGGGACAGATCATTAGGTTTAGTGCTATATGAAGCTCCTGATGCAAATTGATGCAAAAGAGCTAGTACTGGTAGCAGATGCATGATATTAGAAAAAGGTTTTGCTAAAAAAAAGCAGCATTATTGCCATGTTTTTGTGATGGAGGGGTTATCACAGTTTAAAGTACTGATTTCAATTATTAAAATTCTAAAGTATTTTGGGTCTGACCATATGACAGTCAGTCCATTGCAGCATTGATGTAAATGGGAAGGATCCAGGGGTTTGGATCCCGGTTTGGGATGCTCCCAGTTTGGACCGGCTCGGCTGAGTAGGTAGTGATGGCAGGGGGCAGTTTGGAGAACCGGTAGCAAAAATCCCTGCCCCCGCCCCCCATGCCCAGCTGAGCCGCACAATCATCAGAGCCTTTTTTTTTCTTTTAAATGGCTCCGACGATCCAAGCTCTGACGATCCCAGCTGAGTTGCCTGCTGATCAGGCAACTCAGCTGGGATCATCAGAGCCTTTTGAAAGCATTTTTTTACATAGTTTTACATGTAAAAAATGGTTTTAAAAGTAAAAAAAAAAAATGGCCACGCCCACCCAGTCACATTACACCCACACACACACCAAGGCACGCCCACAGAACCAGTAGTAACAAATTTTAGATTTCACCCCTGGAAGGATCTCTTCATTAATGCCCTCCTTTTACTTACTTATTTACTTATTTATTAAATTTATATGCCTCTATCTTACTATCAAGTGTCTCTGGGCAGCTTACAATGTCTTATACAACAGTTTAAAACAATTAGAAGACTAAAAGATTTATATGCCCAACTGTTCAACATGGAAAATAAATGTTTCTCCTCTGTTGATTCTAAACTAAAAAATGTATTCTTTCCAAATTTGAACATAGTCTGTACATTTTCGACTGAAATGGCCTCAACAGAGGGATCCAAAAACCCATGCTAGCCAAGACCACATGACTGGAGACCCATCCCTTTTACACTGGGACTTTCATAAACCAGAGATGATGCTACAATCTCATGATCACAGTCATCATTTTTACCATTTTGATCCTCCTACTGACACATATATCTCTGGTATGAGATCATAAGTCAGGCTTTTTAAGTTATGTAAACAATAATTTTCTATTGATTTATTTTTCAATTAAGTTTCAAAACGTTAATTGTTGGGCTCTTGCCTGGAGTGCCTGACATGCAGTATAGTTTATCAAACAAAGAGAACTAAGCAAGACTTGATGCCAATCTGACTTATTGCATTTGCCTGAGGCAATAGAGGATGCTGGGATTATTCTCTACTGTTACAGATTTCACTGCCATTCTGCCATCTCCCAGAATTTCCATGGGTCTGTTTTGAAGAGAGCCCAGGGAACAATTATCTCACAATGTCTCCATTGAAGTTTAACTAGGATGTAGGAATCAGTGTAGATTAGAACATTAGAGTGTTCCTTGCTTTTCCTATTATTCAATAAATAGTCTGCCTATGAAAATGTCATTGAAATATTCTTTAAAAAATAGTTTGGAGAGAACTAAAATGGAACATTCCTATCTATGATGCCTGCCTGCCTGCCATCCATCCATCCATCCATCCATCCATCCATCCATCCATCTAAACACTTCAGTAGAATCTTCCATTCCACTTCTTCATTCCTCATCCCCCAAATTAGTTAATATTTTTGAGGAGTTTACAAATTTTATTGATTTATCAGAATATAAAATAAAAGGAAAATAAAAATAATGGAGAACTAGAAAAAAGAGAAGAAAAAAGGGGGGGATAGAAGGGGGGCAGAAAAAAAAGATGATGACTTCTGACTCTCTTTAGCACAGTAGAAATTAATAACTTTACAACTTCAACTTTTTACTTTTTCAGAGCAATATTTACTAGCCATTTCTAACAACAAATATGTCTAATTAGCAAAACCAAATTCAAAGATTCGTTTTTTCCCATCACAATCACAAAATCCAGAAGCAATTTCTAAATAGAAACAGCATTAGATATATTCTCTTCTTTGGATAAAGCAATTAGTTTAACCATCTCTAATTTTTTTCCTTGCTGTGGGAAATAATATCTATTTCTGTTTTCACTTATTAATCTTTATAGATTATCATCATTTATATTAGCAGAATTCACTATATTCTTTCAGATTCTTTACCTTAAAAGAGGAAAAAGCTTTTTTTACATCATTTTAAAACACTAAACTTTTCTTTAAAAACATTTCCAAAACCAGTAAGTTCTAATATATCTTTTTAAACTTCCTCTTAACATACATATTTTAAAATTCACTTCCAATAATATTTAACAATATTTTACCATCTTAAAAAATTATTCAATCATTATATATGAAGGAGAAAAACATTTTCAAATTCACTTTATAAACACAAAATTACCACACATGCACATACATCTAAAATCATGTGTGTGTGTGTATACATGTGTGTGTGCGCATGCGTAATTGAAAGAAAGCTTTAATGCAAATTATTTCGCATTTTATGCTCCTAGAAGATACTCAGTCATACTTAAATTGTTGCAAAATCTTTCCTATTCCCAAAGTTACAGGATTTTTTGGGGGGGGGGGGGGGGTTGCATTTGGAAATTTTTTTAAATATCCCAGTAGACATCCCCATTTTATGCATGGATGATTTTGTTGTCTAGCTAGCTTCAGGAAGTATTGCACAATTTTATTATGCTATTTGCATTGAATATTTTAATTTATACAAACAGAATTTTTCATAATGTATTTGAAAGAACTTAGTAAAATTAAATACCTTTTAGAAAGTGAAAAGACTGGTGGCATGCTACAAAAACTCTCTAAGAATCATGAAACATTTTGAAAAGATGTAATATAGGTAGTCCTCAACTTCGCTTAGTATCTATTTGAAGTTGCAAAAGCACTGAAAAAAGTGACTTATGACCATTTTTCACACTTATTGCTGTTGCAGCATCCCCATGGTCACATGATTTACATTTGGATGCTTGACAACTGACTCACATTTATGATGGTTGCAGTGTCCCAGGATCATGTCATCCAGGGGTGAAATGCTACCGGTTCACTCTGGTTCGGGCGAACCAGTAGTGATAACAACTACCGTTCAGGTGAACCGGTAGTTTAAAAAAGCTACTGGTTCCTACGAACAGGTATTTCTGAAGATCAGCTGTGCCGTGAGGTTTAGCTTTAGGAAATCCTGCTTTCTAGCAAAGCTAAATTACGTGACACAACTGATTCCCCCACCTCAATGTTCTACTTATCTTCCCAAGCCTCCTTTTGGTGCGCAATGTGCATGCACACATGCAACAGGCATTTGGCGTGCATTGTGCATGCACATGCGGTGCACACTTGGCACACAGTGTGCATGTGCGGCCAGCGAACTGGTAGCAAACCGATTCAGATTTCACCACTGATGTGATCCCCTTTTGCAACCTTCTGACAAGCAAAGTCAATGGGGAAACCATATTCACTTAACAACCATGTTTCTGATTTAACAACTGTTTGTTTCACTTAACAAATGTGGCAAGAAATGTGGCAAGAAAAGTTGTAAAATGGGACAAAACTCACTAAACAGATTTTTTCTCTTAGCAAGATACATTTTGGGCTCAAGTGTGATCTCAAGTGGAGGACTACCTGTATAATGTTTATCTCTCTATGTGCATATATGTATATTAATATGTCAATTTTTGAGTCAGTACTTTTGACTTTAGTGACTGTGTGGACAAATCTTGGCAGGATTTCAGAATTGATATTGCTTCCTTCTCAGGGCTAAGGGAGAGGGATTGGCCAAAGTCACCATCTGGCTTTGTCCTAAGGCAGAAGAACATCTCTCAGTCTCCTGGTTTCTAGCATATTGCAACACCAAACTGATTCCATAATGCATAAAATGGTAATCAAAATAAAATGGTAGTGGGAGAAGTAATGGAGAATTTGGTGCACCACAGTTTTCTGGTGCTCTGTGGAGGAAAAGTAGAATGATAATGTAATAAGTTTATTTTATTTTTCACTTTTCAGGAGGAAGAGTAGTAGCTAGTTTGATCAGTGATAGCCCAGCTCTTGTAGGATCTAATGTGACATTTACTGCAATGCTAAAATTTCCCAGATGTCAGAAGGAAGATAATGACAGCAATATAATATATGATCGAATATGCTTAAACAGTAAGTAATTACATTTTTATTATTGCTGTCATTGTTTTATTGCTGTTGTTGTTATTATTGGGTTATTTTACGGTTAGAGACGGTGCAAGATGGGATTTTTCTGCTTCAGGGAGGCCAAGTAATTTAGCTAGCTTTAGATATCATAGATACCATATGACTTTATTAATATGATTGAAATGGTGCCCAATTTGGTTTTCTACTTAAGACAATCTGTATTAGTCCAGTAAATTCTTAATAACTATGTTTAGGACTGCAGCCTTGATAAACTTGATCCTTATTTCCCAATCTGAAGTTTTCAACATTCTATTGAAATGAAGGAAATAATTCCAATATATGAAAGGCACCAGTCTGAAGAAAATGCTTTAAAATTTGCTCTGCTTCTTCCCCCCACCACCTATTTTTTCCTTTTTGTTTTTAGATTCGTCAATTCTTTCTGATAAATATGTTTATAATTGGACCCAGTGGATTGATGACTGTAGCTGGGTAAATTGCACACATAACAACAGCTATAATGTTTTCCCAGATGGAAAATCTTTTCCTTATCACCATGGATGGAGGAGAAGGAATTTCATCTTCATATTTCACACACTTGGTTAGTCTTTAAAATGTACTTCTAGATTTGAATTTTTATTTTATTTTATATAGTTCTATCCAGAATTATTTGCAATTGTCATTATTATTAGGAAATATATGAGCAAAAATCGGCAGGTCTCTGAGAAAGTAACTGGTTCAGAGCTGCTTTGAAAATAGAGAAGCTGTTTATTGACAGTTAAGTTTGGGAAATAGACATATTTCACAGCATTTCAAGCTGAGATAGGGTATGTTCACATCTCACAGTAAATCGTTCTTAATACCTTTCCCACTGTAAATTGTACAATTGATGCAGAGTTATAAAAAGGCAGTAACCTTGAACAACGTTTCTGAAATGAATTATAATTATACTGATTTTTTTAAAAAAAATATTTTAAATTCTCTACAAATATTCAGCTACTAAATCCTGTAGGTCTAAATTAGCATTTATGTTACAACTTCACATATCTTTAAGGTCTTTTCCATCAGAAAGAAATACTTCGTTTCCTCATTTATAAAAGTGTTTTTGTTTTCTGTAGTGTATTTGTTCTTTTATTCTGACTTCCACTTCTGACAACATACTAGGCAGCTAATGGTGTAGGAGGGAGGGAGTGATGGCAAGTGTTTAAATAATACATATATGGGCATCTAAATTTTTAAATAAGTAAATGCTAGCCGGAGAGACATTTCTTACCTGCCCCTTCGAAAAGTTGAAAAAATTGGAGGCAAATGAGACTACCAAGTGGGAGAATGACAAATGTGTCACAGAAAAATCAGATCTCCAGAGGTTTTGGATTTGTTTTTATTATCCCTGAACACTGAAGTATTCTGGCTGGAGTTGAATGGAGCCATTAGGCTGCCTACCTCTTGTATATATTTTGGCCCAGAAAAAAACATTTCCCAGACATTATTTGAAATCCGTTTCATTAGCAATTAAATGTGAAACCTTCTATTTATGAAGTACTTTGATTTATTATGTGCCATTAAACTGACTCCTAGCAACCACGTGCATGGATTTTCTCCAAGGCAATCTGTTATTTTATGACTCCCAGTAATACATTAATTACCTTTTTAACTGACTTTATCTATCTTTCTGCTGGTCATCCTCCTCTTTCCTTCTATCTTTCCCAGAATTACAGCCTTTTCTAGAGAACTGAGTGATTTCATGATATGTCCAGAGTATGATTATTTTATCCTGGTCATTTATGCTCAAATGAGAACTCTGGGTTGAATGATGCTATCAATACGTTGACTGGGAGGGGCAGATATGGCGGGAGCAGGGGGCCATATGTGGTGGGGGCGCGTACTCGCTATCTTCGAGCGGTGGCGCGCCCCAGTCCCAATAGCCCTTCTCGCACCCCAGGCTGTTCAGACACTCAGGGCCTGAGCCTTTGGCTGCTGTTGTGCAATGCCAGGTCTGTGGTAAATAAAGCCCCCCTCATTTGCGATCTTATTCAGGAGTGGGGAGCGGACCTGGCAGGTATCATGGAGACCTGGTTGGGCCAGGAGGGGGGAGTTCCCCTTGTAGATATGTGCCCATCAGGCTTCTGAGCATTCCATCAGCCGAGAGCTCAGGGCAGGGGCGGGGGGTGGCAGTTATTATAAAGGAAGGTCTTGATCCGAGGGAGACCACTGTTCCACAGATAGCCGGATGTGAGTCCCTTTTTGTGAAGTGGGGCCGTGGAGTACAGATGGGCTTGTTGATCACGTACCTGGCTCCCTGCCACATGGAAACGGCCCTGCCCGAGCTGCTCAACATCATAGTCGAGGTGGCAGTTGATACCCCCAGACTTTTAGTCATGGGGGATTTCAACCTGCCATCTATCGGTGAAACGTCTGAGGTGGCTCGAGAGTTCATGGCTTCCATGATGGCCATGGACCTTACTCAGTTAATTCATGACCCTACTCACACGGGTGGACACACTCTGGACTTAGTTTTTGTCTCTGGTCAGTGGTCGAGAGGCCTTGATACAGGGGATATAGTCATCGAATCCTTGTCATGGTCTGACCACTCGCTCCTTCGACTGGACTTTCTAACCGCTGCACCCTGCTGCAGGGAGGTGGGACCAACCAGGTGGTTCCGCCCCAGGTGCCTGATGGATCCTGATAGGTTCCAGATGGAGCTTGGGCCATTTCCTGAGACTCTGGCTCATGACTCAGCTGAAGACCTGGTGGCCGTCTGGGATAGTGTGGCTGCCGGGGCTTTGGACCGAGTCGTGCCTTTGCGGCCTCTGACCCGGCACCGAACTCACCTAGCTCCTTGGTGCTCCAAGGAGCTGAGGGAGATGAAGCACCGAAAAGACGCCTGGAGAGTAGTTGGAGGACCAGCCGCTCCGAATCCGACCGAACACTGGTGAGGTCTCATATTAAGACCTACCTAGTGGCGATAAAAGTGACGAAATCCAGCTATTTTGCTGCTCTTATCACGTCATCAGATAATCGCCCAGCCGCCCTGTTTAGGGTGACCCGCTCCCTCCTCCATCTGGAAGCGCAAGATGATCCCTTGCAGGGTCGAGCTGAGGATTTTGTGCAGTATCTGTATGACAAGATTGCTCAGATTCGGGAAGGCCTGGCCTCTGACTGGGTAAGTCCGGATGGGATGACTGAGGCAGGTCTTGAGAGTGTTATCTGGGAGGAGTTTGATCCTGTGGCTCCCGAGGACATGGACAGGATCTTGGGACGGCTGAACGTGATCACATGTTTATTGGACCCGTGTCCCTCCTGGTTGGTATTGGCTTTCTGGGAGGTTACATGATGCTAGCTCCAGAAGATTGTTAATGCTTCTCTGAGTGAGGGGGTCCTGCCGGCCACTTTGAAAGAAGCGGTGGTGTGGCCCCTCCTCAAGAAGCCCTCTCTGGATCCGGCTGTTTTGGCTAACTAGTGTCCAGTCTCCAACCTCCGCTTCATTGCAAAGGTTGTTGAGAGTGTGGTGGCGCGGCAGCTTCCCTAGTACCTGGATGAAGCTATCTATCTAGACCCGCTCCAGTCCGGCTTCCGGCATGGGCACAGCACGGAAACAGCATTGGTTGCATTGGTGGATGATCTCTGGAGGGCTCGGGATAGGGTTGTTCCTCTATCCTGGTCCTGTTAGATCTCTCAGCGGCTTTTGATACCATCGACCATGGTATCATGGTGCACCGGTTGAAGGGGCTGGGGGTGGGGGGCACTGTTCTGCGGTGGTTCTCCTCCTACCTCTCTGACTGGTCACAATCTGTGTTGACAGGAGGGCAGCGGTCGACCCTGAGGTGCCTTGCTTGTGGGGTGCCACAAGGGTCAGTCCTCTTGCCCCTTCTGTTCAACATTTATGTAAAGCCGCTGGGTGAGATCATCCGAGGCTTTGGGGTGGAGTTCCATCAGTACGCTGATGACACTCAGCTGTACATCTCCACCCCAGGCAACCCCAACGATACCTTTGAAGTGCCTGGAGGCCGTGCGGGCCTGGATGGGGAGAAACAGGCTCCGACTCAACCCTTCCAAGACCAAGTGGCTGTGGCTTCCGGCGTCCCGATATAGCCAGCTGGTGCCATCGCTGGCTATTGGGGGTGAATCACTGGCCCCCACGGAGAGGGCTCACAACTTAGGCGTCCTCCTGGATGCACGGATGTCTTTAGAAGAGCACATGACGGCCGTGGCCAGGGGGCTTTTTATCAGGTTTGCCTGATATGCCAGTTGCACCCCTTTCTGGATCAGGACTCCCTATGCATGGTCACTCAAGCACTTGTCATTTCCCGCCTGGACTACTGCAATGCTCTCTACATGGGGTTCCCTTTGAGGTGCACCCGGAGGCTGCAGTTAGTCCAGAATGCGGCCGCACGGGGGATTATGGGAGCGATGGGGCACTCACATATGACACCTCCCCTGCGCGAGCTGCACTGGCTTCCTGTGGTCTTCCGGGTGCGCTTCAAGGTGTTGGCGACCACCTTTAAAGCGTTCCATGGCTTAGGGCCAGGGTATCTGCGAGACCGCCTTCTGCCACCAATAGCCTCCCACCGACCAGTTTGCTCGCACAGAAAGGGCCTCCTCAGGGTGCCGTTGGCCAGACAGTGCTGGCTGGCGACCCACAGGGGGAGAGCCTTCTCTGTGGCAGCACCTGCCCTCTGTAATGACCTACCCCCTGAGATATGCACGATATCAGACCTCCGGACTTTTCGTCGGGCCTGAAAACACACTTATTCCATCTAGCCGGGCTGGCTTGATACCATCCTCTCAGTTTTAATTGAATTCAGTTTTAATTGGGTTGTTTTAAATCTTGGGCCGAAATTATTTAATTATTTTTTAAACTGTTTTTAAATTTTATATGCAATGTTTTATCTCGGCTGTATACCACCCTGAGTCCCGCAGGAGAAGGGTGGTATAGAAATAAAATAAAATAAAATAAAATAAAATAAATAAATAAATAAAATAAATGCTATGTGCTCGCTTTTAATTTATGGCTCTTCTCCTTTGTTTTCTGTTTCTTAATTCTTGTTGGTTTTAGAAAAAGCTTAGAAAATGTATTAGCCAGTATTAGTCACAATTTTTTGTCTCTTTCCAGTGAGAATAAAATAAAATGGCATTATATCTGGTATGCTCAGACATGACTGGGGTTAAAAAAAAATTATATTATCTAGTGGTGAACCATATAATGGCACTATCCATATAAGTGTAATAGATATAAGGGTATGGATATAAGTATAAATAGTTTATTAATCTAGAAAAAAGTTACTGCAAATCAAAGTTAGTCCAGTTTAGTTGAAAATTTTACTATTGCTATGAGTTGTCAAGTGGTTTGTGCAAATGTACGAGACATGGAAAAGGAACACAATTATGATACTAGACATAAAATGATAGAATCATGTGCACACTTTTGGACTGTTTATAAGAAGAACCGACAAACATGCAATTCATTTGGAAGCATTTTATTTATTCATTTTGCCCTTTTGATAGAGTAAGATATTTCTTTCCTTTGCAAAGAGCAATGATACAGTGCTCCCTCCCCCCCAAAAAACCCCATAGTACTGCTATCTTTTTTACATTTTACTTTTTTTAGGACAATATTATCAAATAAAAGGAGGTTCATCAGTTATGATGTCAATCAACACAACAAATATCACTGTTGGTAAACAAATAATGGAGTTGGCAGTTTACAGAAGAGGTTATCGCTCATATGTACCTGTAACCACATCAAATGCTATTTATGTTGTAACTGGTGAGTCTTCAATGTTAAGTTATAATTAATCAAGTATGGACTATTTATGCTACTTATGGTCTGAATTTAACTTCCAGAATTCTTAGCAGCAGAATTCTACACAATCAGAGAGCCAATGTTCTCTACACAACCTTCTTTCCTGCTTCTTATCAGGTTTTTAGATTTTATTTTAAAATAGTTTTTATTGAATATAAATATTAAAAAAATATACACAAAAAGAGTATAATATCTTCTTAAGCATTTTTTCAGAGTGACGTTCTACAATTCTACTTATAATATATACATATATATGTAATAAAAATATTATTAGATTAAAGAAAGGTGAAGGAATATAATAAGGAATAGGTTTTTAGATTTTAAAACTAAAAAAACACTTGAAATGATGTGTGTAGGGGTGGAGAGATGGGAAAAGTTTATGCAACACATTAGGCAAGCAAATGAGACACCAGTCCTTGGATATATCAGTACTTCTCTAGTAAGAGCTACTGTATGAGTCTAATGTTATCTATTGTGTCTAAAGCTACAATTTCATCTTTTTTGGGATATTCTTGACATGCAGATCAAATCCCCTTCTATGTGAATATATCGCAGAAGAACAATCGCAATATTTCAGACTTTATCTTCATCAAGGATATCCCCATTATGTTTGATGTTCGGATTCATGATCCCAGCCACTATCTGAATCATTCTGCTATTTCTTACCATTGGAATTTTGGAGATGGCAGTGGGTCATTTGTTTCCAACAATTCTATTTCAACACATACATACACACTTCTGGGAAATTTCAGTGCTGACTTATCTGTTCAGGCTATTATACCTGTTCCTTGTGGACCAGTGACACCTTCTCCTTTATCTACATTTCCAGGTAAGTGTCTACAACAACTATAGCATCCACCCTACATATTTGCTCATGGAGACACATTGGTTTGGTTCATGAAAGAAAATAAGATATAATGTTCACTGTTTTGTTTTGACATAGTTTGTTATATAAACTCGCCACCACAACAAGAAACATTATATGCGATATAATATAATGCAAACCTAATACTTTATTTGATGGCTAATATATTAATCCAGCCACTGCTTGCTTTTTATAGGACTAAATTCATCTCCTGTCCTCCACTTCTCTATAATTTTCAAATTTGCAATAATAAATGATTGATTGATTGATTGATTTCTTAATCTCTATGCTTATTTCATCATTCTGTGCTGTGATCTTATATAGGATCACAGCACAGAAACGCTATATTTTTCATCTGGGTTTTGCTTTAACAGGTAATTTTACACTTGGGCCTATGATGATTAGATTGTTATTCTTGGGGGACCTGGGCTGGAGTCAAACATTTGGAAGCCCGGTGCCCGTTCTGACCACAGCGGTAGCATTTGATAGTCCCGGATGGTATGGGAAGTGGCACTTTGGGCTGTTTCACCAGAGTTCGGCGACCCAGGGGTCTTGTCGTTGGTTTCTCTGCAGTTGGATTTCTGTGGGGATGGATTTCCAGATCCATGGCTACAGCTGTGCTGTACCATGCCTCTATACATTCAGATACATTCAAGCTTGTCTAAGGTCTGGGTCGAGGGCCTCCTTGAAGTGGTGGATGAGGAAGTACTCCGGCCAGTCTTCGAAACTCCCAAATTAGCTCCTTGGGAGGCCGGACGGCTTGCTTCAGTGCCTTAATCTGGGCCTCAGCTTCCACTCTGTGAGCCATGTCCTCAAACCGGCCTCAGAGCAGATGGACAAATTTGTCAGCATTATCCAGTTCAGGGACTTCGTTGTCATGGAGTTCAGCAATCCACTCCACCACTTCTCCCTCATTCATGCCATCAATTCCCAGTCCAATTTATATTGATTCACATATTGGTCAATGTAAACCCAGATGTGATTGAGGAAGTAGGTTAGCCTTTCTGGGATCCCATCAAATGTCACTCTAAACTGTGAAGGGGGAGAGGCTGGCAAGGCCAGTTGCTGCACTGGTGCGGGCTGCTGGGTTGGAACCTGCTGTGGGGCCACAACCGGTTGCTGGACCTGCAGTGGTGGTTGGGCCAAGATTGGCTGGGGCCCCAGGACTGGGGGCTGGAAGTGCACAAGTTGATGGATGGGCATGGGCTGCAGGATCGGGGCAGGCATCCACTGATATTATACCCAACCCTGGCCCGGGTAAAATGCCCATCCGGGAGGGATCTGGTATCCTGGGGGAAGCCTGAAGACTGAAGGTTGCTGAGGTGGAATACTTGGTCCCAGTATCCCCAGTTGTGGCCCCTGCATCACTGTGCCGGGCTGGTTCAGTGAGCCTTGTTGCTGTGCCATTCCCATCCCCATGGTGTCTGTCACTCCTATAGATCGGGCCTGATGTGTGTGGCTATGGAACTACCTGCTCCATGCTGAGTGAAAGGAGGTAGACATTCTGCTCAGTGGTGCTGCGGCTTCCTGGCTCAGGAAGGTAAATGAAGGCTGAGTTAGGATCCATCTGGGCTGCTTGGTCCCAAGGGGTTGAGTGGCGCTGCCCATGCTGAGTTGGCCGAACTGCTACGGTAGGCTGGCTAGTGACTGGCTGTGTGGTGGGAGTCCCCATTCTCAGGAGTACTTGTGGCATGCTTGTCTTAGTAACCTCCACTCGAGGGTCAGGATCAGATCTCCTCTGCTTTCACCCATCCGCGGTTTTGACAGTATCACCCCGGTCATCATCTCCTGGAGCGAAGTGGCTCCCGTAGCTTCACCCCACAGGGTTAGATCTGGTTGTGCGGCTTGCTCAGACACTGAATCTTTGGGCTGGGCACCCAGGCGTTCCCTTTCTGTGGCCTCCTCTACTTCCACCATGGCTTGGAAGGAGAGTAGATGGTTTCAACATAACTCACTGAACCAGCCCCTGTGGCTCCCTTTGTGGCCGCTTTGTTTTCCTCTATCTTCCCTGAGTCTTCATGCCTCCAGGTTTTGGGTCGACATTCAGTGCTCAGGACCCTGGACAGCACCCCAGAATCCGGGAAGCTGGTTGCATTTTAAAGCAGATTTGGGTTAATGTCAGGGTTCCAAGTAACACCCCCAACAAATAAAGACTCTGAGGCTTAAAGTTCCTCAAAGTTCCATTTTATAAGATATGTCATATTGGCACATCTGGGAAAACCTGAATCTGAAAGTTTCCAGGTTTTTCCCACCCAAAGGAAAGTCCAAGTTCCTGCCCAGCCACATGGGCCATGTGATGAACCCACAAATTCATCACATGGGCCAATCAAAGCACCGTCCCAACTTGAGATGCCTCCCAGCCACACCCTCCAGGTGCAGGGCAAGATGTCCGTGACTCTCTGAGAAAGGAATGTTATTATGACTATACATCACCCTTCCTCCATACAATCCCCCCTCCCAGTTTCCCACAGCAGTAAATGTGTCAGGCCTGAAGATCCCATGCAAAAGATGGCTTCCAGGCCAGACACACATGTGCACATAGGAGGAGGTAGGCGCACGTGTGCATAGGCCCAGCCCATGCCATCCCGGCATGCGTGCATGCGCACAGATGGCGGGTACACATGTACGCAGGCCCAGCCCATGCCATCCCAGCAGGCGTGTATGAGCACAGGAGGTGGGCACCCGTGCACCTGCTGGGATGGTTTGGGCCAGGTCTGTGCGTGTATGCACGGACCTCCTCCTGTACACACACATACCTGCCGGAATGGCATCGGCCGGGCCGAAGCAACACATGCGCCCACCAGGATGAGATGGGCAGGGCCAAAGCAATGCTGGCCGGCCCCTTAACATTTCCAGGACAGCTGCCCCTACCAGCCTTTCAGGTGAGTGTGTGCCTGCATGGGGGGGGGGGGGAGATGTCCAGCAGCAGAGACTCCACAGTTGGCCCTCCAAGAAACAGCCATGGCAGCGGTGGTGGCACTGGCAACAGGCAGAGTGGGGGGGTAGGCATGTGATGCGGACCACCAGATGCACCTGCTCCATCCCGTGTGGCTGGGAGAGGGCAGGTGGGTGCCTGACACATCCAGCAGGCCAGACTGCATGCCTCTCCCCTGTACCTCTGCCTAGGGTTGCCAGGTCTGCTTCCAAAAAATAGCGGACAAGCGGGGTGGTGGTGGTGGTGTTAAGTAGTAAAAAAATAAAAAAAAATTACAATTAAATTATATATTTTCTTACAAACATTTTAATACGCCATTTTAGGTCAGTTGACACAAGTTACAATACATTTTAAAAATGTGAACTGTACATAATTTTATAATATATTTTTATTTTAATCTCATTAATTTTTTCGGAGAATCGAGTTCAATGGATATTCAATCTTTGTCTCATTCTAATTTATGAAAAAAAAGACAAAACGCGATTCTCCTATCCTTATTCTCTTAGCCTGTACAGCTTTAGATTATGTACCATTTATTTATTTATTTGTTTGTTTCAATTTGTATACCGCCCTTCTCCAACAGGACTCAGGGCGGTGAACAGCCAGAATAAAAACAAAACATACAAAATTTAAAAACAGTTTAAAATAATTAAATATTTTTGGCCGCAGTTTAAAACAAACCCAATTTAAAATCAATTAAATTTAACCCAAAACTGTGGGATCAAGCCAGCCCGGCTAGTTGAAATAAATAAGTTTTCAGGGCCCGACAAAAAATCCGGAGGTCTGATATTGTACGTATCTCTGGGGGTAGGTTGTTCCAGAGGGCGGGCGCTGCCACAGAGAAGGCTGTCCCCCTGGGGGTCGCCAGCCGACACTGTCTGGCGGACAGCACCCTGAGGAGGCCCACTCTGTGCGAGCGTACTGGCTGGTGGGAGGCTATTGGTGGCAGAAGGCAGTCTCGTAAATACCCCGGCCCTAAGCCATGGAGCGCTTTAAAGGTGGTCACCAACACCTTGAAGCACCAACATCATAAATCTTTTGAATAAAAAAAATGTCCACTATTTTGTGAAAAAAAATAGTGAACATAATGTGAAAAAAGCAGACATTCTGCTCAAATAGTGGACACCTGGCAACCCTATGTTCTGCCTTTGGCTACTGCTGCTGCTGCAGGCGAAGACAAGGTGAGGAGAGTATGGAGCGACTGCTGCCTACTCTGTCCCATCTCTTTTGGCTTGCAGTTGGAGAGCAGGTCACTGTTGGTCATCTCCTTGGCCCCTTGTGGGGCTTGCCCTTGGCCCGTGGGTGGAGCATATTCCCCTCGTGCATCCAATGCATTTGGCACCACCGAGGCTGCCAGCAGCTCACGCATATTCATTAGGCCACTGCCGTCACCGTCCGGAGCACCAGACCCGCCCAACCTGAAGGAGGCAAAGCGGCCAGCTAGAAAGGCCGAGTAGAAGTGGTAAAAGCATTCCCATTCTCAGCAGGCAAAAGGCGGCCATAACGAGCAGGAAAAGCTCCATCCGCATCAGTGTAATGGCTGCCCAAGCCTAGCCGGGATCGCGTGCCTCACCCCTATCTCTGCTGGGCCTGGGCAATCAGGGCTCTGATGGGGATCTGGCACTTGCAGTGGCTGCCTTTTGCCTGCTGGTCCCAGTGCAGTGGTGCCAAAGTGCATCAGGTGTGCAAGGAGAACACGCCTTTCTAGCTGGCCACTTTGCCCCCTTTGGGCTGGGTGGGTCTGCTGAGTGGAAGGGTAGAGATCCCCGATGACACGCCTCCTTCATCGGGGCTGCTCAGCAACTCCACCCTACCCTGCGTGGCAGCAGGTCCAGAGCACTTTTGGAGAGCTGCCCAATCAACACAGCTCCTTCAGACAGAGTCCCGAGGCCGCAGTCCCTTCCCTGGACTGAAGGCAGCTTTCTGACTTGCACGCCCCCTGCTCCCCCCCCCCGCTGCATCTCTGTTCAAAGCTGAGGATTGCAGCCAAATTCCCCAATCGGCTGGTGTTCCCAGAAGGCGCGGTTTGGGGGTAGTGGGGCTCCCCTCCATATGAGCAGGTGAGTCAGCAGGACACTGACCAAACCAGGGCCTTGGGCTCAAAGGCCCTCTTCCTCCAACCTTGGGATGGGTGCCGCTTTCTACCCTGCCCTGCGCCTCACTTTGGGGAAGACTGACTGGGTGCCGTGTGTTGTGTCTGTTAGCAGATGGGGAAATGCTGCACCCTCCCCCACTTCCTTCAGTGACTGCTGGTGAAGCATCCCTCTCGTGCACCCTCCGCTGCAGTCACAAGGGGAACATGCTCCATGTACAGGCCAAGGGCAAGACCCGCGAGTGGCTGAGGAGAAGATGACCAGTGGCAACCTGCTCTCCAACCACAAACCAAAACAGACAGTGGGGCAGAGTAAGCACATCCAGCGGTCTGCATCACATTCCTTCCCACAGCCTCCACTCGCTGCTTGGATGGCCATCCCCATGATGTGCTGGCCATCCAAGGGTTCCGGAGCCATAGTGTGTGTCAGCTGAGGGGCCAGCAGGCTGTGTCTATAGCCAGAAACCACCTCTCACACAAACACAAAGGGCGGTGAGTGCACACTGTGGCTGATGGACTTCTGGCTACAGCTGCCCCACCCCCTGCCTTGCCTCATCTCATCCTGCGGGACAAGCCCCACCGATCAGAGATCCCTGGATTCCCTCCCCAACCCCACCCAAACCCATAGGCACCACCCATGTGAGTGACGTCAAAGGGACCATGCCCCTGGCCATGCCCAGTCAGCTGCAACCACTCCGGCCATGCCCCTTCTCCTGGCTATGCCCCCTCTTCCCCCTCAGCCCCCAGAGGACAACCACAATGTTGATCTGGCCCTCAATAAAATTGAGTTTGACACCCCTGAATGGTATATAAATGGATGTAGGTCTCTATATGAAAATATGATGGTCAAATAAATGTAATATATGTTTTATCTTGGTATAAACAGAGGGTACAAAAATTCTTTTTGCTCTAAGATGCAAATCTAAAAACTCTTTCCACAACTTTTCTTTCTTTTTTTTTAGCATTCACTACGCAGTTGCCTTCTAATACAACCCTCACTTTCCCTAACTTAACCAAGGTGCCCACAGGACAGCCTCCTGTTGAAAGGTGCAGTATCACTCGATATGGAACTTACAAAGCAACACTTACCATTGTAGGTATGCATCTACATCAGTAAACAAAGAATATCATTTTGATAGATAGTGTGTGAAGTGTTTCACATTCATTACATAATTAAAATGGCTTTTGGGTTCCTGCTATGGTAGAATTTTTCTCTAAACAAAGGGCAGAATATATGAAAGCTTTGTAGAATCCATTTTGAAATGAAGACCTAAAATAGTATTATTTTGTTTGCTTTGAAAATCATATTACCAATAGTGTTACGGCTAAAGATTTCCATCCATGAACAACAAGAGATTTCTTTGTACAGGTGGGAGTTCTTCCATTGGACTTTTGTCCACTAGAGTTCTTCCATTAATAGAAAAGATCCAATTCTACCAATTATTCTTTGTGGAATATATAACTAAATAGCTCATCAGTAATATTTGTGTTTGGCTGAGAATGTTCTTGTCACGTTGCCAAGGTATCACCATACACATCATTTTAAACCAAATTTCAGCATGCAGTATTATTGTTGCCATGTTCAGTTTTGTCATCTTGTTCAGGAAGAGCACAATCTCTGGATTAATACAGCAAATTCCAATTAAGGAGTCATTCTGAAAATATGATGAATATACCACAGTTTTAAAAAAACATATTTAATTTAAAAGAAAGCTCTTAAAGTAACACTCTGATATACATCATTATATTCAATGATGTACATTATTAGCAGAAGTAGCGAACAAAATTCTCAAATTGTATTCTATTTTTTTTTTTTGCAAGAATCTGAAGTCAGCCATACACAATACATATACACAGTATTAAAAATGCTCAGTCCAAGGATTTAGTTTCAGTATTGAAACTGACCATAATAAACTTTTTAAAAATTGTCAATTTCTAACTTACTATGTGGTGGTGAGGAAGACAGAGAGTAATTCTGTTGCTGGTTTGTTTGTTTGTTTTTTTTTTTGTATGAGAATCAGACACTGTTATCTTTTGCTACAATAAAAAACTACCCATAGCTTCAGACCTATCTTTTTACTCTCTTGATTATAAATTATGGATCATTCTTATCATTCTTTGGGGCTGGAATTTAAATATCTAATGATCTGAGATGCTTTAAAATGTCAAGCGCCTGAACCTCTCTCTGTAATGATTACATGTCAACAAAAAATAAAAAAAATGAAGTTTTCTGGATGACAGAAACAAAAACACAAATACAATGACCAGGAACAAATAAAATTTGATCACTCTGCCTATTTTTTGCATTGAAGAATCAGAAACTATTGTCAACAAGAAACTATAATTCTCTTGTACTTAGAAAAAATATTTTGTTGTCAAATTTTGCACTTAAAATTTTTTGGTATGTTAACAGTGGCTTATTTTTGACAGAGGGGATCCTTGAGGTAAACATTGTCCAAATGACAAGTGTGCAGATGACAGCTACTCAAGTTGGTAGTTCCATGGTTGATTTCGTAGTAACCTGTCAAGGGAGGTATGCAAATATTCCTACATATTCTCCTACATATTCTGGCATTTTATGCTACACATTTAAATAATTCCTCTCAACTAACTGAAAGAGCTCTATACTCAGTAATACCAGTATAACTGAATTGTCCTACTGCGGTTCACTGTGTTGGTGTATTGCTGTTCACAGAGACTGAAAAATAAAAGAGCTGTAGTCCAACATGCATGGATACTACTAGATTAGAGGAATATGGAGATAATCTTGAAAACATTATGCATTTATGCAATTAAGGGAGATGAAACCCGTATTCATCCTGGCAAAAGAGAAAGCATGAGAAAGAAACTTAGAATAACCCTACCATGATTATCTTTGGTATAAGAGAGGACAATATTCTGTTATTATAACTTAGAACGATAAAGTAGTATTCTTGGAATGCTGACCTGATCTGTTTCCTAACCTGTGCTATCTCAAAGGACTGGCATTGGGCTGGAAACAGTTGAATCATATTATTTGTGTAGCTAAATCATGTACCTTGGCACCTGATTTATCTTCTGGTCCTCTGCTGCAAGTGGCAGCATCTAGCTGACCATGACCGATATTGAAAAAAATAGAGCTGGGTTGGATGTGATTAACACCAATGTGTACTTGGCTATAGCTTAAAGGCCTGAACAAAAAAATTGTGAAATGCTGGTCTTTTTTTCCCTTTTTAACTAAAAGTTGAAAAGATTTTTAATTAGAAATTGACAAGCCTTTCCCTTCTAATTTACAGTAAGTGTCAGGAAGACTAAAGTGTGTGTGTGTGTTGTATTTAATACAACAGTAGAAGGGTGAAATTTCCTTTCTTCCTTCCTTCCTTCCTTCCTTCCTTCCTTCCTTCCTTCCTTCCTTCCTTCCTTCCAGTTTGACAAGAGTTCTGCCAAATTTCCTTTCTAGCCCAAGTTAAAGAAAAAATAGAAAAATGTCTTCAAAAGACATGCTGATACAAAGGAAAACAGTTTTCTGATATGTGTGGGCCAGGACCACCACTCAGGAGCCATGTTAATTCTGCTCCAGGGCAAAGCGGAGAAAGAGGATGAAATCCAGGAGATGTTCTCTTAAACTGGATTTATTTCTAGGCAGTTTGCAAGATTCAGTTTACAAGATGCAGACAAGATTCTAAAGGCTGTCACATGGAAAAGCCCCATGTATCTTCATTGGCATAATTCTGGTTTCAGTTGAACAACTACAGGTTCTTCATCCCCGCACTCGGGCTCATCTTCCCTTTTATGTTCAGAGTCCAATATAATCATCCTTTCCACTCCTTCACCAGTAAGATCTCTACTTTTCTTCTGTACCTCCGCCAAAGATGGAGAAATATCTTTTGTTGGTTTTCTTTTCCTCTTTGGTTTTGGACCTAAACCTCCGACCGCCCCTCCTTCTTCCTCTGGTGTTGATGTATATATTTCAATTCCACCCATTTTGAGTAATTGTGATCTTAATTCACTTTGTTCTCCCTCTTTTTCCAACAAGCCAAGCTCATGGAAGTATTGGACCACATCCATTTCTATTGTGAATATATGCATTCTATTTTTATAGAAAAATTTCATTCGCTGTGGTGGTCTCCAATTATACTTAATACCTCTATCTCTTAATATTTTAGTAATTGGCTTCAGATAATATCTCCACGATCTTTCCTCTCTTGAGATACCTTGAAAGACTTGGACCTGTTTTCCCTCAATCTTCAGCACAGCATCACCATTTTCTTTAATTTTTGCCATTACTTGTAATTTATCATTAACACTCGCAAATCTCACCAAAACATTTCTTATTATTTCACGTTGTCTTCTAAATCCAATTCGATAAACACTTATCAAATCTGTAGTTGTAAAATTTTTATCCAATCCAAGTTCATTAAGCCATTTCAAAACACGTTGTTTAACATTGTCCACTTTTTCTTCCACTATGCCTCTTATAACAATGTTGGACTTCCTAACTTCTTCTTCCAAAATACATATTCTTCTATCCTGTTTTTCATTTTTAAAAAAGATTTCAGTTATTTGCTTATCAAATTTTTTTGTTTGCACTTGTAGTTGGTCTACATTATCTTTTATCACTGTTACTTCTGCTGTGTATTTAGCAAAATTAACATTAATTTCTTGAACAATTTGTTCCAGCTGGTTGGATCTTTCCTTCTTTTCTTCATCCATTTTTAAATGTATTTTTTGAAATTCTGTATCCATTATTTCAATTTTATCACTTAATTTGTTTAATGCCAACACAATTTGAGCTGAGTCAATACTAGCTTGAGAAATCTGTTTGACCTTAGGTCGCACCGATTCATCTTTAGATGGACCCATCTTAATAACTCCTTTAATTTTTGACCAAATATTTCTATAACTTTATTCACAGTTCAAAATCAATGGGTCATCAACTTGTATTTAAGATGTTAAATTATTGTAGAGGAAAATCTTTAATCCTCAATTCTGTACCACAGATACTCAGAAGGGTCTTTTCAGAAGGACTTGGGCATATTTTACTTTCGCTTTAAGAAGCCAGAGACGACAAATAAAGCATTAAAGAGTCCCAAATTTAAAAAAAATTGAAAGTCCAAGTTATTGAAGGCTTGCTTACAATTGCTTCTTGCACCAGAGGCAGTGTAAAATACAAACAGTGAAATTCCTGTAGTCACGTTAATCAAGATCAGTTGCACTCCTCAGCGCCATTTTGCCCTTCTGCGAACTTCAAACAGCAAACATGCTTTAGATTACTTTAAGACTTTTAACTTTTAGTCCACAATTTTCACAGCGTCTTCAAAAAAAAAGGGATAATTTTTCAAATTTTCAGACGATCCCACAAACAAACCATTTAAATATTCGGCTGTTCCAAAAAAAAGGTTCCTGTTCTCCACATTTATGTCGACTCCAACATTCAGGCAGCTCTCATATATCTTATTTTTATCTTATTCAAACATAGCCATAAAACTTAGTTTGCTGCCCTTCGCCCTGTCGACATCTTTTGCGGATCCAACTCACAATTAAATTCTAATTTATTGTTTTTTCAGACCTCTTTAAATCATCGTCTCGCCATTTCATCACCCCCTCTGCTCACTTTTATCCCTCAAAGGGAAAGCACTTTAAAAGAAAACCTCAATTAAAAGCAGTTCAGGGTGACTAACCACATCAATCTTGGTCCATCCAAGACAGGAACTCTTCAATAACGCACCTAGTTGTTATCGGACTTCAAAAATGCTGTTTATTTTATTTTCATCCGCTTTCAATTTTCCATATGCCGCAGAGAGACGAAGACAATGTCTTCTAAGCCACAGCCATGGACACGCCCCCAGCTGATGGACAGGGTCCCCTCTCCCCCACTCTTGGAAACGAGGCGTGTCTTAATGAAGATGGTGGGGGATGAAGATTTTATGTGGTTGTGTGTCATGTTAGTTTTTGTTTTATGTTGTTTGTATGTTTTATATTATTATTATTATTTTTATTATTTTTTCTATGTTATGTGTTGTCTATATATATTTGTTTGGGTTTTGGGTCACGGAAAGGAAAAAGAGGGAATAGTTAAAATTAAAAATATTAATGGGGATAATTAAGGTAATGACTTGGAATGTTAAAGGTACTGGGAATCAGATTAAGAGAAGACGTTTAGAATTTAAGATTAAAAGAGATTCTCCTGACATACTTTTTATGCAAGAAACTCATCAGAAATCTGAAGATATAAACAGGATGTATTTAAAAGGGATGCAGGTTTATGAAAAAGCTTTTGGGTCCTCAGAATCTAGAGGTGTTGCAACAGTAATATCAAATAGAGTCCAATTTGAAAAAAACAAAGTAATAGCAGATATTGATGGACGATATTTGATAATAACAGGATGTATTAACGAGGAAAAAATAACATTAGTTAATTTATATGCACCAAATGTGAATTAAAAAGATTTTTTGAATAAGATTACCGATTTGTTGCAAACTGAAAGGGTAGGGAAAGTAATTATTGCTGGTGATTTTAATTTAATTAGAAACCAGATGGATAGTACCAATCCTACCCGATATGGTGGAATAAGAAAAATGGGGATACTTGATAATTGGATGTTGCAAAATGGTGTAGTAGATGTTTGGAGGGAGATTAAAGGTAACGAAAGAATGTATACTTTTCACTCAAATGTATTTAATTCATATTCAAGAATTGACTATATTTTTGTATCCAAGAATCTGATTGATAACGTGGACAATATGGATGTTGGAATATTTAAAGACTCTGACCACGCAGAATTGTTATTAGAATTAGATATGTTTTTGGAGAAAAAAGAAAATTGTTGGAGATATGATGAAAAATTATATAAAAACGAGGAAGATAAGAATCATATTCTTAAGAAATGGGAAGAAAATTGGGATTGGAATGATAATGGGGAAGTTAATTATGGAACAGTTTGGGACACAATGAAAGCAATTTTTAGAGGAGAAAGTATTAAATTATCAAGTAGGAAGTATAAGAATTATAAAGTAAAAATAGAGGAAAAGAAGAAATTGATAAAAGAACTGGAAAATAGATTTCTAGAGACTAAGGATAGGAAATTATGGGAGGAACTTAAAAAATTGAAAAATAAACAAATAGCGGAAGATACAGAAATAGTTAAAAAAAATTAAGCTATTTAAAAAGAGAATTTTTTGAATATGGTAATAAAAATTCAAAATTATTAGCAAGAATGGCGAAAGATAAAAAAGAAAAAAGAGGAATAGGTGTCCTAATAGACGAAAAAGGTAAGAGATGTTATAAAAAATTAGAGAAATGTGAAATTGTTAAAAAGTTTTTTCAAGAATTATATCTTAAAAAATAAATTGATCATTGTAAATTAAAAAATTTCTTAGAAAAATATGGTCAGAAGAAAATTGATAATAAATATAAAGAAAAAATGGAAAAGGATATTACCTCTGAGGAAATTAAAGATGTGATTCAGAAGCTAAAACTTGGAAAATCTCCAGGTGAGGATGGGTTACCAGCAGAATTTTATAAAGAGTTTAAAGAAATTTTGATCCCAAAATTACAGATATTGTATAATAAGATATTACATGGAGATGATATTCCCATGTCCTGGAATAGAACAATTATATCCTTAATCCCGAAACCAGGTAAAGATCTAGAAAAAATTGAATCCTATCGGCCCATTTCCTTGATTAACCAAGATGCTAAGATATTTACTGCAATTGTAGCAAATAGATTGAATAATTTTATAGATAAATATATAAACCATAATCAAGTAGGTTTTGTTAAAGGGCGTTATATTGTGATTTAGTTAGAAGAGTATTAAATGTTATTGATATTGCTGAGAATAATGGTGATAAGATAGGTATTCTTGCCTTGGATATTTTTAAAGCTTTTGATTCTATACAATGGGATACTATAAAAGAAATGATTTCTGCATTAGGATTTGGTAATAAATTTATTCATATTATTTCCAAATTGTACCAGAGGGGTACGGCAAGAGTGAAGGTAAATGGTATATTTACACAAGATATAAATTTGGAAGCAGGGACAAGACAGGGTTGTCCTCTGTCTCCGACCCTATTTTTATTAGCAATGGAAATTTTAACAACTTTGATTGAAGAGGATTCAGAATTAATAGGTTATAAAGGCGTTAAAGTTAATTTATATGCAGATGACACTCTTGTCATTTTAAATAATATTACAAATGATATAAAAAGAGTTCAAATACATTTGGAAGAATTTGAAGATATGACTGGTTTGAAAGTAAATTGGGCAAAATCAGAATTATTAATGGAAATTGATAGGGAAAATAAATTAGAAAAATTACAAAATCAATTTGGAATTAGGATAAAGGATAATTTAAGATATTTAGGTATTATACTTTCACTTAAAATTAAAAATTTAAAGAAACTAAATTATGACATAGTAACAAAAGAAATTGAAGAGAAAATTGGGAAATATAAAAAACTCAAGTTATCTTGGTTTGGTAGAGTAGCTTTATGTAAAGTGATGTTACTTCCTAAATTTAACTTTTTATTCGAGATGCTTCAAATTTTTTTAACCGAGAAGGACATTGAAGTATATAAAAAAAAATTAGATAAATTTTGTAATGGGGATAAAAAACCAAGACTGATTAAGAAAATGTGGTGTCAGAACCAAAAACAATGTGGTTTAGGAATTCCAAAATTATTAAACTATTATAGAGCATTTAATATAAAAACAGTAGTAAAAATTTTAAAAGGAGATGTTAAACTTTGGGGTAATTTGGAAATGAAGGAAATAAAGAAGTTTGGTTACAAATGGTTTTTGGAAAATTTTAAAGGTAAGGTTAAAATTTGCAATTATTGGTTAAATAGTTTGACTAAAAATTGGGACAGAGTAGCAAAAAAATTAATACCAGATGCATTGTATTTAGGTAAACTGAAAGAAAATTGCCCAATGAAATTAAATAGTAACAGAGAAAGGATTATAACAGAAGAGAAAGTGGAAACAATTAGTGAATGGTTGAAATTTATAGAAAATGAAATGAGGAAAGAGGAAATTTATGGAAAATTAAACATTAATTGGTTTGAAAGAATTCAAATGAATAAATGGAATAGGAAATGCAAAGAAAGGAACGATGAGAGCAGAAAGGAAATGGAATTTGAAAATTTGACATCTCAAATAATAAAAGATGAAATTGGGCCAAAGGGATTAGTTAGTAAAATTTATAAAATTATTAACTCTGATAATAATTCACAAAGGGTAATGAAAGAGAATTGGGTAAAAGAACTGGGTATTGAAATTTCTGATCAAAATTGGAATATGAATTGGGTTAGCAGAATAATGAGGACATTATCAATAAGGATTAAAGAACATAATTATAAAGTTATTTGGAAGTGGTATTTGACCCCAATAAGACTTTTTCAAATGGATAATAAAGTGGATAAAATGTGTTGGACATGTAAAGTGGAACTCGGGACATATGCTCATATGTGGTGTAAATGTAATGGGGTTGAACTTTTTTGGTCTAGGATAGAAAATGAAATATTTGAAATAATTAAGAAGAGGGTCAAATTGAAATTGGAAACCATATTATTATTAATATTGAATGAAACAACATTAACAACTGGAGAAAGAGAATTGGTGAGGATTTTGGTTATAATGGGGAGAATTATAATTGCTAGATATTGGAAATTAAATGTTGACTTAAAATTAGAAGAATGGTACAATGAAACATGGAAATTTGCATTAAATGATAAATTGACTTGTGATATTAAAATTAGAAGTGGTATATATAAAGAAAATGTTTTTTGGAACACTTGGCAACCATTTGTGGACTTTGCACTTGGGAGATTGGATGAATCGGCACCAGTACCTTATCAAAGAGATTTCTGGAAGAATTGAAGACTTCAAGTTCCTAAAACTTCCTTTCCGTTTGTATAGCACGTTGGGGGAAAAAATTTTTTTCTTTCCTTACTATTGATTTTTTGTATTGATTTTTTTTCCTTTTTGTTATTCCTTAACAATAAAAATATAATAAAAAATGTTAAAAAAAAAAAAAAAAGGAAAAGCCCCATGTATTGTCCTTTGCAGTTGAACTAGCTTTCTTCGTAATATATTCAGTAAACTGTGTACTAGGATTTATAAACAGAAAGCTTCATTGGAGCATTAATATTTTTAGAAGATTTAAAATAGTTACCTTCGATGATGATGATAATAATAATAATAATAATAATAATAATAATAATAATAGCATGATTGCAATATTTTACTTCTCCTGTTTAGTCATCTTTATTGTTTGAACTGAAACGGAATTGTTTTAAATATATATATGCTATGCTTAAAAAGAATAATAAATTGATCTGAACCATTTTGGGCATGTTATGAAAGAACTTACATGTTATCAATTGGTCCATTGGTTCTATACAATCCAAACTGATTAAGTACCTTATCTCTTTTTATCTCTTTCCCCTACCTAGTCTTCCTACAGATGCCTGCACATTAATTGCTGATCCCACATGTACGATTTTACAGAGTGAGTCATGTCACCCTGTTGATATTGCCGATGTATGTTTCCTAACCATAAGAAGAGCCTTCAATGAATCTGGAACCTATTGTGTCAACATCACACTGGCTGATGCAACAAGTCTAGCACTCACAAGTACTTTGATCTCCATCAATGGAGGTAAATCCTACCTTTTTTTTTTTATCAGAAGTTGGCATGGTTATTTCTCAAGAGATGTTAAATTTTCAACTCTAAGGGATACTGCATGTTTGACAGATTAACAGATGCTTATAATATTCTAACATTACACTAATATACAATATAGAGTGCCTGAGATAGAGAAAAGTGTGCTTCTTATGATAAATATGCATAAAAAACTTTTTCATCTGAAGTACTTGGTCCTTCCTAACTCTATCAGTCCAAATCTGAATAATGATTGTAGTAGTGCCACACTTTCCCAAATGTCTGCATTTGAAGAAATATAGAATGAAAGAGACTCAATTATTACTGTATATGCTGTGTACGAAGCAATGTTGTGGGAAGAACTTTTTGCTTACCTTTCAAGCTTAGTTAAGTATAGAAAGAAAGATCTAAATAAATGGAAGTAATGAAACTGAAATAAGAACAATTTATTTTTCTTTGTATTTTATAATATTTATTTATTTGGTAAATTAATATACCATCATCTCATGTGACTTTGAGTGACAATGAAGTTACAAAACAATAGAACAAAATAACATCCTCCCTCCAAAACAAAAATAATTTTAAAATACTAAAAACAATTAAGGCATTAGTTTTAATTAGGAGACAGGTATGGTGAACCCAATGAGATTGCAATATCAAGCAATGTAGAATATGTAGAGCATTATAAGAATATATTATTCACTGATTAAGTTCCCTTTATTCTGTTTTCTTTAATTTATTCTTTAAGCTGAAGCATCCTTTTCAAGAACAGCAGAAGGAATTCTGGTTACATGTGGTTTCTTAGCGGTGCTTGGTAGTTTACTGACTTTCTTCCTTTACAAGTAAGTTGCTTTGTACAGTCGTTAACATGGATCAGACTATTGGTTTAGTGATTTATAAAATTTCCAAACTCAAATAATACAGATGTAAGAATTTGTCACAGAAGGTAGATTCTATTTACCCATAGAAAAAAGCAAAAATCCAGCAGCTTTCCCTCTCTGACTCACTCCTGAGATATAAAACACACCAACCCATCACCTCCCTGATGTTATTTTTCTTTTATATTCTGTTTTCTTCATGTTGCTTTTTAAATTATCCATAGAAGCTCGCAAATATTACTGGATAGAGCATATAATATATTTAAAATTGTTGGGAATAAGTTCAAAGCTTGTCTATCTTCTTTTCTGTAAGAGGTTGAACAGCTTTAATTGGGTGTGCTATTGAGGAGTGGAAAATAATAATCAAAAAATCATAGCTATCCCTTAATCAATAGAGGAGAATGTTTGTAGTGAACGTTTGTAATTGAACTGTGGGGCCCTTAGTGCTTTCTGAGTTTGGTTGTTTCCTTGTAGACATTTCATTACCAAACTAGATAATATCATCACTACTAAAAGGAGGTGGGCTTTACCTATTTGTTCTTTACAAGTAGTAAATAGTAGTCTAATCAAGAAACTACTAAGAACATTCCTACGAATACTAACAGGATGAGCCACTTGTGTACAGAGAGAGCAAACAGAAAGCAAACTTCACTCCCATGTAAGCATGATGATGTTTCTTAGTTGGGAAATAAAATGTTTGCAAGAAAACAACCAAGCTCAGAGAATACAATGACCCCACAGATTCCTCAGTGTCAGGAGTGAAAGAAGCTTTTGCGCATGTGCAGAAGTGGTGCACGCCCACGCATGGGCCCACGAGCAAACTGGTAGCAGCCAAAATTGAAACCCACTATTGGAATGAATGACAATTTGAACCATAGTTACTGCCTATAATTTGACTCTGTAACTGCAATATTCCATTGTCCCTGGTTTTTAAAAGGTTTCACATAAAGAATATATCTCGCAATGGCATAATATATTTTTTCTTTATGGAAGAACTCTGAAAACATTTACTTATTTTTGTAGTATATTTTGTTAGTGATGCAATACATTATAAGCACAAAATAGATTGTTTTCTTTTTTGGTGTCTCTCTCCTTTCACCCTAATGTATATTCTCAGCACCTGTTATCTAGAGCTGTACTAAAAGCTTTTTCCCACTGTTTTTTTTTTTCACAAATATAAATGTGCAATAACAATTTACAGAAAAGAGTAATGCAATCCAGGAATTATTGGGTTTTGTTCATATAACAGGAAAAGCTTTTAATAAATTGATCTTCGCATTCTTTTCAGGAGATATAAAGACTATAAACCTATTGAAAGAAAATCAGGTCAAGGGAAATCCAGTGAAGGACTAAGTGTTTATTTCAATAATGTCAAGGCTGTTCTTTTCCCAAGAGGCAATGAGAGAGACCCTCTGCTGAAAAAAAAGCTGGGAATTGTCTAATTCTTCAGGTTAACATTTTAAAATCGCATGTTAAAATTTCAAACTTTACACTGAACTGTAATTCACTGTAGGAATGCTCTTAAAAAGGGAGGAAAGATGGCATACTTATGTTACATACAAAATAAAAGCTATTGTTCAATACACTTGAAATTATAAAATATCAGCACATAATGTAATATTTTAATTGCTTATCTTGGATATGCTATAATGTATCAGTTAATGAACCATTTATAAGATAAGATAACTTTTATTTTCATTTTTTTACTGTGAGCACACCTGCCCACATTAAAAATGAAATTCTATTTCCTGCTCTTCAAGAGAAAATGTATACCTACCCAAACACATACAACACATACATTATAATGGGTACATTATATTGGGTATTATATTCAGTATATTAGATTATTGCAGAGATTTGTCACTGGGAGTCAATACTGCCTGAAAAGCATAAATAAATGAATAAAATAAAATTATTTACTCCTGTGGTTCAATAAATGTCTGCTTGGTTGAGTGTTTTTCTTTTACTAAGCAATTTAAGCTTGCATTTTACTGAATTTAGAGGAAATTATTTATGTGCCAACATGCTAGGATCATACTTCAATCCAATTTTCCTTCATCCTGTATACTCAGTCAGCTTCAAGTTAATGAGTTTTAAAATTAGTTTGAAAATTACAGTAATGCTCAACTTACAACAAGTCATTTAGTGACTGTTCAAAGTTACACTGAAAAAAGTGACTTATGACTTTTTTTCACACTTACGACCATTGTAGCATCCTTATGGTCAATTGATCAAAATTCAGGTGGTTGTCAATTCTCATATTTATGATGGTTGCAGTGTCCTGGGTCACATTGTCACTGCATAGTCATAGTCATTTTTCAACCATCTGACAAGTAAAATCAATGGCAAAGTCAGATTCACTTAACAAACATGTTATTAATTTAACAACTGCAGTGATTCACTTAATAACTGACAAAAAAGATGATAAAATGGGGCAAAACTCATTTAACAACTGTCTAACTTAGCAACAGAAATTTTGGGTTTAATTGTAGTGAAGGACTACTGTATTAGGATAGCCATTAGCTGGATGCTTTGAATATTCCTTTTTTTAAAAAAAGTTTTATTGTTTTATTACTACACATTATGACAAACACATAACATACAACATATAAATATATCCTCTGTTTAACTAATATACAATTTAATCACAGCTTGGAGAACAATATAAAGATGTCTAATGTTTGGTTCTATTTTCTTGGTTTTTTAAAATTCACTCTAGTGCAGTGGTTCTCAACCTGTGGGTCGGGACCCCTTTGGGGGTCGAATGACCCTTTCATAGGGATTGCCTAAGACGATCGGAAAACACGTATTATCAATGATTTTAGGAATAATTTTATGGTTGGGGTTCACCACAACATGAGGAACTGTATTAAAGGGTCGCAGCATTAGGAAGGTTGAAAACCACTGCTCTAGTGCATTAGAAGAAGGGAATTTCTTGTACACTAAGAGGAGGAGAAAGTGGCTATGTCTACCAATAGCTTTGTCTCTACTTCCTAAATATGTATCTTTTTAGAACTATTATGAAAGATTAAGTGGGCTCAGACTCTCACAATTGTGGGAGAAAAGACTTTAAGAGAGAACTTGTGAATTTATTTTCATCCTGATTTCAATTTACACATTTTCTCTCCCTTCTCACTTGGCCCTTGAGGTACAAGTTGAAATCTGTTTTCTGTATTAAAGGAGGATATCTTCAGTCTCCAAAATTTATTATAGGTTTGAAACCGCAGATCAAATAACACAAAAACAGGTTCAGTAATACTTCACAGAAAGAGCTGATAAACAAAGAAAATAGAATGTACTTATTTTCAGGCAATGAGGAATTTAAAACATGATTGATTACAAAGCCTACTTGCTGCTAAATATTTTCTGATACAGGTTTAACCCTTACTGTGCTCAAAAGCTTCATGCTAAAACATTTATTAATATTGAAATTGTTTAAATCCTTCCATACTATCTAATCCATTTGTGGCTATGCAAGACAAACACCTCAACGCTTTCTACAGCAGATACAGTATTATCTTAGCATGATGTTGTCCTGCACTATTTTATGATCTGGCTTGAACATAAGACATTTATATTAAGACATTTACAAAATCCACTGATTGGATTCACAGATCTTATCAAACAAGTGCTCAAAGGAAAGCACCTTTACTCAGTTGAATCTTAGCACCAAAGAACACTTGTTATTCAGATTTATAGGAGAAGTGTTAGAAAGCATGATACAAGTAGTCCTCAACTTACAACAGTTCATTTAGGGACTATTCAAAATTACAGTGACACTGAAAAAAGTGACTTATGACCGTTTTCACAATTATGACCGTTGCAGCATCCCCATAGCCATGTAATCAAAATTCAGATGCTTGAAAACCGACTCATATGTATGACGGGTGCAGCGTCCTGAGGTCATGTGATCCCCTTTGCAACCTTTTGACAAGCAAAGTCAATGGGGAAGCCAGATTCACTTAACAACTGTGTTACTAATTTAACAGCCAAAGTGATTCACTTAACAATTGTGGCAAGAAATGTTGTAAAATGGGGCAAAACTCACTTAGTAGCAGAAATATTGGCCTCATTTGTGTCGTTAAATCGAGAACTATCTGTAAATTATTTGTTTGGCATGAAAAATGGCACTCATATTGTTGATCTGTCTCCTTCTGCAGATAATATGGGTGTTTCAATAAGCAGAGTGCTTTTAGGGTACAAATTTTGACTCAGGAAGCAAGATAATTTATTTTGATGTTCAGCTATGTTTAGGATGAGGCCACCAGTCAAATCCACTTACTTTCACTACTGGTTTGGGAATGGGAGTGCATGGGAGCCAGATAGATCTGGCTGGATTTCACTGCTGGATGAGGCTCATGTGACCTTGTATTTGAAGTGGACATTTTATGAGCAATATAAAACTCCATGATGTTCATGGAGCTGAAGCACGGGAATTTTTCCTTTGGCGGACATTAGTTACATGTGTAGAATGATGCACAAGTATTAAGTCTGCCAACTGATAATGATTGTGCCATTTCTCCACATATGTGTGTACATAAGCGAATGAGCATGCAAGAGGATTTGGTCCTGCCCACCCCAAAAGCCAAGCCATCTTCACTGACAATCCCAGATTTTAACACCCCACCCTTTGGGATCAAAAGAGTTAGCCAGCACTCACTACTGGTCCGGAGTTCTGATCTGAAAGAGAATAAATGGCTTCGGGTGCATATGCTGTGCTGATTTTGCTACATTTATTTTGTACATTTGTAAATAAACACAACTCTTGCAAATAAGTGAACTTCAAAAAAAAAAAAAAGCTAAGCCTGGATAAATGCTACACAAGTGCCAATGTGCAATTATTTGTATGGATTAACAGAGATTGGTATTGAAAAGTGAAGACATCTCCTATCCTACAAAATTCCAAAAAAACTAATTTAAAAATTCTAGAGTTGTGTAGCACTTGGAAGCAGCTGATGAACCTATCCAGGCACCCATCTTAAACTGCAGTTTCACCTTCCTCTCTGAAAGATGTGGTATTCCAATCAAATATCATCAGAGCCGATAACATAAAAGCTGGCTCCCAGGAAGAAATCCACCACTTTGTTGAGATAAAACGAAGGTTGTAATGTATCGGGTGCAAAACCAAGCCGACCAATAGATGGCAGTAAAGAGATTGTCCTGGCCTTTTTGAAGCCCAGACAGCCCTGCATTTAATAAAATACGTGTCTGTCCTATACCTCTGTCCTTAACCCTTTCCCTTCTGGCGTTGTTTACCAAACAGCGCCTGCGCCAGCAGTCCTGTCTGTCACGTGGGAAGCGCAGCCAATCCCTAAAACTTGTTGAATTTACACCCTCCAATCAGTGAGGAGATGGAGTTTCTTGGTTAGACATCCCCTTTTGGAACGTTGGAAGTTCGAACGTTCTGTTGCCCCCTCGGGATTTTTCCCGGGGAATCGCCAGGCGCCATGTGGCGGGGCAGCCTCTGCCTGCGACTGTTGCAGATTCTGAAACCCCGGGGTAGCGTTGCTGCGACTGGAAGCCCCAAAGGAGTCCAAGGATGGGTTGATGCCGTGACCCGAGAGGCCTTAGCAGCTTCCTTCTTTCCCTCGTGGATGTCCCGGGTAGGATTACGAACGTTTAGCACCGTAGAGAAATCTGAGCTGTGGGGTAGAGAAGGCGGCGCCGGAGCGGAGCTTCAAAACTTGCAAGAAGCGGATAGAGATGGGCAGGAATCGAGCATCAGTTCAGGTATCGATAGAGCTGGAAGCCCTTCAGTGAAGAAATGTCGCAGCCAAGTCGACCTTGCGTACCGTTTAGTGGTTTTAGTAGATGCAGCTCTGGTAGATGCAGCTGGCTGACGATTTGGCAAACAATGTATCTATTTTCTCCTCACGGTTCGGGGGGATGTAAATGAGTGGAAATATGGCGATTTTGCACGGTGGTGATGGTGATGTTGCAGACTAAATTCCTGACTTCTAGCTAAATCGACCGATCCTTATAAATCATAACGATCAGCCCGGAGAATACTTTATGTGTACCTGGGTGGGAAAGATGGTTTGTAAAGGGCAAGGACAATGGGTAATAACAACACAGATAACGATGCTGCCAGAGGAATCTATCTTACATAGATTCAATTCCTGCCAATACTGGATGACAACAAATTATGATTTTACATGTCTCCCCTTCTTAAGACTTTCAGAAAATTGGGTGTTCATCCTAGGTGTAACAAAGGCTACTGTGGAGAGAAGGGGGATCAAGAATTGTTTCTTCTACCTGTTCATTTGTTCCAGTTCAAGATCTTTTACCTCTTACCTTTCTGCATAATTTACATTTAAGCATTGTCTCTTTCAGATCCTGTTTCTTCAGTATTCAACATTGATGATATGGTATCACTTATAAGACAAGAAAATGCCAAAGATATTTGTGTTATCAATTTGCCTCCAGAAATAAAGTACAGCAATTATTTTATAATTTGCAGTGGAACTTCTGCAAGACATCTTCATGCCATGGCACAATATTTGGTAAAAACGGTATGGCTTTTTCCTTTTCTTTTAGAGATATGGAAGAATTTTTACAAGCTACAATTGGATGGCCAGTTAAGAGAAGGAAAGGAGTAGATACTGCAATATGAGTGCTGACTATATCAAAGCAAATGGTATTTCTAAACTGCAACTAAAGAAGGATTAGCTTTGACTGTTTGGGAAATAAAACCTCTTATGTAAATGTTTATAAATATTAAGCATAATGCAGATTTTTCCCCAGCAGATATAAGTTTCATATTTATAGAAACTGTTCTGATTTTTTACCGCATTCCTACAATAGCAAGTTCTTTTTCAGGGAATAAGCCAACATGTACTTTGCCTCATGATTTAAGAGAGGTGTGACCAAGTCACAAGCTGCATACAGCCCTGGACAGCTAGTAATACAGCCCCGCAAGAACCCTCCCAAAGGAAGTTTCATCTTTATATAAATTAATTATATATCTTATGTGTGGCCCAAGACAATTAATTCCTCTTCAGTCAATGTGGTCCAAGTGAGCCAAAAGTTGCCTGAATTAAGATATCTTCCTAATGTAACAATGTATGTTGTGTGGTGGTGATTCTTATTTGATGAATTTTAAAAGATATTTCATATTTATTGGCAACATATTTCACCTTTATAACTAATATCAAGATCAGTAAGTCTTTGTTGTTGTTAGTTGCGAAGTCGTGTCCGACCCATCATGACCCCATGGACAACGTTCCTCCAGGCCTTTCTGTCCTCTACCATCCTCTGGAGTCCATGTAAGCTTCCGCCTACTGCTTCAGTGACTCCATCCAGCCACTTCATTCTCTGTCGTTCCGTTCTTCTTTTGCCCTCAATCTTTCCCAGCATTAGGCTCTTCTCCAGTGAGTCCTTCCTTCTCATTAGGTGGCCAAATTATGTTAGTTTCATCTTCAGGATCTGGCCTTCTAAAGAGAGTCAGGGTTGATCCCTTCTAGGACTGACGGGTTTGATTGCCTTGTAGTCCAAGGGACTCGCAGGAGTCTTCTCCAGCACCATAGTTCAAAGGCCTCAATTCTTTGACGCTCAGAAAAGTCAGCAGTTCAGCGGTTTGAATCCCTAGTATAGGTCTCCTGCGTGAGCAGGGGATTGGATTAGATGACTTCCAAGTTCCCTTCCAACTCTGTTACCTGTTATGGTCCAACTTTCACAGCCATACATTGCAACTGGGAAAACCATGGCCTTGATTATACGCACTTTTGTTGGCAGAGTGACGTCTCTGCTTTTTACTATGCTATCTAGATTTGCCATAGCTTTCTTCCCAGGAGCAAACGTCTTTTAATTTCTTGGCTGTAGCCCCATGTGCAGTGATCTTGGAACCCAGAAAAATAAAATCTGTCACTACCTCCATTTCTTCCATTTCTTCCCCATCTATTTGCCAGGAATTGAGAGGGCCGGATGCCATGATCTTAGTTTTCTTAATGTTGAGTTTCAAACCAACTTTTGCATTCTTCTTCATCGCATCAAGATGCTCCTTAGTTCCTCTTCATTTTCTGCCATTAGAGTGGTATCATCTGCATATCTGAGGTTGTTAATATTTATCCCAGCAATCTTAATTCCAATTTTTGATTCATCTAGCCCCACCTTTTTCATGATGTGCTCTGCATATAAGTTAAATAGCAGGGTGACAATGTACAGCCTTGCTGGACTCCTTTCCCAATTTTGAACCAATTAGTGTTTCCGTGTCCAGTTGTCAGTGTTGCTTCTTGGCCCGCATATAGGTTTCTCAAGAGACAAATAAGATGGTCTCCCATCTCTTTAAGAACTTGCCACAATTTGTTGTAATCCACACAATCAAAGGCTTTAGCATAGTCAATGAAGGAAAAGTAGATGTTTTTCTGGAACTCCCTAGCTTTCTCCATGATCCAATGTATGTTGGCAATTTGATCTCTAGTTCCTCTGCTCCTTTGAAATCCTGCCTGTACTTCTGGTAGTTCTCGATCCACATACTGCTGGAACCTAGCTTGTAGGATTTTAAATATAACTTTTACTAGCATGTGAAATGAGTGCAATAGTGCGATAGTTTGAACATTCTTTGGCATTACCTTTCTTTGGAATTGGAATGTAAACTGACCTTTTCCAATGCTGTGGCCACTGTTGAGTTTTCCAAATTTGCTAGCAAATTGAATGTAGCAATTTTACTGATTGTCTTTTAAGATTTTGAATAGCTCCACTGGAATACTGTCACTTCCACTAGCTTTGTTGTTGCTATTTCCTAAGGCCCATTTGACTTCACATTCTAGGATGTCTGGCTCAAGGTTATCAGGGACGTTAAGCTTGTTTTTGTATAGTTCTGTATAATTTTGCCACCTATTCTTAATCTCTTCTGCCTGTATGTCCCTGCCATTTTGGTCCTTTATCATGCCCATCTTTGCATGTCTCCAAATTTCTTGAAGAGACCTCTGGTCCTCCTTATTCTATTGTTTTGTTCTATTTCTTTACACTGTTCATTTAAGAAAGCATTCTTATCTCTTCTAGCTATTCTCTGGAATTCTGCATTCAATTAGGTGTATCTTTCTCTTTCTCCCTTGCCTTTCGTTTCCCTTCTTTCCTCAGCTATTTGCAAAGTTTCCTCAGACAGCCATTTTGCTTTCTTGCATTTCTTTTTCTTTGGGATGGTTTAGTTGCTACCTCTTGTTCAATGTTCTGAACCTCCGTCCATAGTTCTTCAGGCACTCTATCAGATCTAATTCCTTAAATCTGTTTTTCACCTGTATATTCACTGTATATTCATCAGGGATATGATTTAGTTCATACCTGAGTGGCCTAGTGCTTTTCTCTACTTTCCTCAATTTAAGCCTAAATTTTGCAACGAGAAGCTCATAATCTGAGCCACAGTCAGCTCCTGGTCTTGTTTTTACTGACTGTATAGAGTTTCTCCATTTTGGTTGCAGACTACATAGTCAATCTGATTTCTGTGTGGACTGTCTGGTGATGTCCAGGTGTAGAGTCATCTCTTGGGTTGTTGGAAAAGAATGTTTGCTATGAACATCGTATTCTCTTGACAAAATTCTGTCAGCCTGTGCCCTGCTTCATTTTGTACTCCAAGGCCAAACTTGCCTGTTATTCTGGTTATCTTTTGGCTTCATACTTTAGCATTCCAATCCCCCATGATGATAAGAACATCATTTTTTGGTGTTAATTCTACAAGGTGCTGTAGGGCTTCATAAAACCGGTCAATTTCATCCTCTTCAGCATCAGTGGTTGGGGTTTGGATTACTGTGATATTGAATGGTTTGCCTTGGATTCGAACTGAGATCATTCTGTCATTTTGGGGATTGTATCCCAGTATTGTTTTTCCTACTCTTTTAATGACTATGAAGGCTACTCCATTTCTTCTGAGGGATTCTTGCCCGCAGTAGTATATCTGATGGTCATCTGAATTAAATTCACCCATTCCTGTCCATTTTAGTTTGCTGATTCCTAAGATGTCGATGTTCAGTCTTGTCATCTCTTGTTTGACCACATCCAGCTTGCCTTGATTCATGGATCTTACAGCATCGGACTTTCCTTTCACCACCAGATGCATCCACAGAGTGTCCTTTCGGCTTTGGCCAGGTCTTCACTCTTTCTGGCACTACTAATACTAGCCCTCTGCTCTTCCCTGGTAGCATATTGGACACCTTCCTACCTGAGGGGTTCATCTTCCAGCGTCATATCTTTTTGCTTTTTGGTACTGTCCATGGGGTTTTGACACCTGGATGTGACACTTGTTAAAGAAGTTGGACTTTACACAGTAATCCTATGCTCACTGGATTAGAATATTTATTGAATCAACAGGGCCTACTTCTGAATAACGATATATAAAAGTAGGATAAATTGAACAGTTTAAATGTTTGTAGAAGGTCTTTATATTCTGCTAAAAAGGATCTCATTGTGGTGATGTCCTGAGCCCAAGTGTAGCTATTTTGATCCTGTTTTTGTTTGCTAAATGTGTTGATTAATGTTAGCAAACCTAATCATAATGATTCATTGGAATTTTCAATTGTTAAGGTTGGAGCTGGAGAGTCATTTACATCCTCAGTCTCCCTACCTACCAACATTAACCAGTCCCACTCTGAGTGAGTGTCATTTATTGTCCATATATGAATTTGTTAATTCATAAGGGCAAATTTTCTGGCTCGGCTTATTCCAGTTTCAATTATCGTAAAGATGCAGTGAAGCCCTAAGGAGCAGCCATGTGATGACTTTATCATAGGGCCTTCATTTGGGGTACTTGAGCCATTGAATCAGATAAAGGTCTTGGAGGGAAAAAAATAGGGATCTTGGTCCCTATTTGTAATCTTCTACAGTCTCTGCTCAATCCTAATCAACATAGCCACTTCTTGTAAGGATAAGTATTTAAGTAGTAGTAGTAGTTGTAGTAGTAGTAGTAGTAATAGTAATAGCCCTGCTACTCTTTATGTTCTCGAAACATTCTTCCATCTACCTGAAGTAAGTACACACAACTTCATAAACTGGCTGCCTGTATTATAGTTGAGAGACCTAAAATTAGTTTTATGAGATAAAACATTTGGAGTTCCAGTTTTATTTTATATTCTGTTATCAGCATAGAGCGTGTCTGCAGTAAACATAGCTTATCATGGTCAAACCACAATTGATACTGACGCTGTGTGCTTCAATTAAGAAAACCTCCCATCCAATATTTATAAAATAAAATTATCACTTACAGCTTGCATTCATGCAGCCTGCTGTGTAACAATCTCACCAGAAGTCCCAACAGTTTAAATGAATTCTATTAGTTTTTAAAATGTGCACAGATATTCACAGGAAAGTAACCCACATCTTTACTTGTACTTGTCTTCCAGTACAAGCATATGAAGAATGATACTGATCCTCCTATTGTGATAGAAGGAAAAGAGACTGATGACTGGCTGTGCATTGATTTTGGTAAATATTTTATTACTGGTAAAGTAAAGAGCCCAAGTTATTTTATTCATTCATTCCTATAGTTGCTCAACTCTGGGTGGATACAATTATAAAATAATGAAAAGAATGTAATTAACTTAAAATAATTGTTTTCTAAACAATTGAAGTTTCCAAAAGTTCTTCAAGGGCAGCCCCATGTAGAGCACGTTACAGTAATCTAAAAAGGAGCTTACAAGAGCATGAATGAGCAGGACCTCCTGGTCCAGAAATGGATGCAATTGGTGCCCTACCTGAATGTGTTAAAAGGCTTTCTTAGTCACAGCTGCTGTCTACTCTTCAAGGAGCTGTGAATCTAGGAGGACCCTTAGATTGCTTATGGGATCTACCTGGGCTAGTGCCATCCCATCCAGAACTAAAGATGGAAGAACCTTGAACGTTTGGTTCAAATACCCACAACCACTCTGTTTTTCTAGGGTTGGATCAGAACCCGTTTCCCTCATTTAGACCCAAACTTCCTCTAGACACAGCACAGCATCATTCAAGGGGCATGGAATACAGATATAAGCCTGAGTGCCATCTGCATATTGATGATATGTCACCCAAACCACCTCACCCGGTGGCCTCATGTAAATGTTAAATAAGAGAGGAGAGATAATTTGAGTCCCAAAGCACCCCACAAAATAGGGACTATAGCCTTGATCTCCTGCTTATCAACACTGACTGAAACTGACCCGGGGGAAGGAGAACCAGCACAATGCAGTGTCACTTACCCTCAACTCCTGGAGCCAGCCCAGTGATGATATACTGATATATGTCACTGAGAGGTCGAGAAGAGCCAAGATGAATACACTACCTCCATCACTCTTCCTCCTTAGGTCATCCATGAATGTGATCAATGCTATCTCAACCCCAAACTGTGGCCTGAACCCTGACTGAAAAGGTGCTAGATAATCTACTTTATCCAAGGTACTCTGCAGCGGCCACATGACCATTCTCTTTATTCTTCCCTAAGGAGGGAAGATTGGATACTGGGTAAAACTGTCCAGCTTGTAGGGTTCAGTAATGATCCTTTGAGGAGGAGGTGCATTGCCACCTTTTTAAGAGCTGGTAGGACCACTCCCTCTTTCAAGAAGGAAGTAACTACACCCCTGTCCAGACCCAATCCTGCTCTTTAATAAAATGGGGAGCATATGGATCTAATACAAAAGTGGCTATACTAGTAGCCGAGACAACCTTCTTCATTTCCTAAGGTTTCACGGGCTCAAAGCTTTCCAGGGCAACTTGCAGAACATAACCCCCATCATCTCCACAGATTCTGCTTTAATTATGAAGAGTGAATATGCATGACTTTGTCTGCTACATGCATCATATTCCTCACAGTGACACTTAGGTGAGCTTTGGTATTCCCTTTGAATCGTTGAAACAGAGCCACTGGGCAATTATTGGCAGACACAATAAGGGCAGAAAATAGTTTCATTTCTTCAGTCTTACCATCACAAGGTAGGCCTTAATAGCAGCTGTAGCTTGTGTCCAGTCATCTTCTCTTTTTTGCCAAATGTGCTCTAGTTGTCACCCTATTTAAGCTCACTCAGTTCCATTATGTACATTGGGAAGCATTGGGAATCCTGGGCACAGCGTAGAGGTTACTTAGGCACGATCTGATCTAAAGCCGCTACCTCTTTGCTGGCCCACGCCATCACCAAGGTTCTCAGTCAAAGAAAAAATCAGATTATGCATGATTTGAGTTTACAAACTGGAAATGCTTCATCTCCCAGACATTTTGTACTTTTATTCCCATTCTTATTTTGCATTCTCATTTATTCCCATTCTTATTTACCTTACTTCTAGAATTTCAGACTTGGGGTGTTTTGGAAACCATAAAACAAGGTTCCAAAGGGCTATGAATTGGCCATGCTTACCATGACAAACTACATTTGAATTTGCATACTAGCATATTATCTTTGAACTCAGAAGTTGATTGATCCAAGAGATATCTGAAGTAATTCCTTGTAATATTGTTTTTGCAATGCAGTCATAGTAATTTATTGATACAAATGTATTACAAAGGTGGATTCAGGGGTGTGATTATTGATCAAAAAACGCTTTCTGCTTAACTCAATTTGCAATATAATTGGTCATAAGTTTCAATTTTCTTTCAAATGACACTGAATCATTTCTCATCAAGTATAGTAATTAACATGAGAATTAATGAAATCCTTTGAAATTAATTCAAATTAATTCAATTAATTTGAATTAATTTCTTGTATTAAATTAAATTAAATTTTAATAAAATTCATGTATTAAACTTTCAATATTAAGAAAATTATAAGAAGATAACTCGTGATTTTAATAGTCGTCTTGCAACTGTTTGCGATTTCAGGTATTTTTAATTTACTTTAAATGTCATCAGGAACTGATCATAATTATAATCCATAATTATTATCCATATAATTATGTAGTATTAATTAATGGAATTTTATTGGCATGGTTCCAGTTACCATCTTTAATCCATTTTGTAATAATTTTTATAAAAATTGAGAAAATCTGATAATTTTATGAATGCTGTTGCTACTTTATTGTTAGATGAACACAATATAATTTGTTGTTAGCTGTCAGATTTATTGCAAAGTTGTGGTCATGGATATGGATTTTAAAGAGTTTTTGCCATCAGTTGTATGCATACATGCATGTTCACATAAATGCATAGAAAATTTAAAACCAGGATTCAACTGAAGAGGCAGTTGTTTTTCTTCTGATTGATTTCTGGATTCTAATAAAAAAATGGATCATGTGAATAACCTGCTCACTCTTAATAAAAACCTTATTTTAATCTTCAAATGACAACCAAACAAGATTCTCCTAGCTATTGTATACAAACTTGTCACACCAGTCTTTATAAACCTGTCACTTAGTTAACTACGGTGGTGCTTAACTTTGTGAATACCTACCTTTATATTTTCATAAATATGATTTATTTCCGCACAAGTCATAAAACTAAAAAAAAAGAACCCAATTAAACAAATTAACAAAAAACACTTTACTTAGTATTTATTGAGAAAAAAAAATTCAAAGATACATACAGGTAGACCTCAACCTATGACTGTAATTGGGAATTTTGATTTATGTTGTAATAAACATATGTTGAGACACTCATGTGACCAGATGCAATTTTACAACTAATTTTATGCCAGTTCTTACATGAATACAGGTAGTCCTTGATTTACAACGCTTCATTTAGTGACCGTTCAAAGTTACAACAGAATTGAAAAAAGTGACTTAGGACCGTTTTTCACCTATGACTGCTGCAGTATCTCCATGGTCACATGATTTACATTCTGATACTTGGCAACTGACTCACATTTATGATGGCCGCAGTGTCCCAGAGGGTCATGTGATCCCCTTTTGCTTTCTTCTGACCAGCAAAGTCAATGGGGAAGCCAGATTCATTTAACAATTGCTACCAATTTAACAACGGCAGTGATTCATTTAACAAATGTAGCAAGAAAAATCAGAGGCAAAACTCAACAAATTTCTCACTTAGCAACATAAATTCTGGGCTCAATTGTGGTCGTAAATCAAGGATCACCTGTAATACACTTGTAAATCCAAGTCCATTCTCCTAAAGGACACTTTGCTGTAAACTGGTTTTTAAAAAAGTTACAAATTGCAGGTACATGACAGAGAGACACTGCAATCAGTCGTACATGTGAGCCAGTTACCGAAACCAACATGCAGTCACATGACTGTGGAGGGGAGGGGTGCCAACTGTAAATTCCAGTAGTGGCTGAATGGCCAGTTATAAATGAGGGTGTGTGGCAAAAGGTTGGCTGTGGACAGCAGGGATATGTGGCAGAGTTCAAGGGAGAAGAATTCAAAAGGATAGAGATGGGGAGAACTAGGTGGGTGGAGCATGGCAGGGCAGAAACAGCACGAGGTCCTCCTCCAAAGATGATATTGTCCTGGCCTAATAACTGCAATTGGTAGTACAAGAACTTTCATTGCTGAGCAATACAATTATGCAATGCTTTACCTAACAAGTGCATCACTTAGTGATAGGAAGTCCCAGTTGTGGTTGTAAATCAAGGACTACTTGTTCTAATATGATCTGGCTTTTTAAGATCTTGAAACCTAATTTAATATGACCAACACATATAGAAGCTGTGGTGCTTGCCATTCCTTCCTATATGGAATGGCACATTATGTAAGGCATTTAATCTGAGGTGGGTCAGAAGAGTCTGATGTACTAATCTCATTCTTTACTTACTGTTCCATCATCTTGCAGGCAACATTGTAGTCCATTTCATGTTGCCAGAGACACGAGAAATCTACGAGTTGGAAAAGTTGTGGACACTCCGCTCACATGACGATCAGTTGACACAGATGGTTCCAGAATCTTTACCTGATGACTTTGTGTTTGGGCTAGATTCTAAACAGCAGTGATTTAACCTCAAATCTAAGGATCAGAAAGAACTTTGGTCAACTGAGTTACTGAGCCAATTCTTGGGAAGAAAAAGATGAAATGGAGCACATCAACTTGCAACTACCAAGTGTCAGGATTAGGTAGTATTGATACGTACAGATAGTGCTCGACTTACAACCATTCATTCAAAGTTACAATGGCACTTTAAAAAGTGATTAGAATTGTTCTTCACAACTGTTGCAGCATCTCCAGGGTCACATGAACAAAATTTGAATGTGTGGCAATTGGTTTGTGTTTGGTGGTTGCACTGTCCTAGGATCATGTGATCATCCTTTGCAATCTTCCGACAAGCGAAGTCAGTGGGGAAGCCAGCTTCATTTAACAACGATGTTACTAACTTGACTGCAGGGATTCATTTAATAGCTGTGACAAGAAAGGTCATAAAATGGGGAAAATTTTGCTTAACAACTGTCTCGCTTAACTCAGAAATTTTGGCTCAGTTGTGGTCATTAAATAGAAGACTACCTGTATAGAACTTATCAATGGGAAATAAGTAATGGCTTGTGGAAAAAATACTGGCTCGTGTTGCAAAGGCAAAAGCTTTTAAAATGTGGAAAGTAGTTATTTGAAATAATTCCTTTTGACATTTGGGTCTTTTGGATAGTGGCTTGTGACATTGATTGCTGTGCTACTTATGTCATCAGTAAGTTAAATAAAGTTGTTTTGAAGTATTTTTAAAATTAATCTCAACTTTATTTTGGTGTATTTTTTTCTAATGTCTGCTGTTAATTACCCCCATAAAATCTGGTAAATTCCAATAATAGAAACTCAGTGTAGAGAAAATTTACTTTGAATTGGTACCATTCATGCTGATATTCAGAGTATCTAGAAAATACTTGTAGATGTAATAGTTTGGTGCAAGATGTAGTGAGAGTAGAGGGTAAACTGCTGCCATAGCATTCCCACCTAGATTTCCCACAAATTGATGTTGATTTCTAAATTATCTCTATTTTTCCTAAAATAGTTAACTATAGTATACCATTCCATCAAGTTGAAAATTGCACTTAAGAGTTTAATTACTTCCCCCTTTTCCCTGTTCAAATATCAAATAGGGCTTCAGCAGAATTCTTTGCAGAATTCTGCAGAGAATTCTATCAGAAAATGTTTACGTTCTTAATTTAGGCAAGAAAAACCAAATGCACAGGTATAGTATAGGTGGTACCTGGCTCAATAGTAGTAACTATGAAAGGGATTTTGGAGTCCTAATGAACAATCGCTTATATGTGAGCAGCAGTGTGTTGCAGCTGCCAAAAAAGCCAATGCAGTCCTAGGCTGCATTAATAGGGATAGAATCAAAATCACGTGAAGTCTTAATGCCACTTTATACCACCTTGGTTAAGACCACACTTGGAATACTTCATCCAGTTTTGGTCACCATACTATAAAAAAGATGTGAGACTCTGGAAAGAGTAGAGAAAAAAACAAGGATGATTAGGGAACTGGAGGCTAAAACATATGAAGAATGATTGCAACAAATAGGTATATCTAGTTTAATGAAAAGAAGGATTGGGGTGACATGATAGCAGCTCTCCAATATCTAAGAGGCTGTTACAAAGAAGAGGGAGTCAAACATCTGAAGGCAGGCAAAATGCAATGAATGGAAACTAATCAAGGAGAGAAGCAACCTAGAACACAAGTAAAACAAATAATCAGTGGAACAACTTGCCTCCAGAAGTTGTGTATGCTCCAATCTTGGAAGTTTTTAAGAGATTGGACAACCATTTGTCTGAAATGGTGTAATCTTTCCTGCCTGGGTAGGCAGTTGGACTAGACAACCTCCAAAGTCCCTTCCAACTTATTTTGTAACATAAAGAAGCATTTAAATTGACCCTAAATTTTGGATTATATGAAACCTAAATCTGATAGGAAATTATTTTTAGACCTTGCCCCGGAGTGAATGTATCCGACCTTTCACTAGGATGCATCTGCCCAATCAACCGACACAAAACGAAAAAGCTTAGTAAACAATCTTTTGTGGCTGTTGCCATTGTTCATATAATAAGCAACAGGAAAACCTCTGCATTAATTCACAGGCTGTGTTCATGCAATAGAATAATTATTTACAAGGTATAAAGCAAAGTTGTATTCCACGTCCTTTCATTTTAATTTTTGCATCAATACTATGGCAACAGGATTTTAATTAGAAAATCTCCATCCAAACGTAACTGGTAGACTATTGTATTACTCCTACATTATGTAATATAAGTGGGCTTATTTTAAGTCTCCCTTGTTCAGCACCATCACAATTTTGAATGGTTGCTAAATGAGATAGCGATATGGTTTATATACTGCTTCACAGTGCTTTACAGCCCTCTAAGCAATTTAGAGTCAGCATATTGCCCCCAACAATCTAGGTCCTCATTTTACCGACCTCGGATGGATGGAATGAGGACTACTTGTAGGAATAATGTCAAATAAATTCAAGCCCTCAATATTTTGGAATTGTTTTTCTTGCCACTGGCTAATTATGGAGGCCCCAAATTCAATCACCAAGAGGTCAGAAATATATCTACCATCCGGTTGTGGTTTTTTTTTTTTGCATAGAAGGTAATGATATACCTGGTGGACTAAAAATGTTCTGATTTCAAAATAATACAACCATTTTATGACTTCCAAATGTGTGCATATAATTTAAAATCATTTGAAGTTGTTCAGTCAAGCTTCTTAAGGAACTTGTTTTTGGTTTTTATTTTGTTTCTAACCCAGTCTTTTAGGCTGAGGCAGGAATAGTTTCAATTTAAATCTGTACCAAGTAACTCATTACCTACTGGATCAAGCTAATCTTTAACAGAAGGTATCTGGCTCTCCCCCACCACCCCTTTTTTTTTAAAAAACAAAACAAAACTCTTCAAGACAAATTTCAGACTTCCTTGCAGAAATTGTTTAGTGTTGTCCTAAAGAATTGTGGAGTTTCCCTCATGTATGGATTCCAAGGAAATTTGATCAGGGCAAAGCACTTTCAGGAGAGCCAATTATTGCCTAGAAAACAATCTCATCCAGATGCCACCATTTATTATTCTACTCAATGCAGAAAAAAATAGTGCACTTAGCCATAACTATCACCCCTAAAGAACATTGGAAGAGCTCTTACATTTATCTGTTGTAATGCCCTCCCACCATTTTGGAGGGAAAATTCTGTTGTGATACCTAAGCAATTATGTCTTTGTGATGAGGGGGATATTGAAGTTTTGGGACTTGTAGTTATGCTATCATTTTAAAGAGCCCTCCAAGATAGATATATTTTCCTCTTCATAAAGCAATACCCATGTAGGACAGAGACTGATTATTGTATCTGCTGCTAGCAGACCAGAACATGAGAGTTTCAGACAGTATTCCCCAGTTCAGAATCCAAGCTATGATTGAATGCAAATGACTCTTGCTTTGAGGCAATACTGAACCTGAAGTTACCATATTCAGTATCTCTCATTTTTTTCTTTCTAAAAAAAGTAGTCTTCCTTTAGCAACAATTTGGACTGGCAACTCAGGAAAATGTTGCTAATTGAAACTGTTTATAATCTTACTTTATCAATCCTTTGTTTCACAGGCCTGCTTATCATAACTGCAAATAGTCACTAAATAAGGCAGTCGTTAAATAAGAAATACCTGTATTATACTGCTTCTAGTTAGTTGGATTATAGTTGCAATAATCCTAGTCAAATCCTAATTACAGCAGATATTGGGCCCTTACAAATCAGCCTACTTTTAAATTATTATAATTAGTATGTTTATGTATTTTTAATCAATTATCTATCTTAACTACTTAGGACATTTTTACTAGATTTCAATTTTATTTTTTCTCTAGTATTTTATATTTTTTAACTCTATGCCAATATTTATCTCATCGATACTATATTGTACTTGTGTTTTTTTGAAAAATTTAGTAACTACAATATAAACTGTGTCAGTAATGATGTCTGGTTCTATGGATAAACTATGCCTAAAATATGCCAATAAAGGAATGATGGAAATGGAACTAATTTTATCTGAAAGAGGAAATACAGAATGTGAAACTACAAATGGCAGGCCAAGAGAATAATTTGGAAAAGGATGCTTTACTGGATGTACAAAATAGGCTTATTAAAATCTCAAAATTTGTGTGATGGGATAAAGAAGAATTGAAGAGAAATAAAATCCTTTTTTGACAATATTTGACTGAATTAAAAATTGTTAGAATTAATATAAAACTGGTTTATTTGATCAAGATAAAAATATGGCAGATTGCTGACACCAAGATTGAGAAGTTGATATCTATTTAACCTTATAGAGGATGAAGTTATTAAATTTGTTTATACTTATGATAAGGATTAAAGTCACTCCTTATATATCCTTTTTATTACATTCTCCTTTCATTCTAGAAAGAAAAAAAGCTCTTTTTCTAAGTTTAGGTTTGTATTGGTTTATACTACTGTAATTAAATTCTTAAAATTATATTTGAAAAATGTTTATATATACAGTACATAAGCTAATGCTTACAGATAAATTTCAAAGTTACTCTGAAAGCGTGTTAGGTAGTATTTAAATTTGATAATAATAAACAAAATTCAGAGCCACCTCAGGCTAATTTTACAACGAACAGCTTAAGCCAGGGGTGTTAAACTCAAGGCCCATGGGCCAGATTCAGCCCGTGGGGTGCTTAGATCTGGCCCACAGGATCACCCTGGAAACAGAGAAGGACCGGTTGCAATGCCTCTGTCAGCGAAAATGGAGTTCGGGAGGGCTGTACGTGGCCCTTGCAGGCTCTGTTTTTGCTGGCAGAGAGTTGCAGGAGGCCGTCACAGCCAAAAACTGAGCTTGAGATGGCTGCAGGTGGCCCTTGCAAACTCCATTTTCGCTGGCAGAGGGCTGCAGGAGGCCGTTGCAGCTGAAAACGGAGCTTGATAGCGTTTTTGCTGGCAGAGTGCTTGGGCCACCACAGGCACCCCCGACACAAGTGATGTCGAGCTGGCCATGCCCACCCTGGCCCCTCAAGATCAAACACAACCCTGATGTGGCCCTCAATGAAATCAAATTTGACACCTCTGGCTTAAGTAGATCAAACGAATTGCTCAACTTCTGCTTTATTATCATTGCAAGGTATTAAACCCACAAGGTTTACTTAACAAAATTACTCAATACTATTTACATGTTTGATACTGTATATTATTTATAATACTATTTACATGTTTGTGTGCTCACAAGTGCACACAAAGCAGCCTGCCAGTCTCCTATAATTATTATTATTTATTAAATTTGTATACCACTCTTCTCCTTTCGGACTCAGGGCAGTAACAGCCAAAATAAAAACAATTATAAGAAACTGTAAGAAAACTCATCTTTTATCAGTATTAAATTTTCCAAATTAAGTTTTGGGCATGAAGGCAAACTGATCCCACAATTTTACAATATGAATATTGAGTAATTTGAGTTCACTTATGACATTATCAGTTTCAGTTTATTCTATTCCTGATGAAGCAAACTTCAGAATCTTGCAGTTGTGTGTTGTGTGTATTTAGAATCATAGTGTTGGTACAGCCTCTTCTCTAGGCATCATATAATTAAGACTAAATATGCAATATATTTGAACTACCAATCTGTGAATTGCTGTGTTAACTAGATTTCCATTTCAGCCCCATGAATCAATCAATACATTTTTTAAAAATGGACATAAGCTCTTAAAATCTTCTCTATTCTTTCAGTTTTTTTAACCTCTCACTCTTATCAAATAAAACAAAGACACATTTATCTGATAGTAGGAGTTAAACTCTTTATTCCATTCAGAGGCATCTGGCAAGTGAAGCTGCATAGGGGGCACATTACAGAGAAGAAATGATCAATACTTTATTAAACACTGAAATCATTTAAAGTTTCACTTCCTAGCTATATGAAATACTTCATATTGCCGTATCTCAACTGAAACTAAAAGACATGATTTTACCACACTAAAGTCTACAAATTTAAAGAAAAACGACAATATTTACGTCAGCAGGTGTAAATGTAGCACTTATTTTGTAAAATAAAGCTATTAAGGAAAACAATCATATCAATCTTGCCAAAATTAATAATATTGGACACAGATTTTTAAAAATCATTATGTCCATCTTCTTACTTCAATAATTGTAAAAGTTCATTATAAGAAAAGAAAAATCTCCTAAAGTTTAGGTAAAGTATTGTTCCCCCTTCCAAGCCCCCAGAAACTTGTTTTTCTTTCTTTCTGCTAAACTACAACATATACTTGTATTTTTAAGCCAATTAGTAAAGAAAAATGCAGTAAAATAAAAGAAACTTTCCCCCCCAAAAAAGTTATCTAATCTGTATAACCATAATCTTTGGGCAAATGATCTATTCTATGTAGAAATGCCTCTATTTTCTTATCAATCTAAGAGGTAGATCAACAAAATGGTGAAACAAACTATTTTTGCTAATTGTGCCCCTGCAAACAGTGCAGCATAGCAGTCCCAATCTTCTCATGCACAGAAACATTACAAACAAAAGGGTCCGAGGTAATAGCATGGCTCGTGCACCCAGGGAGGCATGCACACGCACAGCAGTCTTTATGCACCATGTGTTGCCACATTGTTAAACTGAGGTAGACTGAAGTTTGTGTAGAAACTTGAATGCATATTACCACAATTACAATTCAAATTATATTCTGAAAGTAAAGAAAAAATTATAATTTTTCTGTGATCCCTGCTTTTTAGTACGTTTTTAGTTTGTGGTTGTTGCAGAATGTGCATAAATGCTGCTGTATCTTGTTTGTAAGCCAAGCTTGAGGTTGTATGAATTTATTTTTATTTTTAAAAAACCCTTCGAAGTGGCTTAGTGTGGCCTTTAATAGAGGATATGTAAACTTAGCCTTTCATTACCTTTAAATGGGATCATCAAACAATGTTGATCTCACCTCCCTCACCCAACACCCAATACAATAACTGAAAAGAGTACGAAGCAATTGCTGGAAAGCAGAGAACCCATGCCTCCAAACTGCTCTAACTGATCAAGCACATTACCAAACTCAAGATGAAGCTTGCTCTTTGAAACAGAACATACAAATGGGCTGCAAATGTTTTAGTATTAGTAGGCAGAGAGTGATGGTCAAAGGCACAAAGGGTTCATGCATTCAATCAAGTAATACAAGAAAAAAAAATGTCCAGTTCTAACAGACTTCCTAGCATTTACCCAGAAGTCCCAGCCTCTTGCTATCACTTCCTTGTTCTGTTCCCAATAACGTACCATCAATTTTTTTCATCCCATCTTAACAGAAAAATAATGGCATTGCTGCAATGAGTATATTGGCATTTGTTTAGGTTAATCTGAACATTCACTGATTCCCTACCCACCCCCCAAAAAATGATTGTGTTGACACCCTCATATATAATCTGAAACTAATTTTTTTCCATCTCACTCCTGTCAGCCAACAGTTAGAAGTCACTCACAACATTTGTCCCATCTCAATAAATTCTGTAGTACTCCTAGATTGTTGGCTGATCAAATTTATCATTTTTTAAAAAAATAAAATGCTCAAAAACTATTAGCTTTATAAAGTATACAAAATACAAAAAAAAAGCAAAAAAAAAAAGGCAAAAAAGGAATAATTTCTTATTTGAGGTATTAAATGCCTGAGGTAGTTTAGTAAAATGCATATTCATCTTTTTATGCCTGGCCAACATCACTGAAACCTCTTAGTTTATACATGGCAGTATTGTGTATAAATGCAGCCAAAAGGGTTTTTAAAAAAAAAGCCACTTGGTTTAACATTGGGAATAACACTTAACCTCTTTGTTAATGCCCTTGTCTAAACTCCAGTCCCATCCCCAAATCAAACCTTCCCATTATCTTTGCTTCTTTTACAAGTGGAATAGAATAGCAATGCCTTTACTTGTTATACCAATGAACTCGAAAGAGAAAGCTTCATTAAATCAATGCCTAATATTGCTGGGGAATAGTAAGAACCATGAAAGAAAACTAGCAAGTTTATGTTAAACTGTGAGAATAGAACAAAAGGGAAGTGAAGGGGTCCTTAGTTTAAAGCTGGGTTTCAAAAAAATAAGGAGAGCCTAAAGAATACATTCTCAGAGACAGTATGCCAACTGCGCCTGGTCCTCAAACAAACTGGCTTGGTGAAACTTTTGTATATCATTCCAACAGGTGCCCATAACCTGTCCATTACAGTTTAGTCTCTCTCTCTTTCTCTCTCTCTCTCTCTCTTTGGTTTGGCATCTGTCTCTGAAGGGTCTTTTACTAAACTTTTATTTTCGTCTCTGCTGAGGCTGTCCACTTGGTGCTGTTTTCTGTTGTTGTTGTTGTTGTCTTCTTACCTGAGCCAGTATTTCCTGAATTTTTCGTTGGGCAAGCTATGTGACAGAGAGGAATTGTCATTAGAGAATTTAATGCCTTTTTCCTCTAACTGCTATCCCATTTCTCAAATATGTTTGAAAATGTGTAACTTTTAAGTGCACAACTCACTGCACATCTGTGTTTGAAATACTTCATCAGGAATGACTACAATTATATTTACAATTCTTTAACCCATTTTTGGAACAAGTTAAAAAAAAAGTAAATAAAAAAGACACAAACTAAATTAAGAAATTCATATACCACCACATTGCCAAAGTGAGCTGTCCTAGACAAACCAGGGGAGAGTAAGAAAGATTTTTGTGATCCAAATAGTGAGCCATTGGCATTTACACACAAATCACTACTTAAAAAAACTTAAAATAAAGCCTCTTTTCTCAAAGGTACTTCAAAAAGAAATATAGAAGTTAGTATACAGGTAATCCTCAATTTACGACCATTTAGTTAACCACAATTTGAAGTTATGGCTTTGGAAAAAGTGATGATTCATCCTTATAACCATTGCACTATCTATCCCGTCATGTAATTGCAATTTGAGCATTTTAGATTGGAGTCATGTGGGGCCAGTGATATAGTGACTTGGTTAATGGCCGTTATCACTTAGTGATCAAAATTCTGGTCCCAATTGTGGTTGTAAGTCAAGAAGTACCTGTAACAGATAAGTTCAGTGGGAAATGCCATGTGTCTTTTGTGATTGCAATTATTAAACAATGAAAAAATCAAAGTTTTCAGACAGAAACTTCCACCAACCTGGCATGCATAGAAATGACCAGTAATTTTCACAACCACCTGATCATTTTCATCTGGTGTCTGATCACGAGGAACAACAACTTCTGCACTTGTTAAATTCTGAAGCTCATTTACCTGTTTAAAAAATAAAATAAAATTACTGTATTGGTATTCAAATCTAATAACTGAAACCTACTGTTGTGGTACATCAGCAGCCTGCGGAGCTGGCAGTGGAGTCGGACAGCGATGAGGCTGAGGAAGAACATGGGCCAGTCCTGAAGGCTGGAGAAGGCCCAGATGAGGGCTCTGCGTCGGAGGCAGAGTTGGGGCCAGGTCCATTGGGGAGTGATGTGCGGACTTCGGAGCCTCTAGAGGCTGACAATAGAGAGGCAGAGGAACAGGAGGAGCCTGTTCCTAGTGCACGTATGAGAAGAGCTGCCAGAAGGACGACTCGGGAGTAGGGCCAAGAGATGTTTGGCCCCTCCCATAAGGCTTAAAATACCAGCAACAACTCTTGGCCTCTTTGCCAGAAAACAACGTTGAGAGAATTGCTTCTTGTTTCACTGTATTCATTTCTTGTCAGCATCTTCTGCTTCTGAACTTTTGCCAATAAAAGCCTTTGGCAGTTTGCCTAATTATACCAAGGTCGGTGATAAACTGAGGAATAGTATTTTGAAGAATTTGCTTTAATTTAGTTTGGATTACGCTGAGAATGAGTTAATTCTCAGCTGTTCTAATAAAGTCTGTTTTTAAACTGTTTGCATTTAATACTAACTACTTGGGCCTGGGTCACAACACCTACATGTGGGTGTATAGTCAAGAAAATAGATGTAAAAAATGTGGAAGTAAAAAGATTTGCAAGAAAGGTGAGTAAATATAGACTCTGGATAGCATACAATAAAGTAAAAGAACCATAGAAACAAACCGGAATAATAACGTCACTGAAATTCCATAAATGATTCCCAGAAGAATGAAAACTCAAATAAAAACAATTGTGTTGTTGTAACACTTTTATGAATTGTCAGGAAGGAACAAGCTTCTTAAATCCCACTACAGTATAGGATATTCCAAAGTATAGGGATAACAACAGAGAAGGTCTGCCTAGTCCTTGGGTGTCAAACTCGTGGCATCACGTTGCTGTCACATAACCTTCTGTAATTTTTCCCATTTGAGGAGCTGGGGTAGACATGGCCTGTGCATGACACATCTGGCCTGTGGGCCGCCAGTTTGACACCCCTGGCCTAGTCTATCTGAAGATCCCAAAGATGACCTCAGGCTATAAGGAGCTGGACAAGACAAAACAAAGTAACTGTCTAACTGATTCTCTTACTTCCCTTTAAATTCATTCTGGATGGGGCCGCATTCCATATGAAGGAGGAAGACTAATTTATGAGGTCTTTCTCGACTGTGTCTCCTTCAGCAGGTTGAGCTTTGACTAGTATTCCTGTAGTAGCCCTTTTCATAGCCATTCACTTCTTTATTATTTTGAAGTTGGGATTACTTCAACCTACTTTATAAGCTGCTGCAGTAGGGGATTACAGGCAGCCCCTTGATTCCAATGGCAATTGAGACCAGAATTTTAGTCATTAATTCCAAAATTTTGGTCAGTAATTATGCCAGTCTGTTATAAGCTGGGGGGAGGGGGGGAGAGCTGTGGGAAGAGTGGAAAACAGAAAGGGAGATGGGGAAACCGAAAGCAATCTTCATGAATCCAGACAGAGATATCTCAATGCCATGGATCTGGGAATAGAATCTAACACCTCTCCATCTATCCATCTGTTGCAGGGTTACCAAAACATCTTCGAATGTAAATGCAAAAAAAAAGGAAAGAAAGAAAGAAAGAAAGAAAGAAAGAAAGAAAGAAAGAAAGAAAGAAAGAAAGAAAGAAAGAAACAAAGAAAGAAAGAAAGAAAGAAACAAAGAAAAAAAAAGGAGTAATTTCTTATTTGAGGCATTAAATGCCTGAGGTAGTTTAGTAAAATGAATATTCATCTTTTTATGCCTGGCCAACATCACTGAAACCTCTTAGTTTATACATGGCAGTATTGTGTATAAATGCAGCCAAAAGGGTTTTTTTTAAAAAAAAGCCAGACAGAGACATCTCAAGGCCATGGACCTGGGAATGGAATCTAACACCTCTCCATCTATCCATCTGTTGCAGGGTTACCAAAACATCTTTGAATGGACAAGGGGAAGATAAGAGGGGGGGAGGGGGATGAAAAGGGGGAAGTTAACTAGGGAATCTTCACGTGCAAACTCTGGCTTTGCCTAATTTAACCACTTAGTTTTTATTTATTTGTTTGTTTGTTTGTTTCCATTTCTATACCGCCCTTCTCCAATAGGACTCAGGGCGGTGAACAGCCAGAGTAAAAAACAGAACATACAAAATTTAAAAACAGTTTAAAATAATTAAATATTTTGGCTGTAAATTAAAACAACCCAATTTAAATTCAATTTAAAATTTAACTCAAGCCAGCCCAGCTAGTTGAAATAAATAGGTTTTCAGGGCCCGACAAAAAATCTGGAGGTCTGTTATTGTACGTATCTCTGGGGGGAGGTTGTTCCAGAGGGTGGGCGCCACCACAGGGAAGGCTCTCCCCCTGGGGGTTGCCAGCTGACATTGTCTGGCGGGTGGCACCCTGAGGAGGCCCACTCTGTGCGAGCGTACTGGCCGTACTTTTTAGTAAAAGTAATCTTACTAAATGGAGAGTTGAGAGTGTTTCTTTTCTAAAGGACCAAGCTGGGGCCATATCTGACAATTGTGGTCATGAAACATGATATTGCATGTCTCTGTTTAGCAACAGCAATCCCTACAGTCTATGTTGCCATTGTTAAGTAAACACCTCCTTACAACTTCCTCCCAGCTTCCAACAACCAAAGTCAGTGGAAAAGCCATCAGGAAGTTACAAGTCCGAGGTGGATTGCAAGCAGGTCAGCAGGAAAGAAAGTGGCTCCTGCTAGGTAAGAGAGAAGAGGCAACGGGTATGTGGATGTGGTTGGGAAGACATGATGAGAGTGCAGAAGAGCTTGTGCTAGCTGCTGCGGGGTGGGAGAGGTTTTGTGAGTGGGGCATCAGCACAGCAGGGCTTAGGTTAGTGGCTGCTGGGTGACAGACAAAGTAAGGGGATGGCCAGGAAGAGATGGTGCAAGTGCAGCTGCAGCAGGGCTTGCAGTGACTGCTGCCCAGAAAGGGAGGGTGTTCAAGTGGCCAGGTGAAAATGTGACAAGGGAAGGATGTGCAGATGAGAGAGACTTATCCAAGCAATTTATGACCTCCTCTGCTAGCTTCCCTCTTGATTCTGTTTGTGGAAAGCCAGTGGGGAAAATCGCAAATCACAATCACGTGACGTGGGATAATGCAATCTTTGTTAAGTGCGAGACAACTGTCAAGTGCCCAGATCACAATCACATGGCTACAAGGTTACTGGGATACCTGGAACTTCCAGGACCAGTTGTAATCACTACTCATTCAGTGCTGTTGTATTTTCTAACAATTACTGGGCAATTGCAGCAGTCTGTAGGTAGGTAGAATATTGCTATACCAATATTACAGGAACTGCATTACCTACCAGTTTGCTTCTGGCTACAATTCAAGTTGATTGCTATTATTTCTGAATGCCTATATTGCTTTAGTCCAGGCTGCTTATGGGACCACCTATTCTAAAGGCAATCAATACTTTCTATGCAATGCATTCATAGGTTGTCTTCCTCAAGAATTCAAAAAGAGAGGTGGATGTGGGGTGTAGACCAAGAAACATTTTTTGAATTTCTTTTTCACAACTTACAACTATAACAGAGCCCAGAATTTATGTTCCTAAGTGAGAAATTTGTTAAGTGAGTTTTAACCCATTTTACAACTTTTCTTGCCACATTTGTTAAGTTGTTAAATTAATAACACAGTTGTTAAGTGAATCCTGATACCCCCCACCCCCATTGACTTTGTTTGTCAGAAAATTGCAAAAGGGGATCACATGATCCCGGGACACTGCAACCATCATAAATACAAATCAGTTGTCAAGCATCTGAATTTTGATATGATCATGGGAATGCTACAAACGTCATTAAGTGTGAAAGTGGCCATAAGTCACTTTTTAAAGTGGCATAATTTTAAACAGTCACTAAATAAATTGTTGTAAGTTGAGGACTACCTATACGCCACACAATCCTATTTTTCCACAGAACCACAACAATCTGGCAGTTTAAGAGAACATTTGAACATTATGATTTGGGATGTGGATTCTTTTTAATCTTCATATATGTTTCTGTAATTATTATTTCTTTTATTCATTAAACATGAAACTCCGTCAACTGAACATTTAAAAATGTATCACAAATAATATTGACTGGCACTGTTGGCTGATATGGGTTAATTATTATCATCATCATCATCATCATCATTATTATATTATTATTATTAAGTATTATAATATTCATGATATTATTATGATGTTATTTTAATTGGAATTTGTTACCCAGAATCGATGAAGTTGGACAGGATATACATGGCAGCTAGAAAATAAGTACACAAAGATGCAAACAGGCTTGCTGGCTAGCTTTAGGAGAGGAGAGTCTGTCTGTTCCTTGGCCTCAAATCAGATGTCTTTGTTTTATAAAATAATCTGGTAAAATATTTTTTCACGTTCTAATACTTGCCGTTTTGCCACCTTTGCCAATAACTCTACCAGCAGCATGGGATGGCACTTTTATATGAGCTTCAAGTTTTACTTCTTCTTTAGGTCCAAAGAAATTTTCTTCCTTAAGTTTCCCATAGATTCTCCCCTGGGCCTTTAAGTAAAAAAATTAAATAAAATTAAGTCAATATTACCAAAGACTAAATTCTAGAACATAACGTATAAAGATGAAAGACTGTGGGTTTTTTCACCATTTCATCCTTTTCATTTTCTAATATCAAAATAGCATAAAAACAACAGAAATAAATCCTAAGCCTTAAGAAATTTTAAATGTTTTTTTCCTCATTAACTAGCTCAAGGATATTAGACTGTGATTTTCTAGAAGGATAATGGAACATTGAAGCTGATTTTCCAGAGATTAATCTGCAAGCAACCAGCGGCACAGTGATCAATAGAATATGCCTCTCAAGATTTTTTAAAATCACCTTTTTGGAAGATATAATCTCTGATTTGAATGTTTCAACAAAACAATGCCTAGTAATAAATATTACTACAAGTTGGCTATAAATAAAGAAATATGGGAACATTTTGCTTCGTGCATAACATATCCAAAACTTTAATTAATTCCAAATCATTGGTTGCCTAAGGTAACTGTTTGAAATATAGAAAAATCCTTTGTATCTTACTATTGTGTTAAAGACTTTATATGGCCTTTCTTTAACAGTCAAATTGTGCAATTTTGGCACTGGTGTCATCTTTAAACAGAATTAAGCTCTCCACTCATCCTCAACATTTACACCTTTAAAAATCACAATGGCAATTTTAGTTTTCTGTGCAGTGTTTTTGTACTTATAAGCAATTTAGTAGGGTCTGATTATCTAATTCAAGAAAAATGTTGATACTGCATTCAAAAATGTAGTACACATACCTAAAGAAGAAGCAGATCACACACAGATTCAAAATTATAGACCAATATCTTTGCTGAATGTGGATTACAAATTATTTATATCAATCATCACAGAAAGAAATCATCAAGAAAATAATTAAAGATTATATACACCCGGACCAAAATGGCTTTATCCCAAAGAGACAGTTAAAAAATAACATGAGACTAATAATCGATGTATTAGAATATTATGAATTGAACATAGATAAACAAGCGGCCTTAATTTTTCTAGATGCCCAAAAAGCATTTGACAATCTTAATTGGAAATTTCTCACTCTACAATTGGAAGCCATGAAATTTGGGGATAAATTCATAAATATGATAAAAAGAATATACTCCTGCCAGACAGCGAAAATAACAATTAACGGTGATTTAACAGAACAATTCCCAATATTAAAAGGGGTGAGGCAGGGATGTCCCCTGTCCCCCCTTTTATTTATATTAGTCCTGGAAACCCTCCTAAAAGAAATCAGAAGAGATAATGAAATAAAAGGCCTAAAGATCAAACGCGAAGAGTACAAACTCCAAGCTTTTGCTGATGATATTGTATTCATTACAGAACAACCAATAACAACCGGCACCAAGTTACTAGACAAGATAGAGAAATACGGGAGAGTAGCTGGGCTCAAAATTAATAAACAGAAAACAAAAATATTGACTAAGAACCTTACCAATCAACAAGAAAAACAATTAGAAGAGAAATTAGGCATACAAACCACAAAAAGAGTAAAATGCCTAGGGATATGGCTGACCAATAAAAGTTCATCAATTAGAGAAGATAATTATGATAAATTAACAAAACAAATTAAGAAAGACTTAGAAATTTGGAAAAAGTTACAGCTATCTCTTTTGGGAAGGATCGCCTCCATTAAAATGAATGTGTTGCCTCGAATACTATTCTTGTTCCAAGTGATTCCAATAAAACCGGGGAAGAACTTCTTCAAGGACTTTAATAAACTAATTGCAGACTACATATGGCAAGGGAAGAAGGCAAGAATTAAACTAAAACACCTACAGGACTCAAGAGAGAGAGGAGGATTGGCATTGCCCGATTGGGAAATATATTACAAAGCATCAGCATTAATTTGGATCAAGGAGTGGATGGAACTCAAAAACCATTGACTATTGAATTTGTAAGGATTCGATCTTCAGCAAGGATGGCATGCTTTCTTATGGGAGGGCACAGACAAAAGGCATGAATATTTTCAGAGACATACAATCAGACATGCATTATACCAAACATGGCAGAGTATTAAAAAGGCACATTATTACAAAATCCCGGAGTGGTTGTCAACGATGGAAGCCCAGATCTATCCAAATGCCATGGACTATAACAAAACAAAAACTTATAAAGATATGTTAAACAATCAGGGGAAACTAAGAACGAGGCAAGAACTAAAAGAGATGGGTACAGACATTGACTGGTGGCCGTATATACAAATAAAATCAAGATACAATAAAGATTCGGCTCAATTTGAATTCCAAAAAGGTCAAACCGAATTAGATAAAATTTTGCAAGGGACACAGGACAAACTGATCAAAAAATTTACAATTACTAGTCCGGGTTTGCTGCTTGTCGCCGCCAGACGATCCCTTGGGATCGCCAGCCCCACTGCCTGTAAAGAGCCGCCTTTACAACAGAATGGCGGCTCGAAAAAACTGTTTCCATGAGGAAATGGAGATAGAGCCGGCTGGGGTGGGTAGAGCTCCCTGCATAGTCCCAAAAGTTTTTTTCTTACTTTTGGGACGGAGCAGATGAGACTCCCCATATCCCTAGCCGCTGCTCCGGGCTTTGGGAGACCTCTGCTTATGCAGAGCTAGGCGACAAGAACAAGCCTACAAATTTAACAGATTAATTAAAGAGGATGTGAGCTGGACCTGTGATCCTGAATCGCAAGTATCTCATTTATTTTACAAAAGTTATTCAAGAAAGAAAGAAGGGGGGGGGGAAGATTTTTTAAAATGGCGACTGCCGCAGCTTGAGAAGGGCCTGAAAGAGAAAGTCCTTCCGTTTTCTATTACTACAAAGTAGTGGAATAAATACTCTTGGCTACAACTGAAGATAAAACTTCACTTTTGTGTTTTGTTTTTTTTCTTCCTGGAGATCTGATATTGATCTTGGTGAGAAAGAAGTTTTTTTTTTTCTCTGCATTTCTTCTCTTTTCTAAAAAAGTTTGTCTGGACGGAAACATGGCATTGAGACTTATAAAGTCAGACAAACAAGCAGTGGGGGGGGGAATTCCCCCATTAATAAATTACATGAACAAGTTCTAAGTCTCCAGTCTCAGAAACCTGATTTTAACATAATAGAATTTCTCTTAGAGGAGATTGTAAGAAGGGATGAGATTGTGAATCAACACTTTGAAAAATTTAAGCAGGAAATTAAAGAATTGGTGCAATCAAAGTTTGATTTTTGGGAACGAAAGATTATAAAAATGGCTAATGGTTTTTCAGAATTTATGATCCAGTTGGATGCAAATACTAAGTTATTAGAGTCTAAAATGGAAGAAACTGAGGACAATTTGGACAATAGAATACAAAAAATTGAAAATGATTTGACAAATACTCAAGATAATAGCTCAGAAGAAAAACCTAAAATGGAGGCTGATCAAAAGACTTGTAATGCAGAAAGTTTGCAACAAAGGATTGAAAGAGAAGTTTTAATGATGCAATATAATCTCACTGAATATGCGATTAGATTGAGAGGACTGCAGGAAAACAACAGAGATGGTTTAAGGAAAATATCTTCTGAAATTCTGGGATTTTAAAGGTTCAACCTGAGGAAGTATTTTGTAGGATTGATAGAGTTTATAGAATAAATTCCTGGACTGCAAAGCAAAGGCAACTGCCTAGAGATGTGGTGATTTATTTTACAGATAAGGAGATAAGAAATAATATTGTGCAAAATTCCTACAATTCTACTTTGCAATGGTTTGGAAGAAAGATTTGGATATAAAGAGCTCCCACCCAAGATGTTATTGGAAAGAAAGAAATTTGGTTTTCTGGTGACTGAACTTAAAAAAAGAAATATTCTATTCAGGTGGGACGCTCCAGTTGGTATTATATTGAGATATCAAGGAGAAAGATATCAATTAAATACTGTTGAAAAAGCGGAAGAATTTTATCAAAAAACTTTGAAAATGAATTTAACATCTTTATGCACAATACAGGATAAGCAGAAGGAATTGGAAATAAAGGGAAAACATCGAATTATAGAGGCTTCTGTAGACAAATTGCCTTTGGATTCTTTAGATACCCCAGCTGGATTATTTATAAATAAAAGAGAAGTGGCATCGGATTCTAATGTGATTATGATTCATCAAGTCACAGACAAGCATGGAAATCAATTAGCTGATATACAGCTGTCAGAAAAGAAATATGAGCAAAACCAACAAGATCAAGTCATAAAGCAGAATGAAAATCGCCCAGTTGATATACAACTTGCAGAAAGGAAACCAGGATGGAGAACAAACCCACAAAAGAAAAAGAGAAAAAGAAATAGGTCTCACCAAAATAAAAATTTCTAAATTAAGCAACAGTGACGCCAGTTTTTTTTTAAAAAAAATAAAAATGAACAAATATGTGAAAAGACAGTTGAGGCGAAGTATTGGTTAACAATATCCTGAGGAGATTGTCAGACCTCTGCAATGCCATAACTCTGGGATGTGAAAAGAGCCTTAAACTGGTTGGACTGGAATTATCTATTTTGGAGTTCTCTTTATTGATAAATGTATTATATTTATGTCGAGCTATAAGGCAAGAGAATTACGCTGGGGCATGCAGAAGATCTGGTTGTTACCCATTATGATGATGGGAATTAATATCCTGAAGAAAACCACAATTACAGATATTGTATGGAATATAATTATAATGTCACTCGGGTGGTTGTTTTCTTTTATATACATATATAGGAGGAGATTTATTACTGATGGGGGCAGAAGACAACTGAGGATTTGGAACAATCTGTTGCAACTAGGATGCTATGTTACCCTAATATGGATGGTGTACTCAACAATCTAGTGGACAGACACTAAAGAAGATATTATATGGATTATAAATTTAAAGTTATTGATTTGGAATAATTTTTTTTCCTTTTTTCCTTTTAGTAGGGTGGGTAGTAGATTAAAGATATTAAGAATTTGTAGAAATGAGTAAAACTTTTGCAATTAAAAAAAAAAGAATTTGTAGGAAAGTGGGTGGAGATAGGTTAGTTTACAGATTGTTTAGTTTAAGAAAAGGGATGTTTAAGTGATATACCTATGGAAGTGGAGTAAATAGATGGAGCTGAATAAATGTTAAATTAGGATTTATGGGGAATGCTGCTTTGAAATGTTATATTAATATATATATAAAAGATTAAATGTTAAAGCAGGATTTATTACATAGTTTTAAAAAGTAAGGTTGTTTTGAAATGTTGTATTAACATACAGATATAAGCATGGGGTGGAGAAATAGGGCAGATTATTGTTAAATTGGGAGTTATAATAATATTATTATGTTAAATTAGAAGTTATTATGCGATGCTATAGTAAAATGATATTTGAAATGTATGGTAAAAGGGGGAAGTAATAATAGTAATATTATTAATAATATTATTAGTAAATAAGGGTCAGTATTTAGAGGAGGGAGTAAGGGGATGGTAAAGTAAAATATTATATAATCTGTTATGAATTAGGTTTTTGTTGTGAGGAAGTCATGGGGGGGATGGGTGGTGAGGGGGGGTTAGGGAAGGGGGGGAGAAAATTGTGGGGAAAAAATTTGTATTTGAAAACTTTTTCAATTAAAAAAAATTACAATTACTTACGAGGATATAAATTAGAAGAAGAGGTAGTGAAAGAAAATATGATAACCTGGGCAAAAAATTTCGGTTATACTATTCAATTAGACAAATGGGAAAAACTATGGAAAATAAATTATAAATTGACAATGTCTGTACCCTACAAAGAAAATCTCTATAAAATGTTTTATAGGTGGCACTTGCCACCAGCCAGATTGGCAAGAATGTTCCCCAGCACGCCATCAACATATTGGAAATGCAACCATCACAAAGGCGGTGGACCTGCCCAATGGCGAAACAATATTGGCAAAGGATCAAAATACAAATAGAAGAAATAACACATCAAAAGATAGAACTAAGACCAGAAAGCTTCTTACTAGGCATAGTGAATGGATACTACGAAAAAGAAACAACATATTTAATTATACATATGATAACAGCAGCACGAATACTATACGCGCAACACTGGAAGAGTAGTGATATACCAACATCAGATAAAGTAATCAATAAAATTATGGAATGTGCGGAATTAGATAGACTCACAAAGGAATTACAAAACAGGGAAGAACATGACTTTTACTTAGTATGGGAAAAGTGGTAAAGTTGGTTGAAAGATAGGAAAGAGATGAAGCAATAGGAAGTGCTTATGAGCCTTGGTAGTACAGTGGTCTAAAGCACCCTGTTATTAACACAGCTGCCTGCAATTACTGTAGGTTCGAATCTTACCAGGCTCAAGGTTGACTCAGCCTTCCATCCTTTCTAAGGTAGGTTAAATGAGGACCCAGTTTGTGGGGGCAATAAACTGACTTTGTATAAATATACAAAAGTATGAAGGCTATTGCTTAACGCATTGTAAGCCGCCCTGAGTCTCCGGAGAAGGGCGGCATATAAATCAAATTAAAAAAAAAAAAAGTAAACAAAATGACCAAATATAATATGATGGAAACAAAGAACAGACATAGGTCAACAAAGATCAATAGTAGATAAACAAAAGGAAATGACCAAATAAGGAAGAGTCAAAATACAAAGAGAAATGTATATTACAGTTGCGACAAACTGGACATGTATTGAAATGGATGTTTATATGTTTTTATGTTTTGTACGTTTCATTGTTCTGTTTAGTTTGTACTTATAAATAAAAATTGGAGAAAAAATAAAATAAATAAATAATAATAATAATAATTAAACCGGAAAAAAAATGTAGTACACAGGTTTTTTGGGTATCCAAAATGCTAAAGTTACATGTACCCATTGTTTCTCTATCCTAGGTATAGGAAAACTTCTCAGCAGTTGAGAGCTATTCTGATGGCCAGAAAGTTTTCCTTCCCATGATCTAGAAATGAAATGAAATCATATTTTTTGGTGATTTGTCACAAATGTTACATTGATGATTGGGAGGGTACTGAGGACTGCAAAAGAGGGTAACATGTTATTTGCACATCTTTGCTCTACACACAAACAAAGAGCATTAGAAACTTTAAAATGTTACCTTGAATTGTGCCTCAGGAGGTCCAGTAATTATCACCATTCTCAGTTTGGCATCTGGTCCTTCAGGAGGTGCTATCTAGAACGTAAGTGATATATTTAAGAGATTATTAGACCCCTTTTCTGTTCCCTAGATTCTAATCAAATCAATCAATCAATCAATGTTTATTATGGTCACAGATCAGCAATACAAATAAAAGCATTAAAAACAATAGTAAAAACGACTTCCAGTTTGGCGCCGCAGCAATTTAGTCGGGGAAATAGCGGGGCACTGATGAGCCCACGAAAACCCCAACTGTCGAACCGCCGCTGACAGGTCTGCGGACTGAACCTGTCCTGTAGGGACAGGGGAAAGAGAGGGTCACCTTGGACAGCCGAAAGGAGAAAAGAGTGAAGCGTTTGGAAACTGGGTGAGTGATACCAACCCAGGCGAGAGCAGCGCTTAGAACATGGATTTTTACAATTAAGCCCCTAGCCTTAAATAGCGGCTACGGATCAGTAAGAAGATTTAGTAAAATAACTTGCAGGAGGAAAAGACCCATTAAGGAGCTTAGTTTATTACTGACCGATTTGGAATAATTGTTTATTGAAAAAAGTCAGAAAATTGAGAAACTTTTTTAAATTGGAATAGATTACCTTTGGAGAAAGAAAAAAGAAAAAAGTGATAAATAGGAACTTGATAACTTTAAAAGCTAAAAGAAAAGAGACAAGCCGATGACCATATAATTAAAAAAATGGAGAATTGCTGTGACTAAGTGAAAGTGTGAATTGCAGATTACTTTTGGCTGAAAGAGAAACAATGTGTTCTACTACTTAAATTGGATTACTTTGAAAATAACCAAGAGTGTCTGACTTTGTGGATTCCCAATCTGTCTATTGGTGGTTTTATTGGTGGAAAGAAAGAAGAAATAAAATGGAACTATTAAAATTGAAACTAGCAGGCGCAGGAACAAAAGAAAATGGTGCACCAACAAAAGAAGAGACGAAAATGGACCTTCGGTTTGCTTCCCGTCGCCAACAGACAGTCCCTTCTCGGACCACCAGCCCTGTTGCCTGTTAGAGCCGCTTCGAATAAGGAGAAGCGGCTCGGAAAATTCCGAATCCTCCAGGAATCGTGAATAGAGCCGGAGAGAGTCAGGTAGAGCCCCTGTGTAGCCCCCAGATAGCACCTCTTTGCTTCTGGGGAGGAAACAGGCGCGGCTCCCTATACAGATCGCCAGGAGGCTCCGGACAGCGTGGACAATTCTACATATCGTAGAACAAGGCGGCGGGATCAACCTTTCTATCGATAACTAAGCAAATTCTCCAAACAAGCAGGGTGGAATCTGAACTTGAACCAAGAAATTGCAAGTATCTATATTAGCCCTGTGATTAACTTTAAAACAAAAGACTGAAAGTCTGTTGAAAATGGCGCCCGGCTTCAGCGTTAACGAGAGCTGAAAGTGAGAGTGGATTAGCAAAGTTATTTCAACAAGTTACAAAATAGCATTGTTTGCAACAAGTGAAGGAAAAGGGAATCTCTTTTAAATCAAGCCTGACTTTGCTTTAATTTTATCTTTAATTTGACCAAACCTGGGGGAATTTTTCAGAGGACTTTGTGGAGGAGGAAAGGGAAAAAGGATTTCCTTTTTTGAAAAAGCTAGACTACGTGGCAGGATGGCTTCTAAGCAGACTAAACAGGAAGTGAAGGCGGCGGGGGGGGATCCCCCCCACACAAATCTGAACAGCAGCCTCCCAGCCAGCAAAGCCAGAAAAAAGAGATTGATCTTGAGAGTTTAAAGGATTTTATTACTTAGGCTTTGATGAGGCAAGATGAAAATTTGGATGAGAAGTTTAAAAAGTCACAACAGGAAATTAAGCAGGAGATTAAAGAAATCAAAGAGGTGATGCAAGAAAAATATGACAAGGTGACCAAAAAATTAATGACAGTGGTGACTGGATTGTCAGAAGTAATTATTAAAATTGATAATAAAGTGGAGAAACTTAGATCAGAAATGGATGTCAAAATGAAGGAGACTGATTATAAAATCTTTGATGCTGACAATAAAATGCAGAGACTTGAAAATGAGATTACAACGATGCAGTTCAGGTCTATGGAATTTGCTATAAGGCTGGAAGGCTTAAAAGAGAATGATAGGGAAGACCTGAGAAAGATCTGTGCTGATGCTCTAGCTGTGCTGTTAAAGATTAGCTCTTAAGAGATTTTTTGTAAAATGGACAAAGTGTACAGAGTGAATTCTTGGGTGGCCAGATAAAGACAATTGCCTAGAGATGTGGTGATATATTTTACAGATAGAAAAATGAGAAATGATATTTTACAAAAGTCTTTTGTCTCTGCTGTGCAAGTGGATGGAAAGGAGATTGGAGTTTATAAAGAGCTACCACCTAAGATGTTAAAAGATAGAAAGGACTTTGGATTTTTAGTGAATGAATTAAAAAAACAACAAATTCCATTCAGGTGGGATGCTCCAACTGGCGTAATTTTGAGGTATAAGGGAGAAAGATATCGATTAAATACTGTTGAGAAGGCGGAAGAATTCTATTCTAATGTTTTTAAAGAGAGTTCACCATTCCCACGTACATCTTCTGTGTTGGAGACAAAGGAGAGTGATAAGGAGAAGCAATTTCAGCAAGAGAAGGAAGAGCAGTCTAAGCAGCTGGAATTGGAGGCAATGGAAATGCAGGGAGCTACAGGAGGATTTCTGAATGCGCCCCTGCTAGATTTTCTTTCAGAAATTGTAAATGAACCACCTAAGCCACCTAAGTGGCTTTGGACCTAGCCCGGATGTGTGAACTAAAGATCAGCATATAACTCGAGCAGTTTCTAAGCAAATTAAAGAAAAACAACAACAAGAAAGGTCCAAGCCACAGCAATATAAGAAAGGAGTCAAGGGCAATATACAAGAATGTGAAGCCATGGGAGGAGCAAAGCCGAAGACCACCGATTCGGAAAATCTTCGGCACGTGTTCTTGTCGCTTCAAAAAAGTGTACATGACGAGTAAGTTTTTATCTTGGAATGTGAATGGATTAAACTCACCACAGAAAAGGAAGAAATTATTTAACTATTTGAGACAATTTAATAATGATATAATTTGCTTACTCATGTTAGAATACAAGATCAAAAATATTTGATAAATTCAAGATTAGGAACACATTTTACAGCTTCGAATTTGTAAAAAAAGAATGGTGTGGTTATTTATATAAATAAAAGACTCTCAGCTAAAATTATAGAAGCAGATGACTGTGGCAGGTTTATAGCAATTGAACTTTATACAGCAAGTGGCCCAATTCTGGTGATTGGAATTTATGCTCCTAATCAACAACAGGAACAAACAGCAACAAATTTACAATTTGCAAAACATATTGTTACACATTTTGTAACGCTAACAAACCGGGCAGATGGTTGGCTTATACACTAAGGAAGAGGCAGAGTACACGGGTCATTGACAGTATTGATAGTGGAGGGAAGGAAATTTCTCAACAAAAATTAATTAAAGAAGTTTTTGTAGATTATTACACCAAACTATATGCCAAAGATGATACACAGAATGGATTTATAGAGAAATATTTAGAAAATAGAAGAATCATCCTATAACAACTGAGGAGATTATTGCCGCAATTAAACAATTGAAAACAGCTAAAGCACCAGGGACGGATGGTTTAACTGCGGTGTACTACAAAACTTTACAAGCAGAAATGATTGAACATCTTAAAGATCTATTTTACAGAAAGAACAAGGGGGTAAAATACCCCCATCATGGAAAACAGCTTATATTTCTTTGATACCGAAAGAGCAAACAGGTCCTAAAAAACCTGAGAATTTCAGACCAATATCTCTTCTGAACAACGACTATAAAATATTTGCAAAAGTATTAGCCAACAGGTTGATGCCAGTTATTCAAGAGGTGATTCATTGTGATCAAGCAGGATTTATAGAAGGCAGATATATGAAGGATAATGTAAGGCAAGTTATAGACTTACTGAAATATCTTGAGAAGAATAAACAGATCCCTGCAGTGCTGGTTTTTTTGGATGCGGAGAAGGCCTTTGATAGAGTGGATTGGAACTTTCTATTAAAGACTTTAAGAAAGATGGATTTTGGGAATCAATTTATACAGACGGTTTCAGCAATTTATCAAGAACAAAAGGCACAAATTATTATTAATGGAAGTTTGACAACAAATTTTAGTACTGAAAAAGGAACAAGACAAGGTTGTCCGTTATCCCCATTGTTATTTATTTTAACATTAGAAGTCTTGTTGAATACAATACGGGACTCGAGCACCTTGAAGGGAATAGTGATAAGGCAAGAGGATTACAGAATAAGGGCATTTGCAGATGATCTGGTTGTTATCCTAACACAGCCGATGGAATCAATAATCCAGATGAAAGACATTATAGAACAATATGGTATGGTGTCAGGATTTAGATTGAACCAGAAAAAAACTAAGATGATAGTCAAAAATATGACACAAGATCGTAAACAGGAATTTGAAAGCAAGGCAGGTTTTGAGATAGTACCAAAGGTTAAATATCTAGGAGTTCAAGTTGCAGAATCATGAACTCCTAGAATCATGAACAATATGAAATTGTTTCAAAATAATTATGAGGTTTTGTGGCGTGAGGTATGGAAAGACATGGAGACCTGGAAAAAACTGCAGCTGTCTCTACTTGGAAGAATAGCAGCAGTTAAGATGAACGTTTTGCCAAGATTTCTTTTTTTGTTTCAAATGATTCCAGTGCTTAAAAGTGATAAACAATTGAGAGAATGGCAAAGAGGAGTGAATAAGTTTGTCTGGAATGAGAAAAAACCGAGAGTAAAACTGAAAATTATGCAAGATGTTCCAGAAAGGGGAGGCCTTAAACTTCCAAACCTACAATTATATTATGAAGCAGCAGCTTTGACGCAAGCAAGTGATTGGTTTGGAGGAAAAAGACTGGAATATTGAATATAGAAAGTTATGATCTTGAACTTGGATGGCATGCATACTTATTTTATGAGAACAAAGTGGATAAAGTATTCAAAAGCCACATACTTAGAAACTCTTTGATGAGAGTTTGGAAGAAGCACCGATTCAAATGGGATTACAAAATAGCGTTATGGCTGGATCTTGGTCATATCATTTGGAATACAAATATAATGTCACTCGGGGGGGGTTATATAAAGAAGTTCTTTTTACAGATGCGGGCAGATGGCAACTGAAGACATTAGAAACGCTGTTGGAAGAAGGGATTAATCTAACTTGGTTACAGTAAAATCAACTTCAATTGAGATGGAAAGAGGACCAAAAAACTGGTATAATGATGCATGAAGGAGAATTCGTTAGACATATAAAAGAGAAAGGTCCAATGCATATTAAAAGGGTTTATAATGTTTTGGTGGAAAGAGATTCAGAAACTGAATTGGTTAAAGATTGCATGATAAAATGGGCACAAAATTTTGCAGAACCAGTGATGTTGGAAACATGGGAAAAAATATGGGTCCAGAATGTTAAATTTACATAGTTGCAGAACCTGAGGGAAAATTTTTATAAAAGGTGGCATTTAGATCCTAAGAAATTATCGTGTATGTATCCTAATGTTCAACCAAAATGCTGGAGATGTGATTGCCTAGATGCCACATATTATCATATGTGGTGGACTTGAAAGAAAGTGAAGGCTTTTTGGATAAAAATTTGGTGGGTTATGCAGAATGTTTTAAAGAAAAAAATTCAGTTTTCTCCACAATTGTTTTTATTGGGTATAGTTAAGGGTTTTACATTAGGTGAAGTAAAGCTGATATTGTATATGATAACAGCAGCAAGATTACTGATAGGTCAATATTGGAAAAATGAAGCTACGCCCATTATTGAAGAATGGACTTTGAAGATGGCCGGTTTTGCAGAGATGGTGAAGATTTCAGCATATTTAAAAGATCGGACACAAGAGACTTATGTATGGGAGTGGAAAAAGTGGATAGATTATGTGCAGAATAAACATCAAACTAGGAAATATCAGATAGCTTTTAACTGAAAGTATTATATAGGGATAGAATAATTGAACTTTGTGAAGATGTGAAAAATATACAGGGGGTGGAGGGGTTCAAGTTTTATAAAATGTGATTTTGATTTGGATTATATTTTGTGGAAGTCCTGGGGGGACGGGAGGGCTGGGGGGGGGGAATTGGGGAGAAAATGTATTTGTAAAACTTTTCAATAAAAAAAAAGAAGAGAAGAAAATGGACTTTATATGGAATAGATGCTACAAAAGAACTAAAAAAAGTTTTTTTTTATTTTTTAAAGAGCTTTAAATTTGACAACATTGAATTTAAACGGGAATATTTATGGACAGATGAGGAAAGGAAGAAATAGAATATATTTGGTTGTGAGATAAGAACATAAAAGAGTTTGATTAAAAAGGGAAATATAATGTTTAAACTTTTAAATGAAGCTTGAATATTGATAAGAGGTATATATATAAATTTGGTGGTGAAATAAGAATATAAAATAATCTGATTAAATGAAAATGTAATGTTTAAATGCTTAAATGAATTTGGAATATCAATAGGAGGTGCTTATGGATTAATAAATATAGAAAACTGATCCTAAGGTGGATAAAAATGATGTTTTTATAGAAAGATAAGAATATGTATATGGGATAAATTCAAAAAAAATTATAGCCCAGGAAAGAATATGTGGAGAATATATATGATGTAACACGTTTCTATTCTAAACTGGTAGGAGACCTGGAGGAGAATATGCTGAAAAGTAGCCTATGCAATATGCCGTGAAATAGCCAGAATATGCTGTAAATCAGCAAGGAATGGAGGAGACTATGCTGGAAGACAGCCAAAATAAAAATGCTGTAAATCAGCCAAACAAGATTTAGGACTGGAGGAGAATATGCTGGTAATCAACAGGAGGAATGGAGGAGATTATGCTGGAATACAGCCAAAATAAAAATGCTGTGAACCAGCCAAACAATAGATCTAGGAGGGGAGGAGAATATGCTGGTAATCAGCAGGAGAAATGGAGATAATGCTGGAAAACAGTTAAAATAAAAATGCTGTAAATCAGCCAAACAATAGACTCAGGAGTGGACGAGAATATGCTGGAAAACCAGCTAAAATAAAAGTATACTGGGAACCAGACAAAATAAATGGAGTCGTGGAGGAGAATAGGATGGAAAATAGCCTAAAGATAAAAATGTTGGAAATTAATTGGGGTGAAAAAGAAGACGATGAATGATAATTAAATGATGTGAATTGATTTTGAAATGATTTTATGTAAAATGAGAAGCGTAATTGGTGATAAGCCTAAGAAAATTAAATGTATATCAATAGAAGATAGAGATTTGATGAAATGGGTCTTGAGATTAAGGAATATATACGAAATTTTGATTTGTAAAATGATATAAAAATTAGAATTGTGTTTATTTGGAAACTAAAGATGGTATATAAAAATGAGCTGTGTCTATTTGGGAATTAAGATTTATTGTGATACAATAGAATGCTAAATGTTTAGATTAAGATATTAGAATTTGTGATAAAAAAATTGTGGTTTGACTTTTATTTTAAAGATATAAATGAAACTTGGAATCAAATTTGTTAAAGAAGTGCGAGCAACTGTACCTACCTATGACCGGACCAAACCTTTGCTCTCAAAAGATGTATTTTATGTTTACGAGTTTTTTGTTGGAAAAATAAAAAAAATAGTTTTTTAAAAAAATAATAGTAAAAACAAAAATAAAAGACAGACATCTGTATTGATTTTACAATTGTAGATGTATGTAAGAGAGATCAGAATTTCCCAGATATTTTATTATGTGAGGTGTTATAAATTGAGTCCATGAGTCCTTATAGAAGATGCAATATATCAGGACGTGAGCTATAGTTTCAATGGCCCTTTGTCCATGGGAGCAGTCTCAGCTAATATGCTATTTTTTTCAGGCATTCAAAACTATTGTGGGAAGTGCACAGTAGCATGCTAAAGTTAATGGCCTTCAGATTTTTGGGATGGTTATTTGATTATATTGCTGCTTTAAAGGGCAATGAAATCACTTTTTCAAAAATCACTTATTTTAATTCTAAAAACATTGTAGTTAAAAATCTTTTCACGAGGGTGGGCATCCAGGTAAGATTCAATGCCAGACTAGATGTTTCCAATCAAGCAGAGATGTTGTTGTAGCAGCGAACAGCAGCCAGCAATGATTTATGAGTGGTAGTCTTTCCAGATAAAGAAAAATTGTCCACCTGCCCCCTGCAGTGCTGCTTCTCATGAGGAGATGGAAGGAGAGTAGAGTGGCAGAAGTTCAAGGAAGAAACAGTGTGCTTCTATACACAAGCCACAGCCTTTTAAGGGATAACAAAACCTCAAACCTTCAGTTTTGAATACAATCAATTGAAGCCTTTGAAAACAGTGGGACAAAGAAAACAACTCTCAGTAACTCTTAAGAACTTTCTTTCTGAATTACAGAAACCAAAAATGAAATAATACTTTGAAAAGAGTTTAATACAACAGCAAAGAGCTTAACAAGATTTTGAGTGAGAAAGTTATAAAAAGATAAACAGGACTGCACAAATTTGAAAGATTGATGTTTTGGAAAAAGTACTTTTGGTGCTATTTGGGATTAAACAAACAAACCTTCATGGGAATGTTGATTCTTCAACACATTAAAGGAAAAAGACAATAGGCAGAATTTATAAAACAAGGCAATATGTAAAACATGAGATCAACTGTTATCATTAAATCTATGGAAAGACAGAATGGACTAAAGACTTACGGGTATAGGAAAGATGAAAGCAGGAAAAAAGGAGACGCTTGCCTTTTACTTTTATCTTTATAATCGATTTACTTTTACATTATAAATATAGTATTTATAGTATAAATAAAATAATAGCAACCATCAGAAAAGCTGCAAGACTTGATGAGGCATTGACAGAAAAGGAATTACTGCAGAAATATTACAAAAGATGTTTGAAGAGATAAGGAAGCAGGTATCTGAGTCTGTGACATGTATTAAAAATGAACTGGCTGCTTTTGAAGATAGAACAGAAGAAATGTATATAAAGATGAAAAAAAGATGAAAATAGAAGTTATAAAAATATGAAAGAATACATAGGAGATATTAAATTGATGAAAGTAAAATAGAAATCATAAACAGAGGTTCAGAAAAGAATCTTGTTTCAGGCTTAAGAGCAATTCCAGAAGATCCTGGAAAAGACATCAGAGAAAAGATTGTTTGATCTTAACAAACTATTTGGGATGGGATAAGGAGGCAAAAATGACCAAGGGTATAGAATCAATACCTGATTTTCAAAATTAAGAAACGTACCAAGGGGTATTGTGTACTTTGTCAAAAAGAAGACTAATCTAAGTTTTGCAAACTCAAGATTAATAATGCAGAAATCCTGATCAGAATACTGAACAAACAAAAATAATATTTTTATACTAACAAGCTCAAATAGGAAAATATACTATTTTGATAGGCTTGAAAGGAGTGACCTCCACATTTTATCATGCCTATTATGACTTGCAAAAAGCCAGAAAATTTTAGGTTAAAACAGATATTGCGATACAAAGAATTTTAAAGATGAATATTCAACTGAAGTCAGAACTCCTCTTCCTGAAACTAACAGTTAGAAAAGATTTATGGAAGATTGTTTTTTTTAATATGATCTGCTGCAAGATTATATTCACAAAAATTGAAAGTCTCTTAAATAACAGAAGAATGGCTGGTGAGGATGACAGAATTAACAGAAATGTCAAAACTTGACTTGTTTGATTAGAGCAGAGGTCAGCAACCTTAAACACTCAAAGAGCCATTTGGACCCATTTTCCAGAAAAAAGAAAACACCAGGAGCCACAAAACCTGGGTGGGCATTGCCTACTTGACATCATTCACTCCCACCCAATCACATGACCTCCCCCAGTCACGCCTACCCAGCCAGTCATTGGGGCAGAGAACCAATAATAACCCAATAATGTTAAATTATTTACCCCACCTGGTCCCGCCTCTCTCTGTCTGTCTGTGTCTCAGTGCCTCTCTGTCTGTCTCTCCTTTCCACTATTTGAGCCCCTCTGAAGAAATTTTTAGTACAACAAAAGTTTAGCTCTCAGGTAGTTCAAAGACTTTTACCTGTTATGTCAAAGGAAATAAAAGTGTGCTAGAAGAGCAAATGGGGGTGGGGAAGAGAAGCGAGGACATGGAATGCTTGATGGCTACAGATATGAGACTAGCTCCTGGGGCATCTTCTGCAGGATCCCCTTCAACCCTGGCAGTGCCCTGGGATACCACGCTGAATTAAGAGGACAGCAGAGAAATACATTTATCTGAAATTTAAATCATAGGGTATATAACAAAAAACTGTGTCAGGGAGAATGGACACAGCTGTTACAACTATCACCACTTAGTTTCAATATGAGGAATTTCAATCATTCTTTCACAACTTGACTTCTCCCTGGTGGCATTGGATTTCTTTAACAGCACAACTCAGGAATGATGGGAATGTAATGCAGTAGCCTCTGGAGTAGCCTCTGGAGGGCCATCACATTCTTATTCCTTTCTTCCTTCCCCGCCCACTCCTGATTTTCACCTTCCTTTCTTCTCCACTCCTCTGATTTCACTCCAGCAGATCCTCTCTGAATAGCCTCCTGTCCAAATTTCGAGAGATTTCCTCTCCGATCCTCCAACAAACAGACCCCACCCCACTTTTTGGACTCTGGACCGCTGGGCCTTTATTTTCCCCATTTATTGGGGGAAATTGGATTTTTATTGAGTCTTTCCCGTCCCACACCTAAAGGAAAGCCAGCTGGGCTTCTCCTAGAAGCCCTCCTACCCTTCCCCCTACTCTCTTCCCTCTACCCTCCACTCAATCCCACTTCAGGACAAAGGAGCGCATGCTGGAAACACATGTTGGGGCGACATTGGAGTGCACCTTCTGACTCTCCAGTGCTTGGCCCGCAACTCTCTGCACTCTCCAGGCCCGGTTTGCTGATGAGGGGTGGGAACAGCCCTGACGCCTCCGCTGCCCCCCCCCCAGACCCCAGCCATCGCTGCCCAGCTTCCAGAAAAACGTGGCATCGTCCGACTCACCAATGGCCAGCCCCCACCCCCACCACTAGGCATTTGTGCTCGGCACTTGGCAGAGGGAGGGGAGTGCTTCTTTCTCTTGGCCCTGCCAACAAGGGAAGAGGAAGGCCAGGATTGGGCGATGGCCCCCACCCCACAAAATCTGCCCCCGCTGTTCTCTCCCAACCCTCTTTGCTGTCAGCAACAGAAAATGTACCACAAAGAATATGGAATACTGTTGCCATGCAAAGGCAAGTACAGGGGCTCTTCCCCCACTAAGGCTCTGCCCATCGCTGCCACCACGACAGGGTGACAGTTCTTTCATCCCTCTGCTGTGACAGGGAGCTGCAGCAGAGGGATGAAAGAATCACATGCACTGTGGAGCTGCGGGTTGCCAACACCCGGATTAGAGAAAGGTCAAATGCCTTATAAACTGTTTTGCTGGACAAAGAAAAAAACATTATAAGTTTGGTTAGGAAGGACTGATTATGGGTAGAAGGAAATTATGTTGTACTGTTAGAAAGGAGGGATAAAATATAAAACTACTTACAACTATTGTTAAGAAGACCAGAAACTAATTCTTTTCTTTCTCTTTTATATTTCTTTCTTTGTACTTTTTCACATACTTCTTTACTTTTCTTACTTTTTTCTTTCAAAATCTGCATTGTTTTTATTCATAAAATTTATTTAATAAAAATTATTTTTAAATTCTGTTTACAGATTTTTACAGTATAGCTGTTAGTAACAGTCTTTCTAAGGTGATTCCTTCATCCTGCTATCAGATACCTACCATTTTGGTAACTAGAAATTACTGGAATTATTTGATTATGAATTATTTGATTAGTGGATAGTGAAGAAAAACAGTAATATTACAGTATCTTCTATCTCCTGAAAACTTTGTTATGCTGCTGTTGTAGCAGCTTTTCTTTATTCAACAAAGAGCAGACATGCCTGAACTTGAACTCTGTGAAATGAACTGAAGTCTAGGCAAGTGGACTTCTCAAACCATTTGCTTCTCTTGTTTTGAATTAAACATTAAAGTTGTGTGGGAACAATTAAGCTGCACTTCAAAAACATGGCCTAAAGGTTTCATGCTAAGAACAATTATCTAAAAGTCTCGACCACCAAGAGGATTTGGGTTTTTCTTTTTACAACTTCTATTTTACCTCTCAAATAACTTTTAAAAATATTCTTGTAATTATCTTGTCTCTGAATGCGCCAGGAATACCCATTCTAGAAACAGGAAGTACCAGTTATTGCTTGATATGCAAGGAATGGAGTCTAAGGTAGCCACAGAAAAGGGCCTGTAAAAACTTGCTCTTAAAAGTCAAGGAGACTGTGGTATAAATAACTTACGTTACCTTAATAGATGCACCTGCAAAACGAGAAAGTTGCTTGATGTGCTGTCCTTGCTTGCCAATAATGGCTCCCACTGCTAAGGCTGGTATGAACAGATGAACTGTCTCAGATTCTGGTTGTTGCTAGAATGCAAAAGCAAAGAAAACACAAGCGGGTTATGAACAATCACAAAGCTAAATTATTCTTAAGACAAGATTATATCTACAATTTACATTAAAAATGTAATTAAACATACAATTTAAATCAAAGACATAACGGAGAAAGATAATTACATAGATAAACACACAAATCATTAACTTCAAAAAAGCAGTGGTTTAAAATGAAGGGTAGGCAGTAAATTCAGAATATATGCAGTAAAAATATTTAAAATAGCTGCAGCTTTTTCAATAGAGAATTTTATCAGTTTTTGCTAATGTCTTTCACATATTTCATATTTTTTAAATATGATTTTTTATGAAGGACATAACAATTGTAATTGATTAATGTCTTTATATGGCTATCCATCTCACAAGACATCACTCTGGGCAGAAAGAGTTTTTTAAAAAAGGCATAAAAACAGTAAACATGCCAAACAGAATCATATTAAAACACATAAATACATACATTCACACACATACGCGTAATTAGATCAGCAATAAAGCCACATTAAACTTTTTCAATTATATGTGATTTATAAAAATACTTTTTAAAGGAATTACATGGCGCTAAGAATTTCAATGACATAGATGGCAAATTCTATATTGAACTTTTTCAATATAAGATTTTCAAGAGATCTTGCTGCATGTAATATTATTGTTTATATAATGCTAGGACACTCCTTTGATTTTTAAGAAAGCCTATATACACCATTTTTCAAATATTATTAATGGATATAAGAAAACCTAAAGAAAATCTGAATTTGGTTTATTTAAAACCAACTGCAACCATTCTTTTTGCAGCAAATATATTTAGGTATAAGGCAGCAGTGAAATCCAGCCGGATCTATCCAGCTCGCGCAAACCAGTAGCACCGGCAGCGGGAGGCTCTGCCCATCTCCCGGGACGTCATTACTTCCCGTTTTTGACTCTCTGCGCATGCACAGAAAGCTCTGCACATGTGCAGGAGGGGCACATGCATGCATAGTGTGTGCATGTTCCCATTCCCGAACCGCTGGCGAAGGTAAGTGGATTTCACCACTGGTATAAGGGTTTTATTTTATAATCAAGTATGATTTTATTTTTATTATAAAATTTAATTAAGACCATTTTTTGTATACTTAAATACTAGTTTTATCATTTTACAAGTTTTTCAAATGGATGAACTTGTTCATCTGTATTAAAGTTAACAGCTGTAAATGTTCTACCACTATTAAGATTAAATACATGGCATTTAATTATTATCTTTTTAATAGGCATGTCGCATTTCTTTGTGTCATAGAGGAACAAATAGTCAATCTTTACAATCAACAAAACTGTTTTAGAAAAACTATTGAAAAACTAACAATAGAAGTAACTCCTTAAAAATACCTCAAAAATACCTTGAAACACAATTGATATAAACACATGAAAATGAAAAGTGTCACATATACACTTTTTGTCTCTTAACAAAATCTATGTAGATGCTAACAATACTTAATACAGTTTAATCTTGCATTAAAAAAATCCTTAGTTTAGTACCTGGCCTCTGTAATTGTAGGAGGGAAAATGGCAGAACTAGGAGAAGGAATAAAAAGTTTTGAGTTATTATGTAGCTACAAAGTCCAACTTCCCTTGATAGTGATTGACTCTTATCTAATGCTAACCACTATTGATTGTTGGTTGAGAAGATTCCTATGCATAGATTTTAAGCAATAAATCACACTTGGGCTTGATTTTTCGTGCCTGACATTAGGGCAATCAGAAATCGAGAAAACTGCCAATAGTTATTTTAAGTAATGGCTGCCCTGACTAGAAAATTCTGGAAACTAAAGTTCATGAATCTTGAATCAGATTCGGGAAGACTAGAGAGGACAACATGAACTAGATAACTCATCTTCTTCAGCATAAGACAGCTTCTTGTATTTTCTTTAACCCAAATTATGTTTATTGGAAATCTATCCCTCAAGGGAAATGAGAGCACAATATAATCCCAAACAAAAATACCTTCTACAACAGGAGACTTCCGGTTGATGTCGCGGCAAGTCTCAATGTTTTTTTATAACATGGTGACCAAAACTGGCTGCAGTATTCTAAGTGTGGTCTTACTAAGACATTATAAAGCGGTATTAATACTTCACATGATCTTGATTCTATCCCTCTGCTAATGCATCCTAGGACTCACTGGCTTTTTTGACTGCTGCCACAAACTGGTGGCTCATATTTAAATAATTGTTCTTTAACAAGATGTATATGAGTAAGAATTATGCATTCATAAAACCAAGTTTTCTCCATTTATTTCTGGTTCTCAGGAATATAGCTGGTCATACTTTCTTTTGATATATATACTCTTCTCTAAATATTCTGTGAATTGTCGTTTTCTTCACATGCTGTGCTATTCTAATTCAAGATTTTAATATTACAAAAAGTCATACTAATTATTTCCATTGAATTGGAAAACCAACATATCTATCATGCAATATATAAATTAGGAACAGTTATAACCTACTGTCCAAAATATACAAAGAGATAGAATTACCCCAAATGGAGGATATGAAGAGGAAGCAGTGGCTGGAGCAACACCCACTGTGGGAGGTGGTATCCCTGAAGAAGAAGGTGGGAATAAACCCAAGGCATTCAGATTTAGCCCTGGAATTAAATGTGCTTGAAGCTGGAATAATATGGAAGATAATTAGTTCAGTAACATAATTAAAAATAATTACTATCTTAAAGGATTCTTTCTTGCTTAGCAGTCAAAATGTAAGTAATTTAAATGGAGTGAAATTTCATGTAGCTAATTAATTTAAAAATTAATATCATAATCTTGTATCAATTTATCTAACAATATATATACTACTATTCTGTCAGAAGCAACTATTGATTGATTCTATGAAATAATGTAACATATTAATAGCAATATCACTTAGACTTATATACTGCTTTACAGTACTTTACAGCCCTCCCTAAGCGATTTACAGAATCAGCATATTGCCCCCAACAATTTGGATCTTCATTTTACTCACTTTGGAAGGATGGAAAGGCTACATTTAAATCTGCATGTTCTACAAATTTAGCCTTCACAGATAATTAAATACACAAAGATTATTACATTCAGTAAGGAGAAATAAGAACTGTCCTCCTTAAAAGAATTGAAATTATCATGAAATCACTTGGGCTGCAATTTTCTACTTATTATTTCTTTCAATATAATGGCTTACAGCACTTTTCAATCACAGTGACCAAGAGAGAATGAATGCACTTGCAACTGGAGTGCCTAACAAACTACTCTGGACCATTAGTAAAGCATCATATGCATTAATGTGACCCATTCAAACAGCTATGTCTTTTTTTCTGATTCAGGTATTAGCCTGAAGAAAGACATGCCTTTAAAGAAAGGCTGCACTCATGCACATATGATCAGTTGGACACTCCAACTGTGAATAGGAATACTGGGTGGTGCCTATTTGGATTTCTTTAATATGTATGCCTTTTATTAGCTTTTTCCAGTAGAAAGGACAAAATATAACCTTTTTTCCCCCTGAAACTAATTTAGCTCTACTATAATACTTTGGACAAATATTTAAAAAAAATTAGCAAATTTACACTCACAAGAAATGCACTTACATTCATAGCAGCAATATCATTTTCATATGACTCTCTGATTTTCTTCATTATTTCCTCCTCAGCCTTGGCACATGTATCAATACTGCCTTTAACTGTAATGGTTCGTTCTGGATTATATAGTGTCAAGTCCTGCAATCTTCATAGCAAAAAGAAGTGAACTGATATGCATGTAATAGCTAATATATGAAGCTGAAACTGAAAATAATTATTCTTCAAATAAACTTAAGTATTTATAATTCTTCAGATAAACAGTAGACAAAGCTTTAGAATATACAAATCCTAGATGTATCATTAGTAACTCAGGTTCAAAAATGCCTGACTATCAGCCAATCCATTTTCATAAGTAATATAGTCAACTAGATTGCCAGTCATTTAACAAAATATGGTTCGTTAGCGGAGTCATGTGGAGATATGGATTGGTTGAGAAGACAAGCATATAGTATGCAAGAAGCCACTAGGATGTAGCCTCCCTTTTAACGTCTTCTACCTTCAGAAGTTAATGTTCAACAATTAAGTTTCTATTTCTACTCTTCTAAATCTGATTATTTCAGTGTAAATATTGTATTCATGTATATTAAAAACCTCATATTTAACTTGTCACCACATTGTTCAGGTTTTTAATATTTTAAAGCTATATGTACTATTACAGCTGTTTCAGGGATAAAGGGCTTCATTGTTCAATTCATATTATTGATGTAAGCAATTTATTGCAAATTTGAACAAATCCAGAAATGTACACAATTTAAAAAATAATCAAAATATGAGTCTCCTGACAATAAAATGCACTAGGATAAAATTAGTTTTTCTCCTATACAAATATATGGATCCTAATCATGTTCCATCTAACATGCAAACACAGACAGACATACACATAAACAATTATTAAAACAGACTGGACACAAAATGTCTCTTAACTTAACAACATACTGGCCAATTCAAATGATGCTACCTGTTACAACTTTTCTATTTTAAAAAAACCCTCCCTCACAAAAGTGAGGATCAACAGTTCTCTGTGCTACTGACTTACAAGAGTGGAGAAAACTTGTGACTCCCCTGGCTTTCCAGATGCAGACCTTTAAAATGTATAGTTTAAATCATTTCAGCATCCCTGTGGAGTTTACCACCGAATACTGGACTTACTGCAGAATGTGTCATGGAGAGTTCCTCCTCCCATGTACTTGGAAGCAAAGCTGATCTTACTAGTTTTCCTGCCTCAGGAGGTGGGAGGGAGTTCCCACCCAGTTTGAGAGCTGTAGTCCATTGGGTGCCATAAAAAAAATTAAGAAAACTGCACTGAAGTGTTTTCTTTTATCATCCGACAACTCCAACAAAGAAACATAAGAGGAACAATGCAGAGAAATGGAGAACAAAACAAAAGATTTTGGGTGGGTGGGTTCTGAGGGGCACAGGGAGATGTGATAAAAAAGATGATCTCTTAATAATTTGCAGTAGCCCCCAAAACTGAGATCAGTGAAAATAGGTTGATCTCCTTTCTTTCTAAAATGTTGGCAAACACTGCCCCTTAACTCACGTATCATCAGTATCTACTGCTAGAACTTGCTACGGAATTATGCACAACTATGTAAAAACTATTTGAGAAACATCTGAACACAGTATGTGTATGTTTAGGGGATATAGTACATGTATCCCCTAAAGGATGATGCAATGATGTCTTAAACATCCACCCTTAAAATATGGATGTTTGCAGATTCCTTTAGTTCAAGTTATTCTTCACTGGTGAGTACAATGTCATTCCTGACTCACAACAAAATGAAGCCGACAATTACGTAAAACGAGATATATGTCCACCCCACCCCAATAGTTTGGATTCTTGTATAAGCATCCAATCCTTTCTTCTTTCGAGTATCAAGACAGAAGCAAGAGAGATAATTAATACCCAGAAGCACATCATTTTAATATGAAATATGAACAGATGTTTCTGAACAACTATTTTATTTTTAGATTACTTACACTTGTAAAACAGTGTATCTTTTTGCATCTGTAAAAAAAAAAAGCAGATTCCATCTCCAATTCTATGAGCCAATGCAACTATGTCAAGACACCAACCCCCAAGCAATTTAAGAACAAAGTGAGGAAGGACTCTATAGCCGATGTGAAATCTCAGTACCGTAAACCCTAGTAACATATGCAACATAGTATGCATTCAGGCAACAGCCATTTCTCTGAAACACAATTACACTGGGAAATCTGAAGAATCCCTACTGGCAAACATAAAGTACTGTTCCCTGTGGGCTACCAGCAACCTCTGACATTCCTTTCCTTGGAATTAAACTATGAATACCCAATGAAACAGAGCGACTTAGAGAAGTGTTTGACCCTCCTTGATCCTTTTCACATTCGAATTGGAAGCATTCAAGTAGATTTTTGTTGCCTTGGTAGCTGTCTGTTTCCTCAGAGGGAAATACTCTACCTAACCCAAACAAGAAATGCAGCATTCCTTCTCTGCCTATTCCCAGTACTGAGAAAAACTGTTCCACAAACTATTCATTTTTCTGATAGAGAAGAAATCTTTTAATTGCATGATAAGCATGTCAGGAATGGGGGATGATCCTCTCAAAATCAGATGCAGAACTCTGTGTGGAATGAGATCTCTCTTCATGAATGAGTAAAATGCATAAGAGATACAATACCTCTATTGGTAGTTTTGTATTGTGAGATCATGATAACATTGTAGGCATTTCACTACACATGGGATTAAAGCTGAGAAAGCTACACTATAGTCTTTCAAAGTGGTAGCAAATACTTCTCTACTGAGTTTACTAGTGCCTGGAAATATATTACATTGAGGGAATAAGACTATTTCTTTAAAAAAAAAAACAAGATATGAATCTCATTAATCAGCTCCATTCTAATATGACTCAGAAATTACAAGGCCTTCAAGGTGATTATGAAATTTGAGTCATAGTCAAACTGAGTCAAGGTTCACTAACACTGAAGAAAAACAGCAGCTGTTATTTTCCTGAACATGAGATTTATGTAAGGGAATAGCACCAATTACTGTAACTTCATTGTGGTTGATCAAATAAACACTATACTGAAATAAAAATATTTAGGAGACAATAAATTGTTAAAATAGTAAACAATTACAAATATAGAGGCACATGACATGGAAAAAATGTTTTGTGAATGAAACAGTTTTGGTTTAGACATTTGGCCAGTTCATTTGTTCAACACTATTTGGTTTTAGGCTTCAGCTAAGACGAATTCTGGTATAGTGAGTAAAATAAGGCCTTGTCCAACTTTTCACCTAATCTTCCTCAACATAGTATGTGCACCAGCCCACCCTCTAATTTCGCTAGCTCCTTCTTTTTCCCTAGCCAACAACATACTTTAATTAAAATGTGGCTTACCTAACAGGCTTATTTGCTTCTTTCTCCTTTTTCTTTTTTTCTCCTTAACTACCAATATAGGTCGCTCCTGAGCTTGCTTTTTCTGCCATCTTATTTCTGGGCATCCAAACTGGTGTCCCACGGCTCAAATGCTTTGCAAAGCCTAAATTAAAAAGCTGTTTGAAACCTGACCTTTATTTGCCCTAAAAAAAGCCTAATGCTTAAGGAGCAGCTGAGAGTCTCAGTCCCAATGTCACAAGCTTTTTGGGAAAGCAGTGAAGAACAAGGCTTCGCTAAGGGCCCTGCTGTGCAGCTCCCAAGTAGAACAGAGTAGCAAGGCAGTTTGTGCCACAGAGCTCTTGTGAAGCCATCTTTCAGAGGTTCCTTCTTTCAGCACCCATAAGGGGCTAGGGATGCCCTCACCCTTGTTCTTTCACTGATTCTCTCCTGTCCAAATACACCATCTCCACCTGTGGTCTGCCAAAAAGGAAACCTCCACTTGCCTCACTCTCTCCTGTCCCAAAGTCTCTTCAATGCTTGCCTGGCCTTTTCCCCCTTCCACATATCAACTACCACTCCTATTCGCCACTCGTCCACCTTGAAAAGAAACAATCAAACAATTTCTTTGGGCAAACATCCCGCCCCCCTTTTCTGAATATGCTGTATGTTGAGTATACTTCAGGCTACTGGCAGATTGATTTTGATATGTATTTCGCACTGTGTGCGTGCCTGCTTACTCTCTTCTAATCCATTTCTCTCAAAATAATATAAATACAAACCTTAATTCCCTTCTTGTAAATTATCTTTGGGGTAATCATTCTAAAGAACAGGAGAATAATTAGGAGGCAAACAAAAGCTAAGGTGTGAAACTGACTATTCTTGTCATTTTCAAGACAGAAAGCAAAATGTGGTGATGTGCTCTCTCACTTAACAACTGCTTCACTTAGTGCCTGGGTTGCCAGTTCCAACTGTAGTTGCTAAATGAGGCAACCTATCTTTATCTTCAATAACCAGCCAAGAGCAGGTAAATAACACTGTAAAGAAATGGTCAAATTATTCTTTGAACCTGTATGTGTTTTAACCTGTTTTATTTTCTTCCAAAAGGTCCAAATTACAAGAAACAGGATCAAGAATATGCAGATGCAATAAGTATGGTGGATTACTAATATTTTGCCCTTTTAATCACTACCCTGAAAGCTCAGACGTGAACTCTGTTCAGTACTCCATTACATTCACTTGTGATTTTTCTATTACCATCACACTAGACACCTTTTCACTCATTTCATTTCCCTCAATTCTATGGAAACCCAGGAATTGCTTGGAATCAGAAACTACGAAGAGGCCTTACTAGAGCAACTTCATCCAGCCCATTTTTTTCTTCTTCCCTAGGCTACAGAAACTGTCTTAGGTAACTGGTGGAACTTTCTACCAGTGGCCAGGAAAATCTCCAAGTGGTTTCTGGAACCCTTCTGAATCCATTTGCAGTAGACTATTCTAAAGGGTTGGCTTCCATGAAGTCCTGATCGTTTCATCTGTAATTTGGTAAGGAAGTGATATGACCACAATAAAACACGGATGTCAGTGTCCTTCACAGTGTCTGCGTCAGTGTCACAGTGACACACAGATAACAGCTCATCTGCTCTGATCAGCTCCACTGTGCCTTGCCATGTGTTCCAGGGATGTAATTGCTTGCAATAAAGCCCATGATCCCCATGAAGGCTATGAATTCAGAAGAGCCTTTCTCAGAACATGGAAGTTGAAGTAAACCAAGATTAAAAGCTTCAGGAACTCTAAACTAGTGCAAAGAACTTCCATATTATCAGAAATACTAATGAAAAATATGAAATTTGATAATATACAAATGAGTATGTCATGACATTATACTCAAATTTAGAGACAATAGAATGCACTGCATTGGAAACATTACTATCTCCTGGGAATTCTGTAACATTTTTCAAATGTAATATATTGAACTACATATGTGAGAAACATTTTATATATGTTTTCTTTCCTTTATATATATATTATTCGTAATCTATATTAGTATTTATGTGCACAATAGGTTTATGGTGTAACATGACATTTCTATGCAAAGAAAATATATTGATTATCACAGACATAACCTAATGGAATTAGCAACTCTGAGAATGCAGTTAATACTTCTTTTCTAAAAACCTTCTGGCAGTTAGTAGTTCTAACAAGTATAGCATTTTAAGATTGACTTGCTGCATACTTCCTTAAAATATCAAATACTTACGGAGATATTGTTATTTTAGTGTCAGTATCCTGTTCAATTTTTTTCAAATTCCGTCCCTCTTTACCAATGAGTCGGCCAACAAAATTATTATGTGCCAGTATTTTCAAGGGAATGTCGTCTGTGCTGTAAACATTCCAGACAGGCATATAAATGAAAGTCACATAAATTATCAACCATAAATTAAGAAGCAGTGTCATTTTTCCATGATCAAGTTCATATAGTTTATTATATAATCAAGAAATTCTCAAACTATTCTGGAAAATTAAATTTCTTCAAGAGTAAAGGTTGAAGCTTTAGGCCCATCATTTTCAAAGTGCTTTAAGTATATTTACCTTTATGCTATCTATATATGATCATTAAGAACACAACTGCTGATTTCTTACCTAGGAATATGTTTGAAATAAGGCTTAGTTTTAAAGATACCACGTGTTTGCTGGAAATGTACTACAGTTTTTCTAATATAGTTAGACTGGGATTTTTCATACTTTGACTCCAAAGCAAATTTATTCTTAGTTTAATCAGATTTCTTGTGTTTCTCTGGGGAGAAGCTTTATCAGTTGTTCTTCATATTATTTCCTATCTCTAATAATAACTTCTGATTTCTTTTATATTCAGTAATTATAATCTGTCTAGGACACCATCTTATCACAGTTTAGGGAAGAACAGAATTCATTTAATACTATCCCACAATAACTAGATGAGCTGTTTGATTATGACTTATCTCCTTTACTACTGTATTAACAAGAAGTTAGAAATGAAAGCATCAAACTGTGGTTATTTTAGAGCTGAAAGATTGGTGAAAGTAAAGTTATTTCCTAGGCCAATGTGACTTTAAATCTTCAATGAAATAGCCCATTGAATTAGACCAATGATGGCGAACCTGTGGCACACGTGCCAGAGGTGGCACGTTGCACCCTCTCTGTGGGCATGCAAGCCATCGCCTGAGCTCAGTTCTGCCACGCATGCATGTGCCTCCCACCAGCCAGCTGGTCTTGGAGTTTCTGTCGGGAATGTGCATGTGGCAGGGTCCATGCATACAGGGGGTGGGGTAATGAGGGGACCATGCATGCATTTTTGAGGGCATGGTGCATGCATGTGCAGGGGAGTGTTGCATGCGGGGGCACATGCACATATGCAGGAGCGCAGCACATGCGTAGGATACACACGCATGCACGGAGGCAGGGCGCATGCACAGGGCAACACATACATTGCATTTGGGGGGATCCCGTAAGCAAGTGCTTTGGGCATTCAGTCTGGAAAAGGTTAGCCATCACTGAACTAGACCATTTAAAATTGCTTTTTTTAAAAAAATTTGCAATAACTTCAACTATTATTAAGACTTCTACCATGTTTCAATTGATACTATTCAATTTATACAACAGTTAAAATTATTTTTGGATACGATTTGTGATTGCTAAAAATATTGAGAATCACTTTATATCAGTGGTGGGTTCGGGCAAACTGGTAGTGCCAGCGGAGGCTCCGCCCAGATGCCATCAAAAACAATCTGCAATGCACAGAAGCGCTCCAGGTTTTGAAACCCACTACTGGCTTATATGTATTTCACTTGCTAATTTGAAATGTTAAAAAATTTATTTGAAATTCTGGCTTCATTTTCCCGCATCAGTATTTACATCTATCTCTATAGATGTATTTTACCTGGGTAAAATATGCTTAAGAAATAGCTAACTTGCAACAGTTCATTTAGGCACTGAAAAAGGCACTGACTTATGACCCTTTTTCACACTTAACAATTGTTGCAGCATCTACATGATCAAAATTCAGGCGGTTGGCAACTCACTCACATTTATGATAGTTGCAGTGTCCCGGGGTCATGTGATCCTCTTTTGTGACTTTCTGACCAGTAAAGTCAATGGGGAAGCCAGATTCATTTAACAACCATGTGATTAACATAACAACTGAAGTGATTCACTTAACAACTGTGGCAAGGAAAGTTGCAAAATGGAACAAACTCACTTAACAAATTTCTCACTTAGCAACATAAATCTTGGGCTCAATGGTGATCATAACTCGAGGGTTACCTATATTTGAGACAGACATGCAGGCAAGGCAGACTAAAATACCTTTACTAAAACACCTTTACTCACAATTTAGTGTCTTGAGCTTCCTTTTGCATTATTTCCATGATAATTTTACAAGCAGTTGAGCATCCTTCTGGAGTAGAATGGATTGTAATTGGTTTTTCAGCAGCTCCTGCATTTTCTTTACGATGAATATCAATCCTAAAAAGCGGACAGGAAATGTAAAAATTTATGATTTTCAAAATCGGAGTCTATTTACAAAATCGGAGTCCACTGAAAATAAACCAATAGAACCAAATTTAAATGTCATAAGTCACTTTCAGATTAATGCATTTTCATTAATAATCATGATACATTCAATTCAATCCATTGGTCTTGTTGTCTAACCTCATTTAGCTTGCATCTGCCATAAGATGAATGTGCATACAGAAGATGTTTCCTTTGAGGGATTAAACCAAGTCCTCAAGAGAGTAATTTATACATATTTTTATCCAATCAAATTTTAGACAAAGTCCCTTTGAAATTGAGCTTAGTTCCATGGAAATGATTTGCCAGTATTTTATTTTGGGATCTTTTTTTCTAGAAGCCCTGTAAGTTTCAAATGATCTTTTATACTTACCCTTTTAAAGATCAGCCGCAATAACTCATATTCACCCATTGTTATATGATCTGCTTACCAGAACAAAAGTTTTGAAGTGGTTTGATCAGTCATTTAACATATACAGAAATATCAATGACTTGCTACATTTTCCCTACTTTGGGACTTGCAAAATTTCAAATTCTTCTCTCTCGTTGTAGTGCCAACTTAGAAAATCAAGTGCTCAACTACTTGCCATCCATCTCAATACTTGTAATACTGCACTTCTAGAACTACTACATTAATTCAGTGCCGTTTTCAGAACCTACAAGTCGGTTTCAGTGAAGAATAGGATGTTATGCCTGACTTTCAAACAATCCTAAAATTCACTGAAAAAATGGATGTCAAAATAAGCAATAAAGTACAAAAACCTGCAATCAGTGAATGCAACTAAAAAAAAAAAACAGACTGCGATTTTATTTGCTTCAACAAAAACAGTACAGTATAGGAAAAGTACAATGAAATGCAAAGTCTTCATTGGGCATTCTTCAATGCAAAAATACTACCTCTCCATATTGGCCTTATTCTGATTCCATTCTGCCAGATTATAGTTTTGATAATTGGAAACATCTTACAGACATCCATGCTTCTCTCTTTCATACAAATTCATCTCTCCCATTTTCAGTTCACAAATTGACTATGCTTTCAGTATTCTACCTGAACTTGCTTTCAACTTACGGAAGTCTTACCGAATTACTTTTTTTAATCGTTCTTAAAAGAAGTGAAAATGTATATTAAAATATCATACTGAATGCACTTTTTAAAAAAAGATTTAAAAATCCTATCTCAGTGAAGTTTATTAAAATACACATTCAAGCTTTAAAAATAATTAACAATGATCTACCAAACAATTAAGTTAAATATTATTAAATTTAAATAATAGAACTGGGCAATAACACAGTCTAAACATGATGTGCTGATCGAAGAATGAGCTGTGAATGACCCTAATGTTTTTTTTCCTTTCCATCTTCTTGAGTACCTGCCTCCTTAATATCTAGATTGGGGAAATATAGATGCAAGACAATATAATGAAATGTGACACATTCTAATGTTTACCTGGATTCTTAAATGTAAGAACTCTTAATAGCACTACAACCCAGTTAGCACCATCTCTGTTGAACTAAATATTCATGAAGCAAGATCATATAAAGTCAGTCTTCTTTTCCAATTAAAAATTATAAGTATTTCAATAACATAAATGTAACAATGGAACACTTTAAATTATATAAAATTAATAATAATTGATAATAAAGACTTCATATAGTGACTTACTTTGACTGCGTCTGCTTTGTGATATTTCTGATTGTGGCCCCTTCTTTTCCAATAATAGCTCCTACAAACTGGGTTGGAACAAGTATCCGTAATGGAACATCAGACTGTGGTTTCTGTCTTGTTGCTGCGCCCGGTGAACCTTGTCTAGGGGGACCTCTCTGCCCAAATCCACGTCTACCTTGAGGATGCTGCTGAGGAGGTGGTTGCGCTGCCATTTCATCAGGAATATATGCAACTTTTAATGAATAGTTTTCAAGCTGGAATCCGTTCAATTTTTCTATTGCTCTATATAAGTTTACAAAGAAAGTAAGTTGTTGCAGATGAAGCAGCAGAACAGAAAACCAATCAATTATGGTATAGTATTTCATTGGGAATGGTAAGCTGTCCCATCTGGCTCATGAGATCATAAATAACCCCTTTCTTTATGCCTAAACATTATCTCCTTCCTTCCTCATGGGGAAATGCCTTAAGAACTCAAAAGCACTATTAATAGCAACATGAAGCAGAATTTCTCTGAAGTTCTGCCTTTTTCCTATTTCCCTAGAGCAAAAAGTACTTTGGGAGCCAGCATCTGAAAGTGTTCCCAGTTCTAAAGCGTTTTGAGTCCTGGCTTTTGAAGAGCCACATTTAACTTCTTTCTCTTTACAGATAGGCATAAGTTGGCAAAAAAGAGCCCCTTAGAAAGGAAAATGTGATTGGCTGGAATTTTAAAACTGCTTATCACTGGCAGATAGGCAACATGATAAGAGGAAAGGACTCTGGTCCTAATTTATGACATTACAAGTAGAAGGAAAAGAACTGGATTTTGGCTGGATCCTATTCTCCAGCATGCTCAAGAAATTCAAATTCCAAATATAGGTAGTCTTCAACTAATCACTGTCCTGTTTAATGATCATTTGAATTTACAACAGAGCTTAAAAAGCAGTTTTATAATTGGTACTTGAACTTACAATGGTTGAAACACCCCCACCCCCACCCCCACCCCGGTCGTGATTCAGGCACTTGGCAATTGGTGCAAATTACTGACATTTGAAGTGTCCCACAGTTATGTGATCACACCATTTGTGATTTTCACAGCTGGCTTCCAATAAGGAAAATCAATGGGGAAGCCAGCAGTTAGTCACAAGTTGTGGTTATGTGACCATGCTTAGCAACCATAGGTGATTTACTTAACAACCACAGAACTCATGTTATAAGTTGGACAAGGTCATGTTTCACTTAGAAACAACAACACAGCAGAGTTGCCAATCTCAGCTGTGATCATTAAAAGATCTATAAGTTAAATTTGAATCGTCATTCTTTCATCTTACTGTCTGCTTTTTCCTTCATGTTATATGACTTTTTAGACAACAAATCAGAAGGTAAGGTTTTATTTCATACTCTTTAAGAAAAAGCCTTTGCCTTTTAATCAAAACTACAAATCCTGCGTGAACAGGAAGGGGAAGAGTTGTTTTTTTTCTTCTTCTCTGCCTTCCCCAAATCACCAAGTTTTAGAAAAACCTATATACAATTAAAATATCTAATACATCTCTCAACTCAAACATGAGTTTCTAACAGAGTTCCCCATGTATATTATCATGGGTCTATTTAAACCATTTATCTTCCTAACAGAACAATTCCTGCTTCCTCCATAACTCATTTTTGAATCAGTGTAGCAATATATTATAACATTAACCCTTCACTCACATATCAAACTCATTTCAAAGGAGAGGACTAATACAAGTAGTGATAGCATCCTTATTTTGTTTCTTTTGAAAGGCAAGCAGCCAATCTGTCTTGGCAAACTTGCTCTTTCCCCCTTTTTCTACTTACATGCAGCTGTTCATGAACTGCACCTGGCAGCCTGGAGGCAAGAGTTACTCACTTAGGCAAATATCTAATTACAATAATGTATAAATTAATTGAAATTATCAATTAGTTAGTACTGACCAATTTGTAACATTTTTTTAAAAAGTCATGGTATATTTGAAACCTAACTAACCAAACAACTAGTTCACCTTTGTTACATAAAAGTGAATTTAGAATGGTTGAGACTTTAAAATCATAATATACTACCAAAAAAAATCATTACATATCTATGATTCAGTATTAAAACTTTAGTCCATATGCACATGCATGCACCCACATATATATTTCCCACAGACAAGAGATAGAACCCAATGTGAACAGCACCTTACTTCAAAATTGTACCCTTGTGAGACATGTGTACTGAAAGCAATGTCTAGTAAAGAATCTTTAACAGGTAAACTGTTCCTTGTATGGAAAGGATCTAATACTACATTGTTCATCCAATTCTTACAACACACAATTCTAGGAGCCTTATTTCTATAACCGCTCTTTGAAAATTGCCAATAGGACTAAATGATTTGAGCAAAAGCAAGTGTAAATATGTAGAGAACCATACAGAAAATAATAAACTAAATTATTAATTTCAGTTAGCCACTAGGTGGCACAGAATTCCATTTTAATATTTCATTTTGTAGTGGAGTGACACCAGATTTACCAAACAAATGTAGACATCAAAATATTATAAGTCATAAAACTGGTGAAAAAATATACCCAAATACTACGTGTAGCAATCTCTACACATATACGTTTGTAATTTTATAGTATTCTTTGATGCAGCATTGGGTCAATATCACATTTTTTAAAAGTTAATGTATCCTTTCTAAAACTGTTTATCACCCATACTTTTATATTATAAAGGCTACACAGGTAGTCCTTGATTTATAACCAGTGACTTAGTGTTTAAGAAAAAGGGGACTTGTCTACAGATATTCTCAATCATCCAGGTCATAGTTGTCCCAAAAGTGTTTTTTCCAAAGGATAACTGGACATTCTTGGTGTTTTCTTTAAAAACTTTCACATCTCATTGAAGAAGCTTTTTCAATTCAGAAATTGGGAGAGTTATGACCTGAATCTAAAGTTCCAACAGTTCTTTCCCCCACCTAGTGTTCACATGACCACAATCTGGATACTCAGCAACATGGCTGCATTTATGCCTGTTTGCAGCATTCCAGAATCATGTGATCGTGTTTTATTTCAGCCATAACTTCAGGCAGGGGTCATAAGTCCCTTTGTTTAGTACCATCATAACTTCAAATGGTCACTAAACAAATGCTTGTAAGCTGAAGACTACCTGTACACCATAAAATGTGACACCTCACTATGATTTTAAGAAAGTATTCTTGACTTTGCAAAAATAGGGCAGGACATGTAGACAGATGTAATTTTTACTGGTGCCTACTGCTGTAGAATTTGCTTCTACTAGAGTGATAGCCAATTCTGAACTGTGGTCATTTTATACAAGACTATACACAACCAGCTCTACCCAGTAGAAGTCCAGTTTCCTCTGTTAATGTGTGCATCTGTGGCAGAGAAGATTTTAAAATATAAATTCTACCAAATTTTCAATAAACCAGACCTAAAATAGCAAATCCACTGATAAAGGATGAATGGGTTTTCTAACTTCTATACCTCTCTAATATATTGGCATTTCTCTGAAGCCTTCTCTGGACCCAGCCATTTTGGCAAACTACCGTCCGGTCTCCAACCTTTGCTTTGTTGCGAAGGTTGTAGAGAGTGTGGTTGAGCGACAACTCCCACAGTTCCTGGATGAAACCGTCTATCTAGATCCGTGCCAGTCCGGCTTCAGGCCTGGGTACAGCATGGAAACGGCATTGGTCGCATTGGTGGATGATCTCTGGAGGGCCCGGGACAGGGGTTGTTCCTCTGTTCTGGTCCTGTTAGACCTCTCAGCGGCTTTTGATACCATCGACCATGGTATCATGCTGCGCCGGCTGGAGGGATTGGGGGTGGGAGGCACCGTGCTGCGGTGGTTCTCCTCCTATCTCTCTGACCGCAGTCTGTGTTGGCAGGGGGGCAGAGGTCGACCTCAAGGCGCCTTGCTTGCGGGGTGCCACAAGGGTCGGTCCTCTCGCCACTCCTGTTCAACATTTATGTGAAGCCGCTGAGTGAGATCATCCGTGGTTTTGGGGTGCGATGCCATCTGTACGCTGATGACACTCAGCTTTACATTTCCACCCCAGACCACCCCAATGATGCCCTCGAAGTGATGTCCCAGTGTCTGGAGGCCGTGCGGGTCTGGATGGGGAGGAACAGGCTTCGGCTCAATCCTTCCAAGACCGAGTGGCTGTGGATGCCGGCGTCCCGGTATAGCCAGCTGGTGCCATCGCTGGCTATTGGGGGCGAGTCACTGACCCCCAAAGAGGGGGCTCGCAACTTGGGCGTCCTCCTGGACACACGGCTGTCTTTAGAAGAGCATATGACGACCGTGGCCAGGGGGGCTTTTTATCAGGTTCGCCGGATACGCCAGTTGTGCCCCTTTCTGGATCGGGACTCCTTGTGCACAGTCACTCATGCCTTGGTTACGTCACGCCTGGACTACTGTAATGCTCTCTACATGGGGCTCCCCCTGAGGAGCACCCGGAGGCTCCAGCTGGTGCAGAATGCGGCCGCGCGGGTGATTATGGGAGCAACATGGCGCTCCCACGTAACACCTCTCCTGCGTGAGCTGCATTGGCTCCCAGTGGTCTTCCGGGTGCGCTTTAAGGTGTTGGTTCTCATCTTTAAAGCGCTCCATGGCTTAGGGCCAGGGTATTTGCGAGACCGCCTGCTGCTACCGATAACCTCCCACCGGCCAATACGCTCTCACAGAGAGGGCCTCCTTGGGATGCCGTCGGTCAGGCAATGTCGGCTGGCGGCCCCCAGGGGGCGAGCCTTCTCTGTGGGGGCACCCACCCTGTGGAATGAGCTGCCTCCTGGAATACGACTGATCCCGGACCTCCGGACCTTCCGTAAAGCCCTGAAGACGTTTTTATTTCATGAAGCCGGCCTAGCCTAAATGGTTTTTAATTGGGATTTTAAATTTTATGGATTTGGGGTTTTAAATTGGGTAGCCAGTGATTTAATTCTTTTAATTATCTTAACTTTTGCATTTGTATGTTTTTTAATTTTGGCTGTTCACCGCCCTGAGTCCCTTCTGGGAGAAGGGCGGTATACAAACTAAATAAATAAATAAATAAATTTCTGCATTTACTTTTATGGTTTGCTTTTACAATGTTTTTAAAGTTACATGCCACGTTGAGTTTGGTTGTTTTTTTTTTTTGTTTTTTTGATCAAGTGGCCTTATAATTCTAATAAAGTGTCAGTGAATATTCAGATGAAGATTTCATTGCTTCCAATTCTGCATTCTTGAAATATTTAACTAGAGACTTGCATATAAAAATAATAATAATAAAGTAAAGTAAACCCAGGGTTAAAACGGTGTCAAACTGGAATGTATGGGGGTGTATATTATATAAACCAGAAGAAATACCTCTGTGCCTAAAAAATGCCAACAGCTTTCAATCACTTTAAGACATTATAATCTTTCTAAAGTTTGATTTTCTTACTATTAAAAAGAAATTCTATGAATGTTCACCTAGACTCAAATCCTTCTATAGTTATCTTCAATCTGGGCATTTTTCACTTGCACGGATCAACTCTTCTCAAGAGGACATCTGGTCAGAGACATCAGGAAACTGAATACACCAATTAACGAGGGAACTGTTTGATGTTAAATCACCTTACTCCCTCATAAAAGTTTACAAGGGCAATTCCCCAGTGTAACTAAATATGTTCCTATTCAAAAAGTAATCCAACTAAACTCAACATGCAGGCTTACATATAAGCAGTTGGATGAAGAGTGTAACCTTAGTATTTTGATGTTTAAAAGTAAATATAAAATAAATGACAAATAAGAGACTGTATCAAATGTTAATACATAAGAGAAAAACGATTTTAAAGGTCAGAAAAAAACTAAAAATAAATAAATGAGGACTTACTGCCTGGCCTGGTCCTTATTGGCGTATGTTACATTTACTACTGCAGTCTCTGTGTCAGTATTCACTAGAACAAAAAAAGATGTATCGAAAAAAAATAAATTAAAACTTCCTTTTATCATTTCCTTTAAACAAACTATTTGAATATTACACCACCTTGCTCACAGGTTTCCACAGTTCCATACTGTGCCAGCAAACCGTCCAGGACCTATTAAAAAAACAAAACAAAACAAAGTACAATGTAAACTTTACACAAGTTATACAAATTTATATAATGAACTTCCAGCATAATATATACAAATCCCAATTATGTTTATGTTTTACAAAGTTAGTAACATAGTTTTTTCCAGATTTTTCTTAAATTTGATCATCTTTATTGCTGAATGTGAAACTTCCACATTCAATTTGATCTCCAGGAATTAAATTAAATTAAATTAATTCGTTAATAGCAAATTGTATGGAACTACTTTAAAAAAGTAGGCTTATGACTTAAATCAGCACATATTGAAACAGGTTTTCTAATTACTATAATTTTCTTCAAAATTAACCATACTTATTTAGAAAAATGGTTGACTCAAATAAATGCAGTATTAAAAATATTTCAACTGCTCTTATTATAGCAAAGAATTTAATAGATAATAGATTTTTAGAAATAAATAGAGGTATTTACAATTAATTACAATATTAACAGGTATATTTATTGTAAAATAAGCTGAATTGAGTTAGTGTGCTTAAAGGGGGAGGGGGAAAGCAACAAGCAAGTGATTATTTTTTTAACTTCATTAGACTGAAAAATTCCTTGCATATTCAGGAATGTAACCTTTCAAGTCAGGCAGTACTTAATCAGTAGTTAGAATAATTTTTAAAATTTACAATAGCTAGCAATTTTACCATGACTTAAATACTTCACAGAGAGAGACAGAGAAAGAACAGTCTTCTGAGGCAAGATTAGGTTCTCTTCATTCATTTTAAATAAGAATTCACCTTACTCCTTTTTACAAACACCACCTAGTCTGATCAAACAACAAATGAGGTTTATGTAGAAGGAAACTTCTTGAAGGGACTTTGTTGGATATATTTATCCTCACAATCTTTTTTTAACCCATCAAAAGCATCTTTCTGATGCCTGGAAGCCAATTACTAAAACATGAAATATAATAAACATACTTTTAAGATAAATTGTTTTTTTTTGGGCAGATGAAAAATCATATCCTTACTGGTTAATATTGTAACCCACTCCTTCAAAGGAAGAAAACAGTTGGTTAGATGAACACTTAATTCATGTCTAGAATAAACACCCAAAGTCAATGGGATACAAATTTAAACCTGTATGCAGCCATTATTTTTGAATCAGTATTAACACAACAAAATACACCTTCCTTTTAATATTAATTTTGGCTTAGTCCATCATGATTCTTATATTATGTCTTTGGTGGGTGGGGGAAACTGAATGCAATGAGTTTATAAATAGACATAACTTTTCATCAGTAAATTTGAAAACAAAATCAATATAAGCAGCATTCTATAAAGGCAAAATCACTAAAGATTGAATGCAAAAACAAAATAAAGAAAAATAACCAAGGAATTTATACTCTAAATCTCAAACCATAACATTAGTAGTTCTCGCCTCACACTCTAAAAATAAATTCACATCTTACATCATATACATGAATGAGTCCAAAAAAAGCATGAGAAACTTTTGCACTGGTATTCTACCTTACTTACTTACTTACTAAGCCTTTCTTACGTTTTTATAACTACTCCTAATTCCTATTTGATTTTATCAAGTGCAATACATTTTACTTTTATTCCTAAAAAGCCAAATCCTCTAACTTTACTCTAAAAACAAATCTGTTTTGTCTAAACTGTTCATCTGCCTCTCATCTTCACATGTAGCCTTGTTGAGCAATAACAGAATTTCTAGCCAAGCTGGAAGTGAGATACTAATCTTGATGAGCAACTGAACAGAAAAGTTTGTTTGTGTGAATATTTACTTTAGCTAGAAAATAATGTATTCCTTTTTTATGTAGGAACTCTAGCATTTGTCTAATTGGGGTCTTCTCCTCTTGTTATAACAAGCATGTTAAATTACTTGTTTATAAATTAAATGAAACATGCATAAAACATTGGTGTCATTTGTTCATTCATTTTCTTTATGTAGAACTCACATGAAGAACACACAATGGCAAAGATGCTCAAAAACTGATGAAATCCAAAAGGGATATTATATTTTCACAGAACTATATGTTTGATTTCAATGCTTAAAATATTAATACAGTATTTGCTAGGTGGCTCTTCCTTAAAGGTAATTGTGGCTTTTGAGTGGGTATAGGGCAGTGATGGCGAACCTTTTAGAGACCGTGTGCCCAAACTGCAACCCCAAACCCACTTATTTATCATAAAGTACCAACACGGCAATTTAACCTGAATAATGAGGTTTTACTACCTAAAATAATGATAAACAATTTTTTGCAGACATTTTAAATATTTTATTTTTACTGACACAACTAAAATATCATTGTACTATTATTACACTGTACAGTCTTACTAAAACTGAGGGAAAGTGGGGAATAATAGAGATATTATGTTTGATAAATAAAAATATTCAAAGACTTAAAAAGCTCTTCAGTATTCAAAACCTATCAAATAAATTATTTAGGCAAATGAATATAAATTTTACAAATTATATCTGGGAGAACTACAGCATCAGAAAGAGGCACAATGTATCCTCATATTCTTGGGATAATTGCTATCCTGATTTTATAAAATCTCCAGCCAGCATAATGTTTTGAAAATATTTAGAGACAGAAAATTAATTATACAAATTCCATCACAATGTTCATGTTTCTAAAGATCAGGAAAGCAGTAATGAGCCTTTAAAGTGGGAATAAATCAAAGGTTACTATTCACCTAGGGTTGCACTGTAAAACTCTGAAAACATTTAACTCCAATTGCCCTCCATTTAACTTCAACTGTCAAATTGAGGGCAATTGAAATAAATACTTGAAATACTCTCCGTTATTCAAAGCTGTAAATTAACATCTCAAGAACAAAAAACAGTTCTTGTCAAATACTGTGTATGCTAAGAGTTAGAAGAGAAGAAAGTGAGAACAAGAGGCAAATTGGTAGGCAAAAGGCATACCATCAATTTATCCTCTTATAAACAGGTTGAAAATTTAAAATTTAAATTTTAAATGAATGCCTACCTCCCACTGCAAGTGTGGTGGAATATTTCGGATTTGAAGTTTTCGACTCCTAGTGATAGAAGTTGGGGGGGGGGGGAGAGAGAGAAAGATAGTTATTTAACACAATTTATAAAGTTAAAGCACTACTGAATATTTCTAACAATATATGGGGAAAATATTATGACATAAAATGATATGTCTTATCTCAAGCTTCTTTAAAAATATCCAATAGAATGGACTGTGTTCCAAAATACTGCTTTTCATAATGTTTTACTGACATACTAATATTGATTTCTAAAAATGCATTTCTTTCAATATAACTTCCCCATGCATATTATTTAGATACGCAATTAACTACTTCTTACACTTATAAAAGTTTATTTATTTATTTAGAGGATTTGTATGGCTGCCCATTTACTTTCAGTCACTCTGAGCACCTACAAACAATAATTTGTAAGTTATTGCCACGCTTCAAGTTCCCAAAATGGTATCAATTTAATTAGCACTTAAATTACTAAGATCTTACAATACTCGTCATATTTTTTTTACTCATTTCATAGCAGCTTTTGCCAAAAATGAAATTATCTACAAACTCATGTACCATGTAAACTCTAGGACCTACCAGAACATGGAATCATGTTTGGTATTGTCTGAAAAGTTGATGAGTTCCCCATCCATCCCCTTGTCCAAGTTCCTAACAAACACACACACACACACACACACACACACACACACGTTCACATCTATTGATCACTACTCACCACTACTTCCGTCTTCCTCACTGCTATTACTACTCTACAACTCCAGGTATTACCACTTGCGAGTTCTGCTACTTCAGTGAGTATTCTAGAGAAAATTATCTCCTTCTAGCTGCTTCAGACAGCTTTACCTAAATGTACCTTCTTCTCACTGTCTCCTACGCATTACAACCAGCTGTCTCTGAGCACAGCTTTTATAGTCAAGGTTGCAGTGCTGGCCAGGGAGAGAATTTAAAGGGACAGGACAACAGCAGCACAGGTGCTTGCCATTTTCTGGGCAGCCTGCTCTTTTACATAAATGTTAAGAAAAAGCATCAACATTTCAAGACAAAAATAAAGAAATTCTAGCTAGCTACATTAATTGCACGGAACTTACGTTTTTACAACAGCTGATCTTATATTAAGAGTTCTGAAAACAACCAACCAACCAAACAACCAACCCAGTATTTATTTGAGTTTCTATTCTATCTATTCTGAAATATAAAAAGCAATTAAATTAAATTTATGTACATCGTTCTAGATGCTATATAACATCACAATAACGTTGATGAAAAAGGAAAAATACATTATAGAAGTGAAGAAAAGAAGAGAATAACTCAAAATTATTATGAAAAGCTTTAATATCAAGAGAAGATATCTGAAGAGAAGATTTTTTTTTTTTTTTTTTTTTAGAAAAATCAGACTTACCTGAAATAACTAAACAATATAAGGGGATGTTAAAAGAAAAAATAACAATGATGTAGCTAACAGAAGCGATTAAAAAACAAAAAAATGGGAAAACACTAGGTCCGGATGGACTACTAGTGGAACTATATAAGACATTTCAAGAGGTGTTAAGCAATGTAATGCTGGAATTATTTAGTGAACTTTTAGTTAAAGGAAAAATGCCAGACTCATGGATAGAGGCCTAAAGAAGATTCAGACTCGCAATTAATAAAAAACTACAGACCGATTTAATTATTGAATGTGGATTACAAGATTTCCGCTTCAATAATGGCAAACAGACAAAAAAAAACTACTAAATGAATTTATTCATATGGATCAAAATGGGTTTCTACCTAAAAGGCAAATCAGAGACAATATGAGGATAATTTTGAATACTTTGGAGTATTATGAGACACACTCAGAAAAACAAATGGTGATGATATTTCTAGATGCACGGAAAGCTTTTGACAATGTGAATTGGCAGTTTATGATAAAGCAACTACAAACAATGGACTTCGGGGAAAGATTTATGAACACTATAAAAACATTATTATTATTATTATTATTATTATTATTATTATTATTATTAATAATAATAATAATAATAATAATAATTAAATTTGTATACCGCCCTTCTCCCGAAGGACTCAGGGTGGTGCACAGCCAAATTAAAATACATACAATACAAAATGTAAAATAATTTAAAACAGAATTAAATCCAATTGGCTTCCCGAAGTATTAAAACCCATTACCCTTAAAAACCCTTTAAAAATTTTAAGCCAGCCCAGCTTGCTGGAATAGGAAGGTCTTCAAAGCTCGACGGAAGGTACGGAGGTCTGGGATTAGTCGTATTCCTGGGGGGAGCTCGTTCCAGAGGGCGGGTGCCCCTACAGAGAAGGCCCTCCCCCTGGGGGCCGCCAGTCGGCATTGCTTGACCGACGGCACCCTAAGGAGTGCCTCTCTGTGGGACCGAATTGGCTGGTGGGAGGTTATCGGTGGCAGAAGGTGGTCTCGCAGATAACCGGGCCCTAAGCCATGGAGCGCTTTAAAGGTGAGAACCAATACCTTGAAGCGCACCCGGAAGACCACTGGGAGCCAGTGCAGCTCGCGCAGGCAAGGTGTCACATGGGATCGCCAAGTCGCTCCCATAATTACCCGCGTGGCCGCATTCTGGACCAGCTGGAGCTTCCGAGTGCTCCTCAAGGGGAGCCCCATGTAGAGAGCATTGCAGTAGTCCAGGTGAGAGGTGACGAGGGCATGAGTGACCGTGCATAGGGAGTCCCGATCCAGAAAGGGACGCAACTGGCGTATCAGGCGAACCTGATGTAACAATCAGCTAAGATAATGATGAATGGAGAGATGACAGAAAAAGTTAATATAATAAAAGGAACAAGGATGTCCATTATCCTCATTGCTATTTGTATTGATTTTAGAAGTGCTAAATAGAAATATAAAATGGAATGGAGAAATAAAAGGGATGAAAATTAAAAAAGAGGAATACAAATTACAAGCTTTTGCAGATGATTTAGTATTTATTCTGGAGGAACCCCAAAAGACAGGACCAATATTATTAGAATAGACGAATATGGAGAGGTGGCAGGTTTAAAAATAAAGAAAGAAAAAACAAAAATATTGGTGAAAAATACTACTGAAAAACAAAGAAGAATTACGGGAGAAATTAGATACACAAATTGTGAAAAAAGTGAAATACTTATAACTTCAAGATGTGTAATGATAAAAGACGATAATTATTATAATCTAAAAAGACAAATTGAGAAAGACTTGGAAAAATGGAAAACTTTGCAGTTATCACTTATGGGAAAGATTGCAACAATCAAGATGAATATACTACCGAGACTATTGTTTTTATTCCAGACAATTCCAATGAAAATTGAAAAGACTTATTTTCAACACCTTAACAAAATAATGACGAAGTTCATATGGCAGGGAAAAAAGGCAGGAATTAATATAAAGATGCTACAAGACACAAGAATAAGGGGAGGATTTGGACTGCCGAATTGGGAATTGTATTACCAGGCAGCAGCATTGACTCGGATGAAAGAATGGATCAAATTAAGAAATACAAGATTACTAACACTGGAAGGACATGATTTACAATTGGGATGGCATGCACTTTTATGGTATGGCAGAAGTAAGATGCATACGTATTTTCATAGACATTATATAAGAAATGCATTGTTATTAGTGTGGGAGAAGGTTAGAGATAAATATTATTTGAAATTCCAATATGGTTATCAACAATGGAAGCATTGATACACCCAAATATGGTTAATTTTAAAAATATTTATTTAGATATGCAATTAACTACTTCTTACACTTATAAAAGTTTATTTATTTACTTAGTGGGTTTGTATGGCTGCCCATTTACTTTCAGTGATTCTGAGCACTTACAAACAATAATTTGTAAATTATTGCCACACTTCAAGTTCTCAAAATGGTATCAATTTAATTAGCACATAAATTACTAAACTCTTACAATACTTGTCATTTTTTTTTACTCATTTCATAGCTGCTTTTGCCAAAAATGAAATTATCTACAAACTCATGTACCATGTAAACTCTAGGACCTGCCAGAACATGGAATCATGTCCCCTGTGGGGAACAGGGGGCGGGAGGAATCATGCTTGGTATTGTCTGAAAAGTTGATGAGTTCCCCATCCACCCCCTTGTCCAAGTTCCTAACAAACACATACCCACAAACATTCACATCTATTGATCACTACTCACCACTACTTCCGTCTTCCTCACTGCTATTACTACTCTACAACTCCAGGTATTACCACTTGCGAGTTCTGCTACTTCAGTGAGTATTCTAGAGAAAATTATCTCCTTCTAGCTGCTTCAGACAGCTTTACTTAAACGTACCTTCTTCTCACTGTCTCCTACGCATTACAACCAGCTGTCTCTGAGCACAGCTTTTATAGTCAAGGTTGCAGTGCTGGCCAGGGAGAGAATTTAAAGGGACAGGACAACAGCAGCACAGGTGCTTGCCATTTTCTGGGCAGCCTGCTTTTACATAAATGTAAGAAAAAGCATCAACATTTCAAGACAAAACTAAATTAAGAAATTCTAGCTAGCTATATTAATTGCATGGAACTTAAGTTTTTACAATAGCTGATCTTTTATATTAAGAGTTCTGAAAATAAACAAACAACCCAGTATTTATTTGAGTTTCTGTTGTATCTATTCTGGAATATAAAAAACAATTAAATTACATTTATGTACATCTTTCTAGATGCTATACAACATCACAATAATGTTGAGTAGAGAATTTATTAGCCAAGTATGATTAGACACAAAAGGAATTTGTCTCCCGTGCAAAAGGCCTCAGTGTACATGCAAAGCAATAGAGTATTAATAACCACAATAATGATACCAATAGAGATGGGAAGTTTATTGATATGACAGCTATACAATATGTGTAAATATACAGGATTGTGAGAATTAAGTGTTCAGCAAAGTGAACACTGAAACAATGCTCTTAATATATAAAAAGTCATCTAGCTCTTTTGTAAAGGACAGGCAGACAAATCTTAATATTTTCTTGGCTGCTCCCTCTTTTCTAGATTTCTTCCTATAGGTTAGCTGATGGCAGAGAGTCTAGATAGAAAAAAAACATAAAATACCTGCTACAGGGTCAACCCTGGGTAACTGTCAATTCTCATTTGACTTAAATACAACCTATAGCCTGGAAATAAAGTGTTATTTTCCTTGATGGTCATTTTTAAAGCAGAAAAACCACTTCAGAGAACTGCATTAATCTCTGGAAAGCTGCTTGATGTTAAGTACTTGCAACATTTACATTAATTTCTAGAACAGCTTCATTAGTCTGTTACCATTTAAAAGGTTTACATGATCTCCAAAGTGGCTCCGTATATCTGGACAGGCTTTATTATCAAAGAACTATGCATTTCTGAAACAGCACGTCTACAATCTGCAGCCTGGTATAGTTTGGAGTGATTTATTGTTTGTGAGTTTGATGTTTCTTTTATCTACCTACCTACCTACCTACCATATGTGTATGTATGTATTTAGATATACATAAATACATACACACATATTGTGTGTGTGTGTAATATTGTTGCTCTAGACAAGTATTTGAAGAAAGATACAAAGATACAAAATACTCATCCGGTTCACCAAAGTTAATTGTTACTTCCAAGAAACTTAAGGATTGGATTTTCAAAAGAATGACATTTTTTTTCTTCACAGAACTGAAGGATAAATATTATTCTATAAATAGTATAAACCAGGGGTCCCCAACTTCCAGACCATGGATCGGTACTGGTCCAAGATACTGTTAGGAACAGGGCAGCACAAGCGGTGGGTGACTGAGCAAAGCTTAATCTACACATGCACAGAATCTAGGTTGCGTGCAAAATCCCACTCACACAGTCCATGGAAGAACTGTCTTCCATGAAACTGGTCTCTTATATCAGAAAGGCTGGGATCACTGGTATAAAGTATGCTTATTTGGTGGATTCAGCTGATGATGAAGAAATTTAGGGCTAGGCACTTGTTTTCTTGTGTTTAAGAATAGAAACTAACTGGATAACATGCTGAAGTAAAATAAGAGATTTGTATATAAGGGAAGATGTGACAATCTTAGATAAAATGACTAAGGATGAAGATTCTCCTATGGTAACCAAAACCAGAATAGTTTGAACAACAGTCTTTCCTGCAGTCATGTATGGCTGTGAAACCTGGACACTGAGAAACGGAAAGAAGAGAGACAGCTTTGAATTATTGTTTGGAGATGGTTACTAAGAGTACCACGGTCTGCACAAGAACAGCCAATGTTTCAGTCCTGAGGGAAATAAAAGACTGACTGCTCCCTTGAGAAAAATTATTAACAAGCAAAAACTCACATTCTTTTGGGCATGTAATATGAATGGATAGAGTACAAAAAAGAACTATGTTTGGCAAGCTAGCAAGGGTAGTAGAGAACAAAGACAAGAGATAAGATAAACAAATGGGATCAATGATATCAGTGGAAATATCCTAGAAGAGCTGTGGATTATCACAAGGATCAGTCATGATGGAAGGCATTTATCTATAGAGTCCAGTAGTCAGATCAAATTTAAGGACACCAAAATAATTAATGCTGAATGAATTACAATCATTGTAATTTGAGAAGTGAAGGATTTTTCATGCAATGTTACACTATCTTCATTAATTTTATATATATATCAGGGGTGAAATGCTCCCGGTTCGGACCAGATCGCCCGATCCAGTAGTGATGGCAGTGGGTGGTTTGGAGAACCAGTAGCAAAAATCCCCGTGCCCCCGCATGTCCAGCTGAGCCGCACGATCATCAGAGGCTTTTTTAAAAAACTTTAAAAAATATTTTTTCTAAAATTTCTTCCGCAGAAAAAATGCTTTTAAAAGTTAAAAAAAAAGCCTCTGATGATCGCGCGGCTCAGCTGGGATGTCAGAGGCTTTTTAAAGCATTTTTTTCTGCAAACTCTTCCGGGGAAGAGGTGGTTAAAAAAATGCTTTGAAAAGGCTCTGATGATCAGGCAACACAGCTGGGATCGTCTGAGCCTTTTCAAAGTATTTTTTTAACCACCTCTTCCCGGAAGAGATTGCAGGAAAAAAATGCTTTAAAAGTCTCTGATGATCCCAGCTGAGTTGCCTGATTGTCAGAGAGACTTCAAAGCATTTTTTTCTGCAACCTCTTCAGTGGAAGAGGTGGTTAAAAAATGCTTTGAAAAGGCTCTGACGATCCCAGCTGTGTTGCCTGATTGGCAGAGGCTTTTTAAAGCATTTTTTTGCATTCGCAGAAAAAATGCTTTGAAAAGTTAAAAAAAAAAGCTGGCCACGCCCCCCCCCCCCCACACACACATAGAACCGGTAATAACAAATTTTACATTTCACCCCTGATGTATGTATGTATGTATGTATGTATGTATGTATGTAATTGATATTCAAAATACATTTTGTTACAGTAATGCACTTCTAATTACGTTATTCACCTATAATCAGCAGTTTCATATAAATGTTTTTATATTTTATACATTGCAATATTAATTCATAATTGCCATAAACCCTTTCTTCTCTAAACACAGAATATCTTAAAGATGTACAACTTGGCAAAAAAAATCTTATCCATGTAGTTCTGTGATGAGGGTTTTTTTGGAAACTGAAATTATACCACTCTTAAATGCTTGTGCCAAATTAAGTGCAGAAATCAAAAATTATCCCAATGTTGATATATTTTAATAAGACTATACCCAATAACAGTTTAAGCTAAATCCTAAAAAGACAGCAGGTATAAAGTCAAACATAATATACATTGCTGATTTTATCAGTTGTCCTATGGGAGGTAATTTAGCAAAGCCCTTCTTTGTGAATAGGATTGAAAAGGTGTCATTGTAAAACTTCTGCATGTTTTCTTGGGATTTGGTATTCAATATCTTTATTAATATCTTTATTAAAAGGAAGAAGTTAGCAGTGTATATTTCTGTTGGTTTGTGATCGCATTGGATTGCTCAGGCACAATTCAATGCAGGTATGCTTTTGACATTTAAGGCTGCTGTACCAACTATCATGTTTTTTAAAAATTTATGAACCTTTTAAATTTTCAATATTTCTGCATAAAAATTACGTAAAACAATCTATTCTCTACACAAGTCTTAAAATTAGACAAATTAAATGAATCAAAAACATACTTGTTCACTGATTTACTGAGGAAAATGCCCCAAAGCTTCATATTTCTGTATAGTAAACCTTTGTTTTCAGTTTTATAAGCAGTGTGACCTCTTCGGAAGCAGTAAATGTTTCCAAGAACTGTCAATCATTTCTGCATATCAGCGTGGATACGTTTTAGCCCATTCTTCCATAAGGAACAGCTTCAACTCAATGACTGGCTTCAGGTCCTTCCATAAAACATATCCATTCCATTAATATCAGGATTTTAACCTGATCATACCAAACATTAATTTTCCCCCCTTAATCGTTCTCTAATTGTCTCTAATTTCCCCTTTAAATGACCTGATACAGGTAATTTTTGACTTACAATCACAATTGTGTAACCACAACCAAAATTTCTGTTGTTAAGCAAGATCGTTAAGGAGTTTTGCCCCCATTTACAACCTTACAGCCATGATTAACTGAATTCACTGCAGTTGTTAAATTAGTAAAACGGCTGTTAAGTGAATCAGGCTTCCCCACTTGAAGGGCACAAAAGATGATCACATGACCCAGGGACACTGCAACCATAAGTCAGTTGCCAAGTGTCTGGATTTTGATCATGTGATCATGGGGATGCAGCAACGGTTGTTAAGTGTGAAAACAGAAGTTTTCAATGCCGTTGTAACTTTGAACTAAATGAACTGTTGTACATCAAAGATTGCCTGCATTCCTGAAGGGTCGCATACTTTTGCAACATGCAACAAATATGTAGTTTTGGATCATTTTCCTCAATAAATCAATGAACAAATACACTGTTTTTGATTTATTTGTTTAACTGCATTATTTTTTTCTAGTTTTAGGACTTGGGAGGATAAGAAATCACATGTTAGGTTGCCTTTATTCAATATTGAAAATTGAAAAGATTTCACAAAGTTTTAAGCACCACTATATTCCAAAAAGCCAAAATATGTAGCGTGGTAACACATGCCTTGGTTATACTTAGATGGACAATGTGAATGACACTGGGCAAGTACTGAATTATTGTGTGAAACTTCAACCGGTCCAGAATGTGACAGTAATAATGGGGTTATATTATATTTTTCTGTACATGGAATCATCTGTCTTTCTGAAACAGCTGCACTGAATCCTTACATCTTCTGAACACAATTCAAAGCATTTATCAATAACTACCACATCCTAAATAATCTGGTCCCAGTGTTTCTAATCCTTTTGTACTTACCTGCTCATGTCCTTATACCTGATGAAAAAGTCTTTTCCTGAGAGATAATTATTACAAATACAAGAGAAAGATCCATTTCAGAAGTTTCACACTTTGAGAAGTTCAAGTTGTCCATTTTTAAAATATATTTCAGGAGATACGTTTTTTTAAAGAATCTCATGCTTTCATTTATTGATTGCACAATACAATTCCTATTGTCTTTGCTCATTCGTGAACATTTCTGTTTTATCATAGCTTTACTTAAATTTCTTATATTTTATCATTAATTTTTTCTGCTATAAATTGAGTGTTATATAAGCAAAATACTAGGATATGATTCCTTACATTAAAAGTATACCTTGAAGAACAAGACCAGACCTACTTCCCAGAACAGTATATTCAGCACTTAAAATATTTTTTATAAAGACAAAGATGCTCTTTCTGTATATGCAATTTTTTTATTGCCATATTATTCTTAAAGCACTGAAGATAAATTCTGTACAATAATTTTCAAATACTTTATCTCTTTTAATTTCAATTTTGGATAGCTACTCTCCTCACTTTTACTTTTTTTATTTTTAAATAAATAAAATATCATAGTAGGAACATGCAAGTCATTTTGTTTGCTCAATTATGGCTAGTACAATTTGGATGGAATCCAAATAGCTCCTTTAGACATGCCCAAGGCGCACACTTAATTTTTTTTTTTATTCTCACTGTTCTGTAACACAGATGCTTTTGATTCAATTTCGAAAATGATTTCCAGTGTGCACATTGCAGTGCTATTAGAGAAACAGAAGCCCCAGGTCCTCCTAAGCACATACATCCGAGTTAATTATGCCTTTTGAAATATACTGGCAGGGACCTAAATCTAAATCTACCAATCACGTTTTCTATACTGAAGTAACTAAAAGGGTATCTTCTGTCATGAAAATTAAAGATGAAAAAAGCAGAATAAAAGAATCGGAAAAAGCATAAGAAAGGAAACTTCAGAATTTGCCAATGATCTTCTGCCATATTCTTTTTCAAACATTTAATAACCATGTGCATTGAAGCACAACTTCAAAATAGTGCTAACACTTATCACTATTAAAAGCTACATATATATTGTGTGGGTCCCTGGTATCCTCTGAGCCTAGTTGTTTTCTTGCAGACATTTCATTACTAAGCTAGATAACTTAATCAATGCTAGAAGGGAGGGGGGTTTGTCCTCATTTTATATAGTACTGACCTGCCCTATCAATGTTGATGAGAGTGGTCCTGGTGCTTCTTTGATTAGGATTTTTCTTTCCCATTCAAAATTATTACAAAAATAAATGTGACCTGCAAGCTTTCCTTCTCTTTCTTACAGCATAAATCTCACATAAACCACAAGGTTCCCAGTATTTTTTTTAAATAAATATTGAAAAATTATCATCTTCTAAAATCAAATTACCTACAGCAATGTTGGTGAACCTTTTCCTCGTGGCGTAACGGAAGTGTGTATGTGCATCCGCAACAGCTTGCATGCATGCCAGCACCCATAATGTAATGCGAACTATCCCACATGCGTATGTGCACATGGAGATCTTCCCCCTGCTCCCCCCATGCATGCGCCCCACATTGCGCATGCGTGCCCTGCACATGTACTTGTCCCCCCACTGCCTCATTTTGAAAAGTCTGGAAAGTCATTATTTTGAGGGCAGTCAGGGGCTTCCTTGTCTCCCCATCTGAACGGGCTTCTGGCATAGCCCCAGGTCTCCGGGGAAGCCCCGGCTTGCTGCACCTGCCGCCAACCCCTTGCTCCCAGCAAGAGCAGTTCTCATGCTGCCGCTTCTCCAGCAGCACCAGGAGCAGCTAGCTGGGCAGAGGAGGCGGGGCAGGTTCTGGTGGCAGGCAGTTCTCCATTGAGAGTGGAGACAGCAGCCAGTATGGGTAGTACTCACCCAATCAGCCTGAAGGACTGAGTCTGTCAATAATGTTAAGTCCCGCCCTTGTTGCCGGGCAGACCAGCTTTTGACTCAGTCCTTCAGTTTAGATGGGCGTGTCAGTCTCTACCTCTTTATCTATTCTGAAATCTGCATCTGGGTTTTTTTGGATTTTCTGGTGTTGTTTCAATCTGGCTTGTTTGACTACGGATTCTACTTCATCCCTTTGAATTCTGGTTGTCTTGGACTCCTTTTGACTTTCTTGTGCGTTATAATTGGCCTGTTTGCCGGGACTGCATTGACTGGTGGATGCATGTTTTTTGTTTCTCCCTTTGAGGGAAGCCCTTGGGGGGTGTAGAGGCTCGCGAGGGATCGCTGCTGGACATTGCTGGAAATCTTGATATTTTGGGCCCCCTTATCAGCCGATCTTGCCATTTGAACCAGTTCAGTTCTCCTGGTTGCTTTTTGGCCGTTTCTTCGGGAGCGGCGACAGCCATTTTGTTGTCCTTCACACCGTTCGGAGCGGCGCTTTACGCAGCAATCATTCAGGCTCCTTGCTGCTTTAACTCGCTGCCCCTGTTGATTTGAGGACTTCAGCGGCTTGGGACAGTGATTTGCGGCTTGGCTTCCCATTCCGGAGCCGGCGCTCTGACCATCTAGCCCTAGCGTGGAGAGCGGCGCTTTGACAGCTCACGCGCCTGACGAACAGTTGGGCTTCGCTTCAGCGGATCTTCGCGCTCCCTTCGTTCCTCTTCCTGGCGGCACTCTACATTGACCCTGCATCGGCTCCTGCACCATCAAGACTACGGCATATTGTTTCGTGGAGCTGCGTGCTCCCAGTTATTGGCAGATTGGCAGCTCTCCTTCCCTAGGGGTGATCCTGTTAGTGACCAGCGCGGCTGCCATTTTGTTTTCCCTTGCCTGAGGCGTGGGGGCCATTTTGTGGAGCTTTTGCGCTCCCTTCCTGTTCCTGCCTCCAACTACTGATCACGAAGATTTATTTGTGGAGTTTCCGCACTCCCCTTTATCTATTACCTGCTGCCTTGTCTTTCTTTGGTTTGTGACTTTAATACCTGGCCACAAATTCTGCCATTATGCCCGGTTCTGCTGACCATGGCCAATAGACAACTTGTCTGTTACCCATCAACCTTCCATCCAGGCCCGTTGGACCGCCTCCAGCTGTCCAGGACTCTCGCTCCCACTCCAAGTGTCACAAGCATGGCGGTACTTCCTCCAAGGTGGAAAAGTGCAGGGACAAAGTTCTCACAAAACTTTGTGACAAGGCAAGCACTCATCTCCTATCAGCTGCTCTACCTGCAGCTGCGGATACCAGGGTCTTGGATTCTGTGACGGAGCCCCGTCCTACCACTCCTGACCAGCTCTCCCTTCAGGATTGCCCTTTGGAGGTGTGGGGCGACAATTCCTCTGCCCCTTTTGCCCCGCCGCACCCTGAAGTGACGCAGGGTTCTACTATGTCGCTTCAAGCTCCTCCTCCTCCTTCTAAGTCTCTTTCTTGCCAGCTTCTTCCAGACCAACTACAAAAGCTCATCGAGGCGGCAGTACAGAAGTCGCTGGTGCCTGGGCTTCATCCTCCCAGCATTTCTAGTTCTGTGTGAGATGTCTCTCCTGAGCGGCCGCACTCTTCGGAGCATGTGTCAGCCAGGGCTCCTGCATCACCATCGTGTTCGCATGCGAGCCATGTTTCTACTCTGTCTGAAATCGACTATAGTGACTCTGGTTTATCGGAGGATGAAACCCTCCCTCTGGATCAACCGTTTTTTTCTGGACTTTTTCCACAAGCTTTGTTTAAGTCGCTGCTCTTCAAAGCTGTGAACATGGTTCAGCTTTCTTCTCCGGTTGCAGCGCCTGTTGCTCCTGTCCCTCCTGGGACCTTGGATCCAATGTTTGCAGAGCCGGTTAAGCAGGTCACGACCATTTCCACTCCTCCTCTCCTCCACTCCTCCTCTCTTCTTGGACGTAGTGAAACGGCAGTGGTCTTCGCCGAGTTCGGACCCTCTCCCTTCATCTAACGACCGGAAGAATTTTAACGTCTCCTCTGACTTTGACTCTATCCTGCAACTTCCGTCTGTGGATGCTCCAGTCGCCACTCTTTTGCCCAATGCCAACATTCCGGGGGATCCCGATGAAGGCTTGTGACCTGACGAGCGACGCTCTGACTTGGTTCTCCAGAGGGCGCATCAAGGGTCGGCGTGGGCGATTAGAGCTGCCTCTACAGCGTCCTTCTTCAACCGCACCACCTTGTTATAGTTGCGCCAATTGCAGGAAAAGTTGCCACCTGAGGATGTTCGGGTCAAGCAGGACCTTAATAAGATCGTGGCGGCGGTCCAATTTTTGGCTGATTTAACCCTTAACGCTACACTTTTGCCGTCAAATCCTTGGCTTCCACTGTCGCTGCCTGTCGTTTAGTCTGGCTCCGCCATTGGCAGGCAGATGCCAGGCATAAGTGGCGCCTAGCTTCCATTCCCTTTGGGGGGTGATGTCTGGGGATGCATTCGAGCCCTTCCTGACCGAGACTAGGGACAAGAAGGTGTTGGCAGAGGTGTATCGCAGAGGGGAATCACGTTTCTCGCCCTATGCTTCACGGCCCCAGTCTCGAGGTACTGACAGTGGGGGACCTTCTACCTCTTTTTTTCCTTCGCCTCGGCCATACAATAATTCTGGCAGGCAACGAGGCTCCCAGGATAGGGCACCCCAAGGCAAAACCTTTGTGTCCAAACGGCCCTTTCGAGGGGGAGGAGGTCCAACTTGTGCCTCCCGATCAAAAGGGAACGGGATTTTATTCCCGGGTTTTTCTCGTGCCTAAGTCCTCGGGGGGGGGGTGGATACCCATTCTGGACCTAAAACATCTAAATCGGTATGTGGTATACTGTAAATTTAAGATGCAATCACTAAGATCTATACTTGACAGTGTTTGGAGGGGTGATCTCCCCTCCTCTATAGACTTTACGGAGGCCTATTTACATATCCCTATCCTCCCTTCCCATAGACGGTATTTGAGGTTTTGTTACGGGGGAGTCCATTATCAATACAGGGCCTTGCCCTTTGGACTCTCTTCCGCCCACCGTACCTTTACAAAAGTGTTGGCAGCTCTGGCTGCCTCCCTCAGGGTTCGTTCAGTTAGACTCCTGTGCTACCTAGATGATTTTCTTCCCCTCAACAAGCTGCCCGGGATGTTCAGCTCACTCTGGAGACACTCATGGTTTTTCCATCAATTTGGAGAAGAGCAACCTGGTTCCTTCTACCTCCCTGATCCATTTAGAGGCCCTGATCGAGTCAGTTCAGGGTAAAATATTCCTGTCTCCAGAGCGGCAAGATAGTTTGCGGGAGGTGGTATCCAGGATTGAAGGTTGTCGAGTGGTCTCCCCATATGTCCCTTCTCAACTTTTGGGAAACATGGTATCAGCTATAGCCATTGTTCCCTGGGCACAGCTCCACGCCCGGTAGCTTCAATGGTTTCTTTTACCTTTGCAGAAGGCAGGCAGAGGTACATCATCCAGGCTGGTTCCTGTTCCCTCCTCGGTTCACAGGTCCCTCAGGTGGTGGAGTTTCCCTGCTCTGTCAGTGGGCTATCTCTTTCTCGAGCGCCAGCAGGTGGTGATCACCTCGGATGCCAGGCTTTGAGGCTGGGTCACCCATTGCAACGGTCAGCTGGCTCAGGGGACGTGGACCAAGTTGGAGTCTCGTCGTCCAATCAATGGGTTGGAGTTGCAGGCAGTTTTTCTCGCGCTCAGAGCGTTTTGTCACCTTGTTTCTGGAGCCCATGTACTAGTACTCACAGACGTCATTGCCAAAGCGCACCTGAACAGGTTAGGGGGAACCAGGTTGAGGTCCCTGTTGACTGTGGCCATAAAGTTGGTGATCTGGGCAGAACGCCACCTCAGCTCCCTTCGGGTGGAGCACATATGTTTATGTTTGTTTGTTTTATGTTTTATTAAATTTATCCGGGGTCGCCATACTCAAGCCGATTGGTTAAGCAGACAATGGTTAAGTGGACAATGCGGAATGGCGTCTCCATCCTCGGATCTTCCAACACCTGGTCTTCGGTTCGGTGCTCCAGTTCTTTTTGTAACGCACTCGAATGCCCAGCTGCCCCGCTTCTTTGCCCGCTTCCCAGAGCCTCCGGCAGAGGCCACCGATGCCCTCTCGTCTCCGTGGCTGGAGGGTCTCTTGTATGCCTTTCCTCCGACCTCCCTTCTTCCCAGTGTCATCCGCAAGATCCTTTGCAAACGTGCAGAGATGGTCCTCTTGGCTCCTCACTGGCCCTGGAGGGCTTGGTTTGCGGACTTGGTCTCCCTCTTGGTCGCTTCCTCCTGGCGCATTCCTCTCGACGTGGACGCTCTGGCGCAGGGTGCCTTGAGCCATCCGGACCTTCCTTGGCTCGGTCTGACCGCTTGGCAGTTGAGTGGCACTCTTTGAGGGGAGCAAACATTCCCGGGGACGTTATTCGAACAATCCAGGCATCACGTCACCCTTCAACGGACCATATTTACTCTGCTACCTGGCGGGCCTTCTGCTCATGGTGTGACCAAAACGGTATACCCGTTCTCCAGGCCTCCATTGTGAACATCCTGGTTTTCCTGCAGAAGGGTCTCTCCAAAGGCCTTTCGTCTAATACCTTGTGTTGCCAGATGGCTGCTATTTCATCTGTACTTACCTGCGGCTCTCTATAGTCTCTGGTACAACATCCTCTAATTTGCCATTTCCTCCGGGGCGCAACGAACCTGTCTCCTCCGGTTCTGCACCATTACCCTACTTGGGATCTCCCGCTGGTTTTGGAATCACTTATGGGTCCTCCGTATGAGCCCCTGCGGACGGCATCTCTCCGGTTGCTGTTTTGTAAGTCTCCTTCTTGGTGGCCATAACGTCTGCTCGTTGCATTTCGGAGATTGCTGCTCTGTCCTCCCGTGCTGATCTCTGCGTGTTCCACGCGGATCGTGTGGTCCTTCACTTGGACCCTACCTTCGTACTGAAGGTCAACTCCGTTTTTCATCGCTCACAAGAGCTTATACTCCCAAACTTCTGTCCACGACCTTCTCATCCTCGTGAACACCTTTGGCACACCTTGGATGTCCGGCGGGCACTACGGATCTATCTTAAGAGGACTGCTGCCATCCAGTGATCAGAAGCGCTGTTTATCTCTTTCTTACCTGTTTCCTTGGGTCACAAGGTTTCGTCTTCAATCATTGGCCACCGGATCCGGCAGACTATCACTTTGGCTTACGACTCTTCCGTTCTCTTTTGCGGCGCTCCCGTCTGACTGCACACTCCACCTGCAGTGCATCTACATCGGCGGCCTGGGCTACTCAGGGTCCATTACTGGAGATTTGTCGAGCGGCTACGTGGACTTAGTTGGCCCCATTTATATGCCACTATAAACTGGACACATTTGCATCAGCGGAGGCTGTGTTTGGACGGCAGGTGTTACAGCGGGTTGTTTCCAGGGAAGAGGACCAGCCTGGTCCCCCCCAGGTCTCGGGACAGTGAACTTGGGTATGTCCCATACTGGCTGCTGTCTCCACTCTCAATGGAGAAGGGGCGTTGGTCCTACCTGAGACGCACCTTCCCGTTGAGTGGAGACAGCAGCCAGGCCCTCCCTGTACCAGTCTGGTCTCTCTATTTCTCTGCTTCCCGCTTGTCTGCTGTTGATTTCCTTTCTCTCTTCTCCCACACGCCGAGTCTGTCTCTCTCTGTTCTTCACCAAAACCTGTCTGGCAACAAGGGTGGGACTTAACATTATTGACAGACTCAGTCCTTCAGGCTGATTGGGCGAGTACTACTCATACTGGCTGCTGTCTCCACTCAACGAGAACATGCGTCTCAGGTAGGACCAACACCCCTTCTCGCTGGGTAAGGGACAGGCTGCTCCCACAGCCTGCCCCCCCTCTCTCCAAAGTTCCTCACGGCAGAGGCAGAGTTGCGAGTGGGAACCCTGGTCACCCACTGGAAGCACAGCCATGGTTGCTGTTTCTGCCTCTTCTCCAATCATTCGGAGCTCTGCGGAATAGCACTGCGGCTTGCTTGAGGTACCTTGCAGTTTGGACTTTTCCCCACCTTCCTCCATCTTTTCCTCCTTGAGGAGGAGCCTCGCGGCATAACCGAGACTGAGGAGGGGCGGGATAGTAACTGCACGGATCCTCCAGACCCCCGTGTGTCCCTTGTGCTGCAATGATAAAGCGCTTTGCCAAGAAGAGTAGAATCTCAGGAGAAGGAGAAGCTGTCAGCAGGGAGGCGACCAGCCCCAGGAGAGTGCAGCTCCTCACTCATGGAGATCTACCGGTGGGGAACTGGTTGCAGTAAGAGGTGAGCTGGCCAGAAAGTGGTCATGTTCCCTGGCAGGAGAGAGTTGCACAAACCTTTGCTGGCGTGAATGTGCAACCCTCTCCTGACAGGCTCGCGCACCTCTTACCACTTTCTATGGCTACTTCCCCACTGGTGGATCTCCATGAGTGAGGAGCTACACTCTCCTCCGGTCCTCCTGGGGCAGCTCGCCTCCCTGCTGGCGGCTTCTTCTTCTCCTGGCTGATCCAGGAGCAGCCTGTCTCTTACCTGGCGAGAACGGCCTGCCAACACAGTCTGCCCCGGCCCTCTCTGCCCCACCAGCTGCTCCTGGTGCTGCCAGAAAAGCAGCAGCACAAGAACCGTTCTTGCTGGAGGCAAGGGGGGTGGCAGCGGCAGGAGCAGCAGGCCGGGGCTTCCCTCCCTCCCCCCCAAAGGCCTGGGGCTATGCCAGAAGTCTGCTCGGGTGGGGAGACAGGGAAGCCCCAGACCACCTATCCTTGCCACCACCGCCCCTTCACCCCCGGCAGCAGCGGTTCTTGCACAGCCGCTTCGCTGGCAGTTGCAGGAGCATCTGGCGGGGGAGAGAGGATGGTGGCTGGTTGTGGCAGCAGGCTGTTCGCGCCAGCTAACAGGCAGCAGAGGTTCCTCCTCCTGCCAGCCTTGAGCTCCGGGCAGCATCCAGCCAGCCATACCTGGCCTCCCCCTGCGGCAGCCAGGCGTGGATCCCAGGCAGCACAACTTTGGGGACTTTCCTCATGGTGGTGGTGACAAGGCAGGCAGGCAGCTGGATGCAGGGGAGCGACTGGTGGCAGCACTCCTGGCTTGCAAAGGGTGGAGTCCCAGGGCTACATGTGGGCATTGAGAGCATGGCCAGTGCGCATGTGCGCTAAGACATTAAGGCCAGCTGATCATCGCACGCGCATGCACATCAGTAACCAGCAGACTAGCTGGCTGGTGCGCATGCATGCCCTGGAAACCCGGAAGAGGAATGGGCGACGCCATGTGTGCCGGGTGACATGGCTCTTTGTGCCACTTCTGGCATGCGTGTCATAGGTTCGCCAACACGGACCTATAGAATCCACAGGACCCATTTACAATAAGAAGAAAAACTGATCTATTATCTATTTAGTAATTATTATGATTCATAACCAAATATGTTAATACAGGATATTTAGCATGTTTTTATTCTTTGGTTTATTTGATCCTTAAAAACAAACACATTATCCTAGCTCCAGTTTCAGGAACAAAGGATTGATTTTCTGAAAAGTACCATGTTTCCCAGAAAATAAGACCCTGTCTTATATTTTTTTGAACTCCGAAATAAGTGCTTGGCCTTATTTTCAGGGAAATCTTATTATTTTGGAGTGCATGGAGGAAACCAGAGGAAATGCCGGGGACCAGCTGCGCATGTATTTAAATATTATCGGGGAGGGCTTATTTGGGAGGGGGGCTTATTTTAGTGCATGCGCTCAAAAGTCCGATTGGGCTTATTATCAGGGGATGTCTTATTTTAGGGGAAACAAGGTACATGTAAGTTTTATCCTCCAAAATGTTTAGTGTATCATTATGCAGGATATACAGGCTGTTTCAGCAAATAGTTTGCATACCCAAGCCTGTAAGAGTTGTAATCATTAAAACTTGAGTGCTAAGTTTTCAGTATGGTTTTATATTACAGAATCTTTAGGAATATCAGTAGAAAATGCCCAAATGACAGTCCAAATTACTGTGGGGAGTGAAAAAACACATGGCTATATTTGTTTCAAGCAAGGATTATCCTGCACATTATATTTAAGGTAACTGAAAATGACAAATTACTAACTTCATTTCCCAAGGATCATCTTCAACCATCTTTCTCTCTAGGCCTAATGTTATCTTTACAAAACACTTATCATGATTCTATAATCAATGCAATCCCTGAATATGATAAGAAAAATACAATACTAAGAAAATATCAACATAAAAGGAATAGTTGTAATGAACAGTCCCAGATAGAAAAATTGTACCCATTTTCTGATCTGGAAGTGCTTTTCCAATCATAAAATCTGTAATTTGGAGCACTAGAAAAGAACATTATTAATTCTCTTTCCTTACTGTAAGATGAGTAACTTTTAATTTCATCTTCGTCCACAGCTCTGTGAATCAATGAGAAAACAGTGCTAAAAAAAAGTCAGAAAATAACCCAAATCCATAGCAATATACAAACTACACATCCAAAATGACTAGAACACAACTGATATCTAGTAAGAGAACTATGATTTGGCGATAAAGTATATAAAAAGTACAAAGGAGAAGGCTTTCATACTCCTCCTTGCAATTCTCTCTTCTGATGTTTATTTTATATTTATTAGATTTATATGGGTGCCTATCTCATTAAAGGGACTGAGCATAGTACAATAATCTAATGAAGCAACATACATAAAAACAATCATATAAATATATAAAAATTAGGACTAAAAATGTTACTTGATTAAAATATCTAAACCTAAGGTATGGAGAAAGAGAATGTATCTATCTCAGTAGTGTAACCATCTGACCATATCCCTGGTTTCCTGGGACCCCAAACCTGATGACCTAAGGAACTAGAGAATAAAATGGATGGAGTTAACCAAACCTTTGAGGAGAGAATGTTACACAAGTCGGCAACCATGGCAAAAATTGTCTCTTCAAATCACCAAATTTAAGTCTCTGGCAAAAGGTAATTGCAGCATGCCATCTCTGTTTGATCTAATGGGACAGGCTCATATAATCAGGCAGAGGCAGTCCCTCAGATCATAAAAGGCTTTAAAAGTTAAAACCAGCAATTTGAATTCGGCCTGAAAACAAACTGGCAATCAAAGCCAGTTTGACATGGGATGTTCTAGATCAGGGGTCGGTAATCTTAAGCACTCAAAGAGCCATTTGGACCTGTTCCCCACAGAAAAGAAAACACCGGGAGCCACAAAACCTGGGTGGGCATGGCCAACTCAATGTCACTCACTGCCATCAGTCACATGACACCTCCCTAGCCACGCCTACCCAGCTGGTCATTAGAGCAAAGAACCGGTTATTAAAAAAGACCGGGAACCACAAAACCCTTTTGACATCTCTCTCTCCCTCCCTCCCTCCTCCCTCTCTCCCCACCACTCTCTGTATCTCTCTATGTCTCTCTCTCTCTCTGTATCTGTCTCCGCTCCAGCCACTTCTCCATCACCCGTCATTGCCCTTACCTTCTCAGGCCAGGTGAGGAGTGACTGGGAGGGGAGGGCGAGGGACAGGGCCAGCAAATAGTGGGATCACCTGACAGGGAGCCACAGCAAGGGCCCAAAGAGCCGCATGCAGCTCCAGAGCCACAGGTTGCTGACATTTGTTCTAGATCTAAAAGCACACATAATTGCCCAAACCACAGCATTCTGCATCAGTTGAAGCTTCTAAATATCTTCAAGGGCAGCCCTGTGTAGAAAGTATTACAGTAATCCAATATGGAGCTATCTAGGGCATGTATCATTGTGGGCAAAGTCTCCTGATCCAGGGACAGTCTTCCCAGCTGCAACTGCCACTTGTTCTTCAAGCAGTCATGAGTTCAAGAAGATTCCAGAATGTTCACTGGGACATTGCAACCTGATCGAAAACCAAAGGTAACATAATCCTGGAATCACTCAACCTACAAACCCAGAGCCACTCTGTCAGAGTTCAGCTGAAACCTGATGTTTCCCATCCAATCCCTAACAGTCTCCAAGCAATGGTTTAACAGAGGTCTTCAAACTTGGCAGCTTTAAGACTTGTGGACTTCAACTCCTAGAATTCTCCAGTCAGCTATGCTTGAAGTCCACAAATCTTAAAGCTGCCAAGTTGGAAGACCTCTGGTAACACATTCATGGCATTTCTTAATTCACCAGGGCAGCGACTTAAAGTAGGATATCATCAGGATACTGACACCTCATGTAGATGTTAAAAAGGAGAAAGCACTGAACCCTGCAGTAGCCCACATAACAGGGGTTGAGGATGAAATCTTTCCTCCTTGATTAACACAGATTGGAATCAATCCTGGAAAAAGGGGATGAACCATACTGTGCTATCTGCCCCCAATATTGCCCCCAAAATATAAGAGCCTTGATGGTACAGTGGTTTAATGCACCCTGTTATTAACACAGCTGCCTGCAATTTCTGCTGGTTCGAATCTCTCCAAGGCTCAAGGTTGACTCAGCCTTCCATCCTTTCTAAGGTAGGTGAAATGAGGACCCAGTTTGTGGGGGCAATAAGCTGACTTTGTATAAAAAAATATACAAAAGAATGAAGGCTATTGCTTAACGCATTGTAAGCCGCCCTGAGTCTCCGGAGAAGGGCAGCATATAAATCAAATTAAAAAAAAATTAAAAAAAATATTCTGAGCGTATCCAAAAGGATACCATGGTCAAGTAGGACCATGTAAGAGGTTCTATGAGTCCTCTTTATCCAAAGGATTGAAGTGTTTTTGAAGTCTAAAACAGGCAGGTAGCATTCAGAAATAGCTCAGACATATGCCTCCTTAAACTATAAAAGGAGGTTCAGGAAGTACAGCATAATCAAATTTACAAGATTCTGCTATAATAGCTAATAGCTAAAACCAAACATAGTTTTAGCCTTCTAATGAAATTGATTTCCTGGTCTGATCCATGTAATGGGGCTGAAAATTTAGTATTGCCATTTTGAACTTTTACATGGGGACATGCTTCTTCTAACAGATGATTCAAAGTTGTGTTTTTGATACAATTGTAAATGAGTAGTCTTGCTTTTGGTTTGTGAAGCAGTAACATCATCACTTTGGTCTTGCTGTCACTTTTATAATGGCCAGGCTACCAAAGTATTGTGCTGGTTAACAAATTTAAGACTACAGGAGCTGCAACAAAACAATTTTAAACTAGAGCTTATTTCCTGAATTTTACAGTAGGAAGTGATTGATTCTATTCCCTGGAACACTAGAGCAGTTCTGGTGAGTAGAACCAATCACTAGAGTTGTTAACTTTAGTGAATTACAAGATGACATAGGAACTAGAGTACTATAATATTTAATTTTTATTTATTTTTTGTATAGGTAGGAACAACTTTAATGTTAATTGGAATGAGCACCATCTTGCAGAATTCTGATTTTAAAATAATTTATTTCATTTATAAGGACAGGGAAAGTATTTTGGAATGAATTGTGAAAAATAAAAGAAAAAAAACTATTTGTTTTACTCAGTGAATTAACAAAAGACAAAGCATCTATTGCTATATTGTGAATAATGTTTTTGGCATCTAATATATTTGATTGAAGGGACATATATAAAAATCTAAATAAACTTTTTAAACTTAATATGAAGTAAATTTAAAAAAACAGTGTCTTTCCTATCAATGTATTATATTTCTGCTAATGTATTTAAGATTAATATAGTATGCAGCAAACTATTTAAAGCATTAACAATTTAAGATGATTGAAAATATTCTACTTAATATCTTAAAATGACTTGAATCCTCCACAGTTTGACACATGAGTAAAGCCTCATACTGGATTAAGCAAAAGGGAATAAAACGCTGAGAAAATTCAACATTCTAATTTTATTTTAATTTTTCAGATGAGAAAATAAGAGATATATTTACCAGCAGTTTGTCATTCAAATCTTCATACAATACCCTTCAATACTTAAGACAGTATCAATTGAAATGGCAAACTGAGAACACATTTTCATTGCTATGTTGTAATTAATTCTATCACGACAAAACATTACTTATTTTAAAGTTATTTGGGAAGTTTCAACATTATTTATATACAGTTCCATTTTGTGTAGGTAGTTCTTGATTTAAAGTTCAGCACCAGTTTTAAGTTATGATGGAAACCTTCAAAAAATACTTTAACTCTGTTCCAGTTTGGGGCAAAAGCAGCTCAGCAAACAATGGGTTTGCTTAATGATCACATATTCACTTAACAACCACCACAAAAAAGGTTGTAAAAGCCTCTTTATGACCATCATGGCATGGGAAGGCTCCATTGTGCTCATAAGTCAAGGAGTGCCTATACTGCATTTCATCTAGGAACAAAGAAAAACCAATTTTGATAACTAAAACCAAAAAGGCTTGCAGCTATTCTTCAAGCACACGTCAGATAAATTACTATTTTGAAGAACTACATAATAGTTTATTTTTGAGACAAATTCACACCTTTATCCCAAAAGCAGCTGTAATGGAATATAAGCACGTGAGTTGATTTAAACCCACCAAGTCTCTATGCTAAACACTAAGTCTCTGTGCTAATTTAAAACATTTAGATCCTCTTCCAATCTATATAAATAAAAATGTAAATGTCCATTTGTACATAATCGCACATCTCCGAAAATTCTTCACCCATTGCTTTCAAATTTTAACACAATGTTGCATTTGACTACGGGCGTGTTTATATATACCTATATTATATACATGTCACACCTGTGACAGGTAAAAACATGAAAAACATTGGAAAACATTGAAAGACATTGACAAACATTGAAAAACAGTGCCATCTGCTGGACATAAAACAAACATGGCAGCCTCCCAGCCCTGATTACGCTCAACAGATTTCTGCTCCTTATATTTAAACTCTCCATATTGCTTCCAAGAAACTGTGCATTTGAAAGGCAGAGATGCCCGAGGACCATATCCTGCCACCAGGCTCAGCAGGTAAGCAGCCGGCTCCCCGTCGGGAAGCCCTCGTAGCCGGTGCTTCTAGGGCTGGGCGGGACCCGCCCAAGCCTGGCTCTGACTTCCCCCTCCCCCGGCCGCCCCGCAAACTAGCCTCGCCCACCGCTGCTGCCCTTCCCCCTTGCCAGCCAGTCTCAGGGTTCCCTCCAAAGAACACCTGGCAATGAGGCTGCCTGGGTCCGCTGAGTGGGAACCCTCCGTCCCTCGCCTGGCCCGAATCGCGCCTGGCCCAGTGCTACCACCGGCCCCGAGGTCAGAAAGACCAGTTGCTAACCGGCGCTGTGCGAATCTGGTCGGTGAGTGGGAGATAGAGCCGCCTTTGATTCCCAGGTGGGCGCTCTGGCAGTTCACGGACCTTACACGAAAATTTCAGCCTCTGGCAGAAAAGGGACTCTGGGGAGGCTTTGGGGGGCAGAAATGGCCAGGAGAGAGGATGGCCGGCCCTCCTTTATTTCGCCTGGAAGAGCGGAGGATTTAATCATTCCCCTGCCCTTGGCAGGCGGCGGGGGAGAACTGCACAGCAGGAGTCCAATGAGGTGTGCATGGCTCCTGGCTTTGCCGCTTTCTTCCTTCGGGCGGGAAGCCCCAAACTAGCCTCGAATCCCCACTGCACCCCCTCCCTCCCTTCCCTTCCCTGCTATGCGTCTCCCCGTCGAGCCTCCAGAGAACATCTGTGTAGGGAGGACGGAGGGAGCCCCCGACTTTCTGCTGTGGTGCGGAGAACTGCAAAGTCCTGGCCTGAAAAGCTAAGGGAGATGGTGGGGGATGCAGAAGAGGCCAGGCCAGAGACAGAGATAAACAGAGAGGGGGGGAGAGAGAGACATACATAAATACAGAGAGACGGGGGAGGGGGAGAGAGAGAGAGAGGGAGAGAGATACAGAGAGAGGGAGAGAGAGACACAGAGAGAGATACAGGGGGGAGAGAGAGACATAGAGAGATACAGAGAGAGTGGGGGAGAGAGACACAGAAATACAGAGGGGGGAGAGAGAGACAGAGAGAGATATAGAGGGAGGGGGGGAGAAAGACAGAGATACAGAGAGAGGGGGAGAGAGACACATAGAGAGATACAGAGGGGGGAGAGAGAGACATAGAGAGATACAGAGGGGAGAGAGAGACATAGATACAGAGAGAGGGGGGAGAGAGAAACACAGAGAAATACAGAGGGGGGAGAGAGAGACAGAGAGAGAGATATAGAGGGAGGGGGGAGAGAGAGACATAGAGATGGGGAGAGAGACACATAGAAAGATTCAGAGAGGGGAGAGAGATATAGAGAGAGACATAGAGAGATACGAGAGATACGAAGAGAGAGGGGGGATAGAGAGGGAGGATTTTGTGGTTCCCATTGTTTTTTAGCAACTGGTTCTCTGCCCTAATCACCAGCTGGGTAGGCGTGGCTCGGGGGCTGTCATGTGACTGATGAAAGTGAGTGACATAGAGTTTGCCACGCCCACCAAATGTTCATGGAGAGTTTGGAACTTCAGCCTCGCTCTTTTAGCCCAGCGGAAGCACCAGACTGGGCCACAGCAACGCGTGGCCGGGTACAGTTAGTATACTAATAATTAGTATATCAATATTTTTAATCCAAAATGTTTCAGTTTAATTATTTTGCTGAAGTTTATCATTGTTTAATACATTCTAAATTATCAAGGTTGTCCTAAATGTTTATTCTATAACATCATAGTCAACATAAAATTTTAAATTCCATTGATGAAAAAAAAAAAAAAACAGACATATAAAGGCCGGTATAAAACATGGAAAATTAGGGGAGACTCCAGCTTTTTTCCCAGCTGTTTGTATCTCCCAATAGGGATCTAAACACAAATTGAGTTTACTGGTACTTGTTTATAAATCAATGGGACTTGACTTGGATTCTGTTCTGTTCTGTTCTTCTGTTCTATTAGAGAGGAGAGGAGAGGAGAGGAGAGGAGAGGAGAGGAGAGGAGAGGAGAGGAGAGGAGAGGAGAGAACAACGGAGTTGGAAGGAATCTTATCTTCTAGTCCAATCCCCTGTTCAGGCAAGAAACCCTGTTCTATTCTGTTCTAAAATAGAACAGAACATAATAGAGTTGGAAGGGACCTTGGAAGTCTTCTAGTTCAATCCCCTGCTCAGGCAAGAACAGAGATAAGTCTGTTCTACAATTTTTATGGCTTCAATTTCATAAGTGATATCCAGTTGCTAATTATTGTGTGAATATCATTCAGTTTATGTAGCTTTTATTTACTAAATCTGTTTAAGAAAATATTTAATAATAAATTCCCTTAACAATAATAATTTTAAATAAATAAATAATTTTAAAGCATAAATTAAATTCTTAAACAAATAAGATATCATCTACTCATGCTGCTAATTCTAATATAGTTATAAGGTATTGGCAGGGATTGCCTTATTAAATATTTCTGATGAAAAATCATTTTATATTACTTTCCTATTTATTTTTTCCATTCCATTCTATTTCCTTCAAACCTAAATAATCAAGCATCATATTAAGAATAAAGGCTTGATCCATTTAATCCACTACTTTGTCTATTTTCTAAGTAATTTTTTTTTTTAGAATCTCAGATCTCTTATCTATCCCACCTGATACAAATGTGCAGTATAGATCTCAATTACTAACTTCAGCTCAGGAGGGGACAAAAAGATATTTTTATTTATTTATTTATATATATTTAAATTTATATACCACCCTTCTCCCGAAGGACTCAGGTGACCAGATGCTGAAAATTCAAAAGCCTATTTTAGAAAGCCAAATGGACAAAAAGATCCTAGATTTAGTTTTCCTAAGTGTAAAAAACTCAGATATAGTACATACAAATACAACTAGCAATACCTTAAAAGAAAATACCAATGAAGCATTATTTGGTGTATTTCATAAGAAAGTTTAAGGTCAATTTATGTTTTAAAATAATATCACAGAATACTTTTGCATAATTACATTTCTGACATATTTGCATGGAAATAGTCATGGGTGCACGCTGGAGCTTCTCAGAAGAAAAGCCTGTGCAGAGACTGCTTCTGAATGCCCTGATAGTAGATTACGATGATAGGACAAAGCCTTCTCCCCACAACAGTGCCCCTCCCTTGGCAAGTGCTGTCAGGAAGCATTGTAATATGAAAATCAAGACATATTCTATGCATTTTAGCCAAAAACTATGATAACTGGAAAACCTTATCAGAATATTCTTTATGACTGTCAATTAAATATTATTTCAGACTCACTGAATAGAAAGTAAAGGTGGTCATCGACTTACCCCCAAACTGAGTCCAAAATTTCTGTTGTTAAGTGAGACATTTGTTATATGAGTTTTGCTTCATTTTATGATCTTTCTTGCCACAGTTGTTAAGTGAATCACTGCTAGTTGATAAGTTAGCAACACGGTTGCTAAATGTGTCTGGCTTCCCCATTAATTTTACTTGTCAGAAGGTTGGAATAGAGTAATAGTAATAGTCATCCCAGGCAGGGTGGGGTGAACACATGACACATCCAACCCATGGGCCACGAATTTGACACCCCTGTCCTAGTGGAAAATTATAAATTACTTGTGCGAACACAACTCAAGAAGAGAGAAAAACAGATCTACAACAATCCAACCCAGTCTGATTTTTAGGCAAGTTATCATAGAAAACTCATAATGGAGACAGTTTTATCATTAATTTATTATTATCCCTGAATAGGAGTTTAAATAATCATTCCATAATTTTTTTAAATTTCTTTTTGTATTAAATTATATGTTATCCAATCCAGAGGGACCCTCGCCATTTTAAAACAAAAGAAACATATATAAAAGTAGAAACATTAATAGGTAAAATATCCTCAATAAACTCAAATGCAACTCCTATCAAAATCAAGGAACTCCTCCATCAAAATGACCATTGACTATTGAAGTCCCTGTTAAATAAATGTCTTCTTTGCTTTCTGAAAAACTTTTATCAAGAAGAAAAAATCTAAATCTAAAAAACCCCAAAAGATGGTGCCATTCTCCACTTCCAATCACTGTCAGGATTCAACAATGTGCATTTCTTTATAAGGAAACAGTTTGTTAAAATTTCTTTTATTCTGTTAAGATGGGAAAGCAGAGGTGTAAATTGTATTTTAAGTATGGCCATCACATCCTATATCAAGGATTGGGGGCTACTCTAAATATGAGATAGGATATCAAGCAGAAGTAAGAAAAAGGATAGCAGCCTCATCCAAAGCCAAATAAATCAACATCTCCATATACCTGCATGAAATCACAGAGCTTAGGCTGTTGAAATTGGCAACCTATTTCTTGTGTTCTGTCAACTCAGGGAAGAAATGGTTTCACAGACTGTAAAAATACATTATTAAATCAGACATGACTCCTGGCAAATGCAGGGACACATCTATGTAGTATCTTAGCAGTTTTATAAATAGATTATCATTAGATTTTTTTTTCAATTTCATATAAATTTTATATAAATATAAATAAGTCAATATTCCTTGATTTATGACCATAACCCAGACCATAACCATAATTTATAACCATAACCAGAATTTTAGTAATTGAGCTGAGCAGCTGTTAAGAGAAAAGTCATGTGGCTGCTTTGCACAGCAATAACAATCACAACATCCCTGGTTGTAGTTGTTAAACTATTTTATGAGTTGTTAAGTAAACAGAATCCCAATAAGGAGAACAGGGTGGCTGGGGGAGGGGAGGGGGATACCTCTAAAAGGTTCCACACAGGAGCCGAAAAGCCTCTTTGGCAAAATCCAAGCAGCATTTTCATCCCCTGAGCAAAGAGACAGGCAGTTGTGAACTGCACTACACTTTTCCCACCCCACCTATGGCACCCTGAACTTATCTTACTGCCTTGTCCACTGTCTGTTTAGATTTCATTTCTCTCATATCTCTTGAGGCTTGCTGAAAGAGCTGCCTGACAAAGGACTTCAACTTCCCTCTGTACACAGAAGGGAACTCCTCTGGTGATGTGCAAGAATGAAGCTCAAATCTTTAGGATCTGAGCTTCATTTCTGTATCCTGCCAAAGGATTGAGCTCTTTTGGCAGGATTTTCAGTTAGCCCCTAGAGCAGACCTGGGCATTTTATGACCCCGGGCTACATTCAGCCCTTTGGCTGTCCGTGTTCAGCTCACGTGAGGACAATAGGAAATTAGAAATTAAATGTAAATAAGCTTGCTGCAGGAGACAAGAGAAGAAGCTAAATTGATCCGGCTCTGTGCAATCGCTGTGCAATCCTTCAGTTGTCTGGCGGCAGCAAGAGGGGATGGAAAATGGTTTTCTGCTCCTGGGCAACACTTGGCCCTAGAGCAGTTGAAGTGACAGAGTGGAGGACTTCAAATTATATTACATTCATTCAACCCTTCACAGTACCCTAGCTTCTCATGCGGCCCCTTGGGAAAATTAATCCTATCCCACCCTCTGCCTTAGAGATACATCAGTCCTCTGAAAGGGCAACCAGAGCTTGCAACCTTCCCTGTCAACTTCCCATCTGATTTTTGGGGGAAGCTGGCAGGAAAGATTGCAAATGGTGATCACATGATAGCCAGGTGCTTGGTAACTGGTCATCAGTGCAAAACAGATTGCAAAGCACCCAGACTGCAATCACATGACTGTGGGAGTGGTATAACATTTTGCCATGGCCTGCAATGCTTTATAATATTTCAAAGTACTCTTTCGAATGCCATCATAATTCAGATCATCGTTTACATGAAGTCTTTAAGATGAGAATTATATATATATTACTTGATTGCTCCCATCCAAGCATTAACCGGTTGTGATCCTGCTTAGACTCCAAGTGCAGATGAGGAAGATGCCAATTATAAAACTTACTCTTTTGTCCATACATTCAGAATCCTTCAAATGATAAGGGAAATTCCAATTTGCAAAGAAAAACTGATTTTAGAAAATGTGCGCTTCCCAAAATTATTTTACATTTATTCCCAAAACTATATTCCTTTTCCTAGGAATATGAGAAAGTTGAAACCAGTGAATCCTTTTTGAACACCCTTACATCAATAGATTTGTGTATCCTTAATTCCCAATACAAACCACTATGCTGGTTCAGAAGCCAAATCTGGTAGAAGGGAGGGAAAGTTCATATATTTACCCTTCATTCAAAAAACTGGATAGCTGTTACTTCAATTTCTTTGCCAAGCAAATGAGCAGCTGATGGGAGTTGAGCAATGGAGAAGAATAGGTGGGTAAAATGGCCGCCTTACTTTAGTTTTTCCCTCATAATATTTTTTTTCTTTCCATCAACATTTTATCAGAGGTCCATAGTTGAAAATAGCAATTTCAAACTATTTATATGCAATATCATTGCCACAACAGAAGAAACAATAATTTTACCAATCCTATTATACTATCCCCAAAACCTGTTTCCCAATGATTACTCATCAATAATATAACAGTTTTGCTACTGATATTTTTCTCAACATTGTCATTTTTCTGTGGCAATTCCCATGATGCTGTATTGCATCACTGAGTTTTTAAATATTGTTACATGAATTGGTTTGAATATATTTAAAAATATTTTAATAGATAAAAACTGGCCATTCTGCTAAATTAACCCCACTAGTGAAATTTAGTATTATTGTGAGAACTATTATGTCTGTTTCCTCAGACTAGAAGATGCACAAATGAACATCCAGAGGTTACCACAAAATCCTTTTACAACATTAATACACACATACAACCAAAGCCTGACTGACTTCTTTCTCCACATTTCTGTTCATGGTTACAATGCAGAATCAAGTAAGTATACTAGAAACCTCCTGGATTACCTCTGTAATCTACTAGTATTAAAGAGGGCAGTGTACTATAACCAGTTCTTAAGGTTAATTTACAAAATTGAGTTAATATTTAAAAACTTCATATTAATAAAAACTTCACATTAGTAAAAACAGCCTGTTTTAAGGAATACTTGCATTAAAAGCAGATTTTATTTTAGATTCACTTTTTTCAAAATGTTAGAATAAGAAAATTAAGGGAATTATGTTACAATTATGTTTTTTTTTTTTTATTGCTCAGGGATGGCATTCTACAGGATAAACGATTATTACCGTAAGAACAGCAAGTTTACAGATTATGGCACAACCGACCTAAATAGAAAATCATTCTGTTTTACAGGATATAACTAATTTAGAGGTCAAAAGAGCAGCGACTGTACTAATGGTAGAACTAGTTCAGCTATATTTGTCTTTGTTTCATTATAGGAAATATGGGATGAATGTTAACTTCCTTTTCCTTCTAAGTATACTTACAAGCCAATCTTTAAACTTTGTATCAACATACACAGATACCACTGATTAATTTTCCAAGTATATTGCATATAATCTATGTCAAAAGCTATTCTACTGTATTTCTATGAAAACATATCAGTATTTTTATTGTTTGTATTTTGTAAAACCCGGTTATGCTTATAAAGTAAAAGATAAAGATGCTCTTGAAACTAGTAACTGCATTTTGCAGTTTTCTTGGCTGTGTTATCAAAGTAATTTACTGTTACTTTCTTCCAATTCCAGTCCAGTTAATCATCCTGGAATTCCCTGACAATTTCCCTCCACGTACTAATCAGAAGCAACAAAATGTTGAGATTATCCAGTCAGTTGGGTAGTGCTATTTCTTTTAGACATATTTTTTGGACTTTTTAATACAATGATTTGGATATGGACTATAGAACATAAATGCTAATATAAAAGACAATATGGGGAGATTACTCAAAACCTTTAATCCCTTTCATAGAACTTGATTTCCTAAGAACATTTAAAAATATCAATCAGATTTTATTTTTCTCACCCATATATTTTTTAAAAATTATTAGTTTAAGTTGTTTATTCAGTAAACCAGAAAATACCACATTTTGTGCAGAAATCTGATCTGAATACAATATATGTATGGCAATCTGTGGTCTATGTATATTCTTCAAGTAGTTTGTACAAGTACTAAAGTTGCTTTGTTTTTTCACCAAATGTATGTTTGTCATATAAATGTTACCAAATGGAATGACAGATGGAAGACAGATATTTTTTTCCCTCATAACTGTTCTTGGACCATAAAACACTTGACATAATTACTATGAAAAAAAATTAAATTAAGAGGTCAACAGTCTCATCTCTTCAGCCATCTCCCTTTTCCAACTCCCTAAATTACAAAGCTTCTCATTTTATGAGCACTAGTCAAAATTGGGAATTTGGGTGGCAGAGTTTATAAAATGTTGAGATAAAGAAAAGGAAGACTTAACCTTGGTACCTGAACTATAAGAATTAGAAGTTTTTTTATATGTTTGTTTTAGTGTGCAGGAACAGTTCATAATATGCCACAAGGCACTGCTATACATGAGCTTGGAGACAAAAAAAATTGCTGAGCGTGTTTGTTTCACTTCTAATCATCTGTTACAAACTAAAGGTACATGGTTAGGATAGTAACACACATATACCACCATCCCCAAACACAAAGACACATGCTGTAAAGTAGATTAGCATCTCTCCCTCAAAATAACAGTAGTACTTTCAAGAAGATTCTAATTTTAGGGATAAATGTCATACCTGTGAAATTTGCAAGGACTAAATAATATTTATACTCAAGGACTGACTCAATATAATGTAGCCCTAGCCCACAAGAATCAGGTTCCACTCTAAAGCTATACAATCCAGATGATACCAATGTTATTTGAATAATCAGTCCCTGGTATGTGTATCACCCAACAAAGTAACAGCTGCTGAAGCAAACTAAATACTATCTAAAAGGCATGCATACAAAGATTTCCAATATGCATGCATGAACTTGTTTTATATAGTTTTTCCCTTTTGTGGGAAGTGAAAATCATAGCTAAGAATACTCCACATTCTTTTTAAACATGTGACTAAATAGCAGCACTGTTACAATGTCATTTCCAAGTTCTGAATGAAGTAACTTAAAATTCCATAATATAGTAAGGTATTTTTTATTATTCATGAAGTTGTGAATACCAAAATATTATATTCCTGTGTTCCCTTGAGGTTTCCTAGTAAATCAGAAATCACTTTCTTAATATAACTATATTATAAATACTTTGTTCTTCTCCTGTTTCCTCTTTTAGTCTATTTGGTATATGCCAACCACTCCTACCCTCACCCCACAAAATTTACCATTTGCCTATCTGAGGATTTCAAAGAGCATTCAAGAACATTAAAGTTATAAAAGTTAATTCTGTAAATATGGATGCAACATCTTTTAATTTAGGAGCTCAAGCTGCTGGAATGCAATGAGTTCTTGAAACTCTTTTTCCATAAAAAAAGATGTACTTCTTATAATAACTGGCCCTACAAATATAATTTATATTTATAACAATACTGAAACCATTAATATGCGAATACATGAATTAATAATATATCTTTGGTCTCACCAAACTAAGTGAAAGAGAAATACCTGGAACATAAACTAGAATAATTATATGGAAATAGACATATCACTAAATTGTTCAGAATTTTTATCCCACCAAAAAATACTTGTTTTAATACATTTTTTGTATGTTTCTATTTTTCTTAATATGTAGTTGTCAAATGACCAACTGAAATATTTAACCAATCAGGTCATTCTCCAATCAATTGGTACCAATTGTATACATTTTCTACTAAGAAACAGAAGTGGAAAAAGAAAAGGAGAGTTTATAATACATTTTTATTACTATCTTAGTAATAAATTTAGCTAACTTAAAATTTCTAAAATATCAATTAAACATATATTTTGCCTTAAGGATATTCAATTATTTATACAGATCTTTATATAAAGAACTTTTAAAAAGTTATAAAAGAAAAGCTATTAGCAAACAATGAAAAATAATTCTTCTCAGAGAATGTTAGTTTCTTACTTAAAGAGGACTGTACACTTTTTAAGTGGTAACAATAAACAATATTATTTACAACCAAACACATTGTTGTAAATTGTTTACATTATTTCATTGAGAAGTCTTCCTGGGTTCAAAATTATTTCCAAATGTGCATAGAGTTATAGCGTGTTTTTTTTAAATCTGGCCTTCATCAGATATTTTACATATGCATTTTTCTATTGAACATTTAAATCATGTTTTCAAAAGTATGTTAATCACTGATGGCATTTTAAATAATTTTAGCAAAAATCTCTCCCATGCAAAGCAGTTGAATTTGCAAATAAAATAAACGTATTTGCAGATATTTTTCAATTAGATGCTTGGTATACTTTTTCTGCATACTCAGGTTCAAAGCAATAACACAATGAAGAAAAAGTGAAAATGTATCAAAGAAATGTTCAACATTTTAGCATTTGATACTGCTTGACAGTAATAAAAATGTATTATAAACTCATTATAGTTTCTCATTTTATAAAGTATGATAATGTTAATATTGGCTATTGTACTATATTGCATGATACCAATTTGAAATGTGTATCTTAAGAAATGTATTTATGGTATATATTTTCAAATCTATAGTGTATACTTGGGAACTAGTTCTTAATTTTTAATGAACTTTTAAATAAGCCTACACATAATGGATATCACTAGTGAGTTTGCAAATGAAATATGAGTGCAGAAGTATTCAGTAAGCTTAAACAAAATAAATACCAGTAGATTTAACACACAACTGGTATGGCAAATGACACTGGTATTCTGCCAACTACCTAGCCCTTACATTTCCAACTAAAATTCTTTAAATAACTTTTATATATTTTAATTGTCAATATAAGATAATCTAATTTATAGATTTCAAATATTTTAAAAATATTTTTAAAATATTTTTTAAATTTTTTTTTCATTTAGTTAATATTCATAACTAGGTTTCAAATCCTAATAACAACAAACATGCTAAATTTGTGTTCTTTAAAAACTGAGAATACTTTATAATCCTGATAATTCAGGAACTGAAAATGGATGTACTTCTCCCACGGTTAAGTTGCTCTAATAGGTAGATTCAAATGTACCAACTCCATAAAAATTGTACTGCTAACTGCTCCCTTCACCAAGTTCAGAAAAGGCTAATTATGTATAAGCATTTATTGCCATAAAAACTTTAACCACTCTCTCCAATATAAGAATATGTTTTGATGAGAAAATACTTCAACTTCAACATGGTGGCCCTTTTACAAAGTAACAGTATCCTCTCCAATTTCAGACCACCAACTTGGAAAGATGTCAGACCTCATTTATCTTTTTAAATTTCAACATGCTAATTCTTAATGTTAAATTATTTCTTTTAAATTAATTGCATTACAAAAATTTTTAATATTTAAACTTTATTATAAATTGTAACAAATTTCTCTACAATCACAACTCTCTTGACAGCTACCCCTTAAATATAATTACTAATTTCAGATTAAAGTACTTTCTCAATCTCTTAAAATAATGAACTTTTCAATTTAGACATTAAACTATTATGCGTATGTAATAAAATACCTTTGTCTTTTGGGAACTGAATGTTCAACTTCTAGGAGTTTACCATGCAGCTCCACTTTACCTGCAAACAGTAACACAACTCATTATAGAATGAATTACGTGCTCTCCCACTCCTTCAGATCTTCTAATGCCCTCCTGAACTGAATATGTAATGATGCAGAACACCACAAATACAACTCATTTATGTGTTTTAAAAATGTTGTAGGATGGTGGAAAAGTCACAAAGGTAACTTTAGAAGAGACCAATTTCCAAGATAAATGCTCAAACTAGTATTAAGAGTGTTTCCTAATTTAAAGTGGATGCTTATTATTTAACCTATGCTTTCCAAAATACCTGGAAATGTTAACTGCACAAAGACATATACATATGTATGTCTCCCTTGATGAAAAGAACAGGCCTCTAATAACTTGTCACGAGGAAACAGGAACTGCTGGTTTCAGTGAAAAATGAGCGCGCTCCCCACGCGTTTTTTCCTGGAAATACACCCTCTTATGTCTTCTTTCATATGCCTACTCCCACAGTCACCGGCTGAGACAAGGTTCCCTCCCTCCCCCAGCTCAGAGGTGGAGGAGAGCGAAAACAGGACTCAAATGAAATCATTCAGTTTAACCAGCCTCCCCCGGTGCAGCCCGCCAAGTCGTCTTTCACACAAAAACAGGATGTAGAAACTGAGAGGTCGAGATGCTCAGTAAATGCCTGAGAGCCAAAGGAAAACCGAAATGACACCCAGAAGCATCGGCGAATTGGGCTTTCAGGCCTCGACCTCTCTCCCGAAAGAGGCAGGACGCCGAGGAGGAGGAGCAGCCCTTTGTTGTTTTTGTTTTAAACTGCCAAAGTTTGGCTTTTAATGTGAGAAGGAATTAACAGCCCCACACTCGGCAACTCTTCCCTCACAAATTCGAAATAAATATATGGGGGTGGGGAGCGTAATTTAGAAAAGCCAGCGAGAATCTCCGGCGCGCAACGCTTTGCGCTTCCAGCAAAGCCTGAGGCGCCGCACGTTGCCTCCATGGAAAGGCTCGTGTTTCCATTTCCACCTGCCCCAAAGACAACTGGAAACTTACATCTCTCTGCCGCGGTATTCCGTGCGCGAGCGTTTAGACCGAGAGGGAATCCCTGCGCCACGAATTAGGTGGCTGCTAGTTGGGCCCTGGCTTGTGTGTTTCTGCGCGCGCGCCTCCCTTTTCTACTACTGTGGGCGACGTTTAGCGCGTCTTCCCTCCCTCTCCAACACGCCGTTTTCTCGAACACATTTTAAAAGGTTGTTTTTTAAAGTGGGGGGGGGAAGAGAGAGAGAGAGAGAGAGAGAGAGAGAGAGAGAGAGAGAGAGAGAGAGAAACAGCAGCAAATTCTCGGAGCCCAGCGGTCTTGTAATTTCTATTCGCAATGCTTTTTTTCCCCTCGAAAGAAACGGCTTGAACCCCAGCCATTCCCGCGTTACCTGACAAGAATGCCCGAGGGCTGCATGGAAGGAGAAGCAATCTCCTCGAGCGAATCTAAGCAGTGCTCTCTCGGGGCCCCGAACAGCGCGGCTGGAGTCCTCGAGAATAACTGTAGCCTAATATACCCGAACCCCGCACCGAAATAAACCCGTCAAGAAGAGCCTTCGGACCGGATCGAGGGATTATAATCCGGGAGTAGGAATTTTAAATCAAAATGACGAGGGCAATACGCAGAGGGGTGGGGCAGAGAGAATTCTTACCGGGGGGGTTATTGGAGCAGAGGAAGGCAGCGGATGGCGCCCTGAATTGAGCGTACGGGGTAATAGGAAGCTAAGACTGGGATGGCTGAGAGAACTTCACCCACCTGAAAGTGCCTCGATGGCCTTCATAGCCCAATTCTCGTCGGGGCAGTCCACAAAAGCATATCCCGTCTTCACAAGAAACTGACCGGTGAAAGGAATCTTGGACTCTTTAAAGATACTTTCCAGGTCCATAGGGCACACGTTTTCGCCCAGGTTCCCGATGTATAGCTTGTTCATCTTCTTAGTGAAAAATAGACCTTTGCTTAACGACAATTAAAGAAAACATGCACAGGCTGACTTGAAGCAACAACAAAAAAACACACCCCCTCAAATGATTCTTGGAATCAAAATAAGAGACGGCGGGTGCAAAAAAATAAAAAGAGAGAGAGAGAGAGAGAGAGAGAGAAAGAAAGAAGACTTATAACTGCAGCTTGTATACGTCTGTCTCCCACCCACCCCTCCCTCCCGCTTCAGAGTAAAAAAAAAAAAGGCTGTGACCAAATACTGAACGTTCGCTGCGCTACCCGAAGAAATCACGATGTGTTCGGAACTGCGATGGCGGTTTAAAAAAAGGGAAAGGGAGGAGAAAAGGGGGGGGGGAAACTACTTTTTGTCTTACCCCCAAGCCCCCTTGCAAGCAGCAGGCGGAGTATGAAAATGTTACAATACGAGAGCGCAGGCACCGCCTCTTCCAAAAAGAGAGAGAGAGAGAGAGAGAGGGAGGGAGGAGGGGAAAGAAAAAAAAATTACTTGAATAGTCCGGCTTTTTGAATGAGCCACGTGTTCATACTACCAATCAACTTCTCACGTGAGGAATACGAACGCCTCAATTAGATAACAGCAGATTTAAGATCAGGGAGTCACAAAGGAGTAGAAAGCGAGTTAGCTTTGGCCGTTCAGAGCAATTTTTTTTTTAAAGGGCGAGATTTGATCGACTAGGACTCCTAACCGCGTGCTCTTTCCCCTGTTTTCTACTTTCTCCTTCGGATTTAGTTGCTGTGTATGCGAACTATCTCCTGTATGCCAAGTTTCTCTGCTCAGAAGCTCCCTCGCCTGGATCGGGACAATTTATAACTACAAAGGGTCAAGAGAGGCGAAATTCCTCCCTACCTTTAATCTAGGGAAAAGGCAGAAGAGCAGGAGGCGGCGGCCAAATGTGACACAAAGGCCACCCCTTCGCCTTCCCCGCAATCGCTGGGGTTCCCCAAAGTGTGCCTGGGCCTGCTGAGTGAGTTGTTATAGCTCCTAAGGAACCTCCATGGGATAACAAGGGCAAAACGTTGATCTCAGAGCTGGCCTTCCACACAAATTCATGGACGATGCGCTACCACCACTTTTGCCCGGGATTTCGCGTTTGGTGGCTCTGTCTAGTGCCTTGTTCGCAATTGGCTACACGCCAAAGACCAAGGGGTCTCGCAGAGGGCGGGAGAAGGAGGAACGACCGTCTCCTTGAAACAGCTCCCACCCACCCCTTTCCTTCCTGCATAATAATGTTTCTGGCAGTTTGATGAGCGTTCGTTGCATCGATTCTAGAGCTCAACATTATGAATCGAAGGACAAAGGGGTGGAGGCCAGTTGGAGGGTGATTAAAAAGTGGGAGTGCGCAGGGGGAGAGGACAATGTGCTCCCTTCCCAAGCTGTTTCCTTCCTCCATTATTTCAAATTTAGTAATGGTGATTTCTGACTCAGAAAATGGGAGTGATTGGACCACATAGCCCTGCAATTACCATAGAACAGAGGAATCCATCTACCCCCATTCTCCTCCCCTCTTTGGTTCAAGGAACCATTCATAATTTTCAACATTTGTAAGTGTACAATGGTGGGTTTGTGGTGGTGGGGGGAATCGAATGTGTGGAGCCTGGTTCCAGGGCAAACAAAATGAAGCCTGAAGATGAAGACAGAATATGGAAATGAAAGCCAGCACTGTATTTCATAGCTAGGAATCCAGTAGGTTTAAAGAATTCCCTTTAGTTGAAAGGGTTCATTTATTCTGAATAGCTGGAGGAAGTAGTTATAATGGGTAGATTACAATGGTTCAGCATTTGATTTAATTTACAATGAGAATCCCTGCACTAATTTTTTGTGAAAATAAGCTAAAAATAGTAATATATTGTCATGTTTGCAGGTAAACAATTTGACTTTTAGTCTGCAGAAATACTCTACTTTTTAGTTAACACTTTTGCTATATGCTTTTGTCAAAATAATCAAATATAGAATAAATACTGAAAGAAAATTGATACATCATAGTTTTGATAGCACTTGTATCAGAAACATGTTTAAGAAGCAAATGGGTATGCATAAATTGCTATCTTTTAGCACTGTCATTAATAAACAGCTTTAAGATATTAATTAAAATTATTTTTTGTTTTGGAACAATTTTTTTAGGTATGAAAAAGTATTTTAACAGATAAATTGCTAGGTCAGATCAACTTCCAATAAAATAATCAGGTGAACGTACGTCTTCATGAATGCTAATTTTTCTATAATTAATATTCTAAATAAAAGAATTTTTAAAGCAAGTTAAAATACTTACTCTGGCATATTTCCAAAGTTGTAATTTTAGTAACAATTTATAAAATACATATGCAATTATGTTTCTATAAGCATGACACAAAAATTAACAGTTTCAGATGTTTTATGTTAATAAAATATTTTCTTAACTGAAAAGAAACTAAATTTAGGACATATTTCAGGTTTAATCAAGACATTTATGAAATCAGCTACTCTATGAAATATTTGAGAGAATTTTGAATTGATGAACAAACATGGTAAGACTCATGAATTAGTTTCTATCAAATAAGTACCTTAAATTTTCATTGACAGTATTTTTAAATATAAAATATCGGTTTTAACCATATTAAATGGTAAGAGTATAAATATTTTATGATGAAAGATCCAATTTCTAAGAAATGTATTATTCCCTTAGCTCCTTCAAATGAGAAATTACAAGGTACATCTCAAATATTTGATAACAATTTGCAATTAAAATGCTAGCTTATAGATAACCATTTTAAAGTGATGTTCAGTTGCTTTTAAAAGGTTCACGGTTGAGAAAAATACATGGTCACTGAAATTACAATGGAATGACTACTTTAAAACAATACCAGAATTTTCCATTCTGACTTTTTAACAATCTAATTACAAGTTTTTATATTTATACATATATATCTGTGTTTATACTTGAGATTAATGAAGTTTAATGTTAAAACTGATACAATTCTTACACATTTTAAATTAACATTTTAAAATTTTTAATTCTCTTAAGGATCCGAGTTCTGAAAGAATAGTAGTGAAGCTGAGGTAGAATGTTTAAAAATATTCTGAAATTTTGAGTTACACTAAGATTTACTGTGAGGTATAGGCACACAAAGTATTGTAACTGTTGTTGCAATTGGAAAAGGTAAATCTCTATTTGAACTGAGATTTATAATGAACTCTGATCTATTTTTACAGAATTAAGCTCCTTGGATGAATATATTAATATAGCTATCATTTGTGCTACTTCTAGGAGTCTGGTAAAGCTGTTTATAGGTAACTGTTTGGGCAAAGACAGAATTTAAAAAGCCCCACATTTCAGATAAGCAAGAAAAACAGGAGAAAATGGATTCCTGAATTTACAGGGGTGGGGATGGGGTGGGGGGATTTACCCTAAAGCAGAACTCTCCAAGTGTTGGGAAAAAATGTCATTGGTCAGCTTTGCTTTCCCTCCCCTTCCTTATTTTCCTCTCCGCCTCCAGCCTGAATTTAGCATAACTATAACTTCCCATAGCAGGTCATGGATACATTTAATCGGGTCAAAAGTATCCGCTGCTGAATCAGATGTGAACATCCGTTCTTTATTCGGTGTTGATATCACAAAGCATAATCCTACGCGGGTCTATTTAAAAGTAAGGGGCCCCGAGTTCCATGTAGCTTACTCTAAGGAAACTAGAGAAAGCCTTCAATGCAAACCAATAAGTACGTATGGCTTCGCGCGCCCCCAATTTGTCAAGGTTTTAAAAAAACATGTTATTAAAAATAAGATATTCTTTCCCCCTCCCGTTTTATTGATTTACTTTCTGGTTTGAGCATTAACTGATACTGAAGTACACCACCGCCCCACCGTCCACCCCCCACCCCCAGAAAAGGAAATGAAGGGGTGGGAAAGGTCTCAGCCAACCTCGTCACGTAACACGCGGTTGCAATTCACCAGCCAACGCGAGCTGCAGGGAATTGGCCGTAGTAATCGTAGTAAGCCGCACGTTAGCGCCAGGATCTGATTCTTGCTTATGTGTAACAGGAACGCGTCCTATTGGTCGACGCGCCTACCTATCGCAGTGCTCAATCACAGTAGCGCTGGCGACAGCAGCTCTCTGATTCGCTCCCGCTTCTCTCCATTCACGGACTTTTGGGGCAGTCTTTGGTGCTTTTCTGGCTGTGGCGCGAAACTCGCTTGTCTCGCCTCGCGCGGTCGTGCTTTTGTACACTTGGGACTTCTTTTGTTTCACAGGGTAATAGTTTGTAGGGTACTTTAGATGCTTACCCCGTTTATGCTAATAAAGGCAAAATCTATTCCTTCCTCCTTTTAAGTAAAGCGGGTAGGGGAGCGAACGAATTGATGGAAGAAAGATGGAAACGTTGTTTGTAGCCTATGGGTTTCCTGCAATGTCGTTTTCGCACTTCTCGATAGCTGCTGGAGGAGCGGTTCTGTCGGGGCTTCAGGGTTGATTGCAGTGTTACACGAACCTATAGTTGTGTCTTTCTCGGCATTTTCTTAGATCAGCACTTTAATACTAAGTAGAATGGAGCGTGCACCTCGGTAAAAAGATCTTGTTAAGGAATGTCCTCTACCATTCAATATGATTTATCTAAATCATGATTTATCTAAATTATACTTGCGTCGCGAACGTCAGAGACGAATCGCCTGTTAATGTGTTTGTAATCAAGAATACTATGTAAACAAAGACCAGAAATGTTCCATGAGGCTTGAATTTTATGCACTTTTTAAAGAACTAAATTTAAAAATGTGCCAGAGTTAAAAAAAAAAGTTCATAGCAAAATCTTCAAGAAAATGTTAATGATGGGGGAAGGGAATGAGATCACTAAAGATTCAGAAACATTTCAACGAAACTTATTCGACTTTCACAGACAATTGAAGACTAGAAATAATTTAAAATACGTTGTTAAGTTCTGAAAACTTTATTTAAATTGAGAAAGTGGGATTTAAAATGCATTTGTAATCTTCAGTAAAATGGTGCAAATGAACATTTACAAGCTGCTTATTTAGTGATAGATCCAAGAAGGTACAGTACTGTTATCTCTTTACCAGGTTTCTGTACCTTTTACAAGGAGAGAAACTGAAACTCTGGTTGCATCTGTATTTCACCTGTGTTAAATTTTTGCTGCCCTCTTAGAGGCATACTGAAAATGTGCCAGAAGGGAAAAAAAGACAGAACCTGGGCAATTCTTAAGGTTAATGTTGGATCAATACAAACATAAAGCATTAACTAAATGTATAATCTATTCTCTAGCCATAACATGTTCGCTTGGATTATGAATATTTATCTAATTTTTATTTTGGGATATGTAAAGAGGCTATTTTGGGAAGAGTCTCAGCAAAAAAAAACACATCAAAAAATTTATATTAAATATAGACATTAAATTTATTTTAAAATTTTATGTACTGAAATATTAATCTACTTTTAATGATATTCTGTCTACCCAAGGATTTGTATTTACACAGAAGATTATTTAATGGATTAATATCCATGGGTTTTTTTTTTGTGATACCTCTGTTACTTAGTTTGGATACCAAATGGTAAATTAAAATTGTGTATAATTAATTTGGGTTTTGCTCTTTAGGTTTGCATGTAACAAAATATTGAAATATTGGAAACAAGTGATCACAATAAAAACAAATTCATGTTATGAAGCTGCAGAAGAAACGAAAACATAATTTGTGAATGTTATTTGTAATGAATAAGTTTATTATGAAATCATTTATAAATATTTTAAAACTCATAACATTGAGATAGGTGGATAATATGTACATTACTAGCATTTCATTTAGAATATCTGTTGAAATGTGTGGGTTTTTTATGAAAATTTGTAAATTAACTATTTTTTTGGCTAGTGCAGACAATACAAATGTTTGCAAATTAAACATAATTTTGTTTTGTACTTGAATAAAGTCAATGTGAACTATGTGAATTATTTGATTTCCAAATGAGGAAGATATTTAATTGATAATCCCATTGAAGTGAATCTGTTCCCCACTATCCTTAAGAACCACATTCCTTTGCCATATCTGATACAATGAGTAAATTTCATTGTCTTTGATGAATTTTAAATATTTTTAGGGTTTTAGTTATGTGGAAGAACCCTGTGAAGATTTGCTTAAAAATATCTCCTCTTCAGTGAAATGTGCTGTCAAAAGAAGATCAGGACTTCACAATGTGAATGCTTAATAGCTGACTGGAATTAAGTTGTTAGAAATTTTTTTTGACTTGGGTAAGTGACAACTTTCAGAAAATATTTTAAGTCTTTTGGGAATATATGATATTTTAATTCTTTTTCAAAACATTCTTATACAATTAGGTCAAGAATAACTCAACAAAAGATCACTAACATTTTAAGATACTGTTGCATTATTTAATAAATAATAGGAGTCAGATAAATTGAGATACAATAATTTATTGTTGCATAATTTGCTAATGTTACTGCAAAATACTGAAGTCCTAACCATATTTAGTTAGAAGCAAAATCTATTGAGTTCAGTAGAGCATATACCTGTAGAGTTGCAATTTTTAAGACAGAAAGTGGATCAGTCTCTAATCAAGTTACTTGCATGGATTTGAGAACAGTTAAGTGTTGTCCTAATTTATTTCCAGGAAAAGTAAGGCTATCAATACAGTCCTATGCAGGTTTATTTAAGAAACAAGTTCATCCAATTGTGAATGGGAATGTAGTTTTTCTCTTACTTTCAGAATAGCCACTTACCTGAATTTTGAAATTGGGATATAACTAGGACTTTTGGTTATGTAGTTTGTATTCAAGGAATAGTTTTGTATGCAACAATGTTCTATGTACTTCAGTGAAAAAGCATAATAAATGCCTTTCAAATGAATTCCGTCTTTGTTACCAGCTGAAGTTTAAATTTGAGAGAGTATAAAAGAAGTTATAATTAATAGCTCGATTATTTGAAACTGAATTAGCAAGTAGAATATAAGCTTTTTATTTTTATCAGTTTCAAATACAACTCTAAAAATATTTAATTCATTTAATTTAGGTTTCTTTTTAATTTATTCTCATGTTTTAAGTTGCAAATGGAATGGATTTAGCTAGAAAAAAAAAAAACTAAAAAACAGAAAGATTACAACACATTTGTTCATTATGACCCCAACAATATAAGTATTAAAAGCTAGGTACTGTTGATTTACTTGGGTTATAAAATGTAAAATACTACAACTTGTAATTCAAATTTGTTGACAGATGGATGAACCCTTGTAAGGAGAATTTCCTGAAAACAATACTTGTCCACATTTCAGATGATAGGTTTTGCACTCTAAAGTTTCCCAGTGTACATGCTTGGCTAGCATTTTCTAGCACTTTGTTACACTTAAATGAAAATTTTTAAATTCTAAAATTCTGAATTCCCTTCCTCCCAATCTCACTTGTTTCTACATAACCTAAATTGTTATTTTTTATATAAATAGGAATATATTTTATTAATTATGAAACTAAATTTGTATATAGATTGTTTACTTAGGATACAGTAAATGAATTTTTGATTTAGCTAAACAAAGTTTGAATAGTGATTTCTCGTAAGTTAAAATAGTATAAAGGAGTCACAGGAAATTCTGTTTTGTTTCAGCAGATTTATAATATTGCAACTTATCAGGAAAAAACTTTCCTCTTTTGATTAAAATCAAAAGCTGTTTAAGGAATATCAATATCAAGTTTTTAACCAAATTTAATGTAATGAACAGAATAGATTGGTATATACATGAATAATATATTAGAAAACCTGATTCCTTTAAATAGGTAGTTTAGTTCATGTAAAATTCCTATTCCCCTATGCTCCCAGTAGAACATTTTTTTAAACTGGAACTCAAAACTTCTTTCTTTATATTATTGTAGTCTTCTCATGTGGGTAACTACTTTTTTCCTTGACAATACTCTTGAGCCGATAAAGATTATCAGTCATCCAGGTAGAGTTGTCTGGAAGGCGTGTCATGGCAATTGGACTTCTTTTCTTTTTTGTTTGAAACATTTCACTGCTACTCCAAGTTGCTTCTTCAAACTAAAGAAGCTATTTAGATAAGCAAGGAAATGTTTCCGTTGCCCTGATTCAACTTTCTACTCTTGAAATTTTCACTTAAATACTAGAAAACATTTTTGTCTTGAATACTAGCAAAAGTTTTAAGTGTTTCCTCAGTATGAATAAGCAAGGAAGAATCATATCTGTTCAATTTATACATTCTGTATCAATGTTTAAACTAAAAAAATGGTAAAAAATCATTCTCATTGCCTTCATTTTCTTCTTACATAAAGTCTGAGGCTTTAAAGGTCATCAAGCTGTTGATGCCATTGAAATTACAATGATTTAATAGTGGAATAAACCTAGATATAGATATATATATATATAGAAAAAATATTCAATTTCTTCTTTGGGGGCAGCTGCTTTACTAATTTTAATCTTAAACAACATTGTTTGTTTTCAGTAAATGAAAGTGTTTTATTTATGCTGCTGTAAACATCATATATTGATTTCACCATTTATAATTCAAAATACCAATCTTAAAACTTTGAATAATTTGATTACACAAGGAAACATAAAAATATAGTTTTGGAAGTTGAAAGGGAGAGAATGCTTCCATGCTTTCTCCATCCGTAAGAAGTTCTAGCTCTATTGAAATTTTATTGCTGAAAAAAGTAAAATACATTGTCCAGATTTGAAAGCAGTACTGGGGAGTTCATTGATGAAACTGCTTATATTATAAAAGCAAAGAAATATTTTCATTAACATTATATGATACAATATACTTAATAGATTAATCAATTGACCATATCAAACATGAGTATCAACCACAGTAAAATACAATAAAATGAGATGAGATACAGTTAAGTGAGATAAAATAACTATGGTGAGATAAAATAGAATAAAATACAGTAGGTAAGATAAAGTAAAAATAAAAGATAAAATAATATAAGGTGAAGTAGAAGTAAAGTAGTAAAATAATATAAGGTGAAGAGGACTTTATTAAGTCGATTGTATCAAATATATAAAACTGATACAAAGGTACAAATAGATAAAAAGAAAACAAAACTTAATAATAGATTGTCACTCCTTAAGTTAACTTCAGTCTAATCAGGATATTCTGTCCTCTTGGAGATGGCCTTTGAAAGGAAGAGTGCAATTTTAATGATGAAGTGCAGGTTTGTTCCTTACAATAAGTATGATTGTTTCTTCCAAATGCCCCAATATTTTTTAGTTTTAAAAAAAGGTTCTAAATAAGCAACCCTTTCTGGAGATTTGTACAATTTGCAGTTGATGAGAACATGTGCACATTTGCAACATGTGTCTTCAAAGGCTGGTGCTTCACAACTATAACTTAAACATTCTTTGTAGAAGGAGTTTCATGTAATGGAATTTAAATATACTTTCTTTTTTGTTCTATTCCTATTTCTAGGAAAGCTATCTGGAATTCTAGTAAAATAATATCAACATATAAACATTTGCAATAATTTAAATTAGGTTAGTTTCTACAATAATATACAGAACGATAGAATTCATAAACAGATAAGTAGCTATTTAGGAAAAATTAAAACAGGACATAAAACTGGATTGTCTGATTGTGCATTCTTCCAGAATTGTATAGTTACACATAGGTACACTGGATCTTTCTATGATCATATTGCCACTTTGCTGCATATTTTTTTGTTTTCCTTAAAGGAGGTTTAAATTAGAACATTAATGAACTAGACATTACTGTTTTACTAATTTCCAGTCAGAAATCAGCAACTAAAAAAGGTATTTTCCGGGTGATTCCAGGAATTTAAAATTGCTGTTGTTAGGGTTAAACTGAGAAAAAGAGCCTTTTCTGTTGCAGCGCCTACTCCTTAGCTTAGAACATCATACCCCGGGAGATTGCATTGGTCTCAAAAATACTTAGACTTTTTTAGACTTGGCTATGAAACCAGGCAACTGGGATTGTAATGTATGGAAGATGGTTATATTAGTGATTGGTTTTGGTTTTATTTCAGCTGCCAATTTTGTGAGCCTTTTTTGTTACATTGTGTTTTTAACTATTGGCTGCATAGAGATGACAATGAAATGGACAGCTATATAAATTGAAAGAATTAAACTACAACCAATAATCCGTTGCAGATCAGTACTGTGGTGGTGGGACAAAGATATTTGAGGCATTTCTCATATGTTAGTGTCAATAGCGAATAACTGCAACCATGAATGGGAATAGTTTAATGCAGAACAAATTGTAAAAAATGAATAAAATAACTAACAAAAATAAGAATTAATTAAAATCTTGCTCAGACAATCATCAAATAGCCAGCCTTGTTTTCAATAGTTTCACCTGACAGATAATGGGAAATGCATGCAGGTTTAATTTATTCATTACAGGTAATTTTATAAATCTGCATTTCTACTCCTCAGTTTACCAGTATTGAAATATGAAGTTGTTCTTTCCAAAGGGAATGCCTAATAATATTTGAAATCTTCTGCCTCATTACAGTAGTCATTTAGTGACCGTTCAAAGTGACATCACTGAAAAAAATGATTTATGACCATTTTTCACACTTGAGACCATTGCAGCATCTCTGGTCACATGATCAAAATTCAGATGCTTGGTAATTAACTCATTTATGACAATTGCAATATACCAAGAACATGTGACCACCTTTTGTGACCTAATATCCATGTTATTAATTTAAGAACTGCAGTGGCTTACCTAACAATTGTGGCAAAAAAGGTCATAAAATGGGGCAAAATTAATTTTACAATTCACTTAGTAACAAAAGTTTTGGGCACAATTGCCATCATAAATGGAGAACTACCTATATAGTTCTTTGAAACAGATTAATTCTTCTCTTCCTGATCTATAGCAAAAACATGCAGATTGTATATTGGTAAGGCTAAAATCAAGATCAGTTTTCTGCATTGAGGAGTTGATTGGCTCTCCTGTGTTTTAGACAATTTAATATGCCTAATGGATAGCATGTTTTGAAGTTAGATAAAACAGCTGTGGCTTCCTCTGTGATACAAGCATGGTGATAAATTCCTAACCATTAAAAAAGTAGAAACCACAGTGTCTTTTATGATCTATAAAACTGCAGTTCTTCCATTAGAGATTTAGATTGCTCACCCTTGAATGGAAGCTGAATTAAAACTACACTTAATGCTAAAATTTAGCACATTTAATGACATTTATAAGCCTATAAAATAAGTTCCATGTTTTAAAGCCAATCGTACAGATAATCTAAAGGCAGTTGGAAATTTGGGTTTTGAGAGACAAATTCCTTTGAAAATTTTGAGACGACATTGTACGCTGACTTACATTCATAATCGTATTAATGTAATACAAAGGAAACATAAAAAATAATGATATTTGGTGCACTTTATCTGTTTCCCAATGAATTGCACTATGTCATTTGAAGACTTAAAATTCTGTGAAATTCTCTTTCTTAAAACTAAAGAATCTGACTAAATGTAACTTTGTAACTAAATGTTACAAAGAAATAAGTCCACTCCAGTGGGATTGACTACAATTTATACTTCAATAGAAGTGTATAGACAAGGATTCCACACTACAGAATAAGAAAATAATATTGGTGCAACTTTTTCTGAACATTTTAACTCTTACTGTTAGGAGCTTTAGGAAAATTGCTATTTTTGCAGACTTCATTCTGAAAAAAATATTCAAATCAGAAGACAATTCAATATTTGTCATCCATTTTCCACATACAATAGTTGGTGGAATTTATTATTATTTTTGCAGTGTATGTTTTCAAAATTACTAATTTTAAGAATCATTAGGAACTCAGTATTATATGACTTCAGCAGAAGAAAGTGAGAAAAAAATGAATTAAGTAAGACAATCAATTTTACTAACACAATAATAAATATATATGACTATCTCAAACTTGTGAACTTCATGACCAATTACAGCAGGAAGGTAGTTATCTTTATAGAAAATATTTTTTCTATATTCAAGACTCCTCTCTCCCCAAATGAGTCAGGATCATCCCTGTACATTTAAAAGTGCACCCTTTCATAAGGAATTTTAAAAATGAAACTCAGAAAATAATGAGTATCATTAATGGAAACAAAATAGATCAGTTTAGCAATGGGGATTTACCATACAAATCTATCTGTTCCTTAAGATCTGTGAATGAAGCTCAATGCCATGTTGAGTCAAATTCTAAAAAGGCAGTATGAGACAGAAAACTTGAAAGTTGCATCCAATTGCTTTCCTTGCCATAGACCCAAAGCCTCTAGACAGAAGTGTCAAACTCCATTTCATTGAGGGCTGCATCAGGGTTGTGTTTGACCTTGGGGGTGGGGGTGGCCAGGATGGGCATGGCTAGCTTGATGTCACTTGTGTCAGGGGATGCCTGCAGTGCTCTGCCAGCAAACAAAGGCTCCCAAACTCTGTTTTCAGCCATGACAGCCTTCTGCAACCATCTGACAGCAAAAACGGAGCTTGGGGAGCTCTGTTTTCGCTGGCAGAGGGCTGCAGGAGGCCGTCATGGCTGAAAACGGAGTCTGGGAGGGTTGTGTGCGGCCCTCCCGTGCTCCATTTTCACTGGCAGAGACACCACAGGCTGGTCTTTCGCTGTTTCCAGGGCAGCCCCGTGGGCCAGATCTAAGCACCCCACGGTCCAGATGTGGCCCACAGTCCTTGAGTTTGACATCCCTGCTCTAGACCTTGCATTACTTATTGAACATATTTTTATTTCTGTAGATTTTAGGTGCATAAAACTTAATGGAGCATTTTCATGAATTCATATTTGTATGTTTTCTTTTTAGTTTGGTCCCATCTAATTTTAAAGTTTGGTTGTAAATGTAAATGAATGCTCATTTTAATTTAAGAAATCGTCCCTAAGTATTTTGGTTGCAGTAGAAAAATAAGAAATATATTATTTTAAAGTAGCATACAAGCCCACAAAAATTTCCACATGTTCTGAGCTAAGTGCTATGTTAAGATGACACCTATGTGTGTGAAGACAACATGGTATTTTTATATTTAGCTTTTGCAGAAACATTTGACATCCCCTCTCCTTGGAAATTTCAGTAATAGTTAAATATGATAAAGGCTTTCTTGCCAACTAGTTTATAGAATCAAATTAATTCAGGTTTAATTGCCCTAATGAGTTATTTAACTAATGTGTTCCAAGGGTTTATTAGCTGTAGGGGTTTGCCAATATCAGCATTTAATTGGGTATATAAAGTGACCACTTGCTGATTGCTCATTTTCACTAACTTGTTTATTATCCTTGACCTTAACTCTAGAGCTAGGAAGCAATGTGTGCTAAGTAAATGGACGAAAATAAAATTTGCTTAATAAAAACTGACTTTGCTTCTCCATATTTTGTCTGCTTGTCTGTCACTTAATTTCTTAGGGTTTGCTTCCAATAGTCAGACCTAATTACCTTTGCCTGTTCTTCCTACGGGATAATTTGGTTGGATAATTTTCTATTATGGACCAACTTGAAACTGGAAATATGTCATCAATTTAATATAATATACAGGGTATCCCAAAAATGCAGTTGTAAGTTTTTATAGCTTAAAAATTCTGGGACACCCTTGATTGTACTGGTACAATCATGAGGTACTGGTACATTCCTTTTGGTGGAAGTCAAACACTTGCTGTGACTTTTCTTTTTAAATTCTACATTTTAAGCCTCAGAACTAATAGCCTACTCTTGAATTGGCATGCTTTTGTAATGAAAAGAAACAGAATCATAAGGCTGGAAGGGACCTTGGTTTTCTAATCCAATTCCCTATCCAAGGCAGGAATTCTTATATTCCATATCAGACAAATGGATGTCCAATCTTTTCTTCAAAACCTCCAGAGATGAAGTATCCACAACTCCAGAGACAAGTTGTTCCACTGGGTAATTCCTCTCACTTGACATCCCCTCTCCTTGGAAATTTCAGAAATCGTTAAATATGATAAAGGCTTTCTTGCCAACTAGTTTATAGAATCAAATTAATTCAGGTTTAATTGCCCTAATGAGTTATTTCCTCTTAGTTCCAGCTTGGATCTCTGTTTGATGAACTTCCACCCATTGCTTTTTGTCATAGCTTCAGGTGCTTTGGAGAATAAGTCAAGCCCCTCCTCTCTATGCCAGCCCCTCAAGCACTGGAAGACACTCATAATGTCACCTTTAAACCTTTTCTTCATTAGGCTAGACACACCTAGTTTCCTTAACCATTCATCATACTGTTTAGTCTCCAGACCTCTTATTGCTCTTCTCTGCACTCTTTCTAGGGTTTGAGCATCTTTTTTGTATTGTGGCAGAACTGGATCCAGTATTCCAAGTGTGGCCTCACTAGTGCAGTATGGAGTGATATTATTGAGTCTTATGATCATGTTGATGCAGCCTAGGACTGCATTGGCTTTTTTGGCAGCTGCAGCACATTGCTGACTCATACCTAAGTGATGATTCACTAGGATTCCTACATCCTTCAAAGTTACTGCTGTTAAGCCAGGTACTGCCTATTCTAAACTTGTACATTGGGTTTTTCCTGCCTAAGTGCAGGATCTTATTTTTCTTGCCAATGAACTGCATCTTATTGGATGGGTCCTTTGCTCAAGTCTGCTAACATCTTTCTGAATCGTGAGTCTATCTTCCAAAATGTTAATCCCCTGCCCAGCCTGTCACCTGAAAATGTGATGAGTTCCCCTTGTATCCCCTAATCTATACCATTTATGAAGTTATTGAAGAACACTGGGCGCAAAAAAAGGTACTCCACTACATGCTTTTCTCCATGTAGATGTACTTTTATTGGGGCCTAAACATCAGGGGTTAAATTCAGCCAGTTCTGTCCGGCTCGGCCAGTAGCAGCAGCTGCAGGAGGCTCCGCCCATCCACTCAGACGTCATGACATCCCTTTTTTGTGACAATTTCAGCCTCTGTGCCAGGGGTGAAATCCAGCAGGTTCTGACAGGTTCTGGAAAACTGGTAGCGGAAATTTTGAGCAGTTTGGAGAACCGGTAGTGGAAATTTTGAGTAGTTCAGAGAACCGACAAATACCACCCTCTGGCTGGTCCCAGAGTGGGGTAGGAATGGAGATTTTGCAGTATCCTTCCTTTGCCACGCCCACCAAGCACGCCCACCAAGCCATGTCATGCCCATTAAGCCACACTCACAGAAATTTGAATTTCACCACTGCTCTGCGCACATTTGCAAACCGGTAGGGAAGGTAAGTGAATTTCACCCCTGCTAAACACTGAGTGTGGTTGATCAGCCAATTGCAAATCCATTTGGTAGTGATAGTGTCTGTCCCACATTGTTCTATCTTATGAAGAAGAAGGTTGCAAGTGTACTATATCCACAGCATTTCTTGAGTAACTTAGTAAAAAAAAAAGCAATAAGGTGTGTTTGGCACAATCTATTGCTGGCTTCTGTTAATCATCTTGAATGTTCACAAATCCACTACTTAATTATCTTTTCTAGGATTTTCCCAGGTACTAATTATCTGATTGGTCTGTAATTTCCTGGTTCCACTTTTTTCCCTTTTTTGAAAGTTGGAACCATATTAGTTCTTTTCAGTCTTGGCACCAGGAACTCTGATTTTGTTCAGAAGTTCTGAGATCACATCTGTCAGCTCCTTCAGAAGCCTGAAAGCATTCAAATGTTATTTTGTGATAGTATCTGAAAAGACCTGCTATGGGATTATTAGACCAAACGCTAGTGCCTCCAGTACTGAATGTATGTATGTATATATTTGTTTACATATGTTATTCAACCTTATTGGTTGCTTCAATCATATCAAATTTTAAGAGACAAACATACGATCCCTGTAAACCTGATCAATAGGAACTACTAATACTAATAATCAGGATTTCTAATGTGCCAGGAAATTATTCCAATATAAGCAATCACAGTTTGCAGGGAGTTATTTTCAGTTCAGTCCCTAAAGGCTTCCTGGAACCATCAGGTCTTGATGGCCTTCTGATATTCCAGAAGGTCGAAGTCTGATGGCCTTTCATGTGTGCTGCTTTGTTTTGTACTCAAGGTTGACTTATCTCCTGCTCCAAATAGAAAGTTTTCCTACATTTGCTCTACTTAAGGTACAGAAACTGTTGTGAAAATCAGAATATTAGTGCAGACAACCCAAAATCCAAGGGATTTATTTAAAAACATGCGTTCTTGCTGATTTGACAGTTCATGGATAGGAGTCCACAACAAAAAACATGACAAAGCTTAGTTATCCCAGAGGGCAAAAGCTTGTGAAAGGAACTCTGGAAAAAAACTGGTAAAGGTAAAAATAACACTCTCTCATGCTCTCTCTCATACATATCCCTCCCAGCTTAGTACTGCAACTGGAGTATAGTACTCTTAACTGAAGTATTGAAAGAGATAATATTGAGGACTGATGACCTATCAGTATAAAATAGCATCCATTCTAAATTATTCCAGAGCAGACATAAAAGCAATGCTTCTTTTATTAAAACATACACATCAACCTTTTTTTTTTCTTTTGTGAAGTCAATGTACCTATTAATATTGGAAGAAACTTGGTGCTGGGGGTTCCCAGCCTATAGGCCCATGTGCTAGGACAGCATCTTTAACAACATGGATTTCAACTCCCAGAACTTCTCAGTCCAGATCCTAACCCTTTCCACCTTCTGTGGTTGATCTATGGTCTACTTTTCCTAGCAGGGTTGTATAAATGTATACTTTTCCTATAGGGTTTGTATAAATGTATATACCAACAGTCCTTGACTTACAAGCATAATGCTCATTATAGTAAAAAGTCATGATGATCATCAGGTGAGTCATCCCATGACTGATTCAATTTTACAGACTTTTTCACTGTGGTTGTTAAATGAATCATTATAGTTGTTAAGTTAAATTGTGGTCATTAAGCGAATGCAGTGGCCATTAAGTTAACTTACTATTCACTATGAAGTACTTCTGCCAAAAATCAGAAGTAAATGTCAGGGTTTTTTGTTGTTGTTTTTTTGCAAAAGTATAAATCACGATTACATGACCATGGGACATTGCAAATGACTGAAAATGCAAGTGAGATGCTGACTGGGGGTGGTGGTGCTGTCAGGACTTCAGAATTGGTTAAGTATCTTTTGGGAGGTCCATCATAACTTCAAATACCTGCTAAGCAATGGTCGTAAATTGAGGATTATGTTTATCTTATAACACAGCTCTTGCTGCTGAACTTCTGCAATTGTTTTCTTAACAGCACAGAATCAGGGATGACGCTACCATTTAGGCAGATAAACCTGACAGATACCAACAAAAATAGCCTATAAATGTAAAAATGTGATGGGACAAAACTACCTTGTGGCATGTTAAAGAAAGGATATTTGTTGACTCTTTTTAGGGGAAACGTATTGTGAACTGCTGTGTTTAGTACCCATGAACTCAGTACAAGCTATGAAATCAGTAGATTCTTAGTTCAGTAGTCGTTTCTTCCATAGATTTATCAAACAACCTCCATATGGAAAATAATAGAAGTATTTCATGGAGTGACACGGGAATGACGTGTAAAATTATTAAACATTTGAATAATGTATATATTATACTACTAAGTACCACACTATATCCCAAAATTTATTAACAGTATACTTCACAGTGTTGGTCCTTTAAGATGTTGCTGAGTTATGACTATATTCCTGATGCCAGTACCTAAAATAACTCTGAAAACAAGTAATTGTACAGAAGTTGACAGATTTGAACATAGGGCGCTAGCTAACAAAATGAAATTCAATAGTGAAAAAAGCAATGTTCTAAATTTAGGGAAGAAAAACAAAATGCACAGGTAACGTATATGTGGTACCGTGCTCAATAATAGTAACTGTGAGAGGGATCTTGGAGTCCTAGTGGACAACCATTTAGATATGAGCCAGCAGTGTGCAGCAGCTGCCAAAAAAAGCCAACACAGTTCTGGGCTGCATAAACAGAGGAATAGAATCAAGATCACGTGAAGTGTTAATACCACTTTATAATGCCTTGGTAAGGCCACACTTGGAATATTGCATTCAGTTTTGGTCGCCACGATATAAAAAAATGTTGAAACTCTAGAAAGAGTGCAGAAAAGAGCAACAAAGATGATTAGGGGACTGGAGGCTAAAACATGAAGAACGGTTGCAGGAATTGGGTTTGTCTAGTTTAATGAAGAGAAGGACTAGGGGCGACATGATAGCAGTGTCCCAATATCTCAGGGGTTGCCACAAAGAAGAGGGAGTCAAACTATTCTTCAAAGCACCTGAGGGTAGAACAAGAAGCAATGGGTGAAAACTAATCAAGGAGAGAAGCAATTTAGAACTAAGGAGAAATTTCCTGACAGTTAGAACAATTAATAAATGGAACAACTTGCCTGCAGAAGTTGTGAATGCCCCAACACTGGAAATTTTAAAGAAGATGTTGGATAACCATTTGTCTGAAATGGTGTAGGGTTTCCTGCCTAGGCAGGGGGTTGGACTAGAAGATCTCCAAGGTCCCTTCCAACTCTGTTATTCCTATTCTATTCTAAGTTGCTACTGCCAGGTATCATGGCGCACACAACTATGCCGGCTTTGAATTCTGTTAGTTATACTTGTTTGATAATGGAAGCTAAAGCTACAAAAGTAGATAAATGCAAAAGCAATAGATTTATTGAGTGTGAATCACATATTTGTTGACAAATCCAATTAATGGATAATTTTGCTTTAAGAAAAAACATTAATGCACCAAGAAGTTGTTAGAACCTACAGAAGCCCTTTCAGCCGAAGATGGAAAGATTTTCTCATTCAGCTGTTGGGGCTTTTGGTAACATTCAGAATCATAAACAGTTTGCTATCATTGAACCTCCTCGCTCTCCCCTATAACTTTTTTTTCTGCCTTGCTTTTAGTTAGTTTAGTTTTTGGAACATATTAAACTCAATCCTTTTGTTTTCAGAAAAAAAGTTTTTTTTAAGGATTTATCCCCCACCTCTCCTATTGTTACTGCAAGCAGAATGCTGAGTGGAGGAAAAAGTACTGCCCCAACAATAGCTGTACTATAAATTTGTAAAAAGAAAAAGAAAAGGACACTTAAGAAAAGCTTTATAATGTGACTAGCGTGATATTAACCCTATAAGTTGGTTTAAACATCATTTCTAGATTGGTATCATTACATACCAAATATGGGTATTGTTTTTTCAGCAGCAAGGCCTGGACATTTCAAAAATTTAGTGGGGATACAGATGGCAAAGGGCCGAAACAAGGGAGGTATGAGCTTCAAACCCTTCAAGCAAGCTGGCCTGCAATATTCAGATTTCTACTTGGTGAACTGGGAGTTTTATTTTGGAAAATAAAATGAAGACAAACAATATTTCACTGCCATATCACTAACAGTTTGCAAATTTGGAGGCTTGAAGGTTTGGTGACTTCAAGGTAGCAAACTATCTGTCAATTAATGGCATGTGAAATGGCTTAATTGAAGAGTGTCAATCTATCACAACTATAGGTTGTGCTCAACTTAAAACCATTTGTTTAGAAACAATTGGAAGTTAGAACGGCACTAAAATAAAATAAATAAATAAATAAATAAATAAAATAATTATTTTTCCACACTTACGACTATTGCAGCATCCCTGTGGTTACATGATCAAAATTCAGATGCTTGGCAACTGGCATGTATTCATGACAGTTGCAGAGTCCCATGAGTCATGTGATCTTTTGCAATCTTCTGACAAGCAAAGTCACGGATGAAGCCAGATTCACTTAACCGTGTTACTATCTTAACAACCACAGTGATTCATTTAACTGTGGCAAGAAATGTCATTAAATGGGGCAAACTCATTTAACAAGTGTCTTGCTTAGCCATGGGAATTTTGGGCTCAATTGTGGTTGTAAGCTGAGGACTACTTGAATATTTTCTCAAAATTTCTTTATACATAGCTTCCTCTGAAGAAGCATCACATTTTGTGAAAGGAGATATGTCATCAAATTTAGAATTATTATTGTCTGTATGCCTCTTCAAATCCTTTCTCCTGTGTTGGGTTGTGAACTAGTCCCTCTCTCTGGTGTCCGACACAGTGAATAGTTGCAAGGACAGACGCTTGCACATCCAGCTCTAGACAAAAGCCTTGAATGTCCCTGAAAACACATGGATTATCAGAGATTTGGCAGATGTTGATGTTGGGAGAGGGACGGGCTGGTCAGCATAGCAGTATAACCTCCAAGCAGGAAATATTTTTGCCATCAAATGATCCTATTAGTTGCATTAAAAGCAAGTTAGGGACAGCATGCCAAGAATGGCTCCTGGAATTCTTTCCATCTGAATTATAAGCTGTTGCCATAGAAAGCATTTTAATTTTCTTCCATGTAATGAAGCCACATTACATCTATACCTCTGTATGTAGGCATGCACTTTCTCTCTGGGGCCTAAGGGTGTGCACACCCTGCCTGTATGTTCTTGGGATGTCTAACCAGAGCAGATGCATCTACATTCGATGTTGATGTACATGTGCTTATGCTTTCATCTCATGTTGTACATTCTGTGAAATGGGAAGCAGACACTGAGGCCCAGCTCTGAATAAGGAGACCTGGATAGGAGTTTAGAATGAAGGAAACAGTTCCTCAGATACCACTATTGTCAATAAAACTCAAGCATCTGAGTTGACTTGGAGCTGGAAAGAGGCTAGTCCTTGAATTTGAAAGACAAACACTCAATATTTTTGCAAAGTACCTATTCCCCATCTAATGCAAATTATAGGTTCTTCAGGCAAAAGGGAAGGGGGGTTGATATCAAGTATTATATGGGATGCAGAAACAAATGATATACACCAGTGGTGAAATCCAGCTGGATTTATACGGTTCGCACGAACTGGTAGTACCGATGGCGGAAGATCCTGTTTTATACCTGCGCATGCGCAGAAAATGCACATGCGTGCTCCCATTTCCAAACAGGTAGCAAACCTAAATGGATTTCACCGCTGATATACACATTTAATATGTTTGATTGTCAAAAAACAATAAATCAAACAAGAAAAAACATTAAGATGTGACCCTTAAAATATGTTGCATCTTCTCCTTTGTCACCCCAGTTTGTTTCGTTACCACTTATAACACTCAATGACTTCAGAATACAACCCTAATGTTTGATTCACAATCCCAGAAAGGGCTAGTTTTTGGACCTCAAATGAAATGGCTGTGGCTCAAATGAAAGACATGGTTTCCTAAACTTCAAATGAATTGACAACATGCTAAAATATAATTTTTATTAAAATGATAGTAATAAAGCCTAAAATTTCAGATAATATCACTAACTACTTCTCCAATATGGATACACTGGAGAAATTGTTTTGCTAAATATTTTCCTCCACAGTCTCCAGTCAATTCCAACCTCTTTGTGAAGTCAGTCTTTATTTTTCTGGCTTTTCTCCACATCAAATCTGGTGTAGTTCTGTTCTATTTGTATAGAGATTTATTATGTTGATGGCAGGTGTCCTATCAACATCTCAAGCATCTTTATATAACGTCTTCATAGCATTCTGTTGTTGTTGGAAAGAATATTAAGAAAGCAGTGGTTTGTTTTTGTTTGAAAATATAAAAAATGACAGTTATTTGTACATATTTTCACCAGTAATTGGAATAAACAAGGCTTTGTAAAGAGAAGCAAAGAAAAAAAATACTTTAGCCTAAAGATTAGTTGTAAACAATCACTGTAATAAGAAAATATAACTTAGCTGTATATACTATTTAACTGCTGCTTTTGCACTAGTCATGGTTACATCTCAACCCTCACACACCTGGGCAAGATTAAAAAAACAAAAACTACACATAGTTCAGTATAGTACCTTTAATGCTAATCTGAAATATAGAATCTTGGCAACTAAGACTTCCCAGTCTTATTCATAGTGAATTACAAAGATGCCTTTGAATGATTTAAAGTACTTCTTTTTGAATGCCTTTCCACCTGCACAAAGTTACCATTTATGAGATAAAGTATCATCTGACTTGTCCGCTATTCTTTTTTATTTTATGTTTGTACTCTCTTCTATTCCTTGTCCAGCTTTCTCAATAACTCTGAAAAAATGTAGTTTTTTTCTACTTTGGTTAATAGCAACAGAATGACATTCATTCTGTCTAAAATAAAATTGTATATTTTGTTCTTGATATGTTAAGATTTCAAGTTTGAAGAGGCTAACTTCCAGTAGATAATGTACAACAGTTTAAAGATTGCCTTCCTACAGTATTTCTTTTCCATAAGTTATTATTGAAATAAACATCTTATATTGAAAAGCTAGATAAAATAAGCTAAAATCACAGCTAACCCTAACAACAGCAAATATTTATCTCATAATAAAATTTACACACAAAATATTTAATGCAACAGACTAGTACTCTGGAACAAACAAATGTTAATGAGTCAGCGAATAATACTACCAGGCTTGAAATTTTAGGCCTGGATAACCCTGAACTATGCTTAGTACACATGATTATCTACCTTAATGTCCTACCTGTTAATGACTTCTTTAACTTCAACGGCAATAATACAAGGGCTATCAATAGATACAAACTAAATGTAATTCGCTCTAATCTTGATTGCAGAAAATACGACTTCAGCAATAGAGTAGTAAATGTCTGGAACACTCTACCTGATTCTGTTGTTAGTTTCTCTAACCCCCATACCTTTTACCTTAAACTATCTACCGTGGACCTTGCACATTTCTTAAGAGGTCCCTAAGCGGGCATGTATAAGCACCCCAGTGTGCCTACCATCCCTGTCTTACTGCCCCATTTATATGTAATAATTTTAAGTGTTTATGGCTATGTTTTGTCTATTTATACCCATTTATTTATGCCATTTTTTTCATGTGTCCATGTCTATTTCTATGCTGATACTTGTTTCCTTGTACTTGTTGACAAACAATTAAATAAATAAATAAATCTATAACCTGGTAATTCTAGGATAAAGAATGCACAACTTTACATTCCTTTCTGGATTATGTTCAACCACTTTACTATCTTGGACTAGAATCAAAATATATACAAGTAGACTTCAACCTAAACCTCAATTGCCTCTCAAATTTCCATCACTAAGTGATATGTTTATAAAGCCTGATGTCATATAACTACATCCCTTAACAGTGGCAATCCCAGCATTCCCCATTGCCATGGTTAAGCAAATTCTACCAATTATTAGATCTTAGATGAGGGCCTATCTCAATGCAAGCCATTCTGGAATTGATCTCTCCCAGCCCCAAACCTCAGTTTTTCCAAAGTAAAGGACTGCTTCCACTTCAGCTCCCCTTGATTGCCTGCTTCCCTCCTCTGCCCTTTTGGCTATCCTGTACCCTAGCTTGTGGGGCAGCAAACAGCCCAGCACCATGCAGCTCTGGGGTTTCTTGCCACATGGTGGCTCAGAGGTTTCTTGATTCATTGTAGCTCTGGAGCTGCAAGAAAACTCTGAGACACAGTGTAGTACAAAACTGCAGCTATCCCTTGAAGCAACAGCCATCCGAACCCAAGGCCACCATCCACAGGAAGCTCCAACAGTGCATTCTACCACACTCTGGGAAACTCCAAAGATGTGGCCCAAAGCCGTTGCTAATCCAGGAAGCGTCCCTGTTTAATACCAGCTGCAGTCATCCTCACTACTCTGCAGTGTGAGACCCCTGCCACTCCTGCTATCATCTTGTTCCTGCTACTGATGAGGCATATCTATCATGGCCCTTCATGAGGAAATCATGGCTTCTCCAGACGTTGTGAAGGAACTGCCATGTACAACCTTGTGAAGAAAGCCTCATGCAGCCACAGCATAGATGGCAAGATAGTAGATGGGGGAGTTGAACAACCCCTATGGGGCCCGATGGTAAGTCCTTTCATCAGTGCTGTTGTAATTTTGAATGGACACTGAATGAACAATCGTAAGAAGACTATGTGTAACAGAATTTGCAGCAATATTTAGATATAGAAGAAAATATAAAAGAAAGTTACAGCCTTATAAACCATATATTTAGTTTTAGTTTTGATCTAGAATGACCAATGAACTGCAAATACTAAAACATCAACAAACACATTAATGCTTGTTTTTCTTTGCTATAACAACATATAATAATGTACCAGGGAAGTTGTTTTGGTGAATAATAGATTCAAAAACTGCTCATGCTTCATTGAGTACACTAGCTAGGGAGTCAAGAATGCTAGCTGTGATGGCACAGTGGTTAGAATGCTGTATTGCAGGCTAATTGTGTTGACTGCCAGCAGCTTGATTCTTACCGGCTCAAAATTGACTCAGCCTTCCATCCTTCCAAGGTAGATAAAATGAGGACTCAGATTATTAGGGGCAATAGGATGACTCTGTAAACTGCCTAGAGAGGGCTGGAAAGCACTGGACACGGGTTAGATCACAACTTGGAAGTGCCTGAATTTTGAAAGAAAAAAGGAAAAAAGTACTGTACAAGAATTACTACATGAAGAAAAAGTATAAATTCTGTATAAAAGAACCTTGGAATATAAATCTTTCAAAAGAATGATTGATAATATGCCATTGTCAACTGTTAATGTCCATGAAGATTTTGTCCATGAAGATATCTCCCCAACCTAGTTTTTTAGGTCTCCCAATGGTATAGACATTATCGCTATAACTGAGACCATCCACCTTTCTGCTGGTTGCTCTTTTTCCTTTCACCTTTCCCAGCATTAGAGCCTTCTCTAGAGAGTTAGATGGTTACATAATGGGCCTAAAGTAAGATAATTTGAGCCTAGCCTTGTGTAACTAGAGTGAGAACTCTGGATCGATTTGTTCAATGATCCTTTTGTTTGTGGCAGTCCACAGTATTTTCAAGAGTAGATGTAATGAAAGAAGATTGATATATGTCTGTAGCAGACTAAAAATTATGTTACAGAGTGCCACACCATTTTGTGTGGTCCTGCTAATGGGAAATACAGGTCCTTGATAAAGTGAAGTGAGCAGCGATTGTGGATGAAGATAAATGCAAAGGACAATGACTGCTGCAAAAAAAAATTTTTTAAGAAAAAGCTGTATTATGGATAGAGAGAAAAAAAAAGGCAGAGAACATGCAGCGATTTTGATGAAAATAAAAAAGGTGGAGAGGATTGTCAGCAGAATGAATAAAATTGAAAATAAATAGGATGAAATGAAACAGTGAGGGAAGAAGTACTTTCTAAAGATTTATATAATAGTGGCAAACTGATAAATTATGATATGCAAGTAATAGAATAACAGTGCATGGTATGTATGTTACATGGAATAAGTGTGTTTTGTGAGAAATGACTATCAAAACATGCTTCTGCACATAGCATATCATTATATCACATATTGTCTTGAGTGTTCCCATCCTTGCTATATAGATTATGTTTCATTAATTCTTATTTTAAACTAACATGACCATAAGGCCAGCTTCAGCAATCTGCATATTTAATCAGACTAAATTATGAAATTTAACCTGCACCAGGTTAAAAAGATGGAGACCATGGATTTGTTTCCATGTAACCATGATAGCTAGCTGGGTCACTCTGACTCAGCCCGTCACCTCACAAGGTTGTTCTTGTGGGGAAAATAGGAGGAAAGTGTGTTGGATATGTGTGCCACCTTGCGTCATTTGTAAAAATAATAAAGGTGGGATACAAATAAAAATAAGCATATACATGCAGACAAATCCATGAAGTGTCTTTATGTCTTTAAATATGCATTTGTTGTGAATTTCAATTAATCTGTAATATATCTGTAATCCCAATGTATTTTTCATTTGAAATGATATGATACACTGAAAATATTACATATACCTGAGGTGCAAAAATACAGAACAGTAAAATCCTCCAAGGGAAGTTAGAATATAATTATATGAAGATTGTAATTCATCTTATTCTTTCAAATGATGCAGAAGAGCACTTGGATAATATATTTTGGCAGAAATGTAGCTTACAGCATGTTTAAATTTTTGGTTCAGATTGTTGCAAGAGACTGAACACAACTTCTCTTAGAATTCACCCACCTTAAAGGTAGCAAAATTCTGTCCATGTATAGATGAGGTAGACTGTAACAGTATACATATATTTTAAGGTTATTATAACAACTCTTTCACTTTTGACATTTATATGGACTGGTCTCGGTGGAAGGGAGAACTAAGAGGATTTAAACAGAATAAACAGCAGGTAGCAGTGAAAGAGGAAAAGAGCTACCTAATTTAAAGTAAACCAAGTACTTAATTGCAAAAGAAATGGAAACTCTCTTCTTAGCAAATAAAATTCAAAAGCAGAAATCTTGTGGGATGCTTGCAGTTAAGATTGAAATATTTTTTACCTTCCTTGGTCATAGAAATAACATTCTAACTGGTAAAACGTGCTGTATTTGGATTTAAATTAAAGTTTGGATCTAAATATGTTTGTGAAAGAAAGGTAAACAATATACTTTGTTCCCATGTATATTTCTAGCAGATATTACAGTTTTTTGACATTTTCTATTTCTTTGCTTTTGGAATTAATTCTGACATTGCAGCCAGTCAAAAATGGAGGTCTGGAGCTCTTGCACTTAATTGTTTTCTTGAAAATATTTCACCACCAGACTAGGTAACATCACCAGTGTTGGTGAGCATGAGGTTTGATCCTTGTTTGTGTATAGTTACTCTGTGTATAGTTTGCTCTGCTAGTATTGGTGGGAATGTGGTTTCTCCTTCGTAGTTACTACTTTGGTGTTAATCCCTGTTTCTGCAAAGCAGAATGTATTGATTTCTGCAAAGGATATGCAAACACAAGCAGGGAAATGTTTTTGTTACACTGTCAATATTAAGGCACCTATGATTGTTTGTATACATTTCTTTGTGCACATGTATAAAACAAAATGTCTGTTTGAAACCTGTTGAGTGTACAGAAAAAGTTTGGGATTTATGTTTGTCCTTTTAAAAAAAGCTGAATATTTTCCCATGGTGAATGCGGGCACTGGATATGCCTACATTCACCATTTTTTTTCCCTTCTGGTGTGTATGTTTTATGTGAATTTTGTGATAAGTCAAGGAAGTTGAGATGTTTCTGTTGCTTCTTTGTTATTTTTTATTGTTTGAAATGTCTGAGGTTTCCCTTCCCACTCCCTTTTCTATTTGATTTAGCCTTTCCCAGGCTCGAAGTTCTCTCCTCCAGATTTTGTTAAGGTTTGCTAATTAAGGTATCTGCCTCTTTGGTATCTGCTTCTTCTGTCTCTTCTCGTTAATTGAAGGTCACAGAGAGGATACGGAAGGGGGGAGAAGACACAATACAATGTTTCTATAGAAAATCACTGGGAACAGATTCCCTCACACACCTTTTTCGGGGTTTTTACAGTGCTTTCACACATACATAGAATTAATTTCTTTGCATTTGCACCAAGGTTTCACTGAGTATCTACATACACAGAGTGCAAAGTATGCAAGATCAATAGTTTTCAATGACATATTTTGGGGGGCATTTTTTTTTAAAAAAATAACTTTTTTATGGGACTGAGTGTTCAGTGAAAATAGCATATATGTAGAAAGCATTATGTTACAGGGTGTCCGCTTATTGTGTTGTTAAGGGAGACTTCATGAAAGATCTGATGGACAAAAAGGACACAGAGAAAGACATTCAAAGTGTTTTTAAGAAAAAAGGACAAATGGATACAAGTATTTCACAGAGTGGCCAGGTGGCAGGAAGATCATCTTCCCTCTCTGAACCCTGATTAAAATGGAAGCGAAAGTCTTTTGAACTGAAAACATGCACAAAATGAAATTCCAGTTAAATTGAACAGAATGATGAAATTAAACCTTGCAGCCATAATTAAGTTTTTAAGAACATGGACTGCTGGCTCCTCTTGCCTTACAGCTCTTGATTTAACATATTATTTATTTATTTATTTATGACTCCTAAAAGTTAAGAGAAGATGGTTTGCAAATAGTAATTCAATATGTTGATTCATTGTTCTCTGCTGATAACTTCCAAGCATGTACAAAATACAGAGCATGCTCCATTTCCTTATTGGGAGAAGCTGCATACTGAGTACAATGGAAAACGTCAGATTATGCAACTGAAATAACTGAATTGCTGCCCAAATAAAATAAAATATTTTGCAGGGTAGCTTCTACTCCCCTACCCCCACTTATTGCCAATGGATTCTAGAATTTGGACTGATTATCAAGTCCTTATCTAAGGCTAACCTGAGAAGAAATCTTTTTGGCAGTTAACATAAAAGCTCATAAAATGGGGTGAAGATAGAAGCTGCTACCGCAATTTGTTTTGATTTGTTTTGATAAATAAGTTGGAGAGAACAATTTTTTCACATGTTGATCTTGGCAAATATCCTTTTCTCTCCAATTATGTGAGTTTTTACTATCTACTATCTTTTATTTGGGATGGTGGTGGTTTCAATACATACATCTGCATGCCCACAAGGTTCAGCTTTAACGACAGAGAAATTTTTTTCACACGCTGATATTGGCAAATGTCCATTTCTTTCTTTACCTGTATGAGTTTTTACTATCTACCACACTAGCTTTTATTTTGGGGGCCTTCAGTACACATATTTGCCCGCCTCACAAGGTTTAGCTTTAAACTCAACCTGCTTTTCAATTACTTACAAAAGTCTGGTACATTAAGCCTTTTATTTATTTATTTATTTTACAATAGCAGAAACAAAGCTAATGGAGAATTTAAAAGGTACATCCAGTTTTAATGCAGTCTTTAAATTTTACTGTGATACCAGTTTCATCAGTGTGGGGGTGGGGGGGAAGGAAGAGTGCAAAGCATAAAACAGGATATGCAGTCTCCACAAAACACTGTCCAAGCAGAACTATATTTATTTATTTTATTTATTTATTTATTTATTATATTTCTATACCGCCTTTCTCCAGTAGGACTCAAGGCGTGTACAGTCAAGAAAAATATAGACACACAAACATCATAAAATTGCTAATTAAAATTATTACTTAGTTTGGTCAATTAAATAAAACCCAGAATTAGATAACATTTAAAAAATCATTCACATGTTCGTATGTTTAGCCCCGTCTGTTGGAACATCAGGGTCTTGAGGGCACGGCGGAAAGCAAGGAGATCAGGAATATTCCGTATCTCCGGGGGCAATTCATTCCAAAGGGTTGGAGCCCCCACAGAGAAGGTCCTCCCCCTGGGAGTCGCCAGTCGACATAATTTGACTGACGGTACCCTGAGTAGTCCCTCCCTGTGAGAACGAACTGGTCGGTGGGAGGCTATTGGTGGCAAAAGACGGTCTCGTAGGTACCCAGGTCCTAAGCCATGGAGCGCTTTAAAGGTGATAACTAACACCTTGAATCGCACCCGGAAGACCACCGGGAGCCAGTGCAGCTCGCGTAGGAGAGGTGTTACATGGGCGTAACGAGCTATATGACCAAGATCATGAAGGAAGAGAAGCATCAGCCCAGAATAAGTAAATTTGGGAAGGCAAAGAAATTCAGAGGCAGAGCAGACGCTTGGCAATTATGCAGTATTAAGAGCACTTTAAGGGAAGAGTAAAACTACATCCTTCCCAACCGCCTAGTGTGTGGTGATACTCTTTCCAGATAATACAAATAGATTTTGCTGACATACTTCCCATGGTATTCCTGGCTATCAAAAGCCCAACTTTTAAAATTTAAATGCTGTCTCTCTATGAAATTATATATGGGCAATTAATGCCGCTAGAGTTTGAATTAATTCATATTCAAGATTTTTATTTTGACCATGGTCAAATTATTGATATGTTATACATTTTTTTTTCAATAGCAGTGCCAAAAATCCAAGGGCAAGTCAGACTACATCATGAACTGAGTGGGCTCAGTGGGCTCTACTAAAACTATAACCAATCGCTAGCAGGAAATTTGTGTTTCACAAAGTGCATCAGAGAAAGAACTCTGTGGAAAGGCAAAGCAATACAAAGTTTGAAGGTCTAACCTAAGTTTGAAGGTTCATTTAAGTCATTTGGGGCCCACTCCAACTCCAGAAACTCAGAAGCAAGTCCTACTAGAGATGTTCCAATCTCCTGGAAAGCAAGGAAAAGAAAGAAAAAAAAGGCAAAATTCTCACTATGAAATCCTGAAGAGCCATGAATACCATTTTTAATTGGTTTTAAGCCAATGGTCCTCATGGCAGTTTAATTTTGTTAGAATAATGAGCTTGTTTTACTATATTTATCTTCTTTCCTTCGCTTTTCTGCAGCAAAAGCAATAGTGTTGCTAAAAATTGGGTTTCTGTTGCTATGATGTATTTACAATTGCCAAGTAGCATGCAACAGTCACAACTTTTAAATAAAATAATTGCCTTAAATCTATTTCATAATTCTATCTGGAGTTTGCAAATTTGCCCTGTTTCCATGCTATATAAACCTTGATGGGTACAGGCTCAATATAAAGAGAACTAGTGTTTGAGGTAGTGGTTTATGTGTTGAGGGTGCCTTATGGAGGCCCTACAAAAACTGCTCTGCTAAGGCATATTTTTAACCCAGAATCTATTTATTCCGTTGGTAGCATAGAAAGGGATGCTACAAGGGAACAAACTCAGATTCTGGGTTAAGAATATACTTTAGCAGAGCAGTTTTTGTAGGGCCTCAGTAAAGCACCCTCAATGCATAAACCGCTCAGCCTCTATCACTAAGACCAATTCTTTTTTATATTGAGCCTATACCTATCAAGGTTTATACAGTGTGAAAACAAAGGGCAAATCTGCAAGAGCACAATGTGTGTTAGATTGTTAAGATGTGCATTTTTCAACCAGCAATTGAAAATGCCATACAAGAAAATACAGCTTGATTATGTTCAAACTCTCCTGTACTTAACAAAGATATGGTATTTGTTGACAGAAATTATTCCATACTTTCTTTTCCCTATGTCTCAGGTCCTTGTACAATTGGGCATTTAACCCCATTTCATGGCGTACCAGTTGCCTAAAACTACATTAATCACAAGCCCAAGTGAATTCACAAAAACCAGGACCTCAAGGGCTCCCCAACTGCTATTAATCAAAGTAATTGATACATCAGCCAATTACATTGATATAAAAAAACTGGCTTGTGTAGTTTCAAAATATATAAAGACTTCAAACACTATAGCCTTCCTAAATGAGAAGCAGGAAAAGCCGAGAACATCCATCTTGCAAATTGGCTCTGTGCTATTCAAAATGACCCATCGCTGTGAGGAGTTTCCAGCTTTGTATTGCTTTAACCTGACAATTCCTTGCAAGTAAAAAAACACTATGCAAGATGTAAGGTATCTGGCAAAAGGAGCGACAGAACAAGTGTTGGCAATCTATGAAATTGGCCTATCTTGTTACCTGGGACAGGCCAGTTTCAAAATGTGGCTGTAGATTGCCTACTCTTCTGGATGGCATTAGGTCTTTTCAGTATTTGTTTCCAGAAGAGTGTAAGGCACACACACATTTGCTCTCCAAGAGGTTAAAAAGGGGAGAACTATAAGGAAAACAAGTCCTTGGAGGAGTGGGGGTTGTTAGCAAGATAGAAACAGAAGGAATGCAGTTATCAAAACTGCTATGGCAATGCAACTATTTCTTTTTATTAAGGCAATAGCTCTTTCTTGAGGGTAGTAGCAGTAGATAGATGAGGATGTAACTTGAGATTTTCTAATTATTAATATCTATGCTTATATCATCTTTACCTTTGTGTGACTATTAGTTTCACCTTTCCTGAAATGTATAAAGCACCACAATCCAAAGACTCCAGAGTGTAACCCTACCTTCTTTTCCAATGGAACTATTGAATTCAACAGCACATTTATAGCATTATAGTATGGCAATCCATTCATTATAGCTGTAGCACAGTTTTCCAGAAATGAAAAATTAGGAAGAAAAAAAAAAGAATTGACTACATTTAAACCTCTAATTTTCCTTAACATTACAGAAGGGTAGGTATTATGTGTTCTTATTTCTTATTTAATTATTCCATTTGTTCAACACACTGTCTGGTTTCAGGAAATGTATTATACTCGAGTATTACCCACTACTAAAGCCTGCTCTCAGTTTAAAAGCAGTGCAGTTCATGCTGATTCTGTAAGGATTAAAGAAACCTTTTGGCATCATAAAAACATAGGCATTTGTAAAGCCTCTGGGTTTTTTCCAGTTAGGGGGCCTGCAATTTTTCTCTATTTTTTCCTTGTAACATTTGCATGTATGATTAAACCTTTAATAATGTAGAAAGTGATAAGAATCATACTCTTAAATCCACTTTCACATACTGAATTTTAAGATCTTAATTTTTGTACTGGTTTTCAGTTCAGTGTGTATTCAAGTGATCTTTCCTTGGAATGTAAAGATAGATACAAGCAGTTTGCCTTCAGCTTATCAACATGTCTAATTGTTTGTTACTTTGAATTACCCATTCCCAGCTTCAAATTTAAAAACTCTTTAACAAATAATATAAATACTGAACAACTGCATTTGTACAATTTAAATTTATTTTGAAAAGTCAAATAATTACAATTTCAGATCATACTACTAAATAGAACCTGCTTCATCTTAATTTCTGTATCATATAGATTTGTATGAACAGATCAAATATTTCTTATATTCAGTCACTTAGGCTTATCCTGATTATGGGATAATAAAAATAGAAGGAATACTTTGCAGGTCAGCTTGGTATTTAAAAGAAATTTAAATTTCCTCTCAGCAGCACTGGAATTATTTTACCAAAACCTATTAAAGAGAGTTTGTCGGGTATAGTTTTTTTCACTTTCCAAGGGATAGTCCTTCCAGTCCAATATTGTTTTAATTATTAAACTAAAGGTACAAGAAAATTCTGGCTTCAGATTACATACCAAATTGTGTTAAAATGAAATAAACAAGCGGATTTTTTTGAAACCAAAAAGATGAGAGGTTATTAAAATAGTAGTTTTCTACTGAAAATACGACATGCAAGCATTAGCACATACCAGTTCTTTCTCCGTGAGGCTCAACAAAAATCCACTTGTTTTAAACCAAATGCATGAATTACAAAATATTTTCCCACTCTGGGATTCCCATTAATTTTTTTAAAGATATTTAAGTACATAAAACTACAACAATTACTACACCTGGAATATTATAGTAAGAAGAGATGAAAATGGGTATTTGAAAAGAAAATACATCTTAATGAACCAGGAACATTTTAATTGGATACAGGATAATGGTAGGGAACCAACAGGAAAAGCTAGGTTCGGAACATGCTGTTGAAAATTGATATTTGCTCTGTAACTGTCTTCTCTTAATAACGCCCTGAAAGAAAGAAAAAAGAATGCTGTAACTATAAATTCATACCTCCACATCAGCTTCTACATTAATTCAGTTGTCTCGGAGAGTATATTGTATTAGCATTTCCTATGCTACTCTTAAAATCTCTCACTATATTAAGATTATACATATTTACTCTTTAATTAATATTATTAATGCTTACTTGGACTGTAGGAACGAGATCTTGATCTTGATCTGTAACGACTATAATATGGTGAAGGTGATCGCCTCCTTTGGAAGAAAATGCAAAGTATTTCTGTTGATAGTGGCTCATTTCCATATTCATACATTATAGCAGTTCACAAGTATATACATTAATGAGGTTTGAAGATATTAATTGAAAAATTGTTTGTAGGGTTTATAATGTGGAAAAAGAAGAGTTAAATTTTATACAGATAATCCTTGATTTATAATCATTCATTTAGTGACCATTTGAAGTTAAAATGTGACATGACCATTTTTCATACTTATGATGGTTGCAGCAGTGGTGGGTTCTTCCTGGTTCCGCCGAGCTGGTAGCGGTGACGATATGACGTCACTGAACCAGTTTTGCCCCGCCCCGCCCCCGCGTTATTTTTACCTTTTATTTGGCCCCACCCCCAATCTATTGCTGCCTCCTGAGTCCCAGTGATGGCTAGAGGGAAAAAAAACTGTTTAAACTCTTGCCACGGGGCTTCAAAGGGCTGCCCTAAAGCTGATCAGTGTTAAAAGAAAACAAATGAGTAGACTGGTGCCTGCAAAAATACATGAGTAAATCAGTGCCTGCAAAAATAAATGGGTAGATCGGTACAGCTCTGCAAGCAGTTAAAAACCTGGTAGACCAGTACCTCTGCTAAATCCTAAATAATTGTCACATGGCCATCAAACCACGCCCACAAAATAAGCCACGCTCCAGAACTGGTAGTAAAAAAAATTAGAACCCACCCCTGGGTTGCAGCACCCCCATGGTCAAGCAATCAAAATTTGGATGCCTAGCAACTGACATGTATTTATGCCAGTTACAATGTCCTGGATCATGAGATCACCTTTTGCAACCTTCTTGCAACTACAGTTAATTCACTTAACAACTGTGGTAAGAAAGGTGGTAAAATAAGGCAAAACCATCTTGCAAAATTTTTGAGTCAATTGTGGTTGGATGTTGACTTGCACACATATAGGTAGTCCATTTCACTTACTTACTACCTCAATCAGTGACCATTCAAATGCTGTGTCCTCACAGTTACATAACTGCAATTTGGGCACTTTGCAACTGGCAAGCATTTATGGTGGCTGAAGCAGCCTGTGGTCATGTGAATGCCATTTGTGACTTTTACAGTCAGCTTTTAACAAACAAAGTCAATGGGGAAGACAGCAGGAAGCTGTGGTCATGTGATGTTAATGAGTTGCAGTGATCTGCTAAACAATTGCAGTGGAACTGAAGTTGTTAAATCCAGTATAGTCATGTGATATTTTCACTTAGCAACCGCATCAATTAAAGACAGAGTTGCCGGTCCCAAATGCAACTGCAATTGGTAGTGTGAACTATTGGTTTATATAATAGCTGTAGGCTACTTAGCACAAATGTACATTCTATTTTTAAATAACTTCCCAACATGTAGGTTATAATGATCAGGACTTTTGTGTAAAACTTCCAAATTACCCTATTTGCCATCCAAGCACTTCCCAGGATATTTTCTTCACTAACCAACTTTCTTCCATTTTATTATTTATTTCTCACACTGTATATCTTTCCTCTGATTTTAAAGTGATTCAATTCTACTGATTAAAGAATATAACAATAAATAGTATTAACTATTTTGTTGCACTCTAATTGAAAGCCTTTACACTGAACTGTAATCCAATAATCCTGATTTTTATTTTCTTGTTTAAATGTCAGACAGAATCGAGTATAGCACCACCATAAATGTGCCCAAATTGCAGTTATGTAATTGTGAGGACACAGCATTTGAATGGTCACTGATTCAAGTAGTAAGTGAAATGGACTACCTATATGTGTGTGGTCAACTTGCAACAATTGACTCAAAAATTTGCAAAATAGTTATGAGGATTTTGCCTTATTTACCACCTTTCTTACCACAATTGTTAAGTGAATTAACTGTAGTTGTTAAATTAGTAACATGACTGTTAAGTGAATCTGGCTTCCCAATTGACTTTACTTGTCAGAAGGTTGCAAAAGGTGATCTCATGATCCAGGACATTGTAACTGGCATAAATACATGTCAATTGCTAGGCATCTGAATTTTGATTGTTTTGATCATGGGGGTGCTACAACCGTCATAAGTATGAAAAATGGTCATGTCACTTTTCTCAGTGCTGTTTTAACTTCAAATGGTAACTAAATAAATTTAAAACTGGAAAACTCACTCCCTATTTATTTTGCCTCTTTCATAGGATTCAGACAAGGCATCTCATCCTGATAGCATCTGATGAATCTATTTTTTTTCCTTAAAAAAAAGTACAAGAGCATGCAATGATAGAAGACGCCCCTCTTATTTTTTATTATAAAATAATCAACTAACTATGCTTGACTGATTATTTTCTATCTAACAAGGAACATTTTATTTAGCCAATAAAATGACTAAAACATTATTTGTTTCTATTCAAACATAATACAAATGGAAAATCATGTTATATATGAGCAATAACTTGTCTGTAAACTGCCTAGAGTCACTTAGATAAAATGGGCAGTGTAGAAATTTAGTAAATAAACTAAGTTAGTTTTCCAAATACTGCAAAATACTTTCTGGCAATGTTCTGGAAGAGGTAGGTTCTGAACATTTTGGGCATATTTTCCACATTTTGAGAGAAATTTACAGATGGCATTTGGCTTATGTGGGCCATATACTTCTATCTGACACTTTAAATCTGCAGTATTGATAATTGAGGTTTCTCTCCAAAATTTAGTGGTGTACTCTTAGGATGGTCTGGTGTCCACAAATGGAAATTAGGGGACTCATGTGACTCTTGGATTGTCCATCTCTGCTAAATGGGGAAGGATGTCTGAGCTCCAATAAAGGAGATTTCTGAGGACCTCCAGAGAAATTGTCGGTCCTTATCAGGCTGGAAAAGCTTACAAAACTATTTCCCAGGAGTTTGGACTCTGCCAACCCACTGTTGGGGAAACTGTGTATAAATGGATACACAATTCAATAATATTGTTAACCTCTCTAGGAAGGGCTGACCAATCAAGACTACATAGTTGCAATTCTTGCAATCCAAAAATTGTGGTTGCTCTCAAAATGGTTATCATTTCCAGGACTGTACCAAGTGGCTTCGGTATAGAAAAGTGACACAGTGTATTGGCAGATTCTTTCCCAAAGCCAATCTCAAAGATTGCTTTTGGGAAATAGAACTTGGTGATCTCCCAAATGGCCATTCTATACATAGGCTGATTTATGACATCCTGGAATAAGCATCATTTTGGGAATGACTGCAATTCTTGCAATTTGAGAACTGTGACCACTTCCAAAATGGCACGTACTTCCAAGATAGTATGAAATGACCTCTGCATAGATGTATAGCTTTCAACATAATTTGTCTGATCTCGCTCTCGTTCTTTTTAATAAAAGTAGCAGAGGTGGAGTGAAGGAATAGTGGAGGTGGAGATTGGTTGCTTTCCTAAAGGCAATCTTAGGAAAAGGTAAGTGGAGCAAGATGCGGGAGGAAGCCCAAGGGCATAGAGCACAGGGTATCTCAGGGTGGTGAAAGGCCTGAGGAATCTGAAGCAGGCCACATATGTGCTGAGGAGATGCTGCAGTGTAAGCCTGGGGTTGTGTTGGTCTTTCTATGGACTTTCCCACCCTTAAATATCTCTTGCTCCTCTTAACGACTGCAATGAGGAGATCAGGGATTGTGGCCATTAAGTAAGAGAATTATGTGGGTGCCTCACTTAACAGCCACAAATTACAACCATAATTGTTGATTCAATTATGATTGTAAAGCAAGGACTACCTGTACTCTACAAAAATAACATTTCTGCCCATCTACCATTTCAGAAAAACGACCAATGTAAGCCGAAAGGTTAACGAAAAAATGTTCTGTAAATGGAAGAGGCCAAAACAGAACTCTGAAAATTTTATTTATTTATATTCCATCATTATTATTGAACAAACATATTTAACTTGCCTCCCCGTCCCGAGCTGGGAAAAAGAGTGAGTGTCTGGCCCAAAGTCACCCAGCTGGCTTTCATGGATAAGGATGGAGCTTGAATTCACAGCCTCCTGCTTACTAGCCTGGTACCTTAACAATTAGACCACACTGGCTCTCTAGAAGTTGAAAGCAACTTGAAAGCAGGAATGAGCTAAAATTCTTCCAACCTGACGTGCAGGACTGATCAACAGTGGAACGTTTAATTGCAGTTACATTTAACTATAGTTATTGCTGCCCAATGGAAACAGCCATTATTGAAATAAATAATAAATAAATGAAAAGGTCTAATTTTTTTTTACTGCTTTATAATTAGATTCTCTATCTAATTAGGATGCATGGAGAACAGATCATGTCTTTGGTCACATTTATGCAGAAATACTGAGCATTCAAAAGGCTTCACAAACTTTAAGCATCACTATTGGAATTTATTGCTTGTGTTAAAAGTTTTCCATAACTTCCACATATAATTTGAATACTTACCTGTAGCGATAATCATAGTCTTCATATCTGTCATATCCTCTGTCGTATCCTCTGTCATAATAGGAATCACGGCGACGGCCAGTTCCTCCTCCTCCTCCTCCTCCTCCTCCTCCACCACCACCACCACCACCTCCTCCTCCTCCACTGCTATTTATTTAAAAAAAGGAAGAGAGTTCAGACAGGTTAGGCTGAAAGCTATACATTTATTTAAGATTTTGTATCAAGGATAAAAAGAATACTTTTTATGAAGGAACTGAAGATTCATAGTTGACTTAATTTCAGCAGTTATTCAAACTGGCATCAGATATCAAAAATTATTTACAACATGTGCTCATGTCTTATCCTAAGCTCAGGAAAAAAATGAATAAATATGCTTCAGGAAGAGTATTGATATCCTTACTTTTTTTTTTAAAGCAAGCTTTCAACTCCAGTTATCTGATATGTATTCCTCTGTATGAATACATTTATGTAGTATTTTTAATTGTCTTTTATTCTATAGTTTAATTTTATTCATTTTAGTTATTCTGTTGTACACCAAGAAACCGGTGGCACAATGGTTAGAATGCAATATTGCAGGCTAATTCTGCCCATAGCCTGGAGTTCAATCTTAATCAGCTGAAGGTTGACTCAGCTGTCCATCGTTCTGAGATCAGTAAAATGAGGACCCAGATTGTTGGATGCAATATGCTGATAACATTTTAAACTGCCCAGAGAGTGCTGTAAAGCACTTTGGGGCAGTATATAAGTCTAAGTACTATTGTCATACTACCCAGAGTTGGAAGGGACCTTGGAGGTCTTCTAGTCCAACCTCCTGCCCAGGCAGGAAACCCCACACCACTTCAGACAAATGGTTATCCAACATCTTCTTAAAAATTTCCAGTGTTGGGGCTTTCACAACTTCTGCAGGCAAGTTGTTCCATTTATTAATTGTTCTAACTGTCAGGAAATTTCTCCTTAGTTCTAAATTGCTTCTCTCCTTGATTAGTTTCCACTCATTGCTTCTTGTTCTACCCTCAGGTGCTTTGAAGAATACCGTATTTTCCGGCGTATAAGACGACTTTTTAACCCAGGAAAATCATCTCAAAAGTCGGGGGTCGTCTTATACGCCGGGTACCCGAATCTGAGTTGCTGGCGCTGACCGATGACACTTTGGGAGCGCCGGCAACATTGAGGGGAAGCTGTACTCCAAATTAGTTCCAACCTACAAGAGGTGCCAGGCAGTGCGTGGCCCACGAGAAAGGAACGCGTCCCCACTCTACCCCAGAATTCGGGTCACCTTCCTTTCTTTCCCAGCAGTCCACGGTGAAAGCGGCGCTGCGGTTGACCTGGACCAGCGCCTTGCACGCCTGGCTCTGTGTCTCCATTATGAGAAGTTCCATGCGACTTCGCATGTCTCCGCCCCAGACGCGCAGCTCTCGCAATCCGCTCACCAGAGGAGCCATGAAGTGCTCGCACCGCCTTGCCAGATCTTCCTCATCCTCCTTTCCCCATGGCTTTTCTGGTTGTAATTGCTGCTGCCGCCGCCGCCGAGGCTGCTCCTTCATCTCCACCCACCGCACCAGACCCAGCCCGGCCAGCGCCGCTGTGGCTCCCGCAGTCCAAGCGGATCAGCGCCCGGGCTCGCAGGCGAAGGGTGGGAGTGCGCAACGCACTTTCCTGCCTTGGCGCCGATCCGGATGGCTGCAGAAGGAACTGGGCACCGGCTGTCATGTCTTTTCTGCTGTGCGGGATTCAGCACCTGGGCTCCCGGGGTTTAAGCCTCCGGGCCGGCCCGCGCTGCTCCAGGATGTTCGCTTCGGGCTCCTTGGAATCGCTGCTGGGCGGTTCTTCCCGTTGGGGCGATGGTGGGTGGCAGCGATCGGCGTTGCTTGGACTGCGGGAGCCACGGCGACTCCTTCCCCACGAGGTATTGCTCTGCATTTCACCACCTCTTCCAGGCTCGCAGCCACCCACCATCGCCCCAACGGGAAGAACCGCCCGGCAGCGATTCCAAGGAGCCTGAAGCGAACATCCTGGAGCAGCGCTAAGTTACCTTCCTGGGTGGAGGGGTGTGTGTGGAAGAATAGGTGAAGCTAAAACGGCTTTCTCGTTCATCCCGGTGTCGGGAGAAGCGGCTTGAGGGGCGCCCGAGCTTTTAAGATTTTAACCTGGGCTAATCGGGCGGGGGAAAGAAGTGCTCTAGTCTGCTTGTTCCAATGCCTTCCCGATAAGCCGGCAGAATCAAATCTCTTTTTTTTCTTTCTTTCCCTCTCTCTCTCTCTCTCTCTCTCTCTCTCGGCGGCTTTGAACCCGTGGAATTGGGTGGGGGAGAGGGGGAATGTTATCAGCAACAAACAACAACAAAAAGTGTGTGTTTGTGGAGAGGGGAGGTAGTGGTAAAGGCGGCAGACCGGTTTTTTTTTCCCCCAAGCCGATCTCTTTCGCGGTGTATCCAGCCCGACCCCATTCAGAAGAAAGGCTGCAGCCGCAAAGAAATGGGGGGGGGAGACATCTGCACCTTTTGTTACATACATACACACGAAACCCACAGTTTTCTGGCCTCTCGCGCAGATCTGTTGTGGGGTGGGGTGGGTGGGAGCCACATAATTCCGGGAGGCGAAAAGGGGCACAGGGATATTTCCAGAAATGAGCGAAATAATGCAATCCACGCAGCGACGCCCATATTCTCCCGTTCAGATTCTACCTGTGGCTGAGAGAAAACTGCCTTGAAAGTTCCTCTGCCCCCCCACCCTTTAAACCCAAGACCCTGCCTCGTTTGCAGACTAGAGCACTTCTTTCCCCCGCCCGATTAGCCCAGGTTAAAATCTTAAAAGCTCGGGCGCCCCTCAAGCCGCTTCTCCCGACACCGGGATGAACGAGAAAGCCGTTTTAGCTTCACCTATTCTTCCACACACACCTCTCCACCCCGGAAGGTAACTTAGCGCTGCTCCAGGATGTTTGCTTCGGGCTCCTTGGAATCGCTGCCGGGCGGTTCTTCCCGTTGGGGCGATGGTGGGTGGCTGCGAGCCTGGAAGAGGTGGTGAAATGCAGAGCAATACCTCGTGGGGAAGGAGTTCGCCGTGGCTCCCGCAGTCGCCCCAACGGGAAGAACCGCCCAGCAGCGATTCCAAGGAGCCCGAAGCGAACATCCTGGAGCAGCGCGGGCCGGCCCGGAGGCTTAAACCCCGGGAGCCCAGGTGCTGAATCCCGCACAGCAGAAAAGACATGACAGCCGGTGCCCAGTTCCTTCTGCAGCCATCCGGATCGGCGCCAAGCCAGGAAAGTGCGTTGCGCACTCCCACCCTTCGCCTGCGAGCCCAGGCGCTGATCCGCTTGCACTGCGGGAGCCACGGCAGCGCTGGCCGGGCTGGGTCTGGTGCGGTGGGTGGAGATGAAGGAGCAGCCTCGGCGGCGGCGGCAGCAGCAATTACAACCAGAAAAGCCATGGGGAAAGGAGGATGAGGAAGATCTGGCAAGACGGTGCGAGCACTTCATGGCTCCTCCGGTGAGCGGATTGCGAGAGCTGCGCGTCTGGGGCGGAGACATGCGAAGTCGCATGGAGCTTCTCATAATGGAGACGCAGAGCCAGGTGTGCAAGGTGCTGGCCCAGGTCGACCGCAGCGCCGCTTTCACCGTGGACCTCCTTGGAATCGCCTTGGAATGCTGGAACCAGCTGGTTGCTGCGCGGAGCTTCCCCCAGGCATCCAGGGAGAGATTACCGACGCTCTGACTTCCCCAGACCGGTGGAGCTCGCCATCAGTGGGGGTCAGCTGGGGAAGTCGGAGCGTCGGTAATACCCCCCTAGATGCCTGGGAGAAGCTCCGCTCAGCAGCCAGCTGGTTCCAGCATTCAGCAGCATGCAGCCTTGACTAGATCGGCACAGCTTTCTGTCAATGTTGTTGGCGCTCCCCTAGCGTCATCAGTCAGTGCCAGCAACTCAGATTCACGAAGCTGTGCAGATCTCGACAAGGCTGCATGGGTGAAGGAAAAAAAAAACCTGGTACAAAATAGCCCTCTTGCCACTACAAGTAGCGTAGCCCATTACCTTTCTCTACAGTACAGCAACAATACATACAGTATAGTATACAAATATAACAGTCAAGACCCCATCATGGCTCCACCAGCAAGAAGAAAGAAATATGAAGCCAGTTTTAAACTTAAAGTTGTAAACTTTGCCATGGAACATAATAACTGCTGCTGCAAGACAATATGGAGTAACAGAAAAGATGGTTCGGGACTGGAAAGCAAATGAAAAAGCATTAAAGAGTATGCCAAGGGGTAAGTGTGCATTAAGAAGAGGCACCCCACATTGGCCAGAACTCGAAAAACATGTAGCAGACATGGTGAATGAGCATCGCCAAAACGGTTATGTAGTGACACGAAATAAAATACGTTTGTTTGCACTTCAGTGGGCCAAATCTAACCCAGATCACAGCAACAGATTTAAGGCCACTGTATCCTGGTGTACTAGATTCTTGGAAAGGCATAAGCATTTGAATTAAAATTACCATATTGAAATCAAATCTGATGTTTTTTAATTTTTATTTGGTGTGCGTTGGAAGAGGGGTAGTCTTATACGGCGAGTATAGCCCAAACCCTATATTTTAACAGGAAAAGTAGGGGGTCGTCTTATACCCCCAGTCGTCTTATACGCCGGAAAATACGGTAGTTTGACTCCCTCTTCTTTGTGGCAACCCCTGAGATATTGAGACACTGCTATCATGTCCCCCCTACTCTTCATTAAACTAGACATACCCAATTCCTGCAACCGTTCTTCATGTTTTAGCCTCTAGTCCCCTAATCATCTTTGTTGCTCTTTTCTACACTCTTTATAGAGTCTCAACATCTTTTTTACATCATAGCGACCAAAACTGAATGCAATATTCCAAGTGTGGCCTTACCAAGGCATTATAAAGTGGTGTTAACACTTCACGTGATCTTGATTCTATTCCTCTGTTTATGCAGCCCAGAACTGTGTTGGCTTTTTTGGCAGCTGCTGCACACTGCTGGCTCATATCTAAATGACTGTCCACTAGGACTCCAAGATCTCTCTCACAGTTACTACTATTGAGCAAGGTACCACATTTATATTACCTGTGCATTTTGTTTTTCTTCCCTAAATGTAGAACCTTGCTTTTTTCACTGTTGAATTTCATTTTATTAGATAGCGCCCAATAGTGAAAGGAGATAGTGAAAGGAGGAGTGTCTTTTTCTGGCAATTGGCAAATAGAAAACTGTTCATGAAATGCTATAATGTCCAACTCCAGGATGCTACATATAAAAAGTACAATATGTTGTTAAACTTGGCAGGTAGGTCCTGTACACGTGTATTAAGAAAGCCAAAGTCAATCATTAGGGAGCAATATTGTTCATAGCTTGTCCTAAATTGAAAGCTTAACTGAATTAGGTTCTGAGCTAATTGTCAAGAAAAGCTGCAAAAATGCATACCACTATTGCTTCCATTGAATGTTATGGTAATTTAAAAAACATTTATTCTTCAGGAAATACTCATTATAGACTACAATTACACCTATTTCTAGAGCCCCAGGACCAAAACATAAAAGAGAACAATGGGCTTATTTTGAGTTCAACTGGTTTCCTATAGCAAAATATTGGAACTATTTGTTATATTGTATTGGAACTCAATTTTTGAAACCTTCTGATTAACACTCTAGTGAAATAGATTGTTTGGAGTTTGAATAAGCAAGTCTGTGTATGTTTACTCCTATTCACTGGGCTCTGAAGTCTCATTTAAAATGCCAGCCATAGAATTTATTTGTAGAAACAATAAGAGTGAAATAAAGCTGTCATTAGATTAGAACATGTTTAAAGGAATTGAACAGTTCACTTAAAGTCCAATGGCAAATGCGTTTCTCATAGTAATAGGATCAAAAAAATCTTGAAATAAAAACAATATCTTACTGAGTTGGTCTGCCCATGTAGATGCCAGGGGTAGGTGTGTGTGCTCTCTTTGTGATAGAGTAATCCACTCTGATTCTTCTACCATCAAGCTCCATTCCATTTGCATGTTCCATTGCCTACAAGAAAGGTAAAAAAATCCAAAACCCTTTTATGTCTATATCTAGTAATTTTCTACAAATTAACTTCAATTTAGGGTGAGGTGGGGGGGATTGAATGTGATCATTTTTAAGCCAACACAGGAAGATGCATTCTATGATTAGGTTCTTCTTGCAGACTCAGTTATCATTTCATGATTTCCCTGTCTACTTCCATTTCATTTCTTCTAGAAGAATTGGGTATAATTGAAGTTTCAATGATATCTCTTCCAGAAGAGATCCCAGTTATTTTTTAATCTATATAAACATTATTAAAATTATACCTATAAAATAAGCATAAAAACACAATAAACCACAAAAACTTAAACCTACAAATACAAAACAAAACATCTAACTTAAAAACAACCCATATACAACTTCTGCTTTCATGTTTCTCAAAAATCTCTGCCTTTACTTTCTTCATAGATCCATTAACCCTAATTCTTTTGTAGAACAGATTCCCATTTATGTGACTTTTTAATTAGCATCTTTTTAAACATGCTGCACTGTGGTGGTGGTGTTAAAAAAAAACCAACTTCAAAGGTGGTAGACAGAAATATATCAAAATGTCAGAAAATCCTAAAAATAAAATTTGAACTGAATGCACAAATATTTTTATTGGGTATAAATGAAAAATATCACCATTTATTAAAATATATGACAACTGCAAGAACAAATTTGGCACAGCATTGGAAAAGAGAAACTTTGCCTACAACATCAGATTGAAAAATTAAAAATGGAGAATATGTAGCAATGACAAATTGGCATTATATATACTTAATAGAAGTCTAATTAAGTAAAGATGACTCCCATATATAGTACACATTGCAAAAATAAGGCAAATTTAGTCATTTGTAAGAGAAGGCAAGAATGTGTCTCTGGAAAGTTTTCCCATATTGCTCCTTTTGTTTTATTCTACTGTATCTATTGTCACTATTTAACATAAACTTTTTTCCTGTGTATTTTACTATTGTAACAATAGTAAAATACACTATTAGCTTAATATATCACGAGACTGATTTTACATTAGGCTCCATCCCTTACAGAATCAGAGATGTTGAAACTTGCTATTACTGCTGTTTTATATCAAGTTACTAAATTATTTTTCAAAATACTCTCAATGATATACTTCATTAGCTTAAGAACCAAATAACATGTTTATGCTAATACATTTAAAAGTTGATAATTTCCATTAATGAGGAAAATGCCTGCTGACATCAAATATTTTGTTAGAAAAAGTTAATGCCATTCCATAGAGATTTACTGCTATATCATAATAGATAGTCCTATCAGAATTTTCACTCAGAACGTCTTTGCATAAGACAGAATTGCCCTATTGTACAATAACACCTATGTATTGGCCTCAAATATATTTCAGGATATTATCATTTAATTTAAATAATTATATTTAAGAGGGAAAATTGAGAATTTAGAGATTAAATTCAGACAGAAGCAGCTAATTCGGTATTATTTATAGCCTGAAACAAAATAACAGGAAAACTGAATATTGAATATATCCCTATTTAATGTTCTTTAAAACCACATTAATTGTAGATTATACTGCCACCTAGTGTTTCTTTTTATTCCACAGAAATATTTGTTTCCTTTTTATTATGTTATAAATCTTATGCATTGTGGTTTCAATACATTGATGTTTATATAATGTGTTTAAAGTTATTATTTTATTTAGATAGTTTAGAATACTAAGAATGGAAAAGAGGAACAATCTATCAATGTTAATTCCAATTTTGGTATCAAAACTACAAAGAGCCTTGGTGGCGCAGCAGACTAAAGTGCTGTTAAGTAGCACCAGCTGCCTGCAATTACTGCAAGTTCAAATCTCACCAGGCTCAAGGTTGACTCAGCCTTCCATCCTTTTGAGGTAGGTAAAATGAGAACCCGGTTTGTGGGGACAATAAGGTGACTTTGTGTAAAAAAGAACACCGCTTTGGGGGGGAGGGGGGCAAAGCCCTACTAAGCAGGTATATACAAAAGTATGAAGGCTATTGCTTAACGTATTGTAAGCTGCTCTGAGTCTCCGGAGAAGGGCGGCATATAAATTGAATGAATAAATAAATAAATAAATAAATAAATGTAAAATTATTGTTTTTTTAATCCAAGCAAATTTATTCTGGTTTCTGTTTGTATTGTATGAATCTCCCCACCCCCCCTTACAGAAATGTTATTAAATGCAAATTATAATAAAATGAATATTATTTATAAAAGCATGATTCACTTTAGTGATGTGAGCGATCATCAGACTGTAAGTGTGACATTGCGAGGTCGCTCAGATTCAAGACCAAGTAATATGGCTGACATGATGGCTCACCAAAAAGATAGAGGTGACCCATAATAAAAAGTTAATGTTAGCTAAAGTTGACACTAAGGCAATGTCAGACTGTCTTAAAGCAGGGAACAGGATGGATAAAAATCAATGATTTTTTTTAAAAAAATCAAAAAAATCAGTTTTTTTTTATTTAAATCGGATTTTTTTTATTTTTATCAAATTTATTTTAATAAAAAACTTTTGGGGTAAAAATCTATCTTAAAATAGTTTTCTATTTAAGATACATAAATGATTAAGTTTATTCAGCATGAAATGGAGCTTAGTTATGTAGCATGAGGCTGTATATTCTGCAACACTGGGACTATCGGTGAGTCAACAGTGGATCAAAGGAGTAGCAGAGATGAGTTGCTCTTTAAAAATTATGATTTAAATCGAGTTGATTTAAATCAAGCCTTTTTACTAGTGATTTAAATCATGATTTAAATTGTGATTTAAATCAACTCGATTTAAATCAAATCCACCCTGGCAGGGAATGCTACTAAGTGGGCTAGAACAATCCAATCATCTACTACTGATTGGCCATCAATCTTCAATACATTCTCTAATCTTTGTAATATCCTGAAGAAACAGCTAACAGCTAAACCTTGTATCAAAAGATCTTGAGTGGGTAGACCCCATTGGTTTGATTCTGAATGCCAGAGGCTGAAAAAGAAATTGAAGGCAGCTATGAAGCTTGCCCAGAGGTACCCTACTGCTCATATACAAGCTGAGATGTTGCACACAGGAAGAGAACACAAAAAATTATAAAATTAAAGAAAAAAAGTTCTGCCACCTTAATTTGGGCAGAACTTGAATTGGCTGCTAAAGTCATAATTCAGCAATATAGTAGGAGTTCTAAAGGAACAGATATTGGCATTTGATATACCAATCTCTGCGAGGAGTGGGAGAACTACTATCAAAGTCTGTTTGCTTCTACCAAATAAATAGAGAAACTGCCTTTAAGCAGTGAACTAGTACCCCCCAAACCCTTCGGCCACAGTCTCTGTAAAAGAAATACAATCAATTATTAAATGTCTAAAGAGCAACAAAGCCCCTGGTGAAGATTTCCTACCAGCAGATATATTTCAAAATTTTGCTGATTGGTAGAGTTCATTATTGGCAGGTCTTTTCATACATATAAATAACACTTGCCATACTGCAGTTGGCTGGAAGATGGCAATATTGGTCCCCATATACAAAAAAGGGAATAAAAAGGATCCCAGTAATTATAGAATTATTAGCCTGATTAATATTGTAGCAAAATATATATGCGAGGTTCCTTCTGAACAAAAGGAAAATCTGGGCAGAGGAAAATCATATTCTCGTAGAAGAACTATACCAGCCACAATATGGTTTTGTGCAAAATATGCATTTTGTTCTGATGTTGTATTAGTGCTCCCTATTTAAAATACATTAGCATTCTAAAAGCCCCAACCAAGCTCAGAGAAAACCAAGTACTCTGTTAAAGTATCATAAACCGTATTTTTCAGAGTATAAGACGCACCACCACCCCCTGAAAAAGTGGGTGGAAATGTATGTCTTATACAGTGATTTTGCCGAAGCCTCACCCACCCACCAGCCTTCACTTTTCAGCCTCCGTGCGTCGTGTTTTAGACCCATTCCAGGCTGCGAGATTGCCACAACACATTTATATGCCACCAAACACCGCTGCCGCCTTTGCGTTTTTGGCTTCCATGTGTTGTGTTTTCAGCCAGTTCGAGGCAGCTGTGGAAATCCTGGGAGCCTGGAACAGGTCTAAAACGGACCATGCGGAGGCCAAAAATGCGACATGCAGCGGCAGCAATGGGCTGTGGTGATCCCTGCAGCCTGGAACAGCTGATTGGTGGTATTCCGGGAGGCTGATCCAACCACCAATCAGCTGCTCATATTGAATCAGGCTGCGATAACATGCTGAAGCTGACAGGGCTGTCTGCAAGGACGCTAGCCAGATAAATACCAATGGATGTTGGTAGGCAGAGGCAGATTTTTTTTTCTTGTTTTCCTCCCCAAAAACTAATGTGTGTCTTATACTCCGGAGTGTCTTATACTCCAAAAAATACGGGTAATTTCCTTAATACGCATATCTAGTTTTTCCCTTAGCATTAACCTATGCGTTTTTAGTTTTAAGACATACCTACAACATCAATAACGCTTCTTGTTCTTTTCAAACTTTCATATTATCCCTTTCACTCATAACTAAGCTTACATCTTTATTTTTCAGTCACAAAATCAGATATTTGTTCAGATCTATTTCTCTTAATCTCAAAGATATGCAGTAGTCCTCAAGCTAGCACAATTGAGCCCAGAATTTATATTGCTAAGTGACAAATTTTTGAGAGTTTTGCCCCCTTTTTACAACTTTTCTTGCCATATTTGTGTGGCAATACAAGATAAGTGAATCACAGGTGTTAAATTAGTAAAACGGTTAAGTGAATCCGGTTTCACTATTGACTTGCCTGTCAGGAGGTCAGAAAAGATGATCACATGACCATGGGACACTGCAACCATCATAAATATGAACCAGTTGTCAAGCATCCAAATGTAAATCATGTGACCATGCAGATGATGCAACAGTTATAAGTATGAAAAATGGCCATGCCACTTTTTTCAGCAGTTGTAACTTCAAACTAAATAAACTGTTGTAAATCGAGGACTACCTGTATTTTTGTCATTTAATTCATGCTGTTCATAATTTACCATTACTGAGCAATTGTTACTGAGAAATTCCCAGGGACCACCTGCATAGAGTATAGTGACCCACATCCAGGATGCATCCTTTGTGCCTCAGAATAGTCATTACCTTTAATTGGGTAAAACAATAAAATCTGATATATGAGGTTGTGTTTTAAAAAACATAATCAAGATTAGCCATATATTAAGGATCCTACATAAGCCAAACTATAGTTAAAGTCATCAAAAGAAGCCATTTATTTCATTATATATGTGATTACAGAAATGTATCTGTATTATCAAGTAGTTTCAAAGTTAACAAGTATTTTGCAAAAAACCCTGTTAATTTCAGATTTTTTTTACCTCTTTAGAATCGTCTATTCTTTCAAAGTAAACAAATGCAAATCCTCTTGATCGCCCAGTCCGTTGATCATACACCACGTTGACTCCACTCAATGGCCCATAACGGGAAAAGACTTCTCGAAGATCCCTCTCAGTAGTATATAAACTGAGGCCAAACACTCCAAGACATGTATTAGGATCTGGATTAGCCTAAAATGTATCAAGTTAAAATATTAAGTATCTTCTTAATGACAGTTAAACCAGTTACAGGCAGTCCTTGATTTATGACCACAATTAAACCCAAATTTTCTATTGCTAAGCAAGATAGTTAAGTGAGTTCTGCCCCATTTTATGACCTTCCTTGCTACTATTAAGTTATGATTACAAAGTTAGTAAGAGTCAGTAAGTGAATCTGATTTCCCCACTGACTCTATTTGCCAAAGATTGCAGGTGATCACATGATGCTGGGGTCACTGCAACTGTCATAAACTGCTTGCCAGTTGCCAAATATCCAAATTTTGATCACATGACTGCAGGGATGCTGCAATGGTCATGTGACAAATGGTCATACTTTTTCAAGTGCCACTGTAACTTCAGTCACTAAACAAATGGCTGTCAACTGATGAGACTTTATACATAGTCTTGCACCAGAAACAGTGATAGCAAAATATTTCAAGAAGCTGCATACTGAGTAGTATAAAAAGGGAACAGAATCTGTTCTGTTGAATCCATCACTGAATCAGATTACTTTAAAAACACCATTTCATTCAAATTATTAGAGAGGCATAAGAAAGGAATCCACTGTGGAGTGAGCTATGTATCAATCTTCCTCATCTCATCATGGATTTCTGATTTCATTCATTCATTCATTCATTCATTCATTCATTCATTCATTCATTCATATTTCTATACCACCCTTCTCCTTTCGGACTCAGGGCGGTGAACAGCCAAAGTAAAACACTTGTACACAAAAGTTAAAATAGATTTAAAATAATTAAATAAGTTTGGCCCATAATTTAAAACATTTCAATTTAAAACCAATTTCAAATTTTAAAAACCCACCATAAAATCAGGACAGCCCGGCTAACTGAAAGAAATAGGTTTTAAGGGCCTGGCGAAAAGTCCGGAGGTCTGGGATCACTCGTGTCTCTGGGGATAGATTGTTCCAGAAGGTAGGTGCCCTACAGAGAAGGCTCTCTCCCTGAGGGTCGCCAGCCGACATTGTCTGGACGACGGCACCCTGAGAAGGCCCTCTCTGTGGGAGCGAACTGGCCGGTGGGAGGCAATTGGTGGCAGAAGACGGTCCCATAAGTACCCCGGCCCTAAGCCATGGAGCGCTTTAAAGGTGATCACCAACACCTTGAAGTGCACCCGGAAGTCCACCGGAAGCCAATGCAGCTCGCGCAGGAGAGGAGTCACATGGGAGCACCCAGTCGCTCCCATAATCCCCGTGGCTGCATTCTGCACCAGTTGGAGCCTCCGGGTGCACCCCAAGGGGAGCCCCATGTAGAGAGCTTTACAATAGTCCAGACGAGAAGTGACGAGTGCTTGAGTGACTGTGCATAGGGAGTCCCGATCCAGAAAGGGACGCAACTAGCGTATCAGGCGAACCTGATAGAAAGCCGCCCTGGCCACGGCCGTCATATGCTCTTCTAAAGACAGCCGTGCGTCCAGGAGGACGCCCAAGTTGTGAGCCTGTTCCGTGGGGGCCAATGATTTGCCCCCAATAACCAGCGATGGCGCCAGCTGGCTATACCGGGACGCCGGCAGCCACAACCACTCAGTCTTGGAAGGGTTGAGTTGAAGCCTGTTTCTCCCCATCCCATCTCCCTTTTAAACAGGTTATCCTGTAGTTTAAATTATGCTATTTAAATATCTCCTCATTAGGAAAGTCTTTAAACTTGTATTCTCCATGGCCAATCCAATTCTCAAAAGAAATATTAGTATAATTTTTTAGCAGTTTTTAAAAGCAAGCTGCTTTGGTTCCTTAATTCCTTCCACCCAGCTACTCCTTTTCTCACCGTTTCAAATCCACAACTTATTGCAAACAAGAGGAATAAAGAACAAGTTTAAGTAGCAAAACACACATTTACTTTTTGGGAAACTTCCGGTAGCTAAAATGAATGTAACTGGGCCTATAAAGCAGAAAATGTAAAGATTTATATTTTTTTCTTGACTACAGAAACTGTTATAGCCAGCCAATTTAAACTGATAAAAAAAATCATAATATTCCTACAAGCTTACACTACATACTCTGCTGCCAGTGTGCCTTCTTCGGTTAGACATAGGAGAGTGGCTTCGACTCCTTCTACGCCGATATTCTGGGGTATATGATTTACTTCGTGATCGCCGCCTGTGAGAATGGGATCTAGAGCGAGTGTATCGCCTGTGAGAATGTCTTCTGGATCTAGATCTTTAAATGATAAAAATAAAGTTCCATATAAAAACTGCAGTAAGCCATCATTAATTTATTAATAACAATTTAAAACTACTGAAAGCATTTATATAACAACTGATAAAAATTTAAGACATTAATTCAAAACCTATGGGCAATTTATTGAATAAAATCTGCACCTGACACACTGTTAAGATGCTGGAGTTACATATTGAAGAAATCTCTCAAAGAAATTACAACCCTCACCTATCCTAAAACAGATTTGTTAATTTTATTTAAAGGCAAAGAAATGAAATAATACTACAGATCTTAATATTCTAAATTGGAGTGGTAAATTGTAGAAAGACTCACAAAACTGCATGGCCACTGCCACCCTATTCTAGGTGTGAAATGAGCAGAAATTTGTGTATTTTTATTTGGGACACAATTTGTCATGGAAATCTTTTAATTTCTGTTCAAATAGTCTTTATATATTCTTATAGGAATATTTTCATATTTTTCATAACTACATGTAGCAATGAATTTAAATGGCTTACCTGTATTTCTACATTTGCATGTGTATACTTACATATTATTAAAACACATCATAATTGCTTGAAAACATGCACAGTACAACTATTCAGATGGGTTCTATAATGTCACAATGTTACCTTTTTATTTTTACCATTATCACTATATGATTACTTATGAACTTTCTTGGCATTTTTCAAGCCATGACAAAAATCTTAAGTTCTATAATGTCTAAATTTTCCAATGAAGATCTAACCAACAAGTGTACAAATAAAGTTTAACAGGAGCCTGAGTGGCCTAGGAGGCTAATGCCTCCTACTAAGGCAGCATTTAACATCCAGCTGCCTGCAATTACTGCCAGTTCAATTCTCACCAGGCTCAAGGTCAACTCAGCCTTCCATCCTTTCTAAGGTGGGTAAAATGAGGACCCGGTTTGTGGGGGCAATAAGCTGACTTTGTATAAAATATACAAAAGTATGAAGGCTATTGCTTAATGCATTGTAAGCCACCCTGATTCTCCGGAGAAGAGCAGCATATAAAAATATAAAAATAATAAATAAATAAAGTTTTTAATAAACATAAACATACCTGGATTTTGATCTTGATCGAGAGTGTGATTCAGAATGTTTAGAAGCTCTTGATGGGCTACGAGATCCTGACCTGCTCTCAGATTTTGCACGAGCAGGACTCGCAGCTGGAGATTTTGACTGGGAGCGTGACGCCTACCGAAAGAAGCAGTATTACAAATGGTATTGGTTGCACAAATGCCTACCTTATGTTAAAAGTAACTATATTTTATTGATTGTGCCTGAAAAATAAATGGTTAGGCAATACCCTCCAGGGCAAGATTCTCTTTATCCCACTATTAATATTGTGTAATTTCCTCAAATAATTCCCTATGTGAACCAGATGACCAATGTTCTATTAACTAAGTAATCATGCAAATTCATCTATAACTTGATCATACAGACACTGGAACATAAGCCATACATTTACTTAACCTAGGACCCATTCATTCTTCCAGATTCTTTTAATGCTACTTCACTCTTGCTTTCTACTTTTCTTCATTCTTCATTTTTCATTTTTCATACTTCGTGTATTCTTCCCCAATTCAAACAATTCATTATAGCCTTAAAAATATTCAAGTGCTTCTATCTGACCAATCTTCTGTTCAATTTTTTCCCCCATTCAATTTTAATTTTCTGATCTTTAACATTTTTCATTAGCCTTCTTTTATCTTGATTTATCTTCCACATTCTTGGAAAAAACTCTTCCATTTCTTCACGAACATTAACCTTAATGGAAAAAGAACATTTAGTATATTTAAGCATGTGGGGATTATAAAACCCTGCTGGATTTTCAGAATTTTATCGACTAAAATGGAATAGCCAGCAGGTGAAATGCAAATAACTAATTTATAAAAGCAATTTAAAAAAATATTTTAACTGATATAGTCATATAGCCTCTACTAATGAGTCCACTGATTCCCTTCCAGTGTTTCCCAAATATTGTACACCTATTCTGCTCCCTAATTTCAGTAACTTTCAAGTCTGTAACATTTATCCATATTTATATTTACACACAAACACACACACACACACACACACACACACACACTCTTAAATACATATTTGCCTGAGGTTTAAAAAGGTAAGTAGACTTATAGGCAAAGATTCAAAGAATTACAATGGCATATCCATTAACACAAATACAAATAATAAAGTGTCTTGACTCCTGCTTTTTAAACTGAAGTATTACATAACTTATTACAAATTTAGTTCTAAAATACATAAGTGCTGGTTATTCAAGTCCCAAATCTGTATTGAAAATGCAAATTTGATTTACTTCTTTGAATCTGAGCCATAAAAGCTACCTTTGATATATAGATTCATGTCTATCATTAAGTGTGATTATTTTATTCAAGTTACAAATATTTGTACAGTAAAATAAAAACAAAGCTAAACTATTTGTTAGTATCAGTATGGTTTAATAGTGTGGGTAATGGGTTAATCGCCTGACTAGATGTCTACTTTGTACTCCATCAGACAAAATGTATCAGGCAAGGCAATATAGAAAGAGCAAATTTTGTGTATGTATATTATATGTATCTAAAAGAGGTAATCCTTCTCCCAAACTAAAGTTACTTTACTCTTGAATTACTTTCAAATTTATTTAATTCAAAAACTGATCTCAAAAGGATCCATTTTTCTAGAAGTTAAAAATGTTCATTTTATTTTCTAATTTAAGATCTTTTCCCTATCACTTTTAAAATACTGAATAAAGTTACAAAAACCTCAAACATTTTGCACTTTTAGCAAGGATCTGCAAATGCTTTGTGGCTTTTAAAAATTTAACTTTTATGTACTATTCTCTACAATACTTTTCCACAATTAAATATCATGTAATCTAACTACTTCAGAAAAACTTCTAAAAACAGAAGATTTTTAATGGGAGAAAAATGGATAATAAATATAACACTGGAAAATGCATAAGACCATAGATAATGGTAGATAGCTTACTACAAGGAACTACAGATCGTTCTTGAGTTACAACCACAATTGAGCCAAAAAATTTTGTGCTAAATGAGACATTTGTTAAGAGAATTTTGCCCCATTTTATGACCTTTCTTGCCACAGCTGTTAAGTAAATCACTGCAATTGTTAAATTAATGATACGATTGTTAAACGAATCTGGTTTCCCCACTGACTTTGCTGTCAGGTTACAAAAGGTAATTCACATGACCCAGGGCCACTGCAACTGTCATAAATATGAGTCAGTTGCCAAGCTGAATTTTGATCACATGACTATGGAGATGCTGCAATAATCTAAGTGTGAAGTCAATTTTTTTGATTCAAACAATCGCAAGATGAACTGTTACAAGTCTATTATAATTATAGTCTGAGAGCCAGTTTGGGGTTATTGTTAAAGCTCAAGACTACAAACTGGGAGAGTGAGTTCTAGTCCTGCCCTGGGCATAAACCACTTTTGAAAAACCTTTGAGAAAACTGCAGGGACTTATCCAGGCGGTTTTTGAGAAATGGGCACAATGAATAGAAGGAAAAAATTACATATCCAAGGCTCACTATCAACACTTAAGAAAGACAACAAAATAGTTATTAAGTATTTTTAAACCTATTCATGTAGGTTTAAATTTACATCATGATTGATATAAATGCCTATTAGTGTAGAACAACTTTGGAAAGAGTAGACAAGCTGCATTGCCTTGATGCTATTTCCACTTAAATCTTTTTGAAATTATATCCTGACCAATCCATTCAGAAATGCCTGGTTTTAATACAGGGACATCTTTTTAAAGTGACACAACTACTGTATCTTTCACATAAATGATCTTTCGAATTTAAAAATATACATCGCACAACTGTATTGATTGTTTTTAAGAACAGCAGAGAAAACAATAAATTACACTGAAAAAGAATATTCTCTGTATCAGTGATATGGTACTTCATTTTTTTGCCTTCTCCCCACCCTGAATATGGGCATTTTATCCTGGTTTGAAGGTCTTCTTTCAGTTAAGCTTGATTCTAGGTGACCTTAACATATCAAGAATGGGGAGAAAGCATTCAAACTATATAATTTTATACTGCCACTTTCTAGATATTTTTTCCAATTTCCAGATCTATTATATGCTTTTGGAATTTCCCAATAACCCCATTATCTTTGTAAACGTTTTGAGATTAACCAGGGTCTACATCAAAAACATATTAATATTAGAAGGCAATGGTATTTTATAAATAATCCTTGCATTTATATCATGAGTGCATTCTGTCTAACTCACAACTGACTCAACTTTGTGACAGATTGCAGTGTTCTGCAATTTATACTTTTTGCTAGAAGCATGCTTCCTTGGACAGTTTTTGGCAAAAACTGCCAAATAGGAATGCACTGACTCCCTTAATGACTGTTGCATAAAAGGTCACAAAATTAGGTCAATCATACGGGCCCCTCAACTTATGACTGCCATGATTTAGAACGGAAATTCCAGGCTCCATCATGATCATAACTTAAGCACTATCTGTATATAAAATTGCAAATATTAAACAACATTCCTCAATATATTTATATTATAAAAATAAGAAAAATTCTACAGGGAAACTACAAAATTTAAATTGCTAAATTCATTATAGGGACTTTGCTACCTTCTCAAAAGTGCAATGAGCAACTCAATTTCTCCAGGCTCTTAAATCTTAAGAGATTGGTCTGGATCTCTCAGCTTTATGATGTCCTCCCTCAGATATAAACCCAAAGGGAAGGCTAGTGACTTTTATCACTCAAAAGCCATCTTGCCAGATAAACCTCAAGAAACTCAGATAAACTAGTTAGGAAAATAGCAATGGTTTCTATGTTAGGTGGGCCATTCTTAAAAGCAGGGACGGGTTTCAAAAGCTGTCACTACCCATTTGCTCATGGGCACGTGCAACGCTTCTGTGTCCGGGCAGGTGGGCGGAGCCTCCCACCACCGCTACCAGTTCACCCTATTCAGAGCAAACCGGTAGCAACCCACCACTGCTTAAAAGCATGAAATAAATAATATATGTTATGTGCAAAAACACCTTTTGTGGCTTTTTGCACAAGAAGCATTCTATAGATGAGAAATAAGTTAAAATAAATGGTGATGTATTAGAATTTTCTCAGGGGGAATGTAAAATAAAATCAAGAGAAAATCTGACATTATTGGCAGACTTCCACTTATAATCAGTTGAGTCTGACTGGACTTTAGAGAATATATGGTAGACCTCAACTTACAACCACAACCGAGTCCAAAATTTCTGCTGATAAGTGAGATATTTGTTAAGTGAGTTTTACCCCATCTAAAACTTTTCTTGCCATAGTTGTTAAGTGAACCACTGCAGCTGGCAAATTAGTAGCACAGTTGGGAAGTGAAACTGGTTTCCACATTGACTTTTTCAGAAGATTGAAAAAGGTGAATACATAATCCCTGGACACTGCAACCATCATAAATATGAGTCCATTATCAAGCATCTGAATTTTGATCACGCGATCATGGGGATGCTACAATGATCCTAAGTGTGAAAAAAAAACGATCATAAAATCACTTTTTTCAATGACATTGTAACTTTGAACTGTTTGAACTAAATGAGAACTGCTGTAAACTGAGGACTACCTGTATATGTCACCTGAATTAAGCCAAGCAGTTCAGTGATAGCTAATACAGGACACTTCTTAATTAAGGGAAGTGTATCTCAGCAAAAACACAGCAACAAAACAAAAAAACATGGTACTTCAATACCATAAGGAACTATTTTTAAAGTAACAAAGAGGATTCTATTGCTTCCAGATTCTTAATCTAATTATACTGGGCAATTTATTCTTTTAATACAGCTACAATATACACTTCTATCTTGCCTGGTTTCAAATTGTTTTATTTTTTTCATTTCTTCACAACTTCCAGCTGCTGTTTCAATATTAAGGTAAATGTTCCTAACTTTTGCACAGAAAACCAAACAATAATCCTAAATATATTGAAAAAGTCTATAAAAGTTTTACATTTGGTTTGGTTATTTTTCAAGATTTAAAATATGTGAGAATAATAAGCTTTATGAAACATCACTATTAGATCCAAATGAACATTAATTGTAAAGGCTGAAATATGATATTCTTATACAAGGATAGGATTTGCACTGAATGACACACTTCTATTACGATTTTTGAGAAAAGTAGTAACAAGTTGTCAGTTTTTTTAAAAAAAAATGAGTTTTCCAAAATTTATAAGGTAAGAGAGGAACAAAATTATGTTTTTTTATACTGTAATAGAACACACACACACTCATATACACACATACAAATCTAAATATAAAAATACTGTTAACACTCTTCCCAGACACCAGTTTTACAAGTATGCTACTATACTCTCTATATAAAATTTAGAAATCCCTTTCAATAATTAAATAATGACCTGATAAGTTATTGAAGATAGTGCAAACCTAGAATTGCAACAGTGGCAAGTAGCTTCTAATTAACTCTTTTCATTATTACTGCCCACAATAATGCAGAAAATATCCACTAGTACCATACCTTAAATACCTTATCGTAACAAAATGTTGACTCTGTCTTCCGGTGTAAACTTAATAAATCATGCTGGAAGCTTAACAGCATTTTTACCTGAAAAAATCCTGACGCCATTTTCATCGTATTATTATTATTATTATTAGAAACGATCCTCAACTGTCTCCCAAGACAAGGGGGCTTCTTTAGAGCCGGCCTTCCGGATTTTTCTGACTGTGTAGGGGATCCCTTCCCACCAGCCCTGCGTACTTTCTATTTGGATTTGCTGGGGGGGGGGGGAGGATGCTGTTTGTTAAAGTGAAAAGGGAGATTTAAAATGACAGGGAATGAAATAACGTTCAAAATGGCAATGAAATAAAATAAAATAGGGACAGGGTAAACGTTTAAAAGCGCGAGTGGGCGCCGGAACCCAAACCCATTAAAGGGGTGAGGGATGGCGCCAAAAGAGGAGTCGGGATCACGGTTGGTTAAGTCCGAGGATCCTTGGTCCGGAAGGAGGTAAAGAGGGCCGAGTCGAAACAGCCAACGAGAACGCGGTCCCTGCGGGCGGGATGCAGCGTAGCCCCACCTCGGAAGAAGGAACCATTTTGGTAAGGAACAACGAAGTGTCTCAGGATGACTCCGCCCAGCTCAGCGCCCGATTCGGAGGCTCCTTTTTTTTTTTCCTTTCCTTTCCTCTTCGCCCACTTCTCGCCCTCAGGGCCAGGCCAGGACTCCGACACCTCGGCCCGAACAGAAACCGCTCACTACTCACCCTCCCCTCGAAGTTATTCTCCTCCGCGTCGCTCATGCTGGCGCGTGTCTAAGGCGGCAGGTGGCGAAATAAGTGGGAATCCACGGGAGGGAGCGCCGAGCCCCGACTTTCTCCTGCCACTGCCTCCAATTACCTAACTTCTACGCTGTGGCGACGGCAACGCAAAATGGCGCTTCAGTCACTAAGGTCTGCGCCCGACACGCAGGGAAGGGGAGGGGCTCCTGGTGCCACGCCCAGATATGCCACAATGTGGGCATCGCCGCCGCAATGAAAAAACATACCGGTAGTAGTCTGGGCGGATTGGCACACGCGCAGTTTGTTAGGTATAGGCTTTGCACGTGTTGGACTTTTCCAGGAATGCTTGAGGTGGATTGCAATAGTATAGTGATCCTTCTTGCTTTGTAGTCCCTATTCGTTACTTTTATTTAATTTATATGTTCACCCAACTGCAAAGTGACTCTGGACAGTTTACAATTGGATAGAAACATAAGCAAAATCCAACAACTATTCATTACTTAAAAACAGACTAAAAGAGTGAGCACTGGCTGCTGTAGTTCATTTAGTGACCATTCAAACTTACAACGGCATTGAAAAATGTGAATTATGATCATTTTTCACACTTAAGAACTATGCAGCATCCAGTGGTGGGATTCTGCCGGTTCTAGCTGGTTCAGCTGAACCGTTTATTAAATTGCTGGCTCGCCCCGCCCCTTGCCCTGCCCCTCCACACTATTTATTGCCAATAAATAGTGGTGGGCGAGGGGCGGGCGAGCCAGCAATTTAACAAACGGTTCAGTGGTTTTTTTGTAATTTTATTGGCCTCGCAGCACACTGAACCGTTTGTTAAATTGCTGGCTCGCCCGCCCCTCACCTCCCACCCGCACGGCGCCAGCCTATCCTAGCCAGAGGTGGGAAATTGTGGCTCTTTTACAACCTGTGGACTTCAACTTCAGAATTCCTGAGACGGCTTGGCCGTCTCAGGAATTCTGGGAGTTGAAGGCCACAGGTTGTAAAAGAGCCACAATTGCCCACCCTTTCCTTAGCCTGAGTTCCGCTGCCTGGGATCCACGTGGGCTGCCGCAGGGAGAAGCCAGGTATGGCTGGCTGGACGCTGCCCGGAGCTGAACTCGAGGCTGGCAGGAGGAGGAACATTGCCTCTTAGCCGGCTCGACTGAGGGATCAGCCATCCACTCCAGACACATGGGAGCAGAGCAGAAGGCGAAACTTGCCCCAGAGGCCACCACCCCCACGATGCACCCACACCCAACACGACTTGCCTGGGCGCGCAGGGCCCAGTATCCCCATTACCTTCCTAGGGCCCTGGGTCTACCTGTGAGGGCCGTTGTGCGGAACCCATGGGGCAAAGACGGTGAGTTTTCACAGGGGGTTCCCGGACTCTGGCTGGGTCGGAAAGGCAGCGGAGGGGGCGAGATATGCGCTGCATTTCCTCCGGGCCAAGTTTGAAAAAGTTCCCCGCCGGTGCCAGATGGGCTCAGGTGGCTGCAGCGGCGGCGGCGATGGTGTCCGGGCAGATCCAACAGGTGAGAGCGCAGGAGGTGCCACACAGTGCAAGTGCGCCTTTGCAACGCGGCCTCACAGCCGGCACCTCCTTTCCCCAGCCGCAGCTGCTGTGCCTACGCCGCCAGGGAACTGGCGGAAGGAGTGGGGAGGGTTGGCGTGGGGGGGGCTATCCAACTTGGCTTTTGCAAAACTACGCGCATGTTGGGGATTCCGATGTTCGACGTGCATTTTGTGAGGCTCGCAGGGAGAGGGGTGGGTGGGCGGGAATCTGAGCTTGTGGATTGGCTTGTTTGGGGTGGGGGTCCAGGATCTCCGATGACTGGAACTTCCAGGAGATGCTCCTGGCTTTGCAGCGGAGAAGTCTTTAAACCTGCTTTATCTGCGTTCCTTTTCTTTGCAAAGATCCCTCCCTCCCAAAAAAAGGATGGGTTGCTCAAATGTTTGTGCTGCTGGCTTCCCTGCCTGTCTTGGCTCTGTCAGGGTTGGGTCTCTCTTGCCTGTTAATTATAAGGTAGGGCAAAAACGTAAAATGTGAAGACAGTCATAAATGCGAAGACAGGTCAAAAGTGCGAGGACCTGTCAGCAATCATTTTTTTCAGCCCTCTTGGTAGTCCTTTTGTGCACATGGACTACTCAGAGGGCTGAAAAAGTTATTTTTGACTAGTCCTCTCACTTTTGAACAGTCCTCGAACTTACGACTGTCGTCACATTTTACGTTTTTGCCCTATCTTGTCACCATAATGAAGAGAAGCAGTTGTGAAATGAGTGACACGGTTGTTAACAATGCCGCAACGGGCATAAATGTGAGGATGGTCATAAATGCGAGGACAGGTCAAAAGTGTGAGGACCAGTCAGAAATGACTTTTTTCAGCCCTCTGAGTAGTCCCTATGCACATAGCCACGCCCACCCGGTCACATTGTTGCAGGAAATGAAACGAGACTAGGCCCAGCTCTCCAATGCAGGAAAAAGTTTATTGTGCACGGTTCAAACAGCCCAAAGGCAAACAAAAAGTCTGAATGCCGATGGCCTCTTCTGGCCATGTATTTATACAGTTTAAAGGCAAAAGTATTACAGAGAGTGATGCATATCACACGTAGAAGTTACCCTTTAATCTATCTCTAGGAAAGACATAACAGCCCTGTTCCCACAGGCTCAGGTTTTCAGCTCCGGAGCTCAAGACATAATAAAAGGAGGTAAGGGGCTAGGAGATGCCTCAAGGGCAATAAGGAAGCAGCATCCCTTATCTAGGGATATGCATGACATTTGGGATGCAATAAACATTAAACAACAGAATGTATCTGTTTAGGGTCAGTTTTCCCTTTTACAATTCTGTACCTACGTCAAATACCGTTCGTCATCTCAGTACCTTGGCACGGAAGAGGCACTTCTGTCTTGACCAAAGATTTGGATTTCTAATATTTGAGTTTTATCCCAATATCGAATCTTAGTCTGGCTCAACATGACCAGCTTGCCACACCCACCCGGTCACATGACTAGCTAGCCACACCCCAACTAAGCCACGCCCACAGAACTGGTTGTTAAAAAAAATTGAATCCCACCACTGCTTATAGTACTAGACAACACAGTATCAACAGTAGAGACCTTCAAATTTCTAGGTTCTACCATATCTCAAGATCTAAAATGGACACCTAACATCAAAAAAACACAACAAAGAATGTTCTTTCTGCACCAACTCAGAAAACTCAAACTGCCCAAGCAGCTGCTGATACAGTTCTACAGAGGAATTATTGAATCTGTCATCTGCACCTCTGAAACTGTCTGCTTCGGTTCTGCAACCCAACAAGACAAACACAGACTTCAGAGGATAAGTAGAACTGCAGAAAAAACAATTACTACCAACCTGCCTTCCATTGAGGACCTGTATACTGCACGAGTCAAAAAGAAGGTTGTGAAAATATTTACAGATCCCTCACATCCTGAACATAAACTGTTTCAACTCCTAGCCTCAAAACGATGCTATAGAGCACTGCACACCAGAACAACTAGACACAAGAACAGTTTTTCCCTGAACGCCATCACTCTGCTAAACAAACAATTCCCTCAACACTGTCAAACTAGTTACTAAGTTTGCATTACTATTAATCTTCTCATCGTTCCTATCACCCATCTCCTCCCACTTATGACTGTATGACTGTAACCTTGTTGCTGGTATCCTTACGATTTATATTGACTATTTCCTAATATGATTTGATTGCTTATTTGTACCCTATGACTATCATTAAGTGTTGTATCTTATTATTCTTGATGAATGTATCTTTTCTTTTATGTATACTGAGAGCATATGCACCAAAACAAATTCCTTGTGTGTCCAATCACAGTTGGCCAATAAAGAATTCTATTCTAATTCGGATCCTCACACAACCATTGTAACATTTGGGCTTAAAGAGGTATTGATTAAAACTTATTTCAGAAGAGATTACCTTCCCCTGTCTAATGTTGATGCTCTTGTTGAATTTAGAATCAAATATTTTATTAATATAATTTATTTATAGTTCAAGACCCCTTTTGATGTTATGTCAGTTATGTTCACTTTGGCTCAGTTAACCAATTTATGAAATTCAGTTTTCTGGGTTTGCACAACCCACTACACCATAAACTAAGCATACACAACCTGAATTTATATAATGGGGTAGAGTAAAATATGGGCGGTTGGCTTGTGGTTCAGTGCCTCATGTAAACAAACACTATTGTTAAGTGGGATATAAATTAATTAACTGCAATCAAACTACCAGCATTTTATAGGGGCATCATAGAATCATGGGAGGGGAAGAGGTCATTTGTGCCATCCATTGAACTCTCCAGTTCATATATGAATCCGAATGAAAGCATCTCAGATGTGGCATCTCTACTTGAACTCAATTTGTGTTTCTAGTTTTTGGTTCAATGTGCAATCCAATAAACTCAGGTTAGGTAGATCACAGGTTAGCTATAATAATCATGTGTTTGAACATACACAACCATAGTCTTTGTGCAGTTTATCTTTCTAGATAACTTTGTCCACCTTTCAAGTGTTGTTTGTAACTTCATATACTGTTGAAAAGGCTGAAAAGAAAAAAATAGATAAAAATTGCTAAAATTTTAAAAATAGAAACTAAGTTAGAATTCATTGTAAATCCAGTAAATGTACTGCAAAAAAAATAATGCACTTGTTGGAAGGAAAAAGAAGCCTTTCCCTTTAAGGATTGTTGGAAGGCAGAGCTTTCCCTTCTTAAATTCAAAACCCCCGCTGGGAGATTACTTCGAAATGATTGGAGGTCAGCTGCTTGAGAGCAGAATTAGTTTATTGTTTATAGGAAGGCAGGCAAGAAACAAATACAAGCACAGGTTCCGAGGCTAGCCTATTTGAACTGTAAGAGTAACCCTTTTTTATATCCTAAAACGTCTTTTGATTTTCTATGTGACCCTTTAAAGTCTTTTGAAATTCTTTTGATTTGGCGTGTGAATTGTATGTTTGGTTGTTTTATGGTGTTGAAATCCTGTTTTTGTTTGTGATTGGGTTCTTCCATCCTGGATCTGGCAAATAAATAATTGTTTTATAGTCCACTCTCTGTTTTTTCCAGCCCTTTGTAGTTGTTCGTTCACTATAATTATTCAGTTTGCTATTTCTGTGTTTTCTCCTTTTTCTCATGTGTTTAAATTACTTTGGCTTGATTTCTTTTCCTTTTTGGGTGTTTGTTTTTCTTTCCTGTGTCCCATATCTGTTTGAATGTTGCAGGTCCCTGTAATTTTGTCCTTCCTTTGTTGTGGAAAATAGGGTGTCTTCAGCTTCTTAATGGCCCATTGATAAAGGTGGGGGCTGAAACTCTGACTGAGTTTCTGCTTATTTCTTTTAGGGCAGTGGTTCTCAACCTTCCAAATGCCACGACCCTTTAATACAGTTCCTCATGTTGTGGTGACCCCCAACCAGGGGTGGGTTCTAAATTTTTTTTACTACGGTTCTGTGGGCGTGGCTTATTTTGTGGGCGTGGCTTTGCGGTCATGTGACTGGGTGGGCAAGGCTAGCTGGTCATGTGACAGGTGGCCATGGCTATGTGTATAGGGACTACTCAGAGGGCTGAAAAGTCATTTCTGACAGGTCCTCGCACTTTTGACTGGTCCTCACACTTATGACCATCCTCACATTTATGCCTGTGCAGCATTCTTAACAACCATGTCACTCATTTCACAACTGCTACTCTTCAACATGGTATAAGATAGGGCAAAAAACGTAAAATGTGAGGACAGTCGTAAGTTCGAGGACTGGTCAAAAGTGCGAGGACCAGTCAAAAATAACTTTTTCAGCCCTCTGAGTAGTCCATATGCATAAAAGGATACAGCAATAGAGAGAGATGAAGGAAGGGAAGGGAAATTAGAGTAGGAGTGAGGGGAAGAGAGGGAGGAAGAGAGGAGGGGAAGGAGAAAGGAAGAGGAAGTAGGAAGAAGAAGAAGGGGGGAAGAGAAAATAAGAAGGAAAGAAAAGACAGAGGTGGTAGGTTTGAGGAGAAAGATTGCTGTACAATAAAAAAGATGAAAGGGAAGAAAGCCAACCCCAAACAAATATAAAGATATTAAGATAAAGAATTAATTGTTAAACTTTAAAGAATAAAAGAGAACAAATAGGAATAAATAGCAATAATTAGAAACACACATACAAACATACAACGTATTTTCTTTGAACAGAGTATTTGGCCGGTCCACAAATTTAAACAGTTGTAGGAGGTTAGCACCCACCCGTTTCCTAGAAGAATGAAATATTTTGGGAAATATTAAAAAGGCAGAATATTATATTTCCCTGGATGAGAAATGGAGAAGCATATTTTACAGACAAATCAGCTCCCACCTTCCTGCCCCCCACCCTTTGTTAATGGCCCAGAGGCAGAAAGTCAATCCTTTGTCAAAGGACATTTGCAACACAATAGCAACAGAAACTAACACAGTGGGCCCCATCAAGCCATGTGATCCTGTCCACCATTAAAACATCTTTCCAAATAGTCTCCATGTTTCCAGTGTCTTTTTCCCCACTTGGAGCAGAACCCAGAAGGATATTTCTTCCAACACAGTATTTAGTCATTTCAATTAAATTTACAATTTCCATATTTCCTTTTTACCATATTTATTCCTCATCTGTTTTTTAAAAAAACCAATATTACCCTTCATCCTCATCTCTAATCTTAATCAAATTCAATTTTTCCCTTCTATTCTATATTACATCCCTTCGCATTGTCATCTATTTTTATATCCATCCTCACATTGGTTAATTATGTAATACAGTTGTTTAATACAAATTCAGCATTTTAATATAAATCAATTAGTTATATAACTATCTTTTTTTGTATATTAATCAATATGAACATGAATATTCCAATTATTTCCATGCAATCCAATTTCTTACAAATCAATTAATTATATTTACCAATAATAATAAACCAAATAATTTCCCCCATATATTCCTCCAAACCACAACTTAACCATTTCTGCTTTCAACACAATATGCAATTAATAGTACCTCAATTATTACAATTCCCTAGTTAAATAGAGCTTTTTTTCTTTTGTGTTTTAAAATCTTGAACCTCCTCTTGCCCTAAATTTCCCATTGTTTGCAGTTTTGTACCTACCTTTTTTGGTGAGGAAAAAGAAAAAGAAATCTCTCTGCCTCATTTTGTCACGTTGCAGCTAAGACCCTCCTTTTCAGCATAGGTAGGGGAAAAAAAACTTGCTCCAGGAATTTACCTCTTTGCAGCTAACTCTTTGAAGCCCCGCGGCAAGAATTTAAAGTTTTTTTCCCCTCTAGCCATCAGCTGGGACTCCGGAGGCAGCAATAGATTGGGAGTGGCGGGGTAAGCGAACGGCGACCAGGCGATCCAACAGAGGCAAAGGGGAGGGTGAGTGAAGGCATGGGGGGAGGGGGACGAGAGAGGGCTTTGGCGACCCCTGTGAAATGGCCGTTCGATCCCCAAAGGGGTCGCGACCCCCAGGTTGAGAACCGCTGTTTTAGGGGAATTTCCCTGCTCTTTTAATATTGAATTTCTCATATCTTCCAACAATCTCTCTTTTTTTTTTCTGTGAGGTTTTCCTCATTATCCCCATCATCTAGAGTGGTATCCGGATATACCTGGTATTCCTGGTCAATTTGGATCATCATGAAAGCTGCCTGCTTTCCTGAGGTGCTTGATTTGGTGGGGGAGGACTACAAGCCCTTAAGCAACTGAGACAAGGTGGAATGCATTGACAGAAGCAACACATAAGCGCTCCCAAAGCACAGACAGTGACAAGGGTAGAAATGAGGATTTTTAGCCAATGGAAGTCTGGTAACCATGAGAAAAGCCAAGAAAAATCTAAGAATGACTGATCATAGCCAATATTTTGGGCCAGCTCCTTCAATTGATGGATGTCCTTCTCCACAAGTCCAGAAGTTTCATTAATTTTTTTTTTTAATGTAGGACATACCCCTAAACTCTTCGCAGCCATAATTATGTTTCTATGGCCAATGTGTTCTCCAGGGTAGCCTCTCTGACTTGTCTCATTTCTCTGTTGAGGGCATCCAGGGCATGGGAAGTCGAATTTAAACTTTTGGCTAGGGTACATGCCAGGCTATTCAGATTTCTGGAATTCCTTACTGCCAGCCCTGGCACTCCCATTAGTGATACAGCCAATGCAACGTATTCAGCTGTTGTGAGCAAGGAGACTTTTGAATCAGTCTGATTCTAAAGTATGGAAAGCTCTTCTGTGTTGCTTCTGCAAGGACGGCATAAGCATTGTCAACCTTCCTAGGGTGCAGGGCCCCCCTGTGGCATTTGCAGGAAGATATGAGAAAGCTTTTAGGTCACATAGGAAGAACCATCCTGAGGGCTATAGGAGAATGGGATGGTTTCTGTGGATTGCATTTGAGATCTGTGTTATTTCAATCAGTGGTTTGTTTGTTTTTTAGGTTGGCATCCTGTGAGGTTAAAGCATTGTTCAGAGGTCAAAGATGGTAGGATAGGTGTCAGGGAGGTGAAAGTCCTTAAGCCTAGTGTAGTTAAAGATGTTATGTGGTCTAGATGCTACTCCCATTAAGCATGTGGTCAATATGTAGATAAAAGTTAGTGGTGTTGAGTACTTCCCTTGCTAGATATTCCCATATGTTTCCTTTTTCTGGAAAAAAGGCTTGGTTCCAGGAATGCTGTCACACATGTTACAAATAGTATACAGTATAAGCTGCACAATATGTTTATGCTGAATTTCCTGTTTCCCATGGTCAAACCCTCCCTACTCCCTCTATCCCCCCCCTTTTTCTTTTTTTTTAAAGCAATATTAACAAGGAAGAGGAAAAACAATAGCAATAAAAGGCAATAATAACAATGAAGTCCAGAGTCCTGTTCTCTACTCTAAGTGAAGGGGGGGAAAAAAGAATAGAAATTGGATGAGGTAGAAGGGGGGGATCTTACAGTCCAATGTCCTGAAAAAAAAATCTATAGTTCACTGTCCTGTACTCCGTTCCAGTTGGGTTTCAGGTCTGGGCACAGCACGGAAACGGCATTGGTCGCGTTGGTTGATGATCTCTGGAGGGCTCGGGACAGGGGTTGTTCCTCTGTTCTGGTCCTGTTAGATCTCTCAGCGGCTTTTGATACCATCGACCATGGTATCATGCTGCACCGGCTGGAAGAGTTGGGGGTGGGAGGCACTGTGTTGCGGTGGTTCTTCTCCTTTCTCTCCGACCAGTCGCAGTTTGTGTTGGCAAGGGGGCAGAGGTCAACCTCGAGGCCTCTCATCTGTGGAGTGCCGCAGGGATCGGTCCTCTCACCCCTTCTGTTCAACATTTATGTGAAGCCGCTGGGTGAGATCATCCGTGGCTTTGGGGTAAGATACCATCAGTATGCTGATGACACCCAGCTGTACATCTCCACCTCAGACCACCTCAACGATGCCCTTGAAGTGATGTCCCAGTGCCTGGAGGCTGTGCGGATCTGGATGGGGAGGAACAGGCTCAAGCTCAACCCTTCCAAGACTGAGTGGCTGTGGCTCCCGGCATCCCGATATAGTCAGTTGACTCCATCACTGACTATTGGGGGCGAGTCTTTGGCCCCCACTGAAAGGGCTCGCAATCTGGGAGTCCTCCTGGATAGGCAGCTGTCTTTGGAGGAACATCTGACGGCTGTTACCAGGGGGACCTTCTGTCAGGTTCGCCTGATTCGCCAGTTGCGGCCCTTTCTCGATCGGGATTCCTTGTGCACAGTCACTCACGCCCTCATCACCTCTCGCCTTGACTACTGCAATGCTCTCTACATGGGGCTCCCCTTGAAGAGCACCCGGAGGCTCCAACTGGTCCAGAATGCAGCAGCGCGGGTAGTGATGGGAGCAACATGGCGCTCCCATGTAACACCGCTCCTGCGCGAGCTGCACTGGCTCCCGGTGGTCTTCCAGGTGCGCTTCAAGGTGTTGGTTATCAACTTTAAAGCGCTCCATGGCATAGGGCCTAGCTATCTGCGAGACCGCCTGCTGCTACCGATGACCTCCCATCGACCCGTGCACTCCCACAGAGAGGGCCTCCTCAGGGTGCCATCAGCCAAACAATGTAGGCTGGTGACCCCCAGCGGGAGGGCCTTCTCTGTGGGGGCACCTACCCTCTGGAATCAGTTGCCCCCTGAGATAAGGAGAATCCATGACCTCAATGCCTTCCGTCGTTCCCTTAAAACCCATCTTTTCCAGCAAGCCGGGTTGGCTTAAGAAGAAATTTTTAAATTCTTTTAATCAGTCTGTGATTTCTTAACTTTCGGGCCAAAATTTATATATATTTTTAACTGTTTTTTAATATTTGTATTCTATGTTTTTATCTTGGCTGTACACCGCCCTGAGTCCTCAGGGAGAAGGGCGGTATATAAATTGGAAATTAAATTAAATTAAATTAAATTAAATTACTCCAATGGTTGTACATAGGGTGTTTTCAGGTTCTGTGGTATCAAAGAATGCTGCTAGTGACCATTGATCTGTTTCAAGATCTTTTCTGAGCTTGATAGGTGAGACTGCTTGTACTGGTAAGAGCTGTGGTCTATAACTGCTGGTTTGGCATGTGTCCAATGGATCCAGGAATCTCTCTCTGCCACTTTGATAGCTGTTTGTCTGGTTAACAAGACTTGGTAGGGTCCCATCCACCTGGATTGTAGTGGTGATGTTCTGGTGAAGAATTTTATCCACACCCAATGTCCTGGTTCAAAGGGATGCAGGGCTTCTTCCAAGGGCAAGGTCTGTGTTAGAGCACTCTGTGTCCACAGGGTCTGTAAACTCTAGTGAAGGGCTGAAAGATAAGAACAGAACCATATCCCCCTTATCTAAACTGAGGGAGTGGGGATCCAGGCCTTGTAATGTGTCTGGGGGGGCGACCAAAGAGGATTTCAAAAGGGGAGATTCCTATATCTTGTCTTGGTCTGGTTCTAATATAAAAGAGGGCGATTGGAAGCACTTGTGGCCAAGAGAGGTGGGTTTCTTGACATAGCTTGCCCAATAGGATCTTTACCTCCCTATTAGCTCTCTCTCTTTGATAACCATTTGCCCTTGGTAGCTGTATATAATCCATTTGTACTCTTTCGAAGGGCATTTGTGCCCAGGGTCTCCCTCCCTCATGGATTGCTTTCCTGGAAATGGTGTTATTTGCCTGACAAGTTTTATAGATGCTAGCTACCCTTGTTGCTTCACTATAGGCTCCAGGTGCATACCATACTCTCCTTACAGCATCTACCATGGCTTGTGTCCCACAATGCCCTTTGGTGTGTAACCTTTGGCAAATCAATCTAAAGAGGTGGCGTGGAGCTATGGGTCTGCCATCTGAGACTCTCCAAAATCCTTCTTCAAAGACTGCCCCTAATTTTTGTTCCCATTGCTCAGCTCCTCCTTTATCTAGAAATTCTGTGTATTATAATTCAGGGTTTATCATTAGGGCTGGAGCCATGATGTTATGAGGCAGAGGTTCTGGTGCTATCCATTTGGCCGTTTCATCTGCATATCTGTTTCCTTTCGTCACTGTGGAGTCATCCTTTTGATGGGCCCTATAATGAATGACTGCCAAGGCTTTTGGTAATTGTATGGCTTCCAATAATTGAACCACTAGGTTTGCATGTGTGATCTGTTGACCAGCTGATGTTAAAAAAACTCGTTGTTTCCACAAGGCACCTGTCGCATGGCATACCCCAAAAGCATATTTAGAATCAGTATATATGTTGGTAGACTGACCCTTTGCAGCTTCGCAGGCTTTTGTTAAAGCTACAAGCTCAGCTGCTTGAGCGCTGTGGGAGGGAGGGAGGGGGGATGCCCAGACGATTTCATAGAGGTCTGCCTTCAGGATTTGAGAGAATAGGGTAGGGGACTCGATATAGCCTTCTGGCAAGCGAGTCCAGGTGTATTGTTGATCTTCCCAGGTAAAAACAAAGAGATATCGGGATGCCTGGTCTACCAGGATGCTGAAGAAGGCTGAGCACAGGTCTATAACTGTAAAATACATAGCTGAAGCTGGAACTTCGGTTATTATAGTTGCAGGGTTTGGTACTATAGGGGCACGTGGCATCACATGGTTATTTAAATCCTGTACAAATCTGAAGATGGGGTTTCCTTTATTATCTATCTGTCCCTTCTTAACTGGAAAGATTGGGGTGTTGCAGGGAGATGTACATTTCTTAAGGACTCCCTGTTCCAGATAAGCCTTTATCAGTTTCCTTATAGGTTGAATTGCCTCAGCTGGAATTTTGTATTGGGGAACACATGGAGGTGGTCCTTTCTTTACCTGAATGGTGATTGGGTTTGCCCCTTTTAATAATCCCACCTCCGTTGCATCCCTGCCCCACAGAGAGGATGGCAAGATCTTTAGATCCACATGAAGCCCTGTGTTATTTGTGGCCAGCACATGGGTGCCTTTTCCTGGAATGTTTAACGTAAGGCCCCACTTTCCACATTTTATGGTGGCTCCCATTCTGCATAAGAGGTCCCTTCCCAAGAGGGAGAGTGGGGATTGGGGACAGATTGTAAAAGAGTGTTTTAAAGAGAACGGTCCCAATTCTACTTGTGGATTCCACAGGAATAATTTTTCCTCCAACTCCCATTATTGTCTGGAGCTCCTGGAATCAATGAGTCTTTATATGGGGCCTCTATAATTAATGATGAGGTAGGTCCAGTATCAACCAGGCAGTCATATTTCTTTCCCCCTATTATCAGGGAAATAATGGTTTCCCCTTCCGGGCCATTCCTTAAGGGAATTGCGAGCCCAGTGAAGGTAGCTGTGTATTCAGTGAGTTCATTTTCATGGTCTAGTCAGGAAAATTGTGCCTCCCTTCCCCTTCCCTGCCCCCATCGAGATCTATCACTATCTCTATTGTGGGGAAAAGGGGCTATAGGTGGCTCGTGATGTTGATTATATCTCTGCTCGCCTTGGTGATGTGAATTATTGCTTGGCATGGGGCCTTTTGGTGAATATTGGGGCTGGCCACGAAATGAAGTCTGTTTACAATATTGGCCAAAATGCCCTCCTTTCCCATGTCAATGTGAAACATAACATAACATAACATAACATAACATAACATAACATAACATAACATAACATAACATAACATAACATAACATAACATAACATAACAATGTTGGCACCCATCTTGGGGCCATCCTTCCTTGTGTACATTTCCAGCACCCCTGCCTCATCCCAGCAGTCCTGCGTCGAACTTGTCTGGCATTATGGTACATGGCAGCAAAAACTTTTAGTTCTCCATGTCTCTCTATCTTTCTCTTTCTATCTTTTTCTTCCTCTTTTAATTTATCCCTTTGGTCATATACAAAGTTTGCAATCCTGCGCAACTTCGCTATTTCCAGTGTAGGTCTATTCGATACAATACGGTGGAAATGTTCCCTGATGTCACTTCTAGCCTGATCCATGAAGGCTGAGGCTAAAATTCTCTGGTCCTTTTGGCAGCTTGGGTTTAGGAGGGCATATGTCACAGCTGCCTCTGAGAGACGAATTTGGGTTGCCTTGTGAAATTTTAACAGTTGTGGAGGCTTTTTCTATTTCTTCTAGGGCATTACCTTTTGCCCTTTTGTAATCCTTCCAGTGATTGGCATCATTGTAATCCCATTCAGGCTGCTGGGTTGACCATGCAACCCTTGTCTGGGCAGCCTGTCCTGGAATAGGTTGTTGGTTAGCTATTTGTGCTGTTTTCTCAAATAGTTTTAATAGTTCATCCTGAGTTAGGAAAATCTGTAGCAACTGATTCATGTCTTACCAGGATGGGTTGTGGCTTTCTATTATAGATTTCAGGGTTCAGATTACTGCCTAAGGGTCTGCCCTGAATGTTGGAGTGTCTTTTTTCCAAATTACAAGGTCTGAAGCAGAGAAGGACGTATGTGTCAGAATGTAATTGTATTCACCTCTTGCTCTTCCTGATACTGGTTTGCTCAGCAGGGGAGCCGTTATGCTTTTCCCTTAGTTATTCCTGCCTCAGTTTTCCCTTCCAGAAAATGGATTTCTGCTTTAGCTTGATCTTTCCATATAGTTAGGTCTTTGGTTAGTTCAGCCCAGCAATACCAGTAGGGTATTTGGCTGGGCTTAATTCGGGGTCTAAGTGCTTTTAAAATTTTAAAGTCAAAAGTACCGCTATCAGGCCAAAATTGTCTTCCAGTGTCATCCCTTAGCAAAGTCCATTTTTTGTTTTTTATATATCTTCTTCACTTTTCTCTTTTTCATTCTAAAGGGGTATCTACAACTTCCCATGTTTCCCCTTCCGATGTGGGGTTTCACACTTTGGTTCAGCCGGGCGACACATCATCAGTTTTCAGGAAAAAGACCTGGAGAGAACGCCAGTTCTCTTATGCGTACCTCTTCTGGTTGGGGAATTCTCTGCCACTAGCTTTCAGACCCCTCTAAAAAACGGGAATCTGGGAGGACCTGCTGCCCCTAACGCAGACGAGTACGGGCCCCACCTACAACTTCACAACTTCACAATTACCTATCTATCTGACTAACTAACTTCACACTTTCTGAAAAATCCTGGGGTTTGCTCTGGGATACACTGGAGTTCCCTTTTTATTTTGGGGTTTTTCCTTTTTCCTTTCTTTTATTAACCTCTTCTCTCTTCATAGCCCATTCAGTTTTTCCTTGCGTTCCTCAGAAGGTCCCACACTCCGTGACCCCCCCTTGCTTTTCCAATCCTGCCGGTCACTGCTCTTTCGAACTAGCAGCAGGGTGGGGGGCGGCTAGAGATCAACGGAGGAGGTGGGATCCAGTTGTTTTCCACAGGTAAACCCCCCCCCACACACACGCACGCACACTTTTCCTCTCTCGCTTTCACTCCCCACAAAGTTCCAGGGTTTTAAATTTAAAGCGGTACTCACCTGCTTTCAAGCAGCTGTTGAGTGCAAAGCTCAAGGACTCCCTTTACTACCTCATGCCTCCCGGGCAGGGTCCGTAGATATTTTCCCCGGACAAAGAAGGTCTATACAGGCTGGGTTTTGATCTCAGGGCCTCATCTGGTGGCTCTGGTGGCCGGGAGGCCATCTGGGTCGCCAATTGTTGGAAGGAAAAAGAAGCCTTTCCCTTTAAGGATTGTTGGAAGGCAGAGCTTTCCCTTCTTAAATTCAAAACCCCTGCTGGGAGATTACTTCGAAATGATTGGAGGTCAGCTGCTTGAGAGCAGAATTAGTTTATTGTTTATAGGAAGGCAGGCAAGAAACAAATACAAGCACAGCGTTCGGAGGCTAGCCTATTTGAACTGTAAGAGTAACCCTTTTTTATATCCTAAAACGTCTTTTGATTTTCTATGTGACCCTTCAAAGTCTTTTGAAATTCTTTTGATTTGGCGTGTGAATTGTATGTGTGATTGTTTTATGGTGTTGAAATCCTGTTTTTGTTTGTGATTGGGTTCTTCCGTCCTGGATCTGGCAAATAAATAATTGTTTTATAGTCCACTCTCTGTTTTTCCCAGCCCTTTGTAGTTGTTCCCTATAATTATTCAGTTTGCTATTTCTGTGTTTTCTCCTTTTTCTCATGTGTTTAAATTACTTTGGCTTGATTTCTTTTCCTTTTTGGGTGTTTGTTTTTCTTTCCTGTGTCCCATATCTGTTTGAATGTTGCAGGCCCCTGTAATTTTGTCCTTCCTTTGTTGTGGAAAATAGGGTGTCTTCAGCTTCTTAATGGCCCATTGATAAAGGTGGGGGCTGAAACTCTGACTGAGTTTCTGCTTATTTCTTTTAGGGGAATTTCCCTGCTCTTTTAATATTGAATTTCTCATATCTTCCAACACACTATAATAAATCAATGTAGTTTTAAAATCAGGAGCAAAACTCAACACTTGAAACGTTTGGCTTCCATTGCTTTTCTTTTGCTCCACCCCGCCTATAGTAATTTTACCCTCTTTCCACCAGCAGCCGGAAGTGCGGCCTGGATATGATTCAATTTCTGTTTTCCCAATGTGCTGTGCAGGTAGGAGGTGCTGACTAAAATCTATGCCGGGTAAGGGGACCGCTGACAGGATGTGCGAGGTTCAGTGGTAATACCACTCGTACTTGGGTTTAGAGAACACATCTGGGGGAAGGGGAGAAAGAGTTCGAGCGCCGGAAGGGCGGACGGGCCCGACACCAGCTTTTCCTGTGCCGTAAAACCCATGGAGAGAAAAAAATCTGATAGCCGATGAATGGATTTGTGTGAGTCGCTTGGTGAAAAACATCTGTGTTTCTAAGGCACGATTCGGGGCGTGTACAGAGAGGTATGTTGGCATGACATACTGACACAGAAATGAGCAAGCCAAGTTCTAACCTAGCGTCTGGCACGAACTCAATTTGTGCATCTAGTTTTTGGTTCAATGTGCAATCCAATAAACGGGTTAAGCTATGACAATCATGTGTATGAACATACACAACCCTAGCCTTTGTTTTCTTAAGTCCCATGGAGATTTTGCACGTTCTTTATGCCTTGTAAAGATTGTTTTTTTTGATAGCTTGACTAGGTGGGTCAGGGACTAAGACACTGAGCTTATCAATTAGAAAGGTGGGCAGTTCCAGAGGTTTGAATCCCTAGTACAGGTCTCCTGCGTGAGCAGGGGGTTGGATTAGATGACCTCCAAGGTCCCATCCAACTCTGGGATGGTTACTGTTAGGCTTTCCTGAAATAAGGTATTAGTATTTCACTTCCTTGCTCCTTGAATCATCTTGTGCCTTCAGTCAAGCTTCGTCCAACTTATCTATATTGCAGATTTTGAAATAAATATGATTGTGAACAGGTTTTCTTTTTGAAAGAACTCTTCTTCCTGGTAGATTTAATTTTACATGGCATCATTTTAAAAAGCATTATGTTGTATAAGTACTTTAGTTTAACTTGATTGAAAATATGTAATGTTATGAAGTTAAACGTTATTTTTATGACCTCAGTGTGACATGTGAACTTAGATGGACACTAACCTGCTGGCAGATTTTAAATTCTTTCAATTTAATAGTGTTTACTACTTCTTACAATAATTTTTTATCTGATTACAAATAGGAAAATTGGTGTCTTTCTGTTGATGCAATGATATCCGTTGCAAAGGTCTTTTCTATTTAATTTTGATAACACAAATAACATTAGGCCAATAATAAGTAACTTGATAATATATAAATGCTATTGTACAGTTAATAATGTATTTGCATTTTGAGAGAGTCTCATTAAGACCCAAAGATCACCTACTAAATAGCTTTGTGTAAATCTGAACTTTACGTACAATCCTCATTTTTTTTCTTGTTTATGTCTTGCTGAAGAAAATGCAAGAATTTTGAGAGAATTGTTTCTTATAAACTAGTAAACATTGCAGTTTGGGCAGTTTGGAATACATGATTTTTGATGTTTTGGCATCTTTAATATCTTTTTCCTGGTTATACTAGAGGATTATAAAATCTGTTTGAAGTGCCAACATGCCTTTTGAAATTTCTTCTCATGCCTACATTTATAACAATAATAACTTGAACAAGTTTTCATTTTTTAAAAATTCTTTTTCCTCAGATGTTTCTCCCTCTCCTAAATGGTTATCATTTGACCAGCAAAATGTGCTATTCTTAATTCTGAAAAAATAAGAACTGCAGTAGACCAACTAAATACAACGGATTAAATAATCCTTGAGTTTACTCAAAATGATATTGAGCTGAGTATGGATGCAAATGTTGTCTTGGAATATTGGTTATTGAGGACAGCTCCAACTAAAGTAGCAGGATTATATGGTAGGTGTTCCTAATTTATTATTTTGAAAAGTACTTACTTACTGTTGACAATATGCAACTTTGCAATATGCAATATTAATCTGCAGTTGAAAACTGTCAGATAAAACACTGTTTAGTTGTAATTCCTACATAAGTGGTTCTGAGTTTTATTTTTTTTTTAATGGGGCTTATTCTAAAGCAAAGGCAAAAAACATTGCAATACGTCACAACACGGCCCATGATGTGAGCGGGTTTGACACTTCTGTTCTAAAGAGTCTGGATGTAGCTTCTGTTTTCTCTCACTGTTAACCAAGCTCCCTTGGGTTTGGGGGTCTGAAATACAAAACCTTTAGGGAAGTCACGGATTTCTCACTTGCAGATGATTTATAGGTAGTCCTTGTTTAACAACTCTTATTGAGATCGGAATGTACATCCCTAAGCAAAACAGTTGTTTGGTGAAACATCATGTTATTACACTGCTTAGCAGCAGCTTTTCCAATACTCCTGATTGCAATTGTTAGGTGAGGACCTCATGTTAATCCTGTCATTCCATGCTGACCTCTTCTTCAACTCTCCCCAACCACTACCTCCCCCACTTCTGCCTTTTTGGCTGCCCTGCACTCTGCTGCATTGCCTGCTACCCCCAGCTGACCTTTGCCATCTTCCTCCTGCTATTGATGAGGTACACCTGGCTGAGGCAGCTGCTAGTCCTTGGGAGACATTGTAAAAGACCAGCAGCTGCCTTGATCAGGCATACCTCTTCAGTAGCAGGAAGAAAAAGATGGCAAAGTCAGTTGGGACAGCTTGGTAGTTGATGATGGCAGGGTACAGGTGGCCAAAAGGGCAAAGGTAAGGGGAGACAGGCCGAGTGGAGAAGATTGATGTGCACACTGCAGTCATAAATGCAGGTGGACTGCCAAACACACAAATTTAGATCATGAGACTACGAGTCAGTCATGAGTCAGTTATAAACGCTATATTTTCAGCAGCCAGTCATTACTATCATTTATTCAGCACTCTTGTAACTTCAAATGGTTGCTGAATGAATGGCTGTTAAGTGAAGACTAACATCATAGCACTTTTGTCTATCTGTTCAGAAAGCGGGGGTGCGGACGGGACGACAGTCATTGATAGCAAACTTTCAGTTTAAAAGACACCATAGAGAATGAAAAAAAGATTAATTAACAAATTTAGACATAATTTCTTAGGGTTTCATATTGTAACTTATCAGCAGGGTATAGTTTAAAGAGAGAACAAAAGGATAATGGTTTATCTGCAGGGCTGATGAAATGGCTTATCACCTTACTGCTGATGCTTTTTCTGATATAGTTAGTATTTAATCAATATTTTTATAGCAATCTTTTTAGATAATGGAATTGGAATTGTTGATAATAGTGGAACTGTTTTCATAGTACAGATGTAAAGATGAAGTAGAGAGATTAAAACTTACACAAAGGCACCAACTAGTTCATAGCTGAATGGATATTTGTACCATGGATTTCCAATTCATGATTATATTGCTATCGTATACAATTATAGTTTGGAAAGTTACTAGATTTTTGTTCTTATATTGCCTGTATTCTCAGCAGTCATTTTACAGGGTTTCAATAATAATGCTCTAAATTATATAACACATTCCAAATTAATACTGTAGTTTATAAAAAAATAAACAATTTTGACACAAGTTTTTTGATAAAAAATTTCAGGAAACAAATGGAAAAATTAGACAAAATAGTCTCCCCCGAAGACCAAGCATGCTGTGAAGATGTTTTGCAAAACAACTTACCTTGAAGATACTGTGACTTCACACTTACTACCTTCTACTGACATATTTAGCCTGCTCAGAAATGGTTTTTGCATTTTCTAGAAAAAATGTGTCCCAAAAATTGAGTTTATTGTTGCTAGTTTTTGGTTTTATCTGGGGCATAATGTTACTGCGCTACACCTTTCAGCATCCAAGACAACAGAGCAGTGCTGAATTGCGTGAACAAATTCTTGATTTAAGTAAAAGATACGTTAGAGCCCTAGCAGAAGAAAACAAGAATGTAATAAATGGTGATAATGGAGTTGCAATGGCGGGATATGGTAAGCCTACATAATCTCTGTAAATTCATCCTCACTTTAGTTTTTCAAACTATATAAGGCAATATTATGTAAAAGTAGCATAAGAAGTTTTTATATTTATAAAATGGTACTAATGTTTGCTACATATTCAATGTTCTACTGAAGTTGAGCATACTGTATAATAGTTTTCATTTGTAAGAAATATTAGACTGTTCTTAATATTAAAGAGCTGATATATTGGCATTGGATATGGTATATCTAGAAACATTTTGCTTTGAATAATATAGGTTTTTGTCTAATACTAGAAATGTAAAATTTCCAGAACTTTTGAAACAATGGAGGATTTGAAGAAAGTCAAATATGATTTTTTTTTACTGATTACATATAAAGAATGACTTGTCTATTGTGTATGAAGGTTTAAAGAGGTATATTAGATAAATAATATAAATATGCTTATTTAGACAACTAAATTTATATGGTATATTTAGTATTTTTGCTACAAATGGACGTTTAGAGCATGGATAACCTTTTTGCCATCGCGTGCCAAAAGTGAGGGGAGCACGCAGTGTGTGTGTGTGTGTGTCACACGCATGTGTGCCCACATCCATAATTCTATTTGCCCCCCCCCATGCTCCCCCTGTTTTTGGCACGTGGTGGCACGGCGGGCCTGGTAAACCAATTTTTCGCTCTCCCCAGGCTCCAGAGCCTTTCTAGGAGCCTGGGGAGGGCAAAAACAGCCTTCCCCACCCTTCCTAGAGGCCCTCCAGAGGCTGGAAACAGCGTGTTTCCTGACTTCTAGTGGGCCCAGAAGGCCCGAAAATCAATTGGCCGGCGTACACATGTGTGCCAGAGCTGAGCTCACGTGCCCACCAATATGGCTCCATGTGCCACCTGTGGCACCCGTGCCATAGGTACGCCATCATGGGTTTAGAGTGTTGTGCTTTAAGGAATACATCATTTATTTAATCTGTTTAAGAAAAGCAAAGAAAAAAAATTAAAACTGAAAATAGAACAAACAGTACATTTAAAAAGTTTGCACATGTTGTATTTTTTCCATTACATTAAACAGATACAGAAAAAGTTATACCCAGAAAAACAATGAGAAAACAACTATTTTCTCACACATGAGATTTTGCCTGTGCAGTGTCACTTTCTGAATATACTTTTTTTCCCTTCTAGCTGATCTGAAAAGAACAATTGCAGTTCTTCTAGATGACATCTTGCAACGCTTGGTCAAACTGGAAAACAAAGTTGATTATATGGTTGTAAATGGTTCAGCAACAAATATTACAAATGGGAACTTAATGCCATCAACTACAAGCAAACGAGTAAATGCAGCACACAATATAAGATAATAATCAAAATACTTTGCACAGGTGGAACAGCTTTAGATCTAATTCTTCTTCAGGATAGAAGCAAACAGTTGGCTAAAGGCAATCTATATTCAGTTACAGCAGAAAAAAATGAACATATAGAGGCCCAATTTCTTTATCTAAAAATCTTTGTGTTAAGAAAGTTGCATCATAAAGCAACATTGTACTGTAACTTTTAAAAAGGTGTATTGGTAATAAAACTATTGTAGGAAGGTAAGTAGGTCACACACACACACACACACACACACACACACACACAAAAGATCAAAGATTAAGCTAACCAGAAAATTCCCTCAAAACAAAAAAAAAAAAAAAGATCTAAGAATAGGAAGAAAAAAATGATGGAATTGATGGAATGAATTGCAAATAACAATTGCAAACAACAACAAGCAACAGGCCAACCAGCAGAAATTTCTATATGAAAACCAAATCTTAGAGCAATCAGAAACCAAACAAAGAAAACGTTTTCTTCTGAGATTGCCATTTGATAGTAACAAGGAATTTTGCTTTTTGCCTCATGGAGATGCTGCCCTTACAAATTGAGCAGCTGCCTAGCCTTTTGGCAGCTTCTCGCTCACGAATGGTACAAAGTTGGGATCCCACAACTCTAACACGAGCTCTAAATTGGGGGCACTTCTTTCGGCGACTTCACAGCCGTCTTCGGGCTCAACCAACCCTCCGGGAAGCTTTGAAGCAACAGCTGAAAAAAAGAGGTTTAGTCAGGTTAAGTCACTTGAAGCGCTGCCCAGAGCTTCTGGGTTTGGCACTGCTGGAAAATCCGGCATTATCTTCTACAACCTGCCATAGCCTTTTCTGTAGCTTCTTGATCCCCGCAACTGGTGGAGCAGAGCCCTTCATCAATCTACTGGCAAGGCATAGAGCTGCCTATCAACTTCTTGGTCTCTTGGAATCTCCTATAAAAGGAGCAGCTGGTATTGAACAATGGGAAGGACTGCCAGTGAGAGTCCAGGCTCAGATGCTGCTTTCACAGCTACAAGGTGACAGAGATGGTGATGGGAACCAAGGTCGATCTTCCTCAGCCTTATTAGACTGTTTGCCCTGCGGTTCCATGCTGTACAGAGTTGTGGCTGCGGCATTGATGGAGCCTGGTTGGGAAATGGAGGCCAAGGTGTTGCTCGTCCCTTGGTTGCTGTTCGGAGACCCAGCTCGTCTCTTGTCCTTCTGCCGCTTTTTGCCTCCCCGATGTTTGGCTTCACTTTGTGCCCATTACTCTGAATTACTTGCTTCTTATTTGAGTTTCCTATCAGCCTGGGGAAACTGCCTCAGTTATGATCCTCTGCATGGGAAATGGCAAACTAGTGGTCTAAAAGAAAATGAAGTACCTTGGGAGGAGATGCAGGACCGTGTCAGTTGCCTTTACCAAGAGCCAGAGCCTCTGGGCAGTGCAGTCCAGACTTGGCTAAGACAGCTCAAGGCCCAGGATGGAAACTTTGAAGTCCGAGGTCTGAGCATTTGGACTGATCTTTTGCTGGATATGGAGATGCCTCATTTTGAAAGGAAACTTGATTCACGCGAATTAAAGATGTTGAGTAGAAAAGTGTAGGTATTATACAAATCAAGTAGAAAATTCTATGATAGTTACAGAAAAGGTATAGATTTAATATCTAAATAAATTTAAATAGGAAATTGGCTTAATCTTATGAACTGGTTTACTAATCCATAGTGAAGAAGGAATGCCTTTAAAGTGAGTGGTGTTAAGTATAGATAGGTTAAATATTTAAAATTAGTAGGCAGTTTTTTGTTCCAATTGAAATTTGTTCCATTTCAAAGATGGTGGTCCAAAGAGTGTCTTTTTGCACTGTGAAATAGCTTGAGAAAGAATGTTTTAAAAATAGTTACACTTGAGAAAATCTAAAGTAGCAATGTGCCAAAGTGTAATCTTGCTACAGAACTAGAGCAGTTGATTAAAAAATAGTAATGTATATAGCTATTCCAGAAACATTTAATACATGTATTTAGTAACTGAAGATATAACCTGTGATGGAGTCACATTAATTGGATGTTGAACACTATTAGCTTCTTATTCATTGCTTTCCTATTCAATATATTTTACAGCCGATGATACATGGGGCATACTGTATCTCAAGTTATTCCTGAAATAAAAACAAGAGGAGTGGGTTGAACTTTGATTATGGGAAGTGAGGCATTTTTATGTTTACTGAAAATCTATGCTAAAGCAGTACAGTCTGTTATGCACACAATTCTTGTGAAACAGTAATAATTGGGTTTATAACCAGGATCTTTTCAAATGAACTTGAAATGGGAACAGAGAGGTCAGCATTGCCTTATATTCATGTTAGCCTTATAGTGGAGAATTGTGGTGAAGGTGCTCTATAGTACAGTCTACGTTCTGCATCATAAATTATAAAATGAAGTGCCAGTTTGGGTTTTGCACCTATATAGAATGATTTGTAAAAAGATTGTTCTGCTATTTTTGCTTAGAATATGTTATGTGGTTTAAAAAAATATTTAGAAAAAGAACAAGATTTGTGGTTCTAGATAATACAGTTTCAAATGATTTCCTTTTCACATGACTGTAATATCTGGAAAGGTTAAATAAAATATATGTCCATACTATGAGTCCCTATTGATCTTTTCATTTACTTTTTCAAAAGTTTTTATTAGTTTTTTTATTGTAATCCTGTAAAATAATATATATCCAGTTGTTAGTATTGCTTTAATATCTATCTGATAAATATAACAGAGCAAGTTTGATTTAGGATTAAAGCATCAAGTAAAAAGCAGGGATCTCTGAGTTCTAGTCCTAAATAGCTGGACAATCTTGTGCTAATTTCTTTCTTTCAGCCTCGCAGGGATGTAGCCAAGCAGTCAACACTGACTCAAAGAAAAAAAATAACAATAGAACGAAGGGAAATCCTATGCCTACTTAGTTCTAAGTATATCTCATTACAACCTGTCCATTTATAGGTAATCCCCAATTTATGACCACAATTGAGCCCAAAATTTACATTGTTAAGCTAGAGGGGTCTTCAACTTTAACACTCAAAGAGCCATTTGCCATTTGGTTTCCCACAGAAAACACCAGGAGCTAAAAATCTGGGTGGGTATGGCCAACTCAATGTCACTCCCACTCAGTCACATGACCCCCTCCCCCCAGCCATGGCTATCCAGGTTTCTGGCTCCCTGTTTTGTGGGAATCTCTCCCTCCTTCCCATTTGTTTTTCCCTCTCCCCCCCTCTTTTTCTTTCATTCATTCATTCTCCCTTTTGTTTCCCTCTTTTCCCTATCATTTTCTCCCTCCAGTGCTCTCTCATTTCTCTCTTTTTTCTCCCTCATTTCTGTTTTTCCTTCCTTCTTTCCTTCCTTCCTCTCCCATTTTCTCTTATTTGTTTCCCTCTTTTTCCTCTCTCATTCTCTCCCTCCAGCTCTCTCTCATTTCTCTCCCATTTGTTTCTCACTCTTTCTCTCATTCTCTCCCTCCCATCATTTTCTCATTTCTCTTTTTCTCTCCTTTTTTTTTCTTGTGTGCGCCCTCCTGGCCCTGCAGCAGCTGGCCAGGGAGTCGTGTGAGGAGGAGGGTTGTCTTCAGGGAAGACAACCCTCCTCCTCTTGCTCCCTCCTCAACTTCTGGCCTGTATATAATGTAAATATACATTTATTTATACATGTACATACACACATAGTTTTGTAGGTCTTTGGTTATTCGGGTTTTCTCCTGCGTAAAATTGGAAGTATCTTTCTGGACCGGGACGCCCTGCGCACAGTCACTCACGCCCTTGTTACCTCCCGGTTGGACTATTGTAATGCTCTCTACATGGGGCTCCCCTTGAAGAGCACTCGGAGGCTTCAACTGGTCCAGAATGCGGACGCGTGGGTGGTTATGGGTGCAATCCGTTGCGCCCATGTGACACCACTCCTGCGCGAGCTGCACTGGCTCCCAGTGGTCTTCCGGGTGCGATTCAAGGTGTTGGTCACCACCTTTAAAGCACTCCACGGCACAGGACCTGGGTACCTTCGAGACCGTCTTCTGCCACCAATAGCCTCTCACCGGTCAGTCCGCTCCCACAGAGAGGGCCTCCTCAGGGTGCCATTGGCCAAGTCATGTTGGCTGGTGACACCCAGGGGGAGGGCCTTCTCTGTGGGAGCCCCAGCCCTGTGGAATGAACTGCCCCCGGAAATTCGTAAGATTTCTGATCTCCGGGTATTTCGCTGCGCACTCAAGACCCTGTTGTTCCGCCAGGCTGGGTTAGCAACATAATTTTAAATTGGATGTTTTAAATTTTTGGGGTTTTAAATTAAGCCAAATTTATTTAATATTTTAAAATTATTTTAAAATGTTTATTCTGTTTTTAAATAGGCTGTACACCGCCCTGAGTCCTTCGGGAGAAGGGCGGTATAGAAATAAAATAATAATAATAATAATAATAATAATAATAATAATAATAATAATAATAATAATAATAATAATCATCATCATCTTGGCGACGTTTCGACAAAGTCTCATTTGTCATCTTCAGGCTGGTGTTTTCGGCTTCATGCTTCTAGGAGTAATGTGTGATCGCAGCTGTTTCTTCCTTTTAACTGCCAGTGGGGGTGTGAACTGATTGGGTGGGGTATATATATAAAACACATAGTTTTATACATATACCGGTAATAAATAAACTCAAGGCAGGGAATAAAACTCAAGGCAGGGAACATACCTAATGGTCCTGCTTCCTACTGTACTTTCCCCATAATTGTGAGGTGGATTGGGCTGGGCTGAGAGAAAGGGACTGGTTTAAAATCATTCAGGCAGCTTTCATGGCTATGGCAGAATTTAGAACTCAATCTCCTGATTTATATGCCAGCATTTTATGTTGTTTGTTAGCCTTGGCAACTTGAAGACATGTGGACTTCAACCCAAGAATTCTCCAGAGTGTGTGTTTCCTGGGGAATTCTGGGAGTTGAAGTCCAAATACCTTCAAGCTGCCAACTTGTGAAATACTGCCTTCCAACTGCATCAAGCTGGCTAAGTTTATATAAAATATAGGTAGGTAGTGAATCACCATTGCGGCATGTAGTTCAGATGACTCACTGAAGCTAGAAAGGCAAAGTGTGTGGCTCTGGCAACTGCAAACTCAATTTCAGGATGGAGGGCGGCCTAGCTAGTATTTCTTTACTAGCTGCCCTTATCGCAAAATCATTAAAACTGTAATTTTGTCGCTGAAAAGGTTCACGTAGCAACGGTAGAGCGGCAGTTTCAACGAAATATATTCAAAACCAAGGCGCGCGTCGAAAGCGTTCAAAAACCGCTGCCTCCAAAGCAGCGGCAAGTCCTCCCGAGCGACACCGCGGCCCAGCCGCTCCTCCTGACAGGGAGCCGCCTCCCTTCTCCCCCGAAGCCATCGCTCCGTGCCGCGTGTCTCTAATTCCGCTTGGAAAGGCTTCGCGGGATCTCCGAAAGGGCATCTGTGCTGCGGATACCCCGTAGGTTGCTCCCGAAGTAATGGAGCATCTGACTTTTGACTCCGGGGCTGCCGCGGCCATAGACGACTACTTGGAATATAGGCGGTAAGAAAGCCAATTGAAGGAGCAGTTCTTCTCCACAGAAAAGGGACTGGGAAAGTCGTTGCTAAGGCGCTCGTACGAAAGAGGAAATCCTCGCGGAATCCCCGTGTCTCAAAGTCCTTGTGTCTCAAAGACTCGCGTTTATTTAGAATATGTTTGAAGACCTGCGTTGTAGTCTGGTGGCGGTTCAGATTTCTGAATGCTAGATCTCGTAGCCTAGCTATAGTGTAAACTCTACCACAAACTTAGGGTTGCTCACCTGAATCAGGAACACATTTTAGGGATTGGATAAAATGGAATTGACGGATTTATTCCACTCAACCTAATTGATTCAGCAAACTATGGGGCAGCTCCCTAAGAGTTAGATGTCTTGGACATATAAATTAATGTGTTCTGGGCATGTATAAGAATTTATTCACTTTCTGAAGATGCTGTTCTTTAACGGCCAAGACTCAGATAAAGATCTGGATTTAAGGCTCACTTTCCAATAGGGAATTTTCATTCCACTTTTGGCCTCAGCATTTTGGCTGTGTTGTTTTGCAACACAATAACCTCTAAAGGGTGGTTCACCCAATCCACTAATTTTGTCTATGCATTGCATACAAGCTGTTATGAATTGGGTTTGCACAAACTCTGGAGCCACCAAATAGCTGATTACATCAAAACCTATCATATGAGATCATATGGTGCTTAATTCGAACAATTCTAAGACTCATTTTCTGCTCCAATCAGGCCCCAAAGAACTGTTACCTATCCTACGTCAAGCTGCTTGATCTAAATTGAGTAGTCTTAACAGTAAAAGTCAGTCTAGAGTAGTCTCCACAAAACACTTCCTTCTCAGGCTTTAAGGTTTACTGGAGTTAGTGGGTGAATTGGAAGCAGAAAAGGAATGAGGTGTCCCAATTTAACTAATCACAATCAGTTTATTGCAGGATGAAAGCCTCTTCAACTTAGTGTGTTAGGTTTAACACACTAAGTTTTTTTCTTCATTAACTCCTTTGAATTGAGTTATGTCATCTATCCAGTACTGCAATTGATATCCAACTGAGGTTGTTATCCAGCATTGATTTGTTTGTGGTACGGTATAGCCTGCTCTTCACCATTTTGATGATGCTATCCAAAGCAGTTTGGAAATTTCTTTGTGGCTGCTACAAACATATATACAAATATTACAATATTTTTTCACCATCACATGCCACTCATCTTCATTAGCAAATACTACCCTATGAAGAACAATAAGCAGATTATTATCCCAATCAAAATATTTGCTTCTTATTTAGCTGGACTAATTATACAATTTTGGCTGTTTGCAGTGTTCAATGTGACTCTGGATTAATAATTTACCATATATTTGGTGCTTCATCCTGATGATTAAAACAGAAAAGTATTGTCATTTTTACAAAACATCTAAAAAGATAGCTTCATTTTGATAAGGACTAATAAATTGCAGATAACTAATCTGCAGTTTATTCTGCATTATTGTCCAAAATTGTACATATTGCCTAATCATATTTATTTATAATTTATATTTATATTTATAAATTGCTGAGAAAACAGAGAAATTTTGGAGGAAGGCGAATCTACAGTATTCCCAATGTTCCCATCCATACTGGAGCTCTTCTCACATTATGCATGAACATTTAAATATGATTTCAAAGTGTGTTCTGCTGTATATTATGCATTTAGAATGTTCTCCTCTGATTCCTATTTAGTATGTGCTTTCATTCATTGACTAAATATACACTCCATGCTAAAGCTATATTTTAAAGTGACCTAGAGCTATATTAAGATTGGGGATATGAAATTTGAAAGGTGATATTGGTTGATGTTATTAATCCTTGTGTTTATTTTTAAGATATTTTAAAGTCTTTATGTAATAGGCGCATGCTGCTGCTTTTATTTTTGTCTATTTGGATTTTATTTATTTGCTTTTTCCATTTTGCTGTTATATACATTGACATTGAATTTTGGAGGGCAACTCAAACTCAATGATTGCAGTATTCCAATGCTACTATTCTAGACTTCTTATCTGAGAACATGTCAAGCTAAAATATAGTTTGCTAATTGTGGCCTACTGTGTTATGAGAATCCAGCCAATATGGTTAATTTATGATTCAGAGTATTGTACACATGTGGTTGTCTGAATTAATTTAATAAACCATGGGTTAGAAATGTATATGAATACTACTATGGTTTATAGCCTATCCTTTCTCCAGGGATCACTCAGTGTTGTTGCATACCATTTTCTTCCCTATTGCCTAGACAACTATTCCAGTAATTTCTATTTCTTAGCTTTTTCTGTACAGATAGGAAGTGAGAAAATAATATGCCTGACTTAAGGAAAATTAAAACTTAAGGAAATATATGGAGCTGATGATCATGGCACAGCGAAAAGCTGTGTAGACGGACTCTTCCTCTCCAGACAAGGCGAGGACTTGAGATCACCTACAAGTGCTCCTGATAGCTATTCTTCATCAGGAAATAATGCGATATCGTTCTCTGGCAAGTTTAGAGCTCAGAAAGATTAAGGAATAGTCATCTTGCTGATAGTGTGACTTTGAAAGAACACTAGGTTTGCATACTGCTTTTTCTAACTTTTGGAAATTGTTCATCAAGTGCTTTTCAGTTATTAAGAACTTTTGGATTGACAAGTTTTTATAGTACCTGTCAGTTTTCTTCAATTCTTAGTGAAAAAACATTTTAACTAAATAATTAAAGAACCCTTTTTTAAAAAAAACAGAAGAGCAAAATTAAAACTTTGATTTTAGAAAATTCAAATTGATTAAGGCTCCAGATAATTTGGAATTCCGTGGGAAAACTCTTTTGTTTTTAAACTTAATAAAATAAAATTTCAAAAATTGATTACTAGAGAGAATGTGTCTAAAATCTGTTATTGAAGAGGAACAAATTTTCTATCTGATAAGACTGAGACTGAACCTGGATTTTTATACAAATGACATAGAAAAAGATGTTACATTAGACATATAAAATATTTGCTGATATCTTAATAATTAAAAGGGATATATAAAGAACAAATCAAGAGAGTAACCTGGATAATTTTGCTATATTGAATTTACAAAGGGGTCTTGTTAAAATTTTGAAAAGTTTTGTGGGAAGAAATAAAAGAAAAAAAAAGAAATCAAGTTCAACATTATTTAAAGAAACTAAAGATTAAGATTGTTTAAAAAAAGGAAGCAATATAAAGTTGATTAATTTGATCCATATTAAAATAAATGTGTTATTAATCCTTAATGCTTTTTGCTAACATCAGGCTTAAGAATATGAACAATATAAGAAACAATATATGAATCTGTATATATGCGTATATACCCACCCACACACTTATATATACACACACACACACACACACACACACACACACACACATATATATATATTTCAGAAAAGGGCTCTTTTATATATAGATGGGATGGGATGTGAAAAAGAAGAGCTCATTTGTTCATTTGCATTTTAAGAGGTGATATGTTACTAAATTGTTCAGGCTTGTGATGAAAATGGGAAGTCGTTTTATATATTTCTTTTCCTTTTCTTTGTTATATTTTCATTTTTTTCTTTTCTAGTTCTCTTCTTCTTTTCTTCCTTTTTCTTTTTTCCTTACATGTTCCATTCTTTCTATTTTTTTAAATATTATTACTGTTGTAATTATAACAAAATTACTATAAAAAAGAAAATTTTATGTTTGTCCCTGAGCCCCTTGTGCAAAGGACAGCATACATAAAAATTTAAACATTTCTTCCTTGCCAAAAGAACAGTAAATTAAAAAAATATTGAACAGGGATAATCCTGTATAATACCTAGTTTGGAAATTTCTCCATGCATCTAAGTGAGTCACAATGTAACCATAAACTCCAAGTTCATTCTGTAAATCCATCCTTGTCACTTTTTTCAAATAACTTTTTAAAAAAAATAGAAGAGAAAAGAGAAAAAAGATTTTATAAAAGAAAAAGGAAAGAAAAAAAGTAAAAGTGAGAGAAAAAGAAAAATAGAAAAGAATAATTTCTGATTTCCTTTCATAAAGACATAAGTAAAAAATTCATCACATCTTATAATTATACAAATCCTGAAAATTTGTTTGAGAATACTATTGATAAATTAACAAAGTATATTAAGCAATTATTGCCAATTATATTTAGGATAATAAATCTTTAGATATTAACTTACTTCTTTTCAGACTTAGAATTCCTGGATATTCACTCATGATATGACAAGTTCTCCCTGTGTTCCATGTATGTATTATTAAAAAGGTTGTTGTTACAATTTTAATTAAATATGTAATGTAAAGCATTACAGAAATCAACACTTTTGCAGAATTGTAGGAGAAGATGATGGTGGGAAACTGTTTACCCCGGAAGAATATGAACAATATAAGAAACAAGTATTACCAATTCGGTTGCAAAATAGATTATATGTGAGCTGGAGATCACCAACCGGCATTGACTGTAAACTTGTGGGTCCAGAAACATCATGCTTTTGTTCTCACAGGTGAGGCATTCTATATTTGTGCCAATGGATGATGCACTAAAATTTATCTTAGATTAAGAAGACAATTATAAAATATGTGTCTTTAATAGTCATATATATTGTATCTTTATAATATAATATTTGTTCAAAAGGAAGACTAATACTCCCACAAATGATTTTTATCTTTAAAACAGAAGAGTTGTTTTGCATTTGTTGCCTCATCTTATTAGGGAAAAATGAGTATTGTCTTAAAATCTTGGTTATCTTACTTTTGGTTTAACACAGTAAACCTATTTTAGTTAGCTTATGGACTGAAACACTTTTGAACTATCTTTTTCTTGGGGTAATACATTTAGGCTGATTTCTATCCTTTTCTTTGTTTCCAATGTGGTTTTCGTTGTGTGAGAAGTAAAACAGAATTATTATTGTGCTTTGTTTTATTTTTCTCTGAATGGTAATGGCCCAATAACTGTACTCTGCTGGTCTGTACTATCAGACAATAACAACTCTTTCGAGCACAGAATATTGTTTCTCTTCTATTGATTGAATTAATAAATATAAGCCAAGAGAAAGTAAAGCTTTAACAGCTTGTATTGCTTTTATTAGGGATGTGGTGGCTCAGTGGCTAAGATGCTGAGCTTGTCAATCAAAAGGCCGACAGTTCAGCGGTTCGAATCCCTAGTGCTGCATAACGGGGTGAGCTCCCGTTACTTGTCCCAGTTTCTGCCAACCTAGCAGTTCAAAAGCATGTAAAAAATGTGTGGCCTGTTTGGAACCTGGCTGTGAAAGCAGTGGGTGAGAGCACGAGTGCAGAGCCCTACTTTCACAAACAACATGAACCTGTGCCCGCCGCTCATGTGGAACCATCCCCTCTTTCCTCCCCTACTGCTCCGCAAAGCCAGAAAGGTTGGGGACCATTGAATTAAAAGATTGATGCATATTTTATCCAAATCTGGGATTAAAGTTGAGATTTTGAAGATTCTGCGAAATTGTATTGGCCTCACCCCTTTTATAAAGTTATTGACTATCTTTGAATAAGAGAATTCTTAAATATCCTAATAAGAGAATAGTAACTAAACAGTGCATCTGCATTTTTAAAATTGTTCCTAGATATAAACAACACAAAACAGATTTTGAAGTGATTCCAAAAGAACGTCCTATTTCTCTACCTTGTAGAGTGAGCCGGTGCGCATGCAAATCTTATAATTTTGTTCCTCTTAATGGTACTCAGCCCATCCGCTGTAGATGTAAGCACTTTGCAGATCAGCATAGTCCAGCAACTGGATTTCTATGCAATATGTGTAAGTGTACTTTGATTAAATGAGTAATTTATATTTAAAAGTAACTGCTATCTACAGATACCTTTCTTTAAATACTATCTCAGTATCATAACAACGTATATCTATTGCTTTGGAGGTAACTAATACATTTCAAATTCTGCAATCAGAAAACTAATTCAAGATTCACCATAAATATTTCTTTGTTCAGCTTTGGCCTGCCTGATTAGATCTAGTCAGGAGAAACTGCTGCAAATTCCATACTTTTGGGAGGTTCAGGGAGTTGAGGTAAGGAGGTGCTGCTTTGCTGTTGCAGCTCCAATATTGTGGAATAGTCTCCCTGAGAAGATTTGGCTGGCTTTTCTTTGTTGATTTCTATAAGCTTCTAAAGACTGACTTTTCTGGAAAATCTCTGATTTGTATTGTCACTATCCTTTATTCTCTATTTTTGTCTTGATATTTTATTTTTAATTAAAATTGTGTTTCTTTTATATTATATTTTTATGTGAGCTGCCAAGTGTAAATTTTGATTGAAGTGGCAAGCAAATAGGCTAAATAAATAAATAATTTAAATCTGGTTAATTTGCATAATGATACATAATATTCAAATATATGCTGCTTCCAAATAGGAGATTCACAATGTGGTCTTTTTCAAGCATGCACACAATAAGACTGTTCTCAGACAACTCTTTGCAAAATTAGAATTTACCTGCAAATTATTATCTAAGCAAAGAGTAGTGTTTATGATTCCATATGTAGAAAGATGTAGAAAGAAAATAATACATATATGAATATTAAAAGATTTCAGTTGTAGCAATTGTTTATATCACCAAGGCTATGGCAAGCAAAATTGACATTGAATGGAAACCTTTCAAACAAATTCTGATTTTTTCAAAATATGTTTTGCATTAGGTTCCAAATGTGCAGGGTTTCACAGTTGCTTTACTTGTGGATGTGGCCACCCAGCATATTCTCATGAAACTATAGTGGAAACAAAAGAGGAACGTTTAGCCCAAGGAAAGCCAGTTGGGCATGATGTCCCTTATGCTGCAATGGGGGGACTAACAGGTTTTAGTTCTTTAGCAGAAGGCTACATGAGACTTGATGATAGTGGAATAGGTAAGGATGAAATTAATTTTTTTTTAAATTTATGCCTGATTGCCTTTGTATTTCTCAGCCAATTATCCTAGGGAGTTTGGAGGAAGACAAGCATTCACCGTACTACTAAATAATAGTTTATAATAAATAAATATAATAAATAAATAAATAATAAATAAATAAATAAATAAAAACTAAATAATAGTTTAGTAAAACAATTGTGATAGTTTAATTGCATGTCTAACAAAATCAGTGATGTTTCAAGTAATTATGTCTGATTATGAAATTTATTTTAGTATTATCAAGATTTATAGTTTAGTACAAATATGCTTGAATTTTTTTAAAATAAATGAGTATTGCCATATTTTGATTTATACAGAATTACCTTGAAGATTACCTGAAACCTAATAGGTTTTAAATTCTTTTTCCTGATTAATTTGAAGTTATAATTCTGCATTCCAACATGGGCTTGATTTAGATTGTTGTCTCCTTCAGCTTTATAAATCTATGAACCTTGATTTTGAATCACCATTCTGGCTTTTAATGCTTGTCTAGGCTTAATTTCAACATAAAGTGACTAACACTTTACAGCCTGTGTTTAATGCAAGCAGTCTTTCAACCTGATTGTTGATTAGGCTGGTTTGTTTAAGCTGGTCTGTATATTAAGGAGTGTAGTTTACAGTTGGCAACAGGCCTTTACTGGAATACTTCTGTGGTGTTCTGATATTCCTATGAAGATCAATCATATCTTTTTTTGTCTGAAAACATGTGTGTGTGTGTGTGTGTGTGTGTGTGTGTATAAAATAGAGCTTTCAGGTTTACATTTTAAAATTGCTGTCTTAAATAGCTTTCTTGAAGGTAACGTTATCATATATTATATGTTTATTTTTAATTAAATATAATTAAATGTATTTTAAGTAAACTTTTGAATTATAAAACAATAAAACAATGGTTTAGTGGATTTTGGCTGAGAGTACAGGAGACACGAGATTGAAAATAAGCAACAATAGGTATTCCTTTCCCTCATGCTGGTTGTTTCCCCTATGCAAGCACTTTTTTGTTGGATGAAGTTTCATTTGAGTTCAGGATGAGGGAAGGTAAGGGCAAGGAGGATGATATTATCAAACCATCAATTGGGTAAGCCAGTTAGTGGGATTTATTATGTTGAAATAGTAGTTTAGGACAGGAGAGAGGAAAGATTAAACATTCTAGTAGAATATGCTAGCCTGGGAAATAAGCAGCAATTCCTTTTTACCATCATGACTTGTGGTCTGAGTTCTTATTTAACTTTGTGCCCTCATCTGAATAACTTCTTTTTTCATTCTGCAATATGTATGAGGAAACTATCCTAACTTCTTCTTCTTCTTGTGCCATGTCTGTCATCGGACGTTGACGATCATGTTGGCAATCCTATTTTTGTCAACAGCTGTATGAAAAAGTGCTGCTGAGTTTTGTCCAAACCAGTCCCTTAGGTTTTGAAGCCATGATGTTCTTTTTCTGCCTGGGCCTTATTTGCCTTCAATTTTTCCCTGGAGGATTAAGTGAAGGATGCTGTATTTTTCTGGGTGTCACATCACATGCCCAAAATACTCTAACTTTTGCTTTTTTAATAGCTTTGATTATTTCCCTTTGCTTTCCTAGGCGGCTTATCACCTCATTTGTGATTTTGTTAACCCAGTTTATACGTAACAGCCGTCTGTAAATCCACATTTCAAATGCTTCTAGTTTCTTCAAGTGGTTTTCTGTCAGAGACCAACTCTCGAGTCCGTAGAGCAGGATAGAAAAGATGTAACATCTGACAAGCCTGATTTTCAGTTTTAGGCTTATGTCATGACTGCAGAAGACCTTTTTCATTTTGAAGAATGCTGTTCGAGCTTTCTCTATCTTTGTCTTTACTTCACTGATCATGTCCCAGCTTTCAGGTAAATTAAAACTGAGGTACGTGATCCTTTCAACTTTTTCTAATGGTATTTCTTCCAAATTTCTCAATGGTAAATTAATGGATTGTTTGCTGATGACCATGATCTTGGTTTTTGAGGTGTTAAACTTCAAGCCATATTTTTCAGATATTTCTGAGACTCTGTTGATGAGGAGCTGAAGGTCTTCATATTTACTGGCAAGCAGAACTGTATCACCAGCATATCTTAAATTGTTGATCTGAACACCATTTACTTTGAGGCCATTTACAGTAAACACCATTTACTTCTACTGGGATCATCAGTCCTGTGTCTTTTCTTATTTTTGCTTTTTTTATTGCGTGTTCAATCTCCCCCATAGTGATGTTTGGTCCAGTTGTTATACTTCCCATATCAATATCATCCCTAGTGTCCTCAAAAAGTTCTTCAATATATTCCTTCCATCTTTTAGTTTTTCATCCTCATCCAAGATGATTTTCCCCTTCTTGTCAACTAAGTTGTTGGTTTTCTTTTTGAAAACACCTGCTGCTTCTTTACTTTTTTGTGTAAATTGAAATGATCATGAATACGTTCTGTCTCTTCTATTTCTTTGCATCTCTTTGTAAACCACTTTAATTTTGCCAGTCAAATTTTTCTGCAATTCATTGTATTTTTCTTTGTTTTTATTTTTATAAGAGTGTCTTTCATCTATGAGATGAAGAATTTCATCCATCATCCACTGTTGTTTCTTGTGGTACCTCTTTCTTTGTTTTGAGTTTGTTACCTCTACTATTGCATTTCTACATCTTCATTATTTAGGTTGTTTGTTTCTCTTAAATGAATTTCAAGATCTTCTTTTATCTTAACTCCAAGTTTAATGATGAAATCACTGTCAATTCTTGGTTTAGGAGGATTTGGCTTTTTCATCTTTTTTAGTTTCAGCTGGACTTCGGCAAGTAGTAAATTATGATCAGATGGTACATCTGCGCTTGGGTATGTCTTTGCTGATTTTACTGAGTTTCTAAACCTTTTGTTTATCCTAATTATCCTGAGTTTTCTTTTTTTTTTTCTATCATTGGATTTGTTGGACTCTCCTTCTGCTGGAATTTCTCTAAAATGAGCTTTATCTGTAACTTATCAATACATTTCAAATAAATTTTGACCCAGAAAAAAATATTGTCCTTCTTATACTTCATCCCTTTTACAGAGATATAAGAAAACTATATTAGGATATATTTTAATTGTTGCTTCTGTCAATATATTTGATTGTTTTTTACTTTAATAATAGCTTAATCATTGGTCTTATTAAAATCTTTTTCATAGTTACTCCCAAATGAGTACCAGTGTTTATTTTGCAACAAAAATGTAGTACTTTAAAGATTAAGAAATATGTTATACAGTGGTGGGATTCACATTTTTTTACTACCGGTTCTGTGGGTGTGGCTTAGTGGGCATGGTAGGGGAAGGATACTGTAAAATCTAATTCCCACCCCACTCCAGGGGAAGGTTACTGCAAAATTCCCAATTTCCTCCCGATCAGCTGGGACTCGGGAGGCAGAGAATAGATGGGGGCGGGGCCAATCAGAGGTGGTATTTACCGGTTCTCCGAACTACTAAAAATTTCCACTACCAGTTCTCCAGAACTGGTCTGAACCTGTTGAATATCACCTCTGGTGTTATAGTATATTACGTTATATTTTATAAATTTATTTTTTATTTTATTTATTAAATTTTTGCCATTCATCTACCTGCTAGGTGACTGTAAATAAATATAAAATAAATATTTATAAAATAATAAATTTTACTTTATGTTCAAATGTTCTCTGAATTTGACTCCATCAGATATGTGGGGTATTATCTTAAGCTGGAGGTTTATATTGATATTTGGGTCAGGGCAAGCAAACAAAATGAAATGAACTGCAGCAGTTTGCTGTTATCCTTGCTAACAGTGGCTGTTTTCAAGCTTTTCTTGATGACAATTTAACCAATGACTGAATATTTAGGTTGATACATACAGTATGATTTACATTTTTAATTTCGATGTGACCTGCAGAAAATAGAATTAACCCTTCTGATGAGTGTTGATTCATCTTGATTATCTTATTTTATCCACACTATCAACTTGTTCCTTTTATACTACTCCATCATCTAGTAGAAATGCTGTTCAATATCTTTGGTGGTCTTAATCGAACAAATATTTAACCTAGACTTTATTCATCAGCAGTAGTACTTTAATTTTAATTGTTAATGTTTGTTTCTTTTAAGGAGCACCTTCTTCTCAATTCTTAGAAGCTCCTGTAACCAACATGGATAATCCATTTTTAAAAGCATTCCAAGGTCCATCCAGTTCTATGCAATTAACAGATGGTAATGATTTTTACATTTTTTTATAGTTGATTAAATAGATTTTAAATGTATTTTAAAATCTAATCAATTATTGCCTTTAAGGAAGTACAAGTACAACAATGCAAGTTTCCAGTTTAAGGAGATCTGAAGAAGATGATATGGCCTATTTTGAAAGACAATATCAGGCACGGGTAAGTCCACAGCATACATTATTTAAAGCAGAAGCATTTCTTTCTGTTTAAAAATAATTTGTTCAAATGGCACTTAGCACACATAATAATGTGTTGACAATTTTAAATAGTACATTGGGAAACTGTAGTGATATCTGAAAATCGAATGTACTTAGATGGGGATAGCAGGACTATCGTGACATGCAAAAACAAAGAAGAGTGTTTGTATAATTTATATTGAAGACCAGTGACTTTTTTCAAAAGCAAAAAAGTTTTACAGGCAGCACATTTGCCTATTTATTCAGTAATGCAATTGCACAAATAATATTTACATTATTGGCTAAACATTGTATAAATCTTGCTACAAGTTTTAAATTCTATACATGATAGTCAATCGTATCAACTAATTCATGTGTTTCTCTACCTCTACCTTAGATCATAGCTTATGAGATTTCCAACAATGGCATAACTCATAGATTTCAATTTGTGAGTTTGTGTCAATTCATATGGGTGCTTGGATGTAGATGCATTCTGCAAAGGAAATTTCTTATTCTGTAGGATAAGAAAATGTAGCAATAATGGGATTAGATCAGGGGTATCAAATTTGTGGTGCCATGTTGTTGTCACGTGATGTATCACAACTTTTCCCACCTTTGCTAAACAGGGTGGGGGTGGCCAGCACTTGACACACCCACCCCGCGGGCTGAAAGTTTGACACCCTTGGACTAGATGAAAGTTGTTTTCTATAGTTTGCAGAAAACAAGGAGAACTTATGTTTCAAGTAATTTTATGATTTTTTTTCATTACAGTTGAAACAAGAGAAGGCGAAGGATCAGAAAGGCAAAAGTCCTATGCCAACAAAGACCCAACATCATCAATAATATATTTGGGTTTCACTGTAATTTATCAGCATCTCTGTCCCTATCTATCTGTCTGTTTATCTATTTGCAGTGATTATAGTACAATATGTTTATTTTTCTATGCCAATTTTGTTGTATGATAGTGTATTTCTTTTCAGGCATTGAAGCAAAATAATGCTATCCATTTAATTCTGCATACTTGAAAATCAGTAATGGAAAAAATTCAGGTTTCGTGACAGAGAACTATTATATGAACATTGAGAATTACTTTTTCAGAAGATTTTATTATTGTTAAAGATTTGAATTTTATTTGTTTTCTGTATTTCCAGATTTGAAAACATTGATAATAAAGAAAAACAAATAATCATTATAGGTGGTATTTGAGCCAAAAATTTCTGTTGCTAAGCAAGACAGTTGTTGTGAATTTTGCCCCATTTTAGGATCTTTCTTGCCATAGTTGTTAAGTGAATCACTGCAGTTGTTAAGTTAGTAACATGGTTGTTAAGTGAATCTGACTTCCCCATTTATTTTGCTTGTCAGAAGGTTACAAAGATAATCACATGGTCCTGGGACATTGCCACTGTCATAAATATGAGTCAGTTGGCAAGTGTCTATATTTTGATCACATGACTATGAAGTTGCTGCAATGATGTGACAAACGGTCATAAGTCACTTTTTTTCAATGATGTTATAACTTTGGTCACTAAATGAACTGTTGCAAGTCAATGACTACCTGTATAGTTGAATTGATTTATCTAAAAATAATGCAGTAAAAATGTGGTTGACTGATTATTAGATGGTTTGGATTGGATGACATACATCTTATGCCTTGTTTTTTTAATAGGATATCCCTTATTAAACCAGCCTTATAGATGATAGCTGAAATTTCATTGCATGCAGCTCTCGAAGGATTGCCACCTCCAATATACACTATATAAACATGATAAACAAATAAACAAATATGCATGTACCCACATATATTGTATGTCGCAGCGAAACAACACAATCTAATTCAGATATATACATGTACATGGTGAGAAAAACGAATCTTGCGAGTTTACCAGATGGATGGCATAGAGAACAAAGCTGTTACAGAATCTGATAGTCCTGCTAGAAATACTTCAAAACCACCTCCCAAAGCATAGCAACAGAAACAGACTGTAAAGTGGGTGTGTGGGGTCTGTAATAATGCTTTGAGCTCTACACACATAGACCTTATAAGCAGTATCCTGAATAATGGTATCCTGAATAATAGGAAGCAAGCTTCCTACAATCTTGGCTGTGCTTATCACTCTTTGTATGGACCTTTTATCTGAGGCACTGCTACCACCAAACCAAACAGTGATGCAGTTTGTTAAGATGCTCTCAATCTTGCCTCTGTAAAAAGTGGCCAGGACAGGAGAAAGATGCACTCTCCTCATCCAATGCAGAAAATGCAGATGCTGGTTTGCAAGCTTCACTAAGTATGACATGTAGAGAGACTAGTTCAGATTGTTAGTTATCTGCACCCCCATATACTTAATACTGTTGACCACCTCTATAGCTGTATCCCTGATATTGAGTGGAATATGACTACTGGCTCTTTCTAAAATCTACAATGATCTTTGTTTTATTAACATTTAGAACCAGGTTACTTCTATTACACCAGTCCACCAGACCTTCACCTCTTCCCTGTAAGCATCTTTACTGTCATCCTGGATAAGACCCACTGCTGTTCATCCAATATGATTCATAGCAGATTTGGCACAGAAGTTGTGAGTCATTAAATTAAACAGTACAGGATTCAAGACACAGCCCTGTGGGGAATATGTACTCGAGATGGAGTTGGAAACTTTTCTTCCAACTCGCACAAACTGAGGCCTATCAAATGTCCAGTGACATAAAGGAATATTAAAACCTAATAGGCTCAGTTTGTTCACCAAATGCTGAAGAATGAATGTGCTGAATGCCAAACTTAAAATCAACAAACAGCATTTGCACATGAGTATTCTTTTCCAAGTGCCCCAATCTAAGATGAAGCACACAGGAAAGTGCATTATCTATAAAGCGGTTCTTCTGATAGGCAAACTAATGAGTCAAATGTAGGGGGTAAAAACTTCATCAAAATGGAAGTGAGTGCAACTGGACGGTAATCATTAAGGCATGTGATTTTTTTGGCACTGGTACAATGTTTGCAGTCATGTCTGAGAACAGTGGCCATCTGAACAGCACACTCCTTAAGTATTTTCCAAGGATATTAGCAGCATGCAGAACTTTTTGAATGTTGATTTTCTGCAGCACCTAAACAGCAGTTGTATCAAACCTGAGCAGCTGTTCGTCAGGAAGAGGAACAGCCTTCTTTGCTGGAATGTTATTAGTGGCCTCAAACCATCCAAAAAACGTATTTAGCTTGTTTAGAAAATCTGTGTCACCCTTACATGTTAGGGAAGCTACCTTATAGTTAGTAATAATCAAATACCTTGCCATATACTAGGATCCATAGGATCTTGAAAGAAATTCTGCACTTTCTGACTATAAGACCCGCTTTGCTGTCTTTACAGTATGTCTCAAATCAGCTCTTGCTATAGTAAGTGCTGCCACATTGCCTGATTTGAAAGTGGTGTTTCTCACCTTCAACATTGCACTGACCACCTGAGACATCCAAGGTTTCTCATTTGCTCTCATAACAATCGTCTTAAGAACAACTGACATCCTCCAGACACTTTTGAATATAAACAGACACAGTAGAACAGGGGTGTAAAACTGACAGCCTGCGGGCTGGATGCATCATGTGCAGGCCACTCACCTGTCTCCCCAAAGGCAAAAACTGTGGTGATACGTGATGTGACGTGATTGAGTTTTGACACCCATGCAGTAGCATATTTGTTGACATCAGTATGTTGTCCAGTATGTTTGAGGAACATACCTAACAGTAAACTTTGGATCCAAGATGGATTGATGACATCAGCAAGTATTGTGGATCCAACTGGCAAAAGGAAATTCAAGACCATATTGCTTGGAAACATGCGGAAGAGGCCTTCATCCCACAGTGGATAGACAATGGCTAAAATGGTGATGATCTGGCAATTTAAACTATTTCCAACTAGCTTAGTTTTAATGGCACCAATGCTGCATTAAAGGTGATTGTATGCATTTTGATCCTGAAAGCTTGCAAGTTAGCTTTGTTACTTCTGCCTGATTAAAAAGTAGCCAGAAACCTAAGTGAAAAGGGATCACTGAACTCTGTTTATGTGAGGCTAATTTAAAAAGAAAAAAAGACCCACCTTTTCAAAAACCACTGGCAAAGTATGCACAACACTTCATGAATATGGGAAAAAGAGTTTTACCCAGGAAGATTCTATGTAAGAAGGATCAGGCAATTCAACTGCCTAGGATACACAGTATTCTGTAGCAACCATGGAGAGGAAGCACGCCCATCATAGCGCATAGTAGCCAAACGGGAGAGAAAAACTCCCTTTTTCACACATATCCTACCCCCTCCACCAAAAAAAAAAAAAAAAAAAAAAGCGAAAGACACAGAAAGCTCAGGACCAATAGCTAAAGAGCCTTCCTCAGATTTGCCCAGTCAGATCCGAGAAAGACTTCTTGGCCGTTAATCTCTCGCGCAGGCTTAGACTAATTTAGTATATCACGTGACTGTATTAGAGGGCGCAATTTTGGCTGCGTGCTGTGAGTATCTCCTTCTCTCGTTAGGGTGAGCGTTCGATCGTTTTTCTACAATTCTTGAAATTCTAATTGGCTCAATGATTAAAACAGACGGTTGGCTGCGTTCTGAAATAGAGTGAACGTTGAAGGAAGGGAAATAAAATCCAAAGAGCATCTCCCAGCCACGTTTTAAGTGGTTATTTGATTATAAAAGGCTGAAACCGTAAGGGCTTTTTCTGAATCGCTTCTTTGTAGCAAAGCAAAAAACCGCGAAGAGACTGACAGCCTTGAGTCACCTAGTCTTGCTGAGAAGTGGAGTCTGTTAATAGTGTTTAACTTTTTACGTGTGGCTAGATTGCATCACGCCTTAAACGAAAACGTTGGCAATTAAATGAGATTCAGCTGCGTAAGAGTTTGTGGTTTACTACAGCATGCACTACAAAGCCAGCCAGTTAGGTTAACTTGGTTCAAGAAACTGTGAGTAAGTAAATGGCTTACCAAGAGTTATTTTTTTTTTTTTTGGTATACTAATTCCAAGAGGTTCATCCTGTGGAATATCTGCAGCCCAGCCTCGTGGAATAGCTATCGTTTTAATAATTTAATAGTTATATGAAGATAGGCAATTGCAGTAATAGGTGTAGTACTCAGTGACTTACAAATGAGGTAAAACAAGTGGAATTTTTGTAACTACCTATTTGAGTGTTCTGGAATAAACATTACCATTTTATTTCTTGCAACATTCAACCAAATTTGTACTGTTTTTAGATTAGTGAAATAGAAAGCTAGGTAGGATATTTTTTCTGTAAATCTTGTGTCCATAGAAAATGGTAATTATTTGGATGGCTACTTTTAAATTAAACTAGCTTGGGGTAATCTTTAAAGCAGAATGGCTAAAAGTAGATCTGATCCACTAATGAATTTGTTGATGAATTGAAGTAGAGTGGTTGAAATCTTGAATTAAAGCAGGGAGATCTTAAGTTGTAAACCAGCCTCAGCAACAGCAGTTTACTAATATAGGTAATCTTAGATGTACAACCACAGTTGAGAACAAAATTTATGTTGCTGGGCGAGACAGTTGAGTTTTTCACCATTTGATTATCTTTCTTGCTACAGCGGTAAAGTGAATCACTGCAGAGTTAGTAACATGGTTGTTAAGCAAATTTCTTTCTGTCCAACTTACCTCACAGGGTTGTTTTAGGAAAAATACTATAAGAAACAATACCTTGAGCTCCTGAATGAAAAGCAGGATATAAATCTAATAAAACAATAATTTAATAACATTAGTAATTGTAACAGTGGCAACAATTCACTAACTCATACTTTTAATGTTGAATTTTAACTATTGCCTCTTATTTAAAATTTATGTATATGTTTTGTTTTAATATTTTATTTGTAGACTACCCAGAGCTCAGTTGTATATTTGTACATTATCCAATGAGGAATATGGGTAGTTTTCTAAATTTGATAAATAAAATAATGTGGAAATTAAATAAGTAGGAGTGATCTTGGACAATAAGATTGAAGCAGGTGAGATGGGAATCAGCATTTCCCAGGCTGGAAAAATTATGTCAAAAGATTCCAGCTGATTTTCATACTGTTACAAAGCTTGCAACCAGGGTGGATTTGATTTAAATCATGATTTAAATCACTAGTCAGTAAGGCTTGATTTAAATCATAGTTTTCTACATAAAGATTAATTCTTGCTGGTATAACTTTAATATGCAAGTAGGTGAAGATTTTTAGAATAACAACTTTTCATATTAGTTTTTTTATCCCCAGTTTAATAGGTTAATCATTCATATTTGGACAACTTTTCTGTTGTACTTAGGAAGGAGAAAAATAATCATTACCTTAATAATAACAATTTAAATAGATTTATTCAACTGAAACAATAACATTACAGCATATGTTATTTGCTTAAACAAACATCCATGTTTGTTAACTAATTTGGCTAAACAAAATATATATATTTTAAGAAACTTAGACTGTCAGCCCAGCCTACACATGAAAAATTTAAATACTGTCCTCTGTAACTCACTGGTCATCTTCATCTTCTTTGTTCATAATCTGGAAAAGAAAAACAAGCTTTCCTGCTTTATCGGGTCCCAAACAATTTCTCAATTTAGAATGAATGAGTCCAAAGGAAGAGAATATTCTTTCAGCGCCTGCAGAAGAAGCTACTGCTGTTAAAAGTGAAATCATTACTTGAACAGTCTCTAAATCCAAGTGCTTAAGTGACTTCTACCAGTTCATTGGTGTGACTTTCTTTAAAATATCTTCAACAAACATGTATTTCTTGAATGGTTCCCCCTTAGCTTTGAAGTTTATTATAGTTGGCATTACAGATGGATGATTGCTGGATACCCATATCATAGCTAACTCCTCTTCCTCAGCACTTAAGTTTTGACCCTGATACTGGATATTGACAATATTTCCCAAAACAGCTGGAGACAGTACTTGTCCCATTCGTTTTTTTAATGCTTGTAATTTAATTTTGTCCATGTGTAGTTCTGTTTTTAAGTGTTCACTCAGTTCCTTCCAAATTTCAACAGCATCAGCAATAAAACAGCTATTTTTCTATATTTTATTTAAAGCTTCAGAGATGGGTTTCAGGATGCTCAGCATATGTTCAACATTTCTCTTAAGCCCAATGTTGAGGATTTTGGCCGTGACAGTGCCATCTATTTTATCTCGGTTTTCTTCACAAACTGTCATCAGAATAGGCCAGTTCTTGGTATACTGCTCAAAACAGTCCACCACAGAGTTCCATCTAACATCTTGTGGGAGCATTAGCTTGGTTCCACCCATCCTTTTCAAAGCTGCTGCAGCAAAATGATTGTTACAGAAGTATTTAGCAATTTCAACAACATTAGTCTTTATTTCTGGAACACTTAAGTTTTTGGCTAAGAGGTGCAGTAAATGAGCACTGCAACCATATGTTATTAGCTTTGTATTCCCTTCCTGCTCTTCTAAATTTCTTCTCATCTTGGATACATTTGCAACATTGTCTGTGACCAAACTGCGTACTAGACATTTGAATTTTTGTTCACATGTTATTATAGCTTTTACTGCCACTTCTTGTAAGTATTCTGCTGTGTGTGCATTTCCTGACTATCAATTGTTTGTGCAAGGAAGACTTTCCCTTCTTCTGTTGTTATACAAGCACATACAATAGGATCATTGTGGACATTACTCCACCCATCAATACTTAGATTAACAATTCTACCCTCCAGAGCTGTTGCACATTGCTCCATTTCTCTGTCATACACTTTATCCAGCAGTTTCCCTGCAACATCTGCTCTGCTGGGTGGACTGTATCCTGATCTCAGTGAATGAACCATATTAATGAAATGTGGGTTCTCAGTCAGACGGAAAGAAGAGTTTGTTGCATAAACAAACTGGGCAATTTTTTCATCAATTAACTCTTTTTCTAATCTGCTAGTTTTTATCACAAACATATGGTTCTAGAAGGGAAGGGTTTTTTCTTTCTTTTAGGTGATAGTGATATGTGGCTGTGGGTGTCTGATGATGATGATGCTATCCTGGATGGATAACTCTGAAACTGTAGAACAGGAGGATGGTGATCTTGAAGGTGGATAGTTTCCAGAATCCATGAATTCCCCTAAACAAAAAAGTCGATGCTGTTATTTTATTGTTTATACAATTTCTGCTTATTGTACACAACACTGCCCCAAAAGGAATATTTGCTTTTCTTCATAACTGTACCAAATGACAGTAACATGCAGTAATAATAAGAAATATAATTTTGCTCAAACATGACAGTTCAAGGCAGTCTTTAGAAATATGATTCAATAAAAATGTTTACCAACCTGAAGATCCTGCCTGTTCATATGTGTTTCTTCGGTCATTTTCATCACAGCACTTCTCATGATGTTGCCTCATTCGAGCCACCAGGCCTTGCATTTCTTTGTTGCAGTGTTTGTAGTTTGCACACATGCCTGCCTTACCGATAGGTAAAGGAACTTCATTAAAATATTGCCAAACTGGGTCTCTTTTACGGCCTGCTGCCATTATAGGTTTTTTCCTCCAAGGAAAGAATGTGATAAACCTCAGGTCATACACACAAAAAGATCCAAAGACTTGTCTGTCTGTGGCTGTGCAGTATTGTGCTCAGAAAGTTTCACTTTCATTTTGTACTGCTTGCCTCTTCCTCCTCACACTTAGTTTCACTTTCTTCTTGTGCAGATCTATTCCACTCCAAACAATCAGAAAAATATTGTTTCTATTCTATTCACTAAACTTCTTAAAATTTAGCACTGAAGTGGTTGATTCTGTATTCATAGCTTTGTAGAACAATAGGATTAAGGTCTTTTTCTCAACTCTGTTCATGTTAAAACATTTTTGCTGTGAAGAAGAGGCAAGTGATCTCTGCTGAGTCAAATTCAGTTTTGAGAACTGCAAAAGTAAACCAAGCATCTGTGATAATATCTTGTAGGCAGAGAAACTGCCCAATAATCTTACAAAAACCTCTGGAAGAGCATGACATTGTGAATGGATTAATGGAATTTATTTACCAAAAAAATTAAACATATTCAGCCTTGTTCTACATAATTAAAAAATAATCTTTATTTCATGATGGAATAACCTTTGGATGGTAATATATTTTCCTCAAAAAGCATTTTATTTAGAAAAATCTGATTTAAATAAAAAAAATCCGATTTAAATCAAAAAAATCTGATTTTTTTGATTTTTTTAAAAAAATCATTGATTTTTATCCACCCTGCTTGCAACTGATGCTGTCCCTCTTTTCAGACATAGATAAAGGGTCTTATTGGGATTAGAAATTGTTTCACTGTGCCTATCATTACTACTAATTAAACATATGCAATATAAATTTAGGAAGCTGCCTTTTAATCACAACATTATCTTATTTAACCGGCTATGGCAATGTTTCTGAACTGTGGCCATCTTAATGGTAACATGGGTGGACCAACTCCCAGAATCTCCAGGGAAATGCCGCCTGAGGAATTCTGGGAGATGAAGTCCTCTCATCTTTGTTGCCATAGTTGAGAAAGATTGCTCTATGGTTTAGAAATTGGTAGACACTTTTTTTTGTAAAAAGGTTTTTTTTTATTTTTTTACACAAACAAACATACAATGTATTTTTTCTGAACAGAGTATTGGCCGGTTCACAAATTTATACTATTTTTAATCATCTCCAACATCATTTATATATTTCACTTTTTGCCATAATATTCATTTTCTCTAATTTTTATAAACCAATATTACCCTTCATCCTAATCTCTAATCTTAATTCAATTTTTCCCTTTTCAACTCTTAAATTAAACCCCTTAAATTTAAAATCTCACAACATAATGTAATTGCCAATATTTCCTTAAATTCCCTTTTTACAATCACAAATATTTTTCTTTATCAACTGTTCCAAATAATACAGTCCAACATTTTAACAAAGATCAGTTAAATATATAGCATTACAGTCATTCATTTTTTCTATTATTTTTTAAAGTATATAATCTCTTCTTATTAAATAATAAACCAAATTACTTTGTACAGTACGTTTTCCATTGCGCTGCTCCTCCAATCCATGGATGCATGGATGGGTAGTATCTCCTAGTTGCTGGGCAGAAACTGAGTGCTAAATTGCTTCCCTTTGCTAGGCCACGCCCACCTCGCCCAATCAGCTTCAGTCTTTCTCACTCAGTTGCTGTGAGAACTTGGCAATTTGAGTGCTCTATATTTTAAAAAGATTATTAGGCTTCCCTTCCTAATTTTATTATTTTAATTTCTTATTTTTGTCCTTCTTAAACATCTAAAGGAGCTGCAACTGAAAAATTCTGAGTTTGCTGCTTGCCTGGGGCGTGCTTGGGGCTCTAAGTCGCCTGGCTTATCTCCCCTCCGATCGGGGCTGCAGCGTGCTGGATTCTGACCCGGCTGGGCGGATCTGTGCTCTTTTAGCCGCTGGCGACGTGCTAGCCTCTCGGTGAGCCGTCAGTGCTGCCGTCGCCTCAGCTCCTCTTTCTAGCGGCTCCGGAGTGCCTTCCCACTGTCGGGTGGCCTCCGTTGACTTCGGGCCAGCTGGTGAGTGCAGGGAGCGCGCAGACGCCCTACAACGCAGGAGCGGCCCGAAAAACATCAGCTGAGCCGGTTACCGCTGCGTTGAAGCGCTCGTCTTTCAGGAGCGCTGTACCAAGCTTTGGGAAGAATTTCGGCAACCCCTGACACAGCGTTTGGAAGGTACTGAGGTTTTTCAGGGACGGCCGCCATTTTGTTGAGGGTTACCGGCGTGGCGGCCGCCATTTTGTTTCGGGGCCTTGCAGGCCTAGCGGCCGCCATTTTGGGGATCAGTTAAAATAAATCAAATAATTCCGCTGGAAGGAAGATCAAGTAGATAGCGGCCTATTAATTGAGGGGGATGTTTGGGGCCTTGTTACCCAGCCCTTATGGATTGTGCCCTGTTAGTGGCCATCGATTGCCCTTGGTCCCTCCTTGGCCCAGTCGAGTTGATTAACTATAGGGCTTGAGCTCAGCAGCTTCTGAGCCTATATTGCCCCTGCCTGACTGAGTCTTCACTGTGGGCATTTTTCCTTGACAGGAGCCTCGGTGCTGATCTCTGTGGTCTTGGCCTACTACTACTGCTCGCCCGGACCTCCACGTTCGCTATGGCAGATATACCCTTATCATCGGACTCGGAGGGCGCCTGTGATTTCCCAGCCACCCACCACAAGTCTGGCCACAAAAAGACGAAATCCAAGTCTCGAAGGCCTAAATTACCTTCAAAATCACCCAATCCGAATAAGGCAGAGCAGAGGCGGCATGAAGCATTAGAGAAACAGTTTGAGAGGGCACAACAGCAACAGGTGAACCTTTCTACAAAGTTTCCAGCTTCTGAGGATTGGGCCGCCCCTTCTGAAAATGTACAGGCCGGGGCCTCCTCTACCTCTCCAGCGCCTCCTGCTTCCAATTTACAACGCTCCAAACGAGTATCGAGATCTTTGCCTGATGTTTCTGGACAGTCTGAAGCTCCTTTGAGCCGTAGGCATTTGCCGGAGGCTACATTTACACCTACTGCGGCGGGGCTCCGCCCAGAGGTCCCTGATGCGCCTGTGAACTTTCAATCCATGCTGTCGGACGCACTGGCCAAAATTTTGGCAGCTGGCATTCAACAGGAGGTGGCCCGACCAGTGATGGCAGGTCTGCCCTCTTCTTCTTCCTCTTCTGCTTCGGCTCAGGCTCCGGTCAGCGACGCTGTTCCCAGTACCAGTAGGCACCGCCCTGTCCAATCTTCTTCTGAGGAGTCTGAGGAAGGGGAAATTTACCCGGAGGATGTCGAATTCTCAGAGGATGAGGATCTCCCTCCAGAGAAACCATCTTTCACAAATTTATTCCGGCCTTCTGTTTTTAAATCATTACTACACAAAGCCAAGGTTGCTACTAAATTTGGTATCGCAGAAGGGACAGCTGAGAAACCTTCTGACTCTCAACACCCGCACGATGCCCTATTTCAAGTCTCGAAACAAGACAACGATGTCATTCCCTGTCCACCTTTGTTTTCTAATGTCATCAAGTCAGCGTTCGGCCAACCAGGTTCCCTGACAGCCCCAAGTGGCCTGGACAAGCGTCTCTATTCAGCCGAGTCGCAGTTGGAAGATCTTCTGGCCGTACCTTCAGTTGACGCCCCGGTCGCTGCCTTGTCCACTTCCTCGATGCTGACTTCTGATGTTGTGGACGGTCTTAAGTCAGAGGACCGCAAGATGGAAATGGGGTTCCGCAAAGCGCACCAGGCTGTTGCTTGGGCCATCAAGGCGGCTACCGCCACTTCCTTCTTCAACAGGGCTTCCCTGATCTGGCTTCGCCAGCTTCAGGGGAGGTTACCTCCCACTGACACCAGGCTGCACCAGGACATCAATAAACTTGTAGCGGCAACAGAATACTCTGCCGATGCCTCTCTGACAGCGACGAAGTTTGCTTCACGAGCTATGGCAGCTACGGTGACTAACAGGCGCCTTTTCTGGCTTCGCAATTGGCGCGCAGACAACAAAGCAAAATGGAAACTGGCATCAGCGCCATTTACTGCCCCGTCACTTTTTGGCCCTTGCCTAGAGCCTATCTTAATTGAAGATAAGGACAAACGCAAGATGTTGCCATCCTCCTTTCACCGGGCTGAGCGTAGATATACACCTTACACGCAGCGACAGTCCTTTCGAGCCCCCTCGGGGTCAGGTGGCTCGTATTACCAACGCTCTTATGCCCAGTTGTCTGACAGGGCATCAGACAGACAGCCCTTTCGTGACAGGGCCAGAAACCAGTCCAAAGCGAAACGTCCCTTCAGAGGCTCTTCTTATCGGCCTCCACGCAGGGGGAAGTGACTTGGTGCCCCCAGGTCACATCGGGGGTCGTCTCCAGCAATTCTTCCCCCAATGGGACCTTTCGACATCGGATGCTTGGATCCGCACAACAGTTCAACAAGGCCTGTGACTAGAATTCCACACAATGCCGCCCACCAGTTTTCGCCGCTGCCCCATTCCGCGCTGCAAGGTGCAAAGGGAACTGATGGAAGCCGAGATCTCACACCTCCTCTCCATAGAGGCAGTGGAACCAGTGCCCCAAGGGCAGGAGGGAACTGGCTTTTACGCTACCTTATTTCTGGTGCCCAAATCATCGGGGGGTCACAGGGGCATCTTGAACCTGAAACGTCTCAATCAATATATTCTATATCGCAGGTTCAAGATGCACTCCCTCAGGTCTATTCTGGCGTCCATCAGGCAAGGGGACTATCTGCAATCTGTAGATCTGCGCGAAGCATACCTACATGTGCCCATCCATCCGCTGCATCGACGTTACCTCCGCTTCGAGTACAACAACATGCATTTCCAGTATCGGGCAATGCCCTTCGGACTGTCCTCGGCCCCCAGAACCTTCACGAAACTGGTGACAGTGGTCGCGGCTTCAGTCAGGTCCCGTTCTGTCTGTCTCAGCTGTTATCTCGACGATCTGCTGGTGATGTCAACGTCACAGTCGCAGGCCCGGATGGACATGGAGATAGTCCTCCAAACATTCAAGAGTCACGGTTTCTCCATCAACTGGCAAAAGAGCCATCTGACTCCCACGACACGCCTTCAACATCTGGGTGTGGTGATCAATTCCCAATTGAGCCAGGTGTTCCTGTCTCCGGATCGCATTCGTGACATCAGGACTATGGTGCGGCAAATTCAGTCCCAGAGAAAGGTGTCTCTGCTCCTGTTGAATCAATTATTGGGGAAACTAGTGTCCTGCATCCATGTCGTTCCGTGGGCTCGCAGGCACTCCCGCCCTCTTCAGTGGCTGTTACTCCCCTTCCAGAGAGCGCACCACAGCTGGTCGTCTCGCAAGATTCTCTTGCCCACTCAGACTCGCCTGTCGCTCACTTGGTGGAGATCCCCGGCTCTTCAAAAGGGATGTGTCTTTCTCGAGCCGGAACGTGTGATTCTGATTACCGATGCCAGCCTGTCGGGCTGGGGAGCTCATCTACAGGGTGCAGTAGTACAAGGTTAGTGGTCTCCGGTGGAGCGGGCGAACAGCATCAATTGGCTGGAGTTGAGGGCTGTTCGTCTTGCTTTACACCATTTCGGGCATGCCTTGGAGGGACAGCATGTATTAGTCCGGACGGACAATGTTACCACCAAGGCGCACATAAATCGGGAAGGGGGCACACGCTCCAGGTCCCTGATGATGGAGTCGGACCGTCTGTTGGCTTGGGCGGAGAAGCACACGGCATCTCTAGTGGCGGACCACATCTCGGGGCAGGACAACATTATGGCGGACTGGCTCAGCAGGGAACACTTGGACCCAGCAGAGTGGTCTCTAAACCCGGCCCTCTTCGAGCAGGTTGTGGATCGTTTCGGTCGCCCTCTAGTGGACCTCTTTGCCACGACCCAGAACGCCCAGCTCCCGCGGTTCTACACGCGCTACCCGACCAGCGGAGCAGAAGGCTACGACGCCCTGTGCTGCCGGTGGCCATCTGGGCTTCTTTACGCCTTCCCACCTCTCCCATTGATTCCAAAGCTGATCCGGAAAATGTTGTTAGAAAGAGCCGAGCTGATTCTGATAGCTCCCCAGTGGCCTCGCAGACCCTGGTATGCGGATCTGGTGGGTCTCTCTACAACTCCACCGTGGGTGCTTCCACTGGAAGAGGGGATGCTCAGCCAGGGGGTCATCTGCCACCCCGATCCAGGGTGGCTCCGATTGGCCGCTTGGCGCTTGAGCGGCTCCAGCTACAAAAGGACAGATTATCTCCAAATGTCATTAAAGTGATACAGGCTGCAAGGCGCCCTTCCACCACTAGAATATATGAGTCTTCTTGGCGTTCGTTTTCTTCCTGGTGTGGCTCGCATCATGTGGACCCAACTTCTGCAGATGTCCCGGATGTGCTGGACTTTTTGCATGAAGGTCTAGCCAGAGGTCTTGCTCCTGCCACACTTCGTCGTCAGGTGGCGGCCCTATCCACTGTCATCTGTTGTGAGAGACACCATACTCTTTCACAAAACCCCAGGATTAGGAGTTTTCTTCATGGCGCCACCAACATCTCACCACCCGTGGTACACAGATACCCGTCCTGGGATCTTCCATTAGTACTTCAGGCGCTTACTTCCTCACCATTTGAGCCCTTAGCTTCAGTGTCTCTAAAATTTCTGACGATTAAAGTGGCCTTTCTTTTAGCCATTACATCGGCGCGACGTGTGTCTGAACTCACGGCTCTGTCGGTTCACAAGGACCTTTGCATTTTCCATGACGACAGGGTGGTTTTACGTTTAGACCCATCTTTCTTACCAAAGATAAATTCGCACTTTCACCGCGCCCAGGAGTTGGTTTTGCCTAACTTTTGTCCGCATCCTCGACACCAGTCTGAAATTTCATGGCACACCCTGGATGTCAGACGGGCTCTCAGGCGTTATGTCAAACGGACAGAATCCTTTAGGCAGACTGAGTCCTTACTTGTATCTTTCACTCCTTCCTCGATGGGGAAGAAGGTGTCGTCTACTACAATTGCCAGGTGGATTAAGGCTTGCATCACCACGGCCTACGATGTGAGAGCCCGTCCTCGTCTGTCAAAAATTTATGCTCATTCCACTCGCAGCGCTGCGGCGTCGGCGGCTTGGTCGACGAATGCATCGGTGGCGGAGATCTGCAGAGCTGCTTCTTGGGCTTCTGACTCATCATTTATTCGACACTACAAAATTGACCAATATGCATCGTCAGATGCTTCCTTTGGCCGCAGAGTGTTACAGCAAGTGGCCACGCCTCGGAGTGAGGGTTCCAGTCAGCCTCCCACCCTGGGCATTTGAACTTGGGTACATCCCATCCATGGATTGGAGGAGCAGCGCAATGGAAAACGGACCTTGTGTTCCTGAACGTCCATTTTCGGGGCGCTGCGACTCCAATCCATACCCTCCCATTCGGCTTCCTGTAGTTTGTGGTTGTATTCTTGTTATGTTTATAGTTGACCTTGTTCCTGCGCCTTCGTGGAGAAAGACTGAAGCTGATTGGGCGAGGTGGGCGTGGCCTAGCAAAGGGAAGCAATTTAGCACTCAGTTTCTGCCCAGCAACTAGGAGATACTACCCATCCATGCATCCATGGATTGGAGTCGCAGCGCCCCGAAAATGGACGTTCAGGAACATAACGTCCGTTTTCTTAAATCTTAAATCCAATTTTCAATTACTTTGTCAAATATATATATTTGTACCTCTTCAAACAGTATCTTAATCTTTTCTAATTAAACAGCAAATCTAATTAATTCATAATACAATATCATTTCCAATTTTTTTAAGTTAAATTCCAAAATTGCAATTAAAATTTTTCTGGTTATTACAATTTCCATAATTACAATTAAAAATATTCCAACTATTACAATCTCATATATTAAGCTTGTTTGTATTTCTGAATCTTATTTCAATTCATTTATAAATCCGTGTAATTATCCATTACTTTGTACTTACTTAAAAAAAAAATAGTTTTCAGCTTAATTTCCATTCCAAGTATCACAATCTCAACTATTGCATTTTCTAAAATTCATTATAACTATAAATCTTACTTCAGTTCATTTTTTAATTCTAAATGTATACAACATAATTCCTCTTTTATTTCTTTATCCTTTCTCCCATTTTTTTCTTCTTTTTCTTCCCCTATCTTTTTTTCTGCATTTTAAAGTCCTTCTATTTTGCCTTGTATTTCCTGTTATTCTCCATCCCTTTTTCCTTTCATATTTTCCCACTGTTAATCTCAGTGTAATCATTTACGTTTTTAATATTCTTTCTATTCCCCAATTTTTTCCCTCCTTGTCTCTTTCCACCCTCTATTTTTATCATCGTTAATCCCAATGTAATCTTTAAAGTTCCTCTGTTGCTAAGCTTATCCCTTTACTCCCAGTTTTCTTCTCCTTTTCATTATTAATATCCACATAATCATTTAATTTTTCATAATCAATCTTTATCTTTATTTTCAGTTTCACTTTTTTGCTTCTCATTCGTAGTTTCTTTATCTACTTGAGTGTGCTCTAACACAATTTCTGATTCATTAGGTTTAGGTTTTTCATGCAGCATTATAATCATTTCCTTTACTTCCGTTTTCAGTGATATATGCATCATTTTAATCATTTCAATAAATTCCTGCGCCATTTTATTATTTCTGAGTTAGTGTTATTCCAATTTTAAGTTCCGTTGTAATCTATCTTCTTTGATTATCAAGGTTGAGCAGCTTGCAGACAAACAAACCCTCCTTAGAAGTTCCCACAGCTGGTATCACTATCAAACTTCAAAGTTTTTTTTCCCCAAAATAAAAGTTCAATGTTGTAATGATCTTATTTCACCTGTACAATCTACAATCTCTCTACAATCTACAATTCCAATCAACAGCCTAAAAAAGTATCCATTTTGTTTGCAATCCACATTACCAATCTTTACTAATTTTTTCTCTTCTTCTTTTTTTCGTATTTCCCCAAGTCAATTTAAAATCCAATCCAAATTACAAAGTCTGTTTTCCCCTTTTCTTTCTTTTTTCTCCTCCCTTCATCAGCTTGAGCCAGGGGAAAGATTAAGTGTTTACCGAGACACCTGGTCTACCCCAACATGTGGGAAGGGAGGCTGATGAGAGCTAAAAAGCTTGAAATAGATCTATACTAGTCTCCCTTTATTTCTTTATCAGCAAAATATAAATTTGGTATAAAATGGTTTGTCGTGAATGCGACTGCTTGAGGGCTCCTGGATTGGAGGTGAAAGGCGAAAGGGAGCAGAATACCCCCTCCCACATATTGGGGTAGACCAGGTGTCTCAGTAAACACTACACACACACACACACACACACACACTGCTCAAAAAAATAAAGGGAACACAAGCAGAAGACATCCGAGATCTGTTCGTTACATACAGTAGTTTTGTGTTACCTTTAGTTGTTTGAGCAGTGTATAAACTACTGTATGTAACGAACAAAGTATTTAATAAGGCTATTTCATTCATTCAGATCTCGGATGTCTTCTGCTTGTGTTCCCTTTATTTTTTTGATCCCCCCCCCCTCTATATATATGAACCTTTGTACTTAAATAAGATCTTTAGAGTAAAAGTTGGTAATTATCTCACCCAGTTTCAATGAACCGTTCCAGCACAAATCTTATGGTCCCAGTTGTCCCAGCTTGTGACTGCCAAAAATGGCTGTTGTCCCTGCTGTCGTTCAGGAGAGTTTGCTTCGGACCTAACGAGGAAATTGCAAGTGCCTCATGGTGTAGCAAAGTGCCTCTTCTTCCCTCACCACCCTTACAAGGCGGCTATGACACCTTAGGGTCTTCTGACAGCAGTTACTGGCTGGATTTTGCGAGGCTTGGAGCCCGCTATTTTCCAACTGTTCATGGCGCGACATCAACCAGAAGTCCCTATTTACAACCATTTCTTTAGTGATAGTTTAAAGTTACAACATCATTGAAAAAAGTGACTTGCAACCATCATAGCATCCCCATGATCACATGATCAAAATTCAGGCAATTGGCAACTGGCATGTATTTACAATAATTGCAGTGTCCCAAGATCATGTGATTGCCATTTGTGACTTTCCCAGCTAGTTTTCAATAAGGAAAGAAAACGTGGAACGCCAGATTTCTTTAACAACTGCATGATTCACATAATAACCACTGTAACAACCTTACAAAAAAGGACATAAATCGGGTGAGACTCACTTAACCATTTTGCAGTCTGGTCCCAATTGTAATCATTACCTATATTACTATGAACCGTATCTACAGGTTTTGAGAAGGGACAACACATTTTATGCTAAGAAAGTGGCAAGTAGATTATCCCCTAGTTTCCTGTTTTTTTTCTTCCACTGACAAGGAACATGTAATGATGAAACTAATTAAATTTCTAATAATAAATAATAGTCTATTATTCTAACCAACAATTGCTTCCGTATTTTAGGTTCTGTCAACATGGAGGAGGATTCAACATATAATAAAGGTACATATATTAAGAGGGCACAGGTTTTTTTAAACTACCCTCTTAACATAAAACTGATTCAACTTTTTTCTTTTCACAGTTGAAATTGTAGTTGGCTGTCATATAGAAGATGCTGTAACTTTTTGGGCACAGGTAAGGTCAAAATTGTGGGGTGTTATGAACAGCACTGTTGATTAAAGTGAGATTAAAATAATTCATGCCTGAGGGAGTTATTATTTATCTAAAATAAAAATGCTTAAATTTGATATTTAATAAAATCAAGTTTTTTTTAAAGATTAAATCATAAAATTCTACATGTAGAATGTTTTATGTTTGAATCACTTTAGTATTTGTCATTGATTATGTATAAAAATCTCGAATGTGAATGTTTATTCGGATTTCAATGTGTGTTGTTTTAGACCATTAATAAAGCTAAGGAAATTTTGAAGATTAGTTCTGGTCTGGCTGAAATCTGTCCTCATGCTATCCCAGTTTTTGGCAATCCTGATTTTAATAAGGTAGGTTATACACATATTTTCTTTTGTTATATAAGCATAGGATAACATTTTGCAGGGATCACTTGAATTGGTATGCTTTAACATGCACTCCCAAGGACTTCTATTTGAAGTAAATTGATGAGTTTTTAAATAATAATATTCTTGTCTTCCACTTCTGTTTTTAGTACATGCACAGTAAATATTGACTAGGTTTGCATTTCATGCTAAATGATAACATATTACTTAACGATCCAGCCCAATTTGTTAACTGTGGTGTCAGGTTCCGAATCAGGATAAGAAAATAAATCGCAGACAATAGGATGGATGTTGTTCTAAAGTTTTATCTTCCTAAATTTGGCACACTCCGACAATTACCCAGTGAAATTACAGTGAAATATTGTCAGCTCTAACCTAATCGTGCTTTCCCTTCCCATTTTAAACATAGCACGCCCCACCCCGCTACTCCTCCCCCAGATTCCACCCCAAATCCCTGTGCTGATTGGAGGGCTCCAGCTGCCTTCCTCTGGCCAGTAATTCAGTGCTGGTTCGTTGGGGCTGTTCCAATTGGGATAGGTCTGGTAGGCCTCCCTTAATGCTGGATAATGTAGCCGGCACCTCATCCACGCAAGTGCAGTCCTATCCGCCCTCAGCTGGAGGCCCTGTGAACGGGTGAAGGAAGAGGATTCCACCCTCTGTTTACAGGAGGAGGCAAGTTGTTAAGGATATTGTTGTGTTACCAACCAGCAGAGTAAGTGCACAGAGAAACGGTACTGAGAGCAATGAATACAATACATACAAACTGGTTTAAAAAAGTTTTTACTTTGTAGTGAAAAACAATTGCATAGTCTTTTAATCAATCCAAGTCTTTAGCCATTCAAATCAGTCCGAAGTTACAGATATATTCTTACCGGACAAACAGCAATTGGTAATAAACAGCAAATCAACGCTGGTAACAAATCATGATGGTAGCATATCCATCCTCGATGAGAACTTCATACACGATGAGAGCAGTTCCAACCAACAAGTCAAGCAGCAAGTCAAGCAATGATGAGAGCAGGTCCAACAATGACTATAGCTCGGCTTCCTTCTTATATACAGTTTACACTAGTAATTATCCACTTAATATAAGTGAAGTCAGCAGCGCAATGACTCAACAGTACAATTATGATAATTGCAGTCAACAGTCAGTCAGCTGTCATTAGTCATTACAATGACTCAGCATTTCATTTAAAGTTATAGAACACATATTGTTACAGAATACATTTAAAGTTATAGAACACATATATTGCCTGGACAACCCGTTAGACTTATACCATATCCTAACATGATGGCAAGGCAAGATATCTGGGCAGGAACGTGGGCTGCATATTCTGTCTGCCTCTGTTCCCACTGGAATGACAGCCCCAATGACATGGGCTGACATGTTGCTTGTTGTACAAAATGTGGTGTAATATATTATGAGATCCGGCTTTTCATTTGCCTTAAAATATTGTAGTCAATGCCATTTTCATTTATATTTGCCATATACTTTGAGCAATTTATGATAGAAAAGTTGAGTAAATATTTTAAATAAATACAAGTGCTGATGTTGGCATCATTGCTGAACATGCCATCTTAGTACTGGCAAGCTTCACTCATTTTAATGTTAGTGGACAAAGAAGAGCAGCTTGCAAACAGTTGACAAACTATAAATGCGTCACTATCAAAAAGAAAAAAATATTTATTTATTTATTTATTATAAATAAATAAATAATTTTATTTCTATACCTCTCTTCTCCCGAAGGACTCAGGGCAGTGTACAGCCTATTAAAAACACAAATAAAAACACAATATTATCAAATTTATATACCGCCCTTCTCCCGAAGGACTCAGGGCGGTGCACAGCCAAAGTAAAAAACATAGATACAAACATTAAAATACAGTTAAAATATATATATATGCTTTTGGCCACAGAATTAAAAGAACAATAACAAACCTATTAAAAACATTTAAAAATGTGTTAAGCCAGCCCAGCTTGCTGAAAAAGATAGTACTTCTAGTTGCTGTAGAAATATTACAACAATGTGTACAGGTAATCCTTAGTTACCGACTGCATCATGTAGCAATTGTTTGAAGTTTAGGGTTCACTAAAATAATAAATAGTTGTGATCAGTCATTGCATTTCTGATCATCACATAACCATTGTTAGCTACTCTTGGCTGTGCCTGCTTCTCTGCCAGGGTCCCGCCTCCATGCATTAACTTCTTAGCTTTTCTCTTCGGCTGGCCTGCCCCTAGCTGTTTGCCTTGGCCAATGGGCCACGGCTCTCTGTCCCATGCCATTCAGCGCAGCCCATTTGCCGAAACAGCTTTTGGCCACCTGGGGCAGTTAGCCGCTAGCCAATAGGCCAGTGATGGCTAAGCTTTTTGCCATCAAGTGCCAAAAGCGGGGAGAGCATGGGGGGGTCGCGTGCATGTGTGCCCACACCCATAATTCTATGTGCCTCGCCCCCTGCGCATGCGCACATGACCCCCCCATGCTCCCCCCACTTTTGGCACGTGATGGCATGATGGCCCACCGGACTTCTGGTGGAATGGGAAGTCAGGAAACAGGCCGTTTCCGGCCTCCAGAGGGCCATCAGGGGGGTGAGGAAAGTCGTTTTCATCCTCCCCAGGCTCCTAGAAAGATTCTGGAGCAAAAAACAGGCCTTCCAGTCCTACCGGAGACCCTCCGTAGGCCAGAAACAGTATGTTTCCTGACTTCTGGTGGGCCCAGAAGGCCTGAAAATCAGCTGGCGGAGGTCAGCTCGCGTGCCCACCAATATGGCTCTGCGTGCCACCTGTGGCACGCGTGCCATAGGTTCAGCATCACAGCAATAGGCTAACTGTCAATGCTGGCAGCCAGAAGCCACAGTGCGATTGATTGCAGGGGCTGGGGGACTTTGGGGGAGGTGCTGCAGCCAAAGGGCTTCAGGCACTTGTTAGGAGAAGGAAGGGGACGGGTGGAAGCGCTCCTGTATCTGATTGTGCCTGACACTGAACGGGCAATGTTTGTTGCTGCCCAGATTTGGAAGGGAAGAACGGGGGTAGGAGAGGTGGTAAGTAAGCTGGCTTCACCAAAGGAGTTTTTGTTTCGGGTGGGTATCATAGTCTTAGAAGGAGAGAGGGAAGGAGGAAAGGAAGGGAGAGAAATATAGCGAGAGAGAGAGAGAGGGAGAAGGGAGATAAAAGAAAGAAAAGGAAGAGAAAGAAAAGAAGAAAGAAGAAAGAAAGAGGGAAGGGAAAGTGAATAAGATATGGATGTATGGATGGATAGAGGGACAGAGGCAGAGAAAAAGGAGAGGAAGGACGGACCATTTTGGTGTCTCTAACAGAGTGGAAAATTCCTAGAAAAGGGAAAGAGTTTACTAGGACAAGGCTGCCATGCAGAGGAAGGCAGAGAGAGTCCTCGACTTACAACCACAATTGAGCCCAAAATTTTGGTTGCTAAGCAAGAGTGTTGTTAAAATGAGTTTTGACACATTTTACTCAATCCATCCTTCAACAGTAGAGGTCAATCACTGTAGACCAGACTGAGAATTTGAGAGCAAAAGCCTGCTGAATTACAGGTGATTGACACACTTGGAAAGGAAGGGTAAGGCTTGACTTATTGTATGTTCGCCATTGAGCCTCAAATCTCTCTTGCTAAGCAAGACAGCTGTTCAGTGAACTTTCACCTACTTTACGGCCTTTCTTGCCACCATTGTTGGAGGATTCCCTTTTCTGGGAATTTTCCTCTGTTAGAGGCACCAAAACAACCCAGATGATATATGATCTCCTGCTGAAGCAGGGGGTTGGACTAGATGACCTCTCAGGTTCCTTCCAGCCCTGGATTGCTGTGTTGTTTCAAAGCGTCCTCTGAACTTGTGTCTTGTGCCAGGGTTTGCAATCCTTCCTTCCTCTCCTTTTTCTCTGCCTCCCTCCCTCTGTCCATCATTATCTCATTCACTTCCCCTTTCCTTCCTTCCTTCCTTCCTCTCCCTTCCCTTCCCTTCCTCTTTTCTTCCTCCTTTCTTTCTTTCTCCTTCCCTCCCTCCTTTCTTTCTTTCTTTCTTTCTTTCTTTCTTTCTTTCTTTCTTTCTTTCTTTCTTTCTTTTTCTCACCTCCTTCCCTTTCTCCCTCTTTCTTTCGCTTTCTCTCTTTCTTTCTTTCTCTTCCTTTTCTTTCTTTCTGTTCTTTCTTGTCTCCCTCCGTCCTCTCCCTTTCTTTCTTCTTCACTCTCTCCTTCTAAGACTAGGATACCCACCCAAAACAAAAACTCCTTTGGATAAAGCTGGTTTACTTACCACCCCCCCTGCTCTTCCCTTCCAACCAAACCCTGGTGGTAGTCATAGCAATAAACACTGCCCGTTCCATATCAGGGAGGCATGACCCAAAAGTCCCATTCTGTCCGGGCCTGCTTTCTTGTTGGCAAAGTGCTTGAGGATTACATCCCTGTAGGCTTCGGTAGCCCTTTGCAAAATGCCTTTGCCGGTAGGAACGGCTTTGGAGGGACGCACCCACTCCTCCTGCTACCAAAGCCTATAGGATCGCAGTCTCCCTGCAAGCTTCAGCAAGGAAACAGCAAACTGAGGGAAGGCCTGAAGAAACGAAGCCTTCCCCCTGTTTGCAAATATCTAGGCCTCAATTCGCAGAGAATAGAGGGCTAAAATGCGAGATTACACAAGATCAGTAGCACAAGATTTTGTGCTACTGAAATCGCATGGTCTCGCGGTGTGTTAGGCCTATGTTCTCTGCAAATGCAGGCAAAGAAACCATGACAGAGAAGAGATCTTTGTGAAATGCCTGTGAAGACCTGGTGAGAGGGAATAGGAGGAGAGAATGTTGCAGAGCCTCTGGTCATTCGTAACAGTGAACAACTGCCGTGGTGCTGCAATATTCATAATTTCGGGACTTGTTCATAAACACTACAGGGCGCTTATCACGTAACTTCGAATGTTCGCTAAGGGAACGCTCATAACCTAGGGATTACATCTATTATAAAATCATAAATAGAAGGATGGTATAGAAGCAACATCTCTTTGTTTGCTTATAGCAGTGTGCTTGCTCTTAACTGTTTTATGGTTAAGCATGCTGGTAATGGATCCTGGATATTGGCCTAACAAAAGAATTACTATTTCCTGTTGCTAAGGATTATTGTGCATAAAACTCTTCACATAGAATTCTTTATATGAAATTGAAAAATTTTTTTTTTAACTTTTCCAAAAGGAGAATTTTTACAATGTTACCTGTAACTTCTATATTTTCCCCCTAATATTTGAAAATTATTATTTTTTTCTCCATAGTTTTAATGGAGAAACAAAAATTTTCAACCCAATTTCTTTTTTCCCCCCTGGAAATTCAGATTACTATAATTTTTACGAATATTTTGTCAAGTGGTATTAGGATGAAATTTCATAAACCCAAATAACCTGTGTGCACACTAAACTACTTTTGAGAATATCAGAATAAATTATTCTGGAAAATGATATAAAACTATGGGATATATCTTTGGTAAATTGTTGACAATCTTTATTTCTGTTTATCTTTGCTGTTTATCTTTATTGGGATGTCATGATGACTTTCTACACACACTGAATCTGTATTTTGTATGCAATGTGATTAAATTTCTCTAAGAACAAGAATTTATTCTGTTTTGTAGTACTATACAAATACATCCTTTTTAGAATAAAAGGCTGCTTTAAGAAATTGGTAGCTATAAAAATTTAAAATAGGTTAACTGCATTTTTACAGGATTGTATTCAATGAATTATAATATTCTGGGCAAAATTATTCATACTATAATGAAGTTAGAATCTAAAAATTGCATGGAAAGTTACAAATTGATCTACATTTGTTTTAATCCTCAGATATATGGAGGTTGCTTTTCTGAAGATAAATGCTGGTACAGATGTAAAATACTCAAAGTTATCAATGATGAAAAAGTAAGGATGATAGTTTAATCAATAGCAGCTCAGCTTGATTTTTTGAATATAATTTTGGAAATACAAAAATGGGTTGAAAAGAAAATTGAAGTTTTGTAAAGTGCAGCAGGTTTAAGTTTGTAGCCTAGTTAATAATTCTATGTACACTGTTCAAATTTTTTTGTCTTGTTCTGCTGCTGTATTTTAAAAATTATACGCTTCATTGTATAACTGGGGAGAATATTGACTTCTGATTTTAATATCCAAGTCTAAACAAAGAGATTGTTTTTGTACAGCTAAACTTGGATCAACTTTTCGTCCTATTTTGTTACATTTGCATACTTACAAGTAAGCCCCACCAAGATCTATGGGCTTTACTTTTTACTAGTGTACACAATTGTATTCATGCCTTGAAAGTCTTAAGTGCTATGGAGAAAGTTACTGAGACTTTCTATTCTGTTTCCTTTCCCAGAGCAAGGAGTAGATGAAGGAGATTTTCAAATAAAAGGCAGTTGTGGTTAATGGTCAAACAGTTCAAATAGTGTCTACAGCTCTGATTCAGGGAAAGGCTCAGCCATTAACTTTCAGTAAGAAAAAGTTTATGGAAGTGTCCCTAGAGAACAGGATGTAATTACTTAGATTATATTTTCTATTGTCTTTGTACATTTTGTTCTCTTGGTTGTTTTTATCTGTAAATACATATTCATTAATCGATTTTATTTCCATTATCTCCTTTAGGTGCATGTCTACTTTTATTATAAATTAAAGTGATATTTCTTTATCCAGATTGTTTGCTCTTTGAAAACTGATTCCTAATATATCATGTTGTTTATAATGCTGTTCCTGATTTTTTACATAATGTCCCTATAAGGAAAATCAGGAAGGAAGAAGGCTTTCCTGCTTTGTTCAAATGGCTAAGACACTGAGCTTGTCGATCAGAAAGGTCAGCAGTTGAGCGGTTCGAATCCCTAGTACAGGTCTTCTGCTTGAACAAGGGGTTGGACTAGATGACCTCCAAGGTCCCTTCCAACTCTGTTACTGTTAAAATAAGAGGGATCCTCAAATAAGATAAGGGTTAGAACACTCCAGTGACATGGTATAAATAGAGTTTACTTGGTGCTTTTGGAGAATCCCAATCTCTGGAAATCCATTATAGTAGGGAAACCTCCCAGCAAGGAGGGAATGGGGTGGTGTGTCAACTGGGAAGAATAGGCTTCACTACCTTACAGCTTCAAAAGGCAGATTTTTAAAAATCTTTGTTATTTTGCTATTACAGTGTCAAGTATTATACATTGACTATGGGAACTCTGAGGCCCTCAGAAGATCAGAAATAGTTGAGATCCCTGAAAACTTGCAGTTTCCTGGCGTGGCAAAAAAATATAAATTGTGGGGATTACAGATATCAGCTAATATAGATTTAAATCAATTTGATCGGGTAAGCCAGATGTTTCATGTGATTGTTTGTGTATGTAAATTTCAAATGTAAACTTGATGGTTGGTAGTTGTGGCAAGGGTGTGGAGAAAAATGTGTATATATAAATTTCCAAAGAAACGTAACAGCATCAGTTCTTCTCTTGATAGCATTCATGTTATTTTAATTATATTGTGAGCTATTTATTCTTCATTTTTCTTTTACTGATTATGAAAAAACCTTAGTTTTAGTATAGCATAGACATGCCTTCTATAACATCTTATTCCAGTGATGGTGAACCAAGTGCCCAAATTGGAATGAGTGTGCATGCGTGCATCAGAAACCCAAAGACCAGCTAGCTGGTGCTCGTGCACAACAGCACCTGGTTTTTGGATTTCTGGCGTGCACATGTGTGCCGGCCAGCTGTTGTTCATGCATGCTGGAATGCTGGAAACCTGAAGACCAGGTGGCTGGCATCGGTCGGTGCATGTGCACCGGCCAGCTGGTCTTCGGGTTTCTGGCGCTCCGGCATGTGCGCAGACCAGTTGGCTAGCATGCATGCATGTGCCAGAAGCCAGAAGAGCAGTTGGCGACAGCGCGGGTGCCCACAGAGAGGGCTCTGCATACCACTTCTGGCACACGTGTCATAGGTTCGCCATCACTGTCTTATTGACGTCATGAAGAGATACCTAAACAAGGAATTGAGGTTTTATTTTCCCCCTCCCAAACTTTCCCATTTAATTTCATTTATACAGAGGGAAAATGGTGAAAAGCAGTCTGTGTCATTCATTTTTTTCCCAAGATAGTTTCTGAATTGCTGGCCAGGACATCATAAATGGAGCATGTCCTTGATTGCAAAGTAGCAGTCAGTATCCTCGAAGATCCTCGCTTTGTAAGAAACTGAGATTAAATGCTCAGTTGAAAGGGATAAAAAAATAAAAAGGAGCAATCTGTTTTGTTGTGATCAAAAGTCATGATTACTCCATTTTATATACCGTATTTTCCGGCGTATAAGACGACTGGGCGTATAAGACGACCCCCAACTTTTCCTGTTAAAATATAGGGTTTGGGCTATACTCGCCATATAAGACTACCCCTCTTCCAATGCACACCAAATAAAAATTAAAAAACATCAACTGGCTCACCTACAATGTAAAAGCAGCTGTGCTAGTCCCAAAATGGCCCCTGCAACAAGGAGGAACCTCACACAGCCCCAAAAAGCCCCAAAAAAACTTTCACACTCTACACACACACAACACAACACAACTGGCTCACTCACAATGTAAAAGCAGATGTGCTAGACCCAAAATGCCCCCTGCAACAAGCAGGAACCTTACACAGCCACAAAAAGTCCAAAAAACCAAGTTTCACACTTTGCACACAAAAATTCCACATACAGCTTTGTGAGATTTTGTGTGTTTGTGTAGTTAGAGTGAAACACTACAGAAACACACTAAATCTCAGAAAGCTGCACAAATATTATTTTATTTTATTTTTATTTTTATATGAAAGCTAAATTTAAAACTTCCTAAACTTTAAATGGCTAGGTCTAAAAAAGAACAACTAAAAAAACCCCAATTGACTATTTTTTTTAAAGCTCCCAAAGGGGGAAAAAAACTTACCCAATAGAACAGGGGTCTCCAACCTTGGCAACTTTAAGACTTGTAGACTTCAACTCCCAGAATTCCTCAGCCAGCTTTGCTTTGCTGGCTGAGGAATTCTGGGAGTTGAAGTCCACAACTCCCTGCTTGCTTGATTGCAGGCAGGGAGTTGCTTGCTGATGGAATAAATTCAGGCAAGCGAAGCAAGGCAAGCGTTGCGACTAGCAGCTGAGGTAAGCAAGCTGGAGGGGGAAAACTTTTTTCCTTTTACATGGCTCTGGCTATCCCAGCTGAGTTGCAGGGAACTCAGCTGGGATGGGATCGACCGTCAGAGCTGGGACCGTCAGAGCCATGGTTCTGGCGATCCCAGCTGAGTTGCAGGGAACTCAGCTGAGATCGTCAGAGCTTGGATCGTCAGAGTAAAAGGGAAAAAACTTTTTTCCTTTTACATGGTTTCTGGCGATCCCAGCTGAGTTGCAGGGAACTCAGCTGGGATCGTCAGAGCTGGGATCGACCGTCAGAGCTGGGACCGTCAGAGCCATGTAAAAGGGAAAAACTTTTTTCCTTTTACATGGTTTCTGGTGATCCCAGCTGAGTTGCAGGGAACTCAGCCGGGATCGTCAGAGCTGGGATCGACCCTCAAAGCTGGGACCGTCAGAGCCATGGTTCTGGTGATCCCAGCTGAGTTGCAGGGAACTCAGCTGGGATCGTGGGATCGTCAGAGCCATGTAAAAGGAAAAACTTTTTTCCTTTTACATGGTTTCTGGCGATCCCAGCTGAGTTGCAGGGAACTCAGCTGGGATTGTCAGAGCTGGGATCGTCAGAGCTGGGATCGCCAGAGCCATTTAAGGCTCGTCAGAGCCTTTCGGGCTGGTCTGCCTGGTTACAGGAGAACGACACCTGGCGTATAAGACGACCCCTGACTTTTGAGAAGATTTTCATGTGTTAAAAAGTCGTCTTATACGCCGGAAAATACGGTACCTTTCTTACTTATAAAATAATTACCATGTATATTTAAGGTGTCAAAAATTAACAGGCAAAGAAATACTGTGAATATTTAGATTACCCAACCAGCTAAAGACATTCAGTTTCTGTTTTAACAAGAACTGTCTAAAGCAATACTTGAAGTGAATATACTTTTTAGTTTTTGGTTAAATCAGATTGAATGTGGCTCTGAATGATAGATCAAAATACTGGAAGCAATTTGTGTATTTTTTTAATTTGTTTTTTACATAAATAATATAGCTTTTGATGAGTCAGAGAGAGAGAGAGAATATACTGCAGCAATGCACTTCATTCGTTCTGAGATTCTTTAATTGTAAGATCATATTTCAACTTCTTTTATAATACCTTATAAATTTTATTTTGCAGGGGAAGATATTTCTGAATAGTTTGATATTTGAAAAAGAAATGAAGATAACACATAAAAGTGTGCATCGGGACGGAACCATTGTTGTCCATGCAGAATGTGGTTTACTGGATGTTGGGGAAGAGATGGTTAAGAAAGGCTTTGTTGAACTTCGCAAATCTCCCATAAAAAATAAATTCATGGACACAAAAATGGATTTCTTTTTGTATAAGAATGCCAAATCATCAACTCCAAGATCGGCTATAAATGCCTTAGCAAGTACTAGAGTGACAGGAAGTTTTGGTGATAGGTTTCTGAGTGAAAGAAATGAGAATAATTCTATAGATCGTATTTCTTCGAACCAGTAAGTTATAGTGGGAGAAGGTTTTCTGTGATATAGTTTGATAACTGTGAAAGACTGGTACAAAATAATTTGTTAGATTAAAAGTATGCTACCTGCACCCATGGATACAATATACTGCATACAGTTTTTAATTTTTAATTTTCTACAATGGAAAAACTATTATTATTACTCACATATTTAATTATATTAACATGAATGGGTAATTTATCTGAATTTTAAATTTGATCCTCATTTCATTAAAGGTTGACTTCTTGGTCCGTCCTACATTTTGGAGCATACTCGCCAGCAGAACGCTGAAACACCAAGGGTGGTCCAGCCTTGGTTAATGTAGCCTGAATATCTCTAGAAGGAAATGAGACTCACATGCAAAGCTAAACCATTGGTTAAGCAATACTTTTTTAAAAAATATTTTGGTGATATAAAATATAAATGAAAACAGACAATAGGAAATGGGGTAAGGAAAAATGGAAAGGGGAATAAAATGAAGAGAGAAAGAAAAAAAAATCTGCATTCTCACTTTTTTAGTGCACTAAATTACATGATAAAATTAATCTCAGCCTTTTACTTATATAAAGATAGTGCTAGCCATTTCTGTAACAACTACCTATTTAATCATCAAAAGCCAAAATTAAAGCTTCGTTTTTATCTCTTTCAAGCAGAAACTCCAGAAAAGACCAATTCCTTGTGTGTCCAATCATACTTGGTCAATAAAGAATTCTGTTCTGTTCTGTTCTGTTCTGTTCTGTTCTGTTCTGTTCTGTTCTGTTCTGTTCTGTTCTGTTCTGTTCTATTCTATTCTATTCTATTCTACTATTCTATTCTATTCTATTCTATTCTATTCTATTCTATATTCTATTCTATATTCTATTCTATTCTATTCTATTCTATTCTATTCTATTCTATTCTATTCTATTCTATTCTATTTTCCAATGCGCTGCTCCCACAATCCATGGCTGAGTTTATTTTCCACGTCTTGACAGCAACTGAGAGAAAAAAACTTTCTTCCTTCGTTCTATAACCACGCCCCCTTGACTCCTTGCTCTCCAGTCTTTTTCTCTCAGTCGCTGACAGACTGGTGCATTTCCTTCATGCTTGGGCTTTTCCCAGCTAAATTTTTAGGATCGGTAGATTAAATTCCTTTATTTTCGATTATTTCCTTTTATGAGAAGAGAGCTTAATATTGCAGCCAGTTGCTGAGGTGTGTGTGATGCGTCTGGGGCTCCAGGCCATCCCGCGCCTCCTCAGACATCGTAAGAAGCAGCCACCGGTTTCTGTCCCTCGGGGCGGAATCACGCTTGGCAAACTAGCTGCCGGTGTTGGCGCTGGGCTGTCGGTCCGCCGACTTGCCTGCCCTCACCATTGATTTTTTGTTTGTGGCTCTCGTTAGTGGTGGTTCCGGACTCCCTGCATGGTTATCGTGCAAACTCTGATGTTTCTCTGAGCTTCGGAGTGCTGAAGTGGTTGGCTCTGTGTCTGGATTGATCGGCTGGTGCTAGCGAGGCCTGCGTTTTTCTGCCGTCGTAGCGGTCGCCATTTTGTCTATCGGGGTGGCCGCCATTTTGAGGGCTCGTGGTGGCCTCCATTTTGTTGAGGTTGCAGCCACCATTTTGAGAGTTCGGCGAGCTATCACTGACAGCGACACGGGCTGGGGTGGCAAAGTGGCGCGTTTGGTCCGGTTCCGGCCAACGCCTTTGGGGCCTTTGGGGTTCGTTCTGCTGGTGACTGATGTGCACCCTTGTAGGCGGCGGCTTGCTACGAACCCGGCCACTCCTGGAGGTTTGTGGACCACAGAAGGGGTGGTTGCTTTGGTGTCCCAGCATCGTCTTGGAATCCCGTATCCCCTTTGTATTTTGACGGCTGGCATTAATCTGTCCTAATGGCAGACTCCTCCTTGTCCTCGGACTTAGAACACGAGGCCAGCCCTCCCAGGCCTGCCAAGCCAAAAACCAAGTTGGGTAAGCGGCAGGTCCCATCCAGCCGCGCCCCTCACCAGCCGGAGACCTCAGCTGGCATGGACAAAGACGCTTTGTGTCATCACAAGGCTTTGGAGCGCCAATTTAATAAAGCCAAACAGGCAGCCTCAACGTCTCTGGGTTCAGAGGCGCAGCCTTTACAGCCTGCATCCGTAGTACTGGGGCCCGAGTCTACTGGGTCCCTTCTTCCACCCGACCCACCAGCCACCTCTTTTGACGGAACCATGGAGGTTTCAGTTCAACCACTTGCTCGTTCTAGAGGCGTTTCTCTTACCATGCCGGATGTTTCGGGTGTGGGTCTGGCTGCGCCGCCAGCTGTCCATCGGAGACTGCCAGAGGCCATGTTTACCCCAATGGCCGCGGATCTCCATGCGGCGGAGGGTCACCTATTAGGGCCCCAGATGGACTTTCAATTCATGCTTTCTACGGCCTTGTTATCCATACTGGTGGTGGGTATGCAGCAAGCTGCTCACATGAACCTTCCTACCGCATCGGCGCAGCCCCTGCCTCCAGCTCAGCTGTACATGAGGCCGCCTTCCCCTCCCCGTAAAGAATCAGCTTCCTTTATTGATTCAGAACACGGGGAAGATTGCCCTGAGGATATAGAGTTCTCCGAAGATGAAGGCCTGGCCCCGGATGCCCCTTCCTTTATGGGGCTTTTTTTTCCCTTCCTTATTCAAGTCCCTTTTGCACAAAGCAAGATTGACAACGAACCTCGGAGCGGGCAACATGCTCCCCAGCGGTTCTCAGGCGGAGGCACGGCCTCATGATTGTCTATTTACGCTGTCTAAAGCAGACAAGGACTTTATTCTTTGCTCCCAATTATTTTCTGAGGTCATTCAGAATACATGGAGTCAGCCTGGTTCTTTGATGGCCCCCAGCAGTCAGGACAAAAAGTATTGCGCAGTCCCTGAACTGGAGGAGCTGTTGTCCCTCCCGTCTGTGGACACCCCAATCGCGAGTCTGTCATCGGCTTCAGTTCTTTCATCGGATTCTTTGGATGGACTCAAATTGGAGGATAGGATAGCCGAACTCGCGTTCCGGAAGGCGCACCAGGCGGCTGCCTGGTCAATTAAGACCACGACAGCTACATCGTTCTTTAATAGGGCGTTTTTAATCTGGTTGAGACAGCTACAAGAGAGACTTCCTCCCGAGGAAACCAGATTACACTAAAACCTCAATAAGATTGTAGCCGCCACCGAATATTCAGCAGACGCCTCCTTGAATTCGGCCAAATTTGCTTCATGTGTGCTAGCTTCCACCGTAACATCGCGGTACCTCTTTTGGCTGTGCAGTTGGAAAGCTGATGCCAAGGCCAAGTGGAAACTAGCTGCAGCGCCGTATAAGGGCCCCAACCTTTTTGGAGCCGCTTTGGATTTGGTCCTCATTGAGGACAAAGACAAGTGCAAAATACTCGCGTCCTCATACCGCAGACTGGAGCGCCGTTACACTCCATATTCGTAACGGCAGCCCTTTCATGCTTCCTCAGGACCCGGGGGGGGGTCCTTTTCCCAGCGATCCTTTCCCCAAGGGAGTGACCGTTTCTCGGACAGACAACAGTCCCGGGATCGTGGCAGGTCCCAATTCCCTGCCAAGCGCCCGTACCATGGGTCCGGGTACAAGAATTTTTGTCGGGGCAAATGACTCCTGGTTGTCAGGTCCCATCGGCTGTCGTCTCCAATCTTTTCACCACCAGTGGGAACGGTCGACTTTGGACGCATGGATTTGTTGCACCGTCACACACAGATTTCTCATTGAGTTCGTCGGCTGCCCTCCAAGTTTCATATGCTGCCCGATACCTGTCTCGCCCGAACAACAACTTCTAATGGTTGAGGAGATTCATCATCTCTTGGACATCAGGGCCATAGAACTGGTCCCCTTGGATCAGCACAGGGCCGGCTTCTACTCGGTGCTGTTTTTGGTTCCCAAAAGTTCGGGGGGGATGGAGGGGGATTCTAAATGTGAAACAGCTGAATCTGTCCGTCTGCTATCGCAGATTCAAAATGCATTCCCTTCGATTGATCCTAGGAAGTGTGAGTGTGGGAGACCTCTGGCAGTCACTGGACCTCAGGGAAGCTTACCTGAATGTTCCGATTCATGCCTCCCACCGGAAGTATCTGAGGTTCGAGTATGCGGGCAGCCATTTTCAATACTGTGCCATGCTCTTTGGGCTCTCCTCGTTCACAACGTTCACAAAACTGGTATCGGTGGTGGCAGCCACTCTCAGGCCCCTCCCTGTGAGGGTCTTGTGTTACCTCAACGATATTCTGGTACTCTCGTCTTCCCCGGCCCCTGGCGACCTGCGACATGGAGTTGGTGATCTGTGCTTTCCAGCAGCACAGCTTCTCAATCAATCTGGACAAAAGCCAGTTACTCCCGTCCACCCATCTGCTTCACCTTGGGGCAGTGATAGACTTGGCCAAGGGACAGGTGTTTTTGTCGCCGGACAGAATCCAGAGTATCAAAGAAATAGTTACCCAGGTACTTGCGCAGGTGTCCGCCCCCTTGCTGCTCCTGTTCCAGCTGTTGGGGAAGATGGTTTCCTGCTTTTCCAGCATCCCCTGGGCGTGCAGGCACTCTCGCCCCCTGCAGTGGTTCCTCCTCCCCTTTCAGTGGACGGGCCGCAGCAACTCATTTCACAAAGTGACCCTACCTCCGCAGATTCGTCTCTCGCTCTGTTGGTGGACATCTCTCACCCTATTGTGGGGATGTTACTTCCTGGAGCTGGACCATTTGGTACTGACATCAGATGCAAGTCTTCATGGTTGGGGTGCGCACCTCCTCGATCAGGTGGTGCAAGGTCAGTGGTCTCAACTCGAACGGAGGAACAGCATAAATTTCCTGGAGCTGAGGGCGATTCAACTGGCTCTTCGTCACTTCCAGCCAACATTAGAGGGGAATCACATTTTGGTCCTCATGGACAACACATCAGCCAAAGCACATGTGAACCAGGAAGGGGGCACAAGGTCAAGATAGTTGATGCTCGAGGCAGAGAGGTTGTTCTGTTGGGTGGAACGTTATGTTCTTTCCATCAAAATGGACCACATTTCTGGCGTCGCAAACGTTCATGCCGACTGGCTGAGCAGGGAGCAAATAGACCCTGCAGAGTGGCAGCTTCACCCTCTTCTGTTTCAGAAGGTCATGCAGCGGTTTGGGACTCCGGTTATCAACCTGTTTGCTAGCCAGGCGAATGCCCAGCTGCCCCGTTTTGTGTCCCATTAGCCAAACCCGCTAGCGGATGATTGCAATGCCCTTTGGTGCCGGTGGCCTCCAGGCCTGTTATATGCGTTCCCGCTGATACCCCTCATTCTGCAGGTTGTGCGGAAGATGCTCACCGAGAAGGCAGAACTGCTATTGGTGGCTCCCAATTGGCCACGTTGCCCGTGGTTCGCCGATCTAGTGGCGCTCTCGGTTACTCGTCCATGGGTGATTCCTCCACATCAGATCTCTCTGTGCCAGGAGGTCATTTGCCATCCAGAGCCTCAGTGGCTCCAGTTGACCGTCTGGCATTTGAGAGGATCATCCTGAGGAGGGACTGCCTGTCAGACGATGTGATCGGGACAATCCAAGCTTCCAGACACCCGTCCACAGCCCGTATTTACGAAGCTTCTTGGAGGGCGTTCTGTGTCAGGTGTTCCAGGAGTCACGTTGATCCGACATCGGCGGATATTCCGTACATCCTCAACTTGAACAGAGGTTTGGCTCCTTCTACTCTACGACGACAGATCGCCGCTTTATCTACCGTTCTTACGTGCCCACTTGTCTCATCCTCGGATTAGGGGTTTCCTCCATGGCGCCACGAATCTGCGCCTGCCTACGGTCCATCGATATCCATCCTGAGACCTTCCACTAGTCCAGCAAGTTCTTACAGCACCTCCATTTGAATTGTTGGGATCCATCGCTCTCAAGTTCCTCTTGTTTAAGGTGGCTTTCCTCCTGGCAATTATTTCGGTCAGGAGGATTTCTGAGCTCACTGCCTTGTCAATTAGGAAGGATCTTTGCATATTTCATGCAAATACTGTGGTTCTCAGACTGGACCCTACGTTTACGCCCAAGGTGAACTCCTGGTTTCACCGGGCCCAGGAGCTCATCTTGCCGGACTTTTGCCCGTCTCCTAGACACCACCTTGAGGAGAGTTGGCACACGCTGGACGTGAGAAAGGCCCTTCGTCGATACATTCACTGCAAAGCTTCCTTCCGATGGACAGAGGCTCTTCTGGTCTCATTCCATCTGGCTACCATGGGCCAGAAGATCTCAGCTCCAACGATGGGGAGGTGGATTAAAGCCTGTATTTTGCTTGCGTATGAGCTCAAGGCCAGACCCCTGCCCGGCAAGATTTTTCCGCATTCCACCTGTAGTGTGGCCACCACAGCCGCTTGGGCTATGCCAGCTTCTGTCTCCGATATCTCTTGTGCTGCCACGTGGGCCTCTATTTCGCCCTTCATTTGTCATTATAAAATTGACGCTTATGCTTCGGCTGAGGCTTTGTTTGGATGGAGAGTGCTGCAGTCAGTTCATTTGGACTCGGATTCTGGGAGCAGTCAGCCTCCCACCCAGGGGACTTGAGCTTGGATATATCCCAGCCATTGTGAGAGCAGCGCACTGGAAAACGGACATTGGCTTACCTGAACGTCCCTTTTCTGGGCGCTGCGACCACAATCCATTCCCTTCCCTTCCGGCTTCCTGCTCCAGACTTGCGGGGCCTGGGAGAGGGTCCGTTGTTGCTACTTTCTATGTGCAGTCTTTCATATTTAGGTGGTTCACACCTTCGTGAAAAGACTGGAGAGCAAGGAGACAAGGGGGCGTGGTTATAGCACGAAGGAAGAAAGTTTTTTTCTCTCAGTTGCTGTCAAGATGAGAATAAACCCAGCCATGGATTATGGTCACAGCGCCCAGAAAAGGGACGTTCAGGTAAGCCAACGTCTGTTCTATTCTATTCTATTTTATTCTATTCTGGTTTCGAGTAGAAACAAAGCTAGTTACATTATTTTCCCCAAATTAAAATAGTTGCAAATATAATAAATTCCATTTTTTTCTCCAGATATATGCCCAACAGTCATAATTTTTTAAATTTCTATTATATATTTATTTCAAGGATCTTCTGAATTAAAATTCAATCGGGTCCCAGTGCTTCTTTGCCTTGTTACAAGTCCACCAGATATGATAAAAAGTATTTTCCTTACAATTACATTTCCAGCAAATATTTGAAACATCTTTATACATCTTTGTCATTTTTCCATAAATACCAATAGTATATCATTTTGTAGATTTTTCTTTAAGGTTTTAGTTCAGCATAAATTTCAGCCCTTCATTCCACATATTTACCCACTGCTCAAGCACTATAACCAAAATTGTTTGCCCATTGAATCATACAATATATAATATATTCATATTTTAATTTCAGCACTTTGTAAATCTTCAGAATAACAAAATAACAGTCGGAAAGGACCTTGCAGGTATTCTAGTCCAATCCCTTCTCAAACCCTATCCCACCTCAGACAAATGGTTATCCAATCTATTTTTAAAAATTACCAGTTTTGGAGCACGCGCAACTTCTGGAGACGTTCCACTGATTTATTGTTCTGTCAGGAAATTTCTCCTAAATTCTAGGTTGGTTCTCGCCTTAATTAATTTCTGTCCATTGCTTCTTGTTCTACCTTCTGGTGCTTTGGAGAATAGAATGCACCTCCTCTTCTTTGTGGCAGATATTGGAACACTGCTATCATATCACCTCTAGTCCTTTTCATTAATCTAGACTTAGACAATTCTTGCAATCGTTCTTCGTATGTTTTAGCCTCTTCTCTGCATTCTTTTTAGTCTCTCAATGTTTTTATATAGTGACAACCAAAACTAGATGCAATGTTCCAAGTGTGGTCTTCTCAAGGCATTATAAAGTGATATTAAACACTACATGGTCTTCTAAAAAAATTTTTTTTTAAAAAAACACAGAAATAAACATATAATACATCTTTCAGAACAGAGCAAATTTGTTCAACTTTTTGCTCATCTTTAACAAAAGTTTTTATATTCTATTTTTGCCATAATACTTATCACAAATCTTAACTATTACCATCTTATAAAAAACTAACTCATATTAACTTGATCAAAGCAATTTCCCTTCTATTAATCCAATTTAAATCTTAATTAATACCTCATAATACATTTCACAATTCTTACCCTAAATACTCACTATTTACAATACAATTCAAACGTGTTCATGTTTCTAAACCTTATTTCCATTTCTAAAACTTCCTTACATTTTGTTATTACCTCGTATAATATTCATTAAATCTTTATTTAATTATTACTTCCTCAAATTTAAGTCTTATCTGTAACCTTGAAAATATACCAATTTGACATTTAAACAAAGTTCTTAGTTCAAATAACACAACATAATACAATTCACAATTATTTCCCTAGATTCTGTCTATTTAACAATACCATTATCTAAAAACCCATTACATGAGTCTTATTTAGTAAATCATAATCCTTTTTATCATTTCAATTTTCTTTTCCTTTTGCTTAAATGAATGTATTATTAAAAATATTCAAATTATTACAATTGTTATAGATATTTAAACAATATCCCAATAATTATAGCCATCAATTTTCTCAAATAATATCATCCAACATCTCAATAAAAATTAGTTCATGATGTCCTTTGACTTAATCTAATTTTCTTTTATTTTTGCTTCCATCTATATTTCAATTCTAAGTATCTGCAACATATTCTTCTCTCCTTTCTATCTTCATTTCTCTCTCCCCTATTTTACCCTATCTATCCCATTGTTTCCCTTCTCTTTCTTTTCCTCTTATTTTACCATTATTAATCTCAATATAATCATTAAATCAAAGTCCTGAACTCTTCTATTTAACTCTATATTCCCTAATATTTTTGAACCTTTTTCTTTTATCATTCTACTGTTAATACAGTGTAATCATCTTAATTTTTATGTTAATCCCAGCATAATCATTTTATTTTTACTGTTAATCCCAGCATAATCATTTTATTTTTACTGTTAATCCCAGCATAATCATCTTATTTTTACTGTTAGTCCCAGCATAACTATCTTTATTTTTTTTCATTGTGAATCCCAATGTAATCTCTAGAAACCTCCTTTTTATTGTTACTATCCGCATATTCAAGTAACATCTTCATATTTAATCATATTGCCTTTATCTTCTTTATTTTCAATCTGTCTTGCTTCTCCGTCTTCATTTTCCTGTCTGCTTACATGTGCTCCATTTCAGCTTTTATGTCCTCAAATTTTAGTCCTCCATGCAACATTATAATTATTTCTCTTATTTCCATTTTTCATGGCAAGTACATCAATTTAATCATTTCTCTAATTTCCTACACCATTTTATTCTTTTTAAGTTAGTATTGTTCTGATTATAAAAGTTCCATTGTATTCCCCCCCTTTTTTTCCCTCAAAGTCAAGCCGCTTGCAGACAAAGAAATCCTTCCCCAAAAGTTCTTACAGCTCTTATCTGTAAAGTTCACACTTTTCCAAAACAAAGACCAAGTTGCATTTTTTCCTTTTTACTCCTGAAGGTGTCTCTGCAATCCATAATTACCAAATGTCAAACAAGTGTCCATTTTGTTTCAATCTACATCAACAATCTTATTTGGCTTCTCTATTTCTTTTTAGCTTGTAAAAATATCAGAATAATTTTATAGTCCAGTTCAAATTTAACAGCTCTTCTCACTTCTTTTTTCCTTTTTTCTGTTTTAAAACTTATTGTCCATTCTCTTTAATTTTCTTAAAGTTCGAAAAAGAAAGGATCTATTTATTTATTTCCGATTCTTTAACCAATCGGGGCAATTTCTCTGATTATTTAAAGTTTTCAAATAATTTTGTTCAAAATTCAATTTCAATTTTATTCCTATTCTGCATTTTACAGTATTTTCTTTGAGGTTGAACTGTTTTCCCCCAAAATAGTTTCCCAAGCTTCTTGGGTTGTTTTCATGGAATTCTTCTCAAGCTCTAAGTTTATTGAAATACTCTTGAAGTCCAAGACTCTAGTTTGGCTTTGTTCTATTGCTTGTGTTTGCATAATGTTGAATTCCAATATTGCATGGTTACTCCCTCAAGGTTCCTGTAACTTTGCCTTCTATCATTTCATATTTTACTGAGAATTAAATCCAGTATGGCTGACCTTCTAATTCTGTTTTCTACCTTTTGGAAGACAAAATTGCCTGCTAGATTTGTCAGGAATCACTTTGATCTTCCACTAGGTGCACAGTTTATCTCCCAGTTGATGTCAGAATAGTTAAAGTTCCCCATTGCTACTGTGTGCTTCCTATATATCTTCGTTAACTGATTAGCAAAATGTTATATTTTCTCTGTTCGGGTGTGAAAAGTCCAGGTTATCTTTTCAGAGATCCCATTTTTCATTTTTACAACAGTAAACCAGAAATGTTGTCTAGTATTAAAAAATGTGAAAGTTAGCCAATGTAAAGCTGTAAACCATTGCTTATAAAGCATAATGGCCAAAATCGTACATTGTGTTAAAACCACATAAAAACAGCATAATAGCTCGGGATGGAAAAAGATTACTACTTAAAAATGTTGCAGATGCTGTATTCGTTCCCCTACTAGCTCCAAAGTGTCTCTCAGCCCAAATAACTTATTATTTTAGAATTGGAAGCACATGTTTGGATGCACTAGTATTTGTGCTGCATAGTCACAATAAATACATGTTCAAAGAGATGTCTTAAAACAAGCTCCATGTCTTTGTATGTATGTGCGATTTCATGAAAAATGTACAAAATGTACAGCACTATGATGCTTTGGTGGGGCCCTGTAGACTCTGATTCTGACCCATGTAAAGCAGCTAACATTGACTATGGATTTGAACAAATAGTTACAGAACAAGCAAAAAGGAAGACAGCTATGTGTTTGTCTTGATTACAACTGGTCATAGTATCTAGGTGATCTTGAAAAAGCTAAACAGAATCAGGTATTGGTAGTATTTGGATGGTCAAATAACAGGTAATCCTAAAGTTGTAGGTCTTTTTACTTGAAAGGTTAAAAAAGTCTCAAAAGACAACACATTGTCAATAAAAAAATAAGGATGTGGCACACATTCTAGGAATTGAATATGAAGCTTAATTAGCTTCAAGTGTTAATGTGTGATGTGAATTTTTGAACCCATTTGGAATAATGCATATAGTCTTTCAGAGTTTTTGTAGCTTAGCAGTGGAGTAGAACATACTGGAAAACATATCCTTACTTTCTTAGGGAGCAGAGCCATAAAATATGCTGTTGTTTTACTCAGGTTTGTTACATCAATGATAAATTAATTAGTAGCTAGTAAAGATGTCCTTGATAGGTTTGGACACATAGTTCTTTAAAACACACCTCTAAAATTCTTTCAATGAATCTTCCTTTTGTGTTCCAATAATAATAGAATGGTAATTTGTGATTTTAGAAGGATGCCAGATGTTACCCTGGAAAAGGTAAGAGAGGATCAGAAGTTAGTTGAAGAGATTAAGAAACTAAAAGAAGAAAATGGGACTTTCAAAAAAGAAAACTCTGTTCTTTCCCATCGGTGTGAAATACTGGAATCGGCACTACAGAAACTGGCATCTGATCTGGAGGTAGGATAAATAGAATAGCGCTACATCCATAATTATGTAATTGTCAATCTTACAATAATGATGTAGAAAATTCTTCCTTCCTCCTTAGTGGAAAAAGTGAAGGTGGGTGCTTGATGATCTAGGTCAGTGTTTCTTAGACTTTGTCAATTTAAGAAGTAGAGAGTTCAAGAATTCCCATCCAACACTATTATAAGAAACACTGATCTAGTTGTTTTTTCTTTAATGTGTTTAACTTTTGTCAGTAGATTCTGTCGGCCTGATTAAATGTAATGGGTATAAAGGAAGGTACCTGAGACAATAGTGGTCCAGCTAATATAAGCAATTCTTTACAGTCTTAATTTATTAGCCTGGTATCCTTTAGCTCAAGAATAGTTAGTCCACAATCACTTGTAACTAAGCCCTTCTGGCTATGATTGCTAAAAATTAGAGACATTGTTCATCATTTGAGGCAGAAACCCCCCAAAATATAAGCTATAATACAGGCTTATCATCAGAGGTGGGATTCTGCCAGTTCAGTCCGGTTCGGGTGAACCGGTAGTTTTGACTGCAAGAGGCTCTGCCCTCCCGCCCTGATGTAATGCTTGAGTATTGAGCATGCACGGAAGGCTGTGCACATGTGCATAGGTGGCGCTTGCCAGCGAAGCGAGCTCACATTTGCGAACCAGTAGGGAAGGTAAGTGAATCCCACCTCTGCTTATCATGGTCTTAAAACCAAACTCTGAAATTCATCTTCTATTGGGAAAATGTTGCCTTGGCCAGATGTGTAATACGGCTTCATTCAATTTGCTTTTATCATGCTTTGCCTTCCTTTAGTAATAATAAGTGTGTCCCTTGTCTGCTGAAAGACTAACTACCCTCTGGTTATATTGGCTTTTCATCTTCACCATTTCCACTTAAAATATTTATTCTGGTACTATTTTCCTTTGTGATTTTAAACTGCCTGAAGCAAAAATCTATGTACTAAGGACTAAGATCTACTTAATCCTGTTCAGTTCTTCAATGAAAGATTGATAGCCTATAAGAAGCAGTATTGGTGGGCTAATGCTTTCATTGGTATATCCAATGCAGAAAGAGAAGAAAGCTTCCAAGGAAAGCCTTGATTGTGTGGAAAATAGGCTGCTCACTTATGTAGGAACTACAATGAGAAAATTGGCTATCAGCTTCGAAAAATTGAAAGAAATGAGGTATGCATGTTTCCAGACTATATTTGTAAAGGATAATTTTTAATTGATGTAAGTAATAATAATCCTGGATATTTTTTCAAACATTGATTTACTCTTATGATAACCTATGATTTATTTAAGCATAGTTTATATGAAATAGACATAGCAAAATAAGGTGGGGGTTATTGAGAGAAATAATTTGAGATATTTCAGTCAACAAAAAATAATTAAAAAGTGAAAATTGCCAACATTTCACAAGTTTTCTGCCATTTCAATTTCATGATTTTGCCTGTTCCCAGCTGAAATCTCAAGAGTTCTCATGGAAAACATGGACATCTTACGAGATTTAGTTGTCTTGCATATTTTGGGATTTTTGTCCATTTGTTTCTAAAGCAGATTTGTTTAATTTTGGAAAGCCAAGGGTAGCATCCAGGAATCTTGTACTGGTTTCCAGAAGCACTATATAAGTGCATGCAGACAACCATGAACCCATTTTTACTGTCACATTAGCTGAATTCATATATAAGTAAAATATTGTACTGTGTTTCAAGTTACATTGATCAGGGTGATACTAAAAATTACTACAGATAATCCTTGACGTTACAGTTGACTTCCCAAAAGGTACTTATGATGGCCGCTCACCCCTCTCCTGATCATAAGATCACTGTCAACTCCCGAACAGTTAGGCGCTTAGCAACTGGTCCATATTTATGGCCATTTGCAGCTATGTGACTGATTTATATTTTTTGTTGGAAAAAAGTTTTACTTCTAGTTTCTTGCAAAAAATACTCATTGCGGACAATGAGTTTGCTTAATCACCTCAGCTTTTGTTACAAGAGCTGCATTCCCTTAATAACTGCAAAAAGGTTGTAAAATTGATTTGGTTAAATGGGTGCCTTAAATTACAATCATCATGACATATGACAGAAATTTCAGGCTTCATTATGTCATAAGTCAAGAACAACCTCTATTGGCCCAGTTAATTGAGTAGAATGGCATCTTACCTTTCAGTAATGGTTAGAGACCTCAGTAGGTATGTGCAAAATTTGACAATTCAAGAACAGATTATCTCAAAGACCAGTGAACCGTTTAAACTTCCTTGGTTTTTTTAAAATAAATTCTCTGAAGATATTTAAACTGTCTTGGAAACCCAGCAGTTCCATAAAAGTCTTTTCTGATCTCTCTGCAGAAAAACCTGTTTTTTCACACAATGTCAAATAGCAGGATTTACCTAACACACATAAAAATGTAATTATGTACAATATTTAAGTCAATGTGTTTGATGATAGAAAGGTAGATCATAGTACCAACTTTTGTAGAAGGTCAGTGTTCTGGCTACCATCTTGATTTCATTGATTCCTCCCTCCCCTGATTCCACTAGTTATTTGGCATAGTGAAACGTTTGAACAGCTGTGAAGAAAAAGGATAGTGTTTCAGGAGGCAGAGAAAGTGGAATAGGCTAGAAAGAGCGAGAAAGTGAGACAAAAAAGTCGGAATAGAAGAGGCAAGTAGGGAGGAAATACAAGAAGGTATAAAAAGCAGAATAGAGGTTAGCAGCTTCGCAGTTGGTGAGGACAGGAAGGAGGGTAGGCTAGGGTGAAGGAAAGAAATGAAGGGAAATATAGCAGCAGGCAACCTGATGGGGAGGCGCAGGAAGGAAGAAAGGCCGGGGAATGAAAAAGGAACAAGGGGGTTCAAAGACTGAGCATAGTCGGGGATAAACTTCATACTTTCCTGATAAATACTATTGCTTTATCTTTTAAAGAGTACAATTACCTAAGCATATTGTTTTGTTATGTCTCTGATAATAGTATTCCTACATGAAAGATTTAATCTGTTGTTCTTGTGTATTTTTTTATTGTACGTCAGATAGAATCAATTATACTTGTAATATTGGGACATATTTTATTGAGTAAAAATAGCTGCAAGAGATACATAGCAATGGATCTTAATTATATAATGGACCTTAATTATATAGTATTATAAATGTTCATTTTTAAATATTATTCAGGCAAAATCATGCAGCAGCTCATTTGGGAGAAGATCTTTTAGAAACCGCAAATAGAGTTACCAAAGAGCAGCTTGTAGTCCCTCAGTCCATGGAAACACTGGAAAAGATATGGGCAGATTATAATAACTACCAGCAAGAAATACGCCACTGCAAAGATGTGGTAGGTGACATATCACACCATTTTATGGCAAATCATAAGCTCTGATGACATTTCTTAAATTTTGTTGATTTAGTTGCTTATGCTTGTTAGCAAAAGGATCACCAAGGATTTAAAATGTGATCATATTTTGCTAATATATGATGTATCCATATTTATTTATTCGTTTTTTATCCTACTTTATAAGTAACTCAAGACGGTGAACATCCATAATATTCCTATTTTTCCACAACAACCCTGTGAGTTGAGTTGGGCTGAGAGAGTGTAATTGGCTGAAAATTATCCAGCTGGCTTTCATGCCTAAGGCAGGACTAGAATTCATAAATCTCCTGTGCACTTAATTTCAGTCTGTTATGATGTTACTGAGTTGGAATTTCTTTGGCCACGCCCTCCTTCTCCAACTGAGCCCCAGTTTTTTCAACTCAGTCTGAATGAAAGACTTGTTTGAGTTTGTTCCTTAAAATAAATTAAATAAAAATTAGGAAATTGGCTATTTTTGACTTACTTTCAAATTAATGTAATTAGAGCCTCTAAATTGAATTGGGAGTGGTGAAAACGGAGCGCAGAGAGTGATTAGCGCTGCAGACCCTGCAAACAGCGTTTCAATCGCTGGGGTGGCCACCATTACCGGGTGGCATAGATCGTGCTGGGATTCATCCCTGGCCATCTGGAAGGTATCGTGGGCACTAGGGAAGTCCGAGGCTTCAGTTTCTCTGCATTTTGAGAGCTGCTGGAGAGCAGCAGGCTGGAGGGAAGCACGTTGATCGTGGGGCCAGTAGCTGCCATTTTGTGGGCGGCAGCCATTTTGTAGCAGCACACACCGCAGCAAATTTCTGGAAAAATTTACCAGCTGGGCAGTATTGGGAGCAAGGGTCCTTTCCCGGAGGCCTGACCATCACAGAAAATCATGGCCACACAAGTAAAAACTGTTTCGTCTGTTTATAAAGCGTTATTTGAGTGATTGATTGCCACGTTGGTGGGAGCAAGCCCTGCTAACACCTGAGGTGTCTGGTCATTGTTGCTGCTACTTGTAATCATAGGCTAACAAACCATTTTGCTGGTTTGGGCGTGATTTGAACTCTGATCTGCGCAGTGAGTAAGTCTTTCAGCTTTTATTCTCTTGGGGGTTCTAAAGCCTGTTTTCAAGGTTAGATATGATTAATAGCAGTGATTCTGAAGATTCCCAATATCAGGCTGATTGTCCTGTCCTTAAAAAGCCCAGATTAAGATCTAGCAAGGCTTCTGTTCCCACTCAAGCCAAATCTTCCAAATCCTCAACTGTGGCTGCTGAGAAAGATGCACTGAGGAGACAAAAAGCCTTAGAAAAGCATTTTGCAAAGGCTCAGCAACAAGCTACAGCTTCTAAATCCCCTGAGGGGGTCTAAGGATATGGGGGAGACTTCTAATCCTGTATCTTAAGAACTGCAACTGCAAGAAGTTCAGGAGGATCAGCCTAACCGGTCTCCCACTGTACCTTTGGGATCACGTGGCTTTCAGGCAGTTCCCTTTCAGGAAGGTTTTATACCTGACTTTGCTCAGCCTCCCTCTGATTCTTCTCAGGTGTCTGGCAGGCAGCATTGTGCACCATCAGCCACGTTTACACCCACAGCAGTGGGCTTGCACCCCTTAGAGGTGACTCAGCAATCCTTATTCTCAGACTTACGTTTTGCCATTGTTCAGACCATTACCCAAGGTATTGATGAGGTCCTTAAACAAAGGGGAATTTTGGCTCCTTTACATCCAGAGCCTTCCAGATCAGATCCTATGCATCAACATTCACATAGGCACAGAGAATATAGGGCGGGGTCACACATGCATCTCCATCACTTCACAGCGAGGCTTTGCTGGAAGGAGAGGAAGAATTAGGTGACTTTGAAATGTCTGGGGATGAAGGGCTTGCTCAGGACAAGTCTTCTTACTCTGGTTTATTTCATCCCTATCTCTTCAAGACATTACTACTCAAACCAAAAATGACTGCTAATATGGGTCAGATGAAGAGATCCACCACTGAGGCTGGAGAATCTCAGGATCTTTGTGCCAGTCTCTTTACAGAGTGGGTTACTATGCAGGAAGTTATTCCCTCCCCAAAATTCTTTGTAGATATAATTCAGAGGCAATGGGCTCAAACTCTTTCGATCCCTGCACCTAGTGACATGGACAAAAAGATGTATACTGTGGAGAAGGAACTGGAGGAACTTCTTCAGATTCCCACAGTTGATCCTGCCTTGACTAATTTGGCTTCATCTGCAATTCTCCCTTCTGATACTGTTAAAGGATTGAAGACTGAGGATAGGAAGGCAGATTTGGCTGCACATAAAACTGATCAGTCAGCGACTTAGGCAGTTAGGACCGCCACAGCACCTCTTTCATGTCTAGAATGTCTCTCTTTTATGGCTAAAACAGATGCAGGCCAGGATCTCTCCAGAGGATGTACGTCTACAACAGAACATCAGCAAACTAATAGCTGCAACTGAGTACACAGCTAATGTTATTATTGCTGCGTCAAAGTTTGCCTCTAGAGCCCTAGTGTCTAATTTTGCGTCCAGACATTTATTATGGCTGCGCCAGTGGCAAGCGGACACAAAGTCCAAGTGGCGCTTGGCTGCAGCACCCTTTAAGGGAAGCCAGCTGTTTGGAGGAGCTCTAGATCCCATCTTAGAAGGTTCTTCCTCAGCAGCCTAGGAGAACTGATAAGATAGTCTACCCCTTATTACTGTAGGCAGTACTTTTGGACCACGGAGGCGGGATTGCCCGCCTCCCAGTATCACAGGCAATACTTCCCTGGGGGGGACAGACCGCCAGATAGATCAGGATTTTGAGACAGATCTCGACAATCGCAGTCAAGGCGGCTTTACAGGGGTTCAGGGGGACGCTCCTACCGCCGTTCCAAATGACTCATGGGCTCAAATCCCAATTGGCGGCAGACTACAGAGGTTTGCCAACCAGTGACGGGATACCACCATGGACACGTCGGTCTTACAAACAATTGCCCTAGGTCTGACCTTAGAATTTTGCTCCAGACCCCCTTTTCGATTTCTTCAGTGCCCTGTTCCCAGAGAACCCATCAAAAAGGCCATGATGGAGGCCGAAATTCAACACCTGCTGGATATCTCGGCCATCGAACCGGTACCAATTGGACAAAGGGGTTTGGAGTTTTACACCATACTCTTTCTAGTTGCCAAGAGTTCAGGTGGCCAAAAAGCTATACTGACTCTCAAGGACCTCAATGTTCACATAAGTTACAAGAGATTCAAAATGCAATCTCTTCATTCAATTCTGAGTTGCCTCTGTCAGTGAGATTATCTAATATCAATAGATCTCAAGGAGGCATACCTTCATGTCCCCATAAGGGAGTCTCACAGGAGGTTTCTCAGATTTGCATTTGCAGGACACCATTGGCAATATCGGGCACTTCCCTTTGGCCTCTCCTCAGCCCCACGCACCTTCACCAAATTGCTGGATGTGATAGCAGCATGTCTCAGAGCACACCCCGTTCTCCTACAGTGTTATCTGGACGATGTGCTGATTCAGTCATCGTCGCTCAGGCAGGTGCAACTTGATCTGCAGCTCACGATTCAGGCACTTCAGGATCACGGCTTTTCGGTAAATTGGGAGAAAAACCATTTGACACCATCCACCAGGCTTGCTCATCTGGGGGCGGTGATAGACACGCAATTATCTCAAGTGTTTCTGTCTCCAGACCGACAGGAAAGCATAAAAGACTTAGTTCAACAGGTGCAATCGCCAGTTTCAGTGTCCTTACTGACACTTTCCCAGCTGTTAGAGAAAACGATTTCCTGCTTAGCTATAGTTCTCTGGGCTTGTCTGCACTCCAGGCCCCTGCAGTGGCGCCTTCTTCCCAGTCAGAGGTCAGGGCACAGCAATTCACTGTGCAGAATCAGAGTTCCTCTACAGGTATGGCAATCCCTGGATTGGTGGAAGTCGAAGGCCATGGAAGGAGGCTGCCTATTTCGAGATCCTCCCAGACTGATCCTGACATCGGATGCAAGTCTGGGGAGCACACTTGGGGACCCAGGTGACTCAAGGAAGATGGTCTCAGTGAGAGCTACACAATGATATCAATTTACTGGAGCTGAGAGCGGCCCATCTGGTGCTCTGTCATTTTCAAACCAAGTTGGTGAATCAGCACGTTCTTCTGTTAACAGACAATGTCACGGCCAAGGCACATATCAACCGCCAAGGGGGGACCCGCTCCAAACTCCTTATGTGTGAGGCGAAGAAATTGTGTCTCTGGGCGGAACGACATCTTCTGTCCTTGCGGGCAGAATACATCACTGGGGCATCAAATTCCACAGCAGACTGGTTGAGTTGAACGACGATAGACCAGTCAGAATGGCATCTTCATCCGGACTTGTTTCATCTCATCACAGTTCTATCCAGTCTTGGACTTGTTTGCCACACCTCAGAATACTCACCTGGCTCGGTTCTTCACCCAATTTTGGACTCCAACAGCAGAGGGGGTCAACGCCCTTCGTTGTCTGTGGCCTCCCGACCTTCTATATGCCTTTCCTCCTATTCCTCTTCTCCAGAGGGTGATCCAGAAGATTCTGGAGGAGGAGGCGGAGGTGCTGTTAGTGGCCCCGCATTGGCCGAGGCGTCCCTGATTCACAGACCTGATGTCACTGTCAAAAGCACCTCCACGGATATTGCCATCACACAAGGTCTCCCTCAGCCAAGGGGCCCTTCAACATCCAGACCCCCAGCAGCTCAAGATGGCCGCTTGGCGCTTGAGCGGGAGACCCTCAGGAAGGGACACTACTCACCGGATGTGATTTCTACCATCCTTGCGTCTAGGAAACCGTCTACGACCAGGATTTACAATGCCACCTGGGCTTCCTTCAGTCAATGGTGCGCCACAGTAGGTTTAGTTCCTATCTCCGCCACAGTCCCACAGGTGCTACAGTTCCTACAGCGGGGCCTGACGAAGAAATTGTTGACCAATAAGCTCAGGCGCCAAGTTGCAGCATTAGCTACCATCTTGCCAGGTGAAGGACCTATCCCTCTCTCTCACCATCCTAAGATTTGTAGCTTTCTGAGGGGTGCGGCCAACTTATTACCATCAACTGTACATAGGTACCTGACCTGGGACCTATCTTTGGTTTTACAGGCACTCACCTTGCCTCCTTTTGAACCACTACTGACTACCACGCTTAGACTGTTTACGTTTAAGGTTGTGTTCTTAGTTGCGATCACAACTGCACGCCGAATATCGGAGTTGGATGCACTTTCAGTATGCCAGAATTTATGCATTTTTCACTCGGGCAGAGTTATTCTTTGATTGAACCCTATATTTGTGCCAAAAATAAATTCCTGGTTCCACAGGGCACAGGAGGTTATTCTGCCAGACTTTTGCCCCAATCCACAACATCCGAGGGAAAAGCGCTGGCATACGTTGGATGTACACCGTGCCTTAAAGAGGTACATTAAGTGCACCGTGTCATTTCGAAGGACGGAGGCTTTATTCATGTCTTTCTAGCCCACCTCGATAGGGAAGAAGGTATCTCCATCCACAATTGGACACTGGCTCAAGGCATGCATTGCCTTAGCGTATGAACAACAAGCTCGTCCTGTACCACAACATATTACGGCACACTCTACTCGCAGTGCGGCCACCACGGCGGCCTGGGCTACACAAGCATCCATTTTGGAGATTTGCAGAGCGGCCACTTGGGCTACCCCTTCTGAGTTCGTGAGGAACTACAAGTTGGATCAGTACCCTTCGTCTGAAGCAGCATTTGGGAGGCGTGTTTTACAGAGAGTCCTGCCGGCCAAGGGGACCCTGGACCAACCTGCTTCCCTCCCAATATCACTTTGGGTATATCCCATGTGGACTCTCCAAGCAGTGCACAGGAGATTGAACGTTGGATTTACTTTGAACGTTCCATCTATGTGCACTGCTAGAGAGTCCAATCTCACCCTGGCTTGTACCGGTCCGGGGTCCAGGAGTGGTCGGTTCTTCAGATGTATTGTGTCTTCCTTGGTTCCGGTTTCGTTGAAAAAACTGAGGCTCGGCTGAAGAAGGAGGGCGTGGCCAAAGAAATTCCAACTCAGTGACGTCATAACAGACTGAAATTAACCCATGCTTGGACTCTCTAGCAGTGCACATAGATGGAACGTTCAAGGTAAGTCCAACGTTCAGTCTCTTGGTTTCTGGTCCTTAACCATTAAACCAAACTGGCTCCATGTTAGAGCTGTCACTGATTATGGATTTTGTGAAGAGGAGAAAGCAACTTGTATGGCATTATTAGCAAATTTTTATAGCTTTTCTCTTCCCTCTACTGATCAGCAACTGGATAGTTGAATGGAGTACAATTTGAGAATTTGTTAGACTGCAATACCTTTGTGTGTGAGAGAGAAAGAATGAGAGAGAGAGAATGAGTGAATGAATGAAAGAGAGAGAGAATGAATGTCTTAAGATTTTTACAGGCGCTAGTCAAATGAAAAATTTCCTGTTAGTCTTACCCACTAGAACAGGGGTCAGCAACCTTAAACACTCAAAAGAGCCATTTGGACCCATTTCCCACAGAAAAGAAAATACGGAGCCACAAAAACTGGGTGGATGTGGCATCACTCACTCCCACCCAGTCATATAACCTCCTCCCCACTCCAGCCATGCCTACACAGCTGGTCATTAGGGCAGAGAACCGGTTGTTAAATTATTTGCCCCCCTTGGCCCCCTCTTTCTCCTTCCTTACCCCCTCTGATTTCACCTTCCTTCCTTCCCCCTCCTCTGATTTCACCTTCCTTCCCCCTCCTCTGATTTCTTCTTCCTTTAATACTGTATATTATGGTTCGTTGTTGTTAATATTTATGAAAGAATGCTGTGTAACTTAGAAGTTCTTAGCAAAAATAACAGCAGCTGTTGCTTGTCGCTGAAACTATCCTGGGCTGTTATTTACACACACACACACACACACACACACCCCTACCTATTTTTATTCCACTTTCCCTGGGTTCTTGGGAAAGGAATGGCATCTTTTACCAATCCCCGTCTTTAATAATCAGAGCTTAGCACCGGCACAAGATTTAAGCACACATTTTACGGATGTCTCTCATCCCCCCACCCAGAAAAAAAATAGAGCATTGGTGGGGAGGCAAAAGAGCTGGTTGATACCATGGAGAAGTTCTCTATCCTCTTCCCCCTCACAGCCCCTCACAGCCTTTTAGCTACTATTGTCCCATCTTGCGTCTCCCTCCCCTTAAAACGAGACTAGGGAAGAAAGCCGGGAGGGTGGGGAATTTAAGGGGGAGGGAAGAAGAGACCCAGGCAGATCCCTCTCTGAATAGCCTTCCACCCCAATTTTGACTGATTTCCCTACCGATCCTGTCCGATGAACAGACCCCACCCTCCTTTTCTGGACTCTGGACTGCCGGGCCTTTATTTTCCCCAATTATTGGGGGAAATTGGATTTTTATTGGGTCTTCCCCCTGCCCCAAGCCAAAAGGAAAGCCAGCTGTGCTTATCTTCCTAAAAGACCCCCTACCCTTCCCTTTGCTCCCTACGCCCCCCCCCCCACTCAGTACCACTTTGGGACAGAGGAGCATGCGCTAGAAATGTGTTGGAGTGATATCAGATTCCCCCTAGCACCTTTGACACTTGGCCCGCAACTCTCTGCATTCATCCAGGACCGGCTTGCTGAAGAGGAGGAGAGCAGCCCTGATGCTTCCATCACCCCATGCCACGGCCCCAGCCATTGCTACTCAGTTTCCTCAAAGGCATGGCACGTTTCAAAGGCGGCAGTTCACGTCTGGAGGTGCCGAACAGTGTCCCACTTCGAGAGTCAGGCTGGCCTCCCCGCTGTCCGACTTGCCAATGTGGGCGCTTCTGCCAGGCCAGCTACCCCCCTCCCGCTGGGCTTTTGTGCTTGCCACTCAGCTGGGGGAGGAGAGCGCTTCCCCACACCACCCCCTTCTTTCTCTTGGCCCCACTGATGAGATAGAAGGAAGGCCAGGCTTGGGGGATGGCCCCCGCCCCGCAAGATCTGCCCCTGCCATTCTCCCCCAGCCCTCTTTGCTGGCGGCAACAGCAAATGTACATGATAAAGGCGGAATCCTGTTGCCGTGCAAAGACAAGTACAGGGGCTTGCCTGTAGGCTGTAGTACTGTAGGCTTGCTTCCTAGATGCAACTACTGGTAATAGGATTTAAATTCCTAAATGTAGTCACTAGGAATTTAAACTCAGTTTCTAGTAATTACATCCAGGAAGATTATTATATTTGGTAGATCCAATGACAGGAAATTTTTCGTTCGAGTGAAAATTGAATTCAAGACTTCTGTATCTTTTTTATCATTCACATTATTGGTCTTGTTAATTTTATATGATTGTTATGCTTATTGCATGTCCATTACTTACAGGATATTCTGTTAATTAGTAAACTGTTTTCAAGAGGGTAAATTAATCTTCCCTGCAACTAAATGTGTGAGAGTGGGTGTTCTATCTCTCTCTGTGTCTCCCCGCCTCCCGAAGTTCAGCCAGTAGATAGAAAAACTGTGTAAATTCATGTAGAAACTACCATACGTTTTTGGTCTTAAAAGGTCCTATAAAGTAGCTTGGGAAAAGTCCATAAGTGAGGGTGAAATATTTGACATAACTTTATATAATAAATATAGCTTTCTTTAAAAAAAATAAAAAAGGTATATAAACAAATTAATGTGAATATTTTCTTCATATAACTTCATTGGTTATATGTCAGCAGATTAAAAAAAAGAACATACTGCTTGAGAACTGTTCTTTCTGTTGCTCACTTGTCTAATTGCAAGTATTGAGAATTTGACTGCTTTTGCTTTCATCTGTACTGGTTTGTAAGCATGTACATGATACATTTGCTATTGCACCAGTATCTGAAAACTGATGTCTTGGATCAATGTCAGTGCTGTATTAGGTTGTACAAAAACCTGAAGGTAGATGAGGATGCATCGTAGAGGGCTGATTACACTTCTTGTACTTAAGTTCATTTTCACATGGTATGATTAACTGCCTAAATTTAGAGATGCCCTATATTTGGAGTGGTTCTATACAGGAGGTCCTTGATTTAGAACCATTTGTGATTTAGTGATTGTTCAAAGTTACAACAGCACTAAAGTGATAGTCCTCACACTTAAAATTGTCATAGCGTTCCCTAAGTTATATAATCAAAATTTGGATTCTTGGTAAATGGCATGTATTTATGATGGTTGCATTGTCTTTGTATCATGAGATTGCAATTTGTGACCTTCGCAGATGGATTCTAATAAGCAAAGTCAGTGGGAGAAGCCATATTTGGTTAGCGATTGCATGATTCACAATTATAGTGGTTTATTTAACAATTGTGGCAGAAAAGGTTATAAGCTTGGGCACAACTTATTTAACCTCATTTGCTTAGCAGCAGAAATTTTGGTTACAGTTATGGTTGTAAATTGAGGAGTACCTGTATCTCTACTGAAGAAGACCTCAATTGTGCATTCTTTTCTGTACAGAATGAAATACAAAGCTTGATTCTCCAGAGGAATGAATTGCAACATAAATTGTACAAAGCTGTAGAAGAATTTATTGTGGAAGTGGATAATCTGCCTCTGTCTGAGCGCTTAGAAACTTTGAAGGTTGGGTCCAAAGTGGCATTGTACTTATTTTATTTTATGTTTATGAGATGCTGTCCAGATCAGATTGCAATTTTGAATTATCATAAACAGTAACTTAAAACAGTCATGGGATCATTCTGACATTTCTTTTTGCAAACATTAATATTTAAATTAACTTCTGAAGTAATCTTAGAGCCGCCTGATGGCCGTGGACTTCCCCCAGATTGACTGATTAATTAATTAACTGATTGATCAGATGTATTCGCCAACAGAACTTCTTATTCTGCGAGACTCCCCCCTCTCGCAGGTGTGGCCCTCCTCTTTATCAAGGGCCTACCTTTATGACGGGCTTTGGCACCCTGAGAGGTGGCATGCTGCAAAAAGGGGATTGAGGGGTTTTTTAGGGAAATTTTTTGATAAGATTTTTAAGGGATTTTAAGGGGCGGGAGGGTTGTGTGGGTTTGGGGGTTAACCCACGGGGGGAGGGGTCCAGCCCAGCTGTTAGTGGGGCCACAGAGGGTGCAGATTCCGGGGGTAAGGGGGATATCAGAGTCCATTCTGTCGAGGGTTTTTCTATCAATGTGTTGAGTGGGAGGGGCAGATATGGCGGGAGCAGGGGGCCGCATCATGTGGTGGGGGCACGCACTCGCTATCTTCGAGCGGTGGCACGCCCCGGTCCCCATAGCCCTTCTCGTAACCCAGGCTGTTCAGACTCTCAGGGCCCGAGCCTTCGGCTGCTGTTGTGCAATGCCAGGTCCGTGGTAAATAAAGCCCCCCTCATTTGCGATCTTATTCAGGAGGGGAGAGCGGACCTGGCGGGTATTACGGAGACCTGGTTGGGCCACGAGGGAAGGGTTCCCCTCGTGGATATGTGCCCACCAGGTTTCCAAGCATTCCATCAGCCGAGAGCTCAGGGCAGGGGCGGGGGGGGTGGCGGTTATTATAAAGGAAAGTCTTGAACCGAGGGAGACCACTGTTCCACAGATAGCCGGATGTGAGTCCCTTTTTGTGAAGTGGGGTCGTGGAGTACAGATGGGCTTGTTGATCACGTACCTGGCTCCCTGCTGCGTGGCAACAGCCCTGCTCGAGCTGCTCAACGTCATAGCTGAGGTGGCGGTTGGTACCCCCAGACTTCTAGTCATGGGGGATTTCAACCTGCCATCTGTCGGCGAAACGTCTGAGGTGGCTCGAGAGTTCATGGCTTCCATGACGGCCATGGACCTTACTCAGTTAATTCATGATCCCACTCACACGGGTGGACACACTCTGGACTTAGTTTTTGTCTCTGGTCAGTGGTTGAGTGGCCTTGATACAGGGGATATAGTCATCGAACCCTTGTCATGGTCTGACCACTCGCTCCTTCGACTGGACTTTCTAACCGCTGCACCCCGCTGCAGGGAGGCGGGACCGACCAGGTGGTTCCGCCCCAGGCGCCTGATGGACCCTGATAGGTTCCAGATGGAGCTTGGGCCATTTCCTGAGACTCTGGCTCATGACTCGGCTGAGGACCTGGTGGCCGCCTGGGATAGTGCGGCTGCCGGGGCCTTGGACCGTGTCGTGCCTTTGCGGCCTCTGACCCGGCACCGAACACACCTGGCTCCTTGGTTCTCTGAGGAGCTCAGGGAGATGAAGCGCCGGAAAAGACGCCTGGAGAGTAGTTGGAGGACCAGCCGCTCCGAATCCGACCGAACACTGGTGAGGTCTCATATTAAGACCTACCTAGTGGCGATAAAAGCGGCGAAATCTAGCTATTTTGCCGCTCTTATCGCGTCATCAGATAATCGCCCAGCCGCCCTGTTTAGGGTGACCCGCTCCCTCCTCCATCTGGAGGCGCGGGATGACTCCTTGCAGGGCCGAGCTGAGGACTTTGTGCAGTATCTGTATGACAAAATCGCTCAGATTCGGGAAGGGCTGGCCTCTGACTGGGTATGTCCGGACGGGATGACTGAGGCAGGTCTTGAGAGTGTTATCTGGGGGGAGTTCGATCCTGTGGCTCCCGAGGACATGGACAGGGTCCTGGGACGGCTGAACGCGACCACATGTTTATTGGACCCGTGCCCCTCCTGGTTGGTACTGGCTTCCCGGGAGGTGACACAAGGCTGGCTCCAGAAGATTGTTAACACTTCTTTGAGTGAGGGGGTCCTGCCGGCCGCTTTGAAAGAAGCGGTTGTGAGGCCCCTCCTCAAGAATCCCTCTCTGGATCCGGCTGTTTTGGCTAACTATCGTCCAGTCTCCAACCTTCGCTTCGTTGCGAACGTTGTTGAGAGTGTGGTAGCGCAACAGCTTCCCCGGTACCTGGATGAAGCTGTCTATCTAGACCCACTCCAGTCCGGCTTCCGGCCTGGGCACAGCACGGAAACGGCATTGGTCGCGTTGGTGGATGATCTCTGGAGGGCTCTGGATAGGGGTTGCTCCTCTATCTGGTCCTGTTAGACCTCTCAGCGGCTTTTGATACTATCGACCATGGTATCATGTTGCGCCGGTTGGCGGGGTTGGGGGTGGGGGGCACCGTTTTGCGGTGGTTCTCCTCCTACCTCTCTGACCGGTCGCAATCTGTGTTGACGGGGGGGCAGCGGTCGACCCCGAGGCACCTTGCTTGTGGGGTGCCACAAGGGTCGGTCCTCTCGCCCCTTCTGTTCAACATTTATGTAAAGCCGCTGGGTGAGATCATCCGTGGCTTCGGGGTGGAGTTCCATCAGTACGCTGATGACACCCAGCTGTACATCTCCACCCCAGGCCACCCCAACGATGCCCTTGAAGTGATGTCCCAGTGCCTGGAGGCCGTGCGGGCCTGGATGGGGAGAAACAGGCTCCGACTCAACCCCTCCAAGACCGAGTGGCTGTGGCTTCCAGCGTCCCGATATAGCCAGCTGACGCCATCGCTGGCTATTGGGGGCGAATCATTTGCCCCCACGGAGAGGGCTCGTAACTTGGGCGTCCTCCTGGACGCACGGCTGTCTTTAGAAGATCATTTGACAGCCGTGGCCAGGGGGGCTTTTTATCAGGTTCGCCTGATACACCAGTTGCGTCCCTTTCTAGATCGGGACTCTTTACGCACAGTCACTCAGGCACTAGTCACTTCCCGCCTGGACTACTGCAACGCTCTCTACATGGGGCTCCCCCTGGGGTGCACCCGGAGACTCCAGCTGGTCCAGAACGCGGCCGCGCGGGGGATTATGGGGGCGACGAGGCGCTCCCATGTGACACCTCTCCTGCGCGAGCTGCACTGGCTTCCAGTGGTCTTCCGGGCGCGCTTCAAGGTGTTGGTGACCACCTTTAAAGCGCTCCATGGCTTAGGGCCGGGGTACTTACGAGACCGCCTTCTGCCACCAATAGCCTCCCACCGGCCAGTACGCTCTCACAGAGTGGGCCTCCTCAGGGTGCCGTCCGCCAGACAATGTCGGCTGGCGACCCCCAGGGGGAGATCCTTCTCTGTGACGGCGCCCACCCTCTGGAACAATCTTCCCCCAGAGTTGCGTACAATAACAGACCTCCGGATTTTTCGTCGGGCCCTGAAAACCCATTTATTCCAACTAGCTGGGCTGGCTTGAGCCAAATTTTAAATTTTAAATTTTAAATTGATTTTAAATTGGGTTGTTTTAATTTACGGCCAAATATGTAATTATTTTAATACTGTTTTTAAATTTTGTATGCTCTGTTTTTACCTTGGCTGTGCAGCGCCCTGAGTCCTATTTGGAGAAGGGCGGTATAGAAATTAAATAAATAATAAATAATAATAATGCTGTTATTTCTAATCTGAAATATCGACAAAATGTCCATTGTGTTTTGTTTTTAAACAGTCTATGCAATCTGAGCAGATCATGCTATTCAAAATAGTATTTAGGAATGACATCAGAATAGGCATATGTATGTATATAGAAAACATTCTGTTCATGTTTGAGAGCTGCTATGTAATCCAAAAACAAGTAATAATAGGCAAAGGAAATTAAAGCTAAGAAAAAAGAGAAAGAAAAGGCTCTCTAAATGTACTGTTAGATATATGTTTTCCCATTCATAAAACAATAATATATCACAGTAATTAGCCATTTGAGTTTACTTATTGTTTCTCTTCTACAAAAAGTTGCTTATGCTGAGATCCACAAAGATATTTCCAAGTATAGACTAGCTTTATATTTATTCCATATTTGGCTATAATATGTTCTTTTTAAACTATAGCCAATTTATTGTACACACCCTCTTTGAGGGAGATTGGCAGTGCAGAAATGTGAAAAATATATAGATAAATAAACAATTTGATTAACTCAAATTCCAAAGAGCCTTCAAAAGCATTGGACCCTACATATTTGGGGTTTTATATCTCACTATAAGAGTTGGTTTTATTTTGGAAAAAGAATACCCAGGATATAAAAATAAAAGATACAAACATGCAGGTGTGAGTTGTTTCTATGTGAATTGTCTTATTATACCACCTTTTGTTTCTATTACTATTTGTAGTATATAATGTTCTCTAAACATGTCTGTACAATATTCTACTACTACTATTCCCTGCTATATAATACTAGTACTAATATTACTATTGCTACTGTACTATTATTATTATTGGTATGATGGTGATATTATCCATTCACTTATGTTCAACAGTTGTATTTTTACACATATTTCTCCTCCTCCACTTGTTTCAGAGTGAAGCATTTTATGAGCAATTCTGCATAAAGAACCCAGGGAGAGGGCTCAAATAGGAAGAGAGAAAGTAAACACATATGCATGTATTTTTCTCTACTCTTCTACAATGACATATCTAAAAAAATGATTTTTATAATCTTCGAGAAAACCTTGGCTTTATTGTACTATAAATGTTCAAACCATCCATGTCCTTTTAGCTCCAAATCTTTTCTACCAACATCCACTTTTTCATCCAACTAAATAGCAAGCTGCAAAATACAATTTCAAATAGGATAATCCCAGGCCTTCTCTTTCTTTTACGTTTTATAAAACCTTATATGCAATTATTATTTACCATATTAATACTCATATATCTATTTTCAATCTTAAAAACAGTTTTATTCTTCAATTGTTCGATCTTATAACCTCTTACTGGTGTTAATGTCTTAATCTTGAAACCTAATGAACCAAATCCTTTTTTTTTTTCCTTTTAATAATTCCCTTTAAAGCAGGTATGTCACCAGCTGATGCGGTCCTCTATTTCATTGAGGACCGCATCAGGGTTGTGTTTGACCTTGGAAGGCTGGGGTGTGTGGCCATGGTGGGCATAGCCAGCTCAACATTCATGTCGGGGTACATATGGCCAAGTGCTAAGGCAGGACTTTACTGAGATCTTCCCTCACTCTCATTATAATCTTCCTCCTTCCCTCCCTTCCCTTCTTTTTCCTTCCCTCTTCATTTTTTCCCCTTCTTTCCACTCTTTCCTTATTTTGCCTTCCTTGCTCTCTTCCCGTCTTTCCTTCTTTCTCTTTCCTCTTTTCCTTTCTCTTTTACTGTACCTTCTTGCATCTCAAATGCAAAAGAGGAAACATTTCTCCTTTTGTTTTGTTTTTAGTTTGTCATGCTAGTCCTCTGTCAGCGAAAATGGAGCTGGGTGTGTGTGCGCGTGGCTCCTCCAAGCTCCGTTTTTCCTGGCAGAGGTCTGCAGGAGGTCATCTCACGTGCCCTCCCAAGCTCAGTTTTCGCTGGCAGAGGCACTGAGGAATGGTCCTTTACTGTTTCCTGGCTGGCTCCATGGGCCAAATACGGCCCAGGGGCCTTGAGTTTGGCACTCCTGCTTTAAAGGATTTTCCAAAATCAGCCTTGTTATCTATCAAAGTTCTTAATTTATAAATCTCTTTTTTTAAAATTTTTATTCCCATAATTCCCTCATCCTATATTGCCATCTCTATTCAGAATTTAAAGAACAAAAAAAGAAGAGGAAACAACTCTGTCATATTCCTTTTCACATAGTTTATTAAATCTCCATTAACAATAATTTGTGCTTTCTGTGAAATATAAATCGATAGTAGCCATTTGATAAAATTATTTCCAGAATTTATATCTTCCCAAATTTTAAGTAGAAAAATTCAATTCAAATTGTCAAAGGCTTTCTCTGCACTTAAACAAATCAAGGCAGTTTGTTTTCCTTTCCTGTCCCAATCTATTCTTAAAACAGTGCCTTTATTTAATTTGTTTTTTACAGTCTTCCACTGTTTCTTCTTTGCATTACAATATTTATTTTAATATTTAGTTTTAGTTGAGGATTGATATATAGAACAACTCCATTTCTTTTTTTTATTCCTGCTGAGAGAAATTTTTCATCCAAATGTTTATAAATCAAATATTTTATATTTTTCTTTATATGACTCGCTTGTAGGCAAATATATTTTGTTTTAACTTTTTTAAGTACTGAAAAAATCTATTAAGCATCTGCACCATTTAAATTTTATGATAGACATTTGTAATCATAATTAAAAATTTAGAAAAATCAATATTGTAGAACTTAATTCAGAATTATCTCTTTCAGATTCCTTCTGTGTCTATTGCAATTGGTCTTTTTTTGAGGATCTCTTTCAACTCCAACTGATCATAATTTTGCAGTCTTTTCTTTCCTACCAATTTACTATTCTTTTACACATTTGTTCTGCATTTTGAGTTTTGCTCATTTTCTCAGCATGACAAAGCCACCTCAATATATTTATTTCTATTCTATTCCACAAATCATCTACAAATATATTTTGTAACAATTTAAATTTCCTAACAGGTTTAAGGCTTTTTAAATGCTTTTGTTTCAAACTCAGTATTACATATGTTAATTTAACTTGTCTCCACAAGATGGCAGTGTTCAAGTTTTTTCAAATGTGCCATTAAAAAGGAGTAGACATACTGCCAAATCTTTTTACTAGGCATTTACAAATCTCTGAAATATTTCATAAAAAAAAAAAAGATTCTTTTGATCGGAGTGAAATTGCTGTTTGGTATCAATTTTTGAAATAGATCTCTAATATTATAACAAGACTTCAAGTATTTAATGCTTGCAGTCGCCATTCAAAATCACAGTTGTCTCTGTTTTTATTCTTTCTTGGAATGGCCTTTCAAAAGATGTATTTAAAATAATTTCATATTCAGTTATTTTTCATGTCAATGCTTTAGAACAGGGGTGTCAAACTCGATCCCATTGCAGGCTGCATCAGGAGTTTGTTTGCCCCCAGGGGGGGCATGGCCTGGTCATCGCAGCTGACTGGGTAGACATGGCTGGTCCCAAGGCGGTGAGGGCCAGTCCCTCACCGTCTCTGGGATAGCACTGCAGGCCAATTCCACTGCCTATTGTGGCCCACATGTTTGACGTGTGCTTTAGAAAGTCTGATTTTCTTGCTTTAAATATTTTTGAATAGTAATATATGTTTTTTATTGCTTTTCTGCTATAAATTTTTTAAAAATGATAATATTTGAAAGGTTGAACATCTTTTCAGAATTGTGAAAGAGGAATAAGATTATGATATACTGCTTACTGGAATGGCTTAATTCTACTGCAGTCCAATAGCTAGCTTTCCATACTCCATGAAGAATGAATGTGAGAATTAAATGCCCCAGTCTAAATAGCAGTGAAGTTCCAGCATGCAGTAGTTCTTTTAATATATGCATATTGATGATTTTTCAGGGATCTGTAACTAAGTAAAAATGAACATGTTTGTGCAGAACTATATTCAGAAGGAATAACATTTATAGATCTCATACAGACACGTTTCTATTTGATGTTTAGTAATTGGCAAAGATTCACTCTGGGGAAAAACCTCTTCAGAAGTCTTCAAGGAATGCAGATGTTGAAATTCATTCTCTATAATGACTCTTAATAGTTCTAGTTCTATAATAAGGATATTTAAAAATAATGAATTGCTTTAATTTTGTGAAATTGTCTCTTGAGTCCTCCAATTAATAAGGATTTCTGCAAACTTTTAAATTTAGTTGCTACTTTCCCTTCATGACATGGAATATTCTTTTTGAGATTAGTGCAAATCTACTTATTTATTAAACTTGTCTGCCACCTGACTCAATAGGTCTGGACGACAATTACAACAAACAAAAATGCAATAATATAATAAAATCTATAACACATAAATGAAGATAAAAGGAAGCAAGTTTACTGAAATGAGGTATCTCATTCTCTCTTACCAAAGACCTAGGTGAAAAGCCAGGTTTTCACACTTTTTTAAACAACAGCAAAGTGGGGGCCATCTGGATCTTGGGGGGAACTTTATTCCAGAAGGTAGGTGCAGCTTGCAGAAGGTACAGTTCCAGGGATTGAGAAATGACATTGTTTAGTTGAAGGAATCCAGAACATGTCAACCCTACAAAATCAAATTAGATGAGTAGATATTGTAGAAGGCATCTTAGCTGCACCTTTCTTTTCATGCACTTCAGAGACCAGCAGAGTCTCTTATTTCCCACTACTTCATTCTTCCTGCAGATAATTATAATATCTATTTCTGGTTTCAATTATTTTCAAATAGTATACAGTAGCCATTCACATCCATGACAGTTTGGTGTATGGTGTGCTATAGTATTAGAACTGGCAAGCTTTAAAACATGAAATTAGCCTTAGGACCTACAGTCTTTTTGCATTTTCCATCTACAAGCATGAAAGGAACTGGATGAGCTGTTTCAATCCAAGTAGTTTTCATCTTACAACCATTTGTTCAGCAACCATTCAAGGTTGTGATGCCATGGAATGAAGACATTTTATGACCGATGCTCAAAGTTATGATGTTGGAGCACCTTTATGGTTACATGATCAAAATTGGGGATTTGGTGGCCCACCTGCACTTAGGATTGTAGGAGCACTGCAACTCACCCCACCTGCCTATCTCTTCCCCCCATCTTTGCCATTTTAGTTCCCCGCTGACTTTTGCCGCTATCTTGTTCCCACTGTTGGCAAGGTTGGCCTGGCCTGGCAACTGGGCTACATATGCCTGACTTTGCATGCTGAGGAAGAAAAGGCTTAAAAGAACTCAAACACCCCTTTGTGCTGGGGAAAAGAAGAAAAAACTGAAAGGAGCTCTTTCTGCAATGAGCTGGACAGAACTAGGGCTGCTCTTGGGTTTTTTTCCTTTTTCACAAAGCAAAGCCAAACCCATACAACCCAGGAACATGGTGAAAAGGGGCATTTTGGTGGATTATTTTATTAAGCTGCTTTGTGCTCTCCCCCCTTTTTTTTTCCCATGTGAAGGTCTGCCAAGACTAGGCATACCTTGTGAACAGCAGGAACAAAAAGAGAGAGTTGAAGTTCAGCTGTGGTGGAGGGCAGGGTGGCAAGAGTCTCAGAATGCAGGTTTGTGAGGGTGACTGGGACTGAGATAGGGCAGCTGCAGTTTCCCATGGTGTGGCAAGCTGTGTTGAAGCCATGTGGTTCTATGACTACTTGCTGTCCCATACAAGATGACGGGGGTGGGGGGAATAGCTGGTTGGGGAGAATTGAAAGCAGTCTCTTACCTTACTGAGACTTGAGACTGAGAGGGATGAAGCCCAGAATGGCTTTGATTGGGGTGGGTTCTTGGTAATAACCAGCAAAATTTGCTTAACAGCAAGGGGATTGCTAGGATTGTAGTCACTAAGTGATACGGTTATGTGATCTTTTGTTTTATAAACGAATTGCTTAGCAACCAAAATATCTATTCCAATTGTGATTGTAAGTTGAGGACTACCTATATTTTTATGGAAACTTGAAATTCTCCTTCTTCTGCTGTATAGATCAGCAATCATTACTCTTCTTCCTGATATGTAAGTTAGAAATAAAAAATATCTAACCCATCAATCAAACATTTCTTACAATCGCTGCTTCAGCGATTCAGGTTTTGCTCCATATAGTTACTAGAGGAATCAGCATAAAGCCAAAGGAGCTTGCTTTGTTTTATAATGTGTTATTATGATCCTTTGTTGATTTTACTGGTACCTTATTTTCTTTGTTATCTATTTTGATATTCAGAAGTTGCAAGGATCTTTGGAGGTTGCATATGGGCAGATTAATGAAGCAGAGAATTCAGAAGTGTTTGAAGAGTTCTTTGAATGGAAGAATGCTAGGTTGGAGAAATTCAGTCGGGTTAGGAATGCTACAGATGCTTCCTTACAAAATCTTGAATTAAGTTTCAGCAAGATAATTCAGGTAAAAAAGATATGTCTTATATATTAAAAAAAAGTGTTGTATTCAAATTTTCATCTAACCTATATTTATATTGGAGTCTGTGTTTAGAGGTTTTGGTCTAATTCTTTTTAGATTTTTTGGATCAGACAAGCTTACAACTTTTCAACATTGCAGCTAATAGTCATCTGGAGAGAGAAATCTCATTAAATGGCAGTAAAATGTAGAAAAATAACCTATTCCTTTTTTTTTTTTTTTTTTTTTTTGCTATGTGTACTGCATCTGAATCCAAACGAGATAATTGTTGCTTTTGCCAAAAATAATACTACATTAGAAGATCCAAAATGAAATACTTCATTATATAAAATAGCCATTAATATTTGAACGGAGAATTGTTGGTCCAGAATAAAAAAAATTGCCACGGTGATCTTTAGGAGAAAATTAGCATCATGACTTAATTTAAAATGACAGCTGGGCTGTATTCATGTCTTGAGGGGGAATAATATTCAGCTCCGATTGACAATATGAAATGGAATCGCATTAAACTGATGAAATGAATGAACAACATTTCATGGGATTTATTTATTTTTTTGCTTTCTTGCTTAAAAAGAGAGAGATTGCTTAAGGCAGAATGGAATCAAGTTGCAGTTTTCTCATTTGCTATTAAATTTTTGAGTAATATTTCTGAAATTATTTTACAGATTAATACTACTATAGATAACCACTTTTTGTTTGTGTCTCTTTTCCTGTCAAGTTTTTTGACATAGGGTCAACAATATTAATGAAATCCGAGGATGTAGATTTCAATGTAGATGAAGTTCTTAAGAAAGTCGAGCATGATATTTCACAAGAATTTGACATGTTTCTAACAGTAAGCTATATTACTATATTTTTCCTTTCACATAAAACTCTCAAAAGTGCTTTTTTTTCAAAAGGCAACTGGACTGTTTTTTCCTTGAGGAAGAAAAACAAAATGTTTAATTTCTCAACCAAGAAACCTCATCAATTGTGATGGGGGAGAGAGGAGTAGGATGGAGGGATAGGTATTTACAATTGAGAATGGGTGGAGGCGGGAATGGAAGGATAGGTTCTGACTGGTGGCTAGGATATAAAGACACTAATAAAAGAGAATATTTGTATCTCAGGGTTGACATGAGAGGTCCTTGGTGCTCTCTGTTTCATTACCCAAACTAGGAAACATCATGAGTGCTAGCACTGATGATGTTACCTAGTTTGGGTAATGAAATGCCTGCAAGAAAGCAAGAAAGCTCAGAGAGCACCAAGGTTGGAAGGATGGTGTGTGTGTGTGGGGGGGGGCAACAAATATAATCCTTCTCCCCACCCACTCCACCCAGTCATAACCTATCCTTCCGTCCCAACTATTGTTTGATAATTGTCAAGATTGTGGCTGCTCCTCATCTTGTCTCCTCATCTTGTTTCACAGCCGCCCTGGGTCTTCGGAAAGGGGCGGCATATAAATTGAATAAATAAAATAAAATAAATAAATAAGGTTATTCTCGTAGTCTATTGCCATAGCAGTCTGCCACATCATTTACTGCTTCCCAATCATGGAATGAATATTGTATATCATGAGGCACCATACAGGGTTTTGCAGTGATTCAGTTTTGAAGAGTACATAGCAGTTGTTGGTAACTTTTTAAAAGAAACTGTATCTCCTCCTGGATTCATATGGCTATCGTCTACAGCTACAGCAAAATCTCAAAAAAAAAAAAAAAAAAAAAAAAAAAAAAACAACCCCAAAACAAACCCTCAAATTTTAGAAGGTGCTGACAACTATACATTCTAAATCACCCTTTCATCCTCAAATCCAGATCTCCGGGTAGCTGGAATAGGAGTTGTGCTGAATATTGATAGTACCTTTTAATGTAATAAGATTTTTGGAATACTCTCATTACCTTTATGCGGATTAAAAACTTGGTTAAACCCCAGGTCTTTTTATACAAAGCAAGTTGCTGTTAGTTTCTTGAAAAAGATTCCACCTTGCTTCTCCGTTTTTCTTCAAATTTGCAGAAAGGGGCCAGGAATTTCTCATCTGTATTTAAAAATATGTATATTTCATTTTTTATTGAAACTTCCCTTCTAAGACATTTTCTACTAAGCATTAAATCATGAATTAATTCAATAATAAGACTATATTACAGTGTTTATAATAAAATATTAAAATCATAAAGCTAACCATAGCAGTAAAAATACAGCATTGCATATGGGTAGTCCTTGGTTTTAATGACTATTTCTTTAGTGACTGAAGTTCCAACAATGCTGAATGAATAGTATTTACAATTATTCCTTGAAAATTAGAGACATTGCAGCCTCCTTGCAATAATGTGATCAAAATTTCTCTTTTAGTCCGATTCTGTTGCAAAGATGTGAATGCTTGGCATTCATTTATTGAGCTCATCTTGCCATACTTAGCTTTGTAACCAGCTTGATCAAGAAATATGGATGTAAATTGTGTAGAAGATTATGTTTCTCCCAGTAGGCTGCGGAGTGGGTCAGGAGTGGGATGATCCAGATGGTCTGACCAGATACTGAGTTGAGTTGTTTTGGCCATGCCGCCTCGCGTCTCCCTCGTCTCCAGTTTATTCGACTCAGTGGATCTGATCAGACGTGTCTGAGTCATCTCATTACATTCGACTAGGATTTTCTCTGCTTCATTTATGATCTGCGCTGTGCGAGATGGCCACTTCAGTCTGAGGCTGAAAACGCTGGCGGCGGCGCGGCCATTGCCGCTTCACAGCTGACCAGCACCAAGCGCTCAAGGGGCCTTGTCATTCTCGGCCGATTTCGTCGCCCCGCCACCGACATTTTCTATATCGCGGTTGTTTGTCACCATGCGGGGCGGCCATTTTGAGTGACCTCTTTCAGCAGCAGCCATTTGCAGTGCTGTTTTGACCTCGGCACTGCTCCTTCCTGCTCTCAGAAAGGAAGACTTAGGTGCTGGCATATCCCAGACTACTGGACACGCCGCCCTCTTGTTCCCACTGTGTTAGGCTGCAATGGCAGAACAATCAGCGGAGGTTGGACGTAAGGCCTCATCCAAGTCTGTTTCGGGCAGGAAGGCCCATCAGTCATCCCAAGGGGAGCTGAAGGATTTCCAGCGGCGCCATAAAGCCCTGGAGCGTCAAATTTTACTGGCGGAAAAGGAGCGCACTGACCAAGGGGCTCATGCTATCAGTGCCACATCTGACCCTCAGGACAAGGAGACAGAGGACGACCTTGACCTCTCCAGGGCGTTGTCACTGGAGGAACCAGATTGTCTTCCTGAAGTCCGGTCACTGCCCAAAACCAACCAGGCTAATGCCAACCCATTTGCCTGCCCTGTTGCTACCGAGAGCCCCCTCCGCATCCGCCACCACAACGCTCCAGCTCCGTGGACCTGGAACACCTACCCGAGACGGTCCAACAACTAATTGCCAGGGCTATCTCTCAAGGCATAGCCACTGGCATTCAGGAGCATCGCTCAGCATCTGTTGTGTCAGAAAGCATCCATTCCCAACAGTCCCATGTATCTCCTTCCGCCAGCCTCACCGGGTCACCCAAGAGGTCCCCTGAGCGGTCTCCATCATGATCTAGAGGCAGTGCTGACCTGTGTCTGGAGGACGAACCGCGGAGGGATACTGATCTGTCTGATGATGAAGGTGCCCCGCTGGACGTTTCAGCCTTTACCGGCCTGTTTCTACAGGGGCTTTTCAAGTCACTGCTACATAAGGCCAATGGCACCTCTGGCCTTTTGGATCCCGCTCCAGACCCCACTCCACCCGGAACCTCCACTGCCGGCCAGGGCATCTTCTCGGAACCTGTGACGGAACAGCTATTTGTCCCAGCTCCCAAGCTGTTTCTTGACGTGGTTCGCAAGCAGTGGTCCAACCCTGCCTCCCTGCCCATTCCCAGTGGCACTGATTGTCGCAACTATAACATAGACCCTGCGCTTGCCAACATCTTACAGGTACCCTCAGTAGACGGTTCAGTGGCTCCCCTCTCTTCCCCTTCCCCATACCTCGCAGGAGATACCTCAGAGGGCCTTAAGCCTGAGGACAGGAAGTTTGACCTGTCATTCAAGAAAACTCATCAGGCTTCTGCCTGGGTGATTCAGGCTGCTACCCCGGCCTCTTTCTTCTCCCGTTCCTCCCTTTTATGGCTGCAACAGATGCAATCTCGCTTACCACCTCATGAGGTTAGGGTCCACCAGGACCTTAACAAAATAATTGCAGCCACACAATTCGCTTCTGATGCCATACTCAATGCGGCCAAATACGCTTCCCGAGCTATGGCCTCCTCTGTCACCTCACGACGCCTCTTGTGGCCAGCCGACATTAAGGCCAAGTGGCGTCTCGCCGCAGCCCCATACTCGGGGACCAAATTGTTCGGCGACTCCCTCGAACCCCTTCTGGTCAAGGACAAAGACAGGAAGAAAGTCCTTCCTTCTGCCACTAGATGGGCGGACCGTTGGGCCACCCCCTACTATCAGAGGCAGCCTCCCTGATTCTCTCCCCAAGAGGGCCCCAGTCTGTGTCCTTATCACAGGGCTACTTTCGTCCCCCAGATAGGGGCTCCTTTTGAGACAGATCTCAGAATTATGGACCACAAAAATGTTCCACTCGCGGGACTGGCGGCCGCCAGCCCCGCCATCAAAATGACTCTCGCCACAATGTTCCCATCAGGGGCAGACTGAGCCTTTTCCTGGACAGGTGGGCTCTCATTACCACGGACCTGTGGGTCCTTCACACCATACGATCCGGCCTCCCTCTGGAGTTCCTCTCCAGCCCTCCAGCCCGCTTTGTACCATGCCCTGTTTCCAACTCTCTTCACAAACGTAACCTCATGGAACTGGCCATTCACCATCTCTTGGACATCAAGGCGGTAGAGGAGGTTCCTCCCGCCCTCTGGAAACACGGATTCTACTCAATCCTCTTCGTGGTACCAAAGCATTTTGGGGGCTGGAGGGCGATTCTAGACCTAAAGTCTCTCAACTCCCACCTTTTTTACAGGATGCACTCTTGACATCACGCCCCTGGCGGATTCCCCTGGAGAGGGTGTGTCTTACCCAGGGAGCCATCTGCCATCCGGAACCCCAATGCCTATACCTAACCGCCTGGTCCTTGAGGGACTCCTCCTGAGGCAGGCGCACTACTCGGAAGACGTCATCTGGATCATGCAGGCGGACAGAAAGCCTTCCACCATCAGGCTTTACAACATCACCTGGCAGGTATTTATCTCTTGGTTTTCTGCGTGCGAGATTAATCCTGTTTCAGCTTCTGTCTCACAGGTCCTTGACTTCCTGCAAGCAGGGCTCCGCAAAGGTCTGGCACTTAACACGCTCAAGCGTCACGTCACCGCTCTTTCCATGGTATTGTCACCTAGGGATGGGGCGCCTCTCTCTCACCACCCATCAGTATGTAGGTTTTTATGAGGCGTCCACAATCTTCGTCTTCCCATGGTGCACCGCTACCCAACCTGGGATTTGCCGCCTGTGCTGCGGGCTCTCACCGAACCTCCTTTCGAGCCTTTATGCTCTTTGAGCCTCAGATTCCTCACCTTCAAGGTGGCCTTTCTGGTGGCCATTACTTCGGCCAGGCGCATTTCTGAGCTCGTGGCCCTCTCCATCAGGCCCGACCTCTGTATCATTCACCCTGACAGGGTTGTCCTTAGACTGGATCCCTCATTTGTTCCCAAAGTGAATTCTCGTTTTCACCGGGAATAGGAAGTAATTCTGCCAAATTTCTGCCCCAGACCTGTCCACCCCTTGGAACGCAAGTGGCACACCCTGAACGTCAAAGACCTATTAAAATTTATATCTCGCGGACTGCGCCTTTCAGACGATCTGAGGCTCTCTTCGTATCTTTTCAGCCTACTTCCTTGGGTTCTAAAGTATCTTCGGCCACTATCGGCCATTGGATCCGGGCATGTATTGCCCGGGCTTATGAGGCGCAGGCCCTGCCTGCGCCCAGACATATCACGGCGCACTCCACACGCAGTGCAGCTATCACCGCTGCTTCGGCCACGCAAGCCTCCCTCAAGGACGTTTGCAGAGCAGCTACCTGGTCTACTCCCTTGCTGTTTATTAAACACTATCAACTGGACTTCTTCGCTTCTGCGGAGGCCTCCTTCGGCAGGAGAGTCCTACAACAGATGCACCTGGTCTCGGGGCCCTTGAGCTCGCAGGCTTCCCACCTGTAAGGTGGACTAGCTTGGGTATGTCCCACTCCTGACCCACTCCGCAGCCTACTGGGAGAAGAGGCGTTGGTCTTACCGTGAATGCCGTTTCTCCAGGGGCTGCGGAGTGGGTCAGCCCCTCCCCGCCTGCGTGCACCATGGCAGGCATTAACCATCTGCCTGAGCTTGTCTTACAGATCTCTCTTCGTCAAATAAACTGGAGACGAGGGAGGCGCGAGGAGGTGTGGCCAAAACAACTTGACTCAGTATCTGGTCAGACCATCTGGATCATCCCACTCCTGACCTACTCTGCAGCCCCCAGAGAAACGGTGTTCACGGTAAGACCAACGCCTTTTCTATTGTTATTTATATTTGTGCGAGTTCTCTTTATTAATGGTGTACTTTCTACTTCATCAAACAAAAATTGATAACTCATATTTTTCCATTTAGAATGCACTTCATATTTTAAGCATCAACAAATTTTGCAATTTTGTTTTTATAGATGTTTATTGTTACTCTAATTTCTTTCAGGAGCTAGATGAAAAAGACAAAAAAATAATATTAAATATGTATAGCGTGGTTATGTGGAAGATCCTTCAAGAACAAGATCTCATAAATACAGTGAATCAAAAATATCTTGAAAGTTATAAGGTCAGTTGTCTACCTGCTTCTTTGTCATATCCTAGAATATAGAAATTTATTAACAGCTTTTTAAAATATACTTATGCAACTTTTTCAATAACTTCAGTAGGAAAAAAATAATATTTAATGAGTCATATAAATATAATAGTACAACCCATCCTTAATGTTTGACTTAAAAATGTGATCTGAAAATATTAACACATTGTAATGCAATTTGTGTATAAGTATAGGAACTTTTTTGTTCCTATACTTTTTGTGTAAAAAGTATAGGAACTTTTTCCATTTGAAGAAATCTTTTCTCATTAATAGTGTATTTTCTTTTTCAGTTCAAACACCAGATTGTGGAGTGGCTAGATATAACTCCTAATACTGATGATTTGTTACTGATAAAGAAGAGAATGAAAAACATGAAGGCTCAGCTGAGGTGGAAATTAGTAGAAAAAAACAACTTGGAAGAAGTATGGAAATGCTATTTTAATACATTTTAAGATTATTATTATTTCTTACTTTCCATAAGAATGGTGGATGATGACATAGAAAATGTTGCTTTCTAGCTTTGGAGAAATGTTGTTATGCACATAGTTTATTCTTATAAACCGAAATGAAAGCCTAAAGGATTTATATTAGAACAAAGTTGGAAAGAAACAAAAATGGCAGATTTTTTAACAATTTAATTTGCACATAGTGTTTCACATTGCTAATGCTCCTCGTTCTTGATTATTGCAATTTGAGAAAGTACACAATTTCTATATGTATTATTGATTATGAAGTTAAAAACAATAGATACTCCATTTGTCTTGCAGCAGGTTATCGTAACTCCAGAATGGATACATTAAACAATATGAGATTGGAAAGCTATAAAATGTTGATTGTACAGTTAATGTAGAATTGAGATAAAAGAGTTATGAGGAGCACACAGGTATTAAGAAACATAAAGGGAGATGCTAAATAAGAAAAAAAGCACTCAGAACTATATAAGTACCCAGGGAGAAATTTAGTTAGAGGGAAGTATCACCCTTTAGGATTAATCCAAATGTCTGTTTCATTCAGCATCCAATTTCTTATAATGATTAAGGAGATACATCTGAGAAATCAATCACTGTCAAATGACAGTAACAAAAACTAGAGTAGTTCTCACCCCACCCCCACACATTAATACCTCTAGTCTTGAAAATTTGCTGCTGCTGGAGGTTATAAAAGCTAGGATACAACTAATTGAGAAAGTTCCAGATTGTAAATTCAGCAGAATAAGTAAATTCCACAGATATAGATACTACAGGATTAGAATTATCCATGGTTTCAATATTCTGACCTCTAGAGGGATCACTTAAAAGAAAAAAGCCTCATTTCAGTTGTGGAAGCATAAACATTTTGTATGTCATAGACAGAATCATAGGACTGGAAGGGACCTTGGAAGTCTTCTCCAACACCCTATCCAATGCAGGAGTCCTTATACTATATGGGACAAATGGATGTTGTCTTGAAAACCTCCAGCGATAGAGCACCTACAATCTGGGGAGGCAAGCTGTTCCATTGATTAACTGTTCTTGCTGTCAGGAACTTTCTGGGTTGGATCTCTCTAATAGGCTTCCACCCATTGTCCTCTCAGGTGTTTGGAGAATAAGTCAACCCTTCTCTTGATTGCCCCTCAAGTACTGGAAGCCAACAATCATGTCATCTGTAAACTTTCTCTTTGTTAGGCTAGAAGTATCTACTTCTCTTAACCATTAAACATACAGTTCAATTTCCAAGCTCCTTATCATCTTCGTTGTTCTTCTCTACACACTTTCTAGGATATCAGCATCTTTTTTTATGCAGTATTACAAGCGTGGCCTCACTAGTGCAGTATAGCATGATGACATTGTGTCTTGTGATCATGATGATGCAGCTTTGTTGATTTTTGTAGCTGACTAAAGCTCTTTCATTGGTTAGTGGCTGGTAGTCACATGAATGGAAGGTGCTATGGAGGCCATCTAGTTCAATCCTTTCTGAGGATAGGAAATCATCATTTCATCTAGATAAATGGCTGCCAAGCCTTTGTTGAAAAACCTAGTGATGGAGCTTCTATAATCCCAGGGTAAAATTTTGCCACTGCTTAATAGCTGTTATTTGTAAACAACTCAGAAAGTGATGAAAGCACTGTGGAGCAGTATTTAACTCTTTAAGTGCTATTGCTAACATTATAGTTAGGAATTTTTTCCTGATTTGAGTTTGGATCCTCTCTAGTGGATTATTCAGAGCTGAGAAGAATAAATCTGTAAACTTGTAGACCTCCAGGTCTACAATTCCCAAACGTGTACCTTGGGTGTTGCAGGATCTTTTAAATTTTGACCTACTTATTTAATAAAGGAGACTTCTAAATATACATTGTGGCCTAACGGCACTGTGATTATTAATGTCCTTAGAGACTCAAAAATTAAGTTTAAAATTAAAACAGTAAACCAAGAAAGTTTGGGGAATCTCTGTTCTAAGTCCTTTTCTAAGTCCTTGTTGCTCTTCTCTGTACTTTTTCCAGTTCCATGCTGTTGTCCTTAAATTGTGATGAGCCAAACTGGACAAAATACCTGTAGGTGGAGACTGACTAGTGCGGTATATATTAGAACTGCTTTGTTTAGATGAATAAAAATGTTTTTTAATCCTTTTCAATAGGTGGTTTATGAGAGGTATATATTAATTGTTATTTGGCCATGAAACTGAATCTATGTTGTTTCTGGCAATCACCTTTTGTCTCAAGAGTAACTTCAATATGTAAACAAGAAAGAAAACCTGAAAGAAATTGGTATTAACTTGGTCAGCCAAAAAAAGGAGAAGGCACATTTGATATGGTGACCAGAAATTAATGTAATTTCAGATACAAGAAGAGGGAATGGGAAGGTGAAGAGAAAGAAAATAAGTAGTATAATCAATTTATGGTGGGTATATTACCTGATGAAAATAAGATTTTAATTTTTTGAAGTATTAATTTCTGCAGACTGATAATTACAGCAAGTCTGAAATGGTGGAAATAAAAGAAAAAATCAGTGTGCTACAGGATAATATATTTCAAGAAATATATAAGGAACAAGAAGAATATGTAAGTATTCAATTATATTAGCATCTTTGAAACAAGTTGTGTTTAAAATGACTTTCTGGTCCTGAAATTCATTTTAAGTAATATGTGGTGTAATACCTAAAGACAGATGTCAGAGTTCCTCATTTCAAGCAAAATTATGGCCATCTATGTCTAATAAACTAAAGACTAGTAGAGCTAAATTGTACATATTTTTCATATTTATAAATGGATATGGATAAAGCTGAAAAATTGTATTTTTGTTTATGTTCCTCCTAAATATATTTCCAGGAAGGAAAAATTGGATATCTCAGTCAATATTTTTGATTTACATTTAATTTATTTACATAAAGAATTTATGAGACTGCCCACTTCATCCTAGGCCAGCTAAGAATACAGAAAAAACAAAATAGAATTAGGAGAAAATAAGTAATTTTCTCAATTTTAATTAATATTTGATGCAAATAATACTTTAATATTTTGAAGTAATAATTTTTAAATTTATGCAATTAGTCTGATGTTACAGTGATTTTGAAATGGTAAAAACAAATACAATGCTACCAAGGCTGCAAACAAGGTTCAGATAAAATGTACCCCAAAACATACATATTGGGCTCAGCTAACATTCTGGCCCTAACACCTTTGAAAAGAATAAAATCTTCAGGCTTTCCAAGAGGCTACCAGGTCAGGACCATCTAAATCTCAGAGGGAGGCTGTTTCATAATACAGATTAAAAAATTGCTCTCTGGTTTTGCCAAGAATTTTTGGTATTTTTAAAGTGTCTTATTATATGGAACTAAAAAATGGCAGTAGGTGTATTTTAGAGAAGTTGGCTGAGGATCAGTGCTCATGCCCTTTTTTCACTGAAAAACTGCCTTGTTTGGGGAAGAAAGTTATTGGTGAGTACTACCACACAAGAATTTCCCCTCCCCCCTCTTTCTTTTAGAATCAGAGTTTGTTGCTAGATTTGATATCAGTTATGATCAAGAAGAATCAATGTTCCTCTTGTTGTAAACACAATTAAAATGGGGTTTCTACTTTGGCTTTATTTTTAAGATTACTGACAAGGATGGTTGATTGTGCAATTATTCATGCTTTGAATTCTCTTCACATGCTTAGTTAAAATAGTTATAAACAACTAGAAATGCTGCTGTACCGAAGAATAAAGACACAAATAGAGCTATGATGATGCCATTTCTTTGGGACAAAGAGTTTCTACTGACACCAAATAGTTAAATCTGCTGCACTGAAGGTGGAGAGACTTAATTATTCATTAATATTTATCTTCTCGCTGAAGATTCACCATTGTGATACTACCGAATAAATATGCTTCCAACATACTGCTGGATATTGTTTTTATATTGTGATTGTTACTGAAGACTTTTTTCCCCTAATTTAGGAAAAGCTTATTCATCTAGTTCAAAAAGTTTTCCCTGAGCTGCCACTCCTCCATCCTGAAGCAGAAATATTAAAGTATATGGTAAGGTTTATGTCTTCTTTAAAAGCTAAGATTGATCGATATATCTTTGACAAAAACAATTTGCAGTATTATATATGTTATAGCAACCCCAAAACAAAAGTAATGGACTGAAAAGTTTAATCAAGCAATCTGAAGAGAAGGGAAACAAAGAGGAATAGAGCTGGCTTTACTTTTTACAAGAATTCTGTGCTGTTGTGTGTTCTAGAGGCAGGAATATTTTTAACCCTAAATGTGATTCTGTCTTATAATCAGCCTGTAATGTTAGGCCTTCTGAGTAAATAGGATGACACCAAGCTTTTTACCACTGTAAGTGTAATGCACACAAATATCATATATAGGTCTATGATCCAAAACTGAGAATAAGCTGTTTTAATTCGTATTCCCCAGAGCTCAGGAGGTCTGATTGTCAGTTTAGAACGTGATCTCTTAAATGCTGAGCCAATGAAGGAATTGGGCATAAAACATCCTGTGATGTGCTCCACGGTTCAAGGTCAAAAGGTTCTCCTGAAGGTATGCTTTCTGAATGATTAGCTTGTTTTTTTTCCTCCATATTTACTGCTAATAAGTTTTTAGGCAGACTTAGTAAATATTAAAATAGCTGGGTTTATTTTGGAGCTGGAAACTACTTTTATATAGTGGATATAAAAAGTCTACATACCAAGATGTAAAAAAAATCAAACCAAGGTAAAAATTCACTTCAGAATTTTTTCCGTCTTTAATATAACATATAAGTTGTACAATTGAATTGAAAAACAAATATTTTAGGGAGAAGTAATAATAAAAAAACATATAATAATGTTGCATAAATGTGCATGCCCTTAAAATAATACTTTGCTGAAGTACCTTTTGATTTTATCATAACATTCAATCTTTTGGGAGGGGTAGGATAGCATGGCACATCTTGCCCTGGGAATCTTTGCCCACTTTTTCTTGTAAAAGTGCTCCAAATCTATCAGATTGCAAGGGCATCTCCTCTGCATAGCCTTCTCCAACTCACGGATTTTTAATTGGATTTCAGTATGAACTGGCTGGGCTATTCCAAAATTTTGATCTTCTGGTGAAGCCATTCTCTTGTTGATTTGGGTCATTGTTGTGTTGAAAGGTGAAATTCCTCTCCATCTTCAGCATTTTAGCAGCAGCCTGAAAATATTGTGCCAAAATTGACTGATATTTGGGATTGTTTTTTGCTTGGACTAAAGCCCTTACAATGCAGATAATATAAAACAAAGGATTGAAAATGAAGTCACAATGATGCAATACAGACCCATGGAATTTGCAGTCAGAATAAGGGGAATACAGGAGAATAACAGAGATGATTTGAGAAAGATGTCTGCTGAAGTTCTGGCTGTGATTTTAAAGGTTAGTCCTGAAGAGGTATCCTGTAAGATTGATAAGCCTACAGAGTAAATTCTTGGGTGGCAAAGCAAAGGCAGTTGCCTAGAGATGTGGTGATTTACTTTACTGATAAAGGAATAAGAAATGATATAGTGCAAAAGTCTTTTAACTCCACTCTAGAAATGAATGGAAGGAAGATTTGGATATATAAAGAGCTGCCGTCCAAGATGTTAAAAGATAGAAAGGACTTTGGATTTTTGGTGACTGAGCTAAAGAAGCAAAACATCCCATTTAGGTGGGATGCTCCAGTTGGTATAATACTGAGATATCAAGGAGAAAGATATCAACTAAATACTGTTGAAAAAGGGGAAGAACTTTACTACAAGGTTTTTAAAATGGATCCAACATCTCCACGTATGCCATCAGTGTTAGGAACACAGGAGGGGGATAAAGAAAAGCAAAATGAACAAGAGATTGAAACTCAGGCTAAGCAGATGGAGATGGAGGTAATGGAAAAACAACAAGTTACAGAGGCCTTTATGGATGAGCCGCTTTTGGATTCTCCTTCAGAGGCTATAGCTGGATCACCTATAAATATAAAAGAGCCGGCTTTGGATTTCGATTTGATATCTTATCAAGTTACAGACCAGCATGGAATTCAATCAGCTGATATACAAGTCCTAGAAAGGCAACCAGGATGGAGATCTAAACCACAACAAGTTAAGAAAAGAAGAAGCAGGTTCTACAAAACTAAAAAATTTTAAACTAAACAAAAAAATTTTTTTTTCTTTTTTATTAGCCAACAGACTAATGCCAGTTACTTAAGAGACGATTAAATATAATAAGCGGAATTTATAGAAGGCTGATACATGAATATATAATTGAGGCAAATTACTGACTTATACTATCTTGAGAAGAATAACAGATCTCTGCAGTGCTGGTGCTTTTGGGATGTGGAAGATGGCCTCTGATTGAGCGAATTGGAACTTTCTATTTTGGACTCTTTGAAAAAATGGATTACGTATATGTTGAGTTATAAGGCAAGAGAACTATGGGATTGGGCATGCAGAAGATCTGGTTGTTACCCTAATGTGGTGGTTGGAATTAATAATCTAGATAAAAGACACTACAGAAGATACTACATGGAATATAAATATAAAGTCATTCGGGTGGTTTTTTATATACGAAAACACTTATTATTGATGGGGGCAGATAGTAATTGAAGATACTGAATATACTGTTGGAAGCAGAACTTGATGTTACCCTAACATGGGCGATGGAATTAACAATCCAGTTGAAAGACATTATAGAAGATACTATATGGATTACAAACTTAAAGTCATATGAGGATTTTATTTATATATGGAAATATCTTTTAGTGGTTGTGGTGTGGGCAGAAGAACAAAGATACTAAAAATATTATGTATGGTAGACCTGTAGGAAAATGGGTGGAGATAGGTTAGGTTACTGATTGTTTAGTTTAGGAAAAGGGATGTTATGTTCAGATATTAATATACATAAAAGATTTGAATTAAGAGATATATGTATGGGGGTGGAGGAAATGGGTAGATTATGAGTTGAATAAATGCCAAATTAGGATTTATTATATAATTTTATAGCTGAATGTTGCTTTGAAATGTATAGTATAGGGGGGATATAATAATAATGTTAGAAAGAAATGGTTAGCATATGGGGGGGGGGTGTAAAAGGATGGTAAAGTATTATATAATCTGATATCAATTTGGATTTTATTTTGGAGAAGCCATGGGGGGAGGGGAGGGGGAGGGGGGGGTTAGGGAGGAGGGGGGAAAAAGGGGGAAAACTCTGTATTTGAAAAACTTTTTCAATAAAAAAAAAAGGTGAAATTCCTCTCCATCTTCAGCATTTTAGCAGCGGCCTGAAAATATTGTGCCAAAATTGACTGATATTTGGGATTGTTCTTTGCTTGGACTAAAGCCCTGGTTCCATCTGAAGAATAGCTGCCCCAAAGCATAGTTCTGCCACCACTATGCTTCACTCTAAGTATCATGTATTTCTGGTAATGTGCAGTGTTATTTTTGCATTAAAAATATATTTTGGAACTATGGTAAAAAATTTCAACTTTGGTCTCATTAGACTGTAACACATCTTTCCACATGTTTTTATCAGACTCGTGTAGGTTTTTACAAAATATATCCGGGCTTGTATGTTTTTCTTTGTAAGAAAAGGCTTCTGTCTTTCCATTGTACCCAACAACTCAGACCATATAAAGAATATGGGAGATTGTTGTCACATGTAATACACAATCAGTGCATGCCAGCTTCTTTAATATTGCCATAGGCCTCATGGCAGCTTTTTGGACTAGTATGCTTCTTGTTTTTCCATCAATTTTGGAGGGACATCCATTTCTTGGTAATGGATGGTGCCACTTTTTCCACTTATTGATGACTTTCCTGTGTTCCATGATAAGCTGGTCTGAAAAGCTTTGCAATTTGACACAAAGCCTTGAAAAATATCTGGGGAGAAGGCAACTAACATCACAGTGAAACGATGTGAACGAGCAGCATTCCCTGATGTCCCACGAATTTTTCCAGGCAGGGGGCTCTGCGGGGTCAAAAGTCACCTTGTAGGGGTGACAAAACAGAGGGGATACTTTGGTGGTCGCGAGGAGAGTGCAGTCTCCTCGTTTGACCCTTTCACCAATGGAAGAGAAAACGGCCATTATGGCTGAACCAGAGCCGTGACAGCTGAAACAGAAGAGAAGAAAGAAAAGATCCTGTAGCAGTGTGCTTGATCTGGTTAAGAACTTTCTAACATTTGCTGTGGAATTTCCCCTAAAAAACACCCCCTTTGGAAAGTGGGACTCACATGAGGTGAATAGCTGCGACTAAGACCTGGAGCTATTGTCAGATTTGGAAAAGAAAGAAAAGAAATTGCAGACAAGAGCAACCTTAACGATAAAGGAGAGACTGGATTGGCTAATTTTTAGCAATTCAAATTGTTTCAAAATATTGAATTATACTTCTATTGCCACCTTGATTTGAAGGAATTTGGAAATTATTAGAAAATATTTTGGGAGATATTTTATTGGCAGCAAAAGCGGAAAAAAAGAGTAACAGTGACACCTACTGGCCAGGGAAGACATCATAGAGCTGAAAAATATGGAAGAAGGAGTGAAAGTTGTTTAGTCCAAAAATTAGCTGGAATACGCTAAACAGCAACCGGCAAATTGTTTATATTTGGTGTTTGGAGACAGACAGTGAAAACATTCAGCTCTTACAACCTTGAGGATTACAAATATGCTGGACAATGTGAGAGTGGGAAACAGTCTGGATTTGTTTTGGAACTAAGTGAAGGTTGCTAATGGACTATTTAATGGAGTGGTTTAGTGAACTGCTCTAATGATTGGCTTTCTTGGTGTGATGAATAATTGGGACGCTGGAATCTTGATAGATTACTGAGTAACTTTTTAATTCATTAAAGCAAAATGGTATAACGGGGAAATAAGTGTATTATTAAAAGAAATATTATTGATGCTTCAAGGTATGCAGGAAATGATGACAAACAATCATAGGGAGATAAAGGAATTGATACATGACGTAGTTGTGAGATCATAAAATTATGAGCAAATGACACTGTAACGAATATGAAATCCAGGAAGTAGAGGAGAAAATATAAAGAACAGAGAAGGAAAAACTACAAATGAACCAAAAAGAAAAAGAAGAGATAGTAAAAGCTGATGAAATAGAAAAGGAAAATTACACTTTAATAGATCAAAAAAACAGAAGAGGATACATGGAAAGAAACCCCTGAAGTGAGGAAAGAATCATTGAAAGGTTTACTGAAGACCCAACAGAATGAAGAAGTGATAAAGGCAGATGAAATATTCAGATTAAACATGAATGATATAAGAAGATATAAGACCCCAAGGGAGGAGTATGTGCCAAGAAGTCAGAGATGATTTACGTAAATGGGCAAGAGATGAGGGATAGATGTAGAATACTGTTTAATATAGGAGTTGTTCTATTAAAAATTAATATAGAGGTAGAAACTAGAAATGGGGAAAATATTACTTTTTTAACTTGGGAACTATTTTATTAATGGTTAGAAAATAGAAGCAGAAGTTAGAAAATTAGAATCAAGGATGATATGTAAACAAAGATGAAGTAATTGTAATTAAATAATGAATATTGAATAATTAGGATAAGTAAACATGAAGAATAGATTTGGAGGATAATGGTTATAAATGTGATGTTTACATGATGTTTATAATATCGAATATTATTAATTGATTATAGACAAAACTGAACAGAGCATTTAATTAAACAATGGAAAATGTTTAAACAAGGATAAGCAAAGACCATGGCGAATAGATTTTGAGAATAACAGTCATAATTATTGTGTGTATAAGATTTATTATATATATTTAAAAGAGATTGTACCCAGACAGTATACTGCTATTGTGAATATGGAAATTTTATACATAACAAAGAAAATTGCAATAATAATAATAATAATAATAATAATAATAATAATAATAATAATAATAAAATTTTCTTGTACCTTTCTCCTTCCAACAGTGAGATTTCTTTGATGTTTTTTAAGCTCTTTGCAGACAATGAATGGCTTTTGCTGTAAGAGGCAACTGAGTAAGTGTCAGAAAAATCCCACTAGAACAGCTGAATTTACAGCTTGATCAGAGTCACTTGACTACTTTTTAACATAAGTTTGAATGTGATTGGTTAAAATAGCCACATCCCTAGGTTATGCGCACTTATTCTAGCCAAATTATTCTAGTTTTGGATTGTTGTTTTTCCCCTAAAATATTTCAGTTTGTTTTTCATTTGAATTGTACAGCTTATATGTTACAAGGTGGTCCTTGATTTACAACAATTCACTTAGTGACCTTTTGAAGTTACAATGGCACTGAAAAAAGTGACTTATGACCATTTTTTATACTTATCAATTTTATATCCATGGTCCCGTGATCAGAATTCAGATCCTTGGCAATTGACTAATATTTATGACAGTCGCAGTGTCCCCAGGATCACATGATCCCATTTTGCAACCTTTTGATAAGCAAAGTCAATGGGGGAGCCAGATTCACTTAACAACCGTGTTACTAATTTAACTACTCCAGTGATTCACTTAACAACTGTGGCAAGAAAGTTTGTTAAAGGGGGCAAAATTCATTTAACAAATGTCTCACTTTGCAATAGAAATTTTGGGCTCAATTGTCATAAATCAAGGACTACCTGTATATTTAAGGTGAAAAAATTCTGAAGTGGAACAAAATGCATTTAACAAATGTCTCACTTTGCAAAAGAAATTTTGGGCTCAGTTGTGGTTGTAAGTCAAGAACTACCTGTATATTTAAAGTGAAAAAATTCTGAAGTGATTTATCTTGGTCTGAGTTTTACATCTCAAAAACCTGATGTTTAAATGGGTGCGTAGATTTTTTTAAAATAACACTGTAGTTTCAAGTTCATTTGGTAGCTAATGAAATTATCTGGTTTTGCCCTTTGGATATGGAGAAATCAACAATTTGAATCCATTTTTGAGAGACCAGGCTGGCTTGAGATTTCTGACAACCATGCCTTTGGATAACTACCTAGAAATTACACATGTGTTTATTTATGTAGATTATAGTCTATAGTTGTTGCCAAATGTAACTCCTTTCCTATTCTTATCTGTTCTAATTGTCATTGTTCTGAAAGTGAGAAACACAGTATTATTAGAATGCAATTATTTTCATTTGGGGCTCAGTATGTGCTTTTATTATTCACAAGAATAAATATTCCATTGATTAATTCAGAAAATAGAAACATTTGGCAGAAATAGTTCCCTTTTTCATATTCTGGGAAATAGTTTAATAATCTCATGAAACAGCTTTTTACTCACCTGAATTTACCTTTTCAGGGATATATTGTGGATATCAATATTGAAACTCAAATAATAGAAAGGGCAGTAAAATATCATAAAGTTTGGAAAGAATTAAGGGAGAAATCTTGTTTAATGCAAACAATGTTCCTGCTTTTATGCAAGGTAAGTTGTACATCGAAGTGTATTTTTTCTTCGTTATTTCTGTGTAAAAATGTCAAAGATCTCATAATAGAAAGTACTTTCCCTGCTTTAAGATAAGACCCCTTAAATTTATATAGATGATATAAAAACACAAATAGGAAAATATTTCAGTGGCATGATATTTGATGTTTTCTGTTCCTGCACATAATACTTTTGTTTTTATTTAAGTCTGATCCTATGGTATATCTAATGATTCCATACTATGCTGGAGCAAACCTGGGGACACTGCAGTTGATGGCACCTTTAAGTGTACCAGTAAGTAATGAAATCACCCTCTTGAATTTCTGAACCAACCTTTCACTCTTGCATTCCTTAGTTTTGTTAGGTCTGCTAGCTGGGGAATTTTGGGAATTTCCATCTTAAAGCATCTAGACATCATTAAATTTAGAAAAAGCTGTTCTAATCAATGAATTCAGTTGATTTACAGATCATATCATCTATATCTTCCATAGCTACATAAAGAAAGTAGCTCATGGTTGACATTAAAACTGGGTATTCATAGTTGGAAAGCTTCAGAAGCATGGAAATAGTTTTTATGGGTTTTCCATGGATACCTCATATGTATTTTTTATTTGCTTGTATCATTTTTGTTTAAAAAATACTTCCTTTAGCAAATTAAATTTAATGTAGAACATCTTCAATCTCTTTCTGTGAATGGACACATTGTTAACTTTAGAAATATATTTAAGAGGCTCCTATACTGTGTTGATTAATTGATTATTAATACTATACTGATTAATTGGCTGTTGAATATGGATTATTCAGAGCGAGTTCTCCATTATTTCTCTTGGTCTGTGAATGTATATATGCGAGAGTTGTGGGTATATTCAGTGTCACACTTTGTTTCCAGTGTTCTTTACAAGATGCCTTTTTTTTTCTTTCATGACTGATATTCCATATAGCATCAACCCTGTGAATTATCAAGCTTCCTTTTTCTGCTATGTATTCATATGGATGTGTGTGTGTGTGTGTGTGTGTGTGTGTGTGTGTGTGTCCTCCTCCAGCCATAGATGACTGACCATCAAGGAGTAAATGCCAGTCCTCATCATACCTACCTGCTATTTTTCCCCTAAGGCTGATATGTGCCTATGTAGGATGTTCTTGCCCAACTGAAAGGCTGGCCAAGAAAAAGGAAGAAGTCTTGAGTCACTCCCTTTTGACCTGTAGCTGAACAATGTGATTTTTTGAAATGTGCTGTACCCCTTTAAGTTATCTGTAGAAAGTAGAAGCAATATTGATTCCCCATTCTTATATTGTAGGGCCCATATTTAATTTATCTTATTTGCTATAAGATTTATCCTAGTTAGCACTTTCGGTCATCCTCATTGTTTCTTACTATTGCTTTCCAGAGAATAAAAAAATGTCAGAAATACTATACTTAGAACTCCCATCTTATGCCTTGTCTAATCATTAGTGGGGTGGGTGATCTCCTTCCCCGGAAGAATGATGGAGGAATGAAAAGGATTCTGTTCTATGGTCTCCAACATAATTTAAACAGTTATTAGTTTTTAAAATAACAGTTGACCTTTGAAATCTGAATGGATTAATTGTCCTAGGCTACTGAAGGAAGCCTAGGGAAATTAATCCTGTATAGGAAACTAAAAATCTGGTTTGATAAAAGTTTTGAAAGTCGTTTGTCTCTTTTTTTCATTGGATGTGTAAGAAGCATTTTTGAAATGCTGGGAATATTTTGGCACTGATCTCATAGAACCTTTCTTGCACTCACTTTAACTAGGAAACATTAAAAGTAATGAAAGGAGTGGCATGTGGTCTGTGTGTGCTACACAAAGCTGATATAATTCATGGATCATTGCATAAAAACAATGTCTTTGCATTGAACCGAGAACAAGGAATAGTTGGAGATTTTGATTTCACCAAATCTGAGGTAAAAATGTTTTCCTTATAAATAAATAGGTATTGAACAGTGTAAATTAATAGCACAAATACTAACATTTGAAGATATGTAAAATCCAAGGAATTTGAGGAATTACTCAGTATTTTGATACTGGCATGTTGTTTTTGTTAGCAAATTATAACATAAGAATAAATCCATCAGTGACAATATGACAGGGCCTTCCAGAAAAGTAACAAGGTCGCGGCCAATCTTAATCTTTAGGGTAATTATATTCCATAAAGAGGGAGCCATCACCGAGAATGCCCTATTTCTTGTTCTCAGAAGATGTATTTCTGTAATGGATGGGATCAGTAACACCTTGTTTTCTTGCCCTGGAGAGCTGGGTGGATGTAAATGTGGAGGAGGTGGTCTTTCAAATAAACTGGCCCTCATATAAGGCTTTAAAGTGATAACCAGCATTTTAAAGGTAACTCATGCAAATTTAGCCTTGTGCAAAACTTTGCAAGTCACTGCAATTTGAACCAACTTCCTGATATTCTTCAAGAGTAGTCCCATGTAAACCTCATTACAAAAGTCTAAATAAGAATTGACCAAAATATGGGTGACTACGAGAAGGACACATTGGTTCAGTAATAGATATTACTAGCATATAACGCACAGTTGTGCAAAAACCCTTGTCATCTTATTTATCACCTGATCCTCAAGCTGGAGTTGCAAGTCCATGACAATCCCCAGGTGCAACTTTACTCATAAGCTGCAGCAATGCAACTTCACCCATAGCCAAATATGGTAATTTCACCAAGAATTAAGGAGACCTTAGCCAAAGCCTCTTGATCTTTCTAGGGTTCAATTTTAGTCTGTTCCTTCCCATCCAGATATCAACAACCTTCAGGTACTGAAAGAGAACGGTCATGGCATAGCTAAATTCACCATGGGCAGAAATGCATAATTAAATATCATCAGCATATTGATGATATCACACTCTGTGGTGACAGAATATCTTCCCTTCATATAGGTATTAAAGGAGCAGACACTGCATGGACCCCTGTGGTAATCAATGGCCAGAATTCTTGCTCCAGCCAACACTGACTAAAGTGTAGAAAGGAAATAAACCAGAATATCAGAGTGTCCCATTCTCCTCCAACCCCCAAAGCTATTCCAGAAGGTTACCAGGGGGTCAGTAGTATCGAAAACTGCTGAAAGGTTAAATAGAGCAAGGACAGATGTGTTACTCCAGTCCTGCTTCCGCTAGAGAGTGTAACCAATACTGTTTCCATCCCATATCTAGGCCAGGGAACTCAGATAATATATTTCAGCCGGGATGCTCTGGACCTGTAGCACAACCATCTTCTCAATAACTTTTCCCAAAAAGAAGAGCTGGAGACAGTATGAAAATTGTCCATTAGGGTGGAATCTAGTAATGGCTCCTTGATACCGGAAGGTTTATTTTTTATTTATTTATTTTTTTAAAAAAAGTTTTTATTTTATGATCAAACAAGTATACAATATAAGCAATCATTCGAACTATCATCAAGAAAAAAAAATAATCCATAATCCATCTCTAAACTCAATCTTCAACCCCTCCTCACCACCCCCCACCCCCGACTTCCCAGATCAAAAACAGGGCATAGATTTCACCAAACATTCGCTAAAATAAACTAGCTAACTGCATGATTTAATAGCTCCCAAGACCCCTTAACTCCCCTTTTACAATTTCATCAACCTCCCTTTTTATAGACTCAAAGTAGCATATAATCCAATAACTCTAAAAGTTTTAAAACCATTAACAAATATTAAGCATTCAGACCTTAAAAATTCTCTTAATATATCAATAAGGTATTCAATTCATTTACAAAAACATTTTTCCCCCTCCTACTTTTCTCAAAATTCAGATATTTTGAAATCTTATAACAAAAAATAAACCTTAAATATTCAATAGTTAAATTTCTACATTTCCCCCCTTCGTTGTTCCTCCCTCCAACTTTTAAAATTTTAAAACATAAACATCAGCGTTTTAATTAACCATTAATACATAAACTAGAAAACCAAAAAAGATTAATCTTACATTCTTACTCTCGAATATTTTAAAAATCTTAAAACAAAAAATAAACCTTAATTAATCATAATCTGTATGTTTACCCCCTCAGTCTTTTTTCCTCCCTCCAACTTTTAACTCCTAAAACATAATGATTTATAGCCATTATCATTATTTAAGTTTCTACATCTTTTTTTAAAAAAATAATCATTTTAATTAACCATTAATGCATCATATTTAAAAATCAATATTTAAATTTATACATTTTCCCCCTCAGTAGTTGTAACACCTAAAACATAATCATTTTTAACCATTGATAGAACAACTGCAAAACCAAAAAAAAGATTAATCTTCCATTCTTGCTTTCTTTTTATATTTTTTCTAGTCTTTCTGCATCTCTCCTACTTCTATTTTGAGGAGGTTTTTAATTTTAATTTGAGGTTGATGTAATTGCAAGGATTGTCCCCTTTTTGAGAAAATTTCCTCTGATTTAGAGCCCCCATATCGCCTCTTCTTGCTTATATAAATCAGTTCATTCCTTTGTCTGTAAAACCAAAGATTGTCAAGAGTTTGTGAAAAAAAGTTCAGTTGTTTCTTTTCTATTAAATGTATAAATACCACTGGCAAATCTCCTTCATCTTCTAAAACTTCGGAAGTCTGATCATTACTACTTTCTTCCAAACCAAGTCGTAATTTTGAAAGATTCTATCATTTTTTTCAAAAAGAGCAGAGAATAAGCTTGAAAATTCTTGAGAAAATTCTTGAAAACCAACCAGTTCCACATTCTCTGCTTCAATCAAAATGTCTCCTGGATTGTCATCATGCTCCGTACTTGCTTTTGTCTCCTCCATCATTTCTGTTGTTATCCCTTTGATAATTGCTATTTGATTACTTATTGCTGCAGTATGATTATTCATGGCTTCTTTTATAAATTCTGTAAATTCTGCATTAGGATCCTTGTAGTTCTGTAAATCAGACAACTGTATCATTTCTGATACTTCCAAATAGCTTCCAGCACTTTCAAAATCTCCTTTCTTGGAAGCCATTTTATTTTAAAAAGATTTTCTTTCTTCCCACAACCATAAAGTCATAAAGTCACAGCCATCCGCTCGAGCAACTTGCAGCAATTTCTTTATAAATCACCAAACGAAATAATCTTTTCCCAAACAGCTCTTTAAAATCTAATCCAGCAATTTAAAGCCAGTCTCTGAGCACGAGTCTATTAGCAGACACTTTCCTTTCTAGCTTTCACTTTTAAAATTGCAACAAAAAATGCCATCTTTACTTCCAGCTCAGAAAATTCAATTAGAAACATTGTATCCCTGGAGTTAAGCATTATACTTGCAAAAAGCTTGTCCTCCTGCTTCCGTTCCGCCTGCATTTTTGAAATCATTTAATCTTCTATTTGACAGCAGAAATTGGGCGTGACGCCTAACTCTGTAAAAAAACAGAGTCCCCCTGGATCTGGAGCTTCAGCGGGCTGAATGGGGAGCTGTTGCCCTCCGAACCCCTGGAATTAATCCAGGGGCTTTCGGGGAGTCTACCCTCACCCACAGCTCTCCTCCCCTTCTTTTCCCGAAGGGGAGATTTTCAAGCCGTTTGACAGCTGATTAGCGCTGTCAGAACGGCTCAACGGGATCGCGGGGGCAGCGGTCTGAAAAGACCATCCATGGCGCCGCGGAGCCAACTCGGAAGTTCTCTAGTAATGGCTTCTTAAGAAGGGAGTGAACCACAACTGCTTTAAAGAACTCGGGTAGGACCACTTTCCAAGGAGACATTCACCATCTCTAGTATTCACCCATGTGTCACCTCCTGGAAGTCTTCTACTAGCTGCAGGGGACAGATCTAACAAGTGGCCAAGCTCACATTTCCTAGTTCCTGCCCAGGCAGGAGTCCCCAACCCCTGATCTGTGGACTAGCACCGGGCTGAAACATGCCAGAACAGCATGCCAGTTTGCACAAGCCATGCAAACAAGCGAAGCCCCATCTGTGGGATGCAGGCAGCATATGAAACTATGCCCATTACAGTATGTGGAAAAACCAGTCTCCACAGAACCTGTCCCTGGTGCCCAAAAGGTTGAGTGGCCCTGTCCTAAGGAATTACAGGATCAAACCATTCCCCAATACTTAGGCAAGAATTCCCAGGGAATCTCCACTGGACCAGTGTCCATGCCTACATGGACAATTGTAGACAAATCTGAGTGATTTTATCTGTCAGAAAATCAGCAAATTTCCCAGTGTGCCTTGCAGGTAGATATCCAAGTTCTCCTTATCTACGAGGGCCAATGTTACCTTAAAAAGGAACGCTGGGGATTATCTGCAGATGCAATTTGTCCAAAGTATTTTTGCTTCACCGAAGTAATTGGCAAAGATAGACTTCAATAGCAGCTCTTACTGAAGCACATCAGTTGAATTTGTTCTTCGTCTTCTGCTAGTGGTGTTCCAGGTGTCTTGATCTCTTTCGTGTCTCTCAGTTCTTCTGTGAAATGAAAAGAATGCTAAGATGCACAGGTCAAAAGAGGCCGCTTGGGTGTAGCTGTCTAAAACCTCTTATTCCAAGAGGTGACAACTATGCAGCAGATTCTCAGTTATAGCACCCAGCTCCTTTTGAAACCAATCAAGTTCATCCGTTTCAGGGACAGGCCAATCTAATTGATCTTGCCTCCTTGTGAATAAGTGTAGCCTAGGGATACTCATAGCAACCAGACTGTTATCTGACCATGATGGGGGACCAAAGATAGATCCCTCAATTCCAAGTCACAAAGGCATTGCTCCAAGAAGATACCAAATTGGGTGTATGATCTCTATTTCTAGGCAGGCCTGAATTCCCACACTGTCTCTAAGCCCACTCCCAAGGAAGACAGATTGAAGTCCCCCAGCAGTATAAACTAGGAAGTGCCACCACCAACTCGGTAGTAAGTCTAAGACCTCAAGCAAGGAAACTGCTATGTAGCAGGAAGGCTGGCACAATAGCAGCAATCTCAGCTGTTCCCTAAAGCCCATTGTAAGAAAAAGTCTCCTACTCAAGAGACTTGTGGAGATTCTGCAGCCAGAGTGTTTTAGATAACAACAACCATATCAGCTTCCCTTATTGCAGGTTGACCTGGCATGTAAAAGCAACATCTTAAGATGTGCTTCGCTGTTAATCTGCTGACCATATAAAGAGGCTGAGTTTAAGGAGCAACCAGTACAAGAAGTCTCCTGCAATTATATCTCCCGATATCTGACATCACTGAAATATAATACCTGAATGGCATTAATAGTAATAGAGTTCATTCCCCAGACAACAGGGTTCAATATGATGGATGGGATTAAGAGTCAACGCCTATTGATTGATTGATTGATTGATTGATTGATTCAATTTATATGCCGTATTAACGTCTGGACTATTTTACTTTCAGAGCAAGCGTGCTTTGTCAGATTCTATGACTTTGAATGGCTTGAGCTTAATTTCCCCTGAGCTAAAAAAGGGTCAGCCTCCTTCTCCAGCTTCAGATATGTATGCTTTTGGTTGTCTGCTTTACTGGGTATGTAAATCTTCGGTCACAGGTATTGCTGTATCACAATATAAAGCATCTCACTCCTGTTTTGATAGCTTTGTGTTTGCCTAAGGACTTATATGGTGCATCTTAGGGAAGATGTTAAAAAATGATAGTCAATATAATAAAATGAATATTTGAAGATTAAAGAATTATAGTTTCCATAAGTATTAAATTAAGTTGTGTTTACTGCACTTTTTTGTTGATACTGATTGGTAATCTTGCCAGTTGTGCCAGGAATATTCGTTCATTTTGGGCCAGCCTGATCTCCAAATGGGATTAGTACATGCTTAAGAAGCCTAGCACAGGAAATGGGAAAAAAGAAGAAGCAGAAAGTGAATAGGAGAACAGAACTGGATGAAGAGTATGCAGAAAATTTACTGCTGAGGGAGTGCAGATGGGAGGGGAGAGTAGTAGTAGTTTGGGAGTGCAATGTTTAGTTTATTGATATTTGGGAATAATTTTGTTATCTTTTAAACATGCAGCTACTTATCAGAAAGCAAGAAATAAAAACAAATAGAGATGGAATTCCTCAAATTGATGGCCTTGCTACGGTATGTTTTTTTCTAACCGAAATATTTCAGATTTAATGCATAATTGACTGTTTTTTAAGATATGTTAAATAAAAATAATTAGAAGACATGGAAGAGTATAGGTCAGTGATGGCGAATCTTTTCGGCACTGAGTGCTGAAAAGGGAGTACTTTGCAAGTGTGCGTGCTCATCAGGGCCGTGATCAGGAAGAGGATGTGCCAGATAAGGTACTTCTGGTTTCCAGTGCACACATGCACACCGATCAGCAAGTCATCCAGTTAGTGCCACGCGTGTGCATGCACTGATCAGCTGGTGGACTGCATGCTCATGTGCATGTGTGTCCAGCCAGATGCTTCCAGCCCCTGAGGAGGAATCTGCAGTTCTGCAATGGGGGGAGGAAGTGTTTATCTCGGACTTTTGAGATGGGAGGGGCCAGAACGAGGGGCAGCACCAATGAGAATTCTCCCTGCTTGAGATCATCGGTCTCTGGGCAGAGTCCTTTGGGACTTCACCTGAAGGAAGAGAGATAGTTCAGTGGAGAGAGAGAGAAGCAGAGAAAGTGGGAGGGGGGATCTTGGCCTGAATAACCAACTTGGATATCTCTGCGTGGAACTCTCTCTTCCAATGAGTAAAGTCAAGGGAGTCTCCTCCCAGAGATTGATGATGCTGCAGAAGGGAGAATTCTCTTTGGTCCTTCTTCTTTCTGGACACTCCCAATTCTGAAGTTCGAGGAAGCTGCATTGCCAGCTCACAGACCAGCTCTTCTGGTTTCCAGCATTGCCTCAGGCACAAAGGCCAGCTGATCGTCACTCATCGCATGAGTGCCAGAAACCCGGAAGAGGAACAGGCGATGCCACACTTGCCAGGCAACATGGCAAAATCTTTCAAAACATTTTAATATTGCTGATGAAAAGATCAGTATAAAATATGAAAAACAGGGGGCTACACATTGTTCAAGAATTGCTAACTAATTAGAATATTTTACAAAATTGCAAGGATTGGTTCTGGAAAATGAAATATAACCAAAATGAATAGGAAACTGGAGCAACCCAATGAAAAAAGATTACACTGTTGCCAATCAAACAAGAACATAATATTCAATTATACATGCTAAATTATAGAACTACCCAATTCATCAGGAAACAAATACTGGGTAGCCTGGTTTTAAAAAAAATGAAAATGTAAAATAAGACATGGTTCCAGTTAGATTATAAAATAGAGACATTACCATCTTGCTAAGATATTATCTGAATCACATGCAAAGTCAGATTTCCTAACCTCCTCCTACTTGCTAGTCAAAGGATTGAAGTTTCTTTTGATAACAAGAAGAAGCTGCTAGATAGAGGTAGAGTGTAACACCTCCCCATAGATTAAGGTAAAGAGAAATCCAGGTGAAGTAGAAGCAAGGAAATACCTTTTTCAAAGGTTATTTAAATAATATAATTATCCCTCCTGCAGATAATTTCCATGCCTGAGATGAGTGAATGTCTGCAATCTGCCTGATAATGGAGTTCACAGTATTGGGAACACAAGTTGTTTTCACAATAAGCCCCATGTTTTGTTAGTACGGGACATACCATTGGGGCGCAGTCTCAAATTCAGTGCTTGGTATCTGGTATGCAAAAAAAAACAACAATTCTAAATTACATGCACCAGTGTTTTCAATAAGAATTTCCCCATATGAAGAACAGTTGCAGGATTTGGATTTGGCTAGTCTAGAGAAAAGAAGAATTAGGGGCTACAAGATAGCAGTATTCCAGTAGTAAAGAGGTTGCCACAAAGAGGAGGGGGTCATTTTATTTTCCAAAGCATCAGAGGACAGGACAAGAAGCAATGGGTGGAAACTAATCAGGGAGAAAAACAATTTGAGATTAAGGAGAAATTTCCTAACAGTAAGGACAATTAGCCCGTGGAACTGTTTGCTTTGAGATGTTGTGGGTGCTTCATCATTGGAGGATTTTAAGAAGAGACTGGACAGTTACTTGTCTGAAATAGTATAGGATCTTCTGCTTGAGCAGGGTGTTGGACTAGAAGATCTCCAAGGTCCCTTCCATCTCTATTTTGATTGAGGTATTGATTTGCATTTAAATTTTGTTTCTAGCTGTTAATTTATAACAGACTTCTTATGGTCCAGGAGACTCTGAGTTCTAATCCTCTCTGGGTGACCTTGGGCTGGTCACTCTCTCTCAGCCCAATTCACCTCACAAGGGTGATTGTTGTAGGCAAAATAGGAGGAGGAAGGTGTTATGAATGTTTACTGCTTTGAGTTGTTTATAAAAATAATAAAAGTGGGATATTGAATGAATGAATCCAAGTTATTGTTCCAATAATATTAGTCCCAATTATTGGGGCTAATCGGGGTGTTTTTGGTTGTTTTTTTTTTGGTAACTCTTGTCTGATAAGCATGCATATTTATCTATTTTTGTGACTTTTAAGCAAGTATTACTATAATATGTGATTTAGATTTTTTTTCTTACAGACCAGTTTTTTTGCATTTCTTCTGACAATTTTTTAAATATGTTTTATTCCCATCAGAGGATTTTCCTTTTTTTTTTTATTGCAAAAGTTTTACAATTACATTTTCACCCCTTTCCCCCCCTCAACCCACCCCAAACTTCCCAACCTCCCTAACCCTCCCCTCCCCCCAGACTTCCGCACAGTATACTCATATCAGGTAAAAAAAAACCCTCCTTTATATAAAACTTATATAAAACTTGAACCCCTCCCTCTCCCTTATAAATTTTCATCTTCATTACATTAAAATATTTCTATCTTAATATAACATTTTCAAATAAAAGCTATTTGATACTTCCTAGTTTGATATTTGTTCTGAACATAATATATTCACTTTTTCCATTCCCATTCATAAGTCTCTTGTGAACAATCTTTTAAATATGCTGAAATCTTCGCCATCTCTGCAAAACTGGCCATCTTCAAAGTCCATTCCTCAATCGTGGGCAAAGCTTCATTTTTCCAGTATTTACCTATCAACAATCTTGCTGCTGTTATCATATACAATATCAATTTTGTTTCACCCAATGTAAAACCCTTAACTATACCCAATAAAAACAATTGTGGAGAAAATTGAATTTTTTTCTTCAAAACATTCTGCATGACCCACCAAATTTTTATCCAAAAAGCCTTAACTTTCCTACAGGTCCACCAAACATGGTAATATGTAGCATCTAAACAATCACATCTCCAACATTTTGGCTGAACATTAGGGTACATACACGACAATTTTTTGGGGTCTAAATGCCATCTATAAAACATTTTATAAAAATTTTCCCTCAGATTCTGCGACTGTGTAAATTTAACATTCTGAACCAAAATTTTTTCCCATGTTTCCAACATCACTGGTTCCTCAAAATTTTGTGCCCACTTAACCATACAATCTTTAACCAGTTCAGTTTCCGAGTCCCTTTCTAACAAAACATTATAAAGCCTTTTAATATGCATTGGACCTTTCTCTTTAATGTGTCTAACCAATTCTTCTTCATGCAACATAATACCAGTTTTTTGGTCCTCTTTCCATCTCAATTGTAGTTGATTATATTGTAACCAAATTAAATTAATCCCTTCGTCCAACAGTGTCTGTAGTGTCTTCAACTGCCATCTGCCCGCATCTGTAAAAAGAACCTCTTTGTATAAAAACCCCCCGAGTGACATTATATTTGTATTCCACATAATATGACCAAGATCCAGCCATAGCGGTATTTTATAATCCCATTTGTATCGGTGCTTCTTCCAAACTCTCATCAAAGAGTCTCTAAGTATATGGCTTTTAAATACTTTATCCACTTTGTTGTCATAAAACAAGTAAGCATGCCATCCAAATTCAAGATCAAAACTTTCTATATTCATTATTCCAGTCTTTTTCCTTCCAAACCAATCACTTGCTAGAGTCAAAGCTGCTGCTTCATAATATAACTGTAGGTTTGGAAGTTTAAGGCCTCCCCTTTCTGGAACATCTTGCATAATTTTCAATTTCAGTCTCGGTTTTTTCTCGTTCCAGACAAACTTATTCACTCCAGTTTGCCACACTTTTAGTTGTTTATCACTTTTAAGCACCGGGATCATTTGAAACAAAAAAAGAAATCTTGGCAAAATGTTCATCTTAACTGCTGCTATTCTTCCAAGTAAAGACAGCTGCAGTTTTTTCCAAGTCTCCATATCTTTCTGCACCTCTCGCCACAACATCTCATAATTATTTTGAAACAATTTCATATTTGATTCTGCAACCTGAACTCCTAGATATTTTACCTTTGGTACAATCTCAAAACCTGCCCTCCTTTCAAGCTCGTGTTTACGATCTTGTGTCATATTTTTAACTATCATCTTAGTTTTTTTCTGGTTCAGTCTAAAACCTGAAACTTTACCATAGTCTTGTATAATGTCCTTCATCTGGATTAATGATTCCATTGGCTGTGTTAGGGTAACAACCAGATCATCTGCAAATGCCTTTATTCTGTAATCCTCTTGCCTTATCATTATACCTTTCAAGATATTAGAGTCTCGTATTGTGTTTAACAAGACTTCTAGTGATACAATAAACAACAGTGGGGACAACGGACATCCCTGTCTTGTTCCTTTTTCAATTTTAAACTCTGTTGTCAAACTTCCATTAATAATAATCTGTGCCTTTTGCTCTTGGTAAATTGCTGAAACCGCCTGTATAAATTGATCCCCAAAATCCATCTTTTAAAAAGTCTTTAGTAGAAAGTTCCAGTCCATTCTATCAAAGGCCTTCTCTGCAGCCAAGAAGACCAGCACTGCAGGGATCTGTTTATTCTTCTCAAGGTATTCCAATAAGTCTATTACTTGCCTTACATTGTCCTTCATGTATCTACCCTCGATAAATCCTGCTTGGTCATCATGGATCACCTTTTGGATTACTGGCATCAACCTGTTGGCTAGTACTTTTGCATAAATTTTATAATCAGTATTCAGAAGAGATATTGGTCGATAATTCTCCGGTTTTTTAGGACCTGCTTGCTCTTTTGGTATCAAAGAAATATAAGCTGTTGTCCATTATGGGGGTATTTTACCCCCTTGTTGAATATTACAAAATAAATCTCTAAGTTGTTCCACCATTTCTGCTTGCAAGGTTTTATAATACACTGCAGTCAAACCATCCGTTCCAGGAGCTTTAGCTGTTTTTAATTGTTTAATTGCTGCTATTATCTCCTCATCTGTTATAGGATAATTCATTCTTTCCTTTTGTTGGTCAGTAATTTTTGTAACTCTTTTATTATCTAAGTATTTTTCTATAAGCCCATTCTGCATAACATCTTTAGCATATAGTTTGGTATAATAGTCCACAAAAGCTTCTTTAATTAATTTTTGTTGAAAGATTTCTTTCCCTCCAGTATCAATACTATCAATAGTCCGTACACTCTGCTTTTTCCTTAATGTATAGGCCAACCATCTGCCCGGCTTATTGGCATTACAAAATGTATTATGCTTCGCATATTGTAAGTTTGTTGCAACTTGTTCCGCCATAAGCATTTGAAATTGGTCTTTCAAAAGTTTTATAACACCACGTATTCTGTTGTCTGTTGGGTTTTTAATAAGTAGCTGTTCTTTGTTCTTTATTTCTACTTCCAATTCAGAGCTTTTCTTTTGTCGAATCAATCTATGTTTAGAGTTCATATAAACGAGCACCCCTCTCATATAAGCTTTACTCACATCCCACACAATTTCAATTGGGGTACCTTTATTCAAGTTTATTTCAAAAAATTCTTTCAAGTGCTTTTTAAGTTCTATTATATTTTTTTCATATCTGAACAAGTTTTCATTTATTCTCCAAGAGCGTCGCTCAGTCTTGCCCATCTCGATTTCTATCCATACTGGGCTATGGTCAGTCAAAGTTCTTGGGAAGATCTTTGTTCTTTTTGTCTTAACAAGTAAATCATCTGACAACAAAATAAAGTCAATCCTAGAAAAGGATCTATGTCTGTCGGAGAAAAAAGTATAGTCCAATTCTTTTGGATTATGTATTCTCCAAATATCTTTTAATTCCAAGTCTTCTTTCATATCAAAAAAAGTCTGTGGAAGTCTGATCCTGGATTTCGCCAAACTCTTTTTGTCTAATTTAGAATCAATTACTCCATTCCAATCTCCCATAATTAAAATAGATCTATAGTCCCATTGCAGTATTTTAGTATGTAACGTTTTATAAAAATGATCCTGTTGTTGGTTGGGAGCATAAATTCCAATCAAAAGAATTTGGCCATTTACTGTATGCAATTCAATTGCTATAAACCTACCATCTTCATCTGCTTCTATAATTTTAGCTGTTAGTCTTTTGTTTACATAAATAACCACACCATTCTTTTTTTGCGAAGTTGAAGATATAAAATGTGTTCCTAATTTAGAGTTTATCAAGTATTTTTGATCTTGAGTTCTAATATGAGTTTCTTGTAAACAAATTATATCATTATTAAATTGTCTCAAGTATGCAAATAACTTCTTCCTCTTCTGTACCGAGTTCAACCCGTTCACATTCCAAGATAAACACTTAAACGTCATCTTTATCTTTCTGAAGCAACGAGCAGAATAACAGAATATCTTCCTGGATCTTTGGTCTTGCTCCCCCCATGACTTCAGTCTCTTGTGTAGTGCTCTTAACTCCCTTTTTATATTGTCTTTCCTGTTGTTGCATTTCTTTAAGTTGCTTGGATTTTGCACGAGTTATACGCTGATCCTTAACTTCAACCATCCGAGCCGGGTCTAAGATTGGAGAAGATTCTAACAGGGACTCCTCCAAGAAACCTCCTACAGCACCCTGCGTTTCCTCTAACTCCACCTGCTTAAACTGTTCTTGCAATTCTTGTTGAGGTTGCTTCTTATCACTCTCCTTAATCTCCAGCACTGTAGATGTACGTGGAGATGGTGTTCTTTCTTTAAAGATAGTATTATAAAAATGCTCCGCCTTCTCCACAGTATTCAAACGATATCTTTCTCCCTTGTACTTCAAAATTATGCCAGTTGGGGCATCCCACCGGAATGGTATCTCTTGTTTTTTCAATTCGTTTACTAGAAAGCCAAAATCTTTTCTGGCTTTCAACATTTTAGGTGGTAGTTCTTTATAAACTCCAATTTGTGCGCCCCCCACTTGCACAGAGGTAAGAAAAGATTTTTGCAGGATGTCATTTCTTATTGCTCTGTCTGTAAAATATATCACCACATCTCTAGGCAGTTGTCTTTGTCTGGCCACCCAGGAATTCACTCTGTAAATTTTGTCTATTTTGTAAAAAACCACATCAGGATTAATTTTTAATATTACTGTCAAAGCCTCAGCACAAATCTGTCTCAAATCCTGTCGGTCATCCTCTCTAATTCCTCGAAGCCTTATAGCAAATTCCATTGCCCTGAATTGCATCATAACAATTTCGTTTTCGACTCTCTGCATTTTATCATCAACATCAGAAATTTTATAATCATTATCCTTCATCTTAACATTGACTTCTGATTTAAATTCTTCCACTTTAGAGTCCACTTTAATAATAAATTCTGCAAGGCCAGACGCCAAATCTGATATTTTTTTAGTCACCTTGCCATAATCCTGTTTCACCATATCTTTAATTTCATTAATTTCCTGCATAATTTCCTGTTGAGATTTTTGGAGTTTATCATCTATTTCCTGTTGTGATTTTTGAAATTTATCATCCAGAGCCTGGGATATAAATTCTTTTAAATTTTCAAAGTCAAAATCTTTGTCTTTTTTCTGAGTTTGTTGCACAGAGGGAGGCTGTGATTAATGTTTGTGTGTGGGGGATCCCCCCCCCCCGCTGCCTTTCCTTCCTGCTTCTTTGAAGCCATCCTGCCATGTAGGTTAGTTTTTCTAAAGAGGGAAATCCTCTTTCCTTTTCCACCTCCACAAAGGCTTCTAAAAAAATCCCCCAGGTTTAGTCAGATAGATGCTAGACTGAACAAACTCAGATTTTAAAGAAGAAAATTTTTTCTCTTCTCCTATTCCTTTGTATTACAGGCAGAGTAACTTTGTAACTGCTCAAAGTAACTTCTCAGAATCACTTTCACTAGCTCGTTAGCTCAGCTGCTGGGCGCCATATTTTTTTCAAATCAGTTTCACACGATCGTACTTTCTTTTAATTTAAAAAGTCACCAAAGCATCAATACTTGCAGTTTTCAAGTTTGGGGGTTCAAGTTGATACTTCCACTGATTATTAAGGTTGGTTTCATTCAGATAGGACGTTTGCAGCAGCCAGCTTGTTCTGCAAAGAGCAGAATCGTCCCACGCCGTCCGGAGTCTGGCAAGTTGAAAGGGAGCCGCACCTGTTTCCTCCCCAGCAGCGATTCTCTGGGGGCTCACAGGGGCTCAACCGGTGCCTTGCCTTCTCTCCTCCAGCAATCCTTCAGATTTTTGGAGTTTTCAAGCCGCTTCTAGGTATCGAAGCGGCTCTACAGACAGCAGGGCTGGCGGTCCTTAAAGGGAGACCGTCCTCGCTGGTGGCGAACAAACCGGAAGTCCCCATCAGAGGATTTTCCTGATCATATTATTTGTCCTGTTTTAGATTAATGTTGATTCATAGGCAGTGCACTGTGGTATAAACAAAAACTAGACTGAAAGTAATAGTGTTACTTGCAAGGGCAATTTTCCTACAACTTTGACTAGCTTCTAGTATGCAGAAAAACAGTCAAAGCATATCTTCAGTAGTTTTTTCTACTAACTTTTAATATTCTAATTTTGTTTTGGACATGCAACACTTTACTGTTGCATGTTGCAATGGCTGTTAAGCAAAGCAGCTTCATTTAACAACCCCACACCTTGCTGTCCTTGACGCAACTGTTAAACAACATGAGGGTCATTAAATGGAGCACAGGGTGCCTTAGGGTGGGAGAGATCCTGGGAGACCTGCACAGGTCCAGGTTCACTTACCCCAGGTCTCCCAAGGCATCCCCTGAACCATCTCGTGCTCTACTTCTCACCTGTCCAGGTCCCTGCAGTCCTTCAGCTTCCTTCCCACCTATTGAAAAGGAGGCATGTGGAGCTTTCAAGCCTCCAAATGCCTTCCTACACAGCAAGCAAGGGGAGAATAGACCATCCTCAGTTTGGAAACTCCAGCAAGCAAGGGGAGATCCAACTCAAGGATTTAGCTTGCTTCAGTGAACATCCAATTCACTTCTTTATGTTCTGCAGCTTCTGAGATAGTCACCCAGCCCAATACAGGATCAATTTCTCATAGACCCATTATCTTGGCAATCTCATACTGTTTTGTAAGAGGTTCTATTCGGGTTTTTTTTAAAAGGAGGCACAATTTTTAAAGAGTTTCCATTTGTTAGTGGAGTTTATGGAGCCTTAAAGATGTCTAAAGGTTATGAAAGTAACATGTGCTTTATTTGTATTTGATTCACTTATTTGCAAGGTGTTTTAACCATAATTTAGAATTTTTTCAGTGGTGTATAGGATATCCAGGCATGTTGAGGTTTGCACTCTCTAGATTTAATCCTCCTAGCTGTTTGGTGTACATACAAAAGTTAGGGCCTTTATTAGGGCTGTACTCTTTTTTTTTTTCATTGTTCTGAGTTTCTATTTTATAATATTTTTTTCACTGAATTTTCAGTTTACAACAACAATAATATATTGTAGTTGTATCTCACCTGATTTTCTATAACTCTGGGCAGCTAATAACAATCAAACAAAGAAATTAAAGTATATAAAACATAAAAGATAAAGTATGGCAAGCATAACAGACCAGAAGGAATGAAGCAAATCCACTCATTCACTCTCCTTCACCTGAGTGACGGGGCTTTTGTTTTTCTAAAAATAGTGTATACATTAGGAGAGTCTGCATGATGAGCTCAAAATTTGCAAGATGGTGGATGTGACATCATGTTCAGAGGTTTACAGTATGTGAACATGACATCATGGCCACCATCTTGTAGGTTTTGCCTTTCATCTGCAGTAGACCAAGCTTTGTTTTCTATATCAGAGATACATAATAAAATGTTAATTACCCTTACTGCAAAATAAATATTCCCATTTATTGATTTTGAATAATTGTGCTTCAAGTGATATTTCATGCTGGATTTTTCTTTCAAGGATGATAAAGTTAAATCTCTACTTTCAAGACTCCTTTGTTATGATAATCAGATGACTGCAGAGCAGGTGTTGAATGCCGACTGCTTCTTGTCACCTGACGTGATTTCAGTTCCACTGGAAAGTGAAGGCACTGAATATGTCCCTGGAGAACAGACATCAGAAAACGATGTGTGTGATGAAAGGCTGGACAACAAGAGTGAACAAGAGTACTCATAAATTAATATCTGGTATTGTTTTGGATATTAATGTTGCTGAATTATTTGTAATTGTATTTCCTTTGTTCAGTTGCATTTGTTTTTGAAATAAAAATATTAAAGTATCGAAGTTTGAAGCAAATATGTTGTGATATTTGGATAAATTGTGATTTATAAATTAGAAAGTTAGGTAGAGAAGTTGATCTTAAATTTATATAGGTATCCATTTATAAGAGGTGAATCTTTTGTAGTATCAGGCTGCAACTCCCCACTAGATGGAGCTATTGGCTTTTAAGCAGCAGAGCTGAATTGGCATATTTAAGAGCAGATGGTGAAATGCTGCTTTTGACTCTGTTTCAAGTTAACTGGTTGCATATATTGCTATTTAAAGAATTTACAAAACAATTTATTCTGTGAAAAGTGAGAGGCTGTCTCTAAATATGTAAATAGGTAATTCTTTTGTTCAGTTGGAGCTGTAGGGTTGTATCTTGTTCAATTTCTGCTGAATTCTCAATTCTTTTTAAAGAACTGAATATAAATAGTTTTTTGTTTTAGCCATGATATCCTATAAAATCCCATATGGTATCTATAGGAAAGGAGTCTTGGTTATTCCATTTTTAAAAAATATATAATCTAGTCTAGGATCAGAATGAGAGAATAAGACACTTTATACAAAAACAAATTGCAAGACACTTAAAATTGTTTTCTATGAACTAGTACCTAGTTAATAATATTAGAGCTTGCAGATTACAATTAAATCTTATAGAATGAATTGGATGTCAGATAAACTATGGCATAGTATAAGGTCTAGTTAAATATCGGATCTCTTTTGGTATCATAACCTGCATAAGGTGGTTTGTCTTCTTGTTTTGTAAATATGAAACAATCTTTCGGCTTCCAAATGGACTAATCCATTTGGATTTCATTTTGTAGAAAGGCAGGAGGCTTTCCTTGTCCATTCTTAGCACTTAGGATACAATAACAATCCTTAAAATACTTCAGTGTAAGAAAAACTAAGCAGTGTCTGAAGTAGTGAAATAAGCATACAGTACACTAATATGGCAAAAATGAGTTAATGATTAAATATTTGCTCTAGAAATAGAAAAAAATCTGTCTTTATTTTTCCTGTCACTGCAAAACTTTTTGAAAAAGACGTACTGAGTACTGATTAGCACTGGAACACTCAATACTTTTTCAGTGTACAAGTTTCTTCCAAGTCTCTGAATAACTTATTTCTATCTATAGACAGTGCATTAGAAATACAGAAATCATATACTGCAAATTAAATTTTTGGAATATATTTGGGTTAGGGAAAATGATTTCCATCAAAATAATTTTTGCATAAAAATTTATTATGGTAACTATCAACAGTGGCATTAATTTCCTTGTTTCTTTAATATGTACCTGTCAAGGATGGCTGTAATCTTTCTTAGGTGTTTGCTTTGATGTTGGAACCTTTAACATGTTTAATACGATAATCTGGTGATATTTTCAGGCATTCAGTTGACAAGAGCTAAATGCAAATTGTTACGGCAGATAATATCTGGGTCTTTCTAATATTTATCAAAGATCTTCATCCAGGTTTATAGAGATAATAAAGCAATACAGTACATACCGGTATTCTGGATGTATTGTAAATAAAACTAATCCGGTATTTGATGAATTGGTAATATGATTATGTTTAGAACTTTTTTTTTTGTTTAGATCCACTATTAGATCCACTATGATGATTCCCATTATTCTGATTTTCTGGTAGATAAATAATAACATTTCAGATTAATAATTATGGCCTCAAGATCGATGAACTCCGAATTAGGATAAATTTAGATATTTTCAACACACTGACAAATTCTATGAAATGGTCACATGCCAATATCCATTTTAAAAAGCTGTTGAATTCAAATAATTGGAGGTATTTTTAAAACTTCTGTAATGTATTGAAAGAGTGATACTTAATATTACCATTATGGGCCCAGTTGGAAGTACTCCACGTCAATGTTTCTCAAACTTAGCAAGTTTAAGATCTAGCCACCTTTGGTTCTAAGCATAGTAGGAATTCTCAACAATCATTAACATTGAAGACATTTAGATACATATGTCATTAGGTAAATAATTAAAATCTCTCTGGAAATCAATTCTCTGGTATGTCATGTATAAAGATGGAGGAGAAAACTTTTTTTTTTTTGAAAACGAGAAGAAAATAATCTTCATCGGTTAATTATTAATGTGGTCTACCAAAACCAACTGAATTACAATTTTAATTAAAGCATTTGTTAACGTTTGTTTTGTTTATCCCAGATGCTTTGACTGCTTCCAAATCCCCTCTGACGGAATCCATTAGATACAGAAGCTAGGCTTATTAAATACTGCCAACAATAAATAAACCTGGATGCAAGAAATGTGGAACAGGGAATTGGAGTTTGTATGACAAAACCTAGACTGCTTGAGTCTTAGTGTTAAAAATGTTTCTTATATAAAAATGATATTAATTTATCATTTTTAATTAATTTTAAATGATAAATGATTTTAAAATTAATTTTAAATGATAATTTTTTAAATTAATTTATTAAAAACCTTTAAAATCATTGGATGTTTTTTAAAATGTGGTTAATATCCTTATTTTGGACATCCCAGATAAGGCTGCAACAGCTTCATCTGATAAAGTTGGTCAAGGACCCTTCCAGCCACAGGTTCCATTGCTGCTTTAGTTGGAGCCGCAAATCCAAGAAGTCTGCCAAGTCATGGACCTGCTCCTTCAGGAATAAATCAACCCCATCCACACTCAACTGGGACAAGTAATTACAAATCAGGTATTGGCAAAAGTCATATACTAAAGTAACCAAAGCTGTCTGTCCCTTGCCAGGCCTGAAGCCTAATTGGTAAGGGTTCACATAATCTGTTTTCCCTAGGGCATTCTGTAATTGATCTGAAGCTATTTGTCTCAACCTTTGTCAAAAGGGGAAGGTTGGAGACTGGATCCAAGAAAGGTCTTTTCATGAATAAATGCAGGGAGGAGAAGGACTGCTGACACTGTCCATCCTACAACAAATCATTCACTACTTTCCAATCTAGGGAACTACTTATTTAAAGGAGCAAGGAAAAACAAGGATCTATCCAGGTATCAGAGGACATCTGGGAGCTCACCCTATCCATTTCCTCAGATTTTCTAGACAAAAGTTCCAAGTAACACAGCAAAGTCACCACACAACATCCTATCCAAATGAAATCCAGGCTTAATACAAGCAAATTTTATCAGTAAAATATGCTAATTGGTCCAGTTCTGCTAAACTTTAATCCAGCTCTACTTAAGTAGAGTCACTCCTATCCAGAAGGGAATTAGCCAATCCAATATTGACTCCAAATTCCTCATATCCCATTACATGCTTGCTGCTTTCTGAAGCCCCAGCCCATGTTATGGAGAATGATGCATGTTTTTCTTACTAGCTGGTGAATTTTAGTGGGAGAAAAATAAAGTGATTTTCCATATCTTCTGCAGTAAATCTATAAAGCTCCAATTTTGGTCTTATAACTGGGTCAGAAAAGGACTTGCAATTAAGGCAATTCCAAGTGCTCCAGCATTTTTTTTCCTGTGACCTTAAGAAACAAAAGTCCTTATAGTAGCTTAACTCAAATAAGACTGTTTTGTAAATCAATATATGCCGAATTCTGCTATCATTGTGCACCATTATCCCTAAATTATAAATAGCAGCAAATGAATGCAATTTAAGAAAGATATTAGGAATATAATTTAGGAAAACTTCAGAATGGAACAACTTTTCATGGCCAACACGTGGGACAATTGGCCACAGGACAATTCAATAAATAAAAGAATAAAAGTTAATTTCAATGGAACCATGCCTAATAATAATGTCAATCCAGAAATACAAGAGTTGCAATAATTTTGATAAAAAACATCAATAAAAGTAACAATGAATTTATTAATACAGTGTTGAATTATCCCACAGCAAGTTGTGCAGTGGCAACTTGGCTATGGTGAGTTGTCTCTTGGCAAGTTTTCCATGGCAAGTTGGACATGGCAAATTGTCCTTAGATCTATAACGCTTTCATGTATAGTATTTAAAAATATTTCATAATTAGGGATTGCCATGATTATCAGCTGTTTTTCCTCTTTTTTAAAATACATAAATCCTTTATTTAAAGTTAGTGATCAGACCTAAACAGGCAAATATTTTATTAAGGAGCCAGTTTTATCTGAATTTTGTTTGAACATTTTCTTAATTTGAAATATGGCTTTAGAAAGGGCACTACATTTTAACTATCTTTTTCTCTTAAAGCTAGTTTTGTGCCTATTTTATTTATGTCTTGTCAGTGTCAATGCTGGGAAATTCTGGGAGTTGAAGTCTACATATCTTAAAAATTGCTTAGTTTGAAAAACACTAACTTATGTGAAATACATTCTAAGAATGAAACACTTAAAAGGTGTAAGTGGAATAATTTAGTACAAAATAGGCTATATAAATATATACCGTGTTTCCCCAAAAATAAGACCCTGTCATATTTTTTTGAACCCTGAAATAAGCACTTGGCCTTATTTTCGGGGAGGTCTTATTATTTTGGGGCTCATGGAAGAAACCAGAGGAAATGGTGGGGACCAGCTGCGCATGCGTTTAAATATTTTCAAGTAGGTCATATTTACAGGTAGGGCTTATTTTAGTGCATGCACTCAAAAGCCTGATTGGGCTTATTATCAGGGGATGTCTCATTTTAGGGGAAACGGTAGATATATCACACATATATATAGGATGTATGTGTAGTATAATACAGAAACTGGCTGACCCATAAATTTTACTACCCTTTGTAGTGTCATTTTTATTTCATTGTTGCTTAACCATATTTGTCTGTCAAATGGAGAGGTAAGAACAGCAAGAAAATCATTGGTGGGACCAAACATATATTCTAAATATCCCAAAGTGTTAATAGAGGAGATTGCATATAATTTCCAAGTCATATTTGCATAATAGTATGTCCAAAGAGAATCTAATGAGATTCAGAATATCTAAAATTTTCATACTTAGAAGTTGTTTTTAACTGCAAATGCTGGTTCAGCATGAAAAATTATTGTTAGTACTAACTGAAATTTAAATGAAATTATTTATTTTTTATGCTTTCTTTCTAGTTTTTAATTCTCAAAGTTTAATCAGTTGTATTTCATTTTTGTAAATAAGTGAAAAAATGCCAGATGTAAAGTATAAAGTTTAGATGATGTGAGGCGTTGGACTTACTGTGAATGCCGTTTCTCCAGGAGCTACGGAGTGCGTCAGGAGTGGGATGATCCAGTTGGTCTGGCCAGTCATTGAGTCGAATAGTTTTGGCCATGCCTCCTCGTGCCTCCGTCGCCTCCAGTTTTGTTTGACGAATCGAGATCTAAAAGACAGCCTCTGCCAAGAGTTAGCAAGAAGTTTGTTTGTTTGTTTGTTTGTTTGTTTATTTATTTATTTATTATCAAATTTATAGACCGCCCTTCTCCCGAAGGACTCAGGGCAGTGTACAGCCAAAGTAAAAAACATAGATACAAACATTAAAAGCAATTTAAAAAGAGATAAATTAATTTCGGCCCCAAAGTTAAAAAACAGTAACAAAACATTAAAAACATTTAAAAAGCATTAAGCCAGCCCGACTTGCTGAAAAAGGAAGGTCTTCAGGGCACGGCGGAAGTCACCGAGGTCTTGAATTCTTCGTATCTCTGGGGGCAGTTGATTCCAGAGAGCAGGTGCCCCCACAGAGAAGGCCCTCCCCCTGGGAGCCACCAGTCTACACTGCTTGGCCGATGGCACCCTGAAGAGGTCCTCTTTGTGGGAGCGCACCGGTCGGTGGGAGGTCGTTGATGGCAGCAGACAGTCTCAAGGGTATCCAGGTCCTATGCCATGAAGCTCTTTAAAAGTGATAACCAACACCTTGAAGCGCACCCGGAAGACCACTGGGAGCCAGTGCAGCTCACACAGGAGAGGTATTATGTGGGAGCGCCATGCAGCTCCCATCACTACCCGCGCGGCCGCATTCTGGACCAGCTGAAGTCTCTGGGTGCTCTTCAAGGGGAGCCCCATGTAGAGAGCATTGCTGTAGTCCAGGCGAGAGGTGACGAGGGCATGAGTGACTGTGCACAAAGAATCCCGATCTAGGAAGGGCCGCAACTGGTGGATCAGGCAAACCTGATAAAAAGTCCCCCTGGCCACAGCCGTCAGATGTTCCTCCAAGGACAGCTGTGTATCCAGGAAGATGCCCAAGTTGCGAGCCCTCTCCGTGGGGGCCAATGATTCGCCTCCAATAGTCAGTGATGGGGTCAACTGACTATATCGGGATGCCGGGAACCACAGTCACTCAGTGTTGGATGGGTTGAGCCTGAGCCTGTTCCTCCCCATCCAGATCCGCACGGCCTCCAGGCACCGGGTCATCACTTCAAGGGCATCATTAGGGTGGCCCGGGGTGGAGATGTACAGCTGGGTGTTGTCAGCGTACTGGTGGTACTTCACCCCGAAGCCACGGATGATCTCACCCAGCGGCTTCACATAAATGTTGAACAGAAGGGGCGAGAGAATCGACCCCTGAGGCACCCCACATATGAAGCGTCTCGAGGTCGACCTCTGCCCCCTGCCAACATGAATTGTGACCGGTTCGAGAGAAAGGAGGAGAACCAACGTAATACAGTGCCCCCCATCCCCAGCTCTTCCAACCGGCGCAGCATGATACCATGGTCGATGGTATCAAAAGCCGCTGAGAGGTCTAACAGGACCAGAAAAGAGGAACAACCCCTGTCCCGAGCCATCCAGAGATCATCGACCAATGCAACCAATGCCATTTCCGTGCTGTACCCAAGCCTGAAGCCCGACTGGAATGGATCTAGATAAGATGTTTCCTCCAGGTATTGTGGAAACTGTCGTGCGACCACACTCAACAACCTTCGCAACAAAGCGAAGGTTGGAGACAGGACGATAGTTGGCTAACACTGCTGGGTCCAGGGAAGGCTTCTTGAGGAGAGGCCTCACCACCGCCTCTTTTAAGGCTGTGGGGAGGTAACCCTCACTCAATGAAGCATTGATAATTCCCTGAAGCCAGCCTCGTGTAACCTCCCGGGAAGCCAGTACTAACCAGGAGGGACACGGGTCCAATAAACGTGGCCGCACTAAGTCTCCCTAAAGTCCTGTCCACATCATCAGGGGTCACAGAGTCAAACTTCCCAGATAACATTCTCAAGCCTATTCCTCGCCACCCTGCCTGAATCTACCCGGTTAGAGTCCAAATCCCCCCGGATCTGTGCAATTTTGTCATGCAGATATTGTCCAGATTCCTCAATCCTGCCTTCCAGGGGGTCCTCCTGCACTCCCAGATGTAACAGGGAGCGGGTCACCCTGAACAGGGCAGCTGGACGATTATCTGATGACAAAATAAGGGCAGAAAAGTAATTAAACTTTGCCGCCTTTATTGCCACTAGGTAGGTCTTAATATGCGACCTTACCAGTGTTCGATCAGATTCAGCAAGACTGGCCCTCAAACTGCTCTTTAGGCGTCTTTTCTGGCGCTTCATCTCCCTCAGCTCCTCAGTAAACCATGGAGCCCCATGGGATCAGCACCGGGTCAGAGGCCACAAAGGCACGATTCGATCTAGAGCCCCTCCAGCCACCCGGTCCCAGGCAGCTACCAGGTCATTGACCGAGTTGTGTGCCAGATCCTCAGGAAATGGCCCAAGCTCCCTCTGGAACCTATCCGGATCCATCAGGTGCCTGGGGCGGACCCACTTTTATCGGTTCCGCCTCCCTGTGGCAGGGTGTAGTGGTTCGAAGGTTGTTGAAGAGTCGCAGGTGGGAGGGGCTGACCCACTCCGCAACCCCCGGAGAAACGGAGTTCACGGTAAGTCCAACGCCTCTTCTCCCTTCTGGGACTTACCGTGAACGCCGGAGTGGGTCAGGAGTGGGACATACCCAAGCTCGTCAGCCCCACGGGTGGGAAGCCTGTTAACTAGGAGGCCTCAAGCCTGGTGTACCTGTTGGAGGACTCTCCTGCAAAAAGAAACCTCCGCAGATGCGAAGACATCCAAACGATAGTGCTTAATGAATGGAACAGGAGTAGTCCAGGTAGCTGCCTGGCAAATTTCCTCGAGGGAGGCCTGCGTGGCCCAAGCAGTGGAGGTAGCTGCACTGCGAGTAAAGTGAGCAGTGACACGCCTCGGAGGAGGGATAGACTGTGCTTTATATGCCCGGGCAATACAAGCCCGGATCCAGCGACCTATAGTGGCCGAGGATACCTTAGATCCCAATGAGGCGGGTTCAAATGATACGAATAGTGCCTCAGAACGTCTGGAAGTGGCAGTCCGCGAGATGTAGATTTTAATAGCTCTGCGGACATCTAGAGTGCCATTTGTGTTCCAGTGGGGGAGCTGGTCTGGGGCAGAAATTGGGAAGAATAATTTCCTGTTCCCGATAGAATCGGGAGTTAATTTTTGGAACAAAGGACGGATCCAATCGGAGGACCACTCTGTCCGTGTGGATGATACACAGGTCAGGCCGAATGGAGAGGGCCGCCAGCTCCGAAATGTGGCGTGCAGAGGTAATTGCCACCAAGAAGGCTACCTTTAGTGAAAGGTACCTGAGGCTCAATATATGTAAGGACTCGAATGGTGGTTCGGTGAGGGCCTTTAGTACTCGTGGCAGGTCCCAGGAGGGATACCAGTGAACTACGGGGGGACAGAGATTTCGGACCCCACATAAAAACCTGTAAATGGACGGATGACACGACAGCGGTGCTCCATCCCTGGGTGACAATATCGTGGAGAGCACGGCAACATGGCGTTTAAGTGTGTTGAGTACCAGTCCTTTACGGAAGCCATTGTGTAGGAACTCCAGGACCTGTGGAACAGAAGCTGAAAGGGAATTAATCTCGCGCGCAGAGCACCAAGTAATAAATACTTTCTAGATGATGTTATAAAGTCTGATGGTGGACTGTCTCCTGTCCGCCTGCATGACTCGAATGATGTCCTCGGAATAGAGTGCCTCTCTCAGAAGGAGCCCCTCAATAGCCAGGCGGTTAGACTGAGCCACTGTGGCTCCGGGTGGTTGACTGCCCCTTGGTTGAGAGACATCCTCTCAGGTGGGAACCACCAAGGACACACTATCGAGAGGGCCACTAGGTCCGAGAACCAAGGCCTCCTCGGCCAGTGGGGGGCGATGAGAATTACTTCCGTTTCCTCCGCTATTATCTTGCATATCACTCAGATTAATGCTAGAGGTAGAAACGTATAGAGTAGACCCGGTGGCCAGAGGCAACGGAGAGCATCCGTGTCCTCCGCCCCTGGTGCCGGGCAGTGAGTGATAAAGCATGGAAGCTGAGTGTTTGCTGATGAGACTGATAACAGATCCACTAGAGGTTGTCCGAATTGGTGACAAATGTCTTGGAAGAGATCGGGGTGGAGGCGCCACTCCGACGGTTCCACTATGGTTCGACTTAGGAAGTCCGCCTGGAGGTTGTCCTTGTCGGCGATGTGGTCCGCCCGTAGCGAGAGAAGGTGAGCCATCCAATTGGTCAAACTGACTGAGGAAAGGGGGCTCCCTTGAGTACTCTGGCATGGGGACGAAATCCATACCACTCACTACCTTAAATGGGGTTAGTCCTCTGCTACTGTGGACAGCATTATTATACGCGACCTCCGCAAAAGATAGGAGGTCCGCCCAATTAGACTGTTGGTAGTTGACGTAGCACCTCAGGTATTGTTCTATCATGGCATTCAGTCTCTCCGCCTCCCCCCATTGGTCGTGTGAAACGTTGAGCTGAGGCCTTGGGATGACCCAATGGACCATAGGAATTCTCTCCAGAATTTTGCTGTGAACTGGACACCTCGATCGGAGATGATTCTTCTGGGTACTCCATGCAGGCGGTAGATCTGTTTCAGGAACAGTTTGGACAACTGGCGGGCTGAGAATAGCCCGCTGCAGGATATGAAATGTGCCTGTTTGGAGAATAAGTCTATTACAGTCCAGATCACTGTGTTTCTACCACTCCTCGGTAGTTCTACTATAAAGTCCATTGCAATCTCCTCCCATGGCCTTGTCGGTTCAGCTACTGGCTGCAGCAGCCCGGGAGGTCTTCCTGGTCGTTTTTTCATCGTGGCACAGATAGTACAACTTTTCACATAACTGTCTACATCTTTTCTCATGTGGGGCCACCCAAAACTGTCTTTGTACTAAGTGCAGAGTCTTTAGGAAACCAAAATGTCCCGCTGGTTTAATGTCGTGGCTTCTCTTGAGGATCAGGGTGTGTAGAGTCTCTGGGACATAGAGTTTTGTTCCCTTCCATGCCAGGTCATCCCTTTTTGTCAAGAGATGTTGGTTGTCTCAGAACCAGGGGTCCGCCGATGTTTCAGTTTTGAGTCTTGGCGTTAAGTTACTTGCAGGTTGGGCATGCTGGTCGCGACGTTGCCGTCTGGTTACTTGATCTACTCCTTGGGCAGAGGGGATGATGGCATTCACTACCTGCTCTCGCTCACTGTTGTATTGAGGCATTCGGGAGAGGGCATCGACCAGAAAGTTTTTCCCCCCTGGGCTGTGTTTCAGCTCGAAGTTGAAACGATTGAAGTATTGGGCTCACCAGACTTGCCTGGGTGACAACTTCCGTGGGGTCCTGAGAGTCTCCAGATTCTTATGGTCAGTCCAAACTTCGAACAGTCTCTGGCCTCCTTCTAGCAGGTGTCGCCAGGTCAACAGCACCCATCTCACTGCGAACGCTTCCTTTTCCCATGCCGCCCATCGTCTTTCTGTGTCGGTGAGTTTGCAGGATGTGTAGGCACAAGGTTGTAGATTCCCTTGGCTGTTCTTTTGGAGTAGCACAGCCCCCAATGCCACATCGCTGGCATCTGGTTGGATGACGAAGAGTTGTTCGGGGTCAGAATGCTTTAAGACCGGTTCTTTTGCAAACATTTCTTTTAGTGTTTCGAATGCTTCTTGGCAGGTTAGGCCCCACTGTAGAGGTTGTCCTGGGTGGGGTTTTGTCGCTGGACTCCCTGTTTTTAGGAGGTCCGTCAGAGGTTTGCCAATTCTTGCAAAAGAGGGGATGAATTGTGTGTAGAAGTTCGCGAACCCCAGGAAGCTTTGCAGTTGTCTGCGGGTGGGAGGGGGTTGCCAATTTAAAACTGATTGTACTTTGGCTGGGTCCATTTCTATCCCCTCGTTCGACACTCGGTAGCCTAAGTAGTCTAGTCATGACTGGTGAAACTCGCATTTTGATACTTTGACATATAGGTTCGCCCCTAGCAGTTTTTCCAGCACTTGGCGGAAGAGGGGTATGTGTTTGTCTATGGTTTCCGTGTAAATGAGGATGTCATCTAGGTAGACAAGGACCCCCTTATAGAGGTGCTCATTTAGAACCTCATTTATCAATTGCATGAACACCACCGGGGCTCCCTGCAGTCCAAATGGCATCACCTTAAATTGGAAACTCCCTAGGGGGCAGTTGAATGCTGTTTTCCACTCATCTCCTTCCCTGATGTGTATCTGGTAGGCTTCACGGAGGTCTAGTTTGGTGAAAACTTTCCCTTTGGCCAGGTGGGCTAGCATGTCTTTCATGAGGGGAAGGGGATATAAGTTGTGTATGCAGACAGTGTTGATATCTCTAAAATCAACCACCAGGCGCATAGAGCCATCTTTCTTCTCTTTGAAGAGGACCGGTGCCGCGACCCGTGGTTTGGCTGGCTCAATGAAACCCCTTTGTAGGTTCTTGTCTATGTAGTTCCGCATTTCTTGCATTTCACGGGGCGTCATGGCATACAATTTGGGTTTAGGTAGTTTCGCCCCAGAGATGATCTCGATGGTACAATCGGCCTCGCGGTGGGGGGGCAGAACGTCACACTCGGCCTCACTAAACACCTCTCATGGGAGCTGTTTGATGCGGCTACCAGGTGCTCTGGTGTACCCTTAGGGAGGGACCCTTGTTGCGGCTGGAGGAATTGGGGCCCCTGCGTGGGGGGCGTCTCGCCTGGTTGGAGCTGCAGGGGTTGGGGGCCCTTTGCTATCCTCAGTCTGCGGGTTCCCTCTTCCCACCTGATGAACGGGGCCCCGGGGAAAAACGGGGCCCCGTTTGTCTAGCCAAGAGAGTCCCAGTATGACTGGATCTGTCATTTTGAGGGCTATTATGAACCGAATCGTTTCCCAGTGATCTGCTAGCTCCAGCTTCACTGGTTCGGTCAGGTGTGTGGCGTAAGTTCCCCTCACTAGAGACCCATCAACTTGTTCAAATCGAATTGGGTGGTTGAGGTTTTTGACTCGGATGTCGAGTGTCAGCCATTCCCTGGACACATGATCCCGGGAACTGTGACAAGCCAGAAGAACAGAGACACGGTGAAGGGGGGGTGTTGTAGTGTTTAGCAGGGCATGGTGATATCAGGTGGTGGACGGTATAGGGAATCTGGGGACAGGGTCAATAAAACGATGTCAAAGAAACAAACGCCCTTCAATACGAGGGACAGCGAAATCCGGAAGTAAGTGGCAATCCACAATGAACCTGAAAGAGTAAATAGCGCGGTCACTTTAAATGCACAATTGAGCAAGGGCCGAGCGCTTGGGGGCATTCTATAAAGCCAGATAAGCGGAGGAATTGGGCGTCTCCGACTTTGTTTTTTATCAGAAAACTTCAGCGCTTACTGTATGACTACCATGTAAGCTACTATGTGCATGTGGTGTTTGTTCGGCGGAGCACAGGTGGTTCCAGAGGAGGCTGAAAGAAAGTCGGAGACGCTTTATTCTTCTGTCTGAGGACTGCAAGCAGCTGTGATGGCAGAGGGCGTGACAGATGATGCCACAGTGTTGGATTTGGGGATGGAGCTGGAGGCAGAGGAGGGGGAGAATGTGGAGACGGAGGAGCGTCGCGAACAGCCAGTGGTACGCCCCAAACAGAGAGTGGTGTCGCCCCCGCCGCCAGAAGACAAGCAGGAAAGACAGGATTCATTGGGGACTGAAGCTGCTCGAAAACCATCTGGAAATTGGTGGCAAAGTACCGCTATACTGGGGAAGTTGGGGTTTCAGATGTCAGCTACCCCCCCCTCTAGCCCCTCAATTCCAAGGGTGGCAGGAAAGGCGATGGACGGAGGAGGAGGAAGAGGAGGACTGGAGTTATTCTTCCAGCCCCGGTGTAACCACCATGGATATATTTTGGGAGAGGTTTGGGGAAGCTAGCTTCCGGGATGCCCCCTCTTGGCAGCCCTGGGCACCCGGGGCAGACCAGTCAAATACGTGGCAGAGTGGGATGGGAGCGTCAACGTGCAGAATGTCTGAATCCAGGGTGCGTTTGGCCAGTCCAAAGCTGCGAGTAGACCGTAGTTGATACAGGGGCGGAAGGGATGAAGACCCTGCTCCCCAGGGGGGGGTGTTCCTCGTCAAGCGAGGGGATACATGGTACACAACGACAGCCACATAGTCAGGGGCATTGTGAGGACCAGGAAGGTGAGCCTGCTGCTAGCCGGTCCCACTCATGGGAACGAAGAGCCCCTCAGGGTGGAGAGCGGTCCAGTCGTGAACGGGATCCAGCACCTGCATGCATCCCAGGGCCTTGGGTACAGCAAATACCATGGGGTCTCCCTCCCCTACAAGCCACGCTAGATGGGAATCCAGACCGTGTAGCCCTCTTTCTAAGCCAGGTGATCAGCTACATGGATGCTTATGGGCACTATTATTCCTCTCAGTGGGCCAGAGTAGTAGCGGTTACGACGGTTTTGACGGGTGAGGCAGCTGACTGGGTGGCCAGTTTACACACCATGCACGTTCGAGAACTGGCAGTTTTGGGACTGTTCCTGGAAGCGTTATGGAGTCGATTTGAGGATGATGCCAGCACCCAGGCCATTGTCGAAAGCGATCTAGTTTCACTAAAACAAAATGGACGAGCGGCTAAAGACTATGTAAAGGAATTTCGTACCTTGGCTAATTGGTTGAGGGGCTGGCCCGAACGTTTATTAGTTCGCCATTTCCATAAGGGGCTGGATAGAGACCTACGTCAGGCCTGCATTTATAGGGGGCTTGGTCTTTACATAACAGCCTGGTATAAAGCGGCTGTCGAATTGGATGTAGGCCTGAAGGAGTTCCGGATGCGAAGCAACACCGTGAGCCCACCACAGAAAGTGTTGGAGAACCCGCCAACAGGGCAGGGAGGCATTCGAACATATATGCCTGTAGGAGTAAGAGGTGGTATTGCCTCACAAAGACCATTCCGATGTTACCGGTGTGACCAGGAGGGCCACAGAGCGCTTGATTGCCCACTCCCACCTCTCCGGACCCCAGATATCCAGGCATCAGGTTCCGGTAGGCGGGCGGGTTTCCATTCCAGACTATCGGAGCGCTCTCGTATCACGGCTCAAACAAGAGGTGGCAAGGCCAATGGTCGTGATGGCAGTGGTGGCTCTCCTGACATCCGAACGCCGACGGAGGAGGGAAACATTGAGGAGGAAACGGAACACATGGATCCTATGATATGTGATCCTGTCCAACCTTTTGTTATCCAGGTGACACTAAAATACCCTGGGTCGGGTACACTGGAACAGCAAGGGGCCTTAGTAGATACCGGTTTCACCCGTTGTCTTTTACGAAGGGCGATAGCAGACAGTCTTGGACTCCGTGTAGTGAGATTGCAGAAACCTATTTATTTTGAGCAAATGGATGGTTCAACGCTAGGAGGACAACCGGCTACCCATGTTACAGAACCTGTGACACTTGAGATTGGGAATCATCGGGAAGTAGTACGATTCTTGGTTGTAGAAAAAATGATTGAACCCATCATTCTAGGGCTATCATGGTTAGATAAGTGGAAACCTACCATTTGGTGGGAAGGGGTTTTTCGCAAATTACGCTTGGCAGTAGGCCCTGATCCACCTGAAGACAGTAGAAATGTAGGAGCGACTGGAAGGGAGATGCCCTGTCTAGAAAAAGTCCCACACATATACAGAGATCTATGGTGTGTGTTTAGCGAGAAGGAATGTGAGGCCCTTCCACCCCACCATCCTACAGACTGTGCGATAAAGTTGAAACCAGGTGTTAGTCTACCTAAACCCCGCATGTATACAATGACTCCCCTTGAATTAGAGGAATTGTGGCATTATATAGATCAGAACTTAGCCAGGGGTTTTATCTCGCCCAGTCGTGCGCATATGGCAGCGCCAGTTCTGTTTAAGGAGAAGAAAAATGGAGGGCTAAGATTGTGTGTTGATTTTCGGGGATTAAACGCTGTCTGTATGGAACCCCTTTATCCTTTACCCCTTATGACGGATTTGCTTTCCACTCTCACGACAGGGAAGATCTTTACTAAGTTGGACCTCCGAGAAGCGTATTACAGGGTCCAGGTAAAAGCGGGTGATGAATGGAAGACCACATTTAACTGCCCTTTGGGCAGCTATAAGTTCCGGGTCATGCCATTTGGTCTACAGGGGGCCCCTGCAGTTTTTATGCAGTTTATCAATAGTATACTCTATGATCACCTGTATCGCGGAGTTCTCGTATATCTAGACGATATTCTAATATACTCCAATACCCTAGAAGAACACGTTCGTCTGGTACGGCAAATATTACTGAAGTTGTTGAAGGCTCAGTTGTATGTAAAGCTATCGAAATGCGAATTTCACAAGACAGAGATAGATTACTTGGGGTTTAGGATTTCAGGAAAAGGGATTGAAATGGACCCAAATAAGGTTAAGACAGTGTTGGAATGGCAGGCTCCAAAGACCTGAAAACAGTTACAAAGTTTTCTGGGCTTTGCAAATTTTTACAGAAGATTTATCCCCTCATTTGCTAAGGTGGCTTTACCATTGACTGATCTCTTAAAGATGAGAAAAAGTGCAGTCAGGAAAGGCAACCCACAACAAAAAATCAATTGGACGATATGTCAACGTGCATTTGACACGTTGAAAACCCTCTTCGCTAATGAACCCATACTAAGACATCCTAACACATCAAAACCCTTTGTAATCCAGGCGGATAAGTGATGTGGTGGTAGAGGGTGTTCTCCTACAAAGAAATGAACATGGGGTTCTTCAACCATGCGCCTACACCTCCCGAAAACTAACCGATACAGAACGAAATTGGACGGTTTGGGAAAAAGAGGCGTATGCCATAAAATGGGCCTTGCAAACGTGGAGGCATTTGCTAGAAGGGACTAAGGTAGAATCTGAGGTATGGATGGATCACAAAAATCTAGAGGCACTTCAATCGCCTCGTAAACTATCCCCGAAACAGGTACGTTGGGCGCAGTATTTCCACAGATTTACCATCAAGCTGAAAGTGATACCAGGGGGAAAGAACTATTTAGCTGATGCCCTATCACGCATGCCGCAATTTGAGAGCCAAAAAGAGGAGATAACACAAGCCTTAATACCTTATAAACAGACAGGAAAGCAAGGAAGGGACGTATTCCCGCTACCCACAACCTGGGTAGTGGAGTTGAGGAAAAAATTAGCAACAGACAGTTGGCTGAAGACAAATCCCCAGATAGTGACACAGAAAAGAGGACTAATGTGGAAAGGAGATAAATTATATATCCCCGAAGGATTGAGAGATAAGGTGTTACGACAATGCCACGATGTAAAAACAGCAGGGCATTTCGGTTTCGTGAAAACGTTGCATCTAGTGAGGAGATAATTCTGGTGCCACCTATGCGAAAACAGGTAGAGACACATGTACAAGGCTGTCCCGTCTGTATAAGAGCTAAACCCTTGTCAGGGAAACTGTCTGGTTTATTACAGTCCGTGGCTGAACCAGAGAGGCCTTGGGAAGATATAGCCATGGATTTCATAGTTGAATTGCCTCCCAGCAAAGGACATAATGTAATATGGACTATTATTGACCTGTTTTCCAAACAAGCGCATTTTGTCCCCTGTAAAGGACTACCATCCGCAGGGTGTCTAGCGAAACTATTTGCCCAACACGTATATCGACTTCATGGCACACCCAAACATATAATCTCAGACAGAGGTCCCCAATTTACCGCCTGGTTCTGGAGACGTTTCCTAGGACAATTAGGAACAGAACAGGGACTGAGCTCTGAGTTCCACCCAAATACCAACGGAGCCGCTGAAAGAGCCAATGCCATGGTAGAAAGGTATCTACGTTCTTATGTGTCATACCAACAAACAGACTGGTACGAACTCTTATCTTTCGCAGAATCAGCATATAATAACACCGTGCACAGCAGTACAGGTTATACACCCTTCCTAGTAGTTTCTGGAAAAGAGTTCCCGGCCATCCCCGATCTAGATGTACAAATAACTAGTTCCCATAGTCCAAAAGAATGGACAGAGAAGGTTAAACAGAGTTGGCCACACATCAAAAATGCATTAGAAAAAGCTTCTGAAGCGTACAAAACCCAAATAAACAAACGGAGACGAGATAACCTACCCTTCAAAATAGGAGAAAAAGTGTATTTGTCCACAAAATATACCAATCTGCGTATGCCCAGTAAAAAATTAGGTCCAAAGTATATAGGTCCCTTTCCCATCACCAAAATAATAAATCCCGTAACAGTATCCTTACAACTACCTCCCTTACTGAAAAGAATACACCCAGTATTCCACAGTAGTCTCCTAAAACCAGCAGCCAAAATAAGAGAGACAGGAACACGTCCAGGGCCTATGACAGGAAGTTCATACGAAATTAAAAAGATCCTCGATTCTAAGATATATCATGGGAAGCTTAGGTATTTAGTACATTGGAAGAGATACCCTATATCAGAAGCAACATGGGTGAAATGAAGGATATAGATGCTCCACGATTACTAAAACAATTCCATTAAACATCCAAACAAACCAGGTGGACACTTTCCCACTTAATGAGAATAACCGAATGTTTTTATGTCCCTACAGGAAGAGACCTGGGGGGGGGTGCATGTGAAGTGTCAGCCATTCCCTCGACACATGATCCCGGGGACTGTGACAAGCCAGAAGAACAGAGACACGGTGAAGCGGGTTGTTGTAGCGGTTAGCAGGGCACGGTGATATCAGGTGGTGGACGGTGTAGGGAATCTGGGGACAGGGTCAATAAAACGATGTCAAAGGAAACAAACGCCCTTCAATACAAGGGACAGCGAGATCCGGAAGTAAGTGGCAATCCACAACGAACCTGAAGGAGTAAAAAGCGCGGTCACTTTAAATGCACAAGTGAGGAAGGGCGGGGTGCTTGGGGGCGTTCTATACTGCCAGTGCGGTCACTTTAAATGCACAATTGAGCAAGGGTGGGGCGCTTGGGGGCATTCTATACTGCCAGCGCGGTCACTTTAAATGGACAATTGAGCAAGGGCGGGGCCCTTGGGAGCGTTCTGTAAAGCCAGATAAGCGGAGGAATCGGGCGTCTCCGTCTTAGTTTTTTATCAGAAAACTTCAGCGCTTACTGTATGACCACCGTATAAGCTATGATTAAATCGGATAGCTTCACCTTTGAGTGTGTGCGTGTGGTGTTTGTTCGGCGGAGCACAGGTGGTTCCAGAGGAGGCTGACACGGATCCCTAATTTTAGGACTGTGGGTAGGTTAATCAGGTACCTCGTGCAGCCCGAATCTATTAGGGCTTGGAAAGTCCCTTGGGTTCTTGTTTTTGGGGCCGTTAGGCGTATAGGTAAAAGAAAAGGGTGAATGGGTCCACTCACCATTGGGTCATCTTCACCCTCGTCCTCGCTGTCATACGATTCGGGGGATTGATTTCCATCATCTGGGATCCCCCTTGTTTTCGGTTAGGTGGGCGAAGACCTCTGGACTCTGGGGGATTTTCCGTGACACGTTGGTGACGCGCTTGGGCCCTTGTTCCGGTTGTGCCTTGGGCGGTGGGTCTGATCAGCCTTGGGGTTCCACACGCTGCGGCCAGGTGACCAATCACCCCACACCTGTAGCACCTCAGTGGGCTCCGCGGGACAGGCCTCTGGGTGGGCTGTGATGTTGCGGTTTCTCGTCTAATGGGTGGTCCCTGGTCCGGTTGGCCCCTCTGCTTGCCATCTGGTTGCTTTGACATGTCGTTGGCTTGCAACCCTCTGTCGACTTTTATCGCTACTCGGAACCATTTGGAGAGTCGGTTCGAGATGTCCCGATAAGCGATCACTTGGGCGATTCGCTTGTCTAGGCTTGTTCTAAAAAAATACACCAGTAGTCACTCTGGTAAGGGAGGTAAGGTCCCAATGACTCTCCTGAATTCACGGATATGCTCTCTTATGGGCCTCCCCTTCTGCATTAGGTTTCTGAGCTCGTCCTCCACATAGGGGTCCTCCTCTGCCTCCTCGAACCGGGCTCGTAATAGTTGTAAGAACCCATCTGCGTCTTGCAGTTGGGGGGCCCTGTTCTTATAGAGGGCTGCTGACCACCTCCTTGCTTCTCCCTCCAACCCTTCTGAAATGGCACTCATTAGGGCTCTAGGAAATGGGTAGAGGTGTCCATAGTGCTCAATGTAGATCTCAGCTGTGTCAAGGAATTGGGCTAGCTGGTCTGGATCGCCATCGAACTTCCCTCTGAAACGGGGTGGGTCCTCCCTCGCAGCCCTCTCCTCCTAGCGCGGGGCTCTGTAAACCTGGCCTCAGTGCTGCTGGTCCTCTTTCTCATCTCTCATTCTAGGGTAGGGAGGTGATGTCCTATCCAGACTGCTCTGCTTGCTGTGTAAGGGAGGAATCCATGGATGCATCTTTGGGCTTCTTCTCCTTCTGCTGGGGGGGGGGGGAAGGGCTGTGCTTCAGTTTACGGCCTCTTGGTTCATCAGCCCAGATTAGTTCCCTCTTCTCGTTTGGCCTGCATGATGGCCCCTCCTCCCCAAGGATGGCACGGTCAAATTTCTCTTTCAATTCATCTATGGGGCTCTTGAGTGGCTTCCCTGAAGCTTTTTGATGCCTGGCTTGCTGCCAGTCCCATAGCCAGTCTGCCCTCCCCAATTCACTTAGGGGTTTCCCCTTCCCCTGAACGCTCGGGATGGGAAACTCAGTCTCTGCGGCTTTTGGCAAACCCCTCGAATACTTTTCTCTTCTTGGGTTGTGGAACGATCTTCCGATCTTGGCTGTCTGGCAGCTTCGATGGAGAATGGGGGGTGTTTGAGGCTCCATAATATCTTGAAGCCCCGTAGCGTCCAAGCTGGCTGGGATCAGAACTGGCTCTTTTCCAGTTGCCTGAATTAGGCTCTCTTCGGACAGTTTACTTTCTGCCATGACATCCGGGCTGTGTCTCCATTCACTCTATACATCTGGAAGGGAACTGGAGGTTTGGAGGTCAGCCAGCTTGGCTTGGAAAGAAGAGTTGGCCATCTGTCAGGTTTCGATGTCATCTCAAATAAAATAAATTGCATTTCCAAACAGATAGTCTTTGAAGAAATCTTTCATTTTAATAAGCACGACAACCTGTCCCTGATCATGGCGTAGCCAACTCTGACTTCCTGACCCCAAACCTTCCCTTTCCGTTCCCCAATTCTCTGCGTCTCATTGGCCTTCTTCCAAATCACTCTCCCCATATCTACTACTTAAGCTCCCAGGAATGTCCCCCCTCCCATCTCACATTCTAGGGGATATTACCTTCAAGGAAAATAAGTAGGTGAAATGTCAAACGTCCTCTTGCCAGCTGCCCCTTCTCCTCCTCCTTATGTCAGCACAAGAGTAAATGCAGGTTGAAGTGCTGACAGCAGGAGCCATTGCAGACTGCATGCATGGAGCCAGGCCCAAGGCATGATATTTATGCAAGATGCCAGTTTCCCTAACAGTTTCGAAAGGGCGAGTTTGGACACCGTTGGCTCCCGCAGGAGTTGACAGATGAGCAGTCTGATATTGTCTCTCCTCTGGTGAGAGAGGAACACCTGCCCCGCCTGGGTGTCGATTATTGCCCCAAGGTGTGTTAAGCGGGTTCGAGGGTCCAATTGGCTCTTGGGTAAGTTGACTAAAAACCCGTGTTCCCGTAGGACCTGCAAGGTTAGTTGTAGGTCGGCTAGTGCCCTTGGGAGGGTGGCGGCCTGAACTAAAATATCATGCAGGTAGGCTTGTACCAGGACAGACCGTAAGTACGCCACCAGGGCCGCCAAGACCTTTGGGAAACTGTGCGGGACCGATGCCAGGCCGAGTGGGAGGGCACGATATTGAAGGTGTTGTCCCGCATAGCTCAATCTGAGATAACGCTGGTGGGCCGGCGAGATAGGGATATGCAGGTAAGCCTCGGACAGGTCTACGGAGGCTAGGAAGTCTCCGGGCCTGATCCCCTCTAGGATGGACTTAAGAGTGTTCATTTTGAACCTCCTGTAGACAAGATGGGTATTCGGTGATTTTAAGTTGAGTATTGCTCTCCAGCCCCCAGAGCGCTTCGGCACCATGAAATGGATTGAGTAATATCCCTGTCTCCATTGGTCGGGAGGGACCTCCTCCTCCTTGATCTCTCGTAGATGTTGGATAGCCAGCTACATGAGTCTGCGCTTGCGAAGTGAGTTGGAGACCGGGCATGGTATGAAGCAGTTCAGGGGGCTGGAAAGGAATTCCAATGGGAGTCCGAATTCGATGGTGTGGAGGACCCATTGGTCGGTCGTGGTGCGAGCCCACCTGTCTACAAAGAGGCTCAGTCTGCCTCTTATGGAGGGAGTGGGAATTGAGTCATTTCTGACAACCAGTTCCGCGAAATGGACATTTTGAAGGGCTGTATGACTTTGGCTTGTCCTGAAAGGAACCCCTGTCCTGTTGGCGAAAGGAGCCCTGGAAAAAAGGGCATTGGCTAGAGCCCTCCTGGGGAAAGTAGCGGGCAAGCTGCCTGCGGTAGTAGAGGGTTGCCCTGCGATCTGCTCTTCTAGTGGCGGAAGGCAAAACTTTCTTCCTGTCCTTATCCTCAACCAATAAAGGTTCGAGGGAGTCACCAAACAATGTCGACCCCGTGTACGGGGCCGATGTGAGTCGCCATTTGGCTTTTAGGTTGGCTGGCCATTGGTGCAGCCGTAATAGGCGACGTGAAGTGACTGACGATGCCATTGCTCGAGATGCGTATTGGTAGCGTTGAGAGTGGCATCGGAGGCAAATTGAGTGGCTGCAATGATTTTGTTAAGGTCCTGGTGGACCCGGACCTCTTGGGCGGGTAAACGTGATTGCAGCTGTTGGAGCCATAGTAGTGAGGAATGAGTGAAGAAAGAGGCCGCAGTAGCGGCTTGTATTGCCCAGGCTGAAGCCTGGTGTGTTTTCTTGAAGGACAGGTCAAATTTCCTGTCCTCAGGCTTAAGGCCCTCAGATGTGTCACCCGAGATATAGGGAAAAGGAGAGGAAAGAGCAGCCACAGGGCCATCCACAGAGGGTACCCGTAGAATGGTGGTCAACGAAGGCTCCATATTGTAATTGCGACTGTCAGTGCTGCTGGGCGTAGGAAGAGATGACGGATTGGCCCATTGTTTTCGGACCACGTGCCGGGATGAAAAGTTGTTCGGCAACTGGTTCGGAGAAGATACTGTGGCCAGTTGAATTTGCAGCAGAATCAGTAATCAAATCCAAGAGGCCTGAGGTGACTTTCGCTTTGTGCAGTAGCGACTTAAAGAGTCCCTGAGGAAATAGGCCCTTGAAGGCCGGAACATCCTGAGGGGCACCTTCGTCATCTGAAAGATCTGTATCTATCTGTGGCTCATCCTGCAGGCTGAGTTCAGTGCTGCCCCTAGATCTCGTTGGGGACCTTTCAGGGGATCCAGTGAGATTGGCAGAAGGTGAAACTCAGGTGCGTTGTGAATGAAGGCTTTCCAAAGCCACAGAAGCTGAGCGGTGTTCCTGTATGCCCACTGCAAAGCCATGCGAGATGGCCCTGGCAATCAAGTTTTGAACCGCCTCAGGCAGATCTTGCAGTTCCAATGAGTTGGAACGCTGGGTAGGTGGAGGTGCGGGTGGTTCCTGGAGGGTAATTGCGCAAGTGAAGGGATCCCCCTTTTTCTGGTTCTTGGAAGGTGGAAAATCAGAATATTGCTGGTCAGTTCTCTCTGGGGATAAAGCCTTGGAGAGCTCACGGTTTTCTATGGCGTCCTGGTCTATAGAACCAGAGTGGGCACTTACAGTGGAGACCTCAAGATCAGCTTTCTCGTTCTCTGCTTGCAAATATTGTTGCTCCAGTACACTTTAGCGACGTTGGAGGTCTTTAATCTCAGTCTGCGGTTGGATAGATTTTTTGCCAGAAGCAGACTTGGAGGTGGCCTTGCAACTAGTCTCGGACTAGCCATTCCGCCATTGTGAAGCTGGGCTAGAAAGATGAGGGCAATAGCCTACACTCCTAATGAATAATGAGGGGCTTCTCCAGGTATCTGGAAATACCAGTACCAGAGGGGCTAATGAAGGAACCTGAAGCAAACTGCAGTGGCAGAATTCTTTCTCTCTCTCTCTCTCTCTCTCTCTCTTTTTTTTTTTTAAATGGCCGTCTGAGGTGGAGAGGTGGTAATAAAATGGCCGCCCCAAAGGAATCAAAGTGGCCGCCCACATTGATCCTACTCACAGTGCCTTGAAATGGATGCTCCGGAATAAGGCTTGATCGCCCAGTCTCGAAAGGTTACGTTGGCCGCCAACAACAGCAAGGTAAGAGCCCTTTGAATATGGGGTGAACTCCTTTGTTAGGAGTGCTACAGCCTTCGCGATCACGCTAGTAAGAAATGGCCGCCGGAACGGCAATTCAAAATGACCATTGGCACGATATTAGAGGCGTGATAATGGCTGCCGCTGGTGAAGTTCCAGCGGCTGAGGGAACAGCTGATGAAGTGATTCGGCTGCTGGTGCTGTAAGAATGGCTGGCACTTAATTTGCAAGCGGCGAAGCGATGGGAGCACTAGCGCCGATCAGCTGTTGAGTGGGGCGGTGGCACCACCACAGCGGCAGTGTTTTCAGCCTAAAACTGAAGTGGCCAGCTCACACAGCGCAGAAAGTCTCAATCTTCGAAATAGAAGCAAATATAATGTTGATCAGGAGTGAGAAGACTCGAAATTCCGTCTGTTCAGATCACTGAGTCAAATAAAATTGGAGGCGACAGAGGCATGAGGAGGCGTGGCCAAAACTATTCGACTCAATGACTGGCCAAACCAACTGGATCATCCCACTCCTGACCCACACCGCAGCCTTCTGGGAGAATATTGGATTCCTTAACCATAATATATATAATTGAATGTCTATAAAATGAACTACTCTTTGTTTCAAATGCTTCAAGAGGTTGGTCTTGAGTTGGCTCTAGACAAACAGTAAAGCAACAGGAGTTTTAATGCTCTGAATTTAATCTTCCAGCTGGAACAGTGGCTCTGTCTGGTCTAAAAACCAACTCAACTTTGAATGTTTCAATATAGAAATTTCTGGTAGATTTATGAAGTTAGACTATTTCACTCTCAGTTAAGCCTCAACACTTTATGCTAATAAAAATATGTTATATAAGATGATTTTTTTAAAGAGGATATATATAGGCACAGGCAGGAATTTTAATAACCAGTAGGAACAGCCTAATCACAAAAGGCAAGTGATTTTTGCATCACTACAGCTTCCAATAGATACTTGTAGATAGAGACATGTAGCCTTGCTGCAATTATTCACTATAATTATAGGTATCTGTGAATTCTGATGATATTGAATTCAAGATGGGAGCTGTCCATTTAATTAAATTCTACTAATGGAGGAAGCATGATATGAAAAATAAAATCCAAATTTTAAGGGTCTCAGTGATTACATATATAATATATAGTTATGAATGTGTCTGTATATTTTATATATGATAATTTTTACTATATACACATAATTTTATTATAAATTAAATATCATTTTACATATTTATTATTTATATAACAATGTAAATAAATTTTTGTTTACTGACTGCCAAGTGAGTATTAGAAAAATAGTACAACCATAAGAAAAGTTTTATTTTATATTTTTATAACTTATTAGAGATACTGGCTATTTCAGGATGATTCACCAAAGTACCCAGTAAAAAGCCTGATAAAACTTTTTATTATAAACAAAACAGTGTTTTAGTAATAATAATTCATTAAACTTGTATGCCTCCTGACTCTTTGGACAGTTCACAACAATCTGATGAAGACACTGCAGTAATATTAGTAAAATATAAGTAAATTAATAATGCCACAAAGGTAAAAGATGGCAAGAAAGATGAAGCATGAGATATTACTCTGCTTTACTGCAGTCCTGTGTGAAGAGTCAAGCCTTTGTGGTTCTCGTAACAGAATGTGAAAATAAGCTCGTAAAATGTGGGAGGGGAGAGATATTGCCTAGGCCTAGGGAATGATCATAGAGCTGTGGTGGTGCAGTGGTTATAATGCAGTATTGCAGGCTAATTCTGCTGATTGCCAACTGCTGGCAGTTTGAGCTCACAGTTCAAGATTGACTCCTGTGTTCAGCCATGGGAGTGGCGGGTGAGTGTGTAAAGCTTCATTTGCACATGCACATGATCTAGATGGGTGTGTGAAACCAATCCCTCCACTCCTGGTTCACTGATTCTGCCACTCCTGGTTCATGGAGCCAGAAAGATTGGGATCCCTGCTTATCAGTTTTACATACCAAAGCCATCACACTTTTCAAGGTTTTGATTTAACTATAATTAAGTTAAATTATGAACAGTTGTTTCCTTCATCTGTGGTACCTAAGTAATAAAAAAGTCATTCCTACTTGAAATTTTAAGAGGTTAAAGAACAGGATCCTATGGCATTGTTATTGTGATTCATTTTTGTTGCTTTATACATTCTGGTTAATAATAACTTCATTCTTTTTCATTTTCAAGGATAACGAACTATTGTCAGAATTAGTTTTTGTTTAAATTAATATTTTGTTGCAGAACATTGTTGAGAACTTTCCCTAATATGAATGGCAACAATATGAATGGCATAAAAAATGAATTTGCTGTCATGTAGTGATCACCAGCACAGTTTTCACAGATGAGTTGGTAAGGATAAATTGCTGGGGAAAGATAAGTGGGTAATGTAATCTGAGAAGCATGCTTTGGATTTATTTAGTTATCGATTAAAGTAAAAGTGAAAAGTTAAACCTGATACTTTTTCTCTATTGCACATTTCTTAAGAATGGACCACATGGATAATTATAAGTAAATTTGACATATGTAGCGTGATTATTTTAGCAAGTTTGCTTAGTGCAACTAAAAACATTAATTTTAGGAGAATGGGGAGGAAATGAAAGATGAAAATAGCTATAGTATAAACCTGCTTATTGTTTTATTTTTGAGTGATTCCTGCAAAATAGAATGAAACAGGCTACCTGAATACAAGGAAGTTGCCTGAAAGTGTAGCTTGATAAATGTTAAAAAAATTCAAGGAACTGGTGGTGGAACTGTTTGTAGGACAACAGAGGAATCCAGAATGGCACCTTGTGTTGTTTATTTTATTTTATTTATTTAAAGAACTTATGCTGCCTATCTCACATAATGATCCTAGGCAGCTCATTTTTTTTTCTTCAGTTCAATTATGTCCAATTCTTAAAGACTTCCTAGACAGTCCTTGCAATTTTGCTAGCAAGGATTTTCAGGTTTGCCATTGCCTCCTTGCTACAGTTGAGAGAAAGTGACTGGCCCAGGATCCCACGTCTAGTTTTGTACCTAAAGTGAACTTCCTGTTGCTAGCCTAATACCTTAACCACTGTACCCCACTGGCTTTCAAGACAGCCCAATACAAAAAGAATAAAAGAACAAGAATAAATGTGGAAGGATGGGAAGATGAGATGACTTTGAAAGCTGCCATTTATCTTGGTGGATATCACCATATCTAATGGCAGAAAATTTTTGTTGAAACTATGCATTGATGCCATATCTTTATATATTTAGTTCTTATGAATAACTCTAATTCTAATAGGAATTAAGAAAATTATCCACAATTTCTACAAACCTTGATTTATTTCCTTATTTTTTCTTATCCATTTTCTTTCTAAGCAAAATCTAAAATGTGAAAATCTTTCCTTTAAAGGGGAATTACTCCAAACCATTTATTATTTTGGCTGTTCTTTTCTGTATCTTTTTTATAGTAATTGCATCAAACATTAAAATTAAAAAGATAAAAATACAATTAAAAATAAAAGAATAAAAATACAAAATGTAGAAAATTAAAAGGAGAAAGAAAAAGAGAAAAAATAGAAAATAAGCAAAAATAAAAAATATAGTAAAGAAAAAGAAAATATATAAAGAAATTACTTGTCATTTATCAGAACAAATATAAATAATTTTAGTAACTTACCATCTACAATACAAAAACAAGTCCTCTTCCATTATCCCATCTCTTATCTATTTATAAATCCTTAAAACCTGTTATTTAGCCCTAAATCACAAAAGTTGACTAAGGGTTAACACAGACAACAACACATCTTTTTTAACAAAAATTCCAATTTCAATTGAACAGTGTGTTGTCTGGGTACAAATCATTTTAGGAAATAATAAAGTGCTCACAACAATATTCCTTGCATTAATATCAATTATATTCATAATCATAATATTTGTTTAACCAAGCTAACATATCTTCCTTATATCACTGATCCTTCTATATATTTCCCTGTTTCTAGCTCCTGTTTTTGTCAGCTAGCCATTAATAAAATGTCCCAAGTCAAAAAGTATCCAGTTTCTTTCTTTTCCTTAATTGTAAGTATTACAATTTCTGCACATTCTAATATTTTCTAATCACATCATCATCTGTTGGGATCTCTTCATTTTTCAATTGTTGTGAAAATACTATTCTTGCTGCAGTCAGTACATATAGAATCAAATATACATTGTTATATTTGTCTGGTAAAATGCCCAACAAAAAAGACTCTGGTTTCAAATCTATATGTTGTTTTATCATTTTTTCCAGCCATCTATGTTCTTTTTTCCAATATTTTTTCACTTTTTGACATGTCCACCACATATGATATTATGAACCAGGTGTCTGATGACATTTCCAACATTTTTCAGATTTATTCTTAAACATCTTTGCTAACCTTGAGGCCAGAAAATGCCATCTACAAAACATTTTATAAAGTTTTTCTTTATATACAGTAGACATTGTTAATTTATAATTTCTATTCCATAATTTCTGCCATTTATCTAACTCAATCAAATAGCCAAAATTTTTAACCCATACTATCAGTCTCTCTTTTACTTGTTCCTCTTCCCTCTTAATGCTTAACAAATAGCTATATAATTTCTTTATTAACTTTTCATCTGTCTTTGTTAATATCTGATCTAATACTGTTAATTCTTTATATAAACCATACATTTTAACATCCTTCTCATATCTAGATTGTATCTGCACATATGACCATCATGTTATCTCAATCCCTTGATCACTCAGTTCCTGTTTAATTTTAAATTCCCCCTTTTCATTTAAAACATATTTATATCTGGTAACGTTCTTTATATAAATAACATTTGGGTAAATCAGTGCTCCATTGTGGAAAGTCAGACCAACATTTTCAAATAATGATTTCTTTAATTTTCTACCATACTAATAATAATGCACTAACATAGTGTCTTTGGAAATAGCTATGTATTTTGTATCTTCCATACCATAAAAAAGCATGCCCACCTAATTCAAGATCATGTCCCTCCAAGGTCAATAGTCTTTTGTTCCTCAAGCCAATCCATTCTTTCACCCAAGTAAGAATCGAAGCCTTGTAATACAATTCCCAATCTGGTAGCCCAAAACCACCTCTATTTTTAGAATTTTGCAACAGTTTCAAACTTATCCTTGCTTTTTTCCTTTGCCAAATATATTTTGATATAGTTTTATTTAATTCTTCAAAATATTTTTTTTCGTTTTATTGCTTTGTTTGAAATAAATATAGTAATCTTGGCAAGAGATTCATTTTTATAGTGACTATTCTTCCCATCAATAAGTGTAGATTTTTCTACTTCTCCAAATCCATTTTAACTTGTTGCGCCAATTTATAATAATTATCTTCTTTAATCTTTACACACTTTGCCATTAATTGAATTCCTAAATATTTAACTTTCTTGACTATCTGTATACCTTTATTATTCGTTAGTTATTTTTTCTGTATGCCTGTAACATTTTTAACTATTGTTTTGGTTTTTTATTTATTTATTTTCAGTCCTGCAACTTCACCATATTCTTCTATTTTCCTAATTAATTTAAATCCATTTTCTTGTGGGTCTTCCAAGATAAAGACCATCTGTAAATGCTTGTAGTTTATATTGTTCCTTTTTTATTTCCATACCTTTAATTTCTATATCTTGTCTAATATTTCTATTTAACACTTCCAATGTCAATATAACTAGTAGAATTCTTTATTGGCCAAGTGTGACTGGACACACAAAGAATTTGTCTTTGGTGCAAATGCTCTCAGTGTACATAAAAGAAAAGATACATTCGTTAAGAATCATAAGGTACAACACTTAATGAAAGTCATAGGGTACAAATGAGCAATCAAATCATACTAAGAAATAATATAATCGTAAGGATACAGAAACAAGTTACAGTCATACAGTTGTAAATGGGAGGAGATGGATAATAGGAACGATGAGAAGATTAATAATAGTAATGGTAATGCAGACTTAGTGAATAGTTTGACAGTGTTGAGGGAATTATTTGTTTAACAGAGTGATGGAGTTCGGGGAAAAACTGTTCTTGTGTTTAGTTGATCTGGTGTGCAGTGCTCTATGGCATCATTTTGAGGGTAGGAGTTGAAACAATTTATGTCCAGGATGCGAGAGGTCTGTAAATATTTTCACAGCCCTCTTTTTGACTCATGCAGTATACAGGTCCTCAATGGAAGGCAGGTTGGTAGCAATTGTTTTTGTAAAGGAGATAGTGGACAACCTTCTCTTGTACCTTTTTTTGTGTTAAAATTCTCTGCCATATCTCTATTTACCATCATCTTTTCTGTTTGTTTGTTGTATATTGCCTTTATCATATTAATAAATCTTTCACCAAAGACCATGACTTTTAGTCATGACAGCATAAATTGCCAATTCACGTTGTCAGATGCTTTCTGCACATCTAAGAAGATCAACGCCATTTGTTTCCCAGGATGTGCTTCATAATATTCCAACGTATTTAAAATCATTCTCATATTGTTTTTAATCTGTCTCTTAGGCAAGAAACCATTTTGGTCTGGATGTATAAATTCATTTAGAAACCTTTTTAATCTCTCTGCCATTAAAGGGTTCTGGGAGGGGGGTGGGCTCTGTGGGTTTGGGGGAGAACCTGTCGGGGAGGAGGCCAGAGCCGGCTGAAGAGCACGGCACAAGAGGTGCGGGAACTGGGGTCAAGGAGGGGGTTAGAGCTTGTGTTGTGGATGGACATTATATCAGTACTGTGGGTGGGAGGGGCAAATATGGCGGGAGCAGGGGGCCACATCAGGTTGTGGGAGCGTGCGCCCACTGGCTCCAAGCGGTGGTGCGCTCCGGCCTCCAATGCTCCTCTCGTTCCCCAGGTTGCACAGACCCTCAGGCCCTGGGCCTTCGGCTGATGCTGTGCAACGCCCAGTCCATGGTAAATAAAGCCCCCCTCATTTGTGATCTTGTTTAGGAGAGGGGAGCGGAACTGGTGGGTATTACGGAGACCTGGTTGGGCTAGGAGGGGTGTCCCCCTCGTTGAGATGTGCCCACCCGGTTTTCGTGCATTTCATCAGCCTAGGGCACAGGGGAGGGGAGGGGGGCTGGTGGTTGTCATTAGAGAAGGTCTTGGTCTGAGGGAGGCCACTGTTCCTCAGACAGCTGGATGTGAGTCCCTCCTTGTGAAGTGGGGTCATGGGGTGCAGATGGGCGTGCTGGTTACGTACCTGGCTCCCTGCCACGTGGTGGCAGCCCTACCCGAGCTGCTCAACGTTACAGCCGCGTTGGCGGTTGACACCCCCAGGCTCATGGTCATGAGGGATTTTAACCTGCCATCTGCCGGTGAGGCGTCTGAGGTGGCTCGGGAGTTCATGGCTTCCATGACAGCCATGGACCTGACCCAGTTAGTTCATGGCCCTACTCACATGGGGGGAAACACGCTGGACCTGGTTTTTGTCTCTGGTCAGTGGTTGAGTGATCTTGAGATAGGGGATATAGTGATCGAGCCCTTGTCATGGTTGGATCACTCCCTCCTTTGCTTTGACCTTCACCGCACCCCGCCGCAGGGAGGCGGAACCGATGAGTGGTTCCGCCCCAGGCGCCTGATGGATCCAGATAGATTCCAGATGGAGCTTGAGCCATTTCCTGAGGCTCTGGCACATGGCTCGACTGAGGACCTGGTGGCCGCCTGGGATAGGGTGGCCGCTGGAACTTTGGATCGGGTCGTGCCTTTGCTGCCTCTGATCCGGCGCCGATCTCGCCTGGCTCCTTGGTTCACCGAGGAGCTGAGGGAGATGAAGCGCTGAAAAAGACGCCTGGAGAGTGGTCGGAGGGCCAGCCATTCTGAATCTGACCGAACACTGGTAAGGTCTCATATTAAGACCTACCTGGTGGCGATAAAAGCGGCGAAGTATAACTATTTTGCCGCTCTTATTGCGTCATCAGATAATCGCCCGGCTGCCCTGTTTAGGGTGACCCGCTCCCTACTCCACCAGGAAGTGCGGGAGGACCCTTGGAGGGTAGAGCCAAGGATTTTGTACAGTATCTGTATAAAAAAATCGCTCAGATTCCGGAACACCTGGACTCTGACTGGGTAGATTCAGGGGGGAGGACAGAGGCAGGACTTGTGAGTATTATCTGCGAAGAGTTTGATTCTGTGACGCCCGAAGACGTGGACAGGATACTGGGCAGACTGAGCGCAGCCACATGTTTATTGGACCCGTGTCCCTCCTGGCTGGTGCTGGCCTCTCGGGAGGTTACACGAGGCTGGCTCCAGGGGATTATAAATGCTTCTCTGAGTGAGGGTGTCTTCCCCGCCGCCTTGAAAGAGGCAGTGGTGAGGCCTCTCCTCAAGAAGCCTTCCCTGGACCCGGCAGTGTTGGCAAATTACCATCCAGTCTCCAACCTTCGCTTCGTTGCGAAGGTTGTTGAGAGTGTGGTAGCGCGACAGCTCCCTCAGAATCGTCGTATCTGGATCCGTTCCAGTCGGGCTTCAGGCCTGGGTACAGCATGGAAACAGCATTGGTCGCGTTGGTTGATGATCTCTGGAGGGCTCGGGAAGGGGTTGTTCCTCTGTCCTGATCCTATTAGACCTCTCAGCAGCTTTTGATACCATCGACCATGGTATCATGCTGCACCGGCTAAAGGAATTAGGGGTGGGGGGCACCGTCCTACAGTGGTTTTCCTCCTTTGTCTCTGACCAGTCACAGTCCGTGTTGACGGGGGCAGAGGTCAACCCCGAGGCCCCTTGTATGTGCGGTGCCACAAGGGTCAGTACTCTCACCCCTTCTGATCAACATTTATGTGAAGCCGCTGGGTGAGATCATCTGTGATTTCGGGGTGAAGTACCACTAGTACGCTGACGACACTCAGCTGTACATCTCCACCCCGGACCACCCCAATGATGCCCTTGAAGTGATGTCCCGGTGCCTGGAGGCTGTGCGGATCTGGATGGGGAGAAACAGATTCATGCTCAACCCATCCAAGACCGAGTGGCTGTGGTTTCCGATGTTCCGGTATAGTCAGTTGGTGCCATCACTGACTATTGGGGGCGAGTCATTGGCCCCCATGGAGAGGGCTCGCAACTTGGGTGTCCTCCTGGACTCAGGGCTGTCTTTGGAAGAGCACTTGACAGCTGTGGCCAGGGGGACTTTTTATCAGGTCCGCCTGATTCGCTGGTTGCGTCCCTTTCTGGATCGGGACTCATTAAATACAGTTACTCATGCTCTCGTTACTTCCCACCTGGACTACTGCAATGCTCTCTACATGGGGCTCCCCTTGAGGAGCACCTGGAGGCTCCAACTGGTCCAGAATGCGGCCGCGTGGGTGGTTATGGGAGCGGCATGGCACTCCCATGTGACTTCCCTCCTGCGCGAGCTGCACTGGCTTCCGGTGGTCTTCCGGGTGCGCTTCAAGGTTTTGGTTACCACCTTTAGAGCGCTCCATGGCATCGGACCAGGGTATTTACGAGACCGCCTTTTGCTACCAATAGCCTCTCACCGACCAGTACGCTCCAATAGAGAGGGGCTTCTCAGAGTGCTGTCAGCCAAACAGTGTCTACTGGCGGCCCCCAGGGGGAGAGCCTTCTCTGTGGGGGCATCTACCATCTGGAATGAGCTCTTCCCGGAGATACGGAGGATCCCGGATCTGCGCACGTTTCGTCATGCTCTCAAAACATTTTTATTTCAGCAGGCTGGCCTGGCCTAATTCTCCCTTTTAAATTTTTAAATCGTTTAATCTGTTTTACAAATTTGTTTGTTTTAAATTTGTTTTCAGCCAAAATATTTAATAATTTTAATGGACTTTTAATGTTTGTATTATCTGTATTTTATCTTGGTTGTTCACCGCCCTGAGTCCCCCGGGAGTAGGGTGGTATATAAATTTGATAGATAATAAATAAATAAATAAATAAATAAATAAATAAATAAATAAATAAATAAATAAATACTGAAGCATATATTTTATAGTCAGCATTTAGTAAAGATGGGCCGATAGTTTTTTAATTTCTCTGCCATTATTGAAGCATATATTTTGTAGTCAGCATTCAGTAAATATGTGGGCCTATAGTTTTTTATCTGTGTTAAATCTGAGTGGATTTGGAACTACATTTGGAATGTAGTATACACCGAATGTAGCCCCGCCCACCCACTGGCCCCCACCCTTTGGTCTCTGTCTCCCAGCAGTTACCTCCTTGTAGCAAGCAGCAAGAAGAAACAGCTCATTTCAGCTTCAGCACAGCCTAATTAGCACAAATTGATTGGATCGGCCTCCTGACTCAGCTGTTTTGCTCTCAGCTGTTTTGTGCAGGCCTCTGCTGCTTGCTGCATGGAGGTAAATTGTTGGAGCAGATTTTTTTTTCTTGTGCTAATCAAGCTATGCTGAAAACGAAAATGAAAGTAAAACAGGCTGTTTGCTATTTGCTGCAATGAGGCAAAATTGCTGGGAGGCAGAGGCAGATTTCTTTTTCTTGTTTTCCTCACCAAAAAAGGTAGATGCATCTTATAGTCCAGAGCATCTTATACTCCGAAAAATACGGTACATATTTTCTATTTACGGCCTATTGTATTATACATTTAAGTAATTTCTGTATTTATACATTTAAATACATAAAAACTTTTGCTATGTTATACAATTGTTCTCCTTTAGTATACGTTTTATAAATTCTTTATGTTAAATATATATATTTACATAATCCCTTTAACCTTTAATGTATTTTATCATATTCATAAATTTATACGGTTTTCACTTTAACATGATTTCTATATATATTCTATGTATTTTACATCTAGTTTTTAGCCATTTATACCGCACCCTCCAGATCTTATAGTTTTAACTCCATGGTTAATTTATCCATTTCGGCACAGTCAAGCACCTTTTTAATTATCATTGCGTTTGATGGTATGTCTTTCTGTTTCCAGTTCTGGGCAAATGTAATTATGATGTGAAGTATGATGTATTGGTTCTTTTTACTTATATTTTCTTTTATGATATCCAGTAAAAACAGTTCTGGTTTCATCTCAATTTTTTGTTCTGTAATTTCTTCTAACCATTTTTTGATTTTCATCCAATACCTCTTAGCATTCAGGCACGTCCACCACATGTGATAAAAAGTCCCTTGTTCTTAATTACACTTCCAATAATTTGCCAGTCTATTGGGGAACATTTTCACGAGCCTTGCCGGGCATAGGTGCCAACAATGAAACATTTTGTATATGTTTTTCTTATAAGCTGCCAACATAGTTAATTTGTAGGGTTTTTTCCCAATGTTCCAATTCAATGTTATATCCAAAATTTTTGGCCCAAATTATCATAGTCTCTTTCACTGTTTCCTCCTCCATTTTAAATTTTAACAGACAATTATAGGTTTTGGTTATCATTTTTTCCTCTGTCCCTAATAATATTTTATCCATTTCTTGTTGTTTGCTTTGGAAGCAATAATTTTCTAAATCTTTTTTATACCTTGTCTGAATTTGTAAATATGGCCACTAATCTATTTCTATTCCTTGATATTTTAAGTCTTGGTTAGATTTAAGCTTTCCTCGCCCATCCAATAGCTCTTTGTATGTCACTATCGTATTCCAATCTAAAACATTGGGTAAATCATTGATTCCATGGTTGCTAGCCATTTTGGGATTTGTGTGTAAATCTCTTGATTTTCCTCCAAACGTCTAGCAAGGCATCTCTTACCTGATGTCTCTGAAAATACATATGAAATTTAATACAGATGAACGTGTGCCAGCCAAGTTGTAGGTCATGGCCTTCTATTGTTAATACCCTTTTATTTTTAAGATTTATCCAATCCTTAAACCATGTTATGTCTGCTACTTGGTGGTAAAGTTCCCAGTCTGGGAGTTCAAATCCTTCCTTACTTCTACTATCCTGTAAGAGTTTGAGTTTTATTTGGGTTTTCTTCCCTAACCAAATAAATTTTAAGATTGTTTTATTTAGTTCTACAAAATATTTTTTCCCAAGTTTTATTGGTACAGTTTCAAATAGAAAGATTTTAGATTAATTGCAATTCTTCCAATTAATGATATTTGTAGTTTTGCCCAATTTTCCAAATCCTTTTGTATTTGTAATAATTTGGTATTATCCTCCTTTATAGAAGAACATTTTAAGAACATGTTCTTTTGTCTCTTAATCACTTCTGACAATTCCATCATTGATATTTGTTCATTTAACATAGGTTTCACTATTTCTGGTACTTTAGGTATGTTACAGTTGAAAATACCTAACCTGATATCTGAAATATGTGTGCTTGTATATATGTCATGGTGTGATGTCATTGTGTCACTTATCATTGGTCACTACTTACCATTAGCCCCGCCTCCTCTGTATATAAGCTCTCGCTCCTGTCAGATTGATGGCTGTCTAAATGTGTTCCTGAGGAAGAAAATAAATATTATTATTACAAGAAAGTCTACAGTCTCTTATATTGGGCCTAACCAGGATAACCAACTAGCAACAAATTGGTAGCAAGAGGATGGTTTGGTAGGCCCAACCGAACATAAAGATGCAAGACTCACATAACGACAAAAGAAGACCTGCCACCAGATACATAACGAAAAGAATGGCAGCTCAACTAACTCCTGACAAATATACACCACTTGAAAATATTAAGAAACAAACGCAATTACAAGAAAATGAACTGCTAACACAAAACAAACAACCACTAGCTGGAGCAGAACAAACTTTCTCAACACCAAACAAAGAAGATGAGGTAAAAAGAAAAATACTAGAATTAATAGAAACAACTACAGTTGAATCAAATCTGCTTGTGAAAATCCACAGCATGATAAACGACCACAGAACAGCAGCAGATAAAGAAAATAACAAACAAGAAAACTGCAAGGTAAGAAACTCAACCCCTGACTTCAAAAATGACACCGAAGATGGCGACAGCTTCCCGCCTTTTTCATGGCAGCCATCTTACCCACCTAATACCTCTAAAATGCCTGACCAATTACTAAAAGAATTCCAAACCTCAAACTACGAAATAAAAAACAAAACCTACCAAGAAGATGACTACCCGAGTCCAAAAACAAATAAAAAACAATTACTTAAACAAAACAAAGCTCAACCTACTGAAGTAGAAATAGACAATGCTATACAGGTGCTGACTGCAGCACTCGGGACTAAACTAACAATACCAAACAAACAACCAGAAAATGAAATAGAAAATTCTAAACTACCATCTACCAAAAGCCAAAAAGAAATAGACTGTCTAAAGAAAGGCCTAGCCACCCGAAGAAAGACAAGCTGGCAATCATACTTACCTACCGAAGAGCAACTCCCTGAACAACCCGGCTCCATTGGCAATGGCGGCCTACCTCAAGCTCCACTTACTGACGACCTCAGAGAAGACTCCCCGACGAGTACAGCAGCACCCCAGGCATTCTTCAGTCACCAGAGGCCCTCCGGAAACAAAGCAGAGCAACAGAAGGCCGTCTGGGACTTCACCCCAGGAGCTGCAGACACAGGAACCTCCCTCGCCGGCTGCTGGAGAAAAATGAGTACTGAGCATGCCCAGAACGAGCCTGCAAAGAAAGAAGAAGAAAACATAAATACAAGTCAGCGCAACATAGAGATAAGTAAATACAGACATGCATCTACCATACCCAGGCCTTATTGTGAGTATGCTAAGGTCTTAAATCATGGACAGCTACTAAACATGAATAACACTTCACAACACTCAGGGACAATACCTTCAGACTTTATAAAGTTAAGATTAGATGGAAGCAACTTAATGGAATGGAACCAGTGTTTACAGATTACATATTTGAAAGAGAATGTTTTATTTTTTATTGATAACCCACCAGATAAGCCTTGGACCTATGAAATAGACTGCCTCCATCACAAAGCATATTATATATTAATTGCCTCTATTTCCCCAAGTATACTTCCCAGTATAGAGCATAATTTAACTGTATTTGAAACATACCAAAAATTATTCAATTTGTTCTATAGTAAAAGTGTAGCCACCACCACAAAAATTTCTAGGGAATTCTATTCTGCCAAACTAAAACATGATACCTCCATGAGTGAACATATCTTGAATCTAAACGCTGTAAGAGCAGACCTTATTCAAAGGGGGGAAACCATTTCTGACAACACCATGAAAAGCATTATAATTAACTCATTAGATCACAGCTGGGATAACTATATTACCTTAATAGATAACCTAAGTATAGAACAAATTACTTTAGAAAACCTCACCAATAAGCTTATTACTGAAGATAGACTTAGAAGAGAGCGATATACACAACAAAGGGAAGGTAGAAATCAAAGAAGAACTGATTTTAGGGTCAGAGATAGGTACCCACATGAATGTCTCATATGTGGATCTGAAAGACATCAGAGTAGAGATTGCCCCAAGAATGCAGGATACAGTGACTCATATCAACACAAGGATAGGAGAATACACTTCTTAGACAGAACTTCCCCAGATTACAAGTATAAGCGAAGAGAATCACCACACCCTAAAGAAAGACAAATGTACAGAAATAACCCTAGAGAAAATAAGAAAGGATCACTATATGGAATAAGAAACAATGACATTTTGATGTCTGATTCACTCAACACTTGGCTCATAGATTCTGGAGCCACATGTCATACAACTCATAATAGAGAAATATTAAGCAACTTCACTGAAAAGAAATATTACATTGAAGTAGCAAACCAAAATAAGGTCCTAGTGAGAGGAATAGGAGACACGCATATAAAGGGTATAGGGAAATTAGAGGGGGTACTATTTGTGCCCGAAATTCCAAATAACATATTGGCAACTCTAAAATTAAGTATAGAGAATGGAATAGAAACCACTTTCAGAGGTGGAAAGATATTTATGACTAAGAACAACAGAGACATAGGTAAACTATTTACAAATGATGGACTAACATACCTACTGCCACAAGATAACGAACTAGTCTATGCAAACTATCAATTAAGAAACAAAAAGCCAAATTCAGATAGCCATGATGAAAGTAATAATGATAATGCATCAAACACTGATACTAATATGTCTGAGAATTTAAACAATGGAAGACCTATTCACGATAATTGTAGTCACTTACTCCACAGAAAGCTAGGACACGCAAGCTTTCCCGTCATACGAAAAATGTTAGAATGTTCCGAAGATTTAAAAATAAAGAACTGTAAAAATTACTTAGAATGCTCTGTGTGCAGTTCATCCAAAATTAAAAACAAACCAAAACCCAAAAAAGCCACTCGCACCACACAATCAGTTTTTCAACTAATTCACATGGATGTAGTAGGCCCATTAAAACCCTCAATTAAATATAAAAAAAGATACTTTCTAACCATAGTCGATGACTACAGTAGATTCGGTTTTGTATACACCCTTAATCACAAAAATGAGGTTTTCAAAAAATTTAAGGAGTTCTTTAAAATGGTAGAGACGCAACACAATACTAAAATTAAACAAATAATGACTGACAGGGGGTCGGAATTCCTATCCAACGAATTTTCAAATTGGCTAAAATCACAAGGAATATTGCACTTTAAATCTTGTCCGTTTTCCCCATTTCAAAATGGAGTCTCTGAAAGAAAAAACGGTTTGCTGCAAACCATGGTTAAATGTGTGTTAGATGATGCTGGTTTAAACCAATCATTCTGGGCTGAAGCCCTTACTTATTCCAATTACACTATAAATCGCTTATGGTCCAGTACAATCAACAAGACCCCATACGAACTCATGTATGGAAGGAAACCAAAAATTGGGCATTTACACGTATTTGGTGTATCTGCTGATGTATATGTCCCCTCACAATTAAGGCACAAAGGAGAGAAAGTATCCAAAAGACTGATATTTATGGGGTACGAATCAGGAACCAAGGGATATCGCTTCATTGATAAAAATAACCACTTCATTGTATCCAGATCTGCCGTGTTTCATGAACACATGAACTGGTCAAAATTACATCTCAATGAAATTTACCCAGAATCAAAAAATATTAGACACACGCACGCAGAACATCATATATCAGATACAAACCCCAAATCCACATCCACAAACAGAATCAAATGCCCAAAAATAGTTAATGATGAATGGAAAAAAGGACACCCCACTTTGAAGGTAGATCAATTAACCGAAAAAGAAGCTAAGTATATGCATAGCGATGAACATCCCCAGAATAGGCCCATTAGATCCAATAGGGGCACAATCCCTAAAAAATTAGATGATTACGTACTGTCTGTTCAAGCTAAACACCTGACTCCCAACACATATGATGACATACTTAAGTTACCTCTAGAAGAAAAAAGTAAGTGGGAGGAAGCAATGAAAAAAGAGATGGACAGTTTGAGAGAACTAAATGTATATACACCAACAGACATACCCACTGAGAAATCCCCCATTGGCACTAGGTGGATCTATAAAATCAAAGAGCTAGAGAATGGTAAATTCCTATACAAGGCCAGGTTAGTGGCTCAAGGCTTTGCCCAAAGATTTCCGGATGACTATGAAGACACGTACTCACCAACCGTTAGATCAGAAAGTGTGAAAACAGCATTAGTGTTAGCTTCCATTTTAAATCTGGAAGTATATCAGTTTGACGTGCAGACAGCCTACCTGCACGCTGATCTAGATAAAGAAATTTATGTGAAAGCACCCCCAGGAAAAGATACAAAAAAGGGAGAAATTTGGCTATTGAATAAGAGCCTTTATGGACTAAAACAGTCTGGTAAGCGGTGGTATGAGTGTTTATCAAAGATACTTAAAGATATAGGCTTTGTAGCTACTTCATCTGATTTTTGCTTTTTCACGAAAAGAAATGATTCTATTGAATATGTTTTGATTTATGTTGATGATATTTTATATTTTGGATGTGACAAGATTAAATGTGATAATTTCGCTGAACAACTAGGCAAAAATTTCAATTTAAAAATATTAGGAAAGGTAAATAAGTATTTAGGAGTCCAAATTGACAAAACAGATAAGGGGTTCAAATTATCTCAGAAAGACAAGATTATGGAACTCATACAAAAATGTAACATGATTAACTCAAAAATTTGTGATACTCCTATGTCAACTGATTTTTATAGGAATGTGTACAATGAGTACGAACCATTCAAGGATAACACTTTATATCGATCAATTATTGGGTCCTTATTATATATATCTAATTGGACCAGGCCTGATATCACCCTTGCCGTAAATTTGTTTTCAAGACATGTAAGCAATCCTAACTTATACCATTGGGAGGGAATTAAGAGGATTTTAAAGTATCTGAAGTCTAGCATTAATGTGTGTCTATTCTTAGAACCATTCATTTCTGAAAAACCAACTTTGACCTGCTACGCCGATGCTGATTGGGCTACTGATTCAAAAAGCAGGAAAAGCACTTCTGGATATGTTTTTCTTATAAATGGTTGTGCGGTGCACTGGTACACTGGCAAACAGAACTTAATTGCCACCTCTACGGCGGAAGCCGAATATGTTTGCTTATCCAAAGCAGTCAATAATCTAATTTGGTTCGATGATTTGTTATATAATGTGTGGGATGAACCTGTTTATCCAATTATTATCAATGAGGACAATAAGGCAGCAATAGATATATCAGCTTCCGAAGCAATAGGTCAACGATCTCGACATATCGATATCAAATATAAACATGTAAGACAACTGTCAAGTATAGGATTCATTAAAGCTGTTCATTGCGATACTAGTGAACAAATTGCTGATATACTCACTAAGCCATTACCAACCAAACAACATGTGTATTTGACTTCCAAACTCAATGTACATATATAATCTTAATAACTCACCATTAGTTAGGTATTTTAGAGGGGAATTTGTTACAGTTGAAAATACCTAACCTGATATCTGTAAATATGTGTGCTTGTATATATGTCATGGTGTGATGTCATTGTGTCACTTATCATTGGTCACTACTTACCATTAGCCCCGCCTCCTCTGTATATAAGCTCTCGCTCCTGTCAGATTGATGGCTGTCTAAATGTGTTCCTGAGGAAGAAAATAAATATTATTATTACAAGAAAGTCTACAGTCTCTTATATTGGGCCTAACCAGGATAACCAACTAGCAACAAGGTAGTTCCACTTTTTCCAAATATGCTTTAATTTTCTCTTCTGAAACTTTCTCTTGCTCATACAGCTTTTCATAATAATCTTGAATTATTTTTTATCCTCATTTTGGTAATATAAAGTTCCTTTCTCACCTATGTATCAATTTCTTCTCTTTCTCTGTTCTCAATTTATATGCCAACTATATTCCTGGTTTATTTGCTTTTTCAAAAAAGTTATGTTTAGCATTTTTTATTTTTTGTGCCAATTCTTCTTTATCTAGTAGATTTATTTTATGTTTTATTAGTTTCATTTGATTGTTTAAAGTCTTCTTGTTTGGTTCTTTCTGTAATTCTAATTCCAGTTTCTTTTGTTCTTCTGCTAACGTCTTTTGGTTTTGTTTCTTTTTCTTTCTTTTTTTTTTCACTGTATACGTTATAGCTAGACCCCGAATGTATGCCTTAGCAGTGTCCCGTACATTTTGTATTGAGGTTTCTTCTTTTCTATTCTCTTTGAAAAAAAGTACATTTCTTTTTCCATACTTTGTATAAATTCCTTGTCTTTTAGTATTGATTGATTCAATGTCCATCTCCATTTTCTCTTTTGTCCTTTCTACTTAACTGCAATTGGATTATGGTCTGCCCAAGTGCTTGCTTCTATTTCTATTTCTTGCACATTTGACTTTAACTCTGGTGACATCCGTATCATATCTATTCTTTACCAGGACATATGTCTATTTGAATAAATGAGTATTGATTTAAGATTTATTTTTCTCCATACATCTTGAATACCTATTGCTTCTGCCATTTTAAATAAAGTTTTTAGAAGTGGTTTTCTAGCTTTTTTACTTACTTTACTACTTTTATAGTCCAAATCTGCGTCTACAATTGCGTTGAAATCTCCTACCACACAAATATTTCATATTCCAATTCAATAATTTTCTTACACAGTTTTTCATAACAAAAAATTTGTATATAATTTGGTGCATATATTGCTATCAAAAGTATTTGTTTATACCATAGTTCAGTGTTTCCTAAACTTGACCCTTTGAAGATGTATGGACTTCAACTCCCAGAATTCCTCAAACAGGCATACTGGTTGGGGAATTCTGGGAATTGAAGTCCATGCATCTTAAAATAGCCAAGTTTGGGAAACACTGCGCATAGTTCATTGTTTCCTCCACCATCAGTATTCTCTCCTCTTCATCTGCAAAAATTTGTCTTGCTTTTATTGTTTCTTTAATATATAAAATCACGCCTCTTTTCTTTTGTTATGCTTATGAGGAGTATAGTTTCCCAATTTTAGGATATTCCAGTAATTTATTGTGTTGTGTTTTGATGCTGTAACATGCTAGCCAAAGATCTTTGATGTGCTGGACTAGATGCAGCTGCTGCTGCTGCTGAGGATGCTGATGTATTTTTTCTCCCTACTTTGCTTAAATTTGAAGTATAGTCCCGTGATGGCGAACCTATGGCAAGTGTGGCAGAGGTGGCATGCAGAACCCATTCTGCTGGCACACGCGCCGTCGCCCCAGGTCAGATCTTCGTGGCATTTCTTTCGTGAGCTTATTTTTCCCTGCAAATGACGAAACAGAAGCTCACGAAAGAAAAAGATCCTGTCTCTTGCTATGCTGCTGGTGTTGGAATGCCCTGCCTCCCCATGGTCAGCTGGTCTTCGGGTCTCTGCTGTGCATGTGCTCATGTCAGTACATGTCTGTGCATGCCCACGCATGCACACATTTTCATGCACACACACCTTTCAGTTTGGGCATGTGTGTGCACGGTTTGGCAATTGGTGTCTAAAAGGTTCGCCATCACTTTACTAGTTATTTTGAATAGTCTTAGGATCCTCAAAAAATGTAAAAAGAATAATCAGCAATAACACATTTCTAATAGCTGAAAAATAATTAAAAAGACATTTTTGAAAGTGAATAGAAAAGGAAGTATATAAACTCGTATTGTTTTAAAACATTCAGCAAGATGTCTTCCAAAGCCTGCCAGAGATTCTGTCCTGCTGTCACATGAGGTGCAGCTGGTGGGAGTACATTTGGGCAATCTCAACCCTCTCCTTGTTCCTCCACTTGCCTGCTCTTCTTTCCACTACTGTTGTCAACTGTTAAGGGAGCCAACTTTAGTTCACAATTTCATCCTGTTTTCTATATCTTTCCCATCCATACAGGGGTGAAATCTAAAAATTTTCCCTACTGGCTCTGTGGGCGTGGCTTAATTGGTGGGCATGGCTTGTTGATCTGGTGACCAGGTGGGCATGGCCAATAATAATAAATAATAAAAATAATAAACAAAGTACACTAAAAATAAGAGGTTCCAAAAACCAACTTTCACACTTTACACACACACAACACAACATAACACAACACAACACAACTGACTCACATAATTAAAAGCAGCTGCACTTCACCCAAAATGGCCCCTGCAACAAGCAGGAACCTCACACAGCCACAAAAAGCTCAAAAACCAACTTTCACACTTAGGTTTTCATTGAATTTACATTATACTCGGTCTTTTAATCAATCTTTGCTTATCTGGTCCCTATTAATTATATGTATGAAGATCCGATTTTGACTCCAGTATATATCATTCAGCACTTGTACCTTCAATGCTACCATAAGTATAGCCCTAAGCCAAACACTGGTCACTTGGGAAGGAAAATGTTCAAAGTTGTGAATGCTCTTATTAATGTTACAATTGTTGAACTTCTTTTAAGTTCTATATAAATGCCATAGATTTTATAGACTTTTATAATTGTGGTTGTAAAAAGGTTGGCATATGTCAGTACATTCAATATGCCATATGAGCAGAGTCTTCTGAATTTAATATTGCAATTTTGGTCTTGCTATGCTCGGTTAATCCAATTTGTAATTTTGTTATGTAGTGTACTTTAATGTTCCTGAATATCAAGATTAGACTTTTCAAATAAAATCCACAGGTTTGGATTAAGGCTTTGCCAAAGTAGACCTATGGGTCTATCCCTAACTATGATTATGCCTGGATCACATCCACGCTATATGCTCTTCAATCATCTGAAATGCCAGCTATTATGAAACTATATGCATGCTACTGAAATAGCAAATGAAATAGACTGAATCTAGATTGAAATTATTTGGATGTTAATGCTGTGTTCTGTGTAACCAGTTTTATTTAGGGCCTCATGGTGCACCTGCAATATAAATGAAATAAAGCAGTAGAAATATGTCTCATTTGACTTATCTCAAAAATTAAGAGTATGTTCCTTGGAGTAGTAACAATGCACCAAGGAATAGTTTTGTCAGCAAACCCACATTGATATGCTCTTTTGTCTTCACACTTGAAACTGTGAAAGATTATTTCTCAGAAGAAATAGTTGGTAGCTTTTCCTGTTGCAAAATCTAATTTGGTAATGTATAATATTATTCAGATACTATGCTCTGAACATTTGAATATTCCTTGCTTGCATTATCACATAGTTCTTGTACATTTTAAAATACTATTTATTTTTTCAAGATTCTCAATAGTAGCATATTTGAAAGCCAAGGTTTTCAGGAATTTGTAGATCTTGTAACAATCGTATCTTCTAAAGAATCAGAATACAGCTGGAAGGGACCTTGGAGATCTTCAAGTCCAGGTCCCTGCTCAAGCAGGAGATCCTATACCATTTTAGACAAGTGACTGTCCAGTCGCTTATTAAAACTCTCTAGTGATGAAGCACGTACAACATCTGAAGTCAAGCTATTCAACTAGTTAATTGTTCTAGCTGTTAGGAAGTTTATCCTTAATTCCAGGTTGCTTCTCTCCTTGATTAGTTTCCATCCATTGTTTCTTGTCCTGACCTCTGGTGCTTTGGAAAATAAATTGACCCTTTCCTATTTGTGGAACCTTTCAAATACTGGAATACTGCTATCATGTTCCCCCAGCCCTTTTTTTCTCTAGATTAGCCAAACCCAAATCCTGCAACCGTTCTTCATATGTTTTAGTCTCCAGGCCTTTAATCATCTTAGTTACTCTTCTTTGTACTTTTTCCAAAATCTCAACATCTTTTTTTGTAATGTCATGATCAAGACTGGATGCAGTATTCCAGGTATGGTTTTACTAAGGCTTTATAAAGTGGTAGTAATACTTCATGTGATTTTGAAGATTTTGATTCCTGTTTATACAACCAAGTATTATATTAGCTTTTTTGGCTGCTGCCACACACTGCTGCCTCATGTTTAAGTGATCATCCACTAGGACTCAAAAGTCCTTCTCAGTTATGTTTTTAGCCAGGTTTCACCTAATCTGTACTTGTACCTTTGGTTTTTCTTGCCCAGGTGTAAAACCTTGCTTTTCTCTACATTAAATTTCATTTTGTTGGATAGGGCCCATTAAAGAGAAAAATAAGTTTCCATAAACATTTTATAGGATTTTGCAAGCTGAAATTTCTAAATCTTCTAGATTTACAAAGATATTTTCCTACAATGCATAGTATTTTAAGATGGGTACTAAATTGGGTGGTTGGAGTGATCTAACAGACAATCTCACATTCCCACTTAAATAATGAAATAGACTTGGGAGTTGCCTTAACTTTATAACTTCCAGATGTGATGGGAATGCAACTGCAAAAGTCATCAGCTGTAGTTAAATGTAAACTTTTTAGCAGGCTTCATTTCATCTCCCATTAAAAGTGTTTTGCCTGAATAGACACAGTAATGTAGGTGAATGGGATCAAATCTGTATCCAGGCAGGTTATTCAATCAACTTCAAGCAAAGGAAGTACTGTAGAAAATAAAAAAAAAAATAAAATAAGCCAAGGCAGCTTTTTAAGAAAATAAGACTAGAAAATACAATACTCAATAAAATACTCTGAAATAATAAACACAACGATCTGTTGATATGATCCTAATATACAGCTGGCCTTCCTTGGTGTAGCAGAATTTCCCAATCACCAGAAGCAAAGCATGGTCAAACAATCCATTATTTTATTGTTCTTTAGAGCAGATTGGATACACTAATTTCCTTCATCATCATCTAGGGCTGTCCCACCCTTCATTTCCCTGTGAATAATAGTCCTCATCAGTGGGGGGATTCAAATGTTTAAACAACTGGTTCTGTGGGCGTGGCTTGGTGGTCATATGACTGGGTGGGCATGGCCAACTTGACATCATCACTCACGCCGCGAGGTGCCTCCCCGGCCCCTCTCCTCCCAGCCCTTCTTGTCACACCTGGCCTCAACGAATGTATAGTTTTGTAAAAATGTTGTTCACCTTTTTTTGACTTTATTATTTGCATCTACATACTATAGGTGTACTTTCATGGAACACTGAAAGGAGGAAATGGCTCACATGCTTTGCCCAAGAGTGTGATAGGCAGGTCACAAAACACAAAACCCACTTTTGAGGGGCTGCCACAAAGAAGGGGAATGCAAGGTATTTTCCAAAGAAGCAGAAGGCAAAACAAGAAGCAATGGGATTGAAACTGAACAAAGAGAGAAGCAACCTAAAACTAAGGAGAAACTTCCTGACAGTGAGAGCAATTAACCAGTGGAACTGTTTGTCTCCAGAAGTTCTGAGTTCTCAAATCACTGGAAGTTTTTAAGAAAAGACTGGACAGCCATTTCTCTGAAATGGTAGAGTCCCCACCCCAAGTCCCTTCTAAGTGTTATTCTGTTATTCTGACACCTTTTCCAGGCCCTCCACTCAGATTTTGGCATTCTCAGTTTTTCTGCCTAAGCAGGGGGTTGGACTAGAAGACCTCCAAAGTCCCTTTCAACTCTTATTCCATTATTCCTGAGAAACACACACATGCATGCTCAATTTAAGCAAATTCCCTTGTTTTGGAGACTTTAGAATCAGAAGGTACCTTGGAGGTCTTATAGTTTAACCTTCTGCTGAAGGCAGAAGACCGCAAGTTCATAGACATCCTGGCTTTGGCGGCAAGAACTGCAGGCAGCCTTCCCCACCATACACTTCCTCCTCCCACCACCCCATGCAAGGCAGGAGGCCCGAGAGAAAGCGCCTGGTCTGGGCACAGCCCTCCAAGACTGAGCCCTTCCTGGGGAGCAAAGCGAGAACTTACTGATCCATCCTGAAGGAGAGCTCCAGAGTGGTGGTAGTGGCACTCTGGGTGGGTGGCCCTTGGGGGAGAAATTTTCTCTCAGGCCTTCCACTCATCAAGATGTTGCTTGATCTTGTGGCCTCTTCTTGCTGCCCTTGGTGCTGGGCATGCCTTGGGCGCTTGTGGAGCCGCTCCACATATTCTCCGGGTCAGCAGCTGTTTCTCTCTGCCGCTACTCTTGCTGGGAGAGCGTCTTGTGCAGCACAGCAAAATTTAGCAGCCGTGAGCCGCCGCTTTCCTCTAAGTCCCATCTGGAAAGTGCAGTGGCAGAGAGAAGCAGCCAGGTTGAATGCTGTTTCTCTCTGCCGCACCACTTTCTGGATGGGACTTACAGGACCCAAAGTGGCAACTCACGGTTGTTAAATTTTGCTGTGCTGCACAAGACGCTTTTCCAATAAGAGAAATCAACTGCCGATCCAGAGAACACGTGGAGAAGCTCCATGTGCTCTCCAGGTCAACGACTGCTTCTCTCCACTGCTGCTCTTGCTGGGACACCGTCTTTTGCAACACAGCGAACCTCAGGCGCTCAGGGAGACACTCCATGTGTTCTCCCTAGACAATGGCCTGATCCGGCTGCTTCTCTCCGCTGCAGCACTTTATGATGGGACAGTAAGGTAAGAACCTTACCCAAACCACTGCCCCCTCCTGGCCCTTCAGTTGAGTGCAGCAGGCTGCAAGCCAGGTTAATTGCTTTAGCCCAGAGGGAGGGCGTAGTTTGAGGTCAGGGCAGGATTCTCTAAGCGAGCATGGGCAGTGAGCGTAGTTTTCCCAGGGGGAATGCATTCAACGGCCCCAGGGATGACATGTAAGTAAAACAAACTTATCTAACTAGGAAGTGGCAAAGGCTTAGGTTGGGAGCAAGGAAGCCGGAGAGCAGCTGGGCCGTGGGCATCACGTGGTCTAGGCTGAGGAGCCAGGAAAGCAGGCAAGGGAACCGGCTGGGCTGTGGGCACCATGTGGGAAAGCAGGCAAGCTGGCTGGCCCTTAGAGACTGCAATAGATGATCTGATGAGGGTAGGCTGCCGTCACCCAGGTGGGAGGCAGGTGCAAGCCTATGGGGCCATCTGCAGGGCAAGGCGATCTGACGGGTAGGCAGCCGCCGCCTGGGCAGGAGGCGGGTGCAGCCCTATAGGGCCGGCTGCAGGGCGAGGTGATTGGATGTGGGCAGGCAGCTAGGCAGGTGCAGGTTGACCACCCTTCCCAACCCTGCTCCCCTGAGGGGGCACCCTGATATGTTTACCCGTTCTGCTGCTGGAGCAGTTGGGAGCAGGCCGAGGTGGGCATTCAGGAGCAGGCCAAGCCATGGCAAAGGCAGGCAAGCAGGTTGGGCCGCGTGGCCATGTGGTCGAGGCAAGGGAGCCAAAGAGCAGCTGCAGCTATGCGATGGTGTGACTAAGGCACCCATCAAGGCATGCAAGGCCAATAAGTAGTGGTGGGGCCAGTCAGCAATTTAACAACCGGTTCGACAAAGTGGTATGAACGCAGGATTGTTGTTTTATGTAAACAGTTTAACTGATGGATGAATAGCTACACTTGGCTCACATATTGTAAATATTTTGAATCCATACAGAATAAAGTAATATAGGAAGTCTTCAATTTATGACCACAATTGAACCCAAAATTTCTGTTGCTAAGCAAGACAGTTGTTAAGTAAGCTTTGCCTCATTTTACTATCTTTCTTGCCACAGTTGTTGCTTTGTTTGTTTGTTTTTGAATATTTGTTTTATTGCTGCATTTTTTCATTAAAAACATAAAAGAATTCCATGTCTATCTGAACAGCGGTTTGTCTGGGCATAATTAATTTTAATTAATTAGTACAACAATAACAATTATACTAATAATCTTAATCAATATATCAATATTAATCATAAAATAATAAAATAAGTTTGTCCATCTTGCAATATTTTCAATACAGATTTTTATTATCTCTGAATTCTTTTTAAATTCTAACCTCTGTTTTTGTTAGTTAATCATTGGTAAAATATATCCCATGTTTAAAAGTATTTTGTTTCCTCCTTTTATCTTAAGTGTCAATCTATCCATCTCAGCACATTCTAATATTTTTTATTATACTTCCATCTGTTGGGACCTCATCATTTTTCCATTGTTGTGCAAACACCATTCTTGCTGTTTTTACTACATGAAAAATTAAATATGTATTCCCTTTATTATACTGTTCTGGTAGTATCGCCAGAAGAAATATTTCTGGTTTCAAATTTATCTGTTGTTTTATCATTTTTTTCTAACCAAGTATGTATTTTAGTCCAGTTTTTTTTGCCTTTGGGCATGTCCACCACATATGATAATATGAATCTGGTGTCTGATTACACTTCCAACATTTAGCTGATAGGTTTTTGAACATCTTAGCTAACCTCGCTGGTGGTAAATGCTATCTATAAAACATTTTGTATAGATTTTCCTTATAGGCTGTTGACATTGTTAATTTACAGTTTCTATCTCACAATTTCTGCCATTTGTCGTGGTAGCATGACAACTGCTCGGGCACCTGGATGAAGCTATCTATCTGGACCCGTACCAGTCAGGCTTCAGGCAGGGGTACGGCACAGAAACGGCATTGGTCGCATTGGTGGATGATCTCTGGAGGGCTCGGGACAGGGGTTGCTCCTCTGTCCTGGTCCTGTTAGATCTCTCAGCGGCTTTTGATACCATCGACCATGGTATCATGCTGCAGCGGTTGAGGGGGTTAGGAATAGGGGGCACCGTTTTGCGGTGTTTCTCCTTCCTCTCTGACTGCTCGCAGTTTGTGTTGACAGGGGGGCAGAGGTCGACTTTAAGGCGCCTTGCATAGGGAGTGCCGCAGGGGTCGGTCCTCTCGCCCCTTCTGTTCAACATTTATGTGAAGCCGCTGGGTGAGATCATCCGTGGTTTTGGGGTGAGAGTCCACCTATACGTTGATGATACTCAGCTGTACATCTTCACCCCAGACCACCCCAACGATGCCCTTGATGTGATGTCTTGCTGCCCGGAGGTTGTGCGGGTCTGGATGGGGAGAAATAGGCTCAGACTCAACCCCTCCAAGACTGAGTGGCTGTGGTTCCCGGCATCGCGATATAGTCAGCTGGTGCCATCGCTGACTATTGAGGGTGAGTCTTTACCCCCCACAGAGAGGGCTCGCAATCTGGGCATCCTCTTGGACGCACGGCTGTCTTTAGAAGAACATATGATGGCCGTGGCCAAGGGGGCTTTTTATCAGGTTCACCTGATTCGCCAGTTGCAGCCCTTTCTGGATCGCTACACCTTGCACACAGTCACTCACGCCATTGTCACCTCCCGACTGGACTACTATGATGCTCTCTACATGGGGTTCCCCTTGAAAAGTACCCGGAGGCTCCAACTGGTCCAGAATGTGGCTGCGCGGGTGGTTATGGGTGCAACTCGTTGTGCCACGTGACACCCCTCCTGCGCGAGCTGCACTGGCTCCCAGGGGTCTTCCGGGTGCAATTCAAGGTGTTGGTTACCACCTTTAAAGCTCTCCATGGCATTGGACCTGGATACCTTCAAGACTGTCTTCTGCCACCAGTAGCCTCCCACCAGCCAGTCCACTTCCACAGAGAGAGTCTCCTCAGGTGCCATCGGCCAAATTATGTTGGCTGGTGACACCCAGGGGGAGGGCCTTCTCTGTGGGAGCCCCTGCCCTTTGGAATGAACTGCCCCCAGAAATTCGTAAGATCTCTGATCTCCGTGTATTTTGCTGTGCCCTCAAAACCTTGTTGTTCCGCCAGGCCGGGCTATCAATGTAAAGATTTTAATTGGTTTTTAAATATGGGATTTTAAATTTGCGGGTTTTATAAGCCTATTATTTAATAATTTTAATTATTTTTAAATTTTGTCTGTCTTTGTGCTTTTAATCAGGCTGTACACCGCCCTGAGTCGTTTGGGAGAAGGGCAGTATAGAAATAAAATTAATAAATAAATAAAATAATAAATAATTCTGTTGAGTAACCAACATTTTTAGCCCATCTTATTATTGTTTCTTTTAGTTGCTCTTCCATTTTAATACTCAATAAATAGCTATAAATTTTTTAAATTATTTTTTCATATGTCCCTAGTACTATCTGGTCTAGTTCTGTTGGTTCTTTATAGAAACCATGCATTTTTGCATCTTTCTCATATCTTGATTGTATTTGCACGTATGGCCACCATGCTAAATCGATCCCTTGATTGATAAATTCTTGTTTAGATTTGAGTTCCCTTTTATCATTCGAAATGTCCTTATACCTTACAATTTTTTCCATATTAATCATATTCAGATGAATCAGTGCCTCCATTGTGGAGAGCTAGACTGGTATTTTTATATAGTGCCTTTCTTTAATTTCCCCCCACACTAACAGTAGTGCATTTCTACCAAGGTGCCTTTGAAAATATCCATGTATTTTATTTTTCTCATACCATAAAAAGGCATGCCACCCCAGTTGGAGATCATGTCCCTCCAAAGTTAATAGTCTTTTATGTCTCAAATTTATCCATTCTTAATGATATAATTAAGAAGGCCCCCTTTCAGTTTAATATCTTGTAGCAGCTTCAATCTTATTCTTGCTTTTTTCCCTTGCTAAATATATTTTGGTATCATTTTGTTTAGTTCTTAAAAAAATAAAATTCCCTAATTTTATCGGAATTGTTTGGAATTACAATAACAGTCTCAACAGAATGTTCATTTTTATTGTGGGTATCCTTCCTATCACTGATAGGTGCAGGTTTTCCATTTCTCCAAATCTAATTTAATTTGTTGTAATAGTTTCATACAATTATCTTCTTTTATAGTTGCACATCTTGCTGATAACTGAACTTCTAAATATTTGACTTTCTTAACTATCTGAATATCTATCTTCTCCACCAACCTTTTTTTTTCTCTGTGACATTTTAAACTAGTATTTTAATTTTCTCTTTATTCATTTTCAGTTCTGCAATTTCACCATACTCATATTATTTTCATTAACTTGGGTCCAGATTCCTGTGGTTCTTTTAAAATAAATACCAGTTCATCTGCGAATGCCTGTAGCTTATATTTTTCTGTTTTTATTTCTGAGTTTTGTCTAATATTTCTCTTCAGTACTTCCAATGTTAATATAAATAGTAGGGGGGACAGTGGACATCCTTGTCTCATGCCTTTTCTTATGTTAAAATTCTCAGTCATCTCAGCATTAACCATCACTTTTACAGTTAGCTTGGAATATATTGCTTCAATCATGTTAACAAATTTCTGCCCAAAATCCATATATTTTAATTGTAATAACATAAATTACCAATTTACTTTATCAAATGCTTTCTGTGTATCTAAGAATATCAATGCCATTTGTTTTTCAGGATACATTTCATAATATTCCAGCATGTTCAAAATAATTCTCATATTATATTTTTAGGTAAAAATCCATTCTGGACTAGAGTGTATAAATTCATTCAGGAATCTTTTTAATCTTTCTGCAATTATTGAGGCATATATTTTGTAGTCTGCACTTAATAGTGATATTAGCCTATAATTTTTAATCTGCATTAAATCTGATTCTTCTTTTGGTATTAGAGTTATATTTGTTTCCATCTAGGTGTTTGGAATTTTGGCCTCCATTAGTACTTCATTATAAACTTCCAACATTGGCAGACCCAAAGTGTCTTGTAAACCTTTATAAAGATCTGCTGGTAGTCCATCTGGCCCTGGTGTTTTATTATTTTTTTGTCTCTTGATCGCCTCTAGTTTCATCATTGTTTTCATTTAGCATAACCTTCACTGTTTCAAGTAATTTGGGTAATTCAGCTTTCTCCAAATATTGTTTTATTTTTTCTCCTGACACCTTCTCTTGATTATATAGTTTTTCATAGTAATTCTGGATTATTTTCTTTTTAGTTTCATTTTATTGGTTCGATTTGGTTCGATTTATATGCCTCCCTTTTCCGGAGACTCAGGGCGGCTTACAATGTGTTAAGCAATAGCCTTCATACTTTTGTATATACCTGCTTAGTAGGGCTTTCGCCCCCCCCCCTCAAAGCGGTGTTCTTTTTTATACAAAGTCAGTTTATTGCCCCAACAAACCAGGTCCTCATTTTACCTACCTCGAAATGATGGAAGGCTAAGTCAACCTTGAGCCTGGTGAGATTTGAATTTGCAGTAATTGCAGGCAGCTGGTGTTGCTTAACAGTGCTTTAGTCTGCTGCGCCACCAAGGCTCTATTTTGATAGTGAAGGATTCCCTTTTCATCTAATACGCAGTGTATCAATTTCTCCTCTTTCTCCTTTTTCAATTTATATGCTAACCATCTTCCTGGTTTGTTGGCATTTCCAAAGTAGTTTTGTTTTGCTCTTTTAATCTTTTGTGCTAGTTCTTCTGTTTTCATTAAATTGAGTTTATGTTTTATCAGTTCCATTTGTTTTTTTTATATTTCTTTTTTGCAGTTCTTTCCTGTCCTTTGTGTTCTTCTGCTAATATCTTTTGTGTTTGCCTCTTTTCCTTGTTCTTTTTTGCTGTATAGCAAAATCCCCAGATATATGCTTTTGCTGTGTCCCATACATTTTGTAATGAAGTCTCTTCTTTTTTATTCTCTTTGAAAAAGAAGTTCATTTCTTTCTCCATTATTTGTATAAACTCTTTATCATTTAATGTCGCTTAATTCAACATCCATCTCACTTTTTTCCTTTGACCTTTCCATTTTATTTTATTTTCATTGGATTGTGCCCATACATTTGTTTCAATTTCTATCTCTTGTACATTTGTTCTTAATTCCGGTGTCATCCATATCATATCTATTCTCAACCATGATTGATGTCTATCTGAGTAAAATATATATTGGTTTTTCTCTAAGTTCATTTCTGTCCATGTATTTTGAAGTGATAGTTCTATCATTTTAAAGACAGTCCTTGGGAGTGTTTTCTGTGCCTTTTTACCTATTTTCCTGCTTCTATAGTCCAGTTTTGTCAGTTATGTCAGCCCTTGCCACAGTTGTTAAGTAAAATCCCCGTATTTCATTATAATTGTTTGTTTTAATTATCCCTTTTTAAAATTTAATTTCTGTTGTTAATTTTTTATTTGTTGCCACGCTCCAAATTTCATACCATTAATTTCTTTGAATATCCCCAGTATTTAGCCATCACTAATCTAGCTGCCATTATTACATTTACAATAATTTCTTTTGTTTCATTTATATCCCATTGTTCCACCAGCAACAATAATGCAATTCTCAGTGACATATCTAAATTTACATTCAAAAGTGCTCTAATTTCTCTAAACACAATGTCCCATATTTTTATGCACTATCACAATCCCACCACATGTGTTTATATGTTCCGACCTCTTTCTTGCACAACATATATTTGTATATTTACCATCTATTTGATTTAGTTTACGTGGTGTTAAGTACTACCTCCATATTACTTTATATCCATTTTCCTTAACTCTAACTGACATATTTTTATATACTCTTCTATTCCAAATATTTTTCCAGTCATTGTCATTTATTTCTCCTAAGTCTGATTCATAAATTAATTTTAAATCTTTTGCTTGCTCTTCTAATTCTAATAGTTAATATTCTATATATTTTCCCAATTCTTCCTTTACCTGTATATTCTTCATTCACCTCACATTCTTTTATAATCATTTCAAATTTTGTTAACTGTCTATCTTTCTCCTCTAATCTTTCTTCCACATTTCTCTAATTGTATTAAATTCAATCAATTTACTTTAACATCTACTAAAACGTTCTTTAGTTATGTTACATTCTTTATCTTGTTCTTCTAGTCTTCCCATTTATATATCTGATTTTCTTTTAGTTTACTAATCCATTCCTTCAATTCAATCTTAGGGAATTTCTCCATTTCCACCACCGGTGTTAAAGGAGAAATTCCTGGCATTAACTGGTATCTTCATTTATTCCATAATTCTATCAAATTGTTTAAAAAGGGATTTTGAATCCTAGCAATTTTTAAAATATTCTTTTTAAACCAATATGTTTCTATAGGATCACCTGTTTTTCTTAATTCTTTCAACTTTATATCCCTCCATATTAAATCTCTAGTTACTGCTATAATATCTGGGACCACCTTTAATTGATTAGCTACCCCATAATTTTTAACATTTGGAAAATCCAGCCCACTCTTTTTTAATGGTTCATACCACAGTGCTTTTTCTATTTTCTATTTTCTTACCACCATTACAATGCACTTCCAGCAACCTCTATATTTGCTTTAATTCTTGATCTGAAAATTTAATTGGGATCATCCAAAACAAAAAATTAATTTTTGGTAAAACTTTCATTTTTATCATTGCAATTCTTCCGAACCAGGATAATTTTATTTTCTCATATTTATCTATTTTAGCTTTTATATGTTTCTTTAACTTTAATCACTGCAGTTGTTAGTAATGTGGTTGTTTAATAAATTTGGCTCCTTCATTGATTGCTTATCAGAAAGTTGAAAAAGTTGATCACATGACCCCACTGCAACCGTCATAAATACATGCCAGTTGCCAAGTGTCAAAATTTGATCAAGTGACCCTGGGTATACTGCAACAGTTGTAAGTGTGAAAAGTTGTCATAGGTTGCTTTTTTCAATGCTGTTGTAACTCTAAATAATTACTGAACAAATGGCTATAAATTGAGAACTACCTGTATATAAAGTTATCAAAACAAAAGTGACAAAATTTTTGTCAAAATAATTAGTGATCTCAAATTATCAAGGCCTCTCTGAGATATTGAGAGTGGAATTGCGGGAAGCATCGTGGCGAGAGGGAAGCGTCGCGGTGAGACAGTCAGGGATTAGTGGGCTCTGATGAGCCCCACGAAATCCCAGGCTGACAAACCGCTGCAGAGGGGTCTTTGGACCAGATCTGTCCTGCAGGGATAGAGAAGAAAGAGAGGCACTTTGCAAGATCAAGAGGAACAGGCAAGTTCCTCAGAGGTCGGAGGTTTTTCTCTCTGACTTTGCAGTGGGGGGCTGTGGCCATTATAATCGCCAGTAAGCTGGGGCAAACGGATTAAGCAATATACAGGAGTGGAGAATTGAACAGAATATTGAAGCCAGGTGAGTGATATTTAACTCATAGGCAGAAAGAAAGAAAAAAAAAAGACTTTTAAAACAACTGTAAAGTCCTGGAGCTATAATAGCGGCTAAATGGCGTGAAGGGTGGAAGAAGAAGATTAAGGCGGAAGTTATAAAGTAATAAAACCCAACTAGAAATTTGTTTTGGATTTAAGTAACTGGAGAACTTTTTAAAAAAAAAATCAGAAGAATTAAGAACGCGAAAAAGATTCTTTTTAATTTGGAAACTTTAAAGAGAAAAAGATTAAAAGAATAAAGAAAAATTTGTAATAGAAGGACTGGCTAATGACTTTAAATTGAAACTAAATTGGAATGCAATGCACAATTTGGACTATGTATATTTGGACTGAATTTTAAATTATTTTGGTGCATATAAAGGTGAAAAAGAAGAAAGGGGGTAAAAAAGTCAAACAAGCTAAAACTATTACAGTGAATTGCAACTAAAATGGACACCTTTCAAGTTTGTTACTTGTAACTACTTGTAATTGTGGATTGTAGAGAGCCATCTTCAGGAGGAAAAAATATTACATCACTGAATTTTTGAAAGTTCAAGGAGGCTTTGTTTATTCACAAGTGTTTTGGCTTGGAGAAAAGAGAAAAAAAGAGGACTATAACTTCAATTGGAACAATATCAACTTAAAAAGAACAAAATGGTGAAGGAACTGAAGGAAATGATGATAACGATGTACTTATCATTGAAAACTGAAATAAGGGAAATGACTAAAATGATGCATGGAAAATTAAAACTTGATCAGAAAATTGACTTAGGATATACTCAAGCTGAAAAAGAAACAACAAATGAGAAGCAAGAAAAAGAGACTGATAATAAAGAAGAAGACAAAGTCAAGGAGACTGATTATGGAAAATTAAATGATTATCTGAGTAGCAATAATAAAAAGGAGAGCTTTAAAAATTACATGGGGCTTAATGATGGAAAAAATAGAAAAAGGGAAAGAAACAAAAAAAGAAAAGAGGGTGGAATAAAAAGAATATAAAAATCTTAAATGATTACACTGGGATTATCAGTGAGAAAATAAGAAAAAAGGGAAAGGGATGGAAAATAGCGGAAAAGATACAGCAAAATAAAAGAGTTTATGATTTTAAAAAACAAAATTATTACATTGGGACTAATAGTGGAAAGATAAAAAGGGAAAAGAGAGTTCAGGATTTTAAAATACAAAAAAGAAGAAGGGGAAAGAAAATAAAATATAAAGATGGGAAGGGAGAAAGAAATGGAAGAGGAATATGGGGTAAAGGAAATGACTACTAGGGATTATGGATTAATTAGATATATTTAACTGGTCCTTATAAAAATGTTATAAAAAGGTTGAAGTATATTATTTGGAATAGTTGATAAAGAAAAAACTATTTGAGATTGGAATAAGAGAATTTAAGAAAATAGTTGGTAATTGTATTATGTTTTGTGAATTTAAATTTAGGGGTTCAAATTTTAAGGAGGGAAAAGAAAAAAGAATTATACTAGCATGAGACGTCAAGATGAAGGGTAATATTGGTTTTTTAAATTTAGAGAAAATAAAAGATATGAGAAAAATTGAATATATAAAATTGTGTAAAAGATTAACAAAAATCTGTACAAATTTAAAACCGGCCAATATTCTGTTCAGAAAAGATGCATTGTATGTTTGTTTGTGTGTTTTAAAAAATAAAAAAACTTCACCAAAAAAAAGAGAGTGGAATTGCAATGCAATTGTGTGGGAATGGTGTGATCTCAGTTGTCAGTAAACCGCACTGGGTAAACAACTTTAACACAAAGTCCTAATCTTATCAGGAATGTAAAAACAGGATGTCTGGCAGAGACCCTATATCAAGATATGCAAGGCATGGGGACCCAACACTTAAGCATTGTTTGTCACAGGAAAGAACATGAGGAGCACACGAGGAATTCACGAGCTTCCTTTAGCCAATCAGTATCAGTAAACGTTGATTAATGTTTTGCCATGATAGTTGTAAAATGACAATAAAAGGAAGTCTTTTGAATGGGGTCAGGTGTGCCTTGATCAAGGTGCCTTCCACCCGAGGGGCCTTCCCGTGAACCATCTTCCTGCCTATGTGTCTTTCTTCATCGAAACAACAAATTGGATTCACCCAATGCACTAGGTCAGTCGTTAATTAGTTAATTTCACATTTTAACCTAATGCTCTGGTGAACCCAAATGCAGCCTAAGGTTGAGCTGCTTCTATTTGAAACTTTACAGTATGTTTCATAAACACAGGCAATTAGATCAGCATGCTGTGAAACAAAACTTGCATCATTTAACTATACTTTTAGTCTCATCTCATCAGGTCAAAGCCACTGGGAAAAAGAGTGAATGTAGTTCAAGTGCTAACAGTTGCAAAATTTGGTTCTCTTAAAAGCTCAAAAAACTAAATGCATCTGGTTGGGTTTTCAACATTTTTGTAATCAAGACTGTAGACAAGGAAGTTTCAAAATCCCATTGAGCCAATATTTATATATTAACCTCTTTAAGATATTATCGCATGTACAGTTGTTGAGAACTGGGTTTGTGCGCATGACATTCTCCTCCCTGGTTGGGAACGGCAGGCAGCGCTGGGTAGGCTCAGTCAGTAGACCAATCAGGACAGGGTCTGCAATGAAGCTTAGCCCCGCCCTTCCTGCTGCTCTCTCCAGTTTATCGACTCGGTCGACTTGGACAGTTTAGTCTCCTGCCTTTCCTTGCAAAAAAAAAAAAAAAAAAAAAATCCTTTTACACCAACAGTTCTTTTAAGAACTACCAGGGCAATCAGGCTGAGCCTCTTGGCTTGAAGGATTCTTCCGGCCTCCCGGACGGCCGAACGAGGCTTCTGACTGCCTGCGAGCAGTCCCTCAGGCTGGGCCCACGAGTTCGCTCCGTAGCCCTGTCCTGCACCGCACTCGCCCCATTGCTGCTTCGGGTGAGGCTTGGCTGCATTCTAAAAGCCTTTGCTTAACAGCTCTTCGCAGATCCTTTGCTGGCCTTGATCTGTGCATTTTGCTGGTTCGAATTCTTCTCCTGGCACGAGGAGCGCAGTGAGTGCTACTGGGCCTCCCTCCATTCTACCCCTGACCAAAAGCCTGATTGCCAAGATGGCAGATTCTCGTTCCTCTAAAGCTGGGCATGGGGCTGCTTCCCAAAATTCCAGGAAACGCCACAATAGCGATCCTGGGGAAGGGACTTCAGGGCAGCAGTGCAGCCACAAAAAGAACAAGGTGGCCTCTGTCCCTCAGCCTAAAGCAGCTCAGGCCTCAAAAGATGAACAACGCAGGCATAGGGCCTTAGAAAGGGCCATCCAAAAGGCTCAGCTTCAGGCTTCCAAGGATGCCATGGTCCCCCCTCCTCAGGCTTTCCTTCAGGAGCCCTTTTCTGAGGCCTCTCACCGTCATGCCCAGCCCCAGGCCTCCTGCAGGGAATCACTTTCTCCGGATCGACTTGACTCGAGGCCTTCTCCCTCTTCCAGCACAGCAGCCATTTTGTTTGCCACGCTGCCCCAAGATGGCCACCGTCACAGCCTGGACTCACAAGTACGAGGGGATCCAGTTCTCTCTGACTGTCAACCCCCTCCTTCTCCTCCTCCTCCGCCCCCTCCTCCTCCTCCCCCCTCCCCCCTCTGCCAGTTCTGATTCTCTGCCTGCCACAATTTCACCTGCCCTGGCTTCCCTCATTGCAACAGCGATTCGCCAGGGGATATCGGAAGGCCTCAACCAGCGTGCAGAGTCGGTGGTGTCGGATTGTGCCAATCATGTCAGCCACTTGTCGCACAGGAGGGAGGATTCGCCCTATCTGGACAGACCTTCCTCCCCAACCTCTGCTAGCCAGGTCTCTCTTTCTGCTGAAGACCTGGCCCTAGACCAGGAGTGATCTGATGATGAGGGCCTTGAGCCTGACCAGCCAGCTTTCATTGGCCTTTTCAAACCCCACCTTTTTCGCTCCTTACTCTTCAAGGCTCTCTCTGTTACCAAAATGTTACCAGCTTCTGCTTCCCAGGCTACTGCTTCAGCCTCTGATGATCCATCTGCTTCTCTTTTTGCAGAACAGCCTGCCAGAGTGGACACTTTACCAGCACCAAAACTTTTCTCCGATGTGGTGAAGAGACAATGGGCTTCCCCGGGCACTGGCCCCTTGCCCAATTCTCAGGATAAGAAGCTTTAAGCTATTACTAATGAATTCTCTTACTTGTTACAGGTGCCAGTAGTGGATGCACCAGTTGTAGCCTTAGCCTCTTCCACCCACCTTGCTGGTCCTCCTGAAGAATCCCTGTGCCCTGAGGACAAACGAGTCGAGTGAACCCTAATTAAAGGACATCAAGTTTCTGCATGGGCGGTAAGGACCGCCTCGGCGGCATCTTTCTTCAACAGGGCCTCCATTCTCTGACTGAAGCAGCTGCAGGATCGCATTCCAGCTTCTGACACACGTTCTCACCGGGACATTAATAAAATTCTTGTTGCGGTCGAATTCTCGGCCGATGCTACCCTGAACACGGCCCGTTTTGCAGCCAAGGCTATTGGATCTTCTGTCTCCTCCAGGAGGCTCCTCTGGCTCCGCCACTGGCAAGCCGATGCCAGGAATAAATGGCGCCTAGCAGCTGCCCCTTATGAGACTAATAATCTTTTTGGTTCTTCTCTCGATCCTATATTAGTTGAGACCAGAGATCACAAGAAGGTTTTTCCAGTCTTGTCTCGCAGGTCGGACTTTCGCCAACCAGCCTACTGGAACCAGTCCTTTCGTCCCTCTGACAGTGGCTCCTCCTTCAACCGCTCCTCTCGCAACTTCTCCTCCAGGGGTTTGCAAAATCAAGACTTTCAGGTCAGATCCAGTTCTAGATTTCCCCCTAGAAGGCCATTCCGTGGCGGCAAAGGTCGCCCCTTCCGCAAGCCTCGTTGATCGGCCTCCAGACTCCCTGGTGGGTGGCCGTCTTTCCCTTTTCTCCAATGCCTGGGACGCCACTACCTCTGATGTTTGGGTTCGTTCTACCATTAGGGAGGGTCTTCGTTTGGAGTTTAGTTGTTCCCCTCCTAGGGTTTTTGTCCCTTGTTCGGTTTCTCAGGACCCTTCTTCCCGTGCCCGTATGGCTTCTGCTGTTGCCCATCTTCTCCAGATCAGGGCCATCGAGCCTGTTCCTCCTTCAGAGCGCAGGCCCGGTTTCTACTCCTGTCTGTTTCTCGTCCCCAAGTCCTCTGGGGGCTGGCGTGCCATTTTGGACCTGAAGTCACTGAACCGCTTCATAACCTACCGCAGGTTCAAGATGCACTCCCTGCAAACTATTTTGGAGTGCATTCGTGAGGGTGATTTCCTTGCCTCGGTTGACTTGACCGAGGCCTATTTGCACGTCCCCATTTTTCCGCCCCACCGCAAATTCCTCCGTTTTTATTTTAAGGGCTCTCATTATCAATATAGGGCTCTTCCCTTTGGCCTCTCTTCGGCTCCCAGGGTCTTTACTAAGTTGATGGCGGCCCTCGTCTCCCATATTAGGTCCCTCCCCATTCGTATTTTATTCTACCTGGATGATATTCTTATCCTCTCCTCCTCCCTTCCCGGGGCTCGGCAGGATGTCTCAACTTCTATCCGTTTGTTTGAATCTCATGGTTTCCTAATCAATTGGGCCAAAAGTTCTCTGACCCCCTTGACCCGTCTCCAGCATTTAGGGGCTGTCATAGACACTGTTTCATCTATGGTGTTTCTCTCACCGTCACGCCAGTCCAGCTTATCTGACCTGGCTTCTCAATGCCTGGAAGGCCGGCCCGTGTCCGTCCTCGTCCTTTCTCGTCTTCTGGGCAAAATGGTGTCCTCCTTCAACATTGTTCCCTGGTCCCGTTTGCATAGCAGGCGCCTCCAATGGTTCCTCCTCCCCTTTCAGCATTCTCTGTCTGTTTCCTCGTTGCACAAGGTTTCCCTTCCTTCGAAGGTTTTGGACTCCTTAAGGTGGTGGTCTTCTTCGGCACTTGCCAATGGTACCTTGTTTAGGGAACCTCATCGGTCGGTTCTTACTACCGATGCGAGCCTTTCCGGCTGGGGTGCGCATTTAGATTCCCATATGGTTCAGGGTCTTTGGACTGAAGCGGAGAGGGATTTTTCTATTAATCTTTTGGAATTACAGATGATTTTCCTCGCCTTACGTCATTTTCTTCCCTTGCTTCAGGGTAAGCACGTTCTTGTGTTAACCGATAATGTCTCCGCCAAGGCCCATGTTAATAGACAGGGTGGTACCCGCTCTAGGTCCCTTTTCTACGAATCCCTGCAACTCGGCCTCTGGGCCGAGTCTCACTTAGCCTCTCTAAAGGCTTCTCACATTTCTGGCAAGTCTAACATTCAGGCTGATTCTCTTAGTCGCAATTTGGTGGACCATTCTGAATGGCAACTTCACCCTGATCTCTTCCTGGAGCTTTCTCATCGCTTTGGTCTTCCCGAGGTAGACTTGTTTGCTTCCCACGTCAACCATCAGGTTCCTCGTTTCCTTTCCAGTTTTCCGTCCCCAGGGGCAGAAGCAGTGGATGCCCTTTGCTCTCCATGGCCTCGGGGGGTGCTTCTTTATGCCTTCCCTCCCCTGCCACTCATCGCCAAGGTCCTCAGGAAACTCCTAGGGGAGAAGTCAGAGCTGGTCCTCATAGCTCCACACTGGCCCCGCCGGCCCTGGTTTTCGGTCCTGGTCTCCCTGTCCACGGCCAGTCCCTGGCGAATACCGGATGATCGAATTTGCCTTCTGCAAGGGGCTCTGGTCCATCCCGAGCCCCAATGGCTACAACTAACCATTTGGAGACTGAGCGGGGATTCTTGACGAGGGCCAATATTCCTCCTGCCGCCATTAGAACCATCCAGGCCACACGGCGCCCTTCCACCGCCCGTATTTACGAGTCTACCTGGCGCTCCTTTTCATCATGGTGCTCGGCCCGCCAGGTTTGCCCGACTTCGCCTTCGGTGGAGCACGTCATTGGTTTTCTCCAGGACGGCTTCGACTCCGGCCTTGCCCCCTCTACTCTGAAGCGTCAGATCACGGCCTTGGCTTCCATCTCTGCATGTGCTTCTCTGACAACTGTTACCAAGGATCCCTTGATCCGCCAATTTCTGTGGGGCGCTTCAAACCTGAGTCCTCCGGTCATTTACCGTTTCCCTACCTGGGATCTCTCAAAGGTTTTGTCCTCCCTCACTCAATCGCCCTTCGAACCTCTCCGGACGACTTCCTTGAAATTTCTCTCCTTTAAAGTGTCGTTCTTGGTGGCGGTTACATCCGCCCATTGCATCTCCAAGTTGGCCGCTTTGTCAATCCGGCAAGACTTATGTGTTTTCCATCACGACAAGGTAGTCCTCCGTTTGGACCCCACGTTCCTTCCCAAAGTGAACTCTGTGTACCATCGATCGCAGGAAATCTCCTTGCCCAATTTTTGCCCTTGCCCGTCTCACCGGCTCGAGAAAATGTGGCACAAGCTCAATGTCCGCAGGGCCTTGCAGATCTACCTTTCTTGTTCTGCCTCTTTTCGTAAGACGGAAGCTTTATTTGTCTCGTTCCAACCTACTACGATGGGAACCAAGGTTTCTGTTCCAACCTTGGGCCGATGGATCCGGGCCACAATTGCCTTTTCCTACGAGTCACAATCGCTTGCGGTTCCCAACAGGGTGACTGCACATTCCACCAGGAGTGCAGCCACCTCCGCTGCTTGGGCTACTCAAGCGTCCTTGGAAGAAGTCTGCAGGGTGGCGACTTGGTCTACCCCGACACCTTTTATTAGACACTACCGTCTGGACATCTACGCGTCGGCTGATGCGGTGTTTGGCAGACGGGTCCTGCAACGGGTCCATGTTTCCTGATCTGAGGCTCGCCTGAGCACTGCCCTCCCATTGGACATCAAGCTTTGGTATGTCCCAGCGCTGCCTGCCGTTCCCAACCAGGGAGGAGAAAGGGCGTTGGTCCTACCTGATACGCCCGTTCTCTCCCGCAGGAGGGAACGGCAGGCAGCCCCCTCCCTATTGGGGCTGCGCCTTCAAGTGTCGGGGTGGGGTGGGTTGTACTTACCTTTTCTTTCTATCAGCAGGAGACACACAACAGTCTGCAGTGATTACCTCGCCGATAAACTGGAGAGAGCAGCAGGAAGGGCGGGGCTAAGCTTCATTGCAGACCCGGTCCTGATTGGTCTACTGACTGAGCCTACCCAGCGCTGCCTGCCGTTCCCTCCCGCGGGAGAGAACAGGCGTATCAGGTAGGACCAACACCCTTTTCCCAGGGTTAACTTTGCGGATAAAATGCTAACACAAATCTTTAATAATGGTGGGAAAAGCATAAACAGTGACATCCTGCCTCTGAATTTAGGAGTGCTCTGAGGTCTTAACAAAAATTATTTTCCCATACAGTAAACATAGATTGAGATGTCCCTCAATCTATGAGGGACATCTATTTTCATGTACTGTATTGTATGTTTTCATGCAATTTTGCTGGTACATCACAATTATTTAGCATTAGTATTACTTTCAGTAAAAAGGAAAACCAATCTCCAGAATTTTATGTAATATTTAGAGTTAGGAAAAGCTCAGGACTGTGGCAACTTATAAACTGTGACTCTAATTTATATTTCTTCCCAATTTGGGAGCCTTTATTACTATTTTTTTCCTTCTTGGCCCTATTTTCTGGATTTCTATCATTTGGGCTCAAAACCTTTTATAATACAATTTGTGATCCAGAGACCTGATTCAACTCCAATTTTGGTCGCCACAATGTAAAAAAGATGTTGAGATTCTAGAAAGAGTGCAGAGAAGAGCAACGAAGACAATTAGAGACTCAAGGATAAAACATAAAGAACGGTTGCTGGAACTGGATATGTCTAGTCTTATGAAAAGAAGGACTAGGGGTGACATGAGAATAATGTTCCAATATCTCAGAGGCTGCCACAAAGAAGTGGGAGTCAAACTATTCTCCAAAGCAACTGAGGGTAGAACAAGAAGCAATGGGTGGAAACTAATCAAGGAGAGAAGTAATTTAGAACTAACGAGAAATTTCCTGACAGAAAAATTAATCAGTGGAACAACTTGCCTCCAGAAGTTGTAAATGCTCCAACACTGGAAGTTTTTAAGAAAATGTCGGATAACCATTTGTCTGAAGTGGTGTAGGGTTTCCTGCCTAAGCAAGGGGTTGGACTAGAAGACCTCCAAGATCCCTTCCAAATCTGTTATTCTATTTTATGCTATGCTATGCTATGCTATGCTATCCCATTCCATTCCATTCTATCTGCTTATTTCACTGAAGGTACTTAGATGTGAAATGTGACAGCAACCAATCTTGCCACCCATATCTGCAGACAGACAACTTGCTGTCTGATTCAAACTTGTTGATTGCTCTTAGCTACATCAGGTTCCCAGGGTTAATCTGTACAGAAAGACACTGCTAACATTGGGAATGTTAGTTTTAATGCTACAGAAACTAGTAACATAACTGCCTGCTGCTTGCTAGCTCCAGGTGTTCTTTGCGATTGCATGTGATATATATTCAGCAAAGAGCTGTAGACCATATCTGGAGCAGCCACAAATGAGGACTCATTTTTTCTCACTTCACAGAGTCAAAGGATTGATGAACCCTTTCAAAATAAAGAAGACCATTTGCTTTGAGTGGAATTAAGAGTCTTTAAAAACGTGTTTTCTTTGGTTTCCTTACAAAGCTCTTAGATGTGCACATTTAATGGATGTTACTAGCCTCCAAATTTGATAAACTCTCATCCTATTAGATTTTAGCTTCAAAAATTTGGCCAGCATGGAAGTTCTCAAACACGTTTGAGAAAGATACTTTATATGTATTTATAGATATAACATTAACATTCTACATTTTCCCAGTAGACCTGCTTATAGAGTGGTGTATTCTCAATTTTATCTCCAGTATTATAACATTTTAAATACATTTGGTAGCAGGTGATCCAAAGCAGTTCAGCAAGCTTCCATGATTAGCATGGACTTCCTGTCCCTCTCTCTCTCACATCCATCTACCCGATGTCTGTATCTGTACATTAAAACTTCAGAAGGGAGGTAGTATATACGGATCTGGATGGCGAGGAACAAGCTCAGACTTAACCCCTCCAAGACCGAGTGGCTGTGGTTTCCGGCGTCCCGTCATAGTCAATTGACTCCATCACTGACTATTGGGGATGAGATCTTGACCCCCTCAGAGAGGGCTCGCAACTTGGGTGTCCTCCTGGACTCGCAGCTGTCCTTAGAAGACCATCTGACGGTTGTCGCCAGGGGGGCTTTTTTATCAGTTGCGTCCCTTTCTGGACCGGGACTCCTTACGCACAGTCACTCACGCCCTCGTGACTTCCCGTCTGGACTATTGTAACGCTCTCTACATGGGGCTCCCCTTGAAGAGCACCCGGAGGCTCCAATGGTCCAGAATGCGTGTTAGGATATGGTATAAGCCTAACAAGTTGTCCAGGCAATATATGTGTGCTATAACTTTAAATGTATTCTGTAACTTTAAAATGTAATGCTGAGTAATTGTACTGATGAGTCATTGTAATGACTAATGACTGCTGACTAACTGCTGACTGCAATTATCCTAATTGTACTGTTGAGTCATTGCACTGCTGACTTCACTTATCTTAAGTGGATAATTACTAGTGTAAACTGTATATAAGAAGGAAGCCGAGCTACAGTCATTGTTTGACTTGCTCTCACCATTGCTTGACTTGCTGCTTGACTTGTTGGTTGGAACTGTTACCGTTGTGTGTGAAGAAGTTCTCATCGTGGATGGATATGCTACCATCGTGTTTTGTTACCAGCGTTGAACTGCTGTTTGTCTGATAAGAAGATATCTGTAACTTTGGATTGATTTGAATGGCTAAAGACTTGGATTGACTAAAAGACTATGCAATTGTTTTTCACTACAAAGTAAAAGCTTTGTTAAACCAGTTTGTATGTATTGTATTCATTGCTCTCAGTACCGTTTCTCTGTGCACTTATTCGGCTGGTTGGTAACACAACAATATCCTTAACAATGCGGCTGCGCGGGTAATTATGGGAGCCACTCGATGCTCCCATGTAATACCGCTCCTGCGTGAGCTGCACTGGCTTCCAGTGGTCTTCTGGGTGCGATTCAAGGTGCTGGTTGCCACCTTTAAAGCGCTCAATGGCTTGGGACCTGGGTATCTATGAGACTGCCTTCTGCCACCGATAGCCTCCCATCGACTGGTACGCTCCCACAGAGAGGGGCTCCTCCGGGTGCCGTCGGCTAGGCAATGTCGGCTGACGACTCCCAGGGGGAGAGCATTCTCTGTGGGGGCCCCTAACCTCTGGAATGAGCTGCCCCCGAGATTCGTAGGATTCCCGACCTGCGTACCTTTCGTCGTGCCCTAAAAACATTATTATTCCAACAAGCAGGGTTGGCCTAAATAATAATAATATTTTACTATTTTAATGGGTTGTTTTATTAGCGTTCTCAGCCAGTTTATTTAATTGTTTTAAATTGCTTTTAATTTTTATATTGTCATGGTTTTATTTCTGGCTGTACACCATCCTGAGTCCTTCGGGAGAAGGGCGGTATAGAAATTTAATAAAATAAAATAAACAAATAAATTTATTTAATAAATTTTACCAGATTGATCTGGTAAAAAAGAAGTCATCATTATCTTTTAACCTGCATTTTTCTTCCATAACGACAATTACATTGATTTGTTCGACACAGGGGTGTCCAGGTTGTTGATGATAGTGATCTTGCTTTGCTCTTAATTTTCTTGAACAAATAAGGGGTCCCTGAGACCCCTGTGCCTCTGATTAGACCATAGATTATCTGAAATGGTATTTCACTTTCCAAAAAACTAAAAAGGTGTTAGAAAGTAGAACATTTTTCAGTAATTTCTGAACAAACCTGGATGCCAGGCACTCTTAGACTATGAAGTTGTCTGTTTGCTAATTTTCTCCCACTTGCCTTTTGTTGGTTCAGCAGGATAAAGTTCTCACAAATGATACTGTACTTCTTTAAAGAGCCTTCAGAACTACTTTGCTAAATTATATTCAAATTCCAGGTCTTCTAAAAATAAAACCACCATGGCTTTCAAATGGCAAGGAATCAGTTGGCATTTACCCATGTTATTCCCAAATAGCTATGATAATATGATACGAGAATTTTTATTCACGTTAACTCCAACTTATCAGCATTTTGCAAACTGCGAAATGAATATTTTGGCCAATGCAGAATTTTTTTAATTGCAGTGAAGTGACAAGCATGCTTTGTTTTTGTTAAAAAGTAACCATTTAAGCCCTCATTTAAATGGTTACTAAATAGTTTTTATTCTAAACTATTACTTAGACGTTTTTATACTTAGTACATATATTTCTATATCAGAATATTCCACAGGTTAATCAAGCAGTTCCTTACCATAGTTTTTTTAATTGAAAAAAGTATCAAAACTTTTTGTATCTCTGTTCAAAAGTGCAACAAATGGATTGTGTTTTTACCATTGTTTACCAAATAATGTTTACCAAACATTATTACCCTAGGATAAAATTTCCTGCTTCTGTTTTTTGTTATACCATTTTCGCTGCTGTCAGCATATAAATCACCAGTTTTTAAGATTTTATTTTCTTGTTCTCTTCAGTGACTGTTCCCAATAGAGTGAATATTTTATAGTATATGATAAATATCTAGGATTCCCAAACTTTTTGGAATACATATTCCATAGGAATATCCAATTCATAACTGTGCTTTTAAAATATTTTACTTCAAAGCATTGTAATTTGCCAGTATTGACATTGCTACAGCAAAAATAGTAAGAACAGAGACATTTTACAGAATTAATAAAATTTGCATAAACTAGCCTGTGTCTGGGAAAATTAAAAGACAGAATAATATATTGTGATTGCTGGTGGATTAACAGTGAGCAGTTAAAGGTTGCCTAATTTTATAAACAGCATAACGAATTTGGCCATATTCAGGGAAATATTTCATACTAAACTGATAACAATAGTTGCATATAAAAAAGATAGGCATTTCCCGGATATTGGTAAGATATTATAAATTGAGTCTGTGAGTCCTTATAAAAGATGAAGTATAGCAGGATATGAGCTATAATTTCAACCCATATGGTATTTTTTTGTATCAGATCTTCATGGGAAGTACATTGTAACACATTAAGGTTAATGCCCTTTGGATTTTTTGGCCGGTTATTTATATAAATATGTCACTGCTTTAAAAGGGGGAGTTTAACTGCTGAAATAAACATTCTTGAGAAGCGCAGCCTGATGTTGGATTTCCAGATCTTTAATTTGTGCACACTGATACCCCATCATTAAAAGTAATTCCCTGGAGAAGCCAAGATACTGGAGTTTTTGTGAGATGGTCCTGAACCATCCTGTTTTGAAATTATCTTCTATAAGTAGAGAACTCAAATCTGTAGGAAAAAAGTGTAGTTTTAGAAAAATGTAAATCCATGCACCTGTTTTGATTTTGGCTAATACTGCCTTCTATATTTGGGATGCAGAGTGCTATCTTGAAATCTGGCTCTTAAGAATTTAGGCAATTAGAATAAAGAATTTGAAAAAAACTATTATACATGTTGACTGTGGCGGCAATCATATATGAATAGAAAAAAATAGATGAGTCAATTTCCACAATGGAAATATGGATGGAAAAAACTGATGGAATTGTAGAGATGGCAAAATTAACTGCTTTAATTAAAGAACTTACCCAGCTTTGTTTCCACCTGAAAACTGCTTTATGACTTAATACTTGAAACATAATTTTTTTAAAAAATTAGTATTGATTAGATTAACGCTCTTGTTATAGAGATGGCTAATAGCAAAGAGTTGAGATTACAAATGTATTTTGTAATCTATTTAACTGAAAAAAGTCATGTCACTGCTTTCTTTTTTCTCTCTGTATCTTGTATTCCTTTCTCTTCTACTTTTTTCTGTTTCTTTATAATCTTGCTTCAGTTTGTTACAATAAACTTTTAATAATTTTTTTTAAAAGAATGTATTAGTAGTAGTTGACCAGAATTAAGTATATTTTGAAGTCATGAAAGTTGCATAAATTATGCAACTTATAGCTTTAGAAGGCTTGTAAGAAAGCCTTGATAAATTTGATGAAACAGAATAAAGTTAAACCTATGAAGCAAACGCATGGACTGGGTTCCCATTAATCTGCATATCCCTATAGAGGTCCTCTTTCCAATATGCAGGTTTCTTTTTAAAAAACAATCTTTGAAATGAGTATTACCTCCTGGACTTTAAATGGACTTTAAAGTAATTAGTTCTTAGTGTTAATTCTTTGCTATCACCTGGAGTTTTGCCAAATTTTTGTAACCTAATCCCTTGGAAGCAAACCCAAACTGCCAGAGATTTGTCGGCATTACAAGTTAATTCTGCTTTTCAAAATCTGTAGGGAATTCTGTTTGTTTTCTTCAAGCCCCTTTCCTTCCATTTTTAGAAACTTTGTAAGGTAACAGGTAAAAGCCTGCTGGTTGCCCCACACATTCACACCTGGATATATGAGATCATTTAAAATGGGCTAGTTGACAGCAAAAGCTGTGACTATTCACCATGAAGCTGAATAACTTTATAATAAAAGAAAGGGAACGACTATTTGTAAAAATAGCTCCTGTTTTTCTGCTTTGCTAGTTTTGCCACATTTTAAAAACCTACTCATGTGTCAATATAGGATCCAAGAAAACATTTTCCTACTGTTTTCTGAGAGAAGTAGAATAATTACACTCATAGGCTATTTATTTAAAAAAGATCCTTTTCATTTAGTTAGCATGAAATCATATACGTGGGTCCTACTAAAACAAACAATTAAAAAAACAGCCTTCCTCACATTTGTAATTGGGGTGAGTAATTTATTCTCAGATAATGGATTGTTTAAAGAGCATGTACATAGCTTCGTATCTTAAATATCTCCTAGCACATTTCTGCAGTATTGAACTACTTATGAAGCAAAGGTTATACTTAATTGGCTAATTTATGGTTAATGACTTCTAGCTTTGTGGTCGCCATGCATCTAACGATAATTGCCTATTTCTTTTATTTTCTCTTTTTTAAGTCTTAATGAATCAATCAAATGACTTAATGTTTTAGGCCTGTCATTCTGTAGGCAATGAAGAGAGACCTTGGTGAACTTGTATGATCAACGGGGTCTTCTTCAGAAGGTTTTCCCCTTTTTAGCTACAGCAGTGGAGTTGCCACTGTTATTACCATATTAAATTACTTAGTAGATTCAATAATATAAGAATAAAGTGTTAATCTGTATGTTTTGAATTTTTGGTCAAAATCACAAAGAAAGAGGACTCTCATATTCAGTATTGTGGAAATCAGAATATGAACTAGTCTCTGCTATCATCAGTAAATATAGCAGTAAATCCCTCCAGCTGCGCAAAAGCTTGCTCAATCCAGTGTTTTAATTTATTACTGGCTTCAGCAGCCAGTAGCTTCAACATAGATCTTTACACACTGCTTGTATTTACACTGGGGATTTGTGCTGGGATTTCTTTCAATTGCATACCTCTTGATTTTGAAATTTCAGAGTGTATTTCTCTAAGGCAAGAGTTTCAAATGTGGCTTGCAGGCCACTTGAAGGCCACTAAGTTTTTTTTGTTTGTGGTCCCTGACGGGTCACCTGGAGTTTTAAAAATGTAAGATTTTGCCAGAACTTGAATGTACAGGGACTTTTCCAGGTAGCCTCCAAGAATCAGTCACCATTGAATGGAAGAAAAAAAAAATCATGCCATGTTTTTGTGTACAGAGAAAATTTACTTAGTTTTGGGATCAATCTGATAACTTTTGTGTAGTGCAAGGCTGTCAAACTCCCGGCCTGCGGGCCAGATGCATCATGTGCTGGCCACACCCACATCCAGTTTAGCGAAGGGGGAAAAAGTTCCAATATGTCATGTGACACCACCAGGATAACGTGAGTTAAACACCCCTGGTGTATAGTTGCTTTGGCAAACTTTTCAGAAGTGGTTTGCCATTGCCTCATCCGGGCTAAGAGAGAGGGACTGGCTCAAGATCAACCCACCTGGCTTTGTGCCTAAGGCAGGACTAGAAAGCATAGTCTCCCAGTTTCTAACATGATGCCTTCAACTACTAACCGAACTGCCTCTTCTATTCCCATTGCTGATCTCTATTCTGTGTTTAGTACCTCTGTTCTCAGTCGCTGCTGGCAACGTCCTGATTAGACAGAAATGACCTGACTTATTTTAAATATTAAAACTTTACTGAGCATATCAAACTGGTATAATGCTGATCTTAACAGTTCCAAAGTAAAACCAACAAACTATATTTCAATAATGGTAGATAAGATAACAGTATGAGACAAGGGTTTTATGGACTGGTTAACCATTTCATCATACTTAAAAACATCCAGACCATGAACTCTTTTTCACAGCTTTCTTGAAATGAACAAGCCATTATATTTCAGGGTTTACGCCAGAGCTTTCTAATTCATTTTCAGATGTTGCCACCCTCAAATCAGCTTTATTATGTAACTCCTCCACTAATAATTCAATTGCAAAAAATGGTACCCTAGTATACTGTTACATAACTCATCATTGTCCTGTCAGTTACTTCTTTTTTCACACAGGGGACCATTTGTCTCATATTACATCTGGCAATCATAATTGAAGTGCCATGTCTCAAATGCCACACTTTCAGTTCCCCACCATCCGAGAGAGGAAATTTGCTGCTTCCTCTCATAAGAAAAATTATTCTGAAAGGTCTGCTTCCTGCCTGGGCCTGGTGACAGCAGGTAAGGCCTGCATATCAGAATATTTTTTTCTGCTACTTAAATCACCAGTTAGCCAAGAATTAGTACTATCACATCAACTACAAGGCTATCTTTGATAGAATTACTCTTATCTCATATTCCACAACATGGTTGCTTTCCTAGATGATAGCTTACTGGGATGCTGAATGAATAGAACCTCACACTTATCTCCTTTATGTGCTGAGTGGACAAACTCCAATTCTAATATATTGAGGAAAAAAATCTCATACCTAACCAGAATTGTTACAGTTAGCACCATACTTATTCATTCTGTGCCTACAATTCTCTTCTTGTTTCCTGTATCAATTTAGCATAAGGTGACCAGACGTCCCGCTTTTGGTGGGACAGTCCCGCTTTTGAGCAATTTGTCCCGCGTCCCACGGCGTTTTAAAAAAGTCCCGATTTTTCATTCTGCCTCCTGAATCCCCGCTGATGGCTAGAGGGAAAAAAAACTCTTTAAACTCTTGCCGCGGGGCTTCAAAGGGCCGACCTACAGCTGATCAGTGTTAAAAAAAATATGAATAGACCCATGCCTGCAAAAATAGAAAAAACAGCCCCTGTTAACAGCTTCCGCTAGGTTAATTAGCTGCAAAAAGCTGCAAAAAGTTCCTGGAGCAGATTTCCCCCCCCTAGCTATACTGAAAACAAAGGCGAAAGCGAAACTAAACCTGCAACATGACAAAATGAGGCAGAGAGAGATTTCTTTCTTTTTCTTTTTCTTTTTCCTCACCAAAAAAGGTAGGTACAAAACTGCAAACAATGGGAAATTTTGGGCAAAAGAGGAGAGTTCAAGATTTTAAAACACAAAAGAAAAAAAGCTCTATTTAACTAGGGAATTGTAATAATTGAGATACTATTAATAATTGTATATTGTGTTGAAAGCAGAAATGGTTAAGTTGTGGTTTGGAGGAATATATGGGGGAAATTATTTGGTTTATTATTATTGGTAAATATAATTAATTGATTTGTAAGAAATTGGATTGCATGGAAATAATTGGAATATTCATGTTCATATTGATTAATATACAAAAAAGATAGTTATATAACTAATTGATTTATATTAAAATGTTGAATTTGTATTAAACAACTGTATTACATAATTACATAATTAACCAATGTGAGGATGGATATAAAAATAGATGACAATGGGAAGGGGTATAATATAGAATAGAAGGGAAAAATTGAATTTGATTAAGATTAGAGATGAGGATGAAGGGTAATATTGTTTTTTTAAAAAAATAGATGAGGAATAAATATGGCAAAAAGGAAATATAGAAATTGTAAATTTAATTGAAATGACTAAACGCTGTTTAAATTTGTGAACCAGCCAAATATTCTGTTCAAAGAAAATACATTGCATGTTTGTATGTGTGTTTCTAATTATTGCTATTTATTCATATTTGTTCTCTTTTATTCTTTAAAGTTTAACAATTCATTCTTAATCTTAATATCTTTATATTTGCTTGGGGTTGGCTTTCTTCCCTTTCATCTTTTTTATTGTACAGCAATCTTTCTCCTCAAACCTACCACCACTCTCTTTTCTTTCCTTCTTACTTTCTCTTCCCCCCACCCTCTTTTTCTCCTCCCTACTTCCTCTTCCTTTCTCCTTCTCCTCCTCTCTTCCTCCCTCTCTTACCCTCACTCCTACTCTAATTTCCATTCCTTCATCCCTCTCTATTGCTGTATCCTTTAATGCATATGGACTACTCAGAGGGCTGAAAAAGTTATTTTTGACTGGTCCTCACACTTTTGACCAGTCCTCGAACTTACGACTGTCCTCACATTTTACATTTTTGCCCTATCTTGTCATCATGGTGAAGAGAAGCAGTTGTGAAATGAGTGACATGGTTGTTAAGAATGCTGCATGGGCATAAATATGAGGATGGTCATAAGTGTGAGGACCAGTCAAAAGTGCGAGGACCTGTCAGAAATGACTTTTTTCAGCCCTCTGGTTAGTCCTTTTGTGCATATGGACTACTCAGAGGGCTGAAAAAGTTATTTTTGACTGGTCCTCACACTTTTGACCAGTCCTCGAACTTACGACTGTCCTCACATTTTATGTTTTTGCCCTATCTTGTCACCATGGTGAAGAGAAGCAGTTGTGAAATGAGTGACATGGTTGTTAAGAATACTGCACGGGCATAAATGTGAGGATGGTCATAAGTGTGAGGACCAGTCAAAAGTGTGAGGACCTGTCAGAAATGACTTTTCAGCCCTCTGAGTAGTCCCTATACACATAGCCATGGCCACCCGGTCACATGGCCTCCAAGCCACGCCCACACAATAAGTCACGCCCACAATGGTGTCCTTCTTACCAATGTTAAAATCTGTTCACCTTACCCTATACGCATAGCCATGGCCACCCGGTCACATGACCAGCTAGCCACACCCACCCAGTCACATGACCAGCTAGCCACGCCCACCCAGTCACATGACCAGCTAGCCACGCCCACAAAATAAGCCACGCCCACAATGTCCCTCTACCAATGTTAAAATCTGGTCACCTTAATTTAGCATTGGTTATCAGCTTAAAAATCAGATCATATGTTTTCTATTAATCAACTATTGCTTTTTTCACAGAAGTTGACTTGTCATAGCATTTGTGCATGAGACATCTGGAGGACTGAGAGTCCAAATTGTCAGGAAAGGCCTCTGCAGCCGATAAAAGTTATCAGCTGCAGAGGCCTTCAGGAAAGCCTTGGCAGCCTTGCCGGCTGCAGAAGAAGTGGGCAGGCAGGGCAGGTGTCAGGGTGTGTGAGGCCTGGCTGCAAACTAGCTTAATTTTTCCCCACCCTAGCTTAATTTTTACGCAAGCAGCCTGGAGTGGGTGAGGTCTTAACCAGGGCTTATTTGGGGGTAGGGCTTATATTGGGCTCATGTGTAAAAATCAACTTAAGCCTTATTTTTGGGATAGGTCTTTTTTGTGGGGGGAAACACAGTAGTACAAATGAACTATGGATGACTTTCCAAATAAAAAATTATATTAAATAGTGATTTTAACAGTAAATTAATCTCAATTATGAATCGGTTACCACTTTAATATCCCCTTCAACAAAGTTCCCTGGCCTATCTCTGAGGCATTCTAAGGTTAAAATATTGGGATTGAAGTGGTAATAACACTGTCATTACGAATATAGAATGAGCTCATGAATAGTTACGATTGGCATCTCCTCTTCCTTCTCTCCCTCAGCTTTACCCCACAGACGTCTCCCCTATCCTATCCCCTTCTCTCCCTCAGCCTTGCCCCACAGAAGCCTCCCCTATCCTATCCCCTTTGTTCCCTCAGGCTTACCCCACAGAAGCCTCCCCTATCCTATCCCCTTCGCTCCCTCAGCCTTGCCCCACAGAAGCCTCCCCTATCCTATCCCCTTCTCTCCAGAGTTATTTTCAGGTTGGGAGGGAGAGCAGAACGTCTAAATAATTAGCATCAGAGCATGTAGTATAATTAGTATAATAAGAAATACTAATGATCTGATGGTCATTTTGAAAAATCCTTTCTTAGCAAGCACCTAGAAGCCAAGAGGAACATATGTGCCAAATTTCAAGTTTGTAAGCTTTATGGTTCTGGAGATTTTGTGATCGCAGCATGAGTGGTTTTTGCTTTTATATATATAGATTACAGAACATTCTGCAGTCTTCTGTGAAAGAAGGTTACAGAAGGTCTTTATTTGGATATTTATCACCTTCCTCTAATAGGAACTTTCATCTCTGAGGGAGGGTAGTTAGACCCAGCAAATTCTGTAAAATGATTCATCCACAAGTTATTTCTGACATAGATGGACAAAAAAATCTGTGCGCACTGCTTTTCAATTGATAAACACTCTGAATGTCCTTTACTAAAAATGATCCATAAGGGCTGCCAAGGAAATATAGGAAGTCCTAAATATCTTTCCAAAAATAACAAATTCTGTCTAGGGATTGTGCACAACCTTTGCAAAAATAAAAGTAACAAACTTGTTGGATAGTCCAGGAAAAACTGACCTGTAAGTGAGCAGGCTTTTGATCAGGAGACTGAATTTATAATCATAGTTCAATATAGATAATACTCAACCTACAACCACAATTGAACCCAACATTTCTGTTGTTAAGTGAGACATTTGTTATGTGAATTTTGCCCCATTTTACGACTTTTCTTTAAATCATTGCGGTTGGTAAATTATTAACAGGAGTGTTAAGTGAAATTGTCTTCCCCATTGACTTTGCTTATCAGAAGATTGCAAAAGTTGATCACATAAACCCTGGACGCTGCAATCATCATAAATATGAATCAGTTGCCAAGCATCCGAATTTTGATCACATGACCATGGAGATGCTGCAATGGTCATAAGTGTGAAAAATTGTCATAAGTCACTTTTTTTCATTGAGTTGGATCTAAAAATTCAATGATTAGATCTGTTATGATTATAGAAATATTACAGATTTCTATTATTATTAGATGTCTATACTGTATATTTTATGTTTATGTTTAAACTTAAAGTAAAATTATTTTGTTATATAATACTTGTATTTTGATTGTTCAAGTTATATATATATATATATATATTATATGGTGTTTTTATGTTTAGAGTAAAAGGTTATTATATATTTGTATCCATATTGAAGAAAGTCGGGAGTCAACTTTTTTCTTTTCTTTCCTTGTGACTTTTTAACTTTTTGTCATGTGCAAAGTATCAGGATCATTCGTAAGGTTGCAACATAGAAAATTTATTCAAGCCTTTACCCAAAATTGGGTCAATTAAAGTTCAACATTAAATTAGTGTCAGATAAAGATCAATAGAATTCAGGAGGGGTTGGACTTGGAGCACTTATAGCAGGGGTGTCAAATTCAAGGCCCGGGGCTGGATCTGGCCCACAGAATGCTTAGATCTGGCCCACTGGGCCGCCCTGGAGACAGCAGAAGACTGCCTCGTGGTGCCTCTACCAGTGAAAACAGAGCTTGTTCTGTTCTGTTTTTCCTGGCAGAGGGTTGTAGGAGGCCGTCACAGCCAAAAATGGAGCTCAGGAGCCCATTTCTCTAGCAGAGCACTTGGGCCACTGTAGGCGCCCCCAATGAGTGACTTCGAGCTGCCCATGCCCACTCCAGCCCCCCAAGGCCAAAGACAACCCTGATGCGGCCCTTAATGAATTTGAGTTTGACACTCCTGACTTATAGGAACACAATAATTCTAAACTGATGGTGTGTTTATCCCTGCCCCCCAGCTTTGCCTGCCTTCTCCAACTTTCCCCATTTTTGATCCCCTTGCCTTAATTTTCCTTTTTTGTTATTTTGTATTTTATGAAATTGAATAAAGTTTATTTTATCGATATTCTATATGCCAAAGAGTGTCCAGCTCTTTCATGTGCAACAAACTTTATAGACCTTGAGATTGACTTTGAATGGTGATGGAATAAAGTGGAAGGTATATTAATATGGAAAAAGATATGAACAACTGAAATATTTTCACTTACCGATTTGGAACAAGAAGAAGGCAGTGTTGTGAAAATAAGCCCTTTAAACAGTGTTGCTATGGCAAGACTGTATGGACTAAGATTTAAATGCTATGTTGCATTGCTGATCAGTTTATCTTGTGTAGCAGCAGCTCAAATAATTGGTTCACCCGCCCTCTATATGAGCTATATGTATTTCTCTATAGCATTAGTACCATAACTGAATTCATTTGAATTCGTTACTTTTTTTGAAATACTACTTATAGAGTGGCTTCAGGCTGTTGTTCAAAAGCTTTCAATTGGCAGCCTATAAAATGTTGTTATAGAGACAGAAATTAATTTCCCCCCTTCATAAAGCCTGGAAGGGTCTCCCATTAGGAACTGACTGGTTCTTGTTTATCCAATATTTCCCTCCTCTTTCAATGCAAAGCAATTGGTCATAGGGAACATACGATATATCAGTCAACATAAACAGATTAATTGAATATATAGCAAGCCACAATAAAGCAGAAATAAATATAAGAACTGCAGCAGTAAAGGAGGTCTGCCAACCATATCTAAGTACAGCCAATATGCATTTACAATTTTTCTGAGAAATAGCATAATGCATTATTTTTAGTCCCATAGGACATACAAAATATAAACTTAAAAGCAACCACTTGTGTATGAATTAATCAGTTCTAATAAAAATAAACTTAATAGGATATTGTATTTTTGCAGCCTGGAGAATGCTGTAGGTTGAAGATAATAATAGCTAGATAGTTCAGTAGTTCTGTCCACCAAGAGAATCATGAAGGTATGTGTCTGCCAAACACGTACTATTTTATCAAAAATGGTCTTGTATGTATAGTACAAGATATTGGAAAGAAAGATGAATTTATATATGTCTAGTCAAGTCAAGCTGAACGTTTGGCTTCTTGGATTCAGTCCTGGCAGTCATAACAAAATGATTTGCCAATGTTTTTAGGGACTGACTGACTTCCCAATCTAATCTGAAGTTCTGTGAAATCCTTGTAATCTCCCATCAAGTATTAATCAGGCCAAGTTGTTCATAACTTTTGAGGTTCAGTTATGTTTGGCTAGATGCTGCTATTTCCAACAAGTAGAAGTTACAAACAGATTCTCAAAAATGTGGGTATATAAAACAGTTTGAATTAGGATTTTGGATATTTTGGATCCTACCTGGACAACAGTAGCAAATCACGGGGTGATATACTTTCTATATATTTACACAGGCAGCTGAAACACATATCTTACCCTATGTGAAATGCTCTTTGGTATCTTCCCATGATTAATCAGAAGGGTTTTTTCCCCCTTAATTCAAGATCCAGTCTTCCCCACTGATTAGTCAGTGGTGAGATTCAACCAGTTCGCATCACTTTGGTCAAACCAGTTGTTAAATTTCTGGCTGGCCCTGCCCTGCCCTGCCCCGTCACTACTTATTGACCTCGCACACCTTGGCTGGTGCCTTGGCATAGCTGCAGCCGCTCTTTGGCTCCCTTGCCTCAATCACATAGCCATGCAGCTCAGCCTACTTGCTTGCCTTTGCTGTGGCCTACGACATGGCGGCCTCCCGCTCATTTTGGCCTGCTCCCGAACGCCTGTCTCGGGCTGTTCTCAACCTCTCCAGCAGCAGAACAGGTAAGCACATCTGGGTGCCCTCTTGGAGAAGTGGGGATTGGAAGGGTGGTCAATCTGCGCCCGCCCAGCTGCGGCCTACCCCCGTCTGATTGCCTCGCCCTGCAGCGGGCCCTGTAGGCTTGCACCCGATGCCCACCCGTGCAGTGCCAGCCTACCCCGGTCAGATATCCTTGGAATGCAGCCGGCCCCATCTATTGCATTGGTGGGATTCAACTGGTTTGCACCACTTCAGCCGAACCAGTTGTTAAATTGCTGGCTGTTCCCGCCCTGCCTAGCCACTACATATTGGCATCGCATGCCTTGACTGTGCCTTAGAGTCACACAGTGGCATAGCTGCAGGTGCTCTAATTCTCTTGCCGTGGCCATGTGGCCCAGCCTGCTAGCCTGCCATGGCCTATGACGCAACGGCTTCTCACTCATCTTGGCCTGCTCTGAATGCCCACTCAGGCTGTTCCTGACCGTTCCAACAGAACAGGTAAGCACAGCTGTGTGCCCCCTTGGGGTAGCGGGACTGGGAAGGATGGTTGACTTGCAGCTGCTGCCCGCAGTCTACCCCATCTGATCGCCTCACCCTGCAGCCAGCTCTATAAGTCTGCGCCTACCTCCCGCCCTGGCGGCAGCTGCCTATACCTGTCGGATAACCTCGCCCTGCAGCCAGCAATATTCAGGCCTGGCTTCTTCCTGAGCAGTGATCCCTGCACCGGTCCAGCAGTCACCACTGCCTTGTGAGCCAGCCAGCCTGTCTAGCCTGAGCCCAACATACTCCTGGTCAGTTTCTCGGGAACTGGGCGATTTTCCTCAGCTGCTGGGTCTTACCTGCCAGCGGGCAGGGGTTGACCAGGGAGCACCAGACTATTCGCCCCTCTGCCAACCGCCCTGAGCTCCCTCGACTGCCACCCCAAGCTCTTCAGCCGAGCATGGGCCACCACTTTGAAAACAATGCAAGCCCCATGGGCTACAAGATAAGGCTGATGGCGGGGAAGAAAGATCCACTCCGGTCTTTCTGCAGTCAGCCAAAGGGTTGTCTCGGTGGTAGTGGGGACACGGTGAGGCTCAGCCGCCTTTCGGGTCCAGCTGTGGCTTTCTCAGGCCTCCGGGTGGGAGGCCTGTGAGAAAATGCCTCCCTCAAAGGCCGCCCACTTGCCGGGCTGGCCTGGAAGCAGCATGTCCCTTTATTGCAGGCTGGATGCGGATCTGAGGTGGAGCGGAGGTGGAGCGGAGGTCGAGCAGGCGGCATCTGAGAGCAGGGCCAGAAAGAAGGCTCAGCCTCACCGTGTATCCTCCCCTCCCCCCACCGAGACAGCCCTTCGGCTGAGCGCAGCAAGATCTTTCTTCCCCGCTGTCAGCCTTACCTTCCAGCCCATGGGGCTCACACCATTTTCAAAGTAGTGGCCCATGCTCAGCTGAAGAGCTTGGGGCGGTGGTCAAGGGAGCTCAGGGCATCTGGCAGAGGGGTAATACGGCTGGAATAGCCTCATGTTCCCGGGTTGCCCCTGCTCCAAGCCCGCTGGCAGGCAATGCCCAGCAACTGCAGAGAATTGGGGGGTGAAATGCGGGCTGGCGGGAAGCTGAGTGGCGATGGCTCATCCCTGGCTCTTTCCCCTTTGCCACCAGCTGCAGGCAGAAGGTAAGGTCGCGGTTGTAGCCAGCCAGGAAAGCCGAACCGCTGCTCTGCCACCACTGCCAGTGGGGGTGGGTGAGGCTGCAGCACACCTCGCTTGAAGTTCCCAGTCCTTTGTTGAAAATCTTCTGAAAGGAGGCCCTGGTCCTTTGTTGGATCCAGAAGCCTTGCCTTCCAGCCTTTCCAGGCAATGTTGGGCCGGGCATGATTGTCCCTTCGCATCCGGTTCCTGGGAGACTGGCTAGGAGTCTCTTGGGCCTGGGCCAGGCCAGACTGGTTGGCTGGCTCGTGAGGTGGTGGTGCCTGCCGGACTGGTGCTGGGATCGCCGCTTGGGATGAAGCCGGGCCTGGATATGGTGGTCTGCTTTCACCCGGGTGGCTCCAAAATTAAATGCTTCCTTTTCTTGCAAGTATGTACAAACATCATTAAAAGATTAAATGATGAGTGAAGGAGAGGGGAAGTTCTGTAACCAGAAAAACTGAGAATGAAAACAATATATTCCAGTTAAATTAGAAGTAGTTCTCTGTGAAGGATCTGTGAAAGTTTTGGAATATTGCCATAAGGAAAAAAAAAATAAAGCAGAAAGATTTAATTAAAAGTGAAGAGAAAGAATGGTAAGACATCCACTGACTGCTTTGAAAATGCCTATCAAATTTGTTTTCATTTACAATGGATTGGAAATATTTGCTTGACTATATGCTTTAATGTTCAAAAAGAGTAATCTTTATCAGTATAAGTAGAGATGTATTCTTCAAGCTTTACTGCATTTTTTAAAAATCATGAATGCCACTGTAGAACATCATTTCTCACCAAAAATGCAATTTAATGAAGAGTAAAGTAAGATTTTACACTTAGGCAAGAAAAAAACCAAATGCACAGATGTAGAATAGGTGGTGCCTGTCTCAACTGGAAGTAACTGTGAGATGGATCTGTGAGATGGAAACTTATCTAACAGATCCAACATAGAAGTAAGAAGAAATTTCCTGACAGTGAGAACAATTAACCAGAGCAATGGGATGCCTTCAGAAGTTGTGGGTATACCATCACTGGATGTTTTTAAGAAGAAATTTGTCCATAATAGTAGAGGGTCTCATGCTTGAGCAGGGGTTGAACTAGAAAACCTCCAAGGTCCCTTCCAACTCTTGCTATTCTTTATAAATCTCTCCATTCAGTCTTACCAAGAGAATGGTGATAAACAATACATGGAAATGTACATCAGGTCTTCTGATAGCAAAATCTCATCTTATTGGCTAGTATCAAGGGGAAGATGACTTTGAAAAAGCTTCCTCTCTCACCATAACATGCAAGACAAGGCAAGGACTGAGTTGGAGGGGAGGGGGAGGGGAGGCCAGGTGAGGCACCCCTCGATGTAAGTGACATTGAGTTGGCCATGCCCACCAAACACACGACTACCCAGCCCCATCTACTCAGTGACATAACCATGCAGCCAAACCCACCAAGCCACGCCCAAGAACCAGTTGTTAAAAAATTTGAATCCCATCACGGTTTTAGTGAATCATTTCCCAAGGAAGTATCTGTATTAAGCCAAAGCAGCAAAAATGAGGCTTATTATTCTTTAAAGATTAATAGACTTATAATTGCATGTGCTTTTATTTACCAGTCTGCACAATCAGATGCATAGATAATATCCTAAGGAAGGGACACACACAATGAATGGCACATACATACATTCATGTCAGTGGTGGGTTGCCCCCAGTTCGGACCGGTTCACAAGAACCAGTAGTAAAACTGGCGGGAGGCTCCACCTACCGACCCGGACATCATCATAGGTGATCTGCACATGTGCTGAAGCAGGCGCGATGCAAACCTGTAGTAAAGATAAGTAGAACCCACCCCTGATTCGCGTATCTATTGCTGGGGGAATAGTAAAAGAAGCCAAAGGAAAATGACATATAGTTGTTGCAGACAATAAAATTGTTTAAAGATAATGATAGTTTAAAAATATGTCACATGACATGTTTGCATCACAGATTAATATATATGTTAGCCTTTATAAGGATATAGGTTTTTTTTTAATTTTATTGCGCTTATCGTGCCTAATAACACTTTCCCCCCAAAGTTCATGTTATATTTTTACTGATGATTTCATATAGAAGGTAGAAACTATTAAAAGGATATTTTTAAAACCAGTTCATGAGCTCACTTTAATGAAATTTTAAATTATTCCTTTGATAGGTTTGGAATCAACTGTAGGACCTCTTACAAGGATATTGGCATGGTTTGTTAAGCATAACCATCATGTTGTTATGGAATGCTGTGGGAAATTGAAAATTGATATATTGAAAGAAAAGGCCTGAATATTACTGTTTCAGGTTTCTGTAAGAAATATAAATGATTTTACATGATAGAAATTTTAATAGTGGTAAGATGAAGGTTGCTGGAGGTAAATTGTAGTGTAAAAATCCTTTATGCTATGCCGACTGGGGACTGCAGTAGGGCTTTTTGCCAAGGGCCTGTCCAGATCTGGAGCCCCGCCATGCAACATATATTACCTTTGGAAGCTGTTAGCACTCAGTTCATGTATTTATGGTCGATGGTGGACTTGTTTAGACTGGGCATCCATTCAAGTCTCATTTCCATCACTCTTCCTTTTAATGGATACGCCTTGCTATCCTAATATTACTTATTGTTGCATTTTCTGTGGAAGATATTAACTATTTCTGGTCATAATTTTCTATATTTTAATTAAAAGTGCATTTGATTGAGCATCGAAACTGTTTAAAAGTTAAATTTCACCCCCCCACCACCACCACAAATACTTTCTTCTCTTACATGGCTGGCTATTACTATTTTCACATTCCTATTTATGATATTTTGTGTTATATTTGAGTACTTTGGTAGGCACATGGCGACAAAAGTTGATAATTCATTAATGCTTAGATGAATCTTTCTATTCAAGATTAAGCTGCTATCATGAATCATGGGTGCATTCATTGAGTTTTTGAAGTAAGATCTATTGGTTTAATATTTTAGATGTTTGTAACCAAAACTGAATTCTCATACAGAGAAAAAAGAAGAAAGACTCTTTTAAAAGCACCTGCAAATGAATGAAATTGATTTGCTGGAGAAGAATCCATTCAGCTTTATACAGCTTGAAGCTTTCAGTTAAATCCGAACTATTGCATAACACCCTTGTATGTGTTGACTCAGAGTTCTAGAAAACCCTATTAAACTCAATAATATTTTGATTCTCAAGTACACTTCCTATGGCTGCTTCTTGGCAAGAAGGAATTATGTGTCCCTTACAAGGCTGTCAGCTTCATATTCATGTGGCTTGCCTTATGATATTATGGGAAGTGCTGGGTGTGTGTGTGTGTGAATATACATAATTGAGTATGTGGAGCCTTTTAGAAAGCACCTGTTCCAAGATTTCTAAGTAGGAAAACATGTGAAGTAAATAAAATCCTAGAACAAGTAATATTTGTAAAAATAATAAAGGCAGGATATAGACAGACAGACATAGGCAGACAGGCAGACAGATAGCTGATAGATAGATTGAATAATTAAATCAAATCAAGGCAGGTAGTTTAGGAACAAGTTAAATGTAATGTAAATCTCTTAATTGGTTTTGCATGTTTCCTGAATAGCAGCTATGGGAATATGGGGGTACAGAATCCCAATCAGAATTACAATTTAGTAATAGGGACTGGAGAATAAAACATATGAAGAATGTTTGGAGGAATTGGATATGTCTAGTTTAATGAAAAGAAGAAGTAGGTGTGACAAGATAATGTTCCAATATCTAAGCGGCTTCTAAGAAGAGGAGATCAACCTATTCTCGAAAGCACTTGAGGCAAGAAAAGATGCACTGGAGGGAAACTAATCAGGCAGAGATCCAATCTAGAAATAAGGAGGACATTTCTGACAGTTAGAACAATTAATAAGTGAAATGATTTGCCTCCAGAAATTGTGAGTCCTCCATAGTGGAAGTTTTTAAAAAAGAGATTGGACAATGATTTATCTGAAATGGTATATAGCGTTTTCTGCTTGAGCTATGGGTTAGACATAAGTTTCATATGTTTCATAAGTTTATTTTCTCAAGCATATATAAGATAACAAGTAAAAGTATAAACATAATTTGAATACATGAAAAGAGTAAATAAAAAGGAATATTAGGACAGGGACGGTAGGTACGCTGGTGCACTTATGCATGCCCCTTACAGACCTCTTAGGAATGGGGTGAGGTCAACAGTAGATAATTTAAGGTTAAATTTTGGGGGATTTGGGGAAGAAACTACAGAGTCAGGTAGTGTATTCCAAGCATTGTCACTCTGTTACTGAAGTCATATTTTTTGCAATCGAGTTTGGAACAGTTTATCTTGAGTTTGTATCTATTATTTCCTCATGTATTGTTGTGGTTGAAGCTGAAGTAGTCATTGACAGGAAGTACATTGTGGCAGATAATTTTATGTACTATGCTTAGGTCAGACTGAAGTCGGCGTAGTTCTAAGTTGTCTAAACCCAAAATTTGAAGTCTGGTGACATAAGGTATTTTATTGCGGTTGGAGGAATGGAGGACTCTTCTCATAAAAATCTCTGGACTCTCTCGATTGTATTTTTGTCCGATATGCAGTGTGGGTTTCAGACAGATGAGCTGTATTCAAGAATTGGTCTAATAAATGTTTTGTATGCTCTAGTGAGTAGTACAACATTACCAGAGAAGAAGCTATGCAAGATTAGGTTAACAACTCTTAATGCCTTTTTGGCAATGTTGTTACAGTGGGCTCGGGCACTTAGATCATTAGAAATGAGTACTCCAAGGTCCTTGACAGAGTGAAGGTCATCTACAAGGTCATGTCCATCTAATTTGTATTTTATGTTTTGATTTTATTTTATTTTTTGCCAATGTGCAAGACAGAGCATTTGTTGGTTGATATTTGAAGTTGCCACTTGTTAGACCAATCTGACACATTGTCAAAGTCTTTTTGAAGGGTAGTTGCATTGTTGGTGATGTTGAATAGTTTAACATCATCAGTGAAGAGAACAGAGTTGCTTTTAATATAATCACAAAGGTAATTTATGTAAAGTATGAATAGTGTTGGACCTAAGACACTGCCTTGGGGAACACCGCTATTAACATGTACAGGATTTGATAGAGCGCTTCCTATTTGGACCACTTGTTGTCTGTTTAACAGGAAGGCAGCTATCCATTTATGAAGGAGTCCAGAAATGCCATAGATTTTAGTTTTAGAAGTAATTTGTCGTGTACCACTGAATCAAAAGCTTTACAGATGTCTATGTAAACTGAGTCTATTGCTTTGCCCTGATCAAGATGTGTAGTCCATATGTTTTTGCAATGTAGTAGTTGTAGATTACAGGATAATTTTTTTCTGAATTGTTTGTTAGAAAGAAGTTGTTTGTCTCTAGTTGTAGGGTAATAGATTGGTAATGATTGATTCCATGACTTTGCAGGTGACGCAACATAAAAAGATTAATCTGTAATTTTTAACTAGGCTAGGGTGTCCCTTTTTGAAGATAGGAATGACCCTGGCTTGTGACCATTGGTAGGGTAAGGTGCTGGTACTGAAAGATTTTTCAAAAATTATGCTTAGAGGTTCTGCATTTGCAATGGAAAGCTTTTTTAAGAAGTATGCACATAGTCCATCAGATCCAATAGATAGAGATGGTTTTAGATTGCGTAGTGCTTTTTCAACATTGTCTTCTGTAAAATCAATATATAAGATCACTGTAATCATTGTAATTGTCTGTAGTACGACTGGGAAATATTGGGTATCTGTTGTTGCTGTTTACAAAGACTGAGCTGAAGAACGTGTTAAAGAGATTGGCTTTAACGGTTTTGTCAATACAGTCTTCATTGTTTGATCCTTTTAGGGAGGGGGGATGGATCTCGAGTCTTTAAGTTTGTTGTTTACAAAATTATAGAAGGCACCAGTGGATTTTGTCCGTAGAAGATTTTCTTCTTGCTTGATATGATAATGGGTGCATTCAATCTTTATTTGTTGGCATAAGTTTTTATAGTGGTTTTTGAAGTTAGCTACATAGTTTGTTTTGTTTTTTCACCAAAGATATTTTTTTCTGGATTGTAATTTCCTTATTGTTATTGGTAGTTTATTTTTTCTGGGTTTTTGGGGTATTAGTGGTACATAAAGTTTAATGATTCTTTTGAGTTTGCGCAAGAAAATGTTGTAATGGTCATCAGCAATATTACAACCAGAGAATAGATTTTGCCAATCAAGATATGAGAGTTCACTGTCTATGAGATCATAATTGGCTTTTTTAAAGTTATAACTGGGAATCCCATCATTGTGATTTTTGAGAGGGCGTAAGTTGAGACAAAAGTCAATCATGCTGTGGTCGCTGATGGAGAATGGTTCTTTTATTTGTAGTCCATAAATAGAATTTAAACTGTTGCAGAAGATGAGATCAAGGCAGTTGTTGAATCTAGTGTTGTTAGTTACTAGTTGATCAAGTCCCAGATTAGTTACAGTATTGTACAGGGTTGCATGTATAGGTTCAGTTGTACATTCATTTAGGGTCCAATTAATAAGTGGTAAATTAAGGTCACCAAGAAAGATTATTGGGTGTGGGCAGGAGGCTGCCCAGGTTAGTAGTGAAGTTAACTTGTTTGCATGTTCGATGTCGTAATCTGGAGCTCTGTAACAAAGTAAGAATCGAAGGGTGGTATTTAAGGTCACAGATGATGGTCTGAGGAAGAGCAAGTTAGTGTGTAACTTGAATGTTTTTTAGATGTAGGGACTTTTTGTAGAAGATAGCAACACCACCTCCTCTACGGATTTCATGATCTGACCGGTAAACATGATAGTCTCTTACTATAGTAATGGAGTCAGGGAGAGATGTATTTAGCCAAGTTTCACAGACAAATATAATGTCGAATATAGCCGTATTTAGTAAGAGGAGGAATTCAGGTATTTTATTTACAAGGCTTCTTGCATTAAGTAGCTTGCATTTAAGATCAATAGTAGTTGTTATAGAGGAAGTTTGGGGCGTGTGTGCCGAGTTTTGGATGATGGGGAATTGGATGGAGGAGGATTGGATGTTAGGATGTGGGGTGTTAGGATGTGGGACTTTCTTTTGATACAGTCAGCATGGTTGTCGATGTATAAGTCAGTATGTCCTTGTTCTTGACGTCTTTTAAGTTCTGATCGGAGTTCACGGGAGCAGATTCTTTGCAATATGGATAAGTCTGGATGTGAGTGAAGTTTGTTATGGCTGATGTTGGTTTTGGCGATTGAATTTATTGTATGTGTGAATATGCGTTTGATGTCATTTTTGCAAATAATTCTGCAAAATTGTGGAGCTACCAAGCCATCATTGTATTTGAACTCAGGGCCATCTCTTGAAATTTTGATGATGTCATCAGGGGGAGATGTTTGGTTTATTGGAGTTTCTTATAATGTTGCGAACCTTTGTGATATCATCGGATTCGTTGTTGTCATCCAGGCCAAATAAAATAGCGTTTGGACATTTTTGTTCACATTCAATGGCATCTTTGATAAGTAAGGATATATTATTTGGTGGGTTTGAATTATTTGCTGGGTTGATGGTTACCTGTGGTTGAGATTGAGGTGGTTGTTGTTAAGTTGAGGTAATATTTTGAGGTAGTGGATGTTGAATTAAGGTAAAAGATGCCTGGAGAGCGGTTGGAGGACCAGCCGTTCTGAATCTGACCGAACACTGGTGAGGTCTCACATTAAGACCTATCTAGTGGCAATAAACGTGGCAAAATGTAATTATTTTTCTGCCCTTATCGCATCTGCAGATAATCACCGAGCCACCCTGTTTAGGGTGACCCACTCCCTTCTCCATCTGGGAGTACAGGAGGATCCCTTGCAGGGTCGGGCTGAGGGTTTTGTGCAGTATCTGCACAATAAAATCGTTCAAATTCGGGAAGGCTTGGTCTCTGACTGGGTAGGTTCAGGCGGGATGATGGAGGCAGGTCTTGAGAATGTTATCTGGGAAGAGTTTGACCCTGTGGCTCCTGAGGACATGGACAGGATTCTGGGACGTGTTGTGACTCCGACCCCCGAGCCAGTCTTATCGGAGGGAGAAGACTCCGAAAGTGAAGGAGAGGAGTTGGCAAGGCCTCCCTCTCCAGGACCCTCCTCTCTGGCAATGCCTCAGGTGTCTTCCGAAGGAGAAGAGATAGGCCAGGAGCCAGGCACTTCCGAGCAGCCAGGCACTTCCGAGCAACACTTCCAGGCATTTCCGACAGCGATGGAGATAAGTCTCGGCTGGATCCCCGACAGCGTCGGAAAGACAAGCGTGTGCAGCAGAGAAGGAGGCGTGCCAGAGATTAAGCTGAGTCACTGGACCATACCCCACAGGGGATAAAAGGGGGTGTGGTGGCCATTCAGGCTTTGTGACGGACAAAACTGAAAGCTAGCAAGTCATTCTGCATTTCTGGAACTTTGTTATATGCTCTGCTTGGATTGATTTTTGGACTGGACTTGACTATTCTTTGGCTTTTGTGGACTTTGATGTTTTCGGTCAGAGGAGATAAACTCCCTTTGTAAGTAAAAACTTTTGGCAAGCAGCCACTGGGTTGCTGCCAATTCTGTTATCAAAAGAAATTCTTGTCTGCTGGTTTATTTTAACTCTTGGTTGATTGCTGGTGTGCGTGTGTGAGACGGGGACAGAACAGGACAGCTGAACGTGACCACATGTTTATTGGACCCGTGTCCCTCCTGGTTGATGCTGGCCTCCCGGGAGGTTACGCGAGGCTGGTTCCAGGGGATTATTAACGCTTCTTTGAGTGAGGGTGTCTTGCCTTCCGCCTTGAAGGAGGCGGTGGTGAGGCCCCTCCTCAAGAAGCCCTCTCTGGATCCGGCTGTTTTGGCTAACTACCGTCCAGTCTCCAACCTTTGCTTTGTGGCGAAGGTTGTTGAAAGTGTGGTGGCGCGACAGCTTCTGCAGTACCTCGATGAAGCTGTCTATCTAGATCCGCTCCAGTCTGGCTTCAGGCCTGGGCACAGCACGGAAATGGCATTGGTCGCATTGGTGGATGATCTCTGGAGGGCTTGGGATAGGGGTTGTTCCTCTATCCTAGTCCTGTTAGACCTCTCAGCAGCTTTTGATACCATCGACCATGGTATCAGGCTGCGCTGGTTGGAGGGGTTGGGGGTGGGGGGCACCGTTTTATGGTGGTTCTCCTATCTCTCTGACCGGTCGCAGTCAGTATTGGCAGGGGGCCAGAGGTCGACCCCAAGGCGCCTTGTTTGTGGGGTGCCGCAGTGGTCAGTCCTCTTAACCCTCCTGTTAATATTTATGTGAAGCCGCTGGGCGAGATCATCTGTGGTTTTGGGGTGGAGTTCCATCAGTACGCTGATGATACTCAGCTGTACATCTCCACCCCAGGCCATCCCAATGATGCCCTTGAAGTGATGTTCCGGTGCCTAGAGGCTGTGTGGGTCTGGATGGGGAGAAACAGGCTCCGACTCAACCCTTCCAAGACCGAGTGGCTGTAGCTTCCGGCGTCCCGATATAGCCAGCTGGTGCCATCGCTGGCTATTGGGGGTGAGTTACTCGCCCCCACGGAGAGGGCTTGCAACTTGGGCATCCTCCTGGACACACGGCTATCTTTAGAAGAGCATATGACGGCCGTGGCCAGGGGGGACTTTTTATCAGGTCCGCCTGATTCGCCAGTTGCGTCCCTTTCTGGATCGGGATTCCTTATGCACGGTCACTCAGGCACTCGTCACTTCCCGCCTGGACTCTTGTAATGCTCTCTACATGGAGCACCTGAAGGCTCCCACTGGTATAGAATGCGGCCACATGGGGGATTATGGGAGCGATGGGACGCTCCCATGTGACACCCCTCCTGCGTGAGCTTCACTGGCTCCCGGTGGTCTTCTGGGTGTGCTTCAAGGTGTTGGTTACCACCTTTAAAGCGCTCCATGGCTTAGGGCCTGGGTACTTACGGGACTGTCTTCTGCCACCGATAGCCTCCCACCGGCCAGTACGCTCCCACAGAGAGGGACTCCTCAGGGTGCCATTGGCCAGACAAGGTTGGCTGGTGACCCCCAGGGGGAGGGCCTTCTCTGTGGCAGCACCTGTCCTCTGGAATGACCTGCCTCCGGAGATACATAGGATCCCAGATCTCTGTGCTTTTTGCCGTGCCCTTAAAACTTTTTTATTTCATTAAGCCGGGCTGGCTTAACCCCCCCCCCCTTAGATTTTTTTTTAAATTTGATTTATATGCCACCCTTCTCTGGAGACTCACGGTGGCTTACAGTGCGTTAAGCAATAGCCTTCATAGTTTTGTATATTTATACAAAGCCAGCTTATTGCCCCCACAAAGTGGGTCCTCAATTTACCTACCTTAGAAAGGATGGAAGGCTGAGTCAACCTTGAGCCTGGTGAGATTCGATCTTACTTTAATTGCAGACAGCTGGTGTTAAATTACAGTGTTCTGTCTGTTGAGCTATCCAGGCTCCTGTATTTTTAATTGTTAATTGATTTTAGTTGGGGTGTTTTAAATTTATTGGGCCAAAATTTGTTTAATTCTTTTTTTAAAAAAAAATAAAAATAAATTTTGTATGTGATGTTTTTTATTCTTGGCTGTTCACCGCCCTGAGTCCAGTGGGAGAAGGGCGGTATAAAAATCTAATAAAATATATAAATAAATTAAATAAATAGTAATCTACTAGACAATCAATTAATAAACTAGACAATTAATCCTAAAGCAACTAGACAAATAATACTAAAGTAAAAAAAGTAACTATTAATTAGTTATACTAAATACTAAATCAGTAATCAGTGAATCAATTTGGTTAATCAATATTATTGAAAGACAGTAATGAATGGGTGAGGTAGTGGTGGTTTTAAAGGTAGCAGCTGTTATGTATTGATACATTTCAGCGGGAGTTTCAAACCAGCCTAAGTTTCTGATTGGCTGACAGTCCCTCCAGGATTGTATATAAGGAGGGCTGCAGCCTCTGAGTTTTTGCTGAAGTCTCACTGTATATTAAAGAGCTGTTGTCACTTGCTTGGTTGTGCCTCTCGTTATTCCCGAACCACTTCACTGGCGACGAAGGTGGGATAGAGGCCACAAGAAGCGAACCAGTGAGACCACGAGCTTCAGCTAGGCGACAAGGCGAACTACAGGAGGCATACCGAACATGTCTGCCTACGTTCTGCCCAAGCCTTTTGATCCGACCCGCGAAAAATGGGTCTCGTATCTAACGAGGTTTGAGTGCTCACTTGAAGTCAGTGACATGCAGGGACTCTCCGCTAATCGGAAGAGAGCCCTCTTCCTAAGCCACTGCGGACCGGACTTGTTCGAGATGGCAGAGTCACTTTGTGAGCCAACGCCAGTCCAGACCGTCTCCTGGGACACCCTGATGGCAACCCTTCCGGCTCACTATGCTCCCGTGCCCTCCAAGTTCGTGCAACGATACCAACTCAGACAGCGCGTACAGCGAGAGGGAGAACCAGTCAGCGCTTACATGGCGAGCCTGCGTAAAGCCGCAACTCATTGCGACTATAGGGACTTGGACAATGCGTTGCTTGAGCAACTAATCTGCGGTGTTCGGGACATTAGGCTACAACGGCGCCTGCTCGCCAAGCCTGATTTAATGCTTGCTGGAGCCTTAGATGAGGCCAGGGATCATGAAGCTTCCACAAAAGCCGCAGAAACGCTGCAGCGTCCATTGACCAGCAAAGACAGTCCCAAGTCTGCACCAGTGTACAGGGAAGACGCCGGATCCAGCTCGGAGTCCGAGTCCGAGTCCGAACAGAGCACCAGAGAAAAGACGCAGGCAGCCCCCGGCGAAACTGCCCCAGCTGTGGCGGGCACCATGATAGACTGTCCTGCAAATACAGAGAGGCTATTTGCAGGCGTTGCGAGAAAAAAGGGCACTTGGCGCGAGTCTGTAGAGCTATTCTGCCCAGAAAACACCAACCACGTGAGCGCCGCAGCCAACCAGAATCGACGCGCCAGAAGCATCCAATGAGAGAAGGAGGCACGAAGAAGCGGCGCGAATTTGAACCGCGAGATGGCCGCAGCATACACATAGACCAGGCCAGCACGGCGATCAAGGACAAAGTCAGCACGGTCGTCAAAATCAATGGCAAGCCATGCTCGATGGAGATCGACACCGGATCAGCTCTCTCCATAATGTCGTGGGCAACCCTAAAGACCATCCTGCCGTCGTTCCGGAAGGACCAGCTATCCAAGCAAAGACTGTGCATCCTAGACTACCAGGGGAACCAGGTCCCCCTCGAAGGTGTAGGCACGTTCCGAGTCACCTACGGAGACTACGAAAAAGACCTGCCGCTGACCATTGTCACAAAGCAGCTGCCAAGCCTTCTAGGCATGGGGTGGTTCCGAGCCCTCGGCATGAGTTTCACCAGCATCCACCGAATGTCCGAGCCTACACTGAAGGACAGCCTCCTGAGCGAGTTCCAGGACATCTTCGGGGACACGTTGGGCAAGTATGTGGGAACCCCTATTTCCCTAAACTTAGACCCCAACGTAGCCCGAATAAGACTTAAAGCCAGACGGGTGCCTTTTGCATTGAAACCAAAGATCGATGCGGAACTGGACAAATTAATTAAACAAGGGGTGTTAGTCCCCGTCGACCATGCAAAATGGGAGACCCCCATAGTGACCCCAGTAAAGTCTGACGGCTCAATCAGGATTTGCGCCGACTACAAGTGCACGATCAACAAGGCTTTGCAGCCGAGCGCCTATCCGATGCTGATCGTGCATCATCTACTACACTCCCTGGGGCCCGGAAATTTTTTTGCCAAATTAGACCTAGCTCAGGCCTATCAACAATTACCAGTCGACGACACCACGGCAGAGGCGCAAACAATTGTAACTCATAGGGGTGCATTCAAATGCACCAGGCTCCAGTTTGGGGTGAGAGTCGCACCCGGCCTATTTCAAAGCACCATGGAGTGCCTTTTGCAAGGGCTCCCCGGGGTGGTGCCTTATTTTGATGACGTTCTAGTCAGCGCTCAGGACGAACGTCAGCTAGGAGACCAAGTAAGGAACGTCCTTTCCCGATTTAGAGAAACGGGACTTAAATTAAAGAAAAATAAGTGCATGATCGCTGTCCCCTCTGTGGAGTTTCTGGGGTACAGAGTGGATGGCACAGGCATCCACCCTACCGAAAGCAAGGTGAGAGCTATTAAGAGCGCACCAGCCCCCAAAACTAAAGCGGAGCTCCAAGCCTTCCTTGGACTGCTCAATTTTTACTCGATGTTTCTGAAGGACAAGGCTACCGTCGCAGATCCCCTCCACAAACTATTGGGGAAAATGTACCATGGGTGTGGGGGAAACCACAAACAGCCGCTTTTGAGGCAGTAAAAAGACTTCTATCTGAAGACAGTTTCCTAATCCAATACAACTCAGCACTATCGCTTGTATTGGTTTGTGACGCCTCCCCCGTAGCAGTTGGTGCCATCCTAGGCCATAGACTGCCAAATGGCCTAGAGGTGCCCATTGCGTTTTACTCTCGCACCCTGTCAAGCGCAGAGCGGAACTATAGTCAGTTGGACAGAGATGCTCTGGCTGCAATTGCGGGGGTTAAAAAGTTCCATGAATACCTCTATGGCTGTCAATTCGAACTTGTGACTGACCACCGGCCCTTGCTGGGACTTTTGGCCGGTGATAGGCCCACCCCCGCTGCTCTGTCCCCACGTTTGACCAGGTGGGCCATTTTCCTGTCGGCCTACTCGTACCAACTTGTCCATCGACCCGGACGAACTTTGGGCCACGCGGACGCCCTCAGCCGCTGCCCCCTACCCGACCTACTTGCCAACCCCATGCCGGAAGCCCCCGTTCTTCTGCTGGACGCTATGACTTTGGGACCTATCTTCTCTTGCGAGGTGGCAAAAGCCTCTGCTAGAGACCCTGTTATTCGTACTGTGATGGGTTGGGTCCTCAAGGGGTGGCCGGTCAAAGTGGACAGTGGGGAGTACCAAGGTTATGTTAACAAACGTAACGAACTGTTTATGCAAGGGGGTTGCTTGTTGTGGGGTGACAGGGTGGTAGTACCAACGAAACTAAGAACAAGGGTCTTAGAATTACTGCACGAAGGGCACCCAGGCATTGTCAGAAAGAAAAGTTTAGCCCGCAGTTATGTGTGGTGGCCCAACATGGATCAAGTCATCTCTGAGTGGGTGGGGAAGTCAGACCCTGCCAGGAGTCTCGCCCCGATCCCCCGGTAGCGCCCATCCGAGAGTGGGAGAAACCAAAAGGGCCATGGGGGAGGATCCACATTGATTTTGCCGGCCCCTTCCACGGGCAAACATTTTTAATTGTAGTCGATGCCTTTTCAAAATGGCTCAAAATAATTCTAATGCCTTCAACCACAGCCGAAGCAGTCATCAAAGTCCTGAGGAAGCTATTTGCCACCCATGGCCTACTGGATACTCTGGTATCTGACAATGGCCCTCAATTCACAGCAACCCTGTTTGAGGGCTACTTGGCCAGACTGGGCATCCGCCATGCCCTATCGGCCCCTTTCCATCCAGCTTCTAACGGATTGGCCGAACGTTTCGTAGAAACGGCCAAAGAAGCATTGTCCAGGCTAGATAACGGGGACTGGCAGGCCAGGATAGACCAATTCTTAGCTGTCCAGCATGCCACACCATGCACGGCCACAGGGAGAAGCCCAGCTGAGCTCCTCATGGGCAGGAAGCTTCGGTGCGTATTAGACAGGCTTCACCATAATTACTCGCATGAAAATTTCAAGGGAGAGGCCACTGGACTAAGACAGTTCCAGGTTGGGTCCCCGGTGTTCGCTCGCAATTATGCTAGCGGATCTCTATGGGTTGCAGGAACCATAGTGGGCATAACAGGCCCAAAGTCTTACACGGTAGATGTAGGAGTAGACAGACTCTGGAAGCGCCACATAGACCAACTTAGAAAAAGGATAGTCGGCGAAGCAAACATCAATTTAGACATCTCCGAACCTAACTACAACAACTTTCCCAAAAAGCTAACTCAAGCCCGGGTTTGCAAGAATACTTAGCTGACAAGCCCTGGTTCCAGCACTGCCCCAGCGAGTCGCCACTCCCAACCGGGGATAACCACGCCCCGGACAAAATCCAGGAGGTTCCATTGGCGGAGCCGGGAGAGACAGAAAGTCCCTCTGACCAGCTCGACGCCCCACCAAACACTGAACTGCGCAGGTCAACAAGAACAAGAACTCGTCCAGGGCACCTGCGAGATTTTGTGTGTACTTATGTAAATATTTGAGTGTTAGTGCCTTCTGGGAGGGGAGGGGTGTTATGTATTGATACATTTCAGCGGGAGTTTCAAACCTGCCTAAGTTTCTGATTGGCTGACAGTCCCTCCAGGATTGTATATAAGGAGGGCTGCAGCCTCTGAGTTTTTGCTGAAGTCTCACTGTATATTAAAGAGCTGTTGTCACTTGCTTGTTTGTGCCTCTTGTTATTCCCGAACCACTTCAGCAGCAGCGTCAGTTTTAAAAAGGAAGCATTTATAGGGGCATTAGCAGCGTTTGTTTCAATTTCAAGATCCCTTTCAATTCTTGTTCTGTTATTCTGTCAATGCAGATTCTCCCTCTTTCTCCCTCTCTGTCCCTCTCTCCCATGACTAAATTTGAATCCAGCTTCTTGTTCTGAGTTGCATCCTTAATAATGAAGCTTAAAAATACAAATTTGGGTTGCGTAAAAAAATCTACACAGCTCATGTGAATATTTTGAAATTCCCCAAAAGTTTATATTGATTTTGTCTAATCAAGACTGAAAATTTAAAGCTAAAAAGAAGAATTTTGCCTTATTTAGGGTCACAGCTTCAGATTTATTTTCCCTAGCTATATGTAGTGGAACCAGTGAATTACTATAGGATGCAGGTCTCAAATAGATCTCGCCTCAGCATGCTTTGTTTTGCTTCTGAAATTGAAAAAGAAATGGAGACATGACATGATGCTCCTAGCATGGATTTCGCTCCCTAATGTTTCTTCCCATTTTTTAGAATATGCCAGTAATAAATGTAAAATGATTGATAAAAAACTAAATATGCTCTAATGAATATCCTTGGATTGCATAATTATCAAGCAATTTGTATAACATGCTAATTAACGTATTTGATTGTGAAAACCTAAACTTTAGAAGCCAGGAACGCACAAGCTTTACTCTGAAGGCAATTCAGTCAAAACACTTTTTCAAACTGAATGTTCAAATCAAATAATCATATTGATTTGATGCCTAAACTTAAATATTCAATTGATGTGGTGATTGAATGGAACTTTGCACGTAAGTATATAACCTTTTATTGAATCAAATGAATTATTTTAAATAGAATCTATTCAAGTTAATAGCTAGAATCAGAACCTGATTCTCAATTGTTTTAAAAGGACATTTGGCTTCATAAAAGAAGTGATCATAAATTTATCACAAGCAGGGGTTTGGAGGAATAATTTTTGTCATAATATTATCTCCTGTACTATGCAGAAAGTATTATTGTTTTGAATATTTATTTCACTGAACCTGATTTTTCATAAGTAGGAGTTGCATATTTTTTATTTAAAACATTTTATTTAGCTTCTGATTAAAGTTTCAGAAATGTATTCACATTAAAATGGAAACAAAACAATAACAAGTATCAAATAAATTATACAGACATACTTTAAAATATTGCAAGAACATATATAAAATAAAATTACATAAAATATTCAATTAGCTATTCAGTTAATAAAGACTAGAAGCAGAACAAAAGCCAACACTTAAAACATTAAAAAAGGTGTAGAAAAATAAATAGGTTATTTGGGTTATTTGAGAACTGAATGCAAAACCTCTCTATTTCTGATGCCTGGAAAATAATGAAACCATGTACCACTGGACTTTTTTTTTAATTAAAAAATACACAGGAAAAAGTAGGAAGCTTGGAGGGGGGGGGAGTAAAAAAAAACTGTTTAAAGGTTTCTGCCATATTTTAGTAAGTTTGTATTTATGAAGCCAGAGTCATAGTCACGCTGCTATTATGGTACTCTCACTACAGCAGTTAGTCTATAACAGAGTCTCAGTGAAAAGGGCATTCCTGCTTCTGTGAACCAATTCATTAATTGGTGAAGCTGGAAGAAACTAAGCTCTATATATGAAATATATTCAAAATGAATAGGAGCTGGCATAAAATTAACCTAAGAAAATTGAGTGGAAAAGTGTGCCCTGGGATTGTTTTCTTGCTTTGTTGGCAGGCAGTGGATTAATAGTTGGTGTTGCCATCTGCTACTCCCTCCAGAAATGGAGGTTGAAATGGCCTTTCTGGTGATAGGTAAGGTGACCAGATTTTAACATTGGTAAAGAGGGACATTGTGGGTGTGGCTTATTTTGTGGGTGTGGCTAGCTGGTCATGTGACTGGGTGGGCGTGGCTAGCTGGTCATGTGACCGGGTGGCCATGGCTATGTGTATAGGGTAAGGTGAACAGATTTTAACATCGGTAAGAGGGACACCATTGTGGGCGTGGCTTATTGTGTGGGCGTGGCTTGGAGGCCATGTGACTGGGTGGGCGTGGCTAGCTGGTCATGTGACCGGGTGGCCATGGCTGTGTGTATAGGGACTACTCAGAGGGCTGAAAAGTTATTTCTGACAGGTCCTCACACTTTTGACTGGTCCTCACACTTATGACCATCCTCACATTTATGCCCGTGCAGCATTCTTAACAACCATGTCACTCATTTCACAACTGCTTCTCTTCACCATGGTGACAAGATAGGGCAAAAAACGTAAAATGTGAGGACAGTCATAAGTTCGAGGACTGGTCAAAAGTGCGAGGACCAGTCAAAAATAACTTTTTCAGCCCTCTGAGTAGTCCATATGCACAAAAGGACTAACCAGAGGGCTGAAAAAAGTCATTTCTGACAGGTCCTCACACTTTTGACTGGTCCTCACACTTATGACCATCCTCACATTTATGCCCGTGCAGCATTCTTAACAACCATGTCACTCATTTCACAACTGCTTCTCTTCACCATGGTGACAAGATAGGGCAAAAAACGTAAAATGTGAGGACAGTCATAAGTTCGAGGACTGGTCAAAAGTGCGAGGACCAGTCAAAAATAACTTTTTCAGCCCTCTGAGTAGTCCATATGCATAAAAGGATACAGTAATAGAGAGGGATGAAGGAAGGGAAGGGAAATTAGAGTAGGAGTGACAGTTAAGAGAGGGAGGAAGAGAGGAGGAGAAGGAGAAAGGAAGAGGAAGTAGGGAGGAGAAGAAGAGGGGGGGAAGAGAAAGTAAGAAGGAAAGAAAAGAGAAGTGGTAGGTTTGAGGAGAAAGATTGCTGTACAATAAAAAAGATGAAAGGGAAGAAAGCCAACCCCAAACAAATATAAAGATATTAAGATAAAGAATGAATGGTTAAACTTTAAAGAATAAAAGAGAACAAATATGAATAAATAGCAATAATTAGAAACACACATACATACAATGTATTTTCTTTGAACAGAATATTTGGCTGGTTCACAAATTTAAACAGTGTTTAGTCATTTCAATTAAATTTACAATTTCTATATTTCCTTTTTGCCATATTTATTCCTCATCTATTTTTTTAAAAAAACAATTTTACCCTTCATCCTCATCTCTAATCTTAATCAAATTCAATTTTCCCTTCTATTCTATTTTATACCCCTTCCCATTGTCATCTATTTTTATATCCATCCTCACATTGGTTAATTATGTAATTATGTAATACAGTTGTTTAATACAAATTCAACATTTTAATATAAATCAATTAGTTATATAACTATCATTTTTGTATATTAATCAATATGAACATGAATATTCCAATTATTTCCATGCAATCCAATTTCTTACAAATCAATTAATTATACTTACCAATAATAATAAACCAAATAATTTCCCCCATAGATTCCTCCAAACCACAACTTAACCATTTCTGCTTTCAACACAGTATACAATTAATAATATCTCAATTATTACAATTCCCTAGTTAAAAAGAGCTTTTTTTTTCTTTTGTGTTTTAAAATCTCCTCTTTTGCCCTAAATAATTTTCCATTGTTTGCACTTACCTTTTTTGGTGAGGAAAAGGAAAATAAATCTGCTGCCTAATTTTCCAACGTTGCAAGCAAACCGCAAAGCCAACAGCCTGTTTTACTTTCTGTTTCGTTTTGAGCTTGGTTTGCACAAAGAGGAAAAAAAAACTGAGCAATTTAGCAAGAACAGAGCCCTGTGCAAATCAGCTGAGAGGGGGAAGCGGCCCTTTGAAGCCCCGCGGCAAGAGTTTAAACAGGTTTTTTCCCTCTAGCCATCAGCGGGGATTCAGGAGGCAGCCGGGAACCAGGAGGCAGAATGAAAAATCGGGACTTTTTTAAAACGCCGCGGGACGCGGGACAAATTGCTCAAAAGCGGGACTGTCCCGCCAAAAGCGGGACGTCTGGTCACCTTAGTGATAGGGCAACCAGGAAGTGTAGATGAGGTCACAGACTAAAAGATGACATAGTGCTTTTGACTGAAAGGACTAAGAGCACTTGTTTTAAAGTCCACGCTTACCTGAGGAGGTTGCTTTCCAAGGAGCAAGCTAAACAACAAATGGTAACAGTTGAAGTTCAGTATCATTCAAATATTATTTTAACATTCTAATATTGGTATAACTTTTCCCACACCATTTGACTTTTATTCCAAACATAGTTGCTTCCTCCAGTGCATTCTTATGCATGACAATGAGATGCAGTTTTGTCATTTTGCCTTCAGGTTTGGAGTTATGTGTTCCAGTATTACTTGTTAGTCATCTTTGTTGTCCAAGGAACACACAGGAGCCTCATTTCATTTTATATTTTGTACTTTCAAAAAAAAACTTGAAGTAGAATAGTAACTCATTGTCTTAATTTGTACTAATTACATCTATGAACTATTTATGCCTCATTTCAGTCTGCAAAAAAAAGTTAAATAGTATCAGGCTATTCTGGCTTACATCTCCTGAAGTTTTTTCAAATCAAATAGGTTTTCATGATAAGATTTTTCCTCCAACCCATCTTACTGTATGTAATAAGCATTTGGTGCAACAACATCTTGTGTTAACAATTGTCTTAAAATTTCCATGCATTTTTCTTTCTCTCTAGTAGAGGCTTCCATTTTCCATTCCTTTCTCAGAAAGTTTTAGAATTTTTAGAGCATTTTTTAAAGCTTATTTCATGGTTGGGAGGTAACAGCAGATGTGGTCACTTACTGTTACCCTTCCCTCCATCACTCTGCAGCCTCCCTCACTTCCCCTGTTTCTTTTGCTCAAGTTCACCCATGGGCACGGTGGTATACAATCCAGATTCCCAGGAGGTAAACATTACAGAGGACCAAAAACAGTGAAGTTGGGCCAGATTTTCTATTTGATGAAGCTTAATCTTTTGATTTTATTCTAAGGCCAAACATCTTCCCTGGTAAGATTTGGTTTTCTTCAGACCAAGAAAAATCTTACTATCAAGCTGAAAGATGAGGCCTCATGAATTCTGACAGGTGTTCAGAGGAAAAGAATTTCTAAAGCTACTTAAAACAAACACTTCCAAATAAGTGAAATCTGTGGATTCACAGGAACATTTTGAGCTGTTATAAATCAAGTAACAGTAATAGCTTACGACATTCTCAAGTCTGGGATCTTGATTCAACTGGTCTGCATCCTTTGCCTCCTAGCTATACAATAGTTTTCGGTATATTCTACATGGGAAGAAGTATTTGGAAATGAGAGCTTATTTATTTAATAAAAATGTTTTCTCAGAGGTTTCTATTTACAAAGTCGCTCAAAGCCACTTTATTACATATCAAACACCTTAAAACTGTAGAATAATATTAAATCAGTTTTAACAGTTTTGTTCATATATCCTCAGCCTTAGCCACTCCAGATAGGCTAAATTTCCTGAATTCCTTGCCAGATTGGGCATAGTTTAGGGAAGGATAGTTTTGTTTAATTTTATGAAAAATTGTCTATACAGCTACAGCCATTATATTGTTGTGTATTTCTTTATGTGTTTCCTTGGGGAGACATTTTATTTCTGTGGGAATGTGTCCTAGTGCTTCCTGGCCAAACTAAAAGTTTCAAGAGAAAATGGTTTAGGATAGCCAATCTATAATCTTTCCTAATTAGAGCTGATTTCCCTTCATTTCATTTGGACCAGTGAGTAGATACCAATGAAGCTTAGATTTTGATTCCAGAACTGATCATCCATGGAACATCCTGTTCTCCCTCTAGATGTGTTAGGAAGTGGGGTTGAGGGGTACCCCGGACCGTGAACCAGCTCATGAGCAAACACACTGGGACTGAAATAAATCTGACAGAGTCGTCTTGTGTAAAAATATAATTTACTTTAAAACATTTAAAAAGCACTATGTCTTTAAAAAAGCACATTAAAAACAAGTCTTATCTTGGTTATGTGAAGCAAGACTATCTCCCTAGATTCCTCTCCACAATACCGAAACAGTTCACAAGAGAATAAAGCTAACATGAAGATAAGCAGCTTCGGTGTCGATACATCATCGAGGTAGTAGAAGGGCGGCAGCACAAACTTCACAGCTAAAAGTCACCTGAAGTAAAAACAGTTCAAACAGCAAACATAGCTTGAAGTTTGTGGGAGGAAGGATGTCCAGCAACAGCAGTCCTGATAATAGCTTGCGTGCTTCAAAACAGCAAAAGGCAAGCATCCGTAGGAGTTTCTCTGCAACAGCGTCTGGAGTCCTTATCTGTGCTTCTCCCATCTGCGACGTTGCACTGAGCTCTGCTTGCAGCTTCCAGCAAGAGCTCTTGCATCTAGGCCTAAACAATGTTAGGCCCAAGTAGCAAGCGAAAAGGTCCTTGCTTATATGGGGAGTTAACCTGCAATTAACAAGGGTGGGGAAGGCTTGCAGGTAATTGCAAACAAGAGATGGCTTGATTGAAACCATACTGTTTGTGACTGATCAAGTAGCCACAGCAATCCTGAAAACACTCGTGACAAGATGTCATATTTTCTGCTAACTGAGCAAGTTGGGAATAATAGCCTTTTTTTTTTTTGCAAAGAAAGTTCCTTTAAAAACCTAGGACAAGGCTATGACAGAGACCCTTCTCCACAAAAAGAAAGCAAAGGCTTTATAGGCAAATTGTGGGATATAAACCATACAAATACAGTTGAGAAGTGCTTTCCTTTCCTTTCCACACTACGACCCTCATATTTTATTTGTATGTTTACTGTAAACACAAAACACATCTTTTATAACCAGAGAAACCTGAGAGAAGAAGGGAGAATATTTGGATGGAAAAAGGCAGGAAAATTGGAGGAGGAAGATGTGTTGGCTATGTTCGCCACCTTGAGTTATTTTAAAAATAATAAAGATGGTAAATAGATGAGAAAATAGATGAGAGAGAGAGAGAGAGAGAGAGAAAGATGGAGATGGAGATGGATAGATATGAGAGAGAGAGAGAGAGAGAGAGAGAGAGAGAGAGAGAGAGAGAGAGAGAGAGAGAGAGATTTTCCAGTAGAATTGAAAAGTATTTTTTCACTATGGTAGGATTGGGCATTAGCTCAATGGGAGTTGAAAATAAAATAAGATTTGTAAACCTATGGAGTAAGATGAAGAGATATTCAGGAAAGCATTCTCCTTAAAAGCTGAAGAAAAGATCTCATAGTCAATCCATATGGCTTTTCTTCATGTTCTCCGAGGTCATAACCACATACTATTATTTACATAGCCAAATCTTACTAATTTTCTTTATGTTTGCCTACAACTAAAAATTGGGAGTCATGCCTTCTGTGATGTCTCCCTGCCATCTTTGGAATTGCATCACCATGAAATTTCGTTGGCTTTGATCTGGCTTACTTTTTAAAGGGCACCCTTATCCAGGCATTGGGTTCCAGAGTGCATGATCCTTTGAGTAAATTTTACCTGGCAGTTTCCATCTTATGTCTTCCTGATTTGAACTTTGGTTAAAGTAAGTTAATATCTGTCCCCTTTGTTACATTATATGGCAATCATTGTTCACTGGTAAGCATAGCCTGTCTTTCCTTGCTGTCCTTCTTAAAAAAAAAACCTTATTTGGAATCATGGGAGAGATACTTTGGTGCAGTAGTTAGAGCATCAGGCTAGGAAAGGAGATGACAATTTAAGTCCTGCCTCAGAATCAAAGCCAGATGGGTGATTATCTAAGGCTGAGAGAGTTCTTATCTCTCAGCCTTAGGAAATAGGCAATGGCAAACATCTCTGAAAATGTTGCCAAGAAGACGACAAGGACTAGTCCACATGGTTGTGAAGAGGTAGCATAGAATCTACACAAATCATATAAACATCGTGAACTCAAACATCAAGTTCACCAGAGAAGGAACCAAATATAGCAGGCTGGTGTTCCTAAACTGTGAAATTCTGGTCAGGACCTGTGGCAAGCTAGAAACAAAGATCTACAGGAAACCCATACATACCTGCTGTTTGACTCCCACCATCCATTTCAAGACAAAATAGGAGTCATAAGCACACTACATCACAGGACAGAAAATATCCCCCCCCCCTTCCAGAGTTATCCAAAATAACGAAAACAGGCATCTGAGCAGAGCTCTTGAGGCCTCTGTGTATCCAAATTGGACCTTTATTAAATCAGCATCTGGATCCAACAAAAGTACAGCAGACAAAGCTGAGACCTCAGAGTCAACAGAAGAACCTGGTCATTTCTTACATGGACAACGTATTGGAGAAGCTAAAATAAACATTTGGAAAATACCAAATACCTGAGTTCTTCAAACCTACCAACAAACTACACTGAGACAGAGGCTTATCCATCCTAAAGATCAGACACCAAAACATAACAAGTGTAATGTAGTGTATGCAATCCAGTGTAGTGAGGAGTGTTTAGAATGATACAATAAAGAAATCAAGCAGCTTTTACACAAGATGATGGCCCAGCCCAGGAGAAACAACAACACAGAACCAGAATCAGTGATATAACTTCATTTAAAAGAAAAATGACACTCTTGAGGGCAATAACATTCGCATTTTGGACAGGGAAGATAGATGGTTTGAGACAGAGGTGAAGGAATCCATTTATTACAAAGTGGAAAATCTTTCCCTCGGTAGAGGTGGCGGCCTCATATATAACCTGTCCCCCATTTTTTACGTTGCCCTTTCATCAGTCTCCAGGAAGATTAAGATAATTTCACAGGTTCACCAGGGAGGTCATATTTAATGACGCAACTAGGATTATGGAGTTAGGATTTAGGATCCCAAAGACACTGCCTATTCACCTAACCACCCTATCCAGATTAGGAGGGAAATGAAATCTTGATGGAGGACATATGTGAGGTTCCCCTAACCAACTGTATAAACAACCAACAAGAAAAGAAGACCAGTTGCCATGACTTAACTTCTAGAGCTCTTCCTGGATGATTGAGAAACTTCATTGACAGACTGTTGCCCATGTGTTGTAATTTGCTCTTCATGTTAGAGAGGGTTTTTTTTCTGATGTTCAATCCAAATTTATATTCTCATAAATTTAATTAATTATTTTGCTATGCTGTTTCAAGATGTTTATAGATTAGCCTTTTTAATTTGTAAGCAGAGATTTGACTGGTCTAAAGTTTGCAGAATCTTTTTTCTTCTTGTTGAGATACCAATACTTGCATACAATCCATTCATCCAATCCATTAAATTTATTTATATGTGGTTTTACTTTGTTTCTTTAAAAATGGGAAAACATTTAAACAATCACATTATGAACCACAGTGATGCAGTGATTAGAGTGCAGTACTGCAGACTACTTCTGCTGACTGCCATCTGCCTGCAATTTGGCAGTTCAAATCTCACCAGGCTCAAGGTTTACTCAGCCTTCCATCCTTCCGAGGTGGGTAAAATGAGGCCCAAATTATTGGGGGCAATATGCTGACTCTGTAAACTGCTTAGACAGGACTGTAAAGCACTGTAAGGTATATAAGTCTAAGTGATATTTTGGGCCATTAAAAAAAATGATAGTGTATCTGTCTGACCTTTTAGAGATTGGTCTATACAATGCACAAAACTCATAATGTATTTTCTTTAGCTTTGGGCTAAAGTATCATGTAAGTGGAACATCTGTGATTTAGAGATTAAATGCATCAAAACTTGAAATGCTATAGGTATAGTTTCATAGTGTAAAATGGCAGATTCTCACATTGCTATTACTGTCATAAACTCTTGAAAACTTTGCCTTTCCAAGCAGTAATCAGAAGGACTAGATTTTATCACATAGGTATGGCAGGAATATGTTTTTTTCTGTTTTCCATCATCTAATCTGTAAATGTGTATGACCTCCCTCATTTTGGAGGAGGTATTATATTAACCTTTTTTCTTTGTCTTCCGAATAGATAATTAATGCACTGTCACAGAAACCTAAACTTGGCATGATAAAAAGTGACTCACCACTCAGTTGATTCATCTGCTTGACAATTTTGGGTTTTGAGGCATTGGTTGTGCAAAACCAATTGGATATGATTGATAGATACCTTCAGTTTGGTAGGATGTATGTCAGTATTCCCCTACGTGCACCACGATGGATTCTCCCCACCTCCATAGTTTTCATCCTAAAAAGAAAATTAAAAGAAAAGTTCACATATCTGCTACACTACAATTGACTGTTGGAATCTTATAACTTGGAATCAAGAGAAGAATTTCAGCTGCATATGCACTTCTTGAGTTCAGATTTTTGTACTTGCAACAAAAGTCATCAGTTAAATGACTTGCTTGAACGTATTACACAAAATACTGCAGATTGCATTCCTTTCACCTCAAATTACTCTCAATGCTTGATAAGGCTGGGGGAAGAGATAGGAAAGGATGCTCATTTTTATAGCATTAACAACAATGACGACAACAACTGAAAAGGTCCCTGTGCAGGTGCCAAATCTAGCTGTCAGATGCATCAATGCGATGAAGGGAAGATAATGTATTTTAATTTAATAGGGAAAGGAACTTATTTATTTGCTCAGTCATCAACAGCCTTACATTTCCTCACACTCATAAAATCTTTTGAAACATCAATGTTAGTCTATTACCTTTGTATGAGATGAACCAAGCTCTATTTTTCCCCCCTCCTCCTTAAAAACAGCACTGGATGTTTTTGTCAAACGCTTTGCTTTTGGTGGTAGTCTTGTTAAATGTTCCTGCAACAATAAAGATTTCAAAAGGATATTTTAATAGAAGAATGATTCCAAAATTATACTTATTTTCCTGCAACAGGCATTATAGAAGACATAGTATCCTGCTATTCGATAACGTTGCTTACTACTGAAGGCCATACTGAAGATACAGGTGAAACTCAAAAAATTATAATATCGTGCAAAAGTTCATTTATTTCAGTAATGCAACTTAAAAGGTAAAACCAATATATGAGATAGACTCATTACATGTAAAGCGAGATAGTTCAAGTCTTGATTTGTCATAATTTTGATGATTATGGCTTACAGCTCATGAAAACCCCAAATTCCCAATCTCAGAAAATTAGAATATTGTGAAAATGTTCAATATTCTAGGCTCAAAGTGTCCCACTCTAATCAGCTAATTAAGCCATAACACCTGCAAAGGGTTCCTGAGCCTTTAAATGGTCTCTCAGTCTGGTTCAGTAAGTATCACAATCATGGGAAAGACTGCTGACCTGACAGTTGTGCAGACAACCATCATTGACACCCTCCATAAGGAGGAAAGCCTCAAAAGGTAATTGCAAAAGAAGTTGGATGTTCCCAAAGTGCTGTATCAAAGCACATTAATAGAAAGTTATGTGGAAGGGAAAAATGTGGAAGAAAAAGGTGCACAAGCAGCAGGAATGACCGCAGCCTGGAGAGGATTGTCAGGAAAAGGCCATTCAAAAGCGTTGGGGACTTTCACAAGGAGAGGACTGAGGCTGGAGTCAGTGCATCAAGAGCCACCACACACAGACGGATCCTGGACATGGGCTTCAAAAGTCGTATTCCTCTTGTCAAGCCACTCCTGAACAACAAACAATGTCAAAAGCGTCTTATCTGGGCTAAAGAAAAAAAGGACTGGTCTGTTGCTCAGTGGTCCAAAGTCCTTTTTTCTGATGAGAGCAACTTTTGCATCTCATTTAGAAACCAAGGACCCAGAGTCTGGAGGAAGAATGGAGAGGCATACACTGCAAGATGCTTGAAATCCAGTGTGAAGTTTCCACAGTCTGTGTTGATTTGGGGAGCCATGTCATTTGCTGGTGTCGGTCCACTGTGCTTCATTAAGTCCAGGGTCAAAGCAGCCATCTACCAGGAGATTTTGGAGTACTTCATGCTTCCTTCCACAGACAAGTTTATGGGGATGCTGACTTCATTTTCCAGCAGGACTTGGCATCTGCCCACATTGCCAAAAGTACCAAAACCTGGTTCAATGTCCATGGGATTACTGTGCTTGATTGGCCAGCAAACTCGCCTGACCTGAACCCCAAAGAGAATCAATGGGGCATTGCCAAGAGAAAGATGAGAGACATGAGACCGAACAATGCAGAAGAGCTGAAGGCCGCTATTGAAGCATCCTGGTCTTCCATAACACCTCAGCAGTGCCACAGGCTCATAGCATCCATGCCACGCTGCATTGAGGCAGTAATTGATGCAAAAGGGGCACAGACCAAGTACTGAGTACATATGCATGCTTATACTTTTCAGAGGTCCGATATTGTTCTAGGTACAATCCTTGTTTTATTGATTTCATGTAATATTCTAATTTTCTGAGATTGGGAATTTGGGGTTTTCATGAGCTGTAAACCATAATCATCAAAATTATGACAAATCAAGGCTTGAACTATCTCGCTTTGCATGTAATGAGTCTATCTCATATATTAGTTTCATCTTTTAAGTTGCATTACTGAAATAAATGAACTTTTGCACGATATTCTAATTTTTCGAGTTTCACTTGTGTCTATCAACATCAGTTGGAGAAGCAATAGGCAAACTTAAATATTTTTATATTTACTCAATATCTTTGGCTGCCAACCTAGATTAAAGATTAAAAACAACAACGAACACATAATTAATATGAATACTACAAATGAGCAGAAACACATGCAATAACTAAAACAATAGACACAATAATTAACAAAAGATATATTAACACATACTGATGATTCACATGGCAGTCCGAACTCAAGGGGACAGCCAGATGTCCAGGGCTTTTCTAAAGGGGGGGGGGGGAAGTCATTCAAAATTGGAATGGGGATGGGAATGCTGTTCTACAGGGTAGTTTCTGTGACAAAGAAGGCATTCTTCCTTGCTTCCACAGGATGGAAATGTTTCATAGACATGTTTAGAGTAGACCAACCCTGTTATAAGTAATTGCCTCTGCATTAGAGGCTTCCGTTAGTGGGGTGGGGGGGAGGGGAGGGGGGGAGGATTTTTTTTTTAAAAAGGCAAGGTGGCAGCTGTAACATACTTTTTAAAGAACATATTCCTTAGTACATTTTTTAAAATTATAGCCTAATACCTATTTATATGTATATCTTGGAATATGTTTTCTTGATTATGAAAGTAAATATATACAATTTCATGTCATAAAAACATTAAACAAGTTTTTAACTTATTTGCAGTGTTCCCCTCTCTCTGTTGACTTTTTTAAATAATTGGTTTCAGCTATGCATCATTTTGTAAAAGTATGTTTTTACTGTACTTTTCGGAGTATAAAATGCACTTTTTCTCCCCTAAAAGAGGGTGGAAATGTTGGTGCGTCTTATACACTGAATACAGCCATTTTTGGCTTCCTGAAATCCTGCCCTGTGCGTCCCATTTTTGCCAAAAATGGGCCCATTTTTGCAAAAAGGGGGTGTTTTTGCAAAAATGGAGGCGATTTTGCAAAAATGGAGGCGTTTTTGCCCTTCCCAACCCTCAGGAGCAGGCCTTCCAAACCAGGGTGAAATCCAGCAGGTTCTGACAGGTTCTGGAGAACCGGTAGCAGAAATTTTGAGTGGTTCAGAGAACCGGCAAATACCACCTCTGGCTGGCCCCAGAGTAGGGTGGGAATGAAGATTTTGCAATATCCTTCTCCAAGAAGTGGGGAGGGAATGGGGATTTTGTAGTATCCTTCCCCTGGAATGGAGCGGGAATGGAGATTTTGCAGTATCTTTCCCTTGCCACACCCACCAACCCACGCCCATCAAGCTACACCACGCCCAAGAAGCCACGCTCACAGAACCGGTAGTTTAAAATTTTGGATTTCACCACTGTCCCAAATCTGCATGCCCGTTTTTTCAAAAAAAACAGGTCATTTTTGGCCTCCCAACCCCCCCCCCCACACCCACGTGTTGCATTTTTGCCCTCCCCAGGCCCCAGGAGCACTCTGCAGGCCTCCCAAACCCTTTGCGCACAGAGGGTTTGGGAAGCCTGCAGGTATGCTCCTGGGGGCCGTGGAGGGCAAATACTTATTTTTTCTTGTTTACCTCTTCAAAATCTTGGTGCATCTTATACTCTGGTGCGTTTTATAATCCGAAAAATATGGTACTTCATTTTTGGAACCAGGAATGCTAAAGGAAAGTTACTTAAAAAGAACCTCAAATGGATTTCCTCCTTATGAAGAAAAGGAGATGGAACATGTGCCACTAGCATTTACAATGCCATCTTAAATCATTCCAATGCATTCTATTCCTTTTAGGAAATGTGATATATTGAAGCCGAATAACATAGATGACATTAATGAAAACCTCTCTTTTTTTAAAAAAGTCTGCTCATTATCAATAGCTGCCCACCTAAAAGAGACATCAACAATTCTGGATTCATGTCTTCTGAAATATTAGGAACTAATAAACATTACTACTTGAGCAACCTTCACTTTTCAAATCAATCCGTATCACCTATTGTTTTATGCCTGTTCACTGCACAGACAAAAACCCTTGCAAAGAAAACCATTGGCAAAAACATGCCGCTAAAAAAAACAGAACAATTTTTCAAAGTCAGAAATGTGCTACCTGGACATTTACTATTATTTAGGGAATGAAATGTAAAGGCAACTTCAGTAGCTGATTGCTGAACTAATAGAAGAAATGTGATACTCCAGTTGGAGGCTATATCATCTTTTTGCACCTATGAGCCTCTTTGGATCATTAAGGAGGGAGAGAAGACCAGACTTCAAAGTTACCAGTTTCTCACCTGGGTTACTGATAATTAAATGAGTCTCTATGTTTAAGAGACATATATGAGTCTCTGTGTTTAAGAAACATTTCTCTCTCACTATGAATGTCATAATAAATCTCTTAGCATTCATAGACAGCTGGGCTAAGCCTATCTAAAACAACAGCATTATGAATTTCTTTTTAATGCTACTTTTTCTATTTATGACTTCGTGTTGTTTTATCTTAAGGAGCCTATCTTTTAATAAAAGCTCCTGGTAAATTCAAATCATTAACACCTATTCACCTATTCATTTTAGTTGTTTAATGAAAAGAAGGACTAGGGGTGACATGATAGCAGTGTTCCAATATCTCAGGAGCTGCCACAAAGAAGAGGGAGTCAAGCTATTCTCCAAAGCACCTGAGGGCAGAACAAGAAGCAATGGGTGGAAACTAATCAAGGAGACAAGCAACTTAGAATTAAAGAGAAATTTCCTGACAGTTAGAACAATTAATCAGTGGAACAACTTGCCTCCAGAAGTTGTGAATGCTCCAACACTGGAAGTTTTTAAGAAGAGATTGGATAACAATTTGTCTGAAGTGGTGTAGGGTTTCCTGCCTAAGGAGGGAGTGGACTAGAAGACCTCCAAGATCCCTTCCAACTCTGTTATTTTATTCTATTTAATTTAGCCAGGAAAATGAATCACAAATAAATCTTACTTAGTGACCACAAATAGAACTAGCAACTCAATCATTAAGCAAAGTAGTTGCTAAGTGAAACTATGATTTTGGTTACAATCTTACTTTAGCTTTCCTTCACTTTAGAGACCTGCAAAGATAGTAAATGTGAGGATTGGTTGGAAAGTTACTTCTTCATCACCAGCAAAACTCTGAAAAGTCATTGAATGAGGCAATTGCTCTATGAAGACTACCTGCATCATCAATTATTGTTATTGTAGTTTTATCTGATATAAATGTAAGTAGAAGCCCAGAGCAATTCATTGGCATTTCTCTTTATTTTCTCTGTCTTTAAAAACAGCCACTAAGGTGTAGGCGAAATCAATTTGTTGTTATAACAAATTGTTATGATTTGCTCATTTAGGAACTTTATAAATGATGCTTGTAAAAAAACTTAAATGACTAATGTATATTTTACTCTACATTCTGTGATGTTCTATTAATGATTCTGAGGGGTAGAAAACGTATTATTTTTGTACTAAAGAAAATTGTACTTCACTTGTGATGCAGTGAGTCATTTCGCTGTGGAGATTTACAAAATGCACATGTTTTATGCTTGTGTGCGTGTGTGTTTTTTTATTAAGTATAAGGAAGAATTCTGTTTAAAAAATAAGAAAAATATACTAGAGCATCAGAAACCATTAATCAGTGCCCACCCACTGCCCGACCATACTTTTGCCCTTTGCAGCCTATCTTATAGTAAGGAAAGGAATGGTTTGAAGAAGGACTGCACTGAGTGCAGTCACCCAGCTAACCCTTCTGTTTGACCTCCTAATCATTTGCAATTTCACAACTATTTTTATGTCCCTGATATGTCAACTCTGCTTTTTTTTAACACCCCAGCTTTATGTGTTTTTTGCATTTTAAGTTCACTTAAGTCATAACATCATAATGAACAGAGAAGTAAAATAATAGGGTTGTATAAAACGTCACATGAAGCATTTCTTCAAAGCTGTTTCTCAAAGCAGTGTCAACCCACCCACACCTGCTTCTATTTTTTTCATAGTTAATAAATGTTAAATATACTACCCAAATACACAGGTTTATCAACTTCCTGTAAGTTTTTACCATTTATGTATTATTTGCAATTAGTTACTTATTTTTTTCCTGCCAAAGAGAAAAGTCATCTATATTGATCTGTGATATTTGTTCATATCCATGTTACTTTTTGCGTTATACAATCTTACATTTTGGTGAGAAAGAAGTTCTCTGAGGATGGGCTCCAGCATGAATCTGAAAGCTTGGAAAACTAAACCTCTGGTCCTGGTTACCAACCAAACTGAATACTGTACAAGAAGATTTTTACTAACCAGACTCGGACATGAGTACAGGTAGTTCTCGATCTATAACCACAATTGAGCCCAAAAATTTTGTTGCTAAGCAAGACATTAGTTAAGTGAATTTTACCCCATTTTATAACCTTTCTTGCCATGGTAGTTAAGTGAATCATTCCAATTGTTAAGTTAGTAGCAATAGCAGTAGCAATAGCCCTTAGACTTATATACTGCTTCATAGTGCTTTCCAGCCCTCTCTAACCTGGTTTACAGAGTCAGCATATTGCACCCAACAATCTAGGTCCTCATTTTACTGACCTCGGAAGGATGGAATGCTGTGTCAACTTGAGCCTGGTGAGATTTGAACTACCGAATTGCAGGCAGTCAGCAGTCAGCAGAAGTAGCCTGCAGTACTGCATTCTATCCACTGCGCCACCACGGCTCCTCAATAACATGGTTGTTAAGTGAATCTGGCTTCTCCATTGACTTTCCTTGTCAGAAGGTTGCAAAAGGGGATCACAGGACCCCAAGACACTTCAACATCATAAATATGAGTTGGTTGGCAAGTGTCTGAATTCTCACCATATGCAGCATCATGGGGATGCTGCAATGGTTTTATGTATGAAAAATGATCATAAGTCACTTTTTCAATGCCATTGTAACTTTGAACAGTCACTAAATGAACTGTTGTAAGTCAAGGACTACCTGTACATAATTCTGTATTAAAATAAGCAAACGAAGGAGTAAAAATCTGGTATGTGCACCTCTAGTCTAACAAAATCACTATACTTCCCACATTTTGCTCGTGGTCATCTCTTGTAATCTTTCAATCAAGATTCTGAACATTTAAAACAGAAAAAGGCAAGGACAACTTCCATTTCAATGCCAAGAACATTTCATACCTAGTCAAGAGTCAAACTCATTTTGTGGAAGACTTCACTTTTGAAAGGGCTTGGATGAGACATTTCAGATTCTGATATTTCTCTGCCAGCATCAAAGACACAATGGGAGTTATACTTGTATTAACTGAACACAAGCAGAAATCTCTTGGTTACTGGAAATCTTAGAAATCTCCCAAACTGGACAGTTATAGTCACATTCAAGTATGTGTAATCCTAGCAGCTCAGTGCTTAATGTTATGCAATATTAATGTTATGAATCAAAAATACTCACTATGGGAGAACTCCAAATAATTCCCCCTCTAATATTACTCAAATGACACCAGTTTCCTGAAGGCATTCAATACAACTGAAGAAATAAAGCCTCACTTACCTTACTATGTGAACCCAGGCTTTCACATACAATACAAGTCAGGGCACATAAGCATGCATTAATTAATTAATTAAATAAATAAATAAATAAATAAATTTATTTCTATTTCTATTAAGAAGCCACATGGGTTCTCTCCTACAGACATATATGCTGAATGCATGGAAATATAGTACATAGTGACATTGATAGGTGATTGCCAGGAGCATGCAGATAAATAAGATTATGTGAGTTTAATTATCTCTCTGTGGACAGGTCCTTTATTCCCAGAGCTCCCTAATTAAAATGCAACAGTTAGATTGAACTTGAAATAAATCTTGGACTCTCAATTTGGAGTGTCCCAAATCTTCTTTGTAATAATTATTCTTTTTACTCTAGTTCAAGGGAAAAGTAAATAGAAATGTTCTCCTATCAAAATATTTTTTTTAGAAAATAAGGAACTTAACATAACTTGTTAAATATTTTTGAAACATATAAAACTCAACAGTCTTACGCATGAAGAAAAATTTCAGTGTGAAAATCCTTACAATCAAATGCCTAGATATAGAAAAGATGTTGGCTCGGAATTTGTTCTTCAGGATATTTGAATACTACCAGTAACTTGAGAAAGAACACATTAGATAAAAGAACAAAAGAAGTAATGAGACAAAATCTTTATTTGATCGAGTGTCCCATTCTTAGTGGTGACCAGCCAAATGTCTGTACAAAGCTTACAAACAAAATATGAATATGAGGCCATATTCAGCTCCCTTTTTATTGGTTCTTAAAAAGGATAATTTGCCTTTCTTGGATGAATGATCCTAATTTATTTTTTCTTGGAATCTGTGAAGGTTTTTTGTCCCACTCCCAATTTTAGTTTTCAGATTTATATATAATTTTAGCATTATGTAATAAATGATAGATGCACAATACAAATTAATGACTGTTATATTTCCCCTGTGCCCCTCTAGTAATGAAGCAAAACAGACATGTGATTTGGAAAATCAGGTGATCTTGATAGAAGCTGTATAGACCAATGGCTAGTTTGTGCATGTTACTGAAAGGCAACAATAAATAAATGCACTTTCCAAGTTCCCAAATTGTGATCATGTGACCATGGGGCCACTCCAGTTTTGAGGACTCATTGTAAATCTCCTTTTTCAGCAGCACTATAACTTCAAATGGTTGCTGTACAAACAGTTGGTAAATGACAACTACATATACTTGTTTGCTATGTTGCAATGTAATGACATTTATGTAATGATGTCACAACATTTATTTAGTCACAATCTTGACTGAAGATTATACTTGACTGAAGTATAATCCACTACTGGATTATAACTGTACCACAAGACAGCAGTAATAGTGCATTGTATGTATCACATGAAAATTCTGGACACAATGCTATGGGTTTACCCATTCAAATAAACAAAGTTTGGTGTTGTGTGGGAAGGATTTTTGAAAGATATAAATTGTTTCCCCTACCTGCTAAGTATAATAGTTAGAAGTATGGATTCTTTTGCTAGGATCTGTGAATCTTATTAAACAGATTGGTGCTTATATATACAATATCAAATTTTCCATGTAAGATAAATTAAGATACAGCTTATGGATATCTATTTTACTAGAAAAACTGTACAAATCAATAACCTGGTTTCCATTTTTATATTATTTTACTCTTAAACATAGCAAACAGTTCTTAGATCTGTAATCAGAGTTGATTACAGTGATTATAGTGTTTCCTTCAGAAAATTCTAATAAATTAATTAATAATTTTTCAATATTTCATTAAAAAAATCAAAAGCTTTTTCTAATTTTATTTATGAGATATCTGGAAGATTACTAACAGTGACTGTAAAACTGTTTGCTGAACTATAGTTTGAGGTTCTAGTAAGACAAATGTCATATCAAAGAGCAAATAAGTCAGCCTGACAAAACTGAATGGAATGGCTGAATAATAAATATGGTGATTATCTAGTGAAAATGCATATGTGAAACATTCTTCCATGTACTACTAATATCCAATCTTCTTTCCCAGGTGCAAACAAGGTCATTGCATTAACTATTATATTTTGACATACCATAATAGAAAAGTAACTGAAATGCAAGATTAATATTATTAAGGTATCTGAAAAATGGAAATTACAATTGTCAGCAAATGAGCCCAGCATGAGCTGCTTCTACTTCTTTTAAGTAGTTGTCCCTTTTGATAAATAATCACATAACATATAATTTGTCCTGTCTGAATTCTTTGAAATCTCTTCTAGATTAACATGAAAGAAGGGATAGTTCTGCTGGTCATGAAGGAAGTGGTGATATGACCCTCCACAAGAGGCCATCATTAGATTTAACCACTGGGCACAATTTTTTTATCCACTCTCCAAATCTTTTTTATGAAATGTTGCTGAGAGGATGATTGATTTGCAGCTTTCCACCTTTGATCTTGAATAGAATTGTACTTCCCCACTTAGGCTGGTGTATGCTGAAGGAGCAGATGGGAGCCAATAAAAGGCCTTTGTACAGATCCATCTTATGTATCAGTTGCATCTATTCCTAGTCTAGGAAGCCTTCTTTACTCATGGATTGGTCTCACCTTGGGTATAGCCAGTTGCAATGTAGTCTACATGATTTTGAAGACAAGATCAGCCCTCTGAGCTATATTGATTACTTATAGGTTTCTGGATGCATTTTAAGATGATGATAATAATTTCAAATAGTCTATATGGCATAGAATCTAATTATCTGGGGTACCTTCTGTTTCCTAAGCTTTCTTCCTAACCTGTATGAAGAAAGAATTGATATGCTTGGGGGTTCCATCAATTAAACAGTGTAATCTGGCAGGATCTTTACCTTCTGGAACAGCATCTCCCCAGAGATTCAAATTAGTTCTGTTCTGCCAACTTTTTAAAAAGGATTTCAAAACCAGGGATTGGGTTAAGGTGGTTGACAGTCTTTTAGAATGGGAGTTGTTTGAGAAACAAGGGTTTGGTGTCCCCACAAGATGGCCATCATCTTTTTTTGTAGTTATTATGTTTTGTTCTGTTTAAAATTGTAAGTAATCATCTTGGAATTAGGCAGCCTAAATTTATTTTATTAATATATAAATAACTCTTGAAAAACAGCATTTTACAAACTTCTTAAATTGTATTATAATAAGTTCTCTGCAAATTGCAGGGTAATGGGGTTAGTAAGGAGATCAATATTCAGATCAATACCTGATCACAGAGCTTCCTAGGCAACCCTGGACCAGTTGCTTTTTCAGCCAAGTTGTCTCTCATGATGGTAAAATTCAAGAAGTCTGCATGTGAATCATCCTAAGATCTCAGAGAAAAGGCACAATATAAACTTAATAAATAACTAAATACCTAAACATTTGTTTGCTTATTAAATCTACATTCTGCTTTCTCAGAGAAAAAACACTTTTATTTATACAAACCAAAGTTTTAGAATGCTTGCATGGGTGACACTTTCTTAGTAGAGAAAACTTCCCTCTCATTCACTTAGTAGCTGGAGTAAAAAGCTGGAGTAAAAGCTGAACTTCTCAAGTGGTGAAATTAAAACTTTTTAAATTTAAAAGTTAAAAGTTAAAAATTGATTTAAAAGTAGAAAAAGTATTTTAAAATGAATAAAAATAAAAAGTAAAAAGAAGAGCAAAGCTCAAAGCTGCTGCTCACTGTCAGCATCTTGGGCTCCACCTCCACTCTGACACTTTCTTAAGTAAAGAAGAGCTTGTTCTTCAATGGCTTCCTAAAACTCACTTTCTGCGCCCTCTGCCTTTCTTCAGGGAGAACTCTAATTCTAATCCTGTGTAAGCACTTTAATGTAGACCATGTCAGGAAAGAAATGCCAAAAAAAATATAAAAACTGTACTTTATTGATACCAATTTTATTAACAGAATCTTAAAAGCCTGACAGTATTTCTTTTTTTCCTCTATCTTATACCATACAGAACTTGGGTGAATCAATTTTGAATTTCTTTGTCACACCTTCCTGTTTTCCTAGGTTAAATTTATTTTATCCTAATGGATGTCACATATTCTCTTCAAGGACACTTCTCTATTCCTCTGCACCTTTTTTGTTTTGTATTCTTCTGCATACAATTTAAATTGCTAAATGCCAGCTGTTCAGAGCTAGCCAAAGCCTCAGGAAAGAATATATTATGAAAGCAAAGTATAAATATTTGCAGAGGGTTCCTTTCTGGAGCTAGTGTAGCATTGCTGCAATATTAAATTAGAATTTAAATGGTTTTTTTTTTAAAAAAAGAGAGTTAATTATTTGAGGCAGTTACAAAACCAGAAGTACCTATTACCAGTAGTCGAATTAAAATAATTTAATGGTTCTGTGGGCGTGGCTAGGTGGTCATGTGAATGGATGGGCATGGCCAATTTGACATCACTCAACATGCCTGGCCTCATCTCCCAGCCTCAACAAGATACAATTTCTAGTTATTTACTACTACTGAACATCACTTAATGATGGCAAGGAAAATTACAAAACAGAGCAAAACCCACTTAAATCTTACTTAGCAATAGAAATTTTGGCTCAGTTGTGGCCATAAATCGAGGACTACCCCTAATGAAAATGTAGGATAAAGAGACTACTTTGCTCATCCCTTTGGGGTGACTTTCAAGAAACATTTCAAGATGAAAGATTTTGGGTACAGATATGGTGTCACCGAAGCTGTTGTCAGTTGGTGGGGCAGCCACGGTCGGCCGAGGCCTGCAGAGGGAGGTGGGGAATCTGAATGAGGACAGTGCTCCCGGTGAGAAGGTCCTTTGGTCACTTCTCAGGCGAGGAGATGGGTGCCACCCAGGGAAATAAAGAGGCCACCTGGCAGACCAAATGTTCACTCACTCGCTTGCTTTGCTGTCCTGCCTCTGCTTTTGCAAGCTGCCTTTCTCTTCCCAACTCCCCTCATCCCAGAATCACTCTCCTCTCTGCTGGCAGCCATCCTCTTCTCTCTCTTCCTCCTCGCTGCTGGGCAATCTGGGCGATTTTAAAGTTCTTTAAAAAGGACTTCTAATGAAACCTAGAAGATCCAATGCCACGGCCAAGATCCAATGTCACGGCCAAGATCCAATTCCGAGCCAAAAAAACCAGCTCTCCCCTCCCCACCCTGTGCATCTACTTCCTCTCGCTAAATCAGGCCTAGAGCCTGAGGGAGGATAAGAAATTTAACTGATGGCAGGGGGGTGAAGGATGGAAAGGCAGCAGAACGAGGTCCATGAAGTAAACTCAAGTTTCTTAGCTTGGATCAGAAAAAGGTGGCGGGCAGCAGCGACGGAATAAAAATGCCAACTGCAGAGATGGCGCAATGCTCAGCCATTCAGGCTTCAAAGAAAAGTTTGCTTCAGGGCAAGGGGCATAATCCAGGGGTGAAATCCAAAATGTTTCCCTATCACTTCTGTGGATGTGACAGTGGGTGTGGCGGGAGAAGGATATTGCAAAATCTCCATTCCCACCCCGCTCTGGGGCTGGCCAGGGCTGGTATTTGCCGGTTCTCCGAACTACTCAAAATTTCCACTACCGGTTCTCCAGAATCTGTTAGAACCTGCTGGATTTCACCCCTGGTGCAACCTACTTTTGAAACATAAGATCCTGGTAAGCTCCAGATCCTACAAAACAACTGTTGTGTTCAGTCCAGCTTCTGCCTTTCTATACCTCTCCCCCACTGCCCTGCTTGCTTCCTCCTCAGACTTGCCGGCTTGGTTCGCTTACCTCCATCCTGTTTCCTCTCCCTCAGAGGCCCCTTACTCACTCTCCCCACTTCTTCCCCAACAACCACCTCTTTCTTCGTACAAACATACACACGGAGCAAATACACACACATCTCATGGCCATTTCCTTGCAGAAGGTTCCAGCACCATGAGATGTGTTGTGTTTGCTCTGTGTGTATGTTTGAGGCCAAGAAAGAAGAGAAACCTCGGCCAAACTTTTCTGTCTCCGTTTGCAACAAAGCTGCTTGGAAGGAAGCTGCTGCGGCCTGTCCCTTTAAAGTACTTTGATGCTGCCCGCCATCTGGCCCTGTGTAAAGGGAGCCAAGTAGGGCCACTGCCACCAAAGAAAAAGGGCTTAGCTCTCCGGTCACTCCCTAAACTGAAGCCAGGTGGCAGAGGGTGGACCTTAAAGGGACAAGCTGCAGTGGCTGCCTTCCGAGCAGCTTTGCTGCGAAGGGAGGCAGAAAAGTTTGGCCAAGTCATCTCCTCCTTCTCAGCTTCTAACATACACACAGAGCAAACATGCACACACTTCATGGTGCTGGGACCTTCTGTGAGGAGATGGCACATGGGTGAGTCTCTCCAGCACCATAAGGTACTTCGATGCTGTCCACTGTCTGGCTCTGTGCAAAGACAGCCAAGTGGGGCTACCGCAGCCAAAGGAAAAGGGCTTGAGTCTCCCGGTCCTGGTCACTTCACACACTGAAGCCAGGTGGCAGGGGGAGTGGGAAATTGGAGGATCATAAAGGGACAGGCCATGGCAACTGCCTTCTGAGCAGCTTCACTGCGAAGGGAGGCAGGAAAATTTAGCCAAGTCTTTTCCTTTTCAGCCTTAAATGTACACACAGAGCAAATGCACACATCTAAAGGTGCCGAAGGGACTTGCCCATGCACCTCTCTTGATTCTTGGACAAGTTTTGGATTTCACTGTCCTGACAGGTTGTAAAAACCTCAGACAAATGGCTCCATGATTCCACATGCTTGTAAATCTGTTCCCTTGCTGGTGCCCTCCTCGGCCAGCTGCGGAGAGGCTGTGTCTTCCTGAAGCAGCGAAGGCAGTGTTCTGGCAGGCTGGAGAACCACCGGGAGGGGGCAGGGCAGCTGACAGCATTCAGAAAATTGTACGTCCTCTGAGGTGGCCCTTTGGCCAAGCACCTTATCTTTGTGGGCAGCCATGGTGAGTGGTCAAGGTAGGGAAATCAGCTGGGCCGTAGGGAGCCCATGGTCTGGGCAAGTGAGCGAGCAAAGGAGCCAGAGAGCAGCTGGGCTGCAGGCATGACTCTAGCCATTGGCCAAGGCAGGCGAGGCAAGATAAGGAATGACTGGGAGCGGAGGGGCGGAGTGGTGGCATTTTCTGGTCCATTGAACTGTGCATAATCTTAATTATGTATGCCCGAACCAATGTGAACCAGCAGCAGCCCACCTCTGGCTGCGGCAAAGGCAGGCAAGCAGTCTGGGCCGTGTGGCCATGTGGTCAAGGCAAGGGAGCCAAAGAACAGATGCAGCTATGCTGCGGTGTGCCCCTAAGGCACCAGCCAAGGCGTGATAGGCCAATAAGTAGTGGTGGGGTGGGGTGGGAGTGAGGGCAGACAGCAATTTAACAACCGGTTTGGCCGAAGTGGTGCGAACTGGTTGAATCCCATCATTGCCTATTACCACAAATGTCAAAGAAAACAAAGATTGTAATTTTTCGGATGCTTAGGAAGAGAAAGCTACACCTGGTAAAATTCACTTAGCTACATTAGTATTTAAATTCAGGATATGTGACCTGTTGTTCAAAGTCATCCAACTTCACATTCTTAGATAATTTCCCAAGCAAAATACTATAAAGGGTAGCTAAAATATTTTGCTCACATATCAACAAAAGAATAGAAGATAGTTTTAGGGACAATTATATTGGAACGTAAATCAATAATGACTTTAAAAAGCTTATTTCTCCTTTTCATGTTTATAGAGTATCAATTAATATATTTTCTGTTCTCCACATTTAAAATAAAAAGCTCTGAGATTTAATTCCATGCATTTAATTTGCTTTCTTTAAGGTCTAAATTAAGTTGAAAATATATTTTCATTGAATTACCTGCAGATTCCTTTCAGGCTCTTTCCAAGCTGTGCAAATATTTGCCCATTAGATGAAAATCACTTTACGGATAATGAAGGCCTTGTCCTAATGTTGATATTAAAGTGCAGGATTTAAAAATATATGACAAGAATAGATATTTACCTGAATTGTAAATTTTTGAGTCTGTAATATTTTTTTAAAAACATATAGAAGCTAAATCTGTAGATTGTCAAGCAGATGACGCTGAGCAAAGAATAAATAGCTGCTCCAAAAACCATTAATGATTCAGACTGAAATATTTTTTCCATTATTTCTAATATATTCACTTGTATCTCATCATCATTTTATTAAGATTCTTATTATGATCCCCTATCTAATAAGCAACAAGTAGACCCATCATCCAATCCACCTGATGACATTTTCTGGCAGTTCTGGTTGAAATAGAAAATAATTAACTGATGTTTGAACTTATTTGCATTGAAAAAACAAGAGAGATCTTGACTGTTTTGATTGTCTTTTTGCCTCCACCTCAAAGGATAGGAAAATTGTAGATGTCATAACATCAGCAGCAATACCAAAGGCAAAAAAGAAAAAGAAAAATATCATAACATATTATTAGTTCTACTAAATCATGGATGAATAACTGTTAGCCCAAGGAGTTCACTTTATATTCTTAATATACATGCACCCAAGTTCACATTTCCCTTCAATCCTCCCAGCATTTTGTTATTTTTAATTTTTTTAAAATGTCAATTTAAAACTTTAATAATTAAAAGAAAAATATTAAAACAAAACTAAAAAATAGAGGTGGGAATTTGGGGTGGGGAGAAAGAGAGAGTGTAAGAGAAAAAGTGAAAAACATGCACACAAATACACATATTTTGGGAACGTGTGTCTCTCATTAAAGAACTGAATCAAATAATAAGTATTGCGGATATTTAAATCAATTATGTACTGCTGTAGTTATGCAAAGATGGAAACTGCTGCACAAATTTCAATTGCTGTATTTATACACATCCACACCCACACATATGTATGCATTCATATATTACTGCACACCAAAACAACTAGACACAAGAAGTTTTTTCCCAAATGCCATCATTCTGCTAAACAAATAATTCCTTCAACACTGTCAAACTATTCACTATCTGCATTACTATTACTATTAGTCTTCTCATAATTCCTATCACCCATCTCCTCCCACTTATGACTGCATGACTGTATGACTGTAACTTTGTTGCTCCTATCCTTACAATTTATATTGATATTGACTGTTTCTTAGTATGATTTGATTGCTTATTTGTACCCTATGACTATCATTAAGTATTGTACCTTATGATTCCTGATGAATGTATCTTGACTTTTTATGTACACTGAGAGCATATGCACCAAAGATAAATTCTTTGTATGTCTAATCACACTTGGCCAAGTCTATTCTATTCTATTCTATATATGAATACAGATATGATCTTCAGGACACTTATGGAGAAATACAAACAGGTTACATATTCCTCTGTCCAGAATGACATTTTTACAAGAATAATTTGCTTAGGAAAATATTAATATAACTAAGAACAAATCTGAATACATTTATCTTTCATTGCAGAAGTAATTTTTAACTTTAAATAATAATTTTGAGCCTGTATTTTCATATTTTAAAATATTACTGATCCAGTGAATTATGTACTATAACTGTATAGCATTTTGTTATTGTGAATTTGCATCTAACGCTAAGACCTGAATTTTTGTTTTATATTGCACTGACTAATTTATGCACCTTAAGAAACACCCAACACACCACATGAAAGATCGTTATTGATTTTCCCCAATTCAGAAACATTGACAAAAAGAACTGACTAATTGGGCATTAGCACCAAAGTTGGTAATATAGGTAAATTTTCTTACAGCTTTACCTTCACAATACATAAAGGTTATAATTTATATACTGCAATTTATATTTAGTAGAGAGTGGTGCTCTCCATGGAACATCTTAACATTCAATTTTTAACTTGTTGAAGTAGGTGTAAAAGGATGTCTACGTTACAAAGTGCTAGATACTGTAATAATGAGGTTCACTGAGCTCAGTGCCCAGCACTTTACACCCAGATATTTGAAGACATTCAGAATAACCTGTTTTGTTTGTTTAACACGAGAACTTTATGCCACTTTTATACCATTTTTAAATGAGGTAGAAAAGCACGCAAGCAAGAAGTAATGCTCCTTTCTCTCTCCTGCTTTAAGTCTTGCTGCAAATTTCTGATTTCTTAATAATAAGGGAGAAAGTGATGTTGGCCAGCTGGTCAGTGGGAGAAGTGGGCAGGTACCCAGGTTGTTGTGGTCAAGGGCCATGTATAGTTTTGCCATCTGATCAGGAATGTCTTTAAGAGGTAAATATGGCAGCTGCCAAGGTTCCACACCTGCACAAGCCTCCAAATCTGGACCCAATTGCAGGAAAAAAAACTTTGCTATTTTTTTTAACCACTTTAACCACCAATCATACATTTCTTTTTTTTTTATTGAAAAGTTTTAAAATGTTTTACAAACAAATTCCCCCCCTTCCCCCACCCCTTCCCCTCTCCCCCCCCCCCGACTTCCCAGAGCAAAATATAGGGTATTGCATTTAACAAACATAATCTAACATAAGCAAACTAACTATAAACTCTTAACTTCCCCTTACTCTTTAACTCCGCCATAGGTACTAAGATACCAAAGTAGAAGGAAAAAAAAAAAATCATCTGAATATTTCATTCATAAGCTATTTGCAACTTTTTAGTCCCGTATTTGTTTTGTATATATTCAATCCATTTTCTCCATTCCAGTACATATCTTTCATTCGAACGGTCCTTCAAATATGCAGAAATTTTAGCCATCTCCACCAGATTGGCTACTTTTAATGTCCATTCTTCAATAGTAGGTATTTCTTCCTTCTTCCAGTATTGCGCCACCAAAAGTCTGGCTGCGGTTATTAAATTCAAAATCAAATTAGTCTTTATAACTGTACATCCTTCAATTATACCCAGTAAAAACAACTGTGGATGGAGTTTTGCCATCTGATCAGGAATGTCTTTAAGAGGTAAATATGGCAGCTGCCAAGGTTCCACACCTGCACAAGCCTCCAAATTTTGACCCAATTGCAGGAAAAAAAACTTTGCTATTTTTTTAACCACTTTAACCACCAATAATACATTTCTATGACAACATTTGTCTCAGTGTGTTTTTATTAAGTGACAAGAAAAACAGTTTGTTTTTTCTAGTGGCTAAGGTACCAAGATAAAAACCAGTAAATTCTAGTCTTGGTTGATCTCAAAAAAGTGAACCCTGCACTTGTGAAAAAGCATTAGGAAGAAAAGTAAGTTGTTGTTTTTTTTAAAGGTAAACGATTATTGGTTGTCCAAAGACATTCTCAAGCTGGTTCCTCAAAACTCTGAGGCCAACTCTGCGCACCATAGACCAGCTGTTATGGAAGAGAAATGTTTTTCTTTCTTGTGTAATGGCATAATGGCATACATTTTCTGCTATTTATATATACTTACCATTTATCATTTTGCTGAGATTGATTTAAATCTATGGCTGCTTAAATATTGTCCACTGAAACCATATTTAGAATGAATGTTTCTTGCATTACTCCTTTTTTTTTATTGCAAAAGTTTTACAATTACATTTTCACCCCTTTCCCCCCGCCTCAACCCACCCCAAACTTCTCAACCTCCCTAACCCACCCTAACCCTCCCCTCCCCCCCAGACTTCCACACAATACACTCATATCAGGTAAAAGGAAAAACCCTCCTTTGTATATAAAACTTGAACCCCTCCCTCCCCCTTATAAATTTTCATCTTCATTACATTAAAATATTTCTATCTTAATATAACATTTTCAAATAAATTTTCATCTTCATTACCTTAAAATATTTCTATCTTAATATAACATTTTCAAATAAAAGCTATTTGATACTTCCTAGTTTGATATTTGTTCTGAACATAATCTATCCATTTTTTCCATTCCCATTCATAAGTCTCTTGTGAACAATCTTTTAAATATGCTGAAATCTTCGCCATCTCTGCAAAACTGGCCATCTTCAAAGTCCATTCCTCGATCGTGGGCAATGCTTCATTTTTCCAGTATTTACCTATCAACAATCTTGCTGCTGTTATCATGTACAATATCAATTTTGTTTCACCCAATGTAAAACCCTTAACTATACCCAATAAAAACAATTGTGGAGAAAATTGAATTTTTTTCTTCAAAACATTCTGAATGACCCACCAGATTTTTATCCAAAAAGCCTTGACTTTCTTACAGGTCCACCAAACATGATAATATGTAGCATCTGAACAATCACATCTCCAACATTTAGGCTGAACATTAGGGTACATACACGACAATTTTTTGGGGTCTAAATGCCATCTATAAAACATTTTATAAAAATTTTCCCTCAGATTCTGCGAATGTGTAAATTTAACGTTCTGAACCCAAATTTTTTTCCCATGTTTCCAACATCACTGGTTCCTCAAAATTTTGTGCCCACTTAATCATACAATCTTTAACTAATTCAGTTTCTGAATCCCTTTCTAACAAAACATTATAAAGTCTTTTAATATGCATTGGACCTTTCTCTTTTATGTGTCTAACCAATTCTTCCTCATGCATCATAATACCAGTTTTTTGATCCTCTTTCCATCTCAATTGCAACTGATTATATTGTAACCAAGTTAAATTAATCCCTTCAGCCAACAATGTCTGTAATGTCTTCAGCTGCCATCTGCCCGCATCTGTAAAAAGAACCTCTTTATATAAAAACCCCCCGAGTGACATTATATTTGTATTCCACAAAGTATGACCAAGATCCAGCCATAGCGGTATTTTATAATCCCATTTGAGTCGGTGCTTCTTCCAAACTCTCAACAAACAATCTCTAAGTATATGGCTTTTAAATACTTTATCCACTTTGTTGTCATAAAATAAGTAGGCATGCCATCCAAATTCCAAATCAAAACTTTCTGCGTTCAATATTCCAGTCTTTTTTCCTCCAAACCAATCACTTGTTAAAGTCAAAGCTGCTGCATCATAATATAACTGTAGGTTTGGAAGTTTAAGACCTCCCCTTTCTGGAACATCTTGCATAATTTTCATTTTCACTCTCGGCTTTTTCTCGTTCCAGACAAACTTATTCACTCCAGTTTGCCACAATTTCAGTTGTTTATCACTATTAAGCACCGGAATCATTTGAAACAAAAAAAGAAATCTTGGCAAAATATTCATCTTAATTGCTGCTATTCTTCCAAGTAGAGACAGCTGCAGTTTTTTCCAAGTCTCCATATCTTTCTGCACCTCTCGCCACAACACCTCATAGTTATTTTGAAACAATTTTGTGTTTGATTCTGCAACCTGAACTCCTAGATATTTTACCTTTGGTACAATCTCAAAACCTGCCCTTCTTTCAAGCTCGTGTTTACGATCTTGAGTCATATTTTTGACTATCATCTTTGTTTTTTTCTGGTTCAATCTAAAACCTGAAACTTTACCATAGTCTTGTATAATGTCCTTCATCTGGATTATTGATTCCATTGGATGTGTTAGGGTAACAACCAGATCATCTGCGAATGCCTTTATTCTGTAGTCCTCTTGCCTTATCGTTATACCTTTCAAGATATTAGAGTCCCGTATTGTATTTAACAAGACTTCTAATGTTAAAATAAATAGAAGTGGGGACAACGGACATCCCTGTCTTGTTCCTTTTTCGATTTTAAACTCTGTTGTCAAACTTCCATTGATAATAATCTGTGCCTTTTGCTCTTGATAAATTGCTGAAACCGCCTGTATAAATTGGTCCCCAAAGTCCATCTTTTTTAAAGTCTTTAATAGAAAATTCCAATCCACTCTATCAAAGGCCTTCTCTGCATCCAAGAAAACCAGCACTGCAGGGATCTGTTTATTCTTCTCAAGATATTCCAATAAATCTATTACTTGCCTTACATTGTCCTTCATATATCTACCCTTGATAAATCCTGCTTGATCATCATGAATCACCTTTTGAATTACTGGCATCAATCTGTTGGCTAATACTTTTGCATAAATTTTATAATCTGTATTCAAAAGAGATATTGGTCTGTAATTCTCCGGTTTTTTAGGACCTGCTTGCTCTTTTGGTATCAAAGAAATATAAGCTGTTGTCCATGATGGGGGTATTTTTCCCCCTTGTTGTATATTACAAAATAAGTCTCTGAGTTGTTCCACCATTTCTGCCTGCAAAGTTTTATAGTACACTGCAGTCAGACCATCCGTTCCAGGAGCTTTGGCTGTTTTTAGTTGTTTAATTGCTGCTATTATCTCCTCCTCTGTTATAGGATAATTCATTCTTTCCTTTTGTTGGTCAGTAATTTTTATAATTCTTTTATTATCTAAATATTTTTCTATAAGTCCATTCTGCACCTCCTCTTTAGCATATAATTTAGTGTAGTAGTCGAGAAAAGCTTCTTTAATTAATTTCTGTTGAAAAATTTCTTTCCCTCCAATATCGATACTATCAATAGTCCGTATACTCTGTTTTTTCCTCAGTGTGTAGGCCAACCACCTGCCCGGTTTATTGGCATTGCAGAATGTATTGTGCTTCGCATATTGTAAATTTGTTGCAACTTGTTCCGCCATAAGCATTTGGAATTGATCTTTCAAAAGTTTTATAACACCACGTATTCTTTCATCTGTTGGGTTTTTAATAAGTAACTGTTCTTTATTCTTTATTTCTGCTTCCAATTCAAGTCTTTTCTTTTGTCGGATCAATCTGTGTTTAGAATTCATATAAATAAGCACCCCTCTCATATAAGCTTTGCTTGCGTCCCACACAATTTCCATTGGGGTGCCTTTATTCAAATTCATTTCAAAAAACTCTTTCAAATACTTTTTAAGTTCTACTATATTTTTTTCATATCTGAACAAGTTTTCATTTAATCTCCAAGAGCGTCTCTCAGTCTTACTTATCTCAATTTCTATCCATACTGGGCTATGGTCAGTCAAAGTTCTTGGCAAAATCTTTGTTCTTTTTGTCCTGACAAGTAAATCATCTGACAACAAAATGAAATCAATCCTAGAGAAGGATCTATGTCTATCAGAAAAGAAAGTATAATCCAGTTCTTTTGGATTGTGTATTCTCCAAATATCTTTTATTTCCAAGTCTTCTTTCATATCAAAAAAAGTCTGTGGTAGTCTAATCCTTGACTTCGCCAAAGTCTTTTTATCTAATTTAGAATCAATTACTCCATTCCAGTCTCCCATAGTTAAAATAGATCTATAATCCCATTGTAGTATTTTAGTATGTAGCATTTTGTAAAAGTGGTCCTGTTGTTGATTGGGAGCATAAATTCCAATCAAAAGAATTTGGCCATTTGCTGAAAGTAGTTCAATTGCTACAAACCTACCATCTTGATCTGCTTCTATAAGTTTGGCTGTTAATTTTTTATTTACATAAATAACCACACCATTCTTTTTTTGGTTAGTTGAGGATATAAAGTGTGTTCCTAATTTGGAATTTTTCAAATAGTTTTGATCTTGAACTGTAATATGCGTTTCTTATAAACAAATTATATCATTATTAAATTGTTTCAAATATGCAAATACTTTCTTTCTTTTCTGTGCTGCGTTCAACCCATTCACATTCCAAGATAAGCATTTAATCATCATTATTATCTTTCTGGAGCAAAGAGCAGAATAACCGGATGTCATCCGGAATCTTTGATCCTGCATTCCCCATGTCTCCAGTCTCTTGTATAGTACTCTTAGCTCCCTTTTTATCTTGTCTTTCCTGTTGTTGTTTTTCTTTAAGTTGCTTGGATTTTGCTCGGGTTATACGCTGATCCTTAACTTCAGCCATCCAGACCGGCTCCAAAATTGGAGAAGATTCCAACAAAGGCTCATCCAAAAAACCTCCTTCAGTGCCCTTCAATTCCTCTGATTCCTGCTTAGACTGTTCTTGCGGTTCTTGAAGTTGCTTCTTATCACTCTCCTTAATCTCCAGAACTATAGATGTACTTCACCAATCCACACTCGCTGATTCGTTCACTCTAATGCTGAGCGCCATATTTTTTCAAGTCACTTTCACTCATTCGAATTTTTTTTCCCTTCAAATTAAGAAATCAACAAAGTGCTAATACTTGCAGTTCCGAGTTTCAGGGTTCAAGTAGATTTCCGCTACTTGTTTAGGTTATTTCTTTTCTCTTTTGAAGTTTCCTGCAGCCGGCTTGTTCTGCGAAAGCAGAAACGTCCCACGCCGCCCGGAGTCTCAGCAGGTTGGAATGGAGCCGCGCCTGTTTCCTCCCCAGAAACAATTCCCTGGGGGGTTACAGGGGCTTGACCTGTACCCTGCTGCCTCTCCTCCAAGAATCCTGAGGATTTTGAAGTTTTCAAGCCGCTTCTCGATCTCGAAGCGGCTCTACAAGCGGCTGGGCTGGCGGTGCTTCAAAAGGCACCGTCGTCGCCGAAGACAGGGAAACCGGAAGTCCGTTTCTTGCATTACTCCTTGTTTGATGAGTACAAAACTCTCCTTTAGATGGTGAACTGTAATAAAATATAAATATTACTGTTAGATTGATGGGAGCAGAGCTTATTTGAGTAACTTTTTCAGTAAAGTAGCATCTTTGATTAATGTTTCTAGGTTCTTTGAAGTAAGAAGAAAGAACATGGATTCTGGTCGCAAGAATCTGGATCCTGATAAGAACTGGTTTAAACTGGCCAGAAAGGAAAACTGCCCAGAAAGTTGAACTTTAATAATCTGAAAACTCATTATAATGGGAAAAAAAAACCCCTCCCAAATATGCAATTAGGCATCAACAAATTCATGCTAAGAATAATATGGGAAATACAAAGTATGCTCACTAGATATTTGATGACTCAAATGATGCTGGCCAATTAAAGAATACATTCCAAATTCAACATGTTTGAACTTAAAGTAATTAATAAATGATAAAGTAAACACTGTAGGTAATAGGACTTCTTTTTTCTTTGAAAACTTTTCGCTTCTCATCTAAGAAACTTCTTCAGTTCTAACGGGAATGGAAGGATTTATATTCTTTGCAGTCAGACAGTTTTAGCACTCTGTGGGTTGGTCATTAACATTCTGAGAGTCAATGAGACCATTTGGCGTTTATCTGTATCCTTAGAGTCAACTGAATCAGAATGCACATGGGTGTGGAACCTTCTTGGGACTGCTGAAAGGGCTGTTGTAAACAGGAAATGAGTGGTATTATATTCCTCGTCTTCTGTTGTGTAAAGTTCAGTTTTAATACAGATAGCCTTTTTCACTCTTCTTTCAAACCAGTGTTCTTCTCTATCCAGATTGTGAACTTTGCTGTCTTCTAAAGACTGACTCTTGTCTTTCAGATGCAGATGGATTGCTGAATCCTGTCCTAAGGAATTTGTTCTCCTATGTTGTGCCATGCATTTGTGAAGTGGTTGCTTTGTTTCCCCGATGTACAGGTCTGCACATATCTCACTGCATTGCACTACATATATACATTACCCTGTATCTGAGTGTTTTGTTCTTGGGATGAACAAGCCCTACATCTGAGTGTTTTGTTCTTGGGATGGACAAGCTTTTATCTTAATGTGTTCCTGAGTTTAAAGCGTGTACATATGTTGTGTTTACTGAAAATCCTCTGGAGCTTTTCTGATGTTCTTGCAATGTAGTCCATGTCTATGCCCACAACCATTGGTGCTGAAGAGGCTGAAGTTGACCAGTTCTATGAAGATCTATAACACCTTCTAGAATTAACACCAAAAAATGATGTCCTTTTCAACATGGGGGATTGGAATGATAAAGTAGGAAGTCAAAAGATAACCAGAATAACAGGCAACAGGCTTGATCTTAGAGTACAAAATGAGGCAGGGCACAGAGAATACGATGGTCATAGCAAACATTCTTTTCCAACAACCCAAGAGACGTCTCTACACATGGACATCACCAGATGGTCAATACAGAAATCAGATTGACTGTGTGCTCTGCAGCCAAAGATGGAATAGCTCTATACAGTTAGTAAAAACAAGACCAGGAGCTGACTGTGGCTCAGATCATGAGCTTCAATAGGCTTAAATTGAAGAAAGCAGGGAAAAGTACTAGGCCATTCAGGTATGAAGAAAATATCCCTGATGAATATATAGTAGAGGTGACAAATAGATTTAAAGAATTAGATCTGATAGACAGAGTGCCTGAAGAACTATTGAAGCCTTTGATGGTGTGGATCACAACAAATTGTAGCAAGTTCTCAAAGAGATGGGAGTACCAGACCATCTTATTTGTCTCTTGAGAAACCTATATGCGGGTCAAGAAGTAACAGTGAGAAATGGACATGGAACCACTGATTGGTTCAAAATTAAGAAAGGAGTTTGGAAAGGCTGTAAACTGTCACCCTGCCTATTTAACTTATTTGCAGAGCACATCATGAAAAAGGCAGGACTAGATGAATCACAATTCATCTTGGAATTAAGGTTGCCGGGAGAAATATCAGCAACCTCAGATATGTAGATGATACCACTGTAATGGCAGAAAGTGAAGAGGAACTAAAGAACCTTCTGATGTGGGCGAAGGAGGAGAGTGCAAAAGTTGGCTTGAAACTCAACATTAAGAAAACTAAGATCATGGGTTCCGGTCCTCTCAATTCCTGGCAAATAGATGGGGAAGAAATGGAGGTAGTGACAGATTTTATTTCCCTGGGCTCCAAGATCACCGCACATAGGGACTACAGCCAAGCAATTAAAAGATGCTTGCTCCTGGGAAGGAAAGCTATGGCAAAGTTAGACAGCATACTAAAAAGCAGAGACATCACTCTGCCAACAAAAGTGCATATAGTCAAGGCTATGGTTTTCCCAGTTGCAATGTATGATTGTGAAAGTTGAACCATAAGGAAGGCTGAGCATCAAAGAATTGAGGCCTTTGAACTATGGTTCTGGAAAAGATTCCTGTGTCCCTTGGACTGCAAGATGATCAAACCAGTCAGTCGTAGAGGAGATCAACCCTGACTGCTCTTTGGAAGGCCAGATCCTGAAGATGAAACTGAAATACTTTGGCCATTTAATGAGAAGGAAGGACTCACTGGAGAAGAGCGTAATGCTGGGAATGATTGAGGGCAAAAGAAGAATGGGACAGTAGGGAATGAGTGGCTGGATGGAGTCAATGAAGCAGTCGGCATGAGCTTAAATAGTCTCTGGGAGATAGTAAAGGACAGGACTGTCTGCAGGAAAGTTGTCCATGGGATCACAATAGATTGGACACGACTTTGCAACTAACAACAACAACAACATGGATTGACATCGTTGCTCCATTTGTTGTTCTCTCCTCTGTCTGTTGTGAAGGAGCTCCTACTGAATGTTTGTGGATTTAATGAAAGCCCAGATAGGATAGCTATAAGTTCTAAGGCAGGGCTGTCAAAGTCATGTCGTCACGGCGATGTCATGTGACGTATTGTAACTTTTTCCCCCTTCACTAAATCGGGCATGGGCATGGTCAGCACGTGATGCATACAGCCTGCAAGCCGTGAGTTTGACAGCTCTGTTCTAAGGGTTTCCTTGATGTGTTTTTGTTATTTCTCTTTTCTCTCTTAGCAGGTAGGTAATTCTGATAATTCCTGGTTTGTGCCCAGAGGGTGGTGAAAATCAAAAGGTAAAAACTAATCTCTATGTGTGGGTTTCTAGTACATTGAGGTTTCTATTTTCCTTGATGTGAACTACATAGTATAGGAAGGCTAGACTATTTTCTTTAACATTTTCCGGTATGAACATCTCACCTTGTCATGGTCAGATCACTCCCTCCTTCGCCTGGACCTTCAAACCGCTACACCCCGCCGCAGGGAGGCGGAACCGACCAGTGGTTCCACCCCAGGCGCCTGATGGATCCTGAGAGATTCCAGATGGAGCTTGGGCCATTTCCTGAGGTTCTGGCACACGACTCGGCTGAGAACCTAGTGGCCGCCTGGGATAGGGCAGCGGCTGGGGCTTTAGACTGAGTTGTACTTTTGCGGCCTCTGACCCAGCACCGGTCTCACTTGGCTCCTTGGTATACTGAGGAGCTGAGGGAGATGAAGCGCCGGAAAAGATGCCTAGAGAGCAGTTGGAGGGCTAGTCGTTCTGAATCCGACCGAACACTGGTAAGATCCCAAATTAAGAATTACCTAGTGGCGATAAGAGTAGAGAAGAGTAACTACTTTTCTACTCTTATTGTGTCATCAGATAATCGCCCAGCCGCCTTGTTTAGGGTGACCTGCTCTTTGCTCCATCAAGAGACGCGGGAAGACCCCTTGGAGGGTAGAGCTGAGGATTTTGTACAATATCTGTATGATAAAATTGCTCAGATTCGGGAACAGCTGGACTCTGACTGGATTAATCCAGAGGAGATGACAAGGGCAGGTCCTGAGAATATTATTTGGGAAGAGTTTGATCCTGTGACTCCTGAAAGCGTGGACAGGATACTGAACAGACTAAATGCGACCACATGTTTATTGGACCCGTGTCCCTCCTGGTTGGTACTGGCCTCCCAGGAGGTGACGCGAGGCTGGCTCCAGGAGATTATAAATGCTTCTTTGAGTGAGGGTGTCTTTCCCACCATCTTGAAAGAGGCGGTGGTGAGGCCTCTCCTCAAGAAGCCCTCCCTGGACCCAGCTGTGTTAGCAAATTATCGTCCTGTCTCCAACCTTCGCTTTGTTGTGAAGGTTGTTGAGAGTGTGGTTGCACGACAACTGCCTCAGTACCTGGATGAATTGAATTATCTAGATCCTTTCCAGACGGGCTTCAGGCCCGGGTACAGCACAGAGACAGCATTGGTCGCATTGGTTGATGATCTCTGGAGGGCTTGGGACAGGGGTTGCTCCTCTGTTCTGGTCCTACTAGACCTCTCAGCGGCTTTTGATACCATCGATCATGATATCATGCTGCACCGGTTGGAAGGGTTGGGGGTGGGGGGCACTGTTCTACAGTGGTTCTCTTCCTTTCTCTCTGACCATTCGCAGTCTGTGTTGACAGGGGGGCAGAGGTCGACCCCGAGGCCCCTTATATGTGGGGTGCCACAAGGATAGGTCCTCTCGCCCCTTCTCTTCAACATTTATGTGAAGCCACTGGGTGAGATCATCCGTGGTTTTGGGGTGAAGTACCATCAGTACGCTGATGACACCCAGCTGTACATCTCCACCCCAGACCACCCCAATGATGCCCTCGAGGTGATGTCCCAGTGCCTGGAGGCCATACGGATCTGGATGGGGAGGAACAAACTCAGATTCAACCCATCCAAGACCGAGTGGCTGTGGTTTCCGTCATCCCGATATAGTCAGTTGACGCCATCTCTGACTATTGGGGGCGAGTCGCTGGCCCCCACAGATGGGGTTCACAACTTGGGCATCCTCCTGGACTCACGGGTGTCTTTAGAAGAGCATATGACGGCCGTGGCCAGGAGGACTTTTTATCAGGTTCGCCTGATTCGCCAGTTGCATCCCTTTCTGGATCGGGACTCGTTACACACGGTCACTCACGCCCTTGTCACCTCACGCCTGGATTACTGTAATGCTGTCTACATGGGGCTCCCCTTGAGAAGCACCCGGAGGCTCCAACTGGTCCAGAATGCGGCCGCGCGGGTGGTGATGGGAGCAATGTGGCGCTCTCATGTAACCCCCCTCCTGCGCGAGCTGCACTGGCTCCAGGTGGTCTTCCGGGTGCGCTTCAAGGTTTTGGTTACTATCTTTAGAGTGCTCTATGGCTCAGGACCAGGCTACTTACGAGACCACCTCCTGCCACCAATAGCCTCTCACCGACCAGTTCGCTCCCATAGAGAGGGACTCCTCAGGGTGCCGTCGGCCAAACAATGTCGACTGATGGCCCCCAGGGGGAGAGCCTTTTCTGTGGGGGCACCTACCATCTGGAACGGGCTTCCCCCAGAGTTACGAAACATCCAAGACTTACGCATTTTCCACCGAGCCCTGAAAACATTTCTATTCCAACAAGCTGGTCTAGCCTAACTCTCCCTTTTTAAATTGGCTTTTTAAATTGGCTTTTTAAATCGGGTTTAGACCACTATTAGATAAATTTGATGTTTTAATCTTTGAGCAAAATTACTTAATCTGTTTTTAATAGTTTTTAACTTCTATATGTATTTGTATTTATTATGGCTGTTCACCGCCCTGAGTCCTTCGGGAGTAGGGCGGTATACAAATATGAAAAATAAATAAATAAATAAAATGTATATGGGGGAATGAATAAATAAAATGATTGAGAACAAATGGATATGAGAGTTCACACTTAAAAGAAAATTCTTGGGGTTTCCGGTTTGGCTTCCGTCGCTGTTAGATGGTCTTTTGAGACCGCCAGCCCTGTCGCCCGTAAAGAGCCGCCTTTACAGCTGAAAGGCGGCTCGAAAAACTCCGTTTCCTTAAGGAAATGTGAGATAGAGCTGGCGAGGGCAGGTAGAGCCCTCTGCGAAGTCCCCAGAGTTTTTGTTTTACTCTTGGGGACGAAGCAGGATGAGGCTCCCTATTTAGCTCGCCGCTGCTCCGGGCTTCGGGAGAACTCTGCTTTTTGCAGAGCCAGGTGATGGGACCAATCCAATCAATGAAAATTAACAGATTGCCTGAATAAATAGGATGAAACCCGGATTTGGGACCCTAAATCGCAAGTATTTCTCACAATTCTATGAGTGATTTTAAAAGCGAAGAAAGAAAGTTTAAAATGGCGACTGGCTGCGGCTTGAGAAGAAGAAAGCTGAAAGTGAAAGTCCTTCCATCTGAATAGTTCAATACATTACAAAGTATCTGAAATAATAGCGCTGGTTAGAATTAAAGAGAAAAATTTCCACTTTATGTTTCTTCCTTCTTAGAGACTTGATATTGATATCGTTTGAAGAGAAGTCTTTTTTTTTTAAAAAGAGTTTGTCTGGGTGGCAGGATGGCATTAAAACTGACAAAGCCAGACAACCAAGCTATGGGTGGGGGGCTTCCCCATTTACAAGTCATATGAACAAGTTTTAAGCTTGCAGATCCGGGAGAATGGTTTTAAAGACCTAAAGGAATTTGTTTTGGAGGAAATGGCAAGACATAATGAGATTGTGAACCAGAATCTTGAAAAATTTAGGCAGGAAATTAAAGAGTTGGTACAACGAAAGTATGCTAATCTGAAACAACAGATTGTAACAGCTTTGGAAACCTTTTCAGAAATAGTTATAAAGATGGATAAAGATACCAACTTAGAATTAGAATCTAAAATGAAGGAAGCTGATCATAAGATTTATAATCTGGACAATAAAATACAAAGAATTGAAAATGATTTGATAAATATTCAAGACAATAGCTCAGAAGTAAAGTCTAAAATAAAGGAAGCTGATCACAGGACCTACAATGCAGATAATATAAAACAAAGGATTGAAAAAGAAGTTACAATGATGCAATACAGGTCCATGGAATTTGCAGACAGAATGACGGGACTACAGGAAAATAACAGAGATGATTTGAGAAAGATGTCTGCTGAAGTCCTGGCTGTGATTTTAAAGGTTAGTCCTGAAGAGGTATCCTGTAAGATTGATAAGGCCTACAGAGTAAATTCCTGGGTGGCAAAGCAAAAGCAGTTGCCTAGAGATGTGGTGATTTACTTTACTGATAAAGGAATAAGAAATGATACTGTGCAAAAGTCTTTTAACTCCACTCTAGAAATGAATGGAAGGAAGATTTGGATATATAAAGAGCTGCCGTCCAAGATGTTAAAAGATAGAAAGGAATTTGGATTTTTGGTGACTGAGCTAAAGAAACAAAACATCCCATTTAGGTGGGATGTTCCAGTTGGTATAATATTGAGATACCAAGGAGAAAGATATCAACTAAATACTGTTAAAAAAGCGGAAGAATTTTACTACAAGGTTCTTAAAATGGATCCAACATCTTCATGTATGCCTTCAGTGTTAGGAACACAGGAGGGGAATAAAGAAAAGCAAAATGAACAAGAGATTAAAACTCAGGCTAAGCAGATGGAGATGGAGGTAATGGAAAAACAACAGGTTACAGAGGCTCTTTTGGACGAGCCGCTTTTGGATTCTCCTTCAGAGGTTATAGCTGGATTACCTATAAATATGAGAGAGGCGGCTTTGGATTTTAATGAGATGTCTTATCAAGTTACAGACCAGCATGGAACTCAATCAGATGATATACAAGTCCTAGAAAGACAACTAGGATGGAGATCTAAACCACAAAAAGTTAAGAAAAGAAGAAGCAGGTTCTACAAAACTAAAAAATTTTAAACTAAACAACAGTCTAATGCCAGTTACTTAAGAGATGATTAAATATAATAAGCGGGATTTATAGATGTCTGATACATGAAAATATAATTGAGGCAAATTATTGACCTATACTATTTTGAGAAGAATAACAGATCTCTGCAGTGCTGGTGCTTTTGGGATGTGGAAGATGGCCTCTGATTGAGTGGATTGGAACTTTCTATTTTGGACTCTTTGAAAAATGGATTACGTATATGCTGAGTTATAAGGCAAGAGAACTATGGGATTGGGGCATGCAGAAGATCTGGTTGTTACCCCAATGTGGTGGTTGGAATTAATAATCTAGACAAAAGACACTACAGAAGATATTACATGGAATATAAATATAAAGTCACTCGGGTGGTTTTTTATATACGAAAATACTTATTATTGATGGGGGCAGATGGTAATGGAAGACTGAACATTCTGTTGGAAGCTGAACCTGATGTTACCCGAATATGGGTGATGGAGTTAATAATCCAGTTGAAAGACATTACAGAAGATACTATATGGATTACAAATTTAAAGTCATTTGAGCATTTTATTTATATATGGAAATATTTTTTAGTTATGTGGTGTGGGCAGAAGAACAAAGATATGAAAAATAATATGTACGGTAGACCTGTAGGAAAATGGGTGGTGATAGGTTAGGTTACCGATTGTTTAGTTTTGGAAAAGGGATGTTATGTTTAGATATAAATATACGTAAAAGATTTGAATTAAGAGATATATGTATTGGGGTGGAAGAAATGGGTAGATTATGAGTTGAATAAATGTTAAATTAGGATTTATTATATAGTTATATAGCTGAAGGTTGCTTTGAAATGTATAGTATAGGGGGGATACAATAATAATGTTAGAAAAGGAATGGTTAGCATGTGGGGGGTGGTGTAAAAGGATGGTAAAGTATTATATAATTTGATATCAATTTGGATTTTATTTTGGAGAAGCCATGGGGGGAGGGGAGGGGGAGGGGGATTAGGGAGGAGGGAGGGAAAAGTGGGGAAAAATCTGTATTTGAAAAACTTTTTCAATAAAAAAAAAAGAAAATTCTTGCTGAATATTCTCCTCCATTAACAACTGATCACTTATTGACAATTTGAAAGTTCAATGGCCCCCCCAAAAGATAGACCTGCTTTCGAGCTTCCAATGTCTAACCTAATTGGCTCACATCTATATTGCAGCATCCTGCAGTGATTTATGATGTTTGTTGCCACAAACTGGTATTCATTTCCAGTTTCCGTCAAAACATGTTCATTGCAAACAATTAATAATTATGGCATTTCCTTAATGACTGCCAGGTTTGCTTTACGACCACCACAAAAAAAGTTGTAAAATTAGTGTTATGTATTGATACTTTTAAGCGGGAGATTCAAACCTGCATACGTTTCTGATTGGCTGACAGTCCCTCCTGGATTGTATATAAGGAGGACTGCAGCCCCTGAGTTTTGGCTGAAGTCTCACTGTATATTAAAGAGCTGTTGTCACTTGCTTGCTTGTACCTCTCGTTATTCCCGAACCACTTCATTGGCGACGAGGGTGGGATAGAGGCTACAAGAAGCCAACCAGTGAGACCACGAGCTTCAGCTAGGCGACGAGGCGAACCACAGGAGGCATACCAAACATGTCTGCCTACGTTCCGCCCAAGCCTTTCGATCCGACCTGCGAAAAATGGGTCTCGTACCTAACGAGGTTTGAATGCTCGCTAGAAGCCAGCGACATGCAGGGCCTCTCGGCTAATCGAAAGAGAGCCCTATTCCTAAGCCACTGCGGACCGGACGTGTTCAAGATGGCCGAGTCACTGTGTGAGCCAACGCCGGTTCAAACAGTCTCCTGGGACACCCTGATGGCAACTCTCCGGGCTCACTACGCTCCCGTCCCCTCCAAGTTCGTGCAGCGATACCAACTGAGGCAGCGCGTTCAACGAGAGGGAGAGCCGGTCAGCACGTACATGGCCAGCCTGAGAAAAGCCGCAACCCATTGCGACTACAGAGACTTGGACGATGCGTTGCTTGAGCAACTGATCTGTGGTGTTCGGGACATTAGGCTGCAACGGCGTCTGCTCGCCAAGCCTGATTTGACGCTTGCTGGAGCCCTAGATGAGGCCAGGGCTCACGAAGCCTCCACAAAGGCCGCTGAAACGCTGCAGCGTCCGCTGACCAGCAAAGACAGCCCCAAGTCTGCCCCGGTGCACAGAGAAGACGCCGGATCCAGCTCGGAGTCCGAGTCGGATGAGGACGTCTTCCGAACGGAGCACCAGAGAAAAGACACTGGCAGCCCCCGGCGAAGCTGTCCCAGCTGTGGCGGGCACCATGATAGACTGTCCTGCAAATACAGAGAGGCTATTTGCAGGCGCTGCGAGAAGAAAGGGCACTTGGCGCAAGTCTGCAGAGCCATTCTGCCCAGAAGACACAAACCACGTGAGCGCCACAGCCAACCGGAATCAGCGCGCCAGAAGCAGCCAACGAGAGAAGGCGGCGCAAAAAAACGGCGCGAATTTGAACCGCGAGATGGCAGCAGCATACACATCGACCAGGCCAGCACGGCAATCGAAGACAAGGTCAGCACGGTGGTCGAGATCAACGGAAAGCCGTGCTCAATGGAGATCGACACCGGATCAGCTCTCTCCATAATGTCGTGGACGACCCTAAAGACCCTCCTGCCGTCGTTCCGGAAGGATCAACTCTCCAAGCAGAGACTACGCATCCTAGACTACCAGGGGAACCGAGTCTCCCTCGAAGGCGTGGGCACGTTCCGGGTCACCTACGGAGACTACGAAAGAGACCTGCCGCTGACCATCGTCACGAAGCAGCTTCCTAGTCTCCTGGGCATGGGGTGGTTCCGAGCCCTTGGCATGGGCTTCACCGGCGTCCACCTGATGTCCAGATCAACCCTGAAAGACAGCCTCCTGTCCGAGTTCCAAGACGTCTTTGGGGACATGTTGGGCAAGTATGTGGGGACCCCTATTTCACTAAACTTAGACCCCAACGTAGCCCAAGTAAGACTGAAGGCCAGACGAGTACCGTTCGCATTGAAACCGAAGATCGATGCGGAACTAGACAAGTTGATTAAGCAAGGGGTGTTGGTTCCCGTTGACCATGCTAAGTGGGAGACCCCCATAGTGACCCCAGTTAAATCCGACGGCTCAATAAGAATTTGCGCCGACTACAAGTGCACGATCAACAAGGCTTTGCAGCCGAGCGCCTATCTGGTGCCGATCGTGCACCATCTACTACACTCCCTGGGGCCTGGAAAATTTTTTGCCAAATTAGACCTGGCCCAAGCCTACCAACAGTTACCAGTCGACGACGCCACGGCAGAGGCACAAACAATCGTAACTCATAGAGGTGCATTTAAATGCACCAGGCTCCAGTTTGGGGTGAGCGTCGCACCCGGTTTATTTCAAAGCACCATGGAGCGCCTATTGCAAGGACTCCCGGGAGTGGTGCCCTATTTCGATGACGTCTTAGTCAGCGCTCAGGACGAAAACCAGCTGGGGGACAGGGTACGGAACGTTCTGTCTAGGTTTAGAGAAGCGGGACTAAGACTCAAAAGGAACAAGTGTAGGATAGCTGTTCCCTCTGTGGAATTCTTGGGGTACAGGGTGGACGGCACAGGCATCCACCCTACCGAGAGCAAGGTGAGAGCTATTAAGAGCGCACCAGCCCCCAAATCCAAAGCAGAACTCCAAGCCTTCCTTGGACTGCTCAATTTTTACTCCATGTTCCTAAAAGATAAAGCCACAGTTGCAGATCCCCTTCACAAGCTTTTGGGAAAGAACGTACCATGGGTCTGGGGGAAACCGCAAGCAGCCGCTTTTGAGGCAGTGAAAAGACTCCTATCCGAGGACAGCTTCCTGATACAATACAATGCAGAGCTGCCGCTCGTCTTAGTCTGTGACGCCTCCCCCGTAGGAGTTGGTGCCGTCCTAGGCCATAGACTGCCGAACGGCCTAGAGGCGCCCATTGCTTTCTATTCCCGAACTCTGTCCAGCACAGAACGAAACTATAGCCAACTGGACAGAGAGGCTCTGGCTGCGATTGCGGGGGTTAAGAAGTTCCACGAATACCTCTATGGCCAAAAATTCGAACTTGTGACTGACCATAGACCGTTGCTAGGACTGCTAGCAGGCGACAGGCCAACCCCCGCTGCCCTCTCCCCCCGTTTGACTAGATGGGCAATTTTTTTGTCGGCCTACTCGTACCAGCTCGTCCATCGACCTGGGCGGACCCTGGGTCATGCGGATGCCCTTAGCCGTTGCCCCCTTCCCGACCTGCTGGACAACCCAACGCCGGAAGCCTCCGTCCTTTTGTTGGACACGTTAACTTTGGGGCCCATCTCCTCCGGCGAGGTGGCGAAAGCATCAAATAGAGACCCAGTTATCCGGACTGTTATGGGTTGGGTTTTGAAAGGGTGGCCGGACAAGGTGGTCGGGGAGGAGTACCAAGGGTTTGCCAACAAACGAAATGAACTGTTTATGCAAGGGGGGTGCTTACTGTGGGGTGACAGAGTGGTAATTCCTATGAAACTACGGGATAGGGTTTTGGAGTTACTGCACGAAGGGCATCCGGGCATCGTTAGGATGAAGTGTTTAGCCCGCAGCTATGTCTGGTGGCCCAACATGGACCAGGTCATTTCCGAGTGGGTGGGGAAGTGCAGACCCTGCCAGGAGTCTCGCCCCGATCCCCCAGTAGCGCCCATCCGAGAGTGGGAGAAACCAAAAGGCCCATGGGGGAGGATCCACATTGATTTTGCCGGCCCGTTCCATGGCCAAACGTTTTTAATAGTTGTGGATGCCTACTCAAAATGGCTAGAAATCATATTGATGCCATCTACAACGGCCGAAGCCGTTATCAAGGTCCTAAGGAAGTTGTTTGCTACCCACGGCCTGCCGGATACCTTGGTATCGGACAACGGGCCTCAATTTACAGCAACCCTTTTTGAAAGTTACTTGGCCGGCCTGGGAATCCGCCATGCCCTATCAGCTCCATTTCACCCGGCTTCCAACGGATTGGCTGAACGTTTTGTCAGGACAGCTAAGGAAGCACTGTCCAGATTAGACAATGGGGACTGGCAGGCCAGGATAGATCAATTCCTAGCGGTTCAGCATGCATCACCATGCACAACAACAGGGAGGAGCCCAGCAGAGCTCCTCATGGGAAGGAAGCTTCGGTGCGTGTTAGACAGGCTTCACCCTAACTACTCGCACGAAAACTTTAAGGGAGAGACCTGTGGTCTAAGGCAGTTTCAGGTCGGGTCCCCGGTGTTCGCGCGCAATTATGCCAGCGGTCCTCTATGGGTTGCAGGAACCATAGTGGGAATAACTGGCCCAAAATCGTACACGGTGGACGTTGGGGTAGATAGACTCTGGAAGCGCCACATAGACCAGCTTAGGAAAAGGGTGGTAGGCGAGGCGAATATTAACTTAGACATCTCCGAGCCTAACTCTGACCACTTCTCCAAAACAGCTAACTCAAGCCCGGGGTCGCGAGAATACTTAGCTGACAAGCCCTGGTTCCAGCGCCGCCCCAGCGAGTTGCCACTCCCAGCTGGGGATAACCACGCCCCGGACAAAATCCAGGAGGTTCCATTGGCGGAGCCAGGAGAGACAAAGAGTCCCTCCGACCAGCTCGACGCCCCACCAGACTCTGAACTGCGCAGGTCAACTAGGGCGAGAACTCGTCCTAAGCACCTGCGAGATTTTGTCTGTACATATGTTAATTTTTGAGTATTAGTGCCTTCTGGGATGGGAGGGGTGTTATGTATTGATACTTTTAAGCGGGAGATTCAAACCTGCATATGTTTCTGATTGGCTGACAGTCCCTCCTGGATTGTATATAAGGAGGACTGCAGCCCCTGAGTTTTGGCTGAAGTCTCACTGTATATTAAAGAGCTGTTGTCACTTGCTTGCTTGTACCTCTCGTTATTCCCGAACCACTTCAATTAGGTTGTTGCGTGATGACCCATTTAAGGACTGGCATGACTAACAACCATAATTCTGGGCTAAATTATGGTCATAAGGTGAAGACTACCTGTAGAAAGGAGGAATATTGTTTGTATCCAGTTACATATCAGATGGTAACTGAATGGGAATTGGCTGGGGAATTCTGAGAGTTGAAGTGCACACATCTTAAAGTTGACAAGCCTGAAAAATTATTTTTCCCGTGCTTTGGTCATAAAGAAAATCATTGCTCTGAAGCTGCCATTGACACATCAATGTTTTCTTCCCTTAACTGTGTGGGGTTTTTTCCCAAATATGTCTTTACCCAAGCCCTATCTACATTTTTAAAAACATGCATTTTAATAAAAAATTCTAGGAAAAATCATTTCTAAGTTGGCCTTAGATAAATAACAATGTGAGTTTGGAGCAAGCTTTCTGTGAATCTATAGTTCTATGTAGTCAACTACATTTTGTATCGTAACCTCTACCAAATCTCATCTGCAAAGTTTCTCTCTCTTTATTTTCATATCAAATTACTCAAACTACTTGGATGCTACAGTAATCAGTTTTTATTTTAACAGAATATAATCTCTTCCCCACTCAAGCCAAAGACAGAACAATTTCTCTTGATCAGGGTTTCCTCTGAAATAATAGTTGCTGGAAAGTTCACTTCAGCATATTATCTCCTTTATTGAACCCAGCCATCAAAACAGAAAAGCAAGCTCTTACTAACTTTAATTCCTCTTCTCTGTGAGCAAGCCATCTGGGCAGCCAACGATAATGCACATCAGTGCTCATGATTAATGAAAGGTACGCTTTTAACTTTTTGTGGCCAAGGTCTATCTTATCTCCATATACCGGCCATTTGTAATTGTCTATTGATATGATGTTTACAGAGTCACAAGCAAATTGTACTTTGCAGACTGATTGCAGTCCACCCACACAGCATATAGAATTGTATGCCAATCAAAAAAGCCCAAAGGCAACCCATCTTCCCATTTTCTTTTGATGCTCATATGCTTTATTGTGATCTTTATGGTGGGTGATAAATCGAATGACTTTATTATTTTATTTATTCATCAAATTTATATAGCTACTCTTCTCACAAAAAAATGATGATGTATATAAAAGCTGTAAAAGAGTTAATATACAAAAAAAGTCATTATTTTACAATGTTTTTTAAAAAAACCACAAGGCTAAGAGATAAAAGCAGATGTTTATAATAGTGGAGGCATCTCAGGATCTTACTGGTCTCCTGCAGCCTGATGGCAAAATTAGGTTTTGAGGGACTTCCAGAAAATCAACAGGGATGAAGCCAGCCTCACTTTAGTAGGGAGGATGGTCCACAAAACAGGTAGAAGGTCTTCCTTCTAAGTCTGTTAAATGTAGCTCCCTAGGCAATGGCATCCATTTTCTACTGGATCTCCTGGCACAGCAGATACAGAGAGAGGATGTCCCTCAAATAATCCAGCCTCATGCCAGATAGGGTTTTAAAGCTCAAACCCAGCACCTTCAAATGGACATGGAAACAGCCTCTTATGCAATGTAGCTTGTGCAACAGAGGTGTAAGCTATTTTGTTCCAGAAACACCCTGGTGAGCCAAGTGATGCTGTGGCTGCCCTTTCTCAGTGATTGGAGTCTGTGGGGGAGGGGGGTTGGATGGAAGGGAGGCAACAGGCTTTATTTGAAGCCAGGCAAGATGGAGTGACTGTGGGTACAACGGACCTTAAGATCTGGTTGTTTATCATAGTTAACTCTGCGCTACCCCAGAGAGACTTGGTGTGCAACTTGGGAGTCCTCCTGAACCCACAATTCCTGCTCAAAGGGCAGGTGGCAGTTGAGGCTAGGAGGGTCTTTGTGCAACTTTGTATTATACACCAGTTGTACTTTTACCTGTATCCTGAGACCTTACACACAGTCATTCATGCTCCTCAGTTGGATTACTGTAATACGCTCTATATGTGCCTATCTTTGAAGAGTATTTGAAAGCTATAGCTGGTGCAGAATGCAACAGTGTGCACAGTTCTAGAAGTCCCTAGAATTGCACATATAACACTGCTACTGCGCAAACTGCATTGGTTACCAATTTGCTTCCAGATCCAATTCAACATATTAGCTGTTACCTTTAAAACCCTATATGGCATGAGTCCAGAATATTTGGGGAGTACTCTCATTTTGTTCTGCTCTACTAGCTGGTTCTGAGAGCTTGGAAATCATTCTCTGACTGCTTCAATTGTTCAAGTGGTGCCCGTGTTTGATCAGATGCAAGTCATTCTTTGCTTTGGGTCTCATGAAGCTGACATTCCATAAGTTCAGATGGAGCATCTTATCATAGTCAGAGTCTGCATCCTTAGCTATGATATCTTCAGTCCTCATAGCCTCCAGGCACCAAGATAAGAATACAGGTGGGGCCAGCACAGCCTGCATGGAAGGATACAATAGTAAGTGTGGCCCCTTGGCCTCTAGAACAGATCTATACATAAGAATAAATGAAATTTAAATTTCTACCTTGTTCTATGACTTTTTTTTAATGACTTTTATTCCCCACTTTCTCCAGAAGAAAGCCAGGCCTTATTACTGGAATGTGCAATTAAGTAATGTTTGCAAAAGAGCAGCAAGATTTTCCATTGTACTACATTGTATATTGGATCATTTTCAAGAAAATGTAAAGCGCAAATAGAGAAACTAAATGCCAACAAAATGAAAATCCATGATTTTTTGACATTTGTAAAGGGTAAATTTAATGAGTGCTTTATCAAAACGTACACAGATTCAACAAGCTAGTGGTGAATGCATTCACATGACATGGGTGATAGCACGTTTCTTTGATAATGAACCTGTTTCAGGTTTTTTAGATTTTTTTAAGTCACAGGATTTCCAGCAGCCTTGAGAAGATTGTGACACATTCTCATATGTACAGTTGCAATAATAAATATGTAAACTTTTTTGTGGGTTAAGTATTTTGAGTACTATCTACAACAGTGGTATCAAACCCGTGTCATCACAGCAGCGTCACATGATATATTGTGACTTTTTCCCCCTTCGCTAAACCTAGCATAGGTGTGGCCAGTGCATGACACAACCAGCCCATGGGCTGCGGGTTTGAGAGCCCTAATCTCTACAAGAAACTTGAGTTAGAGAATACTTTCTTTAGGTGAAGATTAGACAAAGTTAACTGATGTTAACTTTGTTAGCAAAACTGGACTGGGCTAATTCTTGGATGAGAGGCTCCAGGAAATACCAGGATTGTGGGCTAAATTGGAAGTTGAATGTGTGTCTTGTTAGAAGACAGTGGAAAAACATTTTTGCATTGTTGCCAATAAAAGTAAACGGAAGTGTCCAGCAAATCAGAGTGAATCAAACCTGACAGTTTTTTAAAAGTATGTATAGGACTGTATAAAGAATACTGCTGGATTAACTTAATATTTAACAAACCTATAATTTACATTAATTCCATAATCATTATCAGTGTAAAGTTATAATAAACATTAGGTTTATTTATTATAAAGCACTTTTTCATAGACTCTTGTCAACTGTTTTACTGCAGTCCTTTAAAAGTATGCTTGTGTTTTAATTTTGTCTGCTTTTTTTTTTATCACATCATTTAAAAAAATAACCATAGACATATGGTTGTCTGAGGCTATTGTTGATTTAGAAGTATTAAATATAACCCTAAAGTCAGGGCTTGCTAACATTATTGTTTGGGGCAGGATATCTAGGGAGTGACTCACTCCTTTGCGAAAGTGGTGCCTTCACTCCCCTAGAGTGGAAGGAGGAGGAGAGAGAGAGAGAGAGACAGAGGGGTCATTGGCACCTTTCCTCAGCGGCATCTCAAACCTGTGGAGGATGGCAGGGTGGCTCCTGGCCTGTGTGGTGGATTGTGGCACCAGGTGAGCCCAGTGACATACACACACAGAGAGAAAGGGATAAATGGGTGACTAGGCGCACGGCTGACAGTTAGCTTCTAGCACTGGAGACGGCAGGGCAGGGAAGCAGCTGGACTGCCGTCATTGGGGCATGTGGAGAGAGATGGGGCTCCTCTTGCCATCTCTTTCCCCCTCGCTGGGCATGCAGGGCTTCCTGCCAGCCACCTGTCCCCCTTTATTGATGCAATTTGGGGGTGGCAGAAAGGTGGGGCAGGGCGGGGGAGGAATACTATTCAGCCAGTTCGTCGAACTCCAGAAAAATTTAGCTATCGGTTCTAATGAACTGGCTGAATTGCACCACTGTTTATAGCCCTCACTAAGAGGTTTTACAGAATCAGCACATTGCCCCCACCAATCTGCATCCTCATTTTACTGTCCTCAGAAGGATGGAAGGCTGAGTCAACCTTGAGCCAGTGAGAATCGAACTGCCAAACTGCAGTCAGCTGGCAGTCAGCAGAAATAGCCTTCAGTACTGCATTCTAACCACTGCTCCACATCCATCCATCCATGAGCACCACCACGGTTCATGGATGGTTGGATGGAAACAATATTTTCTTCATGATTTGATAGATCTTATTAGCTCTATTCAATAAGATTTGAAACAATGTTTTAACTTCTGAGGGAAAATATATCAGTATCAATATTTTAGTGCATTTTTTCTAGAGGAATTTGATTTAGTCTTAAAAATTTGATCCAGTCCTACTGTACATCTATTGATGTTAGGTCCCATTTTGTTCTGAAAATTTCCCCATCTTGCCAAGGACATGTCTGACAGGTGTAGAGTGTTTCTCTGAGCATATCTTTTAAACAAGATTTTTGTTTTTACTTTTAGATGCATTACACATCAAACAGTTTTCTTCCAAAAAATACATTTGCATTATCAGCAGAGAAGACAGAAAACGGCACAATTTTAGTTGATTGCAGGCAAACGAGTCCTTCAGCGGTGCTGTAATTTTGATTCCTTCTTATTGCCTGGCTTTCTTCAACAAAGTCTCGCAACCAATTTACGCAACTGCATTCATCTGTGTCAAGCTGTAGATCAGCCACAGGCTGCAACAATTTCCTGCTTCCTTTGTCTGAAGCATCTGTTATGATAAACTAGTAAACAATTCATGAGTTTGAAAGATTCTCAGAAATTTTAATTCTGTGCAATTCATTTGAAGGAAATATTAGATAATATGTAGATCATTCTTTTGTTTGACATGCTCAAGAATCCTTTCCTTTATTGTGTGCAAAGCTTAGTGCGTTTTATTAACCATCAGATGAATGCATTTGACAATTGTGTTGTCCCATGGTTGAGTTTTACACTGATTCTATCAACATAAAAGGGCTAGCCCAATCAAGGACATATAGAGAAAAAATGAAGAAAATACTGGGTTTCAGCCCTCTTTCCTCAAAGTAGATGTATAACTTCAAAACAGCCTCTACACTAATACATGAAAAATGGTAGCCCTTTCTTGACATAAAGATGCCTTTTTGTCTTTTTAAACATTTGGAGACAGGAAGAACTTCTTTAGAGCTGCAAGTAAGATCTCATCTATTATCTTCTTAGCTATACTATAATTAAGGGCATCAATTTCTCTTTGTGAAAATTGGTAAGAAGAAGACAAAGAAGACGAAAAACATGAAGAGATGAAACAAAGGCAACAACAAGAACAAAGATTCAGCTAAAGATGGAAGGTTAAAGATCACCATAAAACTGTCATATGCAACAACATCTTGGCGACATACATTTTTCTTTTCCAGTGGTATTGGCACAAGATAAGACTCTGACACTGAGTAACTACTTTGGAAAAGTTTATATCCATTCTTTCCAAACATTTGCTATTTGAATTTTTGTAACTGGAGAAATCAGGGATTTTGGCTACAGAATAATTTATTCATGTGAGCATATGCATCTATCTATCTATCTATCTATCTATCTATCTATCTATCTATCTATCTATCATCTATGTATCTCATCTCTATCATGGCTTTATGGACTAAACTTTGTGTTGGATTCTTCTCAGCTATTGAATACTATATACTAAAGTCTATATTGTTTACGAGTCCCAATCCATGAATTCACTAGTTCTCTTTTACTGCAAAGTCAGTAAAAAAAAAAAAAAAACCTTAAATGTTGGTTAGCTTAGAATAAACAATAATATTGATTAAACCACCAGTGTTAGGAGCCAGTACCAGGGAATCTTATAGGAGAGTACTGAAACCAATATGTGTATGCACCAAAGTGCTACATATCAAACATTTATAATAATAGGAAAGAAATTATTGTTCATAACTCAGAAAGCTATAACAACAATTAATAAAGTTAAGATGTGAAAAATTGAAGAAAGACTTTAGCAAAAAGTTCACATTTTTAGAAAGCCAATGTGTATCTGGAAAGCCTCTGACAATCTGACAAAAGCCAGGCTTTTAAAAATCAAGACAATTGGTCTGTTCCAGATATTTTCCCCCTTATCCAATTTGTTCCAGTAAAAGGTTAAATTGAGTGTCATCATTTCAGTGTATGTTATATCTATCCTGTCTCCTTTCTAATAAAGATTTGGTTCTAATGACCCTTTATTAATGTTTTGTGGGACCTGAATTGTTGTGCCCTAGGAAACTCACTGTTCTCCTGCTGTCACATTGTGGCTTTGTAAACCTGAAGTAAGTGCTTTTAATGTTCAGTTTGACTTTGAAATGTCAACCTGTCAAAAGTGAGGTTCTCCCCCTCACATATTTCCCATATGTCACTGGGACAACTTGGAGGCAACTCTTCTTTAGAGTCACATCTGATTAGTCACTGATTATGTAGATACTATCGTCAAGGGACTTAATGTAAAATGAAATGTTAAAATGGGAAACACTTCATATTAATTCAGTGCCAACAATAAAAAGCAAAGATAAGTGATGATTTTCTTGGTTTAATGGGGTTCTATTCAGAGTGGACCCACATGAAATTGAGGCTGAGTCTTTTCACAATTTTACATCCTCATGAATTGCCTAGGCTCTGCATTTTCTGCAATTTCTTTTCCATTAAAGGAAACCGTGGTCAATGTAGTTTTGAGAAAAGCTATCAAAATGCTTATTAGAAAACAAGTCCTTCCTTTATCTATGATTCTGAATGTTTCTTTGTGGAGTTTCTTTTGGAAACTCCACAAACAGTAGAATACCTTATGCCCTCAGACTTGAAATTTTGGGCTTAGACAACTTAGAACTACGCCACCTTCAATCTGACCTAAGTGTAGTACATAAAATTATCTGCTACAATGTCCTACCTGTTAATGACTACTTCAGCTTCAACCACAACAACATACGAGCACACAATAGATACAAACTTAAGGTAAACCTCTCCAAACTCGATTGCAGAAAATACGACTTCAGCAACAGAGTGGTCAATGCCTGGAATGTACTACCTGACTCTGTGGTTTCTTCCCCAAACCCACAAAACTTTAACCTTAGACTGTCTACTGTTGACCTCACCCCATTCCTAAGCAGTCTATAATGGGCATGCATAAGCGCACCAACGTGCCTACTGTCCCTGTCCTAATGTCCTTTTTTATTCGTATCCATTTCATGTATTCATAATCATGTTTATACTTTTATCTGTTATCTGTTTGTGCTCGGATTGAAACCTCGATTCATCTTGGCAAGGGTTGCTTTCATGTACAGATATCACTTCATGGACTTTTAGTTCAGGTGAAAAGGACTGTGGATAACAAAGAATTAAATTTTATTGATGTGAAGTAATTTAATTTGGATTTCTAGGAGGAAGGGAGCACATTTCAGAGAAGTAAAAGGCAATTCAGTTCAGACAGTTTGTGTGAGAAAAAGAGGGTGAAGATAGCCCCTTCCTAATTGTATAGGTTTCACGTGGTCTACTTCAATTTGGCAAATTTTGTCTATAGGTGTGGAGTAATAAAGAATTTGCTTGAAATAATTACTATGTGTCTGTCTTGATTTCTGGAGCCTGGCAGTTAAGACACTAGAGATACAGACAAAACACCAAATTAAATTCTTAATTTATAGAGTATATTCATACAATATAGCAAATTAGTCTTACAATATAGCTTGGAATGCTCTCTCTACATGTGGATCACACTGTCAAAAATTGCCTTCACTTTAAAAGCTTGATTAGTTTTGTTATCTTATATGGCATTAGGCACATAAGGATCACCAAAGGAGAAAAGTATATCCAGCTTAAAAATTTCTGTGCTTTCTTTTCTTCTTTAGCCTGTAAGAAGGTATAAAACCAAGTGACAAGGCAAGCTATACTTTAAACGTGAGTGATAGCTTGGCAGCTAATTCCCATCATCTTCACCAAAAGTAAGCAGAAAAGTAATTCCTGACTAAGTGATAAATTGCTTGAGCATGATGATAGTGCATTACAAATATTAGTTCTTTATTTCCATTGCTTATCACCTAATCATATTAGTATTATGGTACAGAAACATACAACATGTCTTCACCATAAGTCATGACATGAATTGTTTCTAAGAGAACGATTTGTCTCCTTCAAACCAAGACAATCTAGTTACGGCAATCCATGCTTTAGTAATCATAAGACTACAGCACTATATTGTACATGAAACTGCCTTTGAAGAATATGGATGGAAATTGATCAAGGAGAGATTCAACCCATAAAATGAGGATAATTTTTTTGACAATGAGAACAATCAACCAATTGAACAACTTGCCATCAGAAGTTGTGGGTGCTTCATCACTGGAGCCTTTCAAGAAGAGACTGGACAGCCACTTGTCAGAAAGGGTCTGCTGCTTGATTGGGGGGTTGGACTAAATGACCTACAAGGTCCCTTCTGATCTGTATTCTAGTCTATATTTTGACTACCCCTAAACTATGACGCCCACTTCAAATGTAGCTGATGAAATATTCTAGTGTAATAGGCTTTAGGATAATGCATCAATAATTGAAATTGGTATGCTCTCTCTTTCTGGGCATAAGTTAAGGTGTGTATGCTTAGCCCTGTCTGACAGGTACCAAGACAAAACAAACATACACCAAGCAAGACTGCAGTAAAATAAAGAGCTAGCATGGATCAAACACAGACACAGCATCAAAAATGAAAGTTGAACACATATTAGAGGCTTTGCTATTTGTACATAAATAGCGAAATAGCAAGTTGACAGATTGAATATTGAACTCAAAGAGGAAATATATAAAAATGAACAGAAATTGTTCAAATATACATATATTTTGTGTATTATGTATTTAAAAAGAATTACCAGTAATCTTATCACAGTGGGAAAAGTTACAAGCTATGTCCCTGTTCATATGCTGATTGCTTTGATGCATAAAGATAAGGATTCTATTTTGTATCTTACAGTTCTTTATATTTAAAATACAACAGAATGTGGACTGATAATGTGCTGCTTTTCCTATATTTTCAATTTCATCTTCTCTCAACCTAAGCAACAGGGCACTGTTGGAACTCTCATTTCAAATAATTTGGAAGGTTTCAGGTTGCGTGCCCCAATTTAAATGGAATCTTCAAATAAAGAGTTGTTCTCAGAACTAGGGCAGCTTGATGGTCATTCCGCATTCCTGTTCCCTTGCTTGTTTCCTAGATTTTAGGATAAGAATCACAATACTATATCAGCCATATAAAATTCTGAAATGTATATAAAATTGGTTTTGAAGCTGCTTGCGACATGCAGCAATTTTCTTTTCACACAATCTTTGTGTTTTGTTTCTGAAATATTTTTCCTGACACCCAATAATATTTGAAGAATCCATGCAGCTACTTCTTTTCATTAGGCCCATATTGCATTTCTCTCATGAATAAATGAATGCTTAGCTGTCTGAGCAGATAAGGAGTAAAAGACATGGAAGCACATGCACAGAAGCATTTACACAACCTCTGCTGTTTTTAACCACATCTCACTGGAAACCAATTGTTTAAATTAACTGGATTTACTTTGCAAAAGACAGAACTAATTTGCAGCGTACTTTATGACCTTGTTTGGAATGAACTATCATACAGTCTGATAAAAATAAGTGTTGAATATCATTTGAAAAGATATTCAGTATGGGGACAATTAAATTATCAATGTTTGACATAGTGTTTTCATTAAGTCAACATAGTGACATGGTGTTTTCTTTCTTTCCAAAGGTTCTATAAAAGTGCAGTTGATTCCATAAATTACAGTATTATTTAGATTTCTCAGCATGGGACCTCCAGATGTATTAAGACAGTAATTCCTAAAATTCCTGACCAGTTATTCCACACCACATTTAGAAGGCAGCAGGTTGCAGAAAGCTGATTTAGATGGTTATCCCTTACTCTCCCAACTAATGCTGCAATATATAGATTTATATATTTGTGGATAAGATTTATATCCATGCTTACTGCAAGATGACATATGGACATACAGTTGACTCTCTAGTTTTTATCATCACAGCAACACTTTAAAATAAATCAGATAAGGAATAGGAACTGGCTGAAAAAAGTGGCTGAGTGTGAAGTCGAGCCTGGATTTTTCTGATTTAAGCATCCTATCTCTACCATACATGGAACGTCAGAGTTTATTACTCACCTACTATATAATATAAGCTGGATATTTGGCATAGCCCTTGGCAGAGTACATTGTTTTCAAAGTGGGAAATCCTAGATTCATCTTTTAGAATTTCTCTTAGTAAAATGAAGCTTCAGGTAAAGGGGAAGATCTCTGCCAAAACCCCTGAAAGCTGAAACAGACAAAATAAATATTCTATGCCAGGTAAGATTAGAAATATAGGTAGTCCTTGATTTGTTATCATACTTGGGACCAGATCTTTTGTCATGAAGTGAAGCAGGCATTACATGAGTTGGTCCCATTTGAATTGCCAGAATTCTTAAACAAATCAACATGGTTATTAAATGAATCCAGCTTCCGACATTGATTTCGTTTATTGGAAGCTGGTTAGAAATGTTACAAATAGTCATAACCCACAAATATTGCAACCATCATAAATATATGTAGGTTTCCAAGTGCGAAGATTAGTTATAAGTCACTTTTTTCAATGCCGTTATAACTTTGAATCATTGTTAAATGTATGATTATAAGTCAAGGACTATCTGTAAGTCCCATTGATTTCAACCAATAAGTTGGTTTTTACAGCCTAGAATTCCAAGTTTTCCATTGACCTAAATAGCCATCTTTTGTGATCAGATTGACAGCTACGTGTGATGTGTTGCTAAAATAGCAATCTGAAAGCTAACTTTGTAAAACCAATGCAGAAATGGACTACTTGGAACACCTTAAAAACTCAGGATTTCAAACATATCTGCATTTGAAAGGTTTGAGTCATGAGTCAAAACATCGACAATCTATATTCAGCCTATAGCAAAAATGACACATCTTGTCACCTGTAAAGTTTATACCTTGCGGAACTAGTGACAGCTGGAATTTCAAAGGAATAATAAAAATTCATAATCATTCAAATCCAAGTGGAGGTGTGGAGAGAGAAAGGAATAATTCCTGATTTAAATATCTATGTTTTCATCATTTACATTGCTGTAGCTTTCATTTTGTGAAGTAGGATGCTGATGTTTTCATCAGAAGCATAATTATTACCGAAAAGAGAAGCTAATGTCCTATTTCACAGTTTCCTGACCAGGTGCAAGCTTACAGATTCTTGCTCTATGTGTTGCTTAGTGTTAGGAACAATCCAGCAAAACAAGTGATTGATTTCTTGATATATATCCAAATAGAAGTTGTCAGCAGTTTGTATTTTCTCCACCATGGAATTTGTTGTTAAAGCTTAGCAAAAATAAGCATTTGACCAAATATCTGATGTAATAATTTTAGGCAAAATATTAATTCAAATTGTGAATATAACCGTCTCTCTATGAGGGCATCCAATTCACTAAAACTAGAAGAATTCAGGACAAAGAAATATGTAGGGCCTATTATTTTATTTTACTAAAACATAAATTCCTTTAACACATACTATAATTATTGAAATATATGGGGTCTCATAGTTTCCTTTTTCTGTCACACAAGTAATTATTATCAATTACAATTTTCGAAGGCATTATTACTCAAGTCTAGATATGGCTCCACAAACTCAAGTTCTTCACTATTCCAGTAAATAACAAAAGCTATTTACCAATGTTCTTGTTTGCATATTTTTGGTCTTTTGCCAGAGGTCATTGTTCTGACTTTCCACAAAGTTATTAGAAGCTACCTGATTTATTTAGTTATTTATCAAATTTATAGGCCGCCTATCTCACTAAAGATGGGTTCTAGGTTCTTACAGACATTGAATAAAATTCAGTATAAGGCATTAAAATAATAAATAAAGGTCTTAAATTTAAAAATTAAAATTAAATAAAATTAAGCAGAATGGAGAGAGCAAAGTGGGCATAGGGAGGAGTGGAGTGTTCTCAACTCCATCAGCCACCTCCAATGGGACATACCCTGTTGGACCCAAGCCCCCAAGGCACTTCCAACATGCCACACCCTTATTGAGTCTCTAGGCTAGTTTGCATGACCATGTCTTCAAGGCCTTTCAGAAGGCAAAAAGGGGTGATAAGATCTGACTTTGGTGAGCAAGATGTTCCAGACAATGGGAGTCATGGCAAGAAAAATTCTTCTTCTAGAACCTGCCACCTGAAATTCTTTGGCTGATGAGGTCCACAAGGTGCCCCTTCTGCCAGCATAGATGGGGTGGACTGATCCCATAGGGTGAGCCAGTTGCTCAGATAGTCTGGACCCATATCATGAAGGGTTTTAAAGGTGATAACAAACACCATGAATTGGACCCAGAATCAAACTGGCAGCCAGTGTAGCTCACAGAATAGAAATGTAACATGGGGCATCCAAGAACTGCCTGCACTGCTGAGTTCTGCACCAATTGAACCTACCAGATACATTTCAAGGGCAGCCCCATGTAAAGTGCATTGCAATAGTCCAAGGATGAGATGATCAGGGCTTGAGTGACTAAGGATGGAGACTCCCATTCCAGAAAAGGACAACTGACACACAACCTGAAATTATATAAAGGCTGTCCTAGCTACAACTGTCACCTGCTCATTGAGCAGGAGTTGCAGGTCCAGGAAAACTTCCAGATGTGTACAGGGTCTGTCTGGGTAATGCAACCCAATCCAGTACTAAAGATGTTAAAGACACTGAGTTGGAAATGCCACAGCCCCAATGTCACCCAATCTTATCAGCTGAAATTTCTTATCCCCTATCCAGACCCCCGTCCCCCCAGCTTCCATGTACTGCGAAAAGATAGCAACAGATGATATTATAATGTCGCCATAAGAGGTAGAGCATTTTTGTTTTTGCTTGGAGTGGTGAGGATGGAATTAACGGTTGTTAGAGGCTGTTGAGTAGCTAACTGCTTCCATTGCCATCCTTAAGTCCATCTCAAATTAACAAAATTATCGCTTTGAAGTGTTTTTCAGGGTTTGGAAGGAGCAGGAAATTTTTTTTGGACTTTTTAGAATCTCATTCCCCATTCTATCCTTAATTTTGAAGAAAAAATGCTGAAATGTTGCAATGTCACCACCAAATTTCAAGAATAGAAATCTTGATGGACTGGGTTCATTAATGGTGTTGGGGATCATATGCAGTTGTCCATTTTTATTGTAATTGAAAAACAAGTCACTGGAGGTCAGAGGTATATTACTTTAAAATAACAATTGAATATTTGGGAGGGCAGGCTAATGGAATGTAAGCATTCCTTTGTGTATATTGTCAAAAGATTTTCAATCTAAAATTATTCATTTCAAATAGCTAAGTATGGTGTTTAGTTATTTATTTAGTGTCTAGCATATGATAAATACACTTGCAACATTTATTAATATTTTGCCTAGATTAAAAAACACAATAAAATATGGATGTTAAAGATATCAGTGTCTACGCCATTTAACCATTGTATCGCAGCAACATTTAAATCATGTTTGCTTATTTTTTGCAATTTGCCACAGAAAGCCCAATGAATGAATCTTGAGTGTGACCAAGAACTGTTCATTTCTTTCTGGTGGTAATTCTCTCACATGCATTTTCTCTTGAAAGCAACTGTGTATGTTGACTATTCACTTGTGGGAAATAGCCATTTATAGATTAGGGTCTCCGAGAGTGTGGGTGAAAAGGGAGTACAGTAAATCAATTCTAATGATAAAGCAAGCTGGTTTAATTATTCCTGTGGTCTAATTGGAAGAAAAAGGTTGTTGATTCGGGGCTACATATAACACAGTAGAAATGAACTCATTTTTACAATATTTTACGAGTAGAATATTTTCACTCCAATGGCCATTTTCTGTGTAATTTTCCACAAAAGTTTTTTTCTCAATCCAGTTAATAATTATGTTGGGAAGGAAGATACATGTTTGCTTCCATTTCTTTGGAAGAAGCATCATCTTGATGATGATTGGAAAAGGAAGACTTCTGCAATTTGGATTGTGGTATTTTTTTTCAAGTACTGATTTAAAAAGAGATTTGTGGCAAGCTATGTGGCATGATCTAGATGACCTTTTTGTAACTGCATGCTGGCAACAATAAAATAGTTCAGGCATGTGTAATTCAATTACATACTGCTCTACTTATTAATTTGAAATTAATATTTCAAATACAAGCCAAAGCAGCACTGTATTTCAGGGGGTATTTGATCCTTAGACTGACTGATGCCATTGATATACATTTTTCCCCTAAATTCTTGTTGTTTATTTATATATTTTAATGCATTTTTTTTGTCTTGATTGCCCTTGAAAAGTCCATTTGAACTGGAGTAACCTCCAAGCATTATAAAATAAAGAAATAAATATTTCTCTTCTGGTATATCGATATTTTTTCTAAATTGACCATATATTTCTATATGCTATATAGCATATAGTGCTATATACCACAAGTATAGCAGTTAAAAACCTCAATAAATATAAATTCACTTCAATATAATTTAATCTGTTTCCCCCAAAATAAGACATCCCCTGATAATAAGCCCAATCAGGCTTTTGAGTGCATAGCAATAAAGCCAAGTGCTAATTTCAGGGTTCAAAAAAATATAAGACAGGGTCTTATTTTCAGGGAAACACAGTATTAAGTAGCATAATTAAATCTATATTTAAATAACATTTTCCCAATCAAGCAATTTCAAAGAATTAGAAATTATGTGCATTTAGAGATTCATGTTTTATTTGTCAAAGAGTGTATTTTTTTGGTGGTCCTGTTTTTCCTTCTTTGTAAAATACTGATATCTGCAGAGACACAACATAAATTCTGAGCCAACACGCAGCTAGTGTGATTATGAGGTAAAGCCTGCCTCTCTCTCTTTCTCTCTCTCTCTCTCTCTCACACACACACTCACACACACAATTTTCATTTGTATGATTGGTTTATTTCTTTATACAAATATTTGTATACTTTCCACCCTTGAGCCTTATGAGTTATTTTTCTTGTTCACAACTTGATGTTCTGATTGGCATTTTGAGGAAGAAAGGGAATAAAAATGTGCAGTCTTATTCATCTTACTCATTAGGGAAACCTTGGATTAATTTATAATGGCTTGTATTATGGAATCATACATACAAGCTCTAACTCACATCTCCCTCCATCTGAATATGGCTAGTTTGAGAAAAGGTAGTTTTTCCATGGTGGTAATTGGGTTAAGAATGCCTCTCTGTTGCCTTTTCACAGCTATGTGAGTAACTCTGTTTGCCTTAGTTTATAAAACTGAATTTACATGATTTAGTTTGATTATTTATAAATTTGCTGTTTTCAGTTTGCAAGTGAACTATAGTGTTTGAAACATGTTATTGAAAGATATCCTTTTCTAAGAATCAATAAAAATGGAGAAATTATCACAGTCCTTTGATTGGACAACAGTGTATCTGTTGTGATTATTTCTGGAGATAACAGGCATCTTCCATCCTCCTTAGTGTGATCAATCAAAAAATGTTTTGCAGAGATCCTTTCTTACCTCCTTCATAAATTATGGATTTCTTTGTGGTGTGAAAAAAAGTCAAAATAAGTGGTTGGCCAACTTGAGAGGGACACAAATGGAAAATAAGCCTGGAGCCCTAACCAAAATGTGGATCATTTACATTTCCTCACCAACATTCTTCATGTACCATGTTATATTGACTACAAAGATCCATGATTTTTTTGTTTTTGGCCACAAATATCCACAAAGCATGCCAATTAAATGTCATAGATCCAATAGCTGATCTTTAGCATTATGCCTTTGAGCTATTTTTACCAAAAAGTAAAGCTGAAAATGGGTAGTTTATAATTAGCAAGACTTATGTCAGCCCTCCTGGGTAAACCAGACAGAAACATGACTAAATAAGCTTCATTACTTCATTGTAAGGCTATTTTAACAATATCTTGCAAGTCTGAAGATACAAATCACTTTTAATTGTCTGATCAATTAGGGCAGGTCCTTCCTAAATTTCTTTCTCCGACTGAAAAAGCACTGAGGGCTCCTCCCTCTTTTGACTGTTGTTCCCTAGGAAACATTTCATTGCCTCACCCTCAAGGTTATCCATTATTTGCATCTTGATTTCTACCCCTATTTTTTGTTTTCTAAAGATAACAATATCACCACTGAAAACAGGTAAATTTTGCTAATTTGGGTATGCAGTCAAAGATTGCTCAGGAGACTATAATCTAGCACTATATATTTTTAGTCCTTTTTGTTTTGTTTTTCTCTTAAGGTCAAGATGGACCCACAGTTGCATCTACAACATTTTTTGACCCATTCCCCTCCTGATCCCCTTCCGTTCAGACAAGACATACATCATGCAATTGCTTTACTTCTGAAAGGAATGTTCCATGTGTCTCATACCTTGAAATATTTCACGACTCCATGGTAATTTTCTAAAATGTGTTTAATAGAGAAGCAGTTTAAATAAAAATATTCCAGCTGATACTGCTACTTCAGTATTTAGTTCAATAAATATGCACAGATGTCATTTATATTTATTAGAACTTTCTTAAATTGCAAACGTATATTTACTTTTTCTGCACTGCCACTCTCCCTCAAAAAAGTTATCTTCTATTGGCAGAAAAGGAAAGAAATTTAATTCCATCAAATCTATCAGCACAATCACCACAACAAAGTATAACAGTGAATTGGTTGGTCTGTAATTTCCCCTTCAAAGGGCATGGCCTGGTTTGAAATTAATGACTTCTGACCAACAATTTGGATGAAATTGCTGCTAGCTAATGCACAGCTAAAGATCTGCCACACTATTCATCAGTCCTCTGTGCTCTGCCAGGCACAACAAGGACTGTACTGATTCACCATTGCATGTGTTTCCTTTGAGGCTCTGGGAACTTGCTAAGAGTTGATCTGAAATGCCAGAGGTTTATCAGCTCTGCTTTCAGTCTAGAGGAAATGTGATGAGATTGGGTTTTTGTGGCAATAAAACATTCTGATTAGGCCCTTTTTCCACTAATTAGTTGAAGGAAGACTGGCTACCTTAAGCAAGCAGCCTTCATGTATAGCTCCATGGTGTTGCTCCGTGTTCGTATGCTGAAACTGAGAGCACAGAAAAGAAAGATGGAACCGCTTACAAAAAATGATTCCTTGCTTTGGATAGTATTAGATAATGAACTTACAATGGATGTAGGCATTTTCCTCATTTGAATTTGCTTCCTAATGGATTAGGGCCCAATAATTGATCCTCACTGGGATTCTGGAGGCAGATACCTATCCATATTTTTTGGACTATAAGATGCACCGGAGTATAAGATGCACCTAGATTTCAAAGAGGAAAACAAGAAAAAAAAAAGGTTTTGGCCTCTGCACATCTGGTTTTTGCCTTCACCAGCCTCCAGGAGCATACTGCAGCCCCCCCAAACCCTCTGTTCATCCTGTTTTTGCGAAAAACGGGTCCATTTTCACAAAAAATTGACTAATTTTTGGCCACCTGAACCCCCTATGCATCCCGTTTTTGCCCTCCTCAGTCCCCAGGCGCACTCTGAAGGCCTCCAAAACCCTCCGCACATCCTGTTTTTGTGAAAAATGGGCCCATTTTTCACAAAAACAGGATGCACAGGGTGGGGGTGGGGGGCTGTTTTGGGAGGCCAAAAACAGGGCCATATTTGGTCTATAAGATACACCGATATTTCCACCCACTTTTTTTGGGGGGGGGGATTGCATCTTATAGTTTGAAAAATGCGGTCACTAAAATTTCCCATTGGAAAAATAAACTGGGTCATATGGTAGCCACTGTAGGTTCTTTGGCTGAGATTCTGAGTTTCATACGATGTACACAAAGGTATTAAAGAGTTGAATGCAATTGTGTATATTGTATTAGTTTTAGGGTATGTTCTATTGAAAGCATTCAAATCAGGGGTGAAATGCTTCCGGTTCGGACCGGCTCGGGCGAGTAGGTAGCGATGGCGGCGGGCAGTTTGGAGAACCAGTAGCAAAAATCCCTGCCGTGTGATCATCAGAGCCTTTTTTTTCTTTTAAATGGCTCTGACGATCCAACCTCTGACGATCCCAGCTGAGTTGCTAATCAGGCAACTCAGCTTGGATTGTCAGACCCATTTAAAAGAAAAAAAGTTTTTTTTTCTCCCCCCCCTCCCCCAGCCTCCAGCTTGCTTACCTTAGCTGCTGGTCACAACGCCTGCCTTGTTTCGCTTGCTGTAATACCTGCAATCCATTGCACCAGCAAGCAACTGAATCTCCCTGCCTGCAATCAAGGTCATCGGTGAGCAGCTCTATCTGCAACTTTAAGACTTGTGGACTTCAACTCCCAGCAAAGCTGGCTGCGGAATTCTGGGAGTTGAAGTCTACAAGTCTTAAAGTTGCCAAGGTTGGAGACCCCTGTTCTATTGGGTAAGTTTTTTTCCCCTTTGGGATCTTTAAAAAAAATAGTTAATTGGATTTTTTTTTTAGTTGTTCTTTTTTAGACCTAGCCATTTAAAGTTTAGGAAGTTTTAAATTTAGCTTTCATATAAAAATAAAATAAAATAAAATAATATTTGTGCAGCTTTCTGAGATTTAGTGTGTTTCTGTAGTGTTTCACTCTAACTACACAAACACACAAAATCTCACAAAGCTGTATGTGGAATTTTGTGCGTGTAAAGTGTGAAAGTTGGTTTTTTGGGTTTTTTGTGGCTGTGTGAGGTTCTTGCTTGTTGCAGGGGCCATTTTGGGTCTAGCACAGCTGCTTTTACATTGTGGGTGAGCCAGTTGTGTTGTGTGTGTGTAAAGTGTGAAAGTTGTTTTTTTGGGCTTTTTGTGACTGTGTGTGGTTCCTGCTTGTTGCGGGGCCATTTTGGGTCTAGCACAGCTGCTTTTACATTGTGGGTGAGCCAGTTGTGTTGTGTTGTGTTTTGTAGGTTAAAAAAGGGCAAAGAAGTGACATTGACTTGGCCACGCCCACCTAGTCACCTTACCACCAAGCCATGCCCACAAATTAAGCCATGACCACAGAACCGGTAGCAAAAAAATTTAGATTTCACCCCTGATTCAAATCTTCTTCAGCTAAGGCGCTCCACATTTATTGGTCTACAATATAGAAGCAGAACTCATAGCTCATTTCCAGCACTCCAAGAGTGGAACTTCACAGTGGGAAAACAATGTTTAGCTATTTTTCATTTTGGGAAGCTTGGGGCACGTTTTGTGAGTAAACGGCTCTAAAACCATGGAAATACCTAAGGGGCCAGTTTTCCCATTTCCCAGACTGGCTCTTTTCAATATCCCATAAACTCTGGTAAAAAATGCTGGTACCTCAGATACTGTGTTACAGTAAGTGCTTTTATGTTCGATCACACTCATATTTTTGGTGCTGAGCGAACCGGTTGTTACACCTGGCAGCAGCTCACCACTGCTGCAGATGCTTTTATTTGTGGACAAACTTGCATAGGAGCAAACTCTAATACCTGGAATTACTTGGAACCTTGACACTGAGAATTTATTTATTTATTTATTATTTGATTTCTATACCGCCCTACTCCCGAAGGACTCAGGATGGTGCACAGCCAAACAATAAAATACATACATACAAAATTTAAAAAGCAGAATTAAAATCAAATTAAATAGTTTTGGCCCAGACAAATTTAAAACCCCATCAATTTAAAACCAATTTTAAAATTTGAATATATAAAATACTAAAAAATATTAAATATTAAAAATTCTTTTATAAAAGAGGAAAAAATTAGGCCAGGCCTGCCTGGTGAAATAAAAAGGTCTTTAGAGCGCGGCAGAAGGTGCGCAGATCCGGGATCCTCCGTATCTCCGGGGGGAGCTCGTTCCAGATAGTAGATGGCCCCACAGAGAAGGTTCTCCCCCTGGGGGCCTCCAGTCGGCATTGTTTGGCCGATGGCACCCGGAGGAGCCCCTCTCTATGGGAGCGTACCGGCCAGTGGGAGGCTATTGGTGGTAGTAGACGGTCCCGCAAGTACCCCGGTCCTGAGCCATGGAGCGCTTTAAAGGTGGTAACCAAAACCTTGAAGCGCACCCAGAAGACCACCGGGAGCCAGTGCAGCTCGTGCAGGAGGGGTGTTAAATGGGAACGCCATGTCGCTCCCGTTACCACCTGTGCGGCTGCACTCTGCGCCAGTTGGAGCCTCCGGGTGCTCCTCAAGGGGAGCCCCATGTAGAGAGCATTGCAATAGTCCAGGCGGGAGGTGACGAGGGCATGAGTGACCATGCGTAAGGAGTCCCGATCCAGAAAGGGATGCAACTGGCGGATCAGGCAAACCTGATGAAAAATCCTCCCGGTCACGGCCATCAAGTGCTCTTCTAAAGACAGCCATGAATCCAGGAGGACGCCCAAGTTGCGCGTCCTCTCCATGGGGGCCAATGATTCGCCCCCAATAGTCAGTGATGGCACCAACTGACTATATCGGGACGTTGGAAACCACAGCCACTCGGTCTTGGATGGTTTGAGCCTGAGCCTATTCCTCCCCATCCAGATCCGCACGGCCTCCAGGCACCGGGACATCACTTCAAGGGCATCTTTGGGGTGGTCTGGTGCTCACTTCTGAGATCTTAAGGGAAAGCTTTAAAATAGCTGATTATTTTCCTGGTAGAAGAATGTTTGGTGGTGAAATGGGAAAACAAGTGGAATCTTACTGAGTATCTCTGAATCCTTGGGTGTAGCAGCAGCTGTTTACCTCATTAAAGGAATAGGAGTTATTTAAACTTCAGTTCCCCAAATCTGTACTCCATTTTAATCCCTCTTTGTTTTCAGAAAGCAATGCATTATGTGAAACTTGCTAAAATGGATTGCATTCTGTATGTAAATAAAACTCTATCGCAAAACTGCCCTGAAATGAACCTTGGCTGGGACAACAATAATGAAGTGGCTATCGCATGTGCACTTTTTTATGCACTGACCATTTTTTTAAGAGCACATCATTGGTGAGGTTAGCCACAGTCCTATCATGAGGCTCTAGGGACACTTTAACAATAAAGAGATTGATTTTCAACAGCATTAAAAGGCTTGAATTAAAACCTGTGGGCCAATGAGGAAGTGTCTCAAACCATGAAACAATGTGCAAAACAGTGGGAAGAAACTAATTGGTTATCTCAGTTTATTAGTTAATTGAGAAAGAATCCCCTATTGTTTTACAAAAGAGAATATGTACTTAAATTAGTTCTTGGATTATACATCCAATCCTACATCTCTCAGTATCAGCTTTTCATTTTTTTTAGTTCACTATTGAATTGATAGTTAGGAATTGTTCATTTCACCTATCATATTAAATTCCTCCTTAAGAGATTTAGGTATTTATAAGCCTGCAAAAAATGCCCCTGATTTTTTTTTTGTTAATAGTCATTTTTTTTGGTAAAATTCTTTGTGGACCAGAAAAGCAGAGAGAGACTTTTTAATATAATCATAATCATTGTATTATAACAAATGTGTTTTATTAATTGTAGAATTCAATTGTGAGAGGCTTTTAAAGGGTCCCCTGGCCATGTCCAAATGATGCACAGGGATGGAGAACATTTTACTTATTAAAATGTTTGTAATCAAAAAGCTAGTCAGAAGTAAAGGTGCTAACATTCAGTAAATATCACTGCCTTTTATCCCAGGATACTGTATGCATGATTACAATAAAACTTAAATTTGAACACTCAAATGCTGGTATTTTTTGTCAGTAATGACTTACAATAAAATAAGCTCTGCTAGACTCAATGAGACTTCCTTCTGTAACATATGCATTGGATTATTCTGTACAGCTCCTGAAAATTGGAAGGAAAACTTATAAACAGGAAACCTCTCTCCTGCTAAGATTAAACTCTAAGCGAATTATGGACAAAGCCAAAATTTCCAGTTCTAATCTTTAACTTCATTTAGTAAGAGGTATTTTCTACCTCCAACTTATTCAGGATCTCTTTAATTGGCATTGTAGTTAAGAAACAGAGAATGAATAATACAAGGGATCTATAGTGCAATTTTATTTTTGTTTTATTAAACTTCAAAAATTGTAATTAACATTTTATTTTAAAAACCCTTCATATTTTTGTTATTATATATAAATTGAATAGCATTAAAACAATATAACTTTATTATTATAAATAAAAATTATATAAATAAAGAAACTTCACATTGTTTGATATTAACCAGCAGGGTGATAGTATGTCAACATCAAAGCTATAGACTCATACTCATATAGAATTAGAGCTATTTTAGAGCTTATAAAACATGGAATCTTCATTGTAGATTCTATTGTGAAAAAGAATTGAATAATATGCAATTGAGAAGAAATGAGAAACAGTAAGTGTGTTTGAAGGACTAATGAGAAAGAAAGAGAAAGCAACCTAATGTTCAAGAAAAGCAGTGCCAGATGTTCTTCCTGGAAGAGCAGATATAGCAATAGACAAAGGATCAGCCAGCCATGCAGAGCAGAAACAAGCAGCCCCCCCTCCGAAGTTGTGGCATTTTCATCAACTGCTGGCAACCTTGGAGAAGCAGCAGACCTATCCCTGGGAACATCTGATACTTGCGAAGGTTTTTCTGGCCCGATTCTCATGCCAAGTAGTCATAGAATCAGGAGCCAATGGGTGTTTCCAGAAAGTAATTTATCAATAAAATGCTTCACTGATTAGCTGTTTTCATGATGCCTTCCCATCTGTGTTGAGAACTACCTGTCATTTGCCTCTACTATTTTGATCTTGAACATTTGCTAAGTTGCCAATATTGTTATCTATGAAGAAGCGGCTTCAATCAGTTTCTAAAATCTTGGTTTTTTAACATGTATTTCTTAAAACTGATTCTCCTTCACTCCATTCCTGCTCCCAGTTTTTAAGTAATGTGTCACCATAGTTACAGTTATTCAGGAAAAAAGTGTTTAAATGTGGCCATGCATCTATATCACCATTACTGGATCTATTCAGAACTTCTCCATCCAGTTATATCACCAAGCACCAGGGCATTATCAGTAAATGGGATTTTCTGTGAAAATTATAGGAGTTGTAGTCTAAACTATCTAGTACCAGTTTAGGAAAAAAATGCATTATACCACTGTGATAAATGTAAAAAAATCCCATTTACCGATACAAGACTCAGTTGGCCACTGGGTTAGCCCTTCAGGACCTGCATTTAGGAGTAGAAAAACCTCTCTAGGCTAGGAACCAGATCCTTTAAATTAAATCATTTATATAGATAGCTAGATAGCCTGCCAAATTCATTGTTGGTAGATCTTCTCTAACAGCAGGTAGGATTCCAGAAATCATTATGCCACAAGCGGGAAAAGGTTGTATTTTCACAGTCTATAATGATTAAGAATCAAAAACCAAGTTATTAAGTTGAAGAAACATTAAGTACTGGCATTTACACAAAATCACCTGATGTCAGACAGGTGAGGTAATAATGGGCTCTGCCTTGTTGCAAATTTTGTGGGACAAATTAAGCACCAAGACACAAAAACTAAGAAATTGTTATCTTAATACTTTCATAAAAGTCTCTTATTTAACAGCTTCCTATAAACTACCCAGAGAGATTGTTGTAATTGGTTTACAGTTGCCTGATAAAATTGTATCCATGTAAGTTGATGTATAGTTGACAATGTGAAGTTCTTAAGCTTTATTGAAAAAAAACACCTAAGTACATTTTTCAATTTTGTCACACAGATGACTGGAAAGCATCTCCCATGCTAACTTTCCCCTTTTTAATCAGATATACAAAAGCAAATTCAGGCTTACTACTTTCATTATTCTGAACTAGAAACTCTCCTAATCCACGCATTGGTGTATATGTTTCTATTTCAGAATTTAGGCTGGAATTCTAAGAGTGGATGATGGCAGGATACTACCATACTGTAGAATACTAATTCCATGTGATGGCTCCCAGAGTCTATGATTTCTATACATCTTTATACCATCTAACAAAACTTAATGAATCCAGAAAAGTTTGGCCAATCCCACCTGGGTACTTCCCCCTTCCCCACCTTTTCCAGCACTTTTCTCCAGAGTGTCATTGTCTCATTTAATTCACATAAACGCGCACATTGAGTTTGTCAGCTGGAAAACTGACAGCCCAAGTTTGACATCCAAGTGCCATGCGACAGGTTGAGCTCCTGCCACTTGTCTCAACTCCTGTCCACCTAGCATAGGGGTTTCAAATTCGATTTCACTGAGGGCCACATCAGAGTTGTGTTTGACCTTGGGGTCCAGGTGGAAGTGGCCAGGGTGGGCATGGCCAGCTTGACTTCACTCATGTCGAGGGTGCCCGTCGTGGCCCGTGATGCCTCTGCCAGCGAAAATGGAGCTTGTGATGGACGTGGCCCTCCCAAGCTCTGTTTTTGCTGGCAGAGGGTTGCAGGAGGCTGTCGCAGCCTCCCAAGCTCCATTATCACTGGCAGAGGCATCACAGGCTGGTCCGTCACTGTTTCCAGGGTGGCACCCCACGAGTTGGCTCTGGCCCTTGGGTCTTGAGTTTGACACTCCTGACCTAGCAGATCAAAATGTGAATAAATAGGTATCACCAGTGGGAAAGTAACAGCGTTCTGTGTGCCTTGGTGTATAGTCATGCTGGCCACAGAAGTGTCTTTGGACAATGCTAGCTCTTTCAGCTAAGAAACAGAGATGAGCACCATGGCCAAGAATTGGACATGACTGGATAGGGGAAACCTTCACCTTTCATTTTCATGTGGGATCCAATGACTGTTCTTGAGTTGAAAGTGTAATTTGTGTGCATGTTCCTGAGAATAAGAATTTGTCCTGAGCCATAATTAGTGAACCAGATTTTATAAAATTAAAATGAAATTTAAGAAATATATTAAAGAGATAGGCAAAGTCTATCACCAACTTGTACAGAAATAGGCAAAACCTAGCAGCCTATATCCTACCAGGAAGGTGAAAAATGTAGGCCTAAGGGAAAAAAAGACAGAAACAAGTGACCTGATATTAGCTATATCCTAGACACAAAGGAGACTGACTGACAAATAGATGACACAGAGTAATCCTTGAGTCTATTCTCTATCCACACCTTACTGCCCCTCTGTGGCCAGTGGGCCATAAAATACAGTACTAAAGTGGCACAAATTTCACATTTTGACCAGCGGTGGGTTCTACTTAATTTTACTACCGGTTTGTAGCGGGGCTTCACGCTCGCGCTCGCTTCGCTCACTTGTGCGTATGCTCTTCTGTGCATGTGCAGAAGCATTTTGATCACATCGGGGTTGGTGGGTGGAGCCTCCTGCCGGTTTTACTACCGGTTCTATAGAACCGGTGCGAACCGGCGGCAACCCACCACTGATTTTGACCTTGTGTTCTTTAGACTCTTCATTCTATGGACTAAATTGAATTCCTTCTGAATAAATATTTCTGCCTTTTTAACATGTATTACATTCTCCATATATAAAATTATATGTCATTATATCATGGTATTATATTGTGACTGCCACAATAAAATTTTGACAATATATTAACATTTGCATTCTGATGATTGATTAGTTGATAAAGTTATAAATGGTTAAGATATTTATTCAACTTTTCTTTATAGTATATAAATTCATAGTTGACAGCTGGTGACAGTGAACAAATTTTATTTCAGCTTATAAAACTGCAAAAAGGATATTTGAAATCATTCTTCCTGCCATTAAGTAAATGTATAATTGCAAGAATGTAATAATTGTAACATAGCACCAAGCTATTATTTTGTGAATAGCTGCAATGAAGGCATGTCATTTTAAACAATTCTAGAAGTGCACTGAAAGAAAGTTATTGAAGTAATTTTGAACATTGGCTCATGGACTGAAATCTAAACATATATAAATTTAATTCATGGACTATTGCAAACTGTTCTGAGAGCCTTAAAACACAACTATGATGTGGCTTTTGCATTCTCAAATGAAGTTATATAAAATATAAATAATAAGCACATAGCATTGTCTAGCAGGCAAAAGTGCACTAAAAATATAAAGTGGCAACTTAAAAGTTTCTGAAATCTCAAAAATGGTACTCTGCTGATATAAGGATTCCTTATCCAACATTGAGAATTGATGTGCTAATACTTCTCAGTTCATTCATTATTTATTTCATTTATTTGATTTTTGTCCCACTTTCATGACTTTATAAGTAACTCAAAATGGTGAACATAGATAATTCTCCTTCCTCCTTCTATTTTCCCCACAAAAATAATTATATGAGGTAGATTAGGTTGAAAGACGGAGCAATGGGTCCAAATTCACCCAGTCAGTTGTCATGCCTAAGGCGAGAACAGAACTCACAGTCTTCTGGTTTCTAGGCCAGGACCTTAACAACTATACCTAACAGATGACTGTGATTCTCAGTCATCCACATCATGATTGATATATTGTAAATCCTTCATTCCCCACCATTCAATCAGAACTGAAGAAGTTTTTTGGATGAGAAGTGAACATTTTCAAGGGGAAAAAAAACCCAAGGAAGTCCAGTTGCCTTTTAAAAAGCACCTTTGGAACTAACATCCTAAGATTTTATAACCTCTTTTCTAAAAAGTTTGGCTGGGTTATGAGAATGAAACAAGCATGGGCCCGTTTTCATTTATCAAATGTACTTATTCTAAGAAGAGATGCTTATTCTTTTTAATTTTTCATGGCACTGTCATACTAGTCTGCAAAAAAGAATGAGAAATGCTTGCATTTGTTTAATATATCAACATTTCCTAGAAATTTTTTGCAAAATCAAAATGAGCCTTCCTAAATTCTGCAGAACTCCACAATATGTTATAATCAGTATCAATAGCACTTAGACATATATGCTTCCTAGTGCTTTACAGCCCTCTTTAAGTGGTTTATAAAGTCAGTACATTGCCTCCAACAATCTGACCTTGGAAGGATGGAAAGTTGAATCAAACTTAAGCTGCTCAGAATCAAACCCCAATGAGCAGTGAATTAGCCTGTAGTACTGCCTTCTAACCACTACGCCACCATGGTTCTGTGTAAGAATGATACTCTTTTGGTTGGAAGAGTTAGGGGTGGGGGACACTGTATTATGGTGGTTCTCCTCCTTTCTTTCCGACCGGTTGCAGTCTGTGTTGGCAGGGGGGGCAGAGGTCGACCCCGAGGCCCCTCTTATGTGGGGTGCCACAAGGGTCGGTCCTCTCGCCCCTTTTGTTCAACATTTATTTAAAGCCGCTGGGCGAGATCATCCATGGTTTTGGGGTGAAGTACCATCAGTACGCTGATGACACCCAGCTGTACATCTCCACCCCGGACCACCTCAACGATGCCCTTGAAGTGATGTCCCGGTGTCTGGAGGCTGTGCGGATCTGGATGGGGAGGAACAGGCTCAGGCTCAACCCATCCAAGACCGAGTGGCTGTGGTTTCCAACGTCCTGATATAGTCAGTTGACGCCATTGCTGACTATTGGGGGCGAATCATTGGCCCCTACGGAGAGGGCTCGCAACTTGGGTGTCCTCTTGGATTCACAGCTGTCTTTAGAAGAGCACTTGATGGCCGTGAGTGGGAGGATTTTTCATCAGGTTCGCCTAATTCGCCAGTTGCGTCCCTTTCTGGATCAGGACTCCCTACACACAGTCACTCATGCCCTCGTCACTTCCCGCCTGGACTACTGCAACACTCTCTATATGGGGCTCTCCTTAAGGAGCACCCGGAGGCTCCAACTGGCGCAGAGTGCAGCCGCGCGGGTGGTTATTTATTTATTTATTTATTTATTTATTTATTTAATTTGTATACCGCCCTTCTCCCAGAAGGGACTCAGGGTGGTGAACAGCCAAAATTAAAAACATACAAATGCAAAAGTTAAGATAATTAAAAGAATTAAATTACTGGCTACCCAATTTAAAACCCCCAAATCCATAAAATTTAAAATTCCAATTAAAAACCATTTAGGCTAGGCTGGCTTGATGAAATAAAAACATCTTCAGGGCTTTACGGAAGGTCCGGAGGTCCAGGATCAATCGTATTCCAGGAGGCAGCTCATTCCACAGGGCGGGTGCCCCCACAGAAAAGGCTCGCCCCCTGGGGGCTGCCAGCCGACATTGCCTGACTGACGGCACCCCGAGGAGGCCCTCTCTGTGAGAGCGTATTGGCCGGTGGGAGGTTATCGGTAGCAGCAGGCGGTCTCGCAAATACCCTGGCCCTAAGCCATGGAGCGCTTTAAAGATGAGAACCAACACCTTAAAGCGCACCTGGAAGACCACCGGGAGCCAATGCAGCTCGCGCAGGAGAGGTGTTATGTGGGAACGCCACGTCGCTCCCATAATCACCCGCGTGGCCGCATTCTGCACCAGCTGGAGCCTCCGGGTGCTCCTCAGGGGGAGCCCCATGTAGAGAGCATTACAGTAGTCCAGGTGTGATGTAACCAAGGCATGAGTGACTGTGTACAAGGAGTCCCGATCCAGAAAGGGGCGCAACTGGCGTATCAGGCGAACCTGATAAAAAGCCCCCCTGGCCACGGCCGTCATATGCTCTTCTAAAGATAGCCGTGTGTCCAGGAGGACGCCCAAGTTGCGAGCCCCCTCTGTGGGGGTCAGTGATTCGCCCCCAATAGCCAGCGATGGCGCCAGCTGGCTATACCGGGACGCTGGCATCCACAGCCACTCGGTCTTAGAAGGGTTGAGCTGAAGCCTGTTCCTCCCCATCCAGACCCGCATGGCCTCCAGACACTGGGACATCACTTCGAGGGCATCATTGGGGTGGTCTGAGGTGGAAATGTACAGCTGAGTGTCATCAGCATACAGATGGCATCGCACCCCAAAACCACGGATGATCTCACCCAGCGGCTTCACATAAATGTTGAACAGGAGCGGCGAGAGGACCGACCCTTGCGGCACCCCGCAAGCAAGGTGCCTCGAGGTCGACCTCTGCCCCCCTGTCAACACAGACTGCGACCAGTCAGAGAGATAGGAGGAAAACCACCGCAGCACGGTGCCTCCCACCCCCAATCCCTCCAGCCGGCGCAGCATGATACCATGGTCGATGGTATCAAAAGCCGCTGAGAGGTCTAACAGGACCAGAACAGAGGAAGAACCCCTGTCCCGAGCCCTCCAGAGATCATCCACCAATGCGACCAATGCCGTCTCCGTGCTGTACCCAGGCCTGAAGCCGGACTGGCACGGATCTAGATAGACGGTTTCATCCAGGAACTGTGGGAGCTGTCATGCAACCACACTCTCCACAACCTTCGCAACAAAGCGAAGGTTGGAGACCAGACGGTAGTTTGCCAAAACGGCCGGGTCCAGCGAAGGCTTCTTGAGGAGGGGCCTCACCACCGCCTCTTTCAAGGCGGGAGGCAAGAAACCCTCTCTCAGAGAAGCATTTGTAATCCTCTGGAGCCAGCCTCGTGTTACCTCCCGGGTGGCCAGTACCAGCCAGGAGGGGCACGGGTCCAATAAACATGTGGTTGTGTTTAACCTCCCCAGGATCCTGTCCACGTCCTCAGGAGTCACAGGGTCGAACTCATCCCAGATAACATTCTCAAAACCAGCCTCAGTCACCCCGCCAGGATCTACCCAGTCAGAGTCCAAGCCTTCCCGAATCTGAGCGATTTTATGTGCAAAATCCTCAGCCTGCCCTTGCAAGGGGTCTTCCCGCGCTCACTGATGTAGGAGGGAGCGAGTCACCCTAAACAAGGCAGTTGGGCGGTTATCTGCCGATGCAATAAGAGTGGAAAAGTGGTTATGCTTTGCAGCTTTTATCACTACTAGATAGGTCTTAATATGAGACCTAACTAGTGTTCAGTTGGATTCGGAGTGACTAGCCCTCCAACCACTCTCTAGGCATCTTTTCTGGCGCTTCATCTCCCTCAGCTCCTCGGAAAACCAAGGGGCTGGGCAGGTTCGGCGTCGGGTCAGAGGCCGCAAAGGCACGACTTGGTCCAGAGCACCGGTGGCCATCCTATCTCAGGCAGCCACCAGATCTTCAGCCGAGTCGTGAGCCATAGTTTCAGGAACTGGCCCAAGCTCCCTCTGGAACCTATCAGGATCCATCAGGCACCTGGGGCGGAACCACCTGGTCGGTTCCGCCTCCCTGCAGTGGGGTGTAGCGGTCAAAAGGTCCAGAATATATACCAGGTCCGCACCCCCCTCCTGTATTAGCTCACAAATGAGGGGGGCCTTATTAACCACGGACCTGGCGTTGCACAGCATCAGTCTAAGGCCTGGGCTCTGAGACTCTGGGCAGCCGGGGAGATGAGAAGAGTCATGGGGGCCGAGGCATGCCACCACTTGGAGATAGTGGGTGCGTGCCCCCACCACCTGATGTGGCCCCCTACTCCCGCCATATCTGCCCCTCCCAACCATGGTCCTGATAGAATTTCCCTCCACCCTATCCACACTGAGCTCCTCCACACCCCGCTCCCCGCCTTCCGTTCCATGCCCCTGTAACGAGCCTGACCTATGCCCCTCCCTCCCCACCCCCCACCCTAAGCCCCTTAAAAGGTTACAAAAAGACAATTTTAAAAAACCCCACAACCCCTCTTTGCAGCATGCCACCTCTTGGGGTTCCAAAGCCCGTCATCGAGGTAGGCCCTCGATAGAGTGGAGGGCCAAGCCTGCGAGAGGGGGGAGTCTCGCAGACCAAGAAGCTCCACTGTGGAATACATCTTGACCACAGAGGATGGGAGCAACCATATCCTAGGGGTCCATATAGAAGGTCCAGGGGAGAGACATGGAATGGGAGTCTCAAGAGCATTTTCAACAAGACCAGGTCCACTGTCCCCTCACAACAGAGGATGAAGTCAGGTTCCAGGTCGACCACAGTCCAAGGGGGCGGGATAGACCCAACCACCCTCTCATGGTGGTCTGATCAACCAGTCGACCCCCTCTTGTGGTGAGATGGCAGCGATGAACCAATGCAGACAGCACAGCAACCGGGGCTCAGGTCCAAAAACCGCCCTCTCACGGCGGTTGGTCCGATGGTCAGGTCCCCTCTGCTGGCAGATGCAAGAAATTCAATATCATCTCAGTTCAGCCCCCAGGGGTTATGGGAGCAACATGGCGCTCCCATGTGACACCTCTCCTGCGCGAGCTGCACTGGCTCCCGGTGGTCTTCCAGGTGTGCTTCAAGGTTCTGGTTACCATCTTTAGAACGCTCCATGGCTACCACAAACAGCATCCCAATGGCCGGTACGCTCTCATAGAGAGGGGCTCCTGCGGGTGCCGTCAGCTAAACAATGTTGACTGGCGGACCCCAGGGGGAGAGCCTTCTCTGTGGGGGCACCCACTATCTGGAACGAGCTCCCCCCGGAGATCCGGAGGATCCCGGATCTACACACTTTCCGCCGTGCTCTTAAGATTCTTTTATTCCAGCAAGCCGGCCTGGCCTAATTTTCTCCCCTGTTTTAAATTTCTTTTACATCGAAATTTTAATTTGTTTTAAATTATTGGGATTTTTTTAATTGTCTTGGGCTAAATTATTTAATCTGGTTTTAATTATATCTTTTAACTTTTGTATTTATGTATTTTATTTTGTGCCTGTTCGCTGCCCCGAGTCATTCGGGAGTAGGGCAGTATATAAATCTAATAAAAGAAAGAAAGAAAGTACACTATATATTTTGAAAATTGTAATTTACAGGTGGAATTTGTAAAATAATCCCATAATCTGCATCTTGATATTTCGTCAGGTTCTCAATTTGTCTTCAAATTGAGCATTTATAAATTAATAACCTATATTATTTGGATTATTATGGGGGGCATGGTGGCTCAGCAGTTAAAGATGTTGAGTTTGTCAGCTTGAAAGTTGACAGTCAGGGTTCAAGACCTGAGTGCGGCATGATGGGGTGACCTCCAGTTATTGAACTGCCCATAAAGCAATTCAAAGGCATGCAAATACGAGTAGCTAAATAGGTACCATTTTGGTAGGAAGGTAACAGAGTTCTGTGTGCCTCAGAGTATAGTCATGCTGGTCACATGACAATGGAAATGTCTTTGGACAATGCTGGCTCCATCGGCTAAGAAATGGAGATGAGCACCCTTGGAGTCTGACATGACTGGACAGGAGAAACCTTTACCTTTACCTTTACCTTTATCATTTGCATATTAATAATCTTTACTTTAAGATTTAATAATCTTTACTTTTCTTAGCAGTTCTTGCCATCTGCTTCGAATGAACTGAGTTTTAATTGTTTTGCCTCTCTTTCTTTTACATACATACAAATATAAAATTAAAAATAGATTTCTAATGCTTCTATTATTTTTTTTCAAAATTTATCAGGATTACAGTAACAAAGTTCATAGAAGAGTAAATTAATATTTATTTCTACTCATAAATTTTCAAAACAATGTGCACTGATACTAATCTAATGATGCAGAATGCTATATTGTACATATTAGTAATTTAGGTACTTATGCAAAAACATGAACATCATTTAATATAGGAAAATATATAAATGAACAGACTAAACCAGTGATATTGGGTAAATGTAAATCAATGACTAGGCTAGATGTTATCATCTCTTTCCAATCATATATATCTAAAGAGAAATATATATTCTGTGGACAGGATGTGATATTTGTACAAGGTATTTTGATCCAGAAATGAAAAAAAAAAAGAATCCCATAAACCTGAAGTTTTCTAATTCCTCTTCTATGATACCTATGCTGAATTTTCTTCTCTGTATTTCAAACCTAGGTGTCACGGCTATGTCTCCTATTGATGAACAGCTGATTTTGCCACCAAATCTGGTTATTTGGTGGCTCTGCTGTCCATTTTTTAAAGGGCATTTGGATGATCATGCATTGACAGAGAAGAAGAGGGGGGTGTCTGGATACCCGCAATTCTTGGTAAGCAGCAATCAGAAGGTCTGGTCTCTTGCCACCTTTTCCTTTCAGCTGCTGATTTTTCTTAAGAAGGTCTAGATTTTAATTGCACTTTTTCAAGCTTTACAATTTCTTGATTTATCATTAGTTGACTTCTGCCTTATTTTATAACTCCTTGCTGAATTTTTACAACTTTTTTCTGTTCTTTCACTGTTTACTATTAAATTCCAAACTATCTTTTAGCCACAAGGAACTTTGCAGTGGGACTTACATTTACACAGCATTATACAACAAAAATGTGCTCTTTCTAGTTTTTTCTTTTTCCTTTCTTAAAAAGAGCATTAATATTAATCTCTTAACTTTTTATGGGAAAATTCCCTTTAACTTTGGGGGGGGGCGTTCGTTGTGTCTAAGCTGTTATGATCTATCTGCTTCTTTTGTCCTTGAAGAGAGAACAAAAGTGTTTCTCATGCCTCTAAAAGGAATGGCCTCCAACTTACAGGCTTTATTCAAAAATATAAACAAAAGAGTCATTAGGTAAATAATGGTTCTGCAAACTCAAGATGATATTCAAAAACAGGAAATAACAATTCGACCTGATTTTCAGTTTGAGGAATTGGAACCTGATTGGTTACCATCAAGTGCAAAAAAGAAAGTGTTTGGTTTGAAAAATTTAGATCTGCCAGAAAGATTGAAAAGTATAGAAATATAAGAAATTTTGAGATAATGGATATGATGAAGGATGAACTGGACTTTTTTTCCCAAGAAAAATGTTATGTTATCAAAGAGAATTATCTCACAATGGATATTACAGAAATATTTACAACAGAGACTTGTAACTTTGGAAATGAGATACAATTGGATCATAATTTGTTTAGCAACCATTGAAAATTATAACAGTACTGAAAATAGTGACTTATGACTGGTTCTCACACATATGACTATTGCACTTATTCATGGTCACATGATCCAAATTTGGAAGCTTTGCATCTGGCATGTTATTTATGGGGTGGTGCCCCAGAATCATTGATCACTATTTCTGATTTTTACAGCTGACTTCTGACCAGCAAAGGCAATGGGAGAAGCCAGATTATTTTAGCAACCACATGATTCACTTAACAACTGCAGTGATTCATTCAACAACCATAGCTAAAAGGTTGTAAAATGAGTCACACTTCACTTAACAATTAAGTTTCTTAGCAGGGAAATTCTGATCCCAATTGTGGTCAAACTACCTGTAAACAGACTAAGGATCAAGATCAGTTTGGAATACGGAAAATTTTCCAATACGATTTTGGAATTAATCATAAAGATTAATTATAAAGATCAAACAACTTCGCATGGAAAATAGATCTATTTATTTGCAAGACATAATAAAGATAAGTAATTTTATGGTTTTAAAAATTAAATGCTAGAGGGGACTAAAGAGTCTAGGCAGAGAGAAAAACACACAAGCCTATCTTTTGTGTTAATTAACTGACCTACAAAATGATGTAAAACATGAAAAATATTAAAGGAAACTTTTGAAGAATAGAGCCAGAAATGAGTATTTACAATATCAGCAATATCTCCCATGATGTCTGCCACTATGGATACACTATGTTCAAAATATGTTATTCAAAAGTGACAGATTCGGAACAATTTTTATCTGAAAACATAGGGATGGTTACAAAGTGATTTGATTTACAAATGACAGCCTACAGTATGACATGAAAAAGAATGTGTTACTGGATATACAAAAGAAAGATCAACAGCATATAAGGAGAATTTGTATAAGATGTTTTACAGGTGGCATCTACCCCAATAATGTACAGAACAAATTGGAGAAGTGTTGGAAGTGTCAACAGACTCCGGGTTCAAACTACCATATGTGGTGGACATGTACAGAAGCTAAAAGATATTGGACTAAAATCCACACATGGTTGAAAAAAATGATAAAGAAACATATTGATTTTAAACCAGAGATATTTTTATTAGGGATTGTACCAGAAACATATAACAGAGAATTGAGATACGTAATTGTGAATGTCTTAACAGCGGTAGAATTGTATTTGCTAAAAGCTGGAAAGGAGAGAAGATACCTACTGTTGATGATGTTATTAAGAAAATTTTGGAATGTGCTGAAATGAGCAAATTGACATTTGAAATTAGAGAAAAAAACAATATTATTTGATATGGGATTTATTTTACCAATGGCTAGATAATAAAGCATGGAAATTAAATATGAAATATGAAATGGATGTAATAATAAAATATATATAGCGGAGTTTTTTTTATGGGAGATAAGCCATTGGTAAATAATTGGTAAATGAGAATAAGGATATGGGATTAAGCACAAAAGATTTGCAACTGATTGATACACTTTCTGTAATTGTAATGGATAATGGTTGTTTTATTAAAAATAAAAAACTTTTTTTCATGTTTTAAAAATCAAAAGGGAAATACAAATGACCTGGGTATTTTTTCTTATTGGATTTACAAAAGAGACATGTTAAAGACCTGAAAAAATTTCTGCAATGGGATAAAGAAGAAATGAAGAGAAATCAAATCCTTCGATAATATTTTAATGAACTAAAGATTAAAGAAATAAAAGAGGAAATAAAGGAAGAAATATAAAGTTGGTTTAGTTAATCATGAAAATTAAAACAAGATATGTTATAACTTTTGGTAATCCTTTATGGATTATCAGATGACTGAAAAGAGAATGTTTTGTGGTTTTTCCTATAGATAAGGTATGGGATATAGGAAAAATAAATAATTGTTCGTAACCTTAGAGGTGGTAAAGAGTCACTAAATTTGTTTATACCTGTGATCATTGTTTATTATTTGTGTATTTGTGTCAGAAGCATCACATATACTTGTGATGAAAGTTGGAAATCACTTCTTTACATATTCTCTTTTTTCCCTTGCGCCTTTCAATCTACCTTCTTTCTTTAGTTTCTTAAGTTTTTATTAGATTTTACTATTGTAATAAAAATTCTTAATAAGCATTAAATATTTTTTATTTTTATATATATAGGAATATATGTCTATATGCATAATACACACACACACACACACACACACACATACACATATATCTATTTTCTTACTTTTATATATATATATGTTTTCTGAGGTTTTCACAGGTGTTTGTATGTAGCTCTTTGGTTATTTGGCTTTTTTCCCGCATAAAATTGGAAGTGTCTTGGCAACGTTTCGACGAAATCTCATTCGTCATCTTCAGGCTGGTGTTTTCGGCTTCGTGCTTCTAGGAGCAATGTGTGATTGCAGCTGTTTCTTCTTTTTAACTGCCAGTGGGGGTATGAACTGATTGGGTGGGAGCTTGGCTGTGTTCTGATTGGGTGGAGGTGTGTTCTGATTGGTTGGGGGTTTGGCTGTGTTCTGATTGGATGAGGGGGGTTGGCTGTGCTCTGATTGGATGGGGGTGTGTTCTGTTTAGCTGGGGGCTTGGTTGTGCTCGGGTTAGTCTGAGTTGCAGGGGGATTTGAGCTGGTGAGCTGCGTTACTGTTCTTTGGCTTCGCGTTCGTGGTCATGCCACATCTTCATGGTGGGTGTCAGTTTGCTTCATGTATGGGTTGGAGGGGTTTAAAGTGGCTAATGATGCAGCTGTGGTCTGACTTCTGGTTTGTAGTCATGCCTCATTGGTGTGGGTTTGCTTTTTGTGTGGATATGTGGTGGTGACATCCTGTGTGGTTTTCGTGAGTGTGGGTCTGCTGTCATTCTTTGTGTTAGGGACTCGTTTGTCAATGAGGGTGGGTTTCCAAATGGCTGGTAGGTGGGAGGTATCATCTCGTTTGTAAACCCGCCCTCATTGACCAACAAGTCCCTAACACAAAGAATGACATCAGAGCACAGCCAAACCCCCACCCAATCAGAACACACCTCCACCCAATCAGAACACAGCCAAGCTCCCACCCAATTAGTTCACACCCCCACTGGCAGTTAAAAGGAAGAAACAGCTGCAATCACACATTGCTCCTAGAAACACGAAGCCGAAAACACCAGCCTGAAGATAACGAATGAGACTTCGTCGAAACGTCGCCAAGACACTTCCAATTTTACGCGGGAGAAAACTCGAATAACCAAAGACATACATACATACATACATACATACATATATATATATATATATATATATATATATATATATATATATATATATATATATAATAAAATATTTTGAGTAAATTAATGATAACGTAAATTCCACATTCCCTGAAAACTTTATTTTGTTATAAATAGCAATTATGTACAATTAAATTGAGAAATGTTTTTAGGCTGCCTTGCAGTGGTGGGTTGCTACCAGTTCGTCCCGGATTGGACAAACTGTTAGCAGCAGCGGCAGGAGGCTCTGCCCACCCGCCTGGATGCTTCTGCCAAGCGAGCGCATGAGTGCCCACGAGCGAACCGGTAGTGACGGGTTTTGAAACCTGCCCCTGCTGCCTTGCAATATAATTTCTTTAGCTACACTCTATTTATTCTGCTTGTCACTTACTGTTACTTACTTCTGCAACTTACTTATACTCTTTTTGTTCTGTTTTTGTTCCCACTTACTGTTATTATTGATTAAACAGTAAAATACTATTTTTAGAACTTGACATTTGCTAAATGTTTTGTGATTTTATTTTATTTTAATTTTATAATAATTTTTTTTAAAAAAAATCTCTCATGTTCAACATCATCACAGGGTGTACATCATAACTTTGACACTTCTGAATCTAAGTTCTTGTGCTTGAGAAGAAACAGACAGCTGACTGATATGGGCTTCCCAGAATCTTTTTCAGGAATTCCATATCTATTAGTTCAAACTGATTTAAACTGATAACAAAGATTAAACAAGGAATTTGCTGGATGCAATAGCTGTGTGTGGGAAGGAATAAAACTTTCCTTACCATTCAATCTTCCCTTATTCCTCACTTATCAATCTCACAGCCATTTCCAGGGCAAAAAGTGAGAAACTACACATAAACAAGCGATAAGGAACTTGACACAAAGAATAAAATTGACAAAAGGCACCAAGCCATTCAGGTAAACATTCTTTTCAGGATGTTCCCTCATAAATAAAATATCCTTTCTTCCAGGAGACTCCCATTTATACCTTTAATCCTAATTGAGCATGAAATAAGCAAAAACTACAGCTCAGTAGGGTGCCTGAACCTAAAATATCCCCCTTTTGGAGAGCCAGTAAATTACACTTCCTAAGAATTCCTAGAGGAAGCTCTCTGCTTGCACACTTTTGAGGAACAAAGGAAAGATTTTCCTATAAAAGAAACCTCTGTATGAAATTCACCATTGCAATCTCCAATCAGCTGATCTTTTTGCTTTCATTTGCATCATGTTTTTTTGGGGGGGAGGTGTGGGGGACTCCTTTGCTTCAAGCAACTGGCTATGTTCTGCATTTTTAAAGCCCAGTTCAGAAACTGACCTGGTTTTTCTTCTAATATAAGTTCTGCCAAAATCTATCTTTCTTTAGTTCTCCCATCAATATCAGCTGACATACTTAGTTCTTTAAAATCCATTTTTAAAAACCTTATTTTGCTTTTTAACATAAATCTCTTTTTTTGCTTTAATTTATATGCCTTATGTATATAATCTTATGTTAAGATGATGTACATCATCTTAACATTATGTACAAGTTATTTAAAAATACTACATCAAAATACAAACCAATGAAACAATCCTTCAAATAAGTGTAGATATTCTTCTTTAAAAATTAAGACTTGGAAGTGTAAAAGCTTTATATTTATATTGATGTGCTAAGTGTTTGGAATTTGCTGCCTCCATTTGATCAGAAATACATCAACCAAAGGTCTTGAAAAACCCTGAGATAACTATCAAAATTCACTATGATGACCAAGTAGCCTTTTTTCCCCCTGTAAAAATGAAGACATTTTAGCTATGTTGGAAGAAATGTCCTTCTGGGTTCAGTTCCAAGTGGGGAAAAAGACACTGGAAACATGGTGGCTGTTTGGAAAGATGGTTTTAATGAATCACATGCCTTGAAGATGTTGGGTGAAAGAAAAAAAAAGGGTGGATATGCTGATTGTCCCTGGGTTTTATACCCTCTCTGGCTTTGAACTTCCTGGGCACAGGAAGAGTATCCTGACTGGTTGCTGCCAGAGGTCAGAGCTAGCCTTTTAGGTTGTCTGTGTGCCAAGTTTGGTTGAAACTTGGTGGGTGGTACAATGAAGAGCAATTAAATGGCTCTGCCTGAATGAGTAGATCTTTGTTATGTAGAATAGACTGGCCCAGGCTTAATGGCCCATTAACAAAAGTGGGGGGCTGAGTTTCTGCTTCTCTGAGTTTCTACTCTTTTAGGGGAAATATTCTGCCTTTTTAGTATATTTTAAAATATTTCATTTTTCTAGGAAGGGGTGGGTTTTAACTTCCAACAGCTACAGGTTGCAGAACTGGACAGGAAGGAAGATCTGTCTAGCTGGAAAATTATGGTGCCCCATAACAAGTAAGCATAGACTAAACCCTCCATAAATGGTAATGAATAAATCCCCAGATACCAAGGTATCCCTCTAATATAACTAGTGCAACTCTGTTGCACTAGTTGCAATATGTGCAAACATATTGCAATGGCTTAGAAAGAGCACACTAGTTTCTCCCAGCTTGATTTAGCAGTATCAATAGCATTTAGGCTTTACAGCACTCTCTAGGTCGTTTACAATGTAAGCATTATTTGCATATGTCCCCCCACAATCTGGATCCTCATTTTGACTCAGCTTGGAAGGATGGATGGTTGAGTCAACCTTGAGTTCCATCAGATCAAACTCCAAGCTGTGGGCAGAATTTATCTGCTATACTGCACTTTAGTCACATTGCCACCAGGGCTCATATGTCTATATAGTCATAGTGCCTGGGAATCTGGAGTAACTTAGAATGGGGGATGGTTGCTGTAAATTAACATAGCACAAGAAGTCTGATCTCTATAGCTAAAGGCCAGTGGATAAACTTTACAGTCTAATATCTCAGAACTAAACTTCACCTGGCAATAGCAGATTTTTGCATTTTTGCATTTAAGCAAACACCTGATTCCATCACTTAAAAGGAAATCGGTGGCGGGAAAAATCATGTTAAAAAGTTCACAATTCTCCCTTTTCTCCATGTACAGAGACCTGGTTTTCAAATGTTTTTTTAAATGACTATTGATTTGCTGTACTTGTAATGCAATAGAAGTTCTGAATTAAAGTACTCAGCTCCCACTAAGGCAGGGCTCAACAATCTTGCAAATTCTTACAAACCTCCTCTAATTAAGGGTGCTGAACATCAGAGCAATGTTTTAATAATGCCTAAGCAAGCCTTCTCTCTCTTTTCTTTCTTTCTCTGTTCACCTATTTCTGCTTCAGTTTTGTTGCCTCCTTTTTCTTTCCACAGGATCAAAAAATTCTACTGGATCAGACCAGAGTCCAGTTTAATCTTTTTGTTTCCACCATCACTGGATGCCTCTGTGCTGCCTGCAAACAAGAGCAGACCATCCTTCTCTTGCTAATAATGTTCTCCTGCAAATATTCCTCAGTAGATCAGTACTACTAGCTCATAATAAACATGTACTTCACAAATCCATCCAATCACATTTTAAAGCTATTCAAGAAAATGGTCATTACCACATCTTGTGATAATGAATTTCACAGGTTAATTTTCTTTCTTCCCAGTGCATTAAATCCTTCCCCTTATCCCATCTCCATCCTATGTTTTCTTCTTTGTGGAAGAAGAAAAGGCAGTGTATGTTTATGTGTTTCTATATGCGTAACAGAATGGCTGATATGTGCACCTAGGGACCAATCATTGGGGTACTTTATTTTACAGGCTATTAATTTTAATCAGTAGTTATTACTTCAATTATTTTGAAGTATTTTTTCTTTCTTTCTGCCCTATACTTTTTTGGCAGATACACACATATCCATGAGCCACATACACACATTTACTGGGAAGAGCGAATGTCCAGGACTGGTTACTGCTAACTTTTTCTTCCTTCCTTCCTTCCTTCCTTCCTTCCTTCCTTCCTTCCTTCCTTCCTTCCTTCCTTCCTTTCTTTCTTTCTTTCTTTCTTTCTTTTTTCTTTCTTTCCTTCCTTCCTTCTTTCTTTCTTTCTCTCTCTCTCTCTCTTCCTCCCTCCCTCCCTCTCTCCCTCTCTCTCTTTCTTTCTCATCTCAGCCCAAGAAAACTCTGGGTGGCTTATGTCATTTCATCCTTTTAAGAACTGACAGTTGTATACAACTAAATATTATCTTTCTGAATATGAAAGATTTCCATACTGGAGCTCATCATGACTAAGGATAGGCTTATATTTTTTTGCTATAAATTAATCCATCTAAGACAGTAGTCATTGCAATGTAGCATCATGTTCCGTTAAGTTTTTTAAAAATGGGAAAAATATTTGGTTCTTTTTGGTGTGTCCTGAATTTGGGGTTTAAGCATGGGTAACAGGAAGTTGGATGAGAGGACAATCAATATAAACAACTACAAATTGGCTTTAAGAAAAATGTCTCTTTCATTCTAAACAATTTCTCCCTTTCCACATCTGATATGGCAAATCACCTTAATCATGTACAGCCCTTGACATATTCTACCAAATTAACACAGTCCTTACCTCTGCCAAAAATATTCTGTAGATCACATTGGTTGGCTCAAGCTATCATATTTTGGAAACTATGGTTCACCTGCTTTGAAACTTATTGAATTTGGTACTCAACACATTTTGATCTGAAAATTTTGTCCCAGTTTGTTTGGTAATTGATGTGCAAACTATAGCTTGTCAGTGTTGGCTGCCTGGTGACTTGCTACCATTTCCAACTGAAACAAAGGGTGATACGTTAGTTTGTTTGGTACTTGTTTTTAGTATTCGTCATTTCTCCCAGAACCAATTAATGATGAGAACCGAGATAGCACTGTATCATTTTTGAACACATTATGTGAAAACCCAGCTCTGTTGAAAAGTCCAAATTGCTGGGAAAGGTAAGATGGTAGAAAAGGAGAGAATGAAAGCAAAATGTGGATGAATTCAATAGATGCACCATTGGAAGGTTTGACTGAGGACAAATTTCACTAGAAAAGATTGATCTACAGTATATGATCACTAAGAGTTGACACTAACATTGATGGCACACATCAAGATCAAGCTGCTGACAATCAGAAATTACAGTAAACTCTACTATAAACCCCTTCTGAAGTAATGAGGTTGAAAATAGGAAATTTGTGAATCTCTTCATATATTACTGGATTATATCATCTTTAACTATATGCTGATGAAAACAAGATTCTAACCAGAATGTCATTAATGGTCTATTGCGGGAACTTTAACTACATGCAATAGCAATAGCACTTAGACTTATAAACTGCTTCATAGTGCTTTACAGCCCTGTCTAAGCAGTTTACAGAGTCAGCATATTGCCCCCAATAATCTGGATCCTCATTTTGAGTCAACCTTGAGCTCCGCAGAATCGAACTCCTGAAGTGAGCAGTGAGTTAGCCTGCAGTACTGCATTCTAACCACTGTGCCATCACGGCTCTGACTTAAGTTTACTGATGCATGAATAATTTGAATTAAATCCCACAATCTATGGGGTTTATTCCCAAATACTCATTCATAACACTTATATTAACTAGCAAAAGTGGTATGTTGATTGGAATGAAAAATTCTCCTTTTGTCATATAACAATCATAATTAGTTATTGTCATTTTTCCTCCATTTGGAAAATAGTTTAAAACTGTATCTGGTTCTTCTTGGAATACCTAACCATCTGCAAATGCAATGAGTTCAATAAGAGGAAATCTAATGTGCTATTTCAAGTTTTACATTCATGTTACTTCAAATTTTTGCAAGAAAACATAAACCTTTCCTTTAATTTGCAAAGGTGAGCAAATCTGCAATTCTCATTACATTACATTACAGTTTTAGTAAATGTAAAAACTGCATGTTGTAAGCAGAGTTGCCTTGAAGTGAGATGGGGAGCAAACACATTTAATAATTACATAAATAAAAAAACTTAACCTCATACTTATTGTATATTATGTGTATTATTGTTTATTATATTAAATAGAAATGTCTGATTGATGTTCTCAGTGGATCATACACGGCAATAAATCTTGAAAAAATAGCATGCATAAATGTATGAAACAGCATACATTTAACTTTTTTCATAAACTTCTCATTATGTTTCTTCTTACTCTTTGGCTCGTGAGTTAATCTTCATGTCAAGCAAAGTAGCAGGTGAATCAAGGGATATGATTGTGCACATTAATGGAATTCCAAAGTCATTTGGCCTTACTTGGTGGGGCAACAGCAGCAGGGTTTATTGTTTAGCTTTAATTTGTCAGGATTCCATTTCTAGATTTGAAATTTATCACAATGTTCATGGGATGACTGAGTTATCAATTTCAAGATCAATGTTGGCAGAAAAAAGAAGAGTGAAGGCGTCTAGACAGAATGCAAATTCTTGGTGCACCCCTGCAGAAATTTCACCTTTGAAGTCTATGGAGAGTCTCAGCCATCCAGATCATGGTTGTCCCAAAGGTGCTTTTTTCAAGAGGCAACTGGACTTTCTGGTTTTTCTTTGAAGAACTTTCACTTCTTGGATGAGAAGCAAAACATCTTCAAAGAAAAAACAGAAGGTCCATCTGCCTCTTGAAAAAAGCACCTTTGGGTTCCCCTTTGAAGTCTACAGTTGCAGGTGCCTGTGGGAAACCTGATCAAGGTCAAGTGCCATCTCTCCTGAATGTTGGGGATGTATTCCAGACCTTCATGTGTCCCACTGTATTGCACAATAGAACCCAGCCACCTCACCCAGAGGCCTTTCAATAGTGTTGGGTTCCCCAAAGAACAATGGCTGAAATGTAGTTCCGCACATTTGGGAGTCAAGACAAATGAAAGCAGGGAGGCTGGTGGAAAGATATGTTCAATATCTATCCTGCCTCAAAAGTTTGGATTCAATAGCTAAATGTATATGGAGATTCTCAGTTATGGTTATCCCAAAGGTGCTTTTTTCTTTGTTTTTCTTTGAAGACTTTTCGCTTCTCATCCAAGAAGCTTCTTCAGCTCAACTATTAGATTTAATAGTTCCCTAGGGAGAGCAATGAATCTGTCGAAGCCTTGAGAAAATGTATCGCTCGGCAGAAAATCGGAGAAAAATATATTTTTCGGCTTGTTCGTGTCACTTAAAATTGTCCGATAGCGGCCGGGAGGAGAATAGCCTCTGACTCAACAGCTTTGCGCCCCCTCCCAAGACAGCGCAAAGAGCTGAAGCAGCCTCCAACGCCAAACGCGGGACAAACAGAGAATAAGGAAACCGCAGGCGAGGAGCGGGGTGGGGGGGATTTGAAGTCACCCATGCGCGATCGCCCGAGGCCCCTCCTGCCTTCCGGAGGAGCCATAAAATACCCTCGCCGAGGCGCGTAGCCCCACATTGGGAAAGCTGAGCCATTGGCGAGGAAAAGCGGCCAATACTGATCCGGGAGAGGCAGAACAAGTGAGAGTCTCACACAACACAAAAGGTGAGCAGGCGCCTGTCCCGAATCGCATCGCTTTTCGTCCCTTTCTTCTCCTTTATAGGAAGAGTCGCGTCTACTCGCGGGAAATTCGATCGGACTGAGTTTCCTCGATGTCTACTACCTTCCCTGTCCCCTTCAGACCGGGGATTCCTCCTTTCCTTCCGCAATCAGTTCCTTCTGAGGAAAGCTGCTTTCCATCCAACGCCGTTTTCCTGCGCTTTAAAAGCTCGCCACTTTTCCCGCGCGATGCTGCGGTCGAAGAGTGTGGCTAAGTTCCTTTGGACTTTTATCCCTGTCACTTAGCTTCCCAGGACCCGGGTGTATAAGAGAGGCGTGCCGCCTGCTCCTAATATACCTTTATTTCTTCTAGTCTGGAAGTTGGGTCATGGCAACTGTGTTTCTTTTTTTCGGGTTTGAAACATTTCGCTGCTTATCCAAATAGCTTTTTCAAACTGGTTAGTTGGATAAGCAGCGAAATCTTTCAAACCCAAAGAAAAGAAGTCCAATTGCTATGACTCAACTTCCAGATAACTCTATCTGGATGACTGAAAATCTTCATCGATTTATTTCCACTTCTTTCCAGAGAAAAATTCGCCTCCTCTTTCTTTTTTTCCCCAGGGAATTGGAATTCCTTTGTTATCAGTAGTTTATGGGAAAAAGTTAAAATAATTTGAAAACAAGCCAACAAAGCCCCAATAAAATAAACAAGATTTTCAAAAGAATGTAACATCTGGATTATATAATAATTTTGGACTATATCGACTTCTGTGGTTGGGAAAGGATTTGTTGGGCAGTTAGTGTAAATCCACATCTGTTTTTCATCAAAGGAACCCAGTGTTAATTTTTCCATTTTCACAGTGGAAGGAAAGGTGTATGTCTTGTGTGTGGAGAGTATCCTAACATTCATACACAAATCCTAGAGCTCAGTTTTAAGCATTCCTGAATTAGCGGTGATTTGAAATTTTCAATAATTTTCAATGCCTCATTGTTATGCAGCTAATGAGAACACTTGGCACCAAACCTGCAAATTTAGTAAGTTTTCAGCTGAATTTTATAAACAACATATAATAATTAGGCATTTTTAAAAATGAAACATACCCCTGAGAAGATCTAGACAAACACATACAATATTTTTATTCTGCAATCCTGTGCCAATTGATGGAACTTGGTGGGGAAGGTGATTCCATGTTTTCTGTTTTTAATCCTATTGTTTCTTCTATCCTATTTTTCTTTTTAGGGCAAATCCATTAAGGAAGAAAAAGATGGAATAGCTGCGTTTTATCTTTTTGAATGCTATAATAGGGTATAGACATCCCAGTTTCCACAAGGGAAAAGGTTTTGAATATTTTAAAATAACAGCCATTACAAAAGGAAATAGGAAAGGAATTTGATACAAGTGTCTTCCTAAATGTAATTCCTCAGAATGTAATTTCATTCAGAGGAATTATATATTTTTTCTTCTTTTTACTTAAAAGAATTCTATACTGCTCATGAACCAAAATAACCTTATTGCAATTTGTAATGCATTAAAGCCAAACCACAAACAGGTTCCCTCTCAACATTAAATAATTACAGGGGCTAGTATGCAAGCTAATAAGGTTACAGAAGCATTTCTCCAAGCAACAGAGGCAAATTTCCATCCATCCATCTTCTAGTTTTAGAAAGTAGCCTCTGGACAAATAATTTTATTTCTTTCTTTCTTTATCTACTTATGTAGACTTATAAGCCAATCACAGATGACTCTAAATGGTGACTTAGTAGAGCTGAATGAGCTTCTTCTAAAAATCTTTGTGAAGGGAAGGGATTGGTAACCACACATTTTCCATTCCTGGGGGAGAAGGGAACAGAGAAATATTGAAATAATCCTTTGGTTGCCTCCCCCTTGCAATTTTCTGTTTTCCTACAGATGCCGGGTACCATGCGGTTGTGGCTTTCCATGATGACACTTGCCCTGTGCTTGCTGATCTGTCTGGGAACATTGGCAGAAGCTTATCCGTCTAAACCAGACAGCCCCGGTGAGGATGCACCTGCAGAAGATATGGCCAGGTATTACTCAGCATTGAGGCATTACATTAACCTCATAACACGGCAAAGGTAGGTACCAGGGCAATATTCAGCCTAAAAAGGGGAGGGATGTGATATTATTTATCGTATTTTTTAAATCTTCCATTGTCTTCATAAAAGTTTTTTTATCCTGATGTCCTCCATATAAGAAAAATGAAAGAACTTGAACGTAGTGCCATTTAGATCTCAGCTCATTTGTACTTCCTATTCAATTATGCAGAAAAAATGTAGAATTGTTCCAAATTCATGTTTCTCACATGAAACTAGACCAGCTGAGTTGTTCCTGGTGAAATTTCCTTCCTATGAAACTATTAAGCACACTGTATCTCTCTGATACCATTGGCCAACAATGATGATTTCCCTGTTAACTTTGTCCTTTATTTTGAGGAATCTAACTGTTGATCCCAACTGGTTGTATTCTTGAATTTTCCTTCCAAGTAAACTGTAATAAAAAGTAACAAAGTTCAATACTATTGCAAGGCAATCTTCAAAATATGTGGCATTGATTTTATCTCATTGGCGGTGGAGACATATTAAGTGGGGCCCATTGTAGTCAGTTGTTTTTTTAAAAAAATAGACATTGAACTGTTTTTCTCTCCAGTAGCAGTGAGATAAAGCAGTTTCACCATTCCTTCCCTCTACCTTTCATAATAACTATGATTGACCAATAATTTAAGCTGGGCAGCATATGGGATAAAGAAAATATATTTGTATTGGGGTCATACTTGAGATGGATCTATGTATTTTCATTTATTTTTTTTGTAACAGTCTGCAGTCTCTGCAGCCTCCCTGACTTACACCAGAACTAGACTTTTCCAGTGGGACTTCTTTCAGATTAGGAAGTATGAATAGCCAGGTAGCTTCTGAATGTGGATAGACATACTGTACAATAATAAAAAACATCACCTAAAAATCTGCAATTATTAAAGACTTAAATTATACTTTAATAAGTTTCAAAGCAACAGGGTATAAGGTAGAAAATAGAGGATCTTTCAAGAAAAAAAGGAGTTTTGTGAACCCCTGTAATAGTTCTATTATTACTGTTTGCTAATCTATCTGATTTTGTTAATCTTGCTGAAATCATGAGAAATGGCTATTTACTCTAAGCATGCACTATCAAAAGGAAGAAAATCAATCTTATGTCATGATGAAGGCCAGCCCATTTTATAGCTTATGCTTTTGCCAATTGAAGTTAATTCCATCAATTTTCTTTTTTTTTAATTGAGAAGTTTTAAAATGTTTTACAAATAAATACCCCCATCCTCCCCCCACCCATTCCCTTCTCCCCACCCCCCACCCCGACTTCCCAGAACAAAATACAGGGTATTGCATTTAACAAACATAATCTAACATAAACAAACTAACTATAAGCTCTTAACTTCCCCTTATTCTTTAACTCCCCCATAGGTACTAAAATGTCTGAGTAAAAAGAAAAATCATCTAAATATTTCATTCATAAGCTATTTGCAACTTTTTAGTCCCATATTTGTTTTGTATATAGTCAATCCATCTTCTCCATTCCAGTAAATATCTTTCATTCGAATGGTCCTTCAAATATGCAGAGATTTTAGCCATCTTCGCCAAATCAGCTACTTTTACGGTCCATCCTTCAATAGTAGGTATTCCTTCTTCCAATATTGCCAAAAGTCTGGCTGTGGTTATTAAATTCAAAATCAAATTAGTCTCTATAACTGTACATCCTTCAATTATACCCAATAAAAACAACTGTGGAGTAAATTTTATCTTCCTTTTAAGAATATTTTGTATAATCCACCATATCTTAATCCAAAATGCCTTAATTTTCTTACATGTCCACCATACATGCATCATCACATTTACATCTCCAACCATTTCATCAACTTTCTAGATCATAAAAATGTATGCAATAATAAATGTGTTATTCTTGATGGTGTTGTAAGACTGTTGTTTTTGCTGCAACAGACTAACAAAGTGACCATTCTTAAGAATATAGGAAAAGATTAGATTTTTTAATTTGCTCTTTGCTTGACCTCACCTTGTCATCATCAGCCCAATATGGAGCTGTCACCATAAATGGACTTTTAACTTTTGAAGATAAAAGTGAATGGCATTTGATCCTATCAATCCTAGGCAAACATTCTTAAGAGAAAAAGGCAAAGAGAGAGCAAGAAGAATATTGTTCATATTGTGGAAGTAAAGAATAAAATCTGCTTGATCTAAAAATTTCAGATGCAAGTATGTTGTAGATCGGGAACTGTGACCCTTATACTGAGTATTGCTTGGAGAGATTATTTTAACGAATGTAACAGTGCTGAGGTACATTGGTTAAAGTGGGAAGACCTTTTTTTCCACAAGGTTGATCACTGTCCTTCAGGAGACCATATGAACAAAGGCACAGGCAGCTCATGGACTGTATACACCCATCTCTGTTCTCTAAGTTGATCCTGCTCCCACACTCTTATCTGTGGATTTCTATGTTCTACTTTCTCTTTCTAGGAAGCAAATATGAAGATAAGAATTAAACAAATAAAAATTGTTATGTAATCTCTCTACAGCTTTGGTGTGATCAGCAGATCCCCTCCTGGTTTTTTACTATGTGACAGGAGAAAAACTTCAAATAATTCTAACAGTTATGATCAAATCTGGCAGAAACAAATGGGAGCTATGTCAGATCTTAGCTTTGTAAGAATCTTAAGGAATTTTATATGTGAATGATTGCTCTTAAGGATGATTGCTCTTGTGTTTTAAGACTGAGCTGATGGTTTACAGAAATTTTCCTCACTCATTTTCAGGCATCCAGTCTTTAGATAATTTTCTGGGAATGTTCCAGTAGATATAATGTGTAAAATAGGCTTCCTAGGACATATATTCACACTTGTATTATTAATAGTGAATCTCTATAAGCCAAAATATTATTTAACTATATAAAACTACTTGCATATCACAGAAAGTAATCAACTGAAAACATATTCCTATAAAATAATTTTAAATCTTTTTATAATAATTGACCTGTGTCTGTGTTTGTGAAAAAAAGACTGTATATAAAATGGACCCAATAGGTCCAATAGGCTGAACGATTCAAATGGAGTGCTATCTTTGCGTAAATAATCACTTAAGGGCATTTTTATCTTAAAAGTGTCTAAATTTCCTATTGTACTTTTGCCGGGTAGTGTGGATTCTTAAGCTTCATTATAAAAAGAGAAATACAGATAGTCCTTGACTTACAACCATTTGTTCATTGTTGAAGTTATAATGGCACCAAAAAGTGATTTATTATCATTTTTCATACTTATAACTTTGCAGAATTCCCATGGTCATGTGATCAAAATTCAGCGCTTGGAAACTGGTGCTATTTATGATGGTTGCAGTGCTTGGGGTAATGTGATCACCTTTTGCAACCTTCTGAAAAGGTTGGAAAAGTCAATGGGAAAGCCACATTCACTTATCAATTGTGTTACTAACTTAATAACTGCAATGATTCACATAACAACTGTGGCAAGAAGATTGTAAAATGGGCAAAACTCACTCAATAACTGTCCTGTCTAGCAACAGGAATTCTTGGCTCAATTTTGGTCATAAATTGAGGATTACCTGTACAATGTTATTTGCATATAAATTTTATATGCTATTTACACATATGTATATGCTAAATACACCTATAATTCACTAGAATTGAAATTGAAATACAATACTTTGTGATGGAGATTAATCAATTGACTTATACACTATTCCTTTCAATTGATTGTATAGGTGCAACTTCCATGCCCATTTTCTTCCTTATGATTCTGTTTCCTTAAAATAAACATGGATTGGGCAGCTTGTCAGATAAAAGTTAGAATTCAAAGGACCATACAAAGAAGGGCATACAGTACATGCTGCATGTATTTATTAGTGAATAAATATCATTTTAAAGGATTGCATGTTTAAATCATAACAAGAATAGATTCATTAAAATCAAAGATATTTCTGGGCAGTTCAGTCTATAGAGATTAGTCAAGATTTAAACTGTTGTATTTTTTTAAAATGATATTATGGTTTATATTTTTTCCTGAGATTTCCAAGTTTTACTTAAAAAGTAGATTTGTATATTGTAAAATAATTAGTTCAGATACAGATCTCTAGGGTGCATGTATATTGGAATTAACTTTTGAAGAAAAGTCTTAAGAAAAGAGAGGGAAAAATACTAGAGCTATGGATTATTTTAATATTTCAATGTTATAAATTGAATAATAGAAATGAAATTCAGAAGTAAAATCTCCCTTTTAATATTTTAATACTATAATTCAATTGATTATGAGATATCCCCTTTAGCTCCAAGAATTGATTATACCATGGTCCGGTTGGACTCAACCACTAATTGATTTACAGTTCAAAAGAAATAAGATTTTATTAGATTTTTCACTTACTGCAGATTCTTAGAGCAGAAAGAATTGAATTAGAAGCTTGGAGGATAATATTACCCATTGAAGTTGTTTTAGCAAATACATAAATGATTGTCTGTGCAGTAAAATAGCTAAAAAGATTTTAGGACTTGAATAGAAATCTTTTTCTTTCAGCATTTTGGTCTATTTTTTATTAAAAGTTTTCTAAAGAGGAAGTAAAAATAATACAAAATTATATAAAGTGAGAAAAATAAATTGGACAGAAAGCTAAAAGTACAAGAAAGGGAAAAAATTAATAGAAAAAGAAGAAAATATACAAAGAAATATTTCTGATCCTTTTCTAGAGCAACTGTATGTACAATTATAAGTTTATTTCATACCCTATAGTTACATCATAGCTCTCTTATTTCTGTTATTTTGTCTAATCATTAAAATCTTAAATCATGTTCTATCTTTTTGGTTTCACAATGTATAAGGGGTTTCAAGTCAGGAATAAATGTAGATATTGTCTTTTCTCAGATCAAAGAAGTCAATTTAGCTGTCTCAGGAAGTTCTGTCATCTTCACCAACTATTCCTCCATTGTGCTAACGCTGAATCTTTCCATCTTTGTGCATATAATAATCTTGCTGCAGTTATTTATGCAAAAACAAAGTTCCATTATATTTTTTCTAAGCATTTAATTGCCCAGAATTGCAAACAAGGCTATTCTATAGACCAATAGATCATGCATGTAACAGCAAACAATTCTCATAAAGTGTTGTCATTTTCAAATCAGCAGTTATTGCTCTCTATAGCCTTACTCTGGTTCTTGTATTATGTTGTTTACATGAACATAAAACAAATCAGAATGCAAACATAAGAAATTGATTGTGATGCTTTAAAATGTTAAATTATACATGTAAGCAGATCCCTTTTGCACTCTGATGGCTTTCACTGATACTAAACCTTGTGTATTTAATAAGCCACTCTACAAGGTTTACCGAACCACAATACAAAGCAATATACCATACAATGACTTACTTCAAATATGTGAATTCTGTCTGGTTACACTTAAAATTATATCTAGAACAAATATTGAAATAAAATTCTTAATTATGTGTTTTTGGTGCCCCTTCTGCTTCTTACAATGAAACTTATCAATATATGTTGCAATCGGGGGTTTTGTTTTTCATGTGGCTTGTCACACAACTTGATTCCAATTTGGACTGACAGAGAGTGACTGATTTAAGATTGTGCAGCTGGTTTTAAATGAAATTATACTTCAGGTTTACTTCTGTTGCTTAGTCAATGACAACAGAGGTGAAGGAGATCAGAAGTAGGATGCCATGAAATAGCCTTGGAATCATGGACCAGTGTCTGCCTTGTTCTATTCTTGGAAGGGCTGAGTGTTTTCAGACATGAATAGGCCTATCAGATAATGAGTAATATTGTGTCATGGTTCTTCCAAAAGTGGTGGGAAAGCTGTAAGTAAACATTTGTCATTTCTCCATTTTAAAAAATATAAATTCCAGCTGCTAATATTATTTTTTGTTTATCAGAGTTATATAGATCTGTACATAGAAATTTCTGGAAAACAGAAAATAAATCAGAGTATATTAACAAAAATATTATAGCTCTAGCTGTAGAAGTTAGAAATAAAATCAAGCAAAGCCAAACTGAGTAGAAGTATCTAAAAAGGCACATGCAATGAATCCTCAAATAAAAGTCCTAGCAAAGTGTTCAATATTCCTGTACAGGAATCTTCTACAGAATGACTAAATTTGGTATACTCCAGTTCTCATACAAAGCAATAGTAGCCTTGTAAAAAAAATTTATAGGGCAGCAACTTTTTATTAGGCTAGATGAAATTAAATTATTGTAAACTTTAAGAATGCCTCAGTTAAGTCAGTTAAGAAAAACAATTACTGAAAAATCATTGAGTTACACTGAACACTCACTTTAAAAGATCCTTGAAATTGAACTAATTTGTATTCAGTAGTATGAAATACTTTGTTTAGGTTCAGGTTGGAAAAAATAAATTCCATAAAAACATGCAACAACAATGTGCATTCCAACCACTACTGGTATGAAGAACACATGTTTACAGGAAAGCGTTTTGTGTGTAATAAGCGATTTCTATGTGTCACTAAAACAGACATTCTTGAAGCTTTATTTCATGGTTTCAGCCAAATGGAAATATTAATCTGGGATATATTTTTTTTAAAAAAGTTGATTACAGCTAATGTAGACTTTACAGTTCCACTAGAGAGAATTAGAAACTGATTTAAGATTTACATGTAGAAATGCTCTAAGAAAAGAAGGGATGTACAATTTCTCAAATAAAGAAAGAATAAAGTAGCAAATATAGAGCAAAATAGGTACAAAAATCTGGAAGAAAATTATTATCCAAACTTTTAATCAGTCTGTCTCCCTGCTCATTGCTTTTATGGGACAGGAGATGGGGGAGAATTTTTGCTAAATTTGAAACAGTCTATTCTTTCCTGCTCTTTTGAAAAAAAATCCCATTATTTGCTGACTTGAGATTGGCAGATTCTCACTGTGGGAAAGAATTTTTGGGGGAAGGATTCATCCCCAGGATTGTTTGACCCTCTGACACACTCTTATGCATCTGTAGGATTTAGAGCATTCTTCCTGATCTGTATCTAACTGATCAGGTTTGGAAACTAACTTACGGTAATACTAATAAGAAACATCTGGCAAATCATGTCAGGCCAGAGTCTGTATTCTATCACCCTCACCACAGATATTAGCAAGGATTTCAGCAGATGAGTTTAAAAGCCAACTTTGTGATTAAACAATGACAAATGAAATTACTGTTATGTTCCATATCTTCTTGCAATGGCACATTAGCTCTTCCATTCTTTCCAGAAAAAAAAGATGACTTTTCATATTGTTTTCCAAAAGACACAATGTTGAAAAACACATTTTATAGTGGATAAAATATTGGCAATTCAATGTAGTTATTTTCTATGCCCATAGCTCTAAAGCTTCCAAAAAGCAGCTTCAACAGATAAGAGACTTTGGACTCTTAAGACAAGTACGAGACTCTTGAGAAGGAAAAATTCAGAACTAATTTTTAGTAAGCAGCAGCTACAAAGCTTATCAACATTCAGCATTAACTTATCTTTACCAAGACACCCCCGCCCCTTGCATTTGCTAACTGAACAGAATGAGCTTCCCATATTTTGAGCCTAGTCCATCTAATTCTCAACCTGGTATTTCTAAATGATCCAGGTTGACATGGAACCATGGAAGTAAATGTTTACCACATGCAAAAGGTACCAGATTAGGCGAGGCTGGTCTAATTTGTAGATTGAGTCATCTGGGATAGAGATGTTTTAGTGCCAACTCCCATTAGCAACAAACTATATTTACAAAAATATTAACCTGATTTCTTGATAATATACAGTGCTGAGCTAGTATATATTTACAAATGTATTTATCTGCTTTCTTGATAATGCACAGTGCTGAGCAGACAAATAAGCATTTCTAAATTTTGAGTGAATAAATTATCCTCATGCATAGAGAGTTTTTACACAGGTCTTTAAGCCATCAAGTCATCGTGCTGTAATTGTAATCACTGCATAAATATATCTCCATTAAAGTCCATCAATATAGTAAAAATTTGTTACTATATTCTAGTTTTTCTCTTCCAAATATAAATAATGGATTTAACTCTTGAAGGATATATAATAAAAGTGGCACTCTTAAGGAATCTATTTTTATTTTGCTTTCTTGCTTTGGATGAGGAAGAAATATTGTCTTAAAACTGATAGTAGAGCTGCTTAAATGAAAAGATTTGAGCTCAGTTTCAAGCATGTGAGAATGTCAGTTTTGCTCAAACTATTTAATGATAGAAAATAAATCTTTTCTTTTTAAACACGTCAACCAATAATCTTATTAACCAATTCCAATAAATACTTCATTATAGTTACATTTCTTTAAAACAAATAAGATCCCTGGACTTTATTATTAAAAAAATATTTACTTGCTCTGCTACTTAAGGTAGGTCCACTGATCCATAATTTGAGAAAGACATGGAGAAACAAGCCACAGACCATTCTAGATAAATATTTGAATCAACTGTATAATGAAATAAAATACCATGTTTGCAATTTAATAATGCAGCTGGTTCCCTTCGAATTCTACATGAAAAACACATATTTTGGCTTTTGATGATTTAGAGAAACACTGAAAAATATCTCTGACTATACAAGTATACATACAATTGCAACAAAAACAAAATCTAGATCAGCTGATATTTTGTAAGCTTTGCTAGAACTTTCTTCTGCAGCAACTAAATAGTTTTTATTGCATTTTTTTCCTTTTTCTGTCTCCTGATTTATAAAACTTCTTTTTAAAAGTATCTCTTTAAATTTTAATTCACTGTCAGTAAAACGAGGTTCTATAAATTGCTTAGTCAAATGGTATGCTGCCACTGCAGGGATGGATAGTAGCAGAAGTTGTTATCTCTTTTTGTTAAGGTAGCACCATTATTCTTTAGAAAGATTAGCTTGATTTCTTTTCAGTTATGTTTTATGGACACAATGATGACCGTTCTATATCATCAGGCTTTTAATCATTATTTAATGTTTCATATTATCATACTTAACTTTATATTTTCCTACTTAACTTTTACTATATTGTATTGTATATATTGTATAATTATTCTCTGCCATACTGGCTGAAGTTGAAGAAGTTGTATTTCAGCATATCAGAAGATGCACCATTGGGGACAGTTACTGAGTTCTGAGTGTCTCTCCAAGCAGTTTTTTGAATCCAGTATTCTTGGATTTTTTATTTGCAGATGGCAGGATTCAATACAGATCCTTCTACCTTTGTGGATTACATATGGGGGAGATGCAATGTTTAAATTGTGTTTTAATTTTCATTTAGTAATTAAACTGAATTGTTACTAATACTAGATTTTATATAGTATATATTTTTCTTCAATTGATCTGTAAAACAGTATATATTATTATGGTTGGAATAATAAATATGCAATGGAATGTTGGATGACAATTGTGCCTATTCATACTTGTTTAGTGCTTTATTTTTAACAAATCTAATAAATTTTAAAACTCATTTAACAGATATGGGAAACGATCCAGCCCAGAGACGCTGATCTCCGATCTTTTGTTGCGAGAAAGCACAGAAAACATTCCTAGATCTAGGTAATAGAAAAGTAGCTTTCTGCAGTTATTCTTGTAAGTTGCTTATAACTTTATTTGCACTATAGACTACACTATATTTAATTTAAAGCCCCAGTTTTACATGGACAAATCTGGGATTTTACCAATTATGGAATGTTGATGAGTTCTGTATTCTACATTGAAGGGCGACAAATCTTACTCGGTGTCTGAAAATAAAAAAGAAAGGAAAAAAAAGAAAAAGAAGGAACTCCTGTCTCACTCCATTGTGATTACAAGTATGAATGTTATATTGATCTATGAACAGATTGACTCTTACATGAATAACAAGTCTCTCATTTATTGCCACTTTCTCTTCATCTCAGATGCATGAAAAAAATCTCTGATCCTAATTTTAGCTGACTAACTAATATAATATATAATAATAACTAACTATAATATAATGGTTCTATATGACATAGTAAGTTTCCACCAAAATTAAGGAATACTCAGTCATTTTTATTATAAAAGCAGACAGAGAAACATATATTTAAAATTCAGCTACAATATTAAAATAGATTATCTGGATGACATCAGTTAAAATCTTCTTTTTAATGTTCCCTTTCTTCAATTCTCCCATCCTTCTCTGCATGTTTTAATGAATTGTTCATTTTTTTCCTTATTCAGCTTTAGTATATATTATTATATACCTATTGTAAATTCCTTTAAATACTTCAATAGATTGAAGGATCTGTCAAAGTCAAACTTACCCCAAAAGGACTTGTTCCTTATCTGCTTTTTATTAAAATACAGAAATTTGTGACAAACTGTTTTAGCCAACATATATAGGATAATGGAGAAATTTGTGACATTGTCCATTACTCTAACAATTCTATTTACGGATATTCTTGGGGGGGAAAACAGGAGACAAATTACAACGTATATGTTATCACACAGTGAGATGAACTACATTACTTTAGATGTGATTTTATAATTGTACCATTTGTACAGTGACATCATAATATATATTTTGTTTTTCAATGTTATCGTGGCTTGCTATGAATACAGTTGTTTATGCAGTGGTACCTTGGTACTGAACTCATTGAAACTCATCGAATTTGGTACTCAACGCATTTTTGACATGAACATTTTGTCCCAGTACTCATCGTTTGTTTGGTAGTCAACGCACAATCTAGAACTTGTCAGTGGTGGCTGCCTTGTGACTCACTACATTATTTCTTATTGAAAAATTATGTTTGATGTTATGTTTCAAAGTAGTTCAGTGATGTTTTGGTATCATCATGCCTCCCGGAACCACTTAATGATGAGTACTGGGGTACCACTGTATTACACTGATTTACAAATTTTGGGAAATTATTGATCTTTGAGATAAAATGTGTGAATTTTATATATTTTGATTAGATGAATTAGAAAACAGGTGATAAAGGTGCTGGTTGGCTAAAATTTTCAAGATATTTTACAATAAAGATTTATACACAGGTGAACATATTTGCCTACAAGGGAGGGAAGTGTCTAATGATCATGAAGCTTCGTAACTTTTCGACAAAATACGGTAGAACAATGAAAATGAAACCAAGTGGAAGTGTATAAATTTATACACTTCTACTTTGAGAACAGCAAGGCAGATAACTATGAAAAGCACGTGGAAAATTTGCTTAGGTTCTATAAAGCAGTTGATGCAAACATGCCGCTGAAAATTCACTTCTTACACTTGCATTTAAACTATTTTCCTTTGAATGTGGGGCAGTGAGTGATGAACATGGAGAGAGATTCCACCAGGATATTGCAGGCATGGAGAAAAGATAACAAGGGAAATGGAGTCTGTCCATGTTTGCCAATTACTGCTGGAATCTCCCCAGGGATGATCCTACTGCAGTTCGCAAGAGAAAAGCAAAAAATGCAGATACCGAATAAAGATGGAACCTTGTTGTTTAATCTGAAGTTAGAGCTTGTCAGTTTTTCATGCAAAAAGAATGAAAATATTACATGGAAAACCAATAAATGAATGGAAAGTTATGTTATTGGTATCAATAAAAAGATAAATTTGTAATGATTGGTGTGGCACCATTCTCATTACTATATTACATTTTGCAGAAAAGTTATGGAGCATAATCACACACACCCCTCATAATTTTGAATTATTTTGATTCAATTTTGACCTGAAGCTGTATCTTGGAAATTAATACTCAGGACTTAGTTTTCCTTTATTAGCAGTCCAATTCTGGTAAAATTAAGCTACTTTCATTTTTGAGGCTGTCTCCTTGTAGACCAGTGTTATTATCTGAAAAAAATATAAATTGCAGACTATAGTGAATGTTGGCAGCTATCATTCTGCAGTTATTCTTTCTGAATACTCTCCTAATTTATTTATTTATTTATTTGTGCATGGGAAGAGATTCATGTTCTGGGATATATCCATTTTCTGTTTTTTTTCCCTTGCCCTTCTGTTCCCACCCTTGCCTTTACATAAAAGCATTCCATAATAAATAGGTGCTCTTCATCCTACTCATCCTACTCCTATCCATTTATATCCATTTATACATGGGTATAAATCGATAGGGATGAAGAATGCCTATTTATTATGAGAAGCCTTTGTGTAGAGGCAAGGAAAAAACAGAAGAAAGCCTCATTTACTTATTATGTTTTTTTATAGACAGTAAAGCAAATGGTTGTTTCCAATTATCCCTCCATATCAGTTGATGGCCAATGTAATCCTAGAGAGATGAGAAAAATGTTCCTCTCTCCATTGTCTCCGATATGGGAAAGATTTGTAGAAAGGCTATAACCCACATCTGATAAATGTGGCAGTAAGATTATGCTCAGTCAGGGTCACAAAGTTTTCCCATTGCAATTGGAGAAACCTTATTCAGTTGAACAGAGGAATTACCTATCTTTGGATTTTCAACATCAGCACAAAAAAGTAAGAGCTGGACTATGTGTTATACATTTCCTATGTTTATAAAATGAAATAACAGGAGGATCTTGATTCAGCAGCCCTTTCTCATTCTTTTGTATTAATATTGTGGGCTCCTTGATGTGGCCTTTGGAGCTATCCTGATCACAATTGCTCAATGGTTTGAAATAAAAGTTGATAACACACATACATAAAAACTGCTAAATGCTTTGCCTTGTTCTTCTTTTCCCAACTGAGTGTCCTTCATAAAATTAGGGACTTTAACTTGCAAATATTGAGAATATTTAATTATTCTGGCTCAGAATTCTGGTAACTTGAGTTCTAGTATACTTGGAAGGCCAAAAATTGAGAACGTGTTATGCAATAGAATCCAAAAATTTAACATCTATCTCAGAGAAGATGTTCAAACTGTTACATAATTTCTTTGTACACATTGTACAATTTTTCATGATGTAGACATAATTTATAGGCTGTTAGACACTTGCCTTCTTTCATATGATGAATCATGTTACATTAGAAATAAGGAATCCATGTTCTTCCCCATTTCCATGGTTATTACCCATGCTGGCTGAAGCTGCAATCCAGCAACATTTATCAATCAAAAATGTCTCCATTTTTAATTTATTCACTGGGATTAAATATAAAGTAACTTGTGTGACTAAACTTACTGATACTTATTCCAGAATAAGGAGCAGTAGAAAAGTATAAAATAATATGTCTGAAATAATTTAATAGTTTTTACATAACCATTATGTAAATTATGTATAACTAAATAATACATTTTAAATATAAACATGTTTCATTATATTGCTAAGATAATGATCCTGCATGCAAAGTAGAAAGACAGATAAGTTCTACTTATTAATACATAGCTAACAATTCAATTACTTGGTAAGTTTAAACTTGGCTATCTTCTTTAGTGGCATACCAATAATAAAAAGAAATTTAAAAATCAAAATTTGTGCATTTTAGAAGAAAAATATAATTTCCCCCTCGCTTCATATGTAAATTTTAATTCAAATCATTGTGCAAATTATTGTAAATTCAATTGTATTATGATCACTCATTGCCTATGCCTCTTTTAAAGATCAAAGACTATATAATGCTTTTTAATTTTCTTGCAGACATCTGAATCTTTTCCCTTTTTTTCATAACGTGTTGTAGGTATGAAGATCCTGCAATGTGGTGATGGGTGCCACACCTGACCATCATAGTTCTTTCCTGGTTTCCACTACATGTGCCATTGGTAGAAAATCAGTTAGAAGTCCACCCACCAGTGCATGCCGTCATTATCCTGAATTCTGTAGGTTTTTTTCTCCCTTCATTATCCTTGTATGTATCTTTATTTAAATAAATTACTTGTGCACTATACATGGGAACATTTTAATGCAAGAGAATCACCCTAATGAGGAGTGGTTTTTCAAGCTATTAAAATTTAATTTACAACTTCATTATTGTCTAAAATAGCATGTATAATAATTGTAGTACCCAACCTAATAATTGTATAAAAAGTAGCATTCATTTTACATATTTCGTCCAGAGGCTCACTTTTAAGAATTGATTTCTACAACATTATTTATTTCATAACTATTGTTGCCTATGATACAACTGAAAAAATAAAATAAAATTATGTGAAAAGTGCATATTTCTCTAATCTGTGTACAGAATACTATTTATTGTCTTGACAACTCTATTTATTGTATCATTTTTATGAGAAGGAAAGTACTAATATTCCAGTGGAATATTCCAACTAATTGAGAAATGCATTTTAATATCCTTGCTGCTCCATTTATTTTAAGATTATCTACATAGAGGAGGGATAGAAGAAATAAGAAAGCAGAAATATTTTTTAGGAAAACAGAAATAATTAATTTGCAAAGATTAAACATTACTGCAGAATCTGTGATTACTAAGTAGAACACAGTCTGTCACCAATAGGCCCAAACTTTGGGGTCCCCATAGACGAACATCTCTCCAGTGCTACTGAGAGCTGAGAATAGCCTATCAGTTCCCCTGCCAGCCAAGGTGCCTTGCCATAATCTGAATCATGGCATAGTAGCTGATAGTGCTACTGTGCTGTATTCACACATAATGCCATGCTCTGACTTTTACAATTATAATTTAGTGAATAAACCATCACTAGCTAAGATCACATAACTGATTGAGCCAAAATCAAATAATTTACATGATGTCATTTGTGTGTTCTAAATAAGGCCAATGACTTTCATCTTATCCCCGTTCTCCCAGATATATTTATCTCCCTGTTTTCCCCAGAAATACTTATGTTTGTCTGTCTGCCTGCCTGCCCACCTCTCAAATTATGCCCTCATAATAATTATGGGGGCAGAGTCAGGATAGCTGGGCTCTGTTCTACAATGCATGATAGTCATATCACATTCTTCAAAGGTAATTTCTGGTACTTTCATTGGGGAGTCTTATCCTAAGGAATTTCTCTGCTTCCATAATTTATTTGTTTGTATATTTGAATTAGTCCTGACTCCCGGTGAGTGCTTGGATTAGTCCTTGTACTTTTCTTGGCAAGATTTCAAAAGAAAACCCACCCACTAACTGACTATCCCCATACATATTATATACTGTTAAACTAAATAAATACCTAAACTTGCCCACCATCACATATAGGAAGCTGCCACATTCATGGTAAAGTTGCCTGTTTTGGAGCAAAATTGGATCTACAAGGTCCTTGGACAGAAGACCATCAAAAAATCCTACAACTGTGGACTGAACAGTAAAAAGCATCCCAGAAGAAGGAAATGGCAATTGCCTTTAGCATGCAAAAAGACCAATATAACAGCAGTGTTTATTTGGACAAGTTAGCCAGTTACATTATTTAGTTATGATGGAATGTTTGCTTTTCATGTGGAAAATTTAGAAAATAAGGTCTGTATTTGAAAAGCTGCAATGACAGATATTTAATAATGGAGTCCTGGTGAGAATAATTTAATTTGCCCTGCTCTATTTCTTCCTTGTAAGAAGATTGGGAACTAATCTTCGAGATGGCTGCACCACTATTGGCAAGGCCCATAGAGATTGATGCTTAATTCCAGACTTAATTAGGCAGAATGCCAGAAATGTCTTAAACATTGCAATGGAAGCTTCATGGTTTTTTTTTTAATGGGCATGACTTTTTAACTATTTCTCATTGTGATACAAAGATCCTAAAAGTAGAGAAGGAAAAAAAATCAGGATATTTTCCTTATATATTAAATTTCACAACAACTATAATTTATTTAATAATGATTTTTAAATAAACCATTGCCACTGGAATGACACATCTTTAATCGATAAAATCATAGTTTGTAAATTATTGTGTCTGGATTCATATAATATACTGACAAAAATCAATAAACTACTTATTATAATGTGTGAACACAGACATTTTCTGCCTCCAACAATGTGCAAATGGAGATAGAAAGGAGTAAACTGGTTTCATGGATTTGTGGTAAACCATGGAACTGCCAGCATAGTCCAGCAAAAAGGGGGCATCTAACATGGAATTCCATGCACAATGATAGGGAATAGAATAGTGAAATGGAGGATGCTGTGCTTTGTCCAAATTTGGTTGCTTAAATGATCCCATATATCAAACTCTTTCAAGTTAAAAAAAAAAAAGCTTGAGCAGCAAATGGAGAATAATGAGCCTGTGCTCAATACTTATTATCAATGTCATTAGGACAACTTGGCAACACCAGTTTTGCTTCCTGGAGCAAAGATTGTCCATCCCTCATTTGCCTTTATGCATCTGCTTTCTTACTGCAAAATTCCAAAGAGTCGCAAAGCATACAGATGACTAAAAGAATCAGTACAATGCAATACAGTAGAGATAGTCCTTGTTTAATGATCACTCATTTAGCATTGGCCACAATTTGGGTATTTGGATACTGCCACACATAATGGTCAAACATTGTCTGGTCACATGATCACCATTTGATACCTTCCCTGTCAGCTTCTGACAAGTGAAGTCAAAGGGGAAACCAGCAGGAAGTAGCAAATGATAATAATTGGCATTGCACCCAATGACCATACAGCATTTGCTTAACGATGGCAAGTGGAATTGCTGTTGTTGGTTGGTGTGTTCATGAGATGCTACACTTTGGGACCACATATTTTAGAAATGGAAATGTCCCAATTGCTGTCATTAAACAAGGATTACCTGTCAAGGATTAGACATGTTTTGCTGATGTCCAATGATACAAATTACTCTGCTTTGAATGGCTAGATTAATTGACTGAACAATTACAAATGTCATTATACTTAATGTCTGGAAATGCAAATATAAACACCATTACCACAGGAGATCATGAATGCATGACCAATTTCAAACTCACATGTTTCTTCTTTAATCACACAGATCTCATGAAACTAATATTTCAAAATGGCATGTGTTCAGACAACTTTAATTTTAGTTTAATGAGTGTGTGTTATCGCTGTTACCATATGCTAAAATTTAGTTAAAAATTAATGTTAGAAAATAGTTCCAAGCAGGCCACCTGGAATAATAAAGGCACAGTTATTGCATCTACCATTCTTCAATAAGAGTTATTAATTTTGCCATGAGTTAGTACATCAGGGGTTTTTCATTATCAAACTGATTCTCATAATTCCTCAAGGCTTTAGGCAGGATCCCAAATTAACACAATTTCCTATTATTCACAGAATATTTATCGTCATGACAGACCACAGTTCTTCTTTTCAGACTGAAAACATCTGTTAAGTCAAGGGGTGACATCAGTCAGAAATGATGAGTCATCCTTCTGGGTTTACACTTGGCTGGATGTTCTCATCTTTTATTTGCTCTCTTGCCTGGACTCCAAACCAAATGTGGGAAACGAGAAAAACTTATGATTAAGGATCTTGCACAAACTGTGTGTTTGCTGCAGTGCGAATTTAATATAACTCTGCATTGAAACGAAGAATTGTATTTAAAATGGCATAAAACTCCAGCTGAGATAATACTTCCTTATCTGGCTAGTCCAGAAGTACAACTTACATTTCTTCCCATGTCAGTGAAGGCTTATTTTGCTATAGTGCCTCTATTCTCAGAATGGTTCAGAACTTCCGCAACATCATATGGATGTTTTTTAAGTATCAGCTGGGAAGAGTTATTAACTAGAAACTACTTCTAAAAGTACTGAGATGATTGTCCTTTTTATACAGATAATTGTTTTAACATATTCTCTTCTTCCAGTAGCCCTCTTGACATTACTCAAGCACTTCAGCTGTTCTATTGGAATAGTCTGTGCCTACCAGCCTCTGTAATAGAAGAGAACCTTTTTTCATTAAGATTCTTGATTGTGGAAGCCTCTCCATACTCCCATTCCAGACTGGGGGTATCCTCCAATATTTGTCTCTATCCCAGGGAATGGCAACCTTCCCTGGGTGTTGTGTTTTATTGTATTGATGACCAGCAATAACTAGGATAGTCTGTACTCTGGTCTCCCTCTCCCAACACCTGAACTTCACAGGATCTCTTCTTATGTCACTCCCTCCTTCCCTCTCTTCTGGCTTCCTGATCTTACGGGTGATTCTATCACTACTCAGGAGTCTCCTTGTTTCACCTCTAATTGGTTACCCAACCTCTTCTGAAAATTAATTTATTGTAAAGATTATGGACTGTATCTGAACAGTTTAAGGAAAGAGAAGGGAAAATAGCAAAGCCAGAAAGCAAGCAAGCAAGCAAACAAACAACAAAGCAATCTAGAGAATGTGGCCTTTAGTATATGAAGACCAGTAAGTTTGGAACCACAGTAGCCCTAAAGAAACTACTAGGTGAAAATTGCATCTAAGCAACAACAGCAACAATCAAAAGGAGAACCAGACTCAAAGCTTGCTGAGAAAAATAATATGTGAACATGCAGCACCTCAAGCTGTAACTTCTTTCCCCCTCCCTACTCACCTCCCTGAGCAATAGGTATGCAATAGTGAAAGATGTGCAGATCAGTTGTGGGTTCCACTTACCTTCGCTACCGGTTCGGAACTGTGAGTGTGTGCGCATGCTTCACTTGTTCATGGCACTTCTGCGCATCTGCAGAATCTTCTGCGCATGCGCAGAATGTCCATGATGATGTCCGGTGGGTGGATGGAGCCTCCTGCAGGTGCACTGGGGCAGGTGCAGATCTGTGATAGTGCTTAAGTAAAATGTGGCTTTCAATAAAGTTATTAAAGGAATTAAACTATTTGATGGTTGTCTTGCTATTTTTTATGGATTTCTTGCTCTCCTTGATCTCTTGGACGTTGTTGTCTCACTGAAAGTTATGTCTGTTCTCACATAATGTCCTCACCACTGATCAAGAGAAAAATGAAAAAGGAGCTGACGGCCCCATCCATATCAAGCCTTTAGACCAGTGATGGCGAATCTATGGCACGTGTGTCAGAGGTGGCACACAGATCCCTCTCTGTGGGCACGCAAGCCGCCCCCCAGCTCAACTCTGCTGCACATGCGTGCATGCTTCCTGCCAGCCAGCTGATCTTCGGGCCTCTGCTGCGCATGTGGAGGGCACATGCAGGGGGTGCGTGCATGTTTGTGTGGTGGGGCGCATGCAGGAAGGCCATGTGTGCATCTGCGTGCAGGGGGCATGTGTGCAGGGGCCGTGAGCACATTGCATTTTGGAGATGCGTGCATGCACACTTTGGACACTCAGTCCAGAAAAGGTTAGCCATCACTGCTTTGGACTATTCAATTTCAGCAGATTATTTCAGCAAAATTTCAATTTAGCGAAATTATGCCTTAAAATTACTATTTTGCAACAAAAATAATATTTCCTATTTTTATGGATTATAATTACTTTTTTAGAATTTCGGTTGGCCCATCCTTTTTTGTCTTCAGTTTTACTCTTAAATGAAGAGTAGCATTGGACTGGATAAATACAAAAAATCTTAGCCAGTAAATTATTTCTTTTTCTGTAGAATATGAACTACAGTTACAAAGTAGATATTAAAATGGGGATGGATTAATGACGAAAAGATTAGAATGGGATAAGGAGAAATGGTGCTCTATTCTTTTAGCAACTAGGGTAACCTCTGACTCCTGTCATGACAAATAGTAGTTAATCTCAATGAAATCCTATTTTAGGCATTATGTTTTGCACAGACCATGCCCCCATTTTGTTTGCTGATGTGAATCTGATCTCACCATCACTGCCAATAATCAAATGATAAGCTAAGGAAGTGTTCCTGCACTGATTTTTTTTCTTTTAATATTTTCTGACTAAGTTAAAATTCCTGAACAATTATGTATAAACATTATTTTCTTCTGTTTATTAAAGCATTTCTGGCGTGAAATTATAATAAGTTTCTTGCATCCCACTCTTCCCTCCTCTATTACTAGAGTGTAAAATTCATTTTCTGTCACAGATAATTTAATTTGAAATCCAGCCTGAAGCTTCAGAGTGCTTGATGAAGTGAATGGAGAAAATATGGCAAGAGAGCTTCATTTTTAGAATTGTGATGCAAAAATAAAAGTCATTGCTCATAGAAGAATACCTCAAAACTGTATTTAATTGAGAGGACTAAGACCTATCCAGTCTTTAATTTATCCAGGACACATCAAATAGACTGATCTTGTCTCTGATGTCAAATATACCAGATAGCATTCCCTTTCCTTTTATATCTCAGTGTGCAGTGTAAATTTTGATAAGCACAGTGATATCTCAGTAATCATTCTTAACTGATTCTGGGAGGTGCAATGAGTATCAAATTACTTAATGGGAAAGTACCATTTTCCCCATTAAGAATAATAATGTAGTGAATCACAAGGCAGATGACACCAACAAGCTCAAGCTTGTGCATTAAGTACACTTAATGAATGATGAGTACCGGGACAAAATTTTCATATCAGAATGCATTGAGTACCAAATTCGATGAGTTTCAAAGCAGTTGAGTACCAAGGTACCACTATATACAGTTTCTGAATGTTGGGTTGCATGCACAGAGACTCCCATGGAGTAAAAATCCTGTTGGCAATTCTTTCTTTCTTTCTTTTTTAAAATAAATTTTATTAAACACATATTAAAACATTGGACACAGTGTAATTGTCCTGGCATTATCTTTGCCATACATGCTAAAATAAAATATAAGTATCCTACATACCTTACTACATATACATTTGGTCTATTCAGTATTTACATATATGAAAATATCCTTCTTTTATCTATATTACTTATACATTTGTCTTATCCACTTTTGTTCTATGGCAATTACATACATATTCTCCATTCTATGAATTCTAGACAGTTCATATTTTTTGTCCCTCCTTTCCGTTCCAATCATTGATAAAATTTATTCCATATCTCATAGTTTTCTGACTTGCCCTTATTTTTCAATTCCAATGTTAATCCATTCATTTCCACACATGCCAATTTTTTTTTATCACTTCATCTTCTAGGGGGATTTCCTTATTTTTCCAATTTTGGGCAAAGATAATTCTTGCTACTGTTATAATATGTATTATTAAGTAAATTACCCCTTTACTATAATTCCCATTTATAATTCCCAATAGGAATAGTTCTGGTTTATATTCTATTTCTTTTCCAGTTAATTCTACCAGCCATAAATGAATTTTCCACCAATACTCCTTTGCTTTTTTATATGACCACCACATATGGTAGTATGTGCCTGGTTCGTGGTTGCATTTCCAACATTTTGGTGATAAATTTCTAAACATTTTTGTCAATCTCACTGGCGGAAGGTGCCACCTGTAGAACATTTTATATAAATTCTCTTTACACAGTATTGCCAATGTTATTTTCCTATTTTTTCTTGCCATTTCCCATAATTCTTGCCATTTTTCCATTTGTATATTGTAACCAAAATTTATTGCCCGTGCCACCATTATTTCCTTGACCGGCTCTTCCTCCATCTTGTAATCCAATAAGAATTTATAAAGTTTCTTTACCAATTTATTATTTGTCCCCAGAAAGATCTTATCTATTGTCATCGATTCCTATTAATGCCCCACTCTTTCATTTCTTTCAAGTAACATGACTGGATTTGTAAATAGGACCACCATTCCAATTCTACCCCTTGTTCTTTTAATTCTTGCCTCGATTTCAGTCCCCCTTCTTCATTCATTATATCCTTATAGTTAACATATTTTCCCTGATAAGATTTGGGTGCACTAATGCTTCTAATATGGATAACCAAATTGGAACCTTCCTGTAGTTCTGCTGTTTGAATTTATTCCATATCTCCAATGAAGTCTACCTTATAAACTGTCTTTGAAAATATTGGTATGCTACTTGTTTCCCGTACCACATGCGTGCCACCCTAGATAAAGGTTGCGACCCTTTAACGGTAACAATCTTCTATTTTTTAGATTTATCTATTCTACTACCCAGATGAGTATTGCTGCTTGATGATATGACTTCCAATCTGGTACGTCAAACCCTCCTTTTTATTTCTCTTCTTGTAAATTTAATCCTTGGTTTCTTCCTTCGCCAAATGTCTTCTTGCGTAGTTCTTTTGAACTCTGTAAATTTCATCTATTTCTGTTGACAGCTCTTCCTTTTCTATTCCAAGTGCTTTTGCTAATATGCCGCAAAGAGGGGGCTGAGGGGCTTTTTAAAATTGTTTTTATGTAAATTTTTAAGGGGTTTGGGGAGGGGGGTGGGGAGGGAGGGTGATAGGTCAGGCTTGGCACAGGGGCAGGAACTGGGAGGTGTGGAGCCGGGTGTGGAGGGGCTCAGTGTGGATAGGGTGGAGGGCAGTTCTATCAGGACCGTGGTTGGGAGGGGCAGATATGGCGGGAGTAGGGGGCCACATCAGGTGGTGGGGGCATGCACCCGCTATCTCCAAGCAGTGGCATGCCTCGGCCCCCATGACTCTTCTCGTCTCCCCGGCTGTCCAGAGTCTCAGAGCCCAGGCCTTAGACTGATGTTGTGCAACGCCAGGTCCGTGGTTAATAAGGCCCCCCTCATTTGTGAGCTAATACAGGAGGGGGGTGCGAACCTGGCAGGTATTACAGAGACCTGGTTGGGCCAAGAGGGGGGGTCCCCCTCGTAGAGATGTGCCCACCAGGTTTCCGCGCATTCCATCAGCCAAGGGCCCAGGGCAGGGGTGGGGTGGTGGTGGTCATTATAAAGGAAGGTCTTGATCCGAGGGAGGCCACTGTACCTCAGATAGCCGGATGTGAGTCTCTCCTGGTGAAGTGGGGCCATGGGATGCAGGTGGGCCTGCTGATCGCGTACCTGGCTCCCTGCCACGTGACAGCGGCCCTGCCCGAGCTTCTCAACGTTATTGCTGGGGTGGCGGTTGATACCCCCAGACTTTTGGTCATGGGGGATTTCAACCTGCCATCTACCGGTGAGGCGTCTGGGATGGCTCGGGAGTTTATGGCTTCCATGACAGCCATGGACCTGACACAATTAATTCATAGCCCCACTCACGTGGGAGGACACACTCTGGACTTGGTTTTTATCTCTGGTCAGTGGCGGAGTGGTCTGGATATAGGGGATATAGTTATTGAACCCCTGTCATGGTTGGACCATTCTCTCCTGAGACTGGACCTTTCGACCGCTGCACCCCACTGCAGGGAGGCGGAACCGACCAGGTGGTTCCGCCCCAGGCGCCTGATGGATCCTGATAGGTTCCAGAGGGAGCTTGGGCCAGTTCCTGAAACTCTGGCTCACGACTCGGCTGAAGATCTGGTGGCTGCCTGGGATAGGACAGCCGCCGGTGCTCTGGACCAAGTCGTGCCTTTGCGGCCTCTGACCCGGCGCCGAACCTGCCCGGCCCCTTGGTTTTCTGAGGAGCTGAGGGAGATGAAGCGCCGGAAAAGATGCCTAGAGAGTGGTTGGAGGGCCAGTCGCTCCGAATCCAACCGAACACTAGTTAGGTCTCATATTAAGACCTATCTAGTGGCGATAAAAGCGGCAAAGCATAACCACTTTTCCGCTCTTATTGCATCGGCAGATAACCGCCCAGCTGCCTTGTTTAGAGTGACTCGCTCCCTCTTACATCAGGGAGCGCGGGAAGACCCCTTGCAAGGGCAGGCTGAGGATTTTGCACAGTATCTGCACGATAAAATCGCTCAGATTCGGGAAGGCTTGGACTCTGACTGGGTAGATCCCGGCGGGGTGACTGAGGCTGGTCTTGAGAATGTTACCTGGGATGAGTTTGACCCTGTGACTCCTGAGGACGTGGACAGGATCCTGGGGAGGCTAAACGCAACCACATGTTTATTGGACCCGTGCCCCTCCTGGCTGGTACTGGCCACCCGGGAGGTAACACGAGGCTGGCTCCAGAGGATCATAAATGCTTCTTTGAGAGAGGGTTTCTTGCCTCCCACCTTGAAAGAGGTGGTGGTAAGGCCCCTCCTCAAGAAGCCTTCTCTGGACCCGGCCGTTTTGGCAAACTATCATCCGGTCTCCAACCTTCGCTTTGTTGCGAAGGTTGTGGAGAGTGTGGTTGCGCGACAGCTCCCACAGTTCCTGGATGAAACCGTCTATCTAGATCCGTGCCAGTCCGGCTTCAGGCCTGGGTACAGCACGGAGACGGCATTGGTTGCATTGGTGGATGATCTCTGGAGGGCTCGGGACAGGGGTTGTTCCTCTGTTCTGGTCCTGTTAGACCTCTCAGCAGCTTTTGATACCATCGACCATGGTATCATGCTGCGCCGGCTGGAGGGATTGGGGGTGGGAGGCACCGTGCTGCGGTGGTTCTCCTCCTATCTCTCTGACCGGTCGCAGTCTGTGTTGGCAGGGGGGCAGAGGTCGACCTTGAGGCACCTTGCTTGCGGGGTGCCACACGGTCCTCTCGCCACTCCTGTTCAACATTTATGTGAAGCCGCTGGGTGAGATCATCCGTGGTTTTGGGGTGCGATGCCATCTGTACGCTGATGACACTCAGCTGTACATTTCCACCCCAGACCACCCCAATGATGCCCTCGAAGTGATGTCCCAGTGTCTGGAGGCCGTGCGGGTCTGGATGGGGAGGAACAGGCTTCGGCTCAACCCTTCCAAGACCGAGTGGCTGTGGATGCCGGCGTCCCGGTATAGCCAGCTGGTGCCATCACTGGCTATTGGGGGCGAGTCACTGACCCCCACAGAGGGGGCTCGCAACTTGGGTGTCCTCCTGGACACACAGCTGTCTTTAGAAGAGCATATGACGGCCGTGGCCAGGGGGGCTTTTTATCAGGTTCGCCTGATACGCCAGTTGCGCCCCTTTCTGGATCGGGACTCCTTGTGCACAGTCACTCATGCCTTGGTTACGTCACGCCTGGACTACTGTAACGCTCTCTACATGGGGCTCCCCCTGAGGAGCACCCGGAGGCTCCAGCTGGTGCAGAATGCGGTTGCGCGGGTGATTATGGGAGCGACGTGGCGCTCCCACGTAACAACTCTCCTGCGCGAGCTGCATTGGCTCCGGGTGGTCTTCCGGGTGCGCTTTAAGGTGTTGGTTCTCATCTTTAAAGCGCTCCATGGCTTAGGGCCAGGGTATTTGCGAGACCGCCTGCTGCTACCGATAACCTCCCACTGGCCAATACGCTCTCACAGAGAGGGCCTCCTCGGGGTGCCGTCGGTCAGGCAATGTCGGCTGGCGGCCCCCAGGGGGCGAGCCTTCTCTGTGGGGGCACCCGCCCTGTGGAATGAGCTGCCTCCTGGAATACGATTGATCCCGGACCTCCGGACCTTCCGTAAAGCCCTGAAGACGTTTTTATTTCATCAAGCCGGCCTAGCCTAAATGGTTTTTAATTGGGATTTTAAATTTTATGGATTTGGGGTTTTAAATTGGGTAGCCAATGATTTAATTCTTTTAATTATCTTAACTTTTGTATTCGTATGTTTTTTAATTTTGGCTGTTCACCGCCCTGAGTCCCTCTGGGAGAAGGGCGGTATACAAATTAAATTAAAAAAAAAAAAAAATAATATTTCCACCATAATTTCTGGTAGATCTTCTCCCTTTTCTTCTCTTACATTCTGGAAGCATAAATAGTGGGCTGATTTCTCAGATTCTAAAAATAAGACCATATTTTCCAATTCCCTATTTGTCTGGACTAATTTCTTGCTAATTTCATCCACTCTTTTTTCCTTTTCTCCATTCTTACTTTCATTTCTTGTAATTTTTGTTCATTTTTTGTGATCTGTTGCTGAAAGGATTCAAATTTTCCATCCATTGTCTGCATCTTTTCCTTTAGTTCTCCTGTATCATTTCTTACTTCCCCTATCTCTTCCTTCAATTCATCGTGGTTCCATGTCATCGCTTCTTGCATGGTTTGCAACATGGCTTGTAGGTCTTTAACCAAGTTTGACCTCTCCCTTTGCATCATTTCCTTGATATATCATTGGCCTGACAGACTCGATGATGCCCCCACTGCCTGTGTGCCTTGTTTCCTCCCTGTCCCAATCTTCGTTAAGTTTGTAACTCTCGTCATATTTAACAGTTTCTTCACAAAATCACTTTTTATCAAGCTCTCCCACATTTTTCCACCAATATAGACCTTCACCTCTCCAACAATAGTATGTTATTGATATTATAATTTGTTATTATATATGTACTTAACTTTTGTATAAAAGTATAACAAGGTTAAACTTCACAGTCCTAGGTCAATGTTGAGAATAAAAAAGCTTCTAACAATTTACAATCTTTCTATATCACTGGCAACCTCAGCAATATTACTACTAATCGTAGTAGTAGTAATACTTGTGCTATTAATTATTAATATTAATGGACATAATATATTAGTGGGATTATTAGGAAAAGTATCAATAGTTCCAAATTCTCACAATGTGAATGCCATCCAGTTCAGCTATAAGATGTTGTAAAATGTGTTTTTGCTTTAATTAAGTGTTCCTTTTGCTTTAAGATATTCAGTTGTCCACAAACAAGGTTCAAAACGCCAATATAGATCCTTGTTTTTTATAAATTTCCACTTTAACAAATATCTTCCAAAGATGCTTTCCCTTCTTGACCAGCAGATGTCTCCCTGCCTGTTACTTCCATTCTGAAAAAGCACTGTCACTGTCCGAGGGAAAGGCCATTTTATTCACCAAACTCTCAAACTGTCAATTCCTCCCACTGTCACTGTCCAAATCTTCTTCTCCCAATCGTACATAAATCCAAATAGAATCCCTTTATTTAATCAGATATACAAAAAAATATTTCCTGCTATTCCTGTCGATCTTGTTCTCCCTTGCCTTCTTTTCTTTCTAGATCGTGTCTTGTCTTTTCCCCGCATGCCTCCTTGCTGTTTTTATATTAGAGGGAGGAAACTCCTCCACCCCTCTTTCTAGTCCACTTGAGAGTCCCTCGAAAGTGTTTAACTTTTGGTCTTCCCTTTTCACTCCCTTTCAACGATCAAAATTGATTTTGGTCAGATCCGGTCCACTGTTGTTCTGCTTGCCTCTTGCTTATTTTGTCCAGCTGTCAGTTCTCCAGGTCGGCCATTGCTGGCTATCTTCTTCCCTGTCCAATTTCTAAGGAATTCTCCTGCTTCCCAATACAGCCCATTGTCCGTTCACAATCTACAGAATGCCCCCCTTCTTCAGATGCCCCTCCAGGACCCCCTTTGGCTTTGAAAGCCCATCGGATGATTGGAAACTACCCATTTACACAACCATTCAGCCCAACAACTGATCCTGTCCCCCAGCAATTATTTCTACTTGTGTGACAATTCCTGCCTATATTTTTGTATCTATTACCATATGATACCAGTCATTTTGTGCTGCATGTAAATGTCAACAAAAATGCTATGCTATGCATGTTGCAATGTGCTGTTGGAATGACAACCCTTCCTCAAAGTATTAAGATAGTTGTACCTATCAGAAATGTCCTTTGTTGTTCTCTCTTGAGCAGGAATTGATCACTCTTCAAGATGCCATTTTTTAAATCATAGCAACCAATAAATTATAGTTGAACCTTAGCAATGCAGGTTACATTACTTTAATCTGCAGAAAATAATAGCATAATTGTATTGATTATTTGATGATAAAATGCTGTTACATTTGATGTATGTAACCTCTAAGATCATAAATTGTGAGAAATGAAAATATGCACAGTATAATATATTATAGCCTATTTATTTATCCAACCACTGAATGATAATGGCTAGAAAGACTTCTAGCATTACTTTCTGGAACATCTGGGGACTTGTTTTCCAAAGTTCACATATATGTTACCATATCTAAGTGCTGAATTTAATTATTCTTGTAGAGTATTTACTGTAACATATTTCCTTGCTCTTAAATATGATAATTAGGATGATGATAATATTAATGTGCTGTGGTCTTCCCTGGAAGATTATAATTTAAAATTCAGTGCAAGTGACAATGGAGGAAAATGAGAAAGGCGGAAACATGGATATACTAAAATAATGTACTAGCCTATTTTTAATGGCTTAAATATGTGTGCAACTTATATATAGTAAATGATATTAGAAGAACAAAAATGATGCTAATAAAAAAGATTACTCTAATTATACTAAGATTGCCTTGCTTATTGGCAGGCAATTTTTGCCAGAAGATGGGATTGGGAGAAGGAATATAGTCCTACTAGTTCTCCTGAACCTCTGGTGGCTTTAGATATTATGTTTCTAGGGCTTCTTTAGGCAGTGTTCTGAAGGCTGTCTGGAGGAAATATTTTTTGACATTTATGCCACTAAATGTATTGTCCCATAATGTGATCTTGTCTCTGGTCCTTCAACATCTATCTAAAACAGCTAGGAAAAATAAAAGTAAGGAACCAGGATGCTAGGTGTCATTGTCATAATAGCAATCTATTTCAAACTTCCAGTGACATCCAGATTCACTGTTCTTTATCTTTCAAACCCAAGGAAGTAATTAATATTGTAGAATATTAAGTTGTTAATGAGCTATAAGAAAGAAAACTTGTTAAAATAAGCTCCAGATAATATGGAAGTGCTGCTAGTAATTAGGATACTGGATTGAGGGACTGAAATTTGGAGTATTCTTAATGGGTTGCCATTGCCAGAATGTCCTTGATTCTCAGCTGCCAAACAAACCACAGATATATGAAATGAGGCAACTAGGTGCTAGGTGCTAGCTGCAACCATTCCTTAATTTATTATGTTTATTGGTGCAACATACTATAGCTAGATTGATTGACTGCCAACAAATGCAAGATTCATGTCATGGTAAATGTCTAACTGCAACATCTCCCTGGTCACCTGGCCCTGCAAGGGTTAACTGACCACATATCCCATAACCCCTGTAACCACTCCTTACCTCCTTGCCCCTCCTCCTGGGTATAATAGCTCCAACCACGAGGTCCACTTTCTGTTCCAGATGTATACCTGAAAGAGAAAGGTCAGTGACTTCCAGTACCATAAAGCCTACAATAAAGATACAGAAAAGGATTGAAATTTGTCTTTGAGTTATTGGGCTAGATCCAACATTTCACAATATGGTAGCAGAGGATGGTTGCCCATAACTCCAGATGATGACTGAACCCAACATCTACCCTGAAGAAGCAAACAGAGTACAGACCAGAGCTCTCACCAAGAAGATGGCTGAGAAGCTTGCAATACTTAGCACTAGGCACACTAACCAATCAGCTCATTGCAGAGGACACTCTGAGGAGGGACCGCCAACTGTCCAGGAGGGATCCTAGGCCCACGAAAAGGGTGGATTTCCAAGATAGGGCCAGGGGCACCTCAGAATGTTACTCTTGTGGATCAAGGAACCACTTAAAGAGGGATTGTCCCAGGAACCATAGGGATAGGGGACACCATGACAGCAGAGGGGGGTGGTCACCTGAACGCAGGTACCCAAAGGAAAGGGGGCGAGGGTGGTCACCCAACCCCAGGAAGCACCACGAATGCAGAGACAACTCCAGGGACAGTAACTCAGGCTCTATGTACGGGATCAGGCACGATGACCCAACTGATAAACATAAGGTAGAGAGGAACACATGGCTCCTGGACTCAGGGGCCACAAACCACACTACTTGTAACCCAGAGCTGTTAGACTCATTCACAGAAATAGACTCAGAAATAAAGGTAGCGAACCAAAACAAGGTCAAAGAAGTAGGGAAGGGAAACATACACATCACACAGATAGGAGATTTAAAAGGGGTACTGTACGTACCAGAGATACCCCACAACGTACTAGCCATCACAAAACTGACAGGGGACACAAACATAGAAATAAAGTTCAAGGATGGAAAGGCACACTTGATCAAGCAAGGGAAAGAGATAGGAAAGGTAACCATACACGAGGGACTTCCTTACTTCATACCCAACGCAAGGGAGGAAGAAGGCATTGACACCAGCACGAACCACGAAATAGATGAGTGTCCAGAAATAGAGGGGGTACAGCAAGAGGCAGGAAGTTGCAATGGAAATGCCAACAAGTCTGTATCTATCGGGGAGCCATTGCATGATAACTGCGCCCACCTCCTCCACAGGAGGCTGGGACACATAAGTTTCCCCATTGTAAAGAGAATGACAGAATGTACCGAAGGTCTCAAAGTAAAGAACTGCGAAAACTATCTGGAGTGTTCAATCTGTAAGCGTTCAAAGATCAAGGTTAAGGCCATCCCCAGGGGATCAAAATGAACCACAGTCCCCCTTCCAATTAGTGCATATGGACTTGGTAGGGCCATTGAAACCATATGTGGGGCATAGGAAGCAATTCTTCCTCATGATTGTGGATGACTACACCAGATACGGGTAGGTCTACTCCCTCAGACACAAAAACGAAGTGTTCCAAAGGTTTAAAGAATTCCACAAAAGAGTAGATATGCAACACAATATGAAAATAAGGCAAATAATGACAGACAGGGGCTCAGAATTCATGGCCAAGGAATTCACGAGGTGGCTGAGAGAACAGGGCATAACGCATTACATCTCTTCTCCTTTCTCCCCCTTCCAGAATGGGGTCGTAGAAAGAAAAAATGGGATGTTGCAAATGATGATGAGGTGTGCCCTGGAGGATGCTGGGATGGGGCAGCATTTCTGGTCAGAGGCACTACACTACTCCAATTACACCCTGAATAGACTGTGGTCAAGCTCTATCAATAAGACACCATACGAGATGCTATACCACAGAAACCCAACATTGCACAACTACACATATTCGGCGCCCCAGCCGATGTCCACATCCCCAGGCAATTAAGAAAGAAAGGGGAGAAATTATCAAAAAGACTGAGATTCATGGGTTACAAACCAGGCACAAAGGGCTACAGATTTGTCGACAACAACAACCGTTTTGTCGTTTCCAGGTCTGCCAGTTTCCATGAAAACGCAAACTGGTCAAGGGTACACTCCAACGACATCCCCACCAATAGGGTTGCATTCGAACATGGCCAGGGGGAAAAGGAGGTCAGAGAGGTCAGAGAGCATAAAGCCAACAATCGCAAAGCGAGCATCAGAGAATGGAAAGAAGGGCACCCTTCCCTGAAGATAGATAACCTGACAAACAAAGAGGCAGACAACATGCAGGAAACCGAACCAACCCTCAGCAGGCCAGTCAGAGAAAACAGAAACAAGCTGCCAAAGAAGCTGGAGGACTACGTCATGGCCATCCACAACACCCATTTCACACCCAGCTCATATGAAGACATCCTCGGGCTCCCCCAGGAAGAGAAGGAAAAATGGATGTCTGCCATGGAGAAAGAGATGGAGAGCCTAAGGAACCTCCAAGTATACTCACCTGCCCAAATTCCAGAGGACAAAAGACCGATAGGAACCAAATGGGTGTTCAGAGTTAAGACATTAGAAGACAACAAGGTCCTGTACAAGGCAAGACTGGTCGCACAGGGTTTCGCCCAAAGATACCCTGAAGACTATACAGACACCTACTCGCCTATCGTCAGGGCGGAGAGTGTCAAAAATGCCCTGGTGGTGGCCACCATCCTGGACTTGGAAGTCTTCCAATTCGACGTACAAACAGCGTACCTGCACGCCGAACTGGACAAAGAGATATATGTCAAAGCACCGCCTGGGTACAACGAGGGCAAGAACCAGACCTGGCTGCTGAACAAAAGCCTGTATGGACTCAAGCAGTCGGGCAAAAGGTGGTATGATTGCCTAGCAAAGGCTCTCAGATCCATGGGCTTCGAAGCCACTTCAGCTGACAAATGCTTCTTCACGAAGAGAGAAAACAACACATTTGAAGGCGTGCTCATTTACGTGGACGACATCTTGTACATCAGCAAACATAAGGACAGATGTGACAAGTTCGCCACTGAGCTGGGTAGCCACTTCTCCCTAAAGTCACTTGGAAAGATCGATAAATACCTAAGGGTCCAAGTGATGAAAACCAACAAAGGTTTTCGCCTCTCTCAGAAAGAAAAGATCATCGAGTTGCTGTCCAAATGCAACATGTCCGAAGCAAAACCCAGCGAGACTCCCATGCAGCCAGAGTTCCTGAAGACTATGTACGAGGAATCTGAACCCTTCACCAACAATAAATTGTATAGATCAACGATAGGGTCACTGCTGTATATATCCAACTAGACCAGGCCCGACATCACCTTAGCCATTAATCTGCTGTCCAGACATGTAAGCAAACCCACAGTATCACACTGGAACGCCATCAAAAGACTACTTGGATATCTAAAATTCAGCGCGGATGCCCAACTCTGCCTAGAGCCAGAAATATCCGAGAAACCAAAACTAACCTGCTACGCTGATGCTGATTGGGCCAGGGACATAAAAAGCAGAAAAAGCACCCCCGGCTACGTGCTGCTACTCAACAATTGCCCCATCCATTGGTACACTGGAAAACAAAAACTGGTGGCCACATCAACCACGGAAGCAGAATTCGTTTGTCTATCCAAGGCCGCAAACAACTTAGTGTGGTTCTATGACCTGCTCTGCAGTATTTGGGCTGAACCCTCATACCCAATAGTCATCCACAAAGACAACAAAGCAGCAATAGAAATCTCAAGGGCCGATGCTGTAGGTCAACAATCTAGGCACATTGACATTAAGTGCAAACACGTCAGGCAGTTTTCAGAGATAGGTTTCATTAAGGCAGTACACTGTGACACATTCATTTTCCTTTTCATTTTATTAAATTTGTATACCGCCCTACTCCCGAAGGACTCAGGGCGGTGAACAGCCATAATAAAACATATAAATACAAAATTTTAAAAAGAGATAAAACAAATTAAATAAATTTGGCTGACCATTTTAAAACCCCAATAATTTAAAACCAAATTTAAAATTTTCCATTTAAAAGAGGAGAAGTTCAGGTCAGGCCGGCTTGTTGGAATAAGAACGTCTTAAGCGTGCGACGGAAGGTACGCAGATCCGGAATCCTCCGTATCTCGGGGGGGAGCTCGTTCCAGATAGTAGGTGCCCCCACAGAGAAGGCTCTCCCCCTGGGGGCCGCCAGTCGACATTGTTTGGCCGACGGCACCCGGAGGAGCCCCTCTCTATGGGAGCGTACTGGTCGGTGGGAGGCTATTGGTGGTAGCAGGCGGTCTCGCAAATAGCCAGGTCCTAAGCCATGGAGCGCTCTAAAGGAGGAGGAGCAAATAGCAGATATTCTCACTAAACCCCTGCCACATAAACAGCATGCATACCTCATGTCAAAAATGTGTGTTTACATGTGATCCATACTTGTGCATGCATATTCTCTGTATGTATATAACCACTCCACCAGGTACCCAGTTAGACATTTAGAGGGGGTTTTGTCATGGTAAATGTCTAACTGCAACATCTCCCTGGCCACCCGGCCCTGCAAGGGTTAACTGACCACATATCCCATAACCCCTGTAACCACTCCTTACCTCCTTGCCCCTCCTCCTGGGTATAATAGCTCCAACCACAAGGTCCACCTTCTGTTCCAGATGTATACCTGAAAGAGAAAGGTACAAGGTCAGTGACCTCCAGTACCATAAAGCCTACAATAAAGATACAGAAAAGGATTGAAATTTGTCTGAGTTATTGGGCTAGATCCAACATTTCACAATTCAGAATCACATGAAGCCTCTCCCGAGCATTGAACACCACATTGATTGACAGTTGTTTACCAAGCACAACTATCTAAGTATAGATAGCTAGTGTAGCTCAGTATCTTACTAAGTATCCCAACTTTATTATTTTTACAAGGCAGAAAACAAACCAACACACTTTTTCAATTTTCCCCAAAGCAACAACCCTGTGAGATCTGAGGGTGATTGGCCCAGGGACATCCAATTGGCTTTCATGACTAAGGTGGGACTAGAACTCACGGTCTCTTGCAAATCTCAAAATTTGTCCCAAAGACAAAACTATAGTAGCATTAACCTTCAACGCTCATATGCCGCCCTTCTCCCAAGTCCTTCGAGAGAAGGGCGGCATATAAATTTTAATAAAATAAAATAAAATAAAATAAATAAATAAATAAATAAATAAATAAATAAATATTTACAACCTGATTAGCTAAGGATATGCCTTGCTTAGAAAAAACCTGGCAAGATCTGTAGTAGATCTGACAGTGGCTTGTTTAAGTGGGACATGGGAGAGAACTTTTTTCAAAGTTCTACCAATATTATACAATGCACAAATATGATGATTTGATCTAGTAGACTCATTCAGACAGCCACACAGCTCATCAAAGTTGTTTGACTTAATAGCAGTATGGTACAAAAAAAATCATTTAGAACTTCCCCTGCAGTCTCCAAAATAAAAGATTTCAAAAATAGGACTGAATGGTGGGAAGATAAAAAGTCAATTTACCTAGCTAAAGGCAAAATTAATCATTTCTAACTCATAGTAACCTTTATTGTGCAAGGCATTGTAAATGGAAAACAACCTTGTAATATTTACTTACATACAAAAACCATCCTGTTTCCAGATAGAATGTTCTTGCAGCAGAGCTTATCTGGAAACAGTTTGAGCAATGATTTAGACATTGTTTAAAAATCTGATATATTACATTGCCTGATGCACTATTGTAATACTGTTTCTTTCACCTTATAGAAGACAGTGTTCCCTTTGTTACAAAATTGAATGTTTATTGGCATCTGTATGCTCTTCTGGCAGGAGAAAAGAGAACCAATTAGTCTATATTTGACTGCAACATTAAAATCCTTTTCGTAGTGGAACATCTATAGGGCACAGTTATATCTGACGTCTTAAAAATGGTTTGCATAAGCGCAAGATGCTGCCTGTTACACAAAGGATGTAATTATTTCCTGATTGCTATCAAAACTAGATCTTGATAGGAACTGGGAATTAGGAAGACAGCTTACTTTGAATGAGTGATGTAAGCAGGTTGGAGTTCTCCTTGAAGCAATATTGTGTCATAAGAGGCAAAATGACACAAGTTGTAATATTTTGTATATTTGTGCAACATCAACACAAAAAAGGAAATTTTGCTCACCATGCTATAACAGCCACCTTGCCTATTTTGAACAGCTAATGTCAAAAATGACTTTACTACAGAAAAAGGCTACCTTTGAATAGTGTATGATCATAATGTTGCAGTTTTAGAATGTTAATGCAACTAAATTGAACCACTAAATAAGATTACAAACAACAGTGCTTCCTGTAATATAAGAGGTCCATTATGAGATGATTGAATTACTATTTAAAGCTCTAAAAGATTTGCAGCCAAGTTTTTACCAATGTTTTGCTTTATATATTGGCCTAGGAGCTTGTGGTATTAGCGATTCTCTCCGTGGTTCCTGCTATGGAAAGCAGTCCATAGTGTGATCACTACAATGTCATATTTACATACACACCGATACATAAATATATAACTAAATGCTAGCAGATGGTACATAATTATTTTTGAAACTAGATCTAACAAAGACCATGGTTAGTGGATTGCCACAGGTGTTTACGTCATCAATCAGTGTCTGTTGTTCAGTATCTCTTGTTATACTCTGGAAATGACAATTTTTGTTTATTTCAATTGCATTAAAAATCCCACTTTTGAAATGCAGTACATTTAATGAAAACTTCAAAAAAATTACAAATGCTTGGTGCAATGATGGAGTTTAACTGTTAAATACTTGTAAAATAAACATAAATTTAAAATAGTGTTCGCTTCAGTTGACTAATAGTGGAAATATTGTTTAATTCGTGTTCTGCTCTTTGAACCACTGAAGGTTCAAAACAAGTAAACATCTTACTGCCATATGAATCCAAACCATCATTCTTCCACAACCTTTAAAAGCCCCTGAAAACTATGATGATGAAAGGATAACACATCAACAGTTAGCATCACCAGGCTATACCCTTGGTTGCTGTGGTAGCTTTTGGAAGGGCTGGATCTGGCAAGGGACCACCAAGCAATTCTCAGGGCTGAAATTCCATAAACCTGTCTAACAAACCCAAGGTCATTAGATAAACCACCAAAGATATTGTAAGTTGAAACGACAGGAGAAAAGAACTTGAAGGTTAAATTCTGGAGCTGAGACCTATATAAAAGCTTGGAACTCATTCCACTGCAAATTAGCTAAGTGTATACAATTTCATTATTGTCAGAAATGAAGAGTTTAATCTAGCCAAGTTGTGTCTAGGAGCCTTCAGCCAAATAAGACAATTCTGGATAAGGGTTAAGTGTCTGGAGGACTGAGATTTATAGCAAAGCTCCAGAGCCATGTCTGAAAGTCTGGATGAGAAGCAGATATGTTCTAAGCAAAGCTGAAAGGTGGGATGAAACAGATTCAACAGAGAAAACAAATCAGACATAACCTGCAGAAATTTTGAATGGGTTACATCCTCCAGCTCAGCTCTCAAAACCTGCCTAAACTACTGCTCGTCCTTGACTTAGAGCCATCTGAAGTTACAATGGCACTGAAAAAGTGACTTATGACTTTTTTTTCAGATTTATGACCATTGCAGCATCCCCATGGTGACATGACCACAATTTGAATGCTTGGTAACTTATTTGTATTTATGATGGTTGCAGTGTTCCTGGTCATATGATCCCCTTTTGCAAACTTCTGACAAGCAAAGTCAAGGGGGAAGCCAGATTCACTTAAGAACCATGTGACTCACGTAACAACTGCAGTAATTCACTTAACTGTTGTGGCAAGAAAGGTCAAAAAATGGGTCAAAATTCACTTAACTGTCTCACTGAACAATGGAAATGTAGAGCTCCATTGTGTTCATAAATTGAGGACTACCTATGTAGGCTCAGATAAATCTGGAGTATGTTCTGTATTGGAGCAACTCAGGTCAAACACAATCCTGATGCGGCCTTCAATGAAATCGAATTTGACGCCCCTGTGGTAGAGACACATAACCATATACAGATATTTCCCTCCATATTTTGCTCGTCTGTTAAACTGTTCTCTGTGAATAGCTTTCAGAATGACTGTATTTATCAGGATCCCAGTGGTTTGAGACTCTCAGCCAGCGAGACTCTCAGCATAGTTTGATGATTGCACCAAGATATATAATTGCACTGAGCTAAATCTATTATGCTATTATGAGGAGTTTGGTCACAGACTTCCAATGCACTGATCAGTGAAATCAGTTTGAAAATCTTTTTCAAAATATCCAATCAATATCAGTTTATTCTATATAGAGATTCTTTGTTTCTGGGGGTCTGTTATATACAATCATGTTTGTAATTCCAGTAAAGTGGGTGAATGGGCATTACCTAAATATTTAGGTATTTCATTACATCATCAAAAAAAAATATTGGTGCTCATATTAACAAAAATGTGGAAAGGTTTTCAAGATATAGTATATTCTGAACCAATGTCTAATTCCATAACAGAGCTGTCTTAGGTGCCTGAAGCTGTCAAATACAAGACTAACATTTTTCTGATAGTGGTATTCTGATGAAATTATTTAAATTTTTAAATTTTTATTATGCTGCTGAAATCAGTTCTAAAGTTGTCATGTTTGAGGTTGTAAATTTTAATATGGGATGTGTGATTTTTTAATGATACTAAAACCTTTAAATGTAATAATACTTTACAGTATTGTTAAATCCTCCCCCAATATTTTTCTTTTAGTAGACTCACAAGTAATAAAAATAAAATAATAAAGAGATAACGGAAAGAATAAAACTTGCAGACTTCAAGAGGGAAACTAAAATTGTGGCTAATTGGACATTTGGAATTTAGCAGCAGAAGACAATGAGAAGTCAAGCTATGTACAAATGATGAACATGTAATTGCTAAAATGTATAAGTTTTCAATTGAAATTTGAAATAGAAAAGAAATAAATGAAAAACTGCATGGTAAAACTGATTAAGAAATTTGGATACAACAGGCCTATGGAATGGTAGAAAAATATGTGGTTAAAAGGATTAAAATTTACATCATGAAAGAGAATTTTTATGAAATGATGTACCATTGATACATGACCCCAGAAAATTTGTCTAGAATATTAACAGTAACAGAGTTGGAAGGGACGTTGGAGGTCATCTAGTCCAACCCCCTGCTCACACAGGAGACCTATACTCAGGATTAGAACCACTGAACTGCCGACCTTTCTATCCAGGTACTTCAAATCCTTGAGGACTTGTAAAGAAAGTCGGAAATTTCTGGATGCAAATAATATAATAATATAAAGAATTTTAAAGATGAACATTTGACTGAAGCCAGAACTTTTCTTGCTGGAATTAATGGATAGTCAATTAGAAAAGAACCATGGAATATTATGTTTATATACAATGACTGCTGTGAGACTACTATGTGCAGCAATTATTGTATATAAATAGAAAGACAAGAACTGCAATGGGGGAATGGTTGATGAAGGTGACAGAACTAGCAGAGATGGCAAAGATGGCAAAATTAAATTATTTAATTAGAGAAACTTTAATAATTATCTGTGACCAGAAACCACTAATGGACTTTTTGTTGAAAAGGAAAAAAATGAATCTGTGATTTATGGATTTGAAGATTAGAAAGAGTAGCTTATAGAAAAAAGAAAATTATTATGTAGCCTTAGATAAAGAGGATAAAATATATATTTATAATCACTGTCAAAAAAGGTTGGAATCACTTCTTTATAATCTTTTCTTTTCTATTTTTCTTTTCTTTCTTATTTATTCACTATCATTCCTTTTTTTTTGCTTCTTTTCTAATATTAGTATTGTTTTTATTTTGTTAAAAATTCTTCAACAAAAATTATATTTCAAAAAAGAGGGAGACTAAAATTTCTAAGGAAAGCTGCCATCTAGAGATTTTGAACTGCAACAATCATGATCTGGTGGAAAGTGATAGGAGTTAATGCATCAGGTTAGAGAAGGCGTGCAAAAAAATGACTCAGTAGTTGAAAGCTGAGTAGAAATGAGAAAACACTGACTGAAGACAAACAGCATAATAACAGAATAACGGACTTGGAAGTGACCTTGGAGGTCTTCTAGTGCAAGAGACCTTATACAATTACAAACAAATAGCTGTCCAATCTCTTCTTATAAACCTCTAGTTGATGGAACACCCACAACATCTGGAGAAAGCTATTCTACTGATTAATTCTTCTCACTGACAGAATATTTCTCAATAGTTCTAAGTAAGATCTCTCCTTGATAAATTTCCATCTGTTAGTTCTTATCCGGCCTTCAAGTGCTTTGTAGAATAAATTGATTCCTCCTTCTTTGTGATAGACCCTTAGATATTGGAACACTGCTCTCATGTTGTCCCTAGTCCTTCTTTATACTAGACTAGACATACACACAGTTCCTGCAACCATTCTTCATATGTTTTAGCTTCAGCCCCCTAATCATCTTTGTTGTTCTTCTCTTCACTCTTTCTGGAATCTCAAAACCTTTTTCATATCTTGGTGACCAAAATTGGATGCAATATTTCAAGTGTGGTCTTACCAAGGCATTATAAAAGTGGTATTAACTTTCACATAATTGATTCTCTGTTAATGCCGACTAGGACTGCATTGGCTTTTTTTGGGAGCTGCAACACACTACAAGCTCACAATTTAAGTGGTTGTCCAATACATTGCTCTCACAATTACTGCAAAATAGAGCACTATAAAATACAAAATAGAATAAAATACAAAACTGCAAAATAGAGTGGAAGTGGAAGTGCAGGAAAATAGCTGGGGAGTGGTAATATAATTTCTTGCAAGGCTATAATTGGTGTCTCTTTGGGGGAGAAAATTTTATGCCTTTAAAGTTTATAAACTGTTCAAGTGGAAGAGATTCTTCCACATAAAAGTCCTGTCTGTGTGGTAAGATGAGCTGATCTTCCTCTTGATCAAATGCTGCCTCAGGAAGGAGCCTCCAGTTGTGAATGAAGTTACTGCTTCTCTGGTTCAGTGGCATTATATTTAGATATAGAAAAGCCATTTCAAGTCACTGAATCTGCTTTTGAAATGGCAACCTATCACTATCTTGTGCTTGAGGTAGCTGGAGAACATTCTTGGCTTACTTGTCTAACTGCTTGAGAAACATGAAAGTCAAATTAAGCAAAGCAACGTAAACTGCAGAGTCATCAGCTCTCCATCAGGAATTTGGAAGGCAAAGGAACTTGCCATTAATGGAAACACCATTTGCTTCTATTTTTGGTAAGGGAGCATAGTTAAGGCATCAGGGGCATCTGCAGGGTGGGGAAGTCACAAAATGAATATGTCAGAGGTGGGCTTCAGCTGGTTCAGGCCAGTTAGGGTGAACTGGTGGTTAAGATTCTGTGCAGTTTGGCGAACTGGCAAATCTCACCATTGTCTGGCCATGCCCGGCCCACCTCACCCCACCCAGTCACTCTTCATCTCACCCGCTCACCCGGCATAGCTGCTGCTACTCTCTGTGTGGTCCCTCGCTTGCCTCGACTACAAGGTCTCTGTGGGCCAGACAACTGGCCTGCCTTTGCTGCTGTGGCTGCATCTCATGCAGCGCAGCTGAGCGGCCCTGATCTGCCTGGGTGAGCCTGCAAGCAAGGCCCAAATCCTGGCCTATCTGCCTCCCATTGGCCCAGCCAGTTTGTCTGCCTTTGTTGCAGCCTATGATATGATGGCCACAGCCCAGCTCTCTGCCTCAACTGCCTTCCTTCACCAATCTCTGCTCCTCCTCACTCGCTGTTCTGTCCCCGTCCCACATGCACACACACCAACAGACGTTCAAGAGTTAAAGACCAAACCAGCCGGCAAAATCCTTTTCCTTATGATAACGGAACTTGGCAACAACCTAGTGGCTGCCTGCCAAGAGTTTATTACTTACGAAGAGGAGAGATAACTTCTCCCCACTTCTGGTACATCAAAAGAAACAGCTCAATAATTACAGAGTCAATCAAGTCCAGAGATAATCCAGCAAAGTCTATAGCAAAAGTCCAGCGATGCAGAATGGCGTGGAAGTTTTCAACTTTGTTCATCACAAGGTTTGACTGGCCACCACACTCCCTTTTATACCTTGTGGGGTGTGGTCCAGTGACTCAGCCTAATCTCGGGCATGCCTTTTCTTCTGTTGTGCGTGCTTATCTCTGCGATGCTGGCATGGATCCAGCCAAGACTCATTACTGTTGCATAAATTTGAGGATCAGACTCAATAAATGATCAGGAACAAAGTATTCAAAACAAAGTACTATTTATTTACAGTAGGCATTCTATATTCTCTGAATGATTGCAGATAGAAGCAAGTAGGAGGTGCGTACATCCCCTTTTTATAACAGTAAGGTGGAGTTATAGGTAGGAGTGGTTACATATGAATACATTAAGAAAGGAAGGGTGTATTAACCCCTGATGTTCTATGAACATATATTATCTCCATTTGAGAATAAGGCATTTACTCATGACAAATCCCCCTCTAAATGCCAATTCGACATACAACAGTAATTACACTCAGATTCAGAACAATATAAAACTTGTAGTTTTGAAGTTAAATATTTGTGTTGTTTCGATTGCAAAGGCTTAGTCAGTATGTCAGCTATTTGTTCTGAGGTTTTGCAATGAATAGCTTTAATGAATCCATCTTGAGATAATTGTCTTACATGTTTGAATTTAATATCTATATGTCTAGATCTTTGACCAATAGCATCAGACCTAGATATCTCTATAGCAGCTTTGTTATCTTCATGTATAATAAAAGGTAATGAAGGGCTCTTCCAGACATCTGATAACAAATCATTAAACCATACAAGATTATTAGAGGCTTTAGACAAACAAACATATTCTGCCTCAGTAGTTGATGTGGCTACTAGATCTTGTTTCCCAGTATACCAGTAAACTGGACAATTGTTAAGAAAAAATACATAGCCTGAAGTGTTTTTTCTGCACTTAGTGTCACCTGCCCAAACTGCATTAGCGTAACAAGTGAGAATGGGTTCATTAACATTGTTGGGTTCCAACAGTAGACAGAAGTCTAAGCTGTGCTTCAGATATCTTAGTATTCATTTAATGGCTTCCCAATGATACGTTAAGGGTTTACTAACGTATCTAGATAATAAATTAAGGGGTAGAGCAATATCAGGTCTAGTCCAATTAGATATATACAAAAGGGAACCAATAACTGATCTGTAAAGTGTATTATCTTTAAATTCAGGGGATGACTCATTCATGTTTCTTAAAAAATCAACTTGCATTGGAGTATCACAAGGCTTTGCATCATTTAAATTACATTTATTCAGGAGTTCTATAATTTTATCTTTTTGAGATAATTTAAATCCCTTTTTTGTCTTGCTGATTTGAACTCCAAGATATTTATTTACTTTTCCTAGTGATTTCAAAGAAAAATGTTCATTCAGTTTTGTTACAAATGTATCTCTTTTCTCTTTATGTTTACCAATATATAAAATGTCATCCACATAAATTAACACAAATTCTAGTGAATCACCATCCTTTCTGACAAAGAAACAATTGTCTGCAGTTGTAACATTGAAATTCATAGTTTTGAGTACATTGACCAAACATTCATACCAACATTTGCCGGATTGTTTTAGTCCGTACAAACTTTTGTTCAATAACCAAGTTTCATTCCTATTTGTATATTGACTTTGAGGGGCTCTTACATATATTGGTTTTTGGTTTTTAATGTCTGTCTTTGTGATGGGAAATATTTCATTAAGATGTATCTTAGACCAACTGGCCTGTTCATGAAATACAGCTGTTCTAGAAACTATGAATTTGTTATTATTATCAACAAATCTGTATCCTTTTGTACCTGTTTCATATCCCATGAATCTAAGTCTTCTGGATACATTATCTCCTTTACGTCTCAATTGTTTTGGTATGTGTACATCCGCTGTAACTCCAAATATGTGCATGTGGGTTATTTTAGGTTTTTTATCATACATTAATTCATATGGTGTTTTGTTTATGACACTAGACCAGTTTCTGTTTAGAGTATAATTGGAATATAATTCTGACCAGAATTGTTTTCCTAAGCCAGCATCTTCTAATGTACATCTAATCATGGTTTGTAGTGTCGAGTTTTTTCGTTCTACCACTCCATTTTGGAATGCAGAAAATGGGCTAGATGTAAAGTGTAACATTCCTTTGTCTTTTAGCCATTGGGAGAATTCTTTTGACATGAATTCAGATCCCTTGTCTGTCATGATTTGTTTTATTTTAATATTGTGTTGTGTTTCTACACGTTTGTAAAATTCTTTAAATCTTTGAAATGTTTCATCTTTGTGTTTTAAAGTATAGACAAATCCATAACGACTATAGTCGTCTACAATAGTAAGAAAATACCGTTTTTTATATGTGATTGATGGGGTTAATGGGCCAACTAGGTCCATATGTACCAGGTCAAAAGTGTGATTAGATGATCTTGTTGCCTTGTTTGGTCTGGGGTTAGTTCTGAGTTTTGAGGATTTACATACTGAACATTCCAAATAATTTTTACAATTTTTTATTTTAACACCTTCAGCATGTTCAATCATTTTCTGTATTATGGGAAAGCTAGCATGTCCTAATTTTCTATGTAATATATGTGCACATTCATCATGAATTGGTTTTCCAATTGTTGGTTTTTTGTTATTGAGTGTATCACCAATAGATGTATTTTCGGGATTATGATTTGTTTCATGTTCCTCATTGTCGCTATTACTGATGTTTTCATTCTCTATGTTAATGTCATTTTCCATGTTTGAATCAATGTTGTGTAGCCATTTTTCTTCTGTAATTAAATATGGTAGGCCTCCTTTGATAATCACATTACCTAAATTTGTTTTGTTTTTCTCTAGAGTTGCTTTTCCCTTTGAGAACATTATATTTATGGCAGAGTTCCTGCTTAGCTTTATTACACTAAGTATGTTATGAGGTATTTCGGGTATTAATAATACCCCCTCTATTTTCCCTAGACCGGGTAAATTTACACTTCCTTAACCAATAACTTGGACTTCTTCTTGATTGGCTACCTTGATTACAAATTTATCTTCTATGAAGGAAGATAGTATTTTCTTGTCATGTGTTGTGTGATTAGTTGCCCCAGAATCAATGAGCCAAGCATTATCTTTTGAATTTTGTTTGTTGGTTTATCTAATCCGTTTAATGATCCAGACTTCCTATCTCTTGAGTTATCTCTGCCCCCTCTATGTTCTCTAAAATTTGGTGAGTGTCTATACCTGTATCTATCAATAGATGATTGTCTGTTGTGATATCTGTTTCTATAGTCTTGTTTTTGTCTTTCTCTAAGAAACTTAGGACAATCTCTTCTACAATGTTCTTTGGATCCACAATTATAACATTCAATTGATTCTCTATGTTTTTCTTGAAATACTACTCTCTTAGTCTGTCTATGTTCCATATATGTACTTCTGCAGCTTCTTCTTAAATTATCCTCAGCTATTAGTCTGTTCGATAAGTTCTCTATGGATATGTATCCCAAATTAATTGTGTCTAAATGTGATATGTAGTTATCCCATGATGAGTCTAATGAGTTAATGATAACACTTTTCATTGTTTGGTCTGATATTATTTCCCCCCTTAAATGAAGTTCTGCTCTGATTTTGTTTAGTGATATTAAATGTTCACTTACAGTAGTCCCAGGTTTTATCCTGGCTGAGAAGAAATCTTTAGACATTCTCATTGTAGTTGCTACACTTTCACTATGAAACAATTTAAACATGCAATGAATTATTTCTGAGACAGTCAGATTATGCTTAATACTATAATACATAGCAGGAGATATGCTAGATATTAATAAGTAGAATGCTCTGTGATGCAGGCAGTCCAATTTTAGAGTCCAAGGTTTTTTGGGAGGGTTAGTTATAAAAAAATAATAAATTCTCTTTTAGGAAAACAACCTGAAGTTGTTGACACCATTCTTGTAAATTAATACCGTCTATTCTCAATTTTGGGAAATCATTAGGCAAGTTCCCAATATTATTCGTTGCATTACTTACAACTGGAGGCTGTCCATGATCTTGTAAATGTTGAAAGTTGCAGAATGGTGTAGGAATGCTTGCAATCAGTCTGAATGGTTCTCTCTGTTCTTCATGGCCTCTGTAGTTGTTTGCGTGTGTTTGCGCATGCACATTGTTCATTTCGTCCCTGAAGCTGTTGGGAGAGGTTCTCGCCGCTGTGGCTCTTTCGTAGCGCTCTTCCTCTGATGACTCAGTCATCGGTTCGACTTTGGGTGTCCAGGCGACGATTGGCGCTTGCTTCCTTTCACCGAAGTTGTCCTGGTTGAGGTCTCTGGCACTTGGAATCATCTGCGGCGTTTGCAAGTATTTGCAAGGTTCTCTGGGTTCAGGAGTTGGCGTTCTTGCTGTCCGGGTAGAAGCGGGTGGATTCTGAGACGTTTGCTTGCTTGCTTGCCTTTTCTTTATTTTTTGATCGGCAGCTTTCGTTGATTTATTTGTTATTTTCAGATTTGGGCCAAAGGTTGCAAAAAGCGTTTTCATGGCTGATTCTATTTGCAGCTCGATTGGAGTTTCTTCGATGTCTGTATCAGATTCTTCTGAAGAGTAGAATTTTTCTTTTTTACTTTTCACACTGTGCAGGTCTTTTCGCGCTAGACATTTTGAATTCTGTTTTCTGATTGGCTCTGCTTCGCTCATCTTAGTGGTTTGTTGAAACCAAGATGGCTGCCATTCAAAATTTTGCGCAGGACCGTTAGTCTTTCTCTTTGTTATATTTTCATCTACAGGCAATTCGCTCACCATTTTGAGGTCTTTAGATTCAGTTGCTACGATGTGATTTTCTCTCGCTGCTCCGCTGACTTTTATGATGTCTTGGAGGTTCGCGATGAGGTTTTTGTCGTCTTTTTGGCTTTTCAGCAGTCTCAGTATCTCTGATCTGAGATCGTTGTTTTCTATTTCGTTCTCTTCTTGGTCATCAGATTCATCGATTACCTCTTCGTTGTCTGTAGTGCAGTCTTCAGATTCTTTTGTTATTATAGTTATAGATTCATCGATCATTTCTTGATCTGTTTCCATTTCTTTATTATGTGCCCTGGTGTTGAGTCTTTCTCTTTTGTTTCTGGAGTTTTCTTTCTTAGGCATGTCTATTTTTATTGAGTCAGTTAACCATCCTCTGCTACCATTTTGTTGCATAAATTTGAGGATCAGACTCAATAAATGATCAGGAACAAAGTATTCAAAACAAAGTACTATTTATTTACAGTAGGCATTCTATATTCTCTGAATGATTGCAGATAGAAGCAAGTAGGAGGTGCGTACATCCCCTTTTTATAACAGTAAGGCGGAGTTATAGGTAGGAGTGGTTACATATGAATACATTAAGAAAGGAAGGGTGTATTAACCCCTGATGTTCTATGAACATTTATTATCTCCATTTGAGAATAAGGCATTTACTCGTGACAATTACCCTCATCACTGTCCATCTGTGGCTGCATGGACGTGCTTGGCCCCGGCCCTATCTCTTGCCCTTTGGCGGACACCAAAGGCATTGCCAGAGAGGAGGGTCCTGGAGAGGGAGGCCTTGCCAACTCCTCTCCTTCACTCTCGGAGTCCTCTCCTGCCGATGACACAGGCTCAGGTAATGGAGCCACAACACTCGCCTAGACTAGACTCACCCAGCTGCCTCAGCCTGTTTCCATCTGCTTCAGTAGCAGAAGCCTTGAGGCAGAGGTAAGCATGGCCGGGCACCCCCTCGGGGAAGCAGGGCTGGGAATGGTGCTTGTCTCCAAAGCCTCCCATTTCTCTTGCTCTCTACCTCCTACCGGTTCTCTGAGCCTTAATCTGTTTCTCTGCCTCCTACCACTTCTCTTCCTTTGCCTCCTATCATTTCTCTCCCTCTGCCTCCTACCACTTCTTGAGGCCTGAGACAAAATGGCTAATCTAGGCACACAGTCCTCCATGATGGAATGTTTCCTGGGGAGCAAAGTCTTGGATGACCTGATCTTTCCTGAAAGCCTCGAGGCGCTCCAGACTTTCCACATTCCTCAGCTGTCCCGAGTGCCCTGCCATTCAGATCCCAATGGGGCCAGTGCCTGGCAGCAGCAGCACTCTGGGAAGGCTGCCAGATGTCCCGGGGCTGCACATGTGCACCGCAGCAGAGCAGCAGTCTCGGCCTCAGTGTGGCGTCTCTCCTGAGGGCTGCCTGCCATCAGCCACACGCTGGCCCTGTTGGAATCTAAAGGGCACATGGAAGCTCTGGAAGGTAAGGTCAATGCCAATGGCGGGAGAGGGAGACCCGACCCGCTCAGTCGAAGAGCCGCCTCAGGCGGACATGCCGAGGCTCGCTCATCTTTTGGGCCTGGTGCATCCAGCTTCTGCAGGGCCTCCAGGCGACTGCCACCTGCTCGCCTTCCCTCTGGCCTTGGGTCCCATGTCCAGCCCGTGATGGGGGGACACACTGCTTCCAGGCCAGGCCAACCAGTGGGTGGGTGAGCAGGTGGCTTTTGGGGGAGACACCGCACTGGAGCTGAGACTACTGTTCCGCTGCGGTGCATGCATGCAGCCCCGGGACATCCGCCCTTCCTCCTGGAGCACTGCCGCCACTGCCATTCAGGAGTTTGCCTTCCACTTTCCACTGCCGACTTTCACTGCTGCTGTTCTGGAGCTCACCTTCTGCCACCACCACCACTCTGAAGCTCACCTTCTGCCGCTGCCATTCTGGAGGTTGTCTTCCGCCGCCGCCACTGCTCTGGACCTCGTCTTCAGGACAGATCAGTTTGTCCAAGCCATGCTTTGCTCCCCAAGAAGGGCTCCATCATGGACGGCTGTGTGCCCAGACCAGGTGCTTTCTCTTGGGTCCCCCGCATCACATGGGGTGGCTGGAGGACGAAGTGTGTGGCCGGGAAGGCGGCCTGCAGTTCTTGCAGCCAAAGCCGGGATGTCTGTGAACCCACAAGTATGTATGTCTGCCTTGAGCAGAAGGTTGAACTACAGTATAAGACCTCCAAGGTGCCTTCTTCTAACCTATGATTCTAAAGTCTCCAAGACAAGAGAATTTGCTTAAAGTGTGTGTGTGTGTGTGTGTGTGTGTGTGTGTGTATGAGAGAGGGTGGGAGGAGAGGAGGGAGGGAGGGATAGATGTGACTTCTTCGGTGTGACGCTCAGGTACATTCTCGATTTACACCCAAATTACTCCTCAGATAATTACAAGGGGGAAGGGGGAGGATTAAGACAATTCCAAATCGGAACCCCGGTATTCGCTAGAAACTATGCCAACGGCCCACTGTGGATTGAGGGAATTATCGTAGGAATCACCAGTCCAAAATCATACATGGTAGATGTAGGGCATGGTAAAATTTGGAGAAGGCACATAGACCAATTGCATAAACGTTTGCATTACGAAAACCCCAACACGGTAAATCCTAACTTCCAAAGTTTCCCTGAAACAGCTATCTCAAGCCTGAGTAAGCCGGAATACTTATCAGGCAAGCCAGAGTTCCAGCGCCGCCCCAGCGAGTCGACACTCCCAGACGGGGATAACCACACCTCTGGAAAAATCCAGGAGGTTCCATTGGCGGAGCCAGGAGAGACGGGAGGTCCCTCTGACCGGCTCGACGCCTCTCCAGCAACTGAACTGCGCAGGTCAACCAGAGTAAAGACACGCCCTGGTCACCTGCATGATTTTGTATGTAAATATGTAAATAGATAGGATAAGTGCCTTCTGGGAGCGGAGGGGTGTTATGTATGTATCTATTTTGTGTGGGAAATTCAAATGCACTGTGACTTGTGATTGGTTAATGGTTGCCCCTGAATGGTATATAAAGAGGGCTGTTGCCTGTGTTCCTTTGCTGAAGTCTCACTCTGAATTAAAGAGCTGTTGTCACTAGCCTGCTTGTGCCTCTCGTTATTCCCGCGCTACAACACCCCCCCCTTCTTTGTGGCAGCCCTTCAAAAGCTTGTTTTGTGACCTTCCTATCACACTTTGGACAAAGCATGTGAGCCATTTCCTCCTTTCAGTGGTCCATGAAAGTACACCTATAGTATGTAGATGCAGATAATAAAATCGAAAAAAGGTGAACAACATTTTTATGGAACTATAGATACATTGAGGCCAGGCATGACAAGGAGTGGCTGGGAGGAGAGGGGCTAGGTGAGGCACTTTTTGACGTGAGTTATGTTGAATTGGCCATGCCCACCCAGTCACATGCCCACCTGGCCACACCCACCCGGCCAGTCATTGGGGCAGAGAACCAGTTGTTAAAAAATTTGAATCCCATGACTAGAATATGTGATGCTAGTAAAAAGGGACAGGGCTTTGATTACCTGGTCACAATCAGCCCCTTCACTTTTTAAAATTGCCATTTTCCTCTCGCCCAATATCCTTTCATTACAGTTTGAACACTATCCCTTAACAGCGTCAATATCTAAAATGGCATACCTAGCATACGTGTATGTGTGTTGTATACATGTGCCTAGCATTTCTTTTTTTTTACAACCCTGTAATCCCTTAATTTAGTATAGAGTTGGGGCGACTGAATACTTATGTCAACTATATGCATATAAAATGACATGCCTAGCATATGTATATGCCTAGCACACATATCACTGCATTTCTGATGTAACTTGGAGGGAGGGAGGGAGGGGGAGGGAAGGGGACAGAGAGAACATGGCAGGGAGAACATGTCTGTTTTGAATAAACAAATTGATGACTGATTGCAAAAGGAAGGGATCTCTTTGGGAAACAGCACAGCAACATCTTTTGCTACGTGCTGGAAAACAAAAGAAACATTAGGAGGCATAAAGCCTTGGATGCAAATTAATCCACCCACCATATGCTTAAGAGCAGTCATCCAACAGCCATAACCTCAGCTGTAGGTGGAGATGACAAACAGATAATTAGTACCTCTTAAACTGCCAGCTAAAAGCTACATGGAAAAAAGGGTCACTTGGTTAAGCACATGTTCTTAACAGTTTCCTACATAGTGAGAAAATTGCTCTAAGGTCTAACATAATTGTCTTACCTGCAATTAGATTTAATCACTGTCCTGAAGGGGTAGTGACATTTGTTACTGAGCAGAAAAATAATCTGTATTTTATCTTTGAGCTAAGATTCTTTGGTAGGGGAGAAGTTTCTCTTTAGCATAAAAAGCAATATCTTGTGTTTAAAGACAAATATATCCTGACTGTATTTAAGCAACTGGTGTCACTCAAATCCTGAAAAAAGAACAATTCTGAAAAGATTCTGCAATGGGTTTTCAAATGGGTTTCCATATGGATTTCATTCATAGTATGCACACACAAATATCAACTTTGAACCAGAGGTGGTATTCAGCAGGTTTGGACCAGTTCGGGTGAATCAGTAGTGGAAATTTGGGCTGGTTCACTGAAGCGGCAAATACCACCTCCAGTTGAGCAGATCGCTGATGATAACATCCGGGGCAGTTTTACTACCGGTTCTTGTGAACCGGTCCGAACCAGGGGCAACCCACCACTGATCTAGTCCAATACCCTGCGCTAGCAGGAGATCCTTACAGAATCATAGAATAGCATGGTTATAAGGGACCTTGGAGGCCATCTAGTCCAACCTCATACTGCAGCAGGAAACCTTACATCGTCTGGATTATTTTGGTCCTTCTAACAGAGAGGAAAATTGCCAGAAAGGAGAAGGAGTTTACTAGGACAAGGCTGCCCTGCAGAGGAAGGCAGAAATAGTCCTTGGTTTATGACCATAATTAAGCCCAAAATTTTGGTTGCTAAGCAAGAGCCTTGTTAAGTGAGTTTCACCACATTTTACTCAACCCATGACATCTCCTGGCTCTAACAGTCATGTGCAGGCTAGGGAAGAAAATCTGAAGCCGTGTGTAATGTTCTAATGTACAGAAGTTATAGTTAAATTTGTGGCAGAAAGTGGACTCTGGGTGTCTTTTTCCAAATGTAGTAAGTGAGATTGAATGTGTATAGTTTTAGAAGAGCTCTCTCTCTCTGTGTATCTCTGTGTGTACATACATACACATACAGTATATATAGATCTTTTTATGTACTTATACACATACTATGTAATATGTATATACACATATGGGATATATACTGTACATAGGAGTATATTTTGGATGTTCAGTAGTAGTAAATAAATAGACAGGGAAATTGTATCTGGTTGAAGCCTTTGAGATGAGGAGAGGCCAGGAAAGGCGCCCCTTGATGTGAGTGATGTCAACTTGGCCACGCCCATCCAATCACATGTCCACCCAGCCATGCCCACCCAGTCACATGACAACCAAGCCATGACCATCAAGCTACATCCACAGAACCGGTAGTAAAAAATTTTGATCCCACTGCTGCTTTGAACCCAGGCCTTTGGCAACTCCTAGTCTGGTCTCAAAAGGCATACACATAAAGAAAATTTCCTGCTGTTAAAAGTGAGCCTATATTCATGAACAGTATATGCACCAAGAGAATGCACAAAATTATGATAACAGGGAAAATTGAGTTTGGAACAGTGGTGGGTTCCTCCCGGTTCTGCCCGGTTCTGCCAAGCGGGTAGCGGTGACGCTATGTTGCCACTGAACCAGCTCTGCCCCCCTTTCTCCCACCCACCCCATGTTATTTTTACCTTTTATTTGACTCCACCCCCAATCTATTGCTGCCTCCTGAGTCCCAGCTGATCGGTTAGAAGGAAAAAAAACTGTTTAAACTCTTGTTGTGGGGCTTCAAAGGGCCGCCCTACAGTTGATCAGTGTTAAAAGGCAGTGTGGTGGTAGACCAGTGCCTCCTAAAACAAATGAGTAGACTCGTACAGTTCTGCAAGCAGTTAAAAGCCTGGTAGACAAGTACCTCTGCTAAATTCTAAAGAATTGTCACATGACCATCAAGCCATGCCCACAAAATAAGCTATGCCCACAGAACTGGTAGTAAAAAAATTTAGAACCCACCCCTGGTTTGGAAGATCAGTCAGGTTGAGAGGAAACATAAGCAAGTTGTTGCTCCCTCCCCATTTCCTGTAATTGGACCCAAATCTGTTCTTTCTCTTCCAGTTTTACTCCCACTTTCCTTCCCAGGCCTCTTTCTTATCCTTTGTAGCATTCTCTTCCCATACTTACTATAAATGCTTGATGTTTTCCTCTTCCACTAGATGTTGACATTTGTGTATGCATATACATATAAATATGCATCTTTAAAAAACACAATGGACCCAAATACTTTGCTGCCTTAAGAGTACAAACAAAAAAATGGTACTAATACATATTCCTATTTGGTGCTGCCCTCTATGGAGAACCAATGGATGTCTGATTGAAAGTTGACTTCAACAGATAGTTCCTAATCATCCTGTTATTCTCTAGTGCAGTGTAGAAGCATTGCAAAGAAGCCTTTCCTTACATTTTAAGTGAAATACTCTTTAGTGTACCTTTATGAGCCAAGAATGGTCTCTCACTTTTGGTCACTTTATGAGCAAGAACGGTCTCTCACTTTTGGTCATGCTTACTAATGGCTGTGGTTCAACATCAGTAGTGTGCTGGAGCTGGCTTGTATCACTTCACAAAAGCTAATTGTTAATGTTTTGGGAATTTTGCAAGCCAGTTAACAAAAGAGCAGAGCATGATGCTTAGAGCACTGATCAACTGTTTCGCACTTAACAGCATGGTACAACTGCGGCAATGAAACTGATAGAATTTGTGTTTAAACACTTACCAGCCACCACTGTTCAACAGTATCCAAAAAATCCATGGTTGATTACATCTGACATAAGTCAGAGTATATCTGAGTTCTAAACTATGAATGATAATAATCCATGGTTCAAATTTTGCTTTTTGAGATTCCCTTCACTCTGTCCAGGCTTAGTATTATGTGTAATTGAGCTATCTCCAAGGCAAGTTTTTGTTCTTCAAACAGATGGAGTAATTTAGCACATTCTTTTCCCAGAACTTTGCATTGTCAGCAGTGACTTTGTAAATGCAGACAAGAAGAGAGCTAGGTAAATGAGGTGACAAGCTGCACAATTGCATTTGGATAACCATTAAATTACGGTATTCTTTTCTTCCTTCCATTCAAAGAGCTTAAGTGCTGAGAGAACAATTCTAGGCAATGTGATGGGTATGGAGCTGACCAGAGTTCACTTCACTTCCATTTATTCAGATATATGCATAGAGATGCATCTCAGTTTCTCTCTGGAGCTCTAAATTATTTGGTCTCTATTTCTGAAGTGGAACCAATGCATTAGAAATCCTCCACTCGTCTATCTTAAAAATAGTTTCCAGCATTTCAAACACATACATACAAAGTTCTGATTAAAGTGTATGAAGATCCATTTTTCTTGGCGTTTTACCAATGCTTGGGAGTGCATTGCACCTTGGCAAACTAAATGCCATGCAAAACGAATATTGGAGCAATCATACCTGACGTTGTCCCAAGGTTGCTTTTTCTGGTTTTATTGAAATGCATTAATAACCCAAAAATGGAGGGAAGAAACAGAAATGGAAATGAGTAATTTTTAAAAAGAACCTATAGCAAATTATATGACATAAAGTTCTGAAGTTTAATATTTGAAAGGCTCCCATTTCAATTGGCTTCAGTATGGAATTCTATTATTCCAGCTCTTTCTATCAGTGTTCTGTAGCTTTCTTTCCCCCTTAGTGATCAGCCCCTTTAGTCCATTCCACTGATGCTATGTCCTGAATGGGATGGTTTTCCCAATATGTGAGGGATCCTTGGTGCACTCTCAACTTGATTGTTTTCTTGCAGACATTTCATTACCCAAACTAGGTAACATCCTCAGAATTAATAAGGAGTTGGGTTTGCTCTCAGTTTATATTCTAGTGGCTTGTTCTGTCAGTGTTGGTGGGAGTGGCTTTGGAAGTTCTTTGGTTGGGCTGTTTATTGTTAGCTTGTTCAGCAGTTCCTTGATTGGGGTATTGTGTACTTCTTGATTGTTGGTGTGATGTTAATCTTGAAATTAATCTATGCTCATCTCAGTTTTGATTGCTGATGGGGAGGTGTTTTGGTTTTTTTGTTCCTTTTTTGGCTTGTTGATTTTCTCTTTTGTGCAGTATGTAGATATTGTTTGTCTATGTGTCTGCTGATGGCTTATTTGTCAGCGTGCCAAGCTTCTACAAATTCTCTAGCATTTTTAGGCTTGGCTTGGTCTAGGGTGATCACAATTTCCCAGTTGAAACTATGGTTATGTCTAACTATATGTTCTGAAAATAAAAAGTTTTCATCGTGTCTTCTGATTGCTACTTGGTGTTCATAGATGCGTTCTGCCAGCTTTCTGCCTATTTGTCCCATGTAATGGCTGTTGCAGTCATTACATTGTAGATGAGTCCTGTTTTTTCTTCTGGGGTTGCTGGGTCTTTTGGTTTACTTAGGATGTTTTGGAGGGCTTTAGTTGACTTGTGTGCTACACTGATTTCATGTGGTTGTAATAGTTTGTTCATGGTTTCTGAGATGTTTTTGATGTATGGCAATGTTATTCTTTTTCAGGTTTCTGTTGGTTGTGTGCTATATGGGGTTGAGTGGTCAGGTACTTTTTGATGAAGATGCGTGGATATCCATTTTGTTAGAAAATATTGTATAATGCTCTGTTTTCTTTTTCTGTTGTTCAGGGTTGCTGCAATTTGTGCTCAATCAAATAAAATTCATATATAGCATCTCTTATGGGAGGTTGGGTTGTTGCTTTGGTAGTGGAGCCATTGATTGGTGTAGGTGGTTTTTCGGTACACTTGTGTTTCTAGTTTACTGTTGTGGTCTTTGCTGATCAGGATATCCAGGAAGGGTTGTTTTTATTTTCTCTGGTAAATTGTATTCCTTTGAAGATGTTGATAGTTGATGGTTTTGTGACTGTTTTCTAGTTGGTCCTTTTTTATCATGGTGAAGGTGTCATCTACATATCTGATATATATTTTGGGTTGTATTTATAGAAACGCTATCGCTTCCAAACATTGCATTACAACCTCTGCTATTAGTCCTGAAGGCAATTAACCTATATATGTACTTTTAAGTTGTTGATAAATTTGTCCATTGAATTGTATGTGGTTAGGCAGAGGTTTATGAGATCCATAATCTGGGTGGTTAACACAGTCGGGTGTGCTGTGAAGCAATGTAGTCATAGATTCTTTGGCTAATTTTGGGTCTATGGAGATGAAAAGGGCTGTAACATCAAATGAGGCCATGATTTCATTCTCATCTATAGTTACATGTCTGAATATTTGAAGGTATTGTAGTGGAGAGTTGATGGAGTGTTTGCTACCCTTTGTGAGGTGCCCAAGCTTTTTTGTTAATTCTTTTGCAATGTTGTAGGTAGAGGTCCTGGTAATGATACAATTGTATGGAGATGTATGTCAGGCTTGTGTATTTTGGGGTGTCCATAGAAGTATGAGAGGATGGGTCCATTGATTCTCAACCACCATTGTTCCACTTTGGTAATTTAGCCTTTCTTGGTGAGGTCACAGAGAATTGTCTTAATTCGATTGTCTAGGTTTCTGTATTGTGTTAGTATTCACTGGGATACAAGTTTCTTAAAAATAACCATGTTTGGCATTTGTCAGCTGGTAGGATGATGGTAATCTGGTCCTTTTCTAGGTTTATGAGGGCTGTTATGAAATGACATTGGGAACACTCATATATGTCATGCTACCTGCAAGGACTCTTTGGTTTCCTTCTGGTTTTCATGGTGGGCCTCAAATTCTTTCAGTACCATGCTTCCCCAAAAATAAGACCTGCTCCAAAATAAGCACTAGGGCTTATTTTTGGGGAAAACACAATTTCAGGGTGATCAGCCTGGCTGGACGCCCCAATCCCCAGCATGCATACAAGAAGCGGCAACCAGGTGGGACTGATGGTTTGCCTGCCTTCCACCCTGTGCCTCTGCCTCTGTCTGCTGCCAGTGCCACCCTGCAAAGATGAGCCTCCTGCAGCTGCATGCCTGCTACGGCTCACTGACTCTCAGATTTCCTGCAGCCCGCACAGTGTGATTAGATTGGCTGCTTCACCCCCGCATCTCTGTTTCCATCTGCTGCTTGGACATGTAATCAACTCACGTGCGCTGCATGGGCTGTGACTACTGCTTGGTATCCGCACACTCATCGCCTCTTGTGCTGGCCATGCCGACCGCGGGTACTGCTTATATTAGGCACACCCTTAAAAATCAGGCTATGGCTTATTTTGGGGGTAGGTCTTTTTTTCGGGGAAACACGGTACTCATATGCACAAATGAAAACCCTGATAATGACTAGTCTACATTATCTTATGTGAGCTTAATCTTTGTGTATTTATTTATTTTCCATTATGTTCATCAAGATGTGTGAATAGGATGTGTGCAGGTGTGGGTGTAAAAGTAAGCAAACACAGGTTGCTTGTCAAAAATGTTAAGATCTAGACTTGATTTAAGGTAGTACTAGGACCATGTTTTCCTGAAAATACGACCTACCCTGAAAACAAGCCCTAGCCCAATTTTCATGCCTGCACCTAATATAAACCCTACCTTTAAAAAGCCCTAGTTAACCCCCCTCACCATCTGGTTGTAGAAGATGGGGTGAGACACAGGCATAAAAATCAAGCTACAGTGGGGATGGGGAGATGGAGCTGCCCCATACGTCCCACACCCACTTACCTCAGGACAACTGCAGCCACGCCTCAACACCTGTCATGCCACTGCCAAATTTCTTCTGCAGCTGTTTGTAGCCAGATGCCACATGGCACATCACGCTGATGCCGCTGCTTATAGTAGGACACCGCATAGCTAGTCCTCTGGTGCCGCCACTCGTGGCAGGACGCTGTGAGGCTTGTCATGCCAGTACCGCCACTCTCACACACAATGGCACAACATGCCATGTAGCCTGTTGCTACGAGTGGCAGAAGCAGAGCAACAAGCCATGCAGGATCCTGCTGTGAACAGCAGCATGATGAGCCACATAGCATCTGGCTGTGAGAGGTCACAAGCAGCTGCAGAAGAACTCAGGCAGCAGCACAACAGATGTTGGGGCATGGGAGGTGTGGCTAAGGTGGTCCTAAGGTTAGTGGGTAAGACATCCCCAAAAATAATACTTGGTGCTTATTTTGGGGCCCAAAAGAAAATAAGACCGGATCTTATTTTTGGGGAAACACAATATGTGTTTGTATGTGTGTGTGTACTAATACACACACACACACACACACACACACACACACACACATCTACATATACATAAAGTCAGTGGTGGGTTCTAAAAATTTTTTACTACTGGTTCGGTGGGTGTGGTTAGGTGGGTGTGGTGTGACTGTTTGGGCATGGCCAACATTATGTCACTCATGCACTCAGTCACATGACCCCCCCAAGCCACGCCCACTGAAAAGGTGGCTAAAATTTTTGGGACTTTTTGAAACTTTTTTTTGACACTCCGGTTCCATATCCAAGTTGGGATGCATGGGGTGGGGGGTGGTTGTCTCGACTTTCCCTCCATTGCCCTTCCTGGTCAAAAAGCACCCCTTCTCGCCTCTGACAGGCCTTCCTTGTGATTGCAGCCAGAGCAATCCACCAGCTCAGGGCAGCGGACTCAGCTGCAGCCCAGACGAGCCAAGGAACTGCGGGGAGCCTCCCACATGTTGCAACCCCTCCCAGCCTTCCCCCCATGCCTCCACACCATTTTCAGGCATCCAGCTTACTGGGCTGCCCCCATCTCTGTTGTGGCTCCAATGGCAGCAGCTTCGGGAGACGCTGGTGGCACGGAGGCGTAGTTGAAGGCTGGGAGGGGGATGCAACACACAGGAGGCTCCCCGCAGTTCCTCAGCTCGTCTGGGCTTTAGCAGCCATGAGCTGCGCTTTCCTCCAAATCTCACAGAGAGAAGCACCTGTTTCCCTCTGCCACCCACAGTGCTTAGAGGAAAGCACGGCTCATGGCTGCTACCGGGCTGCCCCAGTCTCTATTGCGGCTCCAATGGCGGTGGCTTCAGGAGATGCTGGTGGCACAGAGGCGCGGGTGAAGGCTGGGAGGGGGGTGCAACATGTGGAGGGCCAAGTCCACTCCCCTTCACCTCCCCACACTTGTTTACCCATCACAGAGAGCTCGGGCTGTACCTCCCTCTGATCCAGCTGCCTTCCTTGCTGGCATCACTCCTGAGCGAACTCTTCCGTCCTTGGCTGTTGCAAAGAAATGGCAGCTCTGGGTGTGCCATGCCCGCTTCATTCTCTTTGAGAGCCACTTTGCACCTTGTTTGCAAAGCGGCTCTCAAAGAGAAAGAAATGGGCATGGCGAACCCAGACTGCCGCTTCTTCGCAACAGCCAAGGACTTCTTCCGCTTGGAGATCCAAGCTACAGGGAGGGGGTGGCGGCTGCAATGCCGGCAGCTTCGGTGGGCTCCTTCCCTCAGTGGTTTGTTTTCTTTTACCTCGTCTAGGTGACTTTGTCATTAAAGGTTGCTCCGTGCCTTTTGATCTTTCTCGGGCGCGGAGAAAAGCGACCCTGTGTGAATGGACTTGGAAGCCGAGAGGCTTCTTTTCCACCCAGCCACTGGCACACAGCACCAGAAAGACCTCCAGTCCCTGCCACCATCTTCGTGCATGCGCAGCTTTCTTCCCACCAGCTGAAGGACTTTTCTGCACCCTGTGGCCAGGCGGCTGAGAGGCTTCTTTGCTCCGGTCAGCTTCGGGTGGGCGAGCAAGCAGCAACCGGGAAACGGGTTCAGGGGCATGGCCTGGCTGCCGTTACTACCGGTTCGGAGAACTACTTCCTAAAGTTACTAACTATTCGGTAGAACCGGGCCGAACCGGGAGCAACCCACCACTGCATAAAGTATTATCATTTATATATAATTTCATATCTTTTACTTTCATTTCTAGCTTGCTTGCAGATAATATCTACTTCTTCTATAAGGCTGGCTGAAATATTAGAAAGCTATTTATTAATGCAGCATTCAGTTTTATTCATCAATCACCTTTTTCTGAACTCTGAACTTTCAATAAAACCACAAAAACAACAAAGCCACATGAATGCATTAACAGGATAATCACAGCATAGGGAAAAGCAGTTCTTTACAGTATTATAATTGAGGACAGTTTCTTTGCTAATGGGACACATTTGGCATTTCTATCGCTGGATTTAAAAGAAGCATATTGTTATGGGGAATAGTATCCCAAGCCTAAAATGTTGTTTTGTGTCAAACCATCAATCCTGGCAGCAAAAATCTACATTTCACAGCTGCGGATGCTCCTGTTTCTGAGCAAATATTATTTTCATTTTTAACGAGTCTGCTTTAAAACTACAGGAAGATATGTTAAGAAATTGGCAAAAACAGTGGAAAAAACTTTTGAAAAAGTATTATTTGACTCACTCTTTTGGCAACAATCTAAAGAAACAAAATAAATACATTTTCAGCACGGCAATTGTCTATAACAGAACATTTTTCTGATATCAGTAAGAATGGCCCAATGGCTCTTTATATATATCTTCATTTGAAGGCAATATTGAAAATATTCAACTGGCAAACTACATGTGAATTGCTCCCTTGCTGTCATTCAGTGTCACAATAACTGCATCCTAGTGAGCTCACATTACTCTTTATCCATAATAAACACCAATATTTTTCTTGGATGCCTTTGATAGAGAATAAAGCATTATAGCATCTGTATCTTTTCCTATAAAAAGTGCAAACTTCCATGCTAAATAGGACCTAAAAACTCATTAGCGTGGTTGCTATTATGTTGATCGATGATGCATATATTTGCCTTTGTGCGTTCTGCAAACCAAGCCACTATGGCAGTGGTGTCAAACTCGATTTCATTGAGGGCCACATCAGGGTTGTGTTTGACCTTGGGAGGGCTGGGAGGGGTGACCAGGTTGGGCGTGGCCATCTCGACATCACCTGTGTTGGAAGAGCCTGTGGTATCCTGAACACTCTGCCAGTGAAAATGGAGCTCAGGAGGGCTGTGCGCGGCTCTCCTGAGCTCCATTGTTACTGGCAGAGAGTTGCAGGAAGCCATCACAGCCAAAAATGGAGCTGGAGGGGCCACACATGGCCCTCTGGAGCTCCATTTTTGCTGGCAGAGGTACTGTGGGCCAGGCCTTCGCTGTTTCCAGGGCGGCTCCGCAGGCCAGATCTAAGCACCCCACTGGCTGGATCCACCCCATGGACCTTGAATTTGAAGCCTTAGGATGCTGATAATTTTGCTGTTGTGATCTATCCACAAATGTAAAAAGGTATGTACGGTTATGATTCAGGAGAAAGTAGATAGGATGGCAATTTATATTGTGGAATCTAGAAACAAAACACTATGCTAAAAGGTACAGAGAGCTAAAGTTGTGAATGGGGAATGTATGCTAGCACGCCTTCATTCTATACCTACCATTTATTTAGTTGTTTCTTTGTATTTATTATTTATTATTTATTATTGAAGAGTTCTGTACAATATAATATAACTGATAAAACATATAAAAATAACATTAAAATTAAATTAGGATTAAAAAATTAAAATTATAGTATAATGACAATTAAATATCAAAAGGGGGGAAAATTTTATTTAATGTTGGAGTACTATGGGTGGGTGGATGTGCTCTCAAGAGCCAGCCTCATGTGCTATCGTGTGCATCATGTCATGTGCCAGACCAGAAATTCTCATGCCAGTGTCATGGAACACTCTGTTTTCTTAGAATTCAGAAAGATCACCTTCTATTTTTGCAGAATCCTAGGATTACATAAATAGCTTCTTGATTCATATCTGTACCTCCAAGTGCAGATAGCAGTTCCATTGTCTCTTCTGCCCCCATTCCTTGAAATATCTTGCTAATAGATCTTTGCAATACACTCCAAGGCCAATGCTAGATAGCTCATTCTATTCATCATGCAAACTGATCTTAATAATTATTCCTCAGCTGGCATGGGATATTTGGAGTGAGCTCAAATATATGATAATTTTGATGGTGATGATGTTGCTTAAAAGTTGACAATGCACTCAGTTTTAACAACTCTGTCTATTAGTTTTATGCATCTCTCTGCAGAGATGTCTTGGTTATATACATTTCACAACTCCTGAAGCTGAATGATATGGGAACATTGGTTTATACTGTAGTCAAATTGCAGTGCCTTCAGAAGATCTGGGTCTGGAAGCCATCTTTTGCATTGGGCCTTCAGGCCTGCCACAGTTACTATTGTGGGAAACTGGGAGGGGAGATTGTATTGAGCATGGATGTTATGTAGTCATAATAATATATAATTATGTTATATATAATTATGATCTGCTAGTTCAGGAGATCAGCGGATCAAATCTCACTGGCTCAAGGTTGACTCAGCCTTCCATCCTTCTGAGGTAGGTAAAATGAGGACCCAGATTGTTAGGGGCAATATGCTATTTAGTATACTGTCTTTGGTGTAAGCTGCCCAGAGTCCTCGGAGAGTGGGCATAGAAATATGATTGTTATTGTTATTGTTATTATTATTATTATTAATAATAATAATAATAATAATAATAATAATAATAAATAATAACATTCCTTTCTCAGAGAGTCAAGAATATATTGCCCTGCACCTGGGGGCACTGGGGGGGCTGGGAGGCATCTCCAGTTTGCACGGTGCTTTGATTGGACCATGTGATGGACATATGTGTGCTGGGCAGGGACTTGGACTTTCCTTTGGGTGGGGAAAACCTGGAAGCTTTCAGATTCAGCTTTTCCCAGATGTGCCAATATGACATCTCTAAGCAAATGGAACTTTGAGGAACTTCAAGCCTTGGAGTCTTCTTTTGTTGGGGAACCCTGACAGTACCTACAGCATTTTCTTATGGTCATCCATTCTTATTGCCATCTAGAAATACCAGATGTCCAGGAAAGGCCACTGGAATTGGCTACAGAAAAGTGGCAGGGAAGAGGAGAAATGAGTCCTCCACCTCTTAAAAATCCAATTTCCATCCTTAGGATGGTGCCCCATGCTTAAATTTCTATCCTTGGTTGTTACCCTATGCTGGTTGCCTTACTCTCAATTGGTCATATTAGTGCACGGGATTCCTTGGAGAGCTATGCACATCTCTCTATCTCCTCCCAGTGCAATTATTCTTAGTGTGCTGCTATGTATATGGAGCAGTTGCTAGTGAGACATTAGTACACAAACTTTCATGAACTAAGCAGGCATTTTGCATTGCTCCCTTCATGTGACTGCCTAGGGATGCATTGTGAGCACTTTGCAGAACCTTATGTTCAAGACTGTAAACAGACTACAGGACTCCCTGAAAGGGTATAATTAATATTGCATGGCTGCACAGGTAAGGTCCTGACTTCATCAAGTTGATAAAGGTAGTCCTCAACTTATGACCACAAACAACTGAGCCCAAAATTTCTATTGCTAAGTGAGAAATTTGTTAAGTGAGTTTTGCCCCATTTTACAATTTTTCTTGTCACATTTGTTAAGTGAATCTGGCTTCCCCATTGACTTTGCTTGTCAGAAGGTCGCAAAAGGGGATCACATGACCACGGGACACTGCAACCGTCATAAATGTGAGTCAGTTGTCAATCATCTAAATGTAAATCACATGACCATGGGGATTCTACAATGGTCATAAGTGTGAAAAATTGTCATAACTCACTTTTTTAGTGATGTTGTAACTTTGAACAGTCCCTAGGTGACCTATTGTAAGTCAAGGATTACTTGTAATGAGCCTGCCTGCTAAGGGCCACTGCCTCAGATGCTTAGAATTCCTCAACTCTTCAAGCAACCTATGCCTACTGCTTTTTAAATTTTAATGCTTCTATATGTTATCTTTTCTGTTCTTTTTACTGTGCATTTCCTCTCATTTAACGAAAGTAAATGCTACATCAATGTAGCATTCCAAGGTGAACTTGGACAACAAACCTCTGGAATATAAGGCATGAGTAGTTAGTATAGCTATTATTTATGCCTTGCCATGCCTATTTCTTCCCCTCAAGGGAGGTGGCTTGTGGCACTCCCTGAGAGTCCAGATTATGACCATGTCCAGTGGTTTCAGCAGATTCTGACCAGTTCTGGAGAAGCGGTAGTGGAAATTTTGAATAGTTCGGAAAACTGGTAAATACCACCTCTGACTGACCCCGCCCCCATCTATTCTCTGACTCTCCCAGCTGATTGGGAGGGAATGGGGATTTTGTGGTAACCATCCCTTGGAGTGGGGTGGGAATGGAGATTTTACAGTATCCTTCCCCTGTCAGGCCCACCAAGCCATGCCCACCAAGCCACACCACACCACACCACATCACACTCACTAAGCCACACCCACAGAACTGGTAGTAAAAAAATTTGAATCCCACCACTGACCATATCTATGCCTTTTTGCTATGCTTATCTTATTGGTTCAGCCCCATTTGATTCTCGGGCAAAAGTATGGTTCTCTCTACAGTCTCTGGAGCTGATTGAACTCTAAAACATATTAGAGATTGTATGACATTGCATATAAAAACATTAATGAATGGGAAGATGAAGTCTTCCATGGCAGTTTCTAGATACCCTGTGTATTATTTAACCAGATACATTTTTATATTGCTGCTGTGGTACAAGTACAAGATACTGATGTTAGCTATGTTGGTTGAAAGACAGCTAATGCAGATCTTGTATAAATTGGCATACAGTTAGTATGACAGTGGGTTGCCGGAACCACCAAAAAGGAAATCTAATGGGTCAGTGGCTAACTAGATCTGATGAGTTGTGTGAATGGAACCTCTCTATATATTAGTATAATGGCAAATGCTTTCTGTAATTTACATGATAATGATAATGTTGTTACATTACAGTGATCTGCAATTCTCACTTATTCTCAGAGATCACATTTGTATAGCTTGCATGGTTGACATTAATTTCACAGCTTTTAATTTTTAGAGGGATGAGAGAAAATAAACTACCAAGCATTTATGCTTTAAAATTGGGAATTTAATAGACACATCAACCACAGTGAAAAACTGAAAGATAATTTGCCAACTTGGTAAAAAGTCACAACAGAAACAATTGTTTGATGTGCATGTGGCATGCCTGTATGTCATTAGAACCCAGCTGTGAATTAATACACTTTAATATTTCCATTAATGTTGCTTGGCAGTTATAAGAGAGAAGAATTAAATATCAATAAAAAAGATAACCAAGACTACACTGCCTTATATAAAATCAGTTTTAAAAGGACAAATAAAATAGTCTGTCTTATAGTATATTATGCACTTACCAGACAAATTGTTTACTTCCAATAATGCAAAAATACTTGTACTGAATATTTAAATACAGAACTGGCTTTTTGGGATTAATTTTTCACATGTGCCAGTGTTCATCACATTGAAAGCAGCTTTAGCAAGAATATCCATGGGATGCTCAAAAATTCTCATAAATAAAAGTCAAGATTTATACTATCTTCTAGCAGATAGATGTTTGGATGTCAAACCTTTAATGACTTCAGTTATTATGTTAAAACATTTCAAAAAGAAAATGATATCTAGTAAAAGAAAGTCTATTAAAACTTTCCATGATATTTGCAGTGATAAGTGTGAATGCCTAATACAATATTTCTGGGAAATTGTTTTCAAGGGGGATTTCATAGAGACAAATAAGAAAAATTGCAAATTTATTATAACTATCTCATTGTTCTCCAGCACATGCATATATATATATATATATATATATATATATATATATATATATATATATATATATATATATATATATATATATATGTGTGTGTGTGTGTGTGTGTGTGTGTGTGTGTGTGTGTGTGTGTGTGTATATGTATGTATGTAAGTTTTCATGGGTATATATGTGTGTACAGTTAATATCTCGGGTTTCTTCCCGTGTAATTGTAAACATATCCTTAAAAGGGTAGTAGCGACGTTTCGACTAAATCGCATTCGTCATCTTCTGGCTGATGTTCTTGGTTTGGTGCTTATGGGCAAACTGTGTGATCGTAACTGACGTTTTTCTATGAAAAGAGGCAAAGGTGTATTCTGATTGTTTGACAGTGTTGTTGTATTCTGATTGGCTGATGACGTAGCTGTATTTTGATTGGGTGGAAGCGCTGTTGCTTGGTTGTGGGTCAATGGATAAATTATGCTGGAACTAGTGGCAACACAGGCATTTTGATCTATGGTTTATATTTTGTGTTAAGATTTGTCTGTCTATGAGAGCAGGTTTCCAAATAGTAGGCAGACGGGAAGTGTCATCACGTTTATTCATACAATATGGTATTTTCTCTATTTCAATGGCCTCTCTGATTATTCTGCCATTGAGATGTTCTATTTTTGCAACTGTTTTTGTGTTATTAAAATTAATATTACGTCCTGTGGCATTTATGTGTTGTACTAATGATGATGTGTGTTCTTTCTTTTGTACTGAGTTTTTATGTTCCTCAATGTGCACACTCATTCTTCTGTTGGTCTGTCCAATATATGGGGCAGGAAGCACACGGGATTTCGTATATGCCTTGATCTTCTAATTCTATTTTGTCTTTAGGGTTTCTCAGAATAGACGATATCTTTCTATCTGTGCAAAATATGGTTTTGATGTTGTGTCTATGCAGTACTTTGCTAGTTTTATCCGTTGTTCCTTTAATATAGGGCAAGATGGCTTTCCCATTGTTTTGTTCATCTTGTTGATTTCTCTTCTGTCTGGGTGTTGCATGCTGGATCATACTGATGATTTTATTTCTACAGAACCCATTTGATGTCAGTACGTTAGTTAATGTATATAATTCTGTTTGTAAATGTGCTTCATCAGTTAGATGTTTAGTTCTTGTGGTTAATGTTTTGGCAACAGAGTTTATTTGTGCTGGATGGTGATGTGATTTAGTGTTGAGATAGCGGTTCGTATGTGTCTTCTTTTGATAGATGGTATGTCCTAAGGTGCCATCAGATTTTTTATAAATTAATACATCGAGGAAAGGCAACTGATTTTCTGATTCTATCTCCATGGTGAATTTTATTTTGGGATGGAGGCTGTTCAAATATACTAAGAAGTTTTCCAGTGTTCTGTTAAATCTGCGATATGTTTCGGTAATTGATATTTGTTTTTAATTGATGACAGGGCTTCTTTGACAGGTATTTGCATGAATAGTGATACAACATCGAAGCTTACAAGTAAGTCATTTTCTTTTATGTGTTGCTTTTTCATTATTTGTATGAAATGGTATGAGTTCTGTACATATGAAGCAGCAGATTTTGCATAAGATTGTAGATGTTTTGCTAGATATTTGGCTAGATTTTGTAACGGTGAGCCTATGGAACTTACTATGGGTCTAAGAGGTATTCCATCTTTGTGTATTTTTGGGAGGCCATACAGTTTTGGACATTTTGATCTGGCTGCATGGAAGAGATAAACTGGAAAACTTCTTAGTATATTTGAACAGCCTCCATCCCAAAATAAAATTCACCATGGAGATAGAATCAGAAAATCAGTTGCCTTTCCTTGATGTATTAATTTATAAAAAATCTGATGGCACCTTAGGACATACCATCTATCAAAAGAAGATAGTACTATTTGGAAACCTGCTCTCATAGATAGACAAATCTTAACACAAAATATAAACCATAGATCAAAGGTTCATCAAAATGCCTGTGTTGCCACTAGTTCCAGCATAACTTATCCATTGACCCACAACCAAGCAACAGTGCTTCCACCCAATCAAAATACAGCTACGTCATCAGCCAATCAGAATACAACAACACTGTCGACCAATCAGAATACACCTTTGCCTCTTTTCATAGAAAAACGTCAGTTACGATCACACAGTTTGCCCATAAGCACCAAACCAAGAACATCAGCCAGAAGATGACGAATGTGATTTCGTCGAAATGTCACTACTACCCTTTTAAGGATTTGTTTACAATTACACTGGAAGAAACCCGAGATATTAACTATGGCTACACAAAGATCTTGAGCTACATAGAAAAAAACCCTGACAAGAAAAGTATTATATATATATATATATATATATATATATATATATATATATATATATGTAGGTCTTTGGTTATTCGGGTCTTCTCCCACGTAAAATTGGAAGTGTCTTGGCGACGTTTCGACGAAGTCTCATTCGTCATCTTCAGGCTGGTGTTGCTCCTGGAAGCACGAAGCTGAGAACACCAGCCTGAAGATGACGAATGAGACTTCATCGAAACGTCGCCAAGACACTTCCAATTTTACGTGGGAGAAGACCCGAATAACCAAAGACCTACATACAAACACCCGCAAAAACCTGAGAAAACATATATATACACATACATACATACATACATACATACATACATACATACATACATATATATATTATAGCAACAATAGAGCATAGCTAAATATCAGATGAAGCAGAGTCATAACACAGGTAGTCCTTGCGTAGCAACCAGTCATTCAGCAACTGTTCACAATTACAACAATGCTGAATGAGAATTATGGCTGCTCTTTGAAGTTGCTGTGGCCATCACAGCTTCCCTGCATGAAACTGCAATTCACAATTTGTGACTTTCACTGCTGGCTCTCAATGAACAAAGTCAGTGCGGAAGTTGACAAGAAGTCGCAAGTTGTGTTCATGCGACATCATTCTTAGCATATTTTTTGATTGCAGGAGTTATCTAGAATCACTGAATTTTCTAGATTGCTCTCTTCCTTTGTTTCATACACCCAAATAATTTCCTGTTATTCCAGAGATTGTTTTATTTTATACTTATGTCTCCAATAAGTACAGATACTCCTCAACTTACAACAGTTCACTTAGTGACCATTCAGAGTTACTACCACACTGAAAAATGTGATTTATGACCATTTTTCAAATTTATGACCATTGCAACATGCCCATTGTCACGTGATTTACATTCAGATGCTAACTCACATTTATGATGGTTGCAGTGTCCCGCAGTCATGTGACCCCCTTTTGTAACCTTTGGACAAGCAAAGTCAACGAGGAAGTCAGATTGACTTAACAACCCTGTTACTGATTTAACGTAACTCAACAAATGTGGCAAGAAAAGTCATAAAATGGGGCAAACCTCTCTTAACAAATTTCTCACTTAGCAACAGAAATTTTGGGCTCAATTGAGGTCGTAAGTTGAGGACTACTTGTAGTATGTTTCTTTTTTAGTATTGTGTTGATAAGGATTTGCAAATCTTCATACAATTGTTCAGCTTCTGCCTCCTTTCCAAGTGTTGATTGGACCATAGATTTAGATCACTGTAATATTGATTGGCTTGCTTAGACTTAAACTGATATAATGCTGGTTTTTTATTATTATTATTGTATGCAAGCACTGATTATGGCATCCTTTGTTAATATGGATGCTATGCCATAAGAGCACTTTGGCTATCAGCTTCCCCATTGACTTTGCTTGGGAGAAGCTGGCAGGGAAGGTTGCAAATGGTGATCATACAACTCTTGTAAGTGTCATCCTGTGGCCAAGAACCCAAATTGTGATCATGTGACTGGGACTGGTAGGATGCCTGAAACTTTGAGGATCAGTCACAGTACCACTCATTCAGCACCAATGCAACTTTATATGGTTGCTGGACAAGTGGTTAGGAGAGTCATATATGGATGAAGATTTCTTGAATGAGAACCTGGCATTCTGAAAAGGGATGCCAAATAGCCCCTAAAATATTACTAATAGCAGGAGTTAATGAAAGATCAACAAAACTGTCAAAAATCTTATAAGATGATATAGGTAAAATGTTTCATGTGGTTGGTAATCAGGCATGAAACAGTGACCAAAGGACTAGAAAAATTTAGTTGTACTTCAATATCAAAAAGGGGCATGGCTGAAGAATGCTCAAACAACTGAACATTTGTATTTACAGTATCTCATATGCTTGTAAAATAATGCTCGGATTTTTGCAATCCAACATTTAGCAGTATCTGAAACAAGAAATGTCAAATGTACAAGTCACATACAAAAACAGCAAGAGTGCTCCAATCCAGGAGTGAAATCTACTTACTTTCCATACCAGTTCAGAAGTGCATGCAACCTGTGCGCGCACGGACCCTCTGCACATGTGCAAACCCTTCTGCACATGCAGAGGGTAAAAAACAGGCTACTTCCTGGTTAAAACCAGGAAGTAACAATGACCGGGTGGTGGGCGGAGTCTCACGCTGCCACTGCTACCGGTTTGGCCAAACTGGTCTGAACCGGTAGCATTTCACCCCGCCCCAATTCCCAACCCTGGGCAACGGCCCACTCCTGGGCTTGTAGCTATTCAGAGTCAGGCCATGGAAGTGGCTCATGCAAATAGAACTGTGCATGCACATGCTTTCCCGCCGCTCATATGGAACCATCCCCTTCCTTCCTCCACCAGTCTGCAAAGCTGGAAAGGTGGAGGAACTCTGCCCTAAAACACACTGAAAAATATAGATGGATAATGCAAGGGCTTTGAAATATGAGAGCAAGTGGTAAATTACTGAAATTGTTTGTACTTGTCTTGATAACAATAGCAATAGCATTTAGACTTATATTCTGCTTCACAGTGCTTTATAGCCCTCCCTAAGCAGTTTACAGAGTCAGCCTATTGATGAAGTTGCTTTTTTATAAATCTTTTTTCTTTATCATCTCACTTTAATCAGAGGGTGGCATTACCTCTTATAATTAATGGTAAGAGAATATCATTCATTAAAAACAACAATTTTTACCCAATTTCTTTTCTGTATCTTCCCTTTGTCAGCAATGATGTGGTACATGAAATTAATGAATATATTGGCCTTTGTGAACTATGGAGGAATAGAACTTCGGTCAGATAAGTTAGTACTGCGTGAATCTAGGGGGAATAGTAGAATTCTACATAACGTTCATGGATACATGCTTAGTTTTATTGCTATTTGATATAAAGAAGTATTTTGTATTCTGGCAAAATTAATTCTCCCTTCCCCTCTGAATGACTAGCAATTTCCTCCCTTGCTTTCTCCTTTCAGTTTCCCAAAGTGACTCCAGGTTGCATAATACCTATATGGCACTCAGTGTCCTTAATATTTTATCTAAGTTTTAAAGTGTCAAAGCCTGCACTGTTGCCTCTGTCTTATCTTTTTGCAGAGTATTAAACGTACCATGATATGGTGGATATAATATAGAAAGCTGGCCATGCAAGCTTTTTGTGATCATAAATCTACCTTGCTAAAGCAGTTTCTGGGAAATATATGTATTCATATTGCTGAAGCACCCTCTAGTGGAATAACCTAAGACAATTTTATTTTTGAAAGGCAACTGCTATATTATCCACCTCCTTTAAATAGAGCATGCCACTTAGAATGATTCTCTGTTTTATCACATCCCTCACTCATATTTTCTTTTTGACTCTTAGAAGAAAAAAGACAAATAATCCCAAAAAGACTGCAATTGCACACCAGGGCATATTCTGATTTTCTTGCAAACACAACAGTAAAGATCCACTGGCCAACAGCTTTCTTCTAAGGTCATTGAAACAAAGTATAGCTATTCATAACCTGTTGGTCAGATTTATAACAGACATTATTGTAACAATCAGTATTTTAATCAATGCACACATTTTAGCCATACAAGGTTTTTGGGTATAGCACCCAGTCTGTCAATAACTACTGGGACAACCATGGCCAGTTTATTATTATATTATAGCTTGTCACACAGTCAGCCAGATGTTCAGACTGGATTTGGCATTTTTGTCTACCTAGTCCTTTCCAGAGACCTGGGATAGACAGATGTTGTTTGATGCTGTTAAAGGCATTGTTCCAGCATGTAAATTTTTCCAAGAAAATCTGTCTTTTGCAGTGGACTGATGGTGATTTTGCCAATACCGATGGAATTCAAGTGGTACTCCATTTGTTTTGGCATCTAGTATTGTTGTTACGGTGTTTGCTTTCTTTTGCCAGAGTTGTTCTATTTGCAGATCTTTGGACTTTTCTCCAGTTCTTCCTCTTCTATTTTGCCAACTCTGTATACTACAACACCCACTAACCAGACTTTTTGGTTTTTCTCTTGTTAAGTCTGGGGTAGCAGATGCTTGTCTGTTTGAATCATGTAGTCTCAGAACATTTTAGATTCTTAATTTGTTATTACTTTTCCTATTGTGGTCACACCAGTTTTTACTTGCTAGCAAATGATGTTTCTTGCAGATATTCCAATGTACCATTGTTACTACTTTATCATGCTCTTCTTTGTAATCAGTTTGTGTGATTTTCTTGCAGCAGCTATCTAGATAGTACACTTTCTTCACCTTCTCTGAATAGACTTTCTGTTGCTGTCTTTTCAATTCTGCTTTGTAAGAATTTGTTATTAAGGTTTGGTCTTTTGCATCCAGAATTGGCCTGTTTCTTTCTTCAATTTTCCTGCCATTAGACATTGCCAGGTCTTCTTGTAATCTGGCCTGCAAGTTTTTTGTGTATGTTTATGTGTACTAGCCATGTAATACTTTGTCTTGCCATATCTCATTTCTATTTTTCATATTCTTGTTGGCCAGTTTGGTCTCTCCAGAACTTAGTAAGTCTTCATGGTGTACCAGTTTCAGTGTATCTTCTTCACTTGTACTTTACATATTCTTCCTATGTCCTTTCGCCTTCTTCAACTGTCCAGTATACTTGCAACATTCTATGCCAGCTATGTTACTTGGTAAGTAGAGTCTATCAATATCATTGCCATGAATGAATTGTCATTATTTTTTTTGGTCTTCCAATCTGGGGCTTTTAATTCTGTTTGAGCTCAGTCCACTATTCCAGCTGTGTATGGAATTTCCCAAGTGTTAATTGCTTTGGCGGTATTTCCTCCACTGTGTTTGGGTTTTAAAATCTTTTTCATTCTCATGATGTATTCACTTCTAAGGTTTTTCTTGACTTCAGTGTGTTTGATGTTGTCATCTTGAAGAATGTCCAGGTATTTTTATTTTTTATTTTTTTTAAATAGTTTTTATTGAATATAAATATTAAAAAAGACATACATAACATATACACAACAAACATTTATACAACATATACACATAAAGAGTGTAATTTCTTCTTAAGCATTTTTTCAGAGTGACGTTCTACAATTCTACTTATAATATATTCCTTCACCTCTCTTTAATCTAATAATATTTTTTATTATATATATATATGTATCAATCGGTAATATATCCCCTATATTTTTTGTATATTTCTGATTTTTAACCAATTATACCAATTATTCCATATTTTATAATAGTCTGATTCTTCTCTTTCTTGTAATTCTTTGGTTAACCTATCCATTTCAGCGCATTCTAAAATTTTCCCTATTACTTCTGTTTCACTTGGTATTTTTTCTTGTTTCCAATTTCTTGCGTAGGTTATTCTTGCAGCAGTTAATATGTGAATTGTAAGATATTTGATATCCTTAGGGTATGATTTGCTAAAGATTCCTAATAAAAATGTTTCTGGTTCTTTTTCAATCTGTGTTTTTGTTATTTGTTCCAACCATTTTTTGATGTTAGACCAAAATTTCTTTGCTGCCGGGCACGTCCACCATAAATGATAGAAAGTCCCTTCTGCCTTTTTGCACTTCCAACAAATTGGGCTATTTTTAGGTTGTATTTTTGCCAATCTGGTTGGAGACATATGCCACCGATAAAACATTTTCAGTTGGTTTTCCTTGTACGCCATTGCCTTCGTTAACTTTAGGTTTACCTGCCAGAACTTTTCCCATTTTTCCAAAGGTATTGTGTGTTTGATATTTTGAGCCCACTTAAGCATCGTTTCTTTGACTGTCTCTTCTTCCAATTTATAGCGTAGAAGAAATTTATAAATTCTACTAATTAATTTATTTTCTGAATCTAATATAATTTTATTTATTTCTTGTTTTTGATTATAAATTTCATATGTTTTTATATGTTCTCTGTATTTGGATTGTATTTGAGTGTAAATCCACCAGTCTATTCCTCTGTGTAAATCTGTCTCCAATTGTTGTTTTGTCTTTAATTTGCCTTGATAGTCAATTATATCTTTATATCTAATTATTTTTGTCTTATCTGTTAAATTTGGGTGCCTAATTGATTCTGCCGGTGCTAGCCAATTTGGTATCTTCATATAATGTTGTTTTTTAATTTTAAGCCAAATTTGTAATAATGAGTTCCTTATTGTGTGTGTTTTAAAATATGAATGTGTTTTGTATTTCTCATCCCGCATAAAGGAGTGAGAGCCAGTTTGAAGTTCGTGTCCCTCAATTGTTAAAATTCTAGAGTCCTTTAATTCTATCCAATCTTTGACCCACAATAGTACTGCTGCTTGGTAGTATATCTCCCAGTCAGGGAGTGCAGCTCCTCCTCTATCTTTTGTATCCTGAAGCAGTTTAAATTTTATTCGTGGCCTTTTCCCTTGCCATATAAATTTAGATGTTATTTTATTCAGCTTTTCAAAAAACGGTCTATCTATTTTAATTGGAGTGACCTGAAACAAATATAAAAATTTAGGTAATATAGTCATTTTGATGGCCAAAATTCTTCCTAGGAATGAAATGTGTAATTTTTTCCATTTTTCTAAGTCTTTCTTTGTTTGTTCTAGTAATTTATCATAATTGTTTTCTTTAATTGCTGATGTTCTTGTAGATAAGCAGATTCCTAGATAGTTTATTTTTTTTGTTGTTTGGATTTGTATATTATCTATCAAATCTTTTGTTTGGATTTCCGTAAGATTTTTAACAATTAGCTTCGATTTACTTTTATTGATTTTTAGTCCGGCCACTTCTCCAAATTCTTCTATTTTTTGAAACAAATTAGGTATAGATTCCATAGGATTTTCTGTCAAAAACACTAAGTCAGCAAAAGCTTGAACTTTGTATTCTTCTCTATTGATCCTTAAACCTTCAATTCCTTGGTCTTCTCTAATTTTTTTTCAACAGGATTTCCAATGATAGAATATATAGTAAGGGGGAAAGTGGACAGCCTTGTCTGACTCCTTTTGTTATATTAAATTTGTCTGTTATGTCATCATTCATAATTATCCTTGTTGATTGCTTGGTATAAATTTCTGCTATAATTTTCCCAAATTTTTCCCCAATTTGCATATTTTGTAGTTGTTCAATCATAAATTTCTAGTTTTGGTTATCGAAGGCCTTTTGAGGGTAAGAAAAAACAACGCTGCCTGCTTCTCCGGGTGTGATTCATAATATTCTAGAGCATTAAGTATTATTCTCATGTTGTTCTTTATTTGGCATCCCGGCAGAAATCCATTTTGTTCTGGGTGTATATATGTATTTAATACTAATTTAATCCTTTCGGCCAAGATTGCTGCAAATATTTTGTAATCGGCATTCAATAATGAAATAGGTCTATAGTTTTGTATTAACTGGAGATCTGTATCTTCTTTTGGAATGATTGTTATTATGGCTTCTGTCCATGAATTTGGTATTTTGGCTTTCTCCATAGCTTCATTATATAATCGCAACATATTCTCTCCCAATACTTCTTGCATTGTTTTGTATATTTCTACCGGTAGCCCGTCGGGTCCCGGTGTTTTATTGTTTTTTTTTTTGCTTTTTCAGTACTTCATCTAATTCTAATTTGGTTATTGGCCTATTGAGAGTAATTCTTTGTTCTTGTGTGATTTTTGGCATTCCTGATTTCCCTATGTACTGTTTTATTTTGTCCCCTGATTATATAGGTTCGCATAAAATTTCTTAATAATTTCTTTTTTTGCCTCTTTACTATGTTGAATTTCTCCTTTATCATCTTTCAATTGGTATATCATTCTTTTTTTCTGTTCTTTTTTCAGTTTATAGGCTAGCCATCTGCCCGTTTTATTTGCGTGTTCGAAATAATTTTGTTTCGCCATTTTTATTTTTTGGGCTAGTTCTATTTGGTTTATCAAATTCAATTTATACTTAATCATTTCCCATTCTTCTCTTATTGTTTTGTTCTGGGGCTTTTCCTGGAGTTTTTGTTCTATTTGTTTTAGGTCTTTCTCTAAATTATCTAATTGTTTTTTCTTCTCTTTATTCTTTTTCCTCGTATATGCTATTACTAGGCCCCTTATATATGCTTTTAAAGTATCCCATGTGTTTTGTAAAGAGGTTTCCTCTATTTTATTTATCTGAAAAAATATTTTTACTTCTTTTTCTAACATCAAATTAAATTCTTTTTCTTTACATAGTCTTTGGTTCATTGTCTATGTCTTACGTCTTCTTTCCCCTTTCCAGTTTATGAATAGTGGATTGTGGTCTGCCCATTGGTTTGTGCCTATCTCAATTTTTTCTACTTCTATTTTGATATTTGGGGTCATCCATGCCATGTCCAATCTTGACCAGGAGCTATGCAGATGGGAGTAAAAGGTGTATTGGGCCTCTTCTTCATGTGTTTCCCTCCATACATCTGCCAGGTTTAGTTCTTCAGCCATAGTAAAGAATTCTTTTGGAAGTATTTCTTTTTTCTTTTGTTTTTTCCCCCCAGTTTTGTAGTCCTTCTTTGCATTTACTATTGCATTATAATCCCCTATTACACAAATATCATCATATTCTAATTCTGCTAATTTTATATGTAGGTCTTTAAAAAAAACCTGTAGTTTTTGGTTAGGTGCATAAATCACTACAATTAACATTTTCCTCTTTCCTATTTCTAATTCAACCATCACCACTCTACCTTGCTCATCGGTATAGACTAGTTTAGATTGTATTTTTTCTTTTACGTAAATCACTACTCCTTTTTTCTTTTTTTGGGCCAGAGATAAATATAGTTTTCCTAATTTGGGGTTTTCTAGGATTTTTTGATGATCTTTTTGAATGTGTACTTCTTGCAGACATATCACATCTGCTTCTAATTTTCGTAATTTTGTGAAAATTTGATTCCTTTTCTTTGGGGCATTTAAGCCATTAATGTTTACCGAAAAGAGTTTGAACTGTTCATCCATTGCCTATTGTATCTGTTTTTTTTGTGTTTCTTATTTCCATCCGTTCCCTAGGTTTTGCACCTTCTCTCTGTTCTCTCTCTTTTTCTTGCCTCTGTCTTATTTCTTTTTCTTCATTTGTTTCTATTGTTTCTTCTTCTTGACTTTTACTATCTATTTCCTCCTTGCTTTCCCGTTCTTCTTCTAGTCTAAAGTGTGTGTTATGAAATTCTCTTGCCTTTTCTAGAGTGTCTATTTTATACTTTTTGTCTTCCCACGTAATTAAGATCCCCTCTATTGGCAGCCATCTATACGTTATCTTGTATTTAATCAATAATTGTGTTAAAAACTGATATTGTTGTCGTAGATTTCTTACTCTTCGGGGTATCTGTTTTAAAATTATAATTTCTTTTTCATTATAGATCACCGTTTCTTCTCTAGATTTCTTATAGGCTTCATCTCGGATTGATTTTTTTAAGAATTTAACATGGACTTCTCTCGCCAATCTGTGTTTTCTTATAAAATTTGTTTGTACACGGTAAGTTTCTTCCAGTTGTCCTTTTATTTCTTCTGGTTCTTTTTGTATCATTCCTGCAATAATCTCCACCATCTTTCCTTCTAAATCCTCATTTTTTTTCTTCTGGAACATTTTGAAAACGCAAGAAGTATGAGGCCTTTTCCATTTTGAGCATGGCCAAGGAATCTGACATTTCTTTATTTAGTTGTAGGGTTTTTTGTTCCATTGCTTCTACTTTTAATTCCACGTGATCTATTTTTGTTTCCGTTTTCCTAATTCTCTGTTCATTTTCTGCTATAGAATTTTGAATGCCCCCAATTTTATCCTTCATGGTCTTGATATCTTCCTTGACTTCTCCTAATTCATTTCTGATCTCTGCATGGAACGTTCTCATTTCTTCTTGATTTTCAGCTATTTTTTCTTGTGTTTGGAGCAGTGTTTCCTGGATCTTTTGAAACATATCTTGTATTACATTTGGTGCCATTTCCAGTTTTTCTTTTTCTTTTTCTTTCCCCATTATGCTATCTATTGTTTTTTGTTGTGAGGGGGAAGGAGTCATTACTAACGTATTGGTTGTAGGTTTTTTCCCTGTCTTTGTTATGGTGGATGTTGTAGACATTTTTAATATTCGTGTAAAGCTTTCCAACCTTAACATCAATTATTAAGTTATTCCTTAGTATCTCTTTTCCCCTCCAAATACTGCTTATACACCGCACAACTTATATATAGTTATATTATATTATATTGCCAGTTATCCCAATTGAGCAATTAATTCTTATTCACAGTATAAATCAATTTACTTATCAATCAAGATTTTAATTTAATTTTCTTAATTTTCTAATTAGCAATCTTTTCAATTACCCCCTTTTTCAATCAGTCTATCTCAGAGATACAGTCAACTCATCTGTTATTTTGTATAAAAATCAGTCTTTCACTTTAACAATAATTCCTTGTCTAACTACAATTTCACAGTACAATTTATAGCTATAAAAATATTATCAACTTATATATTTCTTTCAAATATTAAACTTATTAACTAATTAAACAGTTCAAAATTAATAATTCGCTTAATTTTTATTTTCTTTAGTCTTTATTGTCTTCTTGCTTTACCTCTCTCAATCTGTTCTTTCACAATCATAAAAAACGCGATGTGTCGTCTCAGTCTTTTTTATTATTATGATTATTTCTTCTCCCGGTAATCGGATCTCTGCATTCAATTTTCAAATCTTTTTTTTTTTAAACTTAAGTTCTTATTATCCAAAGTTATTTGTAAATCCAGAGTTCAAAATCCAGACAGGTCTTCTGTATCCATGAAATTCACCACTTAGTCCGGTATTTCAGTCTCTGCACTCAGTTTCCGATATTTGGGGTTTGAATCAGTTATAATTCCCAAGTTCAAAACGGCTTATCTATATCCACAGAGTCCACAGGCTGCTCCCTTTGATCAACTGTAAAAGTCCGCACTCACACCACTTCAAGCGCTATTTCTCCTTTTCTTATGTTTGCTTAGTCATTCTATGGGTTTTTAATGACGTTCTTTATCCAGACACTTGTTATTTCTTAATGGATCTTGTTTCCTTCAGTTTTCACTGTTTGATGACACATTTGTCCAGTCCAAATTCCACTGCAATCCTTGGCTGTATCTACAGGCAGTGCTGAACAGCAATCTTGTTTCATACGGTGTTTTTCCATGCAGCTTTAGATTGTCCGTGTAAAAGAGATGGAATAGCTTGGCAGATGTCTTTAATGTTTGATAGAAAATAGAAAAAAGAATAACAGAGTTGGAAAGGACCTTGGAGGTCTTCTAGTCCAACCCCCTGCTTAGGCAGGAAACCCTACATCACTTCAGACAAATGGTTATCAAATCTCTTCTTAAAAACTTCCAGTGTTGGAGCATTCACAACTTCTGGAGGCAAGTTGTTCCACTGATTAATTGTTCTAACTATCAGGAAATTTCTCCTTAGTTCTAGGTTGCTTCTCTCATTGATTAGTTTTTACCCATTGCTTCCTGTCCTGCCCGCAGGTGCTTTGGAGAATAGCTTGACTCTCTCTTCTTTGTGGCAGCCACTGAGATAGTGGAACATTGCTATCATGTCACTCCTAGTCCTTCTTTTCATTAAACTAGACATACCCAGTTCCTGCAGCCATTCTTCATATGTTTTAGCCTCTGGTCCCCTAATCATCTTTGTTGCTGTTCTCTGCACTCTTTCTAGAGTCTCAACATCTTTTTTACATTGTGGCAACCAAAACTGGATGCAGTATTCAAAGTGTGGCCTTACCAAGGCATTATAAAGTGGTATTAACACTTCACATGATCTTGATTCTATTCCTCTGTTTATGCAGCCTAGAACTGTGTTGGCTTTTTTGGCAGATGCAGCACACTGGTGGCTCATATTTAAATGGTTGTCCACTAGGACTTCAAGATTCCTCTCACAGTTACTACTACTGAGCCGCTACCACATATACTGAACCTGTGCATTTGGTTTTTCTTGCCTAAACGTAGAACTTTACTTTTCTGACTGTTGAATTTCATTTTGTTAGATAGCACTCAATGTTCAAGTCTGTCAAGATCCTTCTGTATCTTAAGCCTATCTTCTGGAGTGTTGGCTATTCCTGCTAGTTTGGTGTTGTCTGCAAATTTTATTTTTATTTATTTATTAAATTTAATGAGTAGTTTTGGCCTGACTTGTTCAATATTGTTGATAGAGCAATCAATGCAATGACAAAAAGCAGCAGTGATAATGACTGTCTTCTCTTGATATTAACCTCTCCCAGTCTATCACCATTGACCAGCAACTGTATCTTCCATTGCACCATTGCTTTTGACTCCTGTTATCTCCAGGGACTTGATAATCTGGTGATGTGGCGTGGAATCAAATGCCTTGATCAGTTATTGTAATATTTTTCTTCTAACTTTCCTCTGAAAATTCAGAGCAGGAAAGCAAAGCAACACTAGAAACTTCCTTTCATCTTTTGCAAATGAATATTTGTCATATCAGCAGCTCCGAAAGATATTAACTGGTTCAAAGTCATCCATTGAGCTTCAATCCTGAGTTGGAACTCAAACCTGGGTCTCTATGAACCCAGTCCAGGATTTTGACCATTATACTATATGGGGGCTCTGTTTTGTTCTTTTCCATTTTTTCCTTTTTTATATTTGGGTTCCCACATGATTTGTATAACTATTGCTCAGTGAATTTATTACTTTATTTGTGTTAGTTTACATTTGATCTTTTCTTCTAAGGCTCAAGACAGCATGCAGAGCACTCATGTGGTTTTCTCCACAGCCCCACTATGATGTAAATTGGTCTGAGAGGCAGTGATTGGCCCAAGTTACCCAGTAAATACCCATGGTTGAGAATGGGCTTAAATCTGAATGTACTAAAGCTCTCCTCAGTCCTCGTCCAGCATCTTAACCATTACACCATTCTGAATGAGGCATAATTGATAAGGTTCAAACAATATGCTGAATTGATGTGTGAAGCCAGCTATTTCTTGTTCTCCTTCTGGCATATGTCCTGCTTCCTCTTTTCTCAACGTCCTTTTGTGCCATTTAAGTTTAATGGTATCAAGAGGTTAACTTAACATCACTAAGGATCATACTCTGTTCCTGCCAGATCCATTTAATTTGTATAGCCTCACATATAGATACATTTCTTATTCATTGAGTGAGGGTTTTTTTTTTAAGTCTCTAAACATTTTTGAATGTTTTTTACATCTCACCTCAGCATTCACTGAAGAACAAAATATCCATTAATGTCCTAACCATAATATATGAAAGTAATATTTTACCAATATTTAAAGTATAATTTGATAAAACTGGGAAAGATGATGCACCTTTGCAAACACTAGAGGGAGTACATAATTTATTTTGCAAAAGGAAGAAATACCAGAGCACATGAATGAATGTTAAATCATTTTTTTAATGGCTAATCATGTGGGGAATGAATGAAGCAGAATTAAATATTGTGTTGACCATGCTTTTTAATAAAACCACTGTAGAAATTTGAGCTAAAAAGTACATCATAACTTGGAAGGGAATATGCAAATTTGAACTGAGAGGTTTCCATGATCATGTCTCGCTTCCATGATTATCTTTTTTTTTTAAAGCAATTTTATTGAATTAAGAACATATTACAATTCAAGCTAAACGGTCATATTGTATATTTACAAGTGCGGTATCTAGTCAATTATCTAATCATTTATACAGTTTGTACAAAGATTATTATGAGTAAAATTGATTACTATTTGATTAAAGTACCATAATATACAGGATTATCTAATCGTTGTGCATTATTCCACATGAGTGTTAACTTTTGCATTTAATTTCTAGCCACCTATACCACAAATCCCAGATCGCATAGAATTCTGAATCCTCCTTTCCGTTTAACACATATGTTAATCTGCACATTTCTGCGCAGTCAAGTATCTTATTGACTATCTGTTCCTCAGTTGGTCCTTTTTTCTCTTTCCAATATCTGGCATAAGAGAGTCTAGCAGCTGTAACAATATGAATAATCAGATATTTCTTGTCCTTTCCAAATATTCGTTTTAGCACTCCCAGGAGATAGATTTCCGGGAGGAAGTTAATGTCCTCCTTTAATATTTCTTGGATCCATTTTTGTATTTTTTTCCAAAACTTCCTCGCTTCCGGACAGGTCCACCACATGTAATAGAAGGTACCTTGGGGGTGACCACATTTCCAACAATTGGGGCTTGCATTTGGGTAGATCTTGGCAATTCTAGATGGTGCTAAGTACCATCTATATAGCATCTTATACTGGTTCTCCTTATAGCTTATTGCTCTCGTCAGTTTAAGATTGCTATTCCATATTTCTTCCCAATCATCAAGATTTATCTTTGATTCGATGTTTCTCCCCCAAGCAATCATTTGGTCTTTTAATATTTCTCCTTCTCTATCGTATTAGAGAAGGTAGGAGTATAATTTAGCTAATAATTTGTTCTCACTACCTAGCCATACCTTATCGAAACTATTTGTCCCCATCTCTATTCCCTTTTCTTGTTTATCCTTACTAAAGTGGGATTTAATTTGTATATAGGGCCACCAATCTATATGGATCCCTTGTTCTTTTAGTATCTCATTAGGTATAAGATTACCACTATTATCCAGAATATTTTGGTAAGTGACCATTTTCTCCCTGCCTAACGTATTTGGATGGACTAGAGCCTCCATTATAGATATCCATTTTGGGTATTTCAAATAATGTATATGCCTGATTTCTTTCCATGTCTTCATTAATGTATCTCTAATTTTGTGTTGGTGGACGTGTATCCCCGTCCCTTTTCCTTTGTCCCAGAGGTAGGCATGCCAGCCTCTCGATAGGTCGTGCCCTTCCAGTTGTAGAATTCTCTTATCCCTTAATAAGGCCCACTCGCGTAGCCATACTAAATTGGCCGCTTTATGGTATAATTCCCAGACTGGGAGTCCAAATCCGCCCCTATTCCTTTTTTCTTGCAGGGATCGTAAAGCAATTCTCGGTTTTTTCCCTCCCCAGATAAACTTCCTTACTATCCCATTTAAATCCGAAAAATATTTTCTGTCAATACTAACAGGAGTAGTTTGAAATAAGTATAGTAATTTGGGGAGAACACTCATCTTGATAGTGGCTATCCTACCGAGGAACGATATTTGCAATTTCCCCCATCTATCCAAATCTTGTCTTATCTTTGTCAATAAGAGTGTATAATTATCTTCCTTCAAAGTTGAGCATCTGGCAGTAATCCAAATCCCTAGATATTTAATCTTCTTAACTATTTGAATACCCAAATTATTTACTAATATTTCCTGTTCTGTTATTGGGATATTTTTTGTTAGCATTTTAGTTTTTGTCATATTTAATTTAAATCCTGACAGCTTCCCATATTCATTTAATTCTTTTAATACTTTTGGCCCTGTTGTTAGTGGGTCCTCCATTATTAACACTACATCGTCGGCAAAAGCTTGAATCTTGAAAATTTCATTCCTAATTTCCAGTCCCCGTATTTCTTTATTTTGCCTAATTTTCCTTAACAATACCTCCAGGGCCAATATAAATAAGAGTGGAGAAAGTGGACAGCCTTGTCTCACCCCTTTACCAATCCGGAAGGATTTAGATACATCCCCATTCAATATAATATTTGCACTCTGTTTATCATAAATCGCTTTTATCGCGTTCTCGAAATACCCCCCGAAATTCATTTTTTGGATTTGTTGGGTCAAAAATCGCCAGTTTAGGTTGTCGAAGGCCTTCTGGGCGTCGAGGAAGACCATGGCCAGCTGTTTCTCGGAGTGTATTTCATAATACTCCAACACGTCCATCACCACTCTCATGTTAGACCTAATCTGTCTACCGGGGAGGAACCCGTTTTGGTCGGGGTGGATCCAATTATTTAATATTATCTTCAATCTACCCACTAATATTCCCATAAATATTTTATAATCCGTGTTGAGTAAAGAGATCGGTCTGTAGTTCCTTACTTGCTTGGGATCGGTACCTTCTTTTCCTATCAATGTGATGGACGCCTCTTTCCACGATTCTGGGATCCTGGAACCTCTCAGGGCCTCATTGCAGATTATCAAAAGTTTTGGTACGAGTATTTCTGCCAGATTCTGGTTTTTATATAATTCTTCTGGGAGGCCGTCGGGACCAGGCGTTTTGTTACTCTTTAATTTGCATATTACCCCCTTCAATTCCTCTAGTGTAATTTCTCTATTCAACGCTTCCCTTTCCTCCTCCTTTATCTGTGGGAGATTCTCTTTGGCAAGGTACTGATTAATATTATCAATTGAAGTTTCCTCCTGACTATATAATGTCTCATAGTACTGTCTAACAAACTCCCGTTTCTCCTCCTCATCCTCTAATATTCTGCCTTCCAAATTTTCCAAGCTATCTATAACACCCTTCTCTTTCTCTTTTTTTAATTTGTACGATAGCCATCTCCCGGGCTTGTTTGCGTTGTCAAAATAATATTGTTTGGATTGTTATCATCATGTGTGCATCAAGCATTGTGGGAAGAGAAATAAATGAAATCCACTGCCAACTCAAGAAGAATCTCAACCATGTATGTGTTTAAAAAAAGGTTAAAGTTAAGATTATGCATGAAGTTACTTATGGAATTACTGTTTGGATTTTGCCATTATTTCTGGGTTCAATTTAAAACTTAATTAGAGCAGAAAAATATAGCATTATGATTGTGAATGACTAGTCAGGTTTTTCTCTAGAGCAGATATAATATACTTGTAAACTACATTTGGGTCTGTAGTTAAAGGAAGTTGTTGTACTCAGTCACCATGCAAGATAAGAACAGGGCCATATTTTTAAGACATATTGTTAATACTGCATATTTATGACAGTTGCCACTGCACATACTACATGAAATTTTGCAAGAAGACTTTCCTGTATGTAGTTATATATACAATAGTTTCCATTCAGCATCTTACATTAAGGAAGTCTGAGGTCATATGAAGATTTGCACATGCCTGTGTATTGCATGTGAATGTAGGAAGATAAGAAAGAAAAAAGAACGATAAGAAAAAAGAAAGAGAAAGAAAGAAAGAAGGGAGGGAGGGAGGAAGAAAGAAAGAAGGAAGGAAGGAAGGAAGGAAGGAAGGAAGGAAGGAAGGAAGGAAGGAAGGAAGGAAAAATTAGGTATGATCATATGTGGATAAAGATAAGGTACAGGTAGTTTTCAACTTACAATCACAATTGAGACCAAATTTCTGTTGCTAAGTGAAACATTTATTAAATGAGTTTTGCCCATTTTACAAACTTGATTGCCACAGTTGTTAAGTGAATCACTGCTGTTGTTAAGTTATTAACAGGGTTGTTAAGTGAATCTGTTTTTCCCATTGACTTTGCTTGTCAGAAGGCAATTTTCTCTGCCTGGGCCTGATGCTTCCTGAGAGGCAGGGGGTCTCTCCGAATGGGACCCCCTCCCCAAAAGGCTGGCCTTAAAGCCCTAGCTCAGAGGTCTTCAAACTTGGCAGCTTTAAGCCAGGCGGACATCAACTCCCAGAATTCTCTAGACAGCATAGCTTGATGTCAGAAATCACTTTTTTCAGCCCTCTGAGTAGTCCCTATGTACATATGGACTACTCAGAGGGCTGAAAAAGTTATTTTTGACCGGTCCTCGCACTTTTGACCAGTCCTTGAACTTACGACTGTCCTCACATTTTACGTTTTGCGCCCTATCTTGTCACCATGGTGAAGAGAAGTAGTGGTGAAATGATTGACACGGTTGTTAAGAATGCCGCAATGAGTATAAATGTGAAGATGGTCATAAGTACGAGGACCGGTCAAAAGTGCGAGGATCAGTCAGAAATGACTTTTTTCAGCCCTCTGAGTAGTCCCTATGCACATAGGCATGCCCACCCGGTCACATGATCAGCTAGCCACGCCTACCCAGTCACATGACCAGCTAGCCACACCTACCCAGTCACATGACCAGCTAGCCACGCCCCCAATTAAGCCACGCCCACAGAACCGGTTATTAAAATATTGAATCCCACCACTGTGTACGACACTTTTCTGATCATCAAATGCACCAGATTAGAAGAGACACCCCAATGTATCTACTCTAAAAATGTATTCACTGGGATCAGTTTTACATGCGAGGAGGAAAAAGAACAATGATTCCCCTTCCTAGATATTCACATAAGGAGGCTAGATAATTGCGAATTAACAACCTGCAGATACCAACAATTCATACACAGAGACCAAATTTTAAATTTTGAAAGCAACCACCCCACTACACAAAAGAAGAACTGCATCCAGACCCTTTTCAAGAGAGCCAAAACACATTGCAGCATCAAGTTGGTTCTATCTTGAGTAATTATTACAATATCACTGTTATCAATAATAAAGAAATGGATGCTTTTCTGCAGTAGAATCTGTATTATGCAATGATCTCCTGTGGTACTTTAGACCCCAATGCTTAGATCAGTGATGGCTAACCTTTTTGCCGTTGTGTGCCAAAGCGGGGGGAGTGCAGGCGTGGTTGCGCACCCAAGTGCCCACACCCATAATTCAATGCCTCCCTGCCCCCCGCGCATGCACCCACGACCCCTCCGTGTTCCCCCCGCTTTTGGCATGCAATGACAAAAAGATTACCAATGGGCCTGGTAGGCCCATTTTTCAGCCTCCCCAGGCTCCAGAGGTTTTTTTGGAGCCTGGGGAGGGTGAAAACAGCCTTCCCCACCCCACCTCCAGAGGCTGGAAACATCCCATTTCCTGACTTCCGTTGGACCTGGAAGGCCCAAAAATCAGTTGGCTGGCGCACGTATGCATGCTGGAGCTGAGCTAGGGCAATGCTCGCATGCCCACAGATACGGCTTTGCATGCCACCTGTGGTTTGTGTTTGTGTCCCTTGGAACTCATGTTATGATGTTATGAGTACAAGAATCTGCTTTGGAATTTTCTGTGAAACAATATAGAAATTAACAAATTTCTATATTTTAGGATGTTTTAATTTGGAAACGCAGAAGGTTTTGAAATTGTATCCATGTTTCCTCAACGTTTGGGAGGAAATTTATAGTTGGAGGGGAAATAATACATGGTGCTTCTTGCATGATGTGCTTACATGAAATATATTCCCATCTGTTATTTCAGTCAGTAACCAGTTTGGTACAGAGACTGAAAAAGGATGTTTGCATTAGATATAGCAAGTAAATGTCAATGAAAATTAACCCTTAAATTTAAGTCAAACAATAGAATAACAATCGAGGGGGTGAGGCCAATACTACGGTGTACCACATCATTGTATGCTACTTCGGCAAATGACGAAGGCTGGATCAGTCTGTTTGCTGGTATGAAACATAGTGTTCTACCATAGCATTAGTCCTCTCAGCTGTTCCATTGGTGCTAGGGTAGAAGGCTGAGCTCAATCCTTGTGAAGATCCTATTAGGTGTATGAAATTCCTCCGGGACCTGGCGGTAGACTGCACCCCCTTATCTGAAATAATGTGACATGGCACCCCGTGTAGGCAATAGATGTGTTGAATAAATAACTTTGCCAACCGCTGTGCTGATGGTAGACTGCTGCATGAGATAATATGTGCTTGCTTCGAAAACAAGTCTATCACGATCGATATCATTGTATGACCTTTGCTATCCGATAGGTCCATGATGAAATCCATGGCAATTTCAGCTCATGGCCTACTGGGTTCAGTTACAGACTGTAACAAGCCAAGGACTTTACCCATTGTGGCTTGGTTACTGTGCAGGCTGGACAACTCCTTACATAATTCTCAACCTCTGTGCGCATTCTTGGCCACCAGAATTGACGCCTTGTGAGGTGCAGCGTTTTCAGAAAACTGAAGTGACTGGCGGGTTTAACATCATGGCATCTTTTTAACACTGGGATCCGAAGTCCTGTGGGAACATATAACTTATCCCCCTTCCACCCAAGGCCCTCCCAGTGGGTTACTAGCAAGTTATTATTTGCTAGCCAATCGTCAGTTGATAAAGCGTTGCATAGTTCATCGTACCAAAGGTTCTCTGGCTCATTACTTTTTACCTCTCCCATCAACTGCCTTGGAGATATTATAGCCTGTACAACCTCCTCCCCCTTGCTGTTATACTGAAGCATATGGGATAAGGCATTGGCCAAAAAGTTCTTCCCAGCAGGCACATACCTCAGGGTGAAGGCAAACCGTTGAAAATATTGAGCCCATTGCACCTGTTTTGGGGACAGCTTTCTGGGTATTTGGAGAGCTTCCAGGTTCTTATGGTCAATCCAGACCTTGAACAGCCCCAGCTGTGGTTTTGTCGTGGCAGATTTGGTACACAGAACATCTGTCAGGGGCAATACCACCTGGGCAAATGATGGAATAAATTGTCTATAGAAGTTGGCAAACCCGAGGAAGCTCTGCAACTGTTTCCTTGTTCTCGGGGCTTGCCACTCCAACACCACCTTGACCAGATATTCAGTAACCTAGATAATCCAACTCTGTTCAGTGGAACTCGCATTTAGAGAGTTTCATGAATAGTTTGGCAGCCAGCAATTTTTCCAACACTTGGCGGACTAACTGGGTGTGTTCCTCCATCATTTTGGTGTAGATTAGGATATCATCCAGGTATTCAAAGACCCCCCCCCCGGTACAGGTGCTCATGCAGGAACTTGTTGATCAACTGCATGAACATGGCCGGGGCCCCTTGCAACCCGAATGGCATCACTTGGAACTGATAGCTCCCAGGGCAGTTGAATGTTGTCTTCTATTCATCCCCTGGTTGGATATGTACCCAGTAATAGGCCTCCCACAAATCAAACTTAGTAAACACTTGCCCAGTTGCTAAGATGGCAAGTAAGTCTTTCATGAGCGGTAAAGGATATAAATGCTTCACGCATACTGCGTTGAGTTCCCGGAAGTCCACACACAGGCATAGACTGCCATCCTTTTTCTCCCTAAACAGGACTTGGGCGGCCATGTGAGATCTGCTAGGCTGAATGAACCCCCTGGCCAAGTTCTTGTCAATGTATCATTTTAACTCTTCAATCTCCTTCGGTGTCATCGAGTATATATTTGGCAGTTTGGCTCCAGGTATCAACTCGATGGTGCAATCAGTAGGGCGATGAGGCAGTAAGACCTCACACTTCCTCACTAAAGACATTTGCCAAATAGTGGGTTCCTATCTGTCCAGTCAGGCTAGCCCTAAAATGATAGGTTCAATCATTTTGTCCACTGCAATGAACCTGATGTATTCCCAGTATTCCTCTATTTTGATCCTAACTGGCTCAGTGACATGGGTAGCCAGTACTCCCCCCAGTGTTGAACCATCCATTTGTTCAAATTTAATGGGCATCCGCAGCCTCGTCATGTGAACCTCTAACTCATTGACCATTGGGTGCAACCTGAGTCAACTAAGGCACCCTGCTTAACCCATAAAGACGTGTGTGTGTTCCGAACAGTTACTGGAATTACAAAAGGACAGATAGGATTGCTCACCATTGGATCGTTCAGATCCTCCTCATCGCTGTCACCGGACCCCATAGGAAAACATCCAGTCCCGGGCAGGCCTCCTTGACTGGTGTATTGGCATTGGTAGGAAGTATTTGTGCTGCTATCCTGGACCGTTCCTGCATTGTACGGGGTCAGTCTCTGAGTTTTTCTCCAGGAACCTGTGGTCGTGAAGTTGGCATTCATGGTGGAGGTGTTGGACACTGTGCAGCTCGGTGTCCCACCTGGTTACACTGGAAGCAGCAAAATAGCAGTCTCTGGGCCTGGTCAGTATTACCTGGGGCAGGTATAGTTGGTTTTGCCTCCCTGAGGGTTGGTGGCCGGTTCATAGCCCTTCTGGGTTGACTCAGTCCTCCTTCTCCCTGCGACCAAAATTCCCTTAATTCCATATCCAGGTCCATGGTGGCTCAGAACCAATCTGCTAAACGCGGAGGCAAGCCTCTATAGACACATGCTTGCCTGAGATCTTGGTCCAGGCCCATATGGAATTGATGTACTAGTAAGTGCTCAGGCCATGCCCTCAGTCTCCCGGCGATCTTGCGAAATTCCCGTACATAGTCCTTTGCTGGCCTGCCCCACTGCTTAAGGGACACAAGCTCCCCTTCAGCCACCTATGCCCTAGATTCATCCTCAAACCTCACATGTAAAGCCTCCAAGAAAAGGCCCACATTGGCCAGTTCCCTGGCATGGTCACTGTGGACGTCAGCCACCCAATCCGCTGCGTCCCCTATCAGCAAAGCCGTGACGGCCACAACTATCACCCACTGGGATGGGTAGAATTGCCCATAAAAGTCTATGTGGCTTATGATCTGGCTAAGGAAGAGGGCTACCCTTTCAGAGCTCCCACTGAATGTGGCTTGTATAGGCGGTGGGCCCCAGAGTGCCTATTGGGGCCACAGTCCTGGAAGCCATAGGGGTACTTGGTCTGGTGCTCTAGCAGAGCCTGCACCTCTGCTACCTGCCCAGTAGGGTCCCAGCTGTCTTCTTGGGATTGAGTGACCTAATTCCCACTCCACCAAGGCCCTGCACGGGATTTGGTCAGCACCTTGCATCACCTCTCCCAACGATGAGGCTGGGGCCCCAGTGGCCTGATGTTCTGTACTCCTGGACTGGCCAAGGACCTGCTCTACTTGCAGCTTGGGACTGGCTAGGTGAAATCATGTCTCTGATCCAGTCCCCCCAATCCCTCCTTGCCAAGTGGTTGAGGGGTCCAGCCCCATTGCCCAAGGCTGCCAGGATGGGGCATCCCAAAAATTGGCCTCCCTGAATATTTCCCCCAGTACATCCTTGGTACTGGCCCCAGGTCCTGGTGGAATAACTCGAGTCGCCCTCCTCATCCTCAGTCCACCGCCTCTCTTGCCACCCTGGAACAGGGCTCCAGTGTGAGGGAGTGTGGGTACCCTGGGTCCAATAGTCCTTGTTAGCACAGATCTATGCCACCAGTTACCAGACAAAGATGGAGCAACCCCAGTTCCATGTGCCTCCTGGCTCTCCAGCGGACATTCCTCATTCTGGCTATGGTGCTCCTTTGGCCAGACTACAGCCTGTTCACTGTCCTCCTAGGCCTCTGGAACCTCCAACTCCTTCTCCCCCTCTACAGTCTCTGAATCCAGCATCCCTGCAGACGTTCCCTCTGTCATTCCCGTCCAACGCCCTACTTACATTCAGAAAGAAAAAGAAGATATGAGCGCCAACTTTCTCTCAGCTTGCTAAACTGGCCCTGTGTGAAAACTAGGTGAAGAATCCCATAGACACTGTTCGGCAGGTTAGATTTCAGTTTATTTCCCACTACAAGGTGGCTTGTAATCAATGCCGGTTTGCAGTTTAAAGTTGGGCTGAGGGTTTCCGCTTCTCGGTGTCTTTTACTAGTCCTTGCCCCACCCCCCATCACCCAGGCATCCGGTGTCCCCAATTAGGCTTGTCAGCTGTTCGGTGGCTTGGTTCAAACAAGCCACCTGTCCTAACATCATCTGCTGGCGCCAGGCACTCCAGCCACCAGCATGGCTTCGTCATCGCTGTGTTCCTGCTTTCCCCCACATGTCACCATCACCACCACCATCACCCGTGCCCATGGGATCCTTTGGCGTGCTTCATTTCAGCCCTTCCCAAAGTCCCCAGGTTCGTGCGTGCATCCCCGCGGGATTCGTGTGCTCTCCCCGTGGATACATGTGTCAAGCTCTGGCCAAGGCTCGACATCAGCATTTTGCCAAGTGACATATAGAACGGAATCTCAGCTTTGCAGATCAATCTTTTAAAAAGCTTGTTAATTATATTATTATTATTATTATTATTATTATTATTATTATTATTATTATTATTATTATTATTATTATTATTATTATTATTTTCTTAGTTATAAGGGTATCAGTGTACCAGGATTGTTCTGTTGTGGACAAATATACTGTAGTTCCAACGCATTTGCTGCTGTTTAACATAGACATGGATTGGATAATTTTATGTTCTGTAGCCTTAGGGAAGGAAAGATATAATGCCAGCATTTTTTTAAATGCTTCATCTTTTAGCAGTTGTAATATGTATTTTTATTGCATTTTTAATTTTCAGAAGCAAACAGAAGAATGAATTAACTATTGATAAATAGCACCATCTTAGCAATTGGATGGTGGATGGTGGTTTTTTTTTTTTGTTGTTTTTTTTTTGGATAAGCACTTTGAACCGGGTTTTTAGCATCTGTCCAGTATCTACATAACTGGTAGCTGAAAAAAAACCCCATTCTATTACCATAGAATCCACATAGCAATGGCTTCCTTCCACTGTAGTTTAATAGCTGATTATGCTGAACTATTGTAAACAGGGTTTTTTCCTAGCAGAACCAGCTTATCCATTTGAGAAAGCAAGTCTTGTGAACAGCACTTATGAAGTTCTGATTTGAATTAGCATGCATGTCCACTCAATTAAGAGGGTTCCATTGGTCATTTGAAGAATGCTTGCCTATTTTCTTTTTTAAAAAATTGCCCATTATGCTTATTGCAAGAGGAAAACATCTTTGCTGCCAAGTACAATAATGAGGCTTAAAGTAGTAAAGAAAACAGAATGTAGTAATTTATTTTACTGTGGGTCATATTTAATTTCTTATTTCAACAGAAGCTTGTTGGAAAATGGGTAACATTTTTTGGAGTTTTGTCAGAAATCGCTGAGAATTCAACTTGATAAAATTTACAATTCAAAGACAAATTGATATCAAAAAATGGAAGAACATAAGTTCAAAGGGGCATTTCAGTGAATGAACTACTTATTGTGGGTAAAGCTTGTCAAAATTCTTTTGAAGTTCCTTGGGCTGGAATGCTGAACCAGCCATTATGTGGAAACACATTCTTCCAGCATAAGAACAGGCTGGAAAAACCAACTGGCACCTTTATTTTTCCCTGTTAGCTATGTATTATTTAAAAGCAGAAAAATGATAAGCCTTAAGGGAAGTTTAGATTCATTTATGTTCTTAAGAATTTGCACTGGTTAATGCTCTGCATTAACTGAACTTCCAAGCACATTTGCTTGCTTGAACATAGTTGTTTTCCTTCCTTCCTTCCTTCCTTCCTTCCTTCCTTCCTTCCTTCCTTCCTTCCTCCCTCCCTCCCTCCCTCCCTCCCTCCCTCCCTCCCTCCCTTTCTTCCTGGAGTGTTTTCAATTCACATGAAATTCACATCTCTTCCATTCACAAGAGAAAAGCCATGCGGTTTCAGCACTTAAAACAAAGCCAGCAGATTGAATACAGTGTTAATCCTTCAAAGTAGCTTTATTTTGTTTCTACTTAATTAGTTGAATGCTGATAATATGGTAGTATATAGGCTGCTGTCCAAGATGTGTAATTCTCTGCCAAAATGACATTATGCTAACTCTAGTGATGTACTTCTTGATAAATTCATTTTATCTAAGTTATACTATCCTTTCTGCTGAGTTCTCCCTAATAATCCATTAAGTTCATCTATCAATATATTATTCTTCTTCTTCTTGTGCCATATTCGTCATCGGACATTAGTGATCATATTGGCAACCCTATTTTTGTCAACAGCCGTATGAAAAAGTGCTGCTGAGTTTTGTCCAAAACAGTCCCTTAGGTTTTGAAGCCATGATGTTCTTCTTCTGCCTGGGCCTCGTTTGCCTTCAATTTTTCCCTGGAGGATTAAGTAAAGGATGCTGTATTTTTCTGGGAGTCGGCGGGCCAGGTCGCTGAGAGGTCAAGGAGTGGAGATGGCGCTGATCCTCTTCTGGAGTGTCGGAGAGGGTCTCCTGGAAAGTCCGGGGGGGTCTCGGGCCGGTTGGATGGAGGAGAGGAGAGCCAGAGTGGTGGAGTCAGGGGGAGTTGGAGGTGGCTCGCTGGCTCTGGTCTTGCTCTGCTGGCACCGACGGCGAATTTGAGACCTGCTGTACCCATGGACCATCAAGGAACTGCCTCTGCCCTCTGCTGGTCACCACTGAGATTACCTGCTGGAGCTACATCGGTTGTGCCTATTACATCTCTTGGGCACTTTTTGGGCACGAGGGGCCTTTAGGGATGGACCAACCCTAAGAGGCTTCCTTACACCTCCAGCAGGGGTGTTAGCCCCACATCCCATTGGTCCATCTGGGGACCCTGCCTGGGATCAGCGAGCTGGGACTCGGACTTAGATGGCCAGGAGGTCGCTGGTTTATCCTCCTCCATGGAACAGGCTTGCTTTTGGGTGGTGTTTTTCACTGCCGTGAGAGGGCAGTTGTGGTTTTATGACATCGAACCGGCCATGCAGGGGTGAGAGCTCTGCAGTGGCCGAAAATACCGCCAGAGAGATCTCCCAAATGAACTTCGGGATGCCATCGTGGTGAGAGGATGATGGTGGTTATCAGCTATGTCCCACCCAGGTGTTGTGAGGGGACACCTGGGGGAAGAAGTTCCCAATGCTTGGGAGAATCTCAGCCAGTTCCCAGCCTGCTTTTAACACCTCCTGTTTACCACTTTTGCACCCTCTTCCATGGCTGCCATGGCTCCACGACTGTATTCAAGATCAGACTTATGCCCTTTAAGGAATGCCCCCCATTCCTGTAAGTGGCCTACTGGCCTTGCCAAGAAATACCTCAAGGATGAGTCCTGGGATCCCGAGAGGTGGCACGAGGGCGTGGGGGATTTTAAAAGTTTTAAAAGTTCTTTGTATTCTTTTTTAATTCGCTTTTTAAGGGGTGGGAGGAGGATGTAACGTGTACGACCAGGGTGGGTTTGGGGGGCAACCCACAGGCGTCAGGACTGGGTCTTGGGGGGCGTTGGGGCTAGTTCCTATACTGGGGAGGGCATTTCCATCAGCACCGTGAGTGGGAGGGGCAGATATGGTGGGAGCAGGGGGCCATATCGTGTTAGGGGAGGGCGCACTTGCTACTTGCGAGTGATTGCGTGCTCTGGCCCCCAATGCTCTTCTCGTTCCCCAGGTTGTTCGGACCCCCAGGGCCTGGGCCTCCGGTTGATGTTGTGCAATGCCAGGTCCGTGGTAAATAAAGCCCCCCTCATTTGTGATCTGGCTCAGGAGGGGGGTGCAGACCTGGTAGGTATTACAGAGACCTGGTTGGGCCAGGAGGGGGGTTCCCCTCATCGAGATGTGCCCACCAGGTTTCTATGCATTCCATCAACCGAGGTCCCAGGGGAGGGGCGGGGGGTAGCGGTTCTGGTAAAGGAAGGACTTGGTCCAAGGGAAGCCACTGTACCTCAGATAGCTAGATGTGAGTCCTTCCTCGTGAAGTGGAGACATGGGAGGCAGATGGGCTTGCTGATTACGTACCTGGCTCCCTGCTGCGTGTCGGCTGCCCTGCCTGCCCTGCTCAAAGTGATTGCTGAGGTGGTGGTGGAGACCCCCAGGCTTATGGTCATGGGGGAACTTCAACTTGCCATCTGCTGGCGAAGCATCTGAGGTGGCCTGGGAGTTCATGGCTTCCATGACGGCCATGGACCTGACCCAATTAATTCATGGACCCACTCACACAGGAGGACACACTCTGGACTTGATTTTTGTCTCTGGTCAGTGGATAAATGATCTTGAGATACGGGAGATAGTGACTGAGCCCTTGTCATGATCAGATCATTCCCTTCTTAGGCTTGATTTCTAACCGCCACACCCCACCGCAGGGAGGTGGAACAGACTAGATGGTTCTGCCCCAGGCGCCTGATGGATCCTGATGGGTTCCAGATGGAGCTTGGGCCATTTCCTGAGGCTCTGACTCACGGCTTGGCTGAAGAATTGGTGGCCGCCTGGGATAGGGCGGCTGCTGACGCTTTGGACCGAGTCGTGCCTTTGTGGCCTCTGACCCATTGCTGAGTTTACCTGGCTCCTTGGTTCTCCGAGGAGCTGAGGGAGATGAAGCACCAGAGAAGACTCCTGGAGAGCAGTTGGAGGTCTAGCCATTCCAAATCTGACCGAACACTGGTAAGATCTCATATTAAGACTTACCTAGTGGCAATAAAAGCGGCAAAATGTATCTATTTTTCCGCTCTTATCGCATCTGCAGATAACTGCTCACCCACCCTGTTTAGGGTGACCCACTCCCTCCTCCATCCAGGAGCACGGGAGGATCCCTTACAGGGTCGGGCTGAGGATTTTGTCCAGTATCTGCACGATAAAATCACTCAGATTCGGGAAGGCTTGGTCTCTGACTGGGTAGGTACAGACGGGATGATGGAGGCCAGTCTTGAGAATGTCATTTGGGAAGAGTTCGATCCAGTCGCTCCTGAGGACCTGGACAAGATACTGGGATGGCTGAACGTGACCACACGTTTATTGGACCTGTGTCCCTCCTGGTTGGTGCTGGCCTCCCGGGAGGTTACGTGTAGCTGGCTCCAGGGGATTATTAACGCTTCTTTGAGTGAGGGTGTCTTGCCTTCCGCCTTGAAAGAGGCGGTGGTGAGGCCCCTCCTCAAGAAGCCCTCTCTGGATCCGGCTGTTTTGGCTAACTATTGTCCAGTCTCCAACCTTCGCTTTGTGGTGAAGGTTGTTGAGAGTATGGTGGCGTGACAGCTTCCTCGGTACCTGGATGAAGCTGTCTATCTAGATCTGCTCCAGTCCAGCTTCAGGCCTGGGCACAGCATGGAAATGTCATTGGTCGCGTTGGTGGATGATCTCTGGAGGGCTCGGAATAGGGGTTGTTCCTCTATCCTAGTCGTGTTAGATCTCTCAGCGGCTTTTGATACCATCGACCATGGTAATCATGCTGCGCTGGTTAGAGGGGTTGGGGATGGGGGGCACCGTCCTACGGTGGTTCTCCTCCCATCTCTCTGACCGTCGCAGTCGATGTTGGCAGTGGGGCAGAGGTTGATCCCGAGGCACCTTGTTTGTGGGGTGCCGCAGGGGTCGGTCCTCTCACCCCTTCTGTTCAACATTTATGTGAAGCCACTGGGTGAGATCATTCGTGGTTTTGGGGTGGAATTCCATCAGTACGCTGATGATACTCAGCTGTACATCTCCATCCCAGGCCATCCCAACGATGCCCTTGAAGTGATGTCCCGGTGCCTGGAGACCGTGCGGGTCTGGATGGGGAGAAACAGGTTTCGACTCAACCCTTCCAAGACTGAGTGGCTGTGACTTCCGGCATCCCGATATAGCCAGATGGCACCATCTCTAGCCATTGGGGCGAGTTACTGGCCCCCTCGGAGAGGGCTCGCAACTTGGGCGTCCTCCTGGATGCACGGCTGTCTTTAGAAGAGCATATGACAGCCGTGGCCAGGGGGGCTTTTCATCAGGTTCGCCTGATTCGCCAGTTGTGTCCTTTTCTGGATCAGGACTCCTTACACACAGTCACTCAGGCTCTCGTCACTTCCCGCCTGGATACTGCAATGCTCTCTACATAGGGCTCCCCTTGAGGAGCACCTGGAGGCTCCAACTGGTGCAGAATGCGGCCGTGCGGAGGATTATGGGAGCGATGGGTCGCTCCCATGTGACACCCCTCCTGCGCGAGCTGCATTGGCTCCCAGTGGTCTTCCGGGTGCACTTCAAGGTGTTGGTTACCACCTTTAAAGCCCTCCATGGCACAGGGCGTGGGTACTTACGGGACCGCCTTCTGCCACCGATAGCCTTCCACCGGCCAGTTCACTCCCACAGAGAGGGACTCCTCAGGATGCCATCAGCCAGGCAATGTCAGCTGGCGACCCCCCAAGGGGAAGGCCTTCTCTGTGGCAGCACCTGCCCTCTGGAACGACCTGCCCCTGGAGATATGTAGGATACCAGATCTCCGTGCTTTTCGCCGTGCCCTCAAAACTTTTCTATTTCACCAAGCGGGGCTGGCGTAAACACCCCCCTTAGATATTTTAATTCTAACGGATTTTAGTTGGGATGTTTTAAATCTGGGCCAAAATTTGTTTAATTCTTTTAGTAATTTTAAATTTTGTATTGGATGTTTTTTTATTCTTGGCTGTTCACCGCCCTGAGTCCAGCAGGAGAAGGGTGGTATAAAAATTTAATAAAATAATAAAATAACATGTCTGAAATATTCTAAGTTTCTCTTTTTAATGGCTTTGATTATTTCCCTTTGTGTTCCCAGGTGTCTTATCACTTCCTCATTTGCGCTTTTGTTAACCCAGTTTATACGTCCCAGCCATCTGTAAATCCACATTTCAAATGCTTCTAGTTTCTTCAAGTGATTTTCTGTCAGATACCAACTCTCTACTCCGTAGAGCAGGATAGAAAAGATGTAGCATCTGACAAGCCTGATTTTCAGTTTTAGGCTTATGTCGTGACTGCAGAAGATCTTTTTCATTTTGAAGACTGCTGTTCAAGCTTTGTCTATCTTTGTCTTTACTTCACTGATCATGTCCCAGCTTTCATGTAAATTAAAACCGAGGTACGTGATCCTTTCAACTTTTTCTAATGGTATTCCTTCCAAATTTCTCAATGGTAAATTAATGGATTGTTTGTTGATGACCATGATCTTGGTTTTTGAGGTGTTAAGCTTCAAGCCATATTTTTCAGATATTTCTGAGACTCTGTTGATGAGGAGCTGAAGGTCTAATAAGAGAGAGAGAGGGAGAGAGACATAGTCTTCCTTAGTGGCTTTTCCTTTTCTGGTTACTGGAGGAGGCCAATCTAGTGTCTTTTCTGACTTTGATGTTCTTTGGGGAAAGGATAGGTACAACTTTCAAAGGCACCTTTGTTTCTCCAACCAATAGATAGAGCAACAAAGGAGGGCTTAATTCTGGCCCTGTGGAACATTCTCTGTGACTTTAATTAAGGGCAGTAACTCAATAAATAGTTTCTGAATGCTATCTGGCAATAATAACAGGAATTATTATAATTGTCATGCGATTTACATGCCTTTAGTAATGTGACATAAAATCGGGGGGGGGGGGGAATCCACAATAATTACAACTTTCCATTAAATACAATTAGTTCACAGCTTAACAGCCAATTCTGTACATGTAATAATACTAAAGCAAAACAAACCACAAACCCATACACATTTAATGCAATGTCCTGTGACACAACCAAGACCGTACATTAGTGGTGAAATTCAATTTTTTTTTACTACCGGTTCTGTGGGCATGGCTTGGTGGGTGTGGCAGGGAAAGGATACTGCAAAATCCACATTCCCTTCCCACTCATGGGGGAAGGATAGTGCAAAATCTCCGTTCCTACCCACTCTGGGACCAGTTTTCCGAATTACTCAAAATTTCTCATTATTTGCCACTTTTCCGAATTACTCAAAATTTCCGCTACTGGTTCTCCAGAACCTGTCAGAACCTGCTGGATTTCACCCCTACCATACTTCCATCTTAAAATGAAACAGAAATTAACATAATACTAATGACCTTAAGAATATGAGAGTGGTAGAAAAACCAGATCTGACTGTAAGTTTTTCATGAAGTAAAAATTTAAATATCAAGCTTTCACATAGAGAGAGTTGATTCCAGAGTCATTGGACCAGTTTTCAGAAATTGCATATAACGGGGTACATAGGGATTATATATAATGGTGTGCTGAAGAATGTATTATAAGCAGCTCTGCTGGTTCCATTGCTGCCACTGCCAAGCAGATGATCTGCACAGTGGACATAGCCACTGAGTTTTGATTCCAATCAGTTGACAAAATGTCCAAATATTTAACCACTGGCTATTGCAAATTGGTACAAGCTGCCTCCAGCATAGTAATGGGAACAAGGAACAAGGGGAAAAAAGCCAAATCCAGAAGATGAGTAAACAGAATTATAGGAAGAAATGAAAGCAGATAGCTGTTGGAGGGGATTGTGAGCTTGCTAAATACAAGGAGTACTAATTTAAATTGGGCTGTGGTCGGAAAGAAAGCCATACGATAATAAAACATCAGAATAGCCTAAATGACACTGTTCTGGGCTACAATCAAGGGACAGTGAGAGAAATCAAGAACACCTGGCAATAGACTATTATATAAAATAAGACAAGTTCAACAACCACAGGGCTGCCAAAGCTCGGGAGCATTAATATGAAAAAAATGAATAAGAGAGGAAGAAACTGAAGAATGCTTGACAGGATTGGGAGGCAAGGAGGGACATTTTTGGAAATTTGCAGAACGTTTATGGAATTCTGTTTAGGACTGGTTCTTAAAGTAGGAAAACAGAGAATGTAAACATTCAATACAGTGGTGGGTTTCAAAAATTTTTACTACTGGTTCTGTGGGTGTGGCTTCATGGGTGTGGCATGGATTGGTGGGCATGGCTTGGTGGGTGTGGCAGGAGAAGGATACTGTAAAATCTCCATTCCCACCCCACTCCAGGGGAAGGTTACTGCAAAATCCCCATTTCCTCCCGATCAGCTGGGATTTGGGAGGCAGAGAATAGATGGGGGCAGGGCAGTCAGAATTTTTACTACCGGTTCTCCAAACTACTCAAAATTTCTGCTACCAGTTCTCCAGCCGTTGAAAACCAGCATAAGAAATGGAAGGCAACAATAATGTTACACAGGAGGAAACATGGGAAAAGTGGCTGTAGTGTTTGCATACCGACCAGATATAAGTTATAGGAGAAAAAAGAATCTGTTAACCAGGGTTTCAGATAGGAACATGAAACACACAGATTTCTGATTTAAATTTAAGGTACTTATCTCTTATAGTCCCCTACATTAATTGGACTCTCTTTACTAAAAGGAACACAGGAATTGCTGTATCCTGGAAGTTATGATCATTAGCCAAAGATCTATTTCATGTGCTACTATGAGAGGAAGGCATTAGGCATGATTATTCTTTATGGTGGCTCAACCAATTTGGAAGCCATCCCCCAAATATTTTGATCTACCTCTTGTTGGCTGATAAATGAATTTGTTTACCATTGGCTTTCCCATCCAGTAGTTATTTTGATGTTAGCCTGTATTCCAGGTTTTATATTGATACTCATATGGATATATGTTGTTGGGTTTCATCATTTATTATTTCACGAGACTTATGATGTTGATCATCTGTGGTGTGATGTGTATATTGCTTTTTTAACTGTCATTGGCTGGAATGATAAAGAAACCCAATAAATACAATTTTGAATCAGTCTCATACTGCTTAGCTACATACAACTGTTCCTACTTATGTATTCAGTTCTTTTGAAATTTTAGCTTACGTTGTGCCTGCCTTGGGGAACCTATCATGAGCATAATTTAGTAAAGACTAAACTAAACTAAAGTATTAGAAATAATGTAGTGGAGGTTTCACCTCTCCCATTTAAGTAATGCATTACAAATGGTACTTTGATTTGCTCTTGTCCAAGGATGGGAAATATGTGGTTCTCCAAGTTTTGAAAACTGAAACTCCCAGGAACCCAGGGAGGGATATTAGGAATTATCCTAATATCCCTCCCTGAGGGATATTAGGAATTATCCTTTGTCAACATTTAAAAACTCACAGTTCCTCTTCCCTCACTTTGTCCATCTCTGTACTAGCCAAAGGAATAAAGAATGTGATATGATGATTAACCATTTAATAAAATAAAAATCATTAAAACATTTGAATGGTTATATAAAGTCTTTTTATAATAGTCACAATAATTAACTATAGGTTTCATAATTAGGCTTTCCTTGGTTCTGCCATCTGTAATCAAGATACATTAAGCAAAACTACATTAGGACATAATTTGGAATCAGAAGCAACAGAGCTCAAGTCTTACAAGAGAATTTAGGCAGTTCTGAAAAACAGAGATTAAGAAGAGCATTATTCCAAGTAATGAGGATAACCAACCCATAATCAATGATCTGAAAATAATAATTAAAATGAGCTGAACATGGAACTGAATTGGAACCAAACATAGTAATTAATCTATGCTTCCATAACAATGAGCATCTGCTTCTTTGAACATATTATTCCTCATACAATTTTAACTCTTTCAAGGGTTTTTCTCCTGGTTTATGTTTGGAGCTTTCACTGAAGCCTGTAGTCCAGCAGCAAAGAACCATGGCTCTCCAAATTTTGCTGGATGACACATTCCATGCTGTGACCAAGCTATTTGGTGTTATAGGAAGTTAAATTTGTGCAAGACTTGGAGAATCAAATTGCTCACTTCCACTATAGCTTTCCAGATGTTTTGGGTTTGCATTTATCATCCACAGTTAACGTGACCACTAGCCAATCTCTCCCCATTTTGTGCCCTCTAGATGTGTCAGAGTCTAATTCTAGCACTGATGATGTTACCTAGTTTGAGTAATGAAATGTCTGCAAGAAAACTAGCAGAGAGCACCAAGGACTTCTCATATCAACTCTGACCTACAAATATTGTCCTTTATAAGAGTCTAATTCCTTCAATTCCATAACCAGCATGCCTGGGAGATTAGTGGTGATGCTCCAACTTGGGGAATGTTGCCAATAGATAGTTTAATATAATGGGATATGTAGTCCAACATGTGTAAAGACCATTGGTCTGGAAAAGGTTCACGAATGCTGGCCTTCTACTTAGGTTTTCTGTAGAATAATGAATAGAGCCAACTCTGACCTGATATTTATCTTGTAATCATTTTGTATTGTTGTATCATTGGCTGTTTGTTAAAAGTAAATGGATTACAGATTGACGCATCTTCAAATTATGAAACTGGTGATTTCCGATTACAGGAGATTATGCCAAATTTGGGTTAATCTGCATCCACCCTAAATAACACAAATGGGAAGTAGGAGCAAAGGAGCAACCTCTTTTTTTATTTTTTTTGCAAAAAGTTTTTTTTCCCCCACACACAGATTACATCTTTTCGGAACAGAGCTTTGATCCAGTCATCAATTTGTTCAATTTTTTGTCATCTTTAACAAAATTTTATATATTTTATTTTGTCATATCACTTATTTCTTAGTCTTATATCACATATTCCAACTAATACCATCTTAGAAAAAATTTACTTATATTTGCTTAATCAAAAAACAACTACCCTTCTATTAACTCACCATAAATCTTAACAATTAATATCCCATACTACATTTCACAATTCTTACCCTAAGTCCTCACTGTTAACAATATAGTTCAAACATGTTTATACATGTCAACATTATTTCCATTTCTAAAACTTCCTTACATTTATTTATTACTTCATATAGTTCTCATTAAATCTTTATTCCAGTATTACTTAAATCTTATAAACACCAATTAAGTAATTTTTGTTTGTAAATCATAATTATATATTGTTTCAATTTTTCTTTTCTTTTTTGCTTAAATAAAAATATTCAACTTATTACAATTGTTATATATATTGAAATAATATCCCAATTATTATGGCTATCAGTTTTCTCAAATATACCATCCAGCATCTTACAAAAAATTGATTCATTATGTCCATTATTATATTTTCTTTTTACTTAGTCTAATTTAACTTTTCCTTTTATCATTCTACTGCTATTCCCAATGGAATCATCTTTATTCCACTGCTATTCCCAGTGTAATCATCTTTGTTTTTCCACTGTTAATCCCAGTGTAATCATCTTTTTTTCACTGTTAATCTCAGTGTAATCATCTTTATTTTTTCCCCACTGTAAATTCCAGTGTAATCTCTAGAAACCTTCTTTTATCATTCTACTGTTAATTCCAGCATAATCATCTTTTACTTAAATAAATACATTATTAAAAGTATTCAAATTGTTACAATTGTTATAGTTATTTAAACAATATCCCAGTTATTATAGCCATCAATTTTCTCAAGTAATACCTTCTAACATCTTAATATTAAATTGATTCATTATATCATTAATATATTTTCTTTTAACATAGTCTATTTCTTGTATGTTTTAACTTCAATCCATATTTCATTTCTAAGTATCTGTAACATATTTCTTCTCACATTTATTGATCTCAATATAGTCATTTTATAAATCCAAGTCCTGAACTTTTTTATTTTCCTTAATATCTTCCAACCTTTTATTCTTTTATCACACTGTTAATCCCAGTGTAATCATCATTATGTTGTTATAATCTCAATATAATCTCTAGAAATCCTTTTTATTATTACTATTCACATGATCAATTATTTATTCATATTTAAACACATTGTCTTTATCTTCTTTATTCTCCAACTCTATATTGTATTCCTCCTTCTTCATTTTCTTGTCCATTTATGTATACCCCATTTCAACTTCTGTATCCTTGAATTTTTGTCCTCTGTGCAATATTATAATTATTTCTCTTATTTCCATTGTCCAAGTCAAATAGATCAATTTGTTCCCTCTCTAATTCCTGCACCATTTTCCTTTTTAAGTTAATATTATTCCAATTATAAGAGTTCCGTTATGATACCTTCTTTTTATTTTTTTTCCTCCCAAAGGAAAAAGCTTGTAGACAAGAAAATCCTCCCCCATAAATTCTCACGGATGTTGTCTGTGAAGTTCACATTTTTCATAACAAAAACCAAGTTGCAATATTCCTTTTTACTCCAGATGGTATCTCTCTGCAATCCACAATTTCCAGTTGTTTAAAAAGTATCCATTTTGTTTCAATTACATAACAATCTTATTTAGCTTCTCTTTTTTCTTTTAGGTTTAAAAGTACCAAATCATATTTAAAGTCCAGTACAAATTTAAATAGCTCTTTTCACTTCTTTTTTCTCCCCCTTTTTTCCTTTTATTTGTAGATCAATTTTTTTAAAGCTTATTATCCATTCTCTTTGTTTTTCTTAAAATTTAAAAAGAAAAAAGAAAGAAAAAAAAAGATCTCTTTATTTCTTTCCAATCCTTTGACCATTATCTAATTGTTTAAGATTTCCAAATAGTTTATTCAAAAATCAATTTTTCTATCGGGTTGTTGTCTCTTTAAAGTTACATTTCATTTCATTTCATTTCATTTCATTTCATTTGTATACCGCTCTACTCCCGAAGGACTCAGGGCGGTGAACAGGCACAGGATAAAACACATAGAATACAAAAATTTAAGAGCAGAAGTAAAATCAAATAAAATCGATTTAGCTCAAGACAAATTTAAAACCCCAGGTTAAGAACAAATTAAAATTTACATTAAAATTTACATTAAAAAGAGAATGGGAAAGGTTAGGCCAGACCAGCCTGGTGAAATAAAAAGGTCTTGAGAGCGCGGCGGAAGATGCGTAGATCTGGGATCCTCTGTATCTCCGGGGGGAGCTCGTTCCAGATAGTAGGTGCCCCCACAGAGAAGGCTCTCCCCCTGGGGACTGCCAGCCAACATTGTTTGGCCGACGGCACCCGGAGGAGTCCCTCTCTGTGAGAGCGTACCAGCTGGTGGGAGGCCATTTGCGGCAGCAGGCGGTCCCATAAATAACCAGGCCCTAAGCCATGGAGCGCTCTAAAGGTGGTAACCAAAACCTTGAAGCGCACCCGGAAGACCACCGGGAGCCAGTGCAGCTCGCACAGGAGAGGTGTTACATGGGAGCACCATGTCACTCCCATAACCACCCGCGTGGTGGCACTTTGCACCAGTTGGAGCCTCCGGGTGCTCCTCAAGGGGAGCCCCATGTAGAGTACAGTATCCAGGTGGGAAGTGACGAGGGCATGAGTGACCGTGTTTAAGGAGTCCCGATCCAGAAAGGGATGCAACTGGCGAATCAGGCGAACCTGATGGAAAATCCTCCCGGTCACGGCCGTCAAGTGCTCTTCTAAAGACAGCCATGAATCCAGGAGGATGCCCAAATTGCGAGCCCTCTCCGCTGGGGCCAGCGATTCGCCCCCGATAGTCAGTGATGGTGTCAACTGACTATATCGGGATGTCGGAAACCACAGCCACTCAGTCTTGGACGGGTTGAGCCTGAGCCTGTTCCTTCCCATCCAGATCCGCACGGCCTCCAGGCACCGGGACATCACTTCAAGGGCATCGTTGGGGTGGTCTGAGATGGAGATGTACAGCTGAGTATCGTCAGCGTACTGGTGGTACTTCACCCCGAAACCACGGATGATCTCACCCAGCGGCTTTACATAAATGTTGAACAGAAGGGGTGAGAGGACCAACCCTTGTGGCACCCCACATATGAGGCACCTCGGGGTCAACCTCTCCCCCCCTGCCAACACAGACTGTGACCAGTCGGAGAGAAAGGAGAACCACCACAACACAGTGCCTCCCACCCCCAACTCTTCCAACCGGTGCAGCATGATACCATGGTCGATGGTATCAAAAGTCACTGAGAGATCTAATTGGACCAGGACAGAGGAGCAACCCCTGTCCCGAGCCCTCCAGAGATCATCCACGCGACCAATGCCGTTTCCGTGCTGTACCCAGGCCTGAAGCCCGACTGGAACGGATCCAGATATGCCATTTCATCCAGATGCTGGGGGAGCTGTCGCGCAACCACACTCTCAACAACCTTCGCCACAAAGCGAAGATTGGAGACTGGACGATAATTCAACAACACTGCCGGGTCCAGGGAAGGCTTCTTGAGAAGAGGCCTCACCACTGCCTCTTTCAAGACAGCGGGGAAGTCATCCTCACCCAATGAAGCATTTATAATCCCCTGGAGCCAGCCTCGCATCACCTCCTGGGAAGCCAGCACTAACCAGGAGGGACACGGGTCCAACAAACATGTAGTCGCATTCAGTCTACCCAGAATCCTGTCCTTGTCATCAGAAGTCATAGGATCAAACTCATCCCAGATAACATTCTCAAGACCTGCCCCAGTCATCCCCCTGAACCTACCCAGTCAGACTCCAGATCTTCCTGAATCTGAGTGATTTTGTCATGCAGATACTGTACAAAATCCTCAGCTCTACCCTCTAAGGGGTCCTCCTGTACTCCCTGGTGGAGTAAGGAGTGGGTCACCCTAAACAGGGCGGCCGGGCGAATATCTGATGATGCAATAAGAGCAACAAAATAATTACATTTTGCTGCTTTTATCACCACTAGGTAATTCCTAATATGAGATCTTACCAGTGTCTGGTCGGATTCGGAAAGGCTGGCCCTTCAACTGCTCTCTAGGCATCTTTTCCGGTGCTTCATCTCCCTCAGCTCTTCAGTGAACCAGGGAGCCAGGTGAGATCGGCGCCAGGTCAGAGGCCACAAAGACATGACCTGATCCAGAGCTTCAGCGGCCGACCTATCCCTATTTCAAAGTTTTCTTTGCCCCCACGCTCCTTAGCCACTATTTATCATTAAGGGTCTTATAATTGAAAGATGTTTTCCTTATTGTTGTTTCATGCCTGGGTTGACTGTCACTCACCCAGCTTCAAAAAACTCCATTCCATTCCTCTCCTCTCTCCAGCTCTATGCTTAGTCCAGTTGTCCCAGCTTCATGGCAGCCACCATTGTTGCCATCACCCGCCGCCAAGTCACAGAGAGTTCCCTCTGACCTTCAAGGAACTTGCCTGTTCCTCTTGGTCGTCCAAGGTGCCTCTCTTTCTTCCCCATCCCTGCAGGACGGTTCTGGTCTGCAGACCCCTCGGCAGCAGTTTGCCAGCCGGGGTTTTCGCGGAGCTCATCGGAGCCCGTTAATTCCCTGACTGTCTCGCCGCGATGCCAAACTGGAGGTCAGGAAGTAGGAACAACCTTGATGAACAGAAGGAACAGCTGCAACCAAGATAACAGTCAGATTTTAAAAAATGAGTTCAAGGCAGAAATGTAATTTGAGAAATCATCTCAGACTTGATGCTCTTTAGTTCTCACAAATATAAAGAATGTGGGGGATACATATGCAAGATTCTGTTACTGTAACCTTATAATAAATATAGTCTTAGCATTCATAACTTTGGTTTCCTAGTCTGGTCTACTTCAAAGGGCTGACATTAGCATTGCCTATAGTAGGAACTGTAGGAACTGCAGTCTAATATACTTGTTGTTGCCTTCTTAGATCAGTTTGGTTACAAAAAAGGTGATGATGATATATCCTCAAATTAATATGGTAGAAATTTTCATTTGCTCTGTTTATTTAGATGAAGTGAGATAATTCATTTTTGCTAATTTAACTCAGAGCCACAATTACATAGTTTTCTCAATTTGGAAATATAATTCTGAGTGTGCTTCAAAAATGTGTACTGGTATGTTGAGGTTGTGTAGTACAAAAGGTAATACAGGTATACCTCAGAGGTTCAGTTCCAAATCAACACAATAAAGCAAATATTTTAATAAAGTGAGTGCCATGAATTTTTTTTTGTTTGCAGTACATATAAAAATTATGATTAGACTATATTGTAGTCTATTAAGTGTATACTAACATTATGTTTAGAAAAACTCCAAAGTACATACTTTAATTAAAAATAGTTTCTTGCTAAAAATGCTAATTATCATCTGAACCATCAGAGAATTGTAATCTTTTTGCTGGTGGAGGGTTATGTAAAAAAATTTGCAATATCTGTGAAGAAGAGCCTGTAGTACACTGGACTAAAGCACTGTTATTAACATCTGCTGCTTGCAATTACTCCAAGTTCAAATCTCACCAGGCTCAAGGTTGACTCAGCCTTCCATCCTTTCAAAGGTAGGTGAAATGAGGACCCAGATTGTGGGGGCAATAACCTGACTTTGTATAAATATACAAAATATACAAAAGTATGAAGGCTATTGCTTAATGCATTGTAAGACGCCCTGTGTCTCAGAAGAAGGGTGGCATATAAATTAAAGCAAAAAAAAAAAAAAAAAAGTGCAATAAAGCAAAGCATAATAAGATATGCCCAAATGTTGGAGGAAATCATTCTTTTCTGATAGTGAGCATCATATAACTCAGAAAAATAGATAAATAAATTAAGGAATTCTAGGCATTTTTAAAAAAATACGAAGTACAATAATATGGCAATTAGTTGGAACAAATGTATGCATAAACCAATGCACTCTGAAACAGTCTCAGTCAGATATTAATCCTTCAGCTAAAATTTAAATCTTAGGTCTAACATTCATTGCAGCTAGGTGATGTTCTTTTTTAAAAAAAAATTAAACAAGATATTCAAAACAAGAAATGGAATCCAGGGCTCCAGAGACCATCAGATGGGCATCAGGCAGACTTTTTTTTAAAAAAAAACAAAAACAAACCCAAGATGACAGTTATCACCAATTGATCAAAACCCTTCCTTATTTGTGCTGAATGCATTCTGCACTTGAAAAGGGGTAATCTTGTTCTTGTGGTTGCAATCACATCTTAAGTGGACAGTCTCACCTTGCCATGGCAGACAAGCCTGGGCTTTCATATTTTTTTATAGACTCCCCAAACTCCAGTTTGATAGTAATTGCATGAAAGACTAAAGCATAACATCAGAAACCATATCCAGTCTTTTTAGCTTTAGTGAGAACTCTTTAATTAATTACAGTGATATATTTCAGCATTTTTCCCATTTAACTAACTGCTCAGTTCAGCTATTAGCAGAACTTGGCATTTCTCCTTTCTTTGTTTTTATTCTTTTGAAAAGCAGCTAAATACTGGCAGGCAGTGTAGGTGTTTGGTTACAGTGTTAGAAAGCAACAGTACCCTGGAGGGAGAAACTCCTGATGTATTTTCAGCAAGCAGTAACCTTAGGAATCCTCTCCCTCTCCTCCTCTCCCACCACATTCCCATGTAAATCAGTGGTATGTACGCAGGCTCATATATGTGAGGAATGAATCTGTTTAAATAAAAGGACAAAGTGTGAAGTTGCCTTCATATATAAGGTTTCTTTGGCCAAGCACAAGATGGTGTATTCTGAATGTATCTTAATTAATTGTCTTAATATTACACTCTGCATAAAATGAATTGCCCAGGTAGAATAAAGCTACATTCTAGTCTCCAAAGACATTAATGCATTATGGCAAAAAGCTGCAAGAAAAGCAATAAGCAATTCTGACAACAAACATTAATTAAAAAAAAATAATCTCACGGCAAGTCCAGACTTGAAAATATTGGATTAGCTTCAGAGTGACTTATTCATATAATTTTTGTAACAATAATTGTTGTTCCGCAGCATAGCCTTTCTGAAAAAGTATCCCAATTTTCATCTAACAATCCCAATTTTCAGGCCAATAGGCTATTTTTTTTTATAGTGACACTGCAGAAAAGCCCTTATCTAGAAGTGTCCCCTAATGTTTTTATATAACTAAAAATCAGGACAGTTTCCAATATACCATCCTAACTGCAATCACTAAAATTTAAAATCTAATAATTAAATTAGAATCTACAGTTGGGTTCTAATTCAACAGCATAACCCTAGGCATAGAGTATCTCTTTAGAAGTAAACCCCATTAAGCCTAAGCCTTCAATATTATAGATGAGTGATGGAGAATAAGTTGCCCTTCAAATGTTGCCTGGATTGCAATTTTCACCGTGGAGCTAACAGAAAAATTGTCCAAGAATAATCTGATAGCTCATTGATTTCCCAGCATAGTGTATACACTCAACAAGAAATAGCGCTTACTAATCTCAATGAGAGCCACTCTTTATTAGATATTTACAGTAACTATTAAAAATCTCCTCAAAGTCCTCTGCAATGCAGTGAAACTCTTTCAGACTACAGGCTTCCAGGCCCCAGGATTGAATTATAGACTTTTGGAGTCTCTAAAATATTCATACAGCAAATTTTGATAACAATTTTCATATGCCAGCCTTTTGGGCTCAATATGAAACCATCTCCCATATCATTTAAACAATATTGGGTGAATTTCACAGAAGCATGTAGAACAGAGTTCTGCAATGCTTTGTATTTGTTTGGATCCTATGTATCAAAATGTGCCTTGTTAAAACAGTCACCTCTAATTACAACATCACATGAAGGAATGCAACTATTTTAATGAATCCAGTGATATCCTTCATTTGTACTCCTGAATGATCTGCAGATTGTCTTCCAGATCAAAGATAAAGTTTATCAGAGAATTTGGAAGAGTTTTACTAAACTCCAAAGTTTATTCATGTTTATTGATATATGACATTTCAGATACCCAAATATAATTCATTTTGCATTATTTCTAATGGATCAAAGTATAACTTGTAATATTGTTCAGGGAGCATTTAACAGAAGCCAGCTCTTTGACAGATCTCTGTATAGATAGGCAAGGAGCATACAAGCAGTTGCAAATATCATGTTGGACAATCTGGGATTTCGTTACTGCCAAATACAAATCAAGATATTCATTTACAGAATTATTTGCCAAGATTCTCTACAAAAGCAATGAGAAAGAGGTGAAATGCATTTCTCATAGCATTAGTATGGTAGTCTCCTTTTGGGATGTCTTTCTAAGTGCTGCTGGCAGAGATATTTGTACTCTGAATGTTTTAATTTACAATCCTATTAAAAATCAACAGTACAACAACAATGCTGAGGAATACAAATTGAGACAAAACTCATATATTGTGACCCACTTTAAAATGTCAGCAGAATATTTTTAATAAAATATTTAATAAGAATATTCTTTTTAAAAACACACAGATTTTTAGTTTTTCTCAAGAAAAAATATTTAGTAATAAATAAAACAATCACAGAACATTTGCAATGGTTTTGTAGCATAGACTTGGTTTAGGAAATTTCTCCTGTAAGGTATTCAGAGAAGGCTTTGAGTCAGTGGTGGGTTTTACTACTGGTTCTGTGGGTGTGGCTTGTTGGGCGTGGCAGGGGAAGGATACTGTAAAATCAACATTCCCACCCCAATCCAGGGGAAGGTTACTGCAAAATCCCCATTTCCTCCCAATCAGCTGGGATTTGGGAGGCAGAGAATAGATGGGGTGGGGCCGTCAGAATTTTTACTACTGATTCTCCGAACTACTCAAAATTTCCACTACCGGTTCTCCAGAACTGGTCAGAACCTGCTGAAACCCACCTCTGTTGTGAGCCCCCTGATCAAAATTTACCTTCAACATCTCAAGAACATTCTTTTAGTGTTCTACAGTGAGCAGCAAAACAAACTGCAGGTGGAGAAAAAGAATAAGCTGGGGCTGACAATAGAAAACAGTCAAAGTTTTGTGGCACATGTGTGCCTGGACAGTAGATATATCTCACACTTCTTCTGTATAAATGAAGAAGGAGTGCAAACACTTGGTGGCCCCTCCAATCCACAGGATTGTCTCATGTTGCCTAATTGCCATCTTCCTCTGGAGGATGTAAAAAAGAAAGAGATGAGATCTGAACTCATGAATACTAAATACAAAAAGAAGCAAAATAGAGAAGGAAAAAGTCAGGTGAGCCCAGTAGGAGGGATATCTTGTACAATCGGCTTAGCAAACTTTGTAGCTAGTTCTTTGTCCACAGCTTTAAGCAAAGATTAGATTAGATAACCTTTATTATCATTTTCCCATATCTCTCAAAGGTCCAAGGCCCTGGGTGTCCCATTGTCACCACCACTGCCTCGCCTGTCGCTTCAGTCGCTGTCCCCACTGTGTGCTGCCCTTCTCACCCACCCCTAGGTATGGCGAGCCCCATATCAGGGCTCAACAGGTGGCTCCCCCTACCAGGACCACACCTAAAAGATAGGAGAAGGAGGGGTTAGGCACAGCACCTGACATGTATCTCCCCCGGTTTGCTGGGATAGTTCCTGTGGAATCTGGTAAGCAAGCATGGGGCGTTCACATCCTGATCTGCTACCCATGAGGCATCAGTGGCAGGATATCCTTTCCATTGTACCAGGTACTGTAGTTTCCCTTTATGGAGGTGTGAGATTTAAAAAAAGAGCAAACCTCATAAAAAGTAAAATGGAGACCATGAACAAGTAAGAAAAGCAGATTTATTATAAAGATATATATAAATATATCATAATATATCAAAATATATTTATTTATTTATTTATTTATTTATTTATTTATTTATTTATTTATTTATCGACCTTCTATACCACCCTTCTCCTTTCTGACTCAGAGCGGTGAACAGCCAAAATAAAAACATTTATACATAACATTACAGTTAAAAATAGATTTAAAATAATTACATAAATTTGGCCCGTATCATTTTGCAAAAGGCTTCTCCCATGAATATGGGAGAGAAATGAAGGAGAGAAAATGTCTTACAGCTCCAAATACGTGGTTTAAATACATTTTCAGGCAATCAGCAAAACATCCCCGTTTATCATTGTTTTTCGTACATTACATAACTCCTAAAAATATCCTTTCAATACGTCTTTAACTAAGACAATTAATTGGAACAGGGTATCTTCCTTCCTTCTTCTCATTTAGTTTGGGTCAGCCTGACCCAACTCAGAATGTACTAACTTAAGTGTCTGGCATTATTTCCTCAGAAAAGGTGTCATACATACTTCCCCTTTCTAAGTGTCTTACTCAGCTAAATAGCTTAGGGTTAGCTCGGGTTATATGAAGGGTAAATATGGAACCACTTAGGTTATATTCTTTACAGGAATAATTCCATTTCTCTCAATCCTGCCTTTCCCTTTTTATCAGTTTTATTCCTGTAAATCATCAAGTATGTTTTGTAACATAATAATACTTCCTGTCTGCTTAATCTCTTTCCCAATTCTTCATTTTTTTTCTTTGGTTTACTTACTTGATAACAATACTTCCAACAGTTACAGCATACAGGTGTACAGTTATATGTATGTATATGTATGCTGTATAGTTACAGCATACATTTAATACAAATACAGGAAATAAAGCATATGATTACAATAACAATGATACCTACAAATAGGTCCTTTAACCAAGTAAAGCTAGGCAACCAGGAGGTTAACAGATCCCAGATTCCTTTAAAGGCTGTATTTTCAGTCATATATATTAAATGTGTAGTGACATTATGCAAAGTTTGTATTTTAGATTCGACACATTGAGATTTAACAGATATGTTAAAACAACACATTCCTTGGAATTCCTCAGATCTGTGTCCCATCCGTAATAACATATAATCTATAGCCACACGATTCTGCAAAAGAGATTTCCTAATCTCTCCCATCTCATCAGCTAATGCAGCAAAAGCAGATGATGTTTCATTTATGCTTTTTGCTAAAGCACAAGCTTGCAACAGTTTCTCTATTACTACCTTCAATTCTTTCCTCAACTCCAATGGTATATTGTATTGCTTCAATTTTATTGGAACAGCTGCCTCCTTTAGAGTTACCTTAAAAGGAGGGATGTCCAAAATTCCCCTATTTCCTTCCAGTATATTCACAGGTATATATTATCTTACACAGTCCCCATAGTAATTGCACATCTTTCAACAATGGTACATCAAATGGTACATCAGTCTAGGATTTGGTCTATTTCATATCGGTCCTCCCATACAGGAACTGGTGGCTGGGGAAGGGGCCGGATATCAGAATTCTCCACAGGTTTCAGGAGGCTGCTGTGGAACACAGGGTGCACCCTCCCCAGCATGGGTGGAAGTTTCAGTTCCATGGTTACAGGATTGATCACCTGAACAATTGGGAAAGGCTCTAGGTATTTTGGGGCCAATTTCTTGCAGGGCACTTTTAGTTTGAGATACTTAGTGGAGAGTTACACCAGGTCCCCCACCCAAAAAGGCTTGTGGGACACCCGGTTTTTGTTGGCCTGAGCCTTATGGGTTGGGCTGCCTTCCGCAGTACCATCTTTACAGAGTTCCACACTCCTAGGATCTTATTCACTCACTTGCTTGGATTACTGGGGAAGGGAGGATCTTGGGGCCACTCAGGAATGGGTATGAAGTCCATCCCATCAACCATCCAAAAAGGGGTGAAACTGGTACTGCTGTGTTTAGGCCACCTCTGCAAACGGAAGATCTGCCCAATTCTTCTGTTGATATGTGACGTAACACCTCAGATAGTGTTCCACCATGGCATTCATTCTTTCTGATGCACTATTTGTCCTGGGGTGAAATGCTGTGCCGAGGCCTTGGGAGGATCTGATCAGGTGGATGAAGTCTTGCCAGAATTTAGCAGTGAACCATACCCCCCATCTGAAATAATGCGCCGCAGAACCCTGTGGAGATGGTAAACTTGTCCAATAAACAGCTTCACTAGCCTTCATGCCGAATGTAATCCAGAACATGACACGAAATGGGCCTGTTTGGAGAAGAGGTCAATGATCGTCCATATCATGGTGTGTCCATTACTCTCTGGTAGTTCTACAATAAAGCCCATGGGGATCTCCTCCCAGGGTTGAGAGGGATCAGCCACGGGTTGTAAGAGGCCAAGGGGTTCCCCTGTGGTTGCACAGACTGGACAGCTTTTTACATAACTCTCTATTTTGGATTTAATTCACGGCCACCAGAAGTGCCGCCTGGTAAGGTGAAGGGCAGTGATGGCAAACCTTTTAGAGACCAAGTGCCCAAACTGCAATCCAAAACCCACTTATTTATTGTGAAGTGCCAATACAACAATTTAACCTGAATAATGAAGTTTTAGTTTACAAAAAACAATTCATACGTGATTAATGTTTTCTCTGAAAAAAAATCCACAATAACAGATGTTTTAATGAATCAAACAACTTTTTATTGAAAGGTAAAAGTTTGCATTTGGCATGCTTTTGATTAATGTGACTTTTGCTTTGTATGCACGCTGATAATTTTTCTAACCTTGGCTCATACTTTGTAAGTTTGAGAACAACACATGCAGCACTCAGGTCATCTGTTAGTCCAGAGATGTCAAACTCAATTTCAATGAGGGCCGCATCAGGATTGTGGTTGACTTCGGGGGCATGGTGGGCATGGGCATGGTGGATGTGGCCAGTTCCCATTGTTGCTGTGTTCACCGTCCTTGGCCAGGTTGCTCGTGTGTGCGGGTGGGCAAAGTATGTGGATCAGCAGAAGGCCCACACCCTCTCCTTATGAGGAGACCTGGCTTTGTAATCAAAGCATCCTCAGTGATAGGATGGGAGACCACCAGGAGAGGTCAAGAGGAGGGTACAGGGGAAAGGCAAAAGGCAGCAGAGCTGCTGGTGGTCAGGTGCTAAGGCAAGATTTACCTCAGACACTCACTCTCTCATTATCATCTCCTTCCTTCCTTCCTTCCTTCCTTCCTTCCTTCCTTCCTTCCTTCCTTCCTTCCTTCCTTCTTCCTTTCCCTCTTTCCTTCTTTTTGCTACCTTGCTCTCTTCCCCTCTTTCTTTTTCTTTGTCTTTCCTGTCCCTTCTTGGGTGCTCAAATGCAAAAGGAGAAACATTTCTCAATGCCTCCTCACCTTGTGATCAAATGCCACTTTTGCTAGTAGTTTGTGGCCACTTAAAAGATTGAGAAAAAACCAGGCTCAGTTGGTCCCATGCTTGCATTTAATGGGAGCATCCACAGACTAAAGCACAGCAAAACTGTCAAAATAATGGCTCTGATAGTTGATCAGAGTTCCTCTGTTTTTTATGTGCAACAGCTTTAGCATTTAAGAACAGAGGTAAGTTATTTGCTTTTCTATTAATACATAATCCTTTAAAGGGCTCCCCTGTAGGGACCTTGCCATGGTCTAATTGGAAATATAGCAAAGGAAACTATTTTTCCTCACTTGCTTTGTCCTGTTTTCCCTACTGGAAATAGCTGTTTGCAACATACAAGTAGGGGATACTTTCCTAAGAGCTCACAATTCAAGAATACCAATATGCACATGAGGTATCTCATGGTGGGGAAGACCATGGGGGGCCTAGTGATAGAACAGGCCCTCAAGGCCTCCCCAACCCAATAAGATACTTCATGCTTCTCCCTCCCTTTCTGCCACAAGGACTCACTTATCTTGCAAACATCTGTCTCCTCTTGTTTCTCTGATTCTTTGCCTTTGAGGAAGGAAGAGGAGCGTTGGCTGGGAAATGCTTTTCATGCCGAGAATGGACACTCCTGGGTGCTATAATATCATGCAGATTCAGGTGCCCATCCTCTTTTGCAGAGAATCAGGGTCCCAGAAACTTTTATTCTCAGCACAAAAACTGTTTGCCGATCTCCTGCTCCTCCTCCCCACAACTATTTTCCACTTAACTACTTAACGAGACCTCTTTGTCCCATGGAGCTTGCATGCAAATGGGGCAAGACAGAGAGCGAGAGAGCGAGCAAGAGAGCAATCCAAGTGTGTATGTGTGTGTGTATGGGATAGAGTGATCCATACTTCAGCCAGGGCAACCAAACTGCTGGCAATGGTGCGGGCAACACCTGAGCAGCGAGGCGGGGTGGTTGAGTATGAAGTAAGGCAAGGGAGTATGGAGCTATCCCCCAACACCCTACACCAGCTTACCTGAGTGTCCTGCCAGCCAGGCACTGTGGCACTGCAACTGCCAACGCAGTGAGATTGAGAGAGAGGAGGGGGGCTCTCCAAACTTTGTGTGTGTGTGTGTGTGTGTGTGTGTGTGTGTATGAGAAAGAACAAGAACTCAAACCCTGCTTTAGTTGGGGCACTCAAGCCTCTTCATTCAGCCTTCAAACAGTAAGGCTGGCCCATGTAAGTGAACAGGACATCAGGCCACAGATGGCATTGGTTCCTGCACATGGCCAATTTGGATTCCATGGCCAGCCTTACTTTTTGAAGGCTGAATGAAGCCTTCAACTGAGCGAGGAAGCACTGCGGAGCCAGGACCTTTACACTTCAATGCTGCCAGCAGCACCACTCAGCTGGAGGAGTAAAGCAGCTCAAGGCAGCAGGAAAAGAAGTCTGGCCCCGCCGAACCTTGCACGCCCACCTCGGGGATCAGGTTCAGAAAAAGCCAAAGCATCCTTGCCAAGGATGTTCACCTTTCAGCTGTCAACCCACCCAGCCCGCACACCTTCGTGGCACTTTGGCTGAGCCTGGTGGCTTGCTTGAGGAGAGTATCCCTGCTTGTGTGTGCCCTCCTGGCTCCACAACAGCTGGCCAGTGGGTTGCCTGAGGAGAAGGAGGAGGAAGTTGCCACCACAGTTTGTGCTCACTCCTCAGCTGTGGGCCTGTCCCCCTTTCCATCATACCCTCCTCCTGGATCCCATTCCCACCTTGCCAGCCCTCCTGTTAGTGAGGTTGGCATTGGCCACAGCCTGGTTGGACCAATGTCTTGTGGCATGACAAGGGCTGGCAGGGAACCTGAAATGGCTGGCTTGCTTGATGTCATGGTACCACCGCAGTACCCTGGGCCTCATGGTGAGTGGTACATAGTTTGCCTTTCAATGCGAAGCCATCCCTTTGGGTGAGTAGTTGTTGGATCTCTCGGAGCCATGGGTCGGCCAATAATGCAGTCTGTAAAATCATGTGTCAAGTCGTCCATTGGGGGCTCAGCTGGCACCTGTGCTGCTTGTTGGGAGGAGGGTAAGATGGCATGGATTACTTCTTCCTGGTAGCTATGATACTATGGCATCCGCGATAGGGTGTACAACAGGAAATTCTTACCTGCTGGGATGTACTTTAGAGTAAAACGGAACCCTTGGAAGTACTGTGCCCACTGGATCTGCTTTGGGGACAACCAACGTGGCCTTTGGAGTGCCTTGAGGTTTTTGTGATCTTGAGGCACTCCAGACCTCGTATGGATCTCTGGCCCCCTCCAAAAGATGCTGCCACATCATCGATGCCCACTGTACAGCAAAGGCCTCTTTTTCCCATATTGCCAACCACTTTCTGTCTCAGCGAACTTACATGAGATAAACGCACAAGTCTGCATCTAGCCTCATTCACTTCTCTGCAAAAGTACAGCTCCCACAGGCACATCACTGGCATCAGCCTGGATGACAAACGGGTGCCCGGGGTTTGGATGTTTCAGGACCGGCTGCCTAGCAAATAGGGCTTTTAGCGTTCCGAAGGCTTGTTGGCAGTCCTTCGTCCACAGGGGTGGTTTTCTGGGTCAAGGCTTCATTAGCATGTGCTTTGTTCAAAGTAAGTCAGTGAATGGCTATGCCACCCTGGCAAACAATGGGATGATTGCCTATAAAAAATGGCAAAGCCAAAGAAGCTCTGCAGTTGTCTGTGTGTTTTGGTGCCTGCCACTCCAACACGGCCTGAACCTTATGTGGATCCATTTCCATCCCAGTGTTGGTTATATGGTAGCCCAGGTGTGTCCAGTGAAATTCACATCTGGAGAGTTTCATGTATAATTTTGCCACCAGCATTTTTCATAACACCTGCCTCACCAACTGGGTGTGTTCCTCTATAGTGGTGGTATAGATAAGTCTGTCGTTGAGATACACAAGGATCCCTCGGTACAGGTGTTCATGTAATACATCATTAATTAGCTGCATGAACACAGCTGGGGCCCCTTGTAGTCCAAACAGCATTACCATGTTCTCAAATATCCATACATTAATGACATACATTAAATTGAAATTCTGACACACAAGGATAGTGATACAATGGACTAGCAATATATAAACATTTATTTCATTAAATTTTTATAGCTATCCATGCCAATAGACTCTGTTGCTTCCACCTGAAGTCTTTGTTGAGGGGCTCATCTTGAATGAGTATTGAGACTGTGGCCTTATATACAAACTAACTTTCAAATAACCTGGATAAAGTCAAAAAGATGCTTTATTACAAGTCGCAAGATTCATTATTGAAATTTTCCATATAGGCCAGTGATGGCTAACCTTTTTGGCACTGAGTGCCCAAACTGGATTGTGCGTGCATGTATGTGTGTGCGTGCATGCTGAGCACTGGAAACCCCAAGACCGGTTGGCCGGCAGACGCATGCCGAGTTTTTGGCCGTTTTTGGCCATTTTTTTTGGCCATTTTCAGGCTGTTTTTTGAGTTGTTTTCAGGGTGTTTTTCAGCCATTTGAGGGGCATTTTTGGCCTAAAAACAACCCAAAAATGGCTGGAAAATGGTCTGTTTTTTGGCCATTTTTGGACAGTTTTCAGGCCGTTTTCTGGCACTCTGGCACCTGCAAAGACCAGCTTGCCAGCATGCATGTGCACGCCGGAAACCAGAAGAGCAGCTGGTGATGACACGCATGCCCACAGAGAGGGCTCTGTGTGCCACTTCTGGAACATGTGCCATAGGTTTGCCATCACAGATATAGGCTATGGTGACCTAAACTCTAAGTAACATTTAAAGAGTCATAGAATCCTCACTCTGATTTATGGCTTTGAAAGTTGTCACCTGACATTTTGATTTATTTTATTTTTGGCTTGTGAAAGCAGCAATGGAATGGAAATTTTAACTTACATGTAATATAAAATACATGAACAAAGAAACATTTCTTTAATTAAATAAAGTTCTTGAATAGTGGAATCAGGATGAATACATGAAAAATGGATAGCATTTATTATGGAACCCATGTCTTGAAAGTCAAAAACTTAAATTAGTTTTGGACAATGAGAATGTAGGAGCGTCATAGTGGTATTAACCATGGCAGATATAGTACAACAAGTTTTATACCTATATTGCCTTATACTGTTCATTTCGAATATTTATATAGCCACCTATCTGATATCAAACTTTGGGCAGCTCTCAACTAAGTGCTAAAAACAACATAATATATCATCAGTGCCTACATATAGCTGTTAAAACCAGCAACATTAAAACCTGGCACCAAGATTCCACATGCAGTCAATCAATCTCATCCTATCTTAGTGTTTGGGGGAAAAACCAAGTCTTAAATACCATATTTTTTGGACTATAAGATGCTCAGGATTAAAAGATACACATTAGCTTTAGAGGAGGAAAAAAAAATATCTGCCTCTGCCTCTCAGCATCCATCTGGTATTCATCTGGCTAATGTCCTTGCAGCAAACAGAAAACAGCCTGATCAGCTTCAGCACTTCATTGCAGCCTCAGCATGTGGCACATCAGGGCTCCACTCCATTTTGCCCACCACTGGTCAACTGAGCAGAGCTGCCACCGCTGGGAAACACTGGAGCCTTCACTGCCAAGCAGCTGATTGGCAATTGGATTTGCCTCCCAGAATACCACCAATTAGTTGTTCTAGGAGGTTGGGATCACCCCAGCCTGTTCGCCCCAGCCTATTTGCTGCCACCGCTGCCCATTCGCCACCATCGCAGCCTGTTCACCATGGCCCGCTTGCCACTGCCTGTTTGCTGCTGCCACCCATTTGCCGCAGCCCATTCACCACCGATTGCCGCAATTGCTGGTGAACAGGTAGCAGTGGCAAAAGGCAATAGGCAGTGGCGGCAGAGATCCCCTCCACCTAGAACAGCTGATTGGCACCACACCAACACCCCTCCACCCACCCTAATATTCACTCTATAAGATGCACAGACATTTCCACCCACTTTTTTTGGGGGGGGAGTACGTGTTATAGTCTGAAAAATATGGTACTTTTCAGAAGCTAGGAGGGTAGAGGCATGCCAAATTTCAGGGGAAGGATGCTCCATAGGAGAAGATATGCAACAAAAAAAGACACATTTCCTAGAATCCCATGTTTAAGGGAAGGAACTAGGAGCATGTTCACCTTATCTGGTCTGATAGTACAGGTAAATATCCTTAGAGTATGGTATTGAATTATTAGAAACTATTCTATCAAACCATTAGTTCATCTAGTAATTAGATTATACTCTTGGCAGATAGTGGTTCTCCAAAATTTTAGATGGTGCTCTTATTCATTCCCACCACTTGTTGCTTGAGCTTCTGATGTGTACAGAGTCAGGTCTTGGATTATGGATTATAATATCTGCATTTAAAGAACATGCTGCACCTCTGGGCTATACTCCTGCTCTATGACCCTTTCATATCCAAGAAATAGGTTTTCTAAAATCATTCAATTTGCTTCTCTCTCTTGAGGCAACAGTCTTGGAGACAATACACTGGTCTTGATAAATCTTGAACTAATCTTGAAAGGCATTCCTTATAGTGCTATTGTTTGTCATTCAAGAATTGTTAAATATATTACCACTTATTCCTGTTCATAACTTTCAAACATTTAATTTTGTATATTTAGTTGTTTTCACTTAAATAGAAATTGAATCCATACATCATGCCAAGCTATAATGCTTTTGTTTGGGGTGAAAGGGCTCCCAGATTGGGCTGAAAAGCTACCAGAAAACCATTAGATGACAGCAAAGGGTAAACCTTTCTATAACTCCTTGCTGCCAACTAATTATTGTACAGATCTGCTAACCCTAGTGGTATGACTCTAGCCACTGTGTTCATAAATTATTTTTCAATAATTAGCATGTCATGGGAATCACCCCCCTGTGCTTTCTCCAACGAATTCAGCAACTTTCAGCACAACAGAAAGAGAGTAGAGATAAATTAACAACTCCATCTTCTTAGTGGTAATGATATCCCTCCATACTGCGTCTAATGCTATATATTGTATTTTTCAGACTATAAGATGCTCCGAAGTACAAGACGCACCTAGCTTTTGAGGAAGAAAACAAGAAAAAAAATCTGCCTCTGCCTCCCAGCAATTTGCCTCCTTGCAGCAAACAGCAAACAGCCTGATCAGCTTCAGCACAGCCTGATTTAGCACAAGCAGCTGATTGGCGGTTGGATCTGCCTCCCAGAATACCTCCTATCAGCTGTTCCAGGATGCAGGGATCACTTCCGCCCATTGGCACTGGCACCAACCATCACCGCTGTCACCTATCACCGCCTGCGTGTGCCCCATTTTTGGCCTCTGCGCGCCCCATTTTTGGCCCATTCCAGGCCAATGGCGGAGGAGGCATAAGCATACAGAAGAAACAAGAATATTATTTTTGTTGAGACATTCAGTGTACATGGATTGACTTCTGCTCTATAAATGAACAGAGAGAGAATGTACCTTTTTAGAGGCATTTTTAATGATAATTGGATCACTATCTGGTTGAGACACCACATATGCTTTATTTTTATAAAAAATAATCTTTGTTTAGTAACTCCTCTGATCTGTGTAGGATCACATTTCCCACATGTTAATTAGCTACATTCCATTCCCACACAGACATATTTAAGATGCTGATGAGCAAACATCTTAGGAGTTAGGTAACAATAGCCACCACTTGTTGGGAGACTTCTGGCATGTTTGTATTCTGCATTTGACAAGAGAGACATTCATGAAGAAACCAGCAACTATGAAGCTAAAAACATCAAAGAGGGCAGAAGAGAAAGATCTTTGTTTTTATATATACATATGCATTCACATACACACATATACTTTTTCATAATTTCAACATTTGGGATGTAATGAGGATAGACACATTTCAAAATTACAGATACTATTTGGGAGGGGGTTTAAACTAGATTTTGAAAGCCACAGTAAATATTAAAGAATTATGTATTCCAGAACTAAAGAGATTGAAAACATGCCCAATGTTTCCAGTGCACTTTTTCTTATTCTAAACTTTCTACTTTTTAGCTGCGTAAATGACAATTGTCTAAGTGCATGCATCATATGCTATTTTATTATTACTATTTTTAAGCAACTGAATGTCAGAACTCCTTGTTGATCTATGTTTTAGCAATAAATCCTTAATTGCTTTCTTCCTACTTCTGATATATATTTTATTGGGGATGATATATAATAAAAGTCCATATATGCAAATAATTGATTCTATAAATACATCTGAACATATAAAGATCTTTCTCTTATTTCATCCTTAGCCATAATATTCAAATGAAACTATATCTTGAACTTTATAATGAAACGAGTCTTCTACAAGAGGGCTGGGGAATATTCAATTTGGAGAACAAATTAGCAAGCAGTTCAATCATTTTTTAAATTAAATTGAATTTTGAATAAGGGAATAAATTCTAATAGTTGAATTTAACTCCTCTAAATTGGTTAACATGATTTCAGTTTTTATGTCTGCACAAAAAGACTTTTTCCCAATCCATTCTCAAATCCATCCAATTCAATCTGAATATCTGATTCAAAATCACATTGAGTTTTCCTGATGATTTGAATTATTCAATGAGATATATTTTGAACTGAGTCAATGATTCACAATTAATGACTCTACTCCATTTATTTATCTCACAAATTCATTTGTAGCAGAGACATGAAATTTTGCAAAATCCTGGTAGATTATAGGAAAAGACAAACCACCACAACAGCTTAAATTTATTTTATCGTTTCCCATAATGAAGAAAATCCTTAATTGGATAATAAAAGGTATTTGCTGTAAATACCTTTAGAGTCATTCACATCCTTTCTTTATGGTCTATTTAACAGTGTTTATAACACATTCTAATGTCATCAACTGATAACCCCCAATCGATAAATTATAAACTGTTCTCACCATTTCCACATGATGATCAGCTCTCTGAATAATAGGCAGAATCTCTTCATGCTTAGAATCATGCAAAATCATTCTGCCCCACTTCAAAGTAAAGTTTCTGCTCCTGGACAGAATGACTATCTATTACTTCAAGCAATCTGGACAAGGACAATAATTTCTGTGCCTAAAGAGCATCCCAATTCTCAGTTTGATTAGGGTAATCCAAATTCTTGAGCTCAACTCTGTTTTTTTTTTAATTTGATTTATATGCCGCCCTTTTTAATGACCTTGTAATCCCTTGCATTGGGGTGGAATCATGGTAACTGAATGGAGATGAGTGTTTATTAGCCAGATGCCCTTCCTGTTGCCAATGCAGAGTTCACAGCCGATATTTACTCATTGTGCCCAGAGAGAGAAATATCTGCCGCTACCTAGGATTGAACTCACAGCCTCTTAATTGCAAGGCGAGAGTTCCACCTCTAGGCCACTGCACCACAACTCTGTGAAATTGCCTTTGAGAAATTCAAAATTCTTCTGTCCATAATTTTGTTAGCCCATGACGAACAAAATGGGACATCTTTTGAAGAAGCAAGAACAAGAAGTGTAGCTAATCTATTTGGCCCTCCAAATCAGTTTCTCAATCTCAGCAACTTCAAGATGTGTGGACTTCAACTCCAGAATTCCCCAGCCATGGGGAACACTTGTTGATTTCTTGAGGGTGTGTGCTTTCAAGCCCCTTCATGTCTGAATGCAGTCAAAATCACATACCCTCAGACAGAACAAAGAAAAAAATAGTGAGAGTTTCTCAAGAAAGGAATGGCTGAAATGGGAGTAAATGGTAGCAGCAGCTGCTCTTTCCTAGGAATGCGGTAAAGGCCAGAATTAAAAGGCAGCTCTTTGTTCACAGTCAACAGTAAGAGCTGTCAGTGGATCTGTGAGCACCACTCAGGAGTTTTAGTACATACAATCTGTCACAAAAAGAGTAATGCCTCAGTCAGTTTCAGGCCAAAGACCCTAGAAGCCCTTGATAACCATTTCGTCAATAATTCTAACTATCAGTTCATAAAAATGAACAATTAAGTACACAGTTTACAGTATGACAGATGGGTTGCTTTCTGGTGGATTATACTAAAAAAAACACAACATCCTATTTTTAAACAGCCAGTTTCTTTCTGTAAATACTTCTGACAGTTACAATGTAAGTGAGAAATTAAGCTACATTAAAAAAAAAGTCATTCTCTTTTTTTGAAACAGCATGAAGCTTAATCTACGGAAAACTTTCATTATTCCCTTTTTTCTTACTGTCTCACAATGACGCCTACAGCTTTAAAAAGTGTTACCAGTATTTACAATGTGAATGGAACAATTTTAATCTTTTTCCCCTTTGATACATTCTATGTCTCTGTGTCTCACTCCATTCTAACAGTTTTAGGAAAAAGAATGTTAGTTAGCAATAAATAGTGTATAAGAATAAATAAAATAAAAATGATCTCAGGTACAGCTTAATTTCTAGTGACACATAAATACAGTCATGCAATTTTCTTGGCAATGGCACAAAAACTGAGGGGTCTTTGATGCTCTCTGAGCTTGGTTGTTTTCATGCACATATTTCATTACCCAAACTAGGTAGCATCATTAGTGCTAGTCTGAGTCAGTAGTGGGTTCCACTTACCTTCACTACCAGTTCAAAATTGGGAGCACGCATACATGCGCAGAGCGTCCGTGATGGTGTCCTGGCAGATGGGAGGAACCTCCTGCCACTGACACTACCGGTTGGCCCAAACCAGTAGAAACCCACCACTGGTTTGAGTAATGAAATGTCTTCAAGAAAACAACCAAGCTCAGACAGCATCAAGTACTCTTTATTTCAACCCTGAGCTTCCAATATCCTCCTTTATTAGTACAAAACTAGTTAGCCATTGTCTTCTCCCAGACTCTGTTGTGTGGAAATAGTGTGTGTTTTTTTAAAAAAAATCTAATTTAGGGATTTCATAGTTAAAAATCAAAACCAATTCTGCCTGAATCATAGATTGGAAGGGAAGCTAGAGATTATCAAGCATATATCCCAGTCAGTGAAGAAACATTAGATTATTTCTGATGGAAAATCCAACCTCTGGATGAAGATCCTCCAGTGAGGAAGGATTCACCATTTCATATGTCACCTGCTTGCTTACTATTCAGGTTCAATGAAGATTATAGGTAGTTCTCAATTTACAAGCACAATTTCTTGCTTATTTTAATTTCTATTTCTAATCTGTCTTTTACTTGTATTCTTTTATGCAATCAGGATGATACTAAACTACTCTGGGTACATCTGACTGCTTCCATTGCCCTTTGGTTTTAATATTTTTGCTGCTGTGCTCATAGCAACAGTATGAACAGCCACAGAATTTGGGAATCATCTCATCACTCAGCCTGACCTTGGAAAAGAGACAAATTCCCCTTGTCCCTAATGTAGGCCTTAGCCATATTCAAGGTTTTCAATTGTAGACATTGAAAGGACAGGATCAGATGCAAAATGGATATAAACCTAAGCAAATAAGCCATTTTGTTTCTGTGACCATGGCAACTACATGCAATTTACATTCAAATTCATTTACCCCAACAGTAATATGACATTTCCCCCCTGCTTTCTGATGCTTTGAAACATCCTGCTAAAATGGTCATTTATAGCATTATGGAAAAATCAGACACTTCATCTTCTCACCATTAATTATATTTTTCTACGGCATGTATTTTCTATCTTTGACAGGCTTACCATGCTGTTTTGGTGGGCTCCTTTTATCTTTGTCATCAAAGATAAAAGGAGTAGTTTTCAGGTGGTCTGCCATTTGCATTAGGAACGCAGTGAAAAATGACCTTTGAAAAATGTTCTGAAGGGCTTATTTGAGAACAGGGAGGTTCAGTGAGACATCTTCTACTGTAGCTCCTATTCTTAAATGTGGAAGAAAAAATAAGTAAACACGAACAAAAATGGTCACCAGAATTTCCTTAACAAACTTGTAAGAAGTTTGTCTACCCCAACGTAGAAATAGAACATATCACTTAAGACAAGAGTATTAAAAAACTATATTACATATTCATCGTAGTATTCCAGTCTTCCAAAGGTAATATATTCCAGATGTACTGAACTACAACCCCCATCATTCCTCAGTCAATAAATGGCTGGCCTCAATAAATCAGGAAGATTGGAATAGCAACCAAACCCATTTTAAGTGCATTAAACTGTGGAAGACTGTTGTAGTTAACGCTCCTTTAAATGGGCTACTGATTTTTTTAACCACGCTTGCTCCCTAATTTACAGTAAGCTATTTTAACCTCTTATAATTATATCCATTTAGAGAATTTGTGGAATGAATGTAGTGTTCTTACATAATACCAGTTATTAGAACAATCACAAGAATGATGTCTACAGCATCCCTTCACTAGTCTCTAATAAACAGTTGAGCAGAATGAGCTGATTGGGCAGAGGATGAATTCACTGATGAAAGAAATGTACTGTAGGAATTAGACAGCTGAGGAATAAGGCAGGGCTGGAACACTTCCACAGCAAGAACCATTGACCTAAAAAAGGGAATCCAAACTAAAGACATAACTAAAAAAATGTATAGCAGAAGTAGGGCAAGAGTAATCCTCTAGTAAAATTGCCCTCACCATAACTGGGAAGCAAAAAAAAAAAAAAGTTAGATGACAGCCAATCTTTTTACTTCTGGTTGCTGCAGTTGGAAGTCATTGCTCATAAAATCTAATGGAGTGCAGATTGCCAGTTCTGTTCCTACTTTTTCCCCACCTCAAAAAAATATGACATTAAAAGTGGTCCACAAGTGAGCTGTATGGTTAAGCAGACTGAGACAACTGCTATAGATTCCATGCTTTTCATACTAATTCTGTTTCCTCTGGCAATACCTATATTGAGGGAGTGGTTGGTGAAGATGATAGAACTTGTGAAATGGACAAATTTATCTGTTTCATTAGAGAAAAGACAATAACTATGTGTATTGACAACTGGATAGTCCTTAAGAACTTTTTGCATAAAACAGAAAAAAATGAACTTTGGCTTTGACAATTAGATAGGATAAAGTATAAAAGGAAGAGAAGTTTGATGTAACTTTAGAGAAAGAGGTAAACTTATAATTTTACTTATAACTGCTGGGAAGAGTTATTAGAAGCTACTTCCTTGTATCTTTCTTGTTCTATTTCTTTCTCTTTCTTCTTCTTTACCTATATTAATTTGTATGCATTTTTCTTTGTTTTTAAAACTTTCAATAAAACTAATTGTGTCTACTCTAAGTATGAAATAGTTTGCATTTAACTTATTCTATTTTTACTAGGGTTGCCAAACCCGGGCAGATAAGACATGCAGAAATCTCTAATTCCATTTAGTGAATTATCTAAATTTTTACTGGCCAAATAATGATAGCCCTAATTTTTATTACTGGGCCAGGAAAGTTGCTTAGATTTTTAGGATCAAAATAATTTAATCAGCCTTGGGTACAAATCACCTTGACTGTAGAATATACACTGAATATGTGATTTGCTTTTCTAGCCTCAGGCAACAAATATTTTTGAGCTAGTCCTTGTGATCTGCATAAGTTAACCTGACTCATCAACCATGAAGAAGTTGAGCTTATAGTATTGTCTTTTCCATGTTGACTCATTGCAAAATAAACTGTGAATTACCAGGTATCTTCATTTTGATCCTATCTCTGGTGACCTCTGGCTATGGAGACCTTATAAAAAGGCTCCTTTTAAAGCAGATGACTCAGTCTCATTGCATAATTTAGGAGCATGAAAGGTAAGGAATTTAACACAGCAACTGAAAATGATTTTTTGAAGAAATTCACTCAAAAGAAATTCACAAATGTCTTAGATTTGAAAATACAGTACAATTCATAAATATTTGAAATGAAAAGTATAATTAACCCTGGAGCGGCTACATTAAGTTATGGCCAGCTGAAGATTTCCTCACCTTTCCTTTCCTTTGGACCATTCTGAGATGATGACCTGGTTCTCCTATTATATAAAGGCATAGTTTATCACAATGCGATCAAGTCATATACCATTGCTTAGAAATCATGATGATTTTATTCATAAAATATATTCAACCAAAATCCAAGCAAACCACATTATGGCATACCACAATATGTGAGCCAAACTGTATTAGTTTTTATGGGGCATGAGCAGGATTTAGTATACTGAGCATGGTGCATTCTCTTCTATTGTCATGGTTAGATATCGGTGGGATTGCTTGACAGTTGTGGTCTTTTCTAGAAAGAAGGTGACAACATCTGGAACTGCCTCAAGGGTACTTGTACTGCATGACTCCATTTAATTTTCCCTGTTTTTAAAACAACTTCTTCATGAAGCTTATTGGAAAAGACACAAGGAAACTTGGGATAAAAAAACTGTTATTATGCAGATAGTATCCAATTCTATCTTTTCTTCCTTCTGTAGTACCAATGAAGCACTGACATTTTTAAACAGCTGCTAGCACAATCAACCACAAATAGTGAAATAATTTCTCATGATTCCATTATTCATTTATTTCATAGTGTCATGTCATAATAGCTTTTTGTTTGAAACAGCTTTCAGGCTTTGGCTGTACTATGCTTATGAATTTATGGCATGTGAGCAATCATAAGGGAAGGAAGCTGCACATTTGATAGCAATAGTAGTTACATACTTTTATATAGCCATATGTATGAGTTCTGTTTCACATTTGTTCCACGCAGCTTGTTCATTAGGATCAGAATTATGCTGGCATAAAGTGTAGAAGTAACAGTATACTTTGCATGCATACAGCACTTGTAGAAATGGCTGAAACAGCAACACTCTCAAATTCTCAGAGCCCACTCTGTTGATCTTCCCCCAGCTAATTTGCATTTATTTCTTCTTTTTTTATAGTGACTATTAAATCTCAAAGATATTTGAAGGTCTAATAAGCATGTTAAAATGATCACTTGCAATAATTCCAACAAAATGCAAAAAACAAATGACTAAATTATATAAATGATGGACTCCAAAATATCACGAGGGTTTTTTTTATGAATCAGATGACTGCTTACCTTGAACTGAGTGGCTTAATCACTTAGCCCTTCTGATCCATGAGAATTCCAGGGAATGAAAGCCAACAGTGGGAAAAAACCTCATCTGCAATTATTTTTACAGTGCCTCTCATACCTGACCTTAAAGGGCATCTGGGTCCATATAGTGAAGCATCAAACTCTTGTCATGGTTTCCCAGGAAACAGGTAAGACTCAAAAGTTATTTGCAGCAAAACTAGAAACTAAAGTGTAACAGAAGCAGAACTGGGTTTCTTATATCTTTATTGTTAAGGCGTTAGATTAGCAGTCAGAATGACAAGGCTACTCTTTCCAATCCTTTGCTTTCATTGCATAGGGCATCCTGTTCCCAACTAACCTTGCTTTTTTTTTTTTTTTTTTTTTTGCACTTTTATTATAAGTAAATCCATTATCAGTGAGTGTTGCTACTGGAACCTCAGGCACTTGAGAAAAATTCTCAAAAAATCCTTGGGCTGGTTTTATCAGGAACAAGCATAAATATGATAAATAGATTTATAAATGAAGTTTATAAATGGATGACAAATTACAAGGAAAAGTTCCACAACCTACGGCACCAACAGCCTCCAGGAAGCTGCTATAACTTGGAATGTGATGAAGCCAAAGGGGATGGTAATTTATGACAAGTTCTCACACTTTAGGTAGCAATTATTTTAAGCTAAAACTGCATATTTGATCACACTGTTGTTCCAGGAAGAGAGAAAATGGAAGCTACTGTGATCAGATGAAGAGAAATTTAGAAGAAATGGGCAGGAGAATATTCAGGCTGTTTCATTGGATCATACAGGGCCTTCAGCCATGGTGTAGTAAGTTTGGTTGGGTTTGGTTTAGTGTTTTTTTTTAAAGCTTTTGGCTTAGTTTATGGCTTAATGCAGGAGTCCTTAAGTTTGTAATACAATTCCCTAAAATAATAAAGAATTTGTGTCACACACACACACACACACAAATATGGCAAATTTTGACAGTTCTTCTGTTTTGCCTATACAAATTTGGTCAGTCTTGCTAAGGTGAAACTGCAATGGTGACAAAACTTGTTCTAGGCTTTGTTTCTTACCTTACCTGAATAAGTCTGCCCTGGGCTCTCCCAGGGGATGAGATGGGTTTGGCAGTGGTTTTGCATTTACCTGACCTGCTGAAAAAAATAAATAAATGAAACTGTTTTCTAAACTGCTCCCACAGTTGGAGAAGTCCTAAAGCTGTATGAGTGAACAAAGTAAGGATGACTTGCTTAACAAACCCTGGCTTAATCCAATGATTACATTTAGAATTATTTATCTCCTAATGCTCACTCGGTAATCTGATCCAATTCCTTACTCAAACTTTGCAGATGATAAACTATCCATAGTAAATGCAAGCCTTTTATTTTGATATGGGGAAGGATACTATTGCCTGCAAATATTAATGCCAAAGTATCCAGTAGCAAAAATAGTGATACAGATCCTTGGAGAACAGGGAGGTAATATTAGCTAACAGCATCAATACAATTGAGTTATATTGATGAAGACAGATGCTATCAAAACTCAAATTTAAACAATTCATTAATCAACTTTAGTAGGTGTGAAAGTCTTGCATGCATAATAAGCTCTGACTTGCATCAAAGTAGATTTTATTCTTTTTGCAATTCAAACTGAGATTCATTTGTACTTTCTACAACTGTGTGATCTGCATGATTGGCATGACTAAACAGCCAGCTGTCTCTTCCTTCACAGCATCATCAACATGCCAAGCCCCACAACAAACAGGCAGTGTGGGTGTTTTCTCTGCTTGTTCTGAATTCTTGGACACTTCTATATGTCAGTTGTCTGTTGCAAAATAAAGCATATGGATTCGTAACCAGTAAAAGAAGAAATGCACTAGGTCACATGGTGTTACAATTCAGGAGACAGAAAAGAGCACCATTGTTATGCACACCAGATTCCTGAGATGTACCTGAACAAAATGCATATTCAAAAAGGCTGTATTTGGAAATCAAATAATGGCAAAGATTGTATGTTATAATTTATAATATTAGAATTGGAATCCAGTGAGCAAATGATGGTTCCTGATACTGTAAATCTGGCCATCGTGACTTGGATTATATGGATACTGTAATCAAATGAAGGAGTAGGTAACCTGAGACATATGAGAGAAGACCAGTGGTGAGTTGCCCCCGGTTTGTACCGGTTCTATAGAACTGGTAGTAAAACCAGCGGGAGGCTCCACCCACTGATCCCAACATCATCAAAATGCTTCTGTGAATGCGCAGAAGCTTCTGCGCACGTGCGAGCGAAGCAAGCGCATGTGTGTGGCCCCGTTGCAAACCGGTAGTAAAGGTAGGTAGAACCCACCCCTGGAGAAGACCAAGGGTGGGTTCTACCTATCAGGGTCGGTGGGCGGAGCATCCTGCCAGTTTTACTACTGGTTCTATAGAACAGGGGAAACCCACCACTGGAGAAGACCATACTAAAGTAGGAAAAGCGGATCCAGCTAGATGATCACTGAAGGGCCCTCTTTGTTCATAGTATTGTAGAAGAGAAATTGTGCTTGCAAATGTATCCAGTTGAAATAAAAGGCAGACACATTCCTTCTTTGATGTAGAACCAGTGAGGAGAGGCCCCTCAGTTGTCAGAGATACAAGCATTTTGGTGATTTACACTTTGAAGGTCAGAGAGACAAGGATGACCATATTGTTGTATCAAGAGATAATTTGAATCTATGCTTCAGTAATCTACATGAAGAATTATGAATGTTGGCAGAGAATAAAATGAAACAGTAATTAGGAAATGTCAATTAAAAATGACAAATGTATATGACCATATGAATTGCTGAGTTAACAGAATCCTTTGTTTGAAGCTGTATAAAGTTGGACTCTCATGTTCATTACTTTGCTCAGATTCTTTAGGTAGCAATACCTGTCTGAACCTTATTGCAATAATAAAGCTGACTCTGTCTGCCCGAAGGGATGTCTCTCTAATTCCTTTCTTCCATAACAATACTACAGTTCCCAATATCCTTATAATTGGCTAGCTGCAGATGATGGGAGTTGTAGTTGTTAACATCTGGAATACAGCAGAATACCTTTGCCTTTGTCAAGGTCAGATTAGACCAAAAGGTTTACCAATACGAGTAAATTTGAATGCAAGTGAAGTATAGCAGCATGCTTAGGAAAGGGAAGCTTTTACTTCTTAAGAATGGTTTTCTTAAATCAAGTAATTCTGCCTTTCAAATGGGCATAATCAAACAGGCTCAGAATACATTGACAAAAATTTCTTTATGCTATCTTTGCAACAAGTATCAAAAGTAATCTGAAAGAATAAAATCTAAGTCAAATTCAATGAACTGTGGCTCAGATTTCCAATCAGCAAATCCTCTGGGTCAGCCAAGGACATGGATGTATTGTGTGATTAGTCTTGTGCTTGTGCTAATCTCTCCATTACCACCCACAAAAAAACCCAACAACAACACAATACACATAATGTAAAATAGTGTGAATGGTTAAAGAATGAACAAAGGCATCTTTTTCTTTATGCTACAAAACTGACTAATCTTGGCCTTCTCAACCCACATGGAATCCAATTCCTTTAAGCATTTTAGTTCTGCAACTGTTTAAAATGCTATTTTAATTTCAATATTTCATTAGGAGTCCACTCTTACTTAATTTCAATAGTTCATTAGGAGTCCACATACCCCAGGTATGCTGTTCGTTCCTCTGAACAAGCACATGAGATATAAATGTAAATAAATCTTAAAGCTGATGATATCTTGACATATGAATGCATTTCTCTATCTTGGTCACACGCTAAGGGTGAATCACTGTTATTCCTATGAAATGAATTAAATTCTTGTTTAGTCAATTTCTGTTTTGCAGTCATAGTGTAAAAAACTATAGGGCTGTGATGGCGAACCTATGGCACGCGTGCCACAGGTGGCACACAGAGCCATATTAGTGGGCATGACAGCTCAGCTCTGGTGAGCTGGTGCATGCGGGCACTGGCCAGCTGATTTTCGGGCCTTCTGGGCCCACCAGAAGTAGGGAAACAGGCTGTTTTCTGCCTCTGGAGGGCCTGGGGGGGTGGGGAAGGCCCATTTTTCTTTCTTACCTGGCTCCAGATCCTCTCTATTTGTTTGGGAAGGATGAAAACAGCCTTTCCCACTCCCTTGGAGGCCCTTCGGAGGCTGAAAGGGCCCATTTCCTGACTCCCGGTGGAACAGGAAGTGACTTTTTTTCTGTTCCCAGCCTCCAGAGACTCCTAGACAGGCTCTTAGAGACTCCTAGAGAGGCTCTGGAGGCTGGGGGCAGCAAATATGTCACTTCCTGTCCCACCGGGAATTGGGAAATGGGCCATTTCAGGCCTTTGGAGGGCCTCCGAGAGAGTGAGAAAGGCTGTTTTCACCCTTCCCAGATAAATGGAGAGGATCTGGAATCAGGTAAGAAAGAAAAATGGGCCTACCAGGCCATCATGTGCCTGGTAAGAGCAGGTGGGGGGGTGTTGCGCGTGCATGCGTGTGGGCACATGCGAGTGTAACCCTCCCCCGCCCCCCTCTCTTGGCATGCGATGGCAAAAAGATTAGCCATCACTGCTATAGGGCTTAGTCTATGGAAGGCAAAATCCTCTGGAACTTTCATGTTCAATATAAAATTAATATTTGCCCAATTTGTTTCATCAATTAGGCCAGCTGTTATTGAGAAACTTTGTATTCTACCATATGTACATTTAAATAGAGGTCATATAAAATAGCTACAATACCACGTATTTGGAATAAAGTAAATATCTCTTTCTGTATAAGGCACATTGCATTAGCATCCTCTTATTGCAATCCATGAGCCTGCAAATCCCCAAAATGAAAAAAAACTGATAGGGACTAACTAATCAGAAATACAGATCTGAAAGTGCAATATTTTACACTTATCAAACATTTCTATTATAATAGCACTAGAAACATAGGAATAAAAAAAGAAAAGGATACATTTTTGTGAAGCACAACTGTTGTTCATGACAGCCTCTTTCTGGTAGGGAATCAAAACTATGGAAAGGGGAGACTTCATTGCAGAGGTGTTGTGTGTGTGAGAGAGAGAGAGAGAGAGAATTTTTATTGCTAGAAACTATGATTTGTCACTACTTGTTTGCTATGTAAGAAGAACTCACTCTTTGGAAGAGAGAAAGGACCTGATCAAAAAATACTATCTTCTATGACATACGTAACACTAATCGTATAAAACTACATTTCATTTGGTTGTGAATTTGTTAATCTCCAATCTCTCTCTGTCTCTTTCTCTCTCCCTCCCTCCCTCCCACTCTCTAATTTCCTTATCCCCTTACTGGTGGATGTGTCTACCTCAATCTCAGGCTCTCTACTTAGGGGCTTGGGAGTTTGTGGGTTCCATGCAGGTTCTTAGCTGTTCCTAGCACCGCACTTTTTTTTTTTAATTTGATTTATATGCCGCCCTTCTCCGGAGACTCAGGGCGGCTTACAATGCGTTAAGCAATAGCCTTCATACTTTTGTATATTTATATAAAGTCAGCTTATTGCCCCCACAAACTGGGTCCTCATTTAACCTACCTTAGAAAAGATGGAAGGCTGAGTCAACCTTGAGCCTGGTAAGATTCGAACCTGCAGTAATTACAGGCAGCTGTGTTAATAACAGGGTGCTTTAAACCACTGTACTACCAAGGCTCTTATTTGAACTTCTTTGAACAGAAAGCTTTGATGTCTTCCCAAGATACATGTTGGAGCCACTTTCCCAGCAGTTACAGTTTGAGTGCTCCTGCTGCCACTGGGGCCACTTTCCCTTTGAGTTTCAGCCCTGGTACTTCTCTACAGGGATGGGCTTCAGATCCTTTAGCAACGGGTTCACTGCCCCGTTGCTGGGTGGGCGTGACCATGCTGGGCATGGCCTAGTCGGCTGCCTGCACCATGATGGGGAGGGGGGGTTGCCCTCCGCAGGCTCTGGAGACTTTCCTTGAGCCTCCAGGAGGGCGAAAACATCTTCTCCCAGGGTCCGGAGGCCCTCTGGAGGTTCAAAGACTGTTTCCAGACTTCTGGAACCTCCAGTAGGCCCATTTTCTGCCCTTCCAGACCCTCCGTGCAGCCCCTGCACTTACCAGGAATCATGAACGGGCCACATGGAGACTCCTGGGAGGGGAGGGATGGGCAGGGCCAGCCAGGGGTGGCATTTGGGGGGTTCACTGAACCCTGGCGATCCTTGACTAGAGGATCACCAGAACCCTGCCGAACCCTCAGGAGCCCACCCCTTTCTCTAGCTTCTCATCCATCTTACTAATCTTGTCACTTGTCATTGCTATATCTATCATTACCATTGTCTTTGGTCCTTGTCTATTATCACAATATCTGGTATTGGTCACTATCTTCATAGGATCTTACCCATTTTATTTTCATATGTACCTTGTCTTGAAAAAAGATAAGATTATGTATGTATGTATGTATGTATGTATGTTTAATGGGATCTAAAATAATTAAGAACATCTAAAATAAAATAAAACAGAAAAATGATATTATAAGAAGTGATGAGAAAATGAGTAACCAAATGTAATGAATAGGATAGCATATTGTACAGAGGGTAGCACCAAATTGTATATTACATTTCTACTATTAGAAATTTTGGTGTATCTGGGGCTGTAATGAACTGATTTGAATTTGAGTTTAAGCTTATACCCTTTAATAAAATATGTTGGTATGAAAAGGTGCTATCAGATTTTTTCTGTGTTTTTGTTTTGTTATCTTTATATATAACATCTACCAGTTTACTTGCATTGTCCATGGAATATTATTACAGCTCATAAAATTTAATTTCTATGCAATATGGTGCCTGATGTTTTTGAATTCTATTTCAATATGCTTTGTATGAATCCACTTAATACTGAGGTTAAGTATTAATTATCTAAAATTCATCCAGAGATTTTTTTTAGTTTCATGATAGTTTTCTAGTTACAAATATAAATGATGTGATCCAATCTGATTCTGATTCTAGATATAAGAGACTGATTTAAAATGGATAATTGTTTTTGTATCCCTGACAATTATGGAACATTTTTTTTTTATTATTAACAGTATATCTTAAATATTTTTAAATTTGGGGAATGTGAAGCTCAGTGTAATTGTGCAAAATATATGTTTGTCTAGTACAGGGGTGTCAATCTCCTGTCCCATGGGCAGGATGCATCATGCTCTGCCCACCCCCACCCCAATTTTAGCAAAGTGGAAAACAGTTGTGATACGTCACATGACAACAACATGATGACAGGAGTTTGACACCCTTGGTCTAGTAGTTAAGGCACCAGATTAGTAACCAGGGGGCTGTGCGTTTTATGCCTTAGGCATAAAAGCCATCTGGCCAATCTCTCTCTCCTTCAATCAAACCCACCTCATAAGATTGTGGGGAAAGTAGAAGGAGGAGGGAGTATTAGGTATATTCGCTGCCTTGAGTTATTTATTAGAAGTAATAAAAATAATATAAAAATAAATAAAATAAATCTTCCTAAATAGCCAACAGATATTCCAAACCATTTTGCAAATCTTCAAAGATCTCTCCTTAGCCCTGCTTTCAACCACCTGTAAGCAAAGCACATAGAAAGTTTAAAACAAGTAACAAAGAGCATTTCCATAAGTATTGCTTCCTCTTCTTTGCCTTGTTACTCCCGGATGTGACTGACAATTTATGTTAAAGACAGTCTTCAGCTGCTGCTGCAGAGTGATTCATCTGAAAGGCCTGCCAAGCGACAGACTATTTCTAAAACTGAGGGACCATCAGAAAGTAAAATGCTATTAAATCCAAGTTTCTTGGCCAAAGTAAGAGAAACAATATCATCCTTTATTGCCACAGAAAGTCTAAATATGGTGCAAAAGAAGAATGATCTCTGCTCAACCAATGTGGCTGCTTCCCCATTTGACTAGTTCTGAAATGGAAATTTTATACTTTCAAAACCATTCAAGAAGGGGGCAAAAAATATACTATAAAATTTAATGGCTGTGAATGCAAAAGTCTTCACTTATGAAGTGAAGAACGTTTTCTTTGAAATAAAGACAAATATACTGTTAGAATGGGGGATGTCTGGCTTGGTAATAGGACTTTAAAAAGGAACTTATTGTTGTTGATCACAAGCTGAGCATGAACTGGCAATGTGGATATGGTTGCTAAAATGACAAATGGAAAGGCTATCAATCTTGAAAAGAATAATTCTGCTTTATTCTGCATTATCCTACTTCAGGTATGTGCCTCAGTTCTAAGTATCTCTCTTTAAAAAAGAAATTTTCAGAGAAATTGGAACAAGTGCAAAGGAAGACACTAAATTGTATAGAAAACTGAAAATTAAGTCTTCTCAGGAGGTTATGTAGGTCTCAGAAAAGATGATGGGGAGAGAGTGTAATAGTATTTTTCAAGTACCTAAAGAGGTGCCACACAAAACAAGGCCAAGGCTCTTCTTTATTATCCCAGAGTGGGTGATACAAAATAACAGATTTAGTACAAGTTCTGATTGAATGTTGTTAAAAGTTTCCTAGCAATTAGGGGAGCTTCACACAGAATCACTTATCCTGAAAGATAGTGGATTCTCCTTAGCTGGGCAGCCATCCCCTGGAGATGCTGATCTTAGATTTCTGCCAGCCCATCTGCAGGGAGTAAGTATCAAAAATGTGGCTGTGACGGGACTTCCGCTGGCTCCGAGGACTTCGAAAGACGTTCTTTTGAGAGCGTCTGCTCCCTGGCTCCGTTAAAGCCCCAGAACAGCCGACAAACGCTGTCTGGAGGCTTGAAATTCTCTCCCCGGGCAAAGGGGAGAGGGAAGAGCAGGCAGGTGGAGGTAGAACCCCCCCGAACGCCCTAGGAAGAATCCTGGGGCGCGAAGGGCGCGCGCTCCCTAAAAGCCTGCCTGCTCCAGACCAGGGACGTCTCCGCTAATTAGCGGAATTAGAAGCCGCGACCAATCTTGCTGAATGGAAATGAGGGAATTAACATTTTGAACTAACAGCAGGCGGAACGAGCAAGGAGAAATCAAACTGCAAGTATTCTTTACCTAACTCCAATGCCTAGAGCCTCCTTCGGAAGTAATCACTTAGTACTTTGCAACAATATGGCGATTGAAGCTTGAAAGGGCAGGGGAAACGGAAAGTTACAGGAAAAGTTTCGTTTTGCTGGCAGCCCTTCGCCTGGGGGAAAAAAAAAAGCTTTTGTGCTGACAGAAGGAGGATTCTAAACTTTAATTAACATTGAGAAATCTTTTGAGGAACTCTTCTTTTTGACTCTGATTAAATATAAAGACTAATTTCAAACTGGAAATGGCCTCAAAGTCTGTAAAAACTGTTCCTACTAAAGGAACTGGGAGTGCTGGTAGCTCCCCAGCTCATATTCCTAGACTACAAGTTTCTGCTCCTCCAGCGGATCCGCAGACTTTAACGTTGGAAATGTTGCAACAAGCTCTCCAAATCACCCAAAATAAAATTGTTGAGGTGATTGATGAAAAAATAAAGGAAACTAATGAAAAAATTAAGGAAACTAATGAAAAGATACAGGCTGTGTCAGATGAGATTGCAATTCGCAATCAGGGGATCAGGGATGATATATTAATGGCATTTAAGTGTCTGGCAGGCAATATTGAGATGGTGGACGACAGAGTTGATGAAATTAAACAATCTTCTGAAATTTTGGATAGTAAAATAGGAGAAGTTCAAAACAGAATTCAAAGGGCTGAAGACGATGTAATAATGGTACAATACAGAGATATGGAATTTGCTTTAAGATTCAGAGGGGTGAAGGAGAATAAACAAGAGAATTTGAGAGAAATGATGTCTGAGGCATTGGCACTGCTGGTGGGGGAGTCCAAAAATGATCTGGCCTGGCAGATGGACAAGCTGTACTGCGTTAATTCCTGGATTGCTAGACAGAAACATCTACCAAGAGATATTGTGATATATTTTACTACAAGGAGAGTACGCAATGAAATTTTACAGGCTACTTTTAAAAACAAGCTTCGGATGGAAGGCCAGGAAGTAATGACAATGAAAGAAATCCCCCCTAAGATCTTGAGAGCTAGAAGGGAGTATGCCTTTCTGGTGGATGACTTGAGAAAACGTCAGATACAGTACAGATGGGAGGTGCCAACTGGACTAGTGGTGTCTTACTCAGGAGAGAGATATCGGCTTAATACAATTTGGAAAGCAAGAGATTTTCATACTAATGTATTAAAGGCTGGCACACCCAAATCAACTAAATCACCAGAAGGCAAAAGAAAGAAAGAAATAATGGAAGCTGAGACAGAAGAGTTCTTGACAGTAGTTCAGGGGGGAGCTTTGGCTGACCAAGAAGAATTACAAATTCAAATGGCTACTCAAGAGTTGGCGCTGATTGATTTTTCGCAGTTACCAAAGGACCAAAGACAGACCAGATCGGTGACAGCTAGACTCAAGGAAGAATTAAGACAGCAACAATCCCAGATGGCAACTCGAGAAATGATTCAGGATTCTACCAGAACAGGAGCGGTGGGGGGAGCAAGACCTAAAACTCAAATGAGATCAGAGCATCAGGACTTGCTTCAGAGGCTCCAAAGGCCCAGAGATGGGAACTAGATTTTTGACTTGGAACGTTAATGGCTTGAATTCTCCACAGAAAAGAAGAAAAATATTCCACTATCTTAAGCAATTTAAGAATGAAGTAATTTGTTTACAAGAGACTCATATAAGAATACAAGATCAAAAATATTTGATTAATGCAAGACTTGGTACATCTTACGTAGCAGCAGCACCAGAAAAGAAAAATGGTATAGTTATATATTTGAAAAGAGATTTAGTTGCTAAATTAATTGAAGCAGACGATCAAGGAAGATTTTTAGCGATAGAACTTTTAGTAAAAGGAGAAAAAATACTTGTAATTGGAGTTTACACCCCGAATCAACAACAAGAAAACTTTTATAATTTACTACATTCAAAATTGACACACTGGGCATATAAAACTTGTATCCTGTTAGGCGACTGGAATGGTGTTTTGGACGTTAAAAAAGACAAGTTGGGACCTAAACAAAATGTGTCAACAAGAGCAAAATTGCCCAAAGCGTTTTGGGAAATGATGGATGACTGGGAGCTGAGAGATATTTGGCGTGAAAGAAATCTGGAAGAAAAAGACTTTACCTTTTTTTCAGATAGACATCAATCCTTTTCAAGGATTGATTTTATATTAATTACTAATGATCTTTTATCTAGGGTGAAAAATACGAAGATTTGCTCAAGAACATTGACAGACCATAGTCCAGTTTGGCTGGAATTGGAGTATGAGAAAGGGCCTAGGAGGTCCTGGAGGTTAAATGATAATTTGTTTAGGTATGAAGAAAATGTAAGAGTGTAAAAAATTTATGAAAGAATTTTTTGTTATGAATATGCAAAAGGGTACACCGATGGAAATGGTATGGGATGCAAGTAAGGCAATATGCGAGGAATTTTGATATATTTGAACAATAAATATAGAAAGAAACAGGGGACAAAAAGAAAAGAATTAGAAGATGAGATTAGTAAACAGGAACGGGCTTTAGTAGCTAATCCAACAGATAAGAAAATTAAAGAGGCAATCAATTTATTGAAAGGTCAATTTAATATGTTAATAGCAGATCAAGTGGCAACTAATTTAAGATATGCAAAACATAATACTTTTTACAATGCCAATAAACCAGGCAGGTGGTTAGCATATTTGCTAAGGAAAAAGCAAAAATCAAGGACAATAGAGAGAATAAAATATAAGGGTAAAGAGGTTTATGAGCAACAACTGATTAAAAAATCTTTTTTAGAGTTTTATTCGAGGCTGTATACTGGTGATAAAATTAAAGATATAGATATAGATAGATATTTGCAGAAAGAGAATATTTATACAATTTCAAATGAGCAGAGGGATAGTTTAAATCAATCGATAACTACCGAGGAAATTGCGTTAGCAATTAAGCAGTTGAAAGTGGGTAAAGCTCCTGGGACAGACGGTTTGACGGCTATTTATTATAAAACCTTACAGGAGGAAATGATAGAACCGCTGAAAGAATTATTCAACAATATACAACAGGGAGGAGAGGTACCTCCAACTTGGAAGACAGCATTTATTTCGTTGATCCCAAAAGAAGGGCATGACAATACAGACCCTAAAAATTATAGGCCAATTTCATTATTAAATATAGACTATAAGATATTTGCTAAAATTTTGGAAAATAGATTAATAACAGTCATGCAGCAAATGATTCACCATGATCAAACTGGTTTTATAAATGGTAGACAAATGAAGAGTAATGTAAGGCAAATTGTTAACTTATTAGAGTATTTGGGAAGGAACAACCAGGTCCCCGCAGTGCTTGTGTTCTTGGATGCTGAGAAAGCTTTTGATAGATTGAATTGGCAATTTTTACTAAAACTAATAGAAAGGATGCAATTTGGAGAACAATTTGTACAATCTATTAAGGCAATATATCAAAAACAAACAGCGCAAATAATAGTTAATGGTGGTTTAACAGATGTTTTTAACATAGAAAAAGGAACAAGGCAAGGTTGTCCTTTGTCCCCGTTATTGTTTATTTTGACGCTGGAAATTTTATTAAATAAGATACGCGAGATGAATACAATTAAGGGAATTAAAATTAGACAGCATGAATACAAGGTACGAGCATTTGCGGATGACCTGGTTGTTACCTTAACCCAACCGGTACAATCGATTACAGCCTTGATGGATATAACCTGCTTATATGGACAAGTATCTGGTTTTAAAATAAATGCACTTAAAACAAAAATAATAGCTAAAAATATGGTTAGGAGCCAAAAAGAAGAGATAGAAAGGTTAACAGGATTTGAAGTAGTTAAGAAGGTTAAATATCTGGGGGTCTATATTATGACTGCAAATACGAAATTATATCAGTACAACTATGAACCATTACGGTACAAAATACAGAAAGAGTTGGACAATTGGAAAAAACTACAACTGTCTTTGCTGGGAAGGATAGCTGCTGTAAAAATGAATATTTTACCAAAATTTCTATTTCTTTTTCAAATGATACCTATACTTAAAAAGGATGAGAATTTGAAGGAATGGCAGAAGGGCATAAATAAATTTGTGTGGGCAGGGAAGAAACCACGAGTTAAACAAAAGATATTGCAAGATACTAGAGAAAGAGGTGGTCTTAAGATGCCCAATTTAAGATTGTATTATGAAGCTGCTGCCCTCTCAGCAATCACAGATTGGATAAACTTAACAGAGGAAAAGATATTGAATATTGAAGGATATGGTTTGGTTTATGGCTGGCATGCCTACCTAGTGTATGATAAGAAAGTAGATAAGACTTTTAAAAGTCATATATTAAGAAATGCTCTATTGCGTGTCTGGAAAAAGTATAAATATAAAATAAATGATAGGTTACCAATATGGACAGTACCCAGACACGTGATAGAGAACATAAATTTAGAGCAAAAGCAAGATAAAATTACATATAAGGAACTCCTTTATAAAGAAGGAGTCAGACTACAGTTAAAATCTATGGAACAATTAAAAGAAGAAGGGATTATTAAGACTTGGTTTCAATATGGACAGTTGCTGGCCAGATGGAGAGAAGATCAAAAAATTGGTATTTCGCAGCAGGATGAGAATCTGATAAAGCAAATAAGAGATGAAGGTCAAATGCACATAAAAAGGTTGTATAATGCATTACTGGAAATAGATTCAGAAACAGATTTAGTCAAGGATTGTATGATAAAATGGACACAAAATGTAGGTGAACCAATAATGATGGAAACATGGGAAAAGATATGGGTTAGAAATGTAAGATTTACACAAGCACAAAATTTAAGGGAGAATTTTTACAAAATGTTTTATAGATGGCATTTAGACCCAAAAATACTAGCTTGTATGTATCCAAATTTACAACCCAAGTGTTGGCGATGTGAGTGTGAAGATGCTACATATTTCCATATATGGTGGACATGTAAAAAGATTAAGGCTTTTTGGATAAAAATATGGTGGATTATTCAAAATATTTTGAAGAAAAAAATTAAATTTACACCACAGTTTTTTCTGTTGGGAGTAGTTACGGATTGTACTGCAATAGAGACTAAGCTGGTTTTGAACTTAATAACGGCTGCCAGGTTACTGGTGGCACAGTACTGGAAGAAGGAAGATCCACCTACTATTGAGGAATGGACATTAAAAGTTGTGCATTTGGCGGAAATGGCAAAAATTTCATCATACCTTAAAGACCATTCAAATGAGAGATATATATCGGAATGGAGAAAATGGATTGATTACATACAGAAGAAGTATCCGAATAAGAAGATTCATATAGCTTATGAATGAAATAATATTAAGTAGTTTATATTTGTTTTTTCTGAGTTATAAGGAGTTAAGGACCTAGGGAGAATATGAAATGTAATAATTTGTTAGCATATTCTAGTTTTTGGTTTGTGAATGCTATACCCTGTGCTCGTTCTGGGAAGTCTAGGGAGGGGGGTGGGGGGGAGGGAGGGGAAGGGAGGGTGGGCAGGGGAGGGGGGTTGAGGGGGGAAGAGTGGGGGGGTGAAAATGTTTGTATCTTTCATAAAACTTTTCAATAAAAAAGAAAAGAAAAGAAAGAAATAATAAAAAAAAGAAAAAAAAGAAAAAAGAAAAAAAAAGAAAAAAAATGTGGCTGTGACAGTGTGATATGAGGAGTTAGACGGCCTACGTGACCATTTGAATGATTCACAAAATATCATCATTTAGTCATTTCAAGCTGCCTTTGGGAAAGTGTCCTATTTCTCTGCTTCTCAGCTGTTTTACAATTTGGTTCTGTTATCACTTGCACTTCACCACTTCACAGTCATGTTCTGTTGACACCAACTGTTCCCCTTGGCTTCCACAAGATTGTTCCTGTTCATAAAGAAGTAGCTTTATATGATCTTCAGCTACATTGACATGCAAGAGTTATTCTGACACAATCCAATGAGAATCTCAAAATGTGTAAAATCTGTGCTGTTTCAGGGGACTAGAAATTTATCTGCCCATAGTGGTTTGGAGCATCTTCAAGAATGCCCCCCCCCCTTTTCTCCTGATTTCTAACTGATCTAATTTTTGATTTTGATAGCACTATTTTCTGAGTTCTTCTGTCTTCACTCTTAATTTCTGTCAAATTTCTAGAAATAGCATAGCAATAGCATTTAGACTTATATACTATTTCATAGCCCTCTCTAAGCGGTTTACAGAGTTAGCATATTACCAATCTTGGAAGGATGGAAGGCTGAGTCCACCTTGAGCCTGGTGAGATTTGAACTGCCAAATTGCAAGCAGCTGGCAAGCAGGAGAAGTAGCCTGCAGTACTGTATTTTAACAACTGCGCCACCATGGCTCTGTTAAAAATGTTAAGAAAAGGAAAGCAGATTCTTGCTACTTTATCTTGGGAAGAAGAGGTGGTATTTTATGAAACATGTTGCACTGAGCTTTTGTTACCTTTTGCCAGTTTCCCTGTATTCACCCATTTTAGGAAATTTCTCTTCTTCCTAATAAAAAGGGGTGCCCAATAACTGCTCACTTTCAGTATTTTGGCTTCTGAATAACAGAATAACAGAGTTGGAAAGGACCTTGGAGGTCTTCTAGTCCAATCCCCTATTCAGGCAGGAAACCCTATAACATTTCAGACAAATGGTTGCCCAATATCTTCTTTAAAACTTCCAGAGATGGAGCATTTACAATTTCTGGAGGCAAGTTGTTCCACTGATTATTTGTTCTAACTGTCAGAAAATTTCTCCTTAGTTCTAGGCTGCTTCTCTCCTTGATTACTTTCCATTCATTGCTCCGGTGCCTTCAGGTGCCTTGGAGAATAGATTGACCCCCTCTTCTTTGTGGCAGCCCCTTAGATATTGGAACATTGCTATTGTAACACCCCTAGTCCTTTTCATTAAACTAGACATACCCAATTCCTGCAACCGTTTTTTACATGTTTTAGGCTCCAGTCCCCTAATCATCTTTGTTCTTCTACTCTGCACTCTTTCTAGAGTTTCAATATTTTTCTTACATTGTGGTGACCAAAACTGTATTCAGTATTCAAAGTGTGATCTTACCAAGGCATTATAAAGTGGTATTAACACTTCCTGTGACCTTGATTCTAGCCTTCTGTTAATGCAGCCTAGAATTGTGGTGGGTTTTTTGGCAGATGCAGCACATTGCTGGCTCATATCTAAGTGATTGTCCACTAGGACTCCAAGATCCCTCTCACAGTTACTACTATTGAGCCAAGTATCACATATACTGTACCTGTGCATTCGTTTTTTCTTGACTAAATGTAGAACCTTACTTTTTTCACCATTGAATTTCATTTTGTTAGATAGGACCCAATGTTCAAGTCTGTCAATAACCTTCTGAGTCAAGGATGGCCTCCTGCAGTACTCTGGAGGTCCAATTTTGGGTCTGGACGGCCTCTCGGACCACTCCGAATTTCCTTGTGGGAATCTGGCAGGGAATATCAGAAACCTTCCTTCCTTCCCTTCTTCCTTGCTTATTTCTTCCTCCTTCCTCTCCTTTTTCTTTCTTTGTTCCTTTTTTTCCCCCTTCCTCTTTTTCTTCTCTTCTCTTCCTAGCAGGCAAGTAAATGCTGCTGCTGGGGAGGGGGTGGGGAGATGTGACAAGGACAATAGCAGTAACCTGACATCAGCAGTAGCCTGAAACAGCCACAATAAAATGTCTTTCTTAAAATAATTCCATGCATACCCTGTTTCCCCCAAAATAAGAATGTGCAGAATCAGGAAATAACAAAATATTGTATATGGCACAGATTATTATTTTAATTCTTTACACAGACCAGCTAGTACTGATATGACAATTTATGCTTCTGCTTAAATAATTTGCACTTCCTTATTTATTTGCACTATAAATAAATAAATAAATAAATAAATAAATAAATAAATAAATAAATAAATGTGTGTGTGTGTGTGTGTGTATATGTATATGTATTAAATCATTATGTTTTCTGTCTCATGGCAATTTGCTTTTCATTAACACCACATTAAAATTCTGCAGCTCATTAGAGTAAGAAGCCAGCTCTCAAGATTCTTGAAATCAGCAGAAATTTAATTGGAGCAAACAAGCATCAAAATATGTCAGTTTATCATGACATGAAGGAACTGATGTGATCTTGTTATTCATGCAACCCATCCTTTGCCATCACCCAAGGTTGAGCATAGTCTCAAAGAAGGAATTAGAAGCTTTTATTTCACTGCAGTTCAGTGTTTTATTCACAATCTAAACTGTGATTAATTTTAACCATGACTTGTGAAGCAGATACATTTTAAATAAATATTTGCTAAAAGGTCCATGAACGAACAAAAATGTGTGGCTCTCCAAAAAGAGAAGTGAAAGCTGCAGAATGCTTGTGGTCATATTAGAATCATGGGAAGTAATAAGAACCCATCTCAAGCCCCCCAAATTGTTTTGATGTCCAATCATGTTTGGTTGGTGTACAGGTAGTCCTCCACTTACAACAGTTCATTTAATGATTTTTTTGGAGTTACAATGGCACTTAAAAAAAGTGATTTATGACAGTTTTTCACACTTACAACCATTACAGCATCCCACTGTTATGTGATCAAAATTCAGATGTTTAGCAACTGACTAATATTTATGATGGCTGCAGTGTCCTGGGGTCATGTGGTCACCTTCTGATAAGCAAAGTTAATGGTGAATCCTTAACAACTCTTACTAACTTAACAACTACAATGATTCACTTAACCACTGTGGCAAGAAAGGTTATAAAATGGGGGCAAATTCACTTAACAAATGTCTCACTTAGACACAGAAACTTGGGGCTCAATTGTAGTCATAAGTCGAGGAATACCTGTATCATAAGTATTTTATAGGTCACGTTTATTAAATAAATCAGGAATTGTCCTCAACATTCCAAGAATTAATTCAAAGCCATTAATAAGTAATAAGGGTACCCCAACCCTTTAATTATATGTATAGAGTTTGCATATATAACTATGATTCAACCTCATGCATGAAAATTATATTTTCAAATTTCCTTAATTCTGCACACCTGTTGCATTTGTGATGTGAAAGCAACATTCTCAATAATTTCAGAATACCTGATAAAAATAAGTAATTAAGTTGGATAATGAAATGCTACAAAATGCTTTCCCTGATTGCATTTTGGTAGGAACAATAATATTCATAGTCATTATAACTATATCACCATCATCACCATCATCATCATTGTAGCATTAAGCTTTGTAAGTACATTCAAAGATTGAAAACATTTGTTACATATAGTACAATAATATGATTTTCCAGATTTACCAAATATTTAATTAGGAAGAATGGCTTGATATTGCTTATAGTGGATATAGACTGACCCTAAGATGGGAGGTGGGGATGGGTTGATTTTTCTCCTCTAAACCAAAGTATGCTAACTAATATTTATATATCACAAACGCAACAGGTTTGCGGAATCAAGAAACTTTGAAAAGATGGTTTCATATTGGATCATGCAGGAGAATATAAATAATTTCAATTATGGTTTATATATGCAAAAGACATGTATACACCTCTATTTCCAGGCTATAACCCAAATGTAGAAAAGTGGCCTACAAAGCCTCCCTAAAACTTAATGTTGAATTGTAATGTTTACAATAGAGAAATTCTAATTCTAAATAGATATGAAATAATCATTGATTAGATTTCATTAATGTACAAATAGTCAATATTTGTCCTCCTCCATTATTAATGAAAGCCAGGTTTGCTCCTTGTACCATAAACTTCTACTTGAAGTTTTTTTAAAAAATGATGGAGTATAAATTAATGTGATATCTAATGAAGGTTTAACAATTGGCAACTTTAGGATAAACAACCTGTTGAGTTTCCACAAATGAGCCTCTGTGATAATTCTCCCCCCCCCCCCACTTTCACAGAATTTTATACCTGCTTATTCCATCTCACTGAATAAAGATTAGGATAAAGAAAAGAAAGAATATTCTCTATTTTTCTTAATTATGGATTGGGTGGAGAGTTGAGAGAACACTGAAGAAATTTATCCCCAAAGTTCCCAAAATCTTCAGCTGACAAAACTGGTATCATAATAAGAGAAGATGGTAGAATTTTTAAACAGTAGGAGACTCCAATATCTCCTGATGAAATAATAAGTCTACTTTTGGGGATTTTTTTCCTTCATGGCTAAACAATTATTGTATATGATGACTGAAGCAGTTTAAAGATACAGGGTGAAAGGAGAAATGTGGCTGTTTGCTTTCCGGCTGATGCAAGATCTAAAATAGATGTTTGACAGCACACATAGGCTCCATCTTCATAATCCTGAAGGTAGATTTTTGTGCTTGTGCTGGTAAAGTCTGTGTAAGCCCAGGCCAATCTGATTTTGTTTTCTTTGCTCTGAATGATTACTAAAGACATAAGGCATTTTTATCATTTTATTTACAAAACTATAGGTTAAAAATAAATGCAGCAGACTGGTTAGAATCTCCAAATGAGTGTATCTGTTTATGAAAATAACATTTCTGAAGGAAATTATATATATGACTATTATATATTTGCAACTTAATAATTCAATTTATTTGAACTCAGTCTGGAGGATATTACTAATATTCTAATTCAGGGGTATTTTCTACTTACCTCCGCTACCAGTTCGCAACGAGAACAATATTGGGTCTCAGCATGTCTTATGAGCTGATCTATTGAAGTTTGGCTATTTTATTATCTACTATAACTCTCTGGATGACCTTTTGGGCCTTATACTAATTGCAAAGACCAGCTTTGGCTGCATGGAATATTTTCTGTACTGAAATTCAGAATGGAAGTCACCAGTAATAGTCACAAAATGGAATCTATTCATTTATGTTCTGTCTACTAGGGCAGCCTTTTGCATCCTTCTTCCTGGAAGATGTTTTGCATTCTCTAATTACTGAACATGAATATTTTAGAAACGTTTGAATATGCAGCATTAATTTCTTATAGGTTTATGAAGTAGCTTGTTTCAGTAAATACATAATCTATGTTTCCTGAGTGGGACCTGAAAAGAAAAGGAATTTGAAGGTTTGGGTAGGAATGTAATTTGCCAGGAGACTGAGTCATGTGTAAGTGCTACAGTTGTTTGGTACAACTTGGTTATGGGAAATGCTATAGAAGGGAGTGCTTTTGGGACTTGGCTGGGAAATACACCCATAATTCTTTAAAGAAGCATCAAGACCCAAGCAATAAGCATTTTGGAAGCAACTGTGGCAGGAAGGAATAAATATAGAGAATGGAAAGAAAAAATTGGTAGCAGAAAGGAAAGAGATAGTTTCCTTTCTCTTACTACTACAGGCATATGGTTCTCAATACGTTACCCAAGAAGGAATCCAGTTCTTGAAGAAGAGGCATTTTTTTCTAACACTGTTTTCTCATTCAACATAGAGAGCTTTTCTTACTGTAGTTCCAGTTAACCATAGCATAAGCTTTCTTTCTCCTGCTATGTCATGATGTTGACTTCATCTCATTCCCCAATGCATACCTGATGTAACTCAAAGTCATCCTTAACTGCTATATGTTTAATATTTTCTCTCTCAAATCAAGCTGCAGAAATCTGATGTGCTTAACCAACCATTGGAAAATATCACATCCAGTTGACTTTTAGGGGAATGGAATCAGCTTGGAATCTATGTGTCACTTTAAACTGGGACAGGCAGGCTTCATCTACTGTGGTCCTTGAGCATTGTGTTCTGGGGCCATTCTGACTTGGGCAGTGGGAGACTCTTCCCTCAGCCCCTGAGGTTCACTGGGTGACTTTAGGATAGCTTCTTTCACAAACTAACCAAGCTTATCCAGAGAGTCATAGCAGATAATAAAGCAGCCCAACTTCAGTAATTAGTTCATAATAAATGCTGAGATCCAATATTGTTCTTGCAAAATCAGAAACATAAGCTTGGTGGTCTCCTAATGCAATCCTCTACCCAAGAATCCTCATTGTATCCAACCAGTCTGAAACATCCATGACTTCAGGAAGTAGGCTGTTCTTAATCACTCTCAGGATCAGGAAATATTTCTTTACTTTGAGTATCCCTTGGGATTGTTGAAGAATAAATTCATTGGTGTAGCTATATAATTTTAGACCTTACATGATTACATGGAAGGAAAAATCCTATGTATATAATCTTAAACTTTTGAATACAAAGATAGGATAAATAAATCTGTCAGTTTGGGCTCCTTTTCAACAAAGGTTTAGTGCTCTTTTGAATTGCAATAAACCCATATCCAAAAGTCATGTCAACTGATAGATTCACATTGAATTCTCCCTCACAAAACATATTAGTAAAATCAAATGGTTAAATCTATTAATTAAGCCATCTACCAAAACACTCTTCTGTCCTAGCCCCATTTGTTGGATTTTCCTTGCCAGCTGGTAAATTTTGGTAAGATGGTGAGGAAAGAAAAACCAAAGGAATCCACCAACCCCTGTCCTTACCATGCCCTGTATAGAGTAAATAAATTAGCATCATTTGTCAGAAATGTATCTAGGACTGAATAGTGAACAATCTGTCCCCATAGAACAGCGGTTCTCAACCTGGGGGTCGCGACCCCTTTGGGGGTCGAATGGCCATTTCACAGGGGTCGCCAAAGCCCTCTCTCACCCCCCCCACGCCTTCACTCACCCTCGCCCTCTGCCTCTGTTGGATCGCCCGGTCGCCATTCGCTTACCCCGCCCACTCCCAATCTATTGCTGCCTCCGGAGTCCCAGCTGGTGGCTAGAGGGAAAAAAAACTTTAAATTCTTGCCGCGGGGCTTCAAAGAGCTAGCTGCAAAGAGGTAAATTCCTGGAGCAGATTTTTTTCCCTCTAGTTATGCTGAAAAAGGGAAATTGAAAGTAAGCAGGTTGCAACGTGACAAAACGAGGCAGAGAGATTTCTTTTTCTTTTTCCTCACCAAAAAAGGTAGGTGCAAAACTGCAAACAATGGGAAATGTAGGGCAAAAGAGGAGAGTTCCAAGATTTTAAAACACAAAAGAAAAAAAGCTCTATTCACTTCCGGTTTGCTGTTTTGTCCCCGCTGGACGCTCCTTTGGGATCGTCGCACCCACTGCCTGTAAAGAGTCGCCTTTATAGCGGAATGGCGGCTCGAAAAAACTCCGTTTCCATGAGGAAACGGAGATAGAGCAGGCTGGGGTGGGTTGAGTCCTCTGCCTAATCCCAAAAGTTTTTTTTTTACTTTTGGGACGGAGCGGAAGAGACTCCCCGTATCCCCAGCCGATGCTCCGGGCTCTGGGAGATCTCTGCCACACGCAGAGCTAGGTGGCAAAAGCAAGCCTGTAAACTTGTTAAACTAATTAAAGAAGACGTGAGCTGGACTGCTGACCCTGAGGCGCAAGTATTTTTTTTTCCTATTTTAGAAAAGTTACTGAAGTTGTTTAAGAAGTGAAAGGAAAAAAGATTTTTAAAATGGCGATTGCTGAGGCTTGAAGAGAGGCTGAAAAGGGAAAGTCCTTCCGTTTTCTATTACAAAGTAGCAGAATGAATACTTCTGGCTGTAATTGAGGCAAAACCTCACTCTCACTCTTGCTTTTTTTTTTCTTTTTTTTTCCTGGGAATCTGATATTGATCTTGGTTGGAAACAAGCCTTTTTTTTTTCTCTCTTTTCCACTAAATCTTGTCTGTGTGGGAAATGGCATCGGGACTTATATAGCTAGACAAACAGGCAGGGGGAATTTCCCCCATTAATAAATTACATCAGCAAGTTGTAACTCTCCAGTGTCAGAAACCTGATTTTAATATAATAGAATTTCTTCTTGAAGAGATTGTAAGAAGGGATGAGATTGTGAATCAACAACTTGAAAAATTTAAGCAGGAAATTAAAGAAATTGGTGAATTGGTGAAATCAAAGTTTGACTTTTTGAATCGAAAGATTTTAAATACAGCTAATGGTTTATCAGACTTTCTGATTCGGTTGGATGCAAAGACTAAATTATTAGAGTCTAAAATGAAGGAAACTGAGGAGAATTTGGATGACAAGATTCAAAAAATTAAAAAGGATTTGGTAAACATTCAGGATAATAGCTCAGAAGACAAACCTAAAATGGAGGTTGACCAAAAGACTGGTAATGAAGAAAATGTGCAACAGAGGATTGAAAGAGAAGTTTTAATGATTCAATATAATTTTACAGAATATGCAATTAGACTGAGGGGTCTGCAGGAAAATAATAGAGATGACTTAAGGAAAATATCTTCTGAAATTCTGGCTGGGATTTTAAAGGTTCAACCTGATGAAGTGTTTTGCAGGATTGATAGAATTTATAGAATAAACTCCTGGTTGGCAAAGCAAAGGCAATTGCCTAGAGATGTGGTGATCTATTTTACAGACAAAGAAATTAGGAATAATATTGTGCAGAACTCTTTTAATTCTACTTTGCAATTTCATGGAAGAAAGATTTGGATTTTTAAGGAGCTCCCGACTAAAATGCTAACGGAGAGGAAGAAATTTGGCTTTCTAGTGACTGAGTTAAAAAAAAGAAATATCCTATTTAGGTGGGATGCCCCAGTTGGTTTAATATTGAGACACCAAGGAGTAAGATATCAACTGAACACTGTTGAAAAAGCGGAAGAATTTTATCAAAAAATTTTAAAAATGAACTTAATATCTTTAGGCACAATACAGGATAAGCAAAAGGAGTTGGAAATAAAAGGAAAATATCAAATTACAGAGGCTGTGGTGGATAAATTGTCTTTGGACTCCCTGGATACCCCAGCTGGACTGTCTATAAATAAGAGAGCAGTGTCATCCGACTCCAATGTGATGAACCATCAAGTCACAGACAAGTGCGCAAATCAACCAGTTGATATACAAGTGATGGAGAAGAAAGATGAGATGATAAAACTAACCCAACAAGATCAACTCATAAAGCAGAATGAAAATCGATCAGCCGACACACAATTGGTAGGCACGAAACGAGGATGGAAATTCAACCCGCAAAAGAAAAAGAAAAGAAATAGATCTCATAGAAACAGCAGTTTCTAAACCAAGCAACAGTGAAGCCAGGGACTTTAAAAAATGAATGAATATCTGAAAAGATAGTGGAGGCGAACAATTGTTTAATACTATCCTGAGGATTGTGGCAGATCTCTGCAATGCCGTGATTTTGGGATGTGAAAAGAGCCTTACCTTGTTGGATTTGAATTATCTACTCTGGATTTATTTTATTGGTAAATATATTATAATTATTTTGAGTTACAAGGCAGGAGAGTTACCCTGGGGCATGCAGAAGATCTGGATGTTACCCATTAGGATGATGGGAATCAACAATCCTGATGAATACCACAACTATAACTATATGGATATAATTATAATGTCACTCGGGTGGTTGTTTCTACTTTTATATATATACCAGGATATCTACTACTGATGGGGGAAGAAGATGATTGAAGATTTTGAACAAACTGTTGCACCAGTATGTTATTTTACCCTATTATGGGTGATGGATTTAACAATCCAGTGGAAAGACACCAAAGAAGATATTATATGGATTATAAATTTAAAGTTATTGTCTTTTTTCTTTTTACAAAATGGAATGCATATATAGATATGTGTATATCTTAGTAAAGTGGGCAGTGGATTATATTTAGAATTGTATTGCATGATTTTGTAGGAATTGAAGGGTTGAAATAGGTTAGTTTACTGATTGATTAGTCTAAGAAAAAGGATCTTTAAGTCATATATTTAGGGGAGTGGAGGAATTGGATAGAACTGAATAAATGTTAAATTTGGATGTAGGGAGAAGGCCGCTTTAAAATGTTATATTAATATATATAAAAGACTAAATGTTAAATTGTAATAATACATTATAAGTTTAGGGGAGGAGAAAAAGGGCAGATTATCGTAAAAATGGGAGTTATAAGAATAATATGCTAAGGGTCAGTATTCTGAGGAGGGAGTAAGGGAAAGGAAAGATATTATGTATGTAATTAGTTATGAAATAGCCTATTGTTGTGAAGAAGTCACAGGGGGGGATGGGTGGTGAGGGGGGGTTAGGGAAGAGGGGGGGAAAGGGGGAAAAACTTGTATTTGAAAACTTTTTCAATAAAAAAAAAAGAAAAAAAGCTCTATTTAACTAGGGAATTGTAATAATTGAGATACTATTAATTGGTTAAGTTGTGGTTTGGAGGAATATATGGGGGAAATTATTTGGTTTATTATTATTGGTAAATATAATTAATTGATTTGTAAGAAATTGGATTGCATGGAAATAATTGGAATATTCATGTTCATATTGATTAATATACAAAAAAGATAGTTATATAACTAATTGATTTATATTAAAATGTTGAATTTGTATTAAACAACTGTATTACATAATTAACCAATGTGAGGATGGATATAAAATAGATGACAATGCGAAGGGGTATAATATAGAATAGAAGGGAAAAATTGAATTTGATTAAGATTAGAGATGAGGATGAAGGGTAATATTGTTTTTTTAAAAAAAATAGATGAGGAATAAATATGGTAAAAAGGAAATATAGAAATTGTAAATTTAATTGAAATGACTAAATACTGTGTTGGAAGAAATATCCTTCTGGGTTCTGCTCCAAGTGGGGAAAAAGACACTGGAAACATGGAGACTGCTTGGAAAGATGGTTTAATGGTGGACAGGATCACATGGCTTGATGGGGCCCATTGTGTTAGTTTCTGTTGCTATTGTGTTGCAAAAGTCCTTTGACAAAGGATTGACTTTCTGCCTCTGGCCCATTAACAAAGGTTGGGGGGCAAGAAGGTGGGAGCTGCTTTGTCTGTAAAATATGCTTCTCCATTTCTCATCCAGGTAGGGAAATACAATATTCTGCCTTTTTAATATTTCCCAAAATATTTCATTCTTCTAGGAAAGGGGTGGGTGCTAACCTCCTACAACTGTTTAAATTTGTGAACCGGCCAAATACTCTGTTCAAAGAAAATACGTTGTATGTTTGTATGTGTGTTTCTAATTATTGCTATTTATTGCTATTTGTTCTCTTTTATTCTTTAAAGTTTAACAATTCATTCTTTATCTTAATATCTTAATATTTGTTTGGGGTTGGCTTTCTTCCCTTTCATCTTTTTTATTGTACAGCAATCTTTCTCCTCAAACCTACCACCTCTGTCTTTTCTTTCTTACTTACTTTCTCCCCCCCTCTTCTTCTTCTCCCTACTTCCTCTTTCTTTCTCTTTCTCCTCCTCTCTTCCTCCCTCTCTTACCTTCACTCCTACTCTAATTTCCCTTCCCTTCCTTCATCCCTCTCTATTGCTGTATCCTTTTATGCATATGGACTACTCAGAGGGCTGAAAAAGTTATTTTTGACTGGTCCTCGCACTTTTGACCAGTCTTCGAACTTATGACTGTCCTCACAATTTACGTATTTGCGCTATCTTGTCACCATGGTGAAGAGAAGCAGTTGTGAAATGAGTGACACGGTTGTTAAGAATGCTACAATGGGCATAAATGATGACCAGTCATAACTGCGAAGACCGGTCAAAAGTGCGAGGACCTGTCAGAAATCACATTTTTCAGCCCTCTGGGTAGTCCTTTTGTGCACAGGGACTACTCAGAGGGCTGAAAAAGTTATTTTTGACTGGTCCTCGCACTTTTGACCAGTCCTCGAATTTAGGACTGTCCTCACATTTTATGTTTTTTGCCCTATCTTATACCATGTTGAAGAGAAGCAGTTGTGAAATGAGTGACATGGTTGTTAAGAATGCTGCACAGGCATAAATGTGAGGATGGTCATAAGTGTGAGGACCAGTCAAAAGTGCGAGGACTTGTCAGAAATGACTTTTTTCAGCCCTCTGAGTAGTCCCTATACACATAGCCATGGCCACCCGGTCACATGACCAGCTAGCCACGCCCACCCAGTCACATGACCTCCAAGCCACACCCACAAAATAAGCCACGCCCACAGAACCGGTAGTAAAAAAATTTAGAACCCACCCTTGGTTGGGGGTCACCACAACATGAGGAACTGTATTAAAGGGTCGCGGCATTAGGAAGGTTGAGAACCACTGCCATAGAATATTGAACTGTAAGAAAATCTCCCTTACCTTTTATCTGAGGAAAAAGAAACAGCAACACCAACAGCCTATCATTTAGCTGCAAAGAATAAGTAGATAACTTCTACTTATTCTTTGGTAATTAAGCTTTAATGGGCAGCTACAGAAGGAAAACAATTGTGAAGGAAAGAAAAAAAAAACCCTATTAAATGTGCCTTCCTAACCACAGGGAAATAACTTTCAAAAGTTTCAGTTTCTTTACAACATATTCAAAATATACAATAGCAATTTCCAAACAATTTCTTGGCTCTAGAGACACTTGGCTGCCTTAGAAGATTGCTAGTGTTTTCATCTCTCTACCTCAACACTTGTCCAAACACAATTATGACCCTGACTGGGTCCAGATCAAGTCTCCTTCCACATTATACTGTTGTTTTTCCATTTGCTTTTTTTTCTGAATTGAAATAGTGTCCACATAACTTGTTGCTCATGTTTATTGCAATAAAATAAAATAAAATGCTAACCATGCAGTAGTTATAATTAGGGATAAGGTATTCAGCTTTCTACATATTTGTCTTACCAATATCTTTCTTCCTCCTCTATTCATTTCCCCAAACAACTTGAGAAGAATATGAGGTTGGTTAAACTGAGAGTGTGTTAGTGGCCCAAAGTTTCTGTAGCTAGGTGGAGATTTGAACTTTGGGGCTAACATTTTTAGTACTACACCATACTCTCACTCATTAAATCACAATTTTAGAAAAATCCAGTGGCAAAATGTGTGTTTACAGATAGTTTGTACCAGTGGTGCCATTCAAGTAATTTAACAACCGGTTCTCTGTCCTAATGATTTCTTTCAACAACCAGTTTGCCAAACTGCTCAGAAAGTTAACAACTGGTTCTCCCGAAGTGGTGCGAACTGGCTGAATCCCATCACTGGTTTTCACCCATTTCTAGTCTGAACAGGAAAATTGAAAGGACAGCAGTGCAAGGTGCTGAACAAATTCCAAAATGGTAAACTGACAAGATTGTTCCAATATTTGAATTCTAGTGTAAGATTTTAAAAAATACATGCTTGCATACCTGTGCACAATCTCTACAAAAACCTGCATCAATATTTAAGAGAGCTAACAGGATACGGATGGGAGGAAGGTTCAATAAATATCACTTATAAAATGAAATTACCCTCACCTAAAATCTTATGGGAGCACAGCAGGTGGATAAGTCATGCCTATAGAACCTTTCTTACAGAACCTGGAACTTTTTGGCTTATCAGAATATCCACATACAACACAATAAGGGAAATACAACTAAAGGATGATATCTGCATTCTCTATGAAATTAACATAATAGACTCTTTCCAATATACATTTAAAAAGCCATCTGGAAACAGTCCACAAATTGTCACAATATGGCAGCTGTTTAATAATCTTGGTTAGGCAAAAATACCCGGGGCTATCTTTGAGCTCCTCTATAGCTTTCCTTAAAAGGAAATTCTCTAGTCATGGTGGACTTTATTCCTATCAATTTGCCAAGGTAATCCAACAGATCTGGAAACAGATCAATTCCTTTTTAATTCTGAGCTAAGTGAAAATGAAATCGGTATAATTCATTTCATGCAATGTGCATTGTTTAAAAAAGGAGAGATGAGCTTGCTTCTTCTACATTTCATGCTTTGACTTGCAAACCATCTCACATTTGGATGGATGGCCATATTTTTTTGGCAATCAGATAAAAGGATATTTGTAGTTGTATATGTTTAAATAAGGTATGTCTGAAAAGACAGAAGTTTAAACAAACTAGATTTGTATAGGACCAAAATCACACTGATCCAGATTTAAACTTAAAAAATCCAAATAAGTTCCAAAACACAGACATATGATTTAGATTACCTTAAAGTAATTCTTCAGGCATATAGCAGATATGGAATGGTATACTGTAGGAATTAAAAAAACACAGGTTCACTTTCAGCCTCAGCCGTGGAAGCTCACTGAGTGACTTTGGGACAGTCATTCTTTCTTAACCCGGTCACTTTAAAGAAAATGTACTACAGGGAAAAATAGGAATATTTTATATGGCCTTAAATTTCTGGAGGGAAAAATGATGTAACAAATAAAGTCATTGTTTTCATTTGCAGCATTTTCATTAAGACTTGGTTCTAGCCTTTTGCTTTCTGTACATATCTCTTTCAATTGGGGTGAAAACTATTATTGTTGCAATTTATTTGTCAGTGCTCAGCTAGGGGGGATAATACATGATTCTGTTTTTTGTCTTTTTAATCCATATTTTTTCTTTTACTAATTTAGTCTTCTTTTGTTTTTGTAAAATCTCTCCTTCACCTTTGGAGTTTGTATTTTTAATTTTCTGGTGTGTGTATGTGTGTGTGTGTGTGTGTGTGTGTGTGTGTGTGTGTGTGTGTGTATCTATATCTATGTATATATAAAACTTGGATCAATTAACTAGCACTTCTGGGGATAAGATTAAGAACAGGCAGATCAAAAATCTAACCAAATACTGTATATCATATTTCTTTACAGAATTAATTTACAATTATAATTATGGATTGACTCATATTTTCTACTAATATTTAGGGTCCATTATTGAACAGTCCATTTAGAAGAGAAAAATATTTATTCTTATAAATTGGAAAAAAGAAAAAGTATTAAGGAAGATTCATGGAAATCATGAACAGTTTTGCTGAACCTAGCAAGTTACCTTTTTAAAAGATACCGTATTTTTCCATCTATAAGACGCCCCCATGTATAGGACACCCCCCCACTTTTCTTACCCAAATTCAGAAATCTGGAATGCTGCTGCATTTAAGTGCCAGTAGATGCGGGTCTTCCCTTCGGTGGACCTGGGTAACTGCTGAAGAGAGACGGCCCTGTTTCAGCACCTGGCACCCAGATGTCCTCGCTTACCCCAAGCATTTCTTTCCTAACCTGAGGAGCAGGGAGAAGAAAGTGGGTAGCCTCCTCCTTCCCTTGCACTGGCTGCTCTGTTGCCTGTTTTTCCATTGCAGCACAGCGCCACACAGCAGAGCTTGCCCCAGCCACCACCGCCCAGATGCCCTCGCTTCTCCCAAGCATTTCTTTGCCTACCTAATTTCCAGGTCTGTCGCATTTTTCTGTTGTGTTTCTCTTAAAAAAAAAACCTTGCGAAGTTGAAATTGATTGATTGAACTTTTTTTTTAGTCCCACAAACTTGTTTCCCTGCACATAATGGCGAGAAATGCGATGGAGAAATGCGACAGACCTGGAAATCAGGTAGGCAAAGAAACGCTTGTGGGAAGTGAGGTCATCAGGCCGGTGGTGGGTGGGACAAGCTCTGCGATGTGGCACTGCCCTGTGATGGAGATGGGAATGGAGCAGCCAGTGAAAGGGAAGAAGGAGGCCATTTTCCCTCTTTCTTCTTCCTGCTCCCCCTTCCCTCATGCCGGCAACTTCATTTCCTGTTTATCCATTGCAGTGCAGTACCCAGGATCCACTTTGATAGTGAGGGTGTGTGGTAATTTAACAACTGATTTGCCCAGGGAGGCTCATCTGGCACATGGAGGACAGTGATGGGCCGCACCTTCTTCTCTTGGCCCCTTGTGTATAAGACACCCCTCCATTTTTAGATAAATGTTTTTAAGAAAAAGTAGCATTATATGCGGAAAAATACGATACCTTTCCTATTGCTGAATGCCCCTGAAGAAGTGGACATTGTTTTATTAAAAAAAAAAAAAAGGCCTCATTTATTAGGCAGTTTTGAAAACAATTTTTCTCATAGGGGTGCTTGCTGTCTTACTATATCATCATTATTCAAGGCTCACTAATGTATTACCAGTTAAACCGCTTCCTTTCATTTGGTGTCCTACAGAAGTTGGTCTGATAACTCCATTAATTCCTAGCCTGCTTGGCTTTTTATTTCAATTGAAATAAAATAAAAAAACTATCCAGCACATTACAAGACATGGTGTCAAGGATATGCTGTAATGTAATGTAATGATGACTGGCAAAGCAGCAGGATAGGGAAAGTGCTACCTTCCAGATCCTTTGGACTTTCATTCCTATCCATCATTGGCTAAAGCAGTTTTGGATGGATTGGGGCTAAAACCAGTGGTGGGATTCAATTTTTTTAACAACCGGTTCTGTGGGCGTGGCTTATTTGGGTGGGCTTAGATTGGTGGTCATGTGACCGGGTGGGCGTGACTTGGTGGTCATGTGACCGGGGGGCGTGGCTAGCTGATCATGTGACCGGGTGGGCGTGGCTGTTGTATAGGGACTACTCAGAGGGCTGAAAAAAGTCATTTCTGATCAGTCCTCGCACTTTTGACTGGTCCTCACACTTCTGACCATCCTCACATTTATGCCCGTTGCAGCATTCTTAACAACGGTGTCACTCATTTCACAACTGCTCCTCTTCACTATGGTGACAAGATAGGGCGAAAAACCTATGTGAGGACAGTCGTAAGTATGAGGACCATGTGATCATGTGACCGGGTGGGCATGGCTGTTGTATAGGGACTACTCAGAGGGCTGAAAAAAGTCATTTCTGATCAGTCCTCGCACTTTTGACTGGTCCTCACACTTCTGACATTCCTCACATTTATGCCCGTTGCAGCATTCTTAACAACCGTGTCACTTATTTCACAACTGCTCCTCTTCACTATGGTGACAAGATAGGGCGAAAAACCTATGTGAGGACAGTCGTAAGTATGAGGACCGGTCAAAACTGCAAGGACCGTCAAAAATAACTTTTTCAGCCCTCTAAGTAGTCTGCATGCACAAAAGGACTACCCAGAGGGCTGAAAAAGTGATTTCTGACCAGTCCTCGCACTTTTGACTGGTCATCATTTATGCCCGTTGCAGCATTCTTAACAACTGTGTCACTCATTTCACAACTGCAGTGCTTCATCTGACTGGGTAGCCATGGCCAGGTGGTCATGTGGCATCGCTTCTTTGCCCTAATGACAGTTTGCTGCAATGGTCATAAGTGTGAAAAATGGTCATAAATCACTTTTTCCAGTGCCATTGTGACTGTTGTAAATCAAGGATTACCTGTACAAAAATACAAAAAGCTTCTTTGCTTGCAAAGCAAAGAATACGAATGCCTAAATACCAATCATTAGATTAGAAATACCTGCAAACTGGAGTTACAAATCAGGGAGGGTGCCAGAGCACCTTGAGGAATTAAAATAGTTAAAATGCAATGATAACTATCAGCAGCCAACTCTTGCTCATAAAGTGAAACCCTTTAGCAGAGAGGTCATTTAAACTCTCCAGAATGAAGCAAAGGAGCAGAGTATCTGTTGCTTGTTAAACCAATTAAACAATTACCAAAACAAATAGACACAGAACTAGTCAGATTTCCAAAGCTGCTTCTTTTCAGGAATAGAGATTAACATTTTTCCTTCCAAACAAAGCTGAATAGGGAAAATTATCTCATCACTAAACAGAAGATTAAACATCACCAAGCACAGAATTAAACTTCACCAAAAATCAGTTTTAGACCAAAAGTCAGAAAGCGGATGTAAACTAACATTTGAATGTCAATCTTTCTAGTTAGCCAAGAAGACTTGCTGAATGTCACTCATCTTGGTTCCTTGTCATTAAAAGCTTCTACTCCGTTATTCAATTATTTCTTCAAAGTGCTATCATTGCATCCCAGCTGGAAGAACTCCAACAGGGGTGTATTTCCTCCCAACAGTGGTTAAAAGCTGTTTAAAAAGCTTAAAACAACCCTTCCCCTTTAAGAAAGTCAAGCAAAAAAAAAAAAATCTCCGAGAACTTCCGGAACCAGAAGTGACAGTAAGTCTAGGCATGCTGCTGGAGAGGCAGTTTCTGTAAGCAGGACAATAAAGATTAGGCTAGGAAACAACACCAAATGTTGTAATTCCTTACAGGATTAACCCTGTAAAGTGGAAAAAAAACAAAAGGAGATTTCTTTTAACAACCAGTTCTCCAAACTACCGAACCGGTGCGAACTGGTAGAATCCCACCACTGGCTAAAACTCAGGTTACTGATTTTTCACAGGCCATCAAAGCAAATGTTTGAAAGAATTTGGGCTTGGAGTGGAGGGCCTTTGGGGACAGGATGGATTTTATAAGTGAAAATGGGAATAAACTGCTAGTATAACCCTCCCCTTCAATCTAAATAATTTCCTGAAATTACCCACCAAACCTCATCATTTGGGTATAATATTTCGGTTTCAAATTTGGTTTCATGTTCTGGACCCTCAATAAGGATCGAGACTAAGGCTAGAAGAATGACCCATGTCATGCTCAAGACTTGAATCCTCCAAGTCTTTGTACAGTAGGTCAGCATTTGTTCTAGGACAGCAGTCACCAACTGGTGGTCCGTGGCCCTCTGGTGGTCAGTGAGAAAATGTGGGTGGTCTGCAGAAAAATTATTTGCATTTTTTTAAATATTACACTAAATCAGGGGTCCTCAAACTACGTGCAATGAACGTTTGTGTTGCTGCAGAGTCTCCTCCCTCCCTCTCACTCTTTTTGTGTGGGTTGGAGGAGGGAAGAAATTCCAACTTGGGGTCTGCTCCAGCCTCCTGGTGTGGGGCTTTGGGCGAAGGTTGGAAGGAAGTGCTGCTGGTGGCGAAGAGCCAGAGGGCTTTGTTCCAGTGGGACTGCATCATGGCCTGGAACTGGCTGACCATCTCAGCCCGCTGAGTCTCCAGGCGCCAGTACCTGACCTTGCGCTCCCACAGGACTTCCCTCTGCTTGGAAAGTCTATGCTTCTAGTCCTCAGTGAGATGCTTCTGCTGAGCCTCCTTCTGGGTCAGATCCAATTTGAACTGAGCTGGCTGTTTTGACAGCTCTTTCACATGGTGGCTGCTTAGCTCCAACAACTGCTTCCTGTTGGGGCCCTAAGGAGCTCGGGCAGGCAGGTGAGGAGTGGCTGGGAAGGGAGGCGTGAGTAAGAGGCTGGCGAAGTGCCCCTCAATATGAGTGACATCAAGTTGGCCATGCCCACCCAGTCACATGACCACCTAGCCATGCCCACCCAGGTGGTCATTATGCAGATCATATTAGTGGTCCATAGGATTTAAAATTATGAATTTAGTGGCCCCTGAGGTCCGAAAGGTTGGTGACCCCTGTTCTAGGACACCATGGTCTCCTTTTACCCCAGAGCTCTAGTATTGAGAATTACATCACAACCTCACTCCTGATGAATATTATTAAACTACATTTCTGGAAATAACTAGACAGTTTCCAAACAGCATGGTGCTAATTTTCTACATCTTTGATAAAGAATGAAAGGCAAAAAAGGAAGTGCTAAATCAACAGAATTTATTAAGACATAGCATCTAGAATGAAGTATCAACATTTTACTGAATTTTATTTCCCTGTTCTAATATCAGGAAAACCTGCCATGAGAAAAAGGGTCCCTGGAGGCATTCATATATTTATCCTTTTAGGCTGTACCATACCTGGAGGCGTAATTCCTATGACTTATTTCAAGAAGAAATAATGCGTTGGCAATACAAACTATATTGTGATTTTGGAACAGGGATAAACAATTCTTATCAATTCAGTACCATTCCTTGGTTTGCTGTGTGATTGGTTAATATTCAACAATGCTACTCTGTGCTGCTGCTGCTTCCTGTAAAATGTGGTTCTCTGATATAAGAAAGTAAAACACAGAGAATAAGGAGCAACTGATCTTCCTGTCCAAAACACTGGACAGGAAAGAGAAAGCTTGGCCATATAGATATGGTATCTTTTAATCAAGGCTAGATGTTGCAAAAACTTGTTCTTTTGTCAAAGGTGCCTCTAAGCCAAGAGTTAACAGTGTAAAATTAAGAAAACCCAATTAGCATATAATGTTTATTCTTGTGTGCAAAAAATCCTGCTCCTAAGGGAACAAGGAAATTAATGTTGGCTATGAACAGGCTCCTGGGGATAGCAAAATAATGTTAATGAATGCAGGATAACAAATAGATCTTATCTTACCCCTTAATGAATGCATGTCAGTCATATTTCATTTCCTGCTAATGCTTAAATGCATTCTTCAGATTCCTGGGGGGAAAAAAAATCAAATTTCTAGCCCATATAAAGATAAAAAGACCAGCATCTATGAATTCAGGGATTCACCAAGGGATATCTATACCATATTTTCTGTTTTGTTTTGTTTTTTCAATTTAAAAACAAACTTTATTCAATATAAAAAGATAAAAATTATACAAAAAGTTCTTAACTCTAAAAATACATTCAAAACTACTTATAAACAAACTAACAAACAGGATTACCTGTCTATAAGATATAAGTATACAAATATATACATTAACCTTTGCTTCTTTTATCTTAATGACGGTGTATATTTATTACCTTTGGTTTCCTACTATATTTGACATTACCTTTTTTTCCATTGATTAATCCAATCATACCATCTGTTCCATATTTTGAAATACTGTGAGTCTTCCTTATCATTTAATTTTAAAGTTAGTCTATCCATTTCTGCGCATATAAATATCTTTTGGATTATTTGCTGATCTGTTGGCAACTGTTCTGATTTCCAGGATTGAGCTAAAGTTAATCTGGCCGCTGTGATTATATGTAACATAATCTACTTTATTTCTTTTTTACTACTTTTTTTGAGTATACCTAACAGGAAAATTTCAGGTTTTAATTCAATATCTTCTTCCATTATTTCTATTATCCAGGTTCTAATTTTTATCCAAAATTTCTTCATTTTTGGGCAAAGCCACCAGAGATGATAAAAGGTTCCCTGTATTTGTTTACATTTCCAGCATATCGGGTTGAAATTTACATACATCTTTGCCAATCTTGCCGGGGCTAGATACCATCTGTACCACATTTTATAATGGTTCTCTTTATATGTTGTTGCTTTTGTTATTCTATAATTATTTTCCCATATCATTTCCCATTCTTCCAATTGTATGTTTCTTCCAATATTCCTAGCCCAAGCTATCATTTGACCTTTAACTATGTTTTCTGCCAAATCGAATTCTAGTAGGTATTTGTAAAACTTTGAGATTATTTTTCCCTCTTTGGTTTCTAATAATTTATCTAACTGGTTAGGTTTTATTTCAACTCCTCCTTCATCATTGTCTTTTTTGTATCTGGTTTGTATTAATAGGTAAGGCCACCAGTCCATTTCTATACCCTGATCTCTGAGCTCCTGCTGTGTTTTTAGTTTAGTACATCCAAAACATCTTTATATCGTATTATTTTTTGGGTAGTTGATATATTAGGATGTATTGCTGCCTCTAATGTAGATATCCAGCCTGGGACTTTCATATAATGTTTATTTTTAATTTCCAACCAGGTGCCAATTAGTGTGTTTCTAATTATATGATTTTTGAAATGTTTGTATGTTTTATTTCCAATATTCCATAGATAAGCATGCCACCCTTTAAATAAATCGTGGCCTTCCAATTTCAATATTCTTTGATTATCCAAATTGACCCAATCCTTAATCCAAATCAAACTCGTTGCTTTATAGTATTTTTCCCAGGCTGGTAGGCCAAAGCCTCCTCTAGTTCTATCATCCTATAATATTTTTAAATTTATCCTCGGTTTTTTCCCATCCCATATAAATTTTGAAGTAATTTTATTCAGATTTGTGAAGAAGTTTTTCTCTAATTTGACCGGAATAGTTTGGAACAAGTAGAGCAGCCTTGGGAGTATGTTCATCTTTATTGCCGCAATTCTTCCTAACAGTGATAATTTAAGTTTCCCCCATCTCTCTAGGTCTTTTTTGATTTGTTGTACTAGCTCTCCATAATTATTATCTTTAATAGCTACATTTCTAGTTGTCAAGTTTATACCTAGATATTTTATCTTCTTAACTGCTTGCAATCCTGATTGTTGTTCCAAATTTTCTATTTGTTTTATTATTAGATTTTTAGTTAATATTTTGGTCTTGTCTTTATTAATTTTTAACCCTGCCACCCTGCCAAATTTCTCTATCTCCTCCATTAATTTTAATTGCGTTTCTAGTGGGTCCTCTATGAAGAATACAAGGTCGTCAGCAAAAGCTTGGACCTTGTATTCTTCCCCTTTTACTTTAAGTCCTTTTATATTTTTATTTTGTCTAATTCTTCTAAGCAGATTCTCCAGGGTTAAAATGAAGAGCAAAGGTGAGAGTGGGCACCCTTGTCGTACTCCTCTACTTATTTCAAAAAAATCTGTTAATTCCCCATTCACTAATATTCTTGCCTTCTGTTTTGTGTCTATTGTAGCTATTATATTTTCAAATTTCTCCCCAAATTTCATATTTTTCATCTGTTGTGTCATGCATCTCCAATTGACCCGATCAAATGCTTTTTGTACATCCAGAAAAATCAGCGCAACCTATTTTTCTGGATGCACCTCATAGTATTCTATTATATTGATCACCATCCTTAGGTTGTTTTTAATTTGTCTTGTCGGCAAGAATCCATTCTGGTCTGAATGTATTCTACTGTTTAATATTATTTTTAATCTATTTGCCATTAGGTTCATAAAAATCTTATAATCGGTATTTAATAAAGAGATTGGCCTATAATTTCTGATTTGTGTGGTATCTGCCCCTTCTTTTGGAATTAACGAAATGTGTGCTTTCTTCCAAGATTCTGGTATCTTTGCCTCTTTTAATGCCTCATTGTAGACCTCCAATAACATCCAATTTAGTGATTCTCCTAGTCCTTTGTATAACTCTATTGGTAACCCATCTGTTCCCGGGGTTTTATTATTTTTTTGTTTCCCTGAAAATAAGACACTCCCTGATAATAAGCCCAATCGGGCTTGTGAGCACATGTGCTAAAATAAGCCTCCCCTGAAAATAAGCCCTCCCCAAAAATATTTAAACCCAGAGCTGGAAATCAGGTAAGACGACAAGAGGAGCCACATCTTGCTCCACGCACCCCAAAATAATAAGACCTACCCAAAAATAAGGCCAAGCTCTTATTTCGGGGTTCAAAAAATATAAGACAGGGTCTTATTTTCGGGGAAACATGGTAACTAGGTATATTTATATTTATTTATTAAACATTTGCAAAGATTAAAAATAGTTAACTGGCAAAATGGGACAAAAGGCAGGAAAAATTACATTGAGACATGAACAACAACCAAGATATTTATATCAAAGGATACAGAATTTTCCAGAGCATCTGATGAAATGGTATGAAATGTGGTGATTAGCACAAACAGCCTAAAGAGAGGATCCTTTGGTTGGTTCCTGCTTTAATGTACATGATAATAGCAAATGTAGATAGAAAGTAGGTGATCCTTCCTCTTTTCTGCACCATAAAGGAAGCAATCTAATGGATGGAGATGATGTACTCTTTCCAACTGTAAGAAGTTAGCACCCACCTCTCTCCTAGAAAAATGAAATATTTTAGGATATACTAAAAAGGCAGAATATTTTCCTTAAAAGAGAAGTAAAAACTCAGAGAAGCAGAAACTCAGCCCCCACCTTTGTTAATGGGCCATTATGGCCTGAGCCAGTCTATTCTACATAACAAAGATCTACCTCTTTCAGGCAGAGCCATTTAATTGCCCCTTATTGCACCACCCACCAAGTTTCAACAAAACTTGGCACACAGACAACCTAAAAGGCTAACTATGACCTCTGGCAACAACCAATCAGGATACTCTTCCTTGGCCCCAGGAAGTTCAAAGCCAGAGAGGGCATAAAACCAAGGCACGCTTAGCATCTCGGCCCCTTTTTCTGTTCAGGAACTCAAACCATGTGATCCTGTCCACCATTAAACCATCTTTCCAAGCAGTCTCCATGTTTCCAGTGTCTTTTTCTCCACTTGGAGCTGAACCCAGAAGGATATTTCTTCTAACACAACAATATGTGCTTCCTTCAGATCATTTTTCCCAGTCTAAGGATACACACTCTACGCACTATACCTTTGAACAGAACATCTTGGAGGCCAATTTTTGGTGATCATAGGAGTCAAAATTATTTCCAATTTATCTTCTTTTTCTTTAGCCATTATTTTAACCTCACCTGGTTTCTCTCTTCAGAATTTCAAGAGATAATGGGCATTTAAATTCAACTAGCTTAATATATAACAACCCCAATCTAACCCTTTTAAAACACATATGCAACTGATCTGAACTGTTCAAACTATTTACCCATCAGTTCTGGATATCTAGCTTGCTGGACATGACAACCCAGCTTTCCTTTCTTCCCTCCCTCCCATTCATTTATCCATTCATCTATCTATTTCTAGGCTGTTCGAGAGTGTCCTGAAATATAGTGTCTGGCTGACAACATCACTAATTGAACTGGGATTTGGGAATATTTTTCTCCTTCACATTCTCAATTGCTTGGAATGACAAAATTCAGGGCAAGATGCCATTGGGTTACCAGAGGGACCATCTCATAACCAGCACTGCACTTTTACAAATAACCCTCAAGAACCAGCAAACGATTAACAGTAAAGCTAATGGAGATACAAGAATTGGATTCTAGGGGCAACTAGTAGATAGCAGTATATCTGCCCTTCTTCTGTGCCTACTGGTCATCCAGATTTATGCAACCCAGATAGTCCTAATTTTAAGGGTCCATCATCTCAGTCACATCTGCCCAGTCTGTTACTGTTCATTCTCCTTTCCCACCATTCTGTTCTCTCTTCTCCTTCCGTTCTTTCTCTCTTGTGTGGCATTCTGGTATGGAATGTTGTCCAGATTCCCAGGAGGGAGGAAGTGCATTCTAGAGGAGCAAAAGACAGCATAGTTAAGGGAAGAAGAAGAAAAGAGTTAAGATGACTTTTTCTCCGATAGTTCCAGAGTATATGTTTTATGGTACAAGTAATCTGCTTTAGTTTGACAAGATTTGTGCCTATAGGGGAAGAACAATAAAGGAAACTGCTTGGAAGAATCTCAATGTATTTTGAAGATGGGGGGTTTGGAGCCTGACACATTTTTGCTTCTTGCTGAAATTGGTTGCTGGTGTGTGCGTGTGTGTGTAAAGTGAAAATGACCAAGGAATGAATGAACAAATGCATCAATGAATCTCCAAATAGGTTTCAGGGCTGCATGCTGCTTGTGGTTTGCTCATTTCTATTCTAAATAGAGTTGAATAATTGCCTTTCTATACACTGCACATAAAATAAGATTTTAAACAGGGGCAGGCAAATTCAGAGACTAGTCTCCTGAGCCCTGCATGTATTCCAAAGTAGATTAAGAAAAGAGCAGTGCCTGCAGGTGTATGAAGCTGAGGCAGTAATGCTTTGAAACTTGTGTGAAAGAAACTCCAACTTGTTTTCCAGCAGATTGTTAATGGTAGAAGGGAGCACCCGCTGGCTGCAATGGCTGCCACATCTTTCAATGAATGTACTCAGACTGGAGCCTCACTCGACAGTCTTGTCAAAAAAGCAGTAACCGGCTGTGATCCCATGGGTATCCTTGAAGCACATAGAATCCTAATAGGCTGATATTGAAAGAAACTCAAAGCTTTCCTTTCACAGAATGACTGATCATGTTATGATCAGATCAACTGAAATCTGATGACAAGAGAATGATGGTCTTCCTTCCTTGTTGGGTGTACCTGCCTTTAATGACTACAGCACAAGAGAGAACAATTCAGTTTTGGAGTTGCTTCATTACACTGAATGGTTTTTAAAATTTTTAGTTTATTTTATTTCAAGTTCTCTAAACCAGATGGGAAATTTGCTTGCTTGGTGAATAATCTAATAGGACAATTTTAGACACAGACAAGTATCACAAATACTAAACAGTCATCCTAGTATTACCTAAATTGCTTGGATAGTTGTATTACCATTTCATGAATATCAATACTTCTTGATTTGCAGGGTGCTCTTGATGTGAGGAAAATACTGTTCAATCATTTTTTACGTTTTCATAATCAAAGTTAAAAATTCCCACAAGAGAGCAAGGATAGTATTCCATTCTGGATTCTGCTCGGATGTGCAATTTGATGGAACCCCTGCAATTGCCTGCAGAAAATTAAAACAATTTTGGCTAAGCTAATAAAAGGTTATGAGCGTTAATATATTTTTGCACACTGTCAGGAACTTTTCGTCTCCAACGTGCTGTGGACAGAACATGCAGAGACTGTGCAAACAAAACAGATGATGTTGTCAAGGTTTTTATTTTAGACATAGAAAAGACATGTGTTCAACTCTTTATAACAGATAGGTTTGCTTTAAGATTTGATAGACAAGTTGACAAGTTTTGAGAGTTGAGATAATGGTTTTTAAGTTGGAAAAAAGGGACTCCTTGAGCAAAAGCTGATCAGTCAAGAGAATAAGATTAATAGTGTCTTACCAGCCTGACTTTCTGTAACTGCTGAGCACTCAGAGCAAACCATGGAAGGCAATAACCTTGATGGATTTTGGTCCTATTGACCCTTTGCTTTCACAGAGATTATATGGATGACCATAATAATACATTTTCTTTTTTTATCGTATCTATCCACCTGACATTCTAAATCCTGTGAGGGGATGATGGATGGCCATCACCTGAAGGCCAAAGCAGTTTTTTAGGAAGTGTTCTGCAAAATATTACTATATGCATACATCTCTACTCCCAAATGAGGAGACATTTCTCACTAGTTAGCAAGAGCAAGGAGGCTTTTTTTTTCCATGCTGAGGGAAAGATTAAAGGGGTAGAAGAGAACATAATGTGGAAGTAAGTAAGAGGAGCCATACCCTAAACATTTGTTTAAGTTTTATCAAATCTACCCAGATGTATACAGGACAAGAGGGAAAAAAATAATTGACTATGTCATTGAAACTGTGCTGCTTTCTACATTAATTGAGCAACAACACATTAAAAATGCACAGATTTTCATGGTCATAATTGCTATCTTGACTATATTTAACAAATTCTATATTACTTTTAAGAATAAATATGTGAAAAACTATGCTGGTGTTGCAGTGGTTGTGTGCAGTATTGCAGGCAAACTCTGCCCATAGCCTGGAAGTCAATCCTGATAGGGCTCAAGGTTGACTCAGCCTTCTAATCTTCCAAGGCTGCAAAATAAGGACCTAGAAGCAATATGTTGGAGGTAATATGCAAATAATGCTTATGTTGTAAACTTCCCAGGAAGTACTGTAAAGTGCTATGGAGCATGATAAGACTAAATGTGATTGCTATTGATTTTGGCCATGACCAAAGAGGAATTAGAAATCCTGATTTTACTCATGCGTAGGAAAGAGATCCACAGAGTTTGTATTATTGACCCAAACCTCACAGATTTGGCCATCTCTGGCCTAGAAGTATATAAAAGTGAACAGTGTACCCACAAGGAAGGGGTCAAGATGGCATCACCATATATAATCATGGGGCTCTTTTTACATGCATCACAAATCATGTAAAAAAAGGAATTGTTTTTTATCCTTTCTCTCTAAAAAAACCCCTGAAAGCGACATTGTCCATTGATAATATTTCCAAGTTCATTTGCTTTTAGAGGGAAAAAATGCAGGTTGGGAACATCTTTGCGTTTATGAATACATGCTGAGGAATAATTGAGCTGTTGCCAATATTAAGAATGGAAGAGACAAATAAACAATATCCTTAGAGAGCAACTAATTTAAGCTAATCTAGTTAGAATTCACTAGCTCACTGAGAAATTGCAAAGCATTTCTACCAATATATGCATTTTAAAAATGTTCATTGACTATTTTCAACCAGTTTAGTCCTTGTGGGAGTACAAGCAAAGATTGTGCAGGATGATATATATTAGCCTTCCCAGGTAGACAAGACATGAAACACAGCTAATTCTACTTTATTGTAAGACTACATTAACAGAATTTTGCAAGTTTTAAGATATATTTCTTTCCCCTCTACAGCCCAATAAACTAGAAAGGGTCCCTTCTGAGCCCTTTTGTCAACTCATTATATAGCTGTGACCTATGCTCTTTCTAATCTCTATTCCCTACGCATTCTTTCTTCTTCCCTGGTCTCTCAAGGACTTTCTCATTTACCATGATATCATAATCCTATGAAGAGGACATAGACAAATAACATATACAGAGAAAAACAGTGCTCGTTTTATATACACAAACAAGAAGAAAAAAGAAAGGGAATAAAATCAGACATGGTAATTAAGAAGAATGACAGACAAAGAAAATATCCAAATTAGAGAAAAGTCATTTTTGATAATAAAGCTTATCAGAAGAAACAGGTGAAAAAACACAAATGCAATACTTATAGCAGAAACCATCAAAGGAGACATTCTATTGGCATTAGCACATGTGGGAGAAAAGGGACCTCTAAAAGTTTGGAAGGCTAACAATAAATTGAGGCAAATTAATAAGTGTAATACTCACCAACCTGCCAAGACAACTGCATATAAAGCAAAGGCAACGCCCAGGGGAAAAAAAGAATCACTTAAAATAAATGTGCACTAAAAAGAGCAGAGGAACAGCTGGGAAGAGCATACAGTTTGAAAACAGACAAAAGAAAGGCCTCAGCTGATAGGCCAGAAATAAATATTAGTAATAATTAAGCATAACAAGTGACAAATACATTATATTCAGGTGATTATTAGCAGGCTTCCTAACTTTCTTTAATTTTATTTTAGATGTATAACATGTCTTAAAAACTGAAAGACAAGAGGACATTTCAGGAAGAAGATTTAAAACATCTATAAGAAAATTATTCAATCTATTTGCTACAATTGCAGTAAATATCTTAGCATCTTGGTTAATCAAGGAAATGGGCCGATAGGATTCAATCTTTTCTAAATCTTTACCTGGTTTCGGGATTAAGGATATAATTTTTCTATTCCAGAACATGGGAATATCACCTCCATGTAATATCTTATTATACAATTTCTGTAGTTTTGGGATCAAAGTTTCTTTAAATTCTTTATAAAATTCTGCTGGTAACCCATCCTCACCTGGAGATTTTCCAAGTTTTAGCTTCTGAATCACATCTTTAATTTCCTCAGAGGTAATATCCTTTTCCATTTTTTCTTTATATTTATTATCAATTTTCTTCTGACCATATTTTTCTAAGAAATTTTTTAATTTACAATTATCAGTTTCTTTTTTAAGATATAGTTCTTGAAAAAACTTTTTAACAATTTCACATTTCTCTATTTTTTTATAACATCTCTTACCTTTTTCATCTATTAGGACACCTATTTCTCTTTTTTCTTTTTTATCTTTCGCCATTCTTGCTAATAATTTTGAATTTTTATTACCATATTCAAAAAATTCTCTTTTTAAATAGCTTAATTTTTTTAACTATTTCTGTATCTTCTGCTATTTGTTTATTTTTCAATTTTTTAAGTTCCTCCCATAATTTCCTATCCTTAGTCACTAGAAATCTATTTTCCAGTTCTTTTATCAATTTTTTCTTTTCCTCTATTTTTACTTTATAATTCTTATACTTCCTACTTGATAATTTAATACTTTCTCCTCTAAAAATTGCTTTCATTGTGTCCCAAACTGTTCCATAATTGACTTCCCCATTATCATTCCAATTCCAATTTTCTTCCCATTTCTTAAGAATATGATTCTTAAGCAAATAGATTGAATAATTTTATAGATAAATATATAAACCATAATCAAGTAGGTTTTGTTAAAGGGCGTTATATGTGTGATTTAGTTAGAAGAGTATTAAATGTTATTGATATTGCTGAGAATAATGGTGATAAGATAGGTATTCTTGCCTTGGATATTTTTAAAGCCTTTGATTCTATACAATGGGATACTATAAAAGAAATGATTTCTGCATTAGGATTTGGTAATAAATTTATTCATATTATTTCCAAATTGTACCAGAGGGGTACGGCAAGAGTGAAGGTAAATGGTATATTTACACAAGATATAAATTTGGAAGCAGGGACAAGACAGGGTTGTCCCCTGTCTCCGATCCTATTTTTATTAGCAATGGAAATTTTAACAACTTTGATTGAAGAGGATTCAGAATTAATAGGTTATAAAGGCATCAAAGTTAATTTATATGCAGATGACACTCTTGTCATTTTAAATAATATTACAAATGATATAAAAAGAGTTCAAATACATTTGGAAGAATTTGAAGATATGACTGGTTTGAAAGTAAATTGGGCAAAATCAGAATTATTAATGGAAATTGATAGGGAAAACAAATTATAAAAATTACAAAATCTATTTGGAATTAGGATAAAGGATAATTTAAGATATTTAGGTATTATACTTTCACTTAAAATTAAAAATTTAAAGAAACTAAATTATGACATAGTAATAAAAGATATTGAAGAGAAAATTGGAAAATATAAAAAACTAAAGTTATCTTGGTTTGGTAGAGTAGCTTTATGTAAAATGATGTTACTTCCTAAATTTAACTTTTTATTCGAGATGCTTCCGATTTTTTTAACCGAGAAAGACATTGAAGTATATAAAAAAAATTAGATAAATTTTGTAATGGGGATAAAAAACCAAGATTGATTAAGAAAATATGGTATCAGAACCAAAAACAAGGTGGTTTAGGAATTCCAAAATTATTAAACTATTATAGAGCATTTAATATAAAAACAGTAGTAAAAATTTTAAAAGGAGATGTTAAACTTTGGGGTAGTTTGGAAATGAAGGAAATAAAGAAGTTTGGTTACAAATGGTTTTTGGAAAATTTTAAAGGTAAAGTTAAAATTTGTAATTATTGGTTAAATAGTTTGACTAAAAATTGGGACAGAGTAGCAAAAAAATTAATACCTGACGCATTGTATTTAGGTAAACTGAAAGAGAATTGCCCAATGAAATTAAATAGTAACAGAGAGAGGATTATAATAGAAGAGAAAGTGGAAACAATTAGTGAATGGTTGAAATTTATAGAAAATGAAATGAGGAAAGAGGAAATTTATGGAAAATTAAACATTAAGTGGTTTGAAAGAATTCAAATGAATAAATGGAATAGGAAATGCAAAGAAAGGAATGATGAGAGTAGAAAGGAAACGGAATTTGAAAATTTGACATCTCGAATAATAAAAGATGAAATTGGGCCAAAGGGATTAGTTAGTAAAATTTATAAAATTATTAACTTTGATAATAATTCACAAAGGGTAATGAAAGAGAATTGGGTAAAAGAATTGGTTATTGAAATTTCTGATCAAAATTGGAATATGAACTGGGTTAGTAGAATAATGAGGACATTATCAATAAGGATTAAAGAACATAATTATAAAGTTATTTGGAAGTGGTATTTGACCCCAATAAGACTTTTTCAAATGGATAATAAAGTGGATAAAATGTGTTGGAGATGTAAAGTGGAACTCGGGACATATGCTCATATGTGGTGTAAATGTAATGGGGTTGAACTTTTTTGGTCTAGGATAGAAAATGAAATATTTGAAATGATTAAGAAGAGGGTCAAATTGAAATTGGAAACCATATTATTATTAATATTGAATGAAACAACATTAACAAATGGAGAAAGAGAATTGGTGAGGATTTTGGTTATAATGGGGAGAATTATAATTGCTAGATATTGGAAATTAAATGTTGACTTAAAATTAGAAGAATGGTACAATGAAACATGGAAATTTGCATTAAATGATAAATTGACTTGTGATATTAAAATTAGAAGTGGTATATATAAAGAAAATGTTTTTGGAACACTTGGCAATCCTTTGTGGACTTTGCACTTGGGAGATTGGATGAATCGGCACCAGTACCTTATCAAAGAGATTTCTGGAAGAATTGAAGACTTCAATTTCCTAAAACTTCCTTTCCGTTTGTATAGCACGTGGGGGAAAATTTTTTTTCTTTCCTTACTATTGATTTTTGTATTGATTTTTTTTCCCTTTCTGTTAGTCTTTAACAATAAAAATATAATAAATTTAAAAAAAAAACATCTATAAGAAGTTATAGATGTTTTAAATCTAAAATGAGCATAATTATTTTAATTAATTATTTAATTATCTCATTTTAGATTAATTAATATTCTGTCTTCTTATATCATGTCTTTTAGATTGCATTGCTATGCTTAGTAATTTACTGTATGAAAATAATTTTGCAAACATTTTAAATCTTTTTTTTTCAATCCTTCAGAGTTGCCTATATCTTATTTTACCCTGCCATGCCCTGCAACAATCTGTCATGATAAACAAATATCATTAATGGTTCATCCTATTTGATTCTGTTCCAATAAAATGAAGTGTTGAACTTTTATAATGTTTTGGAAAAACATAGTGTGAGGTTTCAATTGCAATACACGTCATGTATTTGTTTTTCTGAAGTCAAACAGACCATTTATGACCTATTGGTTTCATGCTGTTTTTAGTAACAAACCTGCAATCTCTCTGCCTGCTATTTAATTCTATGTCACTGAAGGCAGGAGTGAAATAGTACTCTTAGCAGATGTGTGTGATAATGTTTACAAATAAAAATGCAATAATAACTCTGAATCTTTTTTAATTATATTTGTTTACACAGATGTTAATTTGATTCATTGAGAGTCAGAATGTCTCCTAAACCAAAATTGCTAAAATGATACAGGGCAGATTAAATCTGTGACATATTTTAAGAGCTCTTCCTCCTAGAACTGTGAAAGAAAATTCTATTTTGATAAATAGGTTTTCCTATCTTTTGCAATAATACACAGAGTTTGGATCTGATTATCATGAAAATCTGGTGCTTTGCCCTTTGTCCACCATTTCAAAAAAGAAAACATTTGAGAATATTGTTGAATATTTTAAAACAAATATGAAGGGGGCACTTGCATAGTCTGATTTTTCCATATATTTGTTTCAACAGTATTATCTCAGGGAAAAAAGCCAATCTCACTGACCTTTGACATAAAGAAAATTCTCAGCATCTGAAAAACATCTCAGGCTAAATCTGCATTTTATGCTTGTCCCATTGCCAGACTGGGTATTCATTATTTCTTAAGTGTACAGCAGATGTCTTCAACCCACCATAATTGCCCCTCCCCTCATCTGCCACAAAGGTATTGTTTGCTATCTAGATCTACCTTAGTCCTTCTAAGCAGTTAATTTACTGTAGTTCATTCTAGTCTAATGATATCCTCACCCCTCTGATTGTCTAAAATATGTTACATAGGGTGTCTATGTTCTCATGTGGTCCATATCTACAATCCCACCCCCACTGCCTTTTCAGGTTGCTTCAATGAAGACCCATAAAGTTGACTAAAGTCTTCTGACCACCATATTCTCCCCACCTCTTCTTCTAACCCTCTGATTCTATTATTCTTTCCTTCTACCCTGTGCCAACTATATGGCAGTGGTTCTCTTTCTTTTTTTAAAGTTTTTGGAACAAAATGTTGGAACAAATTTCCAAAATATTGGAACAAATCTCCAAGGTTACAGTGAATGCCACTTTGCTTCTCTGAAGCTGAACCTTCAAATTTTTCCCCACACAAGTTCCATGGATGTAAAATGAAATGAAATGAAGGAAGAACATGCTTTTCTTGTTTTAAACAATGTCGTGTGTGTAATACAGAAAGGGTCTGCATTAATGAGAAAGCAAAGAACATTAAATGAGAGTATGAAGGTGTCCATGTGTGTAAGTTATCTTGGAAGCAAAAGTAAGTACTCATGTGACAGACATGTCCATACAGGAACCAGTCAACAAGATTTGGGAAGGGTGAGAAACAAAAGAAACACTTATTAGAGTCTAATGTCTATACTCTGGATTGAGAATCAATCCATCCCTGTTGTAAAACTTGATTTTTTAAAAAACTGGCTTAGGAAGAGTTGTGATGGATTGGAAAACAAGCAGTTAGATTGTCACATAGAACTGCTTTTTTTCTCTGACACATAAGTTTTCATAACGCAGTAAATACACAAAACATGCAGCTGTAGTTAGGAAACAATATAGCTCAAAATTGTTTGATAAAGAATTAAATTGTTATGTCTATATTACACTTTTCTAGCTGGAGATGAAGGTGGTATATTTATCACCCTGTTTTCCATTTCATCCTTGTAACAAACACTCTGGGGAAAGGAAAGGAGCAGAGAATTAGTTTCTATTTCAAAGGCTGGTCTCGAACCTGGGTCTCTCTGACTTTATTTCAATCTTAACTCTTTAAAATATCTTCTTGTGACTTCTGCTGATCTTAAAAATTGCATTTTTAAAACCATATTGGCTTAATAAAATGTTTTGTCTAGTATTGAATTCCAAAAGAAATCCTGATTTCATAAACTGTGCTGAGTATAATGTTTTTTTTTATTGCAAAAGTTTTACAATTACATTTTCACCCCTTTCCCCCCACCTCAACCCACCCCAAACCTCCCAACCCCATCTTCCCTAACCCTCCCTAACCCTCCCCTCCCCCCAGACTTCCACACAATATCAAGAAAAAAAACCCTTTATATAAAACTTGAACCCCTCCCTCCCTCTTGTAATTTCATCTTCATTACATTAAAATATTTCTATCTTAATATAACATTTTCAGATAAAGGCTATTTGATACTTCCTGGTTTGATATTTGTTCTGAACATAATCTATCCACTTTTTCCATTCCCATTCATAAATCTCTTGTGAACAGTCTTTTAAATATGCTGAAATCTTCGCCATCTCTGCAAAACTGGCCATCTTCAAAGTCCAATCCTTGATAGTGGGCAAAGCTTCATTTTTCCAGTATTTACCTATCAATAATCTCACTGCTGTTATCATGTACAATATCAGTTTTATTTCACCCAATGTAAAACCCTTAACTATACCCAATAAAAACAATTGTGGAGAAAATTGATTTTTTTTCTTCAAAACATTCTGCATAATCCACCAAAAGCCTTAACTTTCTTGCAAGTCCACCAAACATGATAATATGTAGCATCTAAACTATCACATCTCCAACATTTTGGCTGAACATTAGGGTACATACACGACAATTTTTGGGGTCTAAATGCCATCTATAAAACATTTTATAGAAATTTTCCCTCAAATTCTGCGACTGTGTGAATTTAACATTCTGAACCCAAATTTTTTCCCATGTTTCCAACATCACTGGTTCTGCAAAATTTTGTGCCCATTTAATCATACAATCTTTAACCAATTCAGTTTCTGAATCCCTTTCTAACAAAACATTGTATAACCTTTTAATATGCATTGGACCTTTCTCTTTTATATGTCTAACCAATTCTTCCTCATGCAACATAATACCAGTTTTTTGGTCCTCTTTCCATCTAAGTTGAAGTTGATTGTGTTGTAACCAAGTTAAGTTAATCCCTTTGTCCAACAGTGTCTCGAATGTCTTCAACTGCCATCTGCCCGCATCATTATACCAGTTTTTTGGTCCTCTTTTCATCTCAATTGAAGTTGATTATACTGTAACCAAGATAAATTAATCCCCTCTTCCAACAGCATTTCTAATGTCTTCAGTTGCCATCTGCCCGCATCTGTAAAAAGAACTTCTTATATAACCCCCCCCCCCGAGTGACATTATATTTGTATTCCACAGGATATGACCAAGATCCAACCATAGCGGTATTTTGTAATCCCATTTAAGTTGGTGCTTCTTCCAGACCCTCATCAAAGAATCTCTAAGTATATGGCTTTTAAATACCTTATCCACTTTGTTCTCATAAAATAAGTAGGCATGCCATCCAAATTCGAGGTCGAAACTTTCTATATTCAATATTCCAGTCTTTTTCCTTCCAAACCAGTCGCTTGCTTGAGTCAAAGCTGCTGCTTCATAATATAATTGTAGGTTTGGAAGTTTAAGACCTCCCCTTTCTGGAACATCTTGCATAATTTTCAATTTCACTCTCGGTTTTTTCTCGTTCCAGACAAACTTATTCACTCCACTTTGCCACTCTTTCAATTGTTTATCACTTTTGAGCACCGGAATCATTTGAAACAAGAAAAGAAATCTTGGCAAAATGTTCATTTTAACTGCTGCTATTCTTCCAAGTAAAGACAGCTGCAGTTTTTTCCAAGTCTCCATATCTTTCTGCACATCTCGCCACAACACCTCATAATTATTTTGAAACAGTTTCATGTTTGATTCTGCAACCTGAACTCCTAAATATTTTACCTTTGGTACAATCTCAAAACCTGTCCTCCTTTCAAGCTCATGTTTACAATCTTGTGTCATATTTTTAACTATTATCTTTGTTTTTTTCTGGTTCAATCTAAAACCTGAAACTTTACCATAGTCTTGTATAATGTCTTTCACCTGGATTATTGATTCCATTGGCTGTGTTAGGGTAACAACCAGATCATCTGCAAATGCCTTTATTCTGTAGTCCTCTTGCCTTATCGTTATACCTTTCAAAATATTAGAGTCCCGAATTATATTTAACAAGACTTCTAGTGTTAAAATAAATAACAATGGGGATAACGGACATCCCTGTCTTGTTCCTTTTTCAATTTTAAACTCTGTTGTCAAACTTCCATTAATAATAATCTGTGCCTGTTGCTCTTGGTAGATTGCTGAGACCGCCTGTATAAATAGGTCCCCAAAGTCCATCTTTTTTAAAGTCTTTAATAGAAAATTCCAATCCACTCTATCGAAGGCCTTTTCCGCATCCAAAAAAAACAGCACTGCAGGTATCTGTTTATTCTTCTCAAGATATTCCAATAAGTCTATTACTTGCCTTACATTGTCCTTCATATATCTGCCCTCGATAAATCCTGCTTGATCATCATGAATCACCTCTTGGATTACTGGCATCAGCCTGTTGGCTAATACTTTTGCACAAATTTTATAATCAGTATTCAGAAGAGATATTGGTCGATAATTCTCCGGTTTTTTAGGACCTACTTGCTCTTTTGGTATCAAAGAAATATAAGCTGTTGTCCATAATGGGGATATTTTACCCCCTTGTTGAATATTGCAAAATAAATCTCTAAGTTGTTCCACCATTTCTTGATCTGTCCCCGTACCCACACACACACAAACACAGCCAGCCGAGGGTTAAGGAAACACTTTGGAATGCACCCAGTTTCTTTATCTCCCACTTGGCAGCGATAGACACACCGCCTGCCGAGTGCCTTTATTTTCACAGTAAAAACAGAAGGATTAAATACTCAAGAATCCAAATGTCCGACAACAAGAAATCTTTCTCTCAGCAATTCCGGACGAGGCTTTAGTGACTATCCAAGGTTTGCTTTGTTCGTCACAAGGATCACTGACCACCACCCTCTATTATATAGTCTCTGGGGTGTGGTCCAGTGACTCAGTTCTAATCCCTAGCACGCCTCCTAAGCTGCTGCAATCGTTTATCACGCCTTCGGAGGCGTGCGTCCAGGAATGATGTTTCTTCATCACTCTGATCCAAGCCACCTGTCTCCCTGCTGATCTCCTCTCCCTCGGCCGGCACCTGAGACAATGCCAGAGGGGAGGGGCCTGGAGAGGGAGGCCTGGCTGATCCTCTTCCTCATGCTCGGAGCTTTCTTCCTCCGATGGGACAGGCTCAGAGGGCGGGGCCACAACATTTCTGCTTGCAAAGTTTTATAATACACTGCTGTCAAACCATCCGTTCCAGGAGCTTTAGTTGTTTTTAATTGTTTAATTGCTACTATTATCTCCTCCTCTGTTATAGGATAATTCATTCTTTCCTTTTGTTGATTAGTAATTTTAGTGACTCTTTTATTATCTAAGTATTTTTCTATAAGTCCATTCTGCACGTCATCTTTAGCATATAGTTTAGTATAATAGTCTACAAAAGCTTCTTTAATTAATTTTTGTTGAAAGATTTCTTTCCCTCCAATATCAATACTATCAATAGTCCGTATACTCTGCTTCTTCCTTAATGTATAAGCCAACCATCTGCCCGGTTTATTGGCATTACAAAATGTATTGTGCCTCGCATATTGTAAGTTTGTTGCAACTTGTTCTGCCATAAGCATTTGAAATTGATCTTTCAAACGTTTTATAGCACCATGTATTTTTTCATCTGTTGGATTTTTAATAAGTAGCTGTTCTTTATTCTTTATTTCTGCTTCCAATTCAGATCTCTTCTTTTGTCGATTCAGTCTATGTTTAGAGTTCATGTAAATGAGTACCCCTCTCATATAAGCTTTGCTCACATCCCACACAATTTCAAGTGGGGTACCCTTATTCAAGTTCATTTCAAAAAATTCTTTCAAGTGCTTCTTAAATTCTGTTATATTTTTTTCATATCTGAACAAGTTTTCATTTAATCTCCATGATCGTCTTTCAATTTTACCCGTCTCAAATTCTATCCATACTGGGCTATGGTCGGTCAAAGTTCTTGGAAAAATCTTTGTTCTTTTTGTCTTAACAAGTAGATCATCTGACAACAAAATAAAATCAATCCTAGAGAAGGATCTGTGTCTATCGGAAAAAAAAGTATAGTCCAATTCTTTTGGATTATGTATTCTCCAAATATCTTTTAATTCCAAGTCCTCTTTCATATCAAAAAAAGTCTGTGGTAATCTAATCCTGGATTTTGCCGAGCTCTTTTTATCTAATTTAGAATCAATTACTCCATTCCAATCTCCCATAATTAAAATAGATCTATAGTCCCATTGCAGTATTTTAGTGTGTAGCATTTTATAAAAATGATCCTGTTGTTGGTTGGGAGCATAAATTCCAATCAAAAGAATTTGGCTGTTTACTGTAAACAATTCAATTGCTATAAACCTGCCATCTTCATCTGCTTCTATAATTTTAGCTGTCAGTCTTTTATTTACATAGATAACCACACCATTCTTTTTTTGCAAAGTTGAAGCTACAAAATGTGTTCCTAATTTAGAATGTATCAAGTATTTTTGATCTTGAGTTCTAATATGAGTTTCATGTAAACAAATTATATTATTATTACATTGTCTCAAATATGCAAATAACTTCTTCCTTTTCTGTAATGAATTCAACCCATTCACGTTCCAAGATAAGCACTTAATTGTCATCTTTATCTTTTTGAAGCAATGAGCAGAATAACCGAATATCTTCCAAAATCTTCGGTTTTGCTCCCCCCATGGCTTCAGTCTCTTGTACAGTACTCTTAGCTCCCTTTTTGTATTGTCTTTTCTGTTGTTGCTTTTCTTTAAGTTGCTTAGATTTTGCACGAGTTATACGCTGGTCTTTGACTTCAACCATCCAGACCGGGTCCAGGATTGGAGAAGGTTCTAGCAGGGGCTCGTCCTGAAAACCTCCTACAGCACCTTGCATTTCCTCTGGGTCCACCTGCTTAGACTGTTCTTGCGTCTCTTGCTGGGGTTGCTTCTTATCACTCTCCTTAATCTCCAGCACTGTGGATGTACGTGGAGATGGTGTTCTTTCTTTAAAATTAGCAGAATTTAAAATGCTCTGCCTTCTTAACAGTATTCAACCGATGTCTTTCTCCATTGTATTTCAAAATTATACCAGTTGGGGCGTCCCACCGAAATGGTATGTCTTGTTTTTTCAATTCATTTACTAGAAAACCAAAATCTTTTCTAGCTTTCAACATTTTGGATGGCAATTCTTTAAAAACTCCAATTTGTGCCCCTCCCCCACTTGCACAGAAGAGAGAAAAGATTTTTGCAGGATGTCATTTCTTATTGTTCTGTCTGTAAAATATATCACCATATCTCTAGGCAATTGTCTTTGTCTGGCCACCCAGGAATTCACTCTATAAATTTTATCTATTTTGTAAAAAACCACTTCAGGATTAATTTTTAATAACACAGCCAGGGCATCAGCACAAATCTGTCTCAAATCCTGCCTGTCATCCTCTCTAATTCCTCTGAGCCTTATAGCAAATTCCATGGCCCTGAATTGCATCATTACAATTTCGTTTTCAACTCTCTGCACTTTTTCATCAACATCAAAAATTTTATAATCATTGTCCTTAATCTTAACATTGACTTCTGATTTGAATTCTTCCACTTTGGAGTCCACTTTAATAATAAATTCTGCAAGGCCAGACGCCACATCCGATATTTTTTTAGTCACCTTGCCATAATCCTGTTTCACCATATCTTTAATTTCATTAATTTCCTGCATAATTTCCTGTTGAGATTTTTGAAGTTTATCATCTATTTCTTGATGAGATTTTTGAAATTTATCATCCAAAGCCTAAGAGATAAATTCTTTTAAATTTTCAAAATCAAAATCTTTTTTCTGAGTCTGTTGGGCAGGAGGAAGCTGCAGTTCATGTTTGTGTGTGGGGGAACCCCCCCCCCGCTGCCTTTCCTTCCTGCTTCTTTGAGGCCATCCTGCCACGTAAGTTAGATTTTCTGAAAAGGGAAATCCCTTTTCCACCTCCACAAAGACTTCTGAAAAAATCCCCCAGGTTTGCAAATTCAGATTTTAAAGAAAGAGTTCCCCCCCCCTTCTCCTGTTTCTCTTTATTACAGGCAAAGCAACTTTGTAGCAACTTTGTAGCAAAGCAGAATAACTTCACAAATCCACTCTTGCAAGCTTGTTAACTCTGCTGCTGGGCGCCATATTTTTTCAAATCACTTTCACTTGCTTGTACTTTCTCTTAAGTTAAAAAGTCAACAAAGCATTAATACTTGCGATTTCCAAGTTTAAGGGTTCAAGTTAATATTTCCACTGCTTGTTAAGGTTGGTTTTATTCAATTTGAATGTTTGCTGCAGCCGGCTTGTTCTGCAGAAAGCAGAATCGTCCCACGCCATCTGGAGTCTCAGCCGGTTGGGAGGGAGCCGCGCCTGTTTCCTCCCCAGAAGCGATTCTCTGGGGGCTTACAGGGGCTCAACCTGTACCCTGCTATCTCTCCTCCTTCAATCCTTCGGATTTCGGAGTTTTCGAGCCGCTTCTCGATCTCGAGGCGGCTCTACAGGCGGCGGGGCTGGCGGTCCTTAAGAAGGGAGCGTCTTCGCCGAAGGCTAGCAAACTGGAAGCCCTGAGTATAATATATTTTATTTGGTTTGGTTAACCTTTCTATGACCCCCGATCACTTGAGGTATGTCTTAGTGTATTGTCTAAACTCTGTCAAATTTGATATGTTCAACAAATTACCTTTACGCAAGTCATCTTAATATCATATACACACCCAATCAATGTCTCTAGGTGTAGGTTTTTGAGCAGGCTTATTAGACATAGGCAGGGATATTGTCTAGGGAGAATAGAACCAATGGGTTATTTTAAGTAGCGTGAAAATCAAAGTGGCTTGCAATATTAGGCAGTTTTCTGTGATGTGCCAAATCTCATTGGAAAATGATCAGTTTCTCAGAGAAGTATGGCATTGAAAATGGTTTCCAAGGTGGAAGATTAATAAATTTATGGGTTTTTGGCTCTGATTTGGGAGTGGGACATCATTAGTAATACAATGTACTCCCAAACCATAGTCCATATTTTCCTACTAAAATGCATTATGGAAACTTTGGAAGTGGTTTTCTTTTATTTTTATCATAAGATTATGCAGAATGTCATATTTAGTGCAGTAATCTTACCCTAGATATCTATAAACTATATTTATATGTAATATATTCTAGTACTATATTCTATCAAATTTTGTTTGATTTCCTGCTAGGCTAAATTATGATAGTTTATTTAAAAGGAACACTTCCAAGAGCTCTCTCTCTCTCTCTCTCTCTCTCTCTCTCTCTCTCTCTCTCCCTCCCTCCCTCCCTCCCTCCCTCCCTCCCTCCCTCCCTCCCTCCTTATGGTTGCCCAACTTACTCTCAGAGACTCCAGGTGACTTACATAAATAAAAAACCAATATAAAACAATAAACACATCTCTCTGGCAACAACAGTCAATCAAATAAGGCACTTGGTGGGCTCCATCCCACTCTGGGTTCCCCAGGTCTTCAAGGCCTTGTGAAAGAATGTTGAAGCGGGGCCAGTCTTATTTCAGGGGGATAATGTGACTGGGTGGCCACAGCCAACTTTTTTTTTTTTACTTTTAAAACCATTTTTTCTACAACCTCTTCGGCCAAAGCGGCTGTAAAAAAAAATGCTTTTAAAAGCCTCTGATGATCCCAGCTGAGCCACACAATCATCAGAGGCTTTTTTTTTTTTTTTACTTTTAAAAGCATTTTTTTTGGCTGAAGAAGTTGTAAAAAAATGCTTTAATTTTTTTTTAAAAAAACCTCTGATGATTGCATGGTTCAGCTGGGCATGGGGGGGGGGGGGCAGGGATTTTTGCTACCGGTTCTGCAAACCACCCACTGCCATCGCTACCGGATCAGGTGATCTGGTCCGAACTGGGAGCTTTTCACCCCTGGCATACAGGCCGTTTGTTTTGAAATGAAACTATACTACTTAATAGCTAATAATGAGTCTGATCTACCAGTAATATTGAAGGAATAATCAATTCATTTCAGACAAAAGCAAAAATTTTTAGACAAGAATTTATAGAACCTCTTGCAGTGGTGAAATACAGATTTTTTTACTACCGGTTCTGTGGGCGTGGCTTGGTGGACATGGTGGGCGTGACTTGGTGGGCATGGCAGAGGAAGGATACTGCAAAATTCCCATTCCCTCCCCACTCCTGGGGGAAGGATATTGCAAAATCTCCATTCCCACCCCATTCTGGCACCAGACAGAGGTGGTATTTGCCGATTCTCCGAACTGCTCAAAATTTCCGCTACCAGAACCTGTCAGAACCTGCTGGATTTCATCCCTGCTCTCTTGGCTTCTCAGTGAGAGGTTAGAAATAAAATAAGAGAGACATAATCTTGAATGTGAAAAATCTAGTAGAATTTTGGAACAGAACCAGCTGTAAACATATTGACTCATAAAACTTCATTTACAAACAGCAGGAAGTACAGTAGAACTGGATTTGTTAATAAATATCTGTATGATATGTAAGAGACTGTTGATTGTCAATCCCTATACCCAGTGGTGGGATTCTGCCGGTTCTAGGGGGGTTTGGCCGAACCCTTTGTTAAATTGCTGGCTCGCCCTGCTCCTTGCCCCGCCCCTCCGCACTACTATTTATTGCCAATAAATGGGGTGAGCGAGCCAGCAATTTAACAAATGGTTCGGTGTTTTTTTGTAATTTATTGACCCTGCAGCACACCGAACCGTTTTTTAAATTGCTGGCTCGCCCGCCCCTCACCCCGCCCCACCACTATTTATTGGCCAGCACACCGAACCGTTTGTTAAATTTCTGGCTCGCCCGCCCCTCGCCCCACCCCGCCTTCCACCCGCGTGGCACCAGCCTACCCTAGCCAGGGGTAGGCAATTGTGGCTCTTTTACAACCTGTGGACTTCAACATCCAGAATTCCTGAGACAGCTTGCCCACCCCTTCCCTAGCCTGAGTTCCACTGCCTGGGATCCACGTGGGCTGCCACGTGGTTCCCCACCAGCGCCAGACGGGCTCCAGTGGCTGCAGCGGCGATGGTGGCGATGGCGTCCAGGCAGATTCAACAGGTGAGAGTGCAGGAGGTGCCACGCAGCGCAGGTGCGTCTTTGCAAAGCAGCCTCATGGCCGGCACCTCCTTTCCCCAGCCGGGGCTGCTGCACCTACACCACCAGGGAACCGGCGGAGAGAGTGGGGAGGGTGGGTGTGGTGGGGGTGTCCTATCCAACTGGGCTTTTGCAAAACAGGCGCAAGTTGGGGATTCTGATGCTCGACGTGCATTTTGTGTGGCTAGCGGGGAGAGGGGGGTGGGCAGGAATCTGAGTCTGTGGATTGGCTTGTTTGGGGTGGGGGCCGGGATCTCTGATGACTGGGACTTCTAGGGGATGCTCCTGGCTTTGCAGTGGAGGGGTCTTTAAACCTGCCTTATCTGCGTTCCTTTTCTTTGCAAAGATCTCCCCCCTCCCAAAAAAAGGATGGATTGCCCAAATGTTTGTGCTGCTGGCTTCCCTGCCTGTCTTGGCTCTGTCAAGGTTGGGTCTCTCTCACCTGGGGAGAGGGTCTCTTGGATATGTATGTGTGTGTTGTGTTAGGGTAGGCAGGGAGGTGTGATTCACATGGTTGTTAACTTAAGTGAATCCGGCTCCCACCCCACATTGACTTTGCTTGTTGGAAAGGCTTCCCCCCCCCACCTCTCATCGCCATCTCAGTCCTTCTGCCCTGCCTTAACCTTAAACCGAGCTGCGTTTCCTCCGAAATCCAGTCTGTTTCCTCGCTGGAAGAGACTTTCCTGCCCCTGCCATTCAATTTTCAGGAGTTGTTTGTTTAGAGACAGGAAACCTTCCAAGGTTTCTGCTGGGGGGGGGGAGAGTTTGAGCTGTGGAATATCTCACTGCCACACATGTGGGTCCCCCCCTGGCCCTTTTTTGCCTTGAAAAGGCAGAAGCTTGAAGAGGTTGCAGAAAAAAATGCTCTTAGAAGCTTCTGAGGATCAGGCAACTCAGTTTAGATCGTCAGAGGTTTTTAAAGGGATTTTTTGAAGAGGTTGTAGGGAAAAAATCGCTTTAAAAGCTTCTGGCGATCCCAGCAGATTTGTGTGATCATCAGAAGCTTCTAAAAACATGTTTTCCTGCAACCTCCTCAGCCGAGGAGGTTGTAGGGAAAAAAAATCCCTTTAAAAGCTTCTGGCGATCCCAGCAGATTTGCCTGATTGTCAGAAGCTTCTAAAAGCATTGTTTTCTGCAACCTCTTAAGGTTGTAGAAAAAATGCTTTTAAAAGTAAAAATTAAAAAAAAAAAATTGGCCATGCCCACCCAGTCACATTACCCACAGAACCGATAGTAAATGGACTACTCAGAGGGCTGAAAAAGTTATTTTTGACTAGTCCTCGCACTTTTGACCAGTCCTTGAACTTACGACTGTCCTCACATTTTATGTTTTGCGCTCTATCTTATCACCGTGGTGAAGAGAAGTAGTGATGAAATGACTGACACGGTTGTTAAGAATGCCCAACGGGCATAAATGGGAGGATGGTCATAAGTGTGAGGACCGGTCAAAAGTGCAAGGACCAGTCAGAAAGACTTTTTTCAGCCCTCTGAGTAGTCCCTATACACATAGCCACGCCCACCCAGTCACATGACCAGCTAGCCACGCCTGCACAGTCACATGACCAGCTAGCCATGCCCACCCAGTCACATGACTAGCTAGCCACGCCCACCCAGTCACATGATCACCAAGCCACACCCCCAACTAAGCCACGCCCACAGAACCTGTTGTTAAAAAAATTGAATCCCACCACTGCCTATAGTAATTTTGAAATGCGCCTAATCCTAATCCTAACCCTAACCCCATTACCCTCAATCCTCTAAATTATACTGCTGAAAAGAAGATAATACAGGGTAAGTAGTGGATTTGTGTATGGAATTATGCTAAACTTCATTCAAAACTGCTGCTCAAAAGCAATTTCTGGGTTCAGGAATTCTTAATAATAGTGGATAATGCATTACACTCCTTTTGGTGAATCATCAGTTTAGCTAAAAAAAGAAAAAGAGGCAAACTAAAACCTGCCTTGATATAGAGAACACAAAATAAGGTGTTTTTTTTTTGTTTGTACAAACCTGTAATGTACTTTATCAGTGAAACCTGAAAACATCATTACAGCACATGAGGTACAGACAGTTAAGGCCCAAACAATTGCATTGAAGGAAGTCATTAGCTTGTTAGCAGCTTGATTAGCTTGTTGCTTTGTTATTTTTACTTAATCTCTAATGCTGCCCTTTAAAATGCAAGCCTATGTAGCATTATTTTTGTACCTGGATTTTGCATGCTGACCTGGAAAAAGTCCAGAAGCATGACTGTTTATATTTGCATGCAACTCATGTGCTGGTATTTGTCCTTATTGTGATCAATGGCTAGGATTAAACTCATGAAAATATATAAACACATGTAAAAATATAAAAAACAAATAGAAGTACATAAAATATAATTATTGGGGATGAATATTTGATACATATTTTAAATGTAGCACAAACCATAGTGACTCACAGGCTGGCATTTAAATGTACCAGGTTGCAGTTTAGGGTCAGCGTAGACCCAGGACTTTTCCAGTGCCTAATGGAGCGGCTACTGCACGGGATCCCAGGAGTGGTGCCATACTTCAATGATGTTTTTATATCAGGGGAGTCAATAGGCCAGTTGATGGAACGTGTGTGTGAAACCTTGGGGAGATTCCAGAAAAAAGAACTCAAAGTGAACCCCAATAAATGCAAAATTGGCGTAAGGCAGGTAGAGTTCCTGGGCTACCTAATAGATGGGTCGGGCATCCACCCGACTGACAGCAAGATGAAAGCCATTAAGAACGCCCCCACCCCGAAGAATAAGGCAGAACTGCAAGCCTTCTTGGGACTGTTAAACTTTTACAGCACATTTTTATAGCAGAAGGCCACTATTGCTGAACCGCTCCACAACCTCCTGGGAAGACAACACTGTGGACCTGGGGACGGAGGGAAGACCAAGCTTTTGCAGCAGTGAAAGATCTCCTCTCGTCCAATAGCGTCCTGATCCAATATAACCACACGTTGCTGGTTTAGATCACCTGTGACACCTCCCCTTTCGGAGTTGGGGCGGTCCTCAGCCACCGTCTACCAGATGGAACAGAAGCACTGATAGCATACTACTCCAAGACCCTGTCATTGGCTGAGTGCAACTACAGCCAAATTGATAACGAGGCCTTGGCCGTGGTGGCAGGGATCAAGCGGTTCCACAAGTATGTATATGGTAGGCATTTTGAGATTGTAACCAACCATAAGCCCCTGTTAGGACTCCTCACTGGTAACCAACAAACCCTGCCATATATGTCCCCGAGGATGACCAGATGGGCATTTTCCTCATGGCTTATGACTATGAGCTGATCCACCGCCTCAGCAAAGACATCAGCCATGCCAATGCCCTCAACCGCTGCCCGCTGCCAGAATTGGTGGAAGACCCCGCACCCACTGCCCAAGTGCTGTTGATCCACATCAACCCAGCCAACCCAGTGATTGCCAGAGACATCGCTGAACACACCCAAAAAGACAAAATGTTAAGGAAGGTTCTGAACTGGGTGTTGAGGGAGTGGCCACAGGAGAACTTGGGAGAGGAGTTACCACAGCAAGCAAACTGAAGTGTCAACCATTAAGGGCTGTTTGCTGTGGGGAGAAAAGGTCGTCGTTCCCCAAAAGCTTCAGAGGCACGCCATGGACGGCCTGCACGTGGGACACCCTGGGATCATGAGGATGAAGACGTTAGCCTGGAGCTATATCTGGTGGCCCCAGATGGACAAGGACATTACTGAGTGGGTGGCCACTTGCAAACCCTGCCACAGGATGTGACCAGCACCACCATGGGCACCCACTCATGAATGGGAAGCGGCCAAGGGCCCTGGTCCCGCATACATATTGACTTTGCAGGGCCAGTAGAAGGACAGACGTACCTGATTGTCATGGATGCATACTCCAAGTGGCTAGAAGTGATCATCATGCAGACAACCACGACAGAAGCCAAAAATCCGAACCCTCCGATGGCTGTTCGCCACCCACGGTCTACCCGACATCCTGGTTTCTGATAACGGCCCACAACTAACAGCCAAGACCATGGAGGCATTCCTCGCAGACCAAGGGATCCAGCGCATACTCATCTCTCCTTTCCACCCAGCAAGCAACAGGCAGGTCAAGCAAATGGTGAGACTAACCAAGGAAACCTTCATCCGAATGGGCCCAGAGAACTGGCAGGAAAAAGTAGATCAGTTCCTCCTCGCTCAACATATCACCCCCCATGCGACCACCAGCAAGAGCCCAGCAGAGTTGCTGATGGGAAGAAGGCTGAGGTTGCAACTTGACCAATACCACCCGGACTACCTTCCTGAGACCCCCCTAGACTCCGCACAGCCCATGTGGGCATTCAACGTACAGAACCGGATATTCGCACATAACTATGCAGGGTACCCGACCTGGCTGGCGGGCCGAGTCATGGCTGTCACTGACCCCAAGTCATACCACATTGAGCTGGAGGACGGGCGGATCTGGAGGAGGCATATCGACCAACTCAGACACCATCTGGGGGACACCGAGTGAGGAACCAGGGCAACTGGACCGTGACTGGAAGGTCAAAGCAACAATCGCAGAACTTGGTCACCGCCCTGAGGAGCACGCTCAACCACCAGCCGGGAAGCAGACGAGCAGGAACCAGGCCTACCCGGTGACCCAACAGGGGGAATACTCACCAACCAGAGCCGCGACCATTTCTCTGGGATCGAGGGTGTCCAGCGGGGAGCGACGATCTCAGAAGCCAAAGGAATCAGGCCAGAACTTGACTCGTGGGCCGAGGAGCTCCAGAAGATTCCTTCCCAGGCAGCTGGAGGAACACCAGACTCGACCGCTGCAGCCAAGATCCCGAGGACATGTGAACTGCGCAGGTCCAGTAGGAAGCCGGCGCACCCCGCCTACCTAGAGGACTACATCACATACGTAGGCAGGGGATTGGACACTGTTCATTCAAGAAGGGGAGGGGTGTTATGTACGGATTGACTAGAATCTACGTAAGGTTTCATGCTCTCCGCTGATTGGCTGTCCGGACCATGGGAGATTTAACCTGCTGTCATTGGCCAGCTGGTCTGCCTGGAACTCCTTAAAAGGCAAGCTCCGGCAGCCCAGCCGGCAGAGAGAGCAGTCACATTGTGCTGGAAATAAAAAGGTGCTGAATTCACTAACGACTCTTGCCTGCTGCTGTGCGCCGATCTAACAGTAGCAGCACAATATCTAGCCACAATAGTGCTTGTATGCATGAGAATGAGAAAGTAGAAAATTTATGCAGTTAAGAATCTCTATGTCCTGGATATTGTCCCAGAAAAGGTGAAATAAGAGAATTACTTATGTTTCTGTTGAAACTGCAATCCAGAAGTACATGGACAATGGTTACAGTCTCCTCTGAAACACAAGTCCAACACATTAAGTTAAGAAAAATTTGGAGTATTGGACTAATAAAGAAACAATGCTATGCTCCAAAGAAATCCTTCCTTACCTTAAAAAAACAATAACTTGGACTTCAGTTTCTAATTACTGTATGTCGTAAAACAAAGGCAACAGGAAAATAAAAGAACTGTCAATAATTGTAGCAGCTTGTCTTTAAAAAAACAAGCTGAAAGATTCAAACGTATCTCTAAATTGAATGCAGTACAACACCTTTTTTTAAAGGGAATACAAATGGACAATAGTAAAGGATATGGAGGCCGGATAGTTTTACCCCACTGAAGGTCTAGATTTTATTCTATTAGCATCAGTTAAGATTTGGATAGCCTTTCCCAACTTGAAATATTTCCAGATATGTAGATCTTTAATTAACAGTTTTAACAGTAAAGCAGATTTGAAAGGGTCCTTGGAGCTCTTCCAGTCCAATCCCCTGTTCAAGCAGGACACTTTATACCATTCTGGCAAGTGACTGTCCAATTTTCTTAAAATTCTCCAAGGATGGAGCACCAACAACTTCTGATTAATTGTTATCGCTGTCAGGAAATTTCTCCTTAATTCTAGGTTGGATGTCTCTTTCATAACTTTCCAATGATTATTTCTTGCGCTGTTCTCAGGTGTTTGGAGAATAAGTTGACCCCTCCTCTCTGTGACATCCCCTCAAATATTGGAAGATTGTTAACAAGTTACTCTTAGACTTTCTCTTCATTAAAATAGACATACCCAACTCCTGCAACAGTTCATTGTACAGTTTATCCTCCAGTATCCTAATTATATATGTTGTTCTTCTCTGCACTGTTTCTAGACAAGATAATTTGGTATTTCTTGCCTAAGTGTAACTCTTTTCTCAACACTTAATTGCATCAAATGGATAGGGCCCCATGTTCAAGCATCTTAAGATACTCCTGGATCTCAAGCCTATCTTCTAAAGGATTGGCTATTCCACCCAGCTTGGTGTCATCTACAAATTTGATGATTTTTCCTTCTATCCCCTCATCTACATTGTTTATGAAGATGTAATACTGTAAAAATGTAATGTAAAGATTTAAAGATATAATGCCTTGGTAAGATAACATAATACCTTGGTAAGATCCAGTGATGAAATGTAAAATTTGTTACTACCGGTTCTGTGGGCATGGCTTGGTGGGGGGGTGGGGGGTAATGTGACTGGGTGGGCATGGCCAACTTTTTTTTTTACTTTTAAAAGCCTTAAGAGGTTGTAGAAAAAATGCTTTTAAAAGCCTCTGATGATCCCAGCTGAGCCAGGCGATCATCAGAGGCTTTTTTTTTTTTTACTTTTAAAAGCATTTTTTTGGCCGAAGGGGTTGTAGAAAAAATGCTTTTAAAAGTAAAAAAAAAAAAAAAGCCTGTGATAATCGTGTGGCTCAGCTGGGCATGGGGAGGGGCGAGGATTTTTGCTATCAGTTCTCTGAACCACCCGCCACCATCACTATCGGATCGGGCGATCCGGTCCGAATCGGGAGCATTTCACCCCTGGTAAGACCACACTTGGAATGCCACATCCAGTTTTGGTTGCCATGATGTAAAACAGATGCTGAGACTCTAGAAAGAGTGCAAAGAACAGCAATGGCATGGAGGCTAAAACATATAAAGAACGGCTGCTGGAATTGGATATGTCTAGTTTGATGAAAAGAAGGACTAGGGGTGACATGATAGTAGTGTTCTGATATCTCAGGGGCTGACACAAAGAAGATGGAGTCAAGCTATTCTCCAAAGCACCTAAAGGTAGGATAAGAAGCAATGGGTGGAAACTAATCAAGGAGAGAAGCAACCTAGAACTAAGGTAAATATTCCTGACAGTTAGAACAATTGATTAGTGAAATGACTTGCTTCCGGAAATTGTAGATGCTCCAACACAGAAAATTTTAAAGAAGAGACTAGACAACCATTTGTCAGAAATGTTATAGGGTTTCCTGCCTGAGCAGGGGGCTTGGACAAGAAGACCTCCAAAGTCCCTTCCAAATCCGACATTCTTTTATTCTATGTTGAAAGTGCTAGTCTAAGACAGAACCTTGCAGTATCCCACTGTATGTTCCCACATGTAGTTGCCAGCTGGCAATACCATTACTAAAAATTCTGAGAGTTGAATTTTTATTTAATTTTATGTACACAACTACATAACCAAGATTATGGAAAACCAGTTCAGTGTGTGGATGATAACTTTCACATGTAAATATTTCAGAGTTGATTAATTCCAGATTTAATTTTCTACCTGTCTGGAAGTCTACAAGGTTACAAGAAATAGCTATGGAAGCGTTAGCACTCGGACTGTAGGCCTTCCACATCTTTGGGTGTTTTAACAGCTCTGAGCACAAATTATTTCACTGTTTAGCAAATTTTATTTATAAATGTCTGCCCTGCCTTTACTTGTAAATCAGCCAACTGACATAAAGCATATAATAAAATATAATATTATTATAAACATAATCTCCAGAAATAGAACATGATGGATAGATAAGTCTATCATATTTTAAAATCAGGTGAAGATAAATTGTTAAATTACAAGTAGGTGACATCTCTATCATAAAAAAAATGTATATATTGTTATACTGCAAACAATTAGCAGAGAAAATTGTACAACGAGCCAAATATGGGGTGGTCATTGAGGTATCGGTAGAAGCCACAATAACATCACACATTATAATGTCATTACACAAATGGCATGCATTAAGTAATTACCACGAGTTGCGGGATGCAAATAATTGGCATCATTTGGCAATGACTGATGTATCATTACACAAATGACATGAATTAAGTAATTTCCATGAGTTGTAGAATGGATATCATGGACATCATTTGGCAATGGCAGGTCAATTGCACTTCTTGGTCCATTGCAAAATATATGGTAGATTTTTTTTCTTTTCTATCTATTCTAGAAACCTTCCCTACCCTTCTTCTCTCTTTTTCTTCATGCAACAATCTTTGAAGGGAAGAACACAGGTCAGTTTTGTCAGCGTCTGGGCTGATTGCTTGCCAACATATTTTTGAAATTAAGCTGAGAAGTCAAAGACTTAATTATTCAAAATACATCCTTGCATTAAGAGATTTAATTTACTTTAAGCCTAAAGCAAAGATTTATCAATGTATTTAATATAATTTAATTTCAGGTACAGGTAGTCCTTGATTTATGATCACAGTAGAGTACAAATTTTCATTGCTAAGCAAGGCAGTTGTTAAGTAAGTTTTGTCCCATGCTATGACCTTTTTTGATATCGTTTGTTAAGTGAATTACTGCAGTTTTTAAATGAATCATGTGGTCATTAATCGAATCTGGCTTCCCACACTCTTTGCTTGTTGGAAGCTGGTTGGGAAGGTTACAAATGCTGATTGCGTGATCCCAAAAGTGCAACTGTCATAAATACATGCCAGTTGCCAAGTACCCAAATTTTGATCATATCCTCATAGAACTGTGGAAGCTGATCATAACTTACTTTTTTCAGTGCCATTGTAACTTTGAATGTCATTAAATGAATGGTTCTAAATTGATGACTGCCTGCATATCAGTGGTGAAATGCTACTGGTTCGCACAGGTTCAGGTGAACCGGTAGTGATAAAAATTACCAGTTCGGGTGAACCAGTAGTAAAAAAAAGCTACCGGTTCCTCCGAACCGGTATTTTCTATGATCAGCTGTGCCGTGTGATTTAAAATTGCAGGAAATCCTGCTTTCTAGTGAATCTAAATTGCGTGGCACAGCTGATCCCCCCCATCGCTGTTCTACTTACCTTCCCAAGCTTCCTTTTGGCGCGTAGTGCACATGTGAGCGTGCGTAGTGTGTGTTTGCTGTGCATTGTGCCTGCGTGTGCAGCACGCGTTTGGCATGCACCGCACATGTGCACGCACCCAGCGAGCATTTGGCATGCACCGCACATGCGTAGCCAGTGAACAGGTGGCAAACTGGTTCAGTTTTCACCACTGCTGCATATATTATAATGCATACATTCATTTTTAGACTTCCTTTTAGGGCAGAGGAGCAAAAACTGAGTTCAAGATTTCCCCTTTGCATCAAATTCTAGGGGGCAGTGCTCATCTCTGTTTCCTAGCCGAGGGAGCTAGTGCTGTCCAAAGATGCGCCATGTGGCCAGCATGATTGCATATTAAGGCTCATGGAATGCTGTCATCTCTCTATGGAAGTGGTACCTATTTATTTGCATTGGTAGACTTTCGAACTGCTACCTAGGCAGATAACAGGAGATCATATCAACAAGTGATATACTACTGGCATGAAGGAAAGAAGGAAAGACAGATGTGTACCCTAGAGGGATAGATTTGTCCTCCCAAAATATTATTTACTATTATTTTGATCAACTCCAGTGCAAATTCAATAAATCTAAGTTAATATTCCAATTTACAAATTGTACCTCCAGCATCAAGGTAAGGGGTCAGTACACATAATGGAATTTTCTGCTCTATTAATCTTATACGAAGTTCACAGTTTTGAGTCAGTTTGGTGTAGTGGTTTAAGGTATTAAGCCAGAAACTGGAGAGTGTGAGTTCTATTTCAGCCTTAAGCACAAAGCCATATGGGTGACTTTGGGTGAGACATTGTTGTCAAACCCTAGGAAAGAGGCAATGACAAACCCCTTCTCAAATCTTTCCAGAAAACTGTAAGGACTTGTCCAGGCAGTCTCGAGGAATTAACACTGAATGTTAATATTGAACAAAATTAATCAGAAAAATTCAGTCTTTTGTTTGACTGGAAAACTCTATGGCACAAACTTTTTCTACTTCCATGGATTTAATTGTAGTGACAGCTTCTTGAAGAGAAACAAATGAACTGAAAGAAATAAACTAGACCCATAACAGCTGTAATAATCTCACATTCTTTTTTAAAAAAATCTGTTGATAAGGGACCAGGATTATATAACTGAAAGAATTAATTTTTTTTAAAGAAACCCTTTAATATACAACTTTCATATATATAATGAGTAAAATATACAGTATTAAAGTTCTTGACTTATTTCGGTCTAAAAGTCAGTTTATTATACTTCTCCTATTTTCTAGTACTGCTACTTGGTATCAGTATAATAAAAGATTTTCACTGGGCACCACACAATTGGTTAAATTTGTATCTAGGCCAAAGATCACTCAGAAGATATATGGGATGTCATTTGATATGGGGAATATATGTATAAGCTATCTCTATGATACAAATAAAGCTCAAAGTCCTCCTCTCAAAGAAATCTCCAAATCCTAGTTTCCTCCAGCATTTGTGTTATCTTCTGGTTCAAATAACTCTCAGCACATGACCAGGCAAAGCCACCTAAATCACCACTGCCTCCTGAAGTCGATGAAATATAATCAGGGCTATCAATTGCTCTTTGTGAGCTACTATGAGGCCTGGACTCAGGCCTGTTCCACTGAAAATTGTGCTCATAGAAATGATTAAAAGGTTAAAAAAATAGGAAGAAATCTTTGAAATATTGTAGAGGCAAATCTTTTCCCAAATTGCAATATAGGAGTTTGTCAAAAACAAGTCAATTTTGTTTAAACCCTTAGGAGAATTATCATATAGTTTTACCCTAGTTATCAATAACTTTGAGCAATAATGTTGAGGTTCTTGATGGTTATATGTTTGATAGCTTTAGCTCAACTGAGAGCTTTAGCTCAAGTAAAACATGACGTAATGAAGAAAGATCTTGGCTATGTTTTGCAGGCAGAAATTCCAATGCTTAATTTTGCAGACAGGGACAATATTCCTGTCCAAACTATGACAGACCCACTGTAAGTTGGATGAAGCAATATTGAGCAAGTTGGAGCAATGAACTGCTTTGATATTAGGTAGCTTTATTTTCTCCTTATATTCAGTTCAACCATTTATGGCTTGTTTATTTGTATCAAAAGCATCACAATTAAAATAAGGCATGCTATACAATGTAAAATGTAAAATGCAAGATTAAAATATGTACAAGTTAAACAAATTTTGTCCAGAAACTAGCAACATTAATTACATTCTGTCATGCTGCCATGTCATGTGATGCGACACCCAGAAAAATATGATATACTTCACTTAATCCTCAAAAGAAAGATTGAAGTCAAATGAGGTCTAGGCAAAAGAAGAACATCATGACTTCAAAATCTAAGGGACTGGTTTGGACAAAACTCAACAGTACTTTTTCATGTGGCTGTTGATAAAAATAGGGTTACCAACATGATTGCCAACATCTGATGATGGATATGGCACAAGAAGAAGAAGAATGCTGCCATGAGGTCTCAAGTATATACTTGACCAGGACACAAAGGGTATGTGTGTATGCACAAAGGGCAGAAGGCACTGGATAGCCCCATTTCTTCATGTGTCTCTGGATCTTGTGGTATCCATGTGCGGTCTATTCAATGATTTCCATACTTCCCAGCTTTTATCAGATCCAAGTGTCCACTCTTCCATTGGTTCCATCCAGTTTGTACTTTGTTGCTTTCCAGAGGTCCATTCTGCTTTCAAAATTTTCAATGTCTTCCATTGACCTAAAAAAGTTTTTCCTGGGTTTTAATCTCTGATGAGCTAATTGTAGGTCATAGAGAGGTGTTGTTTAGACCTGTCTCTGTATGCTGCTGCTTCTCTGTGAACTGCAGGTGGGGCAACGCCAGCTAGGTGGTAGATCTTATTTACAGGGGTAGGTTTAAGGCATCCGGTAATAATTCTGCTAGCTTCATTCAGAGCAACATGTACTTTCTCAGCATGTGCTGATTTATACTAGACTGGGAAGAGGTATTCGCCTGCTGAGTAGCAAAGAGTCAGAGCTGTTGCTTTAAAGGCCCTTGGTTCGGCACCCCAGGTAGAGCTCATTAATTTCCTGAGGATGTTGTTTTGTTCACTGACCTTCAGTTTTGTGTTAGTACAGTGCTATGCATGGTTGGGGTTTGATATAGTGTCCTATTATTGGATCCTTCTAATGTAGACAGAGTATCAGAAACATCTTTAATTAAACTAACCATTGGTGAGCAAATATGCAAGCTCATTGTAATGTAGAGGCTTTTTATTGGCTTTTGTGCAAAATTAGGTATTGTCCATTGTTTATCATTTCAAACCTCCCTCTTAGTTTTTCTTTTTTCAAAAAGGTAATTACTGTAGAAAAGCTATCTTTTCTGTGAATTCCAACTTGCCTGCTAAAGAGCATAAGAAATGTGTTATTTATTTGCACAAATTCGTAACTCTAACTGCAAATGAAGTATTGTACAGAAGAAGAGTGCTTCCATTTCTCTTGGGCTCTTAATCTCAATAGTAGTTACAGTAGATATCTGACTTTTTTTTTTAAAAAAAAAGAAAGTTTGAAACTTAATTTTTTTAAAAAATTAACATACTCTTTATTCACAGTGTTTATACTGTATGTAGTGATGCTGGACATGGCAAATGAAGAGGAAGAAAATAGAAGTCAAGCTTGGCTCTTGCCAGTTTAATTATGACAGAGTGTACCAGTAGGAACTTACTTTACTAGCACAGACTATATGAGATTACCAGCTGAGATGCTGAGGTAATACACTCAACAAGCTCTAGCAGGTGGTTGGGGTGTTTGCAAGGTTTTCACACTTGAATTGGAAATCTGTTTTGTGGCTGAGGTCATACAGCTCACTAAGTCAGAAATATGATTTAAATAAACCATTACATGGTACAGTATACTAAATCACTTACTTATGCAGCTTAGTGGATTCTAAGGCACTGGATTTTGTGATATATATTTTCTATCTTGGGGTCCTTGAATCTGTACTGAATTATCATTTTTGGGCTGTCCTTGAGAAAGAAAAGGCTCAAGATTAAATGAGGTCCTATAGTTCAAAAATTACCATTCATCACTGTTAGTGAAAAATCTTTAAAGCTTTCTCCTTCTCCAATGCAAATTAACATCTTTTCTAAAACCAGCTTTGTCCTAGGAGCAGAAGGATGGAGGAGATCTCTTATTTATTCAGTAGTTTAAAGATAGATGTAAGAAAAAGAAGTAGGATTTCCTGATGCAGGAACAGCTGCAACTGGCACACAGGGTGTTTATGAACAAAACAGAATAACAGAGTTGAAGGGACTTTGGAGGTCTTCTAGTCCAACCCCCTGCTCAGGCAGGAGACCCTATACCATTTCAAATGAATAGTTGTCCAATCTCTTCTTTAAAACTTCCAGTGTAGGAACATTCACAATTTCTGGAGGCAAGTCGTTCCATTGGTTAACTGTTCTAACTGTCAGGAAATTTCTTCTTAGTTCTAGGTTGCTTCTCTCCTCCATGTAAATGTGCAAAAGCCATTCTGGCAACAGATGCCATTTGCTCCTTGAGCTGAAGTTGGGAGTCCATCAGACCTCCAAACTGTTGACACCAGGGGAAACAGAACTCCATTCAGGGCCAAAAATGGTGCTACTCTGGAATTATTTCACAATCCTAAATCAGAGTGGAGAGAGATTTTTGGAGAGATTCAGTTCCACTCTATTCCAGGGTGTCAAACTCACATCATTACGGCAGCGTCACATGACGTATGAGGACTTTTACCCCCTTTGCTAAACTGGGCATGGGCATGGCCAGCACATGACAAATCCGGCTCACAGGCTGGGAGTTTGATAGCCCTTCTCCATTCCACCTCACACAGGCACTGACAACTTCCAGGTGTCATGTTAGCACTTTTATTATGTTGCCTTTTTGGCAAAAGACTAAGATATATAGCTAGGTATCATCAGGATACTGTTGGTACCTGAAACAGATGGCCTTTCCCAGCTGTTTTATGTAGATGTTAAAAACAAGTGAGAAGAATAGAGAGCTTTAGGACATTCCACTGAATGAAAGTCTCTGGTCAGATATTTAATCCCTTACACTAATAGGACTGATCCCTTTAGAAAAAAAACTACCATCAGAGAACACTGTCCCACTCAGAACTGGTCCAAAAGTATGCCACGGTTGATGACAGCAAAAGCCACTGAGAAGTCAAGGATGACAAGAAATGTTGCACTTTCCTGACACTGTCATTCAAAAAGTCATCAACAAATAAAACCAATATAGTTTCCATGCAAAAACCTGATTATCATAACTCCACATAAACTGCTTCTTCTGGAATCCTTTGAATTTGCTCCACATCTGTGACCATTTGAACTGCCTGTTTAAAGTTTTGAAAGATATAAACTTTGAATAGATTTTTGTTACATACTGTGAGATACTAGAATTCTGTCAAGGGGAATATAAAATAAAATTAATGGCAGAAGGACATAACTGACAACTTTTATCACTTTTATCAGAAACAGTAAAAGTAAACAAAGAATTCATGGTATTGAATGCTGTAACACTGTCAATATTTGAAATTGTGTACAAATGATCAACATATTGCTAAACTGTATAATTTTTAATTGAAATTTGAAACAGAACAAGTGAAAAAAATGTATGATAAACTGAGCTAAAGTTTTTGATTACAATATATCTGAATAAGAGAATCACAGTGTAACTAAAGTAAGTGATAAATATATCATTTTGTTTATAAGTGCTGTAAAGAAGATCAGAAGCTACTTCTTTATATATTTTTTCTTTCCTTTCTTTTTGCACTTTAGCTTTCGATTTTAACTTTCTTTTTATTTTTTCCTTCTTTCTCTATTTTAGCTTGTATTAATTTTTAATCTTATTTTTAATATTTTTAAAACTTTTAAATAAAATTATATTTCAAAAAATCATGTTGTACCATATCCATTTTCACTTATATCCTCACCAAAAAAGGAGAGTTAGAAACTGGTCTAAAGTTGTTCAAAATTGGATCATGTTATGGCCTCTTGAGCAGGGTTCTTTCAGATCCAATGGAAATACCCCTTCACCAAAAGAAACACTGACTATTGGTCAGGTCTAACCTGCCCTGTTTGGAAATTGTAAGCTAGCCACAAGATGCCAGGATGTAGCTGAGGAGTTGAATACTACCTTTTATAGAAAGTACTATTCACCTCTTTGAGACTTACAGGTTCAAACTAATCTCAGATGACTTCACAAAAGATTATTTGCACTGACAATGAGCAGCTAGAAACCAAGTTTGCTCAGATCTGGATGGCTTTATCTGCTCAACTGCTACAACAATTCTTTATAGTAGCCCTTCGGGTATTCTTGATTATTCTCCTTCTGTAGGATGGAATGGGTTACTTGGCTGGTGATATTCTATCAGCCAAGTAATAAAAGCAGCAAGATTTATTTAATTTACTATATCATCATTGTGTAAGTTCAAATGTGAGCATTTAACAAGGACCATTTTGAAGGACCATTTGAAATGAGTTTTCCTATAAGAGCACTTTAAGCATCTCTTGGCTGCTACTTCACCTTCCTACATATATCAGAGAATGAAAAAACTGTACAGATTCTCAAAAAGAGGGGAGAGGCTGCTGCAACCCACAGTTGCTTCAAAGCCATGGCTGCCCTCCTGTTTAAGCAGGAGGCCATGGTCTCACATGAACTGATCATGAATCCTTGAAAATCTCCCTGAATTCTCTCTGAAAGCCCATGAGATCCAGTAGGGATCTAGGACAGAATAATCTAATTCTAATAGATTCTTCCTTACGGAAGAAATGTATATGCCCGATGGAACTCCACAGCTATCGAAAAGTGATCCGGCCATAGCCAGGCTAAGATCAATGTGCCCCACTGTTAAATCACATTGTATCTTCCCTAAAAGATACTAGATCCAATATGTGGTCTTCCCCTCACCACCCAAACTATGTGGAGGTGCTCAATAATTTAGGTAGGTCTACTGTTGTCAGAGTGGCCATGAATTCTTGGGCAACTCCAAACCTCTCATTAAGGAAAGACTTTTTTTTTTTAATTTGATTTATATGCCGCCCTTCTCCGGAGACTCAGGGCGGCTTACAATGCGTTAAGCAATAGCCTTCATTCTTTTGTATATTTTATACAAAGTCAGCTTATTGCCCCCACAAACTGGGTCCTCATTTCACCTACCTTTGAAAGGATGGAAGGCTGAGTCAACCTTGAGCCTTGGAGAGATTTGAACCAGCAGAAATTGCAGGCAGCTGTGTTAATAACAGGGTGCATTAAACCACTGTACCATCAAGGCTCTTACTTATTATATTGAGCTCCTAAACTCCTGAGACTGAAAAATTTCACTCCTATCCCCTGAAAATTAAACGGACCTGCGGGATGCCAATGTGTAGCATAGAGAGCAATACATAAACTACAAATACATGTACAAACAGAGTCTCTGCAGAGTAGGTCCTATAGATACTAGTAGAAACTCATGGATAGTTGCTGCATCACACACACACCCCATCACACCCCTCTTGGTATCCTTTGGCTAGGCAGACCTCTGAAAGATGACAGACCTCTGCATCATGTTTCAGTGATGCAGGCCAGTTCTCCCTCTAATTCATAATTAAATTAAGTCATGGATGAAAACAATTTCATTATAAAAAAATTTTGCATTGAATAGCAACTGCTTAAGAAATGCAAATATACTTGAAGAATGTACATAATAAAATATGCATGAAACATAAAACAAATGTTTGTTCAGGCTTTTGTTAAAATTGCAAATACATTATACTTTGACATTTTTGAGTCATTGTAGAATACTGCTTGGAAGCCTGTAATAAACAATAGTTCTTATGATAGAGCAACAGTGGTTAATGTGATGCTCCAACCCCATTTTGATGATCCACAAAATTACATCACATAAATTTGGCAGCAACTAGGCAATTTTTTGCATTGGGAAGGAGATGTTAGACAATAAGATTTAACACACTTATTTTCTGTTAAAGAACTTCCTTCCTTCTCAAAACTGAAAATCAAAGTGTAATCTTCAGTTTTCTCCTCCTATGATTGATCATGCCCCATTGCCCTTGGAAGCAATAAAGAACGCTCACTTCTAATAGAACTTTTGATATCACTTGATTTACTGTATAGATAGTCCCCCAGCTCCTATTTTGTAGTACATTACTTTAGTCATGATGAAACTCAACAGGCTATACCTATTAATATGCATCTTTTCTGCACAAGATTCACAACTCCAGTCCTGCAAATAGTGTGTATTAATTATCTATTTGCTTAAGCCTAACTATTCAGGTCCAATAAATTCAGTATTTTTAGATATTGAGGGAGTATTACTCCAAGGGCTCCAATCACAATTGGAATAACACCATTGTCTCAGTGTTCAACTTCAATCTCTAAATCCTGGTGTGTCAGGGTTTTTTTTTTTTTTTTTTTTGAATTGCTTTTCTTGAATATTAGCATCACCTAATATAGCAACATCAATGAACAGACTTGCTTCTTTTCAATCACTATTATATCAGGCATGTTATGGTGCCTGTCTCTCTGGATTTAAGGTCCCATAAAATCTTAACCCACTCATTTTCAAACTTTCTCAATTTTCTCAGTGGCTCTTAACGTAACAGATAACGTAAAACAGAATTGGAAGGGACCTTAGAGGTCTTCTATTCCAATCATCTCCTCAAACAGAAGATTTTATACTATTTCAGACAAATGGTTGTTCGATCTCTTCTTAAAAATCCCCAGTGATAGAGCACAACTTTTGAAGGCAAACTGATCCACTGGTGAATTGTTCTGTCAGGAAATTTCTCCTTATTTCTAGGTTGACTCTCTCCTTGATTAGTTTCCATCTATTGTTCTGCCTTCAGAATTTTTGAAGAATAGGTTGGCCTCTTCTTTGTGACAGATATTGGAAGATTGTTATCATGCCCCCCTCCTCCAGTCCTTTTCATTAAACTGGATTCTTGCAATCATTTTTCATATGTTTTAGTCTTCAGTCCCCCAATCATCTTTGTTGCTCTTCTCAGCACTTTTTCTAGAATCTTAAATCATCTTTATATTAGGGCAACCAAACTGGATACAATATTCCCAGTGTGGTTTTATCAGGGCATCATAAAGTGGTACTAATAATTCATGTGATCTTGATTTCTATCCCTCTGTTAATGCAGCCTAGCCTCTTCCCTCATTTAACTCCAAACCTCTGGCAGTTTCCAGTGAATAATTTTGGCAACTCCGTCATGACATTGTTTATAGTCAGTTTGTGAATATTTGTTGTAGCCACTGATTAAATGGTCAATTGTCTCATCCTTTTCACTACAAAGACGACATTTACTGTTCTTTGTTACATGATGAATTTTTACTTTCATGCAATTAGTCAGCAAAATTTATTCTTGAATCACTAAAATAAAGCCTCTAATATCTTTCTTTAATGCGCCTGATCTTAACCAGATGCATGTGGGGTTTTATCAGCTTTTCCTTCCATATCCTTTAATTATTGATTATGCAATGTTTTTTTCTTCCAATTAACAAATCAGTTTTCAATTGCAATTTTCCAATCCCTGTTCTTCCCCTTGTGATAATTAAACAGAGCACGGGCTGCCTCAGGGGTAGGAGAAGCCTGGCAGGCATAGCACATGTCCAGGCCTGTGCTGCAGCACTTCCTTAGCTCCCACTTGGCCTGTTCCTGTCCCAATAAGTCCCCACAAATCTTGGGCCTGCTTCCCATTTAACTAGGTTCCATACCTTCCTCCCCAACCCCCATGATGGAGTGCTACCTTTTTGGTAGAGCAGCCACTCTGCTTTGCAGCCTTCCCAAATCACACTCATGAAGGAGAGCTGGCCAATCTGCACTTTGGCCTCTCTATAAAGTAAGGAGGCCGCATGCCACCATTCTGGAAGGAGATACCATTTTGGAGCAGCTACAATTTTCTGCCCCTGCAGCAGTCGTAACTTCAGGCATGGGGTTGTAACTACCTTCATTTGATGCCATTGTAATTTCAAACATTTAATTAATTTAATTAATTAGTAAAAACATTGAAACAGTAAAAAAATATAAGTCTAGCAATTTAAATTGAAAGTTGGTGGAAGAGTTGCTGAATGAATGATCGTAAATCGAAGTCTACTTGTATTACTATTGATCAGTTCAGGGAATTTTTCAGAGACAATGTAGAATATAGGCAAGACACCAGTTTGAAACTAAATGTGTTGAGTCTGGCCAGTGAACATGTGACGAATACCCACACACAGCTGATTGGTCTGCCTGCGGCAATCTGCAGGCAGGAAGTTGGCACCCTGTGATTGGATAAGCCGTTGACAGCTCTCATATAAAAGCTGTCAGCTCGGAAAGAAGCTCGCTCGCTCACCCTGCTTGTTAACGTACAGAGCGAGTTGTTGTTAGTCACTATTGTTTAATAAAAAGCTGTTAATTGTTAACCTGCCTTGCCTTGGTCCTTGCCCACTTGTTCAGAATAGAACACTGGCGACGAAGGTGTGATCTGTTAGTTAAGGTGGCAGGTCCAACGAAGTCACTCACTGAGAGCTGTTGCACTGAGCTGAGCACAGAGACAAGACGTCACACTACTGAATTTCAGACGCCCTCCCTTGATTATGGCCACCCTACCTACTTTTGCACCCTTCGATCAGGCAAAGGAAAATTGGGACTATTTCCTGGACTGTTTTGATTGCTTCCTAGCTGCTAATGATTAAAAGGGGCTTCCAGGTAATAGAAAGCTAGCTGTGTTTCTCAGTATCTGTGGCCATGAAATGTTTGAAACAGCCCAGGCACTATTGGCACCTCAAAAGGTCCAAGATGTGCCATGGGAAACTTTGTTAGCTAAGTTGAGAGGCCATTATGCTCCTTTGCCGTCAAGAGTAGCTAGTTGCCATGCGTTTAGACACTGTTACCAGACAGATGAAGAAACTATGTCAGTACATGACTGCCTTGAGATCAGCTGCCCTGTACTGTGATTTTAGAGAATATATGGAAGATATTCTGCTGGATCAATTGATTTGTGGGATCAGCAATATCCGTTTGCAGTGCCGTCTGTTAGCCAAGATGGAGATCACTCTGCAAACTGCCCTAGATGAGGCTCGAGCCTCAGAATTATCCACTAAGTTGGCAACTCAAATAAGAAAATCTTTTAGCCCAATGGCAGCCGATAAAACTGCCACCATTCACCAAGATTAGGTCACCTCTGACCCATTGTCAGAGGAAGAGATAAGCCATCTTAAAACAACTCCATGTAAAAGTTGGGAATCTGAGGAAAAGAAATCTTTTCCTCAGACTCTATGCATAGGCTGCGGCGGAAACCATCACCGTTCCATTTGTAAGTTTAAAAATGCCAAATGTAGACGTTGCAGGAAAAAGGGACACCTCGCAAGGGTCTGTTGAGCCACTCTACCAGCAAATGGCAACCCTGCAAGATCCACCTGTCATTACTGATAGCGAAATAGAGCAGAAAAGAAAGAGGAAGATTGTTTCACCATTTACTGGGGTGTTTGCCAATCGGAAGCAAGGATAGGCCAGCACAAACTTAAAGATTTTTTTTTCTCTCAGTCCTCATTGAAGACAAATTATGTACAATGGAAATTGACACCAGATCCTCCATGTCAATTATATCGTGGAGCACACTTCAGAGACTAGTGCCCTCGATAGTTAAGAATTGGTTGGCTCCCTCTAGGCTAAGGCTTTGTGATTACCAGGGTAATCACATCTCTATACTAGGCTGTGCCAGGTTTAGGGTTAATTACAAGAAGTTCAGCAGCTGCCTTAAGATCATTGTTGTAGGTGGCTCACTTCCCAGTCTACTGGGACTAGAGTGGTTTGACGCTTTGGGACTGGCCATAATCAGCATCCATACCACTGCATCCGACCACTTCTCTGATCTCGTACAGAAGTTCTCTGATGTATTCAATAAAGAGCTTCACAAATATACAGAAACACCAATCCCTTTTAACCTGGATCCCACTGTAGCTCTGATAAGGCTTAAGTCGCGCAGGATTCCTTTCACCCTTCATTCAAAAGTAGACCAGGAGATTGATAGGCTGCTGGCACAAGGTTTATTAGAACTGGTGGACCATGCCCAATGGGAGATGCCAATAGTAATTCCAATTAAAGCTCATGGCTCCATATGGATATATGCTGATTATAAAGCAATGCTGAACTGTGCACTTCAGGTGAATCCCTACCCTGTTCCAGTGGTCCAGCATCTTCTGCATTCATTAGGCCACGGCAAATCTTCACCAAGCTCGACATGGAGTAAGCATACCAACAGCTCAAGGTAGACGATAACACCAAGGAGATGCAAACAATCGTGACCCACCGCGGTGCCTTCAAATCCCGCTGCCTACAATTCGGGGTTTGTGTAGCCCCTGGCATATTTCAGAGTCTCATGGAGAGACTATTACAAGGCATACTGGGGGTGATTCCCTACTTTGACGACATATTTGTATCTGCTGCCAACGAAGCTGAACTCGTCATCTGTGCTGTGTTTAACCATTTTAGACAGACAGGACTTAAAGTTAATCAGAACAAGTACACGCTTGGAATGCATCAAGTTGAATTTTTGGGCTACCTTGTTGATGCTGACAGACTGCATCCTACCCCTTCAAATGTGCTAGCTATCCAGAAAGCCCCGGCCCCGGCAAATAAGGCAGAACTACAAGCCTTTCTTTCTTCTGAACTTTTATAACATGTTCTTGCCGCACAAAGCCACAATTGTGGAGCCACTCCATCGCTTCCTCAGCAGCCGGACACCTTGGAACTGGGGTAAGAAGGAAGCTGCCGTTTTTCAAGCCATCAAGGCACTTCTCACATTTGACAACATCCTAATATAATACCACAACAATCTTCCATTGACACTAGCTTGTGATGCGTTGCCCTATGGAGTGGGGGCTGTCCTGAGTCACTGGCTGCCTAATGGAACGGAAGCCCCCATCACCTACTTTTCCAGGACATTGTCACCTGTGGAGTGAAACTACAGGCAGATCAACAAGGAGGCTTTGGCAGCCATGGCTGGGGTCAAACAATTTAATGACTATCTGTATGGCCGTTCGGTTATGCTTATCACCAATAACAAGCTGCTTTTGGGGATCCTGGCTGGCAATCGTCAAACCCCTCTTATCTTGTCACCAAAAATGACAAGATGGGTTGTGTCCCTGATGGCCTACAACTACGAACTGATCCATCAGCCCGGTAAAGCCATGGGCCATACCGACCCACTATCCTCTTCCCTCACCTGTGGAGGATCCTGCTCTTGCATTGTCCATTCTTCTTATAGACAACCAGGTTTTTCCAGTGTCGGCCTCCAATGTCTCAAGGTACACCTCTAAAGATTGGATCCTCTGCCAAGTAGCAGATTGGGTTAAGAGGGGGAGGCCTCTAGGGCAGATGGCTACCGAATTCCAACCCTATAGAATCAGGCAGCATGAAATATCAACCATAAGAGGCTCCCTGCTTTGGGGCTCCTGGGTCATAATTCCAGCAGAGCTGTGGAGACATGTCCTACAGACTTTACATGAAGGCCATCTGGGCATCACTCGAATGAAGGCCTTGGGCTGCAGCTATTTGTCGTGGCCAAAACTAGATGAAGAAATAGCAGATTGGGTAGCAAGGTGTCAGAAGTTCCACAAGACTAGGTCAACCACTCCAGCAGGTGCAACCAGGGAATGGGAGACATCTAAGGCCCCCTGGTCCCACATTCATGTGGATTTCGCCGGGCCATTCCAACGACACACGTTTATGGTCATTGTAGAAGCCTACTCTAAGTGGTCAAGGCTGTCTCAATGACCTCGACCACTACTGAAATCATTGTTAGGGCGCTGCAGAAAATCTTTGCCACCCATGGATTACCTGATGTATTGGTGTCAGATAATGGCCCACAGCTAATGTCGGTACCCTTCAAATCTTATTTTTTGAGGCACAGCATTCGCCATGCCAGTATTGCTCCTTTTCATCTGGCCACTAATGCCTGGCCAAACAGACAGTCTGTTTGGCTAAGGAAGTACTGACTAAACTAGATTCAGGGGACTGGCAAGCCAAACTAACTACCTAGCTATTGGCACAACACACCACGCCATGCCCGACAATGAACCACAGCCCAGCCAAGTTTCTGATGGGCCATCGGCTAAGAACTGTTTTAGATTGATTACACCCAGCGTACTCACCTGAAAAATCCCTCGACTCCACCGGTGGGGCCCACTCTTTCCAAGAAAGCAAGTTGTTGTATGCCCAGAATTGTGGGGGAGACCCTCGGTGGCTACCTGGACACATAGTCGAGGTGACTGGGCCCTGCTCATACTGGCTTCAGTTGGAAGATGGTTGTCTATGGAGACGACATGTGGATCAACTAAGAAGGTACCATTTGCCAATTGCACACACAGCCTTATCCGCACCAAATCATACAAATCCCCTTGAGAATGAGGAAACAGGGAACGATCCATACCCACATATTCAAAACGACACCACGGAGGCCACAGTCTTACCTCCAAAACCTCTGCTGGACGCAACAAACAGTTTTCCCATCGAAGTTGCTGAGCAGCATCCAGGAGTTCCTGAGGTCCTAATATGGTGCCTGTCTACCCTGACTGAGATTACTGGATTGCGCAGTCGGGGAGGAGCCAGAGATGCCCAGCATACTTATCTGATTATGCGCTATCCAGGAGAGAAGGAATGTTGAGTCCGACTGGCAAACACATGACGAATACACACACACAGTTGGCGCCCTGTGATTGGATAAGCTGCTGACAGCTCTCGTATAAAAGAGCTGTCAGCTCGGAAAGAAGCTAGCTCGCTCACCCTGTTTGTTAGCGTACAGAGCGAGTCGTTGTTAGCCACTATTGTTTAATAAAGAGCTGTTAATCATTAACCTGCCTCGCCTCCGTCCTTGCCCGCTTGTTTAGAATAGAACAAAATGACTCCTTTTTTTGCATTCAGCAACATGCACTGGGTCACATTAAGGCTTTTCTTTAGAGAAAACTGCAGTAACTGAAGCAATATAATCACTGTTGTGATTATGTCAGAAGTTGCAGACATTTAAATATTGGATTGTCTTATGCCCAACATCATTAGATTTTGAGACAATCAATACAAAGTGGAACTTGGTTAAGCTAGTTCCCAAAATAAGAAAGAATAGTGATTTTAAAAAATCACACTCAGCAACTTCCATAAAGAATATGTCATCTATGTGGCAGATATACTTCAGACAAATTCTTTTAGAAACATGGTTGGGACATCTAGAAAATGAAAATAAAAATTTTCTATAGTGGAACTATTCCACACTGACTTTGTTGACAATGCATCAGGAGTTTATTCAACTAGAGTTAAAATGTGACAGGACTTATTTAATTCCTCATAAACCAAGGACCATTATTTATTAAGAGAAGTCCATGCTGATGGAAGTATCGAAAATATCTTTGATTTCCAATTGTTATTATATTTGTCCTGATCCTTTCAAATGGCATATATTTGTCTGCTTTACTATACACATTATAAACTTCTATCCTTTAGGATTCCTTGTTTATTTTAATAATGAGTTAAATTCTCTGAACAATAGAACTGAATAACTGAAGGGCAAAGCTTAAGGATGTTCTTCAAAGTAATAAAGAATAATTCATATCATTTCATTTCTCTGTCTTCATTAATTATTAGATTTTTAAAATAACAACATGAACTCATGTCGATTTGCATTTAAGGCCGGTTGTGTTAGAATGCTAAAATATGCATGTATTATAGATTTGTGGGGGTATTTTGTTAAATTTTAAATTTAAATTAAAAATACTAAATGCTTTTTTTTCCTTAAGGCATGCACATGCACATTTGCATATTCTTGATATTTGTCATGGATAAATGCCTTATTCTTAAATGAAGGAGATATGTGTTCATAGAGTATCAAGGGTTAATTTATTCTTCCTTTCCTAATGTATTCCTCTGTAGCCACTACTACTCCCTAATCCCGCCTCACTGATATAAAAGGGGATGTACGCTCCTCCTCCTTGCTTCTATCTACAATCACCCAGTGAATATAGAATGCCTTCTGTAAATAAACAATACTTTGTTTGAATACTATAATTCTGAATTCTTTATTGAGTCCGATCCTCGAATTACGGTAACAATCTGGTAGCAGAGGATGGTTGGCTGACTCAATAAGAAACAGACATGCCAAAGAAAGAAAACTCCAGAAACAAAAAAGAAAGACCCAACACCAGGGCACACAACAAAGAAATGGAAACAGATCAAGAAATGATCGATGAATCTACAACTATAATGACAAGAGAATCTGAAAACTTCACTACAGACAATGAAGAGGTAATCGATGAACCCGACGATCAAGAAGCGAGCGAGACAGAAAACAACACGCTCAGAACAGAAATACTAAAACTGCTGAAAAGCCAAAAAGACGACAAAAATCTCATCACGAATCTCCAAGACATCATAAAAGATAGTGGAGCAGCAAGAGAAAATCACACCAACGCACCAGAATCTAAAGACTACAAAATGGTAAGCAAATTACCTATAGATGAGAGTGTAACTAAAAGAAAGACTAACGGTCCCGCGCAAAATTTTGAATGGGAGCCATCTTGGTTTTGCCAGCCCAGCAAAATGGACGACTCAGAACCAATCAGAAAGCAGAGTTCAAAATGGCTGGCGCGAAAAGCTTTACACAGCATGAAAAATAAAAAGAAAAAAATCTATTCATCAGAAGAATCTGATACAGACACCGAAGAAACACCAAGCGAACTACAAATCGAAACAGCTATGAAAACACTTTTTGCAACTTTCGGTCCGAATTTAAAAATATCGAAGAAATCGACGAAAATACCAGAACCAGCCGATCAAACAGCAAAGAAAAGACAAACAGCACAATCCAAAGGCAAAGATGCAGAAGCAAGCAAGCAAACGTTCCAGCATCTATCCACTTCAACCCGAACGACAAGAACGCTAACGCCCGAACCCAGAGAGCCTTGCAAGTACTCGCCCACACCACAAATGCTTCCGGGAGCCAGAGGCCTCAACCAAGACGACTACGATGGAAAGAAGCAAGCTCCGATCGTCACCTGGACACCTAAAGTCGAACCAGAGAGCGAGTCATCAGAGGAAGAACACTACGAGGGAGCTACAGCGATGAGAACCTCTCCCGACAGCTTCAGAAATGAAATGATCAACATGCGCAAATACGCCCAGATGAATATAGAGACAATAAAGAACAGAGAGAACCATTCAGACTAATCGCGAGTATACCTACACCATTCTGCAATTATCAACATATACAAGACCATGGACAGCCTCCAGTTGTAAGTAATGCAACAAATAACATTGGAAACTTGCCTAATGATTTTCCAAAATTGAGAATAGACGGTATTAATTTACAGGAATGGAGTCAAAAGAGAATTTATTATTTTTCATAACTAACCCTCCTAAAAAACCATGGACCCTAAAATTGGACTGCCTACACCACAGAGCGTTTTATTTACTAATCTCTAGTATATCACCTGCTATCTATCATAGTATTAAGCATAATCTAACTGTCTCAGAAATAATTCATTGTATGTTTAAATTGTTTCATAGTGAGAGTGTGGCAACCACAACGAGAATGTCTAAAAATTTCTTCTCAGCCAGGATAAAACCTGGAACTACTATAAGTGAACATTTATTATCTCTAAACACAACTAAAGCAGAACTTCATTTAAGGGGGGAAATAATATCTGACCAGACAATGAAAAGCGTTATCATTAATTCATTAGACTCATCATGGGACAATTACATATCACATTTGGATACAATTAATTTAGGATATCTATCTATAGCGAGTTTATCAAATAGATTAATAGCTGAAGATAATTTGAGAAGAAGCCGCTACAGTACATACAAAGAACACAGACAGACCAAAAGGGTAGTATTCCAAGACAGGTATCAAGAATCAATTGAGTGTTATAATTGTGGATCCAAAGAACATTATAGAAGAGACTGTCCAAAACCTCCTAGGGAAAGACAAAAACATGACACTAGAAACAGATACCACGACAGACAATCATCTATTGACAGATACAGACATAGAAACTCACCAAACTTTAGAGAACATAGAGGGGGCAGAGATAACTCAAGAGATAGAAAGTCTGGATCACTGTATGGATTAGATAAGTACACTATAACCAAAAAGCAAGACTCAAAGGATAATGCCTGGCTCATTGATTCCGGGGCAACAAATCATACAACACATGATAAGAAAATATTATCTTCCTTCGTAGAAGATAAATTTGTAATTAAAGTAGCAAATCAAGAGGAAGTCCAAGTCATTGGAAGAGGAAATGTAGAATTACCCGGTCTAGGGAAAATAGAGGGGGTTCTATTAATACCCAAAATACCTCACAACATTCTTAGTGCAATAAAGCTAAGCAGGGACTCTAACATAAATATAATATTCTCAAAGGGAAAAGTAACTCTAGAGAAAAACAAAATAAACATAGGTAATATAATTACCAAAGGAGATTTACCATATTTAATCACAGAGGAAAGATGGCTACACAACATTGATTCAAACATGGAAAATGACGCTAGCATAGAAAATGAAAATGATAATGACAGTGACAATGAGGAACACGAACCAGAACATAATGATGAGACCATATCTGTCAGCAATACACATACCAACAAAAGACCAATAATTGGAAAACCAATTCATGATGAATGTGCACATATATTACACAGAAAATTAGGACATGCCAGTTTTCCTGTAATACAAAAAATGATTGAACATGCTGAGGGTGTTAAAATAAAAGACTGTAAAAATTACTTGGAATGTTCAGTATGTAAGTCCTCAAAGCTCAGAACCAAGCCCAGACCCAAAAAGGCAACAAGATCATCAAATCATATTTTTAACCTGGTACATATGGATCTAGTTGGTCCATTAACTCCATCAATTACATACAAAAAAAGATATTTTCTTACTATTGTAGACGACTATAGTCGTTATGGCTTTGTCTACACCTTAAAACACAAAGATGAAACATTTCAAAAATTTAAAGAATTTTATAAATGTGTAGAAACACAACACAACATAAAAATAAAACAGATCATGACAGACAGAGGGCCTGAATTCATGTCAAAGGAATTCTCCCAGTGGCTAAAAGACAAAGGGATGTTACATTTCACCTCTAGTCCTTTCTCTGCCTTTCAAAATGGAGTAGTGGAACGAAAAAACACAACACTACAAACCATGATTAGATGTACATTAGAAGATGCTGGTTTAGGCAAACATTTCTGGTCAGAAGCACTATTATATTCCAATTATACACTTAACAGAATTTGGTCTAGTGTCATAAATAAAACACCATAGGAATTGATGTATAATAAAAAACCCAAGAAAGCCCACATGCATGTATTTGGAGTTACAGCAGATGTACATATACCGAAACAATTGAGACGTAAGGGAGATAATGTATCTAGGAGGCTCAGATTCATGGGCTATGAAACAGGTACTAAAGGATATAGATTTATTGACAATAATAACAAGTTCATAATTTCTAGGACAGCTGTATTTCACGAACAGGCCAATTGGTCTAAGATACATCTTAATGAGATACTCCCAACAAAACCAAATATTAAGACACAAGATAAAACAGAAAGGGAAGGACAAAACTACAGTACACAAAAGAGCAACACCAAAACATGGATGGGAAATTGTCCCAAAATCAAAACAGATTCATTAACACAAAAGGAAACAAGATATTTACATGATAACAACAGCAGACCAGAAAGAACAATTAGATGCAACAGGAATCAAGTACCAGAAAGATATAAGGATTACATAATGCATATAAATAATGATACATCAACACCTAATACATATGAAGAAGTATTAAAACTCCCCACAGAAGAAAGAGAGAAATGGGAATTAGCCATGGCCAAAGAAATGGATAGTTTACGGGAACTCAAAGTATTCACTCCAACACCACCTCCAAAAGATAAAACAATTATAGGCACTAGGTGGATATTTAAAATTAAGAATCTAGAAGGGGGTAACACATTATATAAAGCAAGACTGGTTGCACAGGGCTTTGCCCAAAGATACCCTGAGGATTATACCAACACATATTCTCCCACTGTAAGAACTGAAAGTGTTAAGACAGCTTTAGTAATAGCATCAGCCTTTAATCTTGAATACGATATATTCAAGATATATTGTATATCTCAATACGATATACAAACTGCATACCTACATGCAAAACTCAATAAGGAAATATATGTAAGAGCTCCTCATAGTCAAAACACAAATAGAAATGAAACATGGTTACTAAACAAAAGTTTGTATGGATTGAAGCAATCCGGCAAACGCTGGTATGAATGCTTGGTCAATGTACTCAAAACTATGAACTTCAATGCTACAACTGCAGACAATTGTTTCTTTGTTAGGAGAGATGGTGATTCATTAGAATTTGCATTAATTTATGTGGATGACATTTTGTTTATTGGCAAACATAAAGATAAGAGAGAGATATTTGTAACAAAATTAGGAGAACATTTCTCATTGAAATCATTGGGGAAAGTAAATAAATATCTTGGAGTACAAATTAGTAAAACTAAAAAAGGATTTAGATTGTCTCAGAAGGATAAAATTATTGAACCCTTAAACAGGTGCAATATGAATGATGCAAAGCCTTGTGATACCCCAATGCAAGCTGATTTTCTAAAGAATATGAATGAATCATCTCCTGAGTTTAATGATAATACACTTTACAGATCAGTTATTGGTTCCCTTTTGTATATTGCCAATTGGACCAGACCCGATATTGCTCTACCCCTTAATTTGTTGTCCAGATATGTTAGTAAGCCTTTGATTTATCATTGGGAAGCTATTAAAAGGGTGTTAAGGTATTTGAAACACAGCTTAGATTTTTGCCTATTGTTAGAACCCAACAATGTTGAAGAGCCTATTCTCACTTGTTACGCCAATGCTGACTGGGTAGGCGACAGTAAAAGCAGGAAGAGCACTTTCCTCTATGTATTCTTTCTTAACAATTGCCCAGTCTACTGGTATACTGGAAAACAAGATTTAGTAGCTACATCAACTACTGAAGCAGAGTATATTTGCTTGTCAAAAGCTTCTAATAATCTCATATGGTTCAATGATCTATTAACCAATGTTTGGAAGAGTCCTTCACTACCATTCGCTATATATGAAGATAACAAAGCTGCAATAGAGATATCTAGAGCAGATGCCATTGGTCAAAGATCTAGGCATATAGATATCAAATACAAACATGTAAGACAATTATCTCAAAATGGATTCATTAAAGCTATTCATTGTGAAACCACAAAACAAATAGCTGATATACTAACTAAACCTTTACAATCAAAACAACATAAATATTTAACTTCAAAATTACATGTTTTATATTGTTCTGAATCTGAATGTAACTACTGTTGTATGTCGAATCGGCATTTAGAGGGGGATTTGTCATGGATAAATGCCTTATTCTTAAATGAAGGAGATATGTGTTCATAGAGTATCAAGGGTTAATTTATTCTTCCTTTCCTAATGTATTCCTCTGTAGCCACTCCTACTCCCTAATCCCGCCTCACTGATATAAAAGGGGATGTACGCTCCTCCTCCTTGCTTCTATCTACAATCACCCAGTGAATATAGAATGCCTTCTGTAAATAAACAATACTTTGTTTGAATACTATAATTCTGAATTCTTTATTGAGTCCGATCCTCGAATTACGGCAACAATATTAATGTATAGATTACTATAGCTCCAAGAATAATTTGTATTTTCTGAAGACATATGTTTACTGTCAAGTACTGTGAAATAATTGAAGTAGAAAACTGTGAATTATTATAAAAGCAAAACCCAATTTAGCTTTTGGGTTGTTTTTCTTGGGACGCTGTTGTTAGCTTTCAATTGCTCATTTATCAAAACTTTAAAAAGCATTTAATTCTTTAGTTATATATTCATTTCTAATGAGAATTTTAAAAATGCTTGACATAAGCATGGATGAATCCTACAGTTAAAATCCACTTTTATTTATTTTCCATTTTTAAAATCCAACTTTCCTTTCCCTTTTGAAAGCATTAGGGTAACTGTGGTTTTCAAAAGCATCCTTTCTAACCTATTTTGTAGCTTTTATCTTTTAATTGTTATTATTTCTTTAAGAAAAAAATAAAACTTTTTCACAAATTAACTTTCATTTTTTAACCCAAAGCTTTAAATGTGACTCTGCAATTGTTAAAATGAATTGAAATTACATCAAGAAACCATTCACACAAGGCGAAAGAACACTTTTTAAAGACAGAGAAGTAGAAGAACATATGAATAACAACTGATGAAGGGAAGCTGAACATTCTATGAGCGTCAGCTGTTTAAAAGTCCCTTTTAGCATATATGAACTATAAATGGCATAGCCATTGAAACCCTTTAAGACAAAATATCATATTGGTTTAAAATTATAATTGCTTGATGTCACTGAATCTTATGCAGTAAAACTTCCAGCTGGGTTTTGCCAGATGTGACCTACATTGTTTGTCGTGAATGCCATTAAATATTTGACCTTAATTATAACATCTTCTGTACATAAATAAAGGTTTCCCACTGGGGCTTCTGGTGGCACTGTAGGCGCCGAAGACGCTCCTTTTGTGAGTGCCAGTCCCGCAATCTCGTAAAGCCGCTAGAACAGGGAAAATCAGCTGTCTAGCGGCTTGAGCAGTAGTCGAAAGTTGTATTAAGTCTTCTTGGGTAATCAAAGCTCCCCCTTGAGCCTGTGCCAACAATTCTTCCTTCTCCCCCTTTCTTGCCCCCTTTTCTGCTTCCATCTTCCTTCTAGCTTCTGGGGACTGTGGGCGTCCAGCCTTTAGTACATTGGTGTACAAATCTCTTGCCTTCCACACTGAGTTAAGACAATGTCTTTCTCCTGAATAGTTCACCACTAGTCCAGCTGGAACCTCCCATCTGTACTGTATCTGATGTCCTTTGTCTCCATTATTGTTTATCTTGACCTTGGAATTTTTGTTAAATAAGATATGTGGTCAGACAAAATAAATGGAATTAAAATTAGGCAGTATGAGTACAGATTACGAGCATTCACAGACGACTTGGTTGTTACTTTAACCCAACCATTACAGTCGGTTGTAGGCTTAATGGACATAATTAATCAATATGGACAAGTATCTGGATTTAAAATAAATGCAGGGAAAACGAACATAATAACTAAAAATATGACTATAAATCAAAAAGATGAATTAGAAAGACTAACAGGATTTGAAATTGTAAAAAAAGTTAAGTATTTAGGGGTCTATATCATGACATCAAATGCGAAATTATTTAAGCATAATTATGATCTGTTGTGGCAAAAAATACAGAAAGAGATGGAAAACTGGAAAAAATTACAATCATCCTTGTTAGGAAGAATAGCAGCAGTAAAAATGTATGTTTTGCCTGAGTTTTTGTTTCTTTTTCAAATGATACCAATACTTAAAAAAGATGAGAATTTGAAGATATGGCAGAAGGGTATTAATAATTTTGTCTGGGCAGGGAAGAAACCAAGAATAAAACAAAAAATAATGCAGGATATACGTGAAAGAGGAGGTCTCAAAATGCCCAATTTAAGACTATATTATGAGGCAGCTGCCCTATCAGCAATGAGTGATTGGATGAACTCAACAGAAGAAAGAATATTGAATATTGAGGGATATGATTTGGTTTACGGGTGGCATGCTTATTTATTATATGATAAGAAAGTGGATAAGACTTTTAAAAGTCACATATTAAGGAATGCTTTATTGCGTATCTGGAAAAAGTATGAGTATAAATTAAACGAGAAGTTGCCAATGTGGACAATACCCAGAGGGTATTGGAGGGAGGGAGGGGGGAAGAGGGATAGGAAAAATTGTTGTAATACTTGTTAAAACTTTTTAATAAAAAAATAAAATAAAATAAAGGTTTCCCACCTAGGTTACTATGGGAACGCTACAATGGTTGTAAGTACAAGGATCAGCCCAAAGTCAATGGCTTTCAATGTCATGGTAACTTCAATCACTACATGGCTGTAAGTGAGGACTATCTATATAGAGGTTGTTTAGTTCTCTCATTATTCACCATTATGCAACAGCAAGCATGGAGGCTTGCAATGAGTTAGACTTGAACTAGAGAGTAGAGAGCTGGAAGAGTTCTTTTAGACAATTAAATCCAACCCCCATTTTAGTGTCGGATTATAAATCAAAGCATTCCAAGCAAAGGGCTCTGTCCTGTCTGCCTGAAGAAATGCACTACCAGGGATTTCTCTGTCTTGGGGCCCTCGCACAAAATTCTCTTACTATTAGGAAATTTTAATGAAAATCACAAAAAGTCTACATTTTTAACATTTAAAGTTATATTTTAGGGTGAGGATTTTATTAGACTCCCCACTGATTGGTTTAAAATACAGAGTATGTACATTAAGAGTTATTTTTAATTTAATCAAACAATTACACACCCCAATTTCATTTGCCTCAAATGACAAATGAATACCTACATACACGGTACATTATACGGTGTTTCCCCCCAAAATAAGACCGGGTCTTAATTTTGGCTCCAAAAGATGCATTAGGGCTTATTTTCTGGTTAGATCTTATTTTGAGGAAAATACGGTACCAAATGCATCCTTCTGGCTGACAATCTTAATTTGGGCTTATTTTGGGGGTAGGATTTATATTACAAGCATCCTGAAAAATCAGGCTAGGCCTTATTTTCCAGTTGCGTCCTATTTTCAGGGAAACAGGATAAATTTAGCAAAGACATGTAGGGGAAAACAACATGACTAAATATAAAACCATATACTGTAAAACATCCGGCAGGGAATGGATCACAATCCTGCTGCTCCAGGGCTTGTTAGTGAAACTGATCTTCAAGGGTTGAATAAAACACCACAGGGTTGGAACCATATGGATTTCTGCATTTCTATTACTCCCAAGGGCTTGAGTGAACAATAAAGAAGACATGTTTCTGAGGTTCTGCTAGATAGCATTCTTAACTGAGAGGACCTTGTATGAGTTTGCCGATCTCATGTTTGCTTTTCATATCTATATTGCACACAATACACACAATTCTCAAAATAAATGCAGCATATAAATCAAATGATAACTTATTATTGGAAAAAAATGGTTATAATAAACTTTTTCAGTTTATTACAGACCAGAGACCAGAACAAATAAAAATGCTCAGTAGATATACAATTAAAAATTCTAGTATAAAATAATAAATAACAACTAAAATCTATAATAAAATCCAGTCTGTCAATTATACATGGTCTAACTATAATACAATTACAATCCATAAACTGTGTGGCCCATTGTAGCAATGGTGGGTTGCCCCCAGTTTGCAAGAACCGGTAGTAAAACCGGCAGGGGGCTCCACCCACCGCCCCAGATATTATCATAGGTGATCTGCGCATGCACAGAAGCTTGTGCGCATGTGCAGAAGCTTGGTGCGCGCACGAGCAATGTGAGCATACGTGTGCGATCCCGTTGCGAACCGATAGTAAAGGTAAGTAGAACCCACCCTTGCGTTGTAGGTTTAACGCTAAAAAAGGAAGAGGTTATAATAAACTCATGACTGTTGCATTACTAAAGACTGGAATGGTACAGGATTGGAGCTGCTTCCTAATAAAGTGTCAAACATAAATTAGAGCGAGAAAATGTTCACAGAAATACTTTATCTTGCTTCTGTTGATGCAATTTTGTTATTGGCAGGAGTGTAATATTTGTTGTCTCTCCCTTTTTTATGTTATGAAGTTAATGGATGGTTTAAAATACAAAATGGGTACATTACACTTTGTGGTGGCTTATGTGCTTACCGTATTATGCATTTGGGAAGAAAGAAGTAAAAATGAAAATCAGTATAATCAGCTGTTTGACAGTAAGTGGTTTTGCTACCAAATTTGGGCAATGTAATCCAGAGGGTGCTTTGAGGTGGGTTTTTTTTTTCCTTTTGCTTTGCAAAATGGAGATTAAGAATCATAAGTATGTTGCAGATCACCAATTCCTGGTATTAAAGGATAGGAGATGCTGATCTTGGTGCTGACTTCATTGTCCCTGGGCCAAGATCAAAGATATGAGATGTTTAGGTCTCACAGTAAGTAATTAAAGGTGCTAAAGTAGTTCTGGAATCCCTTAATCAACAAAACGGGGTGATACTACCCCAAACAGACCCTCTGTATAATCTAGGAGGGGGGTTTCCTAGACTCATGACTCCTGCTTGAAGAGCAGGTGGTGATAAAGGCCAGGAGGGCCTTTGAGCAACTGTGGGTTCTGCTCCAGTTACACTCTTTCCTGGACCAACAGTCCCTACTCACAGACACTCATGCCCTAGTCACTTCCTATCTTGATTGTTGCAACACACTTCATGGGGCTGCCCTTGAAAAGCATCAGGAAGCTCCAGTTGGTGCAAAATGCAGAGGCCTGCATGGTTTTGTGCAGACCTTGGTGTGCAAATATATCACCTCTCCTATGGGAGCTGCATTGGTTACCAATTTGCTTCCGGGTCCAATTCAAGGTGCTGGTTGTTGCCTTTAAAGCCCTTCCTAGCTTGGGACCAGGTTATCTGAGGAACCATCTCTTGCCGGTCACATCTACCCCATCAGAGTGGGGAGGCAGGGAATGTTGTGGGCCCCATCCCTGAGGGAGATACACCTGGTGGGACCCAGAAGAAGGCCCTTCTCCATGGTGGCTCCCTGTCTCTGGAACATCCTTCCCCTAGAGATTAGAATGGCCCCCACTCTAATACTCTTCCGGAAGGCGCTGAAGACCTGGTTTTGCCAGTGGGCCTGCGGAATCCAAAGCAGGATGAAGCCCATTAAATGGCTCATGTGATCTGCTGTCACCAGGGCAGAGGGTGGGAGGTGGGGGTGATTTTGTTATATTGTACTATATTAATTTATTTAATTCTTTTTGTTAGTTTTTATTGTTTTAAATGTGGTTTTATATTCTGTAAGCAGTGGTGGGCTGCAACCGGTTTAACAACCGGTTCTGTGAATGGGTGCTATGCTTGTGGGCACTTAACACGCTTGTGCACAGCGTTCAAAATGCAGCAATTTGAAGCTCAGCTGCTTTCCTTCTAAGGCAGCCCCAGTAAGTAGAACAGCGGAAATTAGCTGTGCCGCATGAATCAGCTGAGCCAGAAAGAAGGAAATATAGGACAGGATAGGGCAGGTGTGGGTGGGCAGGGCCAGCTGATCATCAGAACTACCGGTTCACCTGAACTGGTCCAAACCAGCAGCAGCCCACTACCGTCTGTAAAGCTACCTTGAGTTGCCATGGGTGAATAGGCGGCAATATAAATTCAATAAATAAATAAAAGAGTATATTGTTAATAAATAGAGTAGATCTCTAAATAATGTCCATTAGATCACGGAAGGCTTCTGATTTTGCAGAATTTAAATTATGCTACTAAAATGATATTTGAGAGTAGAAGAATAGAGTGTATGCGAACATACAAAGTATGGGTATGCAAATACTCAACTTATAACTTTAAAGAGTCTGGAAATTCCATTCTATGTCATGATGGTCGTAAATCAAAGCACGTACATGACTGGCCTAATTCTATGACATTTTTGTGGCAATCATTAAGTGAACACATAGCTGTAAAGCAAATATCATGATTGTTAAGTGAACTCATTATGTGCAATAGGAATTTTTGCCAAAAACCAGAAGTAAATGCTGGTTTCCAGCAAAAACTCTTGTGAATTGTGATAATGTGACCATGGAATGCTGTGGGGCAGTCCCCAAGCACCCAAAATGCAATCAAATAATGGGGGGGGGGGCGCAGAGGGCCATCAGAATTTTGAATCCACATTGTAAGTATCTTTGGGGGGAGGGCCCCTTCGTTGCTAAATTGAAGACTATCTCTATACATCCCAATGACAGTATTACAAACATTCCCCCCCCCCCCGCCCTGTAATTCTAGGCCAATTTTCTTAAGGCACTGTTTGACTTTCTGTTGGGCTGTTGGTGTTCTTTGAGGTTGGTAGCTTACCTGCACAACAGGTAACATCATCAGGGCAAGGGAAAAGTGAGTTTTGGTGGCTGTTTATATATATGAGCTTGTCCTGCAAACCTTGGTGGGGGTATGGCTTCCTCCTTGATAATGCCTTGATTAGATATTCTTCCTCATTGTTTATCTGGTGCTATTTCCTGCTTCTCTGAGTGTTGGGTGCTGGAGGGCATGTGTTGAAGGCTGTTTCCTTCCTCCCTAAACTTTTAAATGGTATGTACATTTATCTCTATGTGTTTATTGATGGCTGGTTTCTTATCATGGACAAGGCCATTATTTCTAACAGAACAAAGACATTCAGAAAATATAGTTATAGGTATGACTGCCTGAACCCAAACTTTCTGCATATAATGTACAGCTACTATTAAATGGGCAGAAGTTGATGTCAGCAATAATAGATTTCGGGATTAGTTCCATTATGGCAGGTGCTGGACCAGCTTGGTATCATTTTGCTACCCTACCATCTAAAACTGGAGAAAACACTCTTAATAATAGTAGCCACCCTATGTCTTACTGATAAATCATATATCCAAGAGTATGCCCAATTCTGGCCTTGAGAGGCAGGGCAAGCTGTTTTCTGAATCCTGAACTTGTCTAACGTCAGACAGAGCAGTGGTAAAATGTAAAATTTGTTACTACCGGTTCTGTTGGCATGGCTTGGTGGGGGGGTGTAATGTGACTGGGTGGGCATGGCCAACTTTTTTTTTTCTTTACTTTTAAAAGCATTTTTTCTACAACCTTAAGAGGTTGCAGAAAAAAATGCTTTTAAAAGCCTCTGACGATCAGGCAACTCAGCTAAGATCGTCAGAGGCTTTTAAAGGCATTTTTTTTTCTACAACCTCTTCGGCCAAAGAGGTTGCAGAAAAAAATGCTTTTAAAAGCCTCTGACGATCTCAGCTGAGCCACGCGATCATCAGAGGCTTTTTTTTTTAAACTATTTTTTCGGCCGAAGAGGTTGTAGAAAAAATGTTTTTAAAAGTAAAAAAAAAAAGCCTCTGATGATCGCGCGGCTCAGCTGGGCATGTGGGGGGGCAGGGATTTTTGCTATGGTTCTCTGAACCATCCGCCACCATCGCTACCGGATCTGGTGGTCCGGTCCGAACCGAGAGCATTTCACCCCTGAAACAGAGTCTCTATCTTAAGTGCATTGAAACCTTATTCATCTATATCACATCTCACCTGACACGGATGCATAAACAAAAAAAAATATTAGAATCAAACCTACTGACTGAGAACTTTACAACTTCTTGGAAAGTATTTGGTGTGAAGCACCAAATATGGAAAAATTACAAAAATTGTGAGACATCAGGAAGTTTGACCAAGACACGAAGAATAGAAAAATATATCTTTATCTTTTTTTCAAGTATTCCTTAACCATTTTTAATGAACAATTAATCATCAGAGATATGTATTGCAGATGCAGTCTCCCACCCCCAAATTTCATTATAAGCAATCAAGAACATCTTTGTAACAGGACTTCTGGTTTGCTTTCTGTCACTGCCAGACAGTCCCTCGGGACCGCCAGCCCCGTCGCCTGTAAAGAGCTGCCTTTACAGCTGAAAGGCAGCTTGAAAAACTCCATTTCCATAAGGAAATGTGAGACAGAGCAGGTGAGGGCAGGTAGAGCTCTCTGCGAAGCCCCCAGAGTTTTTTTTTACTCTTGGGGAGAAGCAGATGAGGCTCCCTATTTCCCTCGCTGCCGCTCCGGGCTTCAGGAAACCTCTGCCTTTTTGCAGAGCCAGGCGACGAGAACAAGCCTTTTAAAGAAAATTAACAGATTGTTTAATTAAAGAGGATGAGATCTGGACCTGGGACCCTAAATTGCAAGAATTTCATTGACTTTATAAATGATATTGAAAAAAGGAAAAAAGAAATTTAAAATGGCGACTGCCGAGGCTTGAGAAGGGAAAGCTGAAAGAGAAAGTCCTTCCTTTTCAATAGTTTAACAAGCCACAAAGTAGCGGAATAAATACTGCTGGTTACAATTAAGAAGAAAAAGTTTTACTTTTATGTTTCTTTCTTCCTAGAGATTTGATATTGATCTTGTTTGGAAAGAAGTTTTCTTTTCTTAAAAAAGAGTTTGTCTGTGTGGAAGGATGGCGTTTAAACTAACAAAGCCAGACAAACAAGCAGCGGGGGGGAGGGGGATTCCCCCATTTACAAACTATATGAACAAGTTTCAAACTTACAGACTCAGAAAAATGATTTTAACTTAATTGAATTTCTCTTGGAGGAGATGGTAAGAAGGGATGAGATTGTGAAACAGAATCTTGAAAAATTCAAGCAGGAAATTAAAGAATTGATACAATCAAAGTATGACAATTTGAAACAAAAGATTATAACAGTGACTGATACTTTTACAGAACTATTTATAAAGATGGATGATAATATTAAGTTATTAGAGTCTAAAATGGAGGAAGTTGATGACAAGATTAATAATTTGGATAATAAAATACAAAGAATTGAAAATGATTTGATAAATACTCAAGACAATAGCTCAGAGGAAAAATTTAAAATGGAAGCTGATCATAAGACTTGCAATGTAGAAAATATAAAACAACGGATTGAAAAAGAAGTTTTAATGATGCAACATAGGTTCACAGAACTTGCTATCAGAATGAGAGGAGTACTGGAAAATAATAGGGATGATTTAAGGAAAATATCTGATGAAATTCTGGCTGGGATTTTAAAGGTTCATCCTGAAGAAGTATTTTGCAGGATTGATAGAGTCTACAGAGTAAATTCTTGGATTGCAAAGCAAAGGCAACTGCCTAGAGATGTGGTGATTTATTTTACAGACAAAGAAATAAGAAATGATATTGTGCAAAAATCTTTTAATTCTACTTTACAACTGTATGGAAGAAAGATTTGGATATATAAAGAGCTACCGCCTAAGATGCTAGTAGATAGAAAGAAATTTGGATTCCTGGTGACTGAGCTTAAAAAACAAAATATTTTATTTAGGTGGGATGTTCCAGTTGGAATAATATTGAGATATCAAGGAGAAAGATACCAATTAAATACTGTTGAAAAAGCGGAAGAATTTTATTATAAGATTTTGAAAATGAGTTCAACATCTTCATGCACAACACAAGATAAGCAGAAGGAGCTGGAAATAATGGAAAAACATCGAGTTACAGAGGTCTTGGTAGATGAATTGCCTTTGGATCCTTTAGATGTTTCAGTTGGACTACCCATAAATAAGAGAGAAGCGGTGTTGGATTCTAATGTGATGACTCATCAAGTCACAGACAAGCATGGAAATCAATCAGTTGATACACAACTTATAGAAAAGAAACATGAATGGCGATCTAAGCCACAAAAGCAAAACCAACAAGATCAAGTTATAGATCAGAATGAAAATTGAATAGTTGATATACAACTCATAGAAAGGAAACCAGGATGGAGATCAAACCCACAAAAAGTCAAGAAAAAAAGAAATAGGTCTCACAAAAACAAAAAATTTTAAACTAGGCAACAGCGAAGCCAGTTATCTAAAAGATGATTGAATACATGAAAAGACAGTTGAGGCGAAGTATTGGTTAATATTATCCTGAGGAGAGTGACAGACCTCTGCAATGCCGTATTTTTGGGATGTGAAAAGGGCCTTAAACTGTTGGATTGGAATTATCTATTTTGGATTCTTTGATAAATGATAAATGTATTACGTTTATGCTGAGTTATATGGCAAGAGAGCTATGTTGGGGCACGCAGAAGATCTGGTTGCTACCCCGTTATGATGGTTGGAATTAATAATCTTGAAGAAAGCCACTACTACAGATACTATATGGAATACAATTATAATGTCACTCGGGTGGTTGTTTTCTTTTTTTTTTTATACATGAAGATATTTATTATTGATGGGGGCAGATGATAACTGAGGATTCCGAACATTCTGTTGGAATTAGGATGTCATGTTACCCTAATATGGGTGATGGAGTTAACAATCCAGTTGAAAGACATTAAAGAAGACATTATATGATTACAAGTTTAAAGTTATTGATTTTATTTATATAAGGGAATATTTTTTTTAGTAGGGTGGGCAGAAGAATAAAGATATTAAGAATTGTTATGTATGGAAATTTTGTAGGAAAGTGGGTGGAGACAGGCTAGTTTATCGATTGTTTAGCTTAAGAAAAGGGATGTTTAAGAGATATATTTATGGGAGTGGAGGAAATAGACAGACTATGAGTTGAATAAATGTTAAATTAGGATTTATTATATAGTTTTAAAGTGGAAGGTTGTTTTGAAATGTTATATTAATATACATAAGAGGTTTGATTTAAGAGATATATGTATGGGGAGGAGAAAAAGGGCAGATTATTGTTAAATTGGAAGTTATAATTTATTTTATTTATTTTATTTATTTTATTTTTGAACTTGTATACCGCCCTTCTCCCTGAGGACTCAGGGCGGTGAACAGGCAAATAAAAACATCAAATACAAATATTAAAATACAGTTAAAAATATATATAAATTTGGCCCCATTAATTAAAACAATAAACAGAAACAAAAACAATTAAAAACACTTAAAAAGAGTTAGGCCAGCCCGGCTTGTTGGAAAAAGAAGGTTTTAAGGGCACGGCGGAAGGCACTGAGGTCCTGGATTCTCCTTATCTCTAGGGGCAGCTGATTCCAGAGGGTAGGTGCCCCCACAGAGAAGGCCCTCCCCCTGGGGGTCACCAGCCTGCATTGTTTGGCTGATGGCACCCCGAGGAGGCCCTCTCTGTGGGAGCGCACGGGTCGATGGGAGGTCGTCGGTGGCAGCAGGCGGTCTCGAAGATAGCTAGGCCCTATGCCATGGAGCGCTTTAAAGGTGAGAACCAACACCTTGAAGCGCACCCGGAAGACCACCGGGAGCCAGTGCAGCTCGCGCAGGAGCGGTGTTACATGGGAGCGCGATGCTGCTCCCATCACTACCCGCGCTGCTGCGTTCTGTACCAGTTGGAGCCTCCGGGTGCTCTTCAAGGGGAGCCCCATGTAGAGAGCGTTACAGTAATCAAGGCGAGAGGTCACGAGGGCATGAGTGACTGTGCACAAGGAATCCCGATCAAGAAAGGGCCGCAACTGGCGGATCAGGCGAACCTGATAAAAGGTCCCCCTGGTTACAGCCGTCAGATGTTCCTCCAAAGACAGCTGCGTATCCAGGAGGATGCCCAGATTGCACGCCCTCTCTGTGGGGGCCAAAGACTCGCCCCCAATAGTCAGTGATGGAGTCAACTGATTATATCGGGATGCCGGGAACCACAGCCACTCAGTCTTGGAAGGGTTGAGCCTGAGTCTGTTCCTCCCCATCCAGACCCGTACAGCCTCCAGGCACTGGGACATCACTTCAAGGGCATCGTTGGGGTGGCCTGGGGTGGAGATGTACAGCTGAGTGTCATCAGCGTACTGATGGTATCTCACTCCAAAGCCACGGATGATCTCGCCCAGCGGCTTCACATAAATGTTGAACAGGAGGGGCGAGAGGACCGACCCCTGAGGCACTCCACATATAAGAGGCCTCGAGGTCGACCTCTGCCCCCCTGCCAACACGAACTGCGACCGGTCGGAGAGAAAGGAGGAGAACACCGTAACACGGTGCCCCCCATCCCCAACTCTTCCAACCGGTGCAGCATGATACCATGGTCGATGGTATCAAAAGCCACTGAGAGGTCTAACAGGACCAGAACAGAGGAACAACCCCTGTCCCGAGCCCTCCAGAGATCATCGACCAACGCGACCAATGCCGTTTCCGTGCTGTGCCCAGGCCTGAAACCAGACTGGAATGGATACAGATAGGATGTTTCCTCCAGGAATTGCGGAAACTGTCGCGCGACCACACTCTCAACAACCTTCACCAGAAAGCGAAGGTTGGAGACAGGACGATAGTTAGCCAATATTGCCGGATCCAGGGACGGCTTCTTGAGGAGAGGCCTCAACACCGCCTCTTTCAAGGCCGCGGGGAAGCAACCCTCGCTCAACGAAGCGTTGATAACACCCTGGAGCCAGCCTCGTGTAACCTCCCGGGAGGCCAGTACCAACCAGGAGGGACACTGGTCCAATAAACATGTGGCCGCACTAAGTCTCCCCAAAATCCTGTCCACATCATCGGGAGTCACAGCATCAAACTCCTCCCAGATAACATTCTCAAGACTATTCCTCGTCACCCTGCCCAGATCTACCCAGTCAGAGTCCAAGTCCCCCCGGATCTGAGCGATTTTGTCATACAGGTATTGTCCGAAATCCTCTGCCCTGCCTTCCAAGGGATCCTCCCACGTTCCCAGATGGAGCAGGGAGCGGGTTACCCTGAACAGGGCTGCCGGACGATTCCCTGATGACGCAATAGAGGCGGAAAAGTAATTAAACTTTGCCGTCTTTATCGCCACTAGGTAGGTCTTAATATGCGACCTTACCAGTGTTCGGTCAGATTCAGCGCGACTGGCCCTCCAACCGCTCTCTAGGCGTCTTTTCCGGCGTTTCATCTCCCTCAGCTCCTCGGTAAACCAAGGAGCCACAAGGGATCGACACCAGGTCAGAGGCCGCAAAGGCACGACTCGATTCAAGGCCCCACCAGCCGCCCGATCCCAGGCAGCTACTAGGTCCTCAGCCGAGTCATGTGCCAGATCATCGGGAATTGGCCCAAGCTCCGTCTGGAACCTATCAGGATCCATCAGGCGCCTGGGGCGGACCCATCTAATTGGGTCCGCCTCCCTGCGGCGGGATGTAGCGGTACGAAGGTCCAGACGAAGGAGTGAGTGATCTGACCATGACAAGGGTTCCATGTCTATATCCCCTATAACAAGATCACTCAACCACTGGCCAGAGACGAAAATCAAGTCTAGAGTGTGTCCCCCCCCGTGAGTGGGGCCATGAACTAACTGGGTCAGGTCCATGGCCGTCATGGAAGCCATGAACTCCCGAGCCATCCCAGACGTTTCACCAACGGATGGCAAGTTGAAATCACCCATGACCATAAGCCTGGGTGTATCAACTGCCACCGTGGCTATCACGTCGAGTAGCTCAGGCAGGGCTGCTGCCACGCGGCAGGGAGCCAGGTACGCAAGCAGCAAGCCCATCTGAACCCCAAGACCCCATCTCACGAAGAGGGATTCACATCCAGCAATCTGAGGCACAGTGATCTCCCTCGAACCAAGACCTTCTTTAATAATAACCGCCACCCCCCCGCCCCTCCCCTGGGCTCTCGGTTGATGATATGCTCTGAAACCTGGTGGGCACATCTCGACCAGAGGGAACTCCTCCCTCCGGTCCCAACCAGATAATAATAATATTATTATGTTAAACTAGAAGTTATTACATAATGTTATAGTAGAATGTTATTTTGAAATGTATAGTAAAAGGGGGATATAATAATATTATTAGAAAGAAAGGGTTAGTATTTGGGAGATGGAGTAAGGGGATGGTAAAGTATTATATAATCTGTTATGAATTTGGATCTTACTTTGAAGAAGTCACAGGGGGAGGGGTGGTGAGGGGGGGTTAGGGAGGAGGGGGGAGAAAAAAAGGGGGAAATTTGTATTTGAAAAACTTTTTCAATAAAAAAAAAGAACATCTTTGTAACACAACAAACTGCACCACAAAAAGGTCTGAAGATAGGTTACTATATTTGGGCTGGAAACATTCAGAAAGCTGCTGGATGACTGCATAGAGGATAACTATAAAAGTAGCAATAAGGATTTTTTTGTACTTTTGATATGCTAACCCTATTGTAATAATAAGATAATAAAAACACACTGAAGCACATTGAAGTCAAGGCTACATCATGAGAATGAAGTCCAAACACAGAGAGGAAATAACACTTGAGCAATTAACACCTGAGAAATTCCAACTATTATACAGATAGCTGAAATAGTGGACTGAAGTAGTTCAAGTAGAACTGAAAGCCTTGGATAGGAAGATCAGAAAACTAATGACAATGAATCATCTCCTTCATCCACACAACAATGTTGACAGAATCTACTTATCGAGGAGTGTAGGTGGGCATAGAATGTTACAAGTAAACCAGACTGTTGAAGAAGAAAATAATGGCATTGGACGAATACCTAAGGACAGTAAAGAAGAAATACTGAAGTTACTACACCATGAAACTGAATACCAAATAGACCAAAGTGGCCTACAAAAGACCAAATGAGGAAAAGAAAAGAGACAAGACAAGGCAAGTACGTTAAAAAAAACAAAAACAGCACACAACATAAATAACAATACCTGGCTATGATTAAGATGAGAAAAATTGAATTATCAGAAAGAGGGGCTAATTTTGGCTACGCAAGCCCAAGTCTTAAGAACAAATATATTATCATCATCAGTCAATTGCAAAAGGCAGCATGGAACAGGTTACATCCTGTGACTTTTAACATTAGTAAACAACATCTGCTTATTCCAGGTTCTTGGGAAAGATTCAACTGGAAGACAAAATTCCAAATCCAGTCTAAATATTTGGCTGACTCTGTGACTATATTGCCTATCCCAGGTCCTTGGGAAGGACTTGATAGGTAGACAAAAATGCCAAATTCAACCTAAATAGCTGGCTGACCATGCAACAAACTATAGTTAATACATTAAACTTGTGTGCCACCTAACACTTAGTGACTTTGGGCATCTTACAAGAAACAAAGGAATTACAATAAACATAAGGGGCAAACTTCCCTCCAAAATCTATGGGACACAGCGAAAGCCTACATAAGAGACTTAACGATATCCTTCTTGGCAAAAAAAAACAAAAACAAAGAAAAACAACAGGAAAAAGACAACTTATTGAAGGAACTCAAAAAGTATGAACTTGAGCTACAGAATGAACCCCTAAATAAGAAGATCAAAGAAAAAATAAATTTGGCCAAACACAAAATAAATTTGATTACACAAACAGAAATTGCGAGGAAAATCAAGTCTGTAAAGCAAAACCACTTTGAATACACAAATAAGACAAGGCGATGGCTGGCATACAAACTGAAGCAAAAAAAAAAAGAGAGAGAGAGAAAACAATCCATGAACTACAGGATGAGGTTGGAGAAATACATTATAAGAACAAAGACAAAAAAGAAATAGCAAGAACTTTTTTCCAGAAACTATATAAACAGGAAGAATCCTCAGAAGAAGATATCAAACAATAATATCTTAATGAAGTTGATATCCAAGAACTAGCAGAATCACACAGGGACCTTCTGGACAGGCAAATCATGATGGCAGAATTTATAGAGGCGAGGAAGAAATTGAAAGCAAACAAAACCCCAGGACCAGATGGCATACCTGCAGAGTTCTATAAGTCTTGCCAACAGCCAATAGATGAAATTTTACTTGGAGTATTCAACAACGCACTTCTGGAAGCCACGATACCTGATTCTTGGACAGAGGCTATCATAACACTGATATCGAAGGAAGAGACAGACCATACCCATATCAAGAACTATAGACCGATATCGTTCTTAAATGTGGACTATAAACTATTTACATCAATAATTACAGAAAGAATTAAGAAAATAATCACCAAATATATCCATCTGGACCAGAATGGTTTTATCCCAAAGAGAGAGATAAAGAACAACCTGAGACAAATAATGGGCATATTAGAATACTACGAAACAAATTCAGATAAACAAATGGCCTTAATTTTTTTAGATGCGCAGAAGGCCTTCGATAACCTAAATTGGAAATTCCTCACACTACAATTAGAAGCTATGAAATTTGGCAACAAATTTACCAATATGATAAAGAAAATCTATTCTGCTCAAACAGCGAAAATAACAATAAACGGTGACCTAACAGAACAATTTCAAATAACAAAAGGAGTAAGACAAGGGTGTCCCCTATCTCCCCTTCTATTCATTTTAACATTGGAAGTTGTCTTAAGGGAAATTCGAAGAGATAAGGAAATACAAGATCTGAAGATCAAGAGGGAGAAATACAAGTTCCAAGCCTTCGCAGACGACATCGTACTTATCGCAGAACAACCAATAACAATGGGCTCCAAAATATTAGACAAAATAGAGAAATATGGGAGAATAGCGGGACTTAAAATTAATAAACAAAAGACAACGTAAACTAACGAAGAACCTTACCAACCAGCAAGAAAAAGAATTAGAGGATAAATTAGGTATACTAACTACAAAGAAGATAAAATACTTAGGAATATGGCTCACCAATAAAAGTACATCAATTAGAGAAGACAATTATGATAAACTCATAGGACAAATCAAAAAAGACCTAGAAACCTGGAAAAAACTACAATTATCTCTATTGGGGAAAATTGCTTCAATTAAAATGAATGTCCTTCCCAGAATGTTATACCTATTCCAAGTGATCCCAATAAAACCGGGGAAGAATTTCTTTAAAGATCTTAATAAATTAACAGCAGATTATATTTGGCAAGGCAAGAAAGCAAGAATTAAAATCAAATACTTACCAGATTCAAAAGAAAGAGGAGGACTTGGCTACCGGACTGGAAAACATATTATAAAGCATCTACATTGATTTGGACCAAGGAATGGATGGAGCTAAAAAATAAAAGATTGCTAACTCTAGAAGGATTTGACCTATAGCGAGGATGGCATGCATTCTTATGGGAGGGCACCGATAAACAACATGGATACTTTCAGAGACATATGGTCAGGCAGTCATCATACCACACACAGCAGGGTATCAAAAAAGCACATTATTATAAAATCCCAGAATGATTATCGACCGTGGAGGCTCAGATTTACCCAAATGCCATGGATAGCACCAAAATGAAAACCTACAAGGACCTACTAAACAACCAAGGAGAGCTAAGAACAAGACAAAAACTGCAGGAGATGGGTGACCCTACCTACAAATAAAATCAAGATATCAGAAGGATTTGACCCAATTTGAATTTCAAAAAGGCCAAAATGAGCTAGACAAAATTTTACAAGGACCACAGGATAAATTGATAAAAAAAAGTCTACAATTATTTGCGAGCATATAAATTAGAAGAAGAGGTAGTCAAGAACAACATGTTAAGCTGGGCAAAGAATTTCGGCCATAACATCAAATTAGATAAGTGGGAAAAATTATGGACAATAAACTACAAATTGACAATGTCTGTACCCTATAAGGAAAACCTGCTTAAAATATTTTATAGATGGCATCTCCCTCCGGCCAGGTTGGCAAGAATGTTTCTAAACACATCTTCAACATGCTGGAAATGTAAGATATACAAAGGAACCTATTATCATACAAGGTGGACCTGCCCAAAGGCAAAACAATACTGGTGAATGATCAAAACACAAATAAAACAAATCACACAACATAGAATAGAAATGAAGCCAGAAACCTTCTTACTAGGCATTATATCTGGACAATATGAAAAGGAAATAAAATACCTAATAATTCATATAAAATGGCAGCACGCATAGTTTTTGCACAAAATTGGAAGAGTAATGACACACCAAGCGAGGAGAAAGTAATTAGTAAGATCATGGAATGTGCAGAAATGGATAGACTCACAAAGGAACTGCAAGATAAGGAAGAACATGATTATTATTTAGTATGAGATAAGTGGTACACTTGGTTGGAAGACAGGAAAAGGAAAAAACAGGACTAGGAGGTGGCTAGTGGAACCCAAGATAGATATAGAAACATAAACTGTTTACCACAGGCCAATAGGGACTTTAAAAAGTTTAAACACGACTTCCAGTTTGGTTCCTGTCGCTGAAAGACGGTCTTTTTTTCGGACCGCCAGCCCAGCTGCCTGTTAGAGCCACTTCGAACAAGAGAAGCGGCTCGGAAATTTCCGAATCCAAAAGGAATCGTGAAAAGAGTCGGCGCGAGGCAGGTAGAGCCCCTGTGAGCCCCCAGATAGCACTCCTTTGTTTCTGGGGAGGAAACAGGCGCGGCTCCCTATTCAGCGCGCCGAGACTCCAGACAACGAGGACGAGTCTACACATCGTAGAGCAAGGCGGCAGGACCAACCTTCTTTTACTGAGAACAAAGCGAATCCAAACAAACAGGGTGGAATAAGAACTTGAACCACAAAACCGCAAGTATTTATTAGCCCTGTGACTAACTTTTAAAAATTAAAAAGTGAAAGTCTCCTGAAAATGGCGCCCGGCTTCAGCGTTAACGAGAGCTGAAAGCGAAAGTGGATTTGAATAGCTATTTCAACTAGTTACAAAGTAGCATTGCCTGTAACAAGTGAAAGAAAAGGGAATCTTTTTTTAAGACAAGCCTGATTTTGCTTCAATTTCATCTTTAATTTGACTAAACCTGAGGGAATTCTTCAGAGGACTTTGTGGTGGAGGAAAGGGAAAAAGGATTTCCTTTTTTCAAAAAGCTAGACTACGTGGCAGGATGGCTTCTAAGCAGACTAAACAGGATGTGAAGGCGGCAGGGGGTGGATCCCCCCCACACAAACCTGAACAGCAGCCTCCCAGCCAGCAAAGCCAGAAAAAAGAGATTGATCTTGAAAGTTTAAAGGATTTTATTGCTCAGGCTTTGATGAGGCAAGATGAAAATTTGGATGAGAAATTTAAAAAGTCACAACAACAGGAAATTAAGCAGGAGATTAAAGAAATCAAAGAGGTGGTGCAAGAAAAATACGACAAGGTGACCAAAAAATTAATGACAGTGGTGACTGGATTGTCAGAAGTAATTATTAAAACTGATAATAAAGTGGAGGAACTTAGATCAGAAATGGATGTCAAAATGAAGGAGACTGATTATAAAATCTTTGATGCTGACAATAAAATGCAAAGACTTGAAAATGAAACTACAATGATGCTGTTCAGGTCCATGGAATTTGCTATAAGGCTGAGAGGCTTAAAAGAGAATGATAGGGAAGATCTGAGAAAGATCTGTGCTGATGCTCTAGCTGTGCTGTTAAAGATTAGCTCTTAAGAGATTTTTTGTAAAATGGACAAAGTGTACAGAGTGAATTCTTGGGAGGCCAGACAAAGACAATTGCCTAGAGATGTGGTGATATATTTCACAGATAGAAAAATGAGAAATGATATTTTACAAAAGTCTTTTGTCTCTGCTGTGCAAGTGGATGGAAAGGAGATTGGAGTTTATAAAGCGCTACCACCTAAGATGTTAAAAGATAGAAAGGACTTTGGATTTATAGTGAATGAATTAAAAAAACAACAAATTCCATTTAGGTGGGATGCTCCAACTGGCATAATTTTGAGGTATAAGGGAGAAAGATATCGATTAAATACTGTTGAGAAGGCGGAAGAATTCTATTCTAATGTTTTTAAAGAGAGTTCACCATACCCACGTACATCTTCTGTGTTGGAGATAAAGGAGAGTGATAAGGAGAAGCAATTTCAGCAAGAGAAGGAGGAGCAGTCTAAGCAGCTGGAATTGGAAGCAATGGAAATGAAGGGAGCTACAGGAGGATTTCTGGATGCGCTCCTGCTATATTTTCCTTCGGAAATTGTAAATGAACCACCTAAGACCACAAGAGAAGTGGCTTTGGACCTAGCCCGGATGTGTGAAGCTAAAGGTCAGCGTATAACTCGAGCAGTTTCTAAGCAAATTAAAGAAAGACAACAACAGGAAAGGTCCAAGCCACAGCAATATAAGAAAGGAGTTAAGGGCAATATACAAGAATGTGAAGCCATGGGAGGAGCAAAGCTGAAGACCACCGATTCGGAAAATCTTCGGCACGTGTTCTTGTCGCTTCAAAAAACTGTAAATGACGATTAAGTTTTTATCTTGGAACGTGAATGGATTAAACTCACCACAGAAAAGGAAGAAACTATTTAACTATTTGAGACAATTTAATAATTATATAATTTGCTTACAAGAAACTCATGTCAGAATAGAAGATAAAAATATTTGATAAATTCAAGATTAGGAACACATTTTATAGCTTCGAATTTGGAAAAAAAGAATGGTGTGGTTATTTATATAAATAAAAGACTGTCAGCTAAAATTATAGAAGCGGATGACTGTGGCAGGTTTATAGCAATTGAACTTTACACAGCAAATGGCCCAATTCTGGTGATTGGAATTTATGCTCCTAATCAACAACAAGAAAATTTCTACAAAACTTTGCATTTGAAAATATTTATTTATTTATTTATTTATTTATTTATTTATTTATTATTGAATTTCTATACCGCCCTTCACCCTGAGGACTCAGGGCAGTGTACAGCCAGAATTAAAAAGACATTCAAGACAAATATTAAAAAACAATTAAAAGATATATAAATTTGGCCCAATTAAAACTCATTACCAATTAAAACGTTTAAAACATTTAAAACAGTTAAAAATTTCATCTTAAGCCAGCCCGGCTTGTTTAAATAAATGGGTTTTAAGGGCATAACGGAAGGCACTGAGGTCCTGGATTCTCCTTATCTCTGGGGAGAGCTGATTCCAGAGGGTAGGTGCCCCCACAGAGAAGGCTCTCCCCCTGGGGGTCACCAGCCTACACTGTCTGGCTGATGGCACCCTGAGGAGGCCCTCTCTGTGGGAGCGCACGGGTCAATGGGAGGCCGTCGGTAGCAGCAGGCGGTCTCGAAGATAGCTAGGCCCTATGCCATGGAGCGCTTTGAAGGTGATAACCAGCACCTTGAAGCGCACCCGAAAGACAACCGGGAGCCAGTGCAGCTCACGCAGGAGTGGTGTTACATGGGAGCGCCATGCTGCTCCCATCACTACCCGCGCTGCTGCGTTCTGGACCAGCTGGAGCCTCCGGGTGCTCCTCAAGGGGAGCCCCATGTAGAGAGTGTTGCAGTAGTCAAGGCGAGAGGTGACGAGGGCGTGAGTGACTGTGCACAAGGAATCCCGATCAAGAAAGGGCCGCAACTGGCGGATCAGGCGAACCTGATAAAAGGTCTCCCTGGTTACAGCCGTCAGATGTTCCTCCAAAGACAGCTGCGTATCCAGGAGGACTCCCAGATTGCGAGCCCTCTCTGTGGGGGCCAATGACTCGCCCCCAATAGTCAGTGATGGAGTCAACTGATTATATTGGGATGCCGGGAGCCACAGCCACTCAGTCTTGGAAGGGTTGAGCTTGAGCCTGTTCCTCCCCATCCAGACCCGTACAGCCTCCAGGCACTGGGACATCACTTCAAGGGCATCGTTGGGGTGGCCTGGGGTGGAGATGTACAGCTGAGTGTCATCAGCGTACTGGTGGTATCTCACCCCAAAGCCACGGATGATCTTTCCCAGCAGCTTCACATAAATGTTGAACAGAAGGGGTGAGAGGATCGATCCCTGCAGCACTCCACAAATGAGAGGCCTCGAGGTCGACCTCTGCCCCCCTGCCAACACAAACTGCGACCGGTCGGAGAGAAAGGAGGAGAACCACCACAACACGGTGCCTCCCACCCCCAACTCTTCCAGCCGGTGCAGCATGATACCATGGTCGATGGTATCAAAAGCCGCTGAGAGGTCTAATAGGACCAGAACAGAGGAACAACCCCTGTCCCGAGCCTTCCAGAGATCATCAACCAACGCGACCAATGCCGTTTCCGTGCTGTGCCCAGACCTGAAACCCGACTGGAACGGATCTAGATAAGATGTTTCCTCCAGGAATTGTGGAAACTGTCGTGCGACCACACTCTCAACAACTTTCGCCATAAAGCGAAGGTTGGAGACAGGACGATAGTTGGCCAATATTGCTGGATCCAGGGACGGCTTCTTGAGGAGAGGCCTCACCACCGCCTCTTTCAAGGCGGTGGGGAAGTAACCCTCACTCAACGAAGCGTTGATAACACCCTGGAGCCAGCCTTGTGTAACCTCCCGGGAAGCCAGTACCAACCAGGAGGGACACGGGTCCAGTAAACATGTGGCCGCACTAAGTCTCCCCAAAATCCTGTCCACATCATCAGGAGTCACAGCATCAAACTCCTCCCAGATAACATTCTCAAGACTATTCCTCGTCACCCTGCCCAGATCTACCCAGTCAGAGTCCAAATCCCCCCGGATCTGAGCGATTTTATCATACAGGTATTGTCCGAAATCCTCTGCCCTGCCTTCCAAGAGATCCTCCCGCACTCCCAGATGAAGCAGGGAGTGGGTAACCCTGAACAGGGCGGCCGGACGATTCCCTGATGACGCAATAGAGGCAGAAAAGTAATTAAACTTTGCCATCTTTATCGCCACTAGGTAGGCCTTAATATGCGACCTTACCCGTGTTCGATCAGATTCAGCGAGACTGGCCCTCCAACCGCTCTCCAGGTGTCTTTTCTGGCGCTTCAGTTCCCTCAGCTCCTCAGTGAACCAAGGAGCCGCGCGGGATCGGCACCGGGTCAGAGGCCGCAAAGGCACGACTCGGTCCAAGGCCCCACCAGCCGCCCGGTCCCAGGCGGCTACCAGCTCCTCGGCCGAGTCATGTGCTAAAACCTCAGGAAATGGCCCAAGCTCCGTCTGGAACCTCTCAGGATCCATCAGGCGCCTGGGGCGGATCCATCTAATTGGATCCGCCTCCCTGCGGCAGGGGGCAGTGGTTCGAAAATCCAGGCGAAGGAGTGAGTGGTCTGTCCATGACAAGGGTTCCACGTCTATATCCCCAATAACAAGACCACTCAACCACTGGCCAGAGACAAAAATCAGATCCAGAGTGTGACCTCCCCTGTGAGTAGGGCCATGAACTAACTGGGTCAGGTCCATGGCCGTCATGGAAGCCATGAACTCCCGAGCCACCTCAGACATTTCACCAATGGATGGCAAGTTGAAATCACCCATGACTATCAACTGCCACCGTGGCTATCACGTCGAGTAGCTCAGGTAGGGCTGTTGCCACGCGGCAGGGACTGCAATGGGACTATAGATCTATTTTAATTATGGGAGATGGAACAGAGTAATTGATTCCAAAATAGATAAAAAGAGTTTGGCAAAGTCAAGGATTAGATTACCACAGACTTTTTTTGATATGAAAGAAGATTTGGAATTAAAAGATATTTGGAGAATACATAACCCAAAAGATTTGGATTTTACTTTCTTTTCAGACAGACACAGATCCTTTTCTAGGATTGACTTTATTTTACTATCAGCTGACTTACTTGTAAAAACGAAAAGAACAAAGATTTTTCCAAGGACTTTAACTGACCATAGCCCGGTATGGATAGAAATTGAGATGGGAAAGAGTGAGAGAAGATCATGGAGAGTAAACAAAAATTTGTTTAGATATGAAAAGAATATAACAGAACTTAAAAAGCAGATGAAAGAATTTTTTGAAATGAACTTGAATAAGGGTACCCCTATTGAAATCGTGTGGGATGCAAGTAAAGCATATATGAGAGGGGTACTCATTCATATGAACTCTAAACACAAATTAAATCGACAAAAGAAAAGATCTGAAATGGAAGCAGAAATAAAGAATAAAGAACAGTTACTTATAAAAAATCCAACAGATGAAAGAATACGAGGAGCTATAAAACTTCTGAAAGATCAATTTCAAATGTTTATGGCGGAACAAACAGTAACAAATTTACAATTTGTGAAACATATTGTTACACATTTTGTAACGCTAACAAACCGGGCAGATGGTTGGCTTATACACTAAGGAAGAGGCAGAGTACACGGGTCATTGACAGTATTGATAGTGGAGGGAAGGAAATTTCTCAACAAAAATTAATTAAATAAGTTTTTGTAGATTATTACACCAAACTATATGCCAAAGATGATACACAGAATGGACTTATAGAGAAATATTTAGAAAATAGAAGAGTCACAAAAATTTCTAGTCAACAAAAGGAGAGAATGAATCATCCTATAACAGCTGAGGAGATTATTGCCGCAATTAAACAATTGAAAACAGCTAAAGCACCAGGGACGGATGGTTTAACTGCGGTTTACTACAAAACTTTGCAAGCAGAAATGATTGAACATCTTAAAGATCTATTTTGCAGTATACAACAAGAGGGTAAAATACCCCCATCATGAAAAACAGCTTATATTTCATTGATACCGAAAGAGCAAGCAGGTCCTAAAAAACCTGAGAATTTTAGACCAATATCTCTTCTGAATAATGATTATAAAATATTTGCAAAAGTATTAGCCGACAGGTTGATGCCAGTTATTCAAGAGGTGATTCATTGTGATCAAGTGGGATTTATAGAAGGCAGTTACATGAAGGATAATGTAAGGCAAGTTATAGATTTATTGGAATATAAGAATAAACAGATCCCTGCAGTGCTGGTTTTCTTGGATGCGGAGAAGGCCTTTGATAGAGTGGATTGGAACTTTCTATTAAAGACTTTAAGAAAGATGGATTTGGGGGATCAATTTATACAGGCGGTTTCAGCAATTTATCAAGAACAAAATTATTATTAATGGAAGTTTGACAACAAATTTTAGTATTGAAAAAGGAACAAGACAAGGTTGTCCGTTATCCCCATTGTTATTTATTTTAACATTAGAAGTCTTGTTGAATACAATACGGGACTCGAGCACCTTGAAGGGAATAGTGATAAGGCAAGGGGATTACAGAATAAGGGCATTTGCAGATGATCTGGTTGTTACCCTAACACAGCCGATGGAATCAATAATCCAGATGAAAGACATTATAGAACAAGATGGTATGGTATCAGGATTTAGATTGAACCAGAAAAAAACTAAGATGATAGTCAAAAATATGACACAAGATCGAAAACAGGAACTTGAAAGCAAGGCAGGTTTTGAGATAGTACCAAAGGTTAAATATCTAGGAGTTCAGGTTGCAGAATCAAATATGAAATTGTTTCAAAATAATTATGAGGTGTTGTGGCAAGAGGTACAGAAAGACATGGAGACTGGAAAAAACTGCAGCTGTCTCTACTTGGAAGAATAGCAGCAGTTAAGATGAACATTTTGCCAAGATTTCTTTTTTTGTTTCAAATGATTCCGGTGCTTAAAAATGATAAACAATTGAGAGAATGGCAAAAAGGAGTGAATAAGTTTGTCTGGAATGAGAAAAAGCCGAGAGTCAAGCCGAAAATTATGCAAGATGTTCCAGAAAGGGGAGGCATTAAACTTCCAAACCTACAATTATATTATGAAGCAGCAGCTTTGATGCAAGCAAGTGATTGGTTTGGAAGGAAAAAGACTGGAATATTGAATATAGAAAGTTATGATCTTGAACTTGGATGGCATGCATACTTATTTTATGAGAACAAAGTGGATAAAGTATTCAAAAGACTGAAATATTGAATATAGAAAGTTATGATCTTGAATTTGGATGGCATGCATACTTATTCTATGAGAACAAAGTGGATAAAGTATTTAAAAGCCACATACTTAGAAACTCTTTGATGAGAGTTTGGAAGAAGCACCGACTCAAATGGGATTACAAAATACCGTTATGGCTGGATCTTGGTCATATCATGTGGAATACAAATATAATGTCACTCGGGGGGGGGGTTATATAAGAAGTTCTTTTTACAGATGCAGGCAGATGGCAACTGAAGACATTAGAAATGCTGTTGGAAGAGGGGATTAATTTATCTTGGTTACAGTATAATCAACTTCAATTGAGATGAAAAGAGGACCAAAAAACTGGTATAATGATGCATGAAGAAGAATTGGTTAGACATATAAAAGAGAAAGATCCAATGCATATTAAAAGGGTATATAATGTTTTGCTAGAAAGAGATTCAGAAACTGAATTGGTTAAAGATTGCATGATAAAATGGGCACAAAATTTTGCAGAACCAGTGATGTTGGAAACATGGAAGAAAATATGGGTCCAGAATGTTAAATTTACAGTCGCAGAATCTGAGGGAAAATTTTTATAAAATGTTTTATAGGTGGCATTTAGATCCTAAGAAATTATCCTGTATGTATCCTAATGTTCAACCAAAATGCTGGAGATGTGATTGCCTAGATGCCACATATTATCATATGTGGTGTGCTTGTAAGAAAGTGAAGGCTTTTTGGATAAAAATTTGGTGGGTTATGCAGAATGTTTTAAAGAAAAAAATTCAGTTTTCTCCACAATTGTTTTTATTGGGCATAGTTAAAGGTTTCACATTGGGTGAAGTAAAGTTGATATTGTATATAATTACAGCAGCGAGATTACTGATAGGCCAATATTGGAAAAATGAAGCTATGCCTACTATTGAAGAATGGACTTTGAAGATGGCCAGTTTTGCAGAGATGGCGAAGATTTCAGCATACTTAAAAGATCGGACACAAGAGACTTATGTATGGGAGTGGAAAAAGTGGATAGATTATGTGCAGAATAAATATCAAACTAGGAAATATCAGATAGCTTTTAACTGAAAGTATTATATAGGGATAGAATAATTGAACTTTGTGAAGATGTGGAAAATATACAGGGGGTGGAGGGGTTCAAGTTTTATAAAATGTGATTTTGATATGGATTATATTTTGTGGAAGTCCTGGGGGGATGGGAGGGCTAGGGGGGTTAGGGGGGGTAGGGAGGGTTAGGGGGTAATTGGAGAGAAAATGTATTTGTAAAACTTTTTCAATTAAAAAAAAAGTTTAAACACAACGCAAAAGACCCAATGAGAGGGGAGTCAAATGTACAAATGAGAATTATATAACAGACTACAGTTGCGATAACTTTGATAAGATTATACCTGATTACTTTTTCTTTGTGTATATGTTTTGTATGTCTTGTTTTTACTAGTTCTGTTTTGTTTGTATCTTTAAATAAACAAAATTTCAAAAAGAAAAAAGAATAAAGTGAGGAGTCTTACTTTTCCTCATCAAAGATCTGGGTGAAAAGCCAGATTTTTCTAATCGGAAAAGTGGAGGCTATCCAGATCTTGGTATGAACCTTGTCTTTTATTAAGTATTTTGTTAGTTAATAATTTTATTTATTTTGTTAACTAAAAGGCTGTATTATATGAAACCCAGGGTGGTATGGTACTTAAGGTAGTGAATTAGGCCTGGAGACACCTAGTTTCAAGTGTATCTTCAATCATGGAGATTCATTGGGTGATTACCTTACCAGGCTGTATGGGTATGAAATGAAGGAAGATTCCCACGTAAGCTTTCTTGAATTCCTGGAAAAAGTGAGATGTAAATCCAACAAATAAGTAAATAAATAAATCAAACCAGAATCCTGGATAATGTTAAAAGAAATGTTCTTTTGAGGTACCAATATAATTTATATATTGTTATATGAGTTACAGTCAGTGGTGGGTTGCACCGGTTCGCCTCGGATCGGGCGAACTGATAGCGGCAGCGGTGGGAGGCTCCGCCCATCCAGCCGGACACTTCTGTGCATGTGAAGCTTTCGTGCATGCGCAGAAGCATTGCGTGGATGTGCGAATGTGCACGTGCCCACAAGCAAACTACTAGCGACAGATTTTGAAACCCGCCCTGCTTACTAGTGGTGAGTTCCAACTGGTGTTATCACTGGTTCTCTTCATGTACACGCTTTAGGTTTCTGCCCAGCTGAGGTGCAGCAATCCACTCTGCTGCGCCTATCAGCTGGGCTAAAAAACAAGAAATAAAGGTAGGAATGGACTTCCGGTTGGCACCGCGGGAATACAGATGGGGAATTAGTGGACTCTTCAGAGCCCCGCGAAACCCCTGTCTGCCAAGCCCCCGCCGGTAGGTCATTGGACCTACCCTGTCCTGTAAGGACAGGGGGATAGAGAGGGACCCTCGGATGGCTGAGAGGAACAGGCAGGTTCCTCGGGGCCAGAGGCTTGCCCTCTGCGCCAGCGGTGGTGAAACGGTGGCCATGGCGGCTGCCCTGAGACCACGGCAACCGGGATACAAGAATGTGCAGGAGGAGAAGAGGAGGAGAAACGGAGAGCGGAGCCGGGAGTTTGTATGCCGGGTGAGTGGACATCAACCCAGGCAGGAACTGCCCACAAACGCTGAAATACAATTAGTCTGCCCCAGCCTTAACAGCGGTTGAGAACTATTGGGACACAAAGACAAAAGACCTGTTGGTGGATAACATAAATTACTGACTTTTTGGAAATGTTTGACTACAGATCTGGATATATTTTTTCTTTACTTTTTGGTGGATAAATGAGATTGGACTATGTTTGGGAGAGAGGAAGGAGAAGAGGAAATAATTATGCCTTCAAAAGCAAAGGGAAAAGGCAAACGGAGATGGTTTGCCAGCTGAAAAGGGAAAGTGTAAATTCCAGGCTGATTGTTACTTGAAAAGAGAAACTTTGTTGCTTGTTATTTAAACTTGACTATTTTGAGGAAAAGACTCAGAGAATTTGATTTAGGATATATAATCTGTTCACTGGAGGATTTATTGAAGATTAGAAAGAAGAAATTAAATGAAACAAAGAAAACTGAACTAATAAATGGGGCAATAAAAGAAGGGTGTGGCAATAGAAGAAGGACATGATGATACCATATATGGAATAGCTTCAGAATCAACTTTGTAGAACTCATAACTTTGATGACATTGAAATGGAAAATATATATACTTGGATAGACTGGAGAAAGGAATAATGGAATATATTATGTAATAAGACAACAAAATATTTTGATTTAAATGAATGTAATGATTTCTGGGTGGTTGAATAATGCTAGGAGATACTTTCTTTTTTCTTCTTCTTCTTCTCTATGCTCTCTATTTCTTTCTTGTAGTATCTCTTTGTTTCCTTTCCCCTATTTTCTTTTTAAATCCATTTTACTTCTTTTGTTATATTTCTACTCCCTTCCTTTTTCCTTTTTTTCTTTTTTTAGTGTTGCCTTATTTTTTTGTATTTCTTTTATTGTAACTATTATTATTATTGCTATTACTATCTCCTTTTTTCTATTATTATTTTCATATAAATACACAAATAATTTGATTAAGAAATAAGAGCATAAATGATTGAAGAAAAACATGATTTTTGAATGTTCTAATGCCTTTTTAAATTTTGAATTTTTAACTAGCACTACCTACAGATTTAATAATCTGGAAGAAAATATTTACTTTTAAAGGCGTTGGATGTTAAAAAGAATTATTTATAGAATTAAGAACCATAAAAAAATTGATTTTAAAGTGTTTCAAAATGTTTCCTATTGAAAATAAGAAATAAGCATGGAATGGGAGAAAACTTAAGAGAGAATAGGAGATAAGATATTTATTGAAATACACTTTTATCTTAAATTGGTAAGAGATATGGAGGAGAATAGATTGGAAAACAATATTGGTAACATATTCCGAAGTAATTTGGAGCTAAACAACTGAATAAGAGATAAATGTTATGAATTAGTTAAATATATGAATTTAGGAGTGGAGGAAAGCATGATTCTAGAGATCAGTGAAAGCAAAGCTGTGACCCAGTTTTACAAATAAGGTAGGAGTGGAGGAAAGCATCATACTGGAGAACAGTTAAAGTAAACTGGGAACCAGTTAAAAATAAAAATAAGAGTTAGGAATGGAGGAAAACATGGGCTGGAAAACAGTTAAAGCAAAGCTGTGAACCAACCAAAATATTGAGTTAGGAGTGGAGGAAAGCATACACTGGTCAACAGTTAAAGCAAAACTGTGAACTAGCTAAAAATAAAAAGTTAGGAGTGGAGGAGACTATACCTGGGGATCAATTGAAATAAAGTTGTGAACCAGTTAAAAATAGGGGTAGGAGTGGAGAAAAGCATTGCTGGAAGGCAACTACTTGAGTTGTGAACCAGTTTTATAATAGATTTAGGAGGAGTTAAGGAGAAGGTTGGTGTGCAGTTAAAATTATACTGTGAACCAGCTAAAATAATTAAGATAAGGAGTGGAGGAAAGCATTGCTGGAAAGCAGCTGATTAAGATGTGAACCAGCTAAAAAATAAATTTAGGAGGAAGTGGAAGAGATTTTACCAGAGAATAGTAGCTAAACTATGAACCAGTTTAAATAAATACAGATAGGAGTATTGAAAAATACAGCTGGGAAATAGGTATTTAAACTATGAACCAGTTAAAAATTAGATTCAATAAAATATGAGAATAAACTTGAAATAAATAAAATAAAGTATTGTGGAAGTAATAAACTATAGAAGGAAATGTTGATTGTTTATGAAATGACTTTAAGAGAGGAGGAAAATACTTTTTGTCAAGATTATGGATATTAGATATCAGTGCCTTCCGCCGTGCCCTTAAAACCTTCTTTTTCCAACAAGCCAGGCTGGTCTAATTTTTTAAGTGTTTCTAATTGTTTTGTTTATCATTTTTAATTAATGGGGCCAAATTTATATATATCTTTTAACTGTATTTTAATATTTGTATTTGATATTTTTTACTTGGCTGTTCACCGCCCTGAATCCTCAGGGAGAAGGGCGGTATACAAATTCAAAATACAATAAAAATAAAATAAAATTTAAGAGAAGTAAAATATAGATTTGAGGTAATGGGTCTTAGGATTGAGGAATATATATGAAATATTGATTGTTAAAATGATAAAGATTTTATTTAGTGTTTATTGTTTAGAATTTTGGGTGTAATAGTAGAATGATAAATGTTTATAATAAGATTTTTTTTTCTTTTTTAAGATGTAAATGGATAAAATTTGGAACAAAATTGATTGAGGGAATGTGAATAATTGTACTTATTTTATGCCGGACCAAACCCTTGCTCTAAAATGATGTATTTTATGTTTTATGTTTAAAAAAAATAAAAAAATTGGGGAAAAAAAAAATAAAGGTAGGAATAAAGCGGGGGCGGGCGGGAGGGCTCAGCTCCATCAAAGCGAACTGGTTCGGTGACATCACATTATCATCACTACTGGCTCAGCCAAACTGGGCCGAACCGGGAGCAACACCACTGCTGTTTACAGTATAATATCAAACTAGTGATTGTTACTACAGTGGAATCACACAGTACTATCAATAACAACTCTAGGACACAATGCTAATAAGTTGCTTTAAACAGGCTACTGTTTTTCTCTATCATTCTATTCCGCGAGAGTCTTATCTTGTGTATACATTGTGGAAAAGCACCACTCAACCTATGTGCAATACACTGATTAAGTATAGATTTTTAAATGGGCAGCTGAATCTTTCCTTTAAACTGGGGTGCTGTAGAAAATGTATATGATGCCACAAGTATATAGATTTTGTTGGATATGTTAAACTTTTATCAAATTACAGTACTTGAAGTAGCATCTGTTTTATTATTGGCTTGCTCTTACTTTTAAGACTAAGAAAAAAGGGCCTCTTGACTCTGAAATAGATTGCCATTTTGTGTGTAATCATTTCAAGCCTTAAGAAAATCAGGAAGGCCTATATATTTTTGTCCGTTTTTTCCTCAGGTATATATCTTATTATATTAGTTTTGAATTTGGTTTTTGAGAATATACTGTAAGGATGGCATCTATTAACTTTATTAATTGTTTCTGTTAAGTAATTTGCAGAGCAACCCTTGAGTAGCAAGGGTGTGCACATGAAAGCGATTGAGAGTAGTTAGGGGAAACACAGCCAACACACAGATACACTGAGTTGTGTTTACTTTTAGGAAATAGCAATAAGGCACAGTCCAAATAACAGTCCAGGTCATACACGTATAAAGCAGTAGATAGTAAAATAATAGTCCAGGGATAATCCAATAACAAAGTCTTCTTACCAGTCGTTGTAGTCATACACAATAAACAGTTGCATACAGTAGCAAACATAGCAAAAAAGCAGTAAAGAGCACACAACAAACAGCAAAGAGTCATTAAAAGAAACAAACCAGGTTTCTAGCTCCCTCTTAAGGACATTGGCTACAAAGCTAACCAATCAGGACACAGTATGATGCAATACAGCAATACAGCAGTCTTAAAGCTATAATGATGGTTTATATATTGCCAACCCAACAAGTTAGGTAAAATCATTTCCTAACAGTTTCATTATTAGGAATATTTTTAAAAAAAACAATCTAGAAATATTTTTAAAACCTACAAAAAGGACCAGTCTTTTTCATAACCAATAGCTAAATATAAGATTAACTTCTCTGTTTTAGTGAAAATCCCATTCAGAAAATAGCAATGAACAGGATGGGGAAAAGTGTTACATTCTGTGAACAACAGAAATAGACTTTACTTAGTCAAAACATGTAAGAGTTAATCAATAAACAAGTAGTAAGAGTGTATAACTATATTAAGATTTTAAAAAGTGTGTTGCTATTTCCATGTTATAAATCCTTACTCCACCTACTCGGCTTTGATGACTGTAGAGGTTTTCCATCTACACACTTTCCCATCCTGAGAATCAAAGCTGAAATGTGCAAATAAATCACATCATCCTTTTTCCAATTTAATTGTGTTTGTAAATATATTCTCTGATTCAAAACAATTTTTTGGGAGTCCTACTCCTGAAATTGTGGATTTCTGAAATAATCAGCCCAAGCATTCTGAATGACATGTAAACCACTACAGATAAATTTATGTGAATTTATTGCCAAATGCAGCTAATGTATGTGAGGTTGGGATGTTTAAAAAAAACTTCAACCCCTAAGAACAAAACAGAGTTTTTAATTCAGAGAGGAAGTGTGTGTGTGGAGGGGGGGTGGCATTAATTGACCTGAACGCATTAAGATTTATTTCGAACTATTTTCAATCCGAGCCGTGCCCTGAATAATATCTACACTTGAAAGTAAAAAAATCTAGTCTTCCAATAGAGGTTACTTCCTTATTTAGTTAACAATACGCCTAAACACGGCTACCCAGAAGTAAGCGTTCGTCAATTTAATCCGATTTATTTCAGAATAAGTGCGAATAGTATTGCATCTTTAATTTTGCACCCTGATTTGTCCAATGTTGACACGCATTCATATATGGCCTTGACATCGCCTGGTTTTCATCCTGGTTACATTCCAGCTCGAAGAATGCAGGCGATTGAAGATCTACGGGACAAAAGACAAATGCACACATGAGTTCCCTTTTCTTTGCCTTGGCATGAATGGAGAAACTGGCGTCCTCAGGCCAGTAAGGTGGGACCAACCACAAGCCCAGTCAGAAGGCAGCGAAAGAGTTAAGGGGGGAGGGGCTTGCTTCGCGCGCTCCCGCCCGATCAACTAGACTAGAGAAGCTTTCGCGCGCTCTTTGCCTCGGCAGCAGCAACAGTAGGACGGTCTGCTGCGCGCGCAAAAGACCCCGACTGGCGGGTACCCGTTTCCACCGTGTGTACCTCTCGACGGGCAGAGCGGGTTGCGGACGCGCGCTGCCGGGAGTTTCATGTCATTAGATGGGGCTGAGTCTGAGCAGCGGCATCCAGTGAAGAGAAGGAGGCTGTGGGTGCGCGTGCGAGCGAAAGGAGAGGCGAGGCCAGCCGGCGAGCCCAACGAGCCAACCCACCGGTAACTGCCGGTAATTGCCCACCTTCCTAGCTCTGGAGAGAGGCTTTTGGGGCAGGCGAGTGCCCTCCCCCCTTTTTTTTTCTTACGCGGGGGTGGGTAGGAAGAGGTGGGGGCAGAAGGTCCTGTCGTGGCGCACCCTGTGTGAGTGCCAAGCCTCTGTGTATGGAAGAGGGCGGAGAAGAAGCGGGCAAGGCTCTTGTGGGACGGGAACTGGTTCCCGGCGAGGAGCCTACCCCGTGACTCGCTTTAGCCTGCCTCGGAGCGAAACTGGTGGCGGCCTCTTTGGGCGTTTTATGGTAGGGGATTAAGGCTCGTGCAGGTATTTTACTCGTGGCTCGTAATGGGGCATTTTGCTTCTTTCCCCACCTCTTCCGTGTCCCTTCTCCTCCCAATTCTGGGCTGTCTTTTTTTTTGCCCCGGATTATCTCCCAGGGGGATAATCTTTGTTTCCCGCTCGGGATTATCTCCTCGACCTCTGCGGGATTATTCTTCTTTCTCTTTCTCCCCGCCTCTTTTCGCAAAATTTAGGGGCGGTGCGCGAACAGATCACCACCCTCCCCTTTCCTTCAGCGATTATTGCGCGCGCTCTCCCCAAAATAAGGGTCCGTCTTTCCATTTCGGATGAAAAAAACATATTCTGGTTCTTATCTCAGCTCTTTCCTTGTTGTCTGTTGCTGCAATCCGCATTCAGTTGAGTGAGGAAAAAAAAGGTGGCGGAGCTGATTGAAGAACTGGGTGGGTTGTAATTGCCACGGTGGTGCTGTCACCTCGATACATTTGGAGCTGGGAGGGCGGGAGGCAGGACAAGCGCAAGGATTGGCCGCGGGAAGGGCGATTTTCTGGGGGAGAAGATAGGTAAGTGTTGAAGTCTGCCAAATGCAGGAAAAACGTACCGTCGCACTTCACTCATGGTAGTAAAATAACCATTTGGACTGCTAGAAGCGAAACGAACAAGGAATCACACGATGTTCTTTGGCATCATGATTTTTAGGTGCATTCACCTCCATTGTTATGAAACTGTCAAGCCTACCTCTTTATTTTTGGATTCAAACTCTAGAAACGTCTGTCTTAGTGCTTTCTACGTCAGAATAATTGAGAGAGTTTACTGAAACTCAACATGTGAATGAAAGACTGCCTGGGTATCATTTGTTGTTAGTAGGGGTCAGTCCTGAATACAATGGACTGTACTTTATGGCTCCCAGCCAACTGGTCACTGAAGGAGGGGCATTGTTTCAATTATTGCTGTGATGACAGAGTTTATATAGGATAATCTTTAACTCATGACAGAGCAAGTGATAGTAATCTGCTAGTGTCATCAACACCCTTTTTCTTTCACCTTTTGGAGGTAACCACCAGGAATTTGCCTGCTGCTACTGCAGAGTTTGTAATCAATTCTGCAGTACAGGGTTACATCCATCAATTAAAGTTCATTTTATTTGACTTTGGGAAGAGAGGGGCCTTAGGCAACTATAAATAGACCTTTAGACTAGGCTGTAATCAGTAGAGGAAGACAAGTAAATTCTAGTAACACTGTATCTGTGTCTTGCAGGGATGACTGTCATAATGTTTCTACCTTGACTCCTGGCCTGGGTGCATGTTATAAGTTATTTTAAAGGACAAGCTATTATTTAGCAATTTCTCTGTGAAAATGCCTCAGTTAAACCCCTTTTTCAACAATTATAACCAGATTTGAGAATTACACACAGGATCAAAATTTGAATTTGGTACATTCAAAGTCTTGAAAAAAACATATCAATGAGAGAAACTCTAGAATATTCAGTACATACTGCAGCCATCTGTTCATTTTTCACCTCTCTTGTTTACAACTTGTGGCTGTTCAAAATTATCCATTTATATGAACTCTTTACAGCAGAAGGATTTTGTGCCTTGAATCATAGTGGAGATAATGTACTTTATTATGTTATTCTTTGTATTCATAGTACAATATTTTGGTACTTAATTGACTATCAATTTATTTGAAATTTTAGTGTTATGTGTGGATTTTCAACTAGAATTGTAGCTTGGATTAAGAATGATTTTAGTAGTTACAGTACTTAACATAAAGGTTGATGGAAGTTTGAAGGAATTGACTTGGTTGTGTGCATTCATTTGCAATTATAAAAATTTTAGATGCCAAAAATTCTTATGTGTTTTGCAAAAAATAAAGAGAGGTTTTTTTTGTCCTGTATTGATAAAATGTTGATTTTGTGTTTTCATTAATGTCCTCTTTCTTTCCACTAAAAGAAATGACTATGTGGAAGAAATAGCAATGTCTTGCTTGTTAGCCCTAATGCCTCTAAGTAAGTGTGTTGGAACTTTTGCCAATGGACTGCAGTGTTAGATGTGCAATTATGCAAGAGATTTAACACTATTTTAAATTCTGAGTTTTTTGGAAATAATTTGTTTGGAATCTTTATGAAATAGAAAGTATCTATTCTTGAATACCATGACCATGAAAGGACAAATAGAAAATGGCTCAGTTTCATTAAGAAGTAGTTATATGTAGAAAGAAATCAGATTTCCCATCATGTAATTATAGCTAATGTTCAGAATCCACTGTTATATTTGGATAAGAATTAAATTGTTGCACAAATGAATAGTTCCCTGCACATTATTAATATGCAGCTGTTGATTGCTACCAAAAAAAATAAGCAAGGATTATAAAGGGAAGAGAAAATGTTGTATATGGATATATGGTATATCCATGGATATATGATACAAGAAGACATATATGGTATAGTGTATACATATTCAAATAATTTTCTTGATAACTGTATGGAAGTCACTTACCATTCTTCCATATAGCCACCCCTGATTTTAAAAAGTTAAATGTCTGGGATCTGGTTAATATTTTGATGGGAAATCATCAGTAAATCCCAGGATACAGACTAGATTCTGAAGCTGTAAACATTTCTGAAAGGTATAACGGTAATCCACTTGTGCCAGAAAATAGCATGATTGGTTTCATGACATCACTAAAAATCAAATTAAATTCAAAGGACACTAATAAATGCTAAACTTACAACCATTTGTTTAGTAATAATTCAAATTTACAACAGCACTGGAAAAAAAATTCAAGACTGAGCCTTATATTTAAAACCATTACTACATCCCCATAGTCAAAATCCAGGTGCTTGGCAACTGGCATGTATTTATGATGGTTGCAGTGTCCTGTGTCATGTGATCATCATTTGCAACCTTCCCAGCCAGCTTCGGTTAAAGTCAATGTGGGAAGCTGGAATTGCTTAACAACCATGTAATTCACTTGACAATTGTGGTAATTTGCTTAACAACCATGGTAAATGGTTGTAAAATTGAGTGTGACTCACTTAACAAGTACCTTACTTAGAAGTGGAAATTTTGATCCCAATTGTGTTCCTAAGTCAAAGATACATGTATCTACATACCTGTAGATACATCAATTCTAGTTCTCAATTTCTGTGGCCTTGATTTGCCTTGTACAGAGACATCTGAGGGAAGGGCCAGCAACATAAAAATGGTGGTACAATCTGGTGATAAAATCCCTGCCCCTTTTAGATATCTATTGCATACATATTAAAAGGGACAGGAGGTTGCATGCCATATCTCACCCACTATTTTAGCCTCCTTGGCTTTCCTCCATATATACCCCTGACTTCATGTCTGCTTTTACATTGTAATTCTGTGCTATATATGATGTCATGTATAAATAGAGGAATATGGTATTTCTTTTGAGATCCTTTCATGAGTTGCTATCAGGAAGGAGCGCAAAGAAAAAGGAGTTGCTTCTCTGATCCGCTTCTTGATGTCATCTGACTCATCAACTGCCCATACATTACTAAATGAGAATCATTCAGGAGAAAACCTACTTCAACATGCTTTCCCCAGATTTTAATACCAGTATTGTTTTATCATCTCATGATATTTTTTATTAGTAAAAAGTTGAGGCTAGTGGAACTATATTGGTGATAGGAACAAAAGTCACCAAGACACTGCATTAGTCTTTACAGAAAGAAGAGGGTTTACTCTTTACAGGGAGAAGAGCCCTAGGAAGGAGGCAATGGCAAACCACTGAAGAACTTCGCTAAGAAAATGTTGATGAAGATTCTCAGTCATCCAGTTACAGTTGTCTGTAGATTGAGTCATGGCAACTGGACTTCTTTTTTTGCCAAAAAACCTGCAAGGATCAGCCTGGGCAGCTATCAAGAGTCAACACTTAAGTTGAAGAGAATAACAACAACAAAAAGTATCAATGTGTCATGGCATAGAAAGAGACATTTGAGGTAAAACACACATCTCTCTCCCCCCAAAATTTCCCAAAATTCACATTTATTCTTTAAAAAGAAAAGAAATTGACTACAGCTGTGAAACAACGTAGCACTTATAGAAATGAATGTGAGCGAAGACTGGCTTTGTACAGGTAGACCTCGGTAAGCAATGGTAATTGGGACGAGGAACTCGGTTGCTAAGCAACATGGTCATAAAGTGCAATGTCGCATGTCTATTCTGACTTACAACAGTTGCAGTCGTTAGGTGAACCCCATGTTATTAGGGGCAACATCACATGATTGCTACTTGTAATCTTCCACCAGCTTCCCAATGATTTTATTTGTTGAAACCTAGTAGTGAAGATTACAAATAGTGACAAATAGCAGAATAACAGAGTTTGAAGGGACCGGGGAGGTCCAACCCCCTGCTCAGGCAGGAAATCCTATACCATTTCAGACAAATTGTTATCCAATCTCTTCTTAATAGCAAATGGTGATTGTGAAATGCTGCAACCCTTGTAATTATGAGCTAATTGCTAAGCCCCAAATAGTGATCACGTGACTGTAGGGACATTGACAGCCATAATTTCAAGGATAAGTCTCCTTGTTCAAGATTGTAGTAACTAAACAGTTTGTTGCATAAATGATAGTTAATTGAAGATTATCAGTCTAGTGATATGCATGTTGGCATTGTAAGTAACAAATAATGCCACTGTGGTACTTTTATTAGTGCTATTCTTCTACAAACCTACAGTTATATGGTACAGTGGTATCTAGGTACTCATTGTTAATTGATTCTGGGAGGTGCAATGTGTATCAAAAACAATGAGTATTAGACAAATTTTTCCCATAAGGAATAATGTAGTGAGTCACAAAGAAGCTGACACCAACACATTTTAAGTTGTATGTTGAGTACTAAACAAATGATGACTAACGGGACAAAAATTTTGTATCAAACATGTTAAGTACCAAATTCGATGAGTTTCAAAGCAATTGAGTTCCAACATACCACCGTATGTATTTGGTTCTATGTTTCAGGTTTACAACATTTTAAAAATATAGTTACTTAGTCTGATTACTTCACATTTGTGAATTTTGTGCAGATATGCTAACATAGAGAATATATTAATAAAATCTATGGATCTTGAAAATGTTGCAATTAGCTTCTAGTGTTAATAAAATAAATTGATAATTTTGTAATTTATTTAAAAGAAGCCTTGTTATAAATTTGTACCAATTCTAAATATATTTAATTGCATTCATGATATGTTTCAACAGAATATCAAATGAGTATACTTAAGAAAAAATCCTTAGATTAAGCGTTGGTTTAATATTTTTGTCTGTCAAACATCCATTTAAAGATAAAGAAAAGAATTTTGATCTATAAATGAGTAATTTCCATTGTGTCTTGTTCATGAATTTCCCAAATAACTAATTTTGGAAGGAAGAAGTATTCGAAAGTATATGGGGTATGTGGGGGTCATGTGATCACCATTTGCAATCTTCCCAGCTGTTTCCAATAAGCAAAGGAACTGGAGGAAGCTGGATTCACTTAACAAAAATGGGATTCACTTAATAACTGCAGTGATTCACTTAATTATGATTTAAAAGATTGTAAAATTGGGCACAACTCACTTAACTGCCTTGCTTAGCCAAGGAAATTTTGGTCCCAACTGTAGTCATAAGCAAACAATATAAACCATCTATACAGGTCTAGGGTTAGACTGCCTGCATTTAATTTAAAGCAATTGTATAGCTATCCTAGTCAAGATAAAGTAGATAATCCGTATTACTTAGTAGCTGTGTTTATAAGAATATTGTCTGATAATTTTGCATGGTTGGCTTGGAAAAAAATACCAAACCGTGATTTGTTCTGTACATAGGGAATAGAAACAATAAATGATTGCAAGGAACAATTTATCTGAGAGAATTTTTCCTGTAAAGAATTGTAGCAAAGTTTTAGCAGCAAATTGGTTATTCACTGTTTAAGCAAGTGCAAAACTGAGCAAAACAAAAGATTTCTCAAAGCTTGTTAAGGGAGTAAAGTATATTCCATTGTTATATAGAAAATGTTGATATAGGAGAAGAGCAGGCAGGGCTAAGGGAGCAGAGTTAAGTGCATGAACTCTATGGGAATGTAGCATGGAGGAATTTCCAATGAACAGTGAGTGTGTCTGTTGATTTAAAATGAACAATTGGAAATTGGCAGGTGGTGCTTTGTGTCCAGAGCTTGAGTCCTTAGGGTATAAAGAGACCCACTTTTTAGTTATGCTAGTGATTTGTGTTCACATTGCTTGACTGCCCTGTATTTTAAATTTTGTAATGTGTGCAATTGTTTTCATTACATTTTAACTGTTTGCTGCCCAAAGTCACTTTTTGAGATAAGTGGCCATATAAATTGGATAAATAAGTAAATCTCTCCAAATTTGCTTGATCATAGTGCATTCACATAACACAATAATCTACAAAAATGTGGCCAGTGGTTTTCAGAATATGGCAATAGATGTGATCAGTGTATTATTTATTAATAATTAAGAAACTAGCTTGTCATTTGGTGGAATGGGAAATAAAATACAAATAGAGGTTACATTCTTCCTTCTACTTTGCTGATTGAAATAATTTTACCAATTTTCAGGTTTATGTACTTCACAATCTTTGGATGAATTTTCATACCCAGTGGTAAGTCTGAGAGTATTATTTTCCCTTTCATTATTTTCTGTGTCTGCTACAGAGAGCAAATTAGCATTCATGAACTGCTTTGGTAAGTATTTGCAAAACAGACTAAAGGAGATTGAAAAAGCTGCAATGATGCATAGTATGGTTACTGTTCTATTTTTTTCCTTGTTATTATTACTTTTGATATAACCTACATTTATTATAAAAAGTTATTTCTACGAAGCAGAGAGAGAGAGTAAGTGCATGTAGTTTCCTAAAAAAATAACATGATGGCAAAAAAACCCAACCCTGTTGTAAAGGCAACTTTAGCTTTTCTTATGTGCGATATAAGGATGTGTGGATCAGTAAACATGACTGTTTCATTATTCCCTTTGATGGAAAACAGGTTAATCTGTTGATTCACTGTATGTTTCTTAGTTATATACTAGTGTATGTTTCCATTCTTCCAATTGTGGACTATTTGTCCTTATATTTTGCATACTACTCACAACTGCTGTCCTTCACATGATCCCATCTGCCTATCACATGGAAATGAAGTACTGTATTGGCATTCAAACCATTGGGGCTTCAGCTACATCCACTATTTTAAACTACAGATAATGTCAGACCTAAGCACAAAGCAGCAAAATCTAACCAAGTCCAATCCTTTATTTCAGGGTGGATAAAAATAGTTTATTTTTTAAAATATATATATAAAAAATGGATTTTTAAAATTTAAATCAGATTTTTTATTTTTATCAAATTTATTTTAATAAAATGCTTTTGGAGTAAAAATCTAAATATAATTTTCTATTTAAGATACATTAATAATTTAGTTTATTCAGCATAAAATGGAGCTTAGTTATGTAGCATGAGGCTGTATATTCTGCAATATTTACATTTTTGGTAAACGCGCTCAATGAATTCAAGCTCTGCAAGCTGAGATAACATGCACTGCATTGATGCATTCACACAATTTCACAGTAACGAGATAAATCATAAAACAAAGTTCAGGAATATTCCTTTATCCATTGTTTTACAAATCTATGTACACTACAAACTATGACTGTTTGAAGAGAAATGCACCTGTACCACCAGGCTGTACCACCAGGAGGAAAGGCAAGCAACAAAAATGAAAGTGAAACCTTCTAAGCAGCTTATAAATATAATATTAAAAAGTACCTGTCATTTCAGATCCATCATGACAGCGCCTGTTAGCGGGCATCCACTCACCTGCTGCCTGCCATGTCCCTCACCACCTTGTGTCACTGCCGCATCACCAGCCATCCCATTAAAGTGAATGTGACTGTTGGTGACTCAACAGAAGGTCAGAGGAGAAGCTGCTGCCGGACAGAGATGACAGTTGCTCTTTAAAAATTATTATTTAAATTGAGTTGATTTAAATCAACTTGATTTAAATCAAATCCACCCTGTTTTATTTGCTTACTCCTAATGGACAGAACCTTTGCAAACTGCATCTATAACCTTCTGGCCTACATCTTGAGAGAGTCCAGGGTAGCTTGAACCTCTTCCCCATCCAGCTCAGGGCTGTGTAGTCTCTTAATTTGGATCTCCCCAACCCCCCCCCCAGGAAAAGTTATGTGTTGCCAAAACATCCTCCCCCACCACCAACTACTTCTCCAGGTGCACATTCCATCATATTTAATTTCTCTCAGCTTGAACTGAGCAGCATCAAAATATTCTTGTATAAGCATCATCACATGGTCATACAGGAATTGGAATGGAAAGAACCTGCCCTCTATCCACCGTATTTCTTTGCTCCTTTAACCTCTTTCCAAAACAATAGCTCAGTGAACCCACTTATTGCTAGGTTAGGAATATAATATATCATTTAAAATGGTGTATACTTAGTTGTGGTCTTGAGTTAGGTATCTGTAGTTAAGATGAAGATTTTTCATAACCACTTCATAAGCGCATGGCACAACATAGAAAAAACACATCAGGACTGGATTCAGCAATCCACATGCATTTAAAAGGCACAGGCCACTCTTGAAGACCACTAGTTTAAAAGAGGGATCAAAGAGGCCATCTATGTCAAAATTGAACAGCCTTCTCTCAACAGAGCGGGTGGGATACGACATCATCTATCTCCATTCTACAACACAGTCCTTTCAACAGTTCCAAGAAGGCTCCAGAGTCCATACCCTTTGTACCACTCAGGTGACCCTGATGACACAGATAAACCTCCAGGTGACCTTAGTGACTCGCTAAAAGAATGCAAATGACCAGCTGTCTGCAAGGAGTGTAAATCCTTCCATTCCCCACCATCCAGTCAGCTAAAGAAACTTTTTGGAGAAGCGAAACATCTTCAAAGAAAAAACCAGTTGCCTCTTGAAAAAGCACCCTTGGGTCTCTAGAACCTTAAGTAAGGGTGAACAACAAATATGAATTAGATGATTAATCAAAAATGATTAAATTAAAAAGAAAGCTTGAAATAAAATTGGGAAGCAATCATATGTTGCTCTATTTTATGTAAAGAATGATTTTGTGTCCTAAGCTTAAATGCTATTATGAAAAGTGAGTCTTGGAACTTCTAGTAGAATTGCAGATGTGAGTACTAGAAATTATGGCTGTAAAATATTGCTGAATTTAGAAGAGAGAAAAGGTTTTATTTTTTTTAAAAAAATCATTTTTTTATGAGTGCTGTTAATTGACCTTCGATAATAGCTTTATTATTACAACTGTGGCATAGTAAAATATGATTGAAGGGCAGCTTATATAGATTGTGCACAATCTGTATAATTAGATGTACAGTTGCCATTAAGTTCCGGAATTCTGAATTACTAAAATCTACATTTCAGCCCATACCTCTCCCCCAATAAATGCAGATATTTTTTCAAGTTTAGAGAAAGTAAAGAATATGATTCTATGTGAGTTCAAAAAATAAGTCCTTATGTGAATTTGAACAGGATTAAATGTGTAGAATGAATAAAATAAACCTTAGAATTTCTAATAAGAGTTTACACATCATTGTGTATATTGTGCTGTAGCTATTTTTACTAAACAAACAAACAAACAAACAAACCCACAACTGCTGGAATTTGGGGTTCAAACTTTAAAACTTGCCACTTATTTCAAGATTTGCAAAACTAACTGATTCAGCCAAGAGTGAGAAAATATTTGTCTTGGTATATGTTTCTAAAAAATATTTGTCTTGGTATCTAACTGTTCATAGTTATCTTAGAATCAATTGTCAGTTTTCATAGTAGTCAGCAAAGTCATTTGTTTAAAAGAATTTGGATTTATAAACATAGTGAAGACATCTTATTTTTAAAAGTATTTCTATTTTATTTTTTTCATTAGCTGGTAATCTCTTGAAACTTTAAAGAGTGTTGTCTCCATTTTAAGGTGTGCTTTTTTGCATGTCTGAACTTTTTAAGAAAAACTTCAATTGGAAAGATTAGTTTTCTACATTCTTGTCTACAATTGTTGGGATTTGATATATTGTCTTCTGAACTAGTAGTTAAAAGCTTTTGGGGCCATTTATCTGAAAACTGTAGTTACATGATTTTTGAAACTGCTGTTCAGAAGTCTTAAACTATATACTTATATGATGTAAGTAGGTGTCTTAGCATTGACGAAGCTCTTGATAGAAAGCAGGACCATTACATTCTGTAACATAACTGTAATTCCCTGTTTATATAGTTTCCCTGATTAGCAGTAATGGTAAATTTAACTAGAAATTAAACTGTACATTAGGACTTATCCTGGATGATGAACAGCTTTTTCAAAAATCTCACCCTGTATTATCTTCTCAGATATCCAATTATTGTGAGTCTCAGGGCTTCTAGTAGAATTTCAGGTATGTATGTTTAAGAAATTATCTTGTAAATACTGTTGAATTGAGATAAATGTTTTTCAATTAGCACAAAAGAGGATGCTGTAAATTATGACATTAAGTTACAGTTGAAGGGCAGCTTACATACATTGCACACTTAACCATATAATTAGATGCACAGCTGCTTACACTGATGATTCCACTCAGTTGGATAATGAAAAGTCTCAATAAGGGAGGATATTTGTAGCTTCAGGTTGAAATGAAAAGATTGCAAGCAAACAACTGAGCTCACCAAGGATTGCATAGTATCAACACTTCAATATATTCTTGGAGCCCAACTTAAAACAATGGACTCTGAAGCAGAATGGAGGGATAGCAGATATAAAATAATGAAAATTACATTGGGAAAATAACGATGTTGAAATAGACAGAAAGTTTTTATCGGGTAGCCCTTCTTTGAAAAAAAAAGTTAATATAAGCTTGGATTTTAAATGTTTTTCAGCTTGTAAATATGCCAAATAAGGTGTGCTTGAATATGCATTTTGAGCAGCCCAAATTAAATATGCAAACCTCTTTCTAATGAAGTTATACAGAAGATACCCTTTCAAATCAGCTTGGTAAAGAAGACTTTTTTATCCCCATATAATTATATAGACTGATAAGTACTGCCCTTGAGTGAATTCTAACGCATAAAACCTTACACCTCCACAGATAGATGTATAATGATATGAGGTTTAAATAGTAAAAGTTTCATCAATGATGCTGGAAGTCTTCAGAAAGCCTTGAGGATACATTTATAGGTAACTCTAAGCTATGATTTTTAAAACATCATTTCCTGATTATTCCCTGGTAGATTGGTTTGAACATGCTGTGAGACCAGTTGAAGAAACCAGTTACATTACGATTTAACATGTCAGAATTATTTGGAATATTTTCAAAATTTAAAAACTACAGGCTATATTTTTCTAGAAGCTGATATATTTACACAAAATTTAGTTTTTTGAAGAGCAGTAATATTCTTCTTTTTTAGTCAAAAAGTCCTAAATTTGGTACATATCTTGCAGAAAAAATAAAAGCATCAAACTCTGGAAAGTTGCTGCTATTCACTGAAAAAATTATTATCTGGATCGATGAAACATTTTTTGTAACTTGAATCATAAAGTCTATTTACCTGTCTATTACAGGCATATTCATATGATTTCCTGGTTGACTGCCTTGAGGCTGCAGTTTTTTAATGTAATGGGTGATCATAACATGTTCTAAAATAGATTGAAGCCTAGAGGGAATTTTGACCTAGGGGTAATTCTCAGGCTTCACATCTTGTGACAGAATAAAAACAAAATTGCCTATTTAGGGTGAGAATGCTGCTTAAAAGGAGACTTCGTAAGTGTACTTGGATGACTACACTTACATAATTAGAATCACAGTACAGGTGGTATATGAGTAATAATCCTACAAAAGATTACTTTTTCTGTGTCATATTTTCTAAAGTATAGTAACAGTTTTTGTTGCATTACAAGATTTCATCTCGTGCATCTGCTGAGTTTTCTGTAATAGCTTATAGAGGTGACAGATGTCATTATTACAATGGATTCTTAGCTATGAAACCAAAGTCTTCCCTTCAAGGGAGTTTTATATGTAACTGAACACTAAGCATTTTTGCATTATTGTAGGACGGGTGTCAAACTCATGTTGTCATGTGACATATCATGACTTTTTCCCCCTTTGCTAAAATGGGGGTGGGCAAAGCCAGCGCGTGACACCTCTGTCCTGCGGGCTGCGAGTTTGACACCCCCTTCTTGTAATAATTATTTTGAATTGAATGTGGACAAATATAAACTAAATGATTAGACTGCATTAGAATTATAACTAGATAACTTTAAAACCTTGGTGTAATCAACATCATTACTATTTTTAATTGGAAGAGTTTGTGTGCTAATGTCGTAATATCTATGAAATGATAATTTACAATGACTACTGTTTTCATACTTTTTGATTATGACTCTTGTAGCAATGTTGCATTATTGAAATATATGTTCTGTTTGTGCCTCAAAATGTATCATTTCCTTAAAATTATAGAGCTACTAGTTTGAGGGGAAGCATGGAAAAGGCAACTACAGGTAGTCCTTGCTTACTGACTTGTCTTGTGCAGCAACTGATCAAACTTACAACAACGTTTAAAAAAAACTTGGTGACCAATCCTTATATGTTCAGCAGTTGCAGTGTCCTGCAGTCAAAAGATCACTATTGGTATGGCAACTGACTTACGACATTCGGAGTTAATAGGGAAGGCAGAGGTAGTAAAATCATAAGTTGTAATCATATAGGTTTTTTGCTTACCAACTTAATGACCGAAGGACAAGTATGGACATAAGCATATGACAGTCATATGCTTTTTTACTTAGCAACTGGGTAGTGCTTTAGTGGCTGAGTTACCGATCCCATTTATGGTTGCTAATGAAGACTACATTCTGTATGCACTCCAAATGGGATAACTGTTATGATCAACATATTGTGTTGCATCTTCATTTATGGATTGTTGATTGAAACATTTTTATTTTTCCTTTAAAGGATCTAGCCATGGAGCTCTCTTTTTGCTTTCTCCTGTAGAGCATGCCCTGGGTGGAATATCTGAGAGATTGATGATCCCAGCACAGATCATCAGGAGTCATTGCATGTTTATTCTTTTCTCTAGGCCTGTTTCTTAACGTTTGGGGAGAAACTTATTTTTGATGGGTAAGCTATCATGTGCCTTCTTCCATATTTGAAAGTTGATAAAGGGAATAACTGTAGTTTGACTTTTGGAAATTTTTCATAGTGCTTGTTTATGTAATGCATACCTGTAATATTGTATTGGATACAATCAACATAAGCTTTTATGCCAATAGAAAAGGAAGTCCTTCTGAAAGCATATAATTTTCTATTTAATAGATGTAGGCTATAAAAAATGTATTGCATCTACCGTATATGTGAATGTGAAAGAATGTGGACATGCGCAGTTAGCTTAGAGATAAGAGCTCTGATCAAGGTGCAATTACCCAAAAGCAGAATGGGATTAATTGCCACCCTGATAATATCAGCAAAATTGCATTGATTTTTGCTGTATTTCTAGACTTAGTTCAGGGTATTGTTAGCACTGGTAGAAAAATCAACAAAAGAAATGTTTCAAACTATGGAGAAAGGTATATACAGGTAATCCTCAATTTACAAGAGGTCATTTAGTGACCATTCAAAGTTACAACAGCACTGAAAAAAGTAACTTATGACCATTTTTCACACTTATGACCATTGTAGCATCCCCATGATCACATGATTTACAGTTGTCATGATCACATGACAACTGACTCACATTTATGACCATTGCAGTGTCCCAGAGTCATGTGATCCTCTTTTGCGACTTGCTGCCAAGCAAAATCAATCGGGAAGCCATTATGTTACTACACAGTTAACAACTATGCTACTAATTTAAGCATTGCAGTGATTCACTTAACAAATGTGGCAAGAAAAGTTATAAAATTAAGCAAAACCTACTTAACAAATTTCTCACTTAGAAACAATTTTGTTCAATCGTGGTGCTAAATTGAGGACTATCTGTACCCAATTGGTTTCTCTTTTTACTTGTGGCAAACAACAGTCTTTTAATTCCAGTGAATAATATCAGTATCATTTAATCTTTTATTCCCTTGATGAATTCAATTTTTAGTCCCTTTTTTCCAGAAACAGGCCAATCTATTTGTTGTGCATTGCTGAAGCTGCAGCAGATGATTTGCATTTTAAATCTCCTGCAAATAACAAAAAGATGCCATAGAGTGCCCCATCTACTTTCAGGATGCCAGAAGAAGTGGAAGATCTCACTGGCCCTGATTATGAGCTGTGGGCTCCTATGCTACAAAAGACAGGACAAAATGTTTGCTGGAATTCTGGATTTTTTACTAAGTCAATGCAATGTATTCCTAGATACACAGTGCCTGCTATAAAAGTGTTATTTATTATTTATTTCAATAATTTGTGAATCCTCCAAGCGGGTGGGTTTCCAGATGGCCAGGGCTATCCTATCTGGAAATTCTGAAAGGCCAAGACCAAAGATCTAGGTCGGGAATATTGATGTATGGAAATCATTTCTGGATTTCCTGATGTTAACATCATATCAACAAAACTGGCCAGACCATTCTATTAAGCCTAGGTTTAGAGGCCCTGAAGAATGGAAAGAAACTGTGGCTTTTATTCTTTAATATAACCCAGTGCTAAATAAAATAAATTATGGAATCTAAATTTGCTGCATATTGAAAATGTCCAGTTCTTTCAGTTACTTTTTGACAATTCTACTAATGGTTTTTGTGGTAAATTATCAGAAAGCAAGAGATTACATCATTTATCAATGATTTTTGCCAGCTTTAACAAAATAAGCTGAGGTTTCTCTCCCACCTGCACTCTGCAGTTAAATGGGTATTGTTTCCATGTATATATGCATGCATATATGTATTTACTTATTTATTTATTTATATCCTGCCTTTTTATTTTTATCAATCTCAAGATGGTAAACAAATCCAACACATCATCTTCCTCTTATTTTCCCCTCAACAACAACCCTGTGAGGTGAATTGGGCTAAGAGAAAGTGACTGGCCCAAGGATACCCAACCGGATTTCATAGTCCTGTTTTAAAACAGGACTATCAAATTGATATTGAAATCTACATTGAACTATGCATTCATATCACAGTCTAAAGATGTATTTGATTTACTACTATTTATTAATTTGTTTATTAATCAAATTTATATATCCATCCATCTCATGAAAAGTGACTCTGGGCAGCATACAATAATCAAATAAAAGTAGACATATAAAACAATCATTATCTAACACCATTATATAATAATTATTTATTAATCAAATGTATATAACTGCCCATCTCATGGAAATTCACTCTGGGTGGCATGCAATAATCCAATAAAAGTAGAAATATAAATCAGTCATTATCTAAAGCCATTTCTCAGAGAAAGTGACTTTTTTCCAAAGATTCCAAACCAGGGTGATTATTTGGTTATTGGTTTAATTTTTGGAATACGTTGTCAAGGCCAGTAATCTGGTAGGATTAAAAAAAAATTTGACATATCTAGAGCAGATAGTCTTACAGGTACAACTTATTTAGTAACCACAATTGGGACTGGCAACTTGGTTGTTAAACAAAGCACTTGTTAAGTAAAACTGTGATTGTACAGTGCTTATGAGCTTGCTTTATATTTCCTTGGCTTTATAGACCTGCAAAGGAAGTAAATGTGAGGGCTAGTCACAAGTTACTTTTTCATTCCTATTGTAACTGCAAATGGCTGCTAAATGAGCCAGTCACTAAATGAGGAATACCTGTAATTGTTGTTTACCAAGATGGAGAGAAAATACAAATATCCTCAAAAAATACAAATATCCTTAAAAGCAAATATGTTTTTAAAATTATACATTTTAAAAGTTCTGCATATCAACCACATTTTATCAAATTCATTGATACAATGTCTTGGAAGCTGATTATACTGATTATCACATTGAAGTACATTTGTCAAGTTTAGTGGACGTTAAATTAATAAGATTATTTACATTCCATGAAACCTAGCTGAATGTGGCTCATAACTGAAAAACTCATGGGAAGCCACAGGAAATACCAGAAGCAATAGGCTAGACTGACAATAGACAAAACATTGAGAAAAGCAATGATAAACAATTTCCATATTATTGTCAAGAAAAAATCATGGGATTTTACTCCACTCAAGAAGCATTTGCTCAATTCAGCAGGATTTTGTTTAACTCCGAAAATTAGTTTTTTAAGGAGTTCTTGTTTTTCTTTTGGAGGGAAATAGTTTTCAAATGTTGTTAGTATGGTAGGTTCTAGTTTCTTAACTAGGATGTTCAAGGATGTGAACATAATGGTTTAGGATAGTACATAACTATAGTGCTTTGTAGGAAGGGTCTTGGGAGACTGGGCAAAGAGACATTGCCAAGGAAATGGTCAGACAGCTTGGCCCACAACTGGATAGTGGGTGAAAGGTTGGGTTATAAAGGAGATGGGCATGGAAGACTTGAAAGCTTTTGTCAATGTAATTTTACAATAAAATAGAATTAGCTCATCTGGTTGTGTTTCCTATCTAGTTAATCCTATGAGGCTGACATTAATCTTGCAAGTCAAGATTGATGTCATCTTCACCCCACCCCCAGCACCTATGCCATCTCTTATCTGACCATTCCCATGGTAATGTTTCTTTATCCAATCTCCCAAGGTCCTTCCGCATAGTATTACAATAAGTCTGCATTGCAAACAAAGGGAGTGTGCCTTGTTTAAACAAAGTTAGGACTATGGTCATAACATTGTTCTGTAGCATAAAGTGACAATTAAGGAATGAGTCCTCCAAGGCAAAAATGACTTTTGAACGAGACTCTTAGTTATGCACAACAGAGGAAGTTGAAATAACCACAGGAATTCTAGCCTTCTTGACCTCAGCTGTAACACTTAGCAAAATTAATTCCTAGAATTCAGAGACATGTTGATGTCTTTTGGGTAGTTCAAACTGAGTAGTGGAGAAACAATGGAGTGCCTGAAGTTAAAACCTGGTATTTTACAAATTAGAATAAGAGAGAGGCAACCTGGTAACCCCTTTCTTCAATGTTTTGAATTTCATGTTCTAAGGTTCCTAACTACCTATGGCTAATAACAAGGGATTGTAGAAGATTCTTTGGATAGTTGAGGCCAGAATGAGGAAGGAATTGCAACATTTGCTGCTATTAATTATATTGCTACACTGTTTATTTTTTGAAATGCATCCTTTTAGTTGATTTTTATGTATTGTAGATTGTTCTCTCTTTATATGTCCTGTTGTTGAATCTTTAAAAGTTAAAAAAATGAAGTACATCATGTAAATATCAAGCTTGCCTATTGATAATATGTACTGTCTGGTACAAAAAGAAACAGTTTAATTCCAATCTATATATATAAAAGTGAAAACCACTTACACATTAATCACAAAATCTCCAGAACCGTAAAGCCTACAAACTTGAAAATTTGCCACATATGTTCCTCTTGGCTTCTAGGTGCTCACTAAGAAAGGATTTTTCGAAATGACCATCAGAGCATTAGTATTTTCTATATTATTATAACATGCTCTGATGCTAATTAGTTAGACATTCTACCCACTCCCAACTTGAAAATAACTCTGGAGAGAATGGGATAGCATAGGACTGGCTTCTGTGGGGCAAGCCTCATGGAGAGAAGGGGATAGAAAGCCTGAGGGGAGAGAAGGGGATAAGATAGGAGATGTTTATGTGGGGCAAGGCTGAGGGAGAGAAGGGGATAGGATAGGGGAGAATTCAAGTGTCGATTTATCAAGTCCGATCACATAGTTTTGTAGCGAAGCACGGGGATTCAGCTAGTATAATATAAGGTTCTGAAATCAGTGTAAATAATAATAAGCATGTCCAACTTATTTTAGTGGGAACAAAGTGCAACTGGCATCATGGTTTCATCTCAATATATTTGGATTGGGATTGGATCAACAGTAAAATCTGTTACAAGACAAAAACATGATTTGATTTCAGAATTGTCCCTCACTGACAGATTCAGTTCCTGGTATCTCCAGATAAAACAGGAGCAGAGCTGCTGCCCATGTTGACACTGCTATAGGTGGGCCAAAAATCTGATTGTAAGTCTCAATGTAGAGTCTCATTACTGATGGTCACATTTTATGAACAATTGTCATAATGCAAATAATAACTATAAATACATACCGGTACATGGTTCAGTCTTAAATCATTCTTTTCTTTGAACAATTTTATTAAATTAAATATAAAATATCAGAACAGGAAAAATTTGTGGGGAGGGAATAAAAAGTGGGAATAAAGAAAAAGTGACAAGAAAAAAATGGGGAATTGACTTCTGATTTTCTTCAGGATAGAAACAAATATATAGTACCTCTTATTCTAAGTTAAATCAAAAACATAAAAACATCATGTAAAATATACAAATTAATCAAAATAATATTAAAATATATGTAATAAAAACCCTCTTACTCTAAGTTTAAACATAAATTTAAAGTATAGGTTTATATTAAGAATAAACATACCCAATATTAATCATAACTAATCACAGAGTCCTAAAATCAAATTTTAATTTTTATCTTTCTCAAGCAAAAAATCCAAAAATGGTCTACAAATAGAAACAAAGTTATTTTCTGAATGCTTGTTCTTCAACATTTTTATTCATGAAGAGGTGAAGGGAATGGTTATTAGATTTATAAAGGATACAAAATTGTATAATACTTCAAAAAAACAAATAAAATCCAAATCAATTTTGATACTTTCTGAAAAATGGGTTGAAAGTAACAATTAAATTAAATACGGACAAATGAAAATTGTACTTAAGAAATTAAAATTAAATCCACAGAGATGGGATGAATGATATATGATTTTATAGTCGACATATGAAAAGGATCATGGAATTGTAGTTGATCACAAAGTAAATATGAATAAATAAAGTGTAACTTCTGAATTATGGGAATAATACTGGTTGTTCCACAGTGGTATTCTTATTATCAAACATTGGGTTTAGTTTGGGGAAAGGATTTAGATAAAGCTGAACACATGCAGAAAAGAACAAAAAGGATGTTCAGGTATACAGAAAAATTGAAGGTACTAAGGAATGTTCAGCCTTGAGAAGGGAGACAGAGTGGGAATAGTCAGTTTGGTCTAGTGGTTAAGGCACCAGACTAGAAATCAGACACTAAGTTCCAGTCCCATCTTAGCCATGAAAATCAGCTGGATGACGTTGGGCCAGTCCATTTCATCTTTCTCAGCTCAACTCAGGGTTGAGGTATGTTGGATATTTTCACTGCCTTGAACAAAATAATATAGGCAGGATTAAAATAAATAAATAAATGGGTCCTTCGTGCTGTCTGAGCTTGATTGTTTTCTTGCAGACATTTCATAAATTATTTTAAATTTATTTAAACTGAGATTCATAAATAAATACAGGTAATGCTTGTGTTCTGGCCATTTATTTAGTGACCATTCGAAGTTGCAACGGCACTGAAAAAAGTGATTTATGACCGTTTTTCACACTTACGACTGTTGTAGCATCCCCCATGGTCATGTGACCAAAATTCAGATGCTTGGCAACTGGTTCACATTCTCAGGGTGACACTGTCTCAAGGTCATGTGATCATCTATTGCAGGGATGGGCCGAATGCGTCATGCACTGGCCATGCCCACCCCATATTAGCGGGGGGGGGGAATTTGTGATACGTGTCATTGCCAGTTTGACACTCCTGATCTATTGCAACCTTCTGACAAGCAAAGTCAATGGGGAAGCCAAATTCACTTAACCACCTTGTTTCTAACTTAACTGTGGTGATTCACTTAGCAATTATGGCAAGAAAGATTGTAAAACGGAGCAAGTTCACTTAACAACTGCCTTGCTAAGCAACACAAATTGAGCAAACACAATTATGGTTGTAAGTTGAGGACTACCTGTAAATATCATGGCACTCTTTAAATAACTTGAAATAATTATTACATAGAAAAAGATCAAGAATAATTTTTTTCTTCTCTTGGTGTAGTAAAGCTGGTTTTAAATAACAAGAAGGAAGCTACTGAAATGTCGTTTAGTTAAATATACAGGGTGGATTTCTCTTATCACTGGATGTGTTTAAGCAAAGGCTAGAGAAGACCAATAATTTAAATATTGTGGCTTGATTATCTATTAGTTTATTCTAAAAATAAGTCTGTTCCCTATTCAGCTGAGTTATGGAAATAAAAGTTTATTGCTTTAAGTGAACTTTGGACAGGAATAATGAATTCTAGTTTACAGCCAATACAGTGCTATTACCCTAGAACAGTGTTTATCAATTTTGGGAACATAAAGATGTGTGGACTTCAATTCCCAGAATTCCCCAACCAGCAAAAGTTGACAGAAATTCTGGAACTTGAATTTCACACATTTTAAAGTTCCCAAGTCAAACATAACTTTGCTGGAAAGAATTGATTTCTTTTCCCAACCTTGTGCTTTCCAGAAGGGTTGAATTGCAGTTCCCAGAATTCCCTGATGGTGGCCATCCACACAATATGGATCCTACTGTATTCAGATATACCTGCATAGAAGCAGATTATGAAAAAATACTAGTTTTTGGGATATATTTTCCACTGTCTATAATCATCTATATAATCATGTGTTTATGGCTTGTTGCAGCTTTTTTTTTGTTTTGCTTTTTAGATTAATAGATGCAGATAATATTTTGCTTGTTACAAATAAAAACTGTATTCTGAGTATTGAACATTTTTTTCCAAATTTGCAGCATTTGGCATCCAGCATAGTAAACTTTAGGAAGCTGCTTTGTACATTATTCTGTTACCTCAGAGTTGTGTATAAATTTAGATATTGTACAAATGAAGGTGAGAAATATTTTGCATGCATCTTTTTGAAGTGAGTTTGCCCCAACTATTAAAACAGTTCTTATGCAATTTATTGGTTTTAATCTAGATAATGAACTTGAATTTCTTGCTACTACCTACACAGCTGCTACTCTTTATTTTTTTATTAATAAAAATGCATTATGTTCCTGAAATTTTAGTATGGTTGACAATCTTGGCTTATCAACTAAAGAAAAAATGCTGTCAGAATTCCTGAAAGCATAATGTAACTGTCATTAGCCTCCTACACAAGCTTTTCAAAGAGAGCTTGTTTGCTAGAAGGAGATGGGGATGCATTGATTGTACAGTGTGGTTATAGCAACGTTTTTCAAAAGCTTTCATTGTATGATACATGTTTATTTTAAGGATGGTACCACATAGTTAAAATTTTCTCCATAGTAATATTTTTCCAGAAAATATTTTTCCCCTTTTAAGCGAGGACATATTAGGAACGTAGGTGTTAGTGTTATTTAATGAATACTATTGTGAAGATAATGTGTAGTGGTTCATGAGTTTTTGAAGCTCTGTTTTTGAAGTAGTCCTTATGGGCAATATTGTAAAAACTTTTATTTTTAACAATCTTGTTATTTCCTGTTTGATGTGCTTTGTCTTTTTAAAATGGTAATTAATTTTTCCTCTGATTGCCTCTGTTCACTACAGAAAGCCTAGGGAGGTCTGCTATACTCAATTACTGTGCTTTGTCTCCAGTGATGTCATAATTATTTTTAATCATTGTTAAAAATTAATGCAAGCATTAGTGTACTTTAATGCACATTAAATCACTATTGAGGATCAGTAACTACCATTCTGGTCCAGTGCTTCTGCCTTGACCTGCTTTTCCACAAGCAGTTATTATATGCGAGTTGCTTTATTGCACTTACACATACATACAAAATTAAATATACTTGAAGGATAAAATTAGTGTTATAGGTAGTCCTCTACTCATGACTGCAATGGGGGACTGGAATGTCAATCATTAAGTTGTGATGGTCATAAATCGAGGACCAGACCCAATTTTATGACTGTTTTTATGGCAATCATTAAGAGAATCAAGATGTCGTAAATCTGAATCACATGGTTGTTAAATGAATTGCAAGGTTATAACTGCAACCTATTCTCCTGACAGGGTGGGGTTTTTTTGCCAGAAACCAGCAAAAAAACACTAGAAATGGCAAAAAAAAATGTTGCAAATCACAGTTATATGACTACAGAATCTGCAATTGGTCATAAATGTCAGTCACTTTCCATAATGCAGTCATGTGACCATGGGAAGAAGATACAACATAATGCAATGGCTAGAAGTACTTTATGGGTTATAAAGCACCTTTTCTGAGGCAATTATTATCTCCAAACAGTCATTAAATAACTGGTCTTAAGTCAAAGACTACCTGTAGTTACTAGCATTCTCCCCCACACACCTTATATTACAATAATATACAATTAAACCAGTAGTATTGAAATTAGAAATTGTGACTTGAGAAATAGAAGTATGGAATCTTATCTGAGCATATAGATCTACACCCTAATGTAGGCTATTTACTTTTATAATATATATTTCAATATCTTCTTTACTTTTTAGTAAATTGTGGTTTATAAAGGGACACATAGGTTGCTATGCATTGATTGGCACTTTTAAAGGATTATGTCCTCCTACATCATGGTTGTCAAACTCAATTGTGTCACGGGCCAGTTCGTGACCTAATGTGATGTTTTTTGCCTTTGCGGAGTCATGGTGGGTGTGACCTGCATGTGATGTATCCGGTCCATGGGCCCCCAGTTTAACAGGCCTGTTCTTCATGCTTAAACAAGTCATAAGTCTCTGTGAATAGAGCCCTCGAAGAAGAAATTATTTTTCTCGAGATGGAAAGATCAGCTTTTTATCTGAGGATACAAAATGTGGTGGAAGAACGGGGGGAGCTCTAAGAGATATAGTGGCAGACATTCTGGCTGGGATTCTGGAGATAGCTAAGGAAGATATTCTGAGAGATATTGATGACATTTTCCGTGTACATACGAGTTACGCCGGGAGGCAGAAACTTCCGATAGAGGTCCATGTTAGGTTATCCAAGAAAGCACTTAGGGAAGAAGTGATTTTGAAGTCCAGAGACAAAACGGTAACATATAAAGACAAACAACTGATAATTCTAAAACAACTCCCCAGACGGGTACGGGAATTACGGCGAAATTATCATTTCTTAACTGCTCAAGTAAGAAAACACAGAGTGCTATATAGGTGGCTATTACCGGAAGGGTTACAATTTACGTGGGCAGATAAAAAAGTGAGAATTGACAATCTTAGAGATGCCAGTGATTTTCTTATCAAATATATAAACCCCTGAGAATCGGATGTGGGAGAAGAGTCGGAGTGCAAGAGTGGGGAAGAATTATTAGAGGAGGAAGAGAGAGGGGAACCAGAACAGCTAGGCGGGAGAAAGAAAGGAAGAGGACAGACGCAAATAGAGGCAGAGATAGGAGTTGAGGGATTGAGCCAGAGAGAAACAAGACAAACAAAAAAGAAACTCCAAGCAGAAGGCAAGTAAGGGCAACAGAAGGGAGAAGGGATGGGGGAGGAAATTTGTCTATTGTCAGTTAACATCAATGGGCTGAGTAGCCCAAATAAGAGAAAAAAGATTTTTAATAAATAAAAGCACGTCTGAATATAATATGCCTTCAAGAAGTACATGTGAAAAGGGATCATCTTTATTTATTGAATTATACCAAAATGGGTCAATTATATACGTCTTTAGCGGAAACTAAAAAAAGAGGAGTAGCAATTTATGTCCAAAGGCATATAAATTAATTTATGCAGATGAAGAATCATTAGAGACTTCTAATGATTGAAGTAGAAATTTGTTGTAAAAAAATGCTTACTGGTTTGTATTTATGCACCCAATGGGAATCAGAAAGACTTTTTTCAGAATCTCTATAGTAAATTGGTAGAATATGATTACTCACACATTTGTGTAGTGGGGGACTTTAACGCCATAGATGATAAAGATAAAGACTATATATCTGGAAACAGGAAACAGGAGGGGAAAAAGAGCTCTGTAAAGAAAAGACTGCCTATTATTTGCCATCAAATACAAGAGGAATTTGAATTTAAAGACATTTGGAGGGAAAAACATCCAGAAGATAGACAATACACATACTTCTCCACCAGGCACTCATCTTGGTCGTGGATAGATGCGGCTTGGATGTCAGGGGAATTGCGGCAGGGAACACAGAAAGTAGAGATAGGTGTCAATGAGTGGGCAGACCATAATCCACTCTGGATATCATGAGGAGGGTTGAAAACAAGGCCTAGGTGGAGAATGGACGTGAGGGTCCTCAAAGATGAACAATTTTTAACTTATGTAAAGAAGGAGATGGGTTTTTTCTTCCGGGAAAATAATAATGAAGATGCAAACTTTTAAAATGTATGGGAAACAGCTAAAGCAGTGTTTTGGGGTTTAGTGATAAATTATACAGCTGGGAAACGGAAGAAGGAGAAGGCTAAACGAGACAAATCATTAGAAGACCTGACAAGAAGTGAGGTTGCATTGCAACAGGACCCAAATAATAGAGAACTTAATATGAATTTGAAATTAGTGCGACATCAAATTAAGAGTAGAATTCACAATTTGAGAGATGGAAATGGTGATTGGATCACAGGGGAAGAAGGGAAGAAAAGAATAGCGCAGGAATTTTATACCAACTTATATAGAAAAGAAGATAAGCCTGAGCAGGAAATAAGGAAATACCTAGAAAAATCTGACCTACCCAAAATATCAGATATGTCTAGGGAAATACTGGACAGGAAGATAACGGAAGGGGAAATTGAAAGGGTTATGGAAAAACAAAAAACAGGAAAGACTCCCGGTATGGATGGTCTCCCGATAGAATATTATAAGGCACTTTGGGAAGTTTTAAACCCTTATATGACAGACCTATTTAATGGGGTAATCTGGGAGGGAAAGATCCCGAATTCCTGGTCAGAAGCATTAATAACCCTCTTGCCAAAGGATAGTAGTGATTTATCCCTAATCCAGAATTATAGACCTATTTCACTCCTTAACGCACACTACAAACTATTTGCAGCAGTATTAGCAGAGAGGCTAAAAAGTTTCCTAAGTCAATTTATACATGAAGATCAAAATGGCTTCTTACCCTGTAGATAGATTAGAGACAACGTGAGAATAATCATGAATGTTTTGGAACATTATGAAACCCACATTGATAAACAATTGGCTTTGGTTTTTGTGGATGCGCAAAAAGCCTTTGACCGAGTGAGCTGGAGTTTTTTTAGAGGGCTTATTACAACATATGCAATTCGGGGAAAGGTTTATCCGGGCAATTCGAACAATCTATTCGAAGCAGTCTGCCAAAATTTTAATTAATGGAGATGTATCTGAACAAATCTGCATCGAGAAAGGAACTAGACAGGGGTGCCCGCTTTCTCCATTGCTATTCATCCTAACATTAGAACCTTTATTGAGGGAAATTAGGTGCAACTCGGGGATAAAAAGATTGCATATTAAGGACCAACAATATAAGGTACAAGCATATGCCGATGACCTAGTATTTATATTGGAAGATCCTATTCTATCGGGCCCAAATTTGATCTATGAGTTAGAAAAATACAGAAATGTAGCAGGCTTAAAAATAAATAAGGAAAAAACTAAGGTTATCATTAAAAATTTGACAACAAATAGAGGAAGGAATTAGAATTTGGGATTTCAAATTGTCAATAAATTACGATATCTAGGTATTATATTAACAGCCAAATGCTCAACAATCAAAGAAGATAATTACTTGAAATTACTTCAACGAACAGAACAGGATTTAGAGAAATGGAAGAACCTTCAGACGTCTATTAAGTAGGATCGCGATTATAAAATCCTATATCCTCCCAAAATGGACATATTTATTTTATACAGCACCAGCTAGATTAGACAACAATTTCTTTAAAAAGCTAAATTAATGTGTCCTTAAATTTATCTGGTAAAATAAAAAGCCCAGAATTAAACTTAAAATGCTTCAAGAGATGAAAGAAAGAGGGGGATTCGGCTTACCAAAATGGGAATATTATTATCAGGCTGCAAACTTAGTTTGGATAAGGGAATGGATCCTGCTGAGAAGAAGACGATTGTTGATTCTGGAAGGTTTGGGATTACAACAGGGTTGACACTATTGTCTTTGGCAAGATAAGGTTAAAAAATATATGAGCTTTGCAGGTCATTATGTAAGGAACATCTTAATTGAAACATGAAGAAAAATCAAGGGTAAATTCTACTTCTTGACCCCGTCTTGGTTGGTCCCACTAGAAGCTATAACATATAGCTCGCTTTACAATAAAGAAAAACACCTATCTTACCGGGAGCTATTGGATGCTCAAGGCCGTTTAAAAACAAGAACTGAGTTAGATCTTCAGGGAATAGAATTGGATTGGTGGTCTTATGTCCAGATCAGCTCTAAACATAAGAAAGACAAGGAAAAAGGTGGCATAGATATGACCCAGCAAGAAATAGATAATATTATATTAGGAAAGGAGGAAAGAATGTTATCCAAGATTTATTAACTCTTAATAAATTACTGGATAGGGGATTAGATTGTTAAAGATTCAATGATTGCCTGGGGGAGAAATATTGGTTACTCAATTGAGTTGGTAAAATGGGAAGAAATATGGACGAAACAACTGAAACTCCTAATGGCAACCACTTACAAAGAAAACTTGTATAAGATGGTTTATAGATGGCATCTCCCTCCTGCCCGACTATCCAAAATGTTCCCAGGACTCTCCCCAAACTGTTGGAAATGTGGGGAGATAGGTACTTATTTTCATGTATGGTGGACCTGCCCCAAGGTAATTGAGCTTTGGAGACTTATACAGGGATGGATATTAGAAATCACTGGATATAAATTACAATTGAAACCAGAACACTATCTATTAAATATAAGGCCAGATAAGATAGGCACGAATACATGGTGTCTGATTGTATATATCACAACTGCAACAAGAATATGTTTTGCTCAATATTGGAAGTGGAAAGACTTACTGGCTGAAGATTTGATTTTGGGAAAAATTATGGAATATGCAGAAGCTGACAGGTTAACAAAAATTTTGAGAGATCAAAAGGATTCCGCATATTTTCAATGCTGGGACCAATGGTATACTTGGTTGAATAATAGAATAAAAAGAAGATAAGGTTAGTGTAGATTTTATATCTTATTTGTATATTTTGACTGAAGTTAATATATTGTTTAACGCTCCCGTTGCGATCTGTATGTGAATAAATACTTTGTTTGCAAATAAATAAATAAAAAAAAAACAAAACAAGTCATACTGTCTGATATGTACTGTCTGATTAGCTCTGTCTAATAGGCAATGAATGGAAACTGACAGGATTAACTCCACATTTCTACGATTTTTTCCATCCTGTAAGGTGGCTACCACACTTTGATGTTTTTTTATCTCAAAAGTAGGTGAAGAAACAAATGAAAAGCCATCACCCATTCCCACTTTTATGAATGCTCAAGTATTTGTCCCATAAACAGATAGTCCTTGCTTAACAACAAGAATTGGGACCAGCAATTCCATCACTAAGCAATGTAATCATTCTGTATAAACATCACTGGCATGGTCATGAGAAGACTGGTTATAAAGTTATTTTTTCAGGGGCATCATAACTTTAGTTGCTAAACAAGACAATTGTTAAGCCAAAACTACTTGTAAATTTGTTAGCTTTAAGGTAGCCAAAAGGTTTCTTACTGTTTTTTTAGTTGTTAAATTCTCTCTCAAAACCAACATTAAAGGAGAAAATAATTGGTGCTTGGCCTTTTAGTGGCTGGTCATTTTATTGACAATTATTTTAATTATATATTTATTATAATAAGTCTGAAGTATTTTATCTCTGTTTCTTTTCAGTAGCAATGCAGCAAGTTTTGGATAATCTTACTGATTTACCCTCATCATCAGGAGCTGAAGAAATAGACCTTATTTTCTTGAAAGGAATTATGGAGAATCCTATTGTAAAATCACTTGCTAAGGTATGAAATATTTATTTATGGCAGTTAATTTCTAAATGGTCAGTGCACCTTCTCATGTACATTAACTAGCCCCTTGGAAATCCCTGCTGTATCAATTGAGGAGAATTGACTACAAAATAGTTTTCAAGAAGGGTAAGCTGTGGGGGACTCCAGAACACCTCAAGTGTACACTGCTGTAATTCAGAAGCAAAAATTATTGAATTGTAACAATGTGATTGTAATTTTTATTTATTTTATTTTATTTTATTTCAAATTTATATACTGCACCTTCTCCCAAGGGACTCAGGGCGGTGTACAGCCAGATAAAAACATACAATACAAACATTAAGAACAATTAAAAGAATATATATTAATTTGGCCCCAGTTTAAAATGACAAACCAATTAAAAATTAAAAATTTAAAAATATGTTAAGCTAGCCCAGCTTGATAAAAAAAGAAAGTTTTAAGGGCACAGCGGAAGGCACTGAGGTCTTGGATTCTCCTTATCTCAGGGGGCAGCTGGTTCCATAGGGTAGGTGCCCCCACAGAGAAGGCCCTCCCCCTGGGGGTCACCAGCCTACATTGTTTGGCTGATGGCACCCCGAGGAGTCCCTCTCTGTGGGAGCGCACGGGTCGATGGGAGGTTGTTGGTAGCAGCAGGCAGTCTCGAAGATAACTAGGTCCTATGCCATGGAGCGCTTTAAAGGTGGTAACCAACACCCTGAAGCGCACCCGGAAGACCACTGGGAGCCCCTGCAGCTCACACAGGAGCGGTGTTATGTGGGAGCGCCATGCAGCTCCCGTAATTACCAGCGCGGCCGCATTCTGGACCAGTTGGAGCCTCCGGGTGCTCTTCAAGGAGAGCCCCATGTAGAGAGCATTGCAGTAGTCCAGGCGAGAGGTGACGGCATGAGTGACTGTGCACATGGAATCCCGATCAAGAAAGGGTCGCAACTGGCGAATCAGGCGAACCTGACAAAAGGTCCCCCTGGCTACAGCCGTCAGATGTTCCTCCAAGGACAGCTGCGTATCCAGGAGGCCTCCCAGATTGCACGCCCTCTCTGTGGGGGCCAAAGACTCGCACCCAATAGTCAGCGATGGAATCAGCTGACTATATCGGGATGCCGGGAACCACAGCCACTCAGTCTTGGAAGGGTTGAGCTTGAGCCTGTTCCTCCCCATCCAGATCCGCACAGCCTCCAGGCACTGAGACATAACTTCAAGAGCATCGTTGGGGTGGCCTAGGGTGGAGATGTACAACTGGATGTCATCAGCGTACTGGTGGTACTTAACCCCAAAGCCACGGATGATCTTTCCCAGCAGCTTCACATAAATGTTGAACAAAAGGGGTGAGAGGACCGACCCCTGAGGCACTCCACAGATGAGAGGCCTCGAGGTCGACCTCTGCCCCCCTGCCAACACAAACTGCGACCGGTCAGAGAGAAAGGAGGAGAACCACCGTAACACGGTGCCCCCCATCCCCAACTCTTCCAACCGGTGCAGCATGATACCATGGTCGATGGTATCAAAAGCCGCTGAGAGATCTAATAGGACCAGGACAGAGGAGCAACCCCTGTTCCGAGCCCTCCAGAGATCATCTACCAACGCGACCAATGCCTTTCCGTGCTGTGCCCAGGCCTGAAACCCGACTGGAACGGATCTAGATAAGACGTTTCCTCCAGGAATTGTGGAAACTGTCGCACGACCACACTCTCAACAACCTTCGCCACAAAGCGAAGGTTGGAGACAGGACGGTAGTTGGCCAATACTGCCGGGTCCAGGGAGGGCTTCTTGAGAAGAGGCCTCACCACCGCCTCTTTTAAGGCTGTGGGGAAGTAACCCTCATCAATGAAGCGTTAATAATTCCCTGGAGCCAGTCTCATGTAACCTCATGTAAATTTGTTCTTGGGGGTCCTGAATAATTTTTAAATTAGGAAGAGGAAGTGATCCTACCTGGAAAATGTTTTTTCCCATGTCTACCCTAACCCCTCCCCCAAATATTGCTAATTACAATAGCAGCCCTAACCCCTATATGATAGTGCCATATATCAATAATGACTTCTTGTGAACTTTTAGAAAGATGGGAGGCTGAATTGTGGAGCCCAGATGCATAGATATTGCTGGTATCTGGTATATGAGGTAATAAAATCTGATATGCAAGAGAGTATGAAGATTGAGGATAAGTTCTTTTGATCACAGAGTGAGCCCTCCAAATGTAATTATTTTAATTGTACTAGTAATTCTTGAGCAACCATTAAATATCCTTAATAGCAATAGCATTTAGCCTTATGTACTGCTTCACAGTCCTTTATAGCCCTCCCTAAGTGGTTTACAAAGTCAGTCTATTGTCCCCAACAAATTGGGTCCTCAGAAGGATGGAAGACTGAGTCAACCTTGAGCTGGTGAGAATCGAACTGCCAAACTGCTGGCAGCCGGCCTAACTGTGGCACCACGGTTCTTACCTTCATCTTCTAGATTTCAGTAAAAATTCATTAATTAAATTCATTAATTTGTTGTTTCAAAAATAGCACATGAAAAGATAAAAGAAGGGTAGCTTATGTAAAGCATGGTGAGTTATAATTTGAAGTTTCAATACTTCTGTTTCTTCAGTACTCAACATCTGACCACAATTGAACCCAAAATTTATGTTGCTAAGTGAAAAATTTGTTAAGTGAATTTTGCCTCATTTTACGACTTTTCTTGCCAAATTTATTAAATGAATCATTTCAGTTGTTAAATTAGCAACACAGTTGTTAAGTGAATCTAGTTTCCCCATTGACTTTGCTTGTCAGAAGGTTGCAAAAGGTGATCACATGACGTGGGGATCAGCGGTGAAATCTATTTACTTTTGCTACCGGTTTGGGCATGCTCCCCTGCGTGTGTGCCTCTTCTGCGTATGCGCAGAACATTCTGCGCATGCGCAGATGGTTAAAAATGGGATGTAATGACGTCCCAGTGGGTGAGCAGAGCCTCCCGCCACCGGCGCTACCGGTTCGACGAGCTGTGTAGAACTGTGGGGGGGGGGATTTCACCGCTGCCGGGGATACTGCAACTGCCATAAAGATAAGTCAGTTGCCAAAAATCCAAATGTAAATTACATGACCATGGAGGTGCTGCAATAGTCATAAGTGTGAAAAGTGGTCATCAGTCACTTTTTTCAGTGCTGTTGTAACTTTGAACAGTCACTAATTCAATTATTGTAAGTTGAGGACTACCTGTATACACTTAATAGATGAATGGCAGTTTCTTCTTCAAAAAGGGAATTATTTAGGTAATCCTCGATTTATAACATTCATTTAACAACCATTCAAAAAGTTATGGTGCAGCTGAAAAACGTGATTTATGATCAGCCCTCACATTTACACCTCCACAATGTCCCCACAGTCACATGATCAAAATTTGGGTGCTTGGCAACTGGCATTCATGTTCATTCATTGCAGCATCCTGAGATCATGAGCCTGCCAGTTGCAACCTTCCCAGCTGGCTCCAACAAGCAAAGTCAATGGGGGAAGCCAGACTTAACAAGTTAGTAATGCAGTAAAAAGATAATAAAATTGGGCATCTCATTTGATGACTGCTATGTAGTGAATTTTGTTCCTAATTGTGGTTGTAAGTCAAGAGCTGTCTACCCTGATCTGATGAAAGGATAACCTGAATTTAGATTGCCCCCATCTTTCTAGATATCAGACAGAAAAAGATAAATGTGGATATTCATTACTGTGTTCTCAGTTATGGTCCAGCTGAAGATAAACTTTGTGGGGGGGACCTTTTTCCTTTTGCTAATTTGGCTAATCACAGAGTGTGTGATTTATACTTCCTTGGTCTCATTTACCTTGCATTAAGTTTTCAGCCTTATCAAGTAATGCTTCAAGGCTTAGGAACCGGTGTCCCTATTTTTAAAGCAAAAAATCAGACTTCTATGGTAAAAGTAAACACCATAAGGAAGCAGATGTAAAATAATAATGATTCTAGTTTGCTAACTTGATTACTCTAAGAACGTCACCTTTCAGCATACACCCATTTCATGTGTGATACATATATTTCAGTGAAACATTTTATTTTGTAAGATATTTAGTCTTTATAACATAAACATTACCTGTGGTGAAAATCTCTACCAGAATCTGAAGCATAATTGTGCCTTAATATTTCCAAAAGGCTGTGTATTAACCTTATTGTCTTACTTCTGTTACTAGGAGTAAAAACAACTATTCAGAAAAGTATATTTGCATGCTTTATTTAACAGAAGTGCTGTTTTTTTCAAGGGTCCTACAGCAAAGATAAAAATCCTAAATTACACTGCATGAAATAACAATTTGCAGAAAGTGCAATATAATTGGTCTACCTGAGTTGTTATCAAAATACCTAGTAAGTATTATAAAATCAATGGTAAATCAAACACTCTTTTCTTGTTAGTATGTCTTATTCTATAATTTTCATAGGCTCATGAACGATTAGAGGATTCTAAACTTGAGGCTGTGAGTGATAACAATCTGGAGCTGGTCAATGAGATTCTTGAAGACATCAGTCCATTAATAAATAAAGATGAAAACATTGCCGAATTAGTTGGTATACTAAAGGAACCACACTTTCTGGTAAGTATATTTCTAGTCTTAACAATTTGTTCAATTGCTGTAAAACACATGAAAATAGGTTTTTTTAAAAGACAAGTCTTTAGATTTAGATTTAGGTTCAGATCTAAAAACGATTGTGTTAATATTAGACTGAAGTTGATATAACTTCAGATGTGTTTGATCTTGGAGTATAAATATATTTTCATTGATTAATAACTTTAATTACCATTTCTATTTAATTTACTTCAGATTAGAGCAGTGATGGCTAACCTTTTTGCCATTGTGTGCCAGGAGCGGGCATGCACACACGTGTGCCCACACTCATAATTCTATGTGTCCTGCCCCTGCACATGTGCACATGACCCCCCTCTACTCCTGGCATGTGATGGCACGGTGGACCTGGTAGACCCGTTCTTTGCTCTCCCCAGCCTCCAGAGCCTTTCTAGGAGCTTGGGGAGGGCGAAAATGGCCTCCCCCCACCAGGGAAGGCCATTTTTGCGCTCCCTAAACTCCTAGAAAGCTCTGGAGCCTGGGGAGAGAGAAAATGGGTCTCCCCCCCCCCCGAGGCCCTCCAGAGGCAGGAAACAGCGTGTTTCCCTATTTCCAGTGGGCCCAGAAGGTCTGAAAATCAGCTGGCCGGTGCGCACATCTGCGCCGGAGCTGAGCTTGCCTGCCCACCAATATGGCTATGCGTGCCACCTGTGGCACGCATGCCATAGGTTCGCCATCATGGGATTAGAGCATAATTTAGCTTTTCTTCTGAGCTGGATCACATCTGTTGTTTTGAACTGAAGAAAACATGTTAGAATGAGCAATCTGTACAAAAATTCTCTATATGATGAATAGAGTTTATCATATATTGTAATTTCTGTTTACAAAATTGAGAAGCTGCCCTATTAATATTGTAGGACCATTCTGGGTTGCCAAGAAATGGCCTTCAAATTATTCTGTTTAACTATTGGCCAATTATAGCTGGAAAAAATATGTATTAAATGTATCATCTCATCCATTCTCTATTTACAGTCACTCTTAGAAGCTCATGATATTGTGGCATCAAAGTGTTATGAATCTCCTCCCTCTAGTCCAGAAATAAATAATGCTTCGGTGAACAATCAGATAGTACCAGTAGATGCTATTCGTATACTTGGCATTCATAAAAGAGCAGGGGAGCCTTTGGTAAGTATGATTTCCCCCTTCCCTTTAAATATGAAATGTATTTGACAGACTTGCATAATCTTTCTGTGTTGTTTCTTTAATTAAAGTTATAAGATGGTAAAATACTTCTTGAATAGACACTGAAATATAAACTTGAAGTGGGAGAGGCATAATTCTTTAAATATCTGTTTTTATATATTGAGGCAGTCCAGTGCTTTTGTGGGACTGCAAGCTTTTAGTGTGTGAGTGTATCTGAAAGAAGGAATAATCAAGTTCATTGAAAACACTAATATGCTCCAGGGAGAAGAAATGCTAAAGACTTGCTTTCATATCTCTGTACATGTTCTTCAACTAGTAAATAGAATAGATGAATAAATTTGTTAATAAGTATCTAACTTATAAAGATTTAAATAATTGTGTTCAGTAAGTCTAAAATGTGAGAAATCCATGTTTATAAGTCAATTCCTTGTATGAAATCCTCTTTTGCTTTTGGATTTCAGGATCATAACAGTATACAAGTTTTAACAGCTCTTATGTGATGTCAACTAATAAGAAATCACAGTGTTAAGATTCTAGTTCTGAAATGGGTATAAATGTTTCAGAGATAAACTCTGATGCCCTTCAAATGTTCATTTAGGGTGTGACATTTAGGGTGGAGAATAATGACCTGGTGATTGCAAGAATCCTTCATGGAGGAATGATAGACCGACAAGGTCTCCTACATGTAGGTGATATCATTAAAGAGGTTAATGGTCATGAAGTTGGAAACAATCCAAAAGAATTGCAAGAACTTCTGAAGAGTATTAGTGGTAGTGTCACTCTGAAGATTCTTCCTAGCTACAAAGATAATATTGTTCCCCAACAGGTTAGTAGTACTATCCTTGATTTGAAGCTATATAGTGATGTTACTTTGTTTCCTTTCCTAGGACTAATAAAATATGTTAATTAACTCAGCTATAGTCATATTTAAGGGTGACAGCTGTCTGCAGTTAATATTTTGCTAAGAGCCACTTAAAATATATATGTAAATGCACTGCAGTTACACATAATTGCAGGAATTTCATTCAGAATGCAAGCATTATAAAGATGCAGCTGACTACAACTCAAGTATATGAAAAGATGCATGTTACTATCTATTATTATTATTATTATTACTATTATTATTATTATTATTAATCTTTGGTGAGATTAACCAGCCTTTGAGGCTGGTTAATAGCTCAGCAGCTCGAATCCTAATCAAGGACCTAGGAACTGTTAAGGTATTGTTGGAGGATGTAAGCTGTTCCAAGAAAAGTGGTTTTTTGTAGAGTCCAAATGTTCAAGTCCGGTAAATTTAGAATTTCTAAATAGCGAGGTAGCCCTTTGGGTATTGGCTATTATTATTATTATTATTATTATTATTATTATTATTATTATTATTATTATTATATTTGTAGACTAGCCCAAAGTTATCCAAATGGGTTCCATGTTTAAGGGAGATCTAGAACTCACAGTCACCTAGTTTCTAGGCCAGCACCTTAATCACCTACACCAAACTGACTCACTATTGAAGATGAAAATGAAGATGTTAATTTCTGAGGAACAAAATTAATGCAATAATTTTAGTAAATTCCTAAAAACACAAGATGTTTGATAAATTCCTTGAGAATAAAATTATACATTACATTTTATTGGTTTTTATTTTTTTCTGCCCCTGTGTACAAATGGCACACACACCACACATCTTATTTTTACTAGTTTTCTTCTTTAAGTTCTTGGCTTAGAATTTTATGTCTGGAAAGAACACCCTGTCACTCTGTGGTCAAATGATGGGGTCAGTGACTGTAATGGTTCTTCTCTATAAGAAGGGTAAGTGGGACAATCTAGCTAACTGTAGACTAATTGTCACCTAAACAATGAACATCAGTCATGGACAGTGTCTAGAAGGAATCTTGGGGGATAAATAGGGATATTAATAACATTAATAACAACTGAAAACTTCCCACTAAACCTGAATAATCCTGTTGGGGGAATTGGAGAAGATATTGCCATATGGCAAATATGCTCCTGTAGAAACATATTGAAATTCAGACAGAGACAAATAGTTTAACTTTTAAAAGCAACACCTGGTTGTCATAGAGTTGCTGAGGAGTGGCTAATTAGCCTGCCTGTAGTAACATTTCCCAAATTATGGTAAGGTTGTTTCTGAGCTAGATATATAATAAACTCCCTTTGGCATTTCTACAGAGAATATACTCTTAAGACCCATTAGAGAAACATGTCTGTCGTTATAAAACAAGGGATATTGAAGTAGCCCAGCATGTGTTATTTTGCTGTGACATTTACAGATGTATCCAAAATATATATTCTATCTTTTCTTCAACAATATCTGGGTGAATTGGCAATTTTTATGTTATTTTCAGTTGCTACATCTTCCACTATTCAGATGGTAGCAAAATATTGTGCAGCAGCAGTGAAAATGAGGCAGCTATTATTGCAAAGTCTTCCATAATTATAGCTCATGTATTAACCATTCTCAGGCCTTTGAATATTACAGCTTATGATGTTTCCTCTATATCTCAGATGTCAACTTTCCATTGATTTTAAAATCTTATATGTAAAAAAATATTTATGCTTAAGCAGTAATAACAATATTTTTTGAAAGCCAATACTGTGTGGTTGACTGAGTTGTGGCCTAGTCCAATCTCACTTCATAAAAAGTAATTTTGTCTTTTTAGAACTATGATTTGCTGAATAAACCTAAAATATTTTGATGCAATATTTGGAAAATATTGTTTTGTAAGAATTTATGTGTTGGAACTTTCTGTAACATCCATGTATCCACTGCTTTTTAATCATGCTTTGTTCAAAAGATTGTTTCTAAAAGACAGCACAATACACTGCATGAAATAAAAACAATTCTGACAACTGATTGTAAGGTGTGGAATAAAATAAATTAACTTTGAACAAACATTAAAGAATGTGTAAAATTGTAAGAAAAAGAATTGTTTCATTGTTTTAGTAATAATTGAAATGATTATTTAATGTAAAGGCAAGTCGCTTTGTTATGACACTATTCAATTGTAACCTCTCAGGTTACATTTTTTGCATTGGGACAAAGTTTTTTTCTGTGGCAGATGGCAGAATCTTCTATGCAAGTTTGAATCCTGGAACTCTTAATTAAAATATTGATTTCACTTCAGCTCACTTGACTGCATTCTGAGAATAAAGACATCTAAAAATAATTGGGATCACTTAAACAAAATTATAAGAACATAAATGACCACATGATAACTGTAGTAATTCATTTCAAGGGATTTTTACAGCTTGAACCTTTATCAGACACATAATCATCTTTCAGAATTGTCCTCTGGACCCTTCATTTTGCTGGGGAAACAGCAAAACTTTTTCTGTTTTCTTTTTCTAAACTTTTAACCAAGTGACAAACTTGATGAGCATTTGTAAATCTGTGAGAATGGTTGTTCTTAAACTGTTTTTAAAATTATGTTTCAGGTATTTGTGAAATGTCACTTTGATTATAATCCATTCAATGATAATCTCATTCCATGCAAAGAAGCTGGTCTTAAATTTTCCAAGGGAGAAATTCTTCAGATTGTAAATCGAGAAGACCCAAACTGGTGGCAGGTTAGATATTGTTAAATTTAATACAAATTTTCAATGCATTAATCCAGTCTTCTGCTATATACATTCTGCATTTATTTTTTTAAAAATACTATTTTGTATCCTATGAAGAATTACTGTTAAATATAATTTCAGGCAAGAGAGCTAGTTTGGTATAATGATTAAGAAATCAGTTCTAGTTCTATCCTAAGAACAAAGTCAACTGGGTGATCTTGGGCCAGTCTCTTATTCTCAGCCCTAGGAAGAAAGCAATGGCAAATCACATCTGAAAAAGCTTCCCAAGAAAACTGCAGGAACTTGGAGAAAGGGATAAAAAAAAAAAAAACCAGACAGAAATTCAGAACTGTTTCATGAAAAGTGGAGTAGATCCTTAGTCTGTCCCTTCTATATGATCAAATTATAATTCTGTCTGTAAAAATATGGAGTAATATCAGGCTTGTCTTGAGATCATGTGCACATCTGTGCTCGGTTAGAATAACCAAATGATACAAATTAGCACAGAGATGTACTGTAGTATACTTATTAAATTGTTACAGAGGTACAAGGATATTAGTAACCTTTAAAACATGTGAGTAAAAAAGCCTCCATGCTTTTGGGAGGGGCTTCTTTGTGCATGTGTGAATATATATGCATAAAATGCCAAAATATGGGTCTTAGGTTGGTGTGACAAATAACAAAAATTACTGGTGCATCAGATAGGCTTATCTGAAGAAGGAAAAGTTCTCATTAGCTTAGTTCTGGGTCACAACTAATGGCTGTTAATGCCTGTGAATCTGCTCTTGGTTGTCCACTATATCCACTAGCATTTGTTATAAGAAGAGTGGTCAGATTATTTATGTGGGCACATTCCTAAATTTTTGTCCAATGCATTCCAACACAGCTAGCCTTAGGTTGTTGCTAGGGGAGCAGTGGTGGGTTGCCCCTGGTTCGGACCGGTTCTATAGAACTGGTAGTAAAACCGGAGGGAGGCTCCGCTCACCAACCCCGACGTCATCAGAACACTTCTGCGTATGTGCAGAAGAGCCTGTGCATGAGCGAAGCAAGCGTGTGGGCTCAGCCCCGTTGCGAACCAGTAGTAAAGGTAAGTAGAACCCACCCCTGTATGGGAGGGATTATCAGTCTTGATATTTCAGGAGGAAGACAAATGGAAAAGAAAATTTGAATAGAATTAATTTAACTATTTGGAAAGGGATACCGCTACTTCATTTTTATTTCTGCTTACATTGTTAAATATAATCAAGATAAATCTGCTTCCTTAGGATATATTTGGTTTTTACAAATAGAATGGTCTATATTACTTAGATGATCTGCATTATGTAATCTTATTTTTAAGCATAGATGGCCATGAAGTAGGGCTCAAATGACAGACGATGTGTTATGACATTTTAATGTCATTTTGGCTTGCTATGCACCTTGGTATCTAAAGACTGTGTACAAGTCTTGGAACATGTAAGAAATCCTGAGTTAAAGTTCATATCTGTTAATTCAATGATTTAATAAAAGCAAAAGGTGGAAATGGGATTTTTTTAAAAAATGCATTTTTTAACATGTACTGCTTTAGGACTTAGAATATTTACTGAAAAATAGGTTTTGGTTGTTGAAAGGTGGGTGGAAATTTTTTTTAAGAAAAACTCAACTGTTCTTATACTTTACGTTTCGATATTTCTTGTCTACTTGTGTGTTACAGTGCTTGTCTACTTGTGTGTTACAGTGCATCCAACTTGTTTATATGAATAAATCTGAACATTAAATTGCTTTTGGCTACATTACAACTTATAATGTAAAAATCAATTTTGTTTCATGCTTAATTTTATTTCAGGCCAGCCATGTCAAGGAAGGAGGAAGTGCAGGACTTATTCCTAGCCAGTTTTTAGAAGAAAAGAGGAAAGCATTTGTTAGACGGGACTGGGAAAATTCAAGTAAGGAACAGAAAAATATCATTTTGATTATGTTCTTTTTTCAAGTTCCATATGTTGTGAATAATGGAATACGTTATTGTCCATAATTACAAATTAGTAATCAAAATAATTTGCTTTCTTTCTAATTTCTGAATCTTTTCTGCCATCTGCTGGTACTTAGATAAAATTAAATAGGGAGTATTATAACCATAAGTCTAAACAATTTATTATAATTATATAACCAAATTTAGCAGTTACAAGCAGTTAGGGTGATACGGCTTTCAATGGAGTACATTAAAACTTGGTTCCAAACCAATATAACAAATTGTAATTTCAAAAATATCTCATTTGTTTTTAGGTCCTTTCTGTGGGACAATAAATAGTAAAAGGAAGAAAAAAATGATGTATCTCACAACTAGAAATGCAGGTTTGTGAATTTCAGCATTACATACTAGAATACAGAAAAATAACTTGGCAAGAATATTTAGAAAGTTATTTATATTCATTTAGTTTAATAACTACTGCAAAAAAAGATAGTAAAATTGGGTGTGTTCACAGGCTGACCATACACAACTAATATGGCATACAACCATAATTATGGTCATGTATCAAAGACTATCTATATTTCCAGTGGCTATACATACAAATCCAGGAAGTGATTCCAAATGAAACTGATCTTTTCTGAGTTTTCCTACATGCCAGCAATTTCATATCCTTTGTCACAGTTTAAAAATGTATATTTACACTGTTTTGCTAATTTATTTTATAATTCAAATTATCCTTGAACTCACAGATAATTTAGCTTGTCATGTTTAGCAATTTAATACCAAAGTGAAAAGGAGCACATTAATGATTTTTTTTTACTACTGTATTAAATAATTTAGGAGTCCTATGTTCCAGATTATATCTAATATTCTCAGAAGTAATTGGGAACAAGTGCCTGTACAGCACTATTTTTTTTAAAATAAACAGCCATGCAGTAGTAGAAATCCTACTACAGGAAAACATTTTTTTACTCCTTGTGACAAGCTGCAGCTGTTATATATTACATCATTCATATAATTAGCAATGTGTTGACCCATCTATATTCATAGTATATTCATCATTTGAAAACTATTGTATGAAATCAGAGATACAATTTGAAGGACCAGGCCATATGACCTTTCACCCAGTCCTTTCCCAAAATTATCAAATCATAATTTGTAATAAGTCTAATATTAGTGTACAATGTGTAATAAATTTTAATTAAGCTTAAATTTACATTAAATCAACTGTAATTGCCTAGTCCTATCAACTTATTGCAGAGGGCTTTCTGCCACGATTGGATACTCCCGCCTCCTGAAAATACATTATTTTACATACATACATACATACATACATACATACATGTACTATCTTCAATGCTGGAAATAATAAAAATGGATATCATCTTGAAAGCCTTACATGGCTAGCTTACCTGCCTCTTCTTGAAGTAATCTGTCCTTTCTACTAAATAGGGTAAGTGCATTGTAGATCCGTTCTCTTAAATGATGTCACGTAATAGGGGCCTCAGAGGCTCTGATTTCTAGTGGCTAGCCCAACCCTTTGGACAGCCTCCCACCTGAGATTCAAGAAATCACAAATTGATTCAGTTGAGAATAACTGTCCCAAAGTCAACCAATGAGCTTCATGGCTGGTTGGCGGATTGCATTCCTAGTATTGTGAAATTAATATAATGTTCACAATGCCTTGATTTTAACATGTTCTGTTGCATCTAGAATTTGATCGACATGAAATTCAGATATATGAGGAAGTAGCAAAAATGCCTCCATTTCAAAGAAAAACACTGGTCTTAATAGGGGCCCAAGGAGTTGGCCGAAGGAGTCTGAAAAACAGATTTATTGTACTGAATCCCACAAAATTTGGAACCACAGTCCCATGTAAGTTTTTATAACACTTGTTTGTTTGCTTATTTTACATAGATTCACTAAACATATTTGATTCCTGATAACCTTAATTTCAGATAGACATTATGAAATGAGATAGAAATTAAAATCTACAAATTAAAATCATCACTTTAGCCATTGTCTATCCACTGCAGGATGAACGCTTCTCTTCTTCATGTTTCCAACCAATATGCGACAACATTAACAAGTATTGAGGGCTCAATTGGCAAAAGAAAGCTCAGAATGGTATTGGTTGGAAACTACAGATAATCCTCGAGGTATGATAGTTCACTTAATGACTGTTACACGATGTAATGAAGTTACACAATAACCCTCCCAAGTATTTACAACACAGTCCCACAGTCGTTCACCCTTACAAATGACCGCAGAGGAACTGCAACATTTATCCTGCCTATTTCTCCCCCCAGTTCCCCACAGTTGCTTTTCTCTCATCCTGCCGTGCCAGACTCACTTACCTTGCAAAGATCTGTCTCCTCTCTGCCATCCTCTGGAGTCCATTTAAGCTCACGCCTACTGCTTCAGTGACTCCATCCAACCACCTCATTCTCTGTTGTCTCATTCTTCTTTTGTCTTCAATCTTTTCCAGCATTAGGCTCTTCTCCATTGTGTCCTTCCTTCTTATATTAGGTGGCCAAAGTATTTGAACTTTATCTTCAGGATCTGGCCTTCTAAAGAGCAGTCAGGGTTGATCTCCTCTAGGACTGACCAGTTTGATCACCTTTTGAATAGATTTTGAATAGCTCAGCTGGAATACTGTCACCTCCACCAGCTTTTTTGTTGCTCAGATTTCCTAAGGCCCATTTGACTTCACATTCTAGGATGTATGGCTCAAAGTCAGTGACCATTCCATCATGGTTATCAGGGACGTTAAACTCATTCTTGTATAGTTCTTCTGTGTAATTTTGCCACCTCTTCTTAATCTCTTCTGCCTCTGTTAGGTCCCTGCCATTTTGGTCCTTTACCATGCCCATCTTTGCATGAAACATTCCCTTCATATCTTCAATTTTCTTGAAGAGATCTCTGGTCCTCCCTATTCTATTGTTCTCTTCCATTTCTTTGCACTGTTCATTTAAGAATGCATTCTTATCTCTTCTAGTTATTCTCTTTAATTCTGCATTCCATTGGGTAAATCTTTCTCTTTCTCCCATGCTTTTCCCTTCCCTTCTTTCCTCAGCTATCTGCAAAGCTTCCTCAGACAGCCATTTTGCTTTCTTGCGTTTCTTTTTCTTTGGGATGGTTTTAGTGCTACCTCTTGTACAATGTTGCGAACTTCTGTCCATACTTCTTCAGGCACTCTATCTATCAGATTTAATTCCTTAATTAATAATTCTTTCTATTTGTCACCTCTACTGTATATTCATCAGGGATATGATTTAGTTCATACCTGAGTGGCCTAGTGCTTTTCCCTACTTTCTTCACTTTAAGCCTAAATTTTGCAATGAAAAGCTCATGATCTGAGCACAGTCAACTCCTGGTCTTGTTTTTACTGACTGTATGAGCTTCTCCATCTTTGGTTGCAGAGCACATAGTCAATCTGATTTCTGTGTTGACTGGTGATGTCCATGTGTAGAGTCGTCTCTTGGATTGTTGGAAAAGTGTGTTTGCTATGACCATTGTATTCTCTTGACAAAATTCTATCAGCCTGTGCCCTGCTTCATTTTATACTCCAAGGCCAAACTATTCTGGTTATCTTTTGGCTTCCTACTTTAGCATTCCAATCTTCCATGATGATAAGGACATCATTTTTTGGTGTTAATTCTATAAGATGCTGTAGGACTTCATAAAACTGGTCAATTTCATCCTTTTCAGCACCAGTGGTTGGGGTATAGACTTCGACTACTGTGATGTTGAATGGTTTGCCTTGGATTCGAACTGAGATCATTCTCAGATCATTCTCAGTAGGATGGGGGGAAGCAATTGTGCAGTGCATGAGGTATCTCTGAGTCTGAGGGAGGCCTTGAGTGGCCTGTTCTATCACCATGCCTTCCCCACTCTGAGATACCTTGCAGACTTAACGACCAGCACATTCAATTAACGAATGCGTAGGCGAAAGCAGGAAGTTTTTATGTTCACTTTATGTGATTCACTCCAATAAATCCTCTGGTTATAAATAACTGGCAGGCTCCATTACATTCATAACTCAAGGATTACCTGTACGGGTTAAAATACTATGAATAAATGCATTTGAAGTTTGTAGCTAGTTCATTTTCTAATATTGGCATGTTTTACATATTTGGCAGTAAAATAGTATCAGAAAACATATGGGCAGTTGTGCTTCAACGCATATTCCCCTGGGAATAAGCTACTTCCAAACATACTTTGGGATGCATTACATAAGGAATTCTACAGATTGGAATTTAAACTATTTGTATGCAAGTTCATTTAAATATTTTAATTATAAATAGTTGCTAAAATACTTATTTTTTTCAGATGCAGATGGGAGAGAGGCAGGAAGTGCATGAACTCACAATGAAAATAAAAATGCAAATTAAAATAGCTCTGCAGACTAAAAGCCTAATTTCTGGAGCTTTTATGTGACCTCCTGCAGCCCCCAATCCTTCTTTCAGGTTTATACCTCAAGGTTGAAATGTTATGAGCGGTGGTGGCACAGTGATTAAAATGCAGTATTGCAGGCTACTTCTGCTGACTGCCTGCAGTTTGGCAGTTTGAGTCTCACCAGTTCAAGGTTGACTCAGCCTTCCATTCTTCCGAGGTCAGTAAAATGAGCACCCAGACTGTTGGAGGCAATAGGCTGACTCTGTAAACTGCTTAGAGAGGGCTCTAAAGCGATATATAAGTAAGTACTATTGCTATTTCCTGAAACATAGAAATTATTTTGTGAGCCATAGCAGGAAACCATTCTTGAACTACTAGTACAGGAAATCTACTGTATTCAGATCTTTGTGTCTTTCTGTAAGAAGTTTTTACATAAAAGCACATCTGGCTGTATCTTTTGTATATTATTGTTCTGCTCATATGTCAATTTATTTAGTTACATCACGGAAACCGAGGGATGATGAGAAAGATGGACAAGCATACCGGTTTGTGTCACGAAGTGAAATGGAGGCAGATATTAAAGCAGGAAGATATTTAGAACACGGGGAATATGAAGGAAATCTTTATGGTACCAAAATAGATTCTATTATTGAAGTGGTTCAGACTGGAAGAACATGTATCTTAGATGTGAATCCACAGGTATGCTGATGTAATATTTTAGTACCCAAATATCTGTGGGAAAATTTTGCACCTGATCAAGTTGGAGAAACTTTTTAAGAGTTGGATTTTCTGAAATTACATTAATTTGAGTAGTGAGCAGATTTCATAAGAGGGCTAGGCTTTCAACAGGAAGTGGGGACTACATCATGCCTTGTTGTTGCCAATGATGGCCAGAAAGAACAGTATTGGTCCTTTTCCTATTTTAGCATGTTTTAAAGGCCATTTTCAAAACATTTAAGTGGCCATTATGACTCTTAATCCTTCCCAAGACCATACACATGAAGAAATAGTCTTTAAAAAAATTCAGTCCTGCCTACTTGAAGAAATCTGCAAGTTGTGGATTTCCCAGTTGTCTCTAGAGGGGAGCTAGAACATACATATCTGAAAGGAATATTCCCATGACTTCACTGTATATGTATAATTTTTATTGTTCCTTTGAAATGGAAAGTGGCTTATAAAGTTGAACCAAAGGCCATCTAGATTGGCATTTATAGCTTCATAATGATTGTTCTTGAGCTTACTTTCCCTCCCATTACTGCATTTTTTCCATTTTCTTCTTTGGCCAATATTTGCTATTGTCTCCAAATGGTGGAGATTGTGATTGTAGAAGCAGTAGATGGATAAAGAATAAGCCTCTTATTTCTTTTATTTTTTGAGCCTGACTTTAGGTAACTACATGAAGAAGTTCATGTAATTTTCTTAGCAACCTTTCAGAAGGGATTCATCATTGTTATCTACAGCTTAGGGATGGTGACTCAAGGTCAGGACAAGAACAATTTTTTTTCTGTTCTTAGTCCAGTGCCTTAATCACTAGACAAAGCTAGTTCTCTTAATCTCTGAAGATTTAAAGTCAATGGCAGTGGGAGGGAAGCTTATTTGCTTGGAAACTGTATTTTATATTTATACTAGAAAATTTGAAAAGAACTCAATTACAATAATTAAAAGGTTGGAGAAGGTAGGGAAAGTAGTATGAATTTAATCCTGTCCTGCCTTCATTCAGTTTTGGGAGTAGTTTCCCCCCAGTCTGACCTAAAATATCCTACAAAATTTGATATGGCTCTGAATCCAAACTAGGTTATGAAAATTATTGGTACAGTGCAAATTCAATTCCAAAAGAAATGTCTCCTTTCATTGCCTCCTTTCCAAGGCTGAGAGAGAGCGAGTGGCCCGAAGTCACCCAGCTGCCTTTATGCCTAAGGCAGGACTAGAACTTGCTTAATTTTTCAACATGTTGTACTTGAAATATAGCTATGTGTTGTTAGATTACAAAAGTATAATAACTAAAGAAAGTTCCCCCTATCATTAGGTGCTAAACATATATTCAGTATATAACTGAATTGAAATATAGATTTAAAAGTCGACTATAATTTTGACCAGCTTACAGTTTAAGAAAACATTACGGAGAAAACTTCTGACACATCCTGACAACCATATTCTATATCTCACCACTATTAATAAGTCCACCACTAATATCCTGGGAGAACTGCCATGTTTGTAAAGACTTCTAGAACATCCTCAGAGCAGCAGAGTCACATGGATTTCTTGGGGCATGTAATTGAAGAGACTTAATGCAGTGTCAGAAAAAGCACCCTTCCTGTGTTCTAATAGATAGCATTGTTTACTTGAAAGGACTGAAGCATGTTATCTATTAAATAGTGAAAAATACATATTATCCCCTGTGCTATCATGGAAATCTGCATAATGTTAAAGCTGCTTACACCGACACTGCCTATTATCCAAAAAATTGAATGCATAACTTAATTCTTTTCTTTCCAGGCACTTAAAGTGTTGCGGACATCAGAGTTTATGCCCTATGTAGTTTTTATTGCTGCTCCAGAACTTGAAACCTTGCGTGCAATGCACAAAGCTGTGGTTGATGCAGGAATTACAACCAAGCTTCTAACAGTAAGGAAAATTAACATTTTTTAAAAAAATATGTGTGACTAAACTAGTTTGTTTTCTCAGCATTATTAAAGCTACATTTAGTATAGTATAGTATAGTATAGTATAGTATAGTATAGTATAGTATAGGCCGTCTTCAGATTCCTTTCCCTCTTTCTGCTTGGCCATTTGTAGTTCTTGGAATTTTACTAAACTTTCTAGGCATAGATTGTTGCAGCTTTTTATTTCATTCTGTTATAACTGCCTCATCTGTTCCAGAAAATTTGCAGGCTAGTAGTTTGTTGATATGAGGCAAAGAATGTACTTGATGTCTCTCAATACATTTTTAAAATATATTATGGATCAAGAAGTTCTTTTAATTCAAATAACATCCGTAATCTAGTTTCTTAATTGAAAAGCAGGATACACTTCTAGTTACTATAAATATGTATTATCTATTGCTTACGACATAGCTCCTGGCTTTAAATATATGATGCTGTATTTAACCATTTAAAATTGCCAGAATAGTATGCATTGAAATAATAGTTTGGATTAAGATTGTATTGAATATGGAAGTCAATGGGATTGGTAAAAAGCTTATAAGGACAATTTCAAATATCAAATATAATTCTGAATATAATTAAAACTAAATTTAGCCTAACAAGTGTGTGAACCACTAAGAAAGAAAGTGAAAAATAATTTCATGAGTAAACTATCAGGCAAAATAGCTAGATAAATCAGTGACACAGAAGATGGTCTTTAAGGCACCTTAATCCTCAGGTGATAGAGCTTTATAAATAAATACCTTCATGTTAAAATGGCCAGGAAAATATTCATTGACAGGTTCGGTCATTTAAGTACATAGTTAGTATGGTCCATACAGTTTGATCTAGCACAAAATGTAGCTGCTTTGTTATTCATTAAAATGCTTTGAAATTTTTCTGATGAAATCCAGTATTGTAATAAACTAATATTGAAACATTTATTTCTAAAATAAGATTTCAAAGTATGCAAATTGTATGCATGTTTAAAGAGTTGTGCATAACTATAAGAATCCCAAGAACTAGACTGTAACATACGTAATTAAGAACATCTGTTTTATCTACAGTACATAGCTGTTTGCAATTTCAGATTCCTGTGTCATTATGTTTTTAGGAATTAATTTTAAATACTTTTTTCTAAAAAAACCCTAGTTTTGCTGGTCTCTAAAGATTTTTTTTAATGCAGGCTCTCAATTTTACATCTGACTCTAGTCCCTTGCTTTTTATAGCATTGTTTTATTTTTAATATTTGTCAATATTTTAATAGGATACTGATTTGAAGAAAACTGTTGATGAGAGTGCACGGATCCAGAGAGCTTATAGTCACTACTTTGATCTGATTATTGTGAATGACAACCTAGACAAAGCTTTTGAGAAGTTGCAAACTGCTACAGAGAAATTGAGAATGGAATCACAGTGGGTCCCGATTAGCTGGGTATACTGACAGTTCTTTTAAAGATGAAATAAACATCATGTAATGTTAGCTGAAACAAACACTATACTAAGAAAATATTGTACAGTGGTGCCAGATACTTGGCAGGACCCAATATGTTTTTATTTTATGTAATTAAAATAATAGTATGCTAGTCAAATTTTTTATACAAAATGTTGAAGGGAAAGTGTACTTAATATGTGATTTATTTTAATTTTTCTAACTTTTTACAAATAACCTTTTTATTCATATCACATGAAGGAAATGCGTTGAAGCATTTTTATAAATGTTTTGATTTACTACTTTGCCTTTACTCATCTAAAGAACTTTCCAGTCATTCACATTTGATCTTACATTTTCACTGTGATAAGGAGAAAAATACTTGAAAAGGTTTTTGTAAAACTCTGTTTTAAATCAAATGTTTCATCCGATTAGTTTTTATTATTTAGATATAATCCTTGTTCTAATAAGCATATCTCCTTGACATAAGCAGAACTTTAATAAAGCAGCCAGCACTGAGCCATGTTACTGAAGCATATTTGCTTAATGTTATCCATGTTTTGCAGCTGTTTCGTCTTAGACAGATGTACTGTAGACTTTTATGTAGATTCCCTTTTTACATAAATGTAAAAGCAATATCTTGAACTTTCCCTAAGAGACCCTTTTAAAAAGCCAACATTTCAACCCATTCAGTAAGTATTTTTCAAAGAATTCTTGTAATGTAAATTCATTGTGTTTGAGGTAATGGTGAAGTAGCCTGAAAGAACCTCACGCTACAGAGTCTTAGTGAAGAGCTCAGCATGTAGAATGTATGTTCTTAGTTGTGGAAAATTCATAGCTTAGAGGAACAAAATCTGCTTTTTTATTATGACCTCGCTCTGTATTTGTAAATCGTTCTATGACGACTGGCTTTTAGTTTATACCAGAGTATTTATGAGTGATTTTGTGTGTTATAAAACGTGATGTGATGGGGCTTTGAGCTGATCCTTTGTGTTACATGGCTTTATTCACCAAATAGAGTGTGAAACTAAAATTATTGTCAGATGCTAAAATTCAGTGTTATTTATCAAAGAATTTATTTTTGTTTTACACTCATGTTTTACAGTGTTAGCTAATAACTCTTCCCTTAGTTAGTTCATCATCTTAGGTTCGTATTTACTGATTACATAAATGGATTTCTGATATATATTCTATTGAGGGGATGTAGATATGGATGATTACTAAGAGGGAATAATTTGATGATCATATTTTATATTAGGCCTGCTATTATAAATAGAGCCAGACATTGCTAACACATAGAGAGTCTGAGGTAGTTATCATTTCCCCATTTCATTTATTTTGCATATGAGTTTGGGCACTAGGATTATAGAGCTTATTTTCAATACCAAAGTATCATACACAAGATGCCAACAATGAAAAAATATTGGAAAAGGCCAAGAGAGTACAAACTAGCGTTTAAGTATTTTGCCTTTTAAGATGCACAAGGAAACAGGGTTTCAATAATTTTTAGTTTATATAGAGAAATGTTGATACCAAAAAGGTATTGTAGACTAAAAAAAACCTTTGTGGTATTTTTTTAAAGACTTAAGTATATTTTGTAAATGTTATGCAAATAATTGCATATCTGTGTCTTAATTGCTATTGGTATTTAGAAATTAGCTTCTAACAATATGAAATATTGTACAGAAATTTATTTCTGTTGCATTAATTCTGTAGATAGGCTGATGTTAAGTATTTAAAAATATGTATACCTGAGAATGGGGTAAAAAATTTCCAGTACCCAAAATGACATTTTACTCTGTAATTTCAATGTCATTGTAGGGTTATGAAGTGGGATAAAGTGTAAAAATGACTATACTTTTATTGAATATAATACTGTTTGAATGGAGATTGAACAGAAGGCATTACTGAAACCTGAAGTCAAATAACTGCTTCTCATTCCTTTGTTTTCTAATATTACATTAGATAGCATTCCAGTTGGTTTGATGCTACTGCTCTTTGCTAGATGAGTTTTTGGGCTGCATTTTAAGTAGCCGGGATTAAAGTTCTGTTCAGATTCTACCTGAACTATTTTATTAAAAAATAAAATGTTCTCAAGCAGAATACTTGGTCTACTCCTGTCTTGTTTTGTTTCTAGCCATTGATTTGTATTATCCACTCCTGTTGGAAAGCAGGAAGGTTTTTCAGATTGGCCTTAGTTGAAGGAAAGTTTAGCAAGTGATTAAACGAATTTGATGTTGGTTTTAAGGCTCAGAAGGTCAGTTCTTCCTGTCAAAAGCAGGAAGAAGAAAAACAGAGTATCAGTATTTGCCTTAATGGCTTTCTAAAGAAATGGTTAACAATAGGGAATTGGTCAAGAAACATTTTATATTTTCTCTGGGCAAGACTTTTTATGCTGGTACCCTATATCATCTTGGGAGAACTGCTCATGTCACAGAATTCACTCTTGGCATTAATATGGGAATTTAAACCACAGGTCCTGAATGTAACAGGAAGAGTTAGTTCACTGCCATGCATAAGAATTACTGCATTTGATATAAAATACACCTCTATGCTCAGTCACAGACTATCACTGCACATTATATAGGCCATTCACTGTTTTTGCTGCATGGGTATAGTAGTCCAAGCTATGAAATGAAACTTTGAATACCCATGAATTTATCCTCCCACTGAATGGCAGCAATGGAGAAGTATGTAACAGGCAAAATGAGGTGCAGAATGGATTAATTGGGAAGGTGTAAATCAGAGGCAGAACATTTTAAGTGTCCTAATTTCAGTTCTTGGCATCTTTGTCTGCAACTGCAGAGTTCCTGTCAATGATCTGAACTGATATAGTGCAAATTCCTATGGATAATAAATCCAGAATATACCAGACATGTTTAACCACTTTACTCAAACGATAAAGTATATTTATCTTTCCTTCATTAATAGAGTAAATGTGAAATCATATAAGGGTGATTCCATGTGTAGTTCAATATAAAAATGAAAAATGTGTCTATGCTTAACATGAGTACATGAAATGGGAAGACAATATTGCTTGCTGACATTAGGGTACATAATTATCTGTACCAAAGTAAATATATATTGAAATATATGTGCAAAGTGTATAGGTATGCCTGTGTAATAATAGTAGAAAACAATGGTTTATGCAAATGCCTATATTAGATGTTAACATGGATCAGTAAATAATATTCATTGTTCTGTTCTATAATTTTACCAAAAATTATGGAATGGAAAAAAAATCAATAAAAGTGCATATCAGTTATTATAACGTTACTTACGGCATTACTTACGGCATTAAGGCAATCCATAATTGTATCTGTTTAAGCTTTTTTTTAAAAAAAATAATTTTCCATAAATTTATATAGTTTATACATTGTGGTAACTTTAAATTATACATAAACTACAATAGGTCATACTGAATTCACAGGGACTATAAAGTTCCTGGAATATATAATTGTTATATGTTTATTTAAGCTTTTCATTTATATTAAATTTATAATAAAATGCAGAATATATGAATCATGCTGAGTCAGACCTAAATCAAAGCTAATTTTAGTTTCTAATGTAAATGCCTATTTCTCTATAGCCAGTAACTGAATCTTCAAGAAGCTGCTACTGTTTTAAACTATTTTTGGCCTTCAAAATTTATAAATACAAATATACTAACCAATATAAGAACAGAAAGTGTCAGAAAGACAGTTGTCATAATCAAGGAAAATTATAAAAAAAGAACTTAAGAGCAAGAGCTAAAGAAAGAGAATAATAGAAACTGAGGGAATTTTGAAATCAGGGGTCCCCAATCCCTGGCCTGCAGTCCACTACTGGGCCATGGCCCATTCAGAACCAAGTTGCAGAAGAAGCAGGCAAGTGCACAAGTGTGTTCAGCTCCACTTGTATGCACAGCAGGCTGGCAAGCCTGCATGTACAGTTCCATTTGTGTGAGTGGCAGGTACATGTGGAACCATCCCCTCTCCCCTCCCTACCGGTCTGCAAAACTGGCAAGATTGGAGACTGCTGTTTTAAATGACAGTTCATGTTGGTGCTTCAGGAAAAATTCTATTTCTTTCTATTTAATTTACTAGTATCACAGATACCCAGCGAGTTTAAAATTATGTACAAAATATTTGAGTAATTTTTTTGTGGTTAAAAGATTTTGGAAAAGAAAATACTCAAAAATAACAGCAATAATTTAACTGCTAAATTATCTACACAAGATCTGGTAAAACCTATCTATAATAATAATGAGTTCCTAAAAACGATGTTTTAGCAATTTGTGGAATCAGCAGCAACTGCTATTTTTGAGAAAGATGCAGAATTTTGAATGCAAACTGACCTGTTCAAATCTGTATATGATACTGATAGAAAGGATTAGTTAGGTACGTACTTTTGGAATAAAAATGTAAAATACAGAACTTTTTTTGGAATATTTGTCTGAAATTCATTTCAGTTCTTGGGTAATTTTTTATCTGTTCAGAATCAAATATAGTCTACAGCCATTGCACATTATTACTATTTTGCTTTGTCCTATCTTGGTTCAATTGGCAGGAGTTCCCATAATAAACCTTGGAAACTTAGAGAAAACAAAGCAACCCTTAAACTATCTCAAAAGCTGCTTTCATCATGTCATATTGAAATATTTGTGTTTATGATGTAAATTGCTTTGGATTAGTTTTCCATTAAAGTTCACCGTGACTGGAACTATGTATTGGATAATCCTTTCTCTACAATATTAAAATGGCAACATCCATGAGAAAAAAAACAAAACCCCATGCAACAAACTGAGATTCCTAACGCTTCTTATCTATTTCATTACATACAGTAGGTAGTCTTCAATTTATGACCCGTCGCTTAGCAACTGTTGAAAGTTACAACACCTACCCCCACACAAAACTTATTACCTGGATTTGAAGTTCTGATGATCACCCCACTGTCACATAATCACACTTTGGATACTGAACAAGCTTTCCATAAATATTTGCAGTGTCCTGCAGTCATGTGACAGCAATTTACATTTTTTGCTGGGAACTGGTGTTTACTTCTGGCTTCCAGAAAAAAGCACCCATATATGGGCAATGAGTTTACTTAACAACCACTGTAAAAAGGTCATAAAACTGGGCATGGTGATGCGCTTAAAACCCATCATGACTAACAATGGTAATTCCAGGTTCAATTATGTTGGTAAATTGAGGCATACCTATATTTTAGATCGCTTATTTATCTTCTTCCTTTCAATGTCCTTGCCTTATATGGGCTTTCTTGGCAGAACTGAATTTCTTTGAGGCTTCTTGCTACTAAACGGATTGTCCATTTTTAAGATCGAACATTTTTCTACTGACCAAGTACAATAGCTGAGAATCATGTCCAGTCTTATGATGTTATTTGTGTTCCAATATGAGGGTAAGAAAAACATCTGATTAAGGATTCAGGTGCATATATGGTAGTTATACTTTTTTTAGAAAACGTAACATGTTAGCGAGAGAAAGATGTTTTAACTTGGAAACTGTATTAAAATAATATATCTTGGATGCATTGTCATACCATTTCTTCAAATATGTATGCTATCGAGATCTACATTTTTTTTTTTTTGGTGAATTATTATATGGGGGCTATTTTGTGTTTCTAAGATTAGATGATAGAAAATCATCATTAGGTACATTCCAAATTAATGACTTCTGTTAGGCTTATGCAGTATAATTTTTATTGCTTCAGCTCTTAATATTTCTGTTAAACGGTAACTTTTTTCAAACGTGCACTAAATTGATACACATAGGACAATAGAAGAATTAAATGGGACTTGACTGAGTCCCTAATAGGAAATTTTATTCTTTCCATGCTGTATATCAAGAAAATTGCCACATAGATCAGATTAGAAAGTTCTGAAAAAGGATCATAAGAAAACTGGTGAAATTTCATAGGACAAATGTGTGCTATTCAGTTAAACAATGTTTTTTTTTTAAAAAAATTCTCTGTTTACCCGTTTTAAATTGAATATCATTGTTGAAATGTATTAAACTGTGAAATCCTGAAAACTCCTAAGAAAGTTATTTTTGTATATATGAAATAAAATGTAATATTTGAAAATTCATCTCTTATGAATTGCATTCTTACTGCACAGAACAGGCATTAGAAAAGGAAGCTGAAAAGAGGCAATACAGGCGGCCTTCCTTGCAATAGATGTTATAATTTTATATTGAATGATGTATACATTTTTATCAATATGAAAGAGTAACAAGTCATATTTTTGCATTGCATATGCCCAAATTAAAACACTGAAAAAAACTCATTATCATTCCAATAATACCTTAATTAGCATTTAATAAGTGCTGTGAATATATTATCCAAAATCTGTTAACTCATTGATTTGAGGCCATATGGCTTTGTAACAGAAGTGAATGGAATTGAATGGGTTTTATATCCCTTTGTGAATATCTGAAAAGCTAAATATTACATTTTGCTCCTTAACATACCTCCCCCCGCCCCCAATCTGAAACAAGCAGCTCTGAGAGCTCAATTTTGATACACTTCACATTAATCAAGTAGGGTAAATAATTATTTATTCCTGTGCTGTTCAGTATTTTGACTTTGTTTGCTTAAATGGCCCTTTCAATTATTCTCCTGTTTCATGATGGTCTTTGCCAGTGGTGGGATTCAATTTTTTTAACAACCTGTTTTGTGGGTGTGGCTTGGTGGTCATGTGATTGGGTGGTCATGGCCAACTTGACGTCACTCATGTCAAAGGGTGCCTTGCCTGGCCTCTCCTCATACCGATACAATTTCCCAGTCTACTTATTTACCACTACTGAACATCCAAAATAACTATTTAATCCTATGTATATATGCCATATGTGTACATACATATTACAAAGTATAGTGTATATAGGCACACAAAAAGATATACTGTGTATCTTATATATATACTGTATGTGTATGTACACACACAGAGCTCTTCTAAAACTATACACATTCAATTTCACTTACTGCATTTGGAAAAAGACACCCACTTTCTACCACACATTTAACTATAACTTCTGTACATTAGAACATTACACACGGCTTCAGATTTTCTTCCCTAGCCTGCACATGACTTAGAGCCAGGAGATGTCATGGATTGAGTAAAATGTGGTGAAACTCACTTAACGCTCTTGCTTAGCAACCAAAATTTTGGGCTCAATTGTGGTCATAAATCGACAACTATCTTTGCCTTCCTCTGCCTTGTCCTAGTAAACTCCTTCTCTTTTCTGGCAATTTTCCTGTTAAAGGCACCAAAATAATTCAGATGATATAAGATCTCCTGCTGGAGCAAGGAGTTGGACTAGATGGCTTCCAAGGTCCCTTCTAACCCTGCTATTCTATGATTCTGTAGGGGTCTCCTGCTGGAGCAGGGGTTTGGACTAGATGACCTCCGAGATCCCTTCCAGCCCTAGATTGCTGTGCTGTTTCAAAGCGTCTTCTAAAAGCACGTCTAGTGCCAAGATTTGTGGTCCTCCTTTTCTCTCTCTCCTTTCCTCCCTTCATGTATCTATCCATCCATCCATCCATGCAACTATGTCATTCACTTTCCCTTCCTGCCCTCCCTCTTGTCTTTCCCCTTTCTCTCTCCTTTCTTTCTCTCCCTTTCCTTCCTCCTTCTGCCTATCCTTCTAAGGCTAGGAGACCCACCTGAAACAAAAACTCCTTTGGATGAGACCAGCCATTGCCATCTGGCTTATTCAACCCAAGACACATACACACACACACACACACACACAAACTTCTGTGATGATAAGCTGGAAAGTGCAAATTAATGAAAACTCTTTGCAATGCTTGTTTTCAGCCTCAAGCCTCTCCCGATGTTTTCCTCTGTCATAGCCCTGGGCTGCAAGGGGGGGAAACCTTAGGCACATGGACTATCAAAGAGGATCCTGGGAGCTGCGCTCAATAGGGAAAATGAGAAAGGGAGCTGCTAGCAGGATGGAAAGAGGAAGGGAAGCCAAAGAAAAAAAGCAGCTTCCTTCCCTCATGCTGGCTGCTTTGTTTCCCCTCCCCATTAAAGAGGATCCTGGGCACTGCGCTCAATAGAGAAATGAGAAAGGGAGCTGCCGGCAGGATGGATAGAGGAAGGGCAGGCAAAGAAAAAAAGCAGCTTCCTTCCCTCACGCTGGCTGCTCTGTTTCACCTCCCGATTAAAGAGGATCTTGGATGCTGTGCTCAATAGGGAAATGAGAAAGGGAGCTGCCAGCAGGAGGGAAAGGTGAAGGGCAGGCAAAGAGAAAAAGTGTCTTCCTTCCCTCACGCTGGCTGCTCTGTTGCCATTTTCTCCATTTCAGTGCTGCGCCATGCAGCTTCCCCCACCCACCACCGCCCAGGCTTTTGCTTCCCCCAAGCAGGAGGATGAGCAGTGAGAAGGCTGTTCTGTTGTCCTTTTTGCCATTGCAGTGCCATGGAGCTTGCCCCAGCTGCCCGTATGCCCTCTCTTTCCCCAAGTAGGACGAGGAGCACGGAGAAAGCTGCTCTGGTTGTTGCTGGTTTTGCCTTTGCAGCACCACTAAGCTTGCCCCACCCACCACTACCCAGGCCCCAGCTTCCCCCAAGCATTCCCCCCATTTCTTTGCCTACCTGACTTCCCCTCCGTCATGTTTTTCCATTGTACTTCTCACCATTGTGTGCCGGAGAGCGACACATGAGATGCAGCTAAAGGAGCAAGTTGGCTAGCCCTCGGAGACCGTGTGGTCGAGGCAAGCAAGGGAGCCAGACAAAGCAGCAGCAGCTATGCCGGGCAAGCGAGTGGACAAAATGAGGAGTAACTGGACGGGGCGGGGCAGGTAGGGTATCACAGAATTTTAACAACTGGTTCATCCGAATTGGCCTGAACCGGCTGAATTCCACCACTGGTCTTTGCTCAGTTTTGAATACACTATTGCCACATAATATTCAATTAGAATATACTCTAGCTCAGGGGTCCCCAACTCCTGGTCTGTGGACCAGCACCAGGCTGTGGGATGCAGGCAGCATGCAAAACCACCTCCTTCCAGTTCACGGAAAAACCTCCCTCCATAGAACAAGTCCCTGGTGTCTAAAAGGTTAGGGGCTGCTGTTCTAGTTTATAAGGAAAATAAGATTAGTACTGAAGCGCAATACAGTACAAGGAATTCTTCACTGGCAAGTCCAGTTCTAAATGAAGCTATTGCTAAATGGACCTTGCTATCTTGTATGCATCAAAAGCAATGCAACTCTGTCACGATCTAGTACTGGAGCCATTCTCTTAAAATCCGTTTCTCTCCAAACCCTTCACTCAGGTGTAGGTGGGGGGAAGAATAAAAAGCAAGCAATTTATGCAGGCAATCTCTCCTTCCCTGCTGCCAGTGTGATCATGATATGTAGAACAGTGAACAGCTTACTTTGTTGAAATCTCTCTCTACTCTACAACAGGTGATGGTATGTGAAAGAAAAAAAAATCACAAGTCTGGCTCAAGACAGTACATACTGACTAATGGCATTCATATGGCTGACGGATGCTGTGAAGGTTGTGAATGGTAGTAAATGAGCCATAAAATTACTTTTTCCTGCACTGTTGTAACTTTGAATGGTTGCTGAATAAATGGCTGAAAAGTGAGGACAAGTAATCTTTTTAAACTTTAAAATAATACAGGAGTGTCAAACATCTCACCAAGTATCCCTGCATGGCTTTTTTATCTTTGCATCTTTTCATTCATATAATTAATTTCAGCATTCGTCTTGCTCCAATAACACAGCCCATCGGCAGATATTCCAATTGCATGAACACAAATCTAGTGGGTTCATCACTAAGAGGCATTAAACAAAGACACTTGTAGTATTAAGCTATTCAAACAGCTTCATCAGTTCTTGTCTTTTTCATAGCCTAATGCATGGAGGCCATTCAATGCTATATACAGAATGATTGGGGAAAAATTGGATTTTTTCATGGTTGCAGCTTTGATGGAAGATTCCGTCATTTCAAGGTTAATGTTTGATAAAGCGAATAGCCTCTGTGCTATCCGAAACCTTCCTGGGTCAGCAAGTGGAGCCAATTCGGGATCTGCAACTGTCACTGTACCATCTTCTGAGGTCATATTAGGCTGCTCAGAGATAGAAAGACATTGATTAAAAGCATTTCCACAATAGTACAATTTTTAAATAATGAAGGCAATTTTTTCATATGTAGAGCTCACTAATCTGGGAATGGAACATCTGGAAAACACTGGAATTTTATTTCAAATTTGGCTATTGGAAGCTGCCTAACAGTTTTCCAGAAATTATTCTTCAGAGATTCAGGAACAGTAGTTTTTGCACATTCTTAAAATGCAACAAATTAGAGGATCAATGCAATGTAATGATCAAAGTATGCTACATTAAATTGGAAGGCCAAATCCAAATGCCCATTCTCTGGGCAACTTTGCTGATTACCAGAATCAAAAGGAGGTTAGCTGTTTGGAAGAAATGCTGGATATAAATGAAATAAAATAAATAAAAATACTCATCTGCTAGTCCAGCCAAAGCTCTGTGAAACAGTCTCTTCAATAGTGACACCATCTGTGCAGATACCTTTCCCATAAGCATTTCATAGTTACAATTCCTAGCAACCTCTCAGCGTAGATTGGGGAAATGTAAAGTATCGCTAATGGTCTCAAAACTGTCAATGAATTTAACTCTTCATCCTTTTCTTTATCTCAGGCGTTTGGGTTTCTATTTCACGTTCCTTTTCAGTACACTATATAATCCAATTTAGTATGTAAAGGAACAGCATATCTATTGTTACATATTTATGCATCTGCATGTTTGAGGGCTGCACAAATCAGCACAAATCCTGATTCTGTTCAAATTTGAGATCTGAAGCGGCATGATTTGAGAACAGATTCAAATGTACCTGCTTTGTGGTTCCATTTAGGGGGAAATGCCCATAGGTTAACTAAACCTCTCTAGGTGATTCATTTTTGGCAGCATGATATCCAATGGAATGTAGAACTCCTAGAGAACAATCCTGCCAAGGTTCAGGCAGGTATCTCTAAGGGTTTCATCATAATGGCTTTTGAAATAGAGGACGGAACAGTCCATTAGTCTCCAAATTATCTAGCAAAAAGCCTGGTATCTCAACTAATATCTCTAGTAAATCATTGAAGCAATGCTAAAAATGTCCAGGATCTTTAAAATGTTCATAAACAGCTAAAGAAACAAGTACTTTTTTTTTGGTCTTGCTTTCTGTGAGCGTCCAGGCTTGGTATGGTAATGATATTGAGAAATGACCATAGACCTATCTTTGTGATGTTTGCTGTATCTGATTGCCAAGTTCTCTGGGGTGACAGGAGATTGCCACTACTAGTTGATAAACTTGGTTCCTTCCAAGTAGGGCCCCTTTATCAATGTTACAATTCACTCTGATCAAGCTGGGAATTCTGCATGTTGGTAGAGGCTATCTAATACAATGAGACCCAATGGCACAGAATAGTATACTACATATACCAGTATTTATATTATAAGAAGTATAATATAACAGTATTATAAACCCTGTTCTTAAAAACACTAAATGTTTTAGCGAGCCAGGCATCACTTTAATCATTACTGAGAAGTCAAAGTCTGTCACAACTATATAAATTTTAAGTTTTGACTAAAAGTTGTGTTACCCTCAAAATTGGATAGGGAGGATAGCACACTCCATTAACACAAGACAGACCAAAGTCAAGATCTCGTGCAGCCTTACTTTAAAAAAAAGAGAGAGAGAAATGAATGAAAGCAATGCTAGGCTTGGATCTCCAAAAGAACTCTTGAAGACACAGAGGTCAATCCAATTGGCTACTTAGGTCATTGACAGAGAGACCATCATAATACTATTTATCTGTAGCACCCCAGAAGCAATAGAAAAGCCATTCTATCCATGCAGCACTTTGAAACATTACACAGCACTTTCAATCAGATCATTACTCAGCTGGCCCTTTGGCTTCAAGGGAATAATTACTATCACTTCTGCACTGCTGCGGAATAGGCAGGATACTGAAATTTTTCTTTTCTTTATAATCATTTTGATGAGTATTTATGATGCTGTATTAAAATAAATTTATGAAAATTGAGATATATTTATTAAAATGAATTCATAATACTTCAAAAAAGATTCCGCTTATCACAGCACAAGAGCATATTTATAGGAAAATCATCCATTAACAATAAAGCATTAAAAATGGGCAAGCAAAAGCAGAAATAACCATTCATACTTCCAAAAGGTGACACACAAAAACCTATCTATATCAAAATGTTGCTGAACAAATTCCTGCCAATAGTCAGCATGCAACATATTGTCATGGCTTCTTGCAATCGAAACTGGTTTTATCTAAGCAGATCAGAACCATATCTCCCACCCCTCCTTTATTGTTTTCCCAAGTATTTCAAAAGGGAGTGGTAGATAAGTAACAGTAGGAACTAAAGAACCACATTTGAAAGGGAAAAAATTACAAGTATTTGTGTACAAAAGATCTCAATCTATTTCTGATAAGAGAACGGAATTACTATGGCCACAAGATAAACTAGAATGGAGGAATAAAAGTGCAGTGATAGCAACAAATGAACAAAAAATCTAGTTTCAATACTTTTATTAAATAATTGTTAATTCCTACTGACGTATTTAATGGAATGTATGGAGTTTCTATGCGTTATTGGTTGTATTCTGTAGGTTTTATTAAGCTTTATTTTATCTGAGTCATAATCTGCAACAATAAAGAATTTTAAAAAAAATCTATGTCATTTGGAAAAATGTCTATTTTTTTTAGTATAAGAAACAGACCAAATGTTGACAGTGTTTTTCAGGTATCAGATTCTTATTTGAAATACCGTAATTATGACAAAATGCTTATAAAATCAGTGATTGCTTTTTATTCAGTTTTGTACTGATTTTTCTTATCTTTCCTGCTGTGAATTGCCTTAGGAACCTGTTATTGAAGGATAATGCATATGACATTAAAATTCAATTTCCATTTAGGGCTAGCTAATTTCTTAAACTGAATTGAATACATATTCCATAAGGGCTGGAAAAGATATTGCCATGAATAAGTACCACTAAGAACCAGCTGCTAGAACTTATGCTATTGTTAAAACATTTCTAACTTAAATTGACAGGACTTACCAAGAAACACAGAGTAGGGACAAGCTGGAGGTCACAGCAGGCTAGCAGCAACCATAGGGAATAACTTGACAGTTCTGAAGAAAGGAAATAAAAGGCAAACAAAAACTTTTAAAAATATAAAAGAATCATTCCCGCTGAGCACTGAGTCATGGGCTTCTGAAATCTTTCTGAAGAAACTCAAGAAAGTAGGGCAGTATGTTCTCCAAGTCCACAAAGAATCTAGAATCTGCCAAAACGGAACAATTTATATTGTTCCTGAAAGAGAATGTCTTGAGAATCTAGATTGCCATGCTGAAAAGAACATTCCTGTAGTTTGATGTACCTCACAATTGAATCTTGCCTTTAAATTACTATTGTTCAGACAATCTACCATTTATTTTTGCATTTAAAAGGTTTGACAAGTGAAGTCTGACTACTTCAAAATTGCATTTCCAAGCACGTTGTAAGATATAATTCAGTTAGAAATGAAAATACTCAGGAGACAACGTCAGCATATATTAAAAAACATGACTAGAATAGAAAATAAAAACTGTATCTCAAAAATAAAGATTTTATTATCTTTATTAAATGGGTGGATAGCATCATTAATAAATACAAGTAGTTCTCGAGTTATGATCATAAAGACATAACTCATGATGGTTAAAAAGCAAGAATATGTGACTGACCTGATTTTATTAATTTTGTGGTGGTCAGTAAGCAAACCCCGCAGTTGTCAAGCAAACCTGTGGTTCAGTATGAGCTAATTTTGCTGAAAACTGAGAGTAAATATCAATTTTTAACATCACAGTAATAAAACCTGATCAAGAGAATGCAGGATGCTGCTAACAGCCATCAGTATCAGTTGGTCATTGATACTTGAACTGCAGTCACACAATTGCCATCCCAACTGTAGGAATTTTGAATCTGGGTTTTAGTATCCCTCACGTAAATTCCTCAAACTTTAAACGAGGCAACCAGTCATAAGTTAAAACTACCTGTGCAGAGTGTTTATGGTATGAAGAAGAGCCTGGATATATTGAATTAGACAAGGTGTTCAAGCTCAACTTCATATAGACTTTTTAGATGAAGTGAAAGGCTTGCTGAAGATATAAGTAGAAGTGGGTGTGAATGATACAGAGACACTAGTGAAAAACAAGTAAATGATGAAGACTCCAAGAACAGGTAAGAGGGTAACAGAGGATCAAAAAAAGGACCTTCAGATGTCTTTAAGGAAAAATTAGAGAAATAATTTTCTCTAATACTGAGTGATAGGAGCACCCACTGGATGAGCAATAAGATAGGTAGGCAAAAGAATAAGTGACAGAAACTTAATGCATGATAGGATCAAGACAACAATGTAATCAACCAAACTAAAGGGAAAAATATGAAAATTAAAAATCCCTGTTTAATTTAACAACAAAAATAATTTGAGATTATAAAAAATTGTAGTTTCATTTCAAAGAACTTCATGAATCCAATCTGACCTGTCACAAGAAGATCAATACTTCAACACTGAGAAAGAGTTTTCCCCAAAAGACTGATTAGAGCAATGATTCACAAACAGTAGTATTAAGCTGGGGCTTTAAGTAGGATTTAATATTCATATTTTTTGTATAAAATAAACCTTTTTCCCCCAAAAAAGAGGGTGAAAATCTGGGTGCGTCTTATACTCTGAATATAGTCTCGCCTAGCCTCTGAAACGGAGGCTTTAGAGGCTGAAAAAAGCCTCTGAAACAGAGCTTCAGAAAAAAAAGCCTCCGAAACAGAACTTCAGAAAAAAAGCTTCCAAAACAGAGCTTCGGAAAAAAAGCCTTTGAAACAAAAAGGCACAGAGCTCACAACCAATGAACCTGTTGCTAAAATTCACCTCTGGGAACAGCTGATTGGGGTTATTCTGGGAGGCCAATCCACTAGCCAATCAGCTTTTTTCTTATTTTCCTCCCAAAAAACTAAGGTTATACTCTGGTGCGTCTTATAGTCTGAAAAATATGGTAAATCATTGCTATGTAAAGTCTGTCTATAATAACAGAATCTTTGCAAATATATGAAGGTTATTCTTGGAAAAAGTGAGGGTTTCTATAATGGTGGGACTTAAGTTCCCAAGGGCGATTAGTTCTAAGACTCTAGACAAAAGATCCAAGCATACAGTCTTTATTTTATCAGTGAATCAGGAGTCAGTCATCTGAACACAGAGTGAAGAAATGATAAATATGATCTTAGTGTGATATCAAAAGACAGAAATTAAATACTAAGCATCTGTAAAACTAGGGTGAGTCACAAAGATATCTAGGAAATGTAATGTAAAATGTAAAAAAAGATTAATTTTGTTTAACAACAGTCTTTTTCTTTAGGGATACTGAGTTTCAAATGGCAATTAATGATCTAAGAGTTGATCACCTGAGATTATTAAAATAATATTTAATTAATAAGTAGGCAATTCTAGTCAGCATTCTTTTCCTTTGATCAGTTCCATTTCTTTCTAAATTATTACTTTTAAGACAGACTCTGAAGCACTGTAATTTATACCACTGATATAAAAGCTTGAACCTTTCTTGTTTCTTTCTTAGTAGCAGTAAATAATTTTAGCACCATATGAATCAAAATGAGAAAGCCATCATTCAAAGGCAGCTGAAATTAAATAATTCCTTTGTAGAAAGCTAGGGGGTGACCTTGAAGCAAATTTTTGGAAACCCTTATGTAAATACTGTAAAGAGGACAGAAGCATTCCTTAAGTCTGTGGAAATATTAGAAAGACACTCAGAATGGCTCGACCCTGATTCACAAGAGGCATAAGAGGAAGGGAAGGGAAGAAACAAGATTTTGTTGTTATAGCTTATCTCAATAAACTTTAATTCTGATTTCCTAATCAGATCTACCCTGAAGGGTTGACATCCAAGCACTATGCATTTAGTTCTGCATTCCGTTATACTTTATGCACCAAGGATTTCCTCTACATTCACAAACTGAATTTACAAAGTGTTTTTCCTCCATACGCATGATACAATAAATCTGAAATAGCAAACCCTACCTGCTATGAACAAAAAATAATTTTAGAAGAAAACCACTTGCTTATTTATTCTTTTGTACCTGCCAGAGCACTGAGGAGGAAATGAGCAGCTAGAAAAAGCTCCTTATTGTGAATCTGTTGTTTGCTCTGTAAATGTACACCCACAAGCTGCAGAAATTCTTCTAAACATGGTTTCTCTGATGACTTTAATTCATCCATTGCTATGTTGCCTGGACTCCCCTCAGAACATATACTGTCCAGCTGCAAAAACAAAATAAAAAGGGAACAGACACAGTGGGCAGATTTAATCATACTCAGAATAAAGTTAATCAGATCAAGTTTGACTTCCGATTGCCTCAACACCTCTATTATGTTTCTTTCACAACAATATGGAAATGGTTTTTCGCTGCATTTTTTTAAAAAAACTTCTCAATATACCATGAAGTTTCCTATCCAAATTTTAAGCAATGTTAAGCAACTCTGCTTAGCTTGTTCTGAGATCATCCAAGGTTGGGTAAGTGATGCTACTTGCTGTGATCCAGAAAATAATGATGTTCAAATCAGTCAAGACCAATAAAAATTCCATTGATTTTATATTATGTGAAAACCTGACTCTTTTAAACATTAACTCTATAATGCCAGGCAGTGCGGAAAAAAGAGAAAAACAGGATGAGTAATGGTAACGTGGATGCATTCAGGTCTAACAGTATTGGGAATACTGGATCAGATTAAAGATAGATCATCCTGGAGACAATCCATCTACTAATCACCAAGATAACACTGATTTGATGGTAACAATCATTAAAATAATTATGAGTATATAATTAGAAACATACTAGAGAAATCAAAACTATGTTCCTTTCTTCATTAAGGAACAAGCTTTAAAAAAAGAGGAAAATTGCATGTATGATTGGGAAATAAAAATTACCACATTTTCTAGTTGCATCACTGTTTCTTCATGAAGCAAAAGGTCACAGACCATTTGGTATAAAGATCTCTGCTTTTCTTCTGATAAATCCATAAAAGGTTGGAACTGGGTCTTTAATTGGAGGACATCTGAAAATGTATTATGCATGCATAGTTAATCATTAAGTAGAATCAAGTTGAAGAAGTTAATCCTAACAATTCTGAATGTAACATACATTAATTTAATTTAAAAGATAGTGAGTGTTTGTTTCTGTGTGTGTGTATGTGAGTGTTTGTGTGAGCATGTGTAACATGATGCGTAACACATCATAATAATTTGCCTTTTTATGGAGGGATTTTTTTTACAAAACTGATCATTTTGATCCTGACTCAAATTTCAAAAATTCATCCTATGATTTCATCAAAGAGGAAATTTGTGTATACATTAACAGAGAAAATCAGAATTCAAATGAATTACATTTCTGTAATAGTTTGAATGTTGCCATGTGCTAGGTTCATGCAAAGACATAAAATGGCTTGTTTGACCAGCATATCACATGAACCCAATCAATCTTAGTTTAGTTAGTAAACCATTGTTAACAGACAATAATTTAGTGTATGATACAGTTTCATTACATCTCCCCCACGCTCCTGAGGCATGCCTGCGCTCCCTAACCCTCCATCCACTTAATAATAGCAACAGGAAGTATCTGGATTGTGCTTGAGTGAGAGTTGTCGAAATATGAGACGTCATGTGACATCTCACTTAATGGTCACTTCACTCAACAAAGTTTGTGATCCCAATTATAAGTCAAGCACTACTTGTCTGTCTTGAAACAGTTAATTAAAAAACTGCACATTTATGCAGTTGTAAACATTATTTGGAATAGTCTGCAATATATAAAATCACTACAGAGTGGTCTATATATCATGAAAAAGAAGTTATCTTGAGAAAATATACAAAGTATAATACTCTAGAACCAGGGTTCCCATTTTGAGGATGCGAGACAATATTCCCGGAGGTGCGAAAACTTGGGTTTAGAAGTTTCAAAATTACAGTATATATGCATAATTATATGCATATAATTATTTACTTTTGTAAGGGGTGCGAGAATATATCAGAAGTGTTCTGGGGTGAGGGATATAGAAAAGGTTGGGAACCCTGCTCTAGAAATAAGCACTGTGCTTTAAAATTGCACTGCCAACATATTTTCCTGTCTATAAATTAAAAGAGAATTTATGACTCCTTATTAAAAACATATAAAATTAAACCCTGTTTTATTAAGTTTTTTGTTTAGTAAAAAATCCAACAAATGCTTTGAAATTTACCTTGTTTTGTATATTTCACTAATCACATCATTTAAGTGCTGAAAATGGTTTCATAAAGAATTATTATCTTGTTTTAGGATAAAGAACAATTTTGCTACAGAAGGATAAGAAATATATATATGTATGTATGTATGTATGTATGTATGTATGTATGTATGTATGTATATGTATATATATTTAGGCTAGGAAGTTGATACCAATTTTGACTTGGCGTGAGCCCTTCAACTGAGCAAATGGGTAGCGTTTTCTAACACGGTAGGAATCACTTCTTCTTCCTATTCATGCAAATGAACAATCTCCCCCCACCCCCCCACTGTTACATATAAAATTAGCTTTCTTTGGTTCTGCAGGGCAGAAAACCAGGTTCATTCATAAGTAAAATATATATTATCAATATATAAAAGCATTGCATTAGTTTTCAATGGTCTATATCTATAGTTAATTCCACACATAGTTTGTTGTAAAATTAAATTTTAAAAGAAGGATAAAACATTATTATGCCACTGATCAACCTGGAGCAAGTATGGAAAGCAACTGAAAATTGGATTATTGGTATTTTTACTACCTATTAGTTCAAGCACTTAGAGATGTAAATGCATAGTGATAATAAAGATAGCATGGGAAGAAAAGAGAGGAAATTCAGAATATTGTTTAAATAATACAAAATTTTCATGACTTGTAAATATTGAGCTCTTAGTGTTTACAACTGGTGATAGAGTACGTTTTGGGAGGAATTAACCCCAATTATTTATGATGCAATAATCATATCAACAATTGCCTTTACACACATGCATCCAATTCTAGAACTATGTTTCTGGGATCCTCGAAGCCACACATTAAGCTGAAAATAGTATAATAAACAGGAAATATGAACAATTTTCTAGTCCTACCTTTGCTTAGAACGTTAAGTGAAGTATCATTTGGAATAGGGCTTTCAGGTCCAGACAATTTCTCATTATCCACAACATCAAAAAGATGAGGGCAGCAAGCATCTTTGAAGGCCGATGGTCCTTCTATAGCCCCTTTTTCAAAACCACCTTGTTGGTCATGAAGGAGGCACAATTCTACAAAAGGAATAGTTTGTCTGTCTTATTTTCAGATAACTTTTGATTTACAGTTCTCACTCCATCCCATAATATGAAGAATTATCTCTTAGTATTCTGATTAGCATTAAACCATTTTATTTTGTGATCTTGCACATTCATAAAATGTTTATCCAGATGGGCGTAACAAATCAGAAATCACCTATTTAATAAGAAGAATAAAGATGTTTTCTTTGATTACCACCAGCTGTTTTCACTGGTAGATAAGAGTCTAGAGTTTACAATAAGGAAAAGTCCACTATACATTTGGGAAATTAGTTCCATAACATTAAGTAGGCTGGACTTGCAATTTTATTTATTTATATACACATGCATACATATATTCTCTATTGTATAGCGGCCATCTCCCTCATACAAAGAATTTCTATTATAAAATTAATTTATTGATTTAAAATATTAATGTTCATAAATTTTTCACTGTTTCACAATGAAACAGAAAAGTTTCTGTCCTTCCTTACACCATGTCATCAAGACTCTTTCAAAGCTTGAATTAAATGCACACAGCTACAGAATAGAGAATAGGTTGCTACTTTAGAACAGATGAGAGAAGTATTCAGTACAGAAATATTAAGGTCATCAATATATCATTGCAAATTCATGATCAGAATATAAACGTAAGTATTCTATGAATACATATATACATGTGTGCACCCACCTCCTGAATATTACATCACTGAATGAGATGCACTGGTAAGTAGCTTTAAGAAGAAGCAACATGGGACTTCCGGTTGGCACCGCAGACTTCGTGGACGGTCTCCTTAGACCGCCAGCCCCGTGACTTTGTAAAAGCCGTTTTGACAGCGCTAATCGGCTGTCTGGCGGCTGAAAAACCTCTCCTTCGGGAGAAGAAGGAGAGGAGAGCCGGTGGGGGTGAATAGAGCTCCCCGAAAGTCCTCTGGAATAACTCCAGAGGCTTGGAGGGTGAGAGTTCCCCAATCTGCCCATCAAGAAGCTCCGAATCCGGGACAACTCTGTTCAAACAGAGCTAGAAGCTGCGACCAATCCTGCTGTCAAAAGTGAGTTTGATTGATTACAAGCGCAGGCAGAGCAGAAATAGGAGAACAAGCTTTTAATTAACAGTGCTTAACTCCGGACTTACTATGTTTCAAATTGAATTTCTTTGAGCTGGAGGCTGAAGATGGCGCCTTTGTTATGGGTTTGAAAGTGAAAGTCAGAAACTAAAGTGCTTATTGAGAACTTTCTGTGAGAGTGGATTAAAGCTGCTGGGAATAGAGACCTTATGGAGAAAAGACTACTTTGCTTGATAAATTAGAGACTATAATTTACAAGCTCTTGAAAATTATTTAAGGGACTTTGTGTCTTTGAAAGGAAAAAAGATATTTTTTAAAAAAAATAAAAGATGGCTTCTAAACAAGTTAAGGCAGGAGTTACTAAAAGAGGAGGAGGTTCTCCAATTGTGTCAGTGGTGACACAGAAAGCACAACTTCCGGTTGATTCACAGAGTCAGGAGGCTGCTCTTAATGATGTCAAAGAATTTATGAAAGAAGCCATGAATAACCAAGCTGCAGCAATGAATAACTTAACCGTAATCTTGGAAGGGAAATTAAAGAAAGTTGAGGAGGATATAAAGTCAATAAAAGAAGTTGTTGCAATAAAGCATGATGAAATAAGAGATGATATTGTTTTTGCAGTATCAGGATTGTCAAAACTTGTTATTCAGGTGGAAGAGAGAGTGGAAGAAATCAATGAAGCCAACTTGAATTTGGGAAGCAAAATGGGAGATATTATGACTAAAATTTTAGATCCTAAAAAATTATCATGTATGTACCCGAATATGCAAGCAAAATGTTGGAGATGTGAATGTGATGATGCAACTTATTTATTTATTTATTTAAATTTGTATACCACCCTTCTCCTGGTGGACTCAGGGCGGTGCACAGCCAAGTAAAAAACATCCAATACAAAATTTAAAAATTTAAAAGAATTATACCCTTTGGCCAAAAATTAAGAACCTTACGACTAAAACCCATTAAACAATTAAAAATCTAATATCTCAAAACGGGGGGGGGGGTGTTTCACGTCAGCCCTGCTTGATGGAAGAGAAAAGTTTTTAGGGCGCGGCGAAAAGCCCGGAGATCTGATATCCTCCATATCTCCAGGGGCAAATCGTTCCAGAGGGCAGGTGCTGCCACAGAGAAGGCCCTCCCCCTGGGGGTCGCCAGCTGACACTGCCTAGCTGACGGCACCCTGAAGAGTCCCTCTCTGTGGGAGCGTACTGGCCGGTGGGAGGCTATTGGCGGCAGAAGGCGGTCCCGCAAATACCCAGGTCCGATGCCATGGAGCGCTTTAAAGGTGGTAACCAGTACCTTGAAGCGCACCCGGAAGTCCACCGGGAGCCAATGCAGCTCACACAGGAGAGGTGTCACATGGGAGCACCCTCTCGCTCCCATAATCCCCCGCGCAGCCGCATTCTGCACCAGATGGAGCCTCTGGGTTCACCTCAAGGGGAGCCCCATGTAGAGAGCATTGCAGTAGTCCAGGCAGGAAGTGACGAGTGCCTGAGTGACTGTGCGTAAGGAGTCCCGATCCAGAAAGGGACGCAACTGGCGAATCAGGCGAACCTGATGAAAAGCCCCCCTGGCCACGGCCGTCATATGCTCTTCTAAAGACAGCCGTGCATCCAGGAGGACACCCAAGGTGTGAGCCCTCTCCATGGGGGCCAATAACTTGCCCCCAATAGCCAGCGATGGCACCAGCTGGCTATATCGGGACGCCGGAAGCCACAGCCACTCAGTCTTGGAGGGGTTGAGTCGAAGCCTGTTACTCCCCATCCAGATCTGCATGGCCTCCAAGCACCGGGACATCACTTCAAGGGCATCGTTGGGATGTCCTGGGGTGGAGATGTACAGCTGAGTGTCGTCAGTGTACTGATGGAATTCCACCCCGAAGCCACGAATGATCTCGCCCAGCGGCTTCACATAAATGTTGAAAAGGGTGAGAGGACCAATCCCTGCGCTCCCCCCCCACACACAAGGCGTCTCGGGGTCGACCTCTGCCCTCCTGCCAACATTGACTGCTTCCGGTCGGAGAGATAGGAGGAGAACCACCGTAGAACGGTGCCCCCCACTCCCAGCCTCTCCAACCGGCGCAGCATGATACCATGGTCGATGGTATCAAAAGCCGCTGAGAGACCTAATAGGACCAGGATAGAGGAGCAACCCCTGTCCCGAGCCCGCCAGAGATCATCCACCAACGCGACCAATGCCGTTTCCGTGCTATGCCCGGGCCTGAAGCTGGACTGGCGTGGATCCAGATAGACAGCTTCATCCAGGTACCCAGGCAGCTGTCGTGCCACCACACTCTCAACAACCTTCGCCACGAAGGGAAGGTTGGAGACCGGACGATAGTTAGTCAAAACAGCCGGATCCAGAGCGGGCTTCTTGAGGAGGGGCCTCACCACCGCCTCTTTCAAGGCTGATTGCAAGACACCCTCACCCAAGGAAGCGTTGATAATACCCTGGAGCCAGCCTCGCGTAACCTCCCGGGAGGCCAGTACCAGCCAGGAGGGACATGGGTCCAATAAACATGTGGTCGCATTCAGCCGCCCCAGTATCCTGTCCACGTCCTCGGGAGCAACAGGATCGAACTCCTCCCAAATGACATTCTCAAGACTGGCCTCCATCATCCCGTCTGTACCTACCCTGTTGGAGACCAGGCCTTCCCGAATCTGAGTGATTTTATCGTGCAGATACTGAACAAAATCCTCAGCACGACCCTGCAAGGGATCCTCCTGTGCTCCCAAATGGAGGAGGGAACAGGTCACCCTAAACAGGGCGGCTAGGCGCTTATCTGCCGATGCCATAAGAGCGGAAAAATAATTAAATTTTGCCGCTTTTATCGCCACTAGGTAGGTCTTAATATGAGCTCTTACCTGTGTTCGGTCAGATTCGGACCGACTAGACCTCCAACTGCTCTCTAGGCATCTTTTCCGGCGCTTCATCTCCCTCAGCTCCTCAGAGAACCAAGGAACCAAGTAGACTCGGCGACGGGTCAGAGGCCACAAAGGCACGATTCGGTCCAAAGCGCCAGCGGCCGCCCTATCCCAGGCGGCCACCAGTTATTATCATATATGGTGGACTTGTAAAAAAAATCAAGGCATTTTGGATAAAAATTTGGTGGGTGATGCAGAACATTCTGAAAAAAAGATTGAAATTTACTCCTCAATTGTTTCTACTGGGTATAACGACGGATTGTACAGTATTAGAGACTAAATTGATTTTGAACTTAATATCAGCAGCTAGGCTGTTGGAACCCCAATATTGGAAGGATTCTTTGCCTACTATCGAAGAGTGGATATTGAAAGTAACGAACTTAGCAGAAATGGCAAAAATCTCAGCATATTTGAAGGACTATACACAAGAAACATAGGTATCGGAATGGAGAAGATGGATTGATTATATTCAAAATAAGTATCAGACAAGAAAATATCAAATAGCTTATGAATGAATGTTAAGTATTAGAAGTATTATGTTATCTATAGTGGAGTTAAGGTTTCGGGGGGGATTTAGTAGTCTAAGGATAGATAGGTTAATTTAGCTTATGATTGTTAATTGAAATACCTTGTATTTTGCTCTGGGAAGTTGGGGGGAAGGGTGGGATGAGGGGAGGGAAAGGGTGGGGGGAAATCTTTTTTTTCTGTAAAACTTTTCAATAAAAAAAAAAGAAGCAACACAATGCAATTGAATTTGTAACTGTCATCTGTGTAAAAGCATCCCCATTCCAAATCTTCCTTTCCAGAAACATTAATCTAGATTAAAAAACCAAAAAAACCTAGCATGATTTATCACATTTGTGATGATGTCACAAATGTTTTAATGCCTTTGGGACACTCCCCAAGAATAAATCATCTCCTTTCCTTACCTCTCTCTTTAATCTATTCATATTATTGTACCTCTGTGGTATTAACTGGCAACAACACACTGTGTTTTGAGTTTTTAAGTCAAAAGGCTATAGGGACTCTGATTTACAGGAATAGTTAAAGCATTCAAAGAACCCTATGTGAATGATAAACAAGAGGGAATACTACTATTCCAAAGAAGCAATAAAAAGTAAGTCAAGGTACATACTTGAAAAATATATGAATGCCAAACGTAAGAAGACAACTCAGAAGAGCATGAAAGTTTTACCATGATTGTTGAGAAAATGTTTTACTACTCAAACTGTAAAAGGAAATTTGAAATTTGAATAGTGATGATATAGCAATGTATGCCAAGAATAAAAGAGATGCTGCTACAGGTATTTATCAAGATTTAGAGATAGCATTTATCCTGGTATCAGATTAGGGTCTTCCATGACATCGAGTTAGAAAAATCAACAACTGAGTAAGAAAAAAAAACTTATTACAGTGTAACTGTGATAACTCATTACAACTTATATAATTAAACTAAGAATGGAGCACAACACTCTAACTGTGAGTTTTCACGTGGGTTTTTGTTTTTTTTTTAAAAAAATGGTCTTCAAAATTATCTAATTTAATAGATAAATGAAGTATCAAGGAAGTTGCAAAAGAAAAACAAGCTATTTAGTTACGGTAAGTTTGACCTTAATTTGAACATGGAGATAACTGTGATAAGCAATGAGAAGATTGCTGAAAAATAGGTATTGGAGATACAAACAAAACTAGTTGATGTTTCATTACTTAAAAGAAATGCACAAATAGAAATAGGGTACCAATAAAGGAGAATATTTGTAGCTCAAGGTTGAAATGAGAGGTCCTCGGTGCTCTCTGAGCTTGCTTGTTTTCTTGCAAATGTTTCATTACCCTAACTAGGTAAGTTAGGGTAATGAAACGTTTGCAAGAAAACAAGCAAGCTCAGAGTGCACCAGAGATATTGTAACTGGATTTTTGCTGATAAGGAATGAATGATGAGACCTTTGGATTTTATTTTTACTTAAAAGATGAGATATGAAGAAAGTATATGTTGTAATCTAAGGATTTAAAGGTTTCCCCTGTCATAACTGACTCAAGGGGCAGTGCTCATATCAGATTCTCAGACAAGGGAGAGCTGGATTGTCTGAGAAATGCTTCTATCATCATGTGACCAATACGAAAATATGGAATACAGTAACCTTTCCCATTGAAGCAGTACAGATTTATCTACATATGCATGCTTTTGAACCGCTTAGGTTGGCAAGAGCTGGGGTGAGTAAAATGGAAGCTCACTCTGTCCTTTGACACTCAGGTCTTGAACCTGGGTGTTAGCTGGCAAGGCAACATATTAACCTACTGAGCCATTGCAACACCAATTGCAAAAGTTATTGTAATGAAAGGAGAAGCTACTCTTTACACTTATTTCTTTGTTTATTTCTTTGTTTGTTTGTTTGTTTGTTTATTTATTATTTATTTATTTATTTATTAGTTCAATTTATACGTCGCCCTTCTCCGAAGACTCAGGGCTGCTTACAATGCACTTATAGCAATAGTTTTCATTCTTTTGTATATACCTGCTTATTAGGGCTTTTGGCCCCCCATAAGCGGTGTTTCTACAAAGTCAGCTTATTGCCCCCACAATCCGGGTTCTCAATTTACCTACCTTGGAAGGATGGAAGGCTGAGTCAACCTTGAGAATAACCTTTGTTATTCTTATATTTTTATAGTTTCTTTAGCTTTTATTCCAGTTGTATAAAAATTATTTGAAAAAAAATGTTGCCTCCTAAATTCACCGAATCTTAGCACATTGTAAGCCAGCTATTTTAGGCACAATTATTTGGATGTTCACTGGAGAAATGGATAAGAATGGCTAGAATCTCTATAGATGAGTAAATCCTTCCACTACCATTTCCAATAGGGTGATCATTTCACACAGTGGAAAACAGCAAACATTTTCAAGGTATTTACTGTATGTCCCAAAAGATAAAAAGCAGCCTCATTCCATTGGAAATAAAAATGTCCTTGATTCTACATAGAAGCTGCAGACTAGTTTAGGCGATGCAAAACAGGCTATGAAACACACAGAGATTTATTCTACAAGTAAAAGAATGGCCAAGCATCTTGTGAACAAATGCTGATGATCCAGAGATATTATTCATAAGCTCCTCCTTAACCTGAAGTGCCTGTCTTACTTTGCCTTAAGTTAGAGTTAGTCCTGCAGAGCAGAGATGTTGAGTTATAAGGTTTCAAAGATAAGATGCCCTAATATTAAAATCCAGCAAACAGAAATTAGAGAAGAAATAGCAGCATGGTAAAGGAGGGAAAAAATAATGTGCAATCATTCTTATCTTCATATGTATGCCTTCACTAAGGATAGACAAATAAGCACTGACTAGAATGAACTAGCAATCTAGATTGTCAGGACATGACTTGTGTGTCTAGCATGTGTAGATTTCCCTGACATTGTATGCTATACGATAGATACCGTAGGTAGGTAGGTAGGTGGGTAGATAGGCAGGCAGGCAGGCAGGCAGAAAAAAAGAAAGAAAGAAAGAAAATCATATACTGTTGTCAAAATCGTTAAGTTCCATTGTTAGAGGAAGTTGATCATATAAGCAGGCTTTCTCTTTTTCTGCCTACAGTAGAATCTATAATTTGCAACTGAATAAAATGCTTGAATGCCTTGGTTTAACCTGCACCTACATCTTCTTATGTATTATACTCAGTTTCTGACTTTAATACTGATTCAAAACATCTGTAAGCCTTCCCTTTAAATGATCACCAATTGCCGTATGTACTTATATATGGTATGCATAAAACTGAATTTAAAATGCAATGTTGGGACAAGAGAACCTCTGCTGATGAGCTTGGTCTAATAAAAAGCATGCTCATCAGGATGAGAATGCTCTTTTATGCTGCCCTGAGGAAAAGAAAGGTGGCTACATTACTTACCAAATTGACCGTCACATTTTATATACAATTCTATTATACCATAAGCAATTGCAGTTGGAGCAGGGATCTCCAATATCACATTGGAGTTCTTGATCATATTCCCATTTTCATTCACTGATACCTAGAGAGAGATTTAATTGTTGGTTAATTTGTGCAAATTAATTCCAAAATGCATTAATTTACACATGAAAGGATGACAAGGAGTCATTTTGTAGAATTTAAAAATGACTTTTCAATTAGTTTTAAGTGAGTTAAAGCCAAAAAATGAAACAGAAAATGCCCAGAGCTGATAAATTTAAGCTATCATCTCTCAGCCCAAATCCTTAATAGGATGGCTGTAAGGATAAAATAGGTAGCCTGGGGGCTATTTACACACTACAATGATGACAAGGTGTGTGGAGAGAGGTATGGCACCAAGAGTTACTTGTTAGACAGAGTTAAACAGAAATGTGTGTATAAATAAATGAGAATATATGTATCTTGATATTGGAGTCTTTAGTGTTCTCTGAGCAGATGTTTCATTATCCATCTAGGTACTGATGATGTTACAGAGTTGATTAGGAAATATCAGCAAGCAAACCACCAAGTTCAGAGACCACCAAAATCTACATAACTAAATATTTTAGAAGTTGTTTTAAAACTGGACAGCTCTCAAATGTGTTTTCTTAAGTTTGACTTTGAGAACTAGGTGGGTTTTTAATTCACAAAAGACAGGTCCACTACAAGGAATTCTCCTTAATACAAATGGAAAATACATTTGTGGTGACTTTCAGCTGGGGTGAGGATCTTTATAATTAACTTCTTGTGAGCTTCTCTACTGCTGACAGAATTGGAGCAAAGGATTCAATTATCTTTAGTTTCATCCAGCACTTTGTAACTTTCATTTAAGTTCAAAACCATAGTGAGGATGTGTTAAGGGCATCACACTTTGATCCGAATATTCTCACCTTATAAACATTGTACAAATTTTTATCCATTCTAACATTTAATAGCAAATAGATTTAATAGTAAACAGTCTTTCAAACTGCATAGAACAGTGATGGTGAACCTTTTAGACACCAAGTGCCCAAACTGCACATGTGCGCATGCCCAAATGGAAAGATGCGTACGAACGCATGGACATGCACGAATGCATGCATGCGCAGACATGCACGGACACACATATGTGTGGTGCATGCACGGACATGCGCATGCACATGCGCAGCAGAGACCTGAAGACACCTGGCCGGTGGGAGGTGGGACATCCCAACATTGGCAGCATGGCAAGAGGTAAGATCTTTTCCTTTCGTGAGCTTGTTTTGTCGTTTGCAGGGAAAAAAAAGCTCATGAAAGAAACGCCACAGAGATCTGATCTGGGGCGATGGTCCTTATGCCAGCAGAGAAGGCTCTGCGTGCCACCTCTGGCACTCATGCCATAGGTTCGCCATCATGGGCATAGAACATTCATTTTTTAACAGAAACATTGATATTTCAACTTAATGCAAACAAGTTTATTTGTGCCTGGGGACAAATGAATGCACTTGTTTTCTAAAAAATAAAAAGCCACAGGGATGTGGTTAGCAATGCAATACAAGACTGGAGTGGACAGGGATGAAATTTCAACCTTTTCAGAAGGGGAATTTAAAGGGCACAAAGGCTATATACATCTTGCTGGGGAATGATATGGAAAATGGCACTAGAATGCTGTAATAGTCCATCACTATTCTTTCTTATGCATTAATACCTTTATAATTTTTGTACTTATTCCCACCATTCCAGCAAGTTTTTCCTCTTTTTGAATATGTTCAGATATTAAACATTTCTGAGTTGTCAATATTTTTTCTGTAAGGATACAAAGAACATCATTCTTTCTTTCAAGCATTTGTTCCAACAATGAAGTCTGTAGATTTATTGACCTAAAGGACAAAAAATACATTAAAATTATTGTGGAAAAAAAGCTTCCTTTTAATAGCTGGACTTAATATTGTTTTCCTATAACAAGCTGATAAACAATTTACTCTTTAGAAGCAAAGAGCTAGTATACCAATCAGAAATATGTTAAAAAATGTGTTGGATCACTGCATTTGGATACAAGCAGCCTATATAAAAAATATACTGTCACAGTGATAGCATTGGATTTATGACTCAATTACAAACTAACATCAGATTTTTCAGTGCTCTATCAGCCCAAATGTTCCATATTCAAGTCTCTATTCTATTCAAAACAGATATGAGAGTATATTTACCTATAATTCCACATATATTCATTCTTGAGTGGTCAATATGGCATACATGAGAGCACTCTAATTATTCTACAACACAACTATATGAGTTAGCTTGGGCTGAAATTGAATGACTGGGGCAAAATAAGATTAATAATTGAGTATAATTATGAACATGACTCTATCCAACTACCTTAGTTATAATATAAACTAAATCTGGTCATCAATAGCATTTCTAAACTCTCCAGTAAATTTATATTAATTCCAGAAACCATGATTTTCATCATCACCATTTTTTACTGCTTTCTTATTCATTCAATATCTGTAAAACTTTTCAAAATAATTCCTCTTTTTAAACCTCACAAAGATGCCATTTTTAAAGCTGAACATCTCCCTTCAAAACCCTGTACAGTAAAACTATTTATAGATACCATAAATGAATAAAATAAATATGTACCTTCCCTTCACATCTTTCATAAGCTTGTGCAAGTCAACTTCTTGCTTTTTAAGATTTCCAAAAGAGGACAGACTTTCCACAACATCGCTTCCTCCAGTTCCTAAATTAATTCTTCCTAATGAAGTATCAATGCTTCCTCTGATGCAGTTTTCAAACTTGCCTTCATATTTCACAAAGTCAGATTCTACAATAACTGGGGGAAAAAAACATATCCAAAATACAGAACTTTAAACTGAAGCACAACATAATTTTTTTTTAAAAAAAAACACCACTATTGATAACAAAACGTGTCACTGACTTTCTTAGTCATTGTTTTACACTGCTCCCTGTATTTTAAAATGTTTATGAATGAATAAAGGAAAGGTGGAGAATCCATGATCCTTCACATGATATTAAAATAAATGCAGCTTCTTTGAACAAGTGGGCCTTGTTAATAGAGTTTACCAATGCTGCTTGGTGTCACAAGTTCCCATCCTTCGAATATATAGATCTGTATGCTATAAATCTTTAATAATTTGAAAGGATTTAGGTCTTAGAAATTCATATGTGACCTTTAAAGAAAAACAGCAGTCATTCTAAGTAACAGTTCTCTGAATTCCACCAGAAGTTATTCTGTCTATCCACTGTGAAAACAAAATAGTTACAAAATAAAAGTCTTGCCATGTTTTGCCTATTTGCCTATTTATTTATTTATACCATCACAGTCCACCCCTAGTTCTGATGGACTCTGGACAATACAGTGAATGAAGCACAAAATTAAGGATACAGGAAATAAAACAATTTGATACAAATCTTGCTGCATATTAAAGTCAACCACGCCCACAAGCACACTGAAATAATAACTTTTAGCCAATGAAAAGTTTAAAAAGAAATGGGACCAATCATATATTTGAAAGACTAGCACAGAACAGACATTTCTTATTCTAAATTTCTTAGGGTATCACATTTGTGTTGGGGTAATATGCAATCCTATACTCACAAGCTAATTCTTAATTCTAAGGGGTTACTTTCATATTCATTTTCTTCTACAACTTAAAAGGTAATTTAAAAGTATCAAATGAATGCTAAGAGTCAATAAAACAAAGAAAACTTGCAAGAACTGTTGTCCTGACATGTTTGAAGTAGACTGAGTCGCAGAAGCTATAGTAAATCATTCATGGCTTCTCTGAATTCTACTTTTGCTGTTACTGATATATCATATAAACCAGTTTTTGAGAATGGGTTTCCCAATTATAAAATTATTACACTGTGTGTACACATTTACAGAGTACTGATTCACCATATGCAACTTTCTATCCTTTAGTTTTTCACCCCCATGGAACAATACCTGCTATCCTTGAGTTCTTTTGTCCTTTTTCTGGACAAGGAACACTGTTTCCCAACAACAACAAAATACGGAAACTAAGATGATGCTAAAGAGTGATATTTGTTTAGTGTAATTCCAATTTCCTATGTTTTTACTATAAAAAGTCAGTCAGGGAAGAGGGACTGGTGGCTACTCAACGAGATATATATTCATGTCTCGAGGCATCATGTCAAAGGCTAAAACACTAAGCTAAAAATCCAATATTTTACACATTCCCACTTAATTTAAAAAACATAGTTCGCAAACTATAAGGCTGAGTTCTCACAGAGCCAGAACAAAACTAAAAAAAATTACATTGTGATTTAGCATAGCATCAGAACTCAATCAATAAGATTCTGTTTAACAGTAGTCAGAGCAAGATACATCAACTCTACTTCAGTAAAAGAACAAAGTATCAATTGCCAAAAATCTTTGACATCTTTAAAAACAGAAAATAATGAAATTCTTCAATGATCCTGAATTGTAACCCACAAATTTACTATCCTAAAATAGCAAGTAAAAGCAATTTTCTTAAAGAAAAATTATTTATCTTCAGTTATATTAATTGTAGAAGTTTTTTTAACTAAACTACTAATGGCTTTTCAGGATATTATGCCTGAATTCAATTTAAATCTGAGATCATCTATTTCCATTTGATTAAAAGCAATGATTTCCTAAATTGTCAACAGATATTAATTTAGCAATGTTAAATTAATAACAACAATTAATAAAAATGTTATCACTAATTACTGAATGGTGAAAGTGCTTTCTGAGTAAAAACGTAGGCATCCACTGAATGATCAGACTTTAGCACTTATTCTTCTGTAATATTAAGTACTGCAGGCAAGTCATTTAATAGCATTATTTTCACCAATAAAACTGTAAAGTTTCACAATCTAAATTATTATCTAATAGATCAATCTGAACTATTTTGACTGAAAATGGATTTTGAAAACTTCCAGAAAAACTTCCAAAAGCCAACAAAACTTCCAGAAAACTAACAAGAAAACATGTAAAATAATATTGCTGTATCTAATTTTAGGAAAAAAAATAACTATTTCAAAGTTCAACAATAATAAAGCAGGTCATTTGTACAATAACGCATAGGACTTTGCACTTCTTCTTATCTCCTATAATAGTGTATAACTGTGACTCTACCTGGCTTTATAGGTTCATGCATATCTTCAGAAAGCAGATCATTCAATGAAACTGATGAGAGATGATACTTTGGATTTTGCCAGCACCAAGTTTTCTTTTTCTTTGTGACTAAGTTCAGGAACTGTAATTTATCTAAATTATTCAGGGATGACACAGAGATTAAGTCTCCTCCACAGTCAACCTCCTTCACAAAAGTCTTGGTTGCTTTTGCAAACATCCTAAGGACGGGAGATATTCAACAAAAATCTGGAGAAACAAAACAAAATGTGAGAAATACAAATAGTGTGAGGAAAAATTTACTAGGTAGTCTTTGACTTGCTACCTCAGTTGGGACCAATATTTCTGTTGCTAAGCATGGCAGTTGTTAACAACTCAATTTTACAATCTTTTTTGCACAGTTATTAAGTGAATCACCTGGTCATTAAGCAAATCCAGCTTGTCCCATTGACTTGCTTATCAGAAAGCATCTTGGGAAGGTCACAAATGATAATCAGAGGACCTTAGTATGCTGCAATTATCATAAGTACCTGTTGGTTGCCAAGGGTCCAAATTCTGGTCATGTGAATGCTACAATATTCATAAGGACCATAAGGACCATTCATAAGTTATTTTTTCAGTGCTGTTACAACTTCAAAGTCGCTAAAAATAGTTTTAAGGCAAGGACTACGGTTTAAAGTATACCTGTATAAATAAGATTGATTTGTACTTATCAGATTTCTACCCAATCATACTTTGCAATATACTTTGTTGAGATAAGAAAACAAAATAATAACTTATTAAACCAAAGTAAGGCAAATATTTTTAAAAATACAATATTGTAACATAAATTTGATTTTTGGTAGGGAGTTGGTGACTGTCGACAAACATATTTATGCAGTTATGGCAATGAAAAATGCCATTATGCATTTCTTTCACCTCTGATGATTTTTTTTTCCATTTAACAGAATAACACCATTCACTGCTCTATAGATTAGAGACATGCCAACAGCATGTGCAACAGTGGCAGAAATAAAAATAAAGCAGCCATAGCCACACATTGTATTTGTGTGATAAACCTACAGCTGTAGTTGTAAGACAGCAAGAAGCCAAAGCAAAACAACCCTTTTCTGTTTAAGTTCAAACTACAATGCTCTGAAGCAGCATTTCTCTCTGCTGAAGGGAATTTTGGAAGTTTCAGCAGCCTTAAAAACTGCTGAGATTGAAAAACAATTCTATTTTAGTAAACTAAAATAGAAACTTTTGGTGGTTTTAGTTTACTTTCACATTGTAAAACTGTAAGAACTGCATAGGAAACAAAGAAAGGGGGTACTTTGTGCCATCCCCCTTAGTACTAATTTGGATCATCGATGCAATTTAAGAGCCGTAACAGCATCTCACCCTCCACCCCACAATCTAATCATACAGTACTGAACAGGAAGATCTTCATGAGGAAGGAGAAAGCGAGACAGCAACAGTTCAGTTTCAGAGGGCGGGAGAGGCTGAAGTGGGTGAATCTCGCTTGTCTCGGTCGCTGGGAGAGAGGCAGAAGAGATGCGCTCTACTAGACGAGGACAGGAGCATCAAGCGGGTGGAGAGGCCAAACGAGTGGGAGTCACTAGCTAGACTTGGTATGATACAAAACATCATTAGGTTTTACAGGAGAAAAAAGGAAAAGAAAGGAACATTTACCCCAGTGCAGGAAAAAGCGGCTTTCACCTAGAATAGCATCTGTAACCTCCCTTACGCTTCTTTCTTTTTACTCACAATTTTCCAGGGTCGACAAGAACTCCGCGGCGCAAGACCAAAGCCCTTCGCAATTGCTCCGGTCCACACTCTATTGTCAGGGCCTGTCGCTCGACCGCAATGCCCGCACGCTCGACTGTACCCACGCCTTCTCCTGATTCGCTTTCCGAACTCGCGCTTTCTTGTTTTTTATTTGCTCGTGATCGGCGGGGAGGAGGTGGACTCCAAACGAGGGGCGTGGCTAGATCCTGCCTCTGACAGCGCCGTAACGAATACGAATTAACTGACTCGCCCACGATGCGAACAGCGTGATGTAGCAATGAATGGGATACAACGGTGCCTGCATTCATTTGAAAGCTGACCAATTGGAAGTTGTTTTATTTATCTTCTTGCGTAATAATAGCTTTTGTATTTACATGTGCACGGCTGCTTAAGAGGTTACTTAAAATACTTTTCTGTTTAGGCAACTTGAAAAATACTAGGTCTGTATTTTCATGTTTCCAGTGATAAAAGATAAAATACATAAAGAATCAAAGTGTGGGAGAATCATGAGGGAGAATATAATTAATCTCTTCCGTGCCACCCCTTGCACTTTAGTTTATAAACCATAGCTAAGCAAATACTATCAAGACCAGCCAAAATGATAAGACAACAAGCTTTTTACTTCCCAGAATTTCATCAGGAAAGGTACTATGACAATAGAATAAAACTAAAAAGTCTAAAAATCAATCCAAATGTGTATATAAAAAGCAGTTTGGATTTAATGTGAAAGAATGTAAGGCTACCAGATGTGGGCAAAATAAATTATGCAACTAGATGATGACAATTTTTGTAGCCCTAATGAATTAGTCACCACCACACATGGCAGGTGATATATTATATATAACATCAAGAAACCAAGAAACTAGTTAATCGACTTTTTTTGTTGTTGTTGTTACACACAGAAGCAGCAGCCTAAATTCTGAAGTTTGGAAACCAACCTGGAAGAGATTTGCCTCTTGTTTTGAACACAATTAATCATTTTGGTCTAAATAACATTGCATTCTTTATGTTAGGAAGCCAGGATATAAATTTTAATACTGGGTCAGGCCAAAGATTACACAGATCCACTTAAAGATCAAGGCCCTGTTTAGTTAGTAACTGGACAGATTAAAAGGTTAAAAAAACCCCCTAAAAATACGATGTTTCATGATAAAGTAAAATTCATATTTGTATTATTATTATTATTATTATTATTATTATTATTATTATTATTATTATTATTATTATTATTATTATTAAAATTTATATACCTCCCTACTCCTGAAGGACTCAGGGCGATGAACAGCCAAAAGATTAAAGACACGTACTACAAACGTGTATTTATAACACAAATTTAAAGAGCAGTTTAAAAGGGAAGTTAGGCCAAGCCAGCCTGCTGGAATAAAAATGTTTTGAGAGCACGGCGGAAAGTGCGCAGATCCGGGATCCTCCGTATCTCCAGGGGGAGCTCGTTCCAGATGGCAGGTGCCCCCACAGAGAAAGCTTTCCCCCTGGGGGCCGCCAGTCGACATTGTTTGACCGATGGCACCCTGAGAAGCCCCTCTCTATGGGAGCGTACTGGTCGGTGAGAGGCTACTGGTGGCAGAAGGCGGTCTCGTAGATACCCTGGTCCTAAGCCATGGAGCGCTCTAAAGATAGTAACCAAAACCTTGAAGCGCACCCGGAAGACCACCGGGAGCCAGTGCAGCTCGTGCAGGAGGGGAGTCACATGGGAGCGCCACGTCGCTCCGATAACCACCCACGCGGCCACATTCTGGACCAGCTGGAGCCTCCGAGTGCTCCTCGAGGGGAGCCCCATGTAGAGAGCATTGCAGTTGTCCAGGTGGGAAGTGACAAGGGCATGAGTGACCGTACTTAACGAGTCCTGATCCAGAAAGGGCCGCAACTGGTGAATCAGGCGAACCTGATAAAAAGTCCTCCCGGCCACAGCTGTCAGGTGCTCTTCTAAAGACAGCCGTGAGTTCAGGAGGACACCCAAGTTGCGAGTCCTCTCCGTGGGGGCCAACGACTCGCCCCCAATAGTCAGTGATGGCACCAATTGACTATATTGGGATGTCGAAAACCACAGCCACTCAGTCTTAGATGGGTTGAGCCTGAGTCTGTTTCTCCCCATCCAGATCCGTACAGCCTCCAGGCACTGGGACATCACTTCAAGGGCATCATTGGGGTGATCCGGAGTGGAGATGTACAGCTGAATGTCATCAGCGTACTGATGGTACTTCACTCCGAAACCACGGATGATCTCACCCAGCGGCTTCACATAAATGTTGAACAGAAGGGGCGAGAGGACCGACTCTTGTGGCACCCCGCATATAAGGCGCATCGGGGTCGACCTCTGCCCCCCTGCCAACACAGACTGCAATCGGTCGGAGAGAAAGGAGGAGAACCACCGCAACATGGTGCCCCCCACCCCTAACTCTTCCAACCGGTGCAGCATGATACCATGGTCGATGGTATCAAAAGCCACTGAGAGGTCTAATAGGACCAGGACAGAGGAGCAACCCCTGTCCCGAGCCCTCCAGAGATCATCAACCAATACGACCAATGCCGTTTCTGTGCTGTACCCAGGCCTGAAGCCCGATTGGAACAGATCCAGATAAATCGATTCATCCAGGCACTGAGGGAGCTATCGCGCTACCACACTCTCAACAACCTTTGCAACAAAGCGAAGGTTGGAGACTGGACAATAATTAGCCAACAATGCCAGGTCCAGGGAAGGCTTTTTGAGGAGAGGCCTCACCACCGCCTCTTTCAAGGTGGCGGGGAAGACACCCTCACTCAAGGAAGCATTTATAATCCCCTGGAGCCAGCCTCGTGTAACCTCCCGAGGCCAGCACCAACCAGGAGGGACATGGGTCCAATAAACATGTGGCCGCGCTCAAGTCTGCCCAGTATCCTGTCCACGTCTTCAGGAGTCACAGAATCAAACTCTTCCCAGATAATATTCTCAAGACCTGCTTCCATCATCCCCCCCTGAATCTACCCAGTCAGAGTCCAGGTATTCCCGAATCTGAGCAATTTTGTCATACAGATACTGTACAAAGTCCTCGGCTCTACCCTCCAAGAGGTCCTCCCGCGCTTCTTGGTGGAGCAGGGAGCGGGTCACCTTAAACAGGGCGGCCGGGCGATTATCTGATGATGCAATAAGAGTGGAAAAATAATTACATTTTGCCGCTTTTATCGCCACTAGGTACATCTTTTTTTTTTAATAAAGTTTATTTTCATTTTAAAAAATACAATACTTTACGTATATACATACAAGGTTATTGCAACTAACGTACACAAATCTGCGCCTATACCACTAATACAATCCATTTCATTTCCCTCTCTTTTTTTTCACCCAATTATACCATAAATTCCAACAGTTGTAATAATCAGAATCTTTTGGTTCCTAAGTAGTTTTGTTAACCGGTCTGCCTCTGCGCATTCTGTAATTTTCCAAATCAATTTATTTTCTGTATTAATTTGTTTTTCCATTCTTGCACTACTGCAGTATCCTAGCTGCAGTAGTGATGTGGAGGATCAAATACCATTTTTCCTTAGTTATTTTGTCTGGTTTCATTCCTAATAAAAAATCTCTAGTTTCAGGTCTATATTATATCCTGTAATTTCTACCATCCAGTTCCGAACCTTGGACCAATATTTGCCTGCTTTGGGGCACGTCCACCATTGGTGGTAGTATGTCCCACAACCATTCCCAGCATGCTGGAGAAACTCCCAGGAACATTCTTGCGATTCTTGCTGGGGGGATATGCCAACGATAGACCATTGTATAAATATTTTCCTTGTAGGGGGTTGAGAAAGTAAGTTTCATATTCCTATTCCATATCTCATCCCATTTCTCCAGATTTGGAGAAAATCCGAGGTTCTTACCCCAGGCAATCATAGTGTCCTTGATCACCTCCTCGCCAATCCATCGTGATACTAAAAACTGGTAGCACCTTGAAAGTAATTTCAATTCCCAATAAGATTTTATCTAACTCCTGTAGTGACCTATATATGCCCTCCTTTCTTTGGTCCCTTCTGACTCCCGATTGTATTTGGGCATACGCCCACCAGTCTACCTTTTTGCCCTGTTTTGTAAGCTCCTCTCAGGTCTTCAATTCCCCTTGAGGGTCAAGCAAATCCTGATAAGTCAATGGTATTTCCTTATTATATAGTGTCGCATGTGTTACTGCCTCTAATGGGGCAAACCAAATTGGAATCATTGGATAATGCCTGTTCCTAACTCTTTCCCAAGATTCTAATAATATTCTCCGAAGGTAGTGTCTCTTAAACTGTCCACATTTCTTGCCCCTCTCGCTCCATAGAAAATGGTGCTAACCTTGACACAAATCATAACCCTCCAATGTAAGAGTCCTCTTCCTATATAAAAGCATCCAGTCTCTGATCCAAGTTAAATTAGCCGCTTGGTAGTAAAACTCCCATTTCGGTAGACCAAATCCCCCTCTACATGGAGCCTCTTGGAGCATTTTAAGTTTTATCCGGGGCTTCTTCTTCTGCCACACAAATTTCATCACATAACTATCTAGCAGTTTAAAAAAACCACTATCCAGTCTCGCGGGGGCAGTCTGAAATAAGTAGTTCCATTTCGGAAGTACGTGGGTTTTAATCGTAGCTATCCTACCAAGTAAGGAGAGTTGCAGGTGCTCCTGCTTTTCTAGGTCTGCTTTGGGCTAACAACTTTGTGTAATTATCTGCCATAATGGGCATATTTTTAGAAGACATCCAAATACCCAAGTATTTTATTCTTTTAGTCCCAATTCTCTCTCCAATTCATTCCAACGATTTCGTGTCATATTCTTTATTATAATCTTCGTCTTGTCTGTTGATTCGGAGACCTGCAACTCTACCATACTTCTCTATCTCCTGAAGCAAGTTTTTACCTGATTCTAATGGATCCTCTACAATAAAAATCAAATCATCCGCGAATGCCTGAGTTTTATATTCTTCAGATCTCACCTTCAGCCCCTTTATTCCCTGATTCTTCCTAATTTCCCGTAGCAGAGGTTCTAGTGTAAAGTTAAATAGAAGTGGGGACAGTGGGCATCCTTGCCTTGTGCCTTTTCCAATTTCAATCCTACCTGTTTCTTCCCCATTGAAGCTCTAGCTATTTGAGTTGAGTATATCAATCTTATCGCCTGTATATAATTATCTCCAAATTCCATTTTATCTAACAAGGCAAACATAAATTTCCACCTAACCCTATCGAAAGCCTTCTGAGCATCTACAAAAATGAATGCTACTTCCTTATCCGAAAACGTCTCATAGTATTCCATCGCATCTATTATCGTCCTCACATTATCCCTTATTTGTCTATGTGGCAAGAACCCATTCTGGTCTCTATGTATGTAGTGGTTTAAAAAAATGTTTCATTCTCCCTGCTAAAATTGAAGTGAAGATCTTATAATCAGTAATCAAAAGGGATATAGGCCTGTAATTGTGGATCAGCGATGAATCTGTTTCTGCCTTGGGAATCAAGGAAATATATGCCTCTGTCCAGGAATTTGGGATCCGACCCTCCACGATGATTCCATTAAAGACTTCAGTCATATATTGTCCCACTATATCAAGAGTTTCCTTATAGAATTCCATAGGAATCCCATCTGTCCCCAGAGTTTTCCCTAATTTCTGCCTCTCAATTGCTTCTTCCACCTCCTTCTCTGAAATTTCCCTGTTAAGTATTTGTCTTACCTCTTCCGGCACTTTTGGAAGAGCCAGCCCCTCTATATATTTCTCCATCTCTTGGTCTGACCCTTCCTCTCTCTTGTATAAATCCGTAAAGAACGTCTGTACGATTCCCTTCATACCTTCCCCGTCAGTTACCCAACTTCAATTTGCATCCTTCAAACCACCTACTTTACTTCTTTCCCTTAACTTTTTAATTCTATAGGTTAGCCATCTTCCCAGCTTGTTAGCGTTTTCAAAATAACCTTGTTTGACCCACCTGCATTTTTCAGCTACATCTTCTTGGTCCAATAAATTTATTTTATGGCAAATTGAATTTTTTTCCTCTAAAAATGCCTGATCCATCGGTTTGTTTCGTAATCCTTTTTCCACCTGTTCTAAACCATCCATTAAATTTGATTGTTCCTTCCTTTCCAGTCTTCGCTTCCTTATTGTATATTTTATTACCAAACCCCTAATTAGTGCCTTATAAGTATCCCAATTATTTTGCAGGCTCGTATCTCTTTCTTATTCTCTTTAAAGAAATATTCTGTTTCTCTCTTGATCCAGGTCACAACTTCCTCATCCTTCAGCACCCTCACATCCATCTTCCATCTTTTCTTTTTCTGTTGGCCCTTCCATGTTACAAGCAAGGGGTTGTGGTCAGCCCAATCATTAACCCCAATCTCTATCTCAGAAACTTATTCCCCTAATTGTAGTGTCATCCAGGCCATGTTGATCCGCGACCATGACTTATGCCTGGAAGAGTGAAATGTATATTGTCTCATCTCTGGGTGTCGTTCTCTCCATATGTCCCGAAGGCCTAATTCTTCTCTCATAATGATTCCTTCCTTTGGCAACCCCCTCCTATATATTTTTTTCTCTCACCCCGGCAGTTTAGTACTCAGTGAATAGTCCAAATTGCTGTCCAATATAACATTAAAGTCCCCAATCAGGCAAACATGGTCATATTTTAATTCAATCAGTTTTTTGTATATACATTCATAAAAAGACTTCTGATTTCCATTCGGAGCATAAATAGTAACCAATAGACATTTCAGTTGTCTAATTTCTAATTCTATTAACAATAATCTTCCCTCTTCATCTTTAAAAATTTCTTTAGAATTTATGTGATCCTTCACATATGCCACACACACCCCGTTTCCTCTTATCTGCCGACGAATGATACATCTTCCCAAGTCTTGAACACAGCAGAAGTTTCTCATGAATTTTTTTAATGTGAGTTTCTTGAAGGCAAGTAATATCATAATTAAGTTTCACTAAGTTATTTAGTATTTGCCTTCTTTTAGAAGGAATATTTAAACCATTAACATTCAAAGAAATGAGTCGCACCTCTTCCCCCTTTCTTCCCCTCCTCCTATTTGTCCTATTTTCCTAATACTTTTTTCTTGGTTTGCCGGGTTTCTCGTAACACCATCTCTCTGCCTCCCCCTCCTTTTTCCTCTAATTTCCCCTCCTTCTTCCTTTCTTCTTGGTTTCCCACACTATTTTCTTCCTGCAATTCCTCTGAACTTCTACTCTCCTCCTCCCTTTCTAATTCCAGCTCTAATTGTGTAGACTTAAAATTATGTTCATAAAAATCCTGAGCATCTCGGCGGTTTTCTATTTTCACTTTCCTATCATTCCACGTAAACATGAGACTTTCCGGCAATAACCACCTATACACAATCCCATTCTTCCTCAGCTGTAGTGTTAAAGGCTGGTAATTCCTCCTGATTTCCCTAACCCGTTTTAGAACTTGCCTCAGCACTGAAATCTGTTTTCCCCTAAATACTACAGCTCAGTCCCGAGATTTCTTATAGATCTCCTCCCGCACTGACTTCTTGTTAAACCTAATATGTACTTCTCGTGGGTGGTTATATCTCTTTGCATAATTAGTAAAAACCCGAAATACCTCATCAATATCACTAAGGACCGCTATTTTATTTTTTTCCCAGTATTTCAGAGATGATGTCCCCTGTAATCCCTTTTAGATCTTCTCCTTTTTCCTCTATTACATCTTGTAATCTTAAAACAAAAGAAGATCTTTCAAGTTCCAATAAAATTATCTCCTCTTCTACAGCTCTATTTACTGAAATCTGTTCAAGTTCATATCCATCCAGTCAGCCTTCACATCTATCTAACCTGGTTTCCACCTCCTGTAATCTTTCCTCCTGCTTCACCTTATCACCTCTTATTTCTTCTAACTTCTCATTAAACTCCTTAATATCTCCCTTTACCACTCCCATTTCATCTTTTGTATCTGAAGTAAGATCCTCAAGTTTTTCAAGTTTTTTGGAGATAGACTCCTGGTTCTTTATCATAACCTCCTGCATGGTTTGGAGCATCCCCTGAAGACTTTGCAAGGTGGGAGCTTTTCCTGCAGAGATCTGATCATCCATATTTTTCACCATCGCCGAGGTTGATGACATTGGAGATGACACAACTGGAAGCATAACAACCTTTTCCCCTGTTTTAGTCATTGTAGTTGTCGCTGTAGTTGACATGGTTGCTATTAAATCTATGTAATACCGGAATTTAAGAGTTCACTCCTCCAGCACTAAGTCCAAGTCACACTTAGGATTTAAACTGGCCGTCAATAATAAATTTCCTAAAAGCGTAAATTACAATACTCAGTTCTCTCCTCCACAGGGATTCACCATCAGACGGAGGCGGGAGGACAGAGATCAAGTGTTCAGTCTGTGTTCATCTTCTCAGCACTGGTGGACTAATTACAAATACAAAAAGAACTACAAAGAGGAACTTCAGTACTCTGATTTGTTTTAAATTACCCGCTTTCATTCTGCTCAATCCCTCTAATCAACACCAGAAAGAAAGTTTGCCTCTCTCACTGTAGCCGCTTTGCATGTGGTTAAAACCACACTCACTGGCAGATCTAACACAAAAACAAGAAATTCCAGTTCTTCCTCTCCTTTCTTTAATCGTGACAACAATTATCCCAAGCACTCCGCTGTTTCTAATCCCTCCTGCCGCTCGTTGCATCATAGACTTCCCTTCCAAAACAGCTTAGTCATAGTCCGGGGGTAGCCATTAATGCCCCCCTCTTCCCAGTCGCTAGGGTCGAAATATCTGCTAATGACACGTGGGATCGCCAGCTCCTCACATATCTCAGCTCACCACACTTTCACTGACCTCCTCGCAGTCAGCGCCAGCACCAAAAGCTGTTCGCCGGCTGGAAAAAGCAACTCAAGCAAGGAGTTCTTTCAGTTCCTGACCTGCTGCAAAAATGACATCACCGGAAGTCCCCCGGTAGGTAGGTCTTAATATGAGACCTTACCAGTGTTTGGTCAGATTGAGAACAGCTGGCCCTCTAACTGCTCTCCAGGTGTCTTTTCCGGCACTTCATCCCCCTCAGCTCCTCGGTAAACCAAGGAGCTAGGTGAGACCGGTGCCGGGTCAGAGGCCGCAAAGGCACGACCCGGTCCAAAGCTCCAGCGGCCGCCCTATCCCAGGCGGCCACTAGGTCTTCAGTCGAGCCGTGAGCCAGAACCTCAGGAAATGGCCCAAACTCCGTCTGGAACCTATCTGGATCCATCAGGCACCTGGGGCGGAACCATCTCATCGGTTCCGCCTCCCTGCGGCGGGGTGCGGCGGTTCGAAGGTCAAAGTGAAGGAGGGAGTGATCCAACCATGACAAGGGCTCGATCGCTATATCCCCTATCTCAAGATCACTCAACCACTGACCAGAGACAAAAACCAAGTCCAGCATGTTCCCCCCCATGTGAGTAGGGCCATGAACTAACTGGGTCAGGTCCATGGCTGTCATGGAAGCCATGAACTTCCAGGCCACCTCAGACACCTCACCGGCGGATGGCAGGTTAAAATCCCCCATGACCATAAGCCTGGGGGTATCAACCGCCACCACGGCTATAACGTTGAGCAGCTTGGGCAGGGCCGCCGCCACATGGCAGGGAGCCAGGTACATAACCAGCAAGCCCATCTGCACCCCATGACCCCACTTCACAAGGAGGGACTCACATCCGGCCGTCAGAGGAACAGTGGCCACTCTCGGACCAAGACCTTCTTTAATAACAACCGCCAACCCCCCTCCCCTCCTGTGACCTCAGCTGATGAAATGCGCAAAAGCCGGGTGGGCATATCTCAATGAGGGGGACCCCCCCTCCTGGCCCAACAAAGTCTCCGTAATACCCGCCAGGTCCACTCCCCCCTCCTGAACAAGATCGCAAATGAGGGGGGCTTTATTTACCACGGACCTGGCGTTGCATAGCATCAGCTGAAGGCCCAGGGCCTGAGGGTCTGTGCAACCTGGGGAACGAGAGAAGCATTGGAGGCCAGAGCGTGCCACCGCTTGAAGACAGCGAGTGCGCACTCCCACAACATGATGTGGCCCCCTGCTCCCGCCGTATCTGCCCCTCCCACCCACAGTACTGATATAATGTCCATCAACAACACAAGCTCTAACCCCCTCCTGGACCCCGAGTCCCGCACCTCCCATGCCGCGCTCTTCAGCCGGACCAGGCCTCCTCCCCCGTGGGTTCTCCCCCAAGCCCACACAACTCATCCCCCTCCCAGAACCCTTTAAAATCCTATCTAAAAACTTCCCCAAAAAACCCCATAGCCCCCCCTTCGCAACATGCCACCTCTCGGGATTCCAAAATCCGCCATCAAGGTAGGCCCTCAATAGTGAGGAGGGCCAAACCTGCAAGAGGGGGGAGTCTCACAGCGCAAGAAGGTCAGCAGCCATAAACATCACAAAAAAAAAAAAAAAAAAAACAGAGGTGGAAAGTAAACTGGTCAGGGCTTCACCAGATAGTCCAATAGTACTGGATCAAGAGTAGATCTTCATACCAGGAGCTGGGCTTCACTGCCCTCTCACAGCAGTGGAAGAAGCCAGTGTCGTCCCACCACGTTCGGAGGATAATTATCCCAGTCACCCTTTCACAGTGACTGGGCCAGATGACACCAACAATAAAGCCAGAATAGTCCATCCTTTCGTTTGGTGGATGACAACAGCCCCCTCAGCACCTGCATACCATTTCACCCAGTTGTCTTCCAGTTAGGGGTTGGATAAGAGGCCAGCAGTTCGTAAAGATGTTAATAGCGATGGTAATAGTCCCATGGGCACAAGATATTCCTTGAGGCGAGAATAGGAATAGCGAAACAGCAAAACCCAATCCAAGGGTGGATGGCCATCAAAGGCCAACACTCACCCATACCTGGGGGAAGGGGGGGAGGAGGGGCCACCCGAGGCAACCAATAAACCAAATCATGGTCAGCCTCCCGCCTCTCCTACCCCCAAATCTCCACAAACTCCCAGTCACAGCTCTGATCTCAAAACCCCCGATCACAGTAGGGGTCTCAGTCAATAAAGGCCAGATGGTAGTCCTGAGGGCAAAGGCTTTCCGTATCTCCCCCATCCACCTACTGCAAGCTGTTTCCCTGGCCAGCCAGTCCATGGCCGCCATTGCCTCCACCGCTGCTGCTGCTTTGTCGCCAGCTCACAACTAGGAACCCTAGGCTCCCCAAGCACCCTATTCTTCTGGGAATAGATTGCAACTTTGCCATTTGCAGCCTTACCTGGGACCAAAAAAAAATCTTACTATGGTACAATGACTCATGCTCATTCAAAAACTGCAGTTAGTTCAGAATGCAATGCCCCAAATGCTAGCCAGGCCCCTTGATTAGGAGCACATGCTATCAATCTCCCCTCCAAAGAGAAGATGCCCCAAATAATTAGTGCTGCTGCCGCCAAGATTCACATCATGTCTCCCGCTCCTTTTTCTTTCCAGAAGTAGGGCACTAGGAGGAGTTTCTCTTTAGGTAACCTAATAAATCAAGCCAGTTCTGGTTGAAACAATCAGTCTTGTTGGTACCCATATACAATGCCATAAATTGCTTTCTATGTGAAACCAGCACTTTAAATTGCATCTGGAAAGTAACATTATCAATGCAAGATCCAAGCATAGATAAAATAGATAAGACAAAATAACTCAAAAATAAAGATGTGACCAGTCAGTGTGGCTAGAATGGCTTGCCCTCTCTTCAAAATCACCTAGAAGCATCAAGAACAAATATTCTGGAGGCCATTCTAGCCAGACTGGGCAATCTGCTTTTATTTTTGAGTTATGTTATGTCTGAGTTGTCATTTTGTTGCTTTTTAGTTGTCAGACCTAATGCAAATGTTTTAAATGTTTTTCCTTATATGAGATGTGCTTGTAGTGGCATACAAAGGTAATAATATCACACAATTTGTATTTCAATATGACCAAGAGGTCATATTGTACACCAAGAGTGTATGCACCAATATAAATACCTTGTGTGTCCAATCACACTTGGCCCATAAAGAATTCAATTCAATTCAATTTTTTCTATTCTATTCTATTCTATTGAAGTGAGGTATTCTATGCCTCAGTATTGCAAAATGAAGAGGTAGGGGCTTGAATAGTATGCCCTTGTGGTTAAATTCATGTGATTGGACTAAATTGATAAATATTAGATATCCACACTTTACTGAATGAAATAAAATCCTGGACAAAGTTGTATGGATGTATGTCATAATTCTAAACATCAGCAGGTTCTCTAATCCAGTTTGTAATCAATTTAAAATATTGACTCAAATTATGGCAGATTAAAATATATTTATTTGTCATATAGATATAAATATTTTAATACATTCAATAAAATTTAAAATTTCAAACATAAATATTCTCCAGTATTTAGATTACATTTATACTGGATTTCTGCTACTCAGATTCACCCTGAAAAGAAAACAAAGGCAAACTTTTAAAATGCACACTAAGCTCTAGCATTTATACTACAATTTTCACCATAAACTAACCTAGATATTCCAAACTTAAAACAATTGACATACTATTGTTCTTAAAACTGAAGTAAATGAAGCTGACATCCTACATTTCTAAACTAGCTGGTAAATGTAATAGGAGTATGCAGAATCCAACATTTTTTGAAATGTCCTTTTATAGATATAGGTAGTCCTCGAATTAAAACAGTTGTTGTTATTTATTTATTTATTTATTTATTTATTTATTTATTTGTATACCGCCCTATTCCCGAAGGACTCAGGGCGGTGAACAGCCAAAAAATAAAATACATATAATACAAATGTTAAAAAACCATTAAAATACAATTAAATAATTTGGCCCAGAAAACAAAATTTAAAACACCCCAAATTTATAAGACAAATTTTAAAATTTAAAAATTTTAAAAACAGTTTAAAAAAGAGGTTAGGCCAGGCTGGCCTGCTGGAATAGGAATGTTTTGAGGGCACGGCGGAAAGCGCGCAGATCTGTGATCCTCCGTATCTCCGGGGGGAGCTCGTTCCAGATGGCAGGTGCTCCCACAGAGTTCATTTAGTGACTGTTCAAAATTACACTAGTAATGACTTATGACAGTTATAACCATTGCAGCATTCCCATGATGATATGATCAAAATTCAGACTCATATTTTTGACAGTTAGTATCCTGAGATCATGTGAGCACCTTTTGCAACCTTCTGATAAGCAAACTCAATGGGGAAGCCAGATTCATTTAACAACTGTGCTACTAACTTAAACTACCTGTACTTTTATATAAAAAACTACCTGCTTGCTTACCTGACTGTAGTCTTCAATAATATAACTAAATTGGGGAGAAATAATAATTCAATCAATTTCATAGTCTAAGATGTAAACTATAATTTTATCTAAAGCCTTTAGCTATAAATCTACTTGAAGACAATTCTCACTAAGCTCAATATGGTTGTTTTGATGTGTTCTGTAATCAAATCAGGGCCAAGTTTGAAATTTAGTTGATTTTGATTTAGATCTTACCAACTTCTACACCACACAGTTTTAGTAATGTTGTCTTTTCCTTTTAAATGAAATGTCTTTGTCTAACCTGAATCAATTGATGTTTGCTCATGGCATTGAGCCTAATGTAATATAATCCATGGATAAAAGATTTACCCATGGGTGCTGTAACTGCTGTCTTGTAGTTGTTCAGATAGCATGACAAGATAAAGGCAGCTATAGGTTGCCATTCCTGTCAACCACTATTGTTCCCAACTTGTGACTATTTGGGTAACACTTTCTGGCTTTCTTTTTCCAAATTGGAAGAAAATATCTTCATACCGGCCTAATTGGTCACAATTATTGTGTGAGACAGAAATCTGATTCTCTCAAGAGCCTTAAAGCCTCTACATTAATATCTGTTATATACTGTGGCTGGAACACTTTTTATAACCCTTTGGGTCTTCTAGCTATACATTTAGAGATAGTTGGAGTTTTCCAACAAGTGAACTTAAAAGAAATCATTCACTAAAATTAAGCAAAATTTAAATGATAGGTTTGAATGTCCTGATAGGCCTAACATAGTACTTTGGGTGAACCAGATTAATGGATAACAAATGAATTAAAGGAAATCCTCTTAAATAAAAAAAAAAATCAAAAGTGAAAAGAGTAAACAGTCTCAATCCAATTTTATCTCTTTTGTGCCTCTCCAACCTCATTAATTTGTAGAATCCAGAAGATCAGATTACACTTTGTCTTTGTCGTGTATCTTTTTAAATAAAAAATATTTATTAATACCTTGAATCATATTCTTCAGTTTGAGTTTCAATTGTTCTGCAGGGTGGAATGAAACTTAGTTATTTCTGACTACAACTATTAGCCATTTATCTCATGATCAGAATACAATATGAAACTACCTGGGCTACATATTTAGACTGCAACAATCTGTATGATCATTAGATGGCAGCAAAAAGATACAGAAAATTTGTTACTGCTGTTTTGTACTGTACTTGTTTAGATTTATGCAATCCAGATTTCCTAGGCTTATTATGCACCTGGTTTATGTAGGAAAGGGGGTAAAAAAAAAAACCCTGCCACACAATTATTGTAAAGTCAATGTGTAGTCCACATTCAATATGATAATGACTTTCAATATAATATTGGAGTTTAATTCTCTCTGCATAATATCCATAGCAAATAATAAAAGCAATAGTTCTATTTAACTCTCCCTTCACCCATCTCTATATTTACATAGAGAAAAGTACTGTATAAAACAGGGGTGTCAAACTCAAGACCTGCGGGCTGGATCCGGCCCCATGCCCTGCTTAAATCGGGCCTGGCCTGGAAATATCAAAGGATCGGCCCAGAATGCCTGTTTTCAGCTGCCATGGCCTCCTGCAGCACTCTGCCAGCCAAAAACAGGCTGCAAGGGGCGGGGGGAGGAGAGAGACTCGCACAATGTAATGGGTGGTTATAAGGTAAGATATATGATCTACTTTTTGAATGGCATCACCAACCCTTGGCATTTACTGTATTCCCTAAAGAAATTTTGAGTGCAGCCCATGCACTCAAAACCCTTAAGAAAGGCTGAGTTAAAAGGACTAACTGAAGTCATAAGGAGGTTTTTAAAAAGTAAATTAATGCCTTATCATTCTCCCCCATGAAATTTTATTACTTCTCTTAAGGAAAGTAATCTGAGAGTGTTTTATAGTTGAACAATATTTGAGAGTGAAATATAGCAGTTACTATCCCAAACACAAAACCCTCTTTGGAATTTTTAAAAGATTAGTTAGAAAATCCAGGTAAGCATTCCCTTCATCTTGACCTGAAAATATCTCCAAACAGCTCTGTGAGTCAAAGGGTAATGAGTATATGCTACAACTCAAAAATAATGGGAGTCCCTGACTTACAATCATTTTTTAGTGTCTGTTCACGCCCACTATAGCCATGCCCACCCCTGGCCACCTCCACCCAAGCCAAGTCCCACCACTACCCCTAGCCCTCTGAGGTCAAATACAACCCGATGTGGTCTCAATGAAATTGGGGTTGATACTCCTGGCATAAAGTAACAGGAGGCAACTGCCATCAGAAAACCTGGCATCAGGCACAATTGCTTCTAAAGAAAACTTCTGTGCATGCATTTAAACTAATGAAGGACAACTCATTATTAAAATTGGTATAATTAGAAATAACTAAATGAAATAGTTTAGACTCATAAACTAAAACTAATGGTTATATAAATTGCTAGAAATGGAAAAGGGATGCTAGCAAGCTCTAAATTTAAATACAATTATTACACAGCACAGCATTACGTGAATGGGGTTTTCTACAATGTGAAACTTATTTTGAATAATGTTTAGACAGAAGTAGGTAATTTACAATTTTTAAAAAATACATTTTAGTATAAGTGATCATTTGTAATTCTTCAAGAATTTTTAATTTACTAAAATCCATTTTATTAGATAAAAATTAGCAAATATACTTCAATTGGAAAGAAAAGTGTTTTTCTTGAAATATAATCTCTCTGTGGTACACATCAAATTTAATTTCTTTAGGAATTTCTTTTAAAGAAACACCAATGTTTTTAATTTAAAAGCAATTTCAAAATAAAATATAGATATCCTTACCTCTTCTCCAGTTCATCTGTTTGAGTGCTGTGGATTTTGAAATGGAAGCTTATCATTTTAGAAGAGCTATTGACTGATATACATACCTTTTATTAAAAATATAAATATATAACCCCAAAAGATTTTAACACAATTTTTAGAGTTGTATTCACACTTTTAAATAAACCAAATGGAATGCAACAGTGTTATTAATCTAGTGTGTTAACTATAAACTAATTTACTACAAACTACCTATAGAAAACACACACATCCTATTAAGGCAATCATTCATAAGAATGAATGTAAGGATGTAAGAATTTAACCTCAAGTGCACCCTGAAGTTTGAAATGATAAATAAAAAATGTAGCATGAATCTTAAATAGATATAAAAGAGTTTTAAAAATGTGAAAACTTGGAGTTGAAGTTTACTGACTGATCCATGCAAAAATGGTCCCACCCACCTTTTGTCATTGTTGCCACTCTAGCTACTGAATCCAAAAACAGTGGCTGCCAGCCATCAAATATTTGCCCAGCCTTGCTATGAATATACATTTAAATGGCAATATCTATAATTTTGTAAATATATCTAATTATTTTGAGTAATTCTCTGCATTAACTGTTGAATGGAACAAAACCTACCCTTACCTGACATGCTTCTTTGGTTCACTTAATATTCTTTTTGCTGTAAAATTAAAATTGACATCATATTCATTTATATTTGGATTTTTAAAATATATTTACTCTTTGTTTGAACTAATCACTTTAACAGAAAATGTTTAATATACTCAGCTTTCAGGGTTAAGGCAGAGTTTTCTAACATTAGAAAATAGAATTTCAAAGATGTTTATTTAAACTATGGAATTAATATATCAAATAATGCTTAACTTAGGATAATATACTGTCACTATTCCGAGTAAGATCACGATGACATACAAACTGACAAAAAAACCAGTGGCTTTAAAAAATTGAATCTTTTGTAACTATTTAAATATTAGTAACATACCTTGGCCACTGAGAAGTTCAGACTCTTCATACTGAAAGGAGAGACACAATCTAACTTTCATTTAATTATACCAAACCAAAAGTCTTCAGAAATTCGAAGCTATTTATTGCTTAAATGTAAAGGTTTGCCTTTGAGTCAATCTTCTTCTGGTGATATATATCTGGGCTGCAAAAATCTGAAAGAGCTAAAACTTGCTAATAAAAGAGCATTGATGTTTGGATTTACATATCACACTAAGACATCATGTGTTCTTTATAGGGTTGTCAAAAATCTTCTAGAAGAAAGCAAAGTTTTTTGTATCTGTTACCATCCAATGCATATCCAAATTTGTGCATCCCAGATCTGGCAATCCTAGCCTTTGTGGTTTGTAAATAATGTAAATAATTGTGTGTTGAATAAGGTCTGCCAGTTGCCATTGTAGAATAAATCACTGTTAAGATAGTTGAACTTAGCATGTAAATTAGATGGAATCTCCTTTAATTTCTAGCTCATCCAAAGCTAGTCCTAAACAAGTACTATTGATTTTACAATTTTCAAAGAAATTCAAACTACATTATCACTTACTGTACTACAACATGAAACCCCAATCTATTCTTCTTTGTACAAAAAGTAAGTGACACTAAGAATTGTTTCTTAAACAAAATCAACTCACCCAGAAATTGGTAACATTCAAGTAATTTGATATTTCACCAGAAAGTCTCTCAATTTCACTTTGAAAACAAAGCAGAATATAAATTCACATACATACGTTTAAATTGAAACCTACTATCATGTCAGTAATTTAAAAAGCATAATAACATTAAATGACATCCAGTCTGTCTCTGTAGGCTAACATTGTCTATCATTTTTTACTAAAACACTTATACTTTTTATTTCATTTTTAGTAAGAAAAAAAGAGAACCTTATAGGTTAGTAATGGAATTTAATTGATAAAAATAGAGTCCTACCTTTAAAATATATATTTTAAATCATTAAAAGATCTAGGTGTACTTTAGCTGAGCATTAACTAAATTATTAATTCATCAGTAAGGCAAACAAAAACAATGGAGAAACAGTGCAACTATACAAGTATCATGATATGAATAATAGATGCAGGTAGTCCTCAACTTACAACCATAATTGAACTCAAAATTTCCATTGCTAAGCAAAACTGTTAACTGAGTTTTGTCCCATTTTACAATCTTTCGTGCCACAGTTGTTAAATGAATCACTGCAGTTGTTAAGTTAGTAACACTGTGGTTAAGTGAATCTGGCTACCTCATTGATTTTGCTTATCGATGGGTTGTAAAATATGATGACATGACCCCCAGATACTGCAATCCATCATAAATACATGTCAGTTACCAAGAGTCCAAATTTTGATCATGTGACCATGGAGATTCAGCAATGGTCATAAATGTGAAAACAGTCATAAATCACTTTTTCACTGTTGTTGTAACTTCAAATGGTCACTAAACAAATGAATATAAATTGAGGTCTCCCTGTATTGCAGAAGTGTCACAAAAGGAATTGTATTGTCCATGTCACTTAATCACAAATATTGTTGAAGAATGAAAGTGACAGTGGCAAGACAAAGATATGTAATATTAGGATTATTTTTTAATTTTTAATTCTTGAATTAAGGTAGCATATCACCTAACATTTGTACTACAGTATTACCATGTTTACGCAAAAATAAGACCCTGTCTTATATTTTTTTGAACCCTGAAATAAATGCTTGGTCTTATTGCCATGTGCTCAAAAGCCTGATTGGGCTTATTATCAGGGATATCTTATTTTGGGGAAAACAGAGCATCTAAAATGGAAATATTAACCCAAATATCCAAATTAACCAAACTAAAAAACATACAGAGGTGCTTAAAAGTTTGTGAACCCTTTTGAATGTTCATATTTCTGCATAAATATGACCTATAAGATGGTAGGTTCTAAACAAGTCCTAAACTAGAGAGCCCAATTAAACAAATGAGTAAAAAATATAGTTTCTCCTGCTTCCTGATCCTAGAAGCAGGGGTCTGCAACCTTAAACACTCAAAGAGCCATTTGGACCTGTTTCCCACAGAAAAAAAGCACACCAGGAGCCATAAAACCTGGGTGGCCGTGGCCAACTCAATGTCACTCACTCCCACCAGGTCACATGACCTATCCAGCCACGCACCCAGCCACAAACCATTCTCTATGTCTCTCTCTCCCACTCTCCCTATCTTCCCATCTCTCTCCCCACTCTCTCTCTCTCCGCTCCTCTCCTCTGTCCCCCGTCTCTCTCTCTCACTCTGTATCTTTCCCCCTCCCTCTCTCCCCCTCTCTGTGTATCACTGTTATGTCTCTCTCTCTCTCTCTCTCAGAAAGCCGCAGCTGGGCCAAGCCAGCAAGCTCTTCTTGGAGTCCTTCGCTACTCCTTTTATTTCTTCTTTTTGGAAAACTAGGCTGGCTGAGAAAAGATCACAAGCAGCGGCAGAGGCTTCCCTTCGGGCAACTGTCCTCCTCCTTCCTCCACTACTTCTCCTCTCGTGACCACCTGGCCGGCTGTGGCTGAGCGAGGAGCATGCGCACGTGTGGGGAGACTCTCTGCAACGGAGCACCCATGCGTGCCTTTCCTGTGCTTTGGTGCTCACTTGAGGAGGGCCTCCCCACACGTGCGCTTGCTTCCAGCTCAGCCACAGCTCACCAGGGGGTCACAAGAGGAGGAGGGGGAGGAGGGTCGTCCGAAGAGAAGCCTCCGCCGTAGCTGGTGATCGTTCCTCAGCCAGCCCAGATTTCCAAAAATATCCAAAAAAATAAAAGGGGCGAGGGGCGGGGCCAACCAGTAATGGGACAGGGAGCCATAGCCAAGGACCCAAAGAGCCGCATGCTGCTCTGGAGCCGCGTGTTGCCCACACCCGTCCTACAGGAATCAATTTATTATTTCATCTCCTGGAGTTCCTATGAAAATCAGAGGGTTCTCATGCTTTGTGGATAAAGACAATCCATACAGATATAATCTGATCTAAGTCTGATCATCACCCACTGATTTTAGGAAACAACTAAAGCCTAAGTCAAACTGCATCAGTCTCAGGAACAACTGCCAGCTTCCTCCGAATTGGCTAAACATGCATACCACACCACACCTTCACTTCACACTCCTCTTACCAGAGAAGCTGGAGACATATACCACATTTTTGGTCCTCCAAAACCTAATGAATTAGGGATCATTGCAACCCACCTTACGCCTCTCATTCAGAAGGAGAACAGGCATTTTCATTTGCGTTGCCATTAGTCTCTTATACCATCTGCTAAATCCAGTCTACTACTCAAATGTTTGTTCCCTTCTAAAGTCCAAATGTTCAGATATCATAGATTTAAAAAAAATCTGTATGACTCTTACCTCTGAGTTTGGCTTCCACATGCAGAAGAGAAGATGGTTGTGCTTAGCAAGACAAATTTCATAGCAGCTACAGAACTAGTCAGGCCTTGCTGTATATGTAATGGTATTGACAAAGACCTTGAGAAATGTGGAAGAGATGCTGTCTAGGTGACAGTCATATAAGAGAGGGTACAGTTTGTAGCTTCATAATGAGTGAAGAAAGAGGCACAGAAGGGACACACAGACCCCCACTTCTCAGGCTATAAAGGAAATGGCAGAATATTTGTACTTAGATTGATGTCAGCCTTCCCTTGTATACCAGACAGAAAACAGACCAGAAGAGATAATTCTATATTATTGTGCAGCTACATTAACAGAATCTTGCAAGTCTGAAAGTACAATTTTCCATCATTTCTTTTAAAACTTGATAACTTAGGGTGGGTTCCTTCTGAGCCTCTTTCTCCGTTATGCAGCTGTGATCTGTATCCTCCCTTATCTGATCTTTCTAAAGGGATCATCTCTTTGCCCCATTTCTCAAGGCCTTCATCACTTATAATTACATATACCCACTAGATGCTCAACTGTTACTTGGATGTCTATTCTGTCCATTCTGATTATCAAGGTTAGGTTTCCCTTAGTCAGTGTCACTGGGAGATCAGCCTTTGTTGATTATATGTTGCTGCCACCTGCCAATTGTTGATTACACTGTCACTGCCACCTGTCAATTTTCTTACTGCCACTATGCTACTAGATAGTCAATAGCTGATTAGTGGAGCTTACAGGCTAACACCAAGTGCTACTAAACAGTTGAATGGTGATGCTGCTATTGCCAGCTTTCCAAGCAAGCTGTTTAGATGTGCCATGCCCACTGGTTCTCAATCTACTACAGGCTACCAAGTGCACCTTCCTGCTCATTCACCCATGAGGTCACAATGGAAGCTTTCCTGTCACTATTTCCTGCTGCCACTGCGAACCTTCACGGCATCAGTTTATAGTATAGGGGAATCTGAAAAAACTCCAAATCTTTTTCAGCTCCTCACAAAGTATATATATTCCACCTTCAACACATTTCATCACCGAATTCCTGTGTCCAATCCCGAGCTTTCATCTAGACTTGAAACCATTAAAATAAATATGTAAAAAAATACTTTGGCATGTCAGAAACCTTTCAACAAACATATAAAAAATGCCTTTCAATAAATATATTAAAAATGTCATCATCATACAATAACTTACTTCTCATATTCTTCTTTCTTCAGGGCCCAGTCTGAGGGGAAAAAAACTTTTGCTTTTTGAAAAAGTAACTTTCCTCCCAGATGTGAGTAAAGTTTTATTTTCTTGGAGGACATTTTCTTAATTCAGAATAATTATTACTAACGCTGTCTATTATTGTAGTCTTCACTTAGTCAAACCAAATCAGTTTAAGAACTGTTGGACTGGGCCAAGGCCATCTAATTTAGCACTGGATTAAATGTCCATTAAGAAGCCTAACAGATCAGAGATGAAAACCATTCCCTCACTGATATTTTACTGCAACCTATATTTGGAGGCATGTTAACTTCAGTCGAGGTAATACTGAGCAAGTATCACTTGTTCTTAATAGAGTTGTTCTCCCTGGCTACCCAAACCCTTTTTAAAGCCATACAAATGAATGGCCATTATTACATATTCTGGGTTCTGGATTATACTGGTTAATTATACACTGTATAAAGTACTTCTTTTTATTTATTTCATGTTTTCTTATCAGTTTTATTAGATGAGTTCTGGTTCTAGTATTTTGAGCCATGGGGGGAAAATGTCCACATTCTACAGGCCATCTATGATTTTATACATTTCAATAATGTCTCTCCTTAATAGGCCTTTTCACATGGAAATTATTTGAACATATTTGTTTAGCTTTAGAAAGAAACAATAGAAAGTTCTCCATGGTAAAACATAGTAAATCTATTTTTTCATATCTTAAGGTTATATTTGGATTGTCAGAATGCACAGGCTAAAAATGAATTTCACTCATGAACTAGGAGATGAGTATAATATAATTTGGTCTTAGCAGAAAAAAATGATAAGTCATGTTCATATTATAGTTCAGGGGTGGGTTCTAAAATTGTTTACTACTGGTTCTGTGGGTGTGGCTTATTTTGTGGGCGTGGCTTGATGGTCATGTGACAGTGGGTGTGACTTGATGGTCATGTGACTGGGTAGGTGTAGTCAACTCAATGTCACTTACATCAAGGGGAGTCATAGATTTTTGACCACGCCCCTTGTTCCTTCCTCTCAGGCCCAGTTTCAATTTAGTCGGCCTGAGAGAAACATCTCTAGCAGATCTGGCTTTCAGCCATCGTCAGTTCAATTATCTCAGAGTCACTGTGAATTTTTTGACCAAACAATTCTTTAGGATTTAGCAGAGGTACTGGTTTACCAGGCTTTTAACTGCTTGCAGAGCCGTACCGGTCTACCCATTTGTTTTTGGAGCGTTCCAGTCTACCCATTTGTTTTTGGAGCGCACCAGTCTACCCATTTGTGTTTGGAGCGCACTGGTCTACCACCACTGCCTTTTACCGCTGATCAGCAGTAGGGCGGCCCTTCGAAGCACCTGGCAAGAGTTTAAACAGTTTTTTGCCACTCTGCCACCACCGAGAGCATCGGAAACTGCTTTCAGGCAGCTTGGCCTCAATTCCCAAACTACCACCACCGAACGGTTTACAAGGAATGGATTGGTTCTAGGCGATCAGTTGGGAAGCTTCTTGGCTTCTCAATTTAAAGCTATTGTGTCTTGTTTTTTTGACTCTTCTCTGTCAAGTGAGCCCTGATTTTTTCCTTCTAGCCAATCAGCTGGGACTCGGGAGGCAGCGAATTGATTGGGGGTGGAGCCAGGCAGAGGTGGTATTTACTGGTTCTCCGAACAACTCAAAATTTCCACTCCGGTTCGCAGGGAGAACCGGTAGCAAACCACCACTATTATAGTTAGGTGCAAGTAGAGAAATGCTCCATGTTTGTAGCTGGATAGAAAATGACTTGAGGGTATCACATAATTTTTGACCTAGCCAGAATATAATTTTTTAAAATTAATAACAGGGACAAATAGTCTTAGCCCCTCTGGACCTACATTTCACCACCGTACTTCCCCTAAATTACAACCTCCTCATAGATTTGTTTGTTAATACGTACCTTTTGTCTTATAACGCAGCCTTGAGTTCTAATTTTAAAAAGAATATCAATCACATTAGGCTTTATGACAAACTACATTCTGAATACATTGACAAAATTACTATTACTATGAAGCTCTATGATTACATTTCAAAGTGTGCAATGGAGAGAAGCTAATGTTTTATTAGCGCTATGCAGATTCAAAAGGAGAAAAAGTGATTTGTGAGGCATATGATCATCATATAGCATTTGACAATTCCTCCGTTAATCAAACATATCCTTTCTTTGGAATACAATATTATGTCACATGAGATCAGATAAAGTCATAGATTTTTAAATCTACATGTACTCTAAATCACATTTCCCCTTTTTAATCTGTATGTCTTTACATATCATTTATTTCCAAATAGACATCCTCAGTTTAAGGCCTTTTTATAATAATCCATCTGTCTGGAATTGGCTAATAGGGAAATGTAACTCAACCAAAATCTTATTCATTCCAAGTGTTAACATCATACTCTTTTGTCATGTGGTAATATATATCAAGATTTTATGACATGTGTAGCATAAGTATCATCTCAGATTTTGGATTAATATATGTATTTCTGTTAACCTACCCTTTCTACAAGGATTCCCTGTGCTCAATCATTCAGTCCCTGGTCATCTCACAGTTGAACTCTACATGGGGCTATCCTTGAATAGAATTCGGAAACTACCATTGGTGCAGAGTGTGGCAACATGGGCAGTTTTGAGGGCCCCTAGAAAAGCCCCAGTAACATCATTGTTCCTTGGGCTGAATTGGTTACCAGTCCGCTTCTGGGTGCAATTCAAGGTGTTGGTGATTATTTTTAAAGCCCTTCATGGCATGGGTCCAGGTTACTTGAAAGACCATCTCATCCCACTGGGATTGGCCCATCCCATCTGTGCTGGCGGAATGCTGCAGGTCCCATCAGCCAGAATATTCTGACTGGAAGGTCCAGGAGGAGGGCCTTCTCTGCTGTTGCTTCTGCCCTCTGGAACATCTTGCTCCCCAATGTGAGCTTAGCCCCAATCTTCCTATCTTTTCATAAGGGCCTAAAGATTTGGCTCTGCCAGTTGACTTGGCAACGTAGTGGTGGGAACATCATAGTGGAGGTGGTTGATTGAATAACAACTAATCCCTCCCACTCTGACCCTGCCCTCCCCGTGTGTCTTTAATGTTGATTTCAATTATTTATATTTTAACTGTACATGTATAGACACATATTTTTATGACTTAAGCCACCCAGAGTTATCCTATGGTAAGATGGGCAGCCAATAAAATTTATAAATAAGTATATATTTTTATGCTAAAACTTAAAGTTATATTTAGGGTTTTCTTAGACTGATTTCCTTAATTTTATTTTATAAGCATGTGTTTCTCTTTTTTTCCCTTTTCTAAGACAAATGTATTTATATACATGGATACTAATATTCATGGCTTTTATGATAAATTAAGTAAATCTACCTTGCATGGTTAGGGTGAGTGGATATTACACTACTGCTTTGCATTTCAAAAATAGTACATGAGACTCTGAAACATTTAGTGCTTTGTTTAGCTCTAGGAAAACATTTCTAAGTGCCTTCCTTCCTTCCTTTTTAATTATATTCCTGGAGAGAGGCTGCAGGAATGGCTGAGGTATTAGAATATAAAACTGAGGCCAAGTGAATAGCCAACAGCAGGGGTGGTCAATTAGCACATCTGAATTATTTTGTAACACTTTTTGCCCTCAGACTCAATGTCAGAGGTGTATACTCCATTTTGAAGTGAAGAAAAATGAAAGCTGTATATTCAGTGCACTTTACAAAAAACCAATAAAAATCCGAATATCTATGATACGCCCATTTTACATTATCCTCATTCTACTTATATAGTCCATGTTTCCTCTTCAAAATTATATGTAATATCTGGTCTCTGAAGATTTTTCAGCTCAACCTTATTGAGTTCGGGCAAGGTTCACTATATGCATCCAGTGTGTCACAATTACATTTACAGATATTGTAAAAATGATCCACTAGGTCAGGAGGACCAAGCATTTCTCCCTTTCTATTTTTTCCATAAGCCCATATAATTCTAGATAGACATTTTATTTCTAAGCTTTCTCTGCTACTCTATTCCATCTTTAAAGTTTGGGGAATAAAATTAGTAGATTTCCCATATAAACCTTCCTAAACTCTCAAGGTGAAAGTGGAATGAATGCAAATTATTAAAAGAATCATTAGCATATGAATAATATGCAGCAGAATTAATCTGAAACTGAATGTATGATCATCAGATCAAATCATTCTATTAGATAAGGTGAATTAATCATTGAAACAATAGCTATTATATCGAATCCTGAAACACAGAATGAGGTTGTAAGTCAGTTATACACTTAAATAAATTGTCAAATGAATACCGCATTTTTTAGTTTCCTATTTTCTGTTCTGAGAGCATCAATCTCCTGTACCTAAACAAAACACAAAGTCTAATTATTTTTGCTATATAAGTAACATGTTGTAAAGCAAAGTTTAATTATTGAGATTGCAAAAAGGCTGTGATAGAATATTTTAGACATCTCCTTGTGGATGGGATAGAGGCAATAATATGGTAGCTTGCAAATAAATCTTTAGAGATTTCAGCTTGCATGGAATAGCATAGGCATGCTTGGAATAAAAGTGGACTATGTAGCACACTGAAAAAATGTGCCAAACTAAACTGCTACTATTCTTAACAGAAAATGCTGCATGTGGCACAGATATGACTAAATGTGATAACTTAGATTACAGCTTCTCTATTTTATCACAAAATCATTATGTAAACGTCTCAACTGATCAAAGTCAAGATGGGTATTGGAGTTCAATATCTACAGGCCCTTTTAGTGACAACCATGGCATACACAATAGTGACTTACAATGTAAAAAGAATGATAATAAATGTGAATTAACAAATGGAATGAACAAAGAAAAAAAGTAACTTGTGTGTGGACAAATGGGAAAGACATAATGCATAAAACTGCAAATAAATATATGAAGAAATATATTTGTCAAAAGCAACAGAAGACCAAGAAAGTTATTTCTGGAAGGTGCTGATGAACTCTTCAATGGGGAGGGAGGAGCTGAACAAAAGGTATGTATGAAGCATTGGATAAATGTGGTAGAAGCTAGGATGGTTTGTAAAATTATAAACAGTGAGTGTGAATGGTGTTGGTATAAATTAGTTTAATTAGTTATCTTTTTCTTATATTATGGCTTCTCTGGCTTACCATTTTTTAGTATTTGTCAGTATTCTGTATAATCTTGATTTTCAAAAAGAGAATTGCACATTATGTCTATTTGCACGTTACTGTAATTACTGAATAGTTCTAATTTATATACGCATTCTTTCTGGAATTTCAGTTCCTTCTTTGAAATATATTGCTAAAGCTGTTTGTGGTATATAAATGTATATGAAGGAAAGTCTTTTGAATTTGACTATTTTACTACAGGCTGCTGAACCTTGTCTTGGTTTTTTTTTCCTTATCAGTATATTGTTTAATTTGTGACTGCTAGTATATTTTAAATGAAGGTTAAGATTTACTCTGAATCAACCATATATTTTGCCTCACATAAATCCAGGATGAAATGCTACCAGTTCGCACTGGTTCAAGCGAACCAGCAGTAATAAAAGCTACCGGTTCGAGTGAACCGCTAGTAATAAAAGCTACTGGTTTATCTGAACCGGTATTTCTGACAATCAGCTGTGCCGCACAATTTACATTTGCTAGAAAGCATGAAATCTTGCTTTCTAGCAAATCTAAATCGCGTGGCATAGCTGTTCCAACCCCCCTCGCTGTTCTATTTACCTTCAAATGGCTCCTTTTTCTGTGTGAAGCGCGCATTTGGTGCGCATTGCACATGCACACAGTATCATGCATTACACGTTATGTGCAGCATGCATTTGGTGCACACTCACATGTGTGCGCATGTGCGTTTGGCACGCAGCACGCATAGCAAACCTGTGGCAACCCGCAGAGGATTTCACCACTGCATAAAACTCAATTTTTCTGTCAAATGAAGGTGCAGTAAGAACATATGCAGAACAACAAAATGAAATTCAGTTTCTGTTGTCTACATATTGCTTTCTTGGCCATAATATTATACATATGGTTTGCCATTGGTATGCTTCCTATTAAGTAATATGAGTAAAGTTACAGGTAGTACCGTGTTTCCCTGAAAATAAGACCCTGTCTTATATTTTTTTGAACCTCGAAATAAGAGCTTGGCCTTATTTTAGTGGGGGTCTTATTATTTTGGGGCACAATTTGGGGGTGGCAAGTGGGGGAGGGAGTGGGAGAAGCAAGGGGCAGGAAGCCCTGCCATGCCTGGTGACAGAAGAGACAGCAAGAATCACAGCTGCTTGAGGCTTCAAAAGCAGCAAGAAAAATGGTGCAGGGGAACCAGGAAGATCGGGTAGAAGAGATGCTGGGCGGTGAGGGCTCCGGCTATCACCTGCCACGAGCGAAGCACCGGGTGAAAGTACCTGCGAAATTGGAAGGTGTTTTTACTGTAGTCCCACAGAGTACTTTTCTTGCCCTGCATGTGACAGTGGAGAACGGAGCTGGAAAGCAGGTTAGTGAAGGAATGTGGCTGTCTTGGGAAGTTTGAGGGGGGTGAGGGATCTCTGTGTGTGTTGTATAGAGAAGGGGGGGGAAGGAGAGAACGTTGCTGCCAGCCCTGGATAACTCTCCGAGGTTAGATCGGATCTCTCTCTTTCTCTCTCACTTACACACCGTTCTTTCTTTGGGATCACAGCACAGATGGCCCTTCCAGGATTGCAAGGCTGAAGGCTTCAGATGGAGCATTTTGGGGAAGTGTGTCTGTGCTGTGAATCCAAGTAAAGAAAGATCGGCAGGAAAAGGGGGAGGAGGCTGGCAGCTGGGGAGGTGCTCTGGAGATCTGGGCTGCTGGCTCAGCTGATCAGCGGGCAGCAATTAAGGGGCTGAACCTCCAGGAGGTGACTGGGGAAGGGAAGGGCTGCCTCCTGTGCTGGCCACGCCCACCCCTTCACTAGGTCTTATTTTTGGAGGAGGGAGTATATTTATGCCCACTCCAAAAATCAGGCTTGGCCTTATTTTTGGGACATGTCCTATTTTCGGGGAAACACGGTACAAGCTATGAAGAATGAACTAAATGAATTTTAACTGTTGTTTTCAAATTCCTTGAAAGAATGTTCCTCCCATGGAAAATGAAAAATGCCCACAGAAGTGAGGATTAAAAAAAACAACAACAACAATTACATGCAGCCCAGAGAGATCTAATATTACTTCCAAATTGAAATTTTTTAATGTGGCAAAATTGAAGGTATGACTAGAAGTGATTATATTAACTATATTTAAATTTAAATGGAAATGAAATATAGTTTTTGTATAGATCTAATCCATTTGTTTTTTAGTAGAGTTCCTGGTATATAGGACAAAATTACTGGTGGTTTTGTGCCTGAAAATGTTGTATAGCCTTGTTTAGACAGTGATCTTCCTTTGCTTAAAACACTTCTATTTCCATGAACTTCACTATATAAAATTTGTTTTATGAACTACTTACAGACTGACTGCTGTCCAGAAAGCTGCAGATTTCATGTACAAGTCTCTTTCTCTGATCTTTGTTTTTTCTTAAAATACAAAAACGTTATTTTTTAGACTGAACCTTAATTTATAGACAATTAATTCTTTAGTCTTCTCAAGAAAATAAATGGATGCTTACAAAATCGGCAGATAGGTTTCACTTTTCATCAGCAACTGCTCACCATTTTCTATGAAATAACATTTATAGATATTAAATCACACCTCTCACAATTAGACTTGTGCCATCACTATTTGCTGACAGAGATTTGAGTCTTAGTGAATTTATCACTTACATCTCTTTTTCATAATTCTTAATATAAAAGCCATTCAGATATAATAAATAATTCAGTTTTTAAAACAAAAATTAGAATAGAAATGTAATAAAATGCAATTATATTTGAGAATATTTGCAAAATTGTAATAATTTTTTTATAAATTATTGCAACATGTTAATGATTGGCAGGAAAACACATTAAGATCAAAGTAAAAAAATGATAAATTTGAAAAGGGAAGATCCACTATTTCTGCAATGCTTCTTGTAGAATAAATATATTATATAGATAATTTAGTTTGTTAAGTTGTCATTTCTATTATTAAGAGCTTTGTTTTTCTCAAAAGAAATGTACATATAGGGATCCATGCACAAGTCCTACTAGATCAATCAGCATTTGATGCTACATTTGTTGGTTTAAAAAATTGATATTTCAGCATTGTTTATAATATAAGCAAAAACATCTTGCAATTACTAAAGTCTGATGCACAGAATATTTTCGAACAGAATGTTAACTGTCAGTATTGTAAGCATAGTTCACTGTCACAATCTCAAACCTAATGAACCTACTTGTATGAAACAGTGGCTATCTTCAGGCAGGATAACATGTGTCCTGTAATAAATAGCAATAGCAATAGCACTTAGACTTATATACTGCTTCACAGTGCTTTACAGCTCTCTCTAAGCGGTTTACAGAGTCAGCATATTGCCCCCAACAATCTGGGTCCTCATTTTACCCACCTCGGAAGGATGGAAGGCTGAGTCAACCTTGCGTCTGGTGAGATTTGATCTGCCAAACTGTTGGCAGCCGGTGATCAGCAGAAGTAGCCTGTAGTACTACACTCTAACCACTGCGCCACCACAGCTCTTAAATTCCAATGTAAGAGCTAAATTGGGAAAGTTTACCAGTTATTTACCAGTTATTTGCACCTTGTGTTACTTATTCTACCTAGCAGGTAATATTTAAATATATGTTAGAACTTTTCCTCACCATGTTTCTCAAGTAATGGCATTTTTAAAGCAAAACCTGCAACAAAAATAAAATTAGAATGATTTATCCTTTATTTTATGATTTGTCTTCCATTGGTCAAACTTGATGGACATGTCAAGCCAAAGGCTCCAAAGCTACAAACCCCAATCTAAATAATCATTTCTTCTTCCCAGATACAAGCAGAGAACATTTCTAGGTGCCTCATATCCTAAAGTGGAATAGCAGCCATGATTGTAAATTGACAACTTGACAAAGATAGCAGGAAAGGAATAGCAAATTCCTGCTGCTACCATTTATATTCACCTAACTGTTCATACATATAAAGTGAATCATTGAGGTATTGGCAATTTCCATTATTTTGTTTTGTATTGTTCCTGGTTGTTAAATAACAGTGAGAACAATTTATGAATGGACCGACTTGCTTCCAGAAGTTGTGGGTGCTCCACCACTGAAGACTTTTAAGAAAGAGACTGGACAGCCAGTTGTCTGGAATAATAGTACAGGGTCTCCTGCTTGAACAGAGGGGTAGATTAGAAGACCTTAAGGTCCTTTCCAACTCTTATTATTCCATATTTTAAAATGTTTTTAATGATTAGTAAACCGCACCTGCTGGGAATCAAGTAATGTATACATGAAGTTATTAATATTATTATTTTCGACCAATTTGCCTTTATTATTTTGAATGATGATCTGGATCCTATTTCCCAATGGAAACGGAAATGACCAACAATTATAAAGCAAAATTGCATTCAAGCTGAGCTTGATTCTGTAGCCTCTAGGGACATCCATTCAGTTTTCTTAATACCGTAACACTTTTCTTAATAATGCGACTTCCTAATTCACACACGATCTGAGACTTTGCCAAAGCCCAGTTATTTCCTCGTGGCCCTCCAGGCAAGCACTACAGTAGTAAGTGCGGACCTTGAAGACATTACATGCTGCCACCTGCTGGTGCGTCATAGCACTAATAAATCTCTCCCCCCCCCCCCCACCCCCTAATCTCCTATGCTCTCGCCCTTCGTTATCGAGACACAGCGAGAGAACGTGGCCTATCAGTAGGCGGGAATTGGCGAATGTTATTCGCGTGCACTCTTTCTTTATCTTGATCCCAACCTCGCGGTCTTTCTGTGGCTTTTTCCAGGTTTTTCTAAGTTTTAGGAGAGCGCACTGAAAGAGGACAAAGAACACTAGGGAGAGCTAGGTATCTACATCAACGGTCGTCTGTGGGTGGGGGCTCTCGAATGCGAATTCTCGAGCTATCCTCTCCCCATTGGCGGGTCGGCAAACGAAGGCCCGCCTCCATCCCACCCTTCCACGCGGTCTAGGGCTGAGATCGCCCGGTGGAGGACCGGTGAACGTTTATGGTGATACTTGCTGTTTTCTCCGCTGCTGATGCTTCAGAAATAAGTCCCGTTTTTAACTTAAGTAAACCAACGGAGCGGATGTATTGCCAAAGGAAGAAGATGGACTCGGATAAACGAATACCTTTGGCTGTTTTGTGGGGCCGCCAATCGCTCTGCGTAGTTCTTTGAAACAAACTCCGAATTTCTCCATAGAAGTTACTGGTAAACGTGTACAGTATTTTAAAAACGGGCTTAAGCTGTACATTATATTTTTTAGCATCAGTGACTTGCTTGACATGTTTAATAGAGCTTCGTAAATTGATAATACCTGCTTTTATTTCCAGCGGCTTCTTCATGGAGGCCTATGGCAGTTACTGATTCGCCACAGCAATATAGGAGTATTTTCGGTTTCAGATCTTAAACTCAGTTAAGATCTGCATTATAACACACAAAAATAACCAAGCATATAGCCATACTTAGAAGCATTCATCCTACTATACTATTCTTTTTGGAGGGTTACGGTTATGCAAAATATTGGAAGACTAGGAAAGGAGAAAACGGCTAACGAGTGGACACCAATATCATTCTAAAATATTGTCATTGCAATCTGTCATAGCTTTCACCACCTCCATAATACATTCCACTCTTAACGTATTTTGGAAAAAAAACCACATGTCTATCCTGTTATTTATCTTTTCAGATAATATTACAATGTACAACGTAATATTGATCAAAAATTAACTTCTGAAAATGGTAATATATTAAAATAGAATCAGCAATCTCAAATTCCTTGCACTTTCCATTCATAAATTTTTTAAAATAATTACTTTCTGCAAACTGGGTCTCTGAATGTTTATAGAAAGCAGGTTAATCTTCCATTTGAAATAAATAAAAAACTTCTGATTAATAAATCAGAATAACATTGAAAAATTCATGACTAGTTCAATATTGATATGTAATCTTTTTAAATGTCCACTTTAAAAAAAAAAGGCCAACAGCTTTTTTGCAATGCATCTTCAGTTTTTATTCTGTTCTATGCTGTGTAACATGCAGCATCTGAATAAAGGTAATCCTTCACTTAGAACCATTCGTTTAGTGACTATTTGAAGTAACAATGGCACTGAAAAAAGTGACATGACTCACATCACTGTTACAGCAACCCCATGGTCATATCAAAATTTGGATACTTGATAAGTGGCATATATTTATGATATGTCAGAGGATCATGTGATCACCTTTTGTCATCTGATGAGCATAATCAATGGGAAAACCAGATGCACTTAACAACCATGCACTTAACAACCATATCTTAACACCTGCATTGATTTACTAACAACTGTGGCAAGAAAGGTTGTAAAATGGAGCAAAACTCATTTAAGTGTTTTGCTTAGCAACAAAATTGTCATAAGTCAAGGACTACCTGTATACAAATTTTCTTGTACATATAACATGAATTATAGTGTATGCACAAATCAATACTTTTCATGGATTGCTTTTGTGGAATTGCTAAACCACATTAAAAGGACTAGATAATGTCATACTTTAATCTCATTTAAGAAAGGATAACTAAGAAAATTCCCATTGATTTTCTAGGTTTAAAACATACAATGCAATTAATAAAACATCTGCTGAGTTAAACCACTTTGGACTATGCTTTTGGCCTAGGGATTTCAAGATAATTAATAAAAGGATGATATTTATATAAGAGTGCAGATCATCTAGTGTTTTACTACATGAAAATATTTCTTATTACTTGAGTGTACTGTATAATTCTATTTACTGAAAAAATATTGCCTAGTTCTTTTGAGATTGCTGTCAGTATTATTAAAATAACTTTTCTGAGATTATAGATAAAACAGTTGTTCCTTTGCATGATCTCTCTTCATCACTGATACATTTCATCTCAAAGCTAAGATAAACTGGATTTTAGCTGGACATATCACTATATCAGGTCACAAAGAAAATGGTTAACTGATGCTAGTCAGAATTTTTTAGTTCCTTTTCCACTCCACTTAGAACGATTGACTGGGGATGATTCAAAATATCTATTAAGAAATCTTATTAAAGTAATATATGGTGGACTGTGGCAGTATAATGTGCATCTTTGGATTCTAATAATAAATTTAGAACAACACTAAATGATTCAAATTGATTAGAAAGTTGTAAAGCAGGAAGTGGCAGGAGTCCAGGTAGGGAGAAGTCAGAGTGAAGAAGTCCTGGAAGAAACATTCAGGATACATGTGAAGAGGGGAAGGGTTACTGTGATTTGGGTATGTGCATCATCAGAGAGGTCTAGGAAAGGATGGTGCTGATGCGTATGAATGCAGAGAACCAAGGGAAGGAGAGCATGGTTACATGCATTCAAGTGCCGGGGTGCTTCCAGTTCTGCAACTTGGAATTATATTTTTCAATTACGTGAATTACACAGTTCATAAAGACTCTCTGCTGCATCTATTTGTTTGATATTATACTTGTTTTTTCTTTATTAATTTCAATAACCAAAATACAGAAGAAAGCAAATGGAATGCCAGAACAAGTTGTAAAAAATTCAAAGAATAGAAACAAAATCCAAGAAAAGCTAAGATTTCACAATAGAACTTAGCAAAAACTTACAGAGAAGTATTAGAAAAAACAAGAAGCAGTATTACAACATCTGCTAACACATTGAAAATGGACACCAAAAAAGGGAAACAAAAGAGTTTTCCTGGAGATCTTGAAACTGAGAAGGAGGTTCCAACCTTAAACTGGTCTACTAAAACATCAATGGATTGCAACTGATTAAAGGAAAAAAATGGAAGGACTAATCTGAAGTTCTGTGTGGTAGATATATAACATTCAGAATACCGGCGATTAGTATTTGTTTTTAAAAAATATCTCTGAACCCATTCCTACTTATGGGGGAACCTAAAAGAGGGTTTTGTTTACATGAGCTATATTTATTATTTACTGAATTACGATGATTCATTCACTACCACTACACTTCTCAAAATTGTTTGATAGAATTTTAATATTATATTATGTTTCAATGCAGGCTGTGAAATAATTTGATTTTGTGGACCCCTGAAAGGGTGTTTGTGGACCCCAGGGTTATACAGACTACACTTTAAAAAAACACTGCCATCATGTTCCTTACTTACAAGAACCTGTAGTACTAATAGATCAAGGTAGATAAATACTCTAAAAAATTGGAACTTTTAAAGAATGGATTGAGTATCTAGAAATGTGCCAATTAATAGAAGAATCTTATAGTTCTAACCAATCTATGCCAGCAAATATGGATAATTATACAGTTATGAGCAGATGAGAAAACGTCTCAACATATCAACAATATAAAATAAAGAAACAGTGTAAACCATCACATAGCATCCTTAATTTAAAGTGTAGCAAAATAATGTTTAACCAGCATAGATGAGGGTTAGAAAGGAAGATGGCAGAGGCTCAAGCTGGTTGAGAAATGAGAAGTGATTGCTAATGCACCATAGATATTTGAGAAAACCAAACAGTACCAAATAAAGGTCACTTTGTGTTTCATTGATTATAGAAAGGCCTCTAATTGTATCAGTCACATTAAATTGTGGTTTGTGCTTAGGGCTGTGGAATTCCAGAACCACGGGTATCTCCCAGGCCTCATGAAAAACCTATAAACCAGGAAGCTATAGACCAGACAAGCCACAGCAAAGCAGATGAGTAACAAAATAAAAGAGTTCAAAGAGACCATGGAGGTCTAGTCCAAAGCTCTTTTTGTCTAATCTCTTATTAAAAACTTCCAGTGATGGAGTACCCACAACTTCTGGAAACAAGCGGTTCCACTGATTTAATTGTTTTCACTGTCAGGAAATTTCTCCTTAGTTTTAGATTGGATCTCTGATAAGTTTCCATCCAGTACTTTTGTTTTACACTCAGATGCTATGGAGAATAAGTTAGCTCGCTCTTCTCTGTGACAGCCTCTCAAATATTGAAATACTGCTTTCATGTAACCTCTACTTGTTGCCGTTGGGCTAGACATTCCTATAACTGGTCATCATATATCTCAGCCTCCAGTCTTCTAATCATCTTTGTTGCTCTTTTCTGCACTCTTTCTAGAGTCTCAGTATCTTTTTTGTATCATGGTGACAGGACACAGTAGTTCAAGCACCAATGTAGTATAAAGCAGTACTAACACTTCATGTGATTTTAATACTATCCCTCTGTTGATGCACCCTTGGACTGCATTGACTTTTTATCAGCTGTAGCACACTGCTGGCTCATACTTTAGTAGTGTATTAGGACTTCTAGATCCCTGCCATAGTTACTGATGTTGAGCCGGGTGCTACCTACTCTATACCTGTGCATTTGGTTTTTCTTGCCTAAGTGTAAAACCTTATTTTTCTCACCACTGAATTGCATTTTGTAGATTAGAGCCCAGTGTTCAGATCTGTCAAGATTCTTCTGGATCTTCAGCCTATATTCTAAAGTGTTGGTTATTCCTCCCAGCTTTATTTCATGCAAATTTGATGAGTTTTCCTTCTATCCCCTCATCTAAATCATTTATGAAAAACAGAAAATAGAAGGCAATGAAGAAAAATAGCAAGATTCCAGTGTTCTTCACAGAAGTTATAATTATTCTTTAAACCCCATCTAGAATATGATTCTCTTTTTCCTATACTCTATTCTCTCTAATCATCAAAACTATAGGTTACAAGTTCATTTTTATTTCAAAATCCCTAAGGATTTTCCAGTACCAATAAAATATAGATATATTTTTTAATCAAAGAAGTCATCAGTATGTGTTAATACTGAAATATAAACCTACACTGCCACATAAAATGGTAACCACATAAAAATGTACTAGAAAGACAGGCACAATTTTGTATTCATAATAGACTCTGGATTGTCTAGTTCAGGGGTCACCAACCTTTCAGACTCAGGGACCACTAAATTCATAATTTTAAATCCTGCGGACCACTAATATGATCTGCCTAATGACTGGCTGGGTGGGTGTGGCTAGGTGGTCATATGACTGGGTGGGCGTGGCCAACTCACTCACGTTGAGGAGCACCTCTACTCGCCCCTTCCCTCCTAGCCACTCCCTTTTCTGCCCAGGCTCCTTAGGGCCCCAACGGGAAGCAGTTGTTGGAACTAAGCAATCACCATGAGAAAGAGTTGACAAAACAGCTGGCTCAGTTCAAATTGGATCTGACCCTGAAGGAGGCTCAGCAGAAGCACCTCACTGAGGACTAAGAGCATAGGCTTTCCAAGCAGAGTGAAGACCTGCGGGCGTGCAAGGCCAGGTACCAGCACCTGGAGGCTCAGCGGGCTGAGATGGTCAGCCAGTTCCTGGCTATGATGCAGTCCCACTGGAACAAGGCTGTCCGCTTCTTTGCCACCAGCAGCACTTTCCTCCAGCCTTCGCCCAAAGCCCTGCACCAGGAGGCTGAAGCAGACCCCAAGTCAGAATTTCTGTCCCCCTCTGACCATACAAAAATACCCCAAAGGGGGAGACACTCTGCAGCAATATAAATGTTCATTGTACGTATCTGTCCCAGGGGCCATAGTTTGAGGACCCCTGATTTAGTGCAAAATAAAAAATGCAAATAATTTTTCTGCGGACCACAAAATTTTCTCACGGACCACCAGTGGTCCACGGACCATCAGTTGGTGACCGCTGGTCTAGTTCATGTTGACATTTCTCATTTATTCAGGTTAGTATGTGCCAGCTTTAGTTGTTAGCATATATTTGCTTATTTACTTATAGACTACATTTGCCCACTTTTAAGACCATGAAGTAAACTATAAAGCAAAATTCAAAATAATTATCCAACAGACATTGTTTTTTAGGTGTTTCACAAAACACTAGTAATACAAGAATTAAGTAAAACATACTTATCATCTTGTACATGTTTGACAAACAATTAAAATAAATTGTAGACTCTTAGGACTTGGGAAGTGTTTCAGAAACATGGAAGTTCTGTTTCTAAGAAATTAGTCTATTACTTTTTTATGGTTCTATCTTTATTACCTTATCAAAGGCTTGCTTATCTTACCTTAAACAAGATAAGAATATTTGAATTTTCACTTGGAGCTATGTTCCAACTTAATTATGCTTGCTGGTAAGATAACAAAGCTCTGCACATTCCTATACTATATGAGATCTGTCAGTGTTCAGTGTGTATTATAACATGGTATTTCTTTCATTTGTTTTATTAATTTGTAGAGTGAGCTGATATTATATAAACTTCAAAGCATTTTTTGTTGGGAACACAATGATATGTGCGTATTATATCAGGCCTCCAACTGTCCTGTTCACTTGAAAGCATACTTCCAAGATTTTTTTTAAAAAATCAGATGCAACACAATTCTTGAGATGTTAAATATTTATTAATAATCAACATGGGTACAGAAATAAAATCTATTGTCAGATCAGGAGTTCTTTCATTGAATAATAAGAAAACCTGGAAGACAACTGCAACTTAAAAAAAAACACAGGATGCAGCAATTAATGAGATTTTTAATCACAAGATAATCCATCAACAGGGTTAATATCCTCCCAATATAAAATCAACATAGTATGATATTAATTTGAACAATTAATATTGAAGTAGAATGGATCAAGCATGCATGAATATATGAGAATTAAGGAGATATGGAATAAATACTTCACCCTAACAAGAAGATTCTGAAACATTTAAAAACAGAAATTGACATAAGAACTAATGTAATTATAGAGAAAGAAGAACTATAGGTTTGTTGATCTTTGAATGAGAACTTGAAAATATTTTTTTAAGGAAGAAACTAATAAAGATTGTGGTTTACTGAAAATTCCAAAGTTAATTCACATTCTTTTTCTGCTTGATTTATAATGTCTTAAAATGGATGCAGATTTTATCATACACTACCTTCTTCACACAAGTCGAATGGCCCTTTAAAAACTTACAGGTGTCAAAAAAAAAAAAATACAAGTACAAGAATGCCATTACTAAATTATCTAAATTAGAAAACCTCACTTCATTTGCTTACATTGTGTAATTTAATTTTCTACAATATAAATATTTAAGTAAATAAAATGTAAGGACCTTTTACATATCCAGTATGTTAAAATTCCACCAATTCCAAATATGAAAGTTTTTATTTTGTATGCAGAACACAGATGGTTCAGAACAATGGTGAGATCCACCCAGATCTATCCGGCTTGTGCAAACTGGTAGGGCCGGCAGCGGGAGGCTCCGCCCACCCACTGAGATGTCATTACGTTCCATTTTTGACCCTCTGCACATGTGCAGAAGAGGTGCACGTGAGTACACACATTTCCAAACTGATAGTGAAGGTAAGTGCATTTCACTGCTGGTTCAGAATAATACTCTTTGTGGTGAAGTGCAGTTTGACAGTTCCTATCAAGATTATCATATTTTTTAGACTATAAGGCACACTTTTTTTTGTCTCCCAAAAGGGGTGAAAATGTCTGTGCTTCTTATAGACTGAATATTGCTGAAATCCCCGCCCCCCCGGCTGTTTTTTTGCCTCCGCATGCCCCATTTTTGGGCCTTTTTTTAGCCCATTTTTGTGCTTTTCAGCCCGTTTTTGAGGCTTTTTCCAGCTCATTTACGACACTTTGAGGCTTTTTTGGGGGGGGGGGGCAATTTTTTCAGAAAAAAATGGCCTGAAAAAAGCCTAAAAAATGGGCTGAAAAAACCCCTGAAAATGGGCCGAAAAAAGCCTAAAAAATGGGCCAAAAAAAGGCTGAAAATGGGCTGAAAAAAACCTAGAAAATGGGCTGAAAAAAGCCTTGAAAATGGGCTGGAAAAGGCCCAAAAATGGGATGCGTGGAGGCCAAACACTTTTTTTTGTTGATTTTCTTCTTCTAAATTTAGGTGCGTCTTATAGTCCGAAAAATATGGTAATTCAAACTTACACTTTGATTTAGTGAAATCAATAGAATTGAGTTATGACTAACCCAATTTTCAGATTAGAATGATATTTGTTCAACTATGAATAAAATCAAGGTGTAGCCCAATGAGTTTGATGTACGTTAAAATTATTCCATCCAAATGATCCTATTTTAAAAGAAATGCAATATTCTCATTGCAGTCCAAAGAGTTTAAAGTGGAAACCATTTTAAACAATTTTAAATCATTCCATCCATAAAATAATACAAGTGCTCAGATTTGAAAATTGCACCAATTTAGTGTAGAATTTGATACTTAGAAAACATTGACTATTGATTTTATGGTGGAGTGCTACTGTTAACTTTGAAAGGAAACAGCTTTGCTGCTACTCAAGCATTCCTAAGCATGTTTAGTTTAAAATATATTGTTTCGTTGAAGTTTATTTTCAGAAAGTAAATATCTTAATAGTTCTGAAACAACGTAGCAAGGTTGATGAAATTTTGGAAAAAAGAATTACACACAACTGCATGTATACCACAAAATAATAATAATAAAATGAAGCAAGTATGCCAATACTGTATATTATTACTGTATTATTTGCAGGACTGGTTTTGAAGTTAGGATTCAAAGCTGGGTTTTATTATATAAATGTGGGGGACTGCAATCATTTGAGAAAAATGTCTGAACCTTGTCACATCACACTTGTGCAAGCTTCAAATAATTTCTAAGGAATTGTATATCTAATCTGCTTTTGCGTCACCTTTTTAAATAATGATGTTTTCAGAAATGGAATTAATGCTAGCTAAACAATGAGCAGAAAAACAGGAAGCATACAATCACCCTCTAAATTTAGGGTAGAGAATGCATAAGAAATTGCATTTACTCTCAATGTGAATGTGCAATTGGAGGAAATGCTACTTTCCAATGGCTGCAGAGGAACTGAATTTTTTCTCTGCTTGTTGCGTGCAAGCACCAGGTTGTTGGTAGTGACATCAGAGTCAGGGGGTGGGTTCTCTCTGCAGCAAACTTAGGAATGTCCCTATGTGTTCTAGATTTTAAAAAGTATTGACTAAAAGGACAAGCATAAAAAGGAAAGACACATTTAGATCTGGGCATGCTATTTGGCATGATCTGAGTATAGGATCAAGCTTGCGTTACCACCATATAGACCCTTATTTTGTTTTTGCAAAATTGTGCTGTTTAGGTTTTTCATCCAGCCTTTCAGTTTAAATAATTATTTAATAGCATTCATTTTAGATAATGTCTTCAATATTTATTAAAGATTGGAATAACCACTACAAACTCAATCACAAGTAATTGGCAACAATATCAAATGTAGGAATCATTAGTACAAGTGGATATAAAGTACATCTAATGAATGCTACAATGGCCAAAATATTAAAAATCAATGAAGTATTAGAATGTTGAACTATTTCTAAATTTCAAGTGAACTAATTTTTCAAATTTCCAGTTAAATTTTTTCAAATTTGCAGAACATTTAAATATGTCAACTAGTTGCCTGCAAGCATAGATAATAATTTTATTCTCCCAAATGAGCCTCACTGAACATGCAAACATTTTAAGTGATGCTTGCAGATTCATGGTCTGGTTAAGAAAGTACAGTTATGCCTTTTAAGATTTTCTTTTTCATAGTAGTCCCAGTAATATGAAATGCTCTACCAACAATTTCTTTGAATTTTAAATTATTGTACCAAAATGCATATCTCAAATGTTGTACTTCAAGATTTCTGAACTTCAGAAAATTGAGAATGTAGTTTCTCCTATTTCTAAGAATCCAACTTGAATTTCATATTGTAATGTCTCATAATTTTAAGATCAAATCAAAATTTCAGTTTTTCATGTTTTAGAACTTTTTTTTTCAAAATTTGTATTTGTGAATGTTTCAAGTATTTGTATAATATATTATATTTCCACATTTTAATTTTAGATTAACAGTTGCATACTCAAAAACAAAGCACTACTTATAATTGCAACATGGATGGCAAACCTATGTCCCTAATCCACATGTGCATATGTGTGTGTAGGCTGCAGGCCTTTAAGAGATTATAGAGACATGGATTTTCCATTGCTGTAGTTTATAGCCAATAAAATAGTTGAACACATTTTGTTTGAAACTGAATTTGTGTACGAGTTATTTCTGTACCAATGTTATAAGATTATCTGGATTACTGCCATCAAAAACAGAATTGCTGATAATCTCAGTGCAAAATTGTCAGATACTAGACAAACCTTCCACCTGCTTGTTTTCTCCAAATATTAAGGCTGAGACATTTGCCCCAAGCTAGGTGTTCCATAGAAATGGTTTGGGGCAATGCAGTAATTTTCTGGGCATTATTTGAAATCAATGGATTTATCCTACATATTGATAAATTGTAACAAATATTTTGCCAACAAAAGTATTCAGCACTGTATGCCAACATTATTCCTTGGTTTGCAAGTACAAAATGTATACAAAACGTCAGGGTCGAGACAATAATTTTTAAAATATAATGTATGATACTAAAATAAAATTAATTTAATAAACAAAAGGTGGTCAATTTTATTCCAGAATGCTGTTTTTGTTTATTTCTGATACTGGCTAAGTCTGTTAATGAACATATTACAATATAAACCAAGATACTGGAAAACATGTAACCATTTAGTACAAGACAGATATCACACTGATATCTAGATTTAAAGCAAGGTCATATATTTTCAAATGTTTATCTAAGGCAGATGGTCTTTTTTTTAAATACAAGATATTAAACAAGCTGTTTAGAAGAGGTAGAAAATACCAAAATATAGTATTAGAAAAACATTTGTCTTTTAACATAATTGCTTTGCAAATTGTTAAAATGAAGGATTTTTATATTGTCTTAATTACTTTTTAAAGAGAAAAGTCTAGAGTGAAACTAAAAAGTTCTGTCAGTACTTATGTCAGATTATTTCATTTGGTCATTTTTACCCAAGTTCTAGTTTAGATAGGAGCATTGTTTGAAAGATCAGGTTTATATATTTCATCTCCCGAGCTTCTGGAAAGTCACAGGAGTCTGCCTAGTAGCATAATGAGAACATCAAGGAATGGGATTGAATGGAGGAGGTATTTTTCTATGTTTTTAGAGTTTTAAGACTTTCAGAAGTGTGTGTGTGTGTGTAGAAAGTACTGATGAATCACTGAAGCAGCCATGCCTTTTTCCACTTACATGGCTCTCTCCATATGAAATAAAATGTCTGTGCATCCATGCACATGAAGGCAGCTTGAAACAACTTCCCAAAGCAACCACACAAGCTGAGAAGAAAAAAAAAAAGACACAACTACTCTAAAGAGGTGCTTTGTATGCTTTTTAAAGTATCTCTTTCAAAGGAGTTGCAGCGGCTTTCTATACAGCATTAACCATATACATCCTATGATAAAAATTTGGTACACAATTTTCTTGGAATCTCTTCTGTTAAAGTTCTGCTAAACTCTTCAATTCTTCAACAGTTTTAAGTTCATTTCACCAAGTCGTAAGAGAACTTCCCAAAGTTCTTTATCTTTTTTATAAGGCAGTAGAATTACTAATACTACTACCACTTATATTATTTCTTGATTTTTTTTTTAATTAGATACAATGTTAAGGTATCGAATCTGTTGAAAAATAGTCCAGTGTTTAAATTCAGACATAATAAATAAACAGCAGCTTTGGTACTGCCTTGCTGAGGAATCAATGTCAACTATTTGCTTGTGTTTGTGCGGCTAAATGCTACTAACTCGTAATATTTGTCACACAACTTTATAAGGCATTAAATCTTACTTGCATCATCTTTTGGAAAAATAGTGTTAATCTTTCTTTTGTGTCCATTTAAAAATAACATTCAGTAATCATTAATTTATATATAAAGAAAATTAGTTTTCATAACTTTTAAAAAATAATAATTTTGAAATAGAAGAGAAACAGAATGAAGTAAATATACATGCATGCCAAAGTCTTAAGTAATAGTCTATAAGAACAAAATTATATGCATTTTCTTCCTTATAAACCGAAAAGGATTGTTAAAGGTCCTCTTCACTTGATTCTTTTCACCACAACACAGGATTATCCAGCATGGAAAATCCAGGGTTTTTTCTAAGTTCCAGGTAAGTTCCATTGCTTACCCAAGAGTCATCTGCAGATTTCCTGTAAAATAGTAAAGAAAGCAATTTTGTTTTGTGGCTAACACATCTGCTTTTATTTATCTAATAGACAGAGGTAATGGAGCAGTAGTAGGTTTCAAATTCCATCACTACTGGTTTGCTCGTGGACGCATGCGTGCTTGTGCGCATGATGCTTCTGTGCATGTGCAGAAGCTTCTGTGCATGCACAGAGATGTATGGGCAGATGGGCAGAGCCTCCCGCCACTGCCGCTACCGGTTCGCAACCCACCAGTGTAATGGAGTGTCTAGTAGGATATTAGCAGTTGGAGTTCAGCAATATCTGGTGAGTCACATATATTTAATACCTACTGGAAAGGAGATACCGAAATTTACATCATTTTTGTTGCATTTCATTCTACTTTAACTTCTTCTTAGAACTGTCACACAGTGGAAAATTTGTATCAAAATAATAAAATAAAGAAATCTCTGAACAGAGAGTGTAGAACAAGGTATTTTCCCCAATATTCTACTCATGAATTTCTCCCCTTTACTCCTTATAGGTAGTCCTTGACTTACAACAGTTCATTTAGTAATAGTTCGAAGTTACAATGGCACTGAAAAAAGTGACGGCTATTTTTCACACTTACGACCGTTGCAGTGTCCACATGGTCACATGATCAAAATTCAGATGCTTGGCAACTGATTCATATTTATGACAGTTGCAATGCCTCAGAGTCATGTGATCACCTTTTGCAGCCTTCTGATAAAAAAGTCAATGGGGAAGCCAGATTCACTTAACAACCATGTTACTAACTTAACAGCTGCGGTGATTCACTTAATAACTGTGGCAAGAAAGGTCATACAATGGGGTAAAATTAACATCTATGTTGCTTAGCAACAGAAATTTGGGCTCAATTTTGGTCGTAAGTTAAGAACTATCTGTATTTCATTCTGTTTCTGACATACTTCTGTTTGGAATTTTGTCATTTTATTATGAGATAAAAAATTGTTTTATTTATTTGATGTCTATAGCCTGTTCTAACCAGAAAACTTCAATAAAGAAGCCCTCATCATGAAGCAGAATTACATGAGAACTTTTTATTTTATTGTTACTCAATAAAAAAACTAACCTGTCATGTTATAAATTACCTGAAAAATCTAGGATGATGTTCTATATTGCTTTCTTCTAGAACTTTCCTCCGTGCTCTCTGTAGCTCTTCAATTCTTTGTTTTTGTATTTCTGCCCCTTCAATATTTCCTTCTTCTAAGAACCTGTTATAATGCAATATTACATGAGCAAACAATATTGATATATACCAAGGTTGTGTAATTCTTCTATTGTATTGTGTTGCTTCAGTCTGTGTATATTACACAGACCACTTGGGCACAAATGGCTATCTACGAGAAAATTTAATAGAATGATTCTAGAAGTGAAGATTAATTAAAACAATAACTGCTAATTTTTTGGAGACAAATAATCATCAGTGCTTTTTCCACCATTAGAATGAACTAACTTTTCTTTGATGAAGAAAAAGTCTTGACTATAATAACACCTTTGTGCATTTTGTTTATATATTTTGTTAAAAATATTACCTTTGATCTGGCCTAAATCGGGTATCAGTAGGTGGTAACAGTGGTCTACTGATGGACTCAAATTCATTTAATTCTAATGCAAACTGTGTGAAACCATACCATTGTTCATAGTCTTTAGGCATTGGATCTGCAAATGAAAAACATAATAAATTCTTAGGTAAAAATGATACCTTTTCCCCATGACCATTAAAATGGGCGTTGTACTTACCTGATACACCCCTTCTCTTCTTGCTGTCACGGCAGTCAGGATTGGGTAGTTGACAGGTAGCTGACCAATAGGACCGAGTCCACTGGAAAAACAAAGTCCCGCCTCTTCCTCCTATCTCCAGTTTTGAGGCGAAGGTATCCAGCGGACTGGCGTGTCTATCGGAGAGAAACAGAAAAGAAGTGAAAAGGCACCCCCTCCCAATGAAACCCAGGATTACCGACCGGGCGGGGCTGACTGCCGTGACAGCAAGGAGAGAAGGGGCATATCAGGTAAGTACAACGCCCATTCTCCTCCCAGGCTGTCACGGCAGTCAGGATTGGGACATACCAAAACCACATGTCCTACTGGGAGGGATCAGGTCGGACCATCTGAAGCACACGACGGCCGAAGGCTGCATCCGCCGAAGCGTAGGCATCCACCCGATAATGACGGATGAAGGGAGTTACTGACGACCAGGTCGCAGCCTTGCAGATCTCTTCCCATGGAGCTTGGGTAGCCCAAGCAGCGGACGTGGCCGCGCTCCTGGTAGAATGTGCCGTAATCCTGCGAGGCGCTGGTAGGGATTGGACATCGTAAGCGGTAGCAATCGTAGCCCTCAGCCAGCGTCCAACGGTTGTTGAAGAAACCTTAGCTCCCATGGATGATGGCTGGAATGAGATGAATAGGGCCTCCGTTCGTCGGAAGGCTTGGGTACGAGAGAGATAGACCTTTAGAGCTCTCCGGACATCAAGGGTGTGCCAAAGTCTTTCAAGGTGGTGGCGAGGGGAATGACAAAAATTTGGTAGGACGAGCTCCTGTGATCTGTGAAAGGTGGAGTTGACTTTGGGCAGGAAAGCGGGGTCCAAACGGAGGACTACCCTGTCCTTGTGGAAAAGACAGAGGTCCGAACGAGAGGACAGAGAAGCAAGTTCTGATATTCGACGGGCTGAGGTAATTGCCACCAGAAAGGAGACCTTGAAGGACAACAGCTTGAGGCTGGTCTCACGGAGAGGCTCGAAGGGCGGTTTGGTCAGGGCCACAAGTACTTTGTTAAGGTCCCAGGAGGGGAACCTATGGATAATGGGAGGGCGCAAGTTAGTGGCGCCGCGCAGAAAACTCCGGATCAAGGGTTCCCTTGAGAGGAAGGTCAAGGACCCGAGCTGTAGAACGGAAGACAAAGCGGCCACCTGGCGTCGGAGTGTATTAGGTGCTAGGCCGGAGACAAAGCCCTCATGCAGAAAGTCCAGTAATTGCTCAACCGAGATATCCGACGGATCCAGGCACTTCGATGAGCACCAGCGGAGAAAGGACTTCCAAGTCGAATCGTAAATCCGCACAGTGGCAGGTCGGCGAGCGGCTAAGATGATGTTAGCGGCTGCTGGGGAAACCCTAGAAGCTATTAGACGGCGCCGCTCAACCTCCAGGCGGTCAATCGAAAGGTCTGAGGTTCTGGATGAAACTGACCGACCTGTTGCAGCTCGATGAGGTCGTCTGGAATGTGCCATGGAGGCTCCACCGACAGGGCTACTAGGTCCGCAAACCAAGGTCTGCGGGCCCAATACGGAGCCAGAAGTAGAAGTTCCGCTCTCTCTAGGAGGAGCTTCCGAACCACCTTGGCGATCAGGGGAAGTGGAGGGAACGCATATAGCAGGACACCTTGAGGCCAAGGAGCCCGGAGAGCGTCCACAGCTTCCGCTCCCGGAGATGGGAAGCGGGAGAAGAAGCGGGGAAGGCGGTGGTTGGCGCTGGAGGCAAACAGGTCGACATGTAGCGGACCGAAGCGATTCATGAGGAGCTGGAATATTCTCGGGGAGAGACCCCATTCGGTTTGATCCAGTGGGATCCGGCTGAGAGCGTCCGCTCGGTAATTGTCCCTTCCTGCGATATAATCGGCCCGTAGAGAACGCAGATGGACTTCGGCCCAGAGACCCAGACGCAGGGTTTCCCTCATCAGACAAGTGGAACGAGTGCCGCCCAGGCGATTTATGTGGGCCTTGGTCGAGATGTTGTCCGTTAGGATCAATACATCCCGACCGATGACATGGTCCTTGAAGTGTAGGAGGGCCAGGTAAACCGCTCGCAACTCCAGAATGTTGATGCTGAGGGACTGCTCTTGTAGAGACCAAAGGCCTTGAGCCGAGAAGGGACCCAGATGAGCGCCCCAACCGCGGAGGCTTGCGTCGGTAGTCACTGTTATCCGATGGGACTCGAGGAATTTGCTCCCGTGAGACAGGGACGGGGAGGACCACCAGCGAAGGGACTCAACGACCACTGGAGGAAGCCGAAGAATCCGGGAGGTGGTTATGGAGGCTGAGCGTTGAAAGGGGAGAAGCAGCCATTGGAGTGCCCTGCTGTGGAGACGAGACCAGGGAACGATCCCGTAAGAGGAAACCATTTTCCCCAGCAATGTTGACAAAACTGGAAGGGAGGCAGACTTGGAAAGCCGGACCCGGGAGGCCAGAGAAGATAGGCTCAGGATGCGGTCCGGTGAGAGGCAAACATCTCCGGAGATAGTGTCAATTATAGTCCCCAGGTGTTGAATCCTGGTGGAAGGGACTAGATGGCTTTTTGCCCAATTAACGGAAAACCCATGGGACTGTAAAATTTGAATAATCTTGTCCAAATCTAGTAGGGCTAATGCTGAGGAGCGTGAGAGGATGAGAATATCGTCCAAATAAAACATGGTCCTGATGGGAATGGACGAAACATGTGCCATAAGGGCAGCCATTATCTTGGAGAAAACCCGGGGGGCTGAGGACAGGCCGAAGGGAAGGGACGTATACTGAAAATGCCTCCCATTGTAGCAGAAGCGAAGAAATTTTCGATGACTAGGCCGAATTGGGATATGGAGGTAAGCTTCAGTCAAATCAATGGAGGTCATATAATCCCCCTGGCGAATGCCCAGGAGAATGGTTTGGAGGGAATGCATCTTAAACCGGCGGTAGATTATGTGCCGGTTTAAGGCTTTCAAATCTAAAATAGCCCTCCAACCCCCAGAATTTTTGGGGACGAGGAAAAGGCGAGAGTAAAAGCCTTGACCTTCTTGGGAAGGAGGGACAGGTTGGATAGCCCTTATCTCCAAAAGATGTAGGATGGCAGAGTCCATCTGTGATCGTTTGGAGGGATCCCATGAAAGGGGACAATTAAGAAAAAATTTTGGGGGCGAGGAACGGAACTCTAGGGAAAGACCAAAACGTAATGTGGACTTGACCCAGGCATCGGAGACCGTGACATCCCATTGATCACAGAAAAGGGATAACCGCCCCCCAATGGCCATAGGGACAGGAGATTCAGCGGGACCTCCTGAAGGGACGGCCCCTACCTCCCCGAAAGGGCCTCTTATCAGGGAACCAGGAACCGGGTCTGACCTGAGGATCCGGGGGGGCGTGACCTCTGGCAGTGAAGGCACGCTGGGAGCGATGAACTGACGAGGAAGAGTCCTGTGGACAGTAGGATGATGACCGAAAGGATGAGAATGGACGGATGTCAGGCCGACGGTTGAGAGCAGGTAATATTTTGCGGTGATCTCTCGTTTCCACCAACAGAGGATCAAGTGGAGCGCCAAAAAGCTTGTCCCCGGCGAAAGGCGAGGAAGCCAGACGCCATTTACTCCGGATGTCCGCTTGCCAATTGCGGAGCCACAGGAGGCGGCGACCAGTGATGACAGAGCCGATGGCTTTGGCTGAAAACCGCAGCATTCAACGTGGCGTCCGCTGAGAACTCAACAGCAGCCATGATCTTGTTCAGATCCTGGTGGGAGCGGTGATCGGAAGATGGCAATTGGGCCTGCAGCTGGCGCAGCCAGAGGATTGTGGCTCTGTTAAAGAAAGAGGCCGCAGAGGCAGCTTGTACGGACCAGGCTGAGGCCTGATGACTCTTAATGTATGACCTCTCGACCTTCTTCTCCTCAGGCCGAAGGCACTCCTCCGGGGGGCCCGCCATGGGAGATGGAGAGGATAGAGCCAGCACAGGGGCGTCCACTGCGGGAACTTGAAGGAGCTGAGAAAAGTCCGGAGCCATGTTGTAAAAACATTTGTCCAAATTGTTTGGGACTGGGCCAGAGCTCGGAAGGGACCATTGGCGAAGGAGAACATCTGAAAACAATTTGGGCGCAGGGACCACCTCCTTATGAACAGCAGGCTCTTGGAAGAGAACTGAGGCTGGGTCTGATGTAGATGCGGTACCTGCAGCAGAGGCAGAAGAGCCGCCCAGGTGAGTGATATTCTGAGCCTTGAACAAGGATTTGAATAATTGGGGGCGGAAAAGGCCTATGAAGGCGGGCTGATCAGGCTCCAATCCTTCATCATCTGACAAATCGTTGTCCATAATCTGGCCCTCCTCAGAGAGGGAATCACGGCTTTCTAAATCTATATTCGCCCCAGTTTCCAGGACTTCATCAACCGGGTCCTGGTAATGCGGATCCCTGCAAGGTCGGCCCGCCCCGGGGTGGTCGGAAATTTCAGAAAAGGATCTCTGATGGAGTCCTTGCGCAATGCCCTGGCGAATGGCAGTAGAAATTAAATTCCTCCTGAATTAGTGGAAAAACGGATTCCGCATCAGGGTCAAAGGAAGCCTCATCTTGAACAGATCTGTCAGGGGACAGGGCCTGGGGAGGCCGTTGGGGAGCCGCAATCGATGGAATAGGAGCAGGCTCCAGGGCAGATGGGGCCAGGGCCTTTTGGAAGGCCTTCTCAATGGCCCTGTGACGTCTCTCCTCCTCTCTTGATTGTTTGCGGGGAGGAGGAGCAGCCACTCTAGCGATCTTCACTGAAGACCCCCCCGATGGGCCCTCCCCTGGGTCGTCCTGAGAAGGACGTTTCATCTTCGATGCTGCTTGGCGGGAATGGCGCGATTTAGGGGCGTCCGCCATTTTGTAATTAAGGCCTAATTGAGGCCTGAACACTGCTGCGAAGGTTGTAATGCTCGTAAGGACGTACCGTTAGACGAAGTTGAGGCTGAGAGGTTTGAAGCCGGCGACAGAACTCTGGCAATCAAAGCGCGGATGTGAAGCAGCTGAGGAGAGGTTTTTGGCGGGAGCTTTGAATCCGCCGTTAGCCCCCGAGAGAAAATACCTGTGACGCGGCGCTGAGGCGGCCGAGGGAGACGCTGCTGGGCAAAGGAGCCCTGTGGCGCAGCGCTGACCGCCGTGAAAAAAAAGGCGGGAATGCCCGGATAGTGACCCTGAGGTGGAGCCTGGGTCCGAAGATCCTCCGCCGCTAAAGGCGGGAAAGCCGGGAAGCGCGGCAGGGCGAACCCGTGCGCGCGCCTACGAAGCCGTCGCCGAGCGGCTAGCAATTAGCGTCAGCAGGAGAAGCCAGATAGTCAAATTTGAGGGAAAAGGCAGAATTCGAGGTCAATCAGTTCCGTAGTCAATTAGGAGCGATGAATCAGCAAGAATTAGAGAGTACACGATAGACACGGCTGTCCTGGCAGACCGAGTCGAAAAACTGGAGATAGGAGGAAGAGGCGGGACTTTGTTTTTCCAGTGGACTCGGTCCTATTGGTCAGCTACCTGTCAACTACCCAATCCTGACTGCCGTGACAGCCTGGGAGGAGAATATTATAGTCTTAGTTTTTTTTTTTTAAAAAAAACATTCATAACAAATGTCAAAGGGGTTTGTGTTTGTATTGGTACCTCAGCTTTCAAATTCTAAAACTCTATGTCTGAAACTAGTTGCAATAATTCGAAAACTGTCTTACTCTCAGCAACAGTTAAAACAGCAACATAAATTTTATGTGCATTTTTATGCTTTTGATGTACTTTAAACTTAGTGTTACTATTTTTTTTGATATTTAAGATTTCTTGAACGTTTGCGTAAGGTTTAATGAAGATCTATATAAATGTAAAAATATTCAGTAATTATTTGTTTTAATGGCTTAATGCAATTGTAATGTATACTTATGTACTAATTATTTCTTTTCCTTTGTCACTTGTACACATAAGACACAGGCAAATTGGAAGTCATGTAGGTCAGTCATAATTTTGAGTGTGCACAAAATGGGTCTTGTGTGAATATCTGGCTGCCATGTATACACATGAAAAACCTAGAAGGAATTGTCAAATATATTCAAACAAGTAAGTGACAATATATATAATCCAAGACCATTTGTACAGTTGAACATCCAAATCTACTAAGTATACTATACATTGGCTGGATTCATACAATATTGAGAATAAATAAACCCTATTTCCTATAATAATGTTTTATTTTTGAATATGGTTAATATTAGTGTTCTTTCCTTGATAAAATTAACATTTATGATTATAAAATATATCATTCTAAGAAAATGAATCCAGCAATCCTAATTTTGTTCCATTTAAACAGTTTTTTACTGATTAATAAAATGTTCAATAAAACTAAGTGTGCCATATTATAAAGTACTATAGAGAAATTTGCTAAAATGAAATATTAGATTAAGAATAATAGTAATAGATTATGCAGGAAGAAATGAATGGTTGTACCAATAGTAATAGGAGCCTTGGAGAAATACCCAAAGGGTTGCCTAGATACATGGAAAATTTAAACTTATTAGACCTGCATATCCTGACTTTGCAAAAAAAAAAAACCCACCCTTCTTGGAACTGCCTATATACTCAGATGCTACCTTAACAGCTCTTAGGTCTTTGGTTAGGACTTGAACTGTTAAATTTTTACCAATTCCAGAATGTGAATCGAATTGAAAATTAACAATAACAATAATAATAAATACCTAATTATAAACTAATCCCTAATACCAATACCTATTAATACCTAATAAAGAATACTAAATCAAGAAATAACACTTAGAAAAAAAGGAAGACCAAAGAAATAAAGAAGCAAATAACAGCTGTAGCCAAGATCAGCAAATACAAAGGTTGAATTGCAAATTAAAGGCAGAACCTCCAAATTCAATTTAATCAGAAATGTTTCTACCAATCCATTAATGGGTAAAACTGCAATGTATCGGTTAGTACCTGATAAGGAAGTACCTGATAAGTGCAGTTTGGGGCAAAGATATGGGATAATCCAAAGAAATTCAACAAAGATACCACTTGGATAAAAGAGGTAGATAAGAATAAAAAAGATGCTGTAATGAAATAACTTGTAATAACAATAGAAATAACAATAGAAGGAAATTTAAGTATTGGTCAGCACCAAGTGAAGATGAACTGCATGGCTTTTGGTTGAAACATCTGACTGGTCTATGCCCACTTTTTGCAGTTTAACAACATAATGCAAGGAGGTGGTTAACATCTGGCAAACTTATCTGATAACAGCAAAAGGGGCAGCACCAGGCAACAGGTTAATTAACGTCTTATCAACAACTTTCAAATTATTAACTGGACTGGTAGCTAATGCATCTAGTTGAAAATAAGCTTTTTACACCCTAGCAGAAAGGAAACCACCCAAACATCAGAGGAAAAAAGGATGAACACCTAATTGACAAAATGATTTTGGAAAACTTCAAGAGAACAAAGACCAACTTGAATGTAGCATGGATTGACTATAAAAAGGCATTTGACTCTCTTGCCATATGATTGGATAATGAAATGCCTAGAAATAACAGGAGTCAATAAAACATCAGAAGCTTAGTGCACAGATCAGTGGCCCAATGGAAGACACAGTTGCAGGTCAATGGTGAGAGATGAGACAGATTAATATTAAGAGAGGAATATTTCAAGGAGATTCACTATTATGATTACTGTTTGTTATTGCACTGATTTCTCTGTCATCAATGCTAAATAACTCATGGCTATCAAATATCAAAAACATCTGCAGACTCACCTCATTTGCATGGACAATCTAAAATTTTATGGAAAAACATTTGAAATAGAGTCGATTGGATAGGAAGACCAGAAAAATAATGACAATGAATCATGCCCTTCATCCTCGCAGTGACATTGACAGACTCTATTTACCAGACAAAAGAGGCAGACATGGAATATTGCAAGTACATCTGACATGGTTGAAGAAAAAAAAAAGGGCACTGGAAGAAAATGTGACAGTGTCACATGTCATGTGATAGTGACAAATTGTCCTTTGTGACAGTGAAGAAAATGTGCTGAAGGTACAATACCAGGAAGGCTTACTGACTATAGGAGAGACCAAACTGTCTACAAGAAAGACCAAATGAAAAACAGAATGGAGATGTGGGAAGACATAGCATTACATGGCAAGTGTATTAAGAAACAGCAGGGAAAACAGATAATAAAAAGAGCTGGCAATGGCTAAGAGCAGGAAAGCTGAAGAAAGAGACAGGGGGGCTAATTCTGGCTGCACAAGACAAGCTTAAGAATAAATGCATACAAAGCCAAAATTGAGAAGACAGCATCAGATAGTAAATGCTGTCTCTGAAAAGAAGCTGAAGAAACAGCAGACTACCTGATTAGCTGTTGCAAGAAGATTGCTCAGACTGACTACAAGCAACAGCATGACATATAGCAACAATAGTGCACTGGAAGACTGGCAAGAAATATCATTTGCCTGCAAACAAGAACTGTTGGGACCATAAAAAAGAGAAAGTAATAGAAAATGAAGAAGCTAAATTGCTTTACGACTTTAGAATTGAAACTAACAGACACCTGTTGCACAACATCCCAGACTTAACAACTGTCATTAAGAAAGACAAAAAAGTCTGGCTAGTGGACGTGGCAGTATCTGGAGACAGCAAAATAGAAGAAAAAGAACTGGAGAAGATAACAAAATACAAAGACCTGCAAACAGAAATAGAACGACTGTGGCAAAAGCAAGCAAAGGTAGTACCAATACTACTAGGTGCCTTGCATGCAATCCCAAAACAACTGAAGCACCACTTGAATACCACTGACATTCACAAATTCATCATCAATCAATTGCAAAAGGTGGCTTTATTCTGATCAGCTTACGTCCTGCAACGAAATCTGTAATACCATCAAACATCCATATCTGCCTATCCCAGGTCCTTGGAAAGGGCTAATTAGGTAGACAAAAATGCCAAATCCAGTCTTAACTTCTGACAGTGCAACAAACTATAATAAATAACAACAACAACAATATATCAAATTAAATGGCTGATCAATCACTAACTTGCTCTCCAGATGCAGTTAGGTGAAGATGGTGTTCCGCAATAAATATTTTCATGCCATTTTCCAAAAAGTCGATGTACTACTTTTCCATTTTTGTCCAAAACATTGCCTTCAATATCATGAACACTGCGATTCCAATATTTAGTCTGAAAAATTAGCAAAATTAGCAAAAATTAGCAAAATCAGCATCATAAAATTCAAAACAAAATAGAAGAGAAGATAAAAACCAAAATAAGTCTCAATTACCTTTACAAAAGTAAGTTTGCAGTGACAGCTATCATCATTCAGATTCTTGATTATAATCTCTCCATAGTGTTCTATCCATCGTTGTCCATTTAAAATATTATGAATGCAAGATGTTACTTTATTCCATTCATAATGGTCCTTAAAACTGGAGTAAAATGAAGAATTATTAGCACATCATGAAAGAAAAAGATAGCTAATAAAGTATTTTTCTAAAATACTCAATAAAATATTGTGATTTGATCCTTTTAGAGAAACAGTCTAAACTTGCTTGCTTGTCATATTCTAAACCATATGGTGCTTTGTAGCATTATGGCTTAGCACATAGTACTGTATGTGAATCCAGCTACTGTGTTTTATAAAATATGTGTTTATCACTTAAACAGCATAAATTCATCCAGTGTCAGTTTATTCAATAAATTAATAAATAAATAAACAATGGTTAAGCAAATTACGGCTTTGCACAATGTGACCACCCCTTCAATATTCCTGAGAAAAATACTGACTTACTAAATGACTTACTGAACTAAAAAAGCAGCTAAATCTTAAGTTCTTTAAAAATACTGCTTTCACTAATTCTCCATAAAGCAATTATAATAATCCTATGTAATCAAGAATATAGGTCTTTAAGCAAATGCTAAAATGGAAAGAATTAATTTAAAATTTAAGTGCCACAAAATTAGCTCACATTAACTGTCTGATAGAAAACAAGTCACAGAAAAGATTATTTTATCAATATGAGAAAATCTATATGGAAAATTCAGTTCCTATAATTTATGTTTTATTAAGCCAAAGAAAGTGAAAAATGAGGCTTAAGAACTACTGAGTTGTAAAATGTGATCTTGCTAGCAATCCAACTATCATGCTTGCTACTGGAAAACTTACCCTGGCAAAATTACATGCGTTGTGCCAATTGGTACTATTTCAATGGATTTTCCCCAGAATTTATTTTTCCATCTGATATCTGAAATTAAACAAAAATAATCAACAACAAAATTAAACAAATCCTTAATATTTGATGGAGCTCTGTCTATAGTTAAGCTTTTTCGATCAGTTTATAAGCCCTAAACTATCAAAATAATATCATAACATCCAACCTTTAAGGTTACAACAGTGCTGTTAAATATACAAAACCATAATAATGTATTATCCAATTTTTATGTTTTCAGCAGAGCTGAACATACCCATGTTTTCCCGAAAATAAGACCCTGACTTATATTTTTTTGAACCCTGAAATAAGCGCTTGGCCTTATTGCCATGCGCTCAAAAGCCTGATTGGGTTTATTATCAGGGGATGTCTTATTTTGGGGAAAACAGGGTAGATGTAACTATTATGGAAACATGATGGGATTCATCCTGTTGACAATAACATTTGTTTATTATGTTCTAAGTTGTATACTATTAAATTAAGTCACAGTATTTTACAATTGAAGTAAAAACCGAAAGTGCAAATCCCATTCAAACTTAATATCAATAAAATAAGCAACATCACTATGGTAATAAGATTAAAAAATATAGAAATGACAACTAGAGCAGATGTATTTACTTAGGTTGCTTCCCTAAACTAATCTGACTTCAAAGTAACTCTGCTGAATATAGCGGGACCCTTTGGACATTCTCTTTGTGGAGGGTGGTGCATGACAGCCAATGTTATTTTCTCAGAAACTTCCATCCTACTTTGAAGGTTTCATGTTGATCCCAAAATAGGTTCCACAGTTTTGGGGAAAACTGCATTCTAAAGTCTCAATAGAAAGTTGGGTTATTATCCAAATTATTATAATGCCACCCAAACATCTTTCTCCTTTGTTCTTGCATTCCAAAAATTGATGATATAAATTAATGAGTTACCTTGCCAAAATATAAAGTTATCAGATTCAGCATGACATGCAGATATAGCTGGGTGATGACTGACCTAACAGGAAAGGAAGGTAAGGTTACAATTACATTTAGAACCTTACTTTCTGTTCTCATTTATTTTTGAAATGGCTTCATTTTCCTTTGAAGAAAAGATACCCCACAAGGGGGAGCTATTAAAATAAAAATCAACAATTAATAAATTAGTGCAAAAAATTTAAAACAAATAATGGAAATTACATTAAAGTTAGATATATTTTCTTCTGAATAAAATAGGTTAAGGATTCAGTGAAATGGTAGGAAAAAGGCCCTGGAAACAAAATAAGTCTATAATGAATTTTGATTTGACTTGCTAGAAACTGTGTTTGAAAAAATCTTTTATATAAAATTATATATTAGGTGAACTGTGAATTTTAAAAAAACCTTTATTAAATAAAATCCAAGCTATAGGAAAATATAAGTGGGGAAAACAAAACAAATAGAAAAATACAGCTAAGATTCATACTTCAAATTTTTTAAGATTTGTATAAAACCATGTTACAAAGTACCAGATAAGTCATGGGCTTTGGACAAAAGGGTCTACTTTTTGTTAAAAGCAAATACATGTTCTCAAACTTATTCTTACAGACTTTTCTAGCAATAAGATTTTTCTAGTTCCTTGTGTTCCTGACTTTCATGCAAACAATATCCTCTTGGCGACTGAGTTATGGAGTCAGGTTGGATATTTTGCATCCTTTATGTACAATCATTAAAATGCCAGAAAGTGTCTTCATAAAATTTCCAAATGTTTATTTTTTCCTCTTTTCCAAGCAAATTTACTGATTATTTTAAAAAAGCATTAAATATTTACATGGGAACATAAACATATCTAATTTCAGGAATTAATGCTAAAATAATTATTTGAAGAAATATTGATATTATTATTACTGACATTTTTTCAAAAGGATTAAAAATTAATATCCTTTACCCAGAAGACATACCAAGTTCACCATTATTTATATTGATATCATCTGGAAAGATCCTAAAGGTACTTTTTCAAGAAGCAACTGGACTTTCTGGTTTTTCTTTGAAGTCGTTTTGCTTCTCATCCAAGAAGCTTCTTGGATGAGAAGCAAAACGTCTTCAAAGAAAAACCAGAAAGTCCAATTGCCTCTTCAAAAAGAGCACCTTTCGGACAACCATGACCTGGATGACTGATAGACATCTGGGAAAATCTATTGCCTTTAAAATTGTTTTTCATAATCTCTTGAATGAATCATTCACATCACTTGTGGATCAAAGAGTAAGGGAGCCATTCTGCCCGACAGAAATCTGGTTTTGTCTTGTATTTAATCCCTAAACACAATCTGAATTGCCAATGCTCGGATGATGGGCTTTACTTTTCATAAACTTCAAGCAACCGCAAGATGCTATACATCTGTGCAAATGTCAATGTGCAATCTACAATCCATATCCCAATCATTGTGCAAAAACTGTTTAATCAAATGCAACTTTCTTGTGATATCTTGAACACTTCTATAGTAGGACTATAGAAATGTAATACAGGTATTGAATATTAAAATATTAAATTTAATTAGAAATATCCACTTATTTCTTGTATCACTTACTAATTTTATTAATTGTATTCTTAATAGAATTTCAATTTCAGTAATTGCTGTAACAATCAGAAATTTTAAATTTCAAGTTAGCAAATATTACAAAGATACATGAAAGTTAGCTCCAAATATTTGACAGACTTAAGGAGGAAGTCTTCATGGATTTCTTTAATGCTATTCAGGGTTACAAACACATAACACTGAAAAATACAGTAGTTCGTTCCTAGATAGACATACAGTAAGTCATTTAAGCTAAAATCTCTTCGAAATATTTCTTTCCCACCTTCCCCACAACTAGGGTAGATTGCCTCTTGCACCAAGAAAAACATCAGTTTTACACTTCAAATGGGATGCATTGTGAAATTTCATTTTCCAAATAGACTGAAATTAAATGTTTTAAACAATTCTACGAAATGCAATAAAACAGCTAAGGCTGACTTGGCAATAAGTTCCAATGAACTTATTGTTTTCTAAAATTATATATGAAGGCTGGATAGTGCTTTGGAGCATGGGGAGTCTTAAAGTCTGCTCCTGTCTATAAAGCAGGTCTGTCTCTTTCCCATGACTACTACGTTCACATTCCTGCATCTTCCCATTTTTTCGGAATCAATTCCAAAATATATATATCACTGTTCAATACAAATCTTCCTAGGACAGTTTAGAATAACAACGATAAACATCAAACAACTGGAACTGAATTTTGTTTCTAAAAATAATTACTCACCAGCTAACACAACCCCGTCATTTAAAAAAATTAGAGCAATTAAAAAAAAAACCTTTCTAGATGAAAAAAAGCAATTAAGTTGATACAAAGCAAGTCTGCTTGAGTACAGGATTCTACTGTACATGGTTTCAAAATCACAAAGGACACACTCCTATCTCTGTTGGATCGCTTTACATAGTATGACACCTGAAGGGCATATCCGATATGAAATATTTAACACATAGGCAAGTTGCTATGGGATGGGAATAGTATTTCCCATTAGGAAAAATATGTTCATGTAAGAACTACATAAAGGATGTGTCCTACTCAGTGGTGAAATTCAGCCAGTTCTATCTGGCTCAGGCAAACCAGTAGTGCCGGCGGTGGGAGGCTCCGCCCACCCACCCGGACATCATCACGTCCCATTTTTTATCCTCTATGCATGCATGGAGGCGTGAGCGTAACATGCGCAAATGCTCATATTTGCGAACCAGTAGCGAAGGTAAGTGGATTTCACCCCTGGTCCTACTAACAACTTTTAAGGTAATAGAGACTAGAGCCACTTCGCTCTCACTATAACTGAAATAGGGAAGGGAGAAAATAGCTTTGCTTTTTTGTTTTGTTTCTTTGGCCCTGAAAAGCAGAAAACTTTTATATATGGAGAATATAACAAATCAGAACCAGTAATATTTTCATTTCTTCCAATAACTTTCCTTAAAATTCTCTTTCTGTCTTGCTGTCTTCATAACTCTCTTGACCCCCAACAACAATTTCATGAACTGCAGAATCTCCACCGAGCCAAACAATGTTATGCTCCATTTTTTATATATTTAACATTGGCTCTCCAATAGTGTAACTATGTTATCTTCTTTACAAGTTTGAATTTAAGTTGTAGGAACATGAAATGAAATGGGAAAATAAAATTGGAAAGCCTGTAACTAGATCATTTGAAGTTTATTCAAACTGTAACATGATAAAATTGCATTACCTGTTCAGAAAAAAATTGGAAACCCTTATCTTCATGGATACATTCATAGGTTTCTCCAAGCACAGGATTGAATGGCTTGCTTCCAGCTCTGTAGTAGCTAGATGCATAGGCAGAGACTGCAAAAGCAGACACATAAACCTAAGAACACAATTAGGAACATTAAGTAGATCATTATGGAAAGGTATGCAGATTTTTAATGTTGTTTAATTTTTTAATGGGAATTTGACATTTGACATTACATCAAGATCCACACCTCCTATAAGCTAATGTGTTCTTGAATGCAGTTATGCTTTAACATTTTCCTTCTTTGAGTTGCATCTATGAGCAATGATAAAGATTTCTTTTCCTAACTGAAGGGGCAATAATTGCAATCTTTCTAAGTACATTATTTTCCCTATATTTTGATGGCCATATCTGAAAAATCTATAGGAAGGTTTTGTATGAACCAGCTTTCATGAAATGATGTTTGCCCAACTATCCCCATTTTCATTGTTCAGCTATGTCAGTGTAATGAGAAAGGGGAAGGAAGATTGACAGGTCAGTATATTTAAGTCAGTCAAGATCCATTTGGAATTTGTATTTCTATTTGAATTTGAAATTCAAGCACATGGCTAAATTTGATTTTAATAGTCAATTTGACTATTAAGATTATTTAAAAATTCAATAGAAATATATGTATTGATTTTCCCTCATTTTCCTGAAGATGACCTTCCTCTGTTGAGCCCAGAACAAGTATATTTGGATTAGGAATGTTATGGCACCTTGGTTGTTTGAAATGTTATTTTTCTGTGTATTGCTGTTCTGTATGCTATTGTGAACTGCCCAAAAGTATGTTATATAAGATGGGTGGCCAGTAAACAAATAAGTAAAGTTGTAATATAATTTATAATGTAAAATAATACAAAGTAAGTAAATAATTTTCTCATTTTCAATATAGTATATTTCTCCTTACCATCCTTTCAAAGGGATTAGGTGTAAATGCTGCCTTATCCAGCAATTCACTATATTCCAGTTCCTCACAAAGCTTTTGCAAAGTGTTCAAAGGTTCATTCAGCCCAACAGGCATTGACACCTTGGAGAGATCTTTTCCTATATTATTCCGCAGAATGTTCCAGAGGCTGATGTTACTTGTATTGGGGCATGGGGCTGGTAAACGTGTCCTCCTCCTTGAATGGCATTCCACAATACCATCTGGGACACAATCTTGAAGACAGATGTCAGATTTAAGTTTAGCAATTTAATATTTTTCGGAATTCACTCTGTTTGATTAACATTCTTTTTATATATTTATATTGGTTCTATAATTTCTTCTAAACTTCTCAGAATAGAAGATACAGTTACATATAGCTTTGAGAAGAATATTGTGCTGAACCATGGAGATTTGATCAAGGACAACCCAAAATTTAATAATTCTGGGCTTCCTGGCTTCCAAAATCAACTACTTCATTTAGAGATAGAATCTGTTTCAGTCAGTCACTTTCATTCTCTTCCAGGTAAGTTTCCAAAGAGTTCATGCAATTGGTGAGCAATACCAAAACTACATTTCTAATACAATAAAAATTATCATACTCATTCACATAGCTATCTATATATGCAGCCATCCCATTCATTCATACCCCTCCCAATCATTTTACAACTATTTGTTTAAAAAGGTCTTATTTACATAAATGGACTTTTCTATTCTCTCCATATTGACAATGCTAGGGTGAGTTTAAAGAGAAAGAAGCATAAAGAAACAAAGATAATCTTTACCTCTATCCCTATAATTATGCTTAAATCTGTTTGCTAAAATTTGCTAAAATCTGCATTTTATATTATATAAAACTTAACATATTTTGTTTTAAGTAGATTTCAGATTCCCAGACTGAAAACACAAAATACGGGCCATTAATAATAAAATAGAATATCATCACTTGCCATTCTTATAGAATGAGGATTCCTATAGAATGAGGATTCACAAAGATACTAAGTAAAGCTTGCTCATTTTAAGCCTCAATTTTTGATAATTTTAGAGCATTTCCCTAGCTCTACACTTTCTTCATGAAAAAAATAGAGCACCCCCAGTAGGCAGAACAAGAGATCTTTGCTACGGACGTCCAGTTTGATGTCGCGGTGAGACACCCGAGAAAACAGTGGGCTCTGCGGAGTCCCGTGAAAAACTCGACTGCTGAACCACCGCCGATGGGTCTTCGGACCAGAACCATCCTGCAGGGACGGGGTAGGAAGAGAGGCGCCTCAGACGACCAAGAAGAACAGGCAAGTTCCTCGGAGGGAGCTCTCTGTGAGTTGGTGGGGGGGGGGCAGCAGCCGTCGCGGCTGCCATGAAGCTGGGATGAACCGAACTAAGAGATGTGCAGCAGGAGAGTGAAAAAGAACGAAGCTCTTTGAAGCTGGGTAAGTGACACCAATCTAGGCTGGAAACAACGCTTGAGCAATGATTGTTATTTGTAAGATCCCGAGCCTTAAAACAGCAGCTGTGGATTTGAGGGGTATGGAAGATTTTGAAAAGTGACTTTAGAAGGAAAAGACCCGCAAGTAAAATTATTTTGGTATTGAATTAATTGGAACAACTAAACATTGAGGCATGTTAAAAAGCCTGGAAAGAACTTTTTAAATTAGAATTGGACTTGTGGGCGGGGGGAGAAAAAAAAAGAAAAAGAGACTTAATACTTTTAAAACTCAAAAGAAGAAGAATGTTAAATTGGACTGTTATATAATCACAACAAAATGGAGACTGGCGTGACTAAGGGATTGCAGAGCAACACCTGCTTTAAAAAGAAACACTAACTAGCCATTTATTTTAGAGCATTGTCAAATTACTGATAATAGCTATGAGATGTTGGTGGTGGAGGTTTCTTCTTTGTTTACAGACAGTTTTTTTGGTGGACAGAAAGAGGAAATACAACAGAACTTTTATAATTGATATTAATTGGTGCAGGAACAAAAGAAGTCAAATGGCACAGGAACAAAAGAAGGAAAGCTGATGTACTTTGCAGGAATAGAAGCAACAAAAAGAACTAGAATGACATATGAAGAATTAATTTTGGGAACATTGAATTCAAAATGGATTATAAGTTAATAGACAAGGAAATGAAGAATTAAAATATACACGGCTGGAAAGAAGAATATAAAAATAGTTTGAGTAAAAAATGAAACTGTATTGTTTAGATGAATATTAATTATAAAAGCAGGTGTTTAGAGATATATAAGGATGTAAAATAAAATAAAGTGATTAAAATAGAAAAACGAAGTAAAGATGGATAATATTGATAGAAAGGAGTTTCTTATAGATGAATATGAATATATATATGAATATGAGAAAAACCCAAGAAATTTTATTGATTTATAATGTGGATATGTTTGATGTAAGAATTAAGCCTCAATGTTAAATTGTAAACAAAGCTGAGAATGATAATAAGATTAAATATACAGAACTAATGTATAGATTGAAGATAAAATAAAAAAGGGGATTAAACAGAAAAACTAAGAATATGTTTAATGAATATGCTGGAAACAGCCAAATAATAGATGAATATGCTGGGAAACAGCCAAAACAATAGATGGAGATGTATATCCTGGGTATGAAGGTAAAATAAAGTTGGATATGCTGGGAAACAGCCAAATAATAACCAAACAGCCAAAAGAAAATGATTAAGGGATAGTTAAAATAAACATAATTTAAATTGGAATTGATAGTAATAATAAAATGATTATGTTGGGATTAGCATCAAAATAAAGGTGACTATCTTGATATGAATATCAAAATGATGATAAGATTGTAATAATGAAATTATTCTGTGTACAATGAAGAGTATAATGTGAGATAAGCCTAAGAAATATAGGTGTTAGTTAAAAGAGGTTAGGATTTAAAGATTTAATGTAAAGGGTCATAGGATGGGCATTTAGATAGAATTTAGGGTAAATAATTGTAATTAAATATTGAGTTGTGTTATTTGGAAACTAAGATTGTGGTGATATAATAGAGTAGTAAATGTTTAAATTAAGATATTTATAATTGTGGGGAAAATTTTTTGTTTTGGTTTTTATTTTGAAAGATGTAATGGTGGAGATTTGGGAAAGAGCTTGATAAAGAGGAGAAAGCGATTGTACCTATTCTTGACCGGATCAATGCTTTATTCTTAAAAGATGTATTTTATGTTTTTGTTTTAAAAAATAATAAAAAATTTTCAAAAAAAAAAAAAAGAAATCTTTACTAGAAGTAAAAAAATCTGGATTGTAGATAGCGAAAGTGGTGGGAGGGGGCTACTGCACCTACACTTTAGGATCAGGCCTTTCCTATGCAGTATCGTTTGAGAGAATAAGCTCAGCGAAATCCTTTTTTAAAATCTTTTGCCAGAACTTGATTATTTATACACTGCAAGATATTGGCAATGACTTGGATTGGTAAAATTTCACAGGAGGAGAACTTTTATCCCCCAAGTCATACATTATACAAGATTCAACATAGGGGAAGGGTGTGTAAGTGAGAAAGAAGATAGAACATCATCAGAGGTGGAAGAGAACACTGGAAGGCTACACATTAAAATGTGAGTTATTCCTTCTTTGGATATCAGTGTACATAGTATCAGAACTGCAGAAAGCAATTGTTTAAAACTGAATCCTGAACTTAATCTGCATGTTTCTAGGTTACTAATTATTGGTAGTTCAAAATTAAAAACAAATCAGAGACCAGAAATAAATAAAGACGCCTACCAAGTGTTTGCCTTTCATTCTCTATGTCGTTACTTAAGTTGTCTTCGGAAATATTATCACTTATATCACTGGCATATGAATCATCATCAGACACCTGGGGAGGAAGGAAACATTCTTTTATTTTTATAATGAAGCAGAAAAAAAAATCCCTTTTCACATACTGCCACATTTGTGCAAAGGAAATAAAAATACATCAATCAAGTTTGAAATGGATATTGCAACAATAAAATTCCTCTATAAGCAACTGTTAGCCTGTGGAACTAAAGACTAAAGTAAGCTTGAATATAATTTCCACATTATGGGAAATCTTACTACATGGCCAGTTCTAAATGGAAATAATATTCAAATTTGTGTTAATTAAATATTTCTTCCTAAGAAAAGCAAAGTAATATCTTCATTTAAGCAGTACATCTTGTATTCATTCCTTCAGTTCCCTATTCTCTTAAAATATTTTAGAAAATATCTGTAAATAAGTTTTGTGTGCTGAAATAATGTGCATGGTGTTGCCACTATTACAGTTGCCACTGTAATAAAGGTTACATGATTTTGAAACAAATCCAGTGTTTCTGAGCTACTTTCCAGACCTCATTTTCTGAAGAACTGGCAGACAGCAGAACTTCCTGTGCATCAAAAAATTCAGTGAGGGAATCTGTTATTGATAGTCTGCTTTCATTGGATATTTGGTGAACCAGACTCCTGTTTTGATGTTCAGAATTTTCCTGCAAAAAAAAAAAAAAAAAATTAAAAACAGTCATGAGCATTAGTTTATTTATTATTAAAATATATTTAAAAGAATGTTTGACTACAACTGATTCTGGGCGCTTTACATAGTAAACTGTTACCGGTAGTACAATGAAAATGAGAAACAGAAAACCATATCAAATAGAATACAAAGTTTTACAAGAGCTCATACCACAGTCTGCCCATATCTGGCTTTCAACACTATTTGGAATAACATATTGGGTCATCTGGGACATGCTATCACAGAGGTCAGGCACTACAGCAGAGAATGTATATTCTTTAAATACATGTGGCTATACAGGTAGCCCTTGACTTATGACTACAATTGAGCCCAAATATTTTGTTCCTTAAACAAGACAGTTAATTGTTAAATGAGTTTTGTCCCATTTCTTGCCACACTTGTTAAATGAATCACTGAAGCTGTTAGTAACACGATTGTTAAGTGAATCTGACAAGCATTGACTTTGCTTGTCAGAAAGTCGCAAAAGGTGATCACATGATTCCAAGACACTGTAACCAGTGGTGGGATTCAATTTTTTAAACAACCGGTTCTGTGGGCGTGGCTTAGTTGGGAGTGTGGCTAGTTGGTCATGTGTCTGGGTGAGCGTGGCTAGTTGGTCATGTGATCGGGTAGGCTTGGCTATGTGCATAGGAACTACTCAGAGGATTGAAAAAAGTCATTTCTGACTGGTCCTCGCACTTTTGACCGGTTCTAGCATTTATGACCATCCTCACATTTATGCCCGTTGCGGCATTCTTAACAACAGTGTCAGTCATTTCACCCCTACTTCTCTTCACTATGGTGACAAGATAGGGCCCAAAACGTAAAATGTGAGGACAGTCGTTAAGTTCAAGGTCTGGTCAAAAGTGTGAGGACCGGTCAAAAATAACTTTTTCAGCCCTCTGAGTAGTCCGTATGCACATAGGGATTACCCAGAGGGCTGAAAAAAGTTATTTCTGACAGGTCCTCGCACTTTTGAACCGGTCATCATTTATGCCCATTGCAGCATTCTTAATTAAATTAATTAAATAAAAATGTCCTGCTGGAGCGGTCGGAGGCAGTCCGAGGCGGGCATTCAGGCCGGCTGCAGGACAAGGTGATACAATCGGGGTAGGCAGGCCGCTGCTGCCCAGGTGGAGGTGGGAGCAGGCCTAGAGGGCTGGCTGCAGGGTGAAGCGATCGGATGGGGTAGGTCAGGGATCTGGAACTTTAAACACTCAATCTTAAACACATGTAAACACTTAAACACAATCTTAAACCTGGGTGGGCATTGCCAACTCCATATCACTTACTTCCAAACCAGGTTTTGTGGCTCCCAGTATTTTCTTTTATTTTCTCTCAACTGTTTCTTTCTCTCCCCCACTCTCTCTCCTTCATCTCTCTTCCTCTCCATCTCTTTCCCCTCCCTTTCTCTCCATCTCTCTTTCTCCCCCTCTCCATCTCTCTTTCTCCCCCCCTTTCTCTCCTTCATCTCTCTTTCTCTCCATCTCTTTCTCCTCTACCGTCTGGGCGGCAGCGGCAGTGACCCTACTGCACCATCGGGTCACTCCTCGGCTTGGAGGCGGCACCTTAAGCCTGCCTCCCACTGTGCGTGCGCCCACCCAGCTGTGCCTGTAGCTGGCTCTTGTTGCTCTTACTGAGCTTCGCAATGGGGCAGACAGCGCCCCTCCTCCGCCTGGAGCCCATTACGATGCGGAGCTTCGGCTGCAGCCTGGGCAGCCAGTGTTCTGGGGCGGAGAAAAGTCATGTGTCTCCCAGCCAAGCTGTCTCAGGAATTCTGGGAGTTGAAGTCCACAGGTTGTAAAAGAGCCATAATTGCCCATCCCTGTAGGTTGGTGCCGTGTGGGTGGGAGGCGGGGTGGGGCGAGCGAGCCAGCAATTTAACAAACGGTTCAGTGTGCTGTGAGGCCAATAAATTACAAAAAACACCGAACCATTTGTTAAATTACTGGCTCGCCCGCCCCTCGCCCACAACTATTTATTGGCAAGGGGCAGGGCGAGCCAGCAATTTAACAAATGGTTCGGCCGAACTGTCTAGAACCGGCAGAATCCCACCACTGACGGTAACGTTATAAATATGAACCAGCTCCCATACATCTGAATTTTAATCACATGACCATTGGGACATTGTAAGTGCTGTAAATCTGAAAATGGTTATAAGTCACTTTTTAAAAATGTTGTTGCAACTTTGAAAGTTCATTAAACAAATGGTTGTAAATCAAGGACTACCTATATAAAAGCCTGCTTGATCTTTTGATCAAGGATGCCTACTCAAATTACCTGAGGTAGGCAAACATGAAACCATAAGAATTTTTTATATCTAACACTTTTCTTAAATACCTTACCTTCTAGTGTCAGTTAAAGCTGAATTTCGGGGTGGAAGTCAAGAGCTCCTTAACTAAGCCCCCCCCGCCCCCCCCCACACAAAATGATACTAGATAGTTACAGATTACAAAATCCTTCAGCAAGCATGCTGATTTTAATACAGAGATCACTGTGAGGCTGATATAGTCAGCTAAGTATGTATGTAATTGCTGAAGCTCCCTACTAAAATACTATTTTCTGAAATACAACGGTGCTTTTTCCTATATATAACAGGAATGATGTAGATTTGGCCACCCAGGATGGAAGAAGGGACAAACATTTAGTCTCAGAGCGATACTCCCAAGGGAAAGGAAAAAGCTAATGTGAGCTGGATAATGATGCACAGAGAGCAGATTTGCAAAGCTAGGATCTTCCATTGTTTGAGTCAGGAAAGATAGATGTTTTACTTTGCTTGTAGAAACCATTATAAGCTTTTTAAAGAAGCTAACATTAGTTATGTGTTTTCACACAAAATGGAACAAATGACCTATCAACATCACTGCATGCAATGATGGATAGCTAGAAGTTAAGGCAAAGAGGTGGCAAAATCCTTGTTGGATGGAGAGTCAGAAAGTCCATCTAAGCAAATTGACAGCAAAACAAAACAAAACAAAATTGTGAAGTACAGTGCATTGTAAGAAGCTAACATATAAAAAAGGACAGAGGTAATAAAGAAACTGACAAGGTCAAATAGAAATGCTGAATATAATGACCAATTATTTTCTGTCCTTTCATCTCAATCTTTGCATTGCCTTACAATGCCATTGCTATATTTATCACTTGAGTATTTGAGAAATTAGTCCATTTCTGCATACTCAAAACCTCTCAAGATTGTAAAGAATTTGAGTTCACCAAGAGAAAAATACTGAGGCAGGTGTTAATTTATTTCTGTCTGATATTTTTCATCACAAAATAGTTTCTCATAATACTAAATTGATATAGTTATCGACATAGAGAAGCCTAAAGATAGTTTTCATTTGATTTGCGACCTCATCTGTCCAGTTAAACAACGTTCATTTTTTTGTGTCAAATAGCACATCTTTATTAATTTCTACATTTTCAAGTGACCCAAGGTCTCAGTGCAGTAAAAGATTGTCACCAAAAGGAACAGGAATGAAATTGCCACCACATTCCCCACCACCTAGTTCATTTTTGTGAACATATATGAATTTATCTTTTTCATAAACATTTTCATTTGATATATTTCAAATTTTGGAGCTTGATGTTGAAGGCTTCTGTGATCACAAAAGCAAGAGATGCAGCTTATGGGTCTTGGCTTTCTGATTCCTGCTCCTAACCCCAAATCCCCCCAGCAAGAACAGCTGACATTCAAGGAAACTGACAACAGGAAAATAAAGAACATTTGCAGGTGAGCCCCTTTTCCTGTCATGAAAATGTCTGCTTTTTATTTTGTAGACACTTATCTTTCTAGTTAAAGATTCCTTAGGAATTTGTTGGACAAAATATATTTTGCTGACTTTTTGATCAAAGAGAAAAGCATAATTAGCTAATTTAATCTGTCCTCTGAAGCTCCTTTTTCTGATAATTTAGTTGTTTAATATTCAGGATTTGATTAATATACATATTATTTGCAGTAAAGATATTGATTTATGTGAAATCCATTAGGAACACTTCTCTCCATGACTTTGACTTTGCAAAAGTAATATCTTTTTATAATTTCAATATAGTTACTATTATTATTATTAGACTCACTGTAAGCAAATTCAGTATCAATAATATATCCAAATGGATCAAAGTAATGCCAAAACAAAAAAGATGTTACCAAAAGATGTTACCAAAATATAAAGTTTGGATTTAGCAATTTCTAAGGTCTTACATCTTTTTTTCTCTGACGGAAAAGAAGATAAAATCAGCAGTCCCAAGCAACTGGAAAATTATATTAACCCATAAAACGAAATTAACCACATACTTATCCCCACTACTTATTAGTCTGTGTATTTGTAACTCTGAATTCTTAGAAGGTATCAGTAAAAGTATTATATTAAGACCTACTGTATGGTTTTAGTTTTAAACGTTTAATATATACTTTTAATCCTAAATTACATATTTGAGAAGTCTGTAGATTGGAATGGCCTATAAAGGCTACATAGAGAGAGACAAACGGGGAGGATTGGAAAATTAGATAATTTATTAAGATACATAATAAAGAGGAAAACGTTAACAGAATCAACCTAATTATCCCAGTTTTTTTAAAAAATAAAAACAGCAGATAACTAGCCTATATGGCTATGAAATAGCCAGAGACTGTTCTCTCGCACAGACCTCTTTCAAGGAAGGATATGTCTCGCCTTTCCCATTTCACAACCGCTTATGAATAATTACACTAAATTTTGTAAGTAAATAAAAATGGGAAGGAAACAATATGAACCTTGACATTGCCTCAACAATAGCATCCAGCCAGCTGAGTGAGTAAGCGCACCTCACATTAGTTCATCATTTTTCCCAGGATGTTGATATACTGGAAAGAATTAATCATAATTTCTAAGTCTGGATTTGCAAATATAAATCACCATATGCAAATCTGGGCCCTCTGTTGTCTTTTTCAGTGATGCGTTTTCTTTTCTTAAGGTAAACATTTCTAGCCACCCTATTTGTGCAGAGATGGTTTATGCTCCAGCAGGATGGGCATTTTGAATTTGATCAGGCTAAGCAACCTGCAGTTTCCTGGCTGAAAACATTTCATTACAATACTAGAGCCCCTGCTGTAGTGGTTGGGGGCGGAACATTTTCATTTTTATAGTCTATATAAATGTTTTAAATATTGTAAAGACATCAAAACATCCCTTTACTCCCTGTTGCCTCAAATCAGAGATTTTCCATATTGGAAGATGTATGCCTTAGACCAGGGGTGTCAAACTCAATACCATTGAGGGCTGCATCAGGGTTGTGTTTGACTTTGGGGGGCCGGGGAGGGCAAGGCCAGGATGGGCGCAGCCACCTTGACATCAGTCATGTCGGGGACGTCTGTGGTCCGAAAGCTCTGCCAGCGAAAACGGGCTCCCATGCTCTGCTTTTGGCTGCGACGGCCTCCTGTAAACCTCTGCCAGTGAAAACGGATATGGAGGGGGGGCGCATGCAGCTCTCACAAGCTCTGTTTTCAGTCGCAATGGTCTTCTGCAGCCCTCTGCCAGCTAAAATGGAGCCCATCCGAGTTCCGTTTTCACTGGCAGAGGCATCCTTGGCCGGACTTTCACTGTTTTCAGGGTGGCTCTGCGGGCCAGATCCGGCCTATGGGCCTTGAGTTTGACACCCCTGCCTTACACTCTTCAAAGCTCAAAAGCAATAGCATTCCCTCAAACAAAAGAAATGAAATTGCTTGCTTCCTTGCCCATTCTAACATTATAACTGACTACCTTGTTTCCTGCAGATCAGGAAACCTTAGCCTTAGCCTAAGAAAGCTCTTCCCCCTCTCCCCCAAAAAAGCTCCTTTTATCAATCTGAGTATGATAATCCTTATCTTGATGGGTTTTCTACAGTGTTATTTTTCTACAGACTAAGTTAAAAGGTTCTGTTTACAAAGGCAAATTAGTTTCTGACAATTATTTGAAGTGCAAAAGTTGTATAGAAGAATTTGATTTATAAAAAACTAAAACATGGAATAGACAAACTGTTCAGCAACACAACGAAGAATGGCAAAAGCTGATGTTATTGTTTGGGTGGCTATACTATGTGATGAGAAGATTCATTATGGCAAGACAATGACCAACTGAATGGAGGAGATGCAACAAGGAGCTTTGCAAAAAGACAGGAAATCTATACCCACCTTTACAAAATCAGGGCTTGAATTTGCATTAGCAGCTGAATCAAGGAGCATAGATTCGGCATGTATTCTGCATAACCGTTCTTTAAGATCTGTGTTTTGTGCTATGGCCTGGAACATTTAAGAGAAAAAATAAAGTACATTTGGGCCATCATAGTGTCTCAGCTAATTACAGATAGTTGTCTCTCTGGTATTAAAAAAAGAGAGACAAAATGGAATGCTAAGAGTATTTGAGGCCAAATAATTTTTCCTTTTTTCCCTCTAAAAGAAAGGGTAATAGTAAGAGCTGTATAGCAACTGAAAAGCAACTTTTACAAAGCAACAGCTCAGAAAGCAAAGATGGGGTTGACTCTGGGATGAACTTGTGCTATAGAGTCTTCATGATGGTAAATTTTCAAGGAGTATGGACTGCAGTCAGGCAACTTGAGAAGGTAAGTGAAGATGGTATTTAAATCTGTGGCATAATACACTGCCAGCTTATTGGGAAATGATTTGGTATAGGACCACAGCATCTACTGATGAAAGACTTACTATTTTTCTATCATGATACTGAATTTATCAATGTATTGATAGAAACGGTTTTTTAAAAAAATGTAGTCAGAAGCCAGAGATAAGTTACTTTTTAATGAACCGATGAAGGAAAAGTTTAATCTTCCTTTGAGGTTCTACCATCCTTGTCTTCTAAATCTGATTTAATGAAAAACACACATCTGACATTACACATTTAACATCACATGCACTTGAGAGTTATTAAGAGTTTCCAAGAATACATAGGTGACAGATGAAAGCAAAAATGGTTTTAAATAAGATTATTCAGAATTTATGGATACTAATTCTTCCATTTTTTAAAAAAGTATATGGCAGGTTTCTTATATTCCTGACAGATCCTTGGCTTTTTTTTTTTTTTACTATATTCCGGGAATGTAATTTTTAGAAAAAGTATGACTAATGAGTTAGAAAGTATATGTGCTAATTATCTTCCAAATGCCTCCCCATTCCATTTAATGAATGCTGCCATCAACACTAACTAGGTGTGAATATCCATTTCTCTTTCCTCCATAGACAGCAAACATTCTTCTGACTTTGATTTATGTTAGAAAATAATCACTGCTAGATGAAAATGCCACCACAAAAATGAATTTTCACTTCTATTAGGCAAAGATTATGGAAACCACTAGCTGATTCAAGAAAGAAGGTTCAATACATGCAAACCAAGCTTGCTTCTATGCTATAGTAACAGCAGTGAGGTGCATTACCCACTTAACTACAACATAAGCAAAAGACAGGAAATGCACACGCATTTGGTAATAACTGACATTAATTGCTATATGACTAAACAGGGCAAGATCAAACAAGTCTCCTCAGCAAGTGGGTGTTGCATGATTTCTTCAAGCAGAATATAATTTTTAAGACAACTATGAGTAACCACTTGGGACTTTGTTAATTATCTTTCATGTCAAAAGAAATGATACTGCAATGTTACTGTATATCCATTTATCTGGGAATAAGCTTCAATGCATTAAATAGCAAGTTACCATGAATACAGTTTTGGAAAGTTTTAATTATTCAGAATATCACTGTCAATACATGTATCAAATGTAGCATGATAGACAGGTAGATGGATAGGTATATTGTCGTCTATCATTTGGTTCTGTTCTTTGATTTAAAATCTGTTTGCCAGCCAGAATTAGTACTGTATAAATTGATATAACTATTAAATAAATAAGAAAATGAAGAAAATAGAAGGAGTTAAAAATTTAATCCTGACAGCAGATAAATAAAGGACTTAAATTGATGTAGGTACTCTGAAAGTATTTCCATTGCCAATATCCAAATATATCCACTCTATTTGAGGGTCACATTTTCTCCATCAGTCATAATTATATAAAGTACAGCCTACTAATAATGTTGAATAGTAGGAAACAGGAAAAAAAAGTTTCATATATTACTCTGTTAAACTAATGAATTCATTTTCATATGATGTAGTGGTGGTCTTTGACTTGGAAATTTTCAAAGGGTATCAGATACCCAGATCAGAGTTTATAATACATACTTATTACAAAAAAAATCCAACCAGAATCAGGAGCAACTTTTGAATACCAGTTTGGAACTTAGAAATCTATTTTATATTCAGAGAGATCTATTCAACTCAGAATTATTGTTACAGAAGGCTAAGTTGGAACAACATTTATTAAAAAATTGTGAAGAAACTGTGAGCTGTATGAATCACTCAAATTCATTCAGCCTTTGATGCTAGCAGAGCAGTTCTAGCGAGGTAACATAGGCTACTTCTCTGAAAGTTATCTGGGATAGTTCAGAGCTGCTGATCCTGAGAAAATGGACCAAGTTCTCCATGATATCAACTTTGCATGTGTAGCCTGGATTCATTTTCTTATTGATTAGTGAAATCCTCCAGGAAGGAGAGTTCCCCCCTTCCTGAAAAAGTCATTGCTCAACCTGGCAAGTTTAATGGTTTCCAACCTTTTTTTTTTTTTTTTGGGTGGGGGGGAGTCAGTGGGAAAGTGGGTGCTGCAAAGAAAGCAAGTTACTTTTACTCTTGGAAAGGGCTCTGGAGGAAACAAATGATATGTACCCTTTCCAGTCAGGGCACAGGCCTGAGTATGAGACCATGAGTGAGCAGTTCCAACTAATGGTTATGAGGCGCAAAAGATCAAGAATTAGGATGCTCTGTTTGGTATGTCTCAAATGTTGAGATTTTTACCATTGGTGAAGCTGCAGCAATGGACTACATGTGGCTTGTACTATTTCATTAACTTGGATGGATATGTACAATGTTTTACCTCTTTTAACTAAGCAGTGCACAACTTCAATAATATAAATAATATTATTAAAATGTCATAACGTACCTTGGTAGAAGCTTTAATAATGCAACATGAAACCATAGGAGGAAATGGAGTGAAGTCCGAAAAAAAATCCACATACCTCATTTCCCAACTTTTGTGAAAATTAGGCACGTCTCTACTTTATGCTTTGTTCTAAGTTATTTTTATTATATTTTGTTCTTCTTCAGAAACTTAAACTAGATATTGTGCCTCCTTTGTCCCTGTCCAATCCAGGAAAAATGTCCACATTTCATAAACATGTATGAGCTACATTTGATTCCCACATTTTCTTAGCTAATTCTTTAGGATATCCTGAGCTGCTTAACTTTAATCGATCAAAATGTCTGCCAAACGTTGGACAATTGTTTGGTGATTTGCATCACCAACTGATAAAATGAAGTATTGTGCATTCTGCAATGCAAAACAAAAAGCAGACTAAAAGCATTGTGATTAACACCAGCTGTCTGCAATTACTGTAAGTTCGAATCTCACCAGGCTCAAGGTTGACTCAGCCTTCCATCCTTTCTAAGGTAGGTTAAATGAGGACCCATTTGTGGGGGCAATAAGCTGACTTTGTATAAATATACAAAAGTATGAAGGCTATTGCTTAACGCATTGTAAGCTGCCCTAAATCTCCGGAGAAGGGCGGCATATAAATCAAACTAAAAACAACAACAACAACAACAAAAAACAAAACAAAAACAAAACTCAAATAAAAAATGTGCTGTGGTATATGAACCACTGCCTCACAAGCACATAAAACAGCAATGCACCATGAAGCAATATAAATTCTACTTCCAGACCTAAACTAGAATAGCAAATTTCTTCAAATTATATTTCTAATGTCAGGATTCCAACCTTGGTTCCCCATCCCCTGCCTATGGCAACTCGAGAGCAAGTCAGGAATGCTTCAGAAGTTGACATCTAATTTCTGATCTGTAGTAAATTAGATCTAAGAAGTTATCTGATAAGAGATGCCTCTTGGAAAAAGTACCCTTCTACAATCAGCTTACTGAGGCAAGGAAGAAATTAAGGGAAATAAGGGCAACTGAAAGGAGTGCATCCATCAGAGCTGAATAAACTATTAGAATATTTTAGCTCCAGCCTATTTTTTTATTCTCTAATCTAGGCAAAAAACAGGATTATTGTTCTTTAGAGAGTATAGCAACTACGAGTTGAAGGTTGTAAAATATTTAAGAGCTAAATGAATGGGGAGGATATAATAATAATTATTAATATATATAGATCATTCTGCACATACATTCTAAACATTCTACAGTTGTTTATATCTTAGCATATCTTGATGTGCAATTTAAATATTGCTTTTTATTTTCACACATACAAAAATCATCTTCTAAAATTATTAACATAACCTGATCTTCCAATAATATGTGGCATACTTTGCATATGGATATGGAAGAATGGGAAAAAATAAAGGAATTCCAGACAGATGAAAATAGAGCCTTATTTCAAAATGATGAGGGAAAATACCATTTTTCATAATACTCTTATATAGTATAGATTCTAAAATAACTAATGATATATTGCATCACAGCTTCACCAACAGCCTTTATCCCTTTAAAAGTATCTTTTTATGTGGGAAGCACTGCAACTTCAAGTGTTATGATTTATTCCACTACTCTATTCTGCACCATGCTTCCAATCTTGGAACTATATTTGGGGAAGTCTGTATTTAGGACAATTCATCATCTCCCAATTTCCTTCCAGTTTCAGGCTCAAATATGGACCATTTGTTTTACACTAGGAGGACAACTGATACATTTTTTCCCTTTCAAAATTAATTGCTGTTGATGATCCCAATCACTAATCATCAACAATCTAAGAAGCAAATTGTCCAAAGCCAATTTTATCTTGCTTGGGACTCAAATAAGTGACCACATAAGGGTTCTCCTGCAAGATGACCTCTTGAAATTTGTTTATCTTAGTAGCTAGGTTTCATTCAAATATCAAAGATCTATGAACTCAAAGTTAATGATGGGATTTTATTCCACTTTATTTAGCCAGACTATCAGGGATTGCTTTCAAGATGTTTCTTAAGATTTAGGGAATGAAAATAATGGTGGTGAAGGCAAACATCAGATTGCCTTATTGCAGGTAGAGTGATACAACCAGTTCATTCTATCAATTTATATTTTATTATATAAATTCAAAAGCCGAGTATACAGTATAAAAGAGAGGAGATATGCTCCCACAATCCTCTGTGTCTACTTTTGGGAGTCAAGGTTATAGTTTGAGCAACAAGAGAGAGATTAACAAGCACAGATTATCCTGGGCACTGGAAATATTTTTTTATCATTAACTTCACTAAATTCTGTGATGAAATATGAACCCACTACCTGGAGATAAGACTATTATGGAGATAGAACATATTCACATTAAGTGTACCACTTCACAAAAAATGAAATAGATGCCTGTGTGTTCAGCATAAGGACACACATTGTGCCTTCTCCAAAAGTTTCTATCACATTTAGGCATCTCTTGGAAAAATCACAATTCGCAGCTTGTTATAGAAACCAATGAACAAGTGTTTATCAAAGCTCAGTTCATTTCGAGTAAACTAAATGAAGGCAAAAATCAAACCAAGAAGAATTAAACGATAAGACACATTTTTGAACACAAGCCCAATTAATGTGGGAACTTACAGATGATAAGGCATTCTTCAGTCCAATTATCTGAGCAGATGGAGATGCAACTGAATCATGGTCAAACATCTGCTTCAGCTTCTCTCTTTCTGTTGAAATCGTACTAAAAGCTGACTTTAAGGTAAAGTACACTACAAAAATAGTTAAAAAAAAATACAGAAATGACACGATTTGTAGATCAAAATGTAGAACTATTCAATGCATCCCAATGAAGACAAAGAACACTAAGCAAGCAAACAAACCCAAATCTTGTGATTAATGTTTTAAAAGTTGTGCATAAAAGAAATACTAGTCTCACTTGGAAAAAAAAAAGTCCCTGAAAAATCAATCAAATGAATTTAGATAGGAAAAACTTTGCTGGAACAATAGTTAAGTTACTGCTTTATTTATTTTATAAATAAATAAATGATGAATGCCATTTTTCTTGGCTTTGGAGCTCCTCAACATTTTTTTCTATTTTGTTTTACTTAAAATAGCTTACTCTTTTACATCACCAATGGTCCAGCTGAAATTCAGCAAGCCACTTGGAGACTTCATACATGTAAACCTAAGGCAACCTACTGTTGATGTTTAGATAAAGGTTTTAACAAATGTCTGATGTGTTAAAATATTCCAAAATCTTACATTCAGAACAACAGTCAAAATGAGACCGTCTTCCCATTTTCTGGGGGGAAAAAATGAAGAGAAATATTTATAAAATACCTCTTGTAATCTCCATAAATAGTCCAACATTCGATATTCATAAATTGCATGCAGTGTTCATCAAATTTTATTTTCATGAACCTACAAATTGTTTTCATCATCTTTCTATTGGGGACAAATCCCAATTACCTTTGTGAGCTATGTGACACAAGTCCTCTTGCATTTTAGAAAATTCTGATGTCACCTCAGAACCATTTGAATACATTTTTTCATCTCCATAATCTAATGTAGATAAATTAGGATTTGAAGCATGCAGCCTTAGTGGAGCAGAAAGAACAGCTGGTACCTGCAAAGAACATACATTATAATTATTTTTATATTTCCATTCAGTTGTGCCAATTTTCAGAGACTGCTTGGTTATGTTTGCAGTTTTCTTGGCAGTATTTCAATATTTGCCATTGCCTCCTTTCTAGGGCTGAGAGATAGTGACTGGCCCAAAGTCACCCAACTGGCTTTGTGCCTAAGGTGTCACTAGAATTCAAAGTTTCTCAGTTTTTAGCATGACACCTTGAAATATGAATGAAACAAAACAATAATCTTGCTGCTATATCTGAAATAATGCCAAAGATGGCCATTTCACCTGTCTCTGTTTGGCTCTTTTGCCCTGCAGTTTCTCTTCCCAGAATAGATTGTTTGGGAAACACCTATTCTCCTTCTATTAAAAGTAACACTGTGATACTTAGATCTCTACCTAGGTCACCCCTCTAGATCAATTTCTTTCTTTCTCCCTCCCTCCCTCCCTCCCTCCCTCTTTGGATTTGACATTCTTCTAAAAGATAAAATTCTTATAAGCAGGCTTCTTTATAAGGAAATAACTCTTTATCCTTTGTTAAAAGTGAATTGGCCAAAAAGCTCAGTAGGCTGATTAAAATTTAGAAGTCCCACTCATTCCATGCTACCTTCATAAGCAGAATGAAATATCTTCCTACTAAGCAACTAAGACTATAAATTGTATTGGAAAAAGTAAGTTTTTGGCAGCAAACAGCATCTATCATAGACTAAAAATGAAGTTGAGGTATAGAAGAGTTGGTTTACCTGCAACATCCCTTTAGCATCTTTACCAAGAGCTCTAGAACGCCATCGTCTGTGTGTTCTTTTTTCTTTTTTGGGACTTTCAAAAAGGAGACCCTTTACAACAGCATGTGAAAAAGAGAAACATACCACTTATCACCATTCTAGGAAGAAATCTAGCCTTAGCAAGCAGAGTGACCCCCATCAGAAGCAGCAATTTCCTGAACTTACTTGCTGAATATTTATGGCAGGCGCCGAATATGTCCTATGGAGAACTTCCATGCTTTGTAAAAGCTGGCTCATCTCCAAGAGATAGTTCTGACAATGGGAAAGGTCTGTTTGGAATAAAAACAATGGCTTTCACTGCTTTGGTGGAAAAGAAGAGACAAAAAGCAAAGAAGAAGAAAAATAGTGTATTAAACCATCAAACATCTTGCTGTACTTTATTTTTGAATAAGATACTGACAGAATGCAAAAGTTGTTACTCAATATTTCAGTACTTGCTATTATTATACTACCATTTCTACCATAGAATTAATGATTTAATAGTTGAATTAACTATTTAAAAGAAAACGTGGAATATAATTTTTTATATTCTAAATTTTAGAATATAAATATTCTATGAACTAAAATACAAAGAGAATTATTGGACAATAGCATCTGAAATAATGCTTTCCTAAAATATGTGTGTTAAAACTGTTGAAGAAATTTTAAAAAAGAATTTAATGCCATCTTTGAACATAATATTTTTTTATTTCCTTGGGCATTATATAATAAGAACAAAGACTTTTTCAATATTTTACAGCTTTAGCAGATATAATTTATGGGTGTCCCACAGTTCTCTGTTACTTTTATTGTTAACAGACAGTTCTGGTTCTTAAAACTGTAAAAGTACATTAGAATAATTTACTTAGTTGACATGAATGCATTATTGCTTATTTTTAGCACAATGATGCCAATTAATCAATGATGCCAATTATCTTCACTGTACAAATTGTTTTCAAGTTAATACTGTAATTTAACCTGCAATTGTGACTGTAAAGTCATGATGGTCACAGAGTGATCACCTGTCAGGCACAAGCAACCTGATCCCCAGGTGTAGAATTCAAACTAACTATTTTATTATACTCTTGTCTATAATAATCTCTCCTGTTTTTTCCTGAGAAAATATAGATAAGATTCATTGGAGCTTGGGAGAGAGAGGCTCAGTTCTGGATCTCTTGTGACTATGCAAGGATTTGAAATTAATTCCCCACTTGAGACCTCCCTCCTGCCTGGCTGGGTGGTTCCCAACAGGATCTTTTTCCCTCAGTGGTTAAGCAAATGTGGGACTTGTAAAGTGAACCATTGTTTGCTATGGTGTATAACTAGAATTAAATGGCCCACATTATTACTTGTAAATCCCAGTAATAATGTGGGCCAGTTGTTGAGTACCCAAATGAAGTCATCTGCATGTGGGAGAACCAGATGTCAAAACTTCTAAAGTGGGTCATAAGTAGCTTTTTCTGGACTTATTGTAACTTCAAATACATGTTGCAAAGCCATTCTGTACATTCTCAGGTGGCATAGCTCTGCTATCCATTTATCAAACTCCCTAGAAAAAAAGAGAGATGCTAGAAAGAATTGTTACTAAATTCCAACATAAATGAACAACATAGTTTCACCAGCTTTCTGGTGAATTATCTATCAGCTATCAGAATTATCAGTAAAAGTATGTTTATTAATATTCTATTACAAAAATATGCAGTAATATTTAATGTAATGTAAACTATGATCTCCCTAGGTAATAAATATTGAATAAATCTGGTATTTGGACATAACTGAACAAATTAAAAATATCTATACACAAAACAAAAAGTTTATTTGAATTAAGCGATAACAGCTAATCCTTCATTCAATATTTCCTAAGTAATTAAGGCCCCCTTCCCTATATCCCCATTTAATATATAATGAAGAATATTTCCTAGTCAAAACTGCTAATGAGAAAATAGAGTTCAAGTTATCCTGCATATGTGACTGATCAACACCTGGGAAAAAGGTAATAGGATTATTATATATTGTTAGAGACAGAAAAGCTTAATAAAGGATGGTCCCATTCCAATAGTACAGTTTTGTTTCCTAAGAACATTTTGTTTGAAAAGCGGTAAGGACTTATATTTTTTTCCAAGGAAATAAATTTCACATGATACTTGATTTCCTGTGAACCAATTACAGCAGCTCCAAGCTAGGCAGAATAGAGCTATTTTACAAAGATAAGGAATGATATTTCATTAATACTTCTAAGAAAGTCCAATTTTCACAAAGGACTCTTGTACTCTCATACAGAAAGAACACAAAGAAATATGTTTCTTTGGATTAAATTTTTGATTTAAAGATTAGAACATAGACAGGCATATGTCATAAAAACATCTGAGAAAATTTGGAAGAGGTAGACTATTTAAATCTTTTAAATCGTTCTACTTTCTTTTTACCTTTTGAACATCTTTCCATATCTTCAGATGACTGCAAACAAGTTGGAATTCTTGATTCATTTAAACAAGGGAATGACATAGGACTTCCCGCCTGCACTGAATTTTGCTGTGTCATGCTGCCTCTCTGTTATATAAGATTTCATAAATAATAATAGATATGACAATAATCAGTTTTCCAATGATTGACAGTGTGTGACTTATGATTAAGGGACACTTCAAAATCAACTATCAAAGTCTACATTCATATTCAAAAAGTTGATTAAAAAAAAGCTTGCCCAAAATTAAGATTATATGTATGACACTCTCTATACTGTATTAACCTGTTGACTGGATGAATTTACACCAAAAAGACAATTGCTCACTAAATATTGCCTTCAATTCTTAGAAGTTATCAAAAGAACAAAAAAAAAAACCCTGCCATATCTTTGCATGCTCAAAATACAAATGTTACCCAATTTGCTATACATCATATATACCAAACGAGCTGAGCAGTTTTCATCTAGGTCAGCAGGTTAGTTCAAGAGGAGACTGAAGTCCCCTAAAGCATAGAACAGCACATTCTGGAGAAGACTGCTTTAGACTGAGACCCAGCATGGGACAGAATCTACTTGGTGGGAGAAGCAGAAGAATGAAATTGGAGGAAAAGAAACAGAGACATCAAATACTAAAAGCCAGAAGCTGAGCCAATATCTTTGGCCCTTTCCCTAACTCTAAATAGAGGTAGTTTGAGTACTTCAAAATATATCAATAAACATGCCTGTTAAATCAACAATGTAGTGTGCACACCTATGTCATCACAGAACATTCAAGAGGAAAAGATTTCCTATTACAATGCATCTTAAATTTCAGGTCATGATCTTATTCCCTCCCTGCCAATGATCAGTTAAAGTGGGCAGGAGAACATGGAAGAGTCCAGTCTTGTTTATCTTGACATAGATGACCTTGCAAAAGAATGCTGATTAAAAACAAAAACCTACTTTGTTCCACAGTTTCTATGCTAATTAAAACAGAATTAAAAATGCCAGGAGGAAATTACATTTTGTCTTTCATCAAATCCTGAAAACTCACAAAAAGCCAATAACATTTTGATAATAGTTTATGCACTACATGTTATATATGTTCCCCAAATTCTACTATAAATGTTTGTTGTATTCCATATAATTATTAATCTAATAAATTAATCCTTAATGAATGTCCCTTAATCTACAGTTAAAACAAAATCTACCTTTTTGTTTGCTGTTGATTCCAAAAGACCAGTTACTGAATCTGCAAAAGATGTTGAAGCTGAGAAGAAATGATTGTTGATATCATATGGAAACATGGAAATTTCATTTTGACGATACATTCTATGATGACGCAGTTTTGCTACCCATTCATCAAATACTTCCTGAGATTTTGCCTAGTAGAGAATTGAAGATGATAGAAACAATAATTACTAAATCCCAACATAAATATATAATTCATGTTATGTGGTGGTACAGTGGTTAGAATGCAGTATTGCAGTCTGAGTCTGCTCACTGCCAAGAGTTCGATCCTTTCAAGATCAGTAAAATGAGGACTTATATAATGCTGATTCTGTAAACTGCTTAGAGAGGATTGTAAATCATTATGAAGTGGTACATAAGTCTAAGGGCTATTGCTATTGCTATATGGTCTTATTTTCCCCAGTCAAAACAATAAGCAATAATTTATCCCGAAGTACTATATTTGTTGACAGATTGAACTGCTTTCCATGAGGACAGGATAACGTTTCTCCTTGGGAATATAGAAAACAGAAGTTTTATGCAGCAGATGAAATAGATTTGCTTTCTTAATGAAGTCCTTGTAATCAGTTCTGTTTTTCAACCTACGGGATAGGAGATAGAGGACACTTGGAAGCAGAAATGTACAGTATTTATCAAATCAAACAAATCCTGGAACTTGTAAACAACAGCACAAAGAGCAGAAGATATTGATTAAGTATAAGTCATGAAGAATAGGAAGTTGCTCAAAGGTTTGGTCTCTCACTAGCTTTCGGTGGCAGAAGGAATTGAGTAACCAATCAGGTCAGCAATTTTTTTTAAAAAAAGCCATACTTTCCAGTGAGGTTTTTCCCCCTCAGTGTAGAAAAAAAGTTTTAAAGTTTGATCATACACATGCAGAAATCTACTAAAGATTTCAATGCAAAATTTAATTTTAAAAAATCTTCCTAAAATATACCCACTTTGCGGATAGTTGAAATAAGAGTCTGTTTTGTCCATGAAGGTTACCAAATACAGTCTATGGTTTCATCAAATATCAGTCTGAGAACCACACAAAAAACTGTTAAAAGTTCAACTAGTCTCCCAATCTATAAATAAAAACAGAAGACCCACAAAATCTAGAAGTGAGCATTTAAAACCACATCAGGCCTTTTAAAACCACAGAAAAAGAGTACTATCAGTAGTGGAAGCCTAATTTATCTTATTTGTACACATACTGGTGAAAAGGACAGGGTTTCTGGTTCCTTCTGCCAACAGGATTAAAAATAGATTAATATAGTTCTCATTTGCTGATACAATACACTACACAAAATGTACATTTTTACCTAAAGCAATTTAGTAAATAAACATTGATGTAACTATGTTACACTTCATTCCAAGTATATTAATTAACTATGCTCACTTGTTTTCTCCCAGACCTTTTTTCTCAACCATCTTCCACAGGAACAAATTAAATTATTACATATGGAAAAAAAATTGACCCTGGCACAATTCATTATTAACAAACAATTTTGCATTTTTTTTTGTTACAATGAAGGTTCTATTTGGCTGCAGTATCTTTTGCAAAATATGAATGTATATGGAGGAAAAAGGCTATTCAAGATTAAATGGTGAACCTGCATTTTAAGCAAACTGCAAAGAAATTACTTGAAGCAACTTCAAGAGGATTCTAAGCCTGCATATAATGGTATCTAAAAGTTGTACAATATTTTTAGCTTCAGAATATGTTCCTATTATTTAACTAGGATTACCTTCAAATGATAAATGTGTTCCTCAGTATCCAAATCTATACATTTAGTCGATTTCTTCACAGACATCACCGAAAGGCCAACATCTATACATCCGTGCAACTTCGCTTTCTCTATCTGGCCAAAAAAAAAAAAAAAACATTTAAAATTATTTAATTTGGCTTAGGAGAAAACAACATAAGATATTGGTTTTCAGAATTATCTTTCTTCCTATTGATGTCTATTGGAAACAATCACTTATTTCTTTTCCCAAACTATGAAGCTACCATCATATTTGTATGACAATATCTGCATATTGAAGTACTTACATCGGCTGGATTCTTAGCGTATTTCAAAATTCCTTTGTCCAGAAAGAACCATCTCTGCAATAGAAAAGCAGACTTTTTAATCAGACGGGACAAGATACTGCAGTAAAATGTATTTTTAAACAGTTGCAATATTCTCTCTGTCAACTTTAAAAAGGACAGCAAGCAAATGTTTTAAATGCCATTGGCAACAAATACCAATTTGGCCGATTCTCACCTTATGCCAACCTTTCAAAGGCCATTTCCTTTTTTTCAGCAAGTAGCCTTCCTGCTTCTGGGGTTCCTGGGTGCAACTCATGACTCCGCGAAGTCCTTCTATGATTTCCCAGCTGTCCTGTTCAGAAACAGAATCCAAAATACCTGATGAGGGTTTTTTTAAAGTAAAAGGAATATTATGTATATTTGTTGCCTTCAGTTATTTATAAAATTAATAAAGATGGTATAAAAATAAATAAAGTGATACAATTACACTTTATCTATGTAGTGTAAATCAATTTCTGGGAACATGAAACATTTTATTTATTGATTTATATTGGTTTCTCAAAGCCATTCATTTGAATGCAAGGTGTCAATTTTAACTGTTTTTTATTTTACTTAGTGACCTTAAGTCTTTCCCCACAATTGAGATGAAATGTTACTCATACATTCTTGAATCAGCAGGAAACTTTATTAGCATGATATTTTCTGTTCAAACTTTCCTACCACCACCACCTCTCCCCCACAACAATCCTCTGATGTGGCTTGGGCTGAGAGAAAATGAGTGGCTCAATGTCACCCAGCCAGTTTCCAGGCTTAAAGAAGAACTGGAATTCACTGTTTTCCACTTTTTCTCCCTTGTTTCAGCTTCAAGTTTTCAGCCATCCAACTTTGCTTAAAAAGGACAAAATCTACACAATTTTATACATTCTTAGGTTGCTCTTGGATGGTATTAGAACACTAATGGTACTCCAGTCACGGACAATTTATGCCTGTAATCCACTCATGATCTGAGTACAAATTGACTAAAGCATCATGGAGATCCATCAGGAAAAGAAAATTTGTTTCTGAGGCCTGATTATGCTGTACAGATATGGTAAGTCTTTGCTTAACAACAAGGAATATCTGTAAGGCAGATAAATACGAGACTGGAATTTTAATTGCAAAATAATATGATGCCTCAATAGGATGCTTAACTTTCTTAAGCAAGGATTGTGGGCCATTAAGTGAGAACCTCCTGCCAGCTTCTCACAAGCAAAGTCAATGAGGAAGCTTGCAGAAATCTGCAAGTCCCAGGCAGCTCACATGCAGGCTGGTGGGCAGATAAATGACTGCTGCCAGGCAGTGAGACTGCAGAAGTGGCCACCATGACATAAGTGTAGTTAGGGTTCACTGCTACCGGGTGGGGGAGATTAGAAGTGATTTATCGGAGTGACCTGACTTTGCTTATGGGAGCCCACAGTGAAGGTCAGAAATGGTAATCAAATGACCAGGGGGCACTGCAACTTTTCTAAGTGTAAACTGGTTGTCAAATGCCCAGATTATAATCATGTGACCTGGGGGTGATGGAACTTTGAGGTCCAGTTGCATATACCACTCAGTGCCATTGTAAATTCACATAATCACTGGTTCAATTGTTGTTAACCAAGGACTTTCTGTAGTTATGTGCAAGCAGGAAATAGCTCTACATGGATTGCAAATCAAATTACGACAGAAGAGCAAATGAAAAATTTAAAAACCCTTTGATATTATGTTAGAGAGATAGTCTGGTGTAGTGGTTAAGGCAGTGCTTTCCAAACATGGATAATTACCCAAAATTGAGTAAAGGTGGTTTTTCTTTCTCATACAAACCCAGCAGGATATTTAAATAGGGACTTTCTGATCAGCAGTTTTGGGTAACGAAGGAAAAACATTTGGGAAGCACTTAATCAAGCATAAAGCCAGAAATCGGGAGACTATGAGTTCTGTCCTGCTTTAGGTACAAAGCCAGTTTGGTGACTTTGGTCCAGTCACTCTCTCCCCCCCAGGAAGCAGGCAGTGGCAAATTACTTCTGAAATTACTTGCAAAAACAACTTCAGGGACTTGCCCAAGCAATTGCCAGGAGTCAACTCTGACTTGAAGGCACCAGACAACAACACTCTCCCTGTGTTAGTCACAAGGGGAAAAAAATTATACAAAGATTTTCCAAGAAGTTTTCATCACACAAGAGAAACAAGGGAGGAAAACTTATGTTTGCCTTTTTCTCCCTATATTATTTATTCTGAAAAAATGGAAGAAATAGATAGTACAAATAAGAAATCAAGTAGATAGAAAGAAATATAGGCAGGCAAGCAACAAATCTGAAATATCATATAGTTAATATATACTACTATATCCTTAGAAACTCAGTATTATCAGGTATTTCATGACCATTTTATAGTCCAAATCCATGTTTCTTGCTAACTACTACTACTACTACTACTACTACTACTTATTATTATTATTATTATTATTATTATTATTATTATTATTATTATTATTAATTGAATTTGTATACCGCCCTACTCCCGAAGGACTCAGGGCGGTGAACAGCCAAAAGATAAAATACATATAATACAAATGTTAAAAAACCATTAAAATACAATTAAATAATTTGGCCCAGAAAACAAAATTTAAAACACCCCAAATTTATAAGACAAATATAAAATTTAAAAAATTTAAAACAGTTTAAAAGAGAGATTAGGCCAGGCTGGCCTGCTGGAATAAGAATGTTTTGAGGGCACGGCAGAAAGCGCGCAGATCCGGGATCCTCTGTATCTCCGGGGGGAGCTCGTTCCAGATGGCGGGTGCCCCCACAGAGAAGGCTCTCCCCCTGGGGGCCGCCAGTCGACACTGTTTGACCAACAGCACTCTAAGAAGCCCCTCTCTATGGGAGCGTACTGGTCAGTGAGAGGCTACTAGTGGCAGAAGGCAGTCTCGTAGATACCCCAGTCCTAAGCCATGGAGCTCTCTAAAGGTGGTAACCAAAACCTTGAAGCACACCTGGAAGACCACCGGGAGCCAGTGCAGCTCGCGCAGGAGGGGGGTCACATGGGAGTGCTACATCGCTCCCATAACCACCTGCGCGGCCGCATTCTGGACCAGCTGGAGCCTCCGGGTGCTCCTCAAGGGGAGCCCCATATAGAGAGCACTACAGTAGTCCAGGCGGGAATGACGAGGGCATGAGTGACCGTATTTAATGAGTCCCGATCCAGAAAGGGACGCAACTGGCGAATCAGGCGAAACTGATAAAATGCCCTCCCAGTCACAGCCGTCAAATGCTCTCATATTAAGAGAAGAATATTTAGTTAACATTACTCATGATGCTGAAAGAAAACTACAGTGAATAATGCGGTCCATCAATACAATTAACTATACAAAAAATAAATAAAATGAGGTCTCTAACACCCACATTTTGTATGTGACCCAATTTCATGTATAAAATTGTGGACTAAGAATAGCAACAGCTATAGCAATAGCATTTAGACTTATATATTGCTTCACAGTGCTTTACTGTCCTCTCTAAACGGTTTACAGAGTCAGCATATTGCCCCCAGCAATCTGGGTCCTCATTTTACCGACCTTGGAATGATGGAAGGCTGAGTCAACCTTGAGCCGGTGGGACTTGAACTACCAAACTACTGGCAATTAAAAGTTAGCAGAAGTAGCCTGCAGTACTGCACTCTAACCACTGCACCACCACGGCTCTTAGAATGGTTTCCAATTAAAACTATATTCAGCATCAAATTTACATTTTAAATACAAAGTTATTCTAGACATCAAGGCATACATCCACAATTAGTTAGCCATTTTTCCAGAGGGGAAATCAAACACTTTTCCCTATAAGAGGCATAGGGCCTCTTATTGCCCTTAACATATACAGTGTCAATCAGTACATTAAGCTAATATATGGTTTAGTAAAATTCAATACAAATCTTTCAGACTGCAATGGGATTTCAGCTTTAAAATTTATTCCAGTCTAGAATAGAATAACAGAATTGGAAGGGACCTTGGAGGTCTTCTAGTCCAACCTCCTGCTTAGGCAGGAAACCCTACATCACTTCAGACAAATGGTTATCCAACATGTTCTTAAAAACTTCCAGTGTTGGAGCATTCACAACTTCTGGAGGCAAGTTGTTCCACTGATTAATTGTTCTGTCAAGAAATTTCTTAGTTCTAAGTTGCTCTCTCCTTGATTAGTTTCCACCCATTGTTTCTTGTCCTATCCTCAGGTGCTTTGTAGAATAGCTTGACTCCCTCTTCTTTGTGGCAGTCCCTGAGATATTGGAACACTGATATGTCTCCCCTAGTCCTTCTTAAACTAGACATACCCAGTTCCTGCAACCATTCTTCATATGGCTTCATTCTTCATTCTTTTAGCCTTCGTCTCCTAATCATCTTAGTTGCTGTTCTCTGCACTCTTTCTAGAGTCTCCACATCTTTTTTACATTGTGGCAACCAAAACTGGATGCAGTATTCCAAGTATGGCCTTACCAAGGCATTATAAAGTGGTATTAACACTTCATGTGATCTTGATTCTATCCCTGTTTATGAAGCCTAGAACTGTGTTGGCTTTTTTGGCAGCTGCTAGACACTGCTGGCTCATATTTAAATGGTTGTCCACTAGGACTCCAAGATCCCTCTCACAGTTACTACTATTGAGCAAGGTGCCACATATATTGTACCTGTGCATTTTGTTTTTCTTGCCTAAATGTAGAACCTTACTTTTTTCACCACTGAATTTCATTTTGTTAGATAGTGCCCAATGTTGAAGTCTGTCAAGATCCTTCTGTATCTTGAGCCTATCTTCTGGAATGTTGGCTATTCCTGCTAGCTTGGTGTCATCTGCAAATTTGATGAGTTCTCCATCTATCCCTACATTTTATTATTTTGCAATACAGGTAGTCTTCAACTTACAACAGTTTGTTTAATGCCCATCTAAAGTTAAAACAGCACTGAAAAAGTGATTTATGACTATTTTCACACTTATGACCATTGATGAACCCATGGTCATGTGATCAAAATTCAAGACACTTGGCAACTGTCTCATATTTATGATGATGGCAGTGTCCCAGAGTCACATGATCAGTTCTTCACAAGGAAAGTCAATGGGGAAGCCATATTCACTTAACAATCATGTTATTAACTTAACAACTGTAGTGATTCACTTAACAACTGTAGCAAGAAAGGTCTAAAATGGGGCAAAATTCACTTAACTGTCTCACTTATCAGTAAAAATGTTGGGCTCAGTTGGGGTCATCATTCGAGAACTATCTATGTTGGATTTTATATAACCTCCAACACACATAAAAGAAGGCTCCAAGGTGCTTGTTACAGTTCCAGCAGTTCTTAGAAAATGAATTATTTATTTTAGCAATCAAGATTGGAATAATAGTGATAAAACACTATTTTTTAAATTTAAATCAGATTTTTTTATATTTTTATCAAATTTATTTTAATAAAATGCTTTTGGAGTAAAGATTTATCTAAAGATAGTTTTCTATTTAAGATACATTAATAATTTAGTTTATTCAGCATGAAATGGAGCTTAGTTATGTAGCATGAGGCTGTATATTCTGCAATATTGGGACTCTCGGTGAGTCAACAGAAGGTCTGAGATGACAGTCGCTCTTTAAAAATTATGATTTAAATCAAGTTGATTTAAATCAAGCCTTTTTACTAGTGAATCACAATTTAAATCATGATTTAATCAAATCCACCTTGTTTAGTAATTCATGTTTCTTATAGTTTATTGCTATATGCAGATTCCATATAGGTTGCAAAGGTTACAAATGTATCAACCTTTAAATCTTTGTTACTTTTTGTAAAAATGAATCCTGAATATTTGACCTTAACAGAAATGTTAAAATCTGTTGTTTGACAGATAACAGTTTTTCCTTCTCTGCTGGATTCCATGTCAACAGTTTCATTAAATAATCTGACCCAGAACTATAATTTCATATATTTTATCAACAATGTTAAAGGGTGCTGGACTGAGTAAATGTAAATACAATATGATGAGTAAACAACAAATAAGTAAAGTAAATGAATCACTTGCTGAATTGGGAAGCTATTAAAATTGAACAAACAAACAAATAAATTCAGTGTGTCTTTTTCGTGGCTAATTTTACTCCCGAAATTCTATTTCTTTTCATACTGTCTTGTTCATTTTGATATAGTATACTGTTCAAAAAAGTAAGAGTACTTTCTACAATTTTGGCTTTTTGTTCTTTAGAAATATACTGTATCTATGCAAAAAAAAATTACAGTGACATTTTCTTCAGAACTGAAAACATGAAAAGCTATTCCAAATTGTAAAAGTCTTTTTCAGCATCAAGAAAAATAATGCATAATTTTTATTCTTCTGGTTTATCTTATCCATATTATTCCTTACATATCTTTTCCAATATAAGATCCTTTTAATCAGGATATATCAATTTGAAAGCTATTTATATAAAAGCTATTTTTATATATAAAAATATATATGTATATTTTTACATATTGAAGAAGAGATATCTTTTACATATTAAAGAAGAGATACGCTTCAGGATTTATTTAATTATTTTTTTCTTTATAAATAAAAAAATAAAAGCTACTTTTCATACGGAGGAAATGTTTCACGTATCTGGATCTCACTCATTACTTGGATTAAAGGTTTGTCACAACATTTTTAGAAAGTTTTGTTGTAAATTCAGAGGTACTATCAGGTTCTGGAGCTTTATTAAACTTCAAATTTAGTTTTTGTTAGTTTTATCTTATGTTGCAGGTCAATTAAAAACCTTTTTTTGTTGATCTGTAAATTTATAAATTTAAATTTGTAAATCTGTAATGTACATTTTCATTTAAATGTTTTTGTTAGGTATGAGAGAGCTGGTATAGACATTTCTGTCAAAGGAAAAGAGAATTCTGGTGAAATTCTAATGAGTGGAATGATTTTTCACTTAATTACTAACTAAATGGCCATGTACTGTATGTGAATGTTCTGTTTTTCACACTCGACCACTATCTCACTAATGATCAGTTGCCTCCCTGACTTCCATGCTTTCATTAAATCTAAAACATTGCAAGGGGTTTTCATAAAGCCTGCATAAAGATACATCCCCCGCCAGCAGAATTTGTTGGATATTTTTTTTCCCCCCTGTAAAGAACATTCAGTCCGTCAGTTGCACTGGTTACATACATGATTAAGAATTTTGAAAGACTGGACTTCCGGTTTGTCTGCCTCCGACGAAAGACGGTCCCTTTTTAGGACCGCCAGCCCCGCCGCCTGTGGAACTGCTTCGATCTCAAGAAGCGGTTTAAAAACTCCCAAATCTGAAGGATTGGTGGAGAAGAGTGAGCAAGGAGCAGGTTAAGCCCCTGTGAGTCCCCAGAAAATCGCTACTGGGGAGGAAACAGGCGCGGCTCCCTTTCAACTTGCGGAGACTCCAGACGGCGTGGGACGACTCTGCTTTGCGCAGAGCAAATCAGCTGCAGCAACCTTTCAAACTAATGAAACTAACTTCAATAATTAGCGGAAACAACAACCTGAACCTTCAAATCTAGAAACTGCAAGTATTATTCTTCTTGTGACTTTTTGATTTAAGTAAAAGTCTGAGCGAGTGAAAGCGGCTTGAAAAAATGGCGCCCGGCTCCAGCGTTAACAAGCTGAGAGTGAGAGTGGTTTTGTAAAGTTATTTTAACAAGCTACAAAGTAGCGCCGCTTGTAACAAGCAGGAATAGGAGAAGAGGAAAAATTCTTTTAAAATAAGCCTGAGCTTGCTTCAGTCTAACTCTATCCCCAATTTGATTAAACCTGGGGGATTTTTTTAGAGGACTTTGTGGTGGTGGAAAAGGAAAAAGGATCTCCTTTTTCAGAAAAGCTAATCTACGTGGCAGAATGGCTTCTAAGAAACAGGAAGGTAAGGCAGCAGGGGGGGGATCCCCCACGCGTAAACCTGAGCAGCAGCTTCCTCCTACTCAGCAGAGCCAGAAAAAAGATTTTGATTTTGAAAGTTTAAAAGATTTTATTACCCAGGCTCTGGATGATAAATTTCAAAAATCTCAACAGGAAATTAAGCAGGAAATTAATGAAATGAAAAAACTGGTGCAAGAGAATTATGGCAAGGTGACTAATAAATTATCGAATGTGGTGTCTGGCCTGTCAGAAATTATTATTAAAGTGGATTCTAAATTGGAAGAATTTAAATCAGAAGTGAATGTTAAAATAAAGGATACTGACTTTAAAATTTCTGATGTGGATAATAAAATACAGAGAGTTGAAAACGAAATTACGATGATGCAATTCCGGTCCATGGAATTCGCCATAAGAATTAGAGGTATTAAGGAGAATGATCGACAAGACCTGAGACAGATTTGTGCTGATGCTTTGGCTGTGTTGTTAAAAATTAATTCTGAAGAGATTTTTTACAAAATAGACAAAATTTACAGAGTGAATTCATGTTCAGTTGTCAGACAAAGACAACTGCCTAGAGATGTGGTGATATATTTTACAGATAGAAGAATGAGAAATGATATTTTGCAAAAATCTTTTCTTTCTTCTGTGCAAGTGGAGGGAGCTCAAATTGGAATTTATAAAGAATTACCGCCTAAGATGTTAAAAGATAGAAAAGATTTTGGTTTCTTAGTAAATGAATTTAAAAAATCACAAATTCCATTTCGGTGGGATGCTCCAACTGGCATAATTTTGAAGTACAATGGAGAAAGATATCAATTGAATACTGTTGAAAAGGCGGAACACTTCTACTATACTGTTTTTAAAGAGAGATCACCATCCCCACGTACATCTACTGTGTTGGAGATAAAGGAAAATGATAAGGAGAAGCAACCTCAGCAAGAGATGGAAGAGCAGCTTAAGCATGTCTAATCAGAGCCAGTGGAAATGCAGGGTGCTACAGGAGGTTTTCTGGAGGAGCCTCTGTCAGAATCTTCTCCAATTTTGACTACAAGAGATGTGGCTTTGGACCTAGCTCGGATGGCTGAAGCCAAAGACCAGCGTATAACTCGTGCAATTTCCAAGCAACTCAAAGAAAAGCAATTACAGGAAAGATCTAAGGCACAACAATACAAAAAGGGAGTCAAGAGTACTACACAAGAAAGTGAAGCCATGGGGGAAGAAAAGCCGAAGATTTCAGAAGATATCTGGCAATTCTGCTCGTCGCTTCAAAAAGGTATACATGACGATTAAGTTTCTATTTTGGAATGTGAATGGATTGAATTCACCACAGAAGAGGAAGAAGATATTCACATATCTGAGACAATTTAATAATGATATAATTTGCTTACAAGAAACTCATGCTAGAACACAAGATCAAAAATATTTGATAAATTCAAAATTAGGAATACATTTCATAGCTTCAAATTTGGAAAAAAAGAATGGTGTGGTCATTTATATAAATAAAAGACTGTCAGCTAAAATTATAGAAGCAGATGAAGGCGGCAGGTTTATAGCAATTGAACTGAACACTATAAATGGCCAAATTCTCGTGACTGGAATTTATGCTCCTAATCAACAACAGGATCATTTTTATAAAACTTTGCACACCAAAATACTGCAATGGGATTACAGATTTATTTTAATTATGGGAGATTGGAATGGAGTAATTGATTCCAAATTAGATAAAAAGAGCCTGGCAAAGTCAAGGATTAGACTACCACAGACTTTTTTCGACATGAAACAAGATTTGGAATTAAAAGATATTTGGAGAATACATAATCCAAAAGAATTGGACTATACTTTTTTCTCTGATAGACATCGATCTTTTTCTAGGATTGATTTTATTTTATTATCAGATGATTTACTTGTTAAGACAAAAAGAACAAAGATTTTTCCAAGAACTCTAATCGATCATAGTCCAGTATGGATAGAAATTGAGACTGGAAAGACTGAGAGAAGATCATGGAGATTAAATGAAAATTTGTTTAGATATGAAAAAAACATAATAGAACTTAAAAAGCAGATTAAAGAATTTTTTGAAATAAACTTGAATAAGGGTACCCCAATTGAAATGGTGTGGGATGCGAGTAAAGTGTATATGAGAGGGGTACTCATTCATATGAATTCTAAACATAAATTGAATCGACAAAAGAAAAGAGCTGAACTGGAAGTAGAAATAAAGAATAAAGAACAGTTACTTATTAAAAATCCAACAGATGAAAGAATACGTGGTGCTATAAAACTTTTGAAAGATCAATTCCAAATGCTTATGGCGGAACAAGCTGCAACAAATTTACAATATGCGAAGCATAATACATTTTGTAATGCCAATAAACTGGGCAGATGGTTGGCCTACATATTAAGGAAGAAGCAGAGTATACGGACTATTGATAGTATTGATATTGGAGGGAAAGAAATTTTTCAACAAAAATTAATTAAAGAAGTTTTTGTAGATTACTACACTAAATTATATGCTAAAGATGATATGCAGAATGGACTTATAGAAAAATACTTAGAAAATAAAAGAGTCACAAAAATTACCAACCAACAAAAGGAAAGAATGAATTATCCTATAACAGTTGAGGAGATAATTGCAGCAATTAAACAACTGAAAACAGCTAAAGTTCCTGGAACGATGGCTTGACTGCAGTGTATTATAAAACCTTGCAAGCAGAAATGGTGGAACAACTCAGAGACTTATTTTGTAACATACAACAAGGGGGTAAAATACCTCCATCATGGAAAACAGCTTACATTTCTTTGATACCAAAAGAGCAAGTAGGTCCTAAAAAAACGGAGAATTATAGACCAATATCTCTTCTGAATAATGACTATAAAATTTACGCAAAAGTATTAGCCAACAGATTGATGCCAGTAATTCAAGAGGTGATTCATGATGATCAAGCGGGATTTATAGAGGGTAGATATATGAAGGACAATGTAAGGCAAGTTATTGATTTATTGGAATATCTTGAGAAAAATAAACAGATCCCTGCAGTGCTGGTTTTCTTGGATGCGGAGAAGGCCTTTGATAGGGTGGACTGGAATTTTCTATTAAAGACTTTAAAAAAGATGGACTTTGGGGATCAATTTATACAGGCGGTTTCAGCAATTTACTAAGAGCAAAAGGCACAGATTATTATCAATGGAAGTTTGACAACAGATTTTAATATTGAAAAAGGAACAAGACAAGGTTGTCCGTTATCCCCATTGTTATTTATTTTAACACTAGAAGTCTTATTGAATACAATACGTGATTCAAATATCTTGAAAGGTATAGTGATAAGGCAAGAGGACTACAGAATAAGGGCATTTGCAGATGATCTGGTTGTTACCCTAACACAGCCGATGGAATCAATAATCCAGATGAAAGACATTATACAAGACTATGGCACAGTATCAGGATTTAGACTGAACCAGAAAAAAACTAAGATGATAGTTAAAAATATGACACAAGATCGAAAACATGAACTTGAAAGCAGGGCAGGTTTTGAGATTGTACCTAAGGTTAAATATCTAGGAGTTCAGGTTGCAGAATCAAACATGAAATTGTTTCAAAATAATTATGAGGTGTTGTGGCGAGATATACAGAAAGATATAGAGACTTGGAAAAAACTGCAGCTGTCCTTACTTGGAAGAATAGCAGCAGTTAAGATGAATATTTTGCCAAGATTTCTTTTTTTGTTTCAAATGATTCCGGTGCTTAAAAGTGATAAACAACTGAAAGAATGGCAAAGTGGATTGAATAAGTTTGTCTGGAACGAGAAAAAACCGAGAGTGAAACTGAAAATTATGCAAGATGCTCCAGAAAGGGGAGGTCTTAAACTTCCAAACCTACAGTTATATTATGAAGCAGTAGCTTTGACTCAAGCAAGTGATTGGTTTGGAAGGAAAAAGATTGGAATATTGAATATAGAAAGTTTTGATCTTGAATTTGGTTGGCATGCTTACTTATTTTATGAGAACAGAGTGGATAAAGTGTTTAAAAGCCATATACTTAGAGACTCTTTGATCAGAGTTTGGAAGAAGCACCGACTCAAATGGGATTATAAAATACCGCTATGGTTGGATTTTTGTCATATCATGTGGAATACAAATATAATGTCACTCGGGGGGGTTTTATATAAAGAAGTTCTTTTTACAGATGTGGGCAGATGGCAACTGAAGACATTAGAGACACTGTTGGACAAAGGGATTAATTTAACTTGGTTACAGTATAATCAACTTCAACTGAGATGGAAAGAGGACCAAAAAACTGGTATTATGTTGCATGAGGAAGAATTGGTTAGACATATAAAAGAGAAAGGTCTAATGCATATTAAAAGGCTTTACAATGTTTTGTTAGAAAGGGATTCAGAAACTGAATTGGTTAAAGATTGCATGATTAAGTGGGCACAAAATTTTGCAGAGCCAGTGATGTTAGAGACATGGGAAAAAATTTGGGTTCAGAATGTTAAATTTACACAGTCGCAGAATTTGAGGGAAAATTTTATAAAATGTTTTATAGATGGCATTTAGATCCTAAGAAATTGTCATGTATGTACCCTAATGTTCAGCCAAAATGTTGGAGATGTGATTGTTTAGATGCTACATATTATCATGTTTGGTGGACCTGTAAGAAAGTTAAGGCTTTTTGGACAAAAATTTGGTGGGTTATACAGAATGTTTTGAGGAAAAAAATTCAATTTTCTCCACAATTGTTTTTACTGGGTATAGTTAAGGGTTTTACAAAGGATGAAATAAAGTTGATATTGTATATGATAACAGTAGCGAGATTATTGATAGGTAAATATTGGAAAAATGAAGTTTTGCCCACTATCGAGGAATGGACTTTGAAGATGGCTAGCTTTGCAGAGATGGCGAAGATCTCAGCATATCTAAAAGATCGCTCACAAGAGACTTATGAATGGGAATGGAAAAAGTGGATAGATTATGTGCAGAACAAATATCAAACTAGGAAGTATCAAATAGCTTTTCACTGAAAGTATTATATAAAAATAGAAATATTTGAATTTTGTGAAGATGAAAAATTATATGGGGGATGGAGGGGTTCAGGTTTTATAAAAAGGGAATTTTGATGGGATTATATTCTGTGGAAGTCAGGGGGGAGGGGAGGGTTAGGGGGGTTGGGGAGGGTTAGGTTGGGGAGCTTGGGGTGGGTTGGGGGGGAAAATGGGGTGAAAATGTAATTGTAAAACTTTTGCAATAAAAAAAAAAGAATTTTGAAGGACTGTAGGCATCAGGAAGGGCCTGTTGTCAATAAATGCTTAACTCCACCCAGTCGCCTCAACACTATCCTGAATAGGAATTACAGGTTTGTAAAAATGTAGTTTGTGCCCAGCTCCAATATTTTTTATTGTATGTGTACACTAGGGTGCCTCATAATTCCTATGTCAATTTTAACATAACTTCATTATGTCAATCTTTACATTTATAACACAATTGCCATTGGAAAAAATGGCATTTTTTGCCATTTTACTTTTGATTATATAATCCAGAATTTATTTATTTTGTAATTGAAAATGGACCCTTACACTGCAGAATATCATCTAAAATCCATAAGGGGTTTCTGTCAATTTTGAAACTCATATTATAGAGTTTATTGGAAAATCAGACTTATAGTTCTTTTAGGGAACATGCCCTATTTATTCACTCTTACAGTTTATTTTTCTCCTTGCAAAACAGGGAATGCATGTTTAAAAGGAAACCCAGAGGGAAAGACCAGTTTCAGAGACTTTTTAGAGAAACTAGTATATTTCTCAAGAATTGTTTGAAAAGATTCAAGAACAAGGTGATTCCAAAATCAGGGTAGCAAGTTTTGCCACGTCTCATGGAAATGCTTTTCTTGGCAATTAATAATCAGAAATAATTATTGAGATTAAAAAAAATAGATTGTGTTCTCATCAAAAATACTTTCTTATATAATTTTATCTCTTTTTTGTATTTATAAGACTATAAGACACAAATCTGACAATAGCATATGCATATTTCAATTTCCACTCTTTTCAATAAAACACTAGAAGCATACATACATATATATGTACATATATATGTGTATGTGTTTCTAGTGTTTTATTGAAAGCACTAACTCTATTCTTAATTAACCTATGTATATCTGATATGTATACAATATTTGATTTTATTGTACTAAATATATTAAAATTTTCATATCTACCTATCTCAAAAGAGTGAAATAGTGGCATATGAGTCTGAAAAATAAATGACTGGTCATTATTTACATACAGGTGAAACTCGAAAAATTTGAATATTGTGCAAAAGTTGATTTATTTCAGTAATGCAACTTAAAAGGTGAAACAAATATATGAGATAGACTCATTACATGCAAAGCGAGATAGTTCAAGCCTTGATTTGTCATACTTTTGATGATTATGGCTTACAGCTCATGAAAACCCTATCACGATATTCTAATTTTTTGAGTTTCACCTGTAGAGATTAAAATTTAGGTTTCCTTTGACTACCTAAACATAAGAGAAATGAAGATAAAAACAGACTGCAATTTAAGCTTTACTGAATGATGAAGTCTCACATTTCTCTGTATTTCTTATAAAGGAATCTTCAAATTAAATCTAAAAATACTTGATTCAAATGGGACTCAGGTGCCACATTATCAACAGTCTTCAGCAAAATGTATCATGCGTATCACACAAAATCCAGAGTACCAAGTCATCACATGGGCAAGATAGGGAAGATCTTTTAAAAAAGGAGAAAAAAATAACAGACCACTGGATCTGTTCATTCCTCCCAAATAATGTTGCAAACTAAATTATTTGGAGTGTTGGTTTTTTTTGTAACATGCCATTCATTACATCCACTTAAATCCCTTTTGAAATGAATACAGATCATGATCATTTATCAAGCACTCTATTAGTACCTCCACAGGGCATAGCCCTGGAGAACAGAGAAGAGCTATCACTGTTTTGAGAGGACACTTGGGCCCTTCATACTTACATAACTTATTTATTTAATAAAATTTATATGCCGCTCTATCTCCGAGGACTCAGGGCGGCTCACAACAACAAAACAACCAGTTAAAAATATAAACTACATAAATGTACATATATAATTTATATTAAAACCCCCAAAATCTAAACACCCTCACAGTCCAGGCTGTAACTGTCTACAAAAGTAATCTTGTGTTCCTGCTTCAGGTCTATGAACCTGGACTCCATACTGGCAATCATGACCATTGTCAATGAAGTATAGCTATAACAGCCATTTTAAAGAGAGGTCTTGGTGTTTTCATTGGCTTCCCAGGAAATCTAAAGCTAAAAATTAGTCATTCACTAGTAAAATCTCTGGGAAGCATCATTTTATTTTATCCTCCTATGAGGGAAGTGTCCCCTGTAAGATAGGCTAAATAGTGGGACAAGGGGTGGATTTCAAAACCCACCGCTACTGGTTTGCTTGTGGGTGCACTTGCAACGCTTTTGCATTCAGGCGGGTGAGCAGAGCCTCCCACCGCCGCTGTTACCGGTACGCCTGGTCTGGGTCCCAGACCACCACTGGTCTGGGACCTGATACTTAAGGACATACCTCTTCCAGTATATGCCTACCCAAAAGATCTCAAAAGGACCCTCCCCAGCCTCTGAAGTACATTATGTGGAAATGAAGGAAAGAACTTTCATGTCATAGCATCCTGGCTCTACTTGTTATTCTTTTGAGACCGGCTTTTACCAACATTACTTACCCTTCAGTACTATTTGAAGCCTCAACTTTAATCTTGCACTTCCACATCTTAACCATCCATCAGCCTTTAGATGCTTTTTTGTTAATGATATTGTTTGCTACCCTGTTTCCCACAAAATAAGGCATCTTCTGATAATAAGACCAATCAGGCTTTTGAGCTCATGGCAATAAAGCCAAACACTTATTTCAGGGTTCAAAAAATATAAGACAGGGTCTTATTTTCGGGGAAACATGATACTATATGTTTAAATTAATTCAGTATTAATTTTATTTGGTGTTATTGTTTTTGTTTGTTCACTATATTGTAACTCATCATGAAATTGTCTGAATAGTAGCTGGATTATAAATACTTTAAATAAGAAAACACTAGAAATACAATAAAACTATAAGAAAGATGGGATATAAACAAACGAAGAAATGGTACAGAATATAACAAAATATTTTCCCCTTGGGTTTATTTGGCATTCAGAAAGCATCTTTGTGATAATCATAGTGTAGAGCCATTTTTGGGTTCAATAATATCTTTGTAAGCTTCCCAATAAATTGTATATGAAGACTACAGGAAAATATCATTCTCAGTGGGGATTTAAAGAACTGATTTTCTAATCATGCAATCATTTATACTTTAGCAGGCATGATTCTTTTACTTGTTCTGCTGCTTAGATATGTTTCTTTTTCCATCACAAGATGGTAAAAATATATTCCATATTGGAGGCATCAGCTACAACCAGAATGAATATGAGTTTGTCCCTTCTTTTTATGCTTCTTCTGTGTTGGACATCTATAGACAAGTCTGACCAGATCATGGTCTGATTTATCCAGACTAGGATATCTATAAGGAATATCAGATAGATGGAGCTGTTAATGTCTCCAAATGTCCTGTTAGAATGACTTCTATTCTAAGCTATACTGTCCATTCCCCCTCCCCCCTCCAAAAGGAGATAGGAGATGTGATGCTTAAACCATCAGAAAACCAGTAGCATCTCTCTAACCAAATAGCCTATACCATGTCAGGGTATATAGATTTAATAGCTGTAAATTGATGGAAGGTTGTAAGCGGAGGCAGCTGTAAACTGATGCAATGGGAATAAGGCAGCAGGGTTACTGCCACTTTAAACTGGGTAAGAAGCTGTCTATATAAGGGAAGCCATTAGAGGGCGTCTCCCTTCTCCTTATGTTCTTTCTCATTGCTCTCTTTGTGTCAATAGCTGTATGATAAGGTATTTACCACATACAAGTCTGTATATATTTAGCTGTAAATAAAACCACTGTTAATTATCTAAAGGCTCTGTGTGCTGTGTTTTGCTCCTGGGTTTATCTCATAATACTAGTCACGCTGCCTAAACTCTGACATACTATGAACATAAAACATTTATTTGTGACTTTTTATTAATCATTCTAATATGGTACTGGTATTATATCATTCTTTGAATCAGTAAAGCCATATGCCCTCTCAAGAGAAATAATTCAAGCAATGAAAATGAATCAACAATCTGAAACGTTATATTTCTAAACTATAATATATGGACAAAGATTAATGCATGAAACCTATGATTATCCAAGCAGTAGCTGAATATATTAAAAAAAACATAATTATACTAAATTACAGTTTGCTCATAGGCTAAAATTTATTCTTTATTTGGAAGGAATTTTCTATTAATATTAGCTAATATGTTATATTGAAAACTGCTGCATAAAATTATCTTAACCCAAAAATGAAGCTAATAACATTCTGTTATTACTAGAATACTCTGCATAGTAACTTGGTCTTTTCAGCTCTCTATATACTCAAAATGTATGCATATATATAGTGTAATGGTTAAATTTCTTTAAAAAAATTAGTCCAGATGATTATTCAAGTATTTTTCTAGTCCAATTATAATTACAGACATGGTTAATTATACAGAGCTCAAGCTGTGGATTTTGATATCCTCAAGAGAAATTATCTTCCAAAGAAAGCATTTTCCCCCAAAATAATTACCTGTGAATTGAGATGATATTCTAACTCAGAGATGCCATAGTTGATAATTACTGCAGTTGCTAGAAAGCATGGATGTTTTTAAAAAATAAGTGATGAAGAGTTACTTGCATGAATTTAATCCCTAAACAGATCTTTTTCTTCCCTTCCCTTCTCTTTTCAGTCCCCTTTTTTCTCATCTTCATCGAATTTTATTTCTGCTTTTGTTTTGCAGCTCCCATTTTACCTTCCTCTTTGTTTCTGTTAGAAGAGATGTGTGTGTGTGTGTGTGTGTGTGTGTGTATGTGTGTTTCCATGGCTGCTATGTGTGTTGTATGTATGAATTAAATGTATATGCTAAATGCAAATTGGAATCAATAACTTGTATTAGTTGTTATAGGCAATTACTTTGAATTGTGTTTGTGTATCTTGCATGTCTATCTCACCCCATATTAGAAGACTACCTGATAGTTTAATAGTAATAGAAAGAAGAAAACGAACGTTGTCTTACCTGAACGTTCCTTCTTGGCGCGCTGATGGAGAATCCAAAATTATGGTTGGTTCCTCAGCTTGATTGCCAGACTGGGTGACTGTTTCTTTAAGAAACATCCTTGGCCACTCCTCCTTTGCTTGGCTAAGCCCCAGTTCACTCACGAAGTCAACAGGAGATGGTGCAGTCCCGAAACAACAGTATGAGACAAAACAGAGCAGTCCTGGCCAGAAGCAGCCAAAGGGATGGGTTGGATTCTCCATCAGCGCGCCGAGAAGGAACGTTCAGGTAAGACAACGTTCGTTCTCCAGCGCGCTGCTTGGAGAATCCAAAATTATGGGATATACCCAAGCTAGTTAGAATTAGGGTGGGAGGCTGCGTCATCCCGGGAAGGAACAGCCAGGACAGACTGTAGCATTCGACAACCAAATGAAGCTTCAGCCGATGCAAAGGAGTCAATTTTGTAATGTCTAACAAAGGGAGTCAAGGTAGTCCATGTTGCAGCCCTACAGATGTCAGGGATGGATGCCTGGGTAGCCCATGCCGCTGAGGTGGCTGCGCTACAGCTGGAGTGTGGAAGTATCCTCCCTGGCAGAGGAGTCCGTCTGGTGCGATAGGCCGTGACGATGCAGGCCTTGATCCAACGTCCTATCGTGGATGAGGAAACTTTCATGCCCAAGGTAGATGGATTGAAAGACAGGAACAATGCTTCGGATTTACGGAAGGACGCAGTCCGTTTGATGTATCGGCGGAGAGCTCGTTTAACGTCCAAGGTATGCCATTGTTGTTCAAGATGATGGCTAGGAGCCGGACAAAAATCCGGTAGAATCAGCTCTTGGACACGGTGGTACAGAGAATTTACCTTTGGCAGGAAGGAAGGGTCTGTACGAAGCACCACCTTGTTGGGATGGAAAACGCAAAGGTCAGGTCGTACAGACAATGCAGCCAGCTCGGACACTCGTCTCACAGAAGTAATTGCCACTAAGAAAGCAACCTTCAGAGTCAGAAATTGAAGGGAGATCGAAGCCAGAGGCTCAAATGGAGGTGACATAAGAGCCGATAGAACTAATGGCAAGTCCCAAGTTGGGTATCGATGAATAGTAGGGGGACGGAGGTTGGACGCCCCTCGTAAGAATGTCCGTATACGGGGATTCTGAGTCAAAGGTCGATCGTCCACAGGAGACAGAACTGTACTGAGGGCAGCCACTTGACGCTTCAGGGTATTAGGGGCAAGGCCACGGTCCAAACCTCCTTGTAGGAACACGAGGACATCAGAAGGAGATGCAGTTGTAGGGTCCTGCTGAGACTTGGAACACCATGTGCAAAAGGCACGCCAGGTGGCGTCGTATATACGGTTTGTTGATGCACGCCTGGCAGACTGCATAGTGTGGATCACGCTGGCCGGGATGTTGTCCTTCCTTAAGCGGATCCTCTCAAATGCCAGATGGTCAACTGCAACCACTGGGGGTCTGGGTGCAGAATGACCCCCTGGCTGAGAGATATCCAGTCGTTGGGAATGTGCCAAGGACGCTCCACCAAGAGACTCCGAAGGTCCGCGTACCAGGAGCGACGCGGCCAATTGGGGGCGACCAGGATGAGATCCGCCTTCTCTTCCAACAGCTTGCAAATCACCCGAGGAATGAGCGTTAGAGGGGGAAAAGCGTATAGCAGGCCCTGAGGCCAACGGCTTCGAAGTGCGTCGCAGCCTTCTGCTCCGGGACAGGGAAACTGGGAGAAGAATCGGGGAAGGTGGGTGTTCAGACGTGTTGCAAATAGGTCAACCGTTGGAAGGCCGAATTGCTTCGATAGATCTCTGAACAAGGCCGGATCTAGTCGCCACTCCGCCTGATCTATTTGAGTCCGGCTGAGCCAATCTGCCGTGATGTTTTCAACCCCGGATATGTGTTCGGCTGTTAGAGAGAGAACCGTCTTCTCTGCCCAAAGGAGCATCCTCGTCGCCTCCTCCATCAGTTGCCTGGAGCGGGTGCCTCCTTCTCGGTTGATGTGGGCCTTTGTTGTTGTATTGTCCGTTAGGACTAGAACATGATGTCCCTTCACTGATGTTCTGAAATGCCGGAGAGCAAGGTGGACCGCTCACAGTTCTAGCCAATTTATGTCGTGTCGTAAGTCCCGACTGGACCAGCGGCCCTGGGCAACCGATGACTGCAGATGGGCGCCCCAGCCGAATTGACTCGCGTCTGTCGTCAGGATTAAGCGACTGGGTTCCAGAAAGAAGGAGCCCTTCCTTATGGATGGGGAGGTCCACAACCTCAGAGACAGCCGTATCGTAGTTGGCAGGGCCACTGTGCTGTTCGAACAGGCCTGGTGGGACCTCTGATAGGGCAGGAGGAACCATTGCAGAGGACGACTGTGAAGACGAGCCCACGGGACAATGGAGATGCACGAAATTAGTTTGCCGAGTAGTTGGGATAAGGTGAGAAGAGGAACAGATCTGAGAGAACGAACTCTGGTCACCAAAGATTGAATACTGTGAATCCTGTCGGGGGATAGGAAAACTCGACAGTCGACAGAATCTATGAGAGCTCCAAGGTGGAGGATGCGAGTAGTAGGTGAGAGCTGACTTTTGTTGAGGTTCAGGGAGAACCCGTGCTGCTGTAGGACAAGAGAAACAGTTCTCAGATCGGCGACAGCCTGATGTCGGGAAGCAGATAGGATTATGATGTCATCCAGATAGCACATGACCCTGATGGGAACTTGCCGCAGAGATGCTGCCAAGGCCGCCAGCAGCTTCGTGAAGGTCCGAGGGGCGGACGAAAGGCCAAACGGCATGACCCGATACTGGAAGTGCCTGTTGGAATAGGCAAATTGAAGAAACCGTCGATGGGAAGGACGGATCGGGACATGCAGGTAAGCCTCCTTGAGATCGATTGACGTCATAAAGTCGCCCCGTCGGATGCCCTGCAGGATTGATTTGAGCGACTGCATTTTGAAGTGTTGGCATCTGATAAACTTGTTCAATGCCTTCAAGTCTAGAATCCCTCTCCAGTCCCCGGAAGATTTGGGGACGAGAAAAAGGCGCGAGTAGAACCCGGATCCCCATTGTTCTGTCGGCACCGGTTCGATAGCGCAGATGTCTAGTAGATGTTGTATCTCTGCGTCCATTAACGCTCTCTTCTCCGGATTGCTGGGAAGAGAGCACCGAAGGAAGCGGTGCGGAGGGCTGGAGAGGAAGTCCAAAGTAAGACCGAACCGTACAGTCTGAAGAACCCAAGCATCTGTTGTTGTAGACACCCATTGGTTCAGGAAGTGGATAAGACGACCCCCAATGGGAAACTCTGTGGTATAGTCACTTGCCTCTTCTATAGGGGCGGTTGGAGGCCCCAGAATACTGGCGTCTAGTGTTGGGTTGACCCCTGCCCTGTCACAATAGGCAGGACGTTCAGAGGCTCTCTCTTCTCCATGAGCGTATTGTCTGGAAAAATAGGACCCACTGGGCCCAGAGTCAGTCCGAAAGGGCTGCCTGTGAGTATAAGGAGCGAACCTCCTATCATGACGCCTATAAGAGGAAGGCATAACTTTACATTTATCCTTATCCTCTATGAGTATCGGGTCTAGGGCTTCTCCAAAGAGAAGGGAACCCTTGTAGGGAGCAGATGCCAGCTTCCACTTTGACTTGAGGTCAGCCCTCCAGTGGCGAAGCCAAAGGAGACGCCGAGAGGTAACATTGGAGACAAGGGCCCGAGAAAAGAATTTTGCAGCATTCAAGGATGCGTCAGCACAATACTCGGTGGCAGCCACTATTTTATTTATGTCACGGTGAAGCCTGCTGTCGTCAGGTGGAAGCCGCTCCTGCAGTTGGGGCAACCAGATGATCAATGTGCGTGCAAAGAAAGAAGTAGCCATAGCAGACCGAATGGCCCATGCCACAGCTTGGTGTGTCTTGCGGAGCGATAACTCAGCCTTCCTGTCCTCGGCTTTGAGACCATCAAGGACATCATTGGAAATCACCGCAGAGGATGTCAGCTGAGCAACAGGCGGGTCCACCGAAGGCAACTGGATTAGATCCTGGAAGGAAGGATCCGAGCAGTATAGGCGCTTGTCAAGGCTAGTAGGAGCAGAAATGTATGCAGGTTGTGACCACGATCTTTGGACGACATCGGTGAATAATTCCGGACATGGGATAAAATCCTCATCCGGCTTTTGCAATTGGAAGAGATCATCATAAGGTTTCGGATCTGACTGTTTAGATGGTTGGGAAGACGATAATCCCATGTTGGTGGTAGTCTTTGCCTTGTGGAGCAACGACTTAAACATTGAAGGACGGAACAAGCCAGTGAATGAAGGTCTTTCAGGAGCTAAATCCTCATCCTCAGACAATTCTCCTTCTTCAAGTTCCTCTTCCTCCCAGGGAGAATCCTCAAGGAGGGGTTCTGGGTGATGAAAATAGGGACGGTAAGGATCACCATACGATGGAGCCAGAGGTGGATGTGCAAGGACAGGGCCTTGCGATCCTTGGAGAGGAACAGAAGACAGAATTTGAGACATTGTTTGGGACACAAGGTCCTGGATGTCCCTGGAGAGAGAAGGTTGAAGGCTTTCCGATGAACGAAGACCAGCGGCCATAGGAGTAAAGGAGTAGCCTCAGGAATAGGGCGACTTGGAGGTTTGTTGACAGGAATACTGGAACCAGGAACCACTGGTGGAAAAGCAGTCTCTCTAAGATGTTGGACATCTGATAATCCTTGTACAGCCACAGAAGAATCCTGAGGCGGTCTGTCTGGGGACATCTGGCGGTGAGACGATTGAGCTCTCTGCTGTGCTAGGAGATACTGTCGTTCAAAGGCTTTACGTTTACGTTCCTCAGCCCTATCTGAAGCAGCTGAATGAGAAGCAGGATGCGGACTTGCAGACCTAGCTCTGACATTCCGCTGTTTGGAAGTCTTGCCAGAAGCCTTTGATCTCTTTCTAGCCTCAGGAGGACTGTAAGCTTGATCAATTTCGGATGATTCGTCTGATTCAGCCATCAGAATGGAGGAGACAGGTAAGTGATTTAATGAATTAATATAATAAATTGGTGAGGTGAATAAATGATCAACTAATTCTTTTTTTTAAAAAAAAAAACAGGAAATAAACAAACTTAACGCTGCTTTAGATATGCCCACAAATAGCAGCAATTTTATGGCCAAGAGGTGTCACAACACCTGACAGCCGCCTCGCCAGGAATTAAAGACAAGCACTCACAACTGTGACAAAAGTCAAAAGGTCCAGTCTAATTGCCTGCCAAGATCAATCCAGAAAAGACAGCTGGCTGGAAGCAAGGGCAGTAATGAGAAATAGCACCCCTCAATCCACAAACGTTGCGAAATGGCGCGCGAGTCCACGAAATGGCCGCCAAACGCCTCAGTCCTTTTGCGCCGTTAATTAACGGCTGGAAACACAGGGAAGACCAATTTACGCACGCGCGCGGCTCGAAAAGTGCCGCCGGGCGCCTGCGCAGACGATAGCTGCTGTCCTCGTAAGAAGGGGGCGAGAAGGCAAGCAAAATGGTGCACGGCCCGAATCGAGCGCCGTTTTAAAGGCGTTGAGCCATCAGATAAGTAAATAAGGCTGCTCCGCTGTCCAGGAGAGGCATTAAAAGCCGTAGAAACAAGGCGAGGCAATACAGGCAGTTAGGAGTTTTCCGAGCCTTGCAGGGACTCCTGGCCTCTATTTTTCAAGTAATTATAGTGCTAAAAAGGGCGGAGGTGTAATTCTGGCGATCCGGCCCCAACACACACACCAGCGGCAATTATAATCACTCGGAGTTGCCAGACAGGTAGTGCTCCAAGGAATCAAGAAGGCCAACGGAGGGGAGTTCCCTGGCAAATCCCCAGGGAGTACTCACCCACCGCAGCACTGTTAGGTCTAGGCAGTCCAGAATAGAGAAATTTTGAATATGAAAAACCAAATTATGGAGATTCTTCAGCCAAATTGTCAGAGCCAAGGAAAAACCCAGTCTCTTGCTTTGACTGAGTGAATGAACTGGGGCTTAGCCAAGCAAAGGAGGAGTGGCCAAGGATGTTTCTTAAAGAAACAGTCACCCAGTCTGGCAATCAAGCTGAGGAACCAACCATAATTTTGGATTCTCCAAGCAGCGCGCTGGAGAACCATAAAAACAATGAAATGAAGATATTATCAAAAGCAACAGCTGAAAAGTATCTGGAATACTAAATAGTTCAAAACTGTGTATATCAAAGTTGTATAATGACATCTTTTTTATTTAACATATGCAGGAAAAATACTGAAGTAGAAGAAATTGAGATTAAAATCAACTGCAATGATATTATTTGATCACTAGAAGAAAAGGAGGAATCTTTTCTAAGTGAAAAATAATGTAGGAGTTCAGAAACTTAAGCAGTTCTTTGTTTAAGAACCCTAATCAGAACCGGTACCTCTATTCAGACATATTACTTTGATTTTATTTTTCATTCTTTATACAGTTGATTTGTTGATTTGTTGCTGTGATTGTTTGCCTTTATTCCAATGCTATTTCTCTTAAAGACCCAAAATCTGCCAGTAATTAAGACAGTTTTGCAGAATTGGCATTATCCTGTTTAATATACTGTTGAATTGTATATATTGCCAAGCAAATATAAAGGTAAATCATATTCAACATTCAATCTCTCAAAGTCTTTAAAGCAACTATTAGAAATCAACTGATTTAAAACATTGATCCATTGTTTTCCAGTAAAACATCCTATCTTTTTCAAATTTGGTTTTTACACAGCATCAATCTCTGGTGTTATTCAGGAAAAAAATGTACTGACTCATCTGTTAAAAACCAAAAATTCCTGGCAGTTTTGAAGACTAGAAATAAAGATACTTGTTTATTACAGAAGGCTAGAAATAAAGATACCTGCTTATTACGTGAAACATGCCATGATTTCAAAGATGTTACATACATAAACTCCAAATAGGCCCAGAGAGGGGAATAATCATAAACATTCTCATTTCAAAAATATATAGATTTTAAAGGATTTGATTTGGCCCATTCACTCACAAGGAATAAGAACATCTTTTTTTGTCCGCAGCAATCCACATTTTTTGAAGATAAGATAAAACATTTACAAGCCATCTGCCACTGTGGAATTTTTATAGATTCAGTGTTTACCTGATGAGTAACAATGTTATTTCTCTTTCATCTTGTTTGCTACTACTATATGAGCTTAAAAGCTACTTTCCTATTCTTTAGTCCCAGGGGTGAGAAAGGATGGTGGGAGCAGTATCTTGAATCTATCCAAAGCTTTAAAATGAAGTATATATATACATACATACATACATACATACATACATACATATATATATATATGTTTTCTTTAGGTTTAGGTTCCCAGGCGGTGCATGGGATTTCATATACTCCTTCATTTTCTAACTTAATTTGTCAAAATAAAAGCCTCTCCCATCAGCGAAGAGATTCAGCAAAGAATCATTCCCAGAGAGAAATCATCCAGATGCCCTAAGCTTTATGGTCTCCCCAAGATACACAAAGAAGGAACCCCACTTAGACCCATAGTCAGCTCCATAGGCTCACCTCTACAAAACCTAGCCAAATTTCTCGCCAAACAACTACAGCCCTATGCAGAATCCATCACCTCATACGTAAAAAACTCATTCCAGTTCATAGACACCATAAAGCAACAAAACTTACAGCCCAGTGACCTACTCGTGAGCTTCGATGTCATATCCCTCTTCACCCAAGTACCAATCAAAGAAGCCTTGACAGTTATCTAAAACAAATATAACCCCCCCAAGCACATCTTAGATCTGACCAATCACTGCCTATCCAACACATACTTCATCTACAATGGACAGAAATACAAAAAACAGAAGGAGCACCCATGGGATCACCCCTCTCACCTGTCATTGCCAACCTCTATATGGAATACTTTGAAACCCAAGCGCTAGAAAAATCTGATCACAAACCCAAACTCTGGCTCAGATATGTGGACAACACCTTCATAATCTGGCCACATGGGAAAGAAAAACTGGACAACTTCCTCACACACCTCAACAGCCTACACCCCAAAGTACAGTTCACCATGGAAACAGAAGCGAACAACCAACTTCCCTTCCTGGATGTCTTAGTCTACAGAAAATCCAATGGCTCCCTAGGACACACTATCTACCAGAAGAAAACACACACAAACCGCTATCTGCACGCACTCTCACACCACCACCCTGCCCAGATCAACTCTGTAGCCAAGACACTCATTTCCAGAACAAAACGCTTAGCTGATGAACAGCACCTAAAAACCGAACTACACACTCTCACTAGCGTACTAATATCCAATGGATTTCAAAGAAATAAGATCACCAACCTAATCCAAAAAGAAACCCCCACTAAAATCCAAGACAGAGAACAAGAAAAAGCAAAGCCCTCCTCCCATACATAAAAGGCACCACAGACAGAATAAGCAAAATCCTCCACAAACATAACATCAAGACAGCATTCTGCACAAACCGAAAAATATCCACCATCCTAAGGAACCCCAAAGACAAAATTGAGTTAGAAAATCAAGGAGTATATGAAATCCCATGCACCGCCTGCCCCACCACATACATCGGACAAACCAACAGACGAATAAGTGCACGCATAGAAGAACACAAGAACTCAGTCAGAAAAGAGGAACCAACTTCTTCCCTAGTCCAACACTTTAAAGCCACAGGACATGATATTGACTTTAAAAAGACCAGAACTATCGCCAAAACTGAACACTTTAACAACAGAATAATCAGAGAAGCCATCGAGATAGAAAAACGCCCACACAGCATGAACAAACGAGATGATACCTCCCTCCTACCAGCCATTTGGAAACCCGACCTTATTGACAAACAAGTCCTTAACATGACGAATGACACCAGACCCACACTCACGAGAGCCACACAGGATGTCACCACCACACATCCACACAGAAAGCAGACTCAAACCCACACTGATAATGAACCACGACCAAGGTCCAGAAGCCAGACTGCAGCTGCATCATTAGCCACTTTAAACCCCTCCAATACATACATGAAGCAGACTGACACCCACCATGAAGAGCTCGCACGGCCACAAATACGAAGCCAAACAACAACAATGCAGCTCACCAGCTCAAATCCCCCTGCAACTCAGACTAAGCTGAGCACAACCAAGCCCCCACCCAAACAGAACATACCCCCAGCCAATCAGAGCACAACCAACCCCCCATCCAATCAGAGCACAGCCAAGCCCCTAACCAATCAGAACACACCTCCACCCAATCAGAACACAGCCAAGTTCCCACCCAATCAGCTCACACCCCTACTAGCAGTTAAAAGGAGGAGACAGCTGCGATCTCACATTGCTCCTGGAAGCACGAAGCCGAGAACACCAGCCTGAAGATGATGAATGAGACTTCGTCGAAACGTCGCCAAAACACTTCCAATTTTACGTGAGAGAAGACCCGAATAACCAAAGACCTACATACATACATACATACATACATACATACATACATACATACATATATATATATATTCTTTTTGGTAACATTAACACAGTGGGAGTGAGTACCTTTTTATGTGAGATAGACAAATAGATGATGGAAGGAAGGATAAGTGGATGGATGAGATGGATAGATACAAGTTTGGCTGTAAAATGAGTGGACTGCGTGGAGCTTCACCCAGGCATCCAGGGGGATATTACCGACGCTCCGACTTCCCCAGCTGACCCCCAGTGATGGCGAGCCCCAGCTGGGACTGGGTGAAGCTCCACGCAGCAACCAGCTGGTTCCAGCATTGAGTGGCATGCAGCCTTGACGAGATCGGCACAGCTTCCTGTCGATGTTGTCGGCGCTCCCGTAGCGTCATCAGTCAGCGCCAGCAACTCAGATCCGGGAATCTGTGCCGATCTCGTCAAGGCTGCATGCCGCTCAATGCTGGAACCAGCTGGTTGCTACGTGGAGTTTCACCCAGGCATCCAGGGGGATATTACCGACGCTCCGACTTCCCCAGACAGGTGGGGCTCACCATCACTGGGAGTTCAGCTGGGGAAGTCGGAGCGTCGGTAATATCCCCCTGGATGCCTGGGACGGCGGGGGAAGCTCTGCGTAGCAACCAGCTGGGTCCAGCATTCAGCGACATGCAGCCTTGACGAGATCAGCACAGCTTCCCCTCAATGTTGTCGTCACTCCCGTAGCGTCATCTGTCAGCGCCAGCAACTCAGATTCGGGTACCTGGCGTATAAGACAATCCCCAACTTTTGAGATGATTTTCCTGTGTTAAAAAGTCGTCTTATACGCCGGAAAATATGGTAATCACGAAAATATTTAATAACTGTTCTTGCTACAAACTATCAATATATAATTTTTGCTGGAGAAACTTACTTAAATATTCTCAAACAAGAATTTTTTAAAAAATACTGTATTTCTTCTCAAAATCAGAAGGTACCATAAAAATTTAGTAGAATTTATGTTAATAAGAACTTAGTTTTTTAAAATTAAAAATGTGCCTTTTTCACATGCAGAACAACATGCTCTGGGTTGTTTATTAGACATTTATCAGGGAATCCATTGTTGATTTTGCTTCAGCAAAGGACATTAATATATTCTAATGTTAGGTAATTGGAAAAGATGATTAAAGATTCATTTTTGTTATAAGCTAGAAATGCATACAAATCATACAAAAACTTTAACTCCCGCAAAGCTGAAATCAATACCTCTTTTCAGAATAGAGGCACTGATTTCAGCTTTGCTGCAATAAATGTTTTGATATGATTTGTATGCATTTTTAGCTTACAACAAAAATATTATTGTCATTTATCAATATTTCAAAATAGTCTCTAAAATACATTCAGAAATATTGAGAATCAAAACAGAAAACTGGAAATTTAATGGATTATTGTCTGAACAAATTCTATACCTATATTCATGTGAATGATAGACAGTAATCTATGGAGAAAGAATTTATTAATTATATGATGATGATGATCCTGAATCAATTCAATGCAATATCAAAATCTCTTCATTGTTCAAGTAGTCCTCACAATGACCACAATTGAGCCTGGAATGTCTGCCATAGTGGCACAGTGGTTAGACTGCAGTAGTGCAGGCTAATTCTGCTGAGGGTTGGCTGCCTGCAGTTTGGCAGTTCGATTCTGACCTGTTCAAGGTTGACTCAGCCTTCCATCCTTCCGAGGTTGTTAAAATGAGGACCCAGATTGTTGGGGGCAATAGGCTGACTCTGTAAATTGCTTAGAGAGGACTGTAAAGCACATGAAGCGGTATATAAGTCTAAGTGCTATTGCTATAAGTAATTAAATAGATTACCATGTGACTTGACTCAATTTTACAACAGATGTAAAGCAAATCATTGTGGTCATTAAGTGGATTACATGACTGCTAAGTGAATTCATTCTCCCAAATGAGCTTTTTCTATAAAAAACCAATTAAAAAAATCCCAGAAGTCAACTAAAATAATTGCAAATCATGATCACATGACTGCAGGATGCTGCAACCTCTCATAAATGAGAGTTGGTTGCCAAGCACATAAAATGATATTGTGTGACCAGAGGACTATGTGCAGTAGTAATAACCTCAGGATAGGTAAACTATGTGCAGTAGTAATAACCTCAGGATAGGTAAACTTTGGGACGGAGAGAGGGTCCATCTTATAGTTGTAAAAGTAACCTTAAGGAACAGGAGGAAGAATCAAAGCAAAGACAATGATCAAATAAAACAAAATTAAGTCCAAAGCAGAAATGCAATTTGAGGAAACTTCTTAGATTTGATAAAAGCTCTAATTCTCATGAGGAAAAAGAGAGGAAGAGAGAAAGTGCATTCAGATTTACAAGATTCTGTTATTATAACCATATAATAAAAGTCATATTAGCATTTATATCTTTGGTTTTGTAGTTTGGTTTACCTTGAAAGGCTAACAACTGTAGACCACTATCTACCATGCAGGTACGGCGTAGATCAGAATCTTTAACTACTACACAGTACTGGTTCTCCTTTTATAATTTTTATTCTCAATTATATCAGCTAGAGATTCCTGTAAGTTAGGAGTCTCCAACCTTTTATGTTCTGTGGCCCAGTGGCAGTGGTGGTTTTAGTGGTTTTGGTGGCGGGGAGAAATCAATTTTGTGCATGCAACTTAAATCCCACACATGCGCAAATGAAGTTTTGCATGCTCGCCTGTTGCTTTGGTGGCCCAGTTCCCAATAAGCCACAGCACAGAGGTGGTATTCAACAGGTTTTGACCAGTTCTGGAGAATGGTAGCAGAAATTTTGAGTAGTTTTGAGAACCGGTTAATACCACCTCTGACTGTGAAAAACTATCGGTAAATACCACCTCTGGCTGGCCCCATCCCCATCTATTCTCTGCCTCCTGCGTCCCAGCTGATCGGGAAGAAATGGGGATTTTGCAGTAACCTTCCCCTTGAGTGGGGAGGGAATGGAGATTTTACAGTATCCTTCCCCTGCCAAGCTCACCAAGCCATGCCATACCACCAAGCCATGCTCAAAGAATCGGTAGTAAAATTTTTGAATCCCACCACTGCCACAGCGCCATAGTGGGCCATGGCCTGGGGGTCAGAGCCCTCTACTGTAAGTGAACAGCAAATTTTAATTTCCTGGGAAATACTAAAGTGGAAGAGAATTCTCATGAAGACTAAATAAATTGACCGTACAAGAAATCAGAGACAATCATCCATGGAATTGGGGAAAGCCTTTGAACTACAATAGACTTTAATGGAAAAATACAGAACTTTTACAGACTTATTAGCACATATTGCTAGAGTCAATTATCATTATTTTTTCTATTATATTTCATCATTTAATAAGGCCTATATCACAGAAATATTGGAGCCTGAGAAATATATAATAAAAAGGGCTAGTTATAGACCAGTATTTTTGTTCAATTGAATGCTAAACTATAATATTGACCAGAAACCTACAGAAAGCATTGCCTTCCATAATTCACTCATCAATTTTTAAAAAATAGGTCAGTATTTAATAATAGAATAGAATAACAGAGTTGGAAAGGACCTTGGAGGTCTTCTAGTCCAACCCCCTGCCCAAGCAGGAAACCCTACACCACTTCAGACAAATAGTTATCCGACATCTTAAAAATTTCCAATGTTGGAGCATTCACAACTTGTACAGGCAAGTTGTTCCACTTATTAACTGTTCTAACTGTCAGGAAATTTCTCTTTAGTTCTAAATTGCTTCTCTCCTTGATTAGTTTCCACCCACTGCTTCTTGTTCTACCCTGAGGTGCTTTGAAGAATAGTTTGACTCCCTCTTCTTTGTGGCAACCCCTGAGATATTGGAACACTGCTGTCATGTCTCCCCTAGTCCTTCTCTTCATTAAACTAGACATACTCAGTTCCTGCAACCGTTCTTCCTATGTTTTAGCCTCCAGTCCCCTAATCATCTTTGTTGCTCTTTTCTGCACTCTTTCTAGAGTGTCAGCATCTTTTTTACATCGTGGTGACCAAAACTGAATGCAATATTCCAAGTGTGCCTTACCAAGGCATTATAAAGTGGTATTAACACTTCACGTGATCTTGATTCTATCCCTCTGTTTATGCAGCCCAGAACTGTGTTTGGAAAAAACCTTGCTTTTTTCACTATTGAATTTCATTTTGTTAGATAGCGCCCAATGTTCAAATTCATAATACCCACCTAGTTATTAGTATAATGATATCACAGCAGATAAATTGGAATCAGCTCCTCTAATTTTATTAGATGCCTTTGATATGGTATATTCCAAAAAATACAGGATTCAATACGGGATTTATTCATTGATCTATAGTCAGGCATCTTTGTGTAATGGCAATTTATTTTGTACAGATACTTTTGCCTATTCCATAAAATTATATTACATTATTGAGAGTGCTTACATCTATATATTTATTTAAACATATTCAAAGATATACTACTGTCTTGTTTGTTTAGGGAGGTGGGGCACAGAGTGATGTACAAGTAGTCACCCAAACAAATATACATAGCTTTGTGCTCTCATAATCCCAAGTATCCTCAACTAGGTAGAAAGTCAAAACTTTATAGTTATCTTTTTAAACAAAACTAACAATTTGTTTTCTGAGACAGCATAAAAAAGGCGAGTCAGATAATAGTCCTTAATGCATGTTTTAAACTTAATGGTTTTATTTATAAATAGATAATTCTAAATAATTAATTTAATTTTAAATTAATTTAATTAATTCAATTTATATGCCGCCCCTCTCCAAAGACTCAGGGAGGCTTAATTCTGACCATGCACTAAATAAATTATGTGCTCTTTGTGTCTTATAAAAACGGTAACATGAGGATTGAATTCCAAGCCCTAAGGACACTGGAAGGTGGCAGACAGTACTCCGATGTAATGCTATTTTTAAAAAAATACAGACATGTCAACATCATAAATTCCATGGAAATGTCACATTGAAGTCTGATGGTATTTTTTTTAATATTTTCCACTCAATTTTATAAACTTTATTTTTTAAACTCTAAAATCACACTGGCCTCTCCTCACTAATGAGGACTGGATGCATGAGTAGAGGAATAATTTGACTCTATGAAAGCAACCATCAATCATTCAAATATCAGAAGTGTGTGGTCATACACATGTATACGTGCGCACACATACACAGATCAATAACTTCTGGAATTGTCCACAGAATTGCTTAAGGTGAGATCTTTTAACAAGATTTATACAAATCAAAAGAACAAGAGTGGAAATTGTCCACTAATGCCTATATGACTCATTGTTCAGCATTTCCTTACATATAAAGCATGAAGCTTTTCTAAAGAATTTAGTGATTCACTTTTTGTATAGAATATAGGGCATGTCAGACCTTTGGGGTAACAGTTACAATCTGTGCTGAAATCTGTGCTGAAAGGTGATCAAATAGGACCCCTAATTTTCTGCTATGGGTAGTACCAGAAACTCATAGAAGGTTCTTGTTATTTTAGGGCAAAATAATGGAACACGTGAGCTAGCGTAAGTTCAAACTACTTTTTGTTCTTAAAGCTCCATCAACATGCCAGATGACAGTGCCAGACTTGTGTCTAGAATAAAATGGAGTTAGTTGTAGTGCATATTTTTCAACTGCTCAAAATAGAAAGCAGTTTTGTGGGGGAGTACAGGATTTTGCATCAGCAGCATCAACGGAAACATTTGTAACAGCTCACAAAATTGGCACAATTGTTTCCAAATTTGCTTTTCATTTCTGTATCATGGGAGATTTTTATGATTCTGTTCTTTCATCCCCAATTGATTTGCTGAAATTGTCAATAATATGCTCTTCTTTCTTTTACATACATTAAAGTTTGAAGCTTTGTCATACTGTGCTTGGAGGGGTTGTGATGCATGCTATTAAATGACTATCTGTGCAATCCTAAAACCATTAATTGTACTGACATCCTTTATTTTCTAGCTTTTTTCTAAATCTCAGACCACAGTTCCAGCACCATGGGAGAGCCAGAGCTTTCTATGGAAAACAGAAATTTAAAGAAGCCAATTCATCAAAATCACATGTCTGCAGGATTGAAAGCAGCCATGTATGGATTCCAAAGGTTAAAATCCCATAAGCAATCTCCTTTTTAGCAATAAAAAGATAAAATTTATAAAAATTCACAACTAATTCTTTGCTCTTCTTCTGTAGCACTAAATTTGTTCCCCAAGACATTCATCATATCTTCTTGAATTGTGTGGTTAATTTTGGAGAAGTAAAAATGTAATTTGAGGTCATGATTATTTCTTTTTAAATACAACGTTGTAGAAACAAAGGATTAAAGTTTTTTTAATGTGGAAAAGGAAAAAAGAAAATAAAAAGGTACCATATCTGCATTTTTAACATAGGTAGTCCTTGGCTTACAACCATTCATTTAGTGACCATTCAAAATTACAATAGCACTGAAAAAAGTAACATGACTGTTTTTCACACTTACAACCATTGCAGCATCCACATGGTCATGTGATTTATATTCAGATGTTTGACAACTGGTTCATATTTATGTTGGCTGTAGTGTTCTAGGTTCATGTGATCACCTTTTGCAACCTTCTGAGGAGCAAAGTCAGAGGGGAAGCCAGATTCACTTAACAACTATTTTACTAACTTAACAACTGCAATCATTCACTTAACAACTGTGATAAGAAAGGTGTTGGGCCTGCCAGCAGCCAGCAGAGCTGGCAGCAGATTCGGACAGTGAGGAAGTTGGGAAGGAACATGGGACAGTCCTGGAGTCTGGGAAGGCTCTGATGAGGGCTCTGCGTTGGAGGCAGAGAGGGGCCAGGGCTGGATACCAGTTATCAGCTGCCTTCAGAGGCAGACATCAGTGAGGCAGATGAACAGCTGGAGCCTGTTCCCAGTGTGCGCATGCGCAGAGTTGCCAGACAAAGGGAACAGCTAAAGAACAAGGGTCGACTTGGGAATAAGGCCACAGATGGACGATGAATGGCCACTCCCAGAGGGAATAAAAGAAGAGCGAAAGGGGAGTGGAGTTTGCAGGAGACAATTAGTTTGCCTAATTGGTTTGTGACTCTCCAAGACTTTTTGCCAAGTTTTGAAGGTATCGGCCTGGCAGCTCGCCAAACCAGATAAGGTCTATGACTGTAAATTCTGCCTTGAAACACTTTGCTGAAGGTGAATGAGAGGAATTCACTGTTGTTTAATAAAAGGGGTTTTGTCAGGACCAGGATTCTGCTTCATGCTTTTTGGGGAAGCCTAGGTCAGAACAAAAGGTTGTAAAATGGTGAAAAATTCACTTAACTACTGTCTTACTAGTAACAGAAATTTTGGGCTCAATTGTGGCCATAAGTTGAGGACTATCTGTAATGCCATGCTAAAATCAACACTTTTCTAACTTTTTTTGGTAATTTTTCCACTTAACAAACGTGTTTATGGAACATAGTAAATTGGCCACTACCTGCCCTAGTGAAGCCCAAGGATCCAATAAAGATTTATTGAAAGCAGTGGCATTTATTGGAAAAGCAGGATCAATTTTTTGTGTGGGATTGCTAAGGGAATGATCAATACCTTTGTCAGTTATAGTTGAAGGTGTTGATTAAAAGTCACTTGGGAAGAACTGTTGTTTCAGCAACATACAAATGCTTTCTGAGACCTTATAAAGGTTTGCTAATTTGAACTACCGGTGTTTTAGCTATGTTTTTGTCTAATAAGCTGAATAAGCAGAATATAAAAGGAACTATTCTTACTCTTACCTGTAAATGATTTTAAATGGAACATTCATTTATTTTTATTTATTTTTTGAATTTTTGTACTGCCCATCTCACCTTAGTGACTCTAGGCAGTTTACAACTGAGCATTTACAACAAATGCTATTTCTCTGATAATTGGGGTTCATAAAAACATAGCAAAAGATGAAACTGAGTTATATTTGTCTACAGAACTTTTGTGCTTCCAGATTCTTTCAACAGCAGTTACTAAGGGTAGAAAAGAGGGATTTTTTTCCCCTGCCTCTTTATGACCTGGCAATAAACCTTCCAGAAGCACTGGATTTGCCTCCTTTGAAAACAGTCTGCTAGGCAAATAGATCTGTAATCCATCAAATCTTTTCTTATTCCTTTATTTGTTTCAAAGGATGTGTCATAGAGACCTTGAAAATATGTGAGCAAGCCTGACTTTGAAATGTATATGTGGGTATCTGAGAGAGACAAATCAACTCAGTGAGATATGACATGAAAGCAAAATCTCATCTTAATATTGATTTTTTTCTTACTTCGGAAGTAACTTACAAAACACATGAGCATTATAATAAAGCTGATCTAAAATCTTAAAATGTTAATTTTCAATTGTGTTGTGAATATACAGCCAAAGGATGATTATAAATATGAAGAGTAGCAGTTGATATCATCATGAGAAATAATATATTTAATCTATATTCTTGGCAAAGGGAAGTAAGTCAATGAATTTTTATACAAGAACAGATCTAGGGAGAACTTCTAGTCCAGTGATGGCTAACCTTTTCCGGACTGAGTGCCCAAAGCGTGTGTGTGCATGCATGCGTGTCTGGACTCCCCAAAATGCAATGCGTGTGCAGGCCCCGCGCATGCACCCTACCCCGTGCATGCATGCCCCATATGTGCCCTGTCCCCTGCGCACCCATACATGCGCGCGCAGCCCCTGCATGTGCCTACCCCCTGCATGGCAGAGACCCGAAGACCAGCTGGCCAGTGGGAAGCACACGCACATGCACGGCAGTGCTGAACTGGGGCAACAACTCGCGTGCTCACAGAGAGGCCACTGCATGCCACCTCTGGCACACGTGCCATAGGCTCGCCATCACGGTTCTAGTTGTTGGATTGCATCTAATGTTCTTTATTATTTGTTCATTAATTCGAGTATATATTTTTCCTACTGAAATAAATACCATGTTTCCCCGAAAATAAGACCCCGTCTTGTTTTTTTTGAACCCTGAAATAAGCGCTTGGCCTTATTGCAATGCGCTCAAAAGCCTGATTGGGCTTATTATCAGAGGATGTCTTATTTTGAGGGAAACAGGGTATTTAGATTACAAAAACACTCTCCAATATTGTTACTGAAAAGGAAGGAGGAAAATAAGAATCAGAAGGAACTTCCAATAAAAAATGAGTGGTAATATTGTCCCTGAGATCTATTGTACTTAACCAAAAATATTATGATTCTCTAATTATATGTTGGAAAACATCTCCCATTATTCATAATCGACATGGCCAATGCTTAGTTTATGGAAGTTTTCATATAACACCATTACAAAAAAACAAATATGTGAGAAGCATTGCTTTGTAAGCAAATAAAGTACAACAGCAATTTTTTATGAAGCCTATTTTTTTCATTCTTCAAAACATGCAATTTCTTTATTACTTCACAATAAGAAAATAACTGTCTTCAAATTATTAAAAAATTATCTTAGTCCTATATAATAAATGAAATGGCTAACTAATTAAATCCTGGAGTCTTGCTGGTAGCTTGCTAAAATTTTGATAAATTAGAAGCCACTGCAAAAACCCAGCAATAATTTTTAATGATGGGGCTGTTCAAACAAACTGCTTTTCTAATATATAAATTTTAGAAAAATGGATCCAGATCATTTTAGATGAGGCAGGGTGAGTATAAATACATAAATAAAATCACATAATGCAATATATAATATTATTTACATTCTATGCTTAAAGTGAATAGTTATAACTATTATTTTAATAATAAACCTATTTCTTCTTATGCTGAGCCTAATTTTCCAAACTGGTTTGCCCAAGGATTACTATCACATATAATCATTTATATACATGAGCACATTTTTCTGTAAAAAAAAAATTGTTTTTAAAAATGCGTGATACTATTCTTGTTTCAAATAAACAAATTCTCCAGAAAATGCTCCACTACTGTGATTTACAAGAAAATGATAGCTGTGCCAACTGCATAGCTATTTAAGTCTTAGATTTGGTATATGATGCCATGTTGACACAAAATGTCCAAAATTCATGATGGACTTATTGTTATTACATGTTCAATGCATCAGATTGGTTCTCTGAAATAGTCACATGGCCAGAACTTAATGTATTATATATTTCGTTTATGTTCTTCACAAATCTAGAAAGTTGTAAACAAAGATTAATATAACTTTGTATTTACCTGCCGACTTCCTTGTTTAGAAGAACAGCTGCTAGTACTTCTTGAAGGTGACAAGGCAGTCTGAGACACCCCCAGATTTTTTTCTTCAGTCATGATTGTAGAACAAAATTCTTCTGAATCAAATCACTTACAACAGCACCAGAAAGATGGGAAGAAATAGAAGAGAAAGAGCAGAGTCATTTCTTTCCCAAATACATTCCAAAGGCATTCTTAGCATTCAGCGGAAATTCCTAAGAAAGAGGGGGGAAACCCAATGTATACATGTCACTTGATAGTCATACGAACACCAGGCAAGAACTATGTTTTTCCAGTGAAAAAACTTCAATAGTTTATCATGAAACTGCAAATTAATCTGTGATATAATACAGGTAGTCCTCGATTTACGACCACAACTGAGTCCAAAATTTCTGTTGCTAAATGAGATAGTTTTTAAGTGAATTTTGCCCCATTTTATGATATTTCTAGCCACAGTTGTTAAATGAATCACTGATAAGTTACCATATTTTTTGGATTATAAAACACCCCAGTGTATAAGATGCACCAAGATTTCAAAGAGGCAAGTAAAAAAAAAAAAGGTATTTGCCCTTCCTGGCCCCCAGGAGCATTCTGCAGGTCTCCCAAACCCTGTGCATGCCCCATTTTTCGCAAAAATGGGTGCGTTTTTCACCCATTTTTGCAAAAAGCAGGGCACACAGAGGGTTTGGGGGGCCTGCAGAGTGCTCCTGGGGGCTGAGGGAGAGCAAAAATGCCCCCATTTTTGTGAAAAATGGGCCCATTTTTCACAAAAATGGGACGAGCAGGGCAGGGCTTTGGGAAATACGGTACTAACACAGTTGTTAAGTGAATCTGGCTTCCCCACTAACTTTTATTGTCAGAGGGTCTCAAAAGATGATCACATGAGCCTGGGACATTGCAAGCATCCTAAGTATGAGTCAGTTGCCAAATGTCCAAATTTTGATCATGTGACCATGGAAATGCTACAATGATCATAAATGTTAAAAACAATGTCACTTTTTATAGTGCTGTTGTAACTTAAAACGATCACTAAATGAACTGTTTTAGATAACCCCCAAATTTTGAAAAATAATGTCAAAATAGATTTGAAGCTGTGAAACTATATTTCAATGAAAAATTATATGTTGTCATAATTTTATTTATTTCTTTGAAGGCATAAAAATAAAAACTGTAGGAACCAGAACATATAATATTAGGGAGAGGATTTTCCTAACATTAGAAATAGGCTTCCTGAGGATATTCCTCTTCAGATTGTTTTATTAATAAGCACTCTAGTTTTCTATGAATGTTCTGTGGTTTAACTAATTAGATACAATCAAGTCAAGACAGATTTTGTGATTACAGGGATAATTAAGGTCAAACTATCAACAGCAATAAACCTAGGTCCTTTATCCATTCCCTTTTTGTTTTCTCCCTCCCTCCCTCCCTCTCTCTCTCTCTCTCTCTCTCTCTCATTTTTCCTAATCTATCATCTCATTAAATTATATGAATTTCTGTTTGCTGAACATTGCCTCATGTCAGTATTTTTCTTCCACAAAAGACTGATAGGTTCTTCTTAGAGTCTGTTGTACTTTCACCACAGTTCAAAGCATCTATCTTCTTTCTCTCACATTTTTATGATATTAAGACTGTTACAGCTATATATTGACATTGAAAATATCTTTGTTCTGATTACCTTCTATTCTAAGATGATCTCTTTACTTTTCCACTGCCATCCATACCCTACACCAGAATTTAAGAAAGCAAATCTACAACCACTTTCATTTCTTTGCCACCATTTATACTTTTATTCAGTATGGAGACTGAAATTACTTTTGTCTTAACATTTAACATTCACCTGAAATTTTCTCTTTCCATTCTTACTTTCATAATCAGATATTCTAAGTTGTAATTACTTTCAGCTAACAAAATGATTATCTGCTTCAGCCTCCAATTATGGTTCCATTTGTCAACTGTTCCGATTCTGCCAGCCTTATATTGGTTGCCAAACAGTTATAGTGACAATATGGTAATCGTCCATCTCTGGCTTTTTTGAAACTTGCATGTTCATTTGGCTTTTATTTCTTAATGTATTCTTCTTTGTAACAGTTTAAAGAAAACTTTACAGAAGAAATCAGCACAATAATGTAATAATTTGCATAGTTGCTTCATGTCTTTTCTTTGATATATACCCATGTTGGCAAACCTATGGCATGCGTGCCACGTGGCATGCATAGCTATATCAGTGGGCATGCCAGCTCAGCTCTGGTACGCATGCGCATGCGCATGCCAGCCAGCTGATTTTCTGTTTCCTGCCTCCGGAGGCCCTGGGTGTGTGTGGGGAAGGCCCATTTTTCTTTCTCACATGGCTCCAGATCCTCTCTAGGAGTCTCTGGAGGCTAGGGACAGCAAAAAATGTCACTTCCTGTCCAACCAGAAGTTGGGAAACAGGCCATTTCGGGCCTCCAGAGGGCCTCTGAGGGGGTGGGGAAGGCTGTTTTCACCCTCCCCATAGAGAGGATCTGGAGCCAGGTGAGAGACAAAAATGGGCCTACCGGGCAATCACATGCCAGGAGTGGGGCGCATAGAATTATGGGTGTGGGCACGCACGAACCTCCCCCCCCTCCTGGCATGCGATGGCAAAAAGGTTAACCCTCACTGATATATACTGTGTATACCAATCCTTTTCTATCTTTGGGTCATGCAGTCTTATTCCATATTGCTTATAGTTATTAGTACTTTAATTGTTTTTTCTCATGCAACTTTTTCATCAAAATGCTAATTAACCTTTTATGCATGTACATTTACTGAATATTAAACCTATGGAATAACATGAAAACATTAAAGTGTCATAGAGAATGGTGAAAAATTCATTCAGATAAACTTCATACATAAATGCACGTGTGAACGCGTGGACACAAACACACGCACACTGTCATAAGCCTTCTCTGTGGGGGCACCCGCCCTGTGGAATGAGCTGCCTCCTGGAATACGATTGATCCCGGACCTCCGGACCTTCTGTAAAGCCCTGAAGACGTTTTTATTTCATCAAGCCGGCCTAGCCTAAATGGTTTTTAATTGGGATTTTAAATTTTATGGATTTGGGGTTTTAAATTGGGTAGCCAATGATTTAATTCTTTTAATTATCTTAACTTTTGTATTTGTATGTTTTTTAATTTTGGCTGTTCACCGCCCTGAGTCCCTTCTGGGAGAAGGGCGGTATACAAATTAAATTAATAAATAAATAAATAAATAAAAATAAAATATCAGACTTGTTGTCTAATAAGATTGAATGTTTCAGTTTACATTTACTATTGAGTCTGGTAGGAAAACAGTAACAGAAACCAAGAATTTCAGTCTATATCTGAAACAGAAACTTTGCTAGCAGATCCTTCTGAGAATTATGTGAACTATAGTACTGTAACCATGGAAACAGATTCTCGTTCTGTATAAAGACAATATTTAAAAAAGCAATACCTTTCACAACTCAAACAGGAAAGAAAGTGTTTTGATAATATACTATAGCAAAAGTAATCTCAGGTACAGTAGGAATTTCCCAATAGATGTTTTGAAACATTTTGGATTCTATGCCTATTAGTCTAATTTGTTTGAGGGAACAAAATAAAAGCTGTTATTTGATTATTTTATTTGCTATGATTTATTGAATACCACAACAAAACCAGTTTCAATTTTTAGAATGTTTACATTATAACATTCTAGGTAGCTCCTGCTGTGGTTCAGCTGCAATTATCACCAAAAGGGAGTTCTTGTCTTATCTCACTTTCTAGTTATATAAAATAGTAATTCAAATTCTCATATTTTTCTGTGACTTTTTTCAACTGGTCATGAACTAACATCTGATTTATTAAAGATGGTTTTCTAAAAGCTGGAATTATCTTTCATTTGCACAACAGAAATGGAGAATATTTTCTGCTGGGCACTTGTACTTTTAAACATATTTCCTTTGATTCTCCCAATTTATCTTCTCTATCTTCCATAATAAATGAAAATATATTTATGGCAAGTAAGAAATCCTGTCACATCTACTGTCGCTTGAATGAAAGCATAAATATACACCAGTAGTGGGTTGCTCCCGTTTCGGTCCAGTTCTATAGAACCGGTAGTAAAACCGGTGGGAGACTCCGCCCACCCATCATGACATCATCATGGGTGATCTGTGCGATCCCGTTGCGAACCGGTAGTAAAGGTAAGTGGAACCCACCCCTGATATACACACACAAAGAAAACTCAACAAGGCATCGGTTGGAACCCTGACAGTTATAACTTGCCTGGTAGGCTTAAGATGTTAAGAACATCTTAATGAGATACAATATTTGTAGTTCAGCACCCAGTAAAACTAATTTGTATGTATAAGTTCATCATCATTGCTCCAGATTCTATATTTCCAAGTGCACAAAAGATTCTTTTAAAAGTCTAAGCACAGGTAGTTCTCAACCGGTTTGGTTGGCGTGGCTTGGTGGGCATGGTGTGGCTTGGTGGGTGTGACTTGGTAGACGTGGCAGGGGAAGGATACTGCAAAATCCCCATTCCCACGTCACTCTAGGCCAGCCAGAGGTGGTATTTGCCACTTCTCCGAACTACTCAAAATTTCCGCTGCCGGTTCTCCAGAACCTGTCAGAACCTGCTAAATTTCACCCCTGCTTACAACCAATCATTTAGTAAGCTTTTGAACTTAGCGTGGCACTGAAAAAAAGTGATTTATGACCAATTTTCACAGTTATGCTTATTGTAGCATCCCAATGGTCACATGATCAATATTTGGATGATTGGGAACTGCCGTGTATTTATGATGGTTGCAGTATGTTGGAGTAAGTGATCACCTTTTTGCAATGTTCTGACAAGAAAAATCAATGGGGAAGTCAGATTCACTTAAGAACCATGTTATAAACTGTTACAATATTTTGAGGATCAGACTCAATGATGAATTCAGAAGCAATTTCTTCAGTTAAAGAAGAGTTTATTCATAATAGGCATTCTACTTATTCTTGTCAGATTTACAGAGAGAAGCCTGCATGAGGTAAATGCAGCCTCTATTTATATCAAAGGGGAGGAGTCAAGGAAGGGGGTGATTACACATGAATACATTAAAGGAGGAGGAATAAATTAACCCTTTATATCCTGTACATATATACATATCTCTTGTTATAGAATAAGGCATTTACTTATGACAAATCCCCCTCTAAATGCCGATTCGACATATAACATTGATTGCATTCGGATTCAGAACTATATAGTACTTGTAATTTTGATGTCAAGTATTTGTGTTGTTTAGAAGGTAAAGGTTTAGTTAATATATCAGCTATTTGTTCTGAGGTTTCGCAGTGGATTGCTTTAATGAATCCATCCTGAGATAATTGTCTCACGTGTTTAAATTTGATATCTATATGTCTGGACCTTTGACCAATGGCGTCAGATCTTGATATTTCTATAGCCGCCTTATTATCTTCATGTATGACAAATGGTAGTATTGGATTCTTCCAAATATCAGATAATAAATCATTAAACCACACTAAATTATTTGAGGCTTTAGATAAACAGACGTATTCTGCCTCTGTTGTGGAAGTCGCTACTAAATCTTGCTTCCCAGTGTACCAGAATATTGGGCAATCATTTAAAAATAATACATAACCTGAGGTGCTCTTTCTACATTTGATGTCACCTGCCCAGTCTGCATCAGCGTAACTGGTGATAATAGGTTCTTTAATATTATTGGGTTCTAAGAGTAGGCAGAAATCCATGCTGTGTTTTAGATATCTTAGTATTCGTTTAACTGCTTCCCAATGATACATAAGTGGTTTACTTACATGTCTAGATAATAAATTAAGTGGCAGAGCTATATCAGGCCTGGTCCAATTAGATATATACAAGAGAGAACCAATAATTGATCTATATAATGTATTGTTCTCGAACTCAGGTGAAGATTCATCCATATTCCTTAGAAAATCAGTCTGCATAGGAGTATCGCAAGGTTTGGCATCTCTTAAATTGCATTTTTCCAGAAGTTCTATAATTTTATCTCTCTGGGATAATTTGAATCCCTTTCTTGTTTTATTGATTTGAACTCCAAGGTATTTGTTTACCCTTCCTAGCGACTTTAAAGAGAAATGTTCACTTAGCTTGGATACAAATAAGTCTTTCTTTTCTTTATGTTTGCCTATATACAAAATATCATCCACATAGATTAACACAAATTCTAATGATTCACCTTCCTTTCTAACAAAAAAGCAATTGTCTGCAGTTGTGGCTTTGAAATCCATATTTTTAAGCACGCTGACTAGACATTCATACCAACGCTTGCCAGATTGTTTTAATCCGTACAAGCTTTTGTTAAGTAACCAGGTCTCATTTCTATTTGTACATTGGCTATGAGGTGCCCTTACATATATCTCTTTGTCGAGCTTTGCATGTAAATATGCAGTCTGCACATCATATTGAAAGACATCAAGATTGAGTATAGCCGCTATGACTAAAGCTGTCTTAACACTTTCGGTTCTTACAGTGGGAGAGTATGTGTCAGTGTAATCCTCAGGATATTTTTGAGCGTAACCTTGTGCGACTAATCTAGCTTTATATAATTTATTACCCTCTTCTAAATCTTTGATTTTGAATATCCATCTGGTGCCTATAATTGTCTTGTTCTTAGGGGCAGGGACTGGTGTAAATACACCTAATTCACGCAAGCTGTTCATTTCTTTTGTTATGGCTAATTCCCATTTTTCTCTTTCTTCCATGGGAAGTTTCAACACTTCCTCGTATGTGTTAGGTGTTGGTGTCTCGTCATTCACACACATTATATAATCCTTATACTTATTGGGTAATTGTTTTCTGTTACACCTGATTGTTGTTATTGGAATGCTCTCATTATCGTGTAGATACCTTGCTTCCTTTTTGGTTAATGAATCTGTTTTTATCCTGGTATGGTTACCTGTCCATGTTTTGTTTTTGTCATCATGTGTGTTATGTTCATGTTTCTCTCTTTCTATTCTGTCTTGTTGTTCAATATTTGGTTTTGTATTTTGGATTATCTCGTTAAGATGTATCTTAGACCAGTTGGCCTGTTCATGAAATACTGCTGTTCTTGAGACTATGAATTTGTTATTACTGTCAATGAATCTATATCCTTTTGTGCCTGTTTCGTATCCCATGAATCTGAGCCTTCTGGATACGTTATCTCCCTTACGTCTTAATTGTTTTGGTATTTGTACGTCTGCTGTAACTCCAAATATGTGCATGTGTGATATTTTTGGTTTCCTATTGTACATCACTTCGTATGGTGTTTTATTTAGGATGCTAGACCAGGTCCTATTTTGGGTATAGTTTGAATATAGTAATGCTTCTGACCAGAATTGTTTTCCTAAACCAGCATCTTCTAATGTACATCTAATCATGGTTTGCAGTGTCGAGTTCTTTCGTTCTGCTGTACCATTCTGAAAAGCAGAAAATGGGCTAGTCGTGAAGTGTAGCATTCCTTTGTCTTTTATCCATTGTGAGAATTCTTTTGACATGAATTCGGATCCCCTATCTGTCATGATTTGTTTTATTTTGATATTGTGTTGTGTTTCTACACGTTTGTAAAATTCTTTGAATTTTTGGAAAGTTTCATCTTTGTGTTTTAAAGTATAAACAAATCCATAACGGCTATAGTCGTCTATAATAGTTAGGAAATATCTTTTTTTGTATGTGATGGATGGTGTTAATGGACCAACCAGATCCATATGTACCAGATCAAAAATTTGGTTAGAGGTCCTTGTTGCCCTCTTTGGTTTTGGGTTTGTTCTGAGTTTTGAGGATTTACATACTGAGCATTCCAAATAGTTTTTACAATCCTTTATTTTAACGCCATCAGCATGTTCAATCATTTTTTGTATTACAGGGAAACTTGCATGTCCCAATTTTCTATGCAACATGTGTGCACATTCATCATGAATTGGTTTGCCTATATTGGGTCTTTTGTTATTGTGTGTATCACTAGTGGGTGTGTCTTTGTGATTATAGTGTGTATTGGGTTCTTCATTGTCATTGTTGTTACTATGTTCACTGTCTATGTTGATGTCGTCATCAGTGTTTGTATTAATGTTATGCAACCATTTATCTTCTGTTACAAGGAAGGGTAGGCCCCCTTCGATAACTACACTATTCAATTTAGTCCCATCCTTTTCTAGTATTGCTTTTCCCCCAGAGAAGATTATATTTATGTTGAAATCTTGGCTTAATTTCACTGCACTAAGTATGTTATGTGATATTCCTGGTATCAAGAATACCCCCTCTACTTTACCTAAACCAGGTATATTTACATCTCCTTTCCCTATGACTTGAACATTTTCTTGATTGGCTACTCTTATCATAAATTTATCATTTGTGAATGAAGACAGTATTTTCTTGTTATTTGTTGTATGATTAGTCGCCCCTGAATCTATGAGCCAAGTATTGTTTTTTGATTTTTGTGTGATGACATCATTATGTTTATCTAATCCATTTAATGATCCTGATTTTCTGTCCCTTGAATTATCTCTATCCTTTCTGCGTTCTCTGTAGTTTGGGGAGTCTCTATATCTGTATCTATCAATAGATGATTGCCTGTCTTGATATCTACCCCTATAATCACAGTTTTGTCTTTCCCTATGAAACATGGGGCAATCTCCCTTAGAGTGTTTTCTGGATCCACAATTGTGACATTCAATTGTTTTTTGGTGATTCTCTTGGAAGGTTACCCCTTTTGCCTGTCTGTGTTCTGTGTATGCATTGTATCTACTTTTCCTCAAATTATCTTCAGCTATTAACTTATTTGACAGACTTTCTATGGATAAGTATCCTAGATTGATTGAGTCTAAGTGTGATATGTAGTTATCCCATGATGAATCTAATGAGTTAAGGATAACGCTTTTCATTGTCTGTTCTGATATTATTTCTCCTCTTAGATGTAATTCTGCTCTGGTTTTGTTTAAGTATATTAAATGTTCACTTATGGTGGTTCCAGATCTTAATTTGGCTGAAAAGAAATCTTTAGACATTCTAGTGGTTGTTGCTACACTTTCACTATGAAACAATTTAAACATGCATTGAATTATTTCTGAAACAGTAAGATTATGCTTAATACTGTAGTACATGGCAGGTGATATGCTAGAAATTATTAAATAGAATGCTCTGTGATGCAGGCAGTCCATTTTTAGAGTCCAAGGTCTTTTGGGAGGATTGGTTATAAAAAATAATAAATTTTCTTTCATAAAGACAACCTGAATTTGTTGACACCATTCCTGTAAATTGATGCCATCAATTCTAAGTTTTGGGAAATCACTAGGTAGATTCCCAATATTACTATTCCCACTACTTACAACTGTGGGTAGTCCATGGTCCTGTAGATGTTGAAAATTGCAGAATGGTGTGGGTATTCTGCTGATGAGCTTGAAAGGTTCTCCTTCTTCATAAAGTTCATTGTAGTTCTCTGTGTTCATCTGCGCATGCGCGTTGGTCATTTCTCTGCTGAAGCCGCTGGGAGAGATTCTCTTTGCTGTACCTCCCTCGTAGTGCTCTCCTTCTGATGATTCGGTCTCCGGCTCGATCTTGGGTGTTCTGCTGGCAGCTGTGGTTCGTCTCTTTTGTATTTTTGCATTATTGGTTTTTATCGATTCTTTTGAAATTGTTAGACTTGTGCCAAACGTTTTAAATAGTTTTCTCATGGGTGTTTCGATTTCTTGTTCGGTGGATGATTCTTCTGTATCTGTTTCTGACTCTTCAGAAGAATAAATATATTTTTTGCTATTTTTTGTGTTTTTTCGCACCAGAGTTTTTGAATGGTGCATTCTGATTGGTTCAGCCGTGTTCATTTCTGTGGCCGGTTGAAGAAAAGATGGCTGCCTTTCAAAATTTTGAGCGGGACCTCTGGTCTTGCTTCTGGTTATTTTTTCTTTCGTTGTAGGTTCGCTCACCATTTTTGTATTTTCGGGTTTGGCTTTTTCAATGTCTTTTTCTCTCGCTGCTCCGTTTTCTTCCAAGAAGCCTCGGAGTTCCGCGATGAGTTTGTGGTCATCTTTTTGACTTTTTATTAGCCTCAGTATCTCCGATCTGAGGTCTTTGTCTTTTATTTTGTTCTCTTCTTGGTTGTCGGTTTCTTTCTTAGGCATGTTGGATTTTATTGAGTCAGTTCAAACATCGACTGCTACCAGTTTGTTACAATATTTTGAGGATCAGACTCAATGATGAATTCAGAAGCAATTTCTTCAGTTAAAGAAGAGTTTATTCATAATAGGCATTCTACTTATTCTTGTCAGATTTACAGAGAGAAGCCTGCATGAGGTAAATGCAGTCTCTATTTATATCAAAGGGGAGGAGTCAAGGAAGGGGGTGATTACACATGAATACATTAAAGGAGGAGGAATAAATTAACCCTTTATATCCTGTACATATATACATATCTCTTGTTATAGAATAAGGCATTTACTTATGACATAAACAACAATTTCAAGGATTCTCTTAACAACTATGGCAAGAAAAGTCATAAAATGGGGCAGAACTCACTTAACAACCGTCCTGCTTAGTAACAGAAATTTTGAGCTCAATTGTAGTTACAAGTTAAGGACTACTATCTAGATGAGAATTCATCTAAGTGCAAATGACAAAGTTATTTTCAATTAATTGATCAGCTTCTATCAGTCTTCAAGTTTTATTTTTATGAACTGATTCTGCTTTTCTAGTTATTCTAAATTAATAAGAATTTGCATGACTGCTTCTGAATATCTAATAATAAAAACAACAAAAAGAACACTTTATTTCTGTATTTATGAATTGTTCCTGAAACAGGTAAAGATTCTTTAAATCTACTGTTAGATTTTGCACAACTAAGAAAAAACATTTTTATTTTGTAAAGAAGTATTAAGAGCTGCTGGGATTTATTCTGCAAGCACAGAGTAAGAGTCCAAGATTAGATTGGGAGTAATTCATAGAAATTGCCCTCCAAATACAGGTAGTCCTCTAGTTACACCACAATTGGACCCAGAATTTATGTTGCTAAATGAAACATTTGTAAGTGAGTTTGCCCCATTTTACGACTTTTCTTGCCACAGTTGTTAAGTGAACCATTGCATTTGTTAAATTAATAACACTTTTGTTAAGTGAATCAGGATTCCCCATTGACTTTGCTTGTGAGAAGATCGCAAAAGGGGATCACATGACCCCAGGACACTGCAGCCATTATAAATATGAACCAGTTGCCCAGCATCTGAATCTTGACCATAGGGATACTGTAAAGGTTGTAAGTGTGAAAAATGGTCATAAATAACTTTTTCCAGAGCCATTGTAATTTTGAAGTCACTAAATGAACTGTTGTAAGTCAAGGACCACCTGTAAACTTTCAGCTGGGATAGGAGATATGTTTTATATTTTAATTTACTATTAGCTTGGTCTAGCATGCTCACAATTTCCCAGTCTTCTGTCTTTCCTACATAATGGCTGTTATAGTCTTTACACTGAATATTAAAAATGCTGAGTTATATCAGTATTAAGACCAAACTAAATCTAAAAAGAGAGGGAGGGGGAAGGGCCAATTTGGTGTAACAGTTAAAGTATCAAAGTAGAAAACTGGGAACCAGGAATTCTAATCCTACCTTTGGTTTGAAGCCATAAGGAGGACTTTGGGCCAGTCACTTTCTCTCAGCCCTAAGAAGGCAGCAATGGCAAACCACTTCCAAAAAATCTTGCCAAGAAAAGTGCAGAGACATGTCCAGGCAAGGTCCAAAAAACAAACAAGATTGAGCCACAGGAAATTAAAAAAAAAAATACTAGGAAATTCCTGGAAATGTGACATTTAGGCAAATCAGACATAATAGACACATAGAAATAACACCCTTCAAAAGAGACAATAAAAAAGATAAGAAAGAAATGGAAAAGACAAGAACATATCCTTTCCAGTAGCCAACATGGAGATAAACAAAAATTAACATTAGACAAATAATAGAGCAGAAAACAAAACCGTAATCAATAAAGTAACATGAAGAAAAGCACACCTGAACCAGCATTTACAGACCAGGTTACTGAATATAACAGGGAGCAAATCAGGGGTGAAATCCAGCAAGTTCTGGAGAACCGGTAGTGGGAATTTTGAGTAGTTCAGAGAACTGGCTGGCCCCAGAGTGGGGTGGGAATGGAAATTTTGCAATATCCTTCCCCCAGAAGGGGAGGGAATTGAGATTTTGCAATATCCTTCCCCTGCCATGCCCACCAAGCCACGTCCACAGAACTAGTAGGGAAAAATTTTGGATTTCACCCCTGGAGCAAACCCCACACTCACCAGCATGGATGTTATTACTTAGTCAGGTAATTTAATGTCTGCAAGCAAACAAGTCAGAGAGCACCAAAGAGTCCACAATTTATTCGCTATATATATTCTCTCCTACTGGAGTGAAAATGTAATTTGTCAGTAATTTCAAGGCGACACTACAGTATGCTGGAATCTCTTTGCTGTCACCGTAACAGAATCTGATTTCTGCAATCTGTTACACTATTTTTATATAGCAATGATGTGATTTTACTCCCAATTCCAATTTATCCTCTTGGAATGAAATATTAGAAAAAGTGAGCAGCAGAGTTGCTATGGAGCATTTATACATTTTTGTTGTTGCTTAGCACTTTCTATGGTTCTTTATAAATTATGGCTCATCTCTAACCTAGTAGTTATCCATTTTATTTTTAGAATATACAAAACAGTGCCTATAAATACTACCTACTTTATCATTCAAGCAATTCTTCCCTAACCACTACCAAAAAGAAAAAAAGAAAAAGAAAACAAGTTCATTTTCTATTATTGTCTGTGCAAGTATTTTAAGTCCTTAGCACAAAATTTTTCACTATACTGAAATAATAGATTTCTGACGTGATCCGCATAATAACCATAAAACTATTTTGTTCAAAGATCCAATCAGGAAAAGGTTAACAAAAATTCTATCATTCCCACTCCCCCATTTAAAGCAAGAGAAATTGACCTGAATAAAGTACACAAGAATAAAGGATAAAGGATTTTTCAAATCATATAAATTTTAAGATTTCACATTAGCCCTAATCCACTATCAATTCAGCAATCCGTTTTCATATAGCAAATTAGTGAGAGACAGCATTATAACACTTTATGATTGGAAGAAAGAAGCCTGGTTCTTTACATCATTCAAGATTACTTACGCTCTAATTTTTTTTAAAAGAAACCCACATTTTTAGCTTCTTGGACCCATGTTTGGTATTAATTTGCTTCTAGGATCATTTTTGAAGATTTCTGAAAGTTGCTTAGAAACTATATCTAGTTCTGAATAGCTCTAGATTACTAAAAAGAACTGAGAAATGTAAAATATTATAACTATATTACAACAATTGCACAATATCTCATTTGGCTCCTTGGTACAATTCTAAGTGCTCTTCTTTATTTATTTAAAACTGTTTATTAGTCTGCACTGTGTACATTCTTCTTTATATGTATCTGACATACAAGAGAGACAACAATCTCAACAGTAGTGGAATCTGAAGTTTAGAATGCCACCGTAATTGGCTTCATTCTTTAGCAAGGAAAGGCTGCTTGAAATAATTCAATATAAATTTTATGTATTAATTTTTTTAAATTATGAAAATTTAAAGTTCTGAAAGTGAAGTAATGCATATTGCCAGTATCAACCATGAGTGTATTTGTCAAAAGTGCTGTGAGATAAGATCCTCCCCCAGAAACCTACCACCGTGTATTTTTCAAAGTGTAATTAAATTGAATTGAATGCCTCAATAATTGAATATCTCAATTATTGCATATTTATTATTAAAGCTTGAATGTTCTCTTGACTGACAGCAAAAGAGACATGGAGAATTTTCTCATAAGACCAGGTATTCACACTAGCTGTTTGTCAAAATAATGAATCTCTGCTGTACTTGGGTTATCTGTATACACCATAGACCTTTAATCAAGTATGTTTCCTCAAAATATATCAATAGCTGCCCTTCATCTCTTGCATTAAAAATTTCCTTTCAAAAATATTTTGTACCCTTTACTGCTCATGAATAAAGCAATCAGCTCTTTCTTTTATTCAGTAGTTACGGTTAGTTGTATTGCTGCAGCTTTTGAATATTTTATAGCCTGCTGTCCTTCCTCATTAGTCTGAAAGGGATAAAAACTCAGGTAGCATTACTTCTCAAAAATAATTAGATTTGGGAAATCCCTACAGGGACAAGATAATAGACTGATTTATTTACAAATCAATTAATCTTGTTATTCTCAGCAAGTTGCATACATGGGGAACAGAAGCAATGCAATGATTCTGAGCAAAGTCATGGAATATAAAATATAGGAAAGATAAGCTATTTGAGGGTGAGATGAATAAGAACAAGAGTTGGATAAGGGGTTAAGTACTGCTTGTGTTGAGAAAGCTGCTTTACATTAAAAAAAAAAAGCAGTATTCAAACAAGCCAGCAATTTTTGGAACCATGTTCTCCTCCCCGCAGCTGTGCACAGGCTTGCAAGGAGAGGAGACAGGGCAATAAATTCTCAATGATATCTATGGCCAAGCAGCATAAAAGAGACACTTAAGGTTATCTCTCTCCCTCCCTCTCTCACTCTCCCTCCCTCTCTCTGTATTTGTGGAGGAAATAGAGGGATTTTGGAAGAAAAAAATCCCTACACTTATCATACCACAAAAACAGAAGAAAGTATATTGTTAGTTGTTCCCCCTAAACAAGAAACTTGGGGAATGACCTATTTTTCCCTATTTATTTCTTAACTATAAAACTATGTTAGACAGGTTTGGAAAGAGACAACGCCTTCAACTGTGATTCAGTATTGATGTAGGGACTTGATTATTGTTATGGCTTTGATGTAATGTTTAATTTAAAGCTGTTAGGATAAGTTGTGGATCCATAAAAGTGATGTTTTTATATATGTAGACATAAGTCTTGTTTGTATCTTACCTGAGATATGGATCATATGACTGCAGCTCTTCTCTTTCAGTTTCATTTTTTCTCCTTCTATAGAACTACAGATTAAGAGTAATATTGTAGATGGATCAGTGATTCTCAATTTATGGTCCTCTGACCCTGGGGCGGGGGGGCAATGTCATCACAGAGAGTTCATGAAGGCTTGAAGAAATCTTATGATTTAAATCTTGAGTTAAGGGGATTCTATGGCCATGGTCCACGGCCATAAAAGGTAGGGGGTCTGTGATGAAGAAAAAGTTGAGAACCACTGAAATAGATTTTTGTTAGTGTTATTAACAGCATACTGTGACACTAAAATATCCCTTTCATAGCATTTTACAAAGAAAAGGCTAATTGGAAAATATGAAACAAAAGAATAACAGAAAGAGAATGAAATTAAAAACAGAATGAAAATAATTTCTGTTCTACATAATGTTTTGGGGTCAATTTCAAACATTTTGACAGTAGCATCAAGCTTTGTGTGGCAAGTTAAAAGAGTTACACTCTAAAACAGGGGTGTGAAACTCAAGGGCTGCGGGCCGGACACAGCCCACAGGATGCTTACATGTGGCCAACCGGCCCATCCTGGAAACAGCAAAAGACTGGCCTGTGGTGCTTCTGCCAGTGAAAAGGAAGCTTGGAAGGGCTATGTGAGGCCTGCCTGGACTTGTTTTCGACCATGACAGCCTCCTGCAACCTCTGCAAACAAAAATACACCCAGTCTCCCCAAGCTCCGTTTTCACTGGCAGAGGATTGCACGCCATTCTGGCCAAAAATGGAACCTCCATGGGTGATGTGGAGCTGGCCATGCCTACCCTGGCCAGGGCCCTTAGCCCCCCAAGGTCAAACACAACCCTGATGCGGCCCTCAATGAAATCAAGTTTGACACCCCTGCTCTAAAAGGTCACTGATCAGCCACTTTGCTCTCTAATGGTTAAGGCAGTAGCTAGAGGCCAGGAGATTGTGAGTTCTAGTCCTGCCTGAGACATGAAAGGTGGCTGGGGGACTTTCGGCCAGTCATTCTCAACTCATCTCACAGGGTGATTGTGGTGGGGAAAATAGAAGGACAAAAGAATATTGTGTTATGTTCCCTGGTGGGATAAAAATAAATTAACAAAATCCTTTGGAGAAAGGATTTTCGGTCACCATTTTGACCCTTACTCTCACAAAGGGGGAAAAAATTTCAGTGCTTCTTTATCACACACACACACACACACACACTCCACCAATGGAAAAGGTTTCTTAGCAATACAGTGCAGTTTTTACATTCACATTCCAGTAATTATAATCAAGTAACAACCACAACATTACATATCCTTACAACAGACTTAAAAGATAAGAGTTTTCAGTAATTTACAGACATAAAACTGACAGCTCAAAAGTGTTCTGAGCTGCTCCTCAAAGAAATCATTGCAAAGTTATTTTGATTGATAGCTCTTCACCCTCAAATACAGGAATTCTATTGTGCAACTACTTTTCCTGTGGAACTCAGTCCTTTTAAAGCAACTTACACAAGCAGTAACGAAATTATCTTCTGTGTGTAATTCATCAGCAGAATTTGACTTAAGCAGAGGAAGAGGTTAATGGCTCCTGAACATGAAATGTAAATGAAGGTCATGTTTAATTTTACTCTCGTTATATCAATAGCAAATATGGTGACTCCACTGTGAGTAGCTGTCTTGGGTGTAAAACTAGTCTCCAAAACATTATTATTATGTCAGGTTCTGATTCACTAATTTCTGGGGAAGAAATAAGAGCCAGTTTGGCTTGAGTTTAACACACCAGATTAGAAACCGGGAGATGGGAATTCTAGTCCCATCTTATCTATAAAAGATAACCTTGGGCCAGTCATTCTTTCTCAGCCCAAGAAATAATTTTGATTAATTGCCCACACAAAGTGCAACAACCCAGTATTTCTCCAATAATCATTTAAAGAACAAGTTTAAAAACCCACCCTTCAAATCCTCTACACATTGAGAAAAATAAAAACAGCTTTGTACACTGCAGCACTTTGTCTTCCTTAGGTGTGACACTGCCCATAAAAAGCTGGCCAACTTTCAGCTTTTCTCACCTTACTTTCTCCTGACCACATGCAATGTGTCAGCCTTTTGAAGTAGTCCAAACCATAAAACAAAAGTTAAGAATGCTAATACTTATATTTAAAGTTACAGTAACAGAATAAGGCAAGTCTGAATGCCCCTTTCCCTTTTCTCCACTTAACTTAAAAAATGCCCTCAAAGTATGCTTTCTCAAATTACATTCCTGCTTTGGACTCTGATTCTCTTATCTAACTATTCAATTGACTATGTATGGATCTACCTTCTGTTCCTCAAAGTTATTCTTATAGCTTGTTATATCCAGGTTATCAGAGTATGCAAATATTATTCAGATATAGTAAAGAACATGGAAGAAATTAAAAGAGTTTGTTCTCCCATTTATTGATGCTAAATCATTTCAAAATAAATGCTAGAAAGTTACATGTACGAAACAAAATTATCTGGCCATTAAGATATACATGAGAGACATATAAGGGTGGATGTTTTTGTTTTTGTTTTTTTGCATTGCTCCAAGTTTGGGTAATGAATTTGATCTGCCCTCTCTCGGACCATAAAATATGCCTCTGGGGAACTTTCAAAAGAAAATAAGAGTCAGTTTGGCTTTGTGGTTAAGATACCAGATTAGAAACCAGGAAATGGGAGTTCTAGTCCCAACTCAGCTATAAAAGCGAACTGGATGACCTTGGGCCAGTAATTCTTTCTCAGCCCAACTCATCTCACAGGGTTGCTGTTGTGTGGAAAAATAGGAGGAAGAATGAGTATAATGTATGTTTGCCACCTTGAGTTATGTAAAAGGAATAAAGGTGGGATAAAAATCAAAAAAATAGATAGATAGCTAGATAGCTAGATAGATAGATAGAGGATCCACCAATCAGGAATAACAATAGCAGCCAATAAGCCACTGAGTGAGAATCGACTGTTTTTATCATATAATATTGAATGATATGTATATTATAACTACTGGATAATATATTACTGTATATTTCTATTTTAGCAGTCAGTTTCCTGGTCATTTTTCCTAACCATGACAAGGATTGATTTGATTCTAGTTGGGTTAATGAAATGTTGGTTTTCTTTCTTTCTTTCTTTCTTTCTTTCTTTCTTTCTTTCTTTCTTTCTTTCTTTCTTTCTTTCTTCTAAAAACTCAGACTACACAGAAGGAAATGAGTTGTTGATAATTGTTTTAAGTATGAAATGGAACATATATTTAATTGAGTGGGAGCTGAAGAGAAAACTAGGATCAGATTCTTTGCAGCATTTAGTTCTTTGTCCCAGACCTACTGATTTTAAAATATGAAAGATATTTGAGCCCCTTTCCCTTCTCATGTATCAGATTTTGCTGATATATGAACAGCAAAAGCCACCAGACACATCATAGCAAGCAATGAACTAGTTAACGCAACAAAATGGTTTGGAATATCCAAAGGAAATGCAATCGAAATTACTTAACCCCAAATTCATCTTCCAGCAAAGGTGACTCATTGCACCCTTGAGAAAATGTGGCAATGTGCTACTGTCTGGAACAAATGTGTATGTTCTGATTTTGAGTGCTGGAAAACAACTCAAATTCAACATTCCGGAATAAAGCATACTCTTCCAAAAGGAATGACAGCTTATAATTACAGCAAGAAGCAACGGAGAATCATCTTGTTTTGATTCTGTTCTTCTTACTGCCTTTCTTCCCTCCCATCCTCACCTCCCTTCCATTTTAATAGAGGAACGTTGTCTATGGGGTCGCGATGGGTCGGACACGACTTTGCAACTAACAACAACAAAAGACAGTAGAAATGCCATCGTTGCAGTGAGCTCTATCTCCTTCTGTCTGAAATGAGAACTACCATTTTAAAACAGAATGTGAAGGTTTTCAATGGAAATTATATCTTCAGATGTCTATTGTTACTATCCTTTTCTTGAGTATGATATTCCCTCACCTGTTAACATGTGTAGCAGACTGCAGTAGTTTTTGGGAACTGACGCATTATGTTCATCAAGCAGTAGGCAATTTGGCTTTGCATTGCAACTTGGCTAATTCTTGGTCAATTTATCTGGAATATTTTTGGACTTGAAAGGATATAAAGTCATAGATGATATTGCATCTAATGAGAAGCGTACATCTGTGGACAAAACCCTTCTCTATAGATATAGGTGTGGGGTTCTAGGAGTTCCTCTTCAGAATTTTTAATCTTATGGTGGGATAAAACTATTTTACAAAATGGCTTTTATCCTACAGCTGTTTTCAAACAGACAAAAAATAAGAGGTTGCAGTTACATTATGAAATACTTCCCACAAACCTCTGCATAAAATAGTTTATCCACCAGAAATGTTATATAAATCAAATTATATCTGGCTCCAGATTGGCAGCACAAACATATTCAACCATCTGGTTGAAGTGCAGCAAACATGAAGGGAAGAAAATGTGCAGCTTTATTATCTAATCTAGTTTGCCCCAAGTATAATAAACAGCACTCTGCTTTATCAATCTATTTATATGTCAAATGAGTGATGTGGAAAAATAAAAACTGAATCTAACTTCATGTCCTCTTAACAATGAGGGGTTGTTTTGATTGTTATGCTATCTCTTGTAAAGATGACTTACTGAAAATAAAGTAGACATATGTATATGAAAAAAGATTATTCATCCTTCATTATCTTTAGGATTGATACACAATGATATTGTGTCTTACAGGAAAGAATACATTGATGACAAAACCTAGATTCCTAGAATCTTTAATTTCAGTTGCCATGCTAAATACTTAATCTAAGCATTCTTATTAAAGGAATTCATATTGAGTCTGGTGTCCTCCAATCCAACTAATCTGCATCAATACTTTCAGCCTTCCATTCTGTGATTTTTATAGGCTTTGGGTATCACCACTGTGGGGAAGAGGGATTCTTTTTCGTATAGTAAGGAACTTGCTACAATGGAATTTATAGCAGCTTTAAAAGGGTTTGTTCATTCCTGCCAAGTGAAGCATTTCACTTGGCAGGATCAATTAAAAATATGGATATTTTTATCCATTTTATAATCCTCTTATGGATAAAATATGCTGTATTTATTTACTTCTGCTTATATGTAATGTATCTTAACTAGGACTGTGAAAAGTTTTAATGGGTACTTTGCAAAGCAAGCTGATCTTTCCTTTAGTGTGAAGTGACTCAGCTTCTTTACCTCACTTCTCTTTCAAAATTCCTTTCAGTCTCTTCCTGTACCATTTCAGCTAAAAGAAAAAGCAAAGAGGAGCTTTTTGACAAATGTTGAGAGAGATGGTATAGATAAATCTTCTCTCACATTATTTTTACACTGTATTTTTACACTGGACAGCTTTGATGTATGCTGAGTATAGAACCTTTGGTGACGAACGCTTCTGACCACGACCAAGTTAGGTTCCAACCAAAAAATTCACATCTCCTTCTGCGCCATTTTTTTTGTAAGCGCCAAATTTCCAAAATTAGGTTCAGGTCATGGCCAAATCAGTTTGCGACCAAAGTTATGGAATGAATTATGGTTGTGACCAGAGGTTCTGTATATATCTTCAGTAAATTTCAAACGCAGCCATCTTGGGAGTCTTCCCTGGACTGCTCACCCAAAGAAATCTCACAGCAACCTCACACTGTCCAGTCTGAAGCCCCTTCAGCATTTTGAAGATATTACAGGCTAAGCTTGTGCACTGAGAAATCCCAATGCCACTGAGCCTAGAAACACTTTAGTTAGAATTACGGGGGATAGTGAGAAGTTTCTCAACAGGCCTAGTGGCCTAGTGGTGAAGTTGCTTGCCCCCCACTCGGAAAGTTGAGAGTTCAAGCCTAGGTAGTAGATGTTTCTCTCCTAGAGTGCAAAGAAAAAAAAATCTGCTTCTGAACTCTGTGAAGGCATCAGGAAGGGCATCCAGTCAATATATCCGTTTGAGACTCAGCTCTATTCAGTCGCCCTGACTCTACCCTGAATAGGGATGACAGCATCGTAAAAAAAAGTTGAGGAGTTTCTCCTAAGCACTGGACCAAAATTTTGTAGATACTGCTTGCTTCATCTAAGACAATTGGATAGCCTCTTTGCTTCAGAAAAAGCACTGGACACTGGACACTGGACACTGGTGGACACTGCTTTGCTGAAGTGAGTCCGTCTTACCTTTCCAGACTTGTGCAAACCAATTTTTAACCAGATTTAGAATAAATTTTGTTTTTGTTTTTAAGGTAAATTTAGATAGTGATGTTGAAGGCAAGCACATAAAAGACAGAAATAAATGAAAAATACAACTAAGAAATAATCATAGTTGGCTTTCTTTATTCCAGACTCACATATGCAGTGCTTAACATCAAATCTGAAGGAGATTTCTAAGGAACACAGAAATCATTATATCTTAACAATTAGCTGATTATAATAAAGCTATTTTATTTGTGATTTTTTTTTTAAAAAAGGCAATATAGTGACAGGTCTTTTTTATATATTTATGAAATGAAAACCAATTTTCAGAAACTATATACCTAATGAAATAGTCAAATGATGCAATTTTGGCATAGTAAAGATCTAGCAGTTATTTAACAGATACACCCAGGAAAAAAAGATGAAAAGGTTTCTTTCATTGCTCCTTATGATTCCCAACTATATGTTTATCTGTTGACCCAAATGAGTCCTATTATGCAACAAATAGGATATAGAAATCTGTTCACGTAGGTTGCTTATAATCTTTGTTTTGGTGAGATACTTTACACATAAAGTATAATTGGGGCTAACCTATCAGCCATTCTACCTTACTAACAGCTATGTTGTATCTGTGTTGTATGTATACAGAAATTTCTGATGGTGAATGAAGCAGTGTAGTATAGCCATTCCACCTTAAGGAGGATTCTTCAAATACCTACACGGCTGTATTAAGCAACTACAACTAGTCCATGTTACAGCATGTACACTGAATTTTCTTTTGATTCCCTGCATTTTTTTATAATGGATCTTAATCAAATACATATACAAAAAAGCAGATTTATTTTTTGTATTTCACTTTTCCTAATATAAACATTTTTATTTGCAATTTTTTCTGATGCAGTTTTGTTACAATTTTTCAATGCAATGTTGCTCTACGAAGTTTAGAGAAGTGATTATGAGGAAGAAGGAAGGAATCCAGGAAATGTGTTTGCTTAAAATTGTAGATCCATCCCTATGCACTATCACAGCTGGCTGCATTCCCTCCACCCCATTTTATTTTTTTTCTTCTTCTGCTTATCCCCTTTCATTTTGCCTGTAATTTGAATCAATAAACAGAGAAAAAGAGAAAATTAAAGGTCTTGTGTCTTGCCTAGTTTCAGAAAAAAGCTGAGAAAGATATACGCAAATATTGAAAAATAAAATATGCAAGTCACCACTTAAAATTAGCAAGGCATGCTGCCTCCTAGAAAGCAACATCACTTGAATGAAAGGGGCGTTGGTCCTACCTGACACACTCCTTCTCGTTGAGTGGAGACAGCAGCCAGTGTGGGTGATACTCGCCAATCAGCCTAAAGGACTGAGTCTGTCAATCATGTTAAATCCCGCCTTTGTTGCTGGGTAGATCCAACTTTTGGCAAAGGACTGAAAGAGACAGACTCGGCGTGTGTGTGAAAGGAAGGAACCTATCATAGCAAAAAAACAAGCAGAAGATAGAAAAGAGAGATAGGGACCAGACTAACACAGGGAGGGTCTGGCTGCTGTCTCCACTCAGCGAGAAGGAGCGTGTCAGGTAGGACCAACACCCCTTCTCCATTGAGAGTGGAGACAGCAGCCAGTGTGGGACATACCAAAGTTCACTGTCCCTAGACCTGGTGGGGACCAGTCTGGTCCGAGACATCCTCCCTGGCAACAACCCGCTGTAACACCAGACGACCAAACGCAGCGTCAGCTGACGCAAAGGAGTCCAGTTTATAATGTCGTATAAATGGGGCTGGCGAAGTCCACATAGTCATCCGACAGATTTCCAACAGAGATGTTTGAGTAGCCCAAGCTGCCGAAGTAGCCGCGCTGCGAGTGGAGTGTGCAAGGTCGTGGAAGGGAGCAGAGGTGGCGTTCCGCCCAGAGACCCAGTTTCATGGCTACAGTCAGCAAGGGTCTGGACTTGGTGCCCCCTAGTTTGTTTAGATGTACTTTGGTGGCAATGTTGTAGGTGAGCACTAGGACAAGAGCACCGGAGACAAGGTGACGAAAGGCCTTGAGCGCCCGAAACACCGCCTGTAACTCCAACCAATTGATTGGATGATGAGCCTCCAATCCGGTCCAGGTCCCTTGAGCCAGCTGGCCTTGGCAATGAGCTCCCCAGCCGCGAAGACTGGCATCCGAAGTGACAACCACCTGCTGGGGCTCGAGGAAGAGACAGCCCGCTGACAGTGCCGCAGACTTCCACCACATGAGGGACCTGCGAACTGAGGACAGGACAGGAACTGGTCTGCGAGACGTGCCTCTGCCCGCCTTCTGCAAAGGTATGAGAAACCATTGGAGCTCCCGTGCATGGAGCTGGGCCCAGGGAACAATGGCTATGGCCGATATCATTTTCCCTAAAAGTTGAGAAAGAGTGTATGGGGAAACAGCCGGACATTTCTCAATTTTACATATCAAGGCCCGCAAGCTGTCCTGACGCTCTGGAGATAGGAAAACTCTACCTTGGACAGAATCAATCAAGGCCCCCAAATGAACCAGGGAAGTTGAAGGTGTCAGATGGCTCTTCTCAAGGTTGATAGAAAAACCACGCGCAGCCAAAGTGTCCAGAGTTAGCTGAATGTCTGTGACAGCTTGCTGAGGGGAGGAGGATAAGACAAGAATGTCGTCCAGGTAGCAGAGGAGTCGCACTGAACGAACTCTGAGAGAAGCAGCTAAGGCTGCCAAAACCTTCGTAAAGGTACGGGGGGCAGAAGAAAGGCCAAAAGGTAAGGCCCTGTATTGGTAATGGACCCCCGGTATCAAAATCGTAAAAACCTTCTATGGGAAGGGAGAATGGGAATATGCAAATAGGCCTCTGTCAGGTCTATAGAGGAGAGGAGATCGCCCCTCCTAACACCGTCAAGAATCAATTTCAGAGATTGCATCTTAAATTTATGGTATAGAACATACCGATTTAAGCGTTTTAGATCCAGAATGGGTCTCCACCCCCCCCCCCGAGGATTTAGATACCAGAAATACACGGGAATAAAATCCCGTCCCTTCTTGATCGGAGGGAACATGTTGGATAGCTCTGATTGAAAGGAGATGCTGAACCGCCGAGTCCATAAGGGCTCTCTTTTTGAAGTTATGAGAAAGTGGACAGCAAACAAAGGAGCTTGTGGGGGGGGAGACAGAAATTCAATGGCCAACTCAGATCGTAAGGTGGCCAGGACGTATTTATCAGAAGTGGACTCCTCCCAAACGGCGGCGAAGAGGGCCAATCAACCGCCTATAGGAGGGCCCGGGATGCAACTAGCGCCAGCGCCGGTAGGAATGACCTCCTCCCCCTCGAAAGGGCCGCTTGGGCCCAAAGGATTTTCCCCTGAAACCCCTATCCTGGGAGCCCCGCGGCCTGCCAAAGGTACTATATGGCCGAGGGGAAGGGAAGAAAGAAGAGGACGAGGAAAGATCCCCACCATCAGAACCACGAGACGAGAGTCGAGAAGTGTAAGGTGAAAAACGGGACTCCTCCCTGCGATAAACCGCTGCCAACACCTTCTTCTTATCCCTAGTCTCAGTCAGAAAGGGATCTAAGGCATCTCCAAACAGGCGGGACCCCCCGAAAGGGATGGAAGCCAGCCGCCTCTTGTGTCTAGCATCCACCTGCCAATGGCGGAGCCAGACCAGAAGGCGAGCGGCGACAGTGGAAGCCAAAGATTTAGCGGCAAAACAAGCGGCATTGAGTGTTGAGTCCGCCGAAAACTGGATGGCCACGACGATCTTATTAAGATCCTGCTTGACTTGCACATCGTCCGAAGGCAGCTTGTCTTGTAGTTGGCGCAGCCACAACAACGTAGTGCAATTGAAAAAGGAAGCCATTGATGCAGCCTTGATCGCCCATGCAGAACCTTGAAAGGCCCATTGTAAAACCAGGTTGGATCGTTGCTCGTCGGGACATAAGCCTTCATCAGGTTCACCGGCAACGTTGGCATTAGGCAAAAGGGCCGCGACAGGAGCATCAATAGAAGGGAGCTGTAACAAAGAGTCCAAGTCAGGGGCTACATTGAAATTCCTTCAGTCATTAGAAGAAGGGAGAGGAGTGGAACCTGGAGAAGACCACTGTCACTTTACGACATCCAGGAAGAGAGGAGGAGTCGGGATGGTCGTGACTTGCTTCACCGGCTCAGCAAACATTGGTTCTAAAGACCCTGGAGGAACAGGCACCGAAGAATCCGGAGCTGGGACAGACAACTGCACCATGTTTACAGCCTTGAATAGCAGAGATTTAAACAACGCCTGCGGAAACAGACCAGAAAAAGCCGGTTGATCAGGAGGCAGGTTTTCGTCCTCCAACAAACCTGAATCGTAGTCCTCGGATTCAGACAAAGTAGAAACATTGCTAGCGTGCAAACACGAAGGAGACAAAGGGGCCCTGGTGGACATCAGATCAAGTGGACGAGAACGTTCAGGAGAAGCAGTAGATGACGGTTGAAGCTAGGATGCCAATGAACTTTGAACTGCAGCCTCGATAAGCCTTTCCAATTGGTCTGGTAGCAGCTGACAAGAAATTGCGTCCGCAGGAGTAGCAAGAGGCTGGGTAGAAGGGGCGGAATCCTGAGGAGCTGAAGGAGGCGAGACAGACACCTGGTTAGCCTCAGGCTGGGCTGGAGCCGTAGGAGGCGGAGGCAGAACCGAAGGGGGCGGGGCAGATACCTGGATAACCTCAGGATGAGCTGGAGCCGGAGGCGCAGAAGATCTAGGACCCCATAGATCCCCAGTGGAGATATTTATAGGGCAGTCCCGTAACAAGATTTGATCAGGAGTGGTAGGATGAGGACCTCCTTCAGAAACCACTGGCTCAGGTGCAACAGGTGGAATGGCAGCAGTCGAGAGAAGATGAGCGCTGGCCTTGTTACAGATTTTTGTCAGGACCTTATCCCTGCGCTTTTCCACTCGAGTGGAAGTACCGCCATGTTTGTGACCAACATGATGAGATCGGTGTCCTTCAGCAGGGGAATAAAGGTCAGGAGGACGTTGGCTGGACTGTTGCTAGGTAACAGACCAAGTGTCTGATTGGCCACGAGTAGAGGAGCTGGCCTTCCGGCCATGCTTTGACTTAGAGACCGCCTTTGGCATAATCAGAGAGAAGGGCAGCCAACAGTAGAAAAAAGCCCTGAGGAGAGCAACAGAAATAAGTCCAGGCAGAGGGGAGCGTAGAAACTCCACAAACAACAAATGCAGTCCAGCAGTATATCCAAAGGGCTAAGGGAGCGTAGAAGCTTCCACAAAATGGCCGCCACAATGCAGTCACTGGTCAAAATGGCAGCCAGCCAGACCCCTCACAAACAGTCCGATCTCCAAGTGTTTGAGCCTCAACTAGGTCACAAAGGGAGTGATATGCCTTGCGAGCGAAAAAAGGAGGCGTCTAAGGCTCGAGGAGGCTGGGCGCTTGCAGAAGGAAGGATCCAAAGGCGCGCGGCTCGCCGAAGCGCCTCACAGTTGTTAGGCGGTTGATTAGCAGGGCGCTGTCAATCCGCCGTAAAGCCCAGGCTCACAGTCTGGTCTCTGCATCAACAATAAATGGCCGTCAAGTATAATGCTCCAAGGCATGGGTGCAGCACAAAACATGGATCCAGCAGTCAAAAGCTGGATCTACCCGACAAACGGAATGATGAGGAGAGGACAGGCAAACCCCTGGCCACCGCTACCCAAACGGCGCGAAAAAACAGCCGAAACAATAAATAAGGAGTTGAGGCTTTTAGCGTGGGAGAGGGAAGCCGGAGGAGAAACCCCGTACGCTGCAGCAATATAGTCAGTCAAATAGAACAGGCAGCTGAAATTTGGAGTCCTTTTCTTATTCCCCCCTCCCAGGGGAAATCTCCCCAAAGGGATGCAAAGCAACCACCAACCCCCAATCCATGTAGTCCAACCAAATAACAAATCAAATAACTCACAATACAAATATCAAAGTCCAAATGCAACCAAATCCAAAAGGGAGAAGAGTAAGCGAAGTCAAACAATCCAAGTCAGAGAGATATATATGGAAATATAGGAGAGCAAAAGACACACGCCAGTCCAGGCTAAAGGACTGAGTCAAAAGCTGGATCTACCCGGCAACAAAGGCGGGAATTAACATGATTGACTTTAGGCTGATTGGGTGAGTATCACCCACTCTGGCTGCTGTCTCCACTCTCAATGGAGAATACACTAATCTGATTCTTCAGATGATCTACTAAAACTAAACAAAATTCCCCCAAAATTTGCAGGGTGACATGCCATTCATCTCATTCAAAAGCTTTTCTAAGGTTGGACAGTATTCCTTGAAGTTAATGACTGGTATTTATTTATTTATTTTAAATGATAACTGAAGAAGCTTCTTGGATGAGAAGCGAAATGTCTTCAAGGAAAAAATAGTCCAGTTACCTTTTGAAAATGCATCCTTGGGACAACATTTTAATGTTTCATTAAAACCACTGCAAGCCTTTGGGGCACAGTGCAAAATGCATACATCACTCATCTTTTTGCCTCCATTGTGAAATGACTTTAATGAAAGTAATTGATGCCTCTTCAGCCCATTCCAGAAAAAAAATCCTGCCATGCATTCTTAATTTTGGATTACCTCACTGTTAAACAGAATTAATACATTATTAATATTGCATAAGAGTGTTAAAATAGCTTATCTCCGTATCAGTTGTGATATATGATATATAATAAGGACTAAGATTTGAAATCCCTACTTTTAAATATGGGCATGCAATCAACTCCAAACAACTTGCCCAACTCAGCCTATTGCTTCCTTCAAGTACCTTCCCTCCTTTCACACTATCACGCTTGCCAATTTGACAGCTTTCATAACACATTGCTAATGATCATGAGGGAATAAATAGGAATTACTATCTTCAGTCCAGCAGTCAAAATGGGCCCAAGTAAGAGTGAGATGACCAAATGGAAGCTAACTTTTATGTAAAATATAATTCTAAACCCCAAAGCAAAATCTGTGTTAAGAGGGGAAAAGATGATTAATGGGATTTTAAAAAGAGAACTCTTCCTCTGAATCTTCAAGAGTTGTAATTACATCTCATGTTTTTTTAAAAAAATATAGCAGTTATATAAGATCATAATTTCTGTGTGCCACTGAAGGCTGTACATTATTTGTTTCAGGTGAGTAGTGCTATATTTTGCTGTATTGAATTTTGAAGGGAAGGGATACAGATTTATTTTGATTTAAACCCTTTCTCCATTGAAGATACATGCATTTTTTAAGATTACCTTCCTACAGAAAGTTAAGGCAATCCCATTAGTAGCTCTTCAGGTCTGTAGGAATGTACACTTGTAGCTTAACCCAAGTCCACTTTTAAAGAACGGGCTTTGCATCTGTCTGAAAGCATCTCCTCTGTGTTTTCTGGCACCTGCAGTATTGCATTATTGAGCTGAATTATTTTTTGACTCAACTGTGATATCTGAACCACCATAAAATTTTGTTTGTTGAAAGGGGTTGTAGCTCCATTTCTCTATAGAAGGAAATTCCTGTCTCAGCTTTCTTCCTTTAAGATCTCTAAAGAATGCTAGTTTGGTGTAGAGCTTAAAGTACTAGCTCAGAAACCAGAAGACTGAGTTCTAGTCCCACTTTAGCATGAAAGTCTAATGCAGAAGTCTTCAAGCTTGGCAGCTTTAAGATTTGTGGACTTCAACTCCCAGAATTCTCCAACCAGCATAGCTGGCTGGAGAATTCTGAGAGTTGAGGTTCACAAGTCTTAAAGCTGTCAGGTTTGGGGACTCCTGGTCTAATGGGTGACTTTGGGCCAGTCACTCTTTCTCAGCCCAACCCACCTGACAAATTTATTGTTGTGGGAAAGGTGGAGGAGGAGGAGGAGGAAGTGTGTTCACTACCTTGAGTTACTTTTAAGGCAATAAAGGTGGGATAGAAATGAAATAAATAATAAAGGAAACAGCATTTATTGTTTTGCTGATCCTTCGCAACAGTTCATACAAAACAAGAATTCTGTCGATTTCTTCATGCTTCTTCAGCAGTGGAATAATTCCATAAACTATTCCTCTTCTCTCTCTCTCCCTCTTTTTTTTTGCACAGAGTAAGAAGGAGGTTTTCTACTGCAAAAATCTGGATTACCAAGAAAAAGATGTCATTTGGAGCACCTATATCTAAGAATTGGATATGGCTTACCTTATATTGATTTATAAACTTTCTAAATTACTGTTGTTGCTTTTGAGTCAGTTTTGACTCCTGGAGACTGTCTGAACTACTCAATGTTATTTTCTAGGCAAGATTTGTGAAAGTGATTTGTAATTGGCTTCTTCTTCCCAGGGCCGACGGAAAGAGGGAGGGAGAGATGGAAAGGGAGAGAGGGAAAGGGAGAGGGAGAAGGAGGAGAGGGAAAGGGAGAGAGATATCAAATATACTGGGACTGAAACTCTCAAAATTTTTGACAAATAACGAGAAATTCTAGCAAACACAGCCCCTAAACAATGGGAGGGGCCAAAGTGGAGAAGCTGGGAAAAAACACAATGAAGAGATGCTAATGGATTTTAACCTGCCTCAAGAGGTAATTTTCATCAACACAATCCTATTTCTAAGTAAAATCAGGAGCACAAGTATGAAACACACAGAAAAGTATGCTAATTTCTGTCTAGCTGTGATGTCACAAACCACAGCAAAGCCATAATTAAGATGTCCTATTAAGCATTTTTATAAAATAAACCAGCTACTTTGTAGAATCACACAAGCTATCAATATTATAGGTAAATAGCAGGGCTTTATTCCAAACTGTAACATGAGATTCTAGATTGTATAGAAAGAAACCAAGATGAAAAAAACTTTTAAAAAATACTGCTAGTCTTTCATTTTTTATGCTGTTATGCTTATTATTAACTTATCTTTTAATGTTTTCTTCCTGAAAAGAACTCCAGAATGCTGACTTAAAAAGCAATAGGATATATATGATGTGTATGTATCAATTTATTTTAAATGAAACTTGTTGGGATTTGTTTTTATTTTGCCTTTGTTTCCAATTTCTAGAAATAAATTTTAAAAAAACAGAATTAAAACTATGAATCCTGAAACAGACTAGTCCACACAGGCACAGTTATGTAAAATACTTGCATTTTTAACGTTTTTTACTCAAAGCCCAACTAAGACAGAATATGAAACAAGTATTCCTAGAACCAAAATAGCCAAAGGCATCACCTAAGATATGATAGATGGATATTTGCTGTAAAGTCAGTAACTGACATTTTAATCTCTTTTCTTGATTATTACTGCATCTTGTTTTCAAAACAGTAATAACAGTAACAATCATTACCATCACTAGGGCTAGCAGATCTCAACTGCGAAAATTCACATAGCCATCATATATCCAGAGAGATGCACAATACATTTGTGCATAATAGAACATAATACAATTGTTCTAATAGTTGTCTGGATTTTATCAGCCAGATATATAATAGCTATCACTCCAAAAAGAGGTGAAGTTAAAATAAACATTCTTTCTTTTTCTTTCTTTCTCTTTCTTTCTTTCTTTCTTTGTCTCTCTCTTCCTTCCTTCCTTCCTTCTATCCATCCATGCATCCATTCATCCACCACCCACCCACCCACCCATCTCATTAATTTCTATTGCTACTCAGTTCTATATGACTCTGGGTACCTATTTTGAGAAGAACAAAACAATAGTTTGAAAAAACAGGCAGAATCATCATCAAAGGTAGTTTAATGCAGTTTAGATTTAGAGTTCATTGGAAATCAGTGAAACATGAGACTGTGCATTTTTCCCTTACTGGGTGTATGAAAGGGAAAAGTTTGCATAGTTACCGAATACTCCAGATACTGTTTGACTGAGACTCCCATTACTATTCACCATTGATGGGTTGATTAGGATTAAGAGGAGTGATGTTTAGCAGTCTCTTAAGAAACAGATATTGTCTAATCCTATTGAATATATACATAGAAAGGACTGTTCTGTACATGTCCTAATACCAGTGTCTTGTGACCAGAGTAAGGGCAGCCAATCTGCAGCACTAAATCCCTTTTCTACGATCCTCTTTAATCATACAATTGCAGAAATTTGAGGTTGCAGGATCCTTCTATTTTACTTATTGAAAATACAGTAAACAGTTGTTCAGGTTCTTCATACATGACCATCCATGGCGTCATCCATGTCGCTATTTTTTCCAACATCATGAACAGAAGCACTGTTTTGGAACATGACAGATGCAGGAACTTGTGAAAAGTCATTCCATGGAGATAAATAATGCCACACATCTCATGATAGATAACTGAATCTCTTTCTAGTAACATCCAATAAATGATCAAAATAAACCATAATCCAATATGTAAATATACTCTTCCTCAAATACATTTGTAAATCAGTGAGTAATTAGGAAGTTTAATGGAGGACAAATGCAAATACAAATATATACATACTAGGTATCTAGATGAAATCACTGTATTGTTCAGGTTTAATTCTCAGGCTCCAGTAAATGTTACACAAGTCTAATTATTTGCAACATAGAATTCACATCCTCATATCTCCAAGGAAGATATTGGCTCAATTTCTTTGTTGACATCAAATAACATACTTTAACAAGGATTTGTGAAGGCTGGATGAATTACATGTACCATGTTTCATTAGCCAAATATCCATATATTGACTGCAAAATTATTTTCCTCAAAACACAAATATTAAGCTCCTGACACAAATGAAAAGCATACTTTCCCAGAAAGAGAAGAAACAATATCAATCCCCTTTACTTCCACACCTTGAAAGTTGTCAAACAAGTTCTACTGTGGTAGTTTCATAGAAACTATATGCCCTATATATTTTAGGATGTTCTAAATAAAGTGAAAGGAAATGCAGATAATCTGCTCTTCATGTCCCTACTCACTTGCAATATCAAAGGGAAGCTCAAAAACAAATAAAGGCTCAATAGGGATATTTTGTATAGAAGGAGTTGGTCCTGTTGTACCATGGGCACTTCATGTGCTGTGAGCCCTTTAAGGAAATGAGAGTCATTAGGAATCCGAGAATGTACTGTTATGTGATTATAATACTGTAAGAGAATCTTGAAAGTCCATCAAATTCCCCTCTCTTTTTCAATTTATACCCAATCAAAACAGAGTTACTCCAAGTTTCTTTTTCATGCTTTCTTGTTTCACAAGACTCAAATATCCTTATTGTAATGGCTTGGTATTCTCTTCCTCCTTCCCTGAATAAATCCAACATTTCTTCATTCCTTCCTTACAATAATCCTCCTGCCCACCTGGCTATTTTTATATTCATTTAATTTTAAAAATAGGAAGTTGGCAAAGATATTAGCGAGTCCAACACAGGTATTCTTAAAAAATGGAAATAATAAGGGATTGGAGCCCCTCATTTGTTTGGATATAGACACACACAAAATAATGGTTATATAAACCATAGAGACTTTCTTAGCAGGTTAAGTGGGTGGAAGGAAACACTCTCGGTAGTTTCTCTTCTGGTAAATTAGTACCTACGCATTTTATGAATTAACAAGCCTGTCCCATGGCATTTTGTAATGCACTCTCCAGCTCAAAAAGGTCACCTACTTTTAATAGTAGGTAGCTTTTCTCTAGGTGGTGGTCCAACGTGGATGTACTGATTTATCTTCTTAAGAAATACACTGGTTAATGTATTTATATACTCTCCCCTCCTGTATTTTCTGTCTCTTGGAATTTCTAAATATCAAAACAGTTCACAGAGATATAATGTGCTGATTTATCTAGTGCATTATGTTTGAAGAGCTAACACAAATTGCCACTCAGTTGTTTGCTCTTCTGGATCTTTAATTTTTTTGTACTTAGCATTGCAGATCAGTTTGACATTTCACAAGGCTGGTATAAATTTACTAAAAGGGAAACAATTCAAAGGAGGAAGATCAATAAATGTGGTGGTATAACTCCATTCCAGGCTACTTTATTTATTTATTTATTTATTTATTAAATTTTTATACCGCCCCCTCTCCCGAAGGACTCGGGGCGGTGAACAGCCAGAATTAAAAACACACATTACAAATATTAAAATACATTAAAACAGAATTAAATTATCTTGGGCTTCTCCAATTTAAAACCCCGTTACCCATAAAATTCACCCAATTAAAAATTTTTTAATCCAGCCCGGCTTGCTGAAATAAAAAAGTCTTCAGGGCCCGGCGGAAGGTCCGGAGGTCCGGGATTAGTCGTATCCCTGGGGGTAGCTCATTCCAGAGGGCGGGTGCCCCCACAGAGAAGGCTCTTCCCCGAGGGGTCACCAGCCGACATTGCCTGACAGACGGCACCCCGAGGAGACCCTCTCTGTGGGAGCGTGTTGGCCGGTGGGAGGTTATCGGAGGCAGAAGGTGGTCTCGTAAATAACTGGGTCCTAAGCCATGGAGCGCTTTGAAGATGAGAACCAACACCTTGAAGCGCACTCGGAAGACCACTGGAAGCCAATGCAGCTCGCGCAGGAGAGGTGTCACGTGGGAGCGCCATGTCGCCCCCATAAGTACCTGCGCGGCGGTATTCTGCACCAGATGGAGCCTCCGAGTGCTCCTCAAGGGGAGCCCCATGTAGAGAGCGTTGCAGTAGTCGAGGCGGGAAGTAACGAGGGCATGAGTGACCGTGCATAGGGAGTCCCGATCCAGAAAGGGGCGCAACTGGCGTATCAGGCGAACCTGATAAAAAGCCCCCCTGGCCACGGCCGTCATATGCTCTTCTAAAGACAGCCGTGCGTCCAGGAGGACACCCAAGTTACGCGCCCTCTCCGTGGGGGCCAATGTCTCGCCCCCAATAGTCAGCGATGGCATCAGCTGACTATATCGGGACGCCGGCAACCACAGCCACTCAGTCTTGGAGGGATTGAGTCGGAGCCTGTTCCTCCCCATCCAGACCCGCACCGCCTCCAGGCATCGGGACATCACTTCAAGGGCATCGTTGGGGTGGTCTGGGGTGGAGATGTACAGCTGGGTGTCATCAGCGTACAGATGGCACTGCACCCCAAAACCACGGATGATCTCGCCCAGCGGCTTCATATAAATGTTGAACAGAAGAGGCGAGAGGACCGACCCTTGTGGCACCCCACAAACTACTTAAGAGTAGTTCAGACTAAGACAGTCACTGTTTGTGTAAAACCCTGCCAAATGGTAGGAAGAGCAGAAGCAAGCCTATTTGTGTCTTTGAGGCAGCCCAGGTTGCATTTCTGTAACATCTAGGAGATTACAGCCCAAAATGGAGCAAGATTAGGTTTTCATATAACCAACTATGGTACATTTTTGGCAGGACTGAGCCTTTGGTCTACTATTCCTTATATAACATGTCCATCTGGGGTCTTTTGTTATACACCTAGGCAATTGTTCCAAAATGCTCACAGGATCTATCTGTTCTGTTTTGCTCAACTTCTAATTAAACCCTAGTATGCTAAAGGGATGCGGTGGCTCAGTGGCTAAGACACTGAGCTTGTCAATCAAAAGGTCGGCAGTTCAGCGGTTCAAATCCCTAGTGCCACTTAATGGGGTGAGCTCCCATTACTTGTCCCAGCTTCTGTCAACCTAGCAGTTCGAAAGCACGTAAAAAAAATGCAAGTAGAAAAATAGGAACCACCTGTGGTGGGAAGGGGGGGGAGCAAAACCTCCCAAAACAGCTGGAAGGGGGGAAAAAGCCTCACCTCCCAAAACAGCACTGGGAGGGGAATCTCCAGAGATCTGGGAAGGCACAGGCAGCAGAAAGTGAGGAGAAAGATAGCCTCCCCCAACATGCACGCTTGTCTCCTGCTTCCAAGACAGAGACCCAAAAATCAGCTGGCCGGCAGGAAGCTCTGGAGCATGCACAATGGAGCTGAGCTGGGCGATGGCTCGGTGCCCACAGAAAAGGCTCCGCATGCCACCTGTGCCATAGGTTCACCATCATGGTCCTAGACAAACATCCGTTTGGAGGAAGGAAGGCAGGTAGGCAGGCAGGAAGAAAGGCAGGCAGTCTTTAAGTAACATGAGTTATCAAAAGCTGTCACTTTTCAACTAACTTTTAGAATTATTGTACCTATCTGTAATCTGAATTATGAATTGTATTTAATTATAATTTTATAGTTAGCAAAGATAATTCATCTTTATAAACTATGCTTGAAAGTTGATTTTCCTTATTAAATTATAATTAAGTCATAATTACGTGGCAAGTTATGGAGAATGGAGATGTTGCAGGCCAGGGATGCTTTGCGAGTTGACATTATCTTTTATAAAGTTAAAATATAGATTATACCCAAAACAAGATTTGAATAAAGAGTTGCCCCAATATCAATATTTAAAATTCTGAAAATTTATTTTAAGCCTGACACTAAAAATGAGGTTGAAATTAACACTACTGTATTTCATGATATGAGGGATTTACAATACAGCAGAAGTTTTAAAAATTGGCTATGCATTTCATATAATGTTCCAGCAATAAAAGTCATATGCAGAACCTTAACATCTATATATAGAGAGGGAAGAGAGAATGGTCTTCAGCAACAGGAGGAATTGCTACTACCAAGAGAATTGCTGGATAAAAGATATCTGGTTCTGGTATGTAATCTGAGTAAATGTACTCAGGCAACACCATCATTAATTCTCATGAAAATAAAGGAAGGAAAGGGGAAAGTCAGAAAGTGTATTATTTTATTAACAATGATTTGCATCAAACTACAAATAGGATTGTAATATCAGAAACTAGAGAGGCATGTTAACAATAACAGCAAAATGCCACTTTTTTTCTTAGAAACTGTTTATTAAAATAAGATATCTTATAGAATGCATGGAAGAACCAACACATCTAAAAGCACATGGTGGACAAGCTCTTTCACTTCCTTAGCAGAGCAGCAACTCTCAGAAAGAAGTGATGAAAAATGGAGAAATAAAGGTGAAAGTTCCAGCAACAGATTTTCTAGTATTCCCTGAACTAAAACACCACAGCCCCAGTGTCATAGTTCCAAGTAATGAACTCAAGGAAATCAGGATCATGCAGTTTATTAGGCATGCTTCAGATCATGGTAATAAGCCTGCAGCCCTATTTTTATTTTCAGTATTTTGTTCCAAAACTGCACATTTAGTTATTTGTATCCCTACACCATTCCATATGATCAAGAGATTCATCCACTATTAACAAAGTGGCCTCAAATTAATAGTGCATGCTGAAGTTTTATGTTTCCTATAAAAGAATGTATACTATTTTTCAATGTCAAGTAGACCAGAAACTCACTGCTTTGTTCCACCTGCTTATGAAAGAGGGTTGATTTAACTTCAACTCATACAGTAGTAGTCCTGCAAATCTGGGCTGTAATCCACAATCCATTTACTCCAGATCAGCCCAATTAAAATCACAGGAACTGCACTTGGGTCAAATGACGTTTTAGGTATGTGTCATTTCAAGATAAAGTGTATTTACTGCATGTAACATTTCTGGTCTAATTGAGCTCCCCATTCATTTGTTGGTTTATAGTTGCTTTTAAAAAGATACAGCCAGAAATTAAGAAGAACATCATAAATTATATACTGGCTGTTAATAGCTATTTCACCAGAAGTGAAGTAGGACACCATAAATTATATACTGAGTGTTACTTGCCTACATCAACTAAATCACTGCCACTGCCATGATTAAATGTTTTTCCAAACCAGGAATTTGCTTGGAAAACTAGACAGAAATATCAAAGAACTAAACACACAAGCATCTTAATGGAGAGCAAAATAACAATTTAAATGTAAAATCTGTACATTATAAAGAGGTTGCCTTCAGTCACATGGGAGTCACTTACTTGTAGTGCATTCCCATACAGGTAAACATATGGGAGTGCCTCATGGGAAAGTGTCTCTGGCACAGCCAAGGACTGCAGCTGAAGGGCACCTGAAAAACTACAGTCATTTGCAAATTAAGCATTGAAAAAATAAAGCAATTCTAGCCAATTTTTTCCAACTACACAAAAAGATCTATAAATCTTTCTCTTATGTGTTTTTCTAACATGATAAAATGATGTAATGATGAACATTATATTGGCCTGGCTGTTGTTTTGATTTGGATTATGAGATGTTATTTTAAAGTAAATTCATAAAGTTCATTATTTGTTATATATAAAAAATAAGTAGATTCACCACTCACTTTTAGTGATTTAGTGAATAATTCATAAATAGCAACAAATTACCATAAATAGTATGTTATAAGCAAGCATATCATACCCAGGCATACATTCATTGTATTCCATGTCTATTCTTCCTTTTATTGAATTCAACTCACAAATCTGTTGATTAAATTCAATAGAATTACTTTTATGGCATAACACTTACAGTGGGCCAAGGATGGCATGTTGCTGCATGATCCACCAGCTGTTTGCACATCCAATTCAGGGTGTTCATTATGTTGAGGGCCCCAACACGGAGGAGTGAGAAATTGGGGCTTGTTGGCACTTTATTAAGACCAGCCCTACTCTCTGGAACATCTGGACTTCAGAGACACATATAAGCTCTTTGACTTTAGGAGAGTTTTGGAAGTATGTTTATTTCACAGAAATAGCTGTCTTTGTTGTTACTCCAGCTGAACATTGTCTCAAACTTATAAATATAAATAGTGTGAAAACAAATATATTGATATATATTAACAAACTGAACATGATGCAACTTATATACTTGTATCAGTTGTTGTGATGCAAGTACTAAGCTGGTTTCAATGATGTCACAATGCACACGTTGTCATTTTGGTGTCACCAAGATTTGTTATGAATACTGTTATGATGACTGACCTCCATGAGGAAGGATGGATTACAATTGCTAGAAGTAACATTGCCTCAATTCCCCATACAACTGGAATTTGAAGGCAGGATGAGTATATAGCAAACTGTCATTCAGAATGGTGGCTGTTCATAAAGTCCCACGTCACAGCTTTGTAGAGCTATTCCACTGCAACATAATCCCAGCAAGCACATTTCTGCAGGGCATAGGATCAAGGAAGACTGTGTTACGTGTTATGAAATTTGCTTTTAAGTTGACAGAAAAAGCTATCAATATGTATGATCCTCTCTCCCTCCACAGATTGGGATGCTAAGTTATTGAAAAAAATTACATGATTGGAATACTGTAACAATTTCATCTAAGTCAGGCAAACAAATTTAGGAAGTACACATTACTGAATTACTGATGCATAAATTTTACATTTTGACATGCAGGCTTACTTACTTACTTTACTTACTTTATTTGATTTATATACCGCCCTACTCCTGAAGGACTCAGGGCAGTGAACAGCCAAACAGTAAAAATACATAGATACAAAATTTAAAAACAAAGTAAAATCGAATTAAACAATTTGGCCCAGACAGATTAAAACACCCCAATCATTTAAAAACCGATTAAAATTTACATAATTAAAAAGAGGGAAAAGGCTCACAGCTTTATTTACACTTTTTTTTTTTTAAACAGACAAATCCTGTCTTACAAATAGTACTATAATTTGCAAATGTTTTGTCGGTCTCTTAAACAGAATATGTAAGGCGTTTTTTTTAAAAAAAATCAGTTTCATTTCAGACATCTATATTTCCTGTGCAAGCAGTTAACACGTGGATTTACCACAGTTGCAATTGTTTTTCTTGCCCTTCCTTAGATTATTTTATTCTCAGAGCAATGTTTCATTGAGCAATTTCTCCCTTACAACATAGGCAATAATGCTATACAAACCTATGAAACATAATCTGGCATCGTGAAAGCAAAAGATAATCACTAAAGTTCAGACACAAAAGTATAACAAGTACAAACTAGACATAGTTCAGCTCAAACAATATAATCCTGTTGTGCATGTTTCCTACAACACCAGCCATACCAATAGGAAGAGTACACACTGCATTCTTCAGGCAGCTGGTTTTGATAGTCAAGAAATGGAAGGAAATTCTGTTATACTTTTATGACAGGAAGGAGGGGAAATATTTGTGATTTGTTTTGATAGTAAAACAAATTCCCTACTTTTCAATACAAGAATCTTGGTGTGCCAGATGTGACTACTGTGTTAGTTTCTATAGATCATTCATGTCTTAGGCTAGGTTGGCAAATCACTGTAGTCTATTTCTGAAGACTATAAAGACTGTTAGAAGAGGTGAGCATTCATTAGCTTGTTACAATCTACAATCTAAACATATCTGAAAGGCAGCAGGTTGAGGAAGAATGGGTTTTAGAGAAAATTACAGGACACCCACAAACCTTTTTAAAAGAGGACAGCTGCGATGGGCAACAGCCACAAAATAATATGTCTAAAAATGCAGGCCACACGAATCGCACAATGTTTAGATTTCCTTCTCCCATAACTTAAGGTGTAAATATATTGGGGGGAGGGGGTTGTTGCCTAGAATTTTGATCAAAATAAATGAGGCCTTGGAGCTCTTGAGCAATCATAACAGGGAGAAATTAAGTTGGATAATATGGTAATTAAATTACTGGAAGCACAACTAGAAATAAACTCAAGTTCACCAAAGGTTTTATACTTCATTTATTCATCCCTTTTGGCAGTAAACCCCCAATTTATAAGCTCTTCTGAAACAAAGCAATTAGAATCACTGTTTTGGGAATCTGTAGCTATCAATGGAACCTAAAAGGTAAGTATTTCCTCCTACAATTGTCATACTCAAGAAAAGCACATAACACAATATTGCAATAATCTGAAACATATGCTAATAATCCAGAAACAAGTAAACCTTGTTGGCTGGTATTTGTCATTTGATCTAAGCGTATATGAAAACTGGAACCTGCTGCACACTGGGTGCATTGTTCTATTTCTCTATAAGAATTAGCAGAAACTTTTCAAAGTTTTGGCACATTTGATTTTCTACCTGAAAATGCTGGGCTCTTTAACATTCAAAACAAACGTTTTAGCATTTCTTGTTCCTTTTTTTTCCCATTTCCATTGCGGTGACTGTCATAGTTGTATTTAACACTACTGCAATTTCTGAACTATGTTGTGCAAAGCAGGCACCCAATACCATTCATCTTGAAACATTTCAAGCAGGGATGCCAAAATTTCAGAGTGACTAGGAAATTATTCTATACGGCTTTGTGAACAATATCCAAATAACTGAATTTAATTAACTCTTAATCCTTCTTCATAATATAGTATCCCACAAGGAGAAGGAAATAATGCATCAAATCCCCAAAGTATCTAATCCACCAGCACTTTCTGCAAGCAGGAAAAATACAATTATTCTCAAAGCCTCTGAAGTTAGTCAATAGCCAGCTGGCTGCCCATTGTTATTTCCATGGTACACAGTCAGAGGCCAAAATCAGAAGTTGTTCCCTGCTGAATTCTTCTAAGGAAAGTCACCTTTCCACAAGCATCCCCCCTGCCAACATATCCGGCAATATAAGATTAATTCTTAGAAACACAGGATTAATAAAGCAATTAATCTAATATCAGCTGCATTTCAATAGAGAGAAATATTTATGTTACAATCTTCTGGAAGCATTCAAAATGATTGAAAATCTATATGAAGCAGCAGATGAAACAAGGTAATGTCAGAAACTCTTAACAATCTTACTATGAGTTGTACAGATAATGTTCAAAATCTAAATCTGTTGAAAAAATGAAAATGCAAAAACATTGGTCATATTTATTGAAATTTGCAAGTTTCAATTCTAGGTAAAAGCTAATATTATAAGCAAACCAGGGAAACAACATATCCATATATTTACATCTTGCTTTAAATTAAAATTATTATTTTTTAACCTAGCCTGTGAGTTCTCTCAAGAGCACGATGATGCTCTGAGGAACCCAACATTTAAAGAGTTCTGAAAGAAAGGGGGTGTATTAAGCCTAAGAAATCACATTGTTTCTTCTTATTTGGACAATTTTGATCCTCAAAACACTGCACTAAAATTTTGGTGATAGAGATATTGCGATGAAATAATGATAAGCCTCACACTTACTAAATAAATTCATCCGTGTTTGTTATACAGAACTACAATAAACTGAAGAAAAGTTTAGACTAAATCAGAATGGCAATTTTAAACTGTGCTTGAAAGTATCTTATTCTGAATTTGTGGAGTAATGTAAAAGGCATACAAATTTCTCGGTTTAAGGGCCAACATGAAAAATTTTCCCCTTCTTGTAATTCTCCTTACTCCAGCCCACTGTTTGCATTAGAGAAAATTTCAATAAAAATGGCCTCTATTAAGTTACAGATACATGATCAGTTGGTTGGATGGATGCTTTAAAACTCTCTTTTCAGAAGTGCTGTGACTTAAACCTCCTGAAATTCCAACAAATTTCCAGGTTTTCTGATATCAACTATTTCCTACAATCTTCCTAATCGTAAAAAAGTCTTTGTAAAGAAAAGTTATCTTTTCCATTTTAGTTATGTTTTTGTTGTAACGTTTGACGTAAACTGGCCTAAGAAAATGGGGAACCTAAAAATAAATTAGTTTCTACCTTTTGATAGATCAGTTGTAAAACAAGAAACTATACATAAATATTGACTTCATAGTACTCTTTGGCAGGTAAAAACATAGATAGCTTTTGATGCATGTGAGCCATTTCATAGATTCTTGATGATGATGATACATATACAGTTCACAAGCGGGTTTGTCAGTGTGGGGCATTCATGCGCCATATACTATTCTGTCTAGTCTTTTTGCAGCCAAGAAATAAGGAACCACTGAGATAAACATAAATGCCTATCAATGATGTATTTTGGGAATACATCATTGTATTTGAGATATTAGATGGGCTTTGTTTCCAAAAAATAAGCATATTTTTTTCTGAAAAAAGTAATGTATTTATGGTAGTTTAAAAATGAACCACATATAAAGACTTTTAAAATTAATGCTTGAAGGATGGATCTCTGTATGACTAGATCAGTCCTGAAAAAGCTGTCTTATTAGCTGCTATCCTGGTTGACAATCAGTGTTTTCATAGCTATTAGGGTTAATGGGGTGATTTTTAGCAGAAATTCTTAACTACTCTATTAATTTACTTAGGCAGTTTTCTCCTACAGCAGCTTAATATTTTCCAGAGATATTACAGCTTCTATTAGCCCCTGCCCAGAAGTGTCATAATCTGCAATATGACTTCCCTAAACATGATAAACTATATTAGATCAGAAGAAAAAGCACCAGTTTATTGGCTCTAACCTCACCATTTAGACCAGCAATCTTCCTCTCAGAAGGAAAAAGCTAAAAGCCTTCAAAACCTGATTAAATCATGGGTGTAATCTACTTTTTGCATTTAGAGGTATTGTTATCAATTTAAAAAAAAATCACTTTAGTTTCTGGTCTTGTTTATATCTATATTTGTAGAATTATCTGTGCATGAGCAAAACTATTTATAAAACTACTTTTGTGAAACAAAATGTATAGAAGGAAGCAACAAAAAGCAAATGAACAGGAAAGAAACATGTTAAAGTTGTACAAAATTCAGTCTGCTAAAAGTTTTTTTCCTGCCCCCTATAGCATTTAAAAACAAAATCTACCCGAATTAACAGGCTTTCCTGAAATTTATTCTTACCTGAGATCTGGCTGCAACTTGAAACATAGGTTAGACAAGTATAAGCTTTCTCAAAGCTGCTGTATCTTTAGCGCGGAGAGAGTAACACCCGAGAGGCTTTTCACCTCCTCTGAGTAAGCTGCCAAAGCTAAAATGCAAAGAACAGGGCGGACGGGAGCGACAAACGGAAATATATTCACTTTAGGCAGCGCTACCTGTGGAAATAGGGTGGAGCCTCTTGAGCTTGTCCCATTTCGGTTCCAAGGGGTTCTTCAGAAGGGGCAGAGAATCGTTTCCATTGACTGACAGTTGCTTTGACCAAATGAAATCGTTTGAGCGAATAGCGTTTGCATGCGCTTTCCTGGGCGGCGGGGTGTTTCCATGATGTCAGTAAGCAGCGTTTCTAGGGCAGGTGGCAAGGGGCGATATGATGCGGGCGGGCAAATACCCACGGAGAACAAATCAAAGAACCTGTCAACCTGCCGGCTGGGTAAGACTTCTGTAAGCAAGGATGGTTTACCCTAAACGTGCTGCCTTTTCCAAAGTTAAGAAGAAAAGATGCTTAGACTGAAACGTAGGTGGCTTTAAATTTAAATCCAAAGAGACCCAGATATTTTAAATATAGAAAAGGTTGCGCTTTGTGCAAACTCAAAATTTTAGTACAATGAACTAATCCCTCCATCTCTTCCTAATCATATGATCTAATTATGAATTCCTTTCCATAATTTCTTGGACTTTACACCACAAACACATGCAAACTCATCCTTTTAATGTAAAACAACGGTCAGGTTTTAAGAAACACAATTTTTCAGAATACCCCACGCTCGCCCTGGGTCCTTCCCGAAATGTATCCAAGGTATTTATTACAAGAAAGGAATGCCAGCACCACTAAACAGCAAGCCTCCAGCAAGAGGCAATGTTTAAAAAATGAACGCGTTTTAGTGGAGGAATATTTGCAACGGAGAAGAACTTAAAAAGATCGTAACCAAGCTGGAAAAAAACAACCCCTTCCTTCGCTTCCATACGCCACCAAGGAAACGGTATTATAATGACGATTCAAGCATAGCTAATTAAGACCAAAATAGCATTTCGCTACCTTAAAACCATTTCGCAGACAAACCGAGGGAAAGAAGAAAATGCAAGAAAGGTTTCAGGAGATGTACCTTATTTTTTTAATTAAGAAGCAGGAAACAGCCCCAGACATGTTCAGATCGCTTCGGGCTCATTTCAAAGTTCTGAATACTTGCTTCGGTCTTCCCTTCTCTTTCTATGGATTCTCAATGCAGTAACAAAAGGAAGGTTCCGGCAGCGCCGCCCAGATTCTGCTAAGGCTGCAGTTGCTATTGGCCGTTCTCAAAGAGGCGGGGTTTCGCCTTGCTTTCTTCCAGTAATCGCGTCAATTATTTGGCACGCCATTCGACTTCTCTTGGCTAGCGAAACGAGATCTGAGTAGTCAGAATTCCTTTGGCGGCTCTACTCTTCCGCGGAACTATAGAGCATAATGCATAGTTCTTGGCCATTACTCTACACAAAATAGTTTTGGTTTTGATTTTGATTTTGATTTTGATTACCGACGGTTTTTTTCCAATCCATAGAAAACAACGCTTATGGAAATTTTTAGAGTTTGCACATATAACTCAAGATATTTCATACTCCTGTCACCTATTTTGCATAACAACCCTGTAAGGCTGACCAACAGGGACTGGCCCAAAATCACCTGTTTAGCTTACATGCCTAAGGCAGTGGTGGGATTCAGCCAGTTCGCACCACTTTGGGAGAACCGGTTGTTAACTTTCTGAGCAGTTTGGTGAACTGGTTGTTGGAAGAAATCATTAAGGCTGAGAAGCGGTTGTTAAATTATTTGAATCTCACCACTGGTCTAAAGGATGTAGAGATGTCCTCGGAGTTTTAGGCTGTGATGTGTATATAAAAAGGAGATGGGGCGTTGTGTGAATTTTTAAAAAATCCTTTTACAGACTGCTGCTCCAATGCCTCTGTTCCCTGTCACTGTCCTCCTACCTTAATCCCAGACAGGTGGATAATAAAACAAGTTGTAAAATTCTTTGCTTTCATAACTATTTATTAACGCCTTTGAAGATGCTCCGTAACCCTTGGATGACCTTGGCTGATATTGAAAAAATAGGTAGAAAAACTAAAAAGGGTCAGATCAGTTAGTAGATTAGTGTTTTCAAACACTGGTAACTATAAGATATGTGGACTTCAAGTTATGTTTTGCAATGCAGGTCTTAGCAGTCCTTTACTATTCACCCATTCCTTAAGGTTGATGGTAATAGAAACCCAAATCCTACATGGGAGGGGAACGGAGCTACAAACCCAGCTGTGAAGTTATTTCTTTTTAATTTTTTATTTTTCAACTTTAAATCCCTCAATTTAGCAAGCACGGGGACTATTTGTTGGACATTGGAAACTAGTGGGACTTGGAAGGCCTTCCCTTCTTTTTATAATAAAGTGTGCTTTACATTCAAGGTAAAATACATTCCATCTCTGATGGAGATAAGGATGAAGTTGGTTGGAAGTTACTTCTTTGAAAGTTCTACTTTTCTAACTTATTCAAATTTCCATGACAAAAGGACAGTCAGTTTTATTTGAGGGGGAAAAGGACTGAATGGGAAAGTGGATTACAGATACTATTAAAACTCCTATTGTTTATACTCTTCTATTAGTCCAAACAGTATATTAGAACAGAACAACTTTTGGATCAAGGTACTTCAAATCCACTATCTTAAAATAAGTGTAAAAAGATCTTGAACCCATGACTATTGTGGAATTAAAATTTCAAGGATCTTCAGATTACTTTTATTCAGAAAGTTGTGGTGGCTGCAAGAATCCCCTAATCCCGTGTTTTGTGACTTCTGATACTACCTATGGTGTCCCACAAGCAAAGTCAATCAGTAATAGCCAGAGAGTCAGAAGTCACTCTCATTGCATTTTTGCTTGCTCATAGTCATTCTGTCCATCTGTTTACATAATTAAATGTTGACATTATCTACACGGAGGGAAGTACCAGCATGCAGTGGGATACCCCAAGGCTCTGTCTTAGGCCCAGTAGTCTTCAACATCTTCACCAATGATTTAGATGACAGGATAGAAGGGAAACTCATCAGATTTGCAGATGACATCAAGCTGGCAAGACTAGCCAATACTCCAGAAGATAGATCCAAGATCCAAAAGGAACTTGACCAGTGGTGGGTTCCACCTACCTTTGCTACCGGTTCACAACTGTGCCCGTGCACAGCGCTTCTGCGCATGCGCAGAACCTTCTACACATGTACAGATTGTCCATGATGATGTTCGGGAGGGTGGGCGGAGCCTCCCGCTGCCACCACTACCGGTTCACAGGAACTGGGGCGAACTGGTAGAAATCCACCAATGAACTTGATCGACTTGAACAATGGACCCTATCTAACAAAATGAAATTGAATATGGAGAAAAGTAAGGTTTTAAATTTATGCAAGAAAATCCAAATGCACAAAAATAGAATAGCTGGCATCTGGCTCAAAAGTAGCAACTGCAAGAAGGACCTTGAAATCCTAGTGGACAGTCACTTAAATATGAACCAGCAGTGTGCTGCAGCTGCCAAAAAAGCCAACACAGTTCTAGACTGCGTTAATAGAATCAAGATCATGTGAAGTATTAATACTACTTTATTCCAAGTATGGACTTTTGGTAAATCCACACTTGGAATATTGTATCCAATTTTGGTTGCCACGATATAAAAAAGATGCCGAGACTTGAGAAAGATTGCAGAGAAGAGCAATCAAGATGATTAGGGGATTGAAGACTAGAATAGTTACAGGAATTGAATATGTCTAGTTTAGTGAGTTCAGCCAACAGGAAGCTACAGCAGGGGGAAGAAATGGCCCAGGGCTCCCGCCACCCATTGTTTCAGCCCGCCTGCACCGCCAGCCCCCCCTTGCACCATACCTCATTCTGGCCGGTGAGGGCTGTGCTGCAAAATTGCAAGTTGCACAAACTTCCCTCTACGGCGGAGATTTACAGCCCCACCGTGCCTGGCCAGTCCCATATTCCAGAGCTCTAGTCACAGGACTGGCCATTGCTCATCCCGGAGCAGCTCCTCCACCTGGATGTGCTGTGGACCACCAAAATTTTCTCATGGACCACCATGGTTGGTGACCACTGGACTAGAAGACCTGCAAGGTCCCTTCCAACTCGGTTATTCCATTATGATGGGTTGCAGTCTAGTAGTATATCAAGAATACATATTTATTCTGGGAGATTTATTTATTTATTTATTTATTTATTTATTTATTTATTATTACGATTTATATGCCGCCTTTCTCCCTGGGGACTCAAGGCGGCTTACAAAATGACAAATTCCAATACAAATCACAATGAAATAAAATTAAAATCAGCAACCCTATTAAAAACAGTTTAAAATTATGACAGTGTACCCCCAAACGGATCAGTTGAGTTGACGAAAGAGCCACATCTTCAGCTCGCGACGGAAGGAAAGAAGGTCGGGGGCTGTCCTGAGCTCGGTGGGCAATCCATTCGAGAGGGACGGGACTCCCACAGAGAACACTCTCCTCCTGGGTGCCGTCAGCCGATATTGTTTGGCCGACGGCACCCTGACGAGGCTGACTCTGTGAGAGCACACAGGACGGTGGGAGAGCGGCTGGAGATGGTCCTACAAGTACCCCGGGCCTAAGCCATGAGATTCTTAGCAGGTATCTCCCATCAAGCTAGTTAAACATGGATTTGATGGCATAACAAATAATACATAGCTGGTTCTAAAATCAAATTCAAAGAGGGTTTTTCATCAGTTTGATGGTGTCACAGGATTTAATTCTAGGCCTTGGGCTGTTCCACATCTTTAGACTTGAATAAAAAAAAAAATAGAAGAAACGCTTTTCAAATTTGCATTATTAAATGGTCATTCACAGTTGACCCAAATTGGGTGGACTTGTAAAGGTTAAGGCATCAGGCTAGAACCTGGGATACCACCTTAAGCACAAAGCCAACCAGGTGACTTAGGCCAATCACTTTCAGCCCTAAGAAGCAACCAATAGGAAGCAAGAACAGAAAAGCGAGCAAAACATCTAAAATAATGTACTGTACCAGAGAGAAAGTCATGGAATAATGAATTAAACATGAGACTCAGAATTATAGCCCTGCTTTAGGCGTGAAAGTTGGGAGGGTGACCTTGGATTATCGTCAGTCTTTCAGTCACCCACAGCACACAATTGTTATGAGAAAAATAGGAAGTGGGAGGATATGAGTTACTTATAAAAATAATGAAGTTGAAATTGAAATAAATAAATAAACTTCTGATTGAAATTTAGTTAAACTTTTTCTAACAGAAAGAACAGATTGACAGTGAAAATGATTTTCCAGAGATGTCCTTTGCACTAAATATAATCAAGGAGAGATAGACAGGGATGTTTTAATTTCAGTTTCAGTGAGGGTATCTGCAGGGCATGGTCCAAAAAGTAAGGATGGTGGATGGATGGGACAATGCAATCAAAGCTTAGCCTGTTACGTGTGTTGCATACACAATACACATGATAAAATGGGTGGAACTTTGATAATACCATCCTGGTGACTTTTTTTAACAACATTCTTCACATGTCCCTGAATTGCCAACAATGACTAAATTAAAGACCCTTGTGATAGAAAAGTCACTGAAGAAATTTATGTACAATTGGTATTTTTATACCAATATGATATAAAATATAAAATCTATATTTTATATTATATTATACTCAGTGGTGGGATTCAAATAATTTAACAACCGGTTCTCTGCCCTAATGATTTCTTCCAACAACCAGTTCATCAAACTGCTCAGAAAGTTAACAACCAGTTCTCCCAAAGTGGTGCGAACTAGCTGAATCCCACCACTGATTATATTATACCAATACAATGCTAAATATGCAAGTAGAAGGTAATAGCGTTCTATGTGCCTTTGGCGTTTAATCATGCCGGCCACATGACCATGGAGATGTCTTCGGGCAGCGCCCGGCTCTTCGGCCTTGGAACAGAGATGAGCACCAATCCCTAGACTCGGGAATGGCTAGCAGATATGTGCGAGGCAAACCTTTACCTTTACCTTATACCAATATAATATAAAATATAAAGAATTGAAATATGTCACATGGATTAGATGATTGTCAAAATTTTTAAAAGACTTTTTTCTTTTTTGGGGGAAAATGGACACTACATTATAGTGTTAATCTAAGAATTGAACATGTTTCTTATATCCTTGCCAGAAGTCAGAAGTCATTCTTTACATATATTTTCATTTTCCTTTCTTTTTCTTTATATGTTTCTTCACCTTTATTTTTATCTTTCTTTTTCCTCTTCATTTTTCCTTCTGAGTGTGAGTTTATGTTATTTTTAAGTGTACATTTTGTAAAATTTAATAAAATTAATATGAAACAGGTTACCCCTGAATTTCAGTTTTAAGTAAAGGCTGGGCTTGATCTAAATAATCCTCTTAACATAACTCTATGATTATATAGCAACTTAAAAAATCCAATTCTACATTCTGTTTCAACTTTTTAAACCCTTAATTATTTGGTTTTAGTTATATTACAGCCTCCTTTCCCATATATTCCTTTCTAACATTCTAGTGCACATCAGAGACTGTGGTTCAGATTCCTTTAATGAAGCAGGATGTAGAGTTACTACAACCTTTTCATCTGAAATTCTGTTTAGAAAAAAAAATTATGCTGATCCATTAGAGAAAATTTCCCGGATTTCTGAAAAGTCATAATGCCATTCTCCTTGTGACTTTTTATGAAATATCTTTTTTATTAATTGTTTTTATATTATATGTTTTATAAGGTATGTAAAAAGGCCTCTATCTTTTATATAAAAGATACAGAATATACCTTTTTATATAAAAAGATGTCTTTGACACCCCTTAGACTTCATGCTCTGCAATAAGTGCATATAAAATATTGTTTCTTTTTTTAAAAAAAGTTTTATTTAGTTTTCCTTTAACAGCCATACATATTTTGTGGACAGTGTATTGACTGGGTCAATATAAGTTTTACACAATGCTAACAATAATAGTACAATTAAATACATATATAATCCTAATCTTCCAACTTCTAACCTTAACATGTACATTATAATTATAATACATTCTTTTATAATTTTATAAATAAAATTATTTCTGTCTGTTTTGCCGCTATCTCTTTTTTGTTCCTTTCTGTATTTCAAACTATAAATTAATAATTATAAGTTATCAATAGAATATTTGATATCCGAACCCTGTTTCATCTAGCAGTTTAAAGTATATTTTTGGAAGCTGTTTTCAATAATATCTGTTAACGTGCAATATTTTTAGGATATAGTTGTAAAGAATGGGATGGAAAAATATATGTGGAAAACATATTCCCTGAAAAAAATAGTGTTCAGAACATGAGCTGAGTGCAAACCTAAGCATAGTTTTTACTCCAAAGTGCTGAAGATGAGTGGGATGGTTGATGAACAACAGGGACACAAGAACAATCAAGTGGGCTGGCTTAATTATTGCTAATTTCACGGCATTTTCACAGTGTCTTTTTATAGCCTCGCTTGGGGAGATAGAATTTCTCTGCAGCAAATGGACTCTGACCTAAGCCACAAAACAAAAGCTAAAAAAAACCAAAAACCCTTCTTAAATAAGAGCAGTTTATTTAGTCACCTATGTGTGAGTTGGGTGGCTATATAAATTTGTTAAATAACTAAATAAAGTACAGCATTTTTAACCATGCAGAACTAAAAATGTTCAACTAACAATACAAATTAATTAAGCTTCAATACAGAGTTTAATCAAAATAGAAATAGATATCCTGCTCCAAACTCAGAAGAATCAGATTTTGGTTTTTTTTTCAGCACTGTCAAACTGGACCATAGACTCTTGTGGGAGAGTATGGGGTTATTGCAAGAAGTCTATGTCTACCACCTAATTAATATCTCTCTCACTTCAAATAGAGGGACCATTCTTAAGAGGGCTCTCAAGATGTTCTCAGCAGCTGGGCAAATGATGCCTGATGTAATCTGATATTAAGCTATATAGAATTTAACAGATCATCACCAGGTTTTTTAATTGGGCCTGGAAACTCATCCAATAAAAGGTTGTCTCCTATGGTATCATGTGTAAATATATCAATAGGAGGCTGTCAGGAAATCCACATGTATGATATCCACAAAATGAAGGCAGTTGTAGTATAGTGATATAAATAAAATGGCAGTAGTCTGCAAACTCTGTAACCAATTTCAAGTGGCTCCTTTTTATAAGAAAAAGGAAGACAGAAAAATTTGGAGAAATATAGTGATAGAAGAGTTGCTTAGCTCTTCTGCTTCTGACCATTTTGCTTTTGCTTTTGTGTAGGTTGTTTTGTTTGAGGTTTTCTTTCTTTCTTTCTTCTTTCTTTCTTTCTTTTCTTTTCTTTTCTTTTCTTTCTGAAAAATGATCATTTAAATGGTGAGATTTTACCAACCAGGCTGAGTTGTTATAGAAATTGTAACACTATAAGAAAGAGATTCAAAATAGGTTTTGATATGATAGATATGCTGTTAAGGGGAAAAAAAACTAAAAGTAGACTGAAGAAATCTAATCCTTAGGTGTGCTGAAGAAAATTCTTTAGTTTGCATACACTGTCTGGGGAGGGACATAGGTGCACACCTTTCCAAAAAAGCAAATGGCAATAGACAATGCCCAACTAGATGAAGAAATAGTCTGGTTTTACACACTTTGCATGAATCCTGTGGCTCAATTTAGTTCTTTTAATGACTACAGTTTACTGTGTGAATTTTACAAGTCAGCCAGACAAGAATTACCAGGGCTCCATGGACAGCCAGGCCTGGGAACACAATCAGATCTTTAGAGATATAAAGAACGTTTGAAGGGTGAAAACCATATGTACCTTGGGGAGATAATATTACAGATGATAATACTATGTCAGAGAAGGTATACTTCCTTGGTTCTTATAAATGACAATCATTAACTGATGACACTCTGAGTGCACCAACTCCTCTATTTGATCATACCTGAAAGGCAGAAATTGTTAAGAGACAAAGACTCCTTCAAATAACCAGGCCCTGTGCCATGAGGGGCTTTATAGGGTGACAACCAACAACCTAAATTGCAATTGAAAGCCAACTGGTAACAGTGCAGTTCGTCAAGCAGAGTTTACATGATGGGTGTGAAATGCCCACTACAGCTTGCACTGATGTATTTGGAATGATTGTAGTTTCCATATGGTTTTTAATGACAGTCCATGTAGAGTCCCTTATCAGTGCATGGATGACCATCTAAATAGGCCTCTTTGTTGGTCAGTTAAACAATAGAATTAGTGAATCAGATGAACCTGTGGGCAAAAATCCTCCTGCCTACAGCTTTCTATCACTCTTCAGCAGTATCTGAAAATCTAGGAGGATTCCCTTGAACGGGGAAGTGGAATCCCTTCCAGGTCTACAAATTAAAACCATCCCAAATTTAGAGATCCAAAACAGTCCCAGTCCCGCTCAATGTAGCCAGAATTAAGCCTGAGACTGTTCCTTCCTATCCAGACCTAAACAGTTTGCAGACCCTGGGACAGGACATTTTCACCTTTGCAGTCAGGAATGAGATATAAGTTAAATATCACCAGCATATTGATGATTCCAAATGGATAGATTATTTCTCTCAACTCCTTTCATTGTTGCAGTGGTGGAGTACCAAAATTAGGATGGGAGAGCTTCTTAGGAGGTTTAAATTACTACCATACTTTGAAATTGTAGAATATTTACAGTTGTGTGTGCAAGTATTTGAAACTTTTGTTGGCATTATATATTAAATTGTAATGTTACATTGCAAGTTACAAAAACTAAAACATCAACAACATAACTTGAAAGTAGACCTATACCTGATCTTACATCAAATCCTTTATTTCCTTTTCAGAAGTATTCACCTATAGTCAGAGAAACAGAAGCAGATATGTCTTCTCCATGGCATCTCCATCTGGATATGCCTTTAGGAATAATATTGTAAGTGATTTGTGCCACAATCTAAGAGATTCAATTTGATATTCTTAACAAGAAGAGGGCAGAAGGACCTTTCAACATATTCCTGCCACTAACACAGTATGTGGGGAGGAAAACAAAGAAGCTAAGAGAGAGTGAAAGCTAATCCACACTGAAACTTGTTCCTCTTCAAATAACACTTATTAACGAAGGATTAGGCTGTCCACTAACCAGAACAGAAGAGCTGAATCTGTACTTCTGGCCACATTATCAACCCTCTCTTGATGTCTCACTGAAAGACATTATTGGATAATATCTCGAGAAAATTTCATATTTGTGCACATGCTTTACCTGCAAATGAAATTCACAGAACAGCCTGTCCTGTTAATTATGATGCTACTTATTGCCAAGAATGGAGGCAGTTTCTTTATCTACTTCCTTTCTTCCTCTTTCCCACTCTCAAGAAAACAACATAATAGAGCAATAATACAGCAGCTGGAAAGAAGAAGTCACTTATGAACAAGAAATACTGGCTGTTTAGAAAAAAAATTGTAATTAATCAAAGCTGCATATATATCAGCAGGGTGATCTGGCTATTAAAATAAATAAATACAATTCATTGAAACGTTAATTTTTTTCCGCTGCATGATTATTTCTTAACAAATTTTCCTTCTCACTCCATACTAAAATAACAATAACCCAGTTGTAATTGAAGATTTTAGCCAACAAAGAAATAATAGAGATAGAACAGGAAGCAAAGCAAAATTAATAAGGAGAATTTGGTTAAGGTTTGAGAGGCTATACGTAGACAGATAGAAGTAGGTAGAAGAAACATTACAACCTGGGCTACAAAAAGTCATTAATTTAAAACTAGCAAGGAGATAAAGGACAAAGAGGAGAAATAAAGTAGCTATTTTCAGCGTGGGAGGAAGGTAATAGGGAATTGTTCCAACACCGGAACCAATGTTCCATAGTAATAAGTCAATGTATTACTGCTAGTTCAGAATAGGATTTAATGAATATACAGCAGTAAAGACCTCCCCTCCCCCGTCCCTCATGGAATACAGTGATATAGCAGAGAAGACAAGTAATAAAAAAAGCATTATAAGCTTTTATTGTTTTGTTGTTTTTTGCATTCCCTGGAGCTCCCTTATACCAAATACTGAAATCAAATATTTTACAGGCAAAAATCAATGGAACAGTTTTTGACTATGGGAAGTATCCTACTACAATTTGACCCTATGACACTATTTCATGAAATGGGAGAGGGGAATCCAACCTCACCCTATCCCTCCAGTCTTTGAAAAATATCATTCCTGTGAGTTACTAATCTACTATTCCAGGTCTATAAAAAAAGAAAAAAAATGATTTTTAGCCACTCCCCATGATGATTTCTGGCTTCTGAAACTTTGCCTGGTATAGATTAAGTACTACATGCTAGTAGCCACTCAGCAGGTTGACCAGTTAATTAATTCAGCTTTCCCAACTGGTACTCTTATTATGTGTTGGTTTTCAAGTCTCATCAATCTTTTGAATTCATCAATTCTTATTATTCGCAGTCAATTTTGCTGGGTGTGTAGTCCAAAACAAATGAAAGGTATCAGAAAAATGAAATTTATTATATATATATATATATATATATATATATATATATATATATAGTACAGGAATACAAGACTGTATAGCTAATATTTCTTTCTCCTGTTTTTACTTCCTACTATCTTTGCATTTTTGATATTTTCCTGTGTTATTTCCAAAACAGAATAACAATTTCTATAATCAGGTCATGTTTCACAAGTCATTGTGAAAGCAATTTCAGCAAATAACTAGATTTCTGGCACTTTCTCACCATGGTTTTAAATACAAAGGAAGGATATTGGCACAATTGACCTCGAGGTACTGAAATAATTTACAATGGTAAAAATATATACTATACATACAGTTCTCGTGATAAATGTTCCTTTAAAAAAACCTGAACTAAATATGCTAAACATTTTGGGATTCCTTATAAGACTGAAAATTCCCGACTGGTCTTTGATAATTCCTTTGATAATTCCTATCTGGAAATTATGGTGTGAACTGGCAGAGTTTATTACTGTACTTCAATTATGAATAATTTCTTCTATTGGACTTGGCATATCTTGGATCTCCCCAGGCCAAACACCTGCTTAACAATGCTACATGTTTTCTGTATTTTTTTAAACATTTCATTGCCATTTCTTCATACCATTTATCATCTCTTTATCCCCCTTTTTGTACTAAGTAAGATTAATACTTCCTGAAATTCTACGTAGCTGATTCATGAAAACTTTTGCTGTCGTAATAAATGGCTTGTCTTCAGAAGTTGTGAGTGCTCTATCAGTGGAGGTTTTTAAGAAGAGATTAGACAGCCATTTGTTCAGAATTGTTAGAGTCTTCTGCTTGACCACGGGGTTGATCTATACAAGCCGTCCAATGCCTCTTCCAGTTCTGATATTCTGTTATTCTTTAACATTCTAAAACATAGTGAAGTGCCTTCATGATGAAATAGTGTTTTGTCAAATGTTTTGTATTAGATGAACACTTCACAGAAAGTGTTTTAAAAAAATCAATACTCAGGATTCCATAATTTCCAATATGACCAGAGGACATGAATTCAAAATGTTTGCAGCAGTAATTTATAACCTAAGTCTCTAGAATTGTATCAGGCCTGGGAACTAGAAACTGTGTCCAAACTGTAGTTTAACTTGATGAAAGAAAAATTACTTAAACATAGGTAGATAATAGAAATCATATAATATGCATCATTTAAATATGTTTCAAATTAAACCAAATTTAGCTGTCCCTGACTATTGGGGAGCAATGTTACTTCTTTACACATATCTTTTATGCAAAGGACGAGCACCTCCATACTGCAGAAAACTTTGCACAGGATTTATGACTTTGCTAACCTGATGTTATGAAGTTAGTTAAGTCATATCTGAAAATATTACCCATCCTGACCTGTCCTCACTAATAATTTGCCACTGTTCTAGAGACGTGCCTGATCTCTTCTGTCAGGAATCGATAGTTCCATCCATCCCTGATCAATTGACTTTCCTTCAACCTTGCCAAGCATTTTTCTCTTTTAGTTTGCATCACATGCCTGAATTATGTGAGTTCTGCTTGCTAATGATCACCTCAAGGGAACAGTCAATCTTTATTTCTTCCAGTACAACTGCTTGATAGTGTTTGAAGTCCATAATGTAACTGTTGCCAAAACTATAATTCAAAGAAATTTCTTCTTTGCCTCATTTTTTTTCTCAGGGAACAGCTTTCACTGGCAAATATTACTGCTGGAAAAACCATTACTTTTATCTGTTGCAATCTTTGCCTTAATTGGTTTTATATTAGTTTTTCTTTAAATAAAATATTTAAGTTATTTTCTATCATAGTGTCCTGGTACATATTGACCACAACATTTAAAATGTTACAAATGGATTCAAATGTACTTTCTAAAGGATTATGATCGATCTCATTTCAGCTTTAGCAGGCCATAATTATATTCTATTTCACTATTTTTATTGTAAATTGTAGTTCAAAACACCATTATGTGATCTACATTTTTTCTTTTCTCCCTCCCTCCCACTTTTCTGCTTCATTGTCAAGGTTGACTCCCAGTTTATTTTTTTATAAGAAATCTATTATTTCAGAGGATACGACATGTTATACAAAGCAAAACCATTTGAGTTTTTGATTTAAATCCTGTACAGGAGAAGGATTTCTCTCTTTCACCTCAGACCCCTTTCACAGCAGGAAAAATATATATTTTTTTGAATTGCCAAATGGAAGCCTTTACATAAGAAAAGGCCACATAGGCTAGAAAATTCCATAGCGACATAGAAACAATCTACAGAAATTGGCTATTTGTGCATTTAGTCTTTTTTCTAGTTAGACAATATAGAACCTTGCCTTAATATTTTTCTATGAGAGTTATTTTGCAGAAATATAACAAATAACAAGCAGTTCTAAACAAGCTGCTAAGTTATAAGTAAGAATGGGTATGGTTGATTTATTTCTAGACCTAAGCAAAAATTATATTTCAAAACTCTCCATTGAGTTTGGGGCCAGAAAAATAAGAACTTCTCCAGCAATTTACACAATATATTTTCTTTCCTGTAATTTAATGAGAAATTATTTTAAAATGCAGGAACATTTTATTTGCTATCACTGGTTTATTAGTAAGACTTAATTAACAATGTTTTGTTAATAAAGTTTGCAACTTTGTCATAAAGATAAAAGAAAAAATACATTAAGAAATGCAGATAAAGAAATAAATACATTTACCAAAACATTCAAAGTATTTAGTCAAAGTTCTTCTCCTAGTTAAGTATCATGTGCTTTATTGCATACTTGTCCCACCAAATCTTTGAAATACTGTACAAGATACAAAAAAATAAACAAAATATCAAGATATTTCAATTAGATGTATGCATTACATTTCATGAGATTTAAAATTGTTTTATTTGGGGAATGACAAGCATTGCCTGTTATTAGAATGTCAAATTCTTATTTAGATATTGAAAATCTGGATACAAATCTTTTAAATTTTCAATCATGATTATCATATTAAATTAAATGTCACCCACTATTTTTTGACAGGATCATTAGCTTTTAACAGCAATGAAATAGGTTCTAAATTAGCATCCTTATGTTATCAATATTTGCACTTTGAATTTGCTAGGGACAGATGCTGGACAGATGGAAAAAATATTAAGTTACTTTTATTTTTAAAAATGAGAATATTTTTCTCATTTTTAAACATTTCAGCATATACAAAGAGACTATATGAGAGTAAAGTCAGAAGGGGAAAAAGCTAAAAGAAAACCAAATTAATATATATGTTCTTTTACTTTTAAAAGGGCAAATAGGAATGGGGACAAGATTAATTGTGTCAGTCTTGTTAGAAATAAAAATATGCAAGGTTTTCCTTTATTGGATGGAAGAAAAAGTTGCAAATCGTAATGATTTTCTAAAATCTGCCCTTTTCTAAAGAACTAATTATGAATAGAAAAACAAAGGCTTTCTTGATTAAGTATTTTATCCTATATCATCCGTCTAGCTGCAGAAATGTTTTGTAACATTGCTTTTTGTAATACCTTCTGAAATTTTATAGGGTTTTATTGGGATATTATATCTCATTTACAACTACTGTTTTTGCACAGTCTCATGTTATTGCTGTCATTGTCTCATTTGCAACTATATTCATTGTATTATAGCTTTGACATGATTCTCTCTCAGTAAGCATTTTATCACATCATTTCTCTTTTTCACTTCAACATTCTATTGCTTGAGGAATATTAACAAGAAAGATCACAGATCCAGTCCATGCATTATTATTATATTCGAAAGATCATTCTTTTCATTGATTCATCATTGCCAATTCCCTTGAAGGGATAAAGTATCAAAAAGATTCAAAGAAATCTTACATATTTCTTGTGTTTGATGAAAATATTATTAAAAATTGAGTCAGGCAACAAAAGTGTACAATTTGATCTAAATAATATGCTCTGTGACACAATCAGTCACATTGTTTTTATATAAAAAAATGAAAGGACTCATTAAAGCTAAAGAATGATACATTTAACACAATATGACAGAATAAATTAAGTAATCCCAGAATGTACCACTTCATTAGAAATTTATAGGCTACCTTTATGTCAACTGAATTTTTAAAAAGAATTGTGTAATACTTTGAAGAAAGATAAATCCAAACAATGTGGCATTCAATAACAAAAAAACAATATGGTAATAAATTTGGTTATATGGGAAGCATATGAAGTTTTCTTTAAAATAATAGTTCATTCATGCATTTAATTGTCTTTGACTATGTATTACTTCTTTTTTGAAATCCAAAGACAATTTTCTGAAAAAGCAATATTTATAACGCTAGTTAATAGGAATCAAGGCCAACATTAATTATATTAGATTACAACAAAAATTACTCCTTTAAGAACATATATGTACTGGAATAAATTGAGAAGACTACATTTATAAAATAAAAACATCTCAGAACCTATTGCATTCCTTTTCTCATTTTGTAATTCATTTCTTCATTTTCAGGGTTCTGTGCTCACTGAGCATGCTCAGACCACAGTAAGCTCTTTTGGTTCTTTTTCCTTTAAAATTTGTTCTCTGAAATGAGGGAGGGAGCTGGTGGTGGCAGTGCAGGGTTTGCAGGAGTGGTGGCAATGGAGGGAGGGGGGGCAGTGGCAGCCTTATTGATTCGGCCTCCACAACAGTCTTTGGAAAAATTAAATCCTGACTTAGAGTCATAATTCCTGTTTGAGGGGCAGTTGTGATTACAAGTACTTTGCTCAATTTTGTATTGTGCATCAGCTGTGCATAGATAAAGGGATCAAGGGACTCTACTCATGATCACTCTGTCCTAATCATCTGTACTTGGATTTCTGTAATGTAATCTACTTGGGGCTGCCTTTGAAGATTATCTAGAAGCAGTACTGGTTGTGATGTGGGCATGTATAGGAACGTACATTATATCTCTGCTCTTGAATTGCATTGGTTACCAGTCTGTTTGTAAGTCAAATTCAAGGTGCCATATTTAATCTCTAAAGTGCTACATGGCATGGGACCAGGTTATTGGAAAGGACTGGATTTTCCTGATTATATCTATCTACTCCCCCACCCTCAGATCCTGCAGAAAGGAGATACTGCAGGTCCCATTGGCTAAGAAACTTTGCCGGATAGTGGGTGATGAACTTCTTTCAGTTATGACCCCATTTTATGGAACATTTTAATGTCTGAATTGAGATTTGCTTCCTCTTTTTAACTTACCAGAAGTACCTCAAGACCTGATTGTGTTTTCAATTTTGAGGACCCAGGGGACCCATTGAGATGGCTCCAATGTGATTAATATCTGGCTATTCACTAATTTCATTATTTGGTTTTAGTACTGTGACTGGGGTGGCCAAAAGAGACATTGCACAGATTCATCTAGTGCCCCAATTATACCCATTCCTGATCAGAAAGCCCTTCAGTCAGTCATTTGTCCCCTAATCACCTCACAAATGCTGTGAGTTCTAGATAGAGCTGCCATTAAAGATAAACTAGTCCAGATTGCAGTGAAATGGACAGTTATGGGCATATTGCCCATGTGTTACAATTGCTCTGTAAATTGCACTCATTACCAGTCAACTTCTGGGTGCAATTCAGAATACTAGTTGGTACCTACAAAGCCTTTCAATAAATAAGGCTGGTTATTTGAGGGACTGAATATTTCCAACAGCTCTGTTCATCTGTGATATCAGGCAGAGTAAGCGGGATTTCAAATCTTTTTGATTAAACAATATCATCTTCCATGCCATACGAAGCATGCCTTCTGCTATCACAGCACCTGCCCTTGAAACAGACTCCCCCTCACTCCCCACATTAGAGATCCATATAATTTTCATCCTGATAATATTTGGAAAACTACTAAAAGCCTGGCTATTCTTCCAGGCCTTTGGGGAAATGTGGGTGAGTCTCTATAAGACATTTTATTTATTGTCCAGTAAAGTGTTTGTCTTCTGGATCAATATGATTTTTTTATTTTTTTATTTTATTTTTTAAGTGTAAATTGCACAGAGTCATTTGGAGTTGGACAGCATCAAAATTGTTTAACTGCATAAACAAACAACAAAAGAAAGCCAATGAAGCCACAGAAACATCAGAAAAGCTGCCTATCTCTGGTTTAATTTGTATTTATCTTGAACAAAATTACTATTATATTCTTCTAAGATCCATCACTGAAAAAGGTTATTGACAGCTATAAGTTATAAAGAAATCAAACTGAACATTTCTCCACAAGAAAAACTTTATTATATATTTTCTTTTCCATCTGATGGTCAACATTTCATGGATCCTGAGCATGCTCTGACTGAATTTTGTTTTTTTCAGGAAAAGGGATGGGGGGGGGGGGACAGGGGTGTTGGGTATTTCTTGTTCCTTAGTATTTTTAAAGAACTATTCTTAGTAATATACAAGTCTGGGAATTCTACTAAGTATGCTAAATATTTTTTTTTCTCTAGTAGCTCCATTTATTTCTAATTTTCTCAGCACTCAACACTCAAGTTGATTATTAACAGGAATAAAATGGTTTCTGATAATGCAACAGCTGCTATTTTATATAAATACAGGTTATGTGGTAAACCATAGAAATCATGATAGCCATCAATCTGTTTTATGGCAACTGGCCAAGACTAAGCAGAATTAATAGAATTGCCTGTGAGAGTTCATAAAGCCTGCTGAATAATTGTGTTCCTCAAATATTCCTATAAATGAGTGTGGACTCATATATTCTCAATGCTTGGAATTACTTTAGTCGTGACTAAATGAGAAATAAGAAATCTCATTCTTGGAACCAACTCATAAAACATGACACACAGAATGTCAAATCCTAATTTTATTGTATAGTTTAGCAGTCCCACCAACAGTGTGCATTTTAATATAGCTTTTATTTGTGATATTTCTGTCTGCAAATTTTCAGTATGAAGCATGAAAATAAATGAAGCTTAAAATTTAATGCAGATTAAGCCTTGCTCATCAGAAAATTCTGCTCTGATAGAATTGGAAAATAATTTCCCTCTAGACCACACTAAGATTATTTGAGGTTTTCTTCCCAGTCAATCCTTGGTGAAGTGAATATGAATAAGAATAAGAATAAAATAGGCAGAGAAATTAGTTATGTGATTTTGGATCAGTTCCTCTTTGTCAACCCACTTCATCCTCACAGGATGAAGTTTCATCCTCACAGGATGAAGTTGGGGAGAAAATAGGAAAAGAAAGTGTTATGTAAGTCACCTTGAATGATAAAAAGACAGACAGTTATTAATGAATGTTATCTTTTCTAGAAAAGAAAAAAAAATCTTGAAAATGTATAAAGTGGTCAAAAATCCTGTTTCTCTGCTTTGTTTTCCCAAAGAAATGCCCCATTTGCTCAGCCTAAGAAGCAATACATTGTGAAAGATTTCATGAGTGTAGAGGACCTGAAAAAAACAACAACAATAAGCCCTGGCCATTTCAAGTATGCTCAGAAGAAAATAATGCTCTCCTCCCTATCAGCTAATGTTTGGATTTTATTTTTAGTAAAAATCCAAAGACAAATATAAAAAGGTAAAGGTTCCCCTCGCACATATGTGCTAGTCGTTCTCGACTCTAGGGGGTGGTGCTCATCTCTGTTTCAAAGCCGAAGAGCCAGCGCTGTCCAATGACGTTTCTGTGGTCATGTGGCCAGCATGACTAAACACCAAAGGCGCATGGAACATTGTTACCTTCCCACCAAAGGTGGTCCCTATTTTTCTACTTGCATTTTTAACGTGCTTTCAAACTGCTAGGTTGGCAGAAACTGGGACAAGTAACGGGAGCTCACCCCATTACACGGCATTAGGGATTTGAATCGCTGACCTTTCGATTGACAAGCTCAGCATCTTAGCCACTGAGCCACCATGTCCCTTTTAAAGACAAATATATTAGAGTGGAAATTTTCCTGTTACTAGTTGGTAAACTGAATGGTTTTTAAATTGACCTACAATTCTTAATCTAAAGCAGGAGCTACACCAGTGGGTTATCTAAACAATTGTAGGTTGCAGATTATATAGAAGCCTCCAATGTTATCTTTTCATGAAATCAGCAATCTACATTGGCAGGCACTCATTTACTTTAAACTCTTGACTCTCTATCTGATCCCCCAGAAGGCTAAGGATTGACGTTAAATGAGTGTTTGTTAATGAAAATAAGTGATGGATGTGTTACCATCAACTCTATGTGAATCCATTAAGAATTCCAAAGTTTTATTTTTAGTCCTATATTTTAGATAATGTTTTAATATTTTTTTAAGAAGGCCATCATCATAACATTTGGATGCTTCTGGTAAGAGGGGTTTGTTTCCAAAATAACTTCACATATTTAATCACTGAAAAAAATGCTACAATCCACCCACTTCCTTGACATGAATAAATTGATAACCAATCTTTCCCTAGCAATTTATTTTCATGGTTTTAAGTTTATTAAATAATTAAAATTGACTCATTCCTGCTTGAAACCATTATTGAAACAGATTATTGTCAAATGAGGTGGATCAAATAAAGTATGTGGGTAAAAACAAAATTTCTGGTGGCTACAATGTTTGCTTTGAAAAATTATATGAGGCTAATTAGCAAACATTAATTAGTTTCCACTTTTGGAGTATTTGAGAATGAACTGATCTTTGTAGGACCAAGTTTTGTTGAATTATTTATTTATTTATTTTATTACATTTTTATACCGCCCTTCTCCTGCTGGACTCAGGGCGGTGAACAGCCAAGAATAAAAAACATCCAATACAAAATTTAAAATTATTAAAAGAATTAAACAAATTTTGGCCCAGATTTAAGACATCCCAACTAAAATCCGTTACAATTAAAATATCTAAGGGAGGGGGGGTGTTACGCCAGCCCAGCTTGGTGAAATAGAAAAGTTTTGAGGGCACGGTGAAAAGCACGGAGATCTGGTATCCTACGTATCTCTGGGGGCAGGTCGTTCCAGAGGACAGGTGCTGCCACAGAGAAGGCCCTCCCCCTGGGGGTCGCCAGCCAACATTGCCTGGCTGACGGCACCCTGAGGAGTCCCTCTCTGTGGGAGTGAACTGGCCGGTGGGAGGCTATTGGTGGCAGAAGGCGGTCCCGTAAGTACCCAGGCCTTGTGCCATGGAGCGCTTTAAAGGTGGTAACCAACACCTTGAAGCGCACCCGGAAGACCACCAGGAGCCAATGCAGCTCGCGCAGGAGGGGTGTCACATGGGAGTGGCCCATCGCTCCCATAATCCCCCGTGCGGCCGCATTCTGCACTAGTTGGAGCCTCCGGGTGCTCCTCAAGGGGAGCCCCATGTAGAGAGCATTGCAGTAGTCCAGGCGGGAAGTGATGAGAGCCTGAGTGACTGTGCGTAAGGAGTCCCGATCCAGAAAAGGACGCAACTGGCGAATCAGGTGGACCTGATGAAAAGCCCCCCTGGCCACGGCCGTCATATGCTCTTCTAAAGACAGCCGTGCATCCAGGAGGATGCCCGAGTTGCAAGCCCTCTTCGAGGGGGCCAGTAACTCGCCCCCAATAGCCAGCGATGGCACCATCTGGCTATATTGGGACGCCAAAAGCCACAGCCACTCAGTCTTGGAAGGGTTGAGTCGAAGCCTGTTTCTCCCCATCCAGACCCACACGGCCTCCAGGCACCGGGATATCACTTCAAGGGCATCGTTGGGATGGCCTGGGGTGGAGATGTATAGCTGAGTATCATCAGCGTACTGATGGAACTCCACCCCAAAGCCACAGATGATCTCACCCAGCAGCTTCACATAAATGTTGAACAGAAGGGGTGAGAGGACCGACCCCTGTGGCACCCCACAAACAAGGCGCCTCAGGGTCGACCTCTGCCCCCCTGCCAACACTGATTGCGACTGGTCAGAGAGATAGGAGGAGAACCACCATAGGACGGTGCCCCCCACCCCTAACGCCTCTAACTGACGCAACATGATACCATAGTCGATGGTATCAAAAGCCGCTGAGAGATCTAACAGGACTAGGATAGAGGAACAACCCCTATCCCGAGCCCTCCAGAGATCATCCACCAACGCGACCAATGCCGTTTCCATGCTGTACCCAGGCCTGGAGCTGGACTGGAGCGGATCTAGATAGACAGCTTCATCCAGGTACCGAGGAAGCTGTCGCGCCACCACACTCTCAACAACCTTCGCCACAAAGCGAAGGTTGGAGACCGGACGATAGTTAGCCAAAACAGCCGGATCCAGAGAGGGCTTTTTGAGGAGAGGCCTCACCACTGCCTCTTTCAAGGCAGACGGCAAGACACCCTCACTCAAAGAAGCGTTAATAATCCCCTGGAGCCAGCCTCGCGTAACCTCCCGGGAGGCCAGCACCAACCAGGAGGGACATGGGTCCAATAAACATGTGGTCGCGTTCAGCCGTCCCAGTATCCTGTGCATGTCCTCGGGAGCGACAGGATCGAACTCTTCCCAAATGACATTCTCAAGACTGGCCTCCATCGTCCCGTCTGTACCTACCCAGTCAGAGACCAAGCCTTCCCAAATCTGAGTGATTTTATCATGCAGATATTGGACAAAATCCTCAGCCCGACTCTGCAAGTTGATGTAATTGAAGTAAATATGTTTAGGACCTAACTATTGGAAAAGTTCTTCCTTCCTCTTATTGAAAAAATGAAGATGATTAGTAAACAAACTGTTGAGTTTTCCCAGAACTGAAATCCACAGATTTTAAAGAGTATCAGATTGAACTATGTACACTTTGAATGAGAGCCTGAAGGTTTCATTGACAGTCTTGCTCTGCAATATGTTCTCTGCTTCTGTATTCAGTGTACAAGTATGATGAATAGTATTGTCTGCAGAGCATAATTATATTGATAAATGAATACAGGTAGTCCTTGCTTACTGACTACTTAACTAGGAACTGTTCATTGTTATGACAGGACTGAAAAAGGAGACTTTTGGCCAACTCTCAAAATTGCTGTCATTGGAGCCTCTTTGTGGTCATGCAAACTCTATTTCGGTTCTTGATAACTGCATGTATAATGATGGTTACAGTGCTTCATAGTCATATGATACAGTGCTCCATAGTCACAATCTGTGATTGTGACCATCACAAATGGCTTCCAACAAGCAAAATCAATGGGCAAACCAATAAAAAATCACAAGTTGTGGTGAACCGGTGGTGAAATGTTCCTGGATTGGACCGGATCACCTGATCCGATAGCGATCTTGGCTGGTGGTTCAGCGATCCGGTAGCGACGGTGGAGCATAGCTCCACCTACCCGGCCGGGTGTCATTACTTCCTGGTTTTAACCAGGAAGTAAGTGTTTTCTACCTTCTGCGCATGCGCAGGTTTTGCTCATGTGCAGAAGGTTTGCGTGTACCTGTGATACGCACAGCACGTGCACTTCCGAACCAGTAAGGAAGGTAAGTAGATTTCAGCCCTGGATTTCAGCATACTCTGATACTACCGTAAGGCTTATTGACATGGGCAAGGTTCGCATCTTCTTGGAAGAATATGTTGTGCGCTGTTTGTGCAGCCATTTTTAAAAGAAAAACTGTTGAACAATCTGTGTCTTATTATTATTTCACTATAACTAAGAGTCTATATTATATATTTAATCTCCCCAAATTAGATTTTTAGATAGTACTTTAGTCTAAAAAATTTACATTTTACTTTGTTTTGGGGAGGGGGAGAAAGATGAAATCTGTGGATTTAGAAAACAATCCCCCTCCCCCAAAAAGGCAAACAGATGAAATGGTCAGGTAACAAAGAGCAATACAGCAAATATGACTTTTTCTGCTAGACTTTCCTTGCAGGCAAATTTATCAGATGAAACAGAAACCACTCCTCTCAAATGGCTGTGTTAGGATTTGCAAAATTGGTAAAATTCACCCCTCCCCACCCCTCCAGTTTTATCCATAAATGGAAGGCAATCTCCAGTCATCGTTTAGGTTATAACTGTTTTCCAGGGGTTATTTTAGATCCTACAGCATGTTTTCAGTACTGCATTTAAAATTGCATTTGCCCATTGATTGATTATCTGCTTCTTCCAAATATTTGGCTCCAATTACACAGGGGAGTACCTCCTTCCTCCATGAACATGCCTGTGATAAGTTATCTCTGAAAGTTTGTACAAAATGGCTTTTTATACATCCAAATATTACAATATCATTAAACATTTTAGTGATTTCATTCAGGAAGGGAACTGATGTTTTCTCTGTTATGGTTTTATCTGTGGTGTTTATTTTACTTTAATTCTGATCTGTGGGGTCCATTGTAATTCTAATTCAAGTTTCAGATAATCAGATCACTTTTGCTTTGATACCCATAGTGCAAAACACCAAGGTTAACAGCCTGTTGTAATATTTGTTTTAGCCAGATAGATGGAGCTAAGGTGAAAAGCGAGCAAATCAAAGAGGACAAAAACTGAGGGACAACAAGCCTTGAGGTCATGCTTTTAAAACCAACGGACAATCTTCCCAGCCTAGACCCCATCGGCTACCTTTGGAATACTGAACTGAGTTGCAGTCCAGTGCATCTGGGACAGGCTACTTTATGTTGAAGAATGTAGCTGCTTCTGTCTTCACGTAAGATTGTCTTTTTTTTTTTTTATTGCAAAAGTTTTACAATTACATTTTCACCCCTCCCCCCCTCCACCCATCCCAAACCTCCCAACCAAACGTAAGATTGTCTTATCTGAAGCTGGGATGATGGCTAAAAGCTGCACAGTTGACTTGGCATGAGCTAAACATGACAGCAGATGGGACCTAGATTTATTTTTATCTAGACTGAAAATGAACAGAGTAATGAATGAGAACAAATGGCTACAATATTTTGATACTCCAGATTGTAGTATTTGTGGGCTGGAAGGATTTGTCTCTAGCAGCAATGATGGGAAAAGATCTAAATTTACAAACCGTTCCAAATGGATAGCTCTTTCCATTGCAAGCAATGCTACTGAAATTGCCATAGGCAGTGGGGCGTGGGGGGAGAGGGGAGATATGAATGCCTTTATATATGCCTCTGACATATCTGACAATGTTCAGGATCTTCCTCTGATTATGGCAGGGAAATAATCCATAATCCATAGTGCAGATGTATTTCAAGAAAGTTCTACAAAGTTGATTTATGTTATTAATAGTGCAGCATAATGGTAATTTTGAGCTCAAGGACCAGAAAGTTTAAAGTCCCCTACATACACATATACAATGAAGAAAAGTAATTGTGCTTCCATGGAGTCATTGAAAATTCAGTGGGATACATATATAATAAATGTATTATTTATAAACACGCAAAGACATTTTTCTAATTGCATTATGCAGGATTTTGAATTAGAATATGATTGTGATGGAACTGTTCTGACCTAGGCTTCCTGAGTCAGTAAAAGACACGAGTAGTCCCAAAAACCTGTTTTATTTTAACAGCTGTGAATTCTGTTCATTCACAGATGAGTCCCAAATAGTTGTAAAGAGTCCTTCGGGATAAGGCTGATAATCATCCACCTTTATCTTCCTTGACACGCTGCCAAAGATACCTAATTGGCAAAGCCACATGGAGACCAGAATCAAACAGAGCTTCAGACTTTCAACTGCACAGAATTAACAACGTTGCTTCCTGCAAAGGCCCATTTGCCTTTACTCCTCTTTTATGTCTTATGGGAAGGGCCAATCATCTCAAAGCCCTACTCCCACATCGTCCCTTTTGTTTTAACTGTTCTTGCCTTCTGGCAGCTCTGCACATGCGCGCACTGGGAACAGGCTCCCCCTGTTCCTCTGCCTCACTGAGGTCTGACTCTGGAGGCTCCGGAGGCAGCACGTCCCAGATGGCCCTTTCTCTGCCTCCGATGCAGAGCCCTCATCTGAGCTTTCCCCAGACTCCAGGACTGGCCCATGTTCCTCCCCAGCCTCCTCACTATCCAACTCTGCTGCCAACTCCACAGGCTGCTGGCGGACCACAACAGGAATGTTGTTTGAATTCCCAGGAGGGAGGGAATGCATTCCAGAGGAGCAAGAGACAATGCAGTTTACAGTGATACCTTGGTATTCATCATTAATTTATTCTGGGAAAAGTGATGAGTACCAAAAACAATTTTTTCCATAAGGAATAATGTAAATAAATTTGATGCATTCCCAAATCAAAACAATGCACATTTTAAGGCAAAAGATAGGGCTGTATATCATTACTTTATATGAGAAATAAATCTAAAAATTTATAAATACTTAAAGAAAACAAAAACTTCTCTACTGATGAGGAAAAAAGTGCAAAAATAGACAATAGGATCACAAAAGCTAAGAATGCAAGGGAATGTGCATAGGGAAACAACTACTGCATGACTAATGCATCACACTTTGTTTCAGCTGGAAAGAGTAGTGAGTCATGAGGCAACTGACACCAACATATTCTAGCTTGTGCGTTGAGTACAAAACAAACAACAAGTACTGAAACAAAATTTTCTTATCAAAATGCACTGAGTACCAAATTCGATGAGTTTCAAAGCAGTTGTGTACCAAGGTACCATTGTTGTTAGTTTGTGTGAGAGAAAGAGGGTGAAGGAGGTGCCTTCCTAATTATTCCCAAAGTACAGGTAGTGCTCAACTTATTACCACTACAGAGCCAAAATTAATTTTGCTAAGTGAAACATTTATTAAGTGAGTTTTGCCCTATTTTATGACCATTGTTGCCAGTTGTTAAGTCATTGCAGTTAAATTAGTAACACGATTGTTAAATGATTTATCTGATTTCCCCATTGACTTTGCTTGTCAGAAGGTTGCAAAAGGTGATCACATGTTCCTAGGACACTGCAACCATCATAAATATGAGTCAGTTGCCATGCATCTGAATTTTGATCTCGTGACTCTGGGACTGCTGCAACGGTTATAAGTGTGAAAAATGGTCAAAATAAATTTTTTTCAATGCTGTTGTAAACTTCAAACTGTCACCAAGTGAACTTTTGTAAATTTAGGACTACCTGTATATATTTTATGTGTAAGTAGTCTACTTTCCATTGGCAAGATTTCTGTCTAGAGGTAAGGAATAATAAAGAAGTTTGCTTAGAAGAATCACAGTATGTCTTTTTTTATTTTTGGAGCCTAACACTTTTAGTAACCTATACTACTATTTCCATCTAGTTACATTGAACAAGAAAAATCGGAGGAAAGGGGTATATTATCATGCATCAACATCAGAACTATCCTATTTATCTTTCAGTAATATTTCTTTTTCTTTTTTACATGTACTGTACTAGGTTTTATTGGCTCACATTCAAATGAAACAATGTGAGTTTTATTAATATAAAAACTGTATATTACTTCTGACCTTTGAATGCTGCATACTACAGAACTTGAAATTTATTTTTCTCAAAATTGATTTTATGTTTTTTTTTTAAATGTTAAGCTTCACTTTTATTAAATGTTGTAAGTAACTCAAGGCCGGGAACATATCTAATATTCCTTCTTTTTGCTATTTCTTCCCACAACAGACCTATGGGGTGAGTTGGGCTGAGGGAGAATGTCCAAAGTCACCCAGCTGTCTTTCATGCCCAAAGTGTGACTGGAACTCACAGTCTCCGGATTTCTACTCTGGTGCCTTAACCACCAGATCAAAGTGGCTCTTATAAATAGATACAAATGTGGATTTCATGATTTACAAAAACTGTGGAATCAAATATTCCATCATTGTTTTTCTCAACAATTGTAGAAATAAGTCTACATAACTCAATGCTTTAATAAGTAACTTTTCATCTATTCAGTTTTAATATTGTGTGTTCATCTCCATAGAACTGTTGATCAGTTGTCATAAATACTTCAGTAGATTTATTTATAATCCCTAAGTAAACCAAATTGAATTCAATATCTCATTTAAGAATCAAATGCAAAGAGTTTGTCTTTCTGCTTGCTTGGTTTCTTTGCATTAGCAAAGGCAGAGCTATACAATTTTGATGCCTGTACAATATTGGGTTGTGGTGTTAGAAAGCTCAGAGAGATCCATCAATAATTTAATATCTTCTGATGTTGTTTGTCCTGAGTAGTTGAAAGCAAGAAATATTCTGGAGAAAATGGGGTTATAATTTCCCTAACAAAAAAATGATTTAAGTGCAGACATTATCTTTTTCTCTGGTACTGTTACCGGAGGAAAGAATTTGGATCTCTCATCTTACATTTCGGCTTAAAAAACAATCTGGAACAAATTAAAACAGAACATTTATTCTGTTTTAAGAGATCACGTATAAGCAATTTCAGAAAAGAAAAGAGATACTGCACTATTTATTGATACATCGTGAACATCACTCCAAGTACTATGAGATAAGATAAAACTCTATTTGTATCACATAATTCTTTTAAAAGCTACAAGAGTTCTTCACCATGGCTCTCCAGTACACCTTAATATAATGTAGTTGATAGATTTCTGAAATGAACCATTTAATCTGATTTATTTAAAAACAGAATACCACAGTGTATTAAAGCTCTTTATTTGATCATAAACCATACTATGAATAGAAATTCAGAAATGTATTCTTCTGTCTGGAGATTTGTTGAAAATCCATTTATTATTTCTTTCCTATAAGTCTATTACTTCTTTACTTCCCACTTTTTGCCAGTATGAGAAGACCTAGAGTTATTTATCTATTGTTTATTTATTAATTAAATTTATATACCCACCCATTTCACATACATGACTGAGTACCTCATAAAATTAAAATCACAAAACACAACAAGCAAAATACAAATAACAGTAAAACAACAACCCCCATTAAAACTGAATTAAAACTGTAAAACATAAGGACAGGTGTTGTGGCAGAATAGCCTCCCTCTGAGTCCCATCAAATGGCCCTCCTTAACAGAAGGGACCTCTTACATGCCCCTTCTGCCATCCTGATGGGCAGGGAGATGTAACTAGGGAAAGCAGGCTTCTTATTCCAACATCCAAGTAAATAGAGTGGGAGATGGTGTTTCCACTTAAATTTACTCTAATTTCCATGAGTGCTACTTTATAAGATGAATTTTAAGACTCCTGTATTGCCCAAATATTGAGTAGTATAATGGTGAAGGTGCTGGCTTAACTGAGAATTTCAAGTTCACTTTTAGTCACAATACACTCATCAGAAGTTATAGGTAATATATAAAGGTCTTATAATGATCCTGTTAGTCTAAACAATTTCACCATTCTATTCTCCTATGACAGCTTTTTCTTTAAAAATGACATCAACATTTTTCTGATAAGTGCTGATGGGAACAAATTTAGGCCAAGATGTGCAATGAGTATACTTTTAATTTATTGCAGAATTGTCAATAAATCAACCTGAATAAGTAAACCATAGTGAGCCAGTATCACATAGGCATCATATAGGCATCAGGCTAGAAACCAGGAGAATGTGATTTCTAGTACTGCCTAAGGTATAAAGACAACTGAATAACATTGGGCCAATCCTTTCTCCCTAGGAAGTAAGCACTGACAAACCACTTCCAAAATTTTGCCAAGAAAAATTCAAGAGCTGGTTCAGGCAGTTCCTAGGAGTCAAGACTGGTTCAAACTCAACCCTTCAAAAAATAAGCTATATATAAATAGAAGTTGAAGTTACATTCACATGACACATAAAAGGAAAAATGTCATGTTCTACATTGACTTTGCAGCACTGATCAAAAACTAATGTTTGCAATCACTTCCGATTTGTCTGCCTCCGGTGAAAGACGGTCCCTCTTTAAGGACCGCCAGCCCCGCCGCCTGTAGAGCCGCTTCGATTCCGAGAAGCGGCTTGAAAACTCCAAAATCTGAAGGATTTGAGGAGAAGAGTAAGCAAGGTGCAGGTCGAGCCCCTGTGAGCCCCCAGAAGATCGCTACTGGGGAGGAAACAAGCGCAGCTCCCTTTCAACTTGCTGAGACTCCGGACGGCGTGGGACGACTCTGCCTTCCACAGAGCAAGCCGGCTGCAGCAAACATTCAAACTGAATGAAATTGACTTCAATAATTAGCGGAAAAAACAACCTGAACCTTTAAACCAAGAAACTGCAAGTATTATTTTTCTTGTGACTTTCTGACTTAAGCAAAAATCTGAGCGAGTGAAAGCGGCTTGAAAAAATGGCGCCCGGCTCCAGCGTTAACAAGCTGAGAGTGAGAGTGATCTTGTAAAGTAATTCCAACAAGCTACAAAGTTGCGCTGCTTGTAACAAGCAGGAACAGGAGAAGAGGGGAAAAAAAATCTTTTTAAAATAAACCTGAGCTCGTTTCAGTTTAATTCTATCTCCAATTTGACTAAACCTGGGGGATTTTTTTTAGAGGACTTTGTGGTGCTGGAAAAGGAAAAAGGATCTCCTTTCTCAGAAAACCTAATCTACGTGGCAGAATGGCTTCTAAGAAACAGGAAGGCAAGGCAGCAGGGGGGGATCCCCCACACACAAATCTGAACAGCAGTTTCCTTCTGTTCAGCAGAGTTAGAAAAAAGATTTTGACTTTGAAAATTTAAAAGAATTTATTACTTAGGCTCTGGATGATAATTTTCAAAAATCTCAACAGGAAATGGATGATAAATTTCAAAAATCTCAACAGGAAATTAAGCAGGAAATTATTGAAATGAAAAAGCTGGTGCAAGAGAATTATGGCAAGGTGACTGATAAATTATCGAATGTGGTGTCTGGCCTGTCAGAAATTATTATTAAAGTGGACTCTAAATTGGAAGAATTTAAATCAGAAGTGAATGCCAAAATAAAGGATACTGATTTCAAAATTTCTGATGTGGATAACAAAATGCAGAGAGTTGAAAACGAAATTACGACGATGCAATTCCGGTCTATGGAATTTGCCATAAGAATTAGAGGTATTAAGGAGAATGATCGACAAGACTTGAGGCAGATTTGTGCTGATGCTTTGGCTGTGTTGTTAAAAATTAATTCTGAAGAGATTTTTTACAAAATAGACAAAATTTACAGAGTGAACTCGTGGGTGGCCAGACAAAGACAATTGCCTAGAGATGTGGTGATATATTTTACAGATAGAAGAATGAGAAATGATATTTTGCAAAAATCTTTTCTTTCTTCTGTGCAAGTGGAGGGAGCTCAAATTGGAATTTATAAAGAACTACCGCCTAAGATGTTGAAAGATAGAAAAGATTTTGGTTTTTTAGTAAATGATTTAAAAAAATTACAGATTCCATTTCGGTGGGATGCTCCAACTGGCATAATTTTGAAGTACAATGGAGAAAGATATCGATTGAATACTGTTGAAAAGGCAGAACACTTCTACTATACTGTTTTTAAAGAGAGATCACCATCCCCACTTACATCTACTGTGTTGGAGGTAAAGGAGAGTGACAAGGAGAAGCAACCTCAGCAAGAGATGGAAGAGCAGCTTAAGCAGGTTGAATCAGAGCCAGTGGAAATGCAGGGTGCTACAGGAGGTTTTTTGGAGGAGCCTCTGTCAGAATCTTCTCCAATTTTGACTACAAGAGATGTGGCTTTGGACCTAGCTCGAATGGCTGAAGCCAAAGACCAGCGCATAACTTGTGCAATCTCTAAACAACTCAAAGAAAAGCAACTACAGGAAAGAGCTAAGGCACAACAATATAAAAAAGGAGTCAAGAGTACCACACAAGAAAGTGAAGCCATGGGGGGAGCAAAGCCGAAGATTTCGGAAGATATCCGGCAATTTTGCTCGTCGCTTCAAAAAGGTATATATGACGGTTAAATTGTTATCTTGGAATGTGAATGGATTGAACTCACCACAGAAGAGGAAGAAGATATTTACATATTTGAGACAATTTAATAATGATATAATTTGCTTACAAGAAACTCATGTCAGAACACAAGATCAAAAATATTTGATAAATTCAAAATTAGGAATACATTTCATAGCTTCAAATTCGGAAAAAAAGAATGGTGTGGTTATTTACATAAATAAAAGACTGTCAGCTAAAATTATAGAAGCAGATGAAGGTGGCAGGTTTATAGCAATTGAATTGCACACTGTATATGGCCAAATTCTTGTGATTGGAATTTATGCTCCTAATCAACAACAGGATCATTTTTATAAAATTTTGCACACCAAAATATTGCAATGGGATTACAGATCTATTTTAATCATGGGAGATTGGAATGGAGTAATTGATTCCAAATTAGATAAAAAGAGTCTGGCGAAGTCAAGGATCAGACTACCACAAACCTTTTTTGATATGAAAGAAGATTTGGAATTAAAAGACATTTGGAGAATACATTATCCAAAAGACTTGGACTATACTTTTTTCTCTGATAGACATTGGATGGCATACTTACTTATTTTATGAAAACAAAGTGGATAAAGTATTTAAAAGCCATATACTTAGAGATTCCTTGATGAGAGTTTGGAAGAAGCACCGACTCAAATGGGATTACAAAATACCGCTATGGCTGGATCTTGGTCATACCATGTGGAATACAAATATAATGTCACTTGGGGGGGTTTTATATAAAGAGGTTCTTTTTACAGATGCGGGCAGATGGCAACTGAAGACATTAGAGACACTATTGGACGAAGGGATTAATTTAACTTGGTTACAGTATAATCAACTTCAATTGAGATGGAAAGAGGACCAAAAAATTGGTATTATGTTGCATGAGGAAGAATTGGTTAGACATATAAAAGAGAAAGGTCCAATGCATATTAAAAGGCTTCACAATGTTTTGTTAGAAAGGGATTCAGAAACTGAATTGGTTAAAGATTGTATGATTAAATGGGCACAAAATTTTGCAGAACCAGTGATGTTGGAAACATGGGAAAAAATTTGGGTTCAGAATGTTAAATTCACACAGTCGCAGAATTTGAGGGAAAATTTTTATAAAATGTTTTACAGATGGCATTTAGATCCCAAGAAATTGTCATGTATGTACCCTAATGTTCAGCCAAAATGTTGGAGATGTGATTGTTTAGATGCTACATATTATCATGTTTGGTGGACTTGTAAGAAAGTTAAGGCTTTTTGGATAAAAATTTGGTGGGTCATGCAGAATGTTTTGAAGAAAAAAATTTAATTTTCTCCACAATTGTTTTTACTGGGGATATTTAAGGGTTTTACATTGGATGAAACAAAGTTGATATTGTATATGATAACAGCAGCGAGATTATTGATAGGTAAATACTGGAAAAATGAAGCTTTGCCCACTATCGAGGAATGGACTTTGAAGATGGCCAGCTTTGCAGAGATGGCGAAGATTTCAGCATATCTAATGATCGCTCACAAGAGACTTATGAATGGGAATGGAAAAAGTGGATAGATTATGTGCAGAATAAATATCAAACTAGGAAGTATCAAATAGCTTTTCACTGAAAGTATTATATAAAAATAGAAATATTTGAATTTTGTGAAGATGAAAAATTATATGGGGGTTGGAGGGGTTCAGGTTTTATAAGAAGGGGATTTTGATGGGATTATATTCTGTGGAAGTCGGGGGGGTAGGTTGGGGGGCTTGGGGTGGGTTTGGGGGGGGAAAGTGGGGTGAAAATGTAATTGTAAAACTTTTGCAATAAAAAAAACCCTAATGTTTGCTTTCCACAAACTAAATCCTATAGGCCTTATGGAAAGATACCATGATCTTTCAAAGTGAAAGCAATTTCAAAGTGAATAGCAAAGTAGTTTACACTGCATTGGGATGGAGATGTTCAAATCAAGGCCATCCATTATTTTTGTCCTAAGCATAGGAAAGAGATTGGGGTTGGAAGAAAGGAATTGAAGGGCAGCAGAAGGGAGGGAGGGAGGGAGGGAGGGATCAAGATAGAGAAGGCTGCTTAATTAGTTTGATTTCAGTGTACCTAAATTAATTTTACCTTGTGTTTATTTGAATGCAGTCTTTAACTTTCTACTTACTGTCTTCATCATTTCATTCCCTATTGTTTTTAAAGTTTAAAATTTTTAGCAGTGTAATTTTCTCATTTATGTTATTAATTGTAAACAACCCTCAACAAATTCTATCTATTCTCTAAATACTCTTAATGAGAAAAAGATGAAAAGGGACAATTGATTTTGTCCTCTTGTTTTTGCCGTAAATAATATCTAAATAATTGAAAACTCATTCACATTTGCCAATCTAGTTCTTTTTCTTTCCATAAACACCAACTTTTTAATGCCTTAAAATGAACTAATGGCTTGCTTGCTAATGCATTTCAAATTTGATCTTGCAGCAACCACTATTCTTACAATGGAATCTATATCTTCCTGCTAGGAGAATGGTAGGTGTGTGTATAATTGTAAAAGCCATTATTACTGGGGGAGAAAAAACCCTGGCAGAGGAGTAGAGTGCATTAAGCATCATTCTGGTCCAAGTTATTTTTCAAATGTCTTTGAAAGGAAGGATATTGAATAATTGGGCATCCAGACAGTGCAGCAAAGGTAAATGATTCATGCAGTACTACTACTACTTTCCTAATCTGTAGCATCTTAACAATAGGAATTTTGAACTAATAGTACCAACAAATGTTGTTCAGATCTCTTAAGAAAAGGGAGACCAAAAATTCATTATTAATGTTGATTCCTTCTTGTTCCATTCTTTGAATTTTTTAAAAAAGGAAAGAAGAATATAGTTATTTTTAAGGGTACCTCAATGCAATGGCTACTACACTTAAGAAAATGTTATGAAGAGGATTATTAATATTACTACAATTGTGAAATTACACTGAGCAAAGAATGGGTCTAGTTGAAGATATCAACTAAAAGTCATGGATGAATCTGCTTCTTTTGCATCAAAACAGAAAATTACTAATCATTTTCATATGCAATGCATAATAAAAGAATATCTTTGCCCCAATTTTAAAATAAATTTATAATTATATCAAGGCATATTGCATGTAGTACAGCACACTTTAGACATATAATTTGATGAGTCATTTTGGGTCTAAAATGCTTTTTTTTCAGCATGGATAGCAATGTACTTTGCTCTTTTGAAATTTGACCCAAATTACATCCCTTCAGGGGGCCAATGCTTTTAAAATATCTTGCTACACAAATTGGTCAACAATTTCTTTTCCTTTTGCCCATTTCAAAATAGCTAACTGGATCCTCTTCCTGCTGCTCAGCAGGCCATGCTATTTTTGTTTCTCAACCTTGGTGGGTTTAAGATGTGTGGACTTCAACTCCCAGAATTCCTCAGCTAGCAAATTCTAGGAGTAAGTCCATCCTTCTTAAAGTCACCAAGACTGAGAAATACTACATTAAACCAGTTGTCAATACAGCTCCCCAAGTGGCCAGATTATTGTATATTTTTGTGCCATCATTCAGATCAGAATTCAACTATTTAAAGCCAGTTAAAATATTTAACTTTTCTTTAACTCTTTGTTATGGCAGTTACTACTTTGTCCTAGAAACACATCAAAATTAATTCAAGTATTGTCTGCAAAATGTTAAAACAATTGCCCATAAATTATCCAAAAACATGCAAAGCTAGCAATTTCAAATATCATGTTTTACAGTGGCCACTAATTTTTTTTAAAAAAATCCTTCACAAAGATTTTAAAGAACAAATTCAAAATACTTAGTTTTTTGCATCTCAATCCTCAAGTCGACATAAAAAGGGTAAGTGTTAAAACGACACGGAGGTAATTAAACAAACGTTTCTCTGATTTCCTTTAAATATTCACTTTGAAGAAGCCAATCTGTTTAACTGTAAATGAATAACAAAATGAAAAAGGTTCACCTCTGGTGGGCTAAGCATGAGCATACTGAACAGACTCGAATAAGAAACATAAACAGATCCTACTTTTGTTTCATTGTGGCATAGGGCATAGACAGAGCAGAAGGGTTTTATTCTGAACAGAATAATATTCCATATAATAAAATACATTCTAAGAGATGAATTGGTCTGCCCTAATTCAATGGCACGAGTCTGAGAGTCCACCAAACATTAGTAATATTTAGCACATGGTTCAGCTTGAAAATACACAAAAGAATGACTGATGGAATTCATATGTGCGAGATCTCACAATACTTTTGTTAGATGCCATTCTCTATGGTTCTTGGCTTGAAATATTGAAATATTGTCTGCATATTTTTCTGGATTGTATTCATTTTCTCCTGCTGAATCAAACTTTCTACTGACCTTTGGTTTGAGGGACTTGATGTTGCTGATGATAATGCCAATAATGGTGCCGATGGGATTTCCCCCTAGTTTAGATAAATTTGAGTTTCACATTTTAAACTATATCAATATACCAATAACTTTGAAGCAAGTGCCCACCAGTAATTCTAATTTCTACCAAATCTTCCATCCTCTTTTCATCCCCCTTTTTAGTATTAACCAATAGTTCTCTCCCCCCCGCTTTTTTCCTTGAAGTCATCAACCAACTTCATTGTTCTTTAACTTTAAATTCCACATAGTCTATGTCTGAATTAATCCAGTGGGTTTCTTCAGTATTCTTCTTAATCCACTTATTCTTCTTATAGCAAATGGTATTTATAATCCACAAAAGGCCCATAATAACCCCAATAGTTATAAGTTATCCTCCCTAGCCGTTCAAAAAACCATCCACTTAGCTTCAAAATAAATCCAAGTTTCGCACCGCCCAGTGTATTTGTAATCCACACAGATTCAGAGAGTTTCAGTCACAAATTTTCTGTGTCTTCCAAATGTCAAATGTAAACAATCTTCCAAATGTCAAAAGTAAACAATTTGCAGGTGTTAATTCCACAAGTCAATAACAAGCTGGGCTTGTCAGTTCAGTTCCAGGCAAACCCAGACAATCCACATTTCACAAGGCAATTCAAGGTCTTCTCCCTCTCGGCGTCAAATTCCACCCGTTTCTGGGGTAAATTCCTCAAAAGAAGTTGGAAAGTTGGAAGTATCTCACCCAGATCAACCACGCTGTTATCCACTTATCTTCTTCATTGCTCTTTCATTGGAGCTGTCATAGCCTCGGTCTGGCCAGTTTAATGGCCATATTTTCCCCTGCCGGTTTGAGGAGTTTTTCCAATTCGAGCAAGAAGTTTACTGACTCCTTGTGATCAACGGAATTTCTCCTTTGTTTTCACCACCTCTCCAAGGTGGCTTGGATTCAATTGGACCTCCTGGCAGCGGAATTCGGCATCTTAGCATGGAGTCCCGTGAAAGCACACCATTTCACTGCGCCGTCAGCTGCGCCCTCCCTGTCACAAGCCATTCTCATCATTTAAAAAAACAATCTGACATCAACTAGTCCACATTTTTAGATTTTAGAAAGAAAATCTTAAATCATTTATCATCAGAAAAAGAATATTTAGATTCTGCAAGATAGGTATTAAGATTGAAATGCTTATTCCTTAGAAGTGCAATTGGCATCCATTCTATTGGCAACTTGACTCAGGCTAAGACCCATCTGCTTTAAATGTAGCTAATATTTATGATAAAATGTTATGTGATTTATAGCTTTGTTTCTTTTGACTGATTTATGGTTATATTATTATGTTGTTTTTATTTATTAGCATTATTTCTAACACTTTTTATTGTTGTAAAGGGCAGTATCAACAGAAAAATAAAAAGTAAGTGCATTAATGGAAAACATTCATTTCTTTTCAAGGGTAGATAAACATTTAGGGTCATGATTAGACAGTGCCATGGCCCTATCAGAACCTGGTTCAGAGGAGGAGGAGTTGGAACTGGGACCATCCAACAGAGAAGGCACACCAAGAGCTGAGGAGGATACTGTCCCGGGACCCTCAGCACTGGGGAAGGTGCTCGACCAGACGCAGAGCTGCCTGCCTGCACAGACACAGGAAAGGATCAGCTGCTCACCGGCAGCTGATCTCCTCTAATGAGGAACAGCTGTCTAGTCCACTTGATCCAAGAACAAGGAGAGTGGAGCATACACTAGTCCAAGGAAGAACTGCAAGGCTACTAAGGAGGAGGTCAATCCACCTCTCCTCACAAGGAACACCTGGAGAAGCCATGGAGAGTTAGTCTTTGCCAGGAACAATTAGTTGCTTTGGCTTATATCCCCCAGCTTTGACTCATGCCTGTTGCTGTTTGCCTTGCCTCGCTTGGAAGATTGCTTTCCGCCTTTTGTTTTGGACCTAGCCCTTCTCTTATGGCCTGGATTTGGTCTTTGCTTCACTGCGGTTTGGGAATTGCTTCTTGCCTGGGACTTGCTTCTTGTCCTGAGGACTGCCCTTGTCTTGTGCCTGGACTCTGCCTTGTGGCTTGGACTTGGAACCTTGCCCTGTGAGTATCCTCCTACTCTGTGGGCTTTCTTTGTATTACTGGGGCTGTATTTGGGAGACTGAGGGAGGCTGCCTTCAGGGTAGTTTGGAGGTGGAGCCTTACCAGTTGTTGGAAGACCGTTGGCTGGAACATTGTTAAGAGAAATAAAGAATGCTCCAGAGGCCCGTTTGAACACCTGGATCATAACAGACAGTTTCAAAGTGGTTTGCTGCATGATGCTAGCCAGATGAATACCGATGGATGCTGGTAGGCAGATATTTTTCCCTTGTTTTCCTCCCCAAAAACTAATGTGCATCTTATACTCCAAAACATTATATATATGTGGGTGTGGCTTGTTTGGTGGGCATGGCTTGATGGTCATGTGGCTGTAGGCGTGGCTTGGTGGTCATGTGGCTGTTGCTGTGTGTTCATGTGACTGAGTGGGTGTGGCCAACTTGCTGTCACTTGCATCAAGGGTTAGGGTTAGGGTGCCTGGCCGTTCCTCACCTCAAAGGTCTCAACAAGATACAATTTCCCTGTCTATTTATTTACTACTATTGAACATCCAAAATATACTATTTAATCCTATGTATATATGCCATATGTGTACATACATATTACATAGTATAGTGTGTATAAGCACACAAAAAGATACATTACCTACTATATATACTGTACACACATATATTGCACACACACATACAGCTCTTCTAAAACTATACACATTCAATCTCACTTACTACATTTGGAAAAACACACCCAGAGTCCACTTTCTGCCACACTATAACTTCTGTACTTTTAGAACATTACACACACCTTCACATCCTAGCTTGCACATGACTGTTAGAGCCAGGAGAGGTCATGGATTGAGTAAAATGTGGTGAAACTCATTTAACAATGCTCTTGCTTAGCAACCAAAATTTTGGGCTCAATTGTGATAAGTCAAGGACTATCTCTGCCTTCCTCTGCATGGCAGCCTTATCCTAGTAAACTCCTTCTCCTTTCTAGAAATTTTCCTCTCTGTTACAGGCACCAAAATAATCCAGACGATATAAGGTTTCCTGCTGGAGCAGGGAGTTTGACTAGATGGCCTCCAAGGTCCCTTCCAGCCCTAGATTGCTGTCCTGTTTCAAAGCACTTTCTGAAGCCACGCCTAGTGCCAGGATTTGTGGTCCTTCCTTCCTCTTCTTCCTCTCTTTGTCTCTTTCTCTTTCTCTCTTCTCTCTCTCTCTCACGTTTTAGGAATCACATTTAAAGGACCTCTAGAAGTCCTGTTCAAAACTGACTGTACTCCATGACAAAATCTTTAGCTCAGATTCGTTAACTTGACTATAAATGATCCCATTTAAAGCATTTAGGAGGTTTTTTTAAGAATGTGGAAATGAGCAAAACAATATAGTAAAGAAAGAAAGAGAGAGAGAGAAAGAGAAAGAAAAGAAAGGTGTTTAGTTCTTAATATTTGAATGTATCTTGTTAATAAACATATTAATAATAATGTATTAGAGTATTTCCTTTCTCCCTCCCTCCCTCCCTTCCTAAAAGTTATTTGGAGCCACATGCAATTCTTCCTTCCTTCCTTCCCTCTCATTCCCCTCTCCTTCCTTCCATCTCATTTCCAGCACCTTCCTTCCTTCCCTCACATTCCCAGCTCCCTCCCTCCCTCCCTCCCTCCTTCCTTCTCCTCTCCTCTCCTCTCATTCCCTATTGCAGTATATTATGTGCCATTTAGCAAGTCTTAATACTTTAGCTTTGAATAAACTTTTATGGATTTTATATTATAAATATTACAAGTAGTATTAAATGCTTGCCATCACCTGGAGTGGGGGGGAAAACAGGGACACACCAGACAGCCGCCATCTCTTCTGGACCTGCAGACTGGGCTCTCAACAGCTGATTGGCGCTGATGCAAAGGGGGAGACGCCAAGCTGGAGCCAAGACTGCTGCTCTGTTGCAGCAAAAGGAAGAAAGCAAGCAGAACCGGTGCTCTGGACCGGAAGGTGGGCAGATGTCCCAGGCGAGCTCCAAGTGGTGGGGAGGGGGACATGGCTGCAACCCCAGCGGCTTCAGGAAATGCTAGGCCAGTGGGTAAGGAGGAGGTGGTCTGGCAAGCTTTGTGGCTATGCGGTTGCGAAGCTTATCAGGCTGGCCCCCCGCCGCTTGGAGCTCACTGCTGCCGCCTGGAGTTCCAAGCAGCGGGGTGGCCCAGCAGTGGTGGTGGGAGAAAGGTGAGCTATCGCTCCACGTGGGTAAGCTCCAAGCAGCAGGGAGGGGGGTGCAGCTGCAACCCTGGCGGCTTCGGGAAACACTAGCCCAGAAGGGAAGGGGGCGGTGGCCCGGCAAGTTTTCTAGCCATGCAGCTGCTGCAAAGCTTACTGGGCTGCTCCCTCCCTCCCCCATCCCCATCACAGCTGCAAAGGTGGCGGGTCGACTTTGGGAGCTACTAGCCAGCAGAAAGGGGACTGGCCTGCCTGGCAAGCTTTCTAACCACGCAGCTGCTGTGAAGCTTACCGGGCTGCCCCCATCACCACCACAGCTCAAAGGTGGCGGGTTGACTTCGGGAGCTGCTAGCTGGCAAGAAGGGGCTGACCAGCCTGACAAGCTTTCCAACTACATGGCGTCCCCCGAGGCCGAGCGTACCAGGCCCAAAAGGTGAGTGAGCCTCGCCATGTCCCCCTGAAGCGGCTCTTCAGCCGAGCACAGCAAGTCTCTCTCCCCCGCCACCAGCGTTGGCCTTACCTTCTAGATCTTCCACGCGCCTCCGAAGGAAAGGCGACGGCGGTGGCAGGAGATGGTAGTGGCAGCCTCGGCAAGAGAGGGCAGTGATGGCGGGGAGGGTGAATCCACTGTCCTGGCAAGCGCCCCCCCGTCCCCACCAAAGCTGCAACAATGGTGGATTCTGCAGCTGCTGGTGGCGGGGAGGAGGCCACCAGCCCAGCAAGCTTTGCAGCCATAGAAAAAGCTGTCGCCGCCATGTTTTTCGCACATGCCCATCCCATTGGACTTGCAAGGCAATGGGATGCGCGTGCGTGAAGAACATGGCGGCGACAAAAATGGCGATCAGGGCAAGTGAGTGGCAACCGGGGGACCGGTTCGGGGGAGTGGCCAACTGGCCATTGCTACTGGTTCTGCGAAATTGGCCAAATTTCCGCCACTGGTACGCCCGAACCGGTGTGAACTGGTAGCAACCCACCACTGATACACACACACACACACACGACTGTATGTATGTATGTATGTATGTATGTATGTATGCATGCATGTATGCATGCATATATAAAATGAAAGTTTGATTTTGGTTTTCTTGATCAGAAAGATTTGTCATTATAGAAATGGCTACTTATATATTAATGGGTAAAAGCAAAAAGTTGAGGATGGTTTTTATCTTGTACTGTGCTAAGAAGAGTTGGAAGTCAATGCCCCTTTTCTTTCTTTCCCACCTTGAATCTCACACCCCCTTTTCCCTGATCCTTTTCCCTTTTTTAATTTCCTATTTTTCTTTCATTTTATATAATAAAACAAATAAAAATTTGAAGAACCTGGGAAAAAAAGATAAACATTTAAAAAAATGAAACAAAGAAACAAAAAAGACTGGAAGCCACAATTTGAAATTAATATGCTTTAGAAACACAATGGAAAAAATGAGATTCATGTTGTTGTAATATGGAGAAATGGAAGCTTACATCTACCTGTGAGACAGCTATGCAGGATAAGGGTCTTCTTAGACACTCTCAGGAATAAGCAATGTCTGATCCCCAAGATATTGCTGAATTCCAATTTTCCATAAGCTTTTGTTAGCATGGTCACTAACAGGGGTTAATGGGAATTAAAGTGCAGTAATTTCTGGAGAGTCATATACTTCCAACCCTTGCTCTGGGAGTCCTCTGAGAACTTAAGGTTTGCTGGTCTCAGTTTTCTGAAGGATGTTGGTTCTTGCTTGTAGTCCTCCTTTATTTTATTAATTAAAAATCTCGCAACATGGTGACTCTTACTTTAAAATGAAATCATAACTATATGAATAAATATATAAAATCACATTAAAATTATAATAGTGCAAGTTATAACTGACAATGGGGAGGAAGAGACCAGAATGTGTGGGGGCCAGCTGCTGGTGGTGGGAAGCTGCTATTAATCAGCCACTTCCAACATAAAATTCCCCCATCAGGGTCCCAAGCCAAATAACAGAGCCAGGTCTTCAGATTCTTACAGAAAGTTAGGAGGGTGGGAGTCAATCTCACCTTAGGGGACAAGATGTTCCAAACGACCAGGGCCACAGCAGAGAGGGCTCTTCTCCTGTCAGAATTCCTTGAATGATGATTTGCAGTATGACTTCTCTGCCATACAGGTGGAGGGGGACTGTCCCATAGGGGTGAGATGCTTCCTCAAGTAACCTGGAGCCATGCCATGCAGAGCTTTATAGGTAATAATCAACATTTTGAACTGCATCTGGAAGCAAACTAGTAGCTAGTGCAGCTCTCTAAACAGCGGTCTAGGGGCCCCAGAGACTGCCTGTACCACTACACTCTGCACCAGTTGAAACTTTGAATGTTCTTCAAGGATAGCTTCATTGCAATAGTCCAAGCATGAGATGACCGGGGCCTGAATGACTGAGCACAGGGATTCCTTATCCAGATAAGGCTGCAACTGGCATACAACCTGAAGCTGTTCAAAGGTTCTCCCAGCCACAACTTTCCCCTACTCTTTGAGCAGGAATTGCAAGTCCAGGAAAATCCCTAAGTTGCAGTTTGGGTTTGTCTGGGGTAGTGCCCGCCCACCAGAGCTAAAGATGTCAGAGTCCTGAATCTTGAAATTCTGTGTATCTACAACCATTCAGTCTTGCCAAAACCTGTTATCATCCAACCAGGCTCCCACAGGCTCCAGACACCATGAGAGAGCAGCGACAACACCACTTGGGTCACTAGGGATGGAGATACAAAGGTGAGTATCATCTACATATTAATGATACTCAGCTTATGGTTTCACCCAAAGGCTTCATGTACATGTTAAAAAGGAGTAGAGAGAGAGATGAGCCCTGTGGCACACTACAGGGTTGGATCTCTCACTCTGTATCAACATTGATTGGGATTGGCCTTGGAGAAAGGAACCAAACTGTGCTATCCAGCCCCAGACCCCGTAACTGGCCCAATACCATGTTTGATGGTATTGAAGGATGTTGCGACATCAAGGAGCACAGGGATGACTGCACTACCCCTTCTATATCAGAAGTCTGCAATTTTTTTCTTTCTTTCTCCTTTCTTTCCTTGCAAGTAAATTAAAATCTACCAAGAGTCTTGGTAGTACAGTGGTCTAAAGCACCCTGTTATTAAGATCAGCTGCCTGTAATTACTGCAGGTTCGAATCTCACCAGGCTCAAGGTTGACTCAGCCTTCCATCCTTTCTAAGGTAGGTAAATTGAGGACCCAGTTGTGGGGGCAATAAGCTGACTTTGTATAAATATACAAAAGGATGAAGGCTATTGCTTAGTTCATTGTAAGCCACCCTGAGAAGGGCGGCATATAAATCAAATTTAAAAAAAAATAAAAAATCTCAAGTTTTGCATAACATTTTGTTAGCAGTAAACAGTTCCTTTCTAAGGAAGATCCAGAGAACATTTTTTTAGGAATCCTTGAGTGACTGCTTTCTCTATTTAGGGTTGCTATTTCTTCTGAAAGTGATCCATCATCATCATCATCATCTCCTTTAGATTTTCTTGCTTGTATGGATTTCTTTTCAATATCTGGAGCTTTGATGATAAAAGCATCTTATAAGATCCTTAATAGCAAATCAGAATTTTCAAGTTGGTAAAGTAGCAAAGAATGACATCATAGTAACAATGTCTGAGAAAATCTTCATATTGGAACCTTTTCAAATCCCCTGTTCTAATAGAAAATACACTTTGCAAAAATTCTTCTAATTAGCTCCAACAAAATTAGAGCATAAGCAATTTTAATAGAATATTGTGTATTTTCTAATTGTATAAGAAACTAAGCTGTGACATTATGAATATTTCTCAAATATAATCCTCAAAATGAAAAAAAATCCATTATTTTGATCACAAAAGAATTAAGAGTTTTAACCCTCATGTGTTTTCCTTCTAAGGAAAAGCTTACAAAATTATTTTTCTTCAAAATATATTTAGATACAATAACACTGAATTAAAAAACGGAGATTTCCCAGGATTGTGTGGCTTATCTGACCAGTATAGTGATCATCAATCACCCTTATGTTCCTCTTATTCATTTGTTTAATGAACATTGATACATCACTAACATTTGTATTTTGTTCTCACCCACTTATTTTTTAGCCCAGATAGTTTTTCATGGCTGCACTCATTAAAAAAAAAAATCAAAATATTAATTAAATTAAAAATTGTTGTTTTTATCTACCAATGTATTTAATAGGGTGGCGTTCTGGAACTATATTTTGGGAGCATGATTTCTTACTTTTTCAAAGATGTTTCATAGTGCTTCTCGGAAAGAAGTTGGAGCCACTAATGTCCAGAGCTGAAAATACTATTGCACAAATAGCACAGGATCTGCCAAGTAAAGTTTGTTTATATTCTGAAAGCTATGCTTTACAGTTCAAACTCTGGCAGTCACTCAAGCTAAGAATTCCAGAAACGGAAGATATTGCTGATTCACAAGCTTGCTTTTCTGATACCTAAGCTGTTGGCTGCAGATAAGCTACAGATGACAGGAATGGTATTGGCTGCTTAAACAACTATTCACAGAGGGCATGAACGACCTAACATCACAACACCACCTGGAATCCAGAATAACGCCAATCTGTTAAAAAAATCTGTGCACAGCAGTATGACTCCAAGCCTATTTATTCCAAATTAAGCCCTGTATTTAGTGGGCTCCAGTTCATAAAAGCATTGGATAGAATAGAAATACAGAACTGGACAGAAAAATAACTCTATCATCCATAACATCTTGCCAGCTGGAAGGAAAGGATCCAAAGCAGGATTTGCTACTTTTTTTAAAAAAAAAAGTCATTCAATTGTCAAAGAAATCAAACATCAATCTTAATTTATATTTTTGTTTCTGTTGAAATTAAAAGAGGTTTTCAAAGATTAACAACCAGTATTTTGAAATATTATAAATTTAAATAGCCTTTCGTAGTATGTACTATATTAAATTATAAATAATGACCATAATTGTGTATCTTTTCTGAACTTTATATATTTGACCAAAAATTATATTAAAGAATATTCTCCCACCTTGAGATCTATGGATAGTATATTAACCCAGAAATAGTGAAACCCTGGTTGACTGAATGGGATCTATTTAATTTAAAATATTTATGTACCATTATCAAAACTCCAAAATAGCCCAAAGTTTTTAATATAACATAAATCATATATAAGCCTACAGAAAACATTACCCACGAACATTATAACGGATTACCTTTAAATTTTGAATCATTAAACCATTATTTTATGTGGCAGACATCCAAGAGTGCAATCTTATATTTGATTCCTGAGTTACTCCAATTGAATAAAATGAGTTATTTTGGGTACTGGTACAACCATTTGTTTAGTGACTTTAAAATTACAGAGACAATGAAAAGTGACTTATGACCATTTTTCACACTTACAACTGTTGCAGCATCCCTATGGCCACATGATCAAAATTTGTATGCTTTTCAACTGGTTCATATTTATGATGGCTACAAAGTCCTGGGATTATATGATCATCTTTCGCAACTTTCGCAAAGTCAATGGGAAAGCCAGATTCACGTAACCATATTACTAGCTTAACAACTGCAACGATCCACTTAACAACTGTGGCAAGAAACATCATAAAATGGGGCAAAATTCACTTAACAATTGTCTCACTTAGCAACAGAAATTTTGAGCTTGAGTAAGTCAAGAACTATTTGTATTAAAGAAAGGAAGATGTACTCCCAATAATGTATACACAGAACTGGGGGATTAACGAAAGAAAGAGAAGGAATATCAGTTATCAATATCAGGAAATTCAGCATGTTTAAACATGAATAGTTACACTAACAGAGTGAGTAGAAAACCAACAAAAAAAATGACTGCAATCAAAATATTAATATCAAACATTTTGCCTCAATTCTTAGGATTCAGTTGTAGCTTGATAGTAGAATTCTACTATCTAACAAATTTTATGTTTTGAACTGTTCATGAACCTCCCAAATAAGAGCCATAAGGGATTAGACTTATTTATCCCTTTTCAATTAATGGTGAAACCATTAATTAATTAATTAATGGTGAAACCCACAAGCAACATATGAAGGCCAGTCTTTCTCCCATCGTATTTCCCAATAAGCCAACACTGTGAAATTGAAGCTGATTTGTAACTATTGCTAGAAATCTTCTGTATGCATATTTGATGTTACCTGGTTTGGACAATGAAACATCTGCAAGAAAACAACCAAGCTCAGAGAAAACAGGGGACCCCTCATTTGACACCCTGAGCTACAACTATTCTGCTTTGTTGATGCATTTTTCAATTTAAAACTATCTTTTGGTAATGATTCCTACAAACTCTGCCAAGTATATTTTTTTGATGGATGTTTGACTCTTCCTACCCATCTGACTCATTTGATATCCCTGGGTTCTATAAGTAATATTTTCACCAACAAAAAAGCCAATAGGGACTAACAGAGAACATTGAACTCATTTGGGAAAAAATACTTAAAAACAGCTGCTTAAAATCACTGAATTTTAATCAGTGCAAATTTGCATTTAATGGAAAATTGTAATCTGTTCTTTTGTCTGGCCCTATGCTAGAAGTCAAGAGAAGCAGCAAGCATGATCTTCTAGCAGAAAACCCGTCATTAGTTGACTTACAAGGATAAATTAAACCCATGTACTGTACAGCACCTTACTTTTTTTTTTGCTTCTAAAATGGAACATGGAACTAGGTTTCCACTGTTACAATATAATTCCCAAATGGAATAGTGAATTGATATTTTTTGTTACCTGTATATCTTACCTTACTGGAAAAATAGGTACAGTAATCTGCTTTATATCTTTGAAGGTCTGAGCTTTTCAATGTCTTTGCTCCCTCTTCTGGCTTTACTGAGCAATTTCATCATTTGAACATGAAAAACACTACTGTCTTCTTACACCTATAGAAAGCAATCTAGGAGTGAGTTTTGTTCTATTTTTTTTTTTAATTGCCAGACAATGCTATGCCAGTCTTGTCAATGGGGATGTGGCTGTAAGGGATCAAAAAGAGTCAAAGGACAATCTGTATGACCCTTTCTTTCAAAACCATAATTCGTGATAATTGAAGAAAATATGTTTTCTTTTAAAAAACAAATAAGTTTTAAAAACTTTTTTTGCAGTTAGACATAGAAATGGAACTATTTTGATCATTTTAAAAGAGTTTTAAAGAACATTATTCCTATAAACTGTAGGAGTCAATTTTGATTTTTCCATTAAACAATATTTATATACATAATACAGGTAGTCCTTGACTTAATAGTTCATTTAGTGACAATTTGAAGTTACAACAGCAATGAAAACAGTGACTTATGACCGCATTTCACACGTGACCATTGCAGAATCTCCAGGGTTATGTGATCAAAATCAAACCTTTGGCAATTGACTTACATTTATGTAAGTTACAGTGTCCTGGGGTCATGTGATCACCTTTTGCAATGTTCTGACAAGCAAAGCCAATGGGGAAGCCAGATACATTTACAACAATAAATTGCTTTTACTTACTTACTTACTTACTTACCAAAGTCCCTTCCAACTCTGTTACTGTTACAACTGCAGTGGCTCACTTAACAACAGTGGCAAGAAAGATGGTAAAACGGGCCGAAACTCACTTAACAACTTAGCAACAGAAATTTTGGGATCAATTATGGTTTTAAGTCAAGGACTACCTGTATATATTTCCCAACTTCCAAACCAGTGTGGGTTGCTACCGGTTCGCCCTGGATAAGGCGAACCAGTAGCAGCAGCGGGAGGCTCCGCCCACCCGCCCGGACACTTCTGCACATGTGCAGAAGCAGCGAGCGTTCACGCAAACAAACCGGTAGCAAACTAATTTGAAACCCACTACTGTTCCAAACACTCAAGTCTGATACAGAAGCATTACAATAAGCCAGATCTGTGACTGGCATACGGCACTCTTTGGAACAAGTACAGAATGGAAGCTCCCTCTAGTTTAGAAGGCAAAAGGTTGTACAGTATGGAGCCGCCCACTGCTTTCACTTTCCATGGGGTAAGAATCCTCAACAATTCTTTTTGAGATAAATCCAAAGGTAATTGTTATCATGAAACATGACCCTAGAGGTCCAGGGCTAAAGAATTAGTAGCTAGACTCCATTTTGGACTAATTATAAACTTTTGAGTTATTTTTCAGGATAATCCATGGAAAACACATTGCAATATCTTGAGTTGATCAAAATGGCAAAATTGATCACTTTGATTAAAGAAAAGAACATAAGTACTTTTGTTTCCACATGGAGACCACTTCTGAACTTCGTGCTTGATGTGGAGAAGAATGAAACTCTGACTTTGGGTTTTAATGATTAGACTGATAGATCTTTTATAGAAATGGCTTGTTCATATTATGAAAAAGCAAAAAGTCGTGATTTGATGTTAATGCCTTATTTTACTGTAAGAGTTGGAAGTCAATGCTTCTTTTTTTCCCCTTACCTTTCCTCACTTCTCCTTCTCCTCCCCATTGCTTTCCTATTTACTTTGTATTTTACATTACTTTATAACTCAATAAAAATGCTAATGACAAAAAAGGAAAACACATTGCAATATCTTAAGTACAGATGTTATTAAGTCATCTTTGTAAGTCACTTGTCATTGTCCAAGAAGAGTTGTAAATCACCATCTGAAACTGAGCAAAGCCCTCTTGGACACTGTCTCCATCTGTTGTTCTATTGTACTTCTTTTTATCTACTTTTTGTTCTTCTTTTTCTCATGAGATCTAATGTTTTGTAGTGGTTAGTAGTTATGTGGTTATGAAAAACTAATTGATTTGGGATGGAATATTCTGGATAATTTCAGAATGTTTCATTCTCCTCCCAGACCATGCTGAACCTCATCCTTCTATGCTTTTCTGAAATCAGTTTGGCAGGTTCCAACAGAAAAATCTACTGAACTAGAAATAGTCTATTGTGTCCTGGTGGTCATCCAGCCCCAAAAGAGGAGTGTTTCATCAGTAACTCCTAAATGTTGAAGACACCTAGGGCCACTTCTGGATTAGATGATTAACTTTCAGAAACTAACCAGACTGAAATAATATGATTTTGAGACCTGCCTGACATGATCCAAAGAGGGAACAGAGAGAGCATGTTGGAATGCTTCACAAGTTCCATTCTAAATTTTTGGGTTTTGTACAACTTCAGCAATCAGAATGTCAGGCTAGTTCTAGCCAATGAGGTTGGAGAGTCAATGTTCAAGGCTTTGGTTTAGGGCCTAATTCAGACCATCTCAATATTAACAAAAATAGCATAAGTGAACTTGAGAGTTTTTGAGACACTAAAACTGAGAATATCACTTAAACTGTGCATTTTTTTCATGCAAATGGCTCTAAGACTGAATTATTTCACCAAAATGCAATTATATACTGGAAAATAGAAGGAATATTAATTTTGCTGCCTTATTTATAAAAAAAATACAGGCAGGATAAATAAATATATAAACAAATAATCAAAAATAAATTTAGAATGAGGATGCGTTTGGTATTCCTCAGCACTTCCCATATGCAGAACCCAGGCATAAGTGGCTTCTGCTTCATGCCAGAGAGCTGAATGTGACTCATATGGCAAATCAGATCAATGCAGTGGCAAAAAGCTTGGTTGAGAACCGACTTCATGCAGTTCTTATAAATTGCAGATTATGTGCCCTGTTGGAGAGCAGATAGCTTTGTACAGTGGAAAGAAACACTATTATGAATACAAATTTGCAATGAACCATGGGACTGTCAGTTGTAGAGAAGAAAATACAATAAAGCTAAATTTTATTTAGGAAATAACAGTGATAGGAAAGCCTGTTATTCAAGTCTGCCTATAACTAAGAGGCTGCAATGCACCGTCTTCCATTATGGAGCAGATTTGTTAAAATGGGTCACCTGACTTACACAAGGCAGGTTTTTTTTTTGAGTAAGAAAGTGATGGCCTTGAGAGTATAAATCTAGTCAATAGGAAACATGCTATGCAGAGATATGGGAAGACTTTTAGACAAGAAAATGAATTAAAGTACAAAATCCTTCTATCTCCACATCTACTGTCCTAGCCATTGTTTATTGGCATGAACTGCACTACTCAGATTGAAATCTAATTGAATGGAATAGTTTTGAAGGGGGCTAGCACTAGGATTATGTCAGCACACAATGGAAATTGTGTTAATAGATAAGTGCTAATTCTGACTAAATTCCAAAGGAAAGGATTAGTCTCAAATTGAGCACTTTCTCCCGACACCTAATTTCTCAGAATATTACCCCATAGAACTCTTCTTGCCTCTAAAACAGCAACTCACCCAGGTGCATGAGGCAAGGCTGTTAGCTTTACTTCACTTCTAGGAGCAAAAAGCCATGGCTGAAATAGTTCTCTGCATTTGCATTTTTGGAATAAAGTGTAGGCAGTCATGCTGAGCTGGCTTTGTCCTTGGTTGAACTCCGAAGAGAAGCTGAGCTGTGAGAATTAATCTTGGTGGCCTGATTTGACACTTGAATCATGCAACATTTACGCACTTGGGTCCCAACAGAGCATTTGCCAGTCCTATGACCAAAGATAAAGGGAACAATTCCCCACACTGACAATTGCCTCCAATAGAGAAAACACCTGATTGCAGAAGCCCAGGTGGAGATTAGGATAATAGTTGCTTGGCAACATCACTTGCCCACTTGATCCTCGGCAGATGATATAATACATCATCATTCACACTTGGATGGTAACTTGGTGGTGCCACCAGCTTGAAAATGAATCTTCCCTTGCCAGATTTCCCTAACCTACCATTTAAGGAAGAATGAGGAAGTTTCTTCCACTTTCCAGACTCCTGGTAGCATCAGGTGAAGACACCAAATCATCTGAATCACACAAAGCCAATCACTTACTGGGAGGAAGTCATAGTCGTAAGAATCACAAAATGCACCTTTAATGAAACCCACTTGGCTCATCTGTGGCCCTTCAGTGAGCACTCGCACTGGATACAAATCCATGCAATTCATATGTTGGCTGTCCCTTTTGTCTCTGAATAAAGAATGGATGAAACTCATAGCAGAAAAAAATCCCAAATGGGATTATCTATTTTTGCACATCTGAGTTGCAGTGGGATTTATTCACCATCCCACTCCTACATTTCCTCAGTTCCAGTGAAATAGTTCACTTACCTTCACACTGAATAGTAAGGATATTTAGGGGCCCTAATTCCTGACCTAGGTAGATTAAATAAGTGTACACTTGTAAGGCCACATATATAAATTCAAAGTATGGATACACCACAGCATGTGGTGATTAATATTCTGGCTAGCAACAAACCATTTAGCCAAGATAAAAGAAAAAGATGTGCTTTCTTTCTTTCCCATTCATTATGCTATTGCCCAACTGCCTAAAAGGTAAATCATCATTGTTCCCACCCCCCCAAAAAAAAGATTCCTGCAGAAAAACTTAACTGATGTTAAGGTGGGGTGACATCTGAGATGAAACGTGGGAAGCAATACCAAAGATGAGTAGGTGTCCATGAACATGCAATTCTGTTCAGTTTTCCATAAAAATAATTGAAATGCAAAAAAAATGATATATGCTAGTTGGTCCACTGCTTATGGATATTCTGCGGTTGCTTTTAGTTTCTGCAAATGATTCATCTTTGTCTATATAAGCCAGGCTCTTATAAGCAGTTCTACTTTGACAGTGAGGTGCGTTGTTTCATAGAGGTCACCTCATTGAGACTCAGTGATAACATGATTTGCATCTTTGTACCACTTAATATTGCTTTGAATCTCCCTGTTCCCCTTCTCCCGTGGCCAGAAGGACGCACAGAAACTCTTCTAGTTACCAGACATGTCATCGGAGAAGACCTCAGAAGCCAAATGAATGTTTTAAAATAAGCATTCCTTCAAAGCCCTTTTTTTCCTTCAAAAACAGTAATTCATTTATAAAAATAATCAAAACCAAGCAAAACAAAGACATTGATAGGATTTTAATTACATGATTCAGGTTGCAATGTAGTTGTCCTGACAATATTCCTTCAAGCCTGATTGCACAATTCTATAAATTATGACAACAAATATGTATTTTTAACCATCCATGATCAAAGTTCTCTGGTTGATGAGTAATATTTTTAAGTGTTAGGTACAATGTATGTAAAAATAGAAAGTTTAAGGTCTAATCTCATCACAGAGAATATTTCTGTTTGATAAAATAAATAAGGCAATACATAGCCATTATTTAGCAGTGGCTTCCTTAAGATACGCTATTATATCTGTCCTCTCTTTCTTACTCTTAAGGCCAGTAAAGACCATCTTAGTTCCTGGAATATACTTCTTCGGATTTTCCAGGTACTCCATCAATGTCTCTTCTCCCCAGATTATACCTATGAGAGAACATTATTACAACAACATTGTAGAATTAAATTCAAAATAATTGATATCGTGTATCAGAATCTCTGTATTATTCTTTTCCAAGGCGTCCATATTTTTAATTTTTTTTTTATAGCTGAATAAAATCAATTCAATATAGTGGTTAAGGCACTGAATTAAAACTAAGACCTTGAATGTCCTATACCTTGAACCTGGCTGGGAGACCCTGACCAATCACATTCTCTTAGTCCAATTTCCTCTTCTTGCTTTGAGGAAAATAGGACACATGACATATTGTGCCTTCAGTTCTACAAAATAAAGTGCAGATATGAATCTAATAAAAAACAGGAATGACATATTAAAAGTTATACATAATTATTAAAATAAAGAAAAAAACAGAAAAGGAACAAAAAGATCCATATAATTTAAACTAAATCTAACTCAATCCTTAGCAAGTTATTAGGTGGCCTGCTGGCCTTTTACCGCCCAAATATTTGACCTTAAAATCTGTAGAGCGAGAAAGAACACAAGAGTAGTTTAAAGAGATAGAGGAATACAGAACTGCCTTTTCCCACCAATTTAATTCCTTGCAATATACACTAGTTAGAAACAGATTTAAGAATTAGAAAAAAAATTAAGATTATTTCAGGATTATTTTAGAAGACTGAGAGATATGCTGAAATGTTAGACCAGTCATTGGGTATTGTTACTGTAGTTCAAGCGAATGCAGTAAGGAAGTTTAAACATACTTAAACTCTGAAGAAATATTTAGGTTTTTTTAACCATATATCAATACAGTTGTAATATGTTGGTTTACATATAATTCACATTGTGCCATAGCAAGTCAAACCAATGAAGAAAAAATAAACTGCCTCACAGTATCCAACAAATTATAATTAGAACTAATAATTTAAGAACCCTGGTTACAATTTGCTTTTTAAAAAATTCTACTCCCAACCTTTTTTCCTTGTGTTTTATGCCATTTTTAAGATGGGGATAATTTAGAATACTTTATTTACCATGCTGAGTAAAACTAAAAGTTCTAAAACTTTATAATGGGACTTTATTATAATTCTGTTAAAAATTCTTTTCCTAGTAAAATTCCACCAGCTACTTACATCAGTGAAAGATACTCCTGCACTAGCAATTATCTTATGTAATAAGTAGCTTTTTTGTCATCCACCTCCTAGTATTAATGTATAAAGTTAGGAAATACAGTGATCTGGGTTGCATTTTGAACTAACAGAAGTCTAAATCTGCAATGTGGAAGGATTAGATTATGTAATTGCCAATAAAGAGGACTGCTCAATTGCTAAGGAAATATGGGAAGTGGGACACCTAAGGGACAAGAATTAGGATTCATTACATTCTAAAAAGTGTATTAAATCTGAAGGTGATATCTAACATATACTAAAATATACCTAACATATACTAAAATACTGTTATCATTGGAGAAAGAATCCATTTTGTTTGAAGGGGTGTTTTTAAATAGACAATAATCCTTTGGTAATATGTCTTCCCCATTATTATTGCATTTGCTTTGTGTAGTAAGTGTAACACTTCCATTTTACCTTTGTTTTTGTTGGCTTCTGTGTAGGAGTAACCAATAGCTTGACCAGTCTTTCGGCCAAACAGACCATGTAGATTGGGACCAGTCTTGTGTTTGCCTCCTGCCTCCACAGTATGGCAGGTTCCACATTTCATAGAAAAGATCTTCCTTCCCTTTTCAACATCTCCCATTGTAAATGCTGAAGAAAAGACATACACATCAGCAGGGTTAATTAAAGAAATATGCAAAAATGGATAGAAACTGCAAAATACAAGGCACTCTGAAATATGTTGAAGCACAAACACCAAAACTAGAAGTGAACTGCCAAAATGTATACTTTCATAATGGATGACATGCTTTAGTACAATAAATGTATTAAAAGCATTTCTGACTTCATGTTGTCAATTGCATGGAGATTGTAATGAAGTTTACAAAAAAATCGCTATATTCTAAATTATTAGGGTTAGGGTCAATTTTCTTTTTCAGTCTGGTCCTAGACCCCAGTTCTAAATATAGCCTTTGGATGTGATAACAATCTAACAGCATACTGTCATCACACCCAAAAGAACATAATCAGAATAATTAAATGATCAATAACTCTAATGCTGAAATTGTGCTTCTAGAAAAATTTTATGATGCACTAATACGCATTTTCACTGAAAATTATTTTCAAGTAAACATATGCACTTAGGATTTCCTGCAGAAATGTGCCAAATAAAAAAAATCAATGCATACATTATTATGGAAAATATTAAGCTGATTACTGCAAGTGAGCAGAATTAAGCACATTAATTGATTTGACATCAAAACGAAGTCCTTGCATAGTACCATCTGGCAAAACTCCCGAATCAATTCAATAAATTATTCAGTGACCCTGACTGTGACCTCTAATCGACACAGAAACCATTACTTCTGCTACCAGGAAGCAGCCAAGGTTAAATCTGCTTACTCCGTCCTTCGTTGTGAATGGATCTTATTCCCGAGCTTCCCTCTCTCCTTTAACCAAGTCCCAAATACGGGGCAACGGTTAAATGGCGACAGAGATGCCTTAAGGCTCCCACTGCCTTAAAGACTCCCTGACCGCTGGGCCTCGCTGGAATGAAGTGCATCCATCGGGGACGTGTTAAAAGTGGCGCTTTTTAAAATTTTTAATCAGATTAAAGCCGCGTTGAGCCGCCGCCCTGACACCCTTTCTTCGTCCCATATAAGGTCAGATGCCGCAAGAGGCAGCGTGGGAGCGTCCGCTTCGTCTCTTTCGGAAGGAAGGCCTGGATCTTTCAGTAGTCCCAGCAGGGAGCCCCCCCACTTGAGAATGGACTCAGATTCCACACACACACACACACACACACACCATCATTTTTCGGGGCGGGGGTTCATTCCACAGCCACGTGGAGCCGCGCGCTGCCTCTCGAGGATCTGCGCAAGCGTCGCCCGCGAGCCTGCAGCTCTGACCTCGCGAGCCCTCTGTCCCTGACCCGCCAATCCGCATCCGCATCTGAGAGCCGTTCTCTGGCTTTTCCCACCAAGCCTCTTTCCCCCAATTTCGGGAAGCTCCATTCACACGTGCAATCTTAGGATGGGGAAGGGTCTCTTTAATTACCAGGCCAAGTCGAGATTTACGTGTAAGAAATCCGCGGTGCCGTACTCGCGCCGATCTTCCTTTCTCAGTAGCACCGTTTCTACCCAAGGGCACCCGGTACGCAAGACTTTGTAACCGGTGCCTCTACAACCAAACTTCCTGCTTGTCTAATGAACGTCGGCCAATCAGGCGCTAGATAGAAGCAAGACTATTGGACGGCCTTGTGCCTATCATAAACTAGCAAAATAGGTTGAGTTTCGAGGCATGTCTGATAAGACGGTCTGGTTTTGCGCAATGGGCAAGGACGTAGGAAGGGAGGAAGGTACGCATGCGTATTGGGTCATTGTAACAAGGTCAAGATTACCTGAAGCTGCTGTGCCTTTCACGATTCCCCCCCCCCTTAAGGGTCATATGTGAATGACCCTTTTTGCCGGCAAAAAGTGACGTAAACGGGGATTCCGCCCATAAGGCGAGAAACTTGCTGTTCTTTTGGCGGCAAATAGGCTGATAGTGCAGTGGGTGGGCGAGCGGAAAATGATGCAATCATCAAATGATGCTGAGATAGGAAAACTTCTCTTAACTTTCACATTCAGAGTCAGTTATTAAGTTCGGTGCACTGGAAAGATACATCTGGTTTGTAACACTAGATTGTAGATAGTGTTTTATTTTATTCTGTCCAAGTTGGTAACAGCCATCAGAAGTCCTTGGGTGTATTCTAAAGGATGTCTTCTAAGCTAAATTGAATATGGTTGTATTTGGATAGTAGACTACCAATGTTACAGAGCAAGCAGACAGTCAGGAAAGCATCCTGGTAGGAAGCAGTGACAACCAAGAAAACAATGTGGATGTTGTTATATACGGTGACACTATACAAGTTTTTTTTTTGCAAAAAGTTTTTTATTTTTTAAACAAAAACAACATAAAAGCATCATCCTTCCAAACAATTACAGACAGTATTTCGATTGGTTAAAACCATTTCATGCTCTCAAAATTTTCAAAATCTCATTATATGACAAATGTTCTTTCTTCTAACAAAAAACAAGTGTTTAAACATTTTATCCAAATTTCATTTCATATATATAATATTTCATCTCCATCCTTTATTATCTGACACTATAAAAGTTGAGCTTGATTCAGAGCAGACTTCCTTCTGGAGAGCCCATATTCATACCCACACCCCAGAGATCATCGTAAAAATAGGCAGTGGGAAAGTTTGCAATGACTTGAAGGGATTGGACACATCTACAGTAACCAATAAGACTGGACAAATCCTAGCCAGTATGTCACCATCACAGTCAATGTGAAACACCACAAATAGCATACAGGTTTGCTTAATGATCACTTACAGTACTTCAACAACTGTTCAAACTTACAATGGTGCTGAATGAGTACAAGTTACAACCAACCTTCATATTTACATCAGTCACAGTGTTCCTGTAGTCATGTTGCAATCCAGATACTTGGTGCTGGGTTCACAATTATGATTTCACAACCACCTGCCATCATTTGATTGTCATTTGCAATCTTCTTTGCTGGATTCCTACAAGCAAAGTCAATAGTGAAGCCAGCAGGAGGTTACAAATGACATACATATGATATCCTTGCTTAATGACCTGCAGTGATTCATTTAACAATGGCAACACGAGTACTGGAATTTCTGTTGCTTAGCAGGGTAGTCATGTGTCATGACTCTTTATAATTGTGTCATTTAGTGATGGAAATTCCAATCTCAATTATGTTGTTAAGTGAGAACTATCTGTATAGCCACCAAGAGTCTTGATTGTGAAAAATAAATAAATCTAATTAAATAACAAGCTACAAAACTTCCATATATTTTTTCATATAATTACAAAGTTAGGTAGCTGCTATTTGAGATAGAATAAGATGAAGGGATAAAAGCAACATCCAGTTATCATTGGTAGAAATGATGCAACATCCAGTTATCATTGGTAGAAATTTGGAACAGCCTTTATTTATACATTTATTGAAACCAAATGAGTAAGCTTCACTTCCATATATGTGTATACTATATATGTGTACAGAGAGAGGGGGAGAGAATATATGTATGTGATTACTAGGAGGAGATTGAGAGTTTGATGAACTGGTGTAATAAAAAGAGTGTGGTTTTAAATATAGGATAAACAAAAGAGATAATAGTCAATTTCAGAAAAAGTAGGCACAGCCATACACCTCTGTGTATTAACAAATCAACTGTGGAAGTGGTTGGTAGTATGAAGTTTCTGGGTATGCAGCTGACGAGCAGGTTAACCTGGTCGTTCAGTAGTGAGACACTAGTGAAGTGGTCAGAGCAGCACCTGCATTTTCTGCCTCGTATGAGAAGAGCACATCTTCCTTCCCCTATCATTACCAGTTTCTATAGATGGACGATTGAAAGCATCCTGTCATATTGTATTACTGTGTGGTTTGGAAGTATTACTGTTTCGGACAGGAAGGCTGTGCAGAGAGTGGTAAGGATGGCAAAGAAGATTATTGGAAGCTCACTTCTTTCTATCCAGGACATAGCATAAAGCAATGCTTGACCAGGATTGGCACACTACATATCCTCTCCATGACCAGTTTTCATGACCTTCTGGGAGAAGGCTTTGTGGTATCCGAAGCAGAACAATTAGATTCTGTAATAGCTTTGTACCATATAGTATCAACCTTGTTACTTCTCAAGACTCTTTTCTGCTATGAATACAATATGAATTGTGTATGTGTGCAAGTAACAATGGATTAACGACATCAGCGAAAAAAATCAACTGGGTAAAATGCATTTCATTCAATATATTTTATCCTGAGCTCAAAAATGGGGTCAAGCATGTCTTGTGCTGTGCAATTCTTTGTGGAAAACTTTCATACTTGAGCAAGAAAAAGCCATCTTCTGGATCCATGAAATTCTGAAAAGCACTTGATCTTTGTGCTACTTGGCAGGTTTATTTCTGGTGTGTCAAATGTGCTGTTTCACAATCTTTACAACTCCATTTTACATCCTTATGGATTTATCTCTTCAAGACAACTCATAAGTATGCAGACTCAAACCCATACCCTGAGAAAATTTATTTTCATCTAGATGATGATCTATTTTAGAAATATGCACTTTGGAGCCTTCTGGAATTATAGATGGCAATTCTTATATGTCCAATCAGTAAGATCCATAAAGATCGTTATTCAAAATGTATGGAGGGCATAGGTTTTCTTATTTTGATCAGTCTCACGAGAGAAGAAAATCACAAAAAATCCACAGTAGAATACTTAGCAGGAAAAAAAGTGTTTTCGGTTAAATGAGGAAAAGAGAATAATTTTAGATTACCTACAGTCTGCTGTGGAAGTAAAAGTGTAACTTTTTCGGGATTTCATCTAAAACACAGATTCTCCAATCCGATGCCTATCAGCTATTTGGACAATACACAACAGCATTTCAATTTTCAAATCCACTGGCACATATGGAGTTTGCCAGATACAGTCAAGTTCATTAGCAACTTATGAACAATTCCAAAAGATTAGTTCTGCAGCTTTCCTAGCATAAGAGAAACAACCAACAGTTTTAAAACCTTTTAATACTAGAGTGCTGTCAGTTCTGTAACTAAGATCCTTTATGCCAACCAGCAAATTGATATGACCAAGTGCAGAAGGTGGAAAATTTGTCTCCAAAGAGAGATCATACAGTGTATATTTGAAGCAGCTTCAGTTACTTTGAACTGGCAATTTCCTTTTCGTGGATGTGGCATCTCAAATTAAGTTTGCTACCTGGTGACAATGCCACTAGGGCAGGGATAGTTTAAATGCTCACAATTGCAAGTCTTGACTAGTGTGTCATGTGATCAGGGTAGGGAAGGTTGATTTCATATGGGCGTTGGCACAATACATGTGTCTGGAAAACTCAATTATCTACATTTTACTATTATAGAACAAGGATTCTGATGCAATATTTGAAAAGTGGATAGCATGGTTTAAGACAGCTAAGTGATATTCCTATTTTACAGAATAGGAACACTGAGGTTGAAAGACACAAACAGTTAAGCACAGCAATTTCTTTACTTGCAGTTTATAAAGTATTGGGAATATGCAATTTTGGCAGACTACTGTACATCACAGAGGCCTGGCTGTGTATTCTAAACCATCCCTACATTAGAGGATATTGAAACAATTCCATAATAATAAATAATTAAACTAAGAGAAAAATACAAAAAATAAAAAGACCAATTCAGTAGTGGAGTCTGTGGCTGAGGTGTTTATAAGTTCTGTTGTTTTTGAAGATGAATTATTACAAAAAGAAAGCATGGACGCCCTGGAATTTATGCTTTCTGCCATACCTGTCATGATCCCTCAGGTCTCTTAGTCCCCGCCTTGTAAGATCATTCAAGTACTTGATGGCTTCTCCCTTTGTAAAAGAATCCTGGATATCAAGTAATTTTGTCTGAGGTCGAACCATCCCACAATTAGGCATCCAATCTGTGGATGGATTGCAGCTTGTTACAATCTCTCCGACATTAGAAGCACATTCGGAATCTGGTTTACTAGCGCACCTTTCACACTTCAGTTGTATTGAGGTTGAGGCGGGCTTACTAAGAATGGCAGGATTATGCCACACAATGTATCTGTTTAAATGGGAGGGTTGCAAATCTTCATAGTATATGGATTCGGCAGGCTTTAGAAAAGGCTCTGGTTCAGGTGACACTGTAAGTTGCCTGCGGTACAATTGATCTGTTTTCCAGGTATCCGTAATTTTCCGAAATCTGTTCGAGAGCAGTTTCTTATCATGACTGTTTTCTTCCTGGCAAGCTGTTTCAGGCTGAATCCAATTGTAGAGCATGTAATTGTCCCTTTGACTTGCTTTGTTTTGTGTATCCTGCTGAAGGGGACTCAGGGATGCTTTCCCACTATTCTGCATTCCCTCTGAATGCCAGTTTACGCTGCAATGGTCTCTCAAATGAAGTGGCGACTCATAGTTCTCTGTAGCATGCTGATGTTGATGATGTGAGATCCTGCCTTGAAGGACACGGGCAGTGCGTCCTTCCAAGGGCCTTACTTGAGACATTGCTGAATGAATGGATTCTCTCTGAAGAACAGATGGAATAGAATGGATTCCCAGGACTTATATGTACAATGCTGCACATCTGAATATGATTTTTAGACCTATATATTTATTTCATATGAGCATCCCTCTCAGTCTACTGATTCTTACTGGTTAGCAATACATAAAACATAAAAGTAACACAATATAAAATAAATCAATAATACAATTCAACTGAGAGTTGTAATAAGTTATAGTTCACTGCAATAAGGCTGAACTAGCATCCTGGCACCAGCGCTTGAAGGGAAAACCATGTCTTCAAGGACTTCTGGAAGATTAATAGGGTCAAAGTCATCCAAACTTGGGTGATGCTGTTCCATCGTACAGATGCCACAATAAAGAAGACTGTTTTTTTTGAGTCCCCACTAGATGACAGTGTTTAACAGAAGGACCCAGAGCATGTTCTTTTTGCTATGAACATGGCAAAATGAGTGGTCTGGCAATGCAAATGATTATCGATGTCAACCATGATATGCCCACATAACATTGCTGCTTTGCCATCAAAGGAACTAGCTCCCAATAGATTTCTACATGCAATTCAAGATGATATTATATTGAATTGCATGTGGAAATCTGTTGGGAGGTAGTTCCCTTGATGGCAAAGCAGTGATGTTGAGTGCACTTCAAGGATAGCTCCATATATAGGGCATATTTCAATGGTCCAACCAAGAAGTAACTAAGCATGGCTGATTAGAAGCAGGGCCTCCTGATTCAGGAAAGAGTACAATGGGCAGATAAGGTGGATTGATGCAAAGGCCCTCCTAGCCACTCATATTAAGTACTGACTAAGTCGTTCTTGCAACAGAACTTCAAAAACAACCCCAAGTTCCCTCTGAAATCCAACCAGTCCATTAGGTGCTTGTGGTGGACTGTTCAAGTAATCCTTCTACCCTACAAAGAAGAGCAGCCACAGAGAATTCCAAAGCTAATGTGTGATTTTTGCCATGACTAGAGACTCAATCCAGATCCATGATACCACTTTCTGTACTTACAAGATCCACATTTTTGCCCAATTCTCCTGTTGCTCTGCCAATTAACTTGGCATTATAGTCATCCAGCTGCAATGGGTTCATACGCCCTCTACCTAAAAAAAAAAAGGAATTAAAATATTATTTTATAATTTTTATTCTTTTTAAACAAATAATATTCATTTGTCTACATTTTCTTTTTTTATCCTCTGTATTTTTTTTAAGGAAGATACAAAGAACCAGATGATTATCTGAAAGTGTTTGTGATTTATCTGCTAACTTGAACTATAATACATTAGTTCGGGTGTTGTCAACTTGCGGCTCTGGAGTTGCATGCAGCTCTTTGAGCTCTCTGCTGCAGCTCCCTGTCCCATCACTGATTGGCCCCGCCCCTTGCCCCTTTTCTTTTTTGGATATTTTGGGAAATCCAGGCTGGCTAAAGAATGATCGCCAGCAGCGGTGGAGACTTCCCTTTGGGCGACTCTCCTCCTCCTCTTGTGATCCTCTGGCCAGCTATGGCTGAGCCTGGAACGTGTGCACACATGGGGAGATCCTCCTCAAGCGAGTGCCAAAGCGCAGGAAAGACATGCACGGGGTGAGCAGCTGCTCGCTTAAGGAGGGTCTTAACAGGACACAACAGGACATGGCTTCTCTCCTGCACTAAGTCTCCAGCTATCGCCTTGCCATGTTGTTCCCCACCCCCAGCAGGAAGAGGGCGCAAACTCCAGCCAGAAGTGGCAGGAAGCAAAGGCTGCCTTATGCGCAAATGTGGCACGAAAGCAGGTACAGGACTGCTTCGCTCCTGCACTCTCTGGTGACCCTCCTCCCCCTCCTCTTGTAAACCCCTGGCCAGCTGTGGCTGAGCTAGGAGCATGTGCACGTGCGTGGAGACCCTCCTTAAGTGAGCGGCAGCTCGCCCCACGTGCACCTTTCCTGTGCTTTGGCACACAGAGAGTGATACACACACACAGTGATACCCGGGGCGAGAGAGAAAGAGACATAGAGGCACACACAGAGTGATACACAGAGAGGGGGGTGAGAGAGAGACAGAGAGACACACATAGTGATTACACAGAGAGAGGGAAAGCGGCGAAGATCTAATCTTCCATAGCTTCTTCTCCAGTAATATTGAACTGCAAACTAGGGCATACAAAACTTTTGCTAGACCAATTCTTGAATACAGCTCATCTGTCTGGAACCCGCACTGCATATTGGACATTAATACAATCAAATGAGTCCAGAGATATTTCATGAGAAGGGTCCTCCACTCCTCTGCTCGCAACAGAATACCTTACACCACCAGACTTGAAATTTTGGGCTTAGACTACTTAGAACTTTGCCATCTTCAGTCTGACCTAAGTGTAGTACATAAAATTATCTGCTATAATGTCCTACCTGTCAATAAATACTTCAACTTCAACCACAGCAATACACAAGCACACAATAGATACAAACCTATGGTAAACCTCTCCAAGGTTGATTGTAGAAAATACGACTTCAGTAACCGAGTTGTCAATGCCTGGAATGACTCTGTGGTTTCTTCCCCAAACCCCCAAAACTTTAACCTTAGACTGTCTACTGTTGACCTCACCCCATTCCTAAGAGGTCTTTAAGGGGTGTGCTTAAGTGCACTGGTGTGCCTACCGTCCCGGTCCTAATGTTCATATATTCATAATCATGTTTATACTTACATCTGTTATCCAATATATGCTTGATGAAATAAATAAATAAATAAATAAATAAATAAATAAATAAATAAATAAATAAATAAAGGGAGAGGGGGAGAGAGATACAGAGGGGGGAGAGAAGAGAAAGAAGGGAGAGATAGAGGGGGGAGAGGGGAAGATAGGGAGAGGGACAGAGAGAGACACAGAGAGATACAGAAAGGGGGGAGAGAGGGGGAGAGAGAAAGAAGATAGGAAGAGGGGAAGATAGAATGGTTTTGTGGCTGGGTAGGCATGGCTAGGGGTCATGTGGCTGGGTGGGAGTGAGTGACATCGAGTTGGCTACTCCCACCAAGGTTTTGTGGCTCCCTGTGTGTGTGTGTGTGTGTGTTTCCTGTGGGAAATGGGTCCAAATGGCTCTTTGAGTGTTTAAGGTTGCTGACCCCTGCTTTAGTTTGATAAAAATGTATACCTGTATAATCTCGCTTGTATGTAGATAGCCAAAGAGCCTTCTTTACGTTTTCTAGTATATTGGCAGCTTGAGGTGAAAGATCAGGTTCTGGAGGCTGGAATGTTGATTTAGGAGTTTCATCTTGGTGACTGATTCCTTCAATGACCTGAGATTTGGCATAAAAATATAAATAAAACATGTTGATAAATGACTTCACTTGAAGCCATATTGAGAATGCATACTGCTTCTTCATTGGTTTGAGAAGTAACAGTTTTTAAAATTAAATTTAAAACATTAAAAAAACTAACAGGATGTTGCATATATTTCCCATCTCACATGTACCTCTCTCTTTTTTTTATTCTAGAATAAGTTCAATATAATTGAGATGTAATGTTTAATGAAAAGTGTATTCATTTTTTCTCCTTGCTTTTCTGAATAAATTGGACTTTCAATATATATGTTGACATTTTAGAAAATTTCCATTCCACACATACAGAAACTGATTTGGATTGAGACTACAGACCTTACCAAAGGTTAAAACATCCCTGCTTTCTTTCTAGTTCCTGTTGCAAATCAAAACAGGAAATGAACAGGGAAAGGGGGTAGGGGTGGAGGAAAGGGAATAGTTTTAATAGTGATATGAAAAATCTGTTCACTGGACCGTGAAATAGAGTGAAATACCCATTAGATCAAAGGTAAACAACCTGGGGTTCTCCATGTCCTTTAGACCATAACATTCCTTGTCACTGGACTAGGCTGGCTGGGACTGATGGGAATTGGACTCCTCAATGCCTGAATGTGCCAAGTTGAATGCTAAAAATGTGGGGAAAGTGTGGTTTAATGCTGAGCTTTGCATGGCAAGAGCATATGTTTTGCCTCACTCTCATGCTGCACCCATGAAGGCTGGCTTGAAATCAGTTAAACAGGCACAAAACTTCTGATACTTTCTGTAGAAACTTTCTATAGAAGAACTAAGAAGTCCCTGCAAAAGAATTCCAAGGACAGTTGTATATCAAAAGCAAACCCCATTTACATTTAAATAAACATTCGTATTTTTGTACCTCTTTCTTCTAACCGGGCAGACTTCACTGTATCTTTCTTTGATCATGAACAATATATTTAGTATTACACTGTTTTCCTCTGACTAACTTTCACACCTAAAAGTAATAACGGCAGGCTAATTTCCTGGGAGTCTTGTCCCAAAGGAATTGCCATCCATGCAAGTATTCAATTGCATTGAATACATTTTTCCAAATGAAGTGTGGTGACTGTTTACTAGACACCATAGTATTTCCTGCACTGAATTTCAGTGGTGTTTTTTTTAAAAAATACCTTCTTTAAAGCTCCTATTGAATATCTATGGCTTAAAATTTGATCGCTGTAGTTGGTAATATTCCAAATGTTGTAGAAATTAGTAGTTAGTGATTGATTTTATTATGATTCATTGCACAGTCAGTCAGATGTTCAGACTGTATTTGGCATTTTTATCAACTATCGAGTCCTTCCCAAGAACCTAGGATAGGCAGATGTTAATGTTTGATGGCGTTAGAGGTATCATTGCAGAATGTAAGCTGCTCCAAGTAAAGCTGCCTTTTGCAGTTGACTGATGGTGAATTGGTCGATGTTAAATGGTGTTCCAGTTGTTTTGAGATTGCAACCAATGCACCTCTTACTATTGGTATTACTTTTGCTTTCTTCTGCTACAATTCTATTTCTGTTGGCAGGTATTGGGCCGTGGCAGCGCAGTGGTTAGAATGCAGTACTGCAGGCTACTTCTGCTGACTGCCAGCTGCCTGCAATTTGGCAGATCGAATCTCACCAGGCTCAAGGTTGACTCAGCGTTCATCCTTCCGAGGTGGGTAAAATGAGGATCCAGATTGTTGAGAGCAATATGCTGATTCTGTAAACCGCTTAGAGAGGACTGCAAAAGTACTGTGAAGTGGTATATAAGTCTGCTATTGCTATCGGTATTTTATTATCTTCTCTAGTTCCTTCTGTTCTAATTTGCATTTTTGTCATGCCATTGTTTGTAATCGATCTGTGCAATCTTTTTGTAGCAGCTAACCAGGTGACCCTCTGTTTCTTCAGCTTCTTTGCAGAGGTAGCACTTAACTATCTGTTGCTGTCTTCTCAATTCTGGCTTTATATGCATTTGTTCTTAAGGTCTGATCTTGTGCAGCCAGAAATAGCCCCCATTTCTTTCTTCAACTTTCCTGCTGTTAGCCACTGCTGGGTTTTGTTATAATCTGCTTTACCTGTTGTTATTTTTAAAAATGTACTGTATTATTATTATTATTATTATTATTATTATTATTATTATTATTATTTAATCTTTAGTGAGATTCACAGCCTTTGAGGCTGGTTAATAGCTCAGCAGCTTGAGTCCTAACCAAGGACCTAGGAACTGTTAAGGTATCGTCGGAGGATGTAAGCTGTTCCGAGTAAGGTGTTTTTTTGGAGAGTCAAAATGTTCAAGTCCGGTAAATTTAGAATTTCTAAATAGTGGAGTAGCCCTTTGGGTATTGCTCCAAGGGCTCCAATTACAATCGGGACAACACATGATTTCTTTTTCCACAGTCGCTCAACTTCAATTTGCAAATCTCGGTACTTTGTGATTTTTTCTTGCTGCTTATCTTCAATCCGTGCATCACCAGGTATTGCAATTCAATGGACCATACCTTTTTCTTTTCAACTATTTTTATGTCAGGTGTGTTGTGGACCAAGTGCCTGTCAGTCTGAATCCTAAAGTCCCACAAGATCTTGAGTTTCTCATTCTCTAAAACTTTCTCAACCTGATGTTCCCAGTGGTTTTTGCTGTACTCAAATCCAAACTTCTGGCACAATTTCCTGAATGATCTTAGCAACACGGTCATGGTGTTGTAGGTAGTCAATTTGTGAAATTTTGCTGCACCCACTGATCAGGTGGTCGACTGTCTCATCTTTCTCATTGCAGAGGCGGCATTTGCTGTTGGTGGTAACATGTTGAATTTTTGCCTTCATGCAGTTTGTGGCTAGGGCTTGTTCTTGAGCTGCCAAAATAAAGCTTTCTGTTTCTTTTTTCAGTACTCCTGATCTTATCCAGTTCCAAGTTAGTTTCTGGTCAGCTTTGCCTTCAATACTTTTCAAGTATTGGCCATGCAGAGCTTTGTGTTTCCAATTTTCAGCTCGCTGCTCAGTTACTTCTTTCTTATATTCTGCTTTTGTTTTAGTTGTCTTTAAAAGGCCTCCTTTATTTACTTCCTTAATCATTGGTTCTTCACATTTCTGGATGTAATCATTCAAGCTGCGTTTTTCTTCTTCCACAGTCTGCTTTACTTGTAGGAGTCCTCGACCACCCTTTGCTCTTGGTAAATATAATCGGTCAACATCACTTTTAGGGTGCAAGGCATGATTTATTGTCATAAGCTTCCTTGTTTTTCTGTCCAAATTGTCTAACTCCATCTGGATCCAGTCAATTATTCCTGCAGAGTATCTAATCACAGGTATAGCCCAGATATTTATGGCTTTTATGATGTTTCCTCCACTCAATTTGGACATTAATATCTTACGAATTCGCCGAATGTACTTGGCTGAAGTTAATTCCTTGATTTTATTATGCATTAAGTCAGAGGCTTCTAAAATCCCCAAGTACTTGTAGCCTTCTTCTGATTTTACTGCCTTTATCATTTCTTCATTCTCTAGTTCTATTCCATCCTCTTCTATGATTTTGCCTGCTTTGGTTGCTATTGTTGCACATTTGTCAATTCCAAACAGCATACCAATGTCTTGGCTGAATTCTTTTGTGTTTTCAATTAATAAATTCAGTTCAGCTTTTGTTTTACCAAACAGCTTCAAATCATCCATGTACATCAAGTGCGAGATTTTCAGTCCTTTCTTTGCAAGTTCGTATCCACAGTTCATCTTCTTCAAAATGATTGTCAGTGGTAGCATTGAGAGTATAAAAAGTAGGGGTGAAAGGGAATCGCCCTGGAAAATGCCTCGTTTAATTTCAACTTCACCCAGTTCTTCTTCATTAGCCATAAGTTTCGTTTTCCAGAGGTTCATTGAAGATTCCATGAATTTTTGTATGTTGCTACTGATGCCTAATATTTCCAGGCATTTCTTGATCCAGCTATGGGGAACTGAATCAAATGCTTTCTTATAGTCTATCCAAGCCATGAACAGGTTGGTTCGTCTTTTCTTTGAGTTCTTTAGGATTAGCTTGTCGATCAGCAATTGATCCTTTGTTCCTCTTGAGTTTTTGCAGCATCCTTTCTGTTCTACAGGAAGCAAGTTATTTCTTTCCAGGTATCCATAGATTTGATTTGCAATGATACCAGTAAGAAGCTTGTATGTTGTTGGCAAACAGGTGATTGGCCTATAGTTTCCAGGGTCCTTTCCTTTTTCTTTATCTTTTTGGATCAAAAATGTCCTTCCAGTTGTCATCCATTCATCATTTTCAAATGTTTTTAGGATCTGGTTCATCTGGGTTGCCAATCTTTTGTGCAAACTTGTAAGTGCCTTTAACCAGAAGCCATGCAGCTCATCCAGTCCAGATGCACTCCAGTTCTTCACTTTTCTTGACTGTCTTTGCACCATTGCTTTTGTTATTTTCACGTCTTCCATTTTATGCACTTTAATAGAGTCCTCAACCTGTTTGATCCATTTTGCATTTCTGTTGTGCTTTCCCACAAATTCTTCCAGAATTTCAGAGCTTCCTCTTTATCAGGCTTTTCATTTGTTGTTACTCCGTTTCCATTTTCTAAACTCTTATAAAACTGGTGCTGATTTGTTCTGAACTGTGAGTTTTCCTTGAACTGAGTTACTCGGTTTTCATACCTTTTAATCTTTTCAGCGATGGCAACAACCCTCTGCTTCAGCTCTTCAATTACTACCGCAATCTCCTTATTCCTCAGATTGTATCTTGCTTCCAGGCTGCTTTTGACCTGCTTGTTCTATAGCTGACCTTGCCTTAGGTTCTTCAAGTTGCTCAAATCTCCACGTACTTTTTTGATCTTCAATTCTAACCGAATTTTCCACTTAGGCTTCCCCTTCTTGCCTCTTTGGTTCTTTTGTATTTTCAACCCCAGTTCTTTGGTGGTAATGACAGCTGCTGCATACATCAGTTGGTTTGTTTCGGCTAATGTAGTGGTTCGAATAGTTTGCACAGCCTCATTGACCTTTTTTAGTACATTTCTCAATTCTTTTCGGTTCACTTGGTTCAGCTTTGGCAAACGTGTTCTTTCAGCATCTTCCATTTGGTGCTTTATTTTTCCAGCTAATTGAGCACTATCTATTGGTGTTTGTTCTTTAGTGCTTCCTTGTTCTTTATCTTCATCCATTTCAGTATTCTCTTCTTCCCTTTCTTCCTCAATTTGCTTTTGAGTCTGGAAATCATTCTTGATGTTACTCTTCTTTATTGTTGTACTCAGACCATTAATTGCTTTTTCTTCTATTGCTATTAATTCTACTGTAGTGAAAAATTTGTGGTTTAGGATTACACGTCGTTAGTCCATTAACCATTGTTCACTGGTGTCACAGTCCGTATGGTTCATCTTCCAAATCTGATACCTTCTTTTTTGAAATCCATGTTTTGCTGGCTCAGACTGATAGTAAGGTTCCATAATAGAGGTGTTTTCTTCCCTGGTCCAGATTTTTCGCTTTTTGGGTTTTTCTTCCAGTAGCTTGTCAGCTCCATGCCCTGATTGCCTAGCAGAGGGAGTTGAGCCCTGTAACTCATTTTGCGTAGAATGCCCAGGAGCCATAGCATCCAACGGAACCCTTGTTAATCCGGGCGACGGTTCAGCCGGCATAAATTTCATTTTTTCTGTATTCACCATGTTTGAATGGGTTGTGAATAAAGTAAATAATAATAATAATAATAATAATAATAATAATAATAATAATAATTTACTTTATTATTATTATTTACTTTATTCATTAAACATGAAAGTCAATCAACTGAACATTCAAAAATGCATCACAAATACCATTGACCGGTGCTAATGGTTGATATGGGTTGCTGCCAGCTTCTAGGTATCAACCAAGTACTTTTTAAAGATGCACGATGTTCCAAGTAGCGCAGTTTTTTGCAGTTCCGCTGGTGTTATTGCAGGAAGCTGCAATTTGTTGATGTATCTTATAAAATTCTTGGACATGGTACCAAGTGCCCTGATGACAATGGGTATCACTGTTACATGTTTCATCTATAATCGCGTAGTTTCGATGGCCAGGTCATTATATTTTGTGATTTTTTCCAGTTGTTGTTGTTGTTGTTATTTTGGTGACTTTGGGTCAGTCCTTGTGACTACATCGACAAGCCCATGCAATTTTCTTGGTAATATATCAGAGGTGGCTTTCCATTAAGCTCTTTGCAGGACTGAGGAGGAGAAAAAGAAACTGCCCCAAGTCACCCCAAGAAGTTCTATGTTTAGTTTAGTTTAGTTTAGTTTATTTGATTTGTATACCGCCCTACTCCCGAAGGACTCAGGGTGGTGAACAGCCAAGCAATAAAATACATAAATACACAAAATTTAAAACCAGATAAAATCAACTTAAATCATTTTGGCCCAGACAGATTAAAACACCCCAATAATTTTAAAAAAAGATTAAAATTTACATATTAAAAGAGGGAGGAGATTAGGCCAAGCCCGCTTGATGGAATAAAAAGGTCTTCACAGCGCGGCTGAAGGTGCGCAGATCCGGGATCCTCCGTATCTCTGGGGGGAGCTCATTCTAGACGGTAGGTGCCCCCACAGAGAAGGCTCTCCCCCTAGGGGCCGCCAGCTGACACTGTTTGGCTGACAGCACCCGGAGGAGTCCCTCTCTATGAGAACGTACTGGCCGGTGGGAGGCTATTGGTGGTAGTAGGCGGTCCCATAGATAACTAGGTCCTAAGCCATGGAGCGCTTTAAAAGTGGTAACCCAAATCTTGAAGCGCACCCGGAAGACCACTGGGAGCCAGTGCGGCTCGCGCAGGAGAGGTATCACATGGGAACGCCATGACGCTCCCATTACCACCTGCGCGGCCGCACTCTGCGCCAGTTGGAGCCTCCGGGTGCTCCTCAAGGGGAGCCCCATGTAGAGAGCATTACAATAGTCCAGGCGGGAGGTGACGAGGGCATGAGTGACCGTGCGTAACGAGTCCCGATCCAGAAAGGGACGCAACTGGCGAATCAGGCGAACCTGATAAAAAATCCTCCCAGTCACGGCCGTCAGGTGCTCTTCTAAAGACAGCCGTGAATCCAGGAGGACGCCCAAGTTGCGAGCCCTCTCCATGTGGGCCAATGATTCGCCCCCAATAGTCAGTGATGGCATCAACTGACTATATCGGGACGACGGAAACCACAGCCACTCGGTCTTGGATGGGTTGAGCCTGAGCCTGTTCCTCCCCATCCAGATCCGTACGGCCTCCAGGCACCGGGACATCACTTCAAGGGCATCGTTGGGGTGATCCAGGATGGAGATGTACAGCTGGGTGTCGTCAGCGTACTGATGGTACTCCATCCCGAAACCACGGATGATCTCGCCCAGCGGCTTCACATAAATGTTGAACAGGAGAGGCGAGAGGACCGACCCCTGCGGCACCCCACATATGAGGGGCCTCGGGGTCGACCTCTGTCCTCCTGTCAACACAGACTGCGACCGGTCAGAGAGAAAGGAGGAGAACCACCGCAACACAGTGCCTCCCACCCCTAACTCTTCTAACCGGTGCAGCATACCACCATGGTCGATGGTATCAAAAGCCGCTGAGAGATCTAATAGGACCAGGACAGAGGAGCACCCCCTGTCCCGAGCCCTCCAGAGATCATCAACCAATGCGACCAATGCTGTTTCCATGCTGAACCTGGGCCTGAAGCCCGACTGGAACGGATCCAGATATGTCGTTTCATCCAGGTGCTGGGGGAGCTGTTGCGCGACCACACTCTCAACAACCTTTGCCACAAAACAAAGGTTGGAGACCGGACGATAATTTACCAACATTGCCGGGTCCAGGGAAGGCACCGCCTCTTTCAAGGCGGCAGGAAAGACACCCTCACCCAACGAAGCATTTATAATCCCCTGGAACCAGCCTCTTGTCATCTCCTGAGAAGCCAGCACTAACCAGGAGGGACACGGGTCCAATAAACAAGTGGTCACGTTCAGTCTACCCAGAATCCTGTCCATGTCCTCAGGGGTCACAGGATCAAACTCATCCCAGATAACATTCTCAAGACCTGCCCCAGTCCCTCCCCCTGAGACTACCCAGTCAGGGTCCAGATCTTCCTGAATCTGCGTGATTTTGTCATACAGATATTGAACAAAATCCTCGGCTCTACCCTCCAAGGGGTCCTCCCGTGCTTCCTGGTGGAGCAGGGAGCGGGTCACCCTAAACAGGGCGGCCGGGCGATTATATGATGATGCAATAAGAGCAGCAAAATAACTACATTTTGCTGCTTTTATCGCCACTAGGTAATTCCTAATATGAGATCTTATCAGTGTCCGGTCAGATTCAGAACGACTGGCCCCCCAACTACTCTCTAGGCATCTTTTCCGGCGCTTCAACTCCCTCAGCTCCTCAGTAAACCAAGGAGCTAAATGAGATCAGCGCCGGGTCAGAGGCCGCAAAGGCACGACCCGGTCCAGAGCTCCAGCGGCTGCCCTAACCCAGGCAGCCACTAGGTCTCCAGTCGAGGTGTGTGCCAGAGCCTCAGGGAATGGCCCAAGCTCCATCTGGAACCTATCAGATTCCATCAGGCGCTTGGGGCGGAACCATCTTACTGGCTCCGCCTCCCTGCGGCAGGGTGTAGCGGTTCGAAGGTCGAGACGAAGGAGAGTGTGATCAGACCATGACAAGGGCTCAGTGACTATATCCCCTATCTCGAGATCACTCAACCACTGTCCAGAGACAAAAACCAGATCCAGCGTGTTTCCCTCCGTGTGGGTAGGGCCATGAATTAACTGGGTCAGGTCCATAGCAGTCATGGAAGCCATGAACTCCCGAGCCACCTCAGACGCCTCGCCCACGGACGGTAGGTTGAAATCCCCCATGACCATAAGTCTGGGGATATCAACCGCCACCGCGGTGATGACGTTGAGTAGCTCGGGCAGGGCTGCTGCCACATGGCAGGGAGCCAGGTACGTGATCAGCAAACCCATCTGAACCCTGTGGCCCCATTTCACAAGGAGGGATTCACAGCCGGTCGTCTGAGGGACAGTGGCCTCCCTCGGTTTCAGACCTTCCTTAATGATAACCGCTACCCCCCTCGCCCCTCCCCTGTGACCTCGGCTGATGGAAAGCAAGGAAACCTGGAGGGCACATTTCAATGAGGGGAACCCCCCCTCCTGGCCCAACCAGATCTCCGTAACACCTGCCAGGTCCGCACCCCCCTCCTGAATAAGATCACAAATGAGGGGGGGCTTTATTTACTACGGACCTGGCATTGCACAGCATCAGCCGAAGGCCCGGGCCCTGAGGGTCTATGCAACCTGGGAGACGGGTGGAGCTTTGGGGGACGGAGCACGCCATTGCTCAGAAACAGCGAGTGCGCGCTACCCTAACACGATATGGCCCCCCTGCTCTATGTCTTCCAGAGATAGCAGTTTTTTTTAGATTTCAGGTTAGGCATAATGGAAAATGTCAGATATTGAACCTGAGATCTGAAACATGCATGCCATGTGTTCTGCCACCAAGTTTATGCTGTTTTTCAATTACTAGTAATAATTACTTACATGACGTGAACACGTCACAGCTTCTCTATAGATAGATTCATTAGCATCTTCCTTTTTATTGAGGCCACCTGCAATGTCAGATGAAAACATTCCATTACAATATGACATTCATGAAATTTATCTTAGAATCCCTATGAGTTCTGCCCAGATGAGCAGAATTGACATTGCTTGTGATATTCTTCCATTACACTGTATATTGTTTTTAAAAGTACCATGAAAATTAAAACAAAGGCAGGTCCATTTCTCTGGCTTTGCAGAGAAAGTTCTAGATCTCTGATTCTGATTCTGTAGGACTATTAAAATAATTATTTTTGCTGCAGACACAAAGAGATAAAGATGCTGGACCTGTGTTTGCATGCTGAATTGACATTGAAATACTCTTGTGATTATGACTGATTAAGATATTCAGTGAATGAAAATTAGTCCATCTCTCCATCCCTTTAAAAGGAAAAAGTCCTTCTACATTTTAAAAAATATGGCAATAGAGACAGATTAGCTTCTCTATCTGTTCTTCTTTGGGGAAGAGAATGATTTCCTTTCAATAAAATAGAACCTTTTGCTATAAACTAAGTACAGGAAATGGTTCATGGTATTTTTTCTGGTCGATGAGCTTTGCAGACAACTAATTTTAGACTTTCCAGCAGTATTACTAACAGCTAATTAACTTGGACTGTAACAAGTACTAAGCTAGTCTATAATGCAAATGTTAATTTTTCTCTATAACACTCTTAAGCTACAATCAGGGTGGGGGGAGAAACCATACCACAGCAAAATCAATGAACACTTATAGTTCATAGGTTATTCAAAAGTATCTTTGTAGGAAGAAATCCCCAAAAGCTAGTCTTTAAATAGTGTTTTGTCTAAGACATCATATATACACAGTCCCCCAAGCATTATTTTAAGTAAAGATAACTAAAGTCAATGTGCCTTAAAGAATAATGTATGTTGTTGTTATTTGCTTACAGCTATGCAAAGCATTTAAAAGAGCCACTTTTCGAAGTACATGGCTTGAGCAAAGTATCCCTCCATAAAATACCAAAGCAACAATGCTCTCTGGAACATTTGCATAGCTGCTTTGAAAAAATTCACTGTTTTTTGCACATATGCATGAATAGACCTTCTGCTAGAATTTCCAGTGGAGCACTTTGCTTGTTCTCTACTGAATATTTAAATAGTGAATATTTAAAACACTACCCTATAAAAAGAGAAGCTTGCTTTACCTTGGATATCAGTGTTGCTATGGACATAAGGATGAAAAGGACGAAATCGGTTCTCTATGAGTAGAGCACCTGGTGTCTTATATTTTAGATACCTTGCACACCTAAACAATAGAGCAAATACTTTATAAATGTTTGGCAAGAAAATAAAACACATAATGTTACTTAACAACATTTTATTGGTTTCTATAAGTCCTGTATGGATTCTCCTTCTCCTTCTCCTTCCCCTTCTTCCTCCTCGTCCTCCACTTCCTCTGCTTCTTCTGCTTCATCATCATTCTAAAACCATATGATCAACCTTGCTTTGGCTATGAGTAGCAAAAGATTTGCAACTTTTTATAGCATGTTCTTGAGTCCTTCATAGGCCAATATATACGCTTTCTATTTGGAAGGCATTGCTACTGGTTTCTGTAAACCAAAAAAGTAATAGCTCATATCTGGAAATGCAGGGAATGCTGAACTCCTTGCTATGGCCTCTCCCTTGTTTGCCCACTGTTTAGTAACTTTATTACTCATAGTACATAAACTAAGAATCAAGAGTGGACAAACAGGAATTTTGGTTTCTATTAATTATGCTATAGATTATGAACCCAGTATTGTTCACCTTGCAATAGGCTGAATAAATCTCCTCCTAATTCTTTTACACGGCTGTACCTGTCCTATGCCTATATTTCACTTATATTATTACTTATATTATTTTTGACAGTTTAAGTCCAACTATAAATACATTGCTTTTTATTTTAAAAAATCAGATCTCACACAGATTCAGTTTTTAGTACTATCCACAGATATTGTATGCTTTTAAAGCAGGGACGAGGAGCATGTTAATCTCCAGATGTTACTGATCTACCACATGTTCACCACTGGCCATGATGAAAGTAGCTGCTGGAAGGTGGAATTCAATGACATTTGATGGCTATAGATTCCTCTTGCTCATCTGAGGGAATTAGCTTCCCTCGCAGGGTAGAGGTGGGGGGGTGGCGGTTGTTATAAAAGAAGGTCTTTGGTCCGAGGGAGGCCACTGTTCCTCAGATTGCTGGATGTGAGTCCCTTCTGGTGAAGTGGGGTCATGGGGTACAGGTGGGCTTGCTGATCACATACCTGGCTCCCTGCCACGTGGCAGCGGCCCTGCCCGAACTGCTCAACATTATAGCCGGGGTGGCGGTTGATACCCCGAGGTTTATGGTCATGGGGGATTTTAACCTGCCATCCATTGGTGAAGCATCTGCAGCGCGGGAGTTCATGGCTTCCATGATGGCTAAGGACCTGACCCAGTTAGTGCATGGCCCTACTCACATGGGGGGAAACACTCTGGACTTGGTTTTTGTCTCTGGTCTGTGGCTGAATGATCTTGATATTGGGGATATAGTGACTGAACACTTGTCGTGGTCGGATCATTCTCTCCTTCGCTTTGACCTTCGAACCCCTACACCCTGCCGCAGGGAGGCAGAACTGATGAGGTGGTTCTGCCCCAGGTGCCTGATGGACCAGGATCGGTTCCAGATGGAGCTTGGGCCGTTTCCTGAGGCTCTGGTTCATGGCTCGACCGAAGACCTGGTGGCCACCTGGAATAGGGCGGCCGCTGGAGCTTTGGATCGGGTCGTGCCTTTGCGGCCTCTGACTCGGCGCCGATCTCGCTTGGCTCCTTGATTTACCGAGGAGCTGAGGGAGATGAAGCGCCGGAAAAGACGCCTGGAGAGCGGTTGGAGGGCCAGCCAGTCTGAATCTGATCGAACACTGGTAAGGTCTCATATTAAGACTTACCTAGTGACGATAAAAGTGGCAAAATGTAACTATTTTTCTGCTCTTATTGCGAATTCAGATAATCGCCTGGCTGCCCTGTTTAGGGTGACCCACTCCCTGCTCCTTCAGGAAGCGCGGGAGGACCCCTTGGAGGGTAGAGCCGAGGATTTTGTACAGTATCTGTATGATAAAATCGCTCAGATTCAGGAACACCTGGACTCTGATGGGGTAGATTCAGGGGGGAGGATGGAGGCAGGTCTTGAGAATATTATCTAGGAAGAGTTTGATTCTGTGACTCCCGAAGACGTGGACAGGATACTGAGTAGACTGAACGCTGCCACATGTTTATTGGACCCGTGTCCCTCCTGGTTGGTGCTGGCCTCTCAGGAGGTTACATGAGGCTGGCTCCAGGGGATTATAAATGCTTCTTTGAGTGAGCGTGTCTTTACCGCCGCCTTGAAAGAGGTGGTGGTGAGAAGCCTTCCCTGGACCCTGCAGTGTTAGCTAATTACCGTCCAGTCTCCAACCTTTTCTTTGTTACGAAGCTGGTTGAGAGTGTGGTAGCACGGCAGCTCCCTCAGTACCTGGATGAATTGGCTTATCTGGATCCATTCCAGTCGGGCTTCAGGCCTGGATACAGCACAGAAACGGCATTGGTCGCATTGGTTGATGTTCTCTGGAGGGCTCAGGACAGGGGTTGCTCCTCTGTCCTGGTCCTATTATTCCACTCAGCGGCTTTTCATACTATCGACCATGGTATCATGCTGCACCGGCTGGAAGAGTTAGGAGTGGGGGGCACCGTGTTGCGGTGGTTCTCCTCCTTTCTCTCCGACCGGTCGCAGTCTTTGTTGGCAGGGGGGCAGAGGTCAACCCCAAGGCCCCTTGTATATGGGGTGCAACAAGGATCGGTTCTCTCACCCCTTCTGTTCAACATTTATGTGAAGCCGCTGGGTGGGATCATCCGTGGTTTCGGGGTGAAGTACCACCAGTACGCTGATGATGCTCAGCTGTACATCTCCACCCCGGACCACTCCAGTGATGCCCTTGAAGTGATGTCCCATGCCTGGAGGCTGTACGGATCTGGATGGGGAGAAACAGATTCAGGCTCAACCCATCCAAGACTGAGTGGCTGTGGTTTCTGACATCCCGATATAGTCAATTGGTGCCATCACTGACTATTGGGGGCGAGTCGTTGGCCCCCACAGAGAGGGCTCACAACTTGGGTGTCCTCCTGGACTCACAGCTGTCTTTAGAAGAGCATTTGACGGCTGTGGCTGGGAGGGCATTTTATCAGGTTCGCCTGATTCGCCAGTTGCGTCCCTTTCTGGATCGGAACTCATTAAATATGGTCACTCATGCCCTCGTCACTTCCCGCCTGGACTAATGCAATGCTCTCTACATGAGGCTCCCTTGAGGAGCACCCGGAGGCTCCAGCTGGTCCAGAATGCGGCTGCGTGGGTGGTTATGGGAGTGACGTGGTGCTTCCATGTTACCCCCCCCTCCTGCGCAAGCTGCATTGGTTCCCGGTGGTCTTCCGGGTGCACTTCAAGGTTTTGGTAACCACCTTTAGAGCGCTCCATGGCCTAGGACTGGGGTATGTACGAGACTATCTTCTGCCACTAGTAGCCTCTCACCGACCAGTACGCTCCCATAGAGAGGGGCTTCTTAGGGTGCCGTCGGTCAAACTGTGTCGACTGGCAGCCCCCAGGGGAAGAGCCTTCTCTGTGGGGGCACCCGCCATCTGGAACAAGCTCCCCCCAGAGATACGGAGGATCCCAGATCTGCGTGCTTTCCGCCGTGCCCTCAAAACATTCTTATTCCAGCAGGCCGGCCTGGCCTAACCTCTCTTTTAAACTATTTTTAAATTTTTTAAATTTTAAATTTGTCTTATAAATTTGGGGTGTTTTAAATTTTGTTTTCTGGGCCAAATTATTTAATTGTATTTTAATGGTTTTTTAACATTTGTATTATATGTATTTTATCTTTTGGCTGTTCACCGCCCTGAGTCCTTCGGGAGTAGGGCAGTATACAAATTAAATAAATAAATAAATAAATAAATAAATAAATAAATAAATATAATAAATATAATAATAATAATAATAATAATAATAATAATAATAATAATAATAATAATAATAATAGTAATAATATTTAAAGTGGCTGTGAAGAGCTGAGACCAGTTCAAAAAGCCCAGATTACAGCTCCACCTGCCAACACTCAGATGGTACCCATGAGTAGAATTTAGAGAATGATCTACATGGGCAGAAAAAAATAGAAAATATATGCTTACTTGTTTGAATTGGAATTTTCTGGCAACTCAGGTAATCTGTAATTAGAATAAAAAATATTCAGCATTTATTTATTTATGAATCCAATTTATATAGCTGCTCATACCACTGACGTGATTATAGGTGCCATACAATAAAACAAATAATTTAGCCTTAAGTTACATTATTAAGCTATATTAAAAACAATATAAAACATAGATCGGATCAAAGGAGAATGCATCAAAATTTCACATACAATTTACTTTTTATTTATTTGTACTCCACCTTTATTATTTTTACAAATACCTCAAGTTGACAAACATATCCAATATACTTTCCTCTTCCTATTTTCCTCATAACAACAACTCTGTGAAGTGGGCTTGGAGATTGGCCCAAAGTTACTCAGCTGACTTTCATGACCAAGGCAGGACTTGAACTCACAGTCTCCTGGTTTTTGGCCTGGTGCCTACTTGAAATAAATCCTAACACTGAAATCTAGCACAAAATCAATATAAATGAATAGTACAGATAAGAAGGAATATGCTTTCCTCTGCTTTCTGGTGTCTTAACCACTAGACCAAAATCTCAGAAGCTCCCTATTATCATGGGGTTATCATATTTTAAGAGATTTCCAGAAGGACAATTCTTTATTAGGCTTTATAACCAGATGCATTCCAAATATTTAAAAAAAAAACCCACCTTCCGTTAAGTAGAATTATCTATAGCCAAACAATATATTTTTTACATTTCATTGATCAAACAATTTATTTGCATCAAGTGCTGCCATTTTGAAACATAATTGTATAAAAATAATTGCATATTTAGTTATAACAGCATTCTGTAAAGACAGGCAGCAATTGAAAATAATTACTGATGAGGCTCTAAAAATCAAGTCTGTTAGCTGATAAGAATGTTATTAAAAGTTCCAAGTCCAGAAAATTCACATTTTCTATGTTAAAATCTAGATCAGTGATGGCTAACCTTTTTTTCCTCGGGTGCCAAAAGTGTGTGCATGCACGCGATAGCACGCGTGTGCGTACCCACAGCCATAATCCAATGCCCCCCACGCACACCCACCCTGCGCATGCACGCGCAATCCCCACCACCTGCTGCCCCACCCCTCTGCGCAGCTGCATGCGACCCTCCCACTCCCCCCCCACAGCCACGCATGCGCGTGTGACCCCCCCTGTACCCCATTTTGGTCTTAGCAGTCCTCCCTGAAGCCTCCAGAGGCCAGAAACAGCTTGTTTCCGGACTTCCGATAGGCTTGTTTTTCGCCCTCCCAGAGCCTCCGCACGAGCCCTGTACTTACCTGGCATCCAAAACAGGCCGCGTGGAGACCCATGGGAGGGGAGGGGCGGCATGGGCATGTGTGCATGTCTCCCGCATATGCAGCAGAGACCCGAAAATCAGCTGGCCGGTGGGAGACATGCATGCATGCGCTGTGGAGCTGATCTATGGCAATGCCTCGTGTGCCCTCAGAAATGGTTCCACATGCCACCTGTGGTATGTGTGCCACAGGTTCGCATCACAGGTCTAGATGTTTGTTATTGCTACCAATTGACAGTATTTATATCTACAATATTTATTAACATCCTGATTTGGACCAATGATGATTTCAGCATCAGAGATATCTAAACTTTTTAAGGGAAAACGACCACAGTTAGAGACCTTTGTAAATACAGTACTTAATATCTATACATCAATTTGATATGCACAGATTGTAGACTGAATGGAGCAACGAACCGAAGACCCCAATTTCCTTTAAATAACGGGAAACTCTTAACATCTGTATTAAAAAATTTAAAAATTATGGTTTACTCAAGCAAAAGAAATATATCTTCAACTTATTGGAATACACTACATGTATAGAAAAAGAATGAGTAAATCAACCTATCGTTGGAGATGCAGTAAGGATAATGTTTTATTATTAAATATTGTTGTGATGTCCTAAAGTTGCTATGCTTGGGAAATAGAAATTACATACATTAATTTGATTTTGCAATAAGGTTTAATGCTTTCAAATATTCGTATTTTCCATTAAGTACATATTACATAGAAATGAGAGCAAGAAAATGGAAGTAGAGCCTTGATAGTACAGTGGTCTATGCACCCTGCTATTAACACAGCTGCCTGCAATTTACTGCTGGTTCGAATCTCTCCAAAGCTCAAGGTTGACTCAGCCTTCCATCCTTTCTAAGGTAGGTAAAATGAGGACCCAGTTTGTGGGGGCAATAAAATATACAAAAGTATGAAGGCTATTGCTTAACGTATTGTAAGCCGCCCTGAGTCTCCGGAGAAGGGCGGCATATAAATCAAATTTAAAAAAAAAAGTAGGATATTTTTACTGATAGCAGACAATTCCCTCAATATTGGAAAAATAATTATATACCCCCAATTATTCAGTGGACTGGAGACCTGATATTTGTCATTTATCAATCTATGTTCATAGCAGTTGTGGGTTGCCTCCGGTTCGCACCGGTTCTATAGAATCGGTAGTAAAACCGGCGGGAGGCTCCGCCCACCGACCCCGACATCATCAAAATGCTTCTGCGCATGCTCAGAAGCTTTTGTGCTTGTATAGAAGTGTACGCGCGAGTGAAGCGAGCATGCACGCGCGACCCTGTTGCGAACCGGCAGTAAGGGTAAGTAGAACCCACCCCTAGTTCATAGGCATAGATTATGTATGGACAATTCAATGAAATATAATCACCCTTTATGATGATGATGATGATGATGATGATGATGATGATGATGATGATGTTTTATCGTGCTATTTTTAAAAAAATGATCAGCTGAAGATGGCAAACATACTTCTGGTCTCCTTTGTTCTCCAGAACAAACTGTGAACTGTGTTGGGCTGAGAGAGTGTAATTGGTTCAAAGACACCTAACAAGCTTTCATGTCTTAAAGCAGAATTAGAATCCTGCACAATCTGCCAGTCTCTACCTGATGCCTTAATCATTACATCAAAATAACTTAATTAAGACTGTTTGGAACACTTTGTATATGTTTGTGTGTGTATGTGTATTTGTGGTTTATTCAGCGGTTAAGATGTTGGGCTAGTTGGCTGGAAAGCCAGCAGCCCAGATTCGAGACCTAAACTCCACACAAGAGGGTAAACTCTGCTCCTCACACCAGCTTCTGCCAACCAAGCAGTTCAAAACATACAAATGCAAGTAGATAAATAGGTACCACTTTGGTAGGAACAGCGCTCTGTGATGTCATGCTGGCCACATGACTACGGTAATCTCTTTGGATGATGCTCTACCACTATCACTACCACTATCACTATATCTAATCTGTATCTCTCTATCAATATTTAATTTTTATTCTTGTTTTTTTTTTATTTTTTTCCTATTTTTTTCTGCTTTCTGTTAAATAAAAACAGTCCTTCATCTCTCTCTCCCTCCCTCTCTCTCTCTCTCTCTCTCTCTCTCTCCCTCTCTCTCTCTCTCTCTCTCTCCTCTCTGTGGATATGTTCACATGTGCACCTCTGTTTACAGAAAATTAAGTTTGAATTGTCCACTAGGTGGCAGAAAAGAATTTCTCTTTTTCTTGCTGTTTGATTTATTCATTTGAGTTTTTTAAATCCCATCTTTATTATAAGTCAATGCTGAACATCATAATATTCCTTTCTATTTTTCCTAAACCTAACACCCTGTGATGTTAGGCTGAAAGAAAGGGACTGGGCCAAAGTCATTCAGTCAATTTTTCATTTCTTAGGTAGAACTAGAAGTCACAATCTTCTGGCTTTAATCGCTATACCAAACTGATTGTGTTTAATAGACAATCCCATTTTAAAGTTCATACAATAGAGTATATTCATGGCAATAATAACCAGATTAATAAAATATGGTAGGGAGAACTTTTTTATTTTAAAATAAGCGGCTTACAAAATCTAATGCTGAAAAAACAACTGATGGTTTAGTATATATAAATATCACATCAAGGATATTTCATGTAACTTTGAAGGCTTAATCTGAGCAAATGAAAAGCTATCAGGTAGTTAAATCTGAGAACACACTTTTAATCTTGCAGTCCTCAACATACAATCAATTAAAGTTTAAAATAGGCATACAGAATCTTTGTGAGGCCAGATTTTCAAAAAGTCACTTGACATGCAGGAAGCAGTCCTTTTTATAATAAAGTATTCTATCTGAAAGACCATCCTTAAAATCACCTGCAACTTGGCATGGAGATTTGAAAGAAAGTAAAACAGAAGCCCAGAGCAGGCAGGGCTTCTGTTATATTATAAACATATATTATATTTTATATATAATATAATTCTATTATATTATAAACATATATGTAAAATCCTCCCTCCTTCCAAGGTTGGCAGGATATGATCAGTGGCGAAATTCAGCTGGTTCTATCTGGCTTGGGTGAACTAGTAGCGCTGGCAGTGGGAGGCTCTGCCCACCTGCCTGGACATCATCACGTCCCGTTGTTGACCCTCTGAGCAATGCGCAGAAGACTCTGCATGTCAGTGGAGAAGGTGCGTACTCTCACATTTGTGAACAGGTAGTGAGGGTAAGTGGATTTCACCGCTGGATATGATGCTAAAGTTAAAGGTGCCTTGACAAGTTAAGAAATGGTGGAAGCAGCAGCTGAGAAATTTGATGAAATGGTTAAGGTGTGCTGGTTTAGAAAGCAGGAAATTATAGTTTTAGTCTCACTTTAAGCATGACTTTGGATCAGCTGCACTCTCTTAGCCCAACTCACCTCACAGGATTGTTGTTTTGAGGAAAATAGGAGTACAAAGGAATATTAAGAGTGTTCACAACCTTGACATATTTATAAAGTAAGAAATGTGAGATAAAAATCTAATAAATAAAAATAAATAACTTATCCTCAATCAGGAATAGGAGGAAGGCTAAAGGAGGTGATACCAAAGAAGGAATATGTAAGACTCAATCAAAAACAGAATGGAGTTTTACAACCTTAATGGAACATTTTTGGTGTCCTCCTCAGAACAGGGTCCCTGAGTAAATTTGTAAGGTGGTTCATAAGTTCTGTGATATTCAGGCAGCATAGGCTCAGTTCCTCTAGGTTCTTGACTTCCTCTCAAGATTGATTTGCATAGCTGAAATGTTTTCCTTAGTTCCTCATATCTGAAATGAGATCAAACATTATGAAAGAACAATTACAGTTATAACATACTAAGCCTGGTTGACAGCTTATGGTGATCCAGAATTGCTGAATTATACCTGAATTTTTATCACTAATTCTTGTAATAGATCTGAAAGTTGTGTTCACACATCAAATGGCTTGCTTAATCAGGATTTATTGAGTAAACCACAATTGGCAGGGTTTATACAACATTCAAGTAGTGTGATACAACATACAAGTAGCCTTCAGTCTAATTCCATAACTCCATTGTAGATGACTTAGAAAAACTTCTAGAAAGTGTATGTTTCCAATCTCTTCCATTCCAATAATCCAGATGAAGAACTTGCAGCAAATCAGTATACCTAATCAACCTTAAAATAGCAGGTTATTATGAACACTAGAAACTGTTTCTGTTTCAAGTTTGAGCATTCCAGACATATATTAAGTTTCTTTTTACATTTCCTATGCTGAGAATATTTGAACATCCTAAAACACTGTTTCTGCAGATGCTAGAAGGAAGGTAAACATAGATAAGAACTGGTCAAGGCAGCATGATCAAAATCCTGCCATTGGTATATATAGTTCATATAGCTGACATTGAAAAAAAAACATAAAAACAGTTGAGTTCTGTTTACCATGTGACAATTACCATCTTGCCTTTTTGACAACTCTCTGATTGGCTGCTTTGGTGGACTTCGTTCTGAACTAAATATAAACATTATTGAAGTGCAGTAGGATGAAAGCAAGAGAAAAATTTAAATATCTTGTGTGTCTTTGGCTTTCTAACTGGTGAGTTGATATCTCTTTGTTTTGCCTCATTTAAAAAGGTATAATTGATTTGACGTTGATGATGGAGAATCATGTACAGAACATTATTTTCTGTTTAGTCCTAATTAATGTTTCAAATGCATTTTCACAAAGAAATAATACAGTCCATATAAAGCTAAAAAAAAATTTTAATACGAAGAATTAAACAAAGGAGCAAGAACACACCAACTAAGCCTTGATCTTAGTAATTGTGCAGATACATGCCATTGTATAAATATTTAAAAGTCTAGATTAAAGCTATTGATGATAGAGTTGAAAGCAGTTAAAAGGTGAATTTTTACCTCTCTGGGAATATAGGTGGGCCTGGAGGGATATGCAGTGGAGTAAAGTGATCAGTGGATTCCAAAGTTTTCGTTATTACAGCTGCTCCATCTTGTACATCATTGTAATAAGTCAGTCTTGGATATACCTCCATCTTAAACTGCTAGGGAGAAGACCTGAAAAAAGATAATTTCAATGGTCTGGTTCTGAAACCAATCAAACAAGTACATTTGAATACATTTTCAGATTGTATTGGAATGCTAAATATGTTTGAACAAATAAAATGGATAAGAACTTTTAGCATTTAACATAAATAAGGGAGGGAAGATTTCTAAAATAGAGACACAGTTATTTTGCATTTTTAGTAGATCAGGGTTTCTAATTAAAATAAAAAAATATTTGTCAGAAGTCACATAAAGCAATAACAATCACAGAAAATGAATGTGGTGTAATGATGATTTCTTTTACTAGTGTTTTGGATTGAGTGAAATATTATTATGAGTGAAATTCATATTATGAATTTAAGTATTTCTGTATATAGTAATATAACAAAAAGAAAAGACATTTTGATTTCCTTTAGTTCATGACAAAAAGGCACAAGTCATTCCCCCTTGCAAACTTTGTCTGCTCAAATGATCAAATATGTAACTGTTAAACGATATATCTTGCAATTATAGTTATTTCAGCCTTCTCAAACTAGGTGTTATTCAAATGTATTATCAATAACATTAGCACTTAGACTTATATACTGTTTCACAGTGCTTTACAGCCCTCTCTAAGCAGTTTACAGAGTCAACATATCGCTCCCAACAATCTAGGTTCTCAGTTTACTGACCTTGGAAGGATAGAAAGCTGAATCAACCTTGAGTCATGAGAATTGAACTGCCACTGGAGGCAGCCAGCAGGCAGCAGAATTGATGCCACTACGCACCAATTCCTATGATAATCAGCTACCATAGAAAAGAAACACACTCTCTAGAAATTATGAGAGTAGTTTGAATACAGTAAGAAGATGTTCAGTTGAGGAAATGTCTTTGAACTTTGAACTCTAGGGACAGACAAATCTATAGTCTCTCAACTATGACTAAATTAAATTCTCATTGACTACATTGGTTGCTGAGAAGTATGATTCAGTTTATGATTCACTTTTCTCTTGCAGCTTCAAATCCACCTACCTTTCCATTTAAGTGTTGTGCAGGATACTGAAATACTTTCTTAGCTAGCCCCCCAAGTTTTTATCTGACATCACAATGACTTGGTCATCAACTCCTTGTGAAATAGAGGAGATTGTCCTCACTCTTGTTTCTAGAGTAAAAAGAAATGTCTGAATTTGCATAATGCATTTTAATCAAATGAGGCTAAACAGTGAAATGTACTTGTAATACTGTAGGGAAAAAAATATTGGTGACTGATTTACTCAGGCAGGAATGAAAGTTAAGTTCTATATCTTAATTAAGATATAGAAAAACCTTCTGCAGCCAAGATTCTAAACTATGATCTTGCTGGAAATTATAAAACAGAAGGGTGGTTATCTTTCAGTAAAACTAGATTTTGATTCCATTCCTATACAAGAGAATATAATCTGCCTTATCTAGTGATTTAAATATCAGTTTTAAACTTTGGTGGACAACTTCTGCACTCTAGTGGCTGCAGGATAATTCTGAAAAGATTCAACTTTAGTGTTTCAAATTCACTCATAACTTTGAAATTATTCAATATTAGAAAAGGAATAAAAAAGTACACTTCTCTTGTTAATATGTCTATTTTTTCATATTGATAAGTGTAGTTTAGCTATAGTTATGATTTCTTCGAGGCCATAAAATGATGCCAATATGTTGACTGTTTATGGCTCAGTTCAATTTGATTAATTTCTGAGGGGAGACTATGAAGAAAAACAATTATAACCATTTAAATCAACATTAAGAATTCAGCAGCATACTGTATAAGATACATATGATTCTAACATTCTCTCACTTTACCATTAAAATTCAGAATTAAAATTTTCACATTTCAGAGGCACAATTTCAGATCATTTGAGGGGATGTTTGAGGTAGGCAGGTATTAAGGGTAAAATGGGTTCCCAAAACTGCTCCATTCCAAAAGACAAAAGTGCCAATATCTTTGGTCCTGCTCTCTAAGTGACATCATAGCATTAGAAGAAAGTACCTGTAATTATCCAGAAAAGTTGGGAGTTGGACTGATGCTCTAAATCCACAGACATGAGCTGTCCATGGTTTAAATTAAAATATACCATATGTCACCATAGCGAAGAAGGCTATCTGAAGGATACTTACGGATGATGATTCTTTTCTATATAAGGGGTCAGCATGGCATATAGCCCATTATGCATTTAACCACAATGTTGATTGTTTGGCTTGGTTTTGAAGGATGAATCCAACTATTGTAGGTTGAAAACAATGCTATATGAATTAATGCCATATTGGAACCATACTATTTGTTTGTTTATTTGTACCCTACCTTTATTATTTTACAAATAACTCAAGGCAGCGAACATATCCAAGAAACCTTTCTTCTCTAATTTTCCACACAACAACCCTCTGAGTGAATTGGGCTGAGGGAGAGTGACTAGCCCAAACTCACCTAGTTGGCTTTCATGGCTAAGGCATATAAAACTATAAAACTCACAGTCTCCTGCTTTCTAGCCTGGTATCTTAACCACTGGCTATTATATTATTATAATTACAATTTATATTATATTATTGTGATGGTTTGTCAAGGCAGGGTTAAAATAAACATGATTGTAATGAGGGCCATTCAATCTTTAGCAGAGACTGGAAATCTGGACATGTGAAGTCCACATGTGAAAATACTGCATTGGAAAGCTGGATTGCGGTCTTTAACAACCTTATGCCTGATGTGCTTATCTATTCTACCTTTCATTTCAGATTTTTAGCATTACAATCTGAAAAGGACACAAAGTGTTATCTTCTCCCATGCCTGAGTAGAAGCATCTCTGGAAGTATATTTTATTCCTTGTTTGAATGAGGAAGGATCTGCTTCCTTTCACCTGGGCATAGAAATTTTTTAATAGCAGAGATCTAGCTGAATCTATGCTTTAATCTTTTCTTTTTCTCCTCCTTCTTAGGGGTGGAGGGCAGAGAGGCATCTTCCATAATGCATATGTTCCCCTTGTTCCCCCATCACTTCTCCAAATGCCTCTGGATGAACAAAAGCTTGCCAAGTGCTACCAGTCACTTGCAGCTTGTGAGTTAGTTGCTGCTGCTGTTCAACTGGATCTTGAAAACTGTGCAGTGTCCATATCACACAAGCAAAACTGGAGGTGAGAAGGCAAATATGCTGCAGCAAAGTCTTGGCCTGCTACAAAAAGTTTTCTAAACTTTCAGTTCTCCCAGGGGGAGAACAAGTGGCAGAATGGTGCAAATCATAATATACCGTATTTCCCGGCGTATAAGACGACTTTTTAACACATGAAAATCTTCTCAAAAGTCGGGGGTCATCTTATACGCCGGGTGTCATTCTCCTGTAACCAGGCAGACCAGGCCGAAAGGCTCTGATGAGCCTTAAATGGCTCTGGCGATCCAAGATCTGACGATCCCAGCTTTGTCTGTTAATCAGGCAACACAGCTGGGATCACCAGAGCCATGTAAAAAGAAAAAACTTTTTCCTTTTACATGGCTCTAGCGATCCAACCTCTGACGATTCCAGCTGCATTGCCTGCTAATCAGGAGAAGTTTTCCCCCTCCAGCTTGCTTACCTTAGTTGCTAGTCGCAACGCTTGCCTTGTTTCACTTGCCTGAATCCATTCCATCAGCAAGCCACTTCCTGCCTGCAATCAAGCAGGCAGGGAGTTATGGACTTCAAGTCCCAGAATTCCTCAGCCAGCAAAACAAAGCTGGCTGAGGAATTCTGGGAGTTGAAGTCTACAAGTCTTAAAGTTGCCAAGGTTGGAGACCCCTGTTCTATTGGGTAAGTTTTTTTCCCCTTTGGGAGCTTTAAAAAAAATAGTTAATTGGGGTTTTTTTTAGTTGTTCTTTTTTAGACCTAGCCATTTAAAGTTTAGAAAGTTTTAAATTTAGTTTTCATATAAAAATAAAAATAAAATAAAATAATATTTGTGCAGCTTTCTGAGATTTAGTGTGTTTCTGTAGTGTTTCACTCTAACTACACAAACACACAAATTCTGACAAAGCTGTATGTGGAATTTTGTGTGTGTAAAGTGTGAAAGTTGTTTTTTTGGGCTTTTTGTGGCTGTGTGAGGTTCCTGCTTATTGCAGGGGCCATTTTGGGTCTAGCACAGCTGCTTTTAATTGTAGGTGAGCCAGTTGTGTTGTGTTGTGTGTGTGTAAAGTATGAAAGTTGGTTTTTTTGGACTTTTTGTGGCTGTGTAAGGTTCCTGCTTGTTGCAGGGGCCATTTTGGGTCTAGCACAGCTGCTTTTACATTGTGGGTGAGCCAGTTGATGTTTTTTAATTTTTATTTGGTGTGCGTTGGAAGAGGGGTAGTCTTATACGGCGAGTATAGCCCAAACTCTATATTTTAACAGGAAAAGTCGGGGGTCGTCTTATATGCCCAGTTGTCTTATACGCCGGAAAATACGGTAATACTTTCACTATTTTTGCATTGAGGTTAATATGAACGGGTTATTTTTAGTAGTATTTAATATGTCTTCTCCAGTTGTGTATTGATCATCAACAAAATTATTTGTGTGATCCCATCCTGTAGAGCATTTCCTACTAAATTTACTGCTTTGTCAATCTCAGGTAGTATTTCTGGCATATTTATTCAAAATATATTAGGGTGAGAGGGACTATAATGGCAAAAATCAGAAGTCTGGTAGCATTCGTTTATTAAATATTTGTTAGTCAGAAAATCTGCTGAAAAGACTCACTATAACAGTTGTATCATCTCCGGCACTTCATAAGTAATAAAGCAATTCTTACCAGAGGGAGGGTCTGCAATCTGTGAGGAAGACAGATGTAGCTTCTTCTCCTTCCCTTAAATACGAATGGCTCACAAAAAAAGAAAAAGAAGCCCCTTTTTCTGAATTGTATTGAGAAATTAGCACATCTATGTGTTTGCATGATTTTCATTTGGACTGTGGCTGATTTAAAAATTCAGGTAGTCCTCAAGCTATGACCACAATTTCCATTGCTAAGCAAGACAGTTGTTAAGTGAGTTGAGCCCATTTTACAACCTTTTTGCCACAGTTGTTATATGAATCACTGCAGCTATTAAGTGAATCATGAGATTGTTAAGTGAATCTGGCTTCCCCCCGTGACTTTGTTTGTGGGAAGCCAGCTATGACCTCTGGACAGTGCAACCGATATAAATATGTCAAGCATGCAAATTTTGATTACATGACGATTGGGATGCTGCAATGATTATAAGTGTGAAAACTGGTTATAAGTCACTTTTTCAATGCCATTGTAACTTTGAATGTCATAAATCAAGAATAGTGGAAACAGTGTTTTCCCGAAAATACAACCTACCCCAAAAACAAGCTCTAGCCCGATTTTCATACCTACGCCTAATATAATCGTTACCCCCAAAATAAGCCCAAGTTAAGCCCCGGCCACCATCTGGTTATAGGAGGTGGGACAAGGAACAGGCATAAAAATCAATCTCTGGCGGGGGTGGGGGTGGAGCTGCCCCACACACCCTGCACCTGCATGGCTGCAGTGATCCTAAGGTAAGTAGGTAAGACATCCCCCCAAAATAAGACCTGGTGCTTATTTTGGGGCTGAAAAGAAAATAAGACCGGCTCTTATTTTCATGGAAACATGGTACCTGTATTAGTTATCCCCCCACTCTGTACTGAATCCTGAAATATACATAGAAAAATGTCATGAGATATTTATGCAAACATTTTGACTCTCCACAAGCTTGGAGAACGAACCTTCACCCTCATCCTACACCTGAGCTAGAGATATTTGCCACTATTATTTTGACTTTCTTAACAATCACCAGCAAGGAGTTGGCTCAGGGTAATTTCAGTCTAAATGTTTATGGAGATTCTCAATCATTCAGATCATAGTTCTCCCAACGGTGCTTTTTCAAGAGGCAACTGGACTTTCAGCTTCTTTTGAACTGAAGACACTTTTTGGATGAAAAGCGAAACATCTTCAAAGAAAAACCAGACAGTCCAGTTGCCTCTTGAAAAAGCACCTTTGGGATAATTTCAGTCTACATTTTCTATTTTGTCAGTTTTGGAAGCCATTTTTTTTCTTTTAGCTTCCTGACTGCCACATATTTAGTTCACAAAGACTATTTTGGGTTAAGAAGCAAAACAGAAACTTTTCAATATCATGATTATTATTTAGTTTTTAATTCTGCCCTTTTCCAGCTGAATATCTGTGCTCACATAATAAACTACCAATCGCCTTCTTTGTCTGGATTATCACATTTTCACACCTATTAGACTGCCCAAATACACATGATTGTCCTTTCATTCCACTTCTTGAAATGATAGGATGCTATGTATAGGAAGAGGAATGGTTATTATGATGAAAAGGAAAAAAAACCACTCCTCTTCCTATACATAGCATCCTATTATTTCAAGAAGTGTATTTGGGAGGCAAACAGAAGGAGCCATCTGTAAACTTTTATACTGTATGTGTGTGTGGAGGGGGGGGGGTTTCCGGGATTCTGGCTGTGATTGTCCTGCCCTCTTTGTGTTACCTCACATAAGAAAGAGGAGAGCTTCAATACAACAATTACAAATGCCATATTGACTTTTTCTGACACACACACCACCACATGCCCCTACTTTTGGACTCAATATATGAGATAATCACAAGTAGTTATATTCATCTTTATTTTGCTTATACAGATAATATTTTTCAACTGACTGGATATATCGAGTACAGAAGAATTAGTATTGACAACATAGCTATGGGAATAAACTATTACTGACGTTATCATGAATATATATATATATTCATCTGGATTGAATCACATTATGACAGCAGACATTTTTCTTTTTCTATTTTTTCTTTCTACCACATTGGCATTTCAGAAAGAAAACTAGTCCTGCATATTCTGATGGCTTGCCTCTTCATTTCCAGAATTCTTTTTCAAAAGTTTGCTCAAATGGCCAAGTCTGAAAGAAAGAAAAAAGGAAGGAAGGAAGGAAAGAGAGAGAGGGAGGGAGGGAAAGTGGGAAAGAAAAAAGAGATATTATTAATGTTATTTTGGTCATTAACTAGTCTTCACTGTTTAATTCACTATGTAAATCAATTGGGTTTTTCAGTGTTCTAAATACAACCTAAAAACACCTCAAAAATTTTTGTCCAACAGCTTGAACATTTAAGCTCAATATTTAAATTGATAATGCATTTCCTAACTTTTGCTTATTTCTTCTTCCTCAGTAGCTCTCAGAGCCCCTCCAAATATAAGCACTTACCGGTAATTGTATTTTTTAACATGACAAGAGGGCAAAAATGATTAAATGTGGGGCAGTGATTATATGAATTGATAGACAAAGCTACCTTTACATTAAGTTGACAAATTTAGAAATATATGTCGTGCCAGCTCGACTAATTGTAAAGTCATTTTTCTTGTTGGACACTAGAGTAACATTTAAAACCTGCAGGTACTGACTGAGATGATAATTCCATCAAGCATGCTTTAAACTATTCACCTATTTTTGATTTGGTCACAATCCTGGGTGCCTTGAATCAAATTGAAAAGAAAGGATCTCCCAAATTTTTCTGGTAGGTTGGCCAGCGAATGGAAGAAACTTTGAACTGAAGGAACTTTCTCAAAACTGTGTGAGAAATATCTAAAAGCCCTTCCAAACCTGAGGGGCAGATTGGCTGTAGGTTTGATATTTCTTCTTTCCAGGAAGTTTCGGCCAAATCTCAGTGGCAAATTAGCCATTGAACTTGGCACTACCTTCCCAGCTGGTCCACTCATCTTAACTATGTTCTTCAGTTCCCAATCTTTCAGTTCTTCAAGATTCACACTTCTCTGTTTTTCTTCTATAAGGTCTTCGCTAGACTGGAAGGGGAAAAATAACATGATTTAATGTTATTAAAAATATAGCAAAGAAACCAGACTAACATAAATGGCATGGAAAAGTGCCCAAAGGATTGCAAACGATCTTTTGAGGAGCTATGTGGAAGAGGAAAGGATTTGTGCTATTTGATAAAATCTAATACAAAAATAAATAGAATAGTTTCACTACACTGGAGTTAATGCTCTACTGCTACAGAGTGAAAGGGTGACTAAGAAAATATAGCATGAACATTCTAGTACTATGTGACTTCGATTAGACTTTGGGTGAAGTCTTGTACAATTAGTTGCGCAAGAAAAAGAATTCCTCTAGATTTTGGAAGAAAGGATAAGGAAGATAACTTTGTAGGGTTTAAAGTGAACCTACCCTCTTGTATTTTCCCAATCAATATATAAAATGAAATGCAGTTTAACCATTGCTCTTCTGAACAACAAAAGCATTCTTATAGCAATGTGCATAGAAGAGAAAAGCAGACAATACGAGGGAGCACTAAGAGTTATTATTACTATTACTTTGGGGGGCGGCAGCAAGGGGATAAATTTAACAAATATATCTAACAGAAGTAGAAAATCTTTGGGAGAAACGAAAACAGATCTATTTAGAAATTATTCCTGTTTTCCAAAGTGGAATATAATGAAAAGTTCATTTTATTGAACTTTGAAAAAACAAATTTCAAAGTGACACTTAGATCAACAGGCTTTACTGTTGAAGCTATACACACTAATGTGAATATACCTTGATTCTTAAGCAATCTGTACAATTATCTCAATGAAACAGATTCTTCTTGCCTTTGTGGTACAGAGGAGGAATTTTAAAAAAATGATGTTGGGGGAACTTTTTTTTAAAAATGATGTTGATTCAATGTTTTTGGTTGTTTACAAAAAAGAATATATGACTAAAATCAGCATAGATAGGAGTAAAAATCTAGTCTTTCTCTCACAAATGAATTTGCCACAGAATATACGTAAAATTCTGTTCTTTCTTTGATCAGCCCTTTCTTATCTAGGAGGAATACAGTATTTCTTTTAGGTCATAAAGGAACTCCTCCCTAAAGCTTATAAAGCTTTAGTAAAGTTTTGACTCAAGCAACCTTTCTCTCCTGTTCCATGAAGCAATGTAGTAGCTTTGTTTCTAAGCTGTGTTTAGACATTGTTTCACTTTGCTGTGATCTGGATCCCCTTTCTGCTGCTTCGATAGAGCTCATGCTGAGACATTCTGAGGAGATTTCTTCAATGAGCTCTGCACCAGGAGGAAACTTCTCCGTTGGACAATGGTGTCTGGCTTATGCTAAAGGTTGTCCAAGCTAGGTAGGTACCTGATGCTCATATTGTGAGCAATTTGACCAGCCTTGTGAGAGAAGGCTGAAAGTGATTTGTTGCCACACAAATTGCTTTGTTGAAGTACCCTCTTCTCTTCAGCAAAAACAAAACAATCTTAATTGCTTCCATGGCCCACAGTGTTTTACTGAGGTGAATTTTGTTGCTTTTCATGAGCCAGGGGAATTTCAAAAGCAGTTAGAGAGGCTGCAGAGTGGATCAAGAGAGCCAAAACCAGCAGCCTGTTCCACTGCAGAGGAATTAACAAAGCTAAAAGAGGCAGAAAATCAAAGCCCCTATTTCAAGAGAAAGAAAACTTCCAGCAAATTAGGAACATATATTAATCAAAATAATGATAATTCAATCTTCATGGAAAAAGTAATGCTAGTTAAGATCTTACCTCAGAAGAGTTTTTCTCACTGTTTTCTTCTCTAGTCCACAAACTGGTCATTAATGATTCATTGTCGCAGATAGTTTTTGAAGCTAAAAGCAGACATGTAGCTAAAGTAACTATGATCACTTTGTTCATTTCTCTTAAATTGAGTTTACATAAGAGATCAAAATCACAACACATAGAAAGTAGCATCATTTTATACCAGCAGACAACAACAGAATCTTTTATCATGACGTCAATATCACATACCTTAATTTTAATATCAAAAGGCAGTGTTAATTATATATGACAATAATGCAGAGAATTTGTTTTGATAACTTCTGTAAACAAAAGAGCTTCCTGTCAAAAATGCAGATGACTTTCCAAAAATGTTTTTGCCTCTTAATTAGGATTACTAATATTGACCAGTTAGGTTTAATTAGATTTTAAATAAAAGCCTCTTATTATATTGTTTGTATCAGGCTTAGTCATTAGCACCTTGAAACAAAATGTCAGTGTCTAGGCCATCGTCACTAAATCCTGAAGTATAACTCTTCCCAAAATGTCAATGTATTTTCAGCATAAACATGTAATTATAGAAATTAGCTGTCAAGGAATCAAGTTTAGTTCCAGGCGACCATAGAGACAAATGCTTACTGTCATAGTTCCTCTGACATTTCTTCTCTTCATCATCAGTTAAACAGTACTCATAATTTCTTACAGTATTTTTACTTTCCAGAGCTGTGTCAAACATAATTTCAATAGATGAGAATATAGTAATAGAAGAGAACATATTAATTTTCTTAGAGTCCATCTTTCATTGACATCGTTTGCCTAAAATACGTGAGTTTTAACTTACTGATCAAGTGAGCAATCAGTTTTTATCTGATTCCAGAAAGATTGATATATTCATTTTACTGTGTATATTATTCTTAACAGCATAACTAAATCTGAAATCTGAAGATAACAACACTTTTCCTATTCTTTCTCAAAGTCAAGCTTCCACAGCCACATGTTATTGCTGGATACACAAGTGAGTGAATACAGAAAATTATGAACAGCTCACTCCTAACAGTGCATGCCAACATTCCTCATTTATCAGCAAGAAGACTTAAATCTAGGCAATCTCCACGGGCACTTGCACAACATCTGCCTAACAACTTTAACATCAATTCCCAATGGAAAGCCAAATGGGTTGCTGAATGCTCAGTCATAGGTAGACATATAATTGACCCAAAAAAGATGCCAGGCTTTGAACTACCATGTCAACAATGGACTATCCTGAATAGGATTTGCACCTCATGGCGTCTGCCGGAATTCTCTGTATGCATGGGGCATAGTATCCTCCCCTCAGCATGACTGAGGGATCCCACATCAAACTTTAGATCACATTGTGACCAGCTGAAAGCTGAGGGCATATACCAATCCACTATCAGATTTTTTTTAATATAAACAAAGCTTCACTTCAGTGGTTAGATGGCCTAGGCTCTGGTACTTGAACATAGATGATAATGATGATGATGATGATGATGATGATGATGATGATGATGAATTCAATTTATATCCTGCCTTTCTCCGGAGACTCAGGGCGGCTTACAATGCATTAAAAAAAAACCATTATAAAAACATTTAAAAATTAAAACATTAAAACCCATTCACACCATTCATGGCTGGATTTCACAAAATTGCAACAGTGAAATCAACGGCCCCAGGCCTGCCGGAAAAGCGAGGTCTTCACCACTTTTCGGAAGGCCAATAGGGTGGGGGCGGTTCGGACCTCAGGAGGTAACTGGTTCCAGAGAGCTGAGGCAGCCACAGAGAAGGCCCTCACCTGCGGGCCCGCCAGCCGGCATTGTTTAGCTGACGGGACCCAGAGGAGACCAACTCTCTGGGATCTTACTGGTTGCTGGGAGCTATGTGGTAGAAGGCGGTCTCGAAGATAACCTGGCCCTGAGCCATGTAGGGCTTTAAAGGTAATAACCAATAACCAATAACTCTGCCTGGAGACCAATAGGGAGCCAGTGCAGCTCGCAGAGAATTGGTGTAATGTAGATGTATCTAGGTGTACCCACGACAGCTTGCGTGGCTGCATTCTGGACCAACTGTAGTCTCCGAACACTTTTCAAGGGTAGCCCCATGTAGAGCGTGTTGCAATAATCTAACCGTGAGGTGACAAGGCCATGAGTGACTGTGAGGAGAGCCTCCCGATCCAAGTAGGGTCGCAATTGGTGCACCAGGCGAACTTGTGCAAAGGTCCCCCTAGCCACAGCTGTCAGATGTTGCTCTAATCTTAGCTGTGAGTCTAGGAGGACACCCAAATTGCAAGCCCGTTCTGAGGGGGACAATTTCTCCACTCCCCCCCAGAACCAAGGATGGACAATCAACATAGTCTTTAGGATACCCACAGCCACTCGGTCTTGTCTGGGTTAAGTCTGATCTTTTTAATGTTTATATTTTATTATGTTCTACTAATTTAGATGAAATATTAATATATATTGCTAGTCCATGTATGACACGCCATGCACTAAATAAATAAATTATTGCTGGGAACACTATTATTTAACTATTCTGATCTTGTTGTTACTGAAATGTCCTTAATTTATTAATGAGTTCTATGTCTTCTTTAGTTTCAACTAGTAAAGGAACATCATTTCAAGCAGAACTTGAAATTTTATTATTTTGACTGGTACTTCTAGTTTCAGCTTTATTAGAGGCAATACATAACACTATTTTATTTGAAATACAATATATAAAAAATCTTACTATAGTGGTTGCGTTGCCTAGAGTAGCAAACTTTGTTTAATGTCAACCCTGTCACAGTATAATGTCCAATACAAATTCATTTGGAATGACCAGGGTCACACAAGCATCATACAAGCTGCTGTGGTCTTGGATTACTGCACACAGTTGCTTGGATATTGGATGGTATGGAAATAGGATCAGGAATAATGAAAAGAGCACCTTCATCTCCTAAATGAATCAGCTGGTGGACCGTAAATCACTTGGTACCAGTAGAAGAGGAAATTTTAATACTTTCTGTTGCATTTCCTATAATAATATAATGATAAATCCTTATTTATTATTAACAACACATCATGCAAAAATGCAATGCGTTCTATGACTCATGTCACCGATAAGTATCAAAAGATTTCCATGTAGATGAATAATTCATAGCATATTCATTTCCCCCCAGCATATAATAACCTATTTTATGGCTCATTTTGAAATAGCATGATTTAAAAATGCATACATTTTTTAGTTGAGAAATTGCCCAGTGATTTTTTAAAACATTCTGTGAATTATACAGCATTCTGGGTGAACTCTGAGATAGTCTACAAATGCTGCTATATATAAAATGGCCTTTTCCAATTTGGATTTCCCCAGCCAGATTTTTCCAGATATATTGATCTACAACTCCCAGAATTTCTAGCAAGTATAGCAGGAAACTCTGAGAATTGAATTTCCAATTCTGCTAATATAAACTAAGTTCGCAAGTTTGTAATAACAATTAATGCAGTGTATAATCTGTTTTCCACCCAAAAAATGTCAACTTCATAACTGCTTAGTATCAACCAGAAAGGGGGATTTTGCTAGAGAAACATAGAAATTATTTTCACATTATCTGGGTTCATGCAAATCCCATACTATCAGAACTTCTGGTTGATGATGATTATTATTATGTTCACAATAATATGAAATCATAACTGCCAAGTTCTTTAGTTGGTCTTCACCTTCATTCACCAAGTACTTTCCCCAAGAAATTAGGTTGTTGTATTATCCAAACAATATAGCCTTTTGCAATTCACAAGTGGAAATTTTGCCAATGTTCATATTTTCTAAATGCTGTCCAAGATTTTTTGTTATTACTGATAACCATTGGGGTCACCAGTTTATGTCATATTTTTTCATATTTTGATGTTTTGTGATCTTCTCCAATTCTTTGTTTTTTATTTTAATATGTCCTGCTATTGCCACGTCAATCATCCACACTTTTTTCTTTTCAACTACTATTAAATCTGATATGTTATGAGCCAAGTTTTAATATGAACTGACTTTCAAAATTTTCAAGCCAGCAAGAAGTCCACACATTTTAAGTTGCAGAGGTTAAAAAATTGAATAATGTTCTAGAGGATTGGAGCTGATGTGATGCATCACAGTTAGAATATATAACTCTCCCATGTAACACCGCTCCTGCGCGAGCTGCACTGGCTCCCGGTGGTCTTCCGGGTGCGCTTCAAGGTGTTGGTTATCACCTTTAAAGTGCTCCATGGCATAGGGCCTAGCTATCTCCGAGACCGCCTGCTGCTACCAATGACCTCCCATCGACCCGTGCGCTCCCACAGAGAGGGCCTCCTCAGGGTGCCATCAGCCAAACAATGTAGGCTGGTGGCCCCCAGGGGGAGGGCCTTCTCTGTGGGGGCTCCCACTCTCTGGAATCAGTTGCCCCCGGAGATAAGGAGAATCCATGACCTCAATGCCTTCCGTCGTTCCCTGAAAACCCATCTTTTCCAGCAAGCCGGGTTGGCTTAGAAGAAATTTTTAAATTTTAAATTTTTTAATTAGTTTGTTATTCTTAACTTTCGGCCCAAATCTATATATATTTTTAAATGTTTTAATATTTGTATTCTATGTTTTTTATCTCGGCTGTACACCGCCCTGAGTCCTCAGGGAGAAGGGCGGTATATAAATTGGAAATTAAATTAAATTAAATTTAAATTAAAAAAGAAGGTCAAAGGGGGTCTTGGGGATAATTTTTATACTTGCTTTTTGGTTTGGTTTTGATCCCCAGATTTTGGCTATGTGAGACAACCTCTTTCACTGATCATCAAGAATTCCTTTTGCTACTTAGGAACTTGTGCAAAAATAATTAAGTGCAGATCTACTCACAGTGCTCTTTCAATTTTCTTGGATACCAATGATGTAGCTGTCTGCTCTGTTATATAAATGCACCAAAAATAGAGCCTCTAAATCATGGGTGTTAAACTCAAGGCCTGTGGGCCGGATTAGGCCTGCGGGGTGCTTAGATCTGGAAACAGTGAAGGACCGGCCTGCGGTGCTTCTGCCAGTGAAAATGGAGCTCAGGAGGGCCAACTCCCGAGCTTCATTTTTGCTGGCAGAGGGTTGCAACAGGTCATTGCAGCCAAAAACAGAGCTCACTAAGTCTGCGTGCAGTCCTCTCGAGCTCCAACTTTGCTAGCAGAGGGTTGCATGAGGCTGTCTTGTCCGAAAACATAGCTCGGGAGCCCATTTTCGCTGACAGAGCACTCAGGCTGCCACAGACACCCCCGACATGAGTGATGTTGAGCTGGCCATGTCCACCCAGCCACACCTATCTAGCTCCCTGAGGTCAAACACAACCCTGATGCAGCCCTCAATGAAATCAAGTTTGACATTGAGTTATGTCATTGTCACCTATTGTAGAAAAAAAAGATTAGACATCAAAAGCTAAAATGATCCTTTCCTTCAAACTGTATGTTATTTATTATTATTCTTGAAAAATCAATGAATCCAATTTTGATTAGGTATTCAAATACTGCAGGGTTTCCTTTTCAAGTCTGGGTGACATCACTATCCAAACTCACAAATCAGCAAATATTTTCCTGTGCCATGCAATCATAATGGCAGTAATTACGTCTCACCTGCAACATCCAGTTTTTGTTGTTCTCTCTTATGACTATTTTCTACCCAATAGCTTAGGTTTAATTCAAAGGATAGGCCTTATATTCACAAGATTCAAAGTTTTACCATCTTTATTGCTGGTGTGGTTAAGGTGCTGGACTAAGAAATGAGAGTTTGAATTCTGATTCTCCTAGATGACTAAAATCCATAAGAACTGCTTGACATATGGACAGAGCCAAAGACTAACATAAATTCCCTAAATAAGCTAAAGACTATTTTTTGTATCTTTGACCAGTAGTAAAATTGTTGAGAAAAATATAAATGCTTTCTTCTCTGACATCTTAATTATTTCAATATTTGTTTTTATTGAATTTTTGAGGTTTCTGAAAAAAGTGTTGTCTGAAAAATATTTGCAAATTTAAAAGTATCCAAAATTCTTCTTGAGTGAGCAGATTAGATGGATAACCTGGACTATATAACAGCAGATCTATGATCTAATTTTATAGCCATTCCCTTTTGGATTATTGCACTTACTAATTTTCCATATTAATTTTGCCCTGACCTTTAAGACCCATTGGATTCTTTTAGATGCTCATTTTCTTTTGAATTACATATTAAGTAATTGAATTACGTTGAAACTTGATAGTATGACAATATAAATCTATACTGTCTATGGAGATTCTCAGCCATTCAGGTCATGGTTGTCCCAAAGGTGCTTTTTCAATAGGCAACTGGACTTTCTGATTTTTCTTTGAAGATGTTTCACTTCTCACCCAAGAAGCTTCTTTGGCTCTCTGAAGAAGCTTCTCTAAAGAAGCTTCTTGGATGAGAAGCGAGACATCTTCAAAGAAAAACTAAAAAATCCAGTTGCCTCTTGAAAAAGCACCTTTGGGATAAATCTATACTGCATGTTTTTTGTTGCAAACAAATCAATGCAAAGAGTACAGAAAATGCATTCTTGGTCATTCATACATGGAATGTGTCTCTCTTTAGTAGGCATTTTATTGCCAAAGACCTGACTTGGAGAACTTGTTGTGACTCTGGCTCCCGAGCCTGTCCTCATGGAGGAAGATGACTCTGAAAGTGATGGGGAGGAACTGACAAGGCCTCCCTCTCCAGGACCCTCCTTTCTGGCAATGCCTCAGGTTCCAGCTGAAGGCCAGGAGGAAGGCATGTCGGAGCACCCACTAATAGGGAGTGATGAAGATCAATCTTGAATTGATCCCAGGCAGCGTCGGAGGGAGAGGCGTGCGCAGCAAAGGAAGAGGTGTGGAAGGGCCAGAGATTGCTGAGTCACTGAGCCATGACCCACAGGGGATAAAAGTGGGTGGGGTTGCTCTGCAGGCTCTGTGACGGACAAAAACTGCATATCGTGAGCTTCGGATGGGATATCTTTCAGAATTAAGGCTTGGACTTTGTGAATGACTTCTGACTACTCTTTTGTGCCTTGTGAACTCTTGGTTGCCCCAGCAACGGACTACAGATATGCTGACTCCTGTTTCTAGAGGTGATAAGAAACTTGGCAGGCATTCGGAAAGTAGGTGCCAGAACTTTTATCTGCCAAAGGACTCAGGTCGGCTTGTAAAAATAAATTACTGGTAGACGTCTTTTGCTTGTGAGTCTGCCTATGTGAGGTAGGGGGACAGAACAGAACTGATTAAAATGTGGACTTTATGTACAGGTGGTCCTAGACTTACAGCCACAATTGTGCCCAAAATTTCTGTTGCTAAACAGGACAGATGTTAAGTGCATTTTGTGCATTATTGCACAACCCTTCTTGCTACAGTTGTTAAGTGAATCACTGCAGTTGTGAAGTTAGTAACATGATTGTTCAGGGAACCTGGCTTCCCCATTGACTTTGCTTGTCAAGAGGTCGCAAAAGGGGATCACCCAATCCCGTGACATTGCAACTGTCATAAATATAACTCAGTTGCCAAGCATGTGAATTTTGATCATGTAACCATGATGCTGCTGCAATGGTCCTAAGTGTGAAAAAAGTCATTTTTTTAGTGCCGTTATAATTTTGAAATGTCACTATATTAACTATTGTAAGTGAAGAACTACCTGTATGTTGCATTTCCAGTTTTCCCAATTATTATGCAAACTGACTTAATTGTAGAACATAAAATTGTATCAGAAAGTATTTGTGAAGTTTTGTTTTTCTTATTTTGCCTTTCTTTTTAAAATAGTAAACCAAGTAAATAAGTGGTGGCTTAACTTAAACATTACAATGCTATATATGATTATTTGAGTTGCTATTATGTAGTAATTTCTGCTAAGTTTGTGGAAATTGATTTATGCAAAGAAGAATGCAAGAATGGATTCAGAGAATTGTGTCACTTGTAATAATCTATCAATCTTTAGTTTTTCCTCTAATGAAGTAAATATTGCAAATTATATCTAAGAGTATTGCTTATTAAGACATTTTTCCCCTGCGGGTGAACATCGTAAAAGCAATACGGAAATCACAAAATCATCAGGGGTTGGCAATATTATAGCAAGAGACCAAAGACAATTATATGCTCTTTTTAAGAAGAAACCAATAATTTTAAATTAGACATGTTCTTCAATTATGCATTTGATTTTTGGCAATAAAATAACAATGCCTAGTTTATAAATATACTCATAGGTTTTTATGTTATGGTTTCAAATCTTTTGAAAAGAACAATGAAATGTTCTTTTAGAAATGTACTAAAAGATAGCCTGTCTCCAATTCATTATTTTTCTATTAATAATTACAAATTATTAAAAAGGTTTGAATTGGCTATAAATCTACAGCCTTCGTATCAGCTAATAAGATCAAGGGAGAATAAAATCTATATTCAGAGATAATAGTAATGAAGGAACATGAAATAAAAGAAATCTTCCATTAATCTGTGTTTGTAAAGACTTTCTAGAATGTTAAAAGGATATTAAACATTAAACAAAACCTTTCAGCTTAAATGCCCATAATTTTTAAAAGGCTTTTCTATTTAGGTTATCAGAGTTTTTAATTTTTTTGCTTATTTTTTCTTAATTTTAAAGAATTTTTATTATAATTTTGATAATATAGACTAGTTGAGGGTGAAGGTTTGTTCTCCAAGCTTGTGGGTTGGCTTCCAAATGTTTCCTTATCAGGCAAGGTAACATCTTCAGTGGAGTTTATGGAATGTCAGTGTCAGTGTTCTGTTTATAAGGGCTTCAGGTATGGGTGTGTCAAGTGAGGGTCTTGTGATGGGTCAGCAGTGAAACATCAGTGAGAGTCTTGTGACAGAGCTTATGGTAGGGAAATTACATCAGGTCATTGGGAGATGAACTGCTGGGGGGGGGAGTTGTATGGGTTGGTTGAGGGTTGGTGCTGTTCTCTGGTTGGCTGTGCAATTGATTTGGATTCTGAGGAATTCATAGGTCAATGTGACCCCCTCAGGTCAATGTGTCTGTTGATGGAATTGCTTGTGGAGTGCCAATCTTCGATGAACTCACAAGGGTGGTAGGTGGTAGCAAGGCCAATGATTTTTGTCCTGCTCCAATCAAACTGGTGCTTTTGATGTCAGTGTGGGTAGAGATTAAGGATTTGGAATCATAGTATTTGACTGCCAGCTGGTGTTCGTGGATCCTGGTTTTTAATTTATGTGACATTTGTCCCATGTAGAATTGGTTGCAATGGTTAAAGATGATTTTGTAGATTACATTGTTTCTTTCATCCTTCTATATTTTGTCTTTGGTTCTTGAGAATTCCTGATAAAAGTATGGCTGTGGGTTTGTGGACTATTGCTATTCCTATAGGAGGATTCTGGTTGTCATTTCGACACACCTTTTGTGTATGGTAGCATTAGTTTTTTGTGTGGTGGTTGGCTGTGTGGTGTGGTGTGATTTGGGTGCTGCATGTCGGAATATGAAATTTTTGGATAGCTGTTAAGGAGAAAGATGATAAGCAGCCGTTCTCCGTAAGGAGGGAAACGGCTGTCACTTTGGGGACGACAGTTCCATGCTGCATGTGACTGAATCTACAAATTAACATAGCTCCACCCTCTTGGCCCAGTGTTTCGACTCGGTCTATGCTGGCCGGTCGTGTCTCCCAGTGTAGCCGTTTCCACTCCGGATTGCTTCAGCTTGCTTCTCTGGACTTTGATTATATTTGGACATTTTTGGATCTTTCCTCGTTCCTGTCTCATTTTTTTCATTATATTTGGCCGTTTCAGACTCAGCGGAGCGAATTCGCCGCTTTCGCACTCCCCTCAGCCTTCGGGTTGAGCGCGGCGGCATTTTTTTGTGCGCCTTCGCCCCGGCTCCTCAGATCATCGGGTAAGCGGGGCGGTGCTTGGTTTCTAGTTTGCCGACGTGACGGCCTTCCTAAATAGATCGCGATTTGGCCTTTTTGGTCTGCGATCCATATTAAAGACACAGGGATTCGGACTTGCTTAAAAAACTTTCTCTGGCTGCTGTAACAGCCCTTTGGCTGGCGGCGTGTGTCCCTGATTCCCATGCTGAGTTGGTGGGAGGCTCTGAATGATCGTGGTAATAGCTTTTGAGCTAGCGATCTAGCGACTCACCTCCTGATCTTTGTTTGTGGATTGGCTTCTCCTCCTTGGTGGCGATAACCAGTTTTTTTGTGTCAGCCTTTTCTCCGGTGGCCATTTTGTATTGGCCTTTGATCTCAACATGGCGGCTAGGCAGCAATCGGCCTCGTCTAGTAAGAGGCCTGCGCAAGACGATCCCTTAGAGGGCCCTTCCAAACAACCCAAGGCCAAAAGGGCAAAAAATAGCACATCAAGCTCTGCCATAGCTGCTGCTCCCTCGAAGGATGAGCAGCATCACCATAAGGCTATAGAAAAAGCCTTTCATAAAGCCCAGGCTCAAGTGGGCCAAACTGTTTCCACAGTTCCAGTTGGCCAATCGAGATCTCGATCTCCAGCCCCTTCTCTGTCAACCAGTTCAGTTCGAGAACTCTCTCCAGATGGCTCAATATTGGCGGAGCCTCATCCGTTGCCTGGCTCGGAACCGTTATTTAGAACCTTACCTGTGGCTGAAACTACCATGGTAGTGGTTGCTCAGGATACGGCCCATCACGATCCATCTCCTGTGCCTCCCTCTGCTGGTTCTGCACCTTTGCTTCCGGAAGCCTTTGAGCTTATGCTGACCAGGGCCATTAGGCAAAGCCTTGCCCAATGTCTCCATCAGGGCCTTCCTGCTGAGGATTCCCCTGTTTCCCAGCTCCAACGACCGGATCGAGTTGTGGACTCTGTTTCAGAGCAGGACTTAGCCGAGTCCATTGCATCTCTGGATCAAGCCTCTCTCGCTGACTTGGATGAGGTTCCTGATTCTGCGCTCTCTGACGACGGCGGTCTGGTTCCCGATCAGACCCCCTTTATTGGCCTTTTAAAACCGCAATTATTCAAATCTTTATTGTGTAAAGCCATTGTGACTACTTGTTTGGGCACGATCGCTTCAGCTGAAGCCACCATTTCTATACCAGATCCTGCTTCGGCTGTTTTTGCAGAGCCCACAGTTGACCCTGAGACTATTCCTGTGCCAAAGCTCTTCTTAGATGTTCTTCAACGTCAATGGGTTCTCCCGGGGGCTGACCCCAGCCCCAACGGTCTGGGCAAACGACTCTACAATTCGGCTCCCACCCTTTCTGATTTACTGCAACCTCCATCCGTGGATGCTCCGATCGTGGCTCTCTGCAACTCTTCTCATCCGACTGGGCCTCCAGAGGACTCCTTACGCCCTGAGGATCGCAGAGCAGAGAAGACCCTACTCAAGGGCCACCAGGCTGCTGCCTGGTCCATCAGGGCTTTGTCCTCGGCTTCCTTCTTTAACAGGGCCGCATTATTATGGATAAAACAATTTCAGGACCGCCTTCCGCCTTCCGATTCTCGTTCCCGGCAAGATCTGAATAAAATATCGGCGGCCCTGGAGTATTCAGCGGACGCCACTCTTAATGCTACCCGTTTTGCGGCCAAGGCCCTCAGTTCCAACATAACGTCGCGTCGTCTTCTGTGGCTGCGTAATTGGAACGCCGACATGTGGAGCAAGTGGCAATTGGCCTCATCGTCCTACACTGCGGGATCCTTGTTCGGCCCTCCTTTAGAGCCTCTTCTTGTGGAGACTAGGGACCGCCACAAGATTCTTCCTTCGGTTTCCAGACGTGCAGATTCTCGCTTCTCAGCCCTTCCCTGGCCTCAGTCCTTTCATCCTCCCGAATCTGGCTCTTACCAGCATCGTTACCAACGTTCCATTCCTGCCAGACCTCAGACCCAGGATGCCCAGGTTAGACAAGGGAGTAGATTTTTTCCAAAACATTCCTTCTGGGGGGGCAGGGGTCGTTTCCAACGTAGATCCCACTAATTCGGCTCCTATTGGGGGGTGCTTGTCCCTTTTTCTCCCTCAATTGGACGTTTCTACCTCTGATGCCTGGGTCCTATCCACCATCAAGTCGGGTCTTTATTTGGAGTTCCTTTCCCCCTTCTGTTTTTCTCCCTTGCCCAGTTTCCCGGGATGTCACCAAGAGGGCTTTGGTTTCCTCGGCTGTCTCCCACCTTTTGGACATTAGAGCTGTCTAGGAGGTCCCTTGGAAACAGTGGGGCCAGGGGTTCTATTCCCGTTTGTTCCTTGTTAAGAAGTCCTCGGGAGGGTGACGCCCCATATTGGATTTGAAGGCTTTGAACCGGTACGTTACATACCGCCGGTTCAAAATGCACTCTCTTTCTACCATTCTCGAGTGCATTCGCCCTGGGGATTTTCTTTCTTCTATAGATTTAACCGAGGCATACCTGCATATTCGGATTGCCCCCCCTTCATCATCAGTATCTCCGTTTTTGTTTTATGGGCCAACATTACCAATACCGGGCCCTCCCTTTTGGGCTGTCCTCAGCCCCGAGGGTCTTCACTAAGATCATGGCCGCCCTCATTGGTTTTATTAGAACCCTTTCTATATGTTTGCAGTTTTATTTAGACGACATCTTAGTTCTGTCCCCATCCCTCCATTTTGCCCAACAGGATTTGGATTCTGTACTTTCCATCTTGCAGGATCATGGTTTCTCGATTAATTGGGCCAAGAGCCAACTTACTCCTTGTTCCCGCATTATCCATTTAGGGGCTTCTATCGACACGGTTTCTTCTGTTGTTTCCCTTTCCCCTGACCGCCAAGCCAATCTTTCCTCTCTGGCTTCGGAGTGTTTAGTAGAGGGTTCTGGCACAGCTCTAAAGCTGTCCCGTTTGTTGGGCAAAATGGTCTCCACTTTTGGAATAGTTCCCTGGTCTCAATTACACAGCAGACAGCTCCAGTGGTTTCTGCTTCCTCTTCAATGGGCCGGCCGCAGTTCATCGCTCGTCCGCCCAGTTGCCCCCTCAAGTCTCCGCTTCTCTTCGATGGTGGACGTTGGGCGCCATTGCTTGAGGCAGCTTCTTCCGCGAACCCCACCGACTGTCTCTGGTAACCGATGCCAGTCTCCTGGGTTGGGGGGCCCACCTCCTTCATCACCAGGCCCAGGGCCTTTGGACGGTGCAGGAACGTCGGCACAACATCAATTTTTTGGAGCTCCGAGCTGTCCGTCTGGTGCTCCTTCATTTCCAGCACCTCGTGGAGGGCAAGGACGTTCTTGTCCTAACGGACAATATCTCTACAAAGGCCCACCTCAACAGGCAGGGTGGCACTCGCTCCTAGTTACTGCTAACAGAGTCTCTACGTCTGGGCCTTTGGGCCGAACGTCATCTCTGGTCCCTGATGGCAGACTACATCTCCAGGGCCTTGAATGTACAGGCGGATGCCCTCAGCCACCACGTTCTGGATCCCGGGGAATGGAGCATTCCGCAGTCCCTGTTTCAGGAAATCATGACCAGGTTTGGGACTCCTGTTGTCGATTTATTTGCCTCCTCCTCGAACCACCGGGTTCCCCGGTTCTTCTCCCGTTATCCGGATCCGCGGGCAGAGGCCATGAATGCTCTCCGCAGTCTCTGGCCGTCCGGCCTCCTCTACGTGTTCCCGCCCCTGCCTCTTCTGGTGAAGGTAATTTGGAAGCTTCTCGAGGAGGGAGTGGAACTGATCCTCCTTGCTCCGCACTGGCCCTGGCAACCGTGGTACGCGGACCTTCATTCCCTCTCAGTGGCGCCTCCCTGGCGCTTACCTTGGGCCTCCCTCTCTCTCTCCCAGGAAGCACTCCAGCATCCGGACTCGTCGAGCCACCAATTGACCGCTTGGAGGCTGAGCGGCGCCTCCTAACTGGCGCCTGTGTTCCTCCTCGGGTCGTTTCCATTATGCAGGCGGCCCGTCGTGATTCGACTTCGTGCATTTACGAGGCTACTTGGGCCTCGTTCTCCTCCTGGTATGGATGCAAGGGGTTGGATCCCCTCACTGCCTCGGTCGTTACGGTCCTGTCCTTTCTGTTGGACGGGTTTGACGCTGGGTTGGCTCCCTCTACTCTGCGCCGGCAGGTGGCAGCACTTTCAACAGTCTTAACCTGTGGCGCTAAAGACTCCCTCGCCCGTCACCCACTCATCAGAATCTTCCTGCGGGGGGCTACTAATTTGCGACCTCCAGTGGTCCATCGGTTCCCTACCTGGAATCTGAACTCCGTGCTTAAGGCTCTTACTGACTCTCCATTTGAGCCACTCAGGGAGGTCTCTCTCCGTTTTCTGTCATTCAAAGTATTGTTCTTAGTGGCGATCACTTCGGCTCGTCGTATTTCCGAGTTGGGAGCACTCTCCATTCGCCAGGACCTTTGTATTTTCCACAAGGACAGGGTGGTTCTCCGTCTTGATCCTGCCTTCCTACCCAAGGTGAACTCCCTCTTTCATTGGTCTCAAGAACTGGTCCTTCCTAACTTCTGCCCCCGTCCCTCTCACCACCTCAAGCGATCCTGGCATACTCTGGACGTACGACGAGCCCTCCGCATTTATATTTCTCGGACTAGTTCTTTCTGCAAATCGGAAGCCCTATTTGTCTTGTTCCAGTTGGAATCAATTGGCACCCGGGTCTCGGGTCCTACCCTGGGCCGTTGGCTTCGGGCCACCATCGCGACTGCTTATCAGCGTCTCCATCTCCCGGTTCCTCCTCGTATTACGGCTCATTCAACCCAGAGTGCGGCAACTGCGGCAGCCTGGGCCACCCGAGCTCTGTTAGAAGAGGTGTGCCGGGCAGCCACGTGGACATCTGTCACCCTGTTCATCAGGCACTACCGTGTGGACTCTTTTGCATCATCGGACGCTGCCTTCGGCCGCCGGGTATTGTAAGCAGTGCTTCATCCCTGACTTCGGCTGCTCCGGTTTCCTATCTCCCGCCCTGGAGGACATTCAGCTCTGGTATGTCCCCAAAGTGACAGCCGTTTCCCTCCTTACGGAGAATGGACGTTGGTCTTACCTGATACGTCCGTTCTTGTTGTAGGGAAACGGATGTCACACCCTCCCTTTTGGGTACACGGGGTGGGAGGTGTACTAATTCTTTCTCGTTCTAGGGAGACACGTCAGTCTACATTGTCGCCCTCGACGAAACACTGGGCCAAGAGGGCGGACCTATGTTAATTTGTAGACTCGGTCACATGCAGCATGGAACTGTAATCCCCAAAGTGACATCCGTTTCCCTACAACGAGAATGGACGTATCAGGTAAGACCAATGTCCATTTCTCTTCCACTTTTCTTATTGTTGTAGTGCTGCAGTGTATCCTAGTCCTTCTGAAGAGGATCTGGACACAGCTTCTTTTGTGTGCAATGGGGTGGTTGCTTGTGAAGTTCAGGATCTGGTCCATGTGCATGGGTTTGTGATAGATGCGGGTTTCCAGTTTTCCATTGTCTAGTCACCTTTGTCGATGTTGAGGAATATGAGTCTGTTGTCTGTTCCCTCTTTGCATGTGAATTTGATACCAAGGAATATGTTATTGAGTGGGTTTCTTTAATTTGGGAGCATTTGATGATGACAAAGGTGTCATCTACATAATTGTTCAGAAGGCCTTGATGGTATTACCTCCATTGAGTTTGGACTTGAAGATCTTCTTCACTCTCTTGATGTATTCAGTTCTAACCCTTTTTTTCCACTTCAGAGTGCTTATTGTCAACTTGAAAGATAGCCAGATATTTGTTGTGATCATTTTCTTCCAAACTTTTGATGTTATTTCCATAGGGCATCTTCAGTTGTTGGGCCCAATTGCTCAGCTATCAGTCATGGATCCTGTAGCCCAGCAGTCCCCAATCATTCTGACCTCCATGGAATGGCGGCAGCAGTGGCAGAGGTGGCAGTGAGGGGTAGGGGATGATTTCATATGCACACTCACTGTTTGCATGGCTCATTTCCCAACAGACTGAAGACCCATACCAGCCTATGGACTGGGGGTTAGGAACCCCTATTCTAGCCATTTTCCCCCAGAAACTCCAATACCTAGCATAATCTATACTGACTCAAGAAACAACTGAGCTGGTCTATGTATCATGCCATGGTTTGCACATAAAAATTGGGCAAAGTTTTGATTATACTATCACAGCCACTTTTTTTTAATAAAAAGTTTTTTTTATTAATAATACAAAATTTAAAAAAAACATTGGACATAGATATGACATCACTGGTTCCATACATCTTCTATCACTTTACAATAATATTAGTACTCATATAAACATATAGTTCTTAAGCTTTGTTCACTATTTAAGCATAATATGATATGATATTAATACTTTCCCCCTTATTTCTATATATTTATTTATCTCTTAAACATACATTTATCTATAATAACATCTATATTTTTGTTCTAACACTAAACATTTATCTTGGCTACCCTCTTGTTATCTATCCAATCATAAAATTGTTCCCAGATTTTGTAGTACTTAGTTTCGCTTTTATCCTTGAGTTCCAAAGTGAGTCTGTCCATTTCTGCGCAGTTAAAGATTTTCAGTAATATTTCCTCTTCAGTTGGAATATCTTTCTCTTTCCATTTTTGAGCGAAGGCTATTCGTGCCGTTGTGACTATATGCAATAATAAATAATTTGTATCTTTCTTATATTTTCTTTCTATAATTTCCAATAAGAAAAATTCCGGTTTGATTTCTATATCAGTTAGCAAAATTTTTTCCAGCCAGTTCTTTAGTAAATTCCAAAATTTCTGCACCTTTGGACATTCCCACCACATGTGGTATTAATTCCCAACAGTCTCTCCACATTTCCAGCATATCAAGGATTTCCCCTTATTCATTCGTGCTAATTTTGTGGGGGTGGGGGAGGTGCCACCTATAGAACATCTTATAGAGGTTTTCCTTTAGGAAGTTGCTAGTGTGATTTTTAATTTTTTTCCCATAAATTTTGCCAACTGTCCAATCGATATTGTGCCCAAAATATTTACACCAAATTATCATTGTTTCTTTCACCTGTTCCTCAATCATATCTTGTTCTAATAAATATCGATATAGTTTACTTATGGTCTTGCCTTCCCTGCCAAATAAAATTTTATCTAATTCTGATGATTCTTGCTTTATGCCCCATTCCTTTTTATCTTTGCTAAATTTAGATTGAATTTGGAGATACGCCCACCATTCCAATTCGATTCCTTCTTCCTATAAAGTATTTCTTGCTTTTAATTCTCTTCTCTCATTCAAAATATCTTTATAGATGACAGCTCCCCCTCGTTTTTGGATGTGTGTACATTTCTAATATTGACACCCAATTAGGAATTTCCATATAATTATTTCTTTTTATTTTTTTCCAAATATCCAATAGTGCTCTCCTAATATAATGCTCTTTAGTCTGCCTGCCATAATTGTTATGAAGATTTTATAATCCAAATTTAGTATGGATATCGGCCTATAATTTTTAATATAAGTCAAATCGGAATTTTCTTTGGGAATTAATGTGATTGTTGCTTCTTTTCACGATTCAGGTATCTTAGTTTCATTAAGTACATCATTATACACCTCTAATAATAGTGGGCTTAATAATTTCTGGTGATTTTTATAAATTTCTGAAGGTAGACCATCTGAACCCTGGTGGCGCACCAGGCTAAAGTGCTATTAAATAGCACCAGCTGCCTGCAATTACTTCAAGTTCAAATCTCACCAGACTCAAGGTTGACTCAGCCTTCCATCCTTTCGAGGTAGGTAAAATGAGGACCTGGATTGTGGGGGCAATAAACTGACTTTGTATATAAAAAAAACACTGCTTAGGGGGGGCCGAAAGCCCTACTAAGCAGGTATATACAAAAGTATGAAGGCTATTGCTTAACACATTGTAAGCCGCCCTGAGTCTCCGGAGAAGGGCGGCATATAAATCGAACCAATAAATAAATAAATAATAAATCTGGACCTGGCACTTTCTTACTTTTTTGTTTTTTTATTGTCTCAGATATCTCCCATGCTGTTATCTCATTATTTAATAAATTTTTATCTTCCTCCGAGATTCTGGGCAATTCTGTTTTTTGAAGGTATTGCGCTATCTTACCTTCTATCTTCTCCTTATCCTCGTAAAGGTTTTTAAAAAACTCATACGCTACCTTCCTCTTTTCTTCATTTTGATAAATTAACTCTCCTTCTTCATTATGTAAATTACTAATCTGGTTCTTTTCTTTCCGTTTTCTTAGTCTATAAACCAGTCATCTTCCCAGCTTATTTGCATTCTCAAAAAAAAATTGTTTAATGTTTTTAATTTGTTGTGCCATATTTTCCTTTTCAATGATATTTAATTTATGTTTAATTGTGTTTATTTGTTGTTTCAATTCCTGTTTTATGGGTTCTTTCTGCAGCTCTTTTTCCAGTTTGCTAAGATCTTCCTCTAATTTTTTTTGCTGTTGTCTTTTGTGTTTGTGGTTTTTGGCCATGTATGATATTGTGATACCCCTCATAAAAGCTTTTGCTGTGTCCCACAGGTTCTGATTGTTCGTATCCTCGTTTTTATTACTTTGAAAAAACAAACTCATTTGATTATCCATCTTTAATTTAAATTCATTTTGATTCAAGATTGCTTTTTTAGGGTCCACCTCCTTGCCTTTTTTTGCCCTTTCCATTTAATTTTAATGGGACTGTGGTCTGCCCACGAATTTATGTCAGTATTAACTTCCTCAATTTCCAGATTCAAGTCTGTCGATGCCCAAACCATATCAATTCGAGACCAAGATTGATGTCTACCTGAATAATAAGTATATTGTTTCTTATCCCCATTTCTATCACAGCCAATTTTACCACATTGTGAACGTATACATACATGTTGTTTTGCCATTTGATATTTGTTTAAAAAATCTATAAGTTTAGGATCTTCTATCACTCATTTGGAAGGAAAAGAAAGGACATCCATTGGACTTTTTCTTCGCATGTGCATATCCTATCACACAAACAGCTGCTTTGTTTGGGCAAAGGGACCATCAATTCCATTGGGATTCTTGACTGCCATCTGCCAGTTAACTGTTTATTTGGCAGACAAGGAACTATGTTTCTAAATCCAAATCATTTCCATTGATTTGTGGCTCACAGCCTGTCTGCTTCATGATGAACATTAGTCACACATTTCACACACAACTGGCAATTATACTTGAATGTTGGGAAAACCGGATAAAGCTCATTCTTTCCTGGGGAAAAAAAAAAGGATTGAACTGACAGATGGCAGCAAACCATTTTTCCATCTTGTATGGTTTTGCTGGAAGCTTTTCTTCTCTCTCTCTCTCTCTCTCTCTCTCTCTCTCTCTCTCTGTGTGTGTGTGTGTGTGTATGTGTGTGTGTGTATGTGTGTGTGTGTGTGTGTGTATATATATATATATATAAATTTGATTTATATGCCGCCTTCTCCGGAGACTCAGGGCGGCTTACAGTGCGTTAAGCAATAGCCTTCATACTTTTGTATATTTTATACAAAGTCAGCTTATTGCCCCCACAAACTGGGTCCTCAATTTACCTACCTTAGAAAGGATGGAAGGCTGAGTCAACCTTGAGCCTGGCGAGATTCAATCTTACTTTAATTGCAGACAGCTGGTGTTAAATTACAGTGCTTCTGTCTGTTGAGCTATCCAGGCTTGTTAATTCATTTGATGTTTTCCTTTCTTCTCCAAACGATTTCAAATATATTGTAGTTTCTAGGGGTTTCTGGGAGCAAAATGGCAGCTGTCTAGAGCATCACAAAGCATGACTTTCTTCTCAATTCTCTCCTCAGAACTTCTTTGACCTGCTGTCTCTCCTTTTTTCCTCTATTCTGCCATGTGCAAGTGAAGAGATGTCTTGAATTAGCATCTCCATGTAGCCGTTATCCTTCCAAGCTTTCTAAATGTGAAGGTCATAAAGGAAGTAGGATTTACAAAACCATGCTTCAATATTTCTGTACTTTTATGCTGTAAGTAGATGCATTCAAGTTGGATCAGATTTTAGTTTTTTGTACAAATACACATGTAACATTTTTATAGTTTAACTCTTTTGCATGAAACAAGAACTTTAGCTATAATTAAAAGATTTCATGTCTGTCTTGCCTGGTTAAGTCTCCTCTTCTATAATCAGTCTGACATTTTTGTCAGCCATCTCCTATAACATTATAGGTCAATGATGGCTAACCTTTTCCGACTGAGTGCCCAAAGCGCACACGTGTTTGCACAAACCCCCAAAATGCAATGCATGCACGCACCCCTATGCATGTGCCCCACCCCCCACACATGGGCACGTGGCCCCCTGCATGCGCCCCCCCATATGCGTGACAGAGACCCAAAGACCATCTGGCCAGTGGGAAGCACACGTGTATGCACAACAAAGCTAAACTGGGGTGACAGCTCACATACCATCAGAGAAGGCACTGCATGCTACCTCTGACATGCGTGCCATAGGTTCACCATCATAGGTTATAGGTAGACCCCATAGGTAGTCCTACCGTATTTTTCGGAGTATAAGACGCATTCCCCCCCCCAAAGAGGGTGAAAATTTGGGTGCGTCTTATACACCGAATGTAACCTCGCCCACCTGCCAGAAAATGGGGCATGTGCTATGGCAATAGGCTATGGCAATCCCTGAAGCCTGAAACAACTGATCTTTGGGACGCCGATCCAACCAGCAATTAGCTGCTTGTGCTAATCAGGCTGTGCTGAAGCTGAAACCGGCTGTTTCTTGCAAAGAGGCAAATTACTGGGAGGCAAAGGCAGATTTATTTTTTTTTGTGCTGATCAGGCTGTGCTGAAAATGAAAATGAAATGGGCTGTTTGCTGCAAGGAGGCAAATTGCTGTCAGGCAGAGGCAGATTTTTTCCCATATTCTCTTCCCCCAAAAAGCTAGGTGCGTCTTATAGTCCGGAACATCTTATACTCCAAAAAATACGCTATATATATAGTGTTAGTTTGACACTTCAGTTATAATGACACTAAAAAGTAACTTATGACTAGCCCTTGCACTTATGACTGTTGCAGCATCCCTAAGGTCACATGATCAAAATTCAGGCATTTGGCACTAAGATATATTTATAATAGTATATTGTTATCCTACTCCTATCTTATCCTGTCCTGTCCTGTCCTGTCCTATCCTATGTTAGCCTAGCCTATCCTACCCATCCCATCCCATCCCATCCCATCCCATCCCATCTCGTTTCCAATTTCTATTGCTATAGCTGCCCAATTCAACCAAGTGACTCTGGGTGGTTTACAATTCTAAAATTATAAAACAATTAAACATTTAAAACAATTTTAAAAACATTATGACAATAAAAAATATCCACAAAGTAAAAAAGTACAAGCAGGAGCTGTGACAATTAATCAGCTAGTAGTAAAACCGAGCAAAAGAGATTTAAGATACTCGGAGCCCCAGGAACATAACCAAGTTTTAAAGCCATCAGGCTTGCGGGGCATTCTAATCTCTGAGGGGACAATATTCCCTAGGTGGCTCAGTGGCTAAAATGTTGAGCTTGTCGATCAGAAAGATTGGCAGTTCGAATCACTATTACTGTTACTCCGTAAGGCAGGGGCTTCAGCAGAAAAAAGTTTATCTTCTAGTTCCCACCAATCAATGCTTTTTGGCTGATAGGATCTGCAACATGCTCAATCTGTTGGATTCAATTGGATGGATAGAAACTCTTGAAAAAAGAAGGTCCTTCAGGTAACCTGAACCTGAGGGGTTTTAAGGTGACAACCGGCACCTTGTATTGCACCCAGAAATCCACTGAAAACCAATCTAGTTCACAGACTATTGGTGTTATATATACTATGTAACTGGCACCATTTATTACCCATGCATTTCCATTTTGCATCAATTAAAGTTTCCAAATGCTCTTCAAGAGCAGCTCTATGTAAAACGTGTTAAGAGTAATCTAAGTGGAAAGTTACAAGGGCCTGGTGATGGTGAGCATGCATACAAGTTGCATGTTAACTGAAGGTGTGAAAAGGTTCTTCTAACCCAGCTGCCAACTAGTCTTCAAAAAGGAGTTGTGAATATTGTGGTCCACCAGCAGCCTGTGGAGCTGGCAGCAGAGTCAGACAGTGAGGAGGCTGGGGAGGACCATGGGCTAGTCCTAGAATTTGGGGAAGGCTCGGATGAAGGCTCTGCGTTGGAGGCAGAGATGGGACCAGGGCCATCTGGGAGTTATGCGCGGACTCCGGAGCCTCCAGAGTCGGACATCAGAGAGGCAGAGGAACAGGAGGAGCCTGTTCCTAGTGCATGCATGTGCAGAGCTCCAAGAAGGCAAGAACAGTTAAAACAAAAGGGATGACTCGGGAGTAAGGCCTGGAGATGACTGGCCCCTCCCATAAGACTTAAAAGAAGAGCAAAGGCACGTGGGCCCTTTGCAGGAAAGCAACGTTGTTAATTTTGTTCCCAGTTGGCATCTCTGTTTGATTCTGGACTCCGTGTGGCTTTGCCAAGTAGGTCTTTGGCAGCATGTCAAGGGAGATAAAGGTTGGTGATTATGCTGAAGGACTTCTCCCGAAGGACTTTTTGCAACTAATTGGGACTCAGCTGTGAATGAAAGTAATTCACAGCTGTTGCAATAAAAGAGGTTTTTGGGACTACTTGTGTGTTTTAATGACTCAGTAAGCCTAGGTCACAACAGTGAGTCTAGGAGGAACCCAGGTTGTACATTGGGTCTGTATGAGGTTAGTATCACCCCATCCAGAACTAAAGATGGTTCTGGATGTTTCCGGAAGTCCAGATACTCACAGCCATCCTGCTAGAGTTGAATCAGAGTCTGTTTCACACAAAGACACTTCCCAAAGTGTTAAGGTAACTGGAATTTCTTGGTTTTTCCTTGAAAACATTTCATTTCTCATCCAACAAGCATCTTCAGTTCTGAAGAACTAAAGACCAGTTGCCTTTTAAAAACACCTTTGGGATAATCATGGCCTGAATGATTGAGAATCTCCAGAAACAGTTTATTTCACTCCATTCAGACCTGAACAGCCTTAAGAGACTGGGATACGACACCCACAGCATCACTCAAGGGCCTGGAGAAGAGATATAAAACTGGTTGTCATCTGCATATTTATGATATCTCATCCAAAACCAACAAATCACTTTACCCAATGGCCTCATGAACAGTAGACATTAAATAAGAGAGGAGAAAGACCCTGAGTTGCCCCAGAAAGTAGGGGCTTCCCTATTTATGAACACCAACTGAAACTAATCCTGGAGGAAGGATGAGAATCAGCAGAACACAGTGCCCAATCACCCCCAACTCCTGGAGCCAGCCCAGAGGGTATTGAAGCTATCAACTACTGCTTATAGATCAAGTAGAGCCAGGATGGATACACTGCCACCATCCCACTCCTGACAGAGATCATCCATGAGTGTGATTAATGTTGCCTCAATCCCAAACCCTAGCTTGAACCCCAACTGAAAGGGGGCTAGATAATCTGCTTCATCCAAGATTGTCTGCAGCTGCCACACAACTATTCTCTCCACAATCTTGGGATGGTGGGTTTGGAAACTGTGTGAAAACAGTCCTGTAAAGCAATGGTCCTTGGTGAGAGGGTGCACCATCACCTCTTGAGGAGCTGGTGGGACCACTTCCTCTTTCAAGGCAGAGTTAATTACTGCCCAGGCCCAATTCCACATTCCCTTCTGCACAGCTTTAATAAATTTAATAATAATTTAATTAATACACAGGTGGCTGAATGAGCAGCTGAGAAAGCTTTGTCCACTTCCTCAGATTCCATAGGCTCAAACTCATCTCAGCTCACCCGGCAAGATGTTGTCCCCACTATCTCTATAGATTCAGCTTTAAAGCTGGAGTCCCAACATACAGCAAATGGGAGTGACTTTGTCTGCCACATATGCAGCATATTCCTCACAGTGACCTTTAAGTGAATTTTGGTATTACTCCCTCTGAGAAGGGACTGTGTGACTTGAAACCTGAGTCATCTGCTGAATGACTATTGGCAGACACAATAAGGGCAGACAAATAGTTAAATTTCAGCACCCTTACTGCCATGAGGTAGGCCCTACTAGTGGCTCTAGTTCATGTCCAATTGTCCTAACTCCATGTTGTCCAGCAGCATTTCAAGATCATATGATGCCATCTGGGACTTTCCAATCAGCTTCTGAAAAGCAGTCAATGAGGGAAGCTGGATTCACTTAAGAACCATGTGATTCACTCAATAACTGCAATGATTTGTTTAACAATCATGATAAAAAATGTAATAAAATCAGGTATAACTCACTTAATAGTCACCTTACTCAGAAATGGAACTTCTGGCCCCAACTGTGGTTGTAAACCAAGGACTACATGTAGTTCAGAAATGTATGACTTTATACATCAGTCCTGTATAAGTTGTTTCTTGCCTCCACATTCAGCATACTATCCATCCTATTTTGGGATGCTGTCCTGATAACTGGCTGACTGGGTGATCTGGACCACTTTGCTCCAAAATTTTGTCACAAAGGTTCCATTATTCCCTGCAGGGATTATTAAGACAGCATCATTGGGAGCCAAGATATCTGCACCCAAATTTGAAAATCTTCAAAAGTCCATGAAATAGCAGAGATTTCTTCTGAGGTCATATATACTTTGGCATTCTATGTTTGATCTCAGGGATAAGTGCACTGAAATATTTAATTATTTTAAACAATATTTTTGGGAACCATACTGTTAAATAAGATTGTGATTATGTCTATTGGATGAAAAGATACTTGTTGAAAAATAAAACTTGCATTTTTTCTTCTTTCCATTATAAATGGGATTCTGGCAATGTTTAGTAGGCCAAGGTCTAAATATAAAGTTTAAGATTAATATAAGAAAATTCCATTCTACTAACTCATCCTTAGAGGCTAAATTGTGCCTTAATCAATCACCAACAATGGTAGATTTGTTGCAAAAGAAAATATATATCACCAAAGCTGATATGATATCTGCAGATATCTCTGAAGGCCATTAAAGAAATGTATCCCAAATAGATGCCAGATGTATAAAAAAAACATCCTACTACATAAACCGTCTTTTGCTATCCTAATCTTTATCATTGGTTTGCTTGCTTCTATATCAGCCACCGTCATTTCTGTACAGAAACAGAGATATCAATTTCTGTCCAGAATTTGAAATAGTTAAGAAACAAGGCTTCCTTTTATGAAGCTAATTCAGTTTATTTCTGGGCCAGTCTGATGAAAGTCTTATAATCCTTTTTAATCTCAAGCAATTGCATGAATATAATTCAGCAAATGTAACAAGTACTTTTTTGATGTTTAATAAAGTATAATCAATTTTTCTCTTTTCAAAAGCAATTAATAATGAAGACGGTCCATTTCCTTTTGACAGAAGCATCCTTTTAAGTTACCTTTGCTTAGTTTTCTAAACATAGCTAAATAAATTTAGCCCGGCAATTTAAAAAGAAAGGATATTTCAGGCATCTTTTCAGTTTAACCACATGGGGGCACAATATGTTTGCATAAGAACAGTTTTATTTGTTCAGAAGACTCTCCCAAGATTTACTAGATGCTTGGTTACCATCTAATGCTTACTAATTTGCCTACAAATAATGTATAACTAAAATCTATTGCAAAATTAGCTTTACCTGAAATAAATCTAAACTCATTTAAAAAGCATAGGTTTGTTTGGGAGAGGTAAAAAAAAGATCCTGCTTAATACATTTGCTTTCTAAATATCAGAATGTTCTTGTAATACAGTATCCCAAAGGATCTTATATATTAAAAATACATTCTTGAATGTGTTTAACCTATGCCGTTTCAGCTACATTTTAGGTTAGGCCAATATAAATGTGACATAGATACATTATTTAATTGAATTGTTATAAATATTGCAATGTGGAAAAATGCCTTTATGCGTGGCATATATATTGCATTTTTCCTACATTGCAATATAATTGGATTAGAATAATTTTAGCTATGCTTTCAGAGCTGATGGTGTTTATAGGATACTGTTCCTTGCATTTATTCCCTAATTAAAAGGATGGCAGGCAGGCAGTGGAATATTGGAATTTGAATTGCAATTTTCCTTTGTGATTTGTGTAAAGTAAAATGCTTGTTCTGGAATTCATTCTTCGAGAACAAACATAAAACCTATTTATCTCCTTATAAGGATAAGATTGTTTGCTTTGCTTCCTCTCTAAATTTGTCCATTTATTTTACTGGTTGACTTCAACAGTTCAAAAGGTGTTTTTTTTTTTTTTACAGGTATTCAATTTGGGTAATAAAATACAAATTGCCCTTTTTACGAATAATTATAGAAAAGTATTCATATTTGTCTACCTCTGATTAAGCGATAAACTACAAATTACAAGGTACTGAGATGAATTAATGTTGTTTTTTTTAAAGGGAAAACAACTGTGGGTAACTTTCAGTTTTTAAGTAGCTTCTCTTTGTGACAGGAAAGCTGTGAGGAAAGGGTTAAGCAATGTCTCTCCCAATTGAACAGATTCTACCATGCCTATTTTGCATAAAATAGTAGTTGGGGAAAGAATAATGGCACTATATAAAAGGAATCCTGGCAAGAACACAAAAAAGTAGAATTCAGGTTACATTAAATGCTGTTTTGTTCTGAATAATGTGAACATTAACCCTGAGTCTGCTTCATTTAAATCTCTGAGCATAAGTTTAAATGAGAGAGGAAAGAAGGTGTTTGAATCTACTATAGTTTGTGATTTTACTGTGGCAAGTAATATCACCATCATCCTTGATAATTGCATTCCGAATATAAGCATTGCATTGTGTTTTCCAAAGGATATCTTTGATTCAACAGCCTTCATTTAAATAAAATCTGTGGCATTCTATCCTTAAGATGCATTTCATCTTTTTCTAGTTAACTCAACAAAGATGTTACTTTTCAACTTCCATGATCAACACCAAGAGGACTAGGAATTATGGGATTATGATATACAACAATTTGCAAGTTTGAGGAAAGCTGATCCAAATGGCTTTGATTTAATTTTTCATTGATGCTGAAACAATGCTGAGTCTGGATTACTTTAAGGAACTGTCTCATCCCAATGGGATTGGCCTGCCCCACCTGTGCCATCAGAGGAGGCCTGCTCCTGGCCCGTCAGTTCATCTGGTGGGTCCAGGAGAAGGGTCTTCTCTGCTATGGTTCCTGTCTTTTGGAATATCTTACCCCCTGAGGTGAGATTGGCCCCACTCTTTTGATCTTCTGTAATGGCATGAAATGCTGGCTCTGACAGTTGGTTTGGGACCTTAACAAGGAAGTATCACACTAGAGGTGATTGATGAATTAAGCGGTAATCCCACCTCTCCCGCCCCCCCACATCCTGCTCCCTCCCCATCTTTTAACTATAATTTTATCTTTGATTTTAATTCCATTTTTATCATTTTAGAAATATTTATCGTTTATAGTTTTAATGCTGTAAGACACCCAGACTTACTTCAAATTGAGATGGATGGCAAACGAAGAAACAAACAAACAAACAAACAAAGAATATTGATTCTGACCAGACAATATGCAACTGAACAAGACCTGATTTTACCATGTTTATTTCATATATATCTTATAAACCATCATCTCATTTACTGCATCTGAAATTATGGTGCAAAGAAAAACAGTTGAGAGCCTGTTTGTGTTCTATTAATACACTGAACGCCCTTGAATTACAAGATTTATACAATGTTTTATAGAATGCTATTAAATCAGCTTGTTACTTTTGATGATAACTGTGCTGTACCATTTACAATGTTCTATAGCAATAGTGAAATCATTATTCTTGGTTATGTTTTTCAGATGCTATATATTGGAATTGCAATGGCAATATTAAAAAGAGCTTATTTTTTTCCACTGACACTGCTTAGCAAGAGTCATTTAACTTTATATAAAAACTGATAAATATAAAGAAAAAAGCCCTGCATGTGTGTTAGTATATTGCCACCTGCAACCCAAGTTTCTGCATGTTTACTTAAAGTAAGTCCCATTCTAGAATTCTATTGTCTCCCATTCTAGAATTCTCAATATAATTCTGAATACTATTGAGAATGTGGAGAGTAGGGAGAATTCCTCCATATGAATAAACCAGGTTTCCATGGAGATACCCTTTCCTTTCTCAAATTAAAGTTCACTGAAAACCAAAAGCCATTTTCTGGAAGACATTTGGAGCTTCCTTTCCAAGCTGACACAAGCTTTCATCTAGACAAGAAAGATGATCTTAGAATTTGGAACAAAGTCTATTTTGCAGTTAATTGGTGTTAGTGAGGTAGATCTGACAGATTGACACACAGCTTTGGAATGTCCAGTTCTATTAAGACTTGTCACTTCTGAGCTAGTAGATATAAATACATCAGCATTTGCTGTTTTGACTTTTTCTTTGGAAAGAAAAATTGTAAGAGCTTACCAGCATTCACTATACATATTTTCCAAAGCTATTCAATTAACGTCAAGAAATAATAGTGCATACAAATGCCAAATACATATTAAATATCTGGCTGTGTGACCAGTAACAACAACAAAAAATAATACTTGGAACTTCTTACATCCATAAATACTATCAAACAAAAATTTCTACCTATCCTAGATCATCCTTAGGAAGGACAAAATTATTAAATTGAGTCTAAACTTCTGGCTGGTTGTGCAAACCAACCATAACAATACTAATATTTCCAAAGCATTGGAGCACTAGTTGAACACCATCAGCATTGACAAAATCACCATCATTCAACTGCAAAAGGCAGCTTTACTTGGGTCAGCTGACATTCTGTAATGGTACTCTTACTACTATCAAACAATAACACCTGCTCATCCCAGGTCCTTGGAAAGGTTGATTGGTGGATAAAAATGCCAAATCCAGTCTAAACATCTTATTGGCTATGTGACCAACCATAGTAATAAAATAAAACACCAACAGCATTGACAAATTCACTATCAGTCAATTGCAAAAGGTAACACCTGTGTGTATGATGAACTGTATTACTAATGTTCTATACATTACATTCTAGTAGTGATATTACTAGATTATTTATTTATTATATGCTGCCCATCTCACTGTCTGAAGTAACTGAGAAGATCATACCTGTCCTGCAGAAATGGAGGAAAATGTTTAGTTTAACTGTTGAAGAAAAAAACATGCAGTGACTAATTACATAAAAGATAGCTAAGAATAAGCAGTGATGTAAATTAAAGATTGGACCACTAGAATGTGCAGGAAACAAAACATGAATATTGAAATAATCTAATAAAAGCAAGGACAGAATGCTGAAAATCATTATATGATCAATTTCTACAAAAGATTGAGGGGAAAATAGGTAAAGGAAAACCTGACAACAGTTTACAATTGGAACATTAGAAAAAGAAACCGAAGGCTTGATTTTATTTATTTTATTTTATTTATTTATTTTGTCAAGCATGTATAAGATAACAGATATAAGTATAAACATGATTACGGATACAGAAATGGATACGAATAAATGGGGATAGTAGGACAAGGACGGTAGGCACGCTGGTGCGCTTATGCACGCCCCTTCTGCTTATGCATGCCCCTTCATGCATAAGGGCATTTTGGCTGTTTAAGAGCAACTATTTGAATTGATACAATCAGGGCCAGAATTGAAAATGATTCAAATGATTCAAAGTACAGATTGTGCAAAGAGGTAGAAGAAATGTAGATCATACACTTTGCTTGTGCAAGAATATCATGCAAACCAGGGGTAGGTTCTACTTACCTTTATTACTGGTTCACAACGGGGCTGCACGCGTGAGAAACAAGCACACACGCATGCTCTTCTGCATATGCACAGAAGCATTTGATGACGTCGGGGTGGGTGGGCGGAGCCTCCCTCTGGTTTTACTACCGGTTCTATAGAACTGGTTTGAACCGGGGGCAACCCACCACTAATACAAACTAATTATAAACAATGATGTAACACAGTCATTGAAATGATGGAAAGATTATCCTGTTTCAGTACTGAAAAATTTGGAGGAACATGGAGTTGAAAAATTAGATAGAACAGAACAGAACAGAACAGAATAGAACTGGAAGCATTCCAAGTGTTGGAGCATTCACAACTTCTGGAGGCATGTTGTTCCACTGATTAATTGTTGTAACTGTCAGGAAATTTCTCCTTAGTTCTAAGTTGCTTTTCTCCTTGATTAGTTTCCACCTATTGCTTCTTTTCCTACCCTCAGGTGCTTTGGAGAATAGTTTGACTCCATCTTCTTTGTGGCAACCCCTGAAATATTGGAACATTGCTATCATGTCTCCCCTAGTCCTTCTTTTCATTAAACAAGATCCGTGATGGTGAACCTATGGCATGTGTGCCAGATTTGGCACACAGAGCCCTCTCTGTGGGCATGTGTACCATCACCAGCTGCTTTTCTGGTTTCCATGCCAGCTAGCTGGTCTTTGAGGGTGCTGGAACATTGGAAAATGGCCCGAAAAAGGGCCAAAAAAGGGCCTAGAGATGGCTGAAAAATGGCCTGAAAAACAGGCAAAACTGGTCAAAAAACAGGCATGTGCATGCCGGCCAGCTGGTCTTTGGGTTTTCTGTGTTCAAATGCGCGTGAAGACCAGCTGGCTGGCGTGCATGGTCTTCGGGTTTCCCGTGCTCCGGCACACATGTTCCAGTTTGGGCACTCGGTGTTGAAAAGGTTCGCCATCACTGAACTAGACATACCCAGTTCCTGCAACCATTCTTCATATGTTTTAGCCTCCAGTCCCCTAATCATCTTTGTTGCTCTTCTCTATACTCTTTCTAGAGTCTTAACATCTTTTTTACATCATGGCAACCAAAACTGAATGCAGTATTCCAAGTGTAGCCTTACCAAAGCATTATAAATTGGTATTAACATTTCATGTGATCTTGATTCTATCCCTCTGTTTATGCAGCCTAGAACTGTGTTGGCTTTTTTGGCAGCTGGTGCACATTGCTGGCTCATATTTAAATGGTTGTCCACTAGGACTCCAAGATCCCCTCTCACAGTTACTACTATTGAGCAAGATACCACATATACTGTACCTGTGCATTTTGTTTTTCTTACCTAAATGTTGAACCTTACTTTTTTCACCATTGAATTTCATTTTGTTAGATAGCGCCCAATGTTCAAGTCTGTGAAGATGCTTGAAAATGGATAGTTGAAAATGAGCAGATTAAAATATTGTGGGGTTTTGAAATACAAACTGATAAACTTTTGGCTCACAACATACCACATTTAACTGTGGCTGAAAAGGAGGAAATATATATAATTGGATCAATATCAGGAGACAGTAGAATAGAAGACAAAAAATGGAAGATCACAAAGTATCAAAATATGAAAATTGAAACTGAAAAATTATGGCATAATGTGGCTATGATACCCACATTTAATAACTTTTAATTATGAAATTACATTGAGCGCATTTATTTATGCAATGTCAGAGGGAAAAAAAATAAAAGTGGTATTTTTTAAAGGGAAGTCAAAAAGAAAAACAGGGAACTACACAACCATAAGGAAGTTTTCTCAAATAATACAATTTGTGGAGTTAAAATAAAAGCTGATCTCAAGCAATCCACATTTCATTTACTTTTTGCATGACATGCAAATACATATCTGAGTTCAACAACTTGAATTTTGCTGTTAAGATATACTTTGCATTTATTATTTATCTGGTGGGTAACATGAAATTATAAAGAATTTTTTTTATAGTTCTTAGTAGGTAAAGAAGGCTATCAGAATTGGAAAGAAGCAAAAAAGTTTTAAAACTGAGCAAACTACTCTAGCTGGGATCTCTTTGGGATGTTACTGCAGATGTTCTAATCCCATAATTACAATTACCAAGCATCCCAATACTATAAAAAGAAAATCCTATTTATTTCTAGAATTTGTTATTTCTGTTTTACAGGTAGCAGATGAGCATGTTTTGATGACCAAGACATTCCAAGACATTCTGTTTATATCTATAATTTACAATGTGTTTCCTCAATCTTAGAGATGAACTGAACATTTCTCTGAACCTGATGGCCATGAGTGGCCTTGAGTGTTGTATATTGGGTTTTTAAAAAAACCTTTGTCTGAAGCAAAGGGGTTTAATGAGAGATCCTATGCAACTATATATGCATACTTACTTAAAAGTAAATTGAACTGATTTTAGTGGAGCTTTCTCTAGGCATATAGTATCTGGTTTACTGTTCAGAGTTTGAAAAACAGATATGATATGCCTAGAAGGGGTACAGGTTTGCTATGTCAGCTCACTAGAAATCTGAAAGTCACTAAAGGACTGCTCACTTATCAAATTTGCACATAAAAGGACAAACAGAAATCTAGGCACATTTAAATTAGAATATGCTGTTACTCTTTAGGAAGTCCTTGAAGAAATAGTAAATATGCTACTTGCTTGCATTTTTAGACAGCCAGATATCACCAGTACAGTATCAATTTTAAAAGCTTTTTGAGCCAATGGAAAATGCTTGTAGCATTGCCCAGGTTTTTGCTCTCATGGGGTACCTGAGAGTGCAGAGCAACATTTTGCAATGTACAGAAGTTGGGACAGAGTTGGAAGGGACCTTGGTCGTCTTCTAGTCCAACCCTCTCCTCAAGCAGGAGACCCTATACCATTCCGACAAATGTCTCTTCTTGAAAACCTCTAGTGATTGTGTAGCCACAACTTCTGAAGGCAAGCTGTTCAACTGATTAATTGTTCTCATTGTCAGCACATTTCTCCTTAGCTCTAGTTGAATCTGTCTTTGATAAGTTCCATTTGTTACTTCTTGTCTTGTCCTCGGGTGCTTTGGGAAATAGTTCACCCCCTATTCTTTGTGACAGCCCCTTAAATATTGGAAGACTGCATTAAGATGGGAGGCGTAGAGATTTGTGAATTTATATCATGTTCTCCCTCGGGCACAGACTTTTGTAACAAACCCTTTCATCGATGAAGTTCAACGGATGGGTCAATGGATGGAGAGATGAAACCAAAATGGCCAATACTGAATAATAACTAGAGAATGTATTTCTATCAGGTTTACATACTTAGGAGATGTTTTTCCTGCTGTAAATGGTGAAATATTCCACAGTATAATCATTTGAGAAACTGTTTTCTATCATCTACTTGGGATCTTTCCATTGTGGGGAATATTTCTGTTTTTCCTTATAACTGCAGTGTTATTCTTTCCCACTTTCCATTAAAGGTTTCAGCAAAGTTTCTTTTGAAATATAAGTGACGAATATATTTAACATTGTGGAAAACAGCAAAGCGCAATGCCAAACTGCTTTTCTCATTCCAAAAAGCAGCAGTTGATGAGCTGGTTGCCAGATTTCATGCATAAACTCCAGCTTTCTCCATCGCAACAGCTTTTTAAGAGGCCCGAGCTCTGGGAGTTGATTCAAAGAGACTTCTGATGGAACAACCAGACATTATGCATTAAACTTGAATGGCATTTGAATATATTTCAGTACAACATTTTAGCTTTACTTCTACTTTACCAAGATTTACTTCTAAGTCTCTTTCAAGAAAATTGAAGCTGTTGCACATGGTTTTTCAGATATTTCCAGAGAAACGCAACTGGAAAAATTGGAGATTTGGATATTCAATCTTAATGATTTTTTTGATTATTCAGAATTTAAGTTATATCCTTTTTATTTCAAATCTAGCAATATTCTATGATTAAAAAACAAAAAATAGGTTCAAAATGAAATAGTACATTTATCAATAATATAGATATAGTACTTCTATACACTGTGCCTTATTGATATTTCAAGATTTATAGGAGGAACTTGAATTTGACTTCCTCTCCATTGTACTTCAATATACAGTATGCAGCAGAATATCTGCAAAAGTATCTTGTTTTGACTTGTGTAGCATAAAAATACATATATGAATCAGAACTGGTCATATTTCCATTTAATGGGAGAGTTCAGGGATTAACTGGAGATAAAAAATAGACTTGCCATATGTTCCATATTCCAAAGTAGCAACCTTTATCTATGGTGAAAACAAAGTTTTATACTAACAGGCAACAGAGTTTATTGGATGACATAATAATGTGATGCTTCTCATCATGGCTTGTCCTGGACCTCTATTTTAGAGGATGAATTATACATTCACAAATAACATTTTAGTATGTAAATAAATTGATTTTATCAACTCTTTCTTTCCTTTTCTTCATTTTTCTTCTTCAGCCAAATAAGATTTGGACTTATTGGCTTCTCTGAATTATTCGTTACCCTGACTACTCCTGACAATGGATTCCTCATTATAATCTCTGGAACCCCTTGGCATATTTGGATTGGTTCTAAAACTGGATATTTCTTTCCCAAGCTACAGAAGGATCCCCAGGAAACAGCAAGTTTCCTGGAACTTGTGAATGTAAGCTCAGCATCAAGTCAGCCTTTCAGTTTATCTTCAGCATAAGGGTTCTTGACACAACAGTCTTGTTCCCAAGGAGGGATTACAATATGTTTAAAGACTATGCTGCAGCAGTTATGTGGTTCTTGAGCTGCTAGCTACTGAGCTGGTGAGTAGACAATGCTTAGGTAGAGAGAGCTTAGCCTGCAGAAGCAAAAGTGCATGGCAAACCCTCCCTAGTTTCTTTACCATAGAGGAAAGGGAGAGGGGAGAGAGATATTTTCAGATTTGCAAGATCCTGATAATATAACATTACAATAACGTTAGAGATAGTACTTAGCTATTGTTTTCCTTGCAAGTCTGACAGATTAACTCCTGATAGCTTCTTATAATAATTGTAAGTATGCTGAGATATTTTGTTGTGCACTTCCTCTTTTCTCTTCTGGGGTGACATAAGGAAGCATTTCGAAGTATTCCCTTGAGTTCTTGATTAACCATAGTTTATTAAAATATACAAAAATTAGGGAAAGAAAAGATCAGTCACCTGCTCAGAACTGCTGCCACAATATTACACATACAATATTATATTATGGTTACAGTAAATACAGACATAAATCTCATTCTCTTTCTTTCCCCATTCCCTCTCCCATTTCCCCTCTCCCTATTTCTCTCTCTGTCTCATCTATCTCCTGTTGGAAGAAATGTCCATCTGGATTCAGTTCCAACTGGAAGAAAGACACTGGAAACCTGGAGGCTATTTGGAAAGATGGTTTAATGGTGGGCAGGATCACATGGTTTGAGGTCCTGGGCAAAATGAGTACATGGGTGAGAGAGAGAGAGAGAAATTTATACACTCTCTTCGGCCCTGCCTTGGAGCTTCCTGTTCCCATGTAAGAAATGTATTCTGATTGGTTTTCAGACTCCCATGGAGCATGCAGGAGTAACTTTGTAAATTGTCTTGAGTCCCAGGCTTGGTTGAATTTTGCTGAGTGATGCAATCTCCCCAAGTGCTATGTGGTGAGATGGATAGAGGGCTAATCCTATTATGTCTTGAGGGTGAAGGCTTTTTCTGCTGTAGATAAGCTGGCCCAGCCTTTCTGGGGCTATTAACAAAGGTGGAGGCTGCTTTCCAAGAGCATGTTTCTCCTTTTCTCATTCAGGGAAGTATAATATTTTGCCTTTTAAATATTTCCTAGAATATTCATTCTTCTAGGAGAGGGGGTGTGCTAACTTTCTACAGTCTATTTCCAGATTCATATCTATATCTATCTACAGATATACATTTATCAATATATGTCTAGATTATCCATCTATATCTATCATCTATATCTGGAATCATATTAAATTGCTATTACTTACTGAATCATGTTAAAATTAATGAATATTTTCTGAGCCTGCATAATTGTTAAATAATTTTCAGCAAATTCTTCAATATTTTGCTTGAGGCTATTCTGATTTTAGTTATACATGCTTGGTATACTTACATAACTTGAACAACTTTTAAGCCTTCCTGCTGAGCAAACATCTTCTTTATTCCTAAATTCCTGGCATAAATGTTTTTACCTGAGCAGATTCATATAGTCACCTAATCCGTGAGGATGACCTCTCTTCCAAAAATGAAGAGCATCAAAGTAGACCTTACAAACTGATAAAGCCCTTAACTAAGTCCCAGCACAAGGACAGGCCAGTAGGCAAGAGTTATGGATCCCAGGACTCTGACTCAGAATCCTTAGAATGCTCTCCAGGCCTACAGAAGGGCCAGCATTATGAGGTAGAGAGTTGAAAGGCTGAGATGTGTAGAACTATGAGGTTCCAATAAAACCTTCCTAAGAATGCACTCAAGGAAGACATACCTGTATGATATACTGTATGGAGTGCATAAATCCAGATGACCAGTAGATGGTAGCAAGGAGTTAGAGTGTTTTGTATCTTTTTACTGGCACCTTGAGGTCACCTTAATTTTTATAGTCCAAATATGAGCTTATTCAGTAATCAGTGGTGCTCCCAAATCCATGAATATCCCCTGAATGACATAGTGCACATGTCTAGCTGTGTTAGAGATGAAAGCCTGGATGTTTTAGAATGTCTCCATTCTAAAGTAAGCAATTACTGGAAACAATACTCTCACTTTATTCTGTTTCCATGACAAATATTACTCTGACCTCTCAGCTTCAGTGTTTGGATACTGACATGATTTGTACTTTTACTTTTCTTGTGATTTCTGGACTATAACTCAGATTACATGGCTTGGCTGGATCATCCTAAAGCTGATGTTTTCTTTCACACTGTTGAAGTGCAAATTAATTGCCTGAGAGAGAATTTAGCACATCCAAGTATATTTTATTTTATACCATTTCATTTCATTTATATGTGTCATACTTTTATTATTTTTACAAATAACCCAAAGCAGGGAACATATCCAACACGCCTTCCTCCTCCTTTTCTACGCAACAACAACCTTGTGCGTGAGTTGAGCTGAGAGAGAGAAATTGGCACAACGTCATTGAGGTTGCTTTCATGGCTAAGGCGGGATTAGAACTCACCCTGCTTTCTAGCCTGGGGCCTCTACTACTAGACCAAAATGGCCTTCAGTTCTACTGAATCTATTGGGTGAGACAGATCACATAGCTACTGTAGATCAAGCAAGGCTTCTCTGTAGAAATTAATATTATGCTTTTATCTAGCTGCACTATTATTTGATACAATCGAGACACTCTCTGCTGTTGAGGTACAAATAGGAGGAGGAAGTTCCATATGTTTGCTGCTTTGACTTATTTGTAAAAATAATAAGGTGGGACACAAATAAATAAAATAAATAAATATTAGGTTCTTAGATATATGTAAAAATTAATTAGGATCCTCTTTATTTGTAAATATAAGAAACTTGATGTATTAGACTACCATATATATTTACCAACCAAATATGATTACTCTTAATTAGGCTTGTTTGAGACAAGATGACTTTAAATCCTGGTTTATTGAACTGTTTTGTTTTGATAAATTAACATTAAGATTGTCTACTATGATTTAGATGCTGCATTAAATTGTGTAATTTAAAATACATGCAGCAACTTTTAGTTACCTCTGTCGTGCTGCATACACATAGAGACATGGAATTAAGTACATGCCATTCATGACAAAGGAATTATAAGTATCCATTGAGCTTGACAATTCCTTGGAAGAATTTGTAAGTAATCAAAATGACCCAGGCTGGTCTTAAAAAACAGAGCCATCTGTGGAATGGAGCCATTAATAACACATCTCTCTCAGGATGTACCAACCTGAATATTAAAACTCCAAGCAGGTGGCACATTGTTCAGTCAAATGAGAGTGAGCACATAGCATTGACTTGAATCAAAATGAAAAATGTAAAAATCTGAAGTGTATGGCTGCATAGTGGCATCTGAACTACTAATGTGAGTGCCTGCATATATGGAAAGAATCAACCGGAGCAGGAGGAATTTGTCTGCAGAAAGTCAGACATTTGATTCTTTATTTGAGATTTTCATGGATTCATCACTGCATTAGTTATGGCTACATTTAGCTGTGCATTCCCATTGGATTAGCAAAATGATGGCCCAGAAGAAAACTGTCACTTTTAAACACTCCAGCTGTGCTTTGCCACCATCAGAGTCTTCAGTTTGCAAAATCCATAATTTATTATTTCTCTCTTTTTCCCACCCCCATGAAAATATTGCTAATCTGTTTATGGGGAGTAGTGCAATGAGAAAAGAATTCAACATACGTTGGATCTGCTAGAAGTTAAGAATTGTTGATGGTCTACTATAAATAGTGAAGTATTCTCTCTGCCTCTAGGTATTATAAGCTGTATTAGCAACAAATGACTCTTTCTTTGGGGAAAAACTGTATGGCCAAGTAGGTATGCAGAATGTGATACAGAATACAGTATAGAACTAATAAATAACCCAGCATTAAATCTTGTGATTTATTTAGGCTCCGAGAAAAGGCTCTAGAGGACCAATTGTGGTATTTGTATAAGGAAGTGAAAGCAGCTTGGTGCTGTTTTTTTGTTAAGACAGGTCTATGTTTATGTCTGTATCAACACGGCACAATGCAGGGCATAGATCTTTTTCTTGCAGTCAGACAAGGCCCTGTAACCTCTTTGCTGTCAAAAAGAAACATGTTTTCATTAAAAGAACACTGCCTTTCGGTCTGGTCTCTGCATCGTATATGCAGAGAAAGCAAAAGAAGTATGTGTTGGGGTTTTCCTTTGTTTCTTTCTAAAAACATTTCATGGTGCCACATTTGTATGGCTGGGGTGCAGGAGACCACAAAAGCAAAAGGTGGCTGACCCTTGAAGAATAGTAAGAAGAATGGTAAGGCTGGACAAAAGACTCTCCCCACCGCAAAATGGCTCTACTAAGCTTCATTTCCTCCCATAGCACCACTCTATTTAATGATCCAAAAATCACCACCTAAAGTGACAGAAGGAATCCTAGTAGGAATCCAACCCTTTTATCTGCAGCAATATTTTTACAAAAGAAAAATAAAAGTTGAATTTTAATCACTGGAACTGGGACTGAATTTTCACATGGTGGTGTTCAAACAGAAGATTTTTCTCTCTCGCAGGGCCAAACTGGGGGCTGAGAAAGGAAAAGGAATGTTTTGTCATTTCAAAACATTTAGGCTGGTCACGCATCTTATTGAATCTTGAAATACATTTTGGAGCATTGGGAGGGGTAAGTCATGCTCTCCCCATTCACTTTTTTAAAATCTCAGATTCCTTCCATTCTCTTTTTGTGTAAATTCCCATAGAAAAAGAACTAACGAAAACGCTCACCCATCTGCACCAGCCAGATTCAAACAGCATGGCTTTTCCCAATAGAATTAAGAACCCTCAGAAAATTCTAGCCTAGTGTTTTCCTGAAAAGGCCCATAAGAAAAGTCAGAGAACTGGAATATTGGAGGGATAGATGTGCTGGAACACCAAAGGATGGAAATTTGTGGAAAGTTGGTAAACAGATATTAGTTAATCCCTCTTTCTATTGAAATCCAGACAAAAACCCATAAATGTGTCATAATGAGCTCTGCATGTCATGCTGGAAATTAAGAAGGATGAAGATATTATGGTAAATCATTTCTGTTTTTCCTTTTAGGGATGGCTTTTAATCTGGCCAAGTTCTGATACGTTTTTTAATTAAAAGCCTGGCTGGAAATTTTGTGGATTAGGCCCAAGGATAGGAAAAGAAGGTTTTTTACATTAGAACTTCTACAAATAATCAATAAACTCTTTCTTTTCTTCCTTTCAACCCTGGAAAATAAAATAAAAACCCTCTAAAACTACACAAAGCTTTCTAATTCATAGATTTACACATTTCTTCATAAAGAGAATGGATTAAACATTTTCTGGAGCTATCCTGAGCTCTCACAAAGGGCTCAGAATAATGGGGGGAGGGGGAGATAAATAATTCTGGGTCATTTTATTCTCCTAATAAAAATCCAGTGGGTGTTGTGGCTCCGTTACCTGAGCCTGTGTCATCGGCAGGAGAGGACTCCGAGAGTGAAGGAGAGGAGTTGGCAAGGCCTCCCTCTCCACGACCCTCCTCTCTGGCAATGCCTTCGGTGTCCGACGAAGGGCAAGAGATAGGGCCGGGGCCAAGCACGTCCACGCAGCCACAGGTAGATAGTGATGAGGGTAATGAGTCTTGGCTGGATCCTCGGCAGCGTCGCAGAGATAAGTGCGCGCAACAGAAGAAAAGGCATGCCAGAGATTAGGCTGAGTTACTGGACCACACCCCACAGGGTTTAAAAGGGGGTGAGGTGACCATTCAGACTCTGTGACGGACAAAACTAACTACTATCGAGTCACACTACATCTTTGGAAACAACATTATCGGCCTTGGATTTATTTTACGAACTGGACAATTCTTGACTGTGGGTATTTTGTTTATTGAGTAAATGTTCTTGGCAAGCAGCTACTGGGTTGCTGTCAAGTGTCTTATCAGAAGAATTGGTTGTCTGCCAGTTTATTTAACCCTCGGCTGTCTGTTTGTGTGTGTGTGTGAGACGGGGACAGAACAGTGGGAAACTAATAGTGTGCTGTATATTTTAGTATGATTTCTTCTGTAGTAAAATTCTCAAGTTCAGCCCTGCAGAAAACCTAAGAGGAGCCTTACAGCAGTGAGTACAGGTCCTTGACTTATAACAGCTCACTTAGTGACTGTTCAGAGTTACAACGGTACTGAAAAAACGTATGACAGTTGCAGCATCTCCATGTTTAGGTGATTTACATTTGGATGCTTAACAACTGACTCATGTTTATGACAGTTGCAGTGTCCCGGGTTATGTGACCCCCTTTTGTAAACTTCTGACAAGCAAAGTCAGTGGGAAACTAGATTCACTTAACAACTGCAGTGATTCACTTAACAAACATGGCAAGAGGATTACCTTTACTCATTTTGCTTGGTATAGTATGTGGGAATAACCTTGGGAAATAGGAGGAAGAGCCACAACCGAGACAAAGGTTGAATAAACAAAATTTGAGTTTGAAGGAGGAAGAGTGTCAAAGCATCTCAGAAGGGATTCTCACTAGTTTTGGGGAGAGTAAAAGTGAGGGAAAGAAGTACTTCTACACTTGCAAGATTGTGTTAATATAATCTTTAAATAAACATAGGCTTAGTACTTATGGCTATGCTGCTTGTCAGAACTAACCTCACAAGACTGACATCAATCTTGCAAATCTGAAAGTAAGTTAGGCCAATGAATTGGACAATCCCCATCTCCATTATATCTGTTTATTACACACCAAAAGTGGGGGGAAATGCCATTCTAATAAGCATAGGAATTGGTTCACAGAATTTATAGAGATGGACAAAGTAGATATGGCATTAGGCTGAAGATCATTTACTGATGCTGAATATTCAACCATGAAACCTCTTGAAAAAAGTAATGCTCAATTGTTGACATGCTTGGTGCTCTCTGAGCTTCGTTATTTACTTGCAGAGATTTCATTACTAAATTAGGTAACCTCACCAGTGTGAAAGTTACTTGTTCCCTGTTTATATACAGAAGCTTGCCCAGCCACTTTTGATGAGAGTGTGGTCTTTTCATTGGTAGCTCCTTGATTATTGTTTTCTGCTTGATTGCTTGCCTAGTATTAATACTTGCTTGTCTGGGTGTTTCTGGAGAGATGCATTCAGGTGCTATTGTTTCCTTCTTGATTTTTTTATTGTCCCTTTTGAATGTATAAATATGGGTTTTTTCTGTGTCCATTGATAGCTAATTCGTTTGAATACCAAGTTTTTAGGAATGTTCTGGGATTTTTGGATTTAGCTTGGTCAAGGATGCTCATAATTTCCCAGCTGAAACAATGGTTGAGTTTGTTCTTGTGTTGGGAGATTAAAGAACTTTTGTTATGTCTTTTGAATGCTAGTTGGTATCCATAAATGTGCTCTGCTAGTCTTCTGCCTGTCTCTCCTACATAGTGTTGCTACACTTCTTCCACTGTATATTGTAGATGACTACAGTACTTTCTTCTTCTTGGACTACTGAGTCTTTTGGGTTTGTTAAGATGCTTTGGAGGGCTTTAGTTGGTGTGTCTGCTATAGTAATGCTGTATGGTTGATATATGGCAATTTAGCCTGTATACTGTAATTCCATTGTCATCCTAATGCCATCTGAGCTTTGTTGTCCTATCTAGTGAATTGGCTATGCTTTGCTTTAATATTTCAAATATCTTTCTTTTACTTAAATGGTTTTGGACAACTCAGTTATCACATCTTTCTATACTTTTGTGAATCTCTGTAATAAAAATCTTTCTCTAGATTCTTTTAAGGAATTGAACAGGAATAGAAATGAACATTAGGTGCCTGTTCCTATTATCTAGTGGAGTTGGCTTTATCTCTTACCTAGCAGCTCCTTATAGGATGCTAAAATGTTTTGATAGCTCTCTTAAGACCACCATCCTCCAGCACTTAAGAGAGCATCAGTTTCAAAAGGCTGATTTGTTAATTTTCTGTTCTTCATTTTATAAATCTCTGAGAGGTCTAGTTGATTGTTTTCCTGAAATTCATTGGTTATAAATATACTTAACTTTTCTATATTAATTAAAACAAAATCAGAAGAAGGAAAGAAAAATGTTTCTCAATTTAAATGCATATTTCCAATCATTTTCCATGGCAGAGTTTTCACCCCAAAACTATTCTTGCTAAAAAGAAGTAAAATTGCTACCTGATAAAAGGCTGAAAAATTGTTTCTTTTGAGTCCAGCTTTTGAAGCCGCTGATGTCTGGTTGTGATACAAATTTTCTGGACTTCAATTGCTGCTAATTCATCTGTTCTTCTTATAGGCCCTGGACATAATCATGTGGCTCAAGGATGTGAAGTTTAAAGGCAAGAAAAGTTTGCACATCATTCTTCCTTGCCATCAGAGCAGTATTACTGAAAAAGCTGCTGTATTAGGAGATATTGATAAACTGTGGCTTGGTATTATAGAGTAGGGATCACAACCCCTGGAGCCATGGCTCACTACTGCGCCTTGAGCTGTTTGGAACTAGGCTGTGGAAGTGGCTGATGAATGTGTGGATGCATGCATCCCCATTTGTGCGAGCAGTGAGCAAGCACACACATATTCTCTGTTTGCGCAAACAGTGGCCATATTTGTTTACTGCTCATGCAAATGGAGCTCTGTGTGTATGTGCGCTTGCTTGATGTTCACACAGAACCATCCCCTCTCTGGGGCCGGAAAGCCACAAAGATTAGGGAATTCTGTTATAGAGTGTTGTATAAAGCCCTAATAGTTCAGTGGTAGATGATGCAGTTCTTTTGGAACACAACAGCAATTATTTGGCTTTAAATGGTGATGATGATATTTCTGAAACTTTGTTTTGTTGGACTGGTATGTGTTTTTCCATTAATATTCAGGACTGGTTTTAGAGTGTATTGAATGCTGTGTGTGTGTGTGAGAGAGAGAGAGAGAGGGAGGGAGAGAGAAAGAGCGAGCGCTACTTCTGTCTTAGATGTGCTCCCAAACTTCCTAAAATTGCTGCTGATTGCAATTTTTATAGTTATGGAAATGATATATAGTTAAATAAAAGAAAAATAAACATATTGTGCCCATGTTTGTCCTGGCCACTTTGGGGTATTAAGTTCCTAATGTGCTTGTTCAAAAATAAAATCTATACCTTGGTTCAGAAAAGATTAGACACCATTACTGTAGAAGGTTCAAGGCCATCAGTCAATAAAATATACAAATTTCTTTTGTAAGAAATGGGCCGAAGCACCCAATATCCTCTACCTGGATGATGTATTCACACGAACATTGAAATAATATAGAAAGTCCTAGATAAAAAAACCTTCCCCAAAAACTCTAAATAATATCTACAAATCCCTTTTCCTATTTCCACTCCAATTTTAATATCACCGTTAACCTTCTTGTAGTTTAGCTAGGCTGGAACCATAGCTAATCTGGAATACCACATAGGGTAAGTTCACTATCTTTCCATTGGATTCACTATAATTCAAGCTCTTGTCACCAGCTATATGACAACACTGATGCATAAATTAACATCTTCCCATTAATTAATTTCTAATTCAGCTAATATTAGCTAAGAGAAATCAAAAGCACCATCTTGGTATTTTGGAATATCTTGTCCAGTTTTCTCAGCCATCATCTATGAGCATTTTCTGGTTTTGGAGATGTAACAACTTCTTGATGAGAAAAGGCTGGGGTTTGGAAGTAATATAAACAATAGCAATAGCAATAGCACTTAGACGTATATACCGCTTCATAGTGCTTTACAGCCCTCTCTAAGCAGTTTACAGAGTCATCATATTGCCCCCAACAATCTGGGTCCCCATTTTACCAACTTTGGAAGGATGGAAGGCTGATTTAACCTTGAGCCTGATGAAAATCGATCTGCCAAACTGCTGGCAGCCTGTGATGAGCAGAAGTAGCCTGCAGTATTGCACTCTAACCACTGCGCCACCGCAGTTCATTTCTCTAATCTCAATTTCAATAATGGATATCTTTAGGTACAGCAGAATACATTTCTCTTTAGAATATATTACTAATCATTGTAGACAATACTATAGACAAATGGTCTGATTTGGTATAAAAAGCCATATAGAAGAACATCTTTTGGAGATAAAAGGCCATGTCTAATGTACTTCTATTCAGACAATGGCTGAAAATTAAAAGGAGAAAAGTAAAAAAGGAGAATTTTAGTTTTCAGTCATTTAAAAATGATTAATGATTAATTAGATATCAAATGGCATCAAGTTTTATAAATAAATGAAAAAGAAAAACACAGCAACAAAACAAGCTGGAAGAATTGGTAGCTTTGCTATTCCACCAATCTTTCATTACTTAATACAGTATTTTAAGTTTTAGATGGATCCTCTGGTTTATTTTAATGCCTATATTTCAGCAGTTTGGTTTTTAGCTTTTAAAAATTGTTGTAGGTGTACTTCAATTTTAAAAGTGAAAGGGTGCTTTAAAATATGGTTCAAAGAATGAGCATGCAATGTATTAAGTCTGCTGAAGTAGGAAGTAACATTCTGTTCAGTGATTGGTTAAAGTAACGTTCTGTTCATTGATTGGTTAAGCTGCCTGACAGCTGGCTAGATAAGAGCTGTCAAGCAGAGTTCCAAGCAGTTTCAGTTATAGCTGTGGCAGTTAGCACAGCTGTTGTTAATAAACGGTTAATTACATGATCTTCGCATTGTCCATCGTCATTGATCAAGCCAATACATTTCAACTGGCAACGAGGATCAACTAGTCGATCTACCGGTCATAGTAATAAGGAAAAAAGAGAGATTTAAACTGAAGAAGCAAAACGTGAGTCTGTAGGGGAAAAAAAAAGAAGAAGAAGAGGAAATGGCGTCCGCACAGACCCTCCTTTCAATCCCAGTGCAGAGACGTGGGAGGCTTATTTGGCACGTTTTGAATGTTTCTTAATTGCAAATGATTATACAAAGCTGACGCCTGAGCGCAAAAACGCTTATTTCCGAAGTTTCTGCGGTACTGAAATGTTTGATACTGCAATGACATTAATGGCCCCACAATCTGTACATTCGGGAAAATGGGAAGACTTTATAAAAAAATTAAAAAAACATTACGCACCAGCTCCCTCAAGAATAGCCCGCTGCCAACACTTTTACCATCGTGATCAGGCCCCTGGAGAGACTATTAATCAATATGTTGCGGCTCTGAGGAGGGCGGCCAGGCACTGTGAATTCTTTAATTTAGAAGATCATCTCCTAGATAGACTTGTCAGTGGGGTCAGGGACCAAAGTCTTAAAAGGCGTCTGATTGCGAATCACAACCTCACATATCAAATGGCATTGGATGAGGCGTGTGCTGTAGAACTGGCAGCATTGTCACTAGCTGAGTTGTCCCGTGGATATACTACACCTAAGATGGAAAGACTCATCGTCTGTAAATGAGACAAATGAGAATCTGTCAGATTCTGATGGTGACTTTGAAGTATGCCATCTTCAAGAGTCTAGATAACAAAACTCTGGCCCAACTAGCATGTCAAGGGGGCCGAACACATGTTTCAGCTGCGGAGGAAATCACCGTTTTAAAAACGCAGAGTGCCGCCACTGCGGCCACAAAGATAATCTCGCCAGAATATGCAGAGCCCCTCAGCCACAGTTCGAATCATGTGTGCTGCAGGATGGGGGTTGACAATATTGTCCTAATCTGTCTAAAGTTCGTAATAATAAAAACGATCTTCTTCTGATGTGAATTTAGTAACACCACCAAATATGTTGAGCCAGCAGAAGATTCGTCTTACAGTATTCATCGAATGGAAACCGTGCACCATGGAAGTTGATTCCGGCTCCGCTACATCCTTGGTGTCATGGAGTACAATTAAACGACTAGTTCCGAAACTGGCTAAACAACAACTAGACCCCTGCCATCTCCTGCTAAAAGATTGCCAAGGAGCCAAGATTCCGATTGACGGAAGTGGCACATTCTGAGTACAATTTAAGAAGTTTAGTGGATTATTATCACTAGTCATTGTGGAAGAAAAATTCCCCAGCCTGTTGGGTCTTAATTGGTTCGATGCATTAGGTCTAACTATACAAGGGGTTAATGCCATCTCATCATCTGAACTGGACATGTTATGTAATGAATTCCCCTCAGTTTTCTCTGAGGAATTAGGAAAATATACCGGACAACCGGTTTCGTTCAGTCTCGACCCTCAAGTGCAGCCTTGCTGCCTTAAACTGCGAAGAGTACCATTTGCATTGCGACTAAAGGTGGATGCTGAACTTGACAAATTAATAGCACAACATATCCTGGAGCCTGTTGAGTACGCACCATGGGAGATCCCCATTGTTATTGCCATGAAGGCAGATGGTTCAGTGCGCATCTGCGCAGATTACCGCGCAACAATCGTGCATTATAGGTGCATGCATACCCCATTCCTGTTGCGCAACATTTGTTGCACTCCTTGGGTAGTGGCTCCGTATTTGCTAAATTAGACTTAGCACAGGCATATCAACAACTGCCTGTGGATGACCAAACAGCAGACGCACAAACTATAGTGACACACCAGGGTGCTTTCCATTGCCGCCGCCTCCAATTTGGGGCCCCGGGAATCTTCCAGAGCATGATGGAGCGTTTACTTAATGGAATTCCCAGGGTTGTACCGTACTTTGATGACATATTAGTATCAGCCACCAGCACCACCAAACACTTTAAAAGACTCAGATCGGTTCTAACCGAATTCCAGAGAGTGGGGCTCAAAGTTAAGTGAAGCAAATGTATTGTAGCTGCTTCCAAAATCGAGTTCTTAGGTTTCCTAATTGATGGTAAGGGTATACATCCTACAGAGTCTAAGACAAACGCGATTTTACATGTCCCTGCTCCTACCAACAAGGCCGAAATTCAAGCCTTCTTAGGCCTTTTAAACTTTTATGCAATTTTCATATCACGCAAGGCATCTATTGCGGAACCGTTGCATCGTTTGCTGAACTGGGGGACACGTTGGAACTGGGATTCAACTGCAGCTGCTGCATTTACTAATGTCAAATGTATACTCATTTCAAACTCTGTCCTTGCTCACTACTGCGAGTCCCTACCCCTCGTACTAGTGTATGATGCTTCTCCTTATGGGGTGGGAGCAGTCTTAAATCACCGTTTCCCTGATGGCTGTGAAGCCTCCGTTGCATTTTTCTCCTGGACTTTGGCTTCAGCGGAGTGAAATTATTCACAGCTAGACAAGGAGGCTCTAGCATTGGTAACTGAAGTCAAGCGGTTTCATCATTACCTATATGGTCGACCTTTTACACTAGTGACGGATCATAAGCCTCTGCTTGGTCTACTAGCAGCTGACTGTCAAACTTCGCAATTCCTATCCCCGAGATTCACCAGATGGTCTGTGTTTTTATCCGGCTACGACTACACGCTCCTGTACGTGCCAGGCAAGAATCTGGCCCATGTTGACGCCATCAGCCGGTGCCCCGTGCCAACATTGCTCTCTGACCCAGCTCCCGCCTTGTCAGTCCTGATGATTGAAGACTCACCTTTCATTTTGACGGTGGCTGACATTGCTCGAGTTTCATCCCGCAATCCAGAGATCTCCACATTCATGGACTGGGTGCTAAGGGGGTGGCCACAAGGGCCCATGGACATGAAGTGGAAATCGTACACTATCCGTAAAATGGAATTATCTACCATGGGGGGTTGTTTACTGTGGGGATACAGGATGGTGATTCCAAAATCTTTATGGGATTCTGTGTTAAAATCATTGTATTCTGGACATCCAGGAATAGTCCAAATGAAGGCTCTAGCTAGAGCCTATCTCTGGTGGCCTACTCTTGATCAATGTATCACTGACTTGGTGGCCACTTGCCGCCCTTGTCAAGAGTCTCAGCCAATGCCCCATAAGGGTAAGCGCAGGGAATGGGAAGACCCCGCTGGCCTGTGGTCCCGCCTTCATATAGACTTTGCGGGGCCATTTCATGGTCAAATTTTTTTAGTGGTGGTTGCCGCGTATTCTAAATGGATTGAACTGATACTTATGCACTCAACATCCTCAGAGGCCATCATAAAGGCCCTTCGTACACTATTCTCAACCCATGGGTTGCCCAACCTATTGGTGTCAGATAATGGCTCCCAATTAACTTCTACCACATTTGAGTTGTTTCTTGCCCAATTAGGTATCAGGCATGCCCTTATCTCTCCTTACCACCCGGCCAGTAATGGCCTTGCAGAAAGGGCTGTGAGATCCGCAAAGGAGGTATTAGGCCGCATGGGACCAGGGAAATGGCATGACCGTATAGCGGAGTATATGTTAATGTAACACACCACCCCTTGTCAGGTTACCAATCAGAGTTCAGCAGAATTACTGATGGGTGGCCGGCTGTGTACAATTTTGGATAGGTTACACCCCCATTACGCCCCTGCCAAGCCTTTGGATTCAAGTAGGACATCTAAGCCTTTTGGTGTGGGTGATAAAGTGTACGCCAGGAATTATGGAGGTCAGCCATTATGGTTACCAGGTAAGGTGGTGGATATTACAGGTCAATGCTCATATAAGGTTGATATGGGACAAGGCAAGGTTTGGAGACGTCACCAAGACCAGCTACGGGTACTGAACACGATATAACAGAAAGAGAGAACCAGGCAGGAGAAAGTTTCAGCCAGGGGTTAAGGGGCATACCAGAAGCTGAAAAGCTACCAGACGCTGAGCAGCAGATTTTGAGCCGACAGATTACTTCGGACAAGACAAACCCCAAGGGAGAAATTGAAACACAGGTCGAAAGCAGTAACATACCTGTAGTTATTAGAACTGCTGGGGAAAGTAATTCCTCGCAAGAGTCTGTGAGTGAGGCAGGGTTAAAACATTATATCAGAAGCCGGCACCAACTGGCATACCTCCAGGACTACACATGCGCCATCCAGGTGGGAAGGGGTGCAATGTATTAAGTCTGCTGAAGTAGGAAGTAACATTCTGTTCGTTGATTGGTTAAAGTAACGTTCTGTTCGTTGATTGGTTAAGTCGCCTGACAGCTGGCGAGATAAGAGCTGTCAGGCAGAGTTCCAAGCAGTTTCAGTTATAGCTGTGGCAGTTAGCACAGCTGTTGTTAATAAACGGTTAATTACATGATCTTCGCATTGTCCATCGTCATTGATCAAGCCAATACATTTCAATGTACTGGAAAAATAGCAACCAGTAAATATAAAAATTGAAACTTAATAGAAAGAAAAAAGCCTGAAGGTTCATAGACTTGATTATTTATATCAACAGGAGTGATAAAATGTAAGCAGAAGCAGAAGGAACATATGATTCAGAAATTATTACATTATAATTAAAGTTAGCCCTTGTAATTTTTCATGTTGGTTGCTGAGTCTTAATAGAGTCCTATTATCTAAACAGCCATGGTTTATCTACCTTGGTTCAAAATAATAATAAAAAAAGTCAGTTGCTCAAAACAAACTTTAGATGATTATTGGATTCATTCTAATAAAAAGTGATGCCCAACAGTAATTATTTTATTTTTTTTATTTTTCACGAAGCAGCAAACCTACTTTTCCTTCTAATTTTTATTCCCATGTTGCTGGGGCTCCCACCTATGCCAAAAATGTTCAGAGACATTTTGCTCCAGCATCTGGATTATTCTCTTAGGCTTGCTTCTCTCTGTCCTGTCATCAAATTGCACAGTTCAGGAATGGAAAACTGGAAGCTGTTGTATTCTAAATGAGGTTCTAGTGCCTCTCTAAAAGTGGTCATCAGCTCTGAGATGTTTAAATGAGACAAAGAGAAAATGGTAGAAATATTTGGGTATAAATAAATGTATAAAAGTAAATAAGGAATCTCTGTTGCATTAATTAGCTGCAGGTTTAATTCAATATAATTCTTTTTGAAATGGCATGCCTTTGCAACTCAAGGATAAAATCAGGAATGTTCCCAGATATGAGCAAAAATTAAGATGGTGCCCTTGCAGTGTGATTGCAACTGTATTTTGTTTTTTTTATGAGGGTAGAGCTTTGTTCCCAACTTGGCAGTTGCCATCTTGGTTTTTGTGACCATACATTGTGGACCGCCCTGGACCAATTATATGCTGTCAACCTGAAATTTTTTATCTACTATATGATTCTGAAATTTGTTTCCAAACTTAATCTGAACTAGTCATTTACTCCATTTTAGTGTTTTGGCTGTGAAGTTATGTGTACAACTGTTCTTTTAAGCTCCAGCTTCCTATTGTTTTGTTTTTGCTGAGAGGCAATTGACCATAGACAATATTATTTTGGATGTATACTGAACTGGTATTTTCTTTGCAAATGGGACCTAGAGTATTCATTATTTATAAAATGGTGGCTAAATTTCCCAGCTGTTTCTCAGTCTGCTTCTGATCTATATCAATTCTGCATGTGTTTATTCATACATTCTTTCCCTTCTGTCATTAAAATGGGAAGTGACTTGGAAGACAGAATAGGAAAATTTACAGGATTTTTACGTACCTATCCAAGATATAAATTTCAGCCCAGGGAGATTTTTTAAAAAAAATAGAGGATTAAGGGCAAAATAAGTGCTTTAAGACATGGAAAGCTTTGGAAATCATTTTCACTCATTACATATCTTAGTCTTCAAAAATTACATATTGAATTTTCTGTTTTGGAAGGGCATATGGCAAAATGGATACATAAAATCTCCAAAAATGTTTCAAATGTATCCATTAATGTATCAAAAATGGATACATTAAATAAAAAAATCCTGGGTAAAACATTGACCCCTATCTACTATGTTGATGTTTTAACATCATTGTGCACTGCATACTTTGCAGTGGTTACTCAGGAAACAATCCAGTAAAAAAAGTTACTGCCTTATGTCAGAAGTCTGAATTAGAAAGTGCATGTTTAGTATTTTTTTATTCACACCAAAGAGAATAAATAAAAGATCTTCTGTATTAAGTATACATTGTTATATTTGGATTATCTTAGTTATTAGGTTAAATTATTTTTAGACTTATGCGCACACATACATACATGCACAAATCTAGCATTTCTGCTTCTCTCAGTCTTTAGGCGAAGAATACTAACTTCTATGACATACAGAATTGCAACAAAGAACTGAATATTTGATTGATAATTATTTTGGTTAATGTGTGAAAAAAGGGGGAAAAGTACAGATGGTATGAAAATGAAGAGGAAAATTATATATCCAAGCCTGGCTTTTGTTAAAAATGAGCAATTTAAGTCGAATTTTGTTTTTGTTTTTTACATTGTTTGCCATTTGGCTTTACTACAAAATCAAGCTGCACTGAAATCCCCTCCTCAGCCAAGTTCCTGTTCTGTTTTGATTTTAAAAAGAAACAGTTTCTAGCTATTGATTAGACACCTGTGGAAATCTGATTTTCTTTCCAAGAAGGAGAAATAAATTGCACAGATGCAGCGATGAAATATTTGCTTCAGTAAAGAAAATAGAAGTTTTGCTTAATTTCTATTTTTTAAAATTTCCCCTTATAGGTATGACTTATGAAGTGGGAAAATTTGCTTTCACCCTCTGTGTGTCATTGCTCCCTTCTGATTTATAGGCAGACTAATTCTTCCTATAATGGGGATACCCATTAAGACACATGCCTTGTGGGTATCAGCATTAGTTTTGTGTGCTTTGTTTTTCACAGATAGACTTGACTGAGATAAGAGAGAAGCAAGACAGTCCCAACTCAGTTCTGTAGTGCAGGTTGAAGCATTCCTAAAGAGAAATGTATTTCAGATCCATGTGCTGTTTTTAAATCTAAAAATGAAATATGCGTTGAGTACAATGAAGGGACACATTTGCATGGAATTCACATATTTCAGTGGCGTCTTGGTTTGTTCAGTTTGTAGTTTAATGGAAATAAATCTGTCTGATGCAGAATATAAACACAACTACCAGTTTGGCTAACCCTTACTTGGGAGTCTCAAATAAGAAATAGCTTTTATGACAATCCCTGAAACTCTGATTATATTTAATACTGAGGTTAAATCTCAGTTATAGCATGAGGCACAGGCTGGACTTCTTTTCAACAGTTTAGAATGCCTTCTCTTAGATTTAGTAAGACTTTAAACCTGGGCAAGAGTCTTTGTGTGAGATGGAAAAAATCAAGATGGTGTCTGGAGCCTGAGTGGCGTAGGAGGCTAATGCCTCCTACTAAGGCAGCATTTAACATCCATCTGCCTGCAATTACTGCGAGTTCAATTCTCACCAGGCTCAAGGTCGACTCAGCCTTCCATCCTTTCTAAGGTGGGTAAAATGAGGACCCGGTTTGTGGGGGCAATAAGCTGACTTTGTATAAAATATACAAAAGTATGAAGCCTATTGCTTACCGCATTGTAAGCCGCCCTGAGTCTCTGGAGAAGGGCGGCATATATAAATAAATAAAAGTAAAGTAAAGTGAAAAATGTTCACAACATTTGAAAGCTTAACATTTGACCTCTTTTTATGTTTGTCAGCTAAAGAAGAGCACAGCTTCAATTGTACATTCACGGGTATAATAAATCAAGAAAAAACTAATCAAGGACAGAATCAACATAGAATTAAGGAGAAACTTCCTAACAGTAAGAACAATTAACCAGTGGAACAGCTTGCCTTCAGAAGTTGTGGGCGCTCCATCACAGGAGACTTTTAAGAAGAGATTGTATAGCTATTTGTCTAGAATGGTATAGGATCTTGATAGGATAGATTGGGTTTAGAAAAATAGAAAAAAATTTTGATTAATAAATTGAAATAAAAATTGAGTTGTATACATTTGGAAATTAAGATTTGTGGTGATAAAATTGTAAGGTAAATATATAGATTAATAGAATAGATTGTCTTTGTGTTTAATATTGATGCTAAAAGGAGCAAGGGATAAAAAAATTTAAATAAAGCGGTATTGAATTTTGACTTATAATTGAATTTATAATTGAATATAAAAAGGAGTGCTGCCTTAGTAGGAAATTAGGATGTATGATGAGATAATAGAAAAATTTATTAAGACATTGGAATTTATGTTAAAATTGTTTGTTTTTTATCTGTTAAATTAGTGTACCCATTTGTAACCGGACCAAGACTTCGTTCTTGAAATTTTTTTCTTTTTTATGTTTATGTTGGAAAAAATAAAAATAAAAAATTACAACAAAAAAAAATAGAATGGTATAGGATCTCTTTCTTGAGCAGGGGGTTGGACTAGAAGACCTCCAAAGTTTCTTCCAGCTCTATTCTGAATGATTGAAAAGGTGCCATCTTGACTTTTTCATCCCTTTCTGCAAATGCCACTCTATAGGAGTTAAAATTATGACACTCAACTCATTCTGAAAATGTCATATGAGATGCTTGTTAAGAATAGGCAGGCCAACTAATGTGAGAAAGAGCATTATTTAGTTTAATCATGGAATGAAAGTTAGAACTGGTACCAATTTTTCCCTAATTCCTACTCCTTCCTGCTCATGGTCCTCTTCCTTATACCTGACCTATGACCCATTATTAGCACACACAAAAATATTTTGGGAAAGCTGTATTTCTTCCCTTGAGTAAGTTTTTATTTTGAAAACCAACTGGCATCAGATGAACTTGTCTATCTGGGTAACAAATAGAAAGAAATTCTATAGACCCAGATTTGTCAGTGCATTAAACTGTATGCAGTGTGCATTTACCTGAAAGAATCTTAAGAGCAGTTGGAGAACATAACCATTATATCTCACAGTTTCTATTGTATAATTTATTTATCAACATACTTGCTCCCAGAGATTTGAGGTATTTCACAGAGTAAAATAACAGATAAAATAACAATAAAACAAGAAGAACAAAGAATGCCGAAGGGGGGGGAGAGATAACAACACAAAACAAACTCACACGACAAAATAGGGGGTTTCAATCCCCCTCTTAAAAGTCTTGAGTAAAGAGTCAATCCTTCAATGCTCTCTGAAACACTATACCTACAAAGGTGGGGGGGAGGGGATAATCTATATTCCTGGAGGATCTCCCTCACTATTTATTTAGATTTTTAAAAACCCTGCCTTTATTATTTTTATAAATAACTCAAGGCTGCAAGCATATCCTATTTATAATACTCCCTCTTCCTATTTGCTGCACAATAACAACCCAGTGATGTGAATTGGTCTAAGAAAAAGTGACTGGACTAGAACTCACAGTCTCCTAGTTTTTAGCTTGGTGCCTTAACTGCTAGGCTAAACTGGCCCTCAATAAAAAAGATACTCTTCCTGGTTTCCAATAGATTGAAGGAATCTGGAATGTGTTAGCTCTTGCTGGATCAAGTCACCCTCATTTAGATGTTGTTGATGCTAATATTTAGCAGTTATCAGAAATGTATAAAACTTCTTCTTATAAAGATAGCAGTTATTTCTTAAGTCTATTTATTAAAACTTATCCTCATGGGGAACCAGTGATCCCTAGATGATAGGTTGTCACTCTTATAGTATTTAGCATTACTTTGAGGCCATCTCAGACTCTTCTCTTTCAACTCAAACCATGATATAAAAGTTATCTTAGGTAACTTGAGGCATTTTTGATTTTAACATCTTAATTTAAGGTATTGATATAATTTGTTTATTTATTATCTAAGGTATCTGAGACGTAAATCTTAATAGAAAAACATTTCACCCTTAACAGCTAAGGAGATTCTCTAATAAGTAGAACATTCCAGCAAAGGTCATATTCTTATGTTACGTTGTTCTCTCAGCAATTTCTAAACGTGAACTTGCATTACAAGTTTACCAAATAATAAACAGCCTTGAGCTATAAAATCTTTCAGATTGTCAACCACAGACTGGATTTGTATGCTGACTCATATCCTCGATATTTATAAGCTATTGCCAAATGAAAGCAACTGCAGGATTTCTAATAATGCTATGGAAATTGCTAACATTGCAATGGGAGTTGAATAAATTTACATTTCTAGGATTTTGCTATCTCAAAATTTATGGTAGATTACCTTGTTTGTGCATGTCTTGGTTTTAATAGTTATTTTTATAGCAAAAATAGTAGTTTATGATACTATTCCCTGTAGAGATTGAGATTGATGTGAATCTACCATATGGAATTTTATAATAACTCTTTTCCTGCAAGAAACAATTTTGCATTAGTGATTTTTTCACAATGAGGTAACATTTATTGTAAATAATGTCCACATAGAGATTTCTGGAATATTTTAAAATCCTTTTGGATATTAATAACTTACATTTTTTAAAACAGGGAACCCAACTTACATTATCACAAGGAAAAAAGGGTGTGCATTCATTTATTATCATAGGCAAGAACAAGCTGCCAGTTCCTAATAGAAGTACAGGTAGTCCTTGATTTAACTCAGTTATTACAACCAGGACCAGATTTCTAAGTCATTACAGTCATAAGTCAAGGCACTTACAAGATGGGATCCAATTTTATGTTTTATTTGCAATGGTTGTTAAGAGAATTTGCAATCATTAAACAAATACCGTGATCATAAGTGAGAACCCATTCTTCTAAATGGACATTTTTAAAATTAGAAACCAGCAAAAAAAACAACAACATAGCAAATCATGACCATGTGATTGCAGAATATTGCAACTGGTCATAAAGGCCAGCTACTTACCAAGTACCTGAAATGTAGTTATAAATCAAAGGCTACCTATAGATTGATTGAGTCTGTCAATCAGGCTTGCCTTTTTTGAAAAATTTATAAGCTGCAAAACAATAAAATATGTTGTTAATTATGTCCAAGCTATTGTTCAATCTGGAATGAGAAGAATTCCCATTCTTTAATTTTTAACCACCACTATAATCCTGTGAAGTTAATTGGATTATGACAGCCCCATGGGTGGATGATGAAATCAATTCCATGGAATGGCTAAACCAACTTTTAGTGAGATTGAATTACAATAACAGAATCTTGCAAGTCAGATTTTGTTGTATCTTGCCTTCTTATAGTTTGGTGAATTAAGGAAGCATTTGCTGAGGTACTTCTGAATATTGTCTGGATGTTCTGGACTTTAAAAAAAATGCTTTACACCCTTTTGTATAGGTAGCAGAATATACATATTTTCATCAAAGCCATCTTCCCTTATTTTCTAAAGTTTGAGATATAGTAACAGGCTCAAAATTATAAACTTCCATGTCAAAGTTAATCTAACCCAATCCAATATATAGCACTAATTCTATAGCTTCTCCTACACAGTATATTTTTTAAATGATAAAACTTTGATGACAGATATTTTGATGTTTGATTTTGTTTACCCCTTTATTTAAATTGGATTAGACCAGAGTAGGAAAGTTTAGATTTCTCTGAAATCTAAATTGTACATCTGTTTAAGGTTTAAGGTATCTTTAGTTTGAATTACTCTTGTCATCATGAGTATACTGATTTAGATATTAATGGAAGAATTGAGGTTTTGATATGATCCAGTAAAGTTTAGGCTTTGTAGAAACTGTGCTATAGGTCACTCGGACCATCCTGAATTTTTAGTATTTAAAACCATACTTTGCTATGTTGCCTGACTATTTTGAGAACTATGTTACAATATACATGGAAATTCTAAGACATCATTCTTATGTGTGTTTCAGAAAGGTAATTCTACATTTGGGATAAGTACTTTTCAAATTCCATTGATAGGCATTCAAAATCTTGAAGAGTAATGCATCTTGGAAGATTTTGCCAATCAAAACCTTGGAATCTTCTGTACGCATATAAAAATATAATGCAAGATTTCAGAATTCTAGCACAAGCGCATAAAAAAAATTCACAAGTTTGGTGAAATGTTGCAAGATTTCAGAGAACTTGTATGAATTTGACCTTTTTAAATAAAAAAAAAGTAGGAGGATTATGGTTAATATTTTTGAAGATGCTGTGACATAACAATACCATCCTGCTGTACAAAATCAGTTTCATGACATTTTTGTAAGTTTTATAAGACCGATCCCTTTAGAATTCTGGATCAAATTATCTATCACTTTTTAAAAAGTGGCCATGTCTTATTATCTTTCCTTTCTGAAAAGTATAAAGTCCATAATGTGGATTGGGACTTTATTGGGATGCAGAGGCATTGTCTGTTCCAATTCATATTCATCATCCCCCCTTTGACTCTATGCCCCCATCCACCTATTTGCTTCAATAGATCATGATTTTGCAACATATGTGGTTGTGTAACTTATGTTTCATCTTATTTCCATATAGGAACACAAATAGAAGCTAAACCATCTGAATTTTCATTCAAGTGTCTGTTGTATTTTGGATTGTCACATTTTGGAAGTGTGACCGTTGCACGATCGCCGGTTCACAATGGGAGTACACGTGCGCATATGCAGAAGCTTCTGCACATGCATAGATCATCAATTATGACGTCTGGGTGGGTGGGCGGAGCCTCCCGCCACTTTTACTACCGGTTCTAAAGAAATGGACAGAACCGAGAGCAATCCACCACTGCCCACGATCCATGTGAAAGAATGTATATGTGGCAGGGGTGAAATCTAAAATTTTTTGCTACTGGTTCTGTGGGTGTGGCTTAATTAGTGGGCGGAGCTTGGTGGTAAGGTGACTGGGTGGCCGTGGCCAAGTAATGTCACTTCTTTACCCTTTTTTAACCTACAAAACACAACACAACACAACTGGCTCACCCACAATGTAAAAGCAGCTGTGCTAGACCCAAAATGGCCCCTGCAACAAGAAGGAACCTCACACAGCCACAAAAACTTTCACACTTTCACACTTTGCACACACAAAATTCCACATACAGCTTTGTGAGATTTTGTGTGTTTGTGTAGTTAGAGTGAAACACTATAGAAACACACTAAATCTCAGAAAGCTGCACAAATATTATTTTATTTTTATTTATTTTTATTTTTATATAAAAGCAGCTAAATTTAAAACTTCCTAAACTTTAAATGGCTAGGTCTAAAAAAAGAACAACTAAAAAAAAAAACTAATTAACTATTTTTTTTTAAAGCTCCCAAAGGGGGAAAAAACTTATCCAATAGAACAGGTGTCTCCAACCTTGGCAACTTTAAGACTTGTGGACTTCAACTCCCAGAATTCCTCAGCCAGCTTTGCTGGGAGTTGAAGTCCACAAGTCTTAAAGTTGCCAAGATTGGAGACCCCTGCAATAGAACGTACAAGGCAGGCAGGCAGATAGAGCTGCTGACCGATGAGCTTGATTGCAGGCAGGGAAATTCAGTTGCTTGCTGATGCAATGGATTGCAGGTATTACAGCAAGCGAAAGCAGGTGTTGCAACCAGCAGCTAAGGTAAGCAAGCTGGAGGCTGGGGGCGGGGGGGGGGAGGGAAAATTTTTTGTCTTTTAAATGGGTCTGACGATCCAAGCTGAGTTGCCCAATTAGCAGGCAACTCAGCTGGGATCGTCAGAGCTTGGCTCATCAGAGCTTGGCTCAGGCTCTGATGATCGCGCAGCTCAGCTGGGCATGGGGGGCGGGGGCAGGGATTTTTGCTACCGGTTCTCTGAACTGCCCGCCACCATTGCTACCTACTCGCCCGAGCCAGTCCGAACCGGGAGCATTTCACCCCTGATATGTGGTTTTTAGAAGGGGGAAGAGAACAATAAAATAAGGGAGGAGAAACAGCAACCCAGTCCTGAGAAAGTGGGAAGGATGAGATAGAATCTCAAAAGAATTCTACTGTGATATTGTTTGGTATAAGATAGGACAGAGAGAAGCTTTGACAGACATTCAATGTTCTGTTATCTTACTTTACAAAAAGAATGACTATATCTGAAATCTGTACAGCTTCTGGTTGTTCACCTTGCTTACCTTGCTGACATCTACTGACCATAAAGGGCAGTGGGAGGTAGCTCATTAGACATTTCGTGTTCTTTCTTTCTTTTCTCCTGCCTGCTTTTTGTCTGGGAAATTGCTAGTCTCAAGGGGTTTCCTTGCTGCCTTTATCTTCCCAATATGCTTGCTCTCTGATCCTCTGCCAGTGTAATAGGATGTAGCTTGCTAGACACCAGGCTTTGACTACTCACATGATTACTTACACTACCCACATGGGAGTAATAAACCTTTCTGCTAAAGTTATATAGGCCTCACCAGTCACAGACGTAGTTACTTCTTTGAAATAACATATAGTTTGACCTTGAGATGAATAGGAGATTTTCAGGTCAGCATAAGTTTGGTTAGCAAACTTGCAATTCAACTGTATAGTCTACTTCATATAGTCCCGTAGACATTATTTATTTATTTATTCAAACTAGTGTCATTGCATTATATACACTATTTAATAAAATTTTATATTATTTTGATTAAAATGTCAAGGAATGAAGATTTAGGATTAATCAAAGCGGTTTGCTTGCCTTGTGCCAAAGTTTTAATCAACCAGTTTCAACCCCTGTTATGGCTAAAGATTAAAGATACACACAGACACTCTGAGATGAAAATAGTTTAATTTTATGGAGGTAAAAACATGCAAGCCTTTGTCTGGTAGTCTCACTCACTTTGAGTTTTACTCACCCATTGCCTTTAGCAAGGAACATTATGGAAGGAAAAATCACCTTACTTTTTTTACATTTATTAATTTTATTAATTTGTTTATTTGTCAACAAGTACAAGGTAACAGTGTAGACATAGACATGGACACATAATGGAAAAAAATTGGCATAAATAAAAGGATATAAATAAGCAAAACATAGCCATAAACACGTAAAATGAGTACATATAAATGGGGACAATAGGACAGGGATGGTAGACACGCTGGTGTGCTTATGCACACCCCCTTAGGGACTTCTTAAGAAATGTGAAAGATACATGGTAAACAGTTTAAGGTAAAAGGTATGGGGATTAGAGAGATTAACAACAGGAATGGATTATTGCTCAGTTAAAGACTTCATGTTTTAATTGAAGAAGGTCCCAGATTCAAATCCTCTAAAGAATTTTTTATAATTAGTTTGGATTTTAAAAGTTCATGTCATATTAGTGGCCTTTTCATATTTTTTGTTTTATACTTTTTGTATTAACATATTCTGCTGTTTTCATAGGCAAATATTAACTTTGTTCTCTCTCTTTCAAAAAAAATCAGGTGAAGCAAGGGGTTTGATGAGTATCCAAAGATGTATTGGATACTGACCATGATGGGCATTGGTCTTGGGGCTCCAGTCTGAGATTTGGTTTTTTTTCCATAGAATATTTACAGAGCATTAATCCTTATATAATATACTATCTGATCCATTAATAACACAGTTCTTTAGGCTGTGATACTGTTAAGTCATTATCATACCTGATCTTCATGAAAGTCATGAACTGTGGAAACCTTTAAAAAGTAATATATAGTATTACTTATAAATACTACTTACATAGTATCCATAAGTGCAATCACTCCTAAAAATAATAATATTCTTTACAATCAGATAAAAAAAAAAGTGGTGGTGAATAGTATTACCTATTGTGGTTGATTTCTGCATTAACACAAGCTGGAAATATATTTATTTCCCTACATAGTTTTTTCCCCCCCAAGGTGGGACATTGATTGTGGGACTCTGTGTTGCTGCCTGAAGTTTAGCCCCAGCTACAATATTGCCAACAGGTTGAGCAATTACAGAATACAGAATAACAGAGTTGGAAAGGACCTTGGAGGTCTTCTAGTCCAACCCCCTGCCTAGGCAGGAAACCCTACACCACTTCAGACAAATGGTTATCCAAAATCTTTTAAAAAACTTCCAGTGTTGGAGCATTCACAACTTCTGGAGGCAAGTTGTTCCACTGATTAATTGTTCTAACTGTCAGGAAATTTTTCCTCAGTTCTAAGTTGCTTCTCTCCTTGATTAGTTTCCACCTATTGCTTCTTCTGCCCTCAGGTGCTTTGGAGAATAGCTTGATTCCCTCTTCTTTGTGATAACCCCTGATATATTGGAACACTGATATGTCTCCCCTAGTCCTTCTTAAACTAGACATACCCAGTTCCTGCAACCATTCTTCATATGTTTTAGCCTCTAGTCCCCTAATCATCTTTGTTGCTCTTCTTCGCACTCTTTCTAGAGTCTCCATTTCTTTTTTGCAATGTGGCGACCAAAACTGAATGCAGTATTCCAAGTGTGGCCTTACCAAGGCTTTATAAAGTGCTATTAACACCTCATGTGATCTTGATTCTATCCCTCTGTTTATGCAGCCTAGAACTGTGTTGGCTTTTTTGGCAGCTGTTGCACACTGCTGGTTCATATTTAAATGGTTGTCCACTAGGATTCCAAGATCCCTCTCACAGTCATTACTATTGAGCAAGGTACCACATATACTGTACCTGTGCATTTTGTTTTTCTTGCCTAAATGTAGAACCTTACTTTTTCCACCATTGAATTTTGTTTTGTTAGGTAGCACCCAATGTTCAAGTCTGTCAAGATCCTTCTGTATCTTAAGCCTATCTTCTGGAATGTTGGCTATTCCTGCTAGCTTGGTGTCGTCTGCAAATTTGATGAGTTCCTCATCTGTCCCCTCATCCAAATCATTGATGAAGATGTTGAAGAGTACTGGGCCTTGAAACAGAGCCCACTGCATACTTCCCTCCATGTAGATGCAGTTTCATTGAAGACTACACCTTGAATGCAGTTGGTCAGCCAGTTACAAATCCATCTGGTTGTGATGCTGTCTAACCCACATTTTTCTATTTTATCTAGTAGTAGGTTATGGTCTACTTTATCAAATGCCTTACTGAAGTCCAAGTAAATTATATCAACAGCATTCCTCTGGTCCACTAATTTTATCACTTTGTCAAAGAATGCAATAAGATTAGTCTGGCGTGATTTGTTTTTGACAAACCCATGTTGGCTTTTGGTTATTACTTTGTATGCTTCTAGGTGTTCACTGATTCGTTGCTTGGTTATCTTTTCCAGAATCTTCCCTGGTATTGACGTCAGGCTGATAGGTTTCTAGTTTCCTGGATCTATTTTTTTTCCTTTTTTGAAGATAGGAACTACATCATCTCTTTTCCAGTCCTCTGGCAGTTCCCTGGTGCCCCAGGATCTTTGAAAGTTATAGTACAGTGGTTCTGAGATCTCATCTGCCAGTTTCTTCAGAACTTTGGGATGTAATCCGTCTGGTCCTGGTGATCTGAATTAATCTAGGGTAGATAGGTACTTATCATTTTCTTCCCTATTTTATCTTGTACTCCTAATCTGTTTTTTGTGGTGCTGTTTTGGATAGGTTGGACTGTTTTTTTCCTTTGTGTAAAGACAGATGAAAAATTAGTGCCAAGCTCACCAGTTTTATTACCATTTAGTAATAAAACTATAATTTACTTATGGTTTAGACTGATGCATTTAATTTATGAATTCATGATAGTCATTTGTTAATCATGGATTATGGTTTTAGCATGAAGTGTGAATCCAACTAATTGTGGCTTAATGAACAAATAGCAATAGCACTTAGACTTATATACACCGCTTTATAGTGCTTTACAGCCCTCTCTAAGTGGTTTAAAGAGTCAGCATATTGCTCCCAACAATCTGGTCCTCATTTTAACAATATTGGAAGAATAGAAAGCTGAGTCAACCTTGAGCCAGTGAGACTCGAACTGCCGAAATGCTGGTGGTTGGCAGTCAGCAGAATTAGCCTGCAATACTGTATTCTAACCACTGTGCCACCACAGATTCAACAAATCAGGAATAAAACACACTAGTACAATATTTGTGTAATACAGGGGTCGTCAAACTTTTTAAACAGGAGGCCATTTCACAATCCCTCAGACTGTTGGGGGGCTGGACCTGGGTGTCGCTAGATGGTCATGTGACTGGGTGGATGTGGCCAATTTAGCAATTCATTTTGCCAATTTAGCAGACCATTAAACAATACACACAAATTAAACTTTAATTTGTTTTGCTCGTGGAGGTGTTTTATTTGCATGTTTGCATGTTGCTCTTTTAGTTGACTTTTCTTTTTACTAGATTGTTTTTTTAAGTTGTTTAGCGGTCTAATGGCACACTTCAGGAAACTCAGTTTTGTAGCAATTCTCAGCCCCAAGGAGCTCTCTATTAAAGCAGGCCCAGCCAGTCGCTGGCTTCTCCCTTCCCGCTGGGCATGCGAGCGCTTCTGGTGAGGAGGAAGAGAGGCGCTTGCAGTGGGAGGAGGCTCAGCGGGTGTCAGAGAGGTGGTGAGCACTCCTCGGCTTCTGAGGGGATCGAGCCTCCCTGCTTGCAACATCTTTGACTGAGGGCATCGCTGGCAGCCCCTTCCCATGGCTCAGGAGGTCCGTGCTCTCCCTGCTGCTGCTCAGCCTCCTTGATGCATGGAGAAAGGAGGTGTGGCAGTGGCCATGAAGAAGGTTTTGTTTGGTGCTTGTGCCCTCCAGGCGGCAAGCAACCAAGTGAGCAAGTCAGTGATCTGCCAGCTGCCTCTAATCTGCCTGCTTCTGTACCCTTGACCGTGCTGCCCCCTCCCCCTTCTCCCGATCTTTCCTGGCCAACAGTGCTCATGAGTAAATTGCAGCTAGTACTCTCAAATACGGTGGAGAATGAACATTTGTGTTGTAGCCGCTGGCTAGAGCTACTAAACAGGCAGCCAAGCTAAGGATCTGAAGGACCCCATCCCACCACTGGGAATACAGGCGACTCAGCAATTGCCCAGGCTCCTCAAGAGATGAGGAGTTCACAGGGGGCCAATCTAGCACCCAGGCTGGCTACAACACAACATTCATTCTCATCTCTATTTCAGATTCTAAGATGCAATGGACAGCAAAGCTAGGGTTGACCATGGCAACTTCTCTTCGCCACAGTGCTTCCTGGACAAGGCTTACAGCTCTGAGCCCAAAGCAGCAGGAGGTGAGGGCTGCCTTGGTGCCACCAGCATCAGGCTCTTAGTGATCCATGAAGGACACACTCGAATTGGTGCTGAGACCAGAGCCTTGAGAGGACATGGGTGAAGACTTTTACAGCTTTCTTTCTGCCTTGCAGAAGCAGAGATGGGCGGGAGGCCTGAGAACACACAGTGCCCCAGTGCAGTCCTCTCTCCTGAGGGCTGCCCGTTTGCCCTCCCCTCTGCCTTGGGCCCCACATCCGGCCTGCGACCAGGGATGCACTGCTTCCGGGCTAGTCCAGCTGGCGGGTGGGTTAGCTGAAGACCAGCTGGCCATCAGGGGATGACAATGCAGGTGGCCTGCAGGCTCTGCAGGAAAAGCAACTGACATCTGGGAGGTGAGAGTGAGCCACCGCTGCTGTTGCCAGGGGTGAGTGGGCAGGATCTCCTACATTGTGAAGCATGCTAAATTTTACTGTACTACACAAGGCACTGCGAGAGCAGTGGGTGGCCATGGAGGCATGCAACAATAAATGTACCGCTATAAGGAGGAATTCTGTGCCGTGCAAAGGCAAGTTTGGGGTGCTTTGCTGCCACATGCATCAGTCCACCCGCCACCACTTCGGGTAAGAGTCAGGGAAGTCTCTGATGCAGCCATCTCCCGTATGCTCCCTCCCTCCCTCCCCAATGCCACCTGGCCACAGTCTCAAAGATCAGAAGGGCTGTGTAAGAAGAGAAAAGGCAGCAATAGTTGCAAGAATGAAGACAGGAGAGCAAAGCAAGCTAGTAAACCTTCAGCCTGCTGACTGGCCTCTTTATTCTCCCTGACTCCTAAGGCAGGCCTCTGGAATGGCAGCAGCAGCACATGTGGCTGTGAGAGGAAGAGAGGCCGGGTAAGATGCTTTCCAGCTCCCTTCATCCCAGAAGCATCAACCTTGCATTCTCCCCTCTCTGCTATTGACTGCCCCCTCTCCTCTCTCTCCTCACTGCTGGGTGATCCTATGTGAAGAAGGGGGTGGCTGCTAACAGAGAGGGGATGTTTCTGTATTTTGATCCTGTGACTCCTGACGATGTGGACGGGATTCTGGGTAGACTGAATGCGACCACATGTTTGTTGGACCCGTGTCCCTCCTGGTTAGTGCTGGCTTCTCGGGAGATGACGTGAGGCTGGCTCCAGGGGATTATAAATGCTTCATTGGGTGAGGGTGACTTCCCCGCCGCCTTGAAAGAGGCAGTGGTGAGGCCTTTCCTCAAGAAGCCTTCCCTGGACCCGGCAGTGTTGTCTAATTATCATCCGATCTCCAACCTTCGCTTTGTGGCGAAGGTTGTTGAGAGTGTGGTTGCGTGACAGCTCCCCCAGCACCTAGATGAAACAATGTATCTGGATCCATTCCAGTCGGGCTTCAGACCTGGGTACAGCATGGAAATGGCATTGGTTGCGTTGGTTGATGATCTCTGGAGGGCTCGGGACAGAGGTTGCTCCTCTGTCCTGGTCCTATTAGATCTCTCAGCGGCTTTTGATACCATAGACCATGGTATCATGCTGCACTGGTTGAAAGAGTTGGGGGTGGGGGCACTGTATTGCAGTGGTTCTCCTCCTTTCTCTCCAACCAGTTGCAGTCTGTGTTGGCAGGGGGGCAGAGGTTGATCCCAAGGCGCCTCATATGTGGGGTGCCACAAGGGTCTGTCCTCTCGCCCCTTCTGTTCAACATTTATGTAAAGCCGCTGGGCAAGATCATCCGTGGTTTTGGGATGAAGTACCATCAGTACGCTGATGATGCTCAGCTGTACATCTCCACCCCGGACCACCCCAACGATGCCCTTGAAGTGATGTCCCGGTGCCTGGACGCCATGCAGATCTGGATGGGGAGAAACAGGCTCAGGCTCAACCCATCCAAGACTGAGTGGCTGTGGTTTCCGACGTCCCGATATAGTCAGTTGGTGCCATTACTGACTATTGGGGGTGAATCACTGGCCCCCACGGAAAGGGCTCGCAACTTGGGCGTCCTCCTGGATTCACGGCTGTCTTTAGAAGAGCATCTGACGGCCGTGACCGGGAGGATTTTTCATCAGGTTCACCTGATTCGCCAGTTGCGTCCCTTTCTGGATCGGGACTCGTTACGCATGGTCACTCATGCCCTCGTTACTTCCCGCCTGTACTACTACAATGCTCTCTACATGGGGCTCCCCTTGAGGAGCACCCGGAGGCTCCAACTGGCGCAGAGTGCGGCCACGCGGGTGGTTATGGGAGTGACATGGCATTCCCATGTAACACCTCTCCTACGCGAGCTGCACTGGCTCCCGGTGGTATTCCATGTGTGCTTCAAGGTCTTGGTTATCACCTTTAGAGCGCTCCATGGCTTAGGACCTGGTTATCTACGAGACCGCCTGCTGCCAACAGTAGTCTCCCACCGGCCGGTACGCTCCCATAGAGAGGGGCTCCTCCGGGTGCCGTCGGCCAAACAATGTAGACTGGCGGCCCCCAGGGGGAGAGCCTTCTCTGTGGGGGCACCTACTATCTGGAATGAGCTCCCCCCGGAGATACGGAGGATCCCGGATCTATGCACCTTCCGCCGCGCTCTTAAAACCTTTTTATTCTATCAGGCTGGCTTGGCCTAATTTTTCCCCTTTTTCCTTTTAAAATACAAATTTTAAATTGGTTTTAATTTATTGGGGGTTTTAAATCAGTCTTCAGCCAAATTATTTAATTCGGTTTTATTCTGTTTTAATTTTTGTAGTAATGTGTTTTATTTTGTGGCTATTCACCGCCCTGAGTCCTTCGGGAGTAGGGCGGTATACAAATCAAATAAAACATAAAACAAACAAAACATGTTTCTGGGATGAGGGGAGTTGGCTGCAACTTCTCACCTGCCCATTCACTGGCTCGGGAACACATGGCTGCACTGGCGGCATCACCCTTCTGCCAGTGGGCCCTCCCCCCACCCACCTACATCCTTTGGCCTTATCTTTGTGGCAGCAGTGGTGTGGTGAGCATTGAACTTTTGAAATGAATAGAACTGGAAAGTGCAGCTGGATGGTGAAAGATAATGGCAATGGCTGGAGGACGGGTGATGTGGGTGGCTCAGCCTTACAGTAGGCAAGGCACCTGGTCCCCAGGGCCCCTGTCAGCTGGGAAAAGCCAGCCATATGGGGAGTGGCTGGGAGGAGAGGGGCGAGGGGCGGGGCAAGGCGAGGCTGAATCCCACCACTCTGTGGGATGGATACATTGGGTCGGCAGGCCGTATCTGGCCCACGGGCCATAGTTTGAGGACTCCTGGTGTAAAACTTAGTCACAATAGTTACTGTTTAACCCGGATATTTTTTTTCTCTTAACATATTAATCTATTTCAGCAGTAGTGGGTCTGATCTGGACAAGAGTACTTCAGAGTACTGATCTGGATGGGTCTGAGCTGGACAATACTAACTCACAGTATTAAGAGTAGGTCACAAAACAACACAAAGATGGTATAGTCACTTATATATGGAAGATTCTAGCTAAAAATAAGGTAAGATTCACCATTCTTTCTTCATTCTCTCATTTAGATCTCATCAGCTTTGTCTAATCCTGTTATTTACATAAAAAATGTAATCATAAAACTAAACGTAATAAAATGTGACAAGCATCTGTTATGGCTCCTGTTTACTTTTTTCTGTTATTTTAACACTTTTTGTTGGATTAGGAAATAATGTAATTTATTATGTTAATTTTAACATATTTGGTCAATCTGAAAATGAGCTTTTCATAAATTAAATCCAATATTATTGAAGTATTAACTATATATTTTGAAATCTGTGCACTAACAAATAACTCCTTAACTAATCATTAAAATAGTGGATTGTATACTTCTGTACAAGTCTAGAGACTTATAAAGAGTTGCTTTATGAGTCATATTAACCTTTGTGAAATAATTTCTTAAAGCCATCTTTTTTCAGCCTTGTATGAAGTTCTAAAAGAGATGGGTGGTTTTAATGAATAACAGAAAGATGATGTACTTGTGCATGATCCAGAGTGATTTTTTAAAAAAATCTTTTTTGAAATGCACATTTCAGTTGCCTGGAAACATTGGAAACATAGCATGTTAAATAAGAATCTTAAGAATTGAATAAATGGGAGGATTATTATTGTCTATAATTATTAGCTGTAATTCAGAATGTAGATAATTTTCCTCCTCCTAAAATCCGCAGGGGTCCTGAATGAAATCACATAAAAAGAATGACAATTTCTATCAAACCAATTATTTCCTTTTTATTCCACTAAATATTCTGCCTGCAAGCATTTGAGCTGAAGCACAGCACATTCGAATTACATTTATATCACAAATTTTAGCCTTTATACTTCTGAGTGCAGAGCATTGCCTTAAAAAGGTTCCAGTTTTCATATCAATTCATATGAAAACCCCTATCTCATGCATCCCCTCCCATGTTGAGTTTTCTAAGTCTTATATGAGAATAAAGAACTAGTCACATTATCCTTTAAGGATTATTCTCAGCATCCAATCAGGAGGGATCTTCCAAAGATCATCCATCAGTTTTAAGCAAACTCAAAAGGCACTAAGCACTGTGCTGAGCTTTGCTCACATCATTTGACCAGAACTACACTTGTAGCAATAATAGAGAATACCAATACCAATAGTACTTAGACTTATATACTGCTTCACCGTGTTTTCCAGCCCTTTCTAAGCGGTTTACAGAGTCAGCATATTGCCCCCAACAATCTGGGTCCTCATTTTACTGACCTCGAAAAGATGGAAGACTGAGTCAATCTTGAACTGGTGAGAAAATTAAAGTGCTGGCAGTCGGCAGTCAGCAGAATTAGCCTGGAATACTGCATTCTCCCTTGAGAGTGGAGACAGCAGCCAGATGTTGGTTGTGCTCATTGGTCAAATGTGGGACTGAACCTGTCAATTCATTCTTAAATCCCGCCCCTATTCCTAGGAGATTCCAGCTTTTTTGCTCAGTTGTCAGACTGGATAGTTGTGTGGAAAGTGTGCTCTATCTGCTTTTAGCGTTAGAGTGATTAATTTCTGCTTATTTTTCTTCAGATTTTGACTACTGGATTTCCTTTGACTATTCTATTGCCTTCTGGACTTAAATTTATTAACTGGTACCTTCAGACCTCTGAGGACGAATTCTACTCTCAACCCCTCACAGAAAACATCGCTGAAACTGGTCAGTTACTTATATTTCCGTGGAGCATTTTGCTCCAGTAAGGGGGCGGGGGTTTCCTTTTTGGCCACAGAGGCTGGACAACAACTCATAAAACAGATTGTGGAGACTTGCACTTCCATCGTTGCTGTTGATTTAACTGTTATGAATAAGTGGAGCTTCGCGCCCCTTACATTAGCCGCTTTGTTGTCTATTGACTAAAAACACCAAGATCGGCTTTGAGGGCATTTTAAAAGCCGCTTTTAAGCGCTTAAGCCTTTAATTAATTTCAGCTGTTTAGCGCTGAATCGGGACTAGCCACATAGTCTGGAGAGGAGATTCACGCTCCCACTATAAATTAAATCCTTCATTTAAATGATCTATTTGCCTTACTTTAATGAATTTCAACTGTTTGGAATTTTCGCCTCTTTAAAGTGGAGTCTCGAGTTCCCACTGACAGTTGAGCCGGTCGCCATTTTGAATACAGGCACAACGTCAAATTCCATTGCCAGAGTCTCCAGCCTATCAGGCTGTGCTAGTCTAGTTTGCTGAGACGCCATTTTGATTACTGGTGCAGCTACAATTTACATTTATCTGAGGATATCAAGCCTATTAGGCTTTACCTCCCTATCTTATCAATCTACTTGAAGGATAATAATTATACTTTCAGTTAAGAACTTGCCTTAGTTGCATTCCACAGATTGGCCTTATAATTTCTAACAACCAATCTATATTTAAAGAGCTTAATCTTACTGATTCACATATTGGTTCAGCCGATCTAACCCATATCATGCCTAAAGCTCTCTCAAAGTCCAAACATGGCCGAAAAGCCACAGTAAGAGAGCAATCAGAGGCTTCAATCAGGGAGGACCATAATCAGAAACAAAAATAATGTGTCCAAACTATTCCTATGCGCACAAGCGTAAAACATTCTTTGATGACTCCCAGAGCTGTCATCAGTCAGGTCAAGACTGTTAAAAAGTCACGTAAGAAAACCATTGACACTGACCCTACAGATTCCAAAATCATCAGAGTGTCTTCTGATGAACCTATACAGGAAACCTCTATTACACCAGACCAAATGTCCTTACGAGATTCCAGATGTCAGTTGAATCATCTGAAGTTTGGGGTTCTAACCCCGTTATGGGTACAACTACTATTGTGGAGTCTAGCGCTCCCACAATTTCAGTGCTTAATGCACCTACATCTTCTGTTCCTATCCGAACTTCTAAGGAAGTCGGCCAGGTTCGAGACCAAGTGCAAATCAAGCCCAGAAGACATTCAACATATGATTAATATGGCAGTACAACAATCTTTGTCAGAACATATATATCCTGCTAACAGGCAGAATTCTGATTCTCCAGATACATTTAATATGGATGATGCTATTTACTAACAGGTTCAGATTCTCCAGAGGTATCTTGTGTCAATGATCATTCAATTCCAGCAGGGTTGGAAACCCAGGAACCAGAGTTGTCAGAGGATGAAGGTTTACCTCCTGACCAACCTGCCTTCACAGGCCTTTTCCCGCAGGCACTCTTTAAATCGCTCCTATTTAAAGCGGTCAATACAGCCCAACTGGGGTCGACATCTCAACCAGAGCCTCAAACAACTGCGGCCTCGTTAAATCCTTTGATTGCTGAACAGCCTAAGCCGGTGACAGCCATTCCAACGCCTCCACTTTTCTTGGAGGTCATTCAGAAACAATGGTCTGCTCCCTCTACAGTTCCAATACCATCTTCCACAGATAAAAAGAATTTTATTGTGTCTCCTGATCTGGGTTCCTTGTTGCATGTACCCTCTGTCGACGCTCCTGTGGCAGCTTTACTCTCATCTTCATCCATTCCAGGAGATCCAGAGGAAGGTCTTCGACCTGAGGAGCGCAGATCTGAACAGGTCCTTCAAAGGACACATCTTGGAGCGGCATGGGCCATCAAATCGGCTACCATCACATCTTTCTTTAATAGAACAACTCTCTTGTGGCTTTGCCATTTATAGGATAAAATGTCTTCTGAGGACTCCAGATTAAAACAGGACCTGAATAAAATTGTGGCGGCCGTTCAGTTCTCTGCAGACGCCACGTCACATGCTACTCGTTTTGCAGCTAAATCCCTGGCCTCTTCCATTGCATATATTTGCATATATGCTACAGTTATTCTAAGAATTGGTAATTGCCTTTTGATAGGTTTTGAGATATGCTTGATGTACGAAAGAATTATTCTTCTAGTGGTTTGAGGTGGTTGTGCTGCTTTCACAGGTGTTTCAGCATCTCTTAAAAGCTCAAGTTAAAGCATAAACTGGTAACAAACATGGCACCCACTCCTAAGGAGATCATGAATTTGTGATAAACTGTAATAGATTCAGCTACCTAATAGGTAGCTACCAGTATCAAAATTATTTTCCCTAAAAAATTAGCAATAAGGGCACTGATTTGGAAGAACATGATAGGCTATGCACAATGTCCTCTGATAGTGTAGATAATCAATTGTAATTCCACCTGCACTTTTCAAGGGAAGAGAATGATTTATTAGTTCTAGGAGCCATCCGTCTGAAAGCAGTCTGAATTTATTTTATTTCTGCAGTCTCAATTGATACCTATATTGAATGTGTAGGCTAGACATCACATTAAGCTATAATTATTTTTAATCTACGCTGGATAGGAATTGTGACTGCGGTGAATTCTAAATGTCAGGTAATGCAACTTTTAGTGTTTGGGCAAATGAGATAGCCTTTGAGAAAGTACTTACACCAGCCCAAGAGTTACTTCATTGGAATAAGCCAGTTTACCCCTGAAAAACATCTAATCTAGGCTTCCTTATGGAATTAGATGCTCTGGCTTCTGTTTTTAATCCACCACTCATTAAATTAAATTAAAAAGAGGAGAAGGTCAAAGAATAATTGGCACACCCAGAGGAAGATAGAAAGACAACATGAAAGACAACATCAATTAACAATGGTTAAGGCCACCAGAAAAGCAAGAACTAGAACTTTAAATCTCCCTCAACACCTGATGTGGTAAAAGAGGAACTAAAGAAGAAGACTCATTTAATTTGTCTAGATCACGTCTTACACCTTAACAGGTTAAAGAGATATTCAATATACTATATGTTCACAATATTTTTTGTACCAAAGGCTCAATTTTTTGAGTATCAGGGATGGGGGAAGCGGGAGATGCAGTTTCACAAAGAAAAGAGAATTAGGAAAAAGAAGTTGTTGGAACCAGAACAATTAATTTGAATTTATATTCATCCCATTCAGCTGGTAGGATTGAATGATAAATTCATTCATTTTTTCCTACCGTTGTGTTTTTACTTCTTGCTGCAAAACTTTTGGGACATTTGCGACTTTGATAAATAATTACAGCATCCAGGGCTCTTTGAGAGTGGACACTTTCATAGATGGGATTTCATGGATGGGATTTAACCACAAGACAGACATTGCTTTATTTTGTGAATTCTCAGATTTTCAGAGCAATAACATTACATTTTTGGAGATGAAAGATCTCAAAATGGAATTTAAATAGCTGACTTTAGTGACTGGCCATACAATAGCTTAACTGTTAAGGAAATAACAGAATGCAAGATAATGACCAATCCAATTATTAGGATTGCCTGGCTGGTTTTACCCTTAACTAGAGAGTTAAGCACTTCAGAGGAATGTTGTGTCGCATTTCCTCCTTATTGTTGCTATTAAGCTCTGAAGGAAAGGAGCTCTCCAGAAACATCATAATCATAAAAATATATTAAGTTGTGCTATTAAGAATGAATAAAATTTAGAATAAATGGCCATAGCATTCAACTGACTGTCTAAAAATATTTTTTATATCTTGAACATGTTCATATAATATGAAAAATAGATGTAGCAGCTAAAGAAAGTGAAGGCTTGTTTGCCCAGGACAATATTATATGTACCAAAACCAAAACAAATATTTTTAAAAAGCATTTTTCATCACTGGTGCTTGTTAAAATTGTATTTCAAAGAAAATCAACTACTGTGTTGAAAGTGTATCCAAAACCACAGTACAGCTGTATTCACATTGATTTTAAAGGTGACTGTTTCAGAGTTTACTGACAAAACTGTAAAATACTAATTTAGTATTGATTTAGATTATTACTGAGTGAAGAGAGAGACAGGCAACTTTTTAATTTTTAATTTTTTTAATTTTAAAGTGATAAATGGTGAATGTTATAGACAAACTCATCAAAAAGTGTAACTAATGTATAACTAATAAATATATATATACACATACACACATATAATACACATGCATATATACATAAACCCATACATACAAACAAGGTAAATTTGGGTTTACTTACACATAAACGGGTAAGTAAACTTATTAGTAATAATTGTACAGTAGGTTGTTGACATTTCTTAATTTATATATAATAATATAGTTCTCTGGGTAGGAGAAAAAAAAGGTTTAATGGCTGAATTTCTATATCCTCTTTCTCTGATTGAAAATAATATAAGACAACTGGCATCCAGACACATTACATAAGCACAAGTTAAGTGGTTGAATAAAAAAGAATTATATCCTTTCTTGATTTAAATACTGCATTAAATAGTGTGTCCTTCAATTCAACATAAAGCAATTTTCTCTTGAGCAATAACGGCTAGGGGGCATTCCAAATGCAAATAGAACCAGCTTTGCATTTTTAATATTTCATGTATACATAATTCACTGTCTTGATTTAGAAATGTTATTGCTACTTCTTTGGAACATTTAAATTATTCTCCACCTCTGAACTTTCATATTAACTTTAATGTCAGTTCCAAAAATGTATTTTCCCCCTACCAAGCAGCTGCCTTTAGCTTTTTTTAAAAAATGCATTCATAGGTTCATAGTGAGTGCAGGAGTAGTCCGGAAGAAGTATTTTTAATACTAACCATGGTTATGTCAAAGTCATTCAAACCAATAGGCAATATAATATAACATAACATCAGTGTTAGAATAGCCCATTTAGAAACAACGAATAATTAATGTCATATCACCAGGGTAGTTTTGAAAGTTCAGACTGATCAATATGAGACATTTCTCCTTTACAAACTGCATTGGTGGTAAATTTAATCTGGAGATGGGTGGAAAGTTTTATCATGAGAAAATAAAATCTAACTTTAAAGCAAGGCTCACCTCTGGAAGGAAAATAATAAAATGCGGGCAACATATTAATGTAACATAATAACAACATAATAATAAGTGGGCAAGGTGGACTACAGGCAGGCCAAAACTGCTTTTCAGTACATTGGTTCTCAAAGATGAACTATAAGCCCTCCTTCTTCACTTTGCTGTTTGCACAAATTCTTTTTGTGTGAGGACAAGAGTTTCTCTACTTCCTGAGATGACTTTGACCAACTCATATATCAGTATTTACTTTTAGGCCCTGTAAATTTTAAAAACCCTATTCTCACAGAGTAGGAATGAAATATAAGCATTCATTCTTTTCTTGAAATTCTTCTTGAACAAAGTATATAAAACTTAGATGATCAAAATAGTTCGAAAAGTTAACTCAACTTTTCCCTTCTTTAGTTCACACTCAAAAGGTCTCAAATTGTCACAAACAAGGAAATGGACTACAGTTTAAGGATCAGCCAGAGTGATCAAAGAGTTATGATCAATGCAAATCTATGTCCATTGGGAATATTTTGGCTACAGAATCGATAGAAATTATCTGCAATGGTACCTTGGCTCTCAACTACTTTGAAACTCATTGAATTCAGTTTTCAGCACATTTTGACATGAAAATTTTGTCTCAGTACTCATAGTTTGTTTAGTACTTAATACAAAAGCTAGAACTTGATGGTGTCGGCTGTCTTGTGATTCACCACAATACTCCTTATGGGAGAAATTTGATATTCATCATTTTTGGTACTCATCATGCCTCCCAGAACCAATTAACAATGAGTATGGAGGTACCATAGTATCTTCCTCTAATCTCTGAAATTAGAGGAAAATGTGTTGCCCAGAAAGAGATCCATTTTCAGACTTCCTGTTTTTTTCCTCCCCTCACATGTTTAGACACAGCTCTAATTCTTCCGTCTTGGAGCTTGGGAACAAATACTGAGAAGGTAATAAGAGGGTAACATGAGAACTTTGGGTTCTGTGGGATTTAGTGCCCTTAAAACTGCCCACCATAATTCTATGAACTATAGACTTGGACTTAATATAGAGTGGAAAGAAATCATTTTCTTTTTTCTTGAATGGAAGAAATGTCAGGCAACAACACTCTTTTATTCCTTCTCTCCTGCCAGTTTGTTGCAAATGAAATTTCACACAATTCTGAATTGGGGGGAAAAAAGCCTTAAAATTATTGCAGTTATTTGAAAAGTCCCTCTAATTAGAGTAACATTTTCCTGTATCGTCATGGATTAAAACCTGTTCTGGTATTTTTACTTTGTTACATAATGGCCTCATCCTGCTAATTGTATTCACAAGTAAAGAGTGTGTTCATGGTAGGAAGAAACATGAATATAATGTGCAGGATAATGTTATTGATTGCACAAATTTAATTTGCACCAACTAGGTGACCCAATCTACATCTTTGTGTTTTTGAATTGCTTAAATGCATTAACTGGCAGTGATATGAGCTGAATGAGGCTGCTGTGCGGGTTCTTGCCATGCTTTCTGCAGCTGCATGAGAAGTGCCTTCTGTGTGAATGTAATGAATGAACATATGCCTCTGCCAATTTAAAGATGCAAAAGCTATGGAACATTATGCTGAGAGGCAATCAAGCTATTTTGTTCCTGGTTATTGAAAAACAGGGGTCCATTTAGTTCTGCAAAGTTGTTTTGTGGAAAGTCTCTGCTCAAGGCCACAGTAAAGTAAAACACCACCTAGAACAGGGATGGCTAACCTTTTTGCCATTGTGTGCCGAAAGCAGGGGTTGCGCGGAGCGGGGTGTGTGCGTGTGTGCTCACACCCATAATTCAATGCGCCCCACCCCCCACGCATGTGCACATGCTCCCCCGCGCTCCCCCTGCTTTTGGCACATGGTGGGCCACAGCCAAATATATTGATTAATTCACACATCAGTCATCAATTAAAACAGAAGGTGAATGTTATTTCCTTTCCTGCAATACTTTATTAAAATAAAATATTTCTCCTTCTTTAGAAGAGGACATCTGATGAAGGTGGGCCTTAGAGGCTTTCTTGGAGCCTGTGGAGGGGGAAAATGGCCTTCCCTACACACACACACCCCCCAGAGGCCCTCCAGAGGCCAGAAACAGCCTGTTTCCTGACTTCTGGTGGGCCCGGAAGGTTTGAAAATCAGCTGGCCGGCGCGTGCATGCATGCTGGAGCTAAGCTAGGGCAACACTCATGTGCCCACTGATATGGCTCCGTGTGCCACCTGTGGCACGTGTGCCATAAGTTCACCATCATGGGCCTAGAAGATTGCACAGCCTTACTGACCCTGATTTTCACCTGAATTTTAAGCAAACCAAAAGTAGTTGATAATGCATATATTATTTGCCACTTGAGTTACCTGTTGCAATTTGAAAATAACCTGTGACAATGGATGGCTTTATGAAAATGGAACTCCTGGAAGTAAATCATCCTTCAGTAATGATGAAGGAGAATGCTATAATTTCAATTTGTCAAGGTATAATGATGTCACCATCCATTTATCCTTGCACTTAAAGGTTTAGGCTATTCAACAAATCTCTTCTAAGCAGCTTACATCGGTGACTTTAATGGTGGGCCACAGCCAAATATATTGATTAATTCACACATCAGTCATCAATTAAAACAGAAGGTGAATGTTATTTCCTTTCCTGCAATACTTTATTAAAATAAAATATTTCTCCTTCTTTAGAAGAGGACATCTGATGAAGCACTGTTGAAACTTTGTCCAATTGTTCCAGTTCTATATATGAATATAACTATATGGAAACAAGATACATGGAGGATTGCTTCTTTTGCATGAACTAAGACCTGCCCTAGGAAAAAAAATCTGAATATCCAAACAGGTTATGTTTTAGACACCTGTGGCATCTATGGATCACTCTGTCTTTCTCGCTTTGTTTGGTCCTTCTCTTTTTTTCTTCAATTTTATGTAGACTTTTGAAATATGTCTTTGAATAATTTGAAATGTATTAACTACACTCTTTGATTTATCTTTTTCTCCCATTCTTTTTGTTGTCTGTGCTATTTTAAAATGTCTAATCTTGGACAGCTAGTGCATCTTGGAAACATTTTATAAATAGGAAATAAAAATGTGTTGAAAGCCATTACAGGGGCTTCTGTGAGTCCTTCAGATGTCTCAATGAACAGAACTCAGTGAATGGGGGAGCGAAAAGGATATTGTGGCAGAAGACCTTCCCCCAAATATTGATTAGAATATGAATAGGATCTCCACATGAGTGGCAGTTTGCACATACAATTTAAAAAAGCTTATGACGTGATCCATCATTTTTTTAATATATATTAGGGTAAGCAATGTAGTTCTGTGTGAATCCATGTATTGTGAACATTCCCTGGTTCCTGCTATATCTTACCTTAATATAATATTTATTCATAAGAGAACCTCAGGACATTTTCAGTAATAAAATGGTGGGTGGAAAGCTGGAGCCCAATACTCGTATTAGATTTGTTTCACCTACCTGTCTAAAGGTGAGCTATATCCCTCAAGGAAATTATGTTGATTTAATTGTTTGCAACTGTGTAGAAATTGTTGGTCCACAGCTCTGGTTTCCTATCCAAAAACAATCCATGAACCTACTTAATTTACGGTAGATCAATCAAGGTCAGTGAGAAAGTTGAAAGAAAAGTAATTTAAGACACTTTTCCTCAACATTGTATTGTCCACTATATTGGGAATATAATCCAGCTGCCTAAGAATTATTAAATTTCTACTCCCAATATATTTTGGGATTGGGTATCAGACTGAAGAAGATGGTCCTGAGACTAATTCCTCAAAATGTAGATTTATTGTGGATACTTTGTATTAAGATTGCTAATTTGATTACAGGAGAAAAATGTGCCTTCAAATGTCAAATCAAGCATATTGATTGGATATTTAGTTCCTGCTTTGGGAAAAGCATTTGCCTGGACTTTATTTGGGAATTAAGGTATTTATCTCCAATCTCTGTTGGTCTATTAGATTGCACCATCTGGAGAAATTAACACGTTTGGCTGAGATGTGGCATTTGCTGATGTCAGGAGCAGCTATCCTTACCTACTGTCTCACAATCATTATATTATATTTATTTTCCTTTTAGAGGTGAAGTTTTACTCAAAGGCATTTTTCACCCATTCTATATTCTTTTCTGGGTATGCTTTAAAAACTGGGAGGAAATGTAATATTCCGATTTTTTTTTTCTTTTTTACTGCTCCTATAATTGTACCTAATCTGGGTATGTTTGAATCACACCTTTTCAATTTAATATTTAAGTTCAATACTTAAGTTACCATTTGCAAAATAAAATGCCTTTGAAAAGCTACTGTCTGGATATTTTATTAACTATTACATAATTAAAGCCACCTTGCAGCAATTACACTCTCTTGGCAAATGTTACCTGATCGATGTATGAAAAATAATGGAACCAAAGAATGCAGTAGGGTCAGTGAATCTGGTCCAGTTCACCTCTTGCGTTATGTTAATCAAGCAAGAGGATGAATATCTTAGCATAGTTCACATGGGCTGTGGTAAATGGAATATGTTGGTCAAATTTTGAGTCAAATCAATACATGACAATAGAGTCAACATTAGGAAATGGTCTGATCTCACCATCAGGAATTTAGCAAAATGCTGATTTTTAGCCTCAGCATTGCTAAAATGCAATGTATATCATAACATTCTTGGATTACTGCCTTCAAATTCTTGCGTATGGTTGCACGTCTATGAATACTTATATGAGAGTTAATCTTACTCATTATAGCATTATGTATTATGTATTTTCATCTGTTTCAACCTCATTTGGCAAGTATATCTAACTTGGTATGCCCTCAGAATGGCAACTGTATATAGGTTGTCTCTGAATCTCAGAGTTAAAAGCATATTGTCAACTTGCTTTCTCTATTGTGCCCTTATTTGATCCTAACAATTAATGAAGTACAAGGTATATTACTGATGTGCTTCATGTACTAAGTATACATGGTAAGCTTTTTCATTATACTTAGTCCTCAATTTACAACCAGAATTGGGACCAGAATTTCCACTGGGAGACAAGGCAGTTGTCAAGGCATCTGATTTTATGACCTCTTTTGTTAAGTGAATCATTGTATATGTTAAGTGAATCATTTGATCATTAAGCAAATCCGGATTTTCCCATTGATTTTGGTTGTTGGAGGCTGTCTGGAAAGGTTGCAATTGTGATCAAATGACCTCAGGATTGTGCAACCATTGTATATACTTGTTGGTTGCCAAATGCCCAAATTCTGATCACATGACTTTAGGGACTGGTTGTAAGTATTAGGACCAGTGGTAAGTCACTTTTTCACTGCAATTGTAACTTTGAATTGCTGCTAAACAAATTTGTAATTCGAGGATTATCTGAGTAGATGTGTGAATGTGATGAATGTAATGAAATGTCTTAAAATTCTATCCAAAATTCCTATAAGCACGTCCTATATGCGGTGACACAAAAGTGACATACTAGAATTATACAACAGGCTGAATGATACAAAATGTAATTTTATTATGAATTGCATAGTTGATGCAGAACATTGATCATTTGTTACTGAAGTTTTACAATTTTATTAAAGACTATTTATTATTATGTGTCTTTGTGATTAAAAGGTAGAAAGTCAAAGAAGAATGGTATACTTTACAATTTAGGAAACTCTGTCCTTGGACTCCATCCATTGCACTGTTTCTGACAGATTGTTCATTATCTGGTAGAGTTCCCAGCCATTTACTAGGCTGATAATACATCTGTTGAGTTACTCATTTATTCCATGATTCACATTCTTTTTACTCAAAACAATTCACTTTTGCAAAGTGATATATTTATTTTAACAAAAAATAGATTCCTAATACAAATTATATTCATATTGCTAATGTTAAACTACATTACTGAATGGATTTAGGAACCCAATCTCAAGGAATTTGTAATAGGTTTTACAAATTGAATGTATACATGAGACACATAAAACTTGCCTTTATCCATCACTACTATTCAGTGCCCTTCTTTAAGAAGCTAGAGTGAGGCCAGCATTTTATTTTGCTTTAAAAAAGAGTTGGCCTGACCAACAGCATCTCCAATTGATTATTTCAAGAAATGTTTTGCATATTGGAGAAATATAGGAAAAACTAAACCCCAACATAGCATTTCATCCAAACTTCCCAAATTGCTACCTCTCAAATAGACTGAGAATTAAAATACAAGCTTAAAAACAAGAATTTAGTAGGAATCTGTTAATTAACATACAAAGCAGCAGCAATACTAAATGAATTTCCATGAAGATTGTATGGATTAATCTTCAATGCCTTTTTTTCCTAGTTCTAGGAAACAGGATCCTAATATTTTTTAGAAGACCTGCTTTAAGATTTCTAATATGCCTGTACAGTAAAGTAAGATGGAGAAGGTTCCTGTGGTCTTTTGACAGCCTCAAAATACAACTTCATACATATGATGGCTATACTGTTCGGGACACATGGAAGTTGTAATCCAACATACTTGTAATGTGGGTAACTTTGTGGACTGGGGAATTTTGAACTAGAAGTCTACAATTTTTTAAAAAATGATGAGCATAGAACGAATAGCATGTGTTGCTTCTATTTTATCCTTCTTTCTCTTATCATCAGGATCAAGTTAGACTAGGGAAGCATAGTTCTATTTTCCACCACTTATTGCTTGCATTTGAAAGGTTCTGAGTAGAAAGATGATCTATCAAAGAGCTGGTTGGATAGACATTTTGAGTAAAATGTGTGTGAGGTGAAGGTTAGAGTAATAGAGTGTCAGTCTATTTCCCATCACACTTCTCATTTGGAAGTCATTCAGCACATGACAAATGATGAATGGGGAGAAAGGATTTCATTCATTGTGTTTTCCAATTTGTCCTGAAACAAATATCCCTCTCTAAAAAACAATGCTTCTGCAAAGTGTAAGGGCCTAGTGGAGAAGCAATCTAGGATTTAAAATGTGAAGATTCCTGTATTTGGAGCTAATCCTTTCAGTCAATGGTATATCATCACTAAATAAAAGAGATTGTTCTAAAAAATATGATGGAAATTATTGACTTAGTATCACACAGGCAATCTAGCTCCACAGAGATATGGTATTTTTCTTGCCAAACCTTCACAATAAATTATGAGAATACAAGCAAGCGTTAATGCCATTTAAAAGTTATTTGGGTGTGAGTTCAATTTACTTGTATAATGAATAAATAAAAACAATTCTGATGTAATTGGAAGATGAGTTCTCCCTATGTCTTTTCAGAGTTAATTTTTATAAGAAAAATGGGATTATTAGAAATGTGAATAATAACATTCTAAAAATTTTCCTAGAATGTCGGTGTTATGTGTAGCAGGGTTTAGTTATAGTTGTAGCGTTGTTATTGGATGAAACCGATGACGTCATGCGCACGGGAGATTCTTTGTTAGCCATTGGCTGGAGCGGTTGAGCTGTTCATATATAAGAGCTGTCAACTGCCATTTCTAGCTGAGCCCTTACAGTTACAGTTACATGGTGAAGCAATAAAGAGTTACAGTTACAATCGTGAGTTGCCTCAGTATATATTGCAACAATTTAACACTGGTGACGAGGATGGGATGTTCCTGAGGCGAATTGAGAGCAGAATCAACATTCAGAGAGTGTGAGTCACCCAATACACAAACCACAAATCCACGAAATGGCTCCTCCAACTTTCGCCCCATACAACGCTGCCGCTGAGACGTGGGATGCGTATGAAGAGCAGTTTGAATGTTTTTTAGAAGCCAACGATTTTACTGACCTCTCAAGCAGTAAGAAAAGGGCTCATTTTTTAAATGCTTGTGGCCCTGAAGTATTTGCTACTGCCCGAGCGTTACTCGCTCCCCAGCCTGGGAAACTTCCTGGGAAGTTTTGAGGCAGAAATTGAGGGCTCATTACGCTCCAACTCCGTCTCATATAGCCTGTAGGTTTAATTTAAGGCAAATACTGCAAGAGGAAGGGGAGCCTGTCAACCATTATGTCGCCCGTCTGCATACAGCCGCCCTCAACTGCGAGTTTTGGGATTTAGATGATGCTTTGGTCAAACAGTTGGTTTGTGGGGTACGCGACATAAACTTACAGAGGCATTTGTTAGCGAAAAAAACCCTAGATCTTCAAATGGCCATGGAAGAGGCCCAGGTGGCGGAGATGTCAGATAAATCTGCCCCGGATATCCGCAAGTGCCATTCCTCTGCTAATCAAGCCACGGCTGTCCATAGTGAGGAGGTTGTTTCCGAAGACGATGAAGAAGAGCCGGAGGTCAGTCGTATTAAGAAGTTTACTGAAAAAGGTGGGCGGCCAACCGGACTTAGACCCGAATGTTGCCCCTATTAGGCTCAAACCCCGGAGAGTACCTTTGGCCCTCCGTCCAAAAGTAGAAGCCGAGTTAGATAAGTTGATTGCCCAGGGAGTTTTAGAACCCACTGATCATTCCCGGTGGGAGACCCCAATAGTCATTCCTATCAAGCAGGATGGGTCGGTCTGCATCTGCGCGGATTTTAAAAGTACGTTGAACCGGGCATTACAAGCCAACCCCTATCCTGTTCCGGTAGTCCAACATTTGCTCCACTCCCTGGGTTCATGGTCCATTTTTGCTAAGCTTGATCTAGTTCAAGCGTATCAGCAGCTTCCGATGGATGAGGCCTCAGCTGAGGCCCAAAAAATTGTAACCCACCATGGAGCTTTTAAGTGCAAACGGCTTCAATTCGGTATTAGCATAGCCCCGGGGTTATCTCAAAATTTAATGGAGCGCCTCCTACAAGGACTTCCCGGGGTAGTCCCATATTTTGATGATGTGCTCATCTCCGCGTCTTCGTGGGATGAGCTCATTGGCCGTGTTAGGGCCGTCCTACTACGCTTCAGGAAAGCCGGCCTAAAATTGAAGAAATCTAAATGTTTTATTGGTGTGCCACAGGTTGAATTTTTGGGGTATTTAATTGACGCCACAGGTATCCACCCTACTCCCTCAAAATGATGACTGTCTGGCACCCTGGGCTGACTTCGTTAGACCCTTGGCAAGATTGGAGGTTGTCTGCAGAGGCCGGTGGTGGGCGAAATCGGCGTGGAGGAGGCCGATGGTGGTGGCAGTTTAAAATTCCAAAATGGCGCCCGAAATAGCAGTTACAGTTGGTGGTTACAGGCAGCAAAAACCAAAGCAATTTAGAGACCAAAGAGGCCTCAGAAAGGAGAATAGGAACCTTTCTTATTTATTTTCAACTGATCTCCTGGGCAATGGAAAGATGCCAATCCTTCCATTGTTGGGCCAGCTCTGGATTACCTCCCAGAGGCCTCCCCCCTCTCTTTCTATAGAGTGTGTGTGTGTGTTAAACCTTCATGCATAAAAGACCTAAAGAAAGCTAAGGAGATTAGAAATGATTGTTATGTCTATCATGGGGGCTTTGCTTCTACAAAGTGACTGCCTTATTCCATCTCCCCTCCTGTATTTTTATCTCCTATCGCCCTTTTATGACCGGATATTCGGCTTTTTTGTGAATCATTTGCTATCCAGGTTTGTTGTTTCCTGTATATCAGGATGAGAATTTCCTTACTTTTATTTCATCTGAGTCTCCCTGGATTTTCGCCTATTATATATATTTCCCACAGTCTATCCGTATCTCTAATCTCAAGGATTGGCTATTCCATCTATGCCTAGGTACAACATTGAAAGAACAGGACTATAGCTGCTGTTTTTCTCCCTTATATCTGGTTGCCGTGAGAGGGTGATCGATGTTCACATCTGAGTTCAAAATGGCTCTTTCTACCGCTGATATGAGAGTTCAGCGGGACTAAAATGACTTGTACCTCTAATTGATACTCTCTCCACAGGACCCTGTAAAACTAGGACATGCCTACCAGCTATAGACTATCTAGCTACAAAATGTACTCATTGGGAGAACTCCTCAAACTGCGAGATGCCCCCCTCTCGCAGGTCTGGCCCTCTTCTTTATCGAGGGCCTATCTCGATGACGGACTTTGGAGTCCAGAGAGATGGCATACAGCAAAAAGAGGGTTATGGGGTTTTTTAGGGAAATTTCTTAATAAGATTTTAAGGGATTCTGGGAGGGGGGTAGATTACGTGGGTTCGGGGGAAGACCCGCGGGGGAGGGTATCTGGGCCAGCCGTAGGGCGTGGCATGGGAGGTGTGAACTCTGGGGTCAAGGAGATGATTAGATCTTATGATACAGATGCCCATAACATCAATACTGTAGGTGGGAGGGGCAGATATGGCGGGAGCAGGGGGCCACATCATCCTACGGGAGTGCGTCCTCGCTGTTTACATGCGGTGGCGCGCTCCAACCCTCAAAGCTCTTCTCGTTCCCCAGGTTGTACGGAACCCCGGGCCCCAGGCCTTCGGCTGATGCTGTGCAACGCCAGGTCCGTGGTAAATAAAGCCCCCCTCATTTGTGATCTTATTCAGGAGGGGGGTACGGACCTGGCAGATATTACGGAGACCTGGTTGGGCCAGGAAGGGGGAGCCCCCCTTGTTGATATGTGCCCACCAGGTTTCCGTGCTTTCCATCAACCAAGGTCTCAGGGGAGGGGCGGAGGGGTGGCGGTTGTTATTAACGAAGGTCTTGGACCAAGGGAGGCCACTGTTCCTCAGACGGCTGGATGTGAGTCCCTCCTTGTGAAGTGGGGTCATAGGGTGCAGTTGGGCTTGCTAGTCATGTACCTGGCTCCCTGCCATGTGGCAGCAGCCCTGCCTGAGCTGCTTGATGTTACAGCCGCGGTGGCTGTTGACACCCCCAGGCTTATGGTCATGGGGGATTTTAACCTGTCATCAGTTGGCGAGACATCTGAGGTGGCTCGGGAGTTCATGGCTTCCATGACGGCTATGGACCTGACCCAGTTAATTTATGGCTCTACTCACATGGGGGGACACACACTGGACCTTGTTTTTGTCTCTGGACAGTGGTTGAGTGATCTCGAGATAGGGGATATAGTGATTGAACCCTTGTCATGGTCAGATCACTCCCTCCTTCGCCTGGACCTTCGAACCGCCACACGCCGCCGCAGGGAGGCGGAACCGACCAGGTGGTTCCGCCCCAGGTGCCTGATGGATCCTGAGAGATTCCAGATGGAGCTTGGGCCATTTCCTGAGATTCTAGCACACGACTCGGCTGAGGACTTAGTGGCCGCCTGGGATAGGGCGGCGGCTGATGCTTTAGACCGAGTCGTGCCTTTGTGGCCTCTGACCCGGCGCCGGTCTCACCTGGCTCCTTGGTATACTGAGGAGCTGAGGGAGATGAAGCGCCGGAAAAGACGCCTAGAGAGCAGTTGGAGGGCTAATCGTTCTGAATCCGACCGAACACTGGTAAGATCTCATATTAAGAATTACCTAGTGGCGATAAGAGTAGAGAAGAGTAACTACTTTTCTACTCTTATTGCGTCATCAGATAATCGCCCAGCCACCCTGTTTAGGGTGACCCGCTCGCTGCTCCATCAAGAGACGCGGGAAGACCCCTTGGAGGGTAGAGCTGAGGATTTTGTACAATGTCTGTATGACAAAATTGCTCAGATTCGTGAACAGCTAGACTCTGACTGGATTGATCCAGAGGAGATGACAGGGGCAGGTCCTGAGAATATTATTTGGGAAGAGTTTGATCCTGTGACTCCCGAAAGCGTGGACAGGATACTGAACAGACTAAATGCGACCACATGTTTATTGGACCCGTGTCCATCCTGGTTGGTACTGGCCTCCCGGGAGGTGACGCGAGGCTGGCTCCAGGAAATTATAAATGCTTCTTTGAGTGAGGGTGTCTTTCCCACCGTCTTGAAAGAGGCGGTGGTGAGGCCCCTCCTCAAGAAGCCCTCCCTGGATCCAGCTGTATTAGCAAATTATCGTCCTGTCTCCAACCTTCGCTTTGTTGCAAAGGTTGTTGAGAGTGAGGTTGCACGACAACTGCCTCAGTACCTGGATGAATCGAATTATCTAGATCCGTTCCAGTCGGGATTCAGGCCCGGGTACAGTACAGAGACAGCATTGGTCGCATTGGTTGATGATCTCTGGAGGGCTCGGGACAGGGGTTGCTCCTCTGTCCTGGTCCTACTAGACCTCTCAGCAGCTTTTGATACCATCGATCATGATATCATGCTGCACCGGTTGGAAGGGTTGGGGGTGGGGGGCACTGTTCTACAGTGGTTCTCCTCCTTTCTCTCTGACCGGTCGCAGTCTGTGTTGACAGGGGGGCAGAGGTCGACCCCGAGGCCCCTTATATGTGGGGTGCCACAAGGATCGGTCCTCTCACCCCTTCTATTCAACATTTATGTGAAGCTGCTGGGTGAGATCATCCGTGGTTTTGGGGTGAAGTACCATCAGTACGCTGATGACACCCAGCTGTACATCTCCACCCCAGACCACCCCAATGATGCCCTCGAGGTGATGTCCCGGTGCCTGGAGGCCGTACGGATCTAGATGGGGAGGAACAAACTCAGACTCAACCCATCCAAGACCGAGTGGCTGTGGTTTCCGTCGTCCCGATATAGTCAGTTGGCGCCATCTCTGACTATTGGGGGCGAGTCGTTGGCCCCCACAGATGGGGTTCGCAACTTGGGCATCCTCCTGGACTCACAGCTGTCTTTTGAAGAGCATATGACGGCCGTAGCCAGGAGGACTTTTTATCAGGTTCGCCTGATTCGCCAGTTGCATCCCTTTCTGGATCAGGACTCGTTACGCACGGTCACTCACGCCCTTGTCACCTCACGCCTGGATTATTGTAATGCTCTCTACATGGGGCTCCCCTTGAGAAGCACCTGAAGGCTCCAACTGGTCCAGAATGCGGCCGCGCGGGTGGTAATGGGAGCAATGTGGCGCTCTCATGTAACCCCCCTCCTGCGCGAGCTGCACTGGCTCCCAGTGGTCTTCCGGGTGCGCTTCAAGGTTTTGGTTACTATCTTTAGAGCGCTCCATGGCTCAGGACCAGGGTACTTACGAGACCACCTCCTGCCACCAATAGCCTCTCACCGACCAGTTCGCTCCCATAGAGAGGGACTCCTCAGGGTGCCGTCGGCCAAACAATGTCGACTGATGGCCCCCAGGGGGAGAGCCTTTTCTGTGGGTGCACCTACCATCTGGAACGGGCTTCCCCCGGAGTTACGAAACATCCAAGACTTACGCATATTCCGCCGTGCCCTGAAAACATTTCTATTCCAACAAGCTGGTCTGGCCTAATTCTCCCTTTTTAATTGGCTTTTAAACTGGCTTTTAAATTGGGTTTTAAACTTCTTTAGATAAATTTGGATGTTCTTAATCTTTGAGCCTAAATTACTTAATCTGTTTCTTAATAGTTTTTAACTTCTATATGTATTTGTATTTATTATGGCTGTTCACCGCCCTGAGTCCTTCGGGAGTAGGGTGGTATACAAATATGAAAAATAAATAAATAAATAAATAAAAGTGGCAGCTATAAAAAACGCTGCCGTTCCAACATGCAAAGCTGACCTGCAAGCATTTCTGGGGCTCCTCAATTTTTATAGTGTATTTTTACCCCATAAAGCCACCTTGGCGGAGCCTCTTCACCGTTTATTGGACAAAAATATGCCATGGTCCTGGGGCGAGGCTGAAAACCGTTCTTTCCGGGCTGTCCAAGACCTACTAACATCCTCTGCTGTCTTGGTACAATATAGTTCTCACCTTCCTCTGGTAATAACAGTGGATGCATCCCCTTTTGGCATCAGTACCGTCCTTAGCCATAGGTTTCCAAATGGAATAGAAGCACCTATTGCCTATTATTCCCATCATACGTGTTTTAAATAAATTATTTGCTACACATGGCCTTCCGGTTGTTCTGGTGTCCAATAATGGCCCACAACTGACATCCGCCCCATTTCAAATGTTCCTGGCCAGTTTAGGAATCCGCCATGCCCAGATTGCCCCTTATTGTCCCTCCAGTAATGGTTTGGCAGAAAGGTCTGTGAGGTCAACTAAAGAAGCGCTGGCAAGATTAGGACCACGGGGGTGGCAAGAAAGGGTTTCCACATATTTGCTTTCTCAGCACACAACACCTTGTTCAAGCACTAATCGAAGTCCTGCTAAGATGCTGATGGGCCGCCGATTACGAACAACACTTGACCGTCTGCATCCTTTATACAACTCAGACTGGCCTACAACAGGCTATTTGTCACCTAGGGTGTTTAAAGAGGGGGACCAGGTTTTTGCACGAAACTATGGGGGCGACCCCCGTTGGTTGCCGGGACAGATTATACAAGTAACGGGTCCCTGTTCTTACAGGGTCCTGCTCGTTGATGGCAGAACCTGGCGGAGACACGTGGACCAGTTATGGAAACGTGTGTTAGAAAAAAACCCGGCAGAGGTCGTGAGTCTGTCACCTGCAACACCGCTAAGTTCCGTGCCAGGTCCAATGCTAAGTTCAATAAGAAAACTTAACGCGGGGCGCTGCGAGGAGCCAGCAGTGGCTCAACTTACTTGAGATCGAGTCTGAGGCTGGGAAGTCTGTTCCAGGGAACACTCTGTCAATTGTACCGTTCTCTTCTCCATCCATGCCGGAATCAGCTGCACTTGTTATCGAACCTGAACTACGACAGTCCAGACGAACATGCAGGCGCCCGGCGTACCTTAATGATTACACTTGCGTGATCCAGGAGGGGAGGGGTGTTATGTCTAGCAGGGTTTAGTTATAGTTGTAGTGTTGTTATTGGATGAAACCGATGACGGCATGCACACGGGAGATTCTTTGTTAGCCATTGGCTGGAGCGGTTGAGCTGTTCATATATAAGAGCTGTCAACTGCCATTTCTAGCTGAGCCGTTACAGTTACAGTTACATGGTGAAGCAATAAAGAGTTACAGTTACAATCGTGAGTTGCCTCAGTATATATTGCAACAATTTAACAGTATTATCATGTTTTTATCGGGATTCTGCAATGGAATGTCACAACTTGCCATTGCCAACTCATGTTCTGGCTGATTTGCCTGAATTGTCTTGTTGTAACCAACTTGCCCCAGTTGACTTGCCACAGCCAACTCACCACAGGACAATTTGCCCCTGCCAACTCACCATGAGACAACTTGGGACAATTCAACATGGGATAACTCACAAGAGGGACAAGTAGACCTGCCACTCATCCCAGCCTCAAGGATGTTTAACTGAGAAAGTTCAAACCTAAACAAAACAAGGTCCAATGCAATTCACTTGTCCCTCTCTTGAGTTATCCTACATTGAATTATCCTGCAAAGTGTTGTTTTATGGCATGTTGACTGCAGCGAATTGACCCATGGCAAGTTCATTGAGCTGAGTTGGCCACGGCAAGTGAGTTATCCTAGACTTAAAAAAGTCAGGATGGAGGCCATATGAACACAATTAAAGCCCTGACTCTTTCTAAATGTAATATATAAAAAACGGGACAGGACTTCAGTCACATCTCCCCATTATCTCCATGTGATGTTCAAAGGAATAAGTAGAGCTCTATGAATCAACAATAAAAATTCTACTTATCATACTAGCATTTTCACAGAATAATTTCTGCTTGGTGAACAACTGGATGAATTGACTTTGTCACAGAGAGAAAGATAGAGACAGAGACAGAGACAGACAGACAGACAGAGAGACAGACAGACAGACAGACAGACAGCAGACAGACAGACAGACTGCAACTCTTATATGAGTAACATCCTAAAGAAAACATAAAGGAGTAGAAGTAAATAGATTGATTTCTTTCTTTTTTAAAGTCATTACTACCACATTTATTAAGCTTCAGCTGAAAGAAATGTAGCACACAAACAAAAAGATTTAAAGATTTTTCTACAAATTAATACAAGAGATCATAACAGCAACTATGATCGTTCTATATGCATTCAAATGTTGATGAATTCCATCTCCTTGCATTTCCAAGCTTTTCCGCATATAGGGTACAGCTGCCAGAATTTGCAATTTAGCAGCACCTGGAGAGTCACAGTCCCTGCTCTTAATTGTAATAAACATCTCCCTGAAATAATTTTATGAAACAGAAGAACAGGGTTGAGATATGCTATTTTGATCTTATGGATATTAAACCTTGAAATCTCCTTATTATTATGACTTGCATAAAATAAGGTAATTATTAGGCTATTTTCTTAATCTAGGCAGAAAATTTTTTGCAAGACAGTTGGGTATTTTGTGACTTTGCCCTGTTTAAAGTAATCTCATTTCATCTTTCTTGCATTCACTTAAATGAATAAATGGATGATAATTTCATTTAATAAATTTCATTTCATCTATTGATCAGAAAATTCTTGGGTTAAATGAGCATATTTCTGAAATAAGAGAGAGAGCCTTGGTGGCGTAGCGGCTAAAGTGCTGTTAAAGTGCTGCCAGCTGCCTGCAATTACTGCAAGTTCAAATCTCAACAGGCTCAAGGTTGACTCAGCCTTCCATCCTTTCGAGGTAGGTAAAATGAGGACCCAGATTGTGGGGGCAATAAGCTGACTTTGTGTAAAAAGAACACCACTTGGGGGGACCGAAAGCCCTACTAAGCAGGTATATACAAAAGTATGAAGGCTATTGCTTAACGCATTGTAGGCCACCCTGAGTCTCCAGAGAAGGGCGGCATATAAATCAAACCAATAATAAATAAATAAGCAAAATATTTATGACACATGCCTGCTTTAAGTTATTGTTAAATTTGTATAAGTAAAAAGGTTTAATTTTCATAACTGCTTGCTTTGGTTAATATAATAATATAGTCGAGAAGAAATAATCATTATACTAAGGGTTTTTTTTTACCTGATATGAGTATATTGTGTGGAAGTCCGGGGGGAGGGGAGGGTTAGGGAGGGTTAGGGAGGTTGGGAAGTTTGGGGTGGGTTGAGTGGGGGGGAAAAAGGGGTGAAAATGTAATTGTAAAACTTTTGCAATAAAAAAAAAGAAATAATCGTGATATGTAATAATAATCTGTGATCTAAATGTAATTGTACATACAAGAATTGTGCAGAAAAATTACAAATAAATGTACAGCTGTTTAATAACAAATAAAATACATTTCTTTTTGAAAAAAATGTCATTTTAACAATTTTAAAGAAATTGCATCAAAACTCAGTTTCTTTGATTACAATATTCTAGCTTTTCTCAGCATCTAAATTTTATTTTGCACTTGTCTTGCTTTTAGCTTTGTTTTCTTTAGACTTTGAAACATGTACTCCAGGAATAAGATTTATTCTTAAATATATGTAAAATTCCAGATACATTTTAGTAAAAGTTTCATATTTTGAAGATACAATCAAAATTTGGGCTGATGAATTCCCAGTAGATAAAACCCAGCTGTCCTTTACCCAGTATGAATGTATTGTACCTACTGTATTTTTAAATTATTTTCTGCCAAAAATTTAACAGATATAGGACACCATCATCATTTCAGCTCATATAAATATCTCCCAGGCTATGAGGTAAAAAGCTCTATGAGGTAAAAGTGTAAAATAATGATAATAAAAGATTAGTAAAATAAAAGATTGCAGAAGTATTAAAAAGAATAGAAAACACTTTTTTCAAAAACATCTGTAGCCTGTATTTGCAGTAGTAACTTGTGCAATTAAAATTTAATGCTTCATAATTAAGTTTATTATGGTAACAGTTGTAAAAACTGCAAGAGTCTCATATATAATTTATGCTTATGCTAAATAAAGTCTTGGTCTCCTATCATGCAAGAAAAAATAATTCTTTGTACTATATTTCTTCTAGGGAACATCCTTGCAATAGTTCCCCAAAATTCAAGAGTTTCTCCATAAAAATCTCATTTGGGTAGGCTAAACTGGTGATCTCTGAATTGCCTGGCTGCTATTTAATTCAAATAAAACAATGCTGGCCATTATAATGAATTATAAAATATTTGGGGATGAGTTGTTAGTCATTTGTTTGCAGGCATGTGTGAAATAGTAAAAAAGAGAATTAATGAAGTTTTATTTTTCAATCAGTGGATAACTGATGCATGCTAGGAAAGACATTTGAAAAGAATATGAAAATTATGAGTAAAGTTTGTCAGTTTGAATGTTAAATGTTAGTGCTAAAATATATTGTAAAATAGGGCATTTGTGTTCTGTTTATGCCTGGGAAAGATGCACATATTAATACAGTAACACTGAAGTAAAAAATTCCAGACAAAGGAAGAAGGAAGAGAGAAAGAGAGGAAATGGGAAGGAAAGAATGGGAACAGAGGGAAAGAAGGAGGAGGAGGAGAATAGAGAAAAAAAGGAAAAAGAGAACTTTCAAGAAATTCGGAAACAAATTTGGCACCTCTGGTGGAAATCCACAAATATCTGTACCCATCTCAAGTCCAGAGGGTCAATATCAGTGGTGGGCTGCCCCTGGTTCGCACCGGTTCTATAGAACCGGTAGTAAAACCGGCGGAAGGCTCCGCCCACTGAACCCGACATCATCAAAATGTTTCTGCGCTTGCACAGAAGAGCATGCGGATGAGCAAAGCAAGCAAGCGTGCATGCGGCCCCATTGCAAACCAGTAGTAAAGATAAGTAGAACTCACCCCTGGTCAATATAGCTAATGCTTTCTAAGGAAATGAGGTATTTCATTATAATTCCTCTGTGGGAACTAAGAGTGTGATGTGTCCCATGGCCTAAGCCAAATTGGCAAGGGACAGCCATTCCCACTGCCCAGAGGGGAAAAGCATGACCTTTTCAACCACTGCCCCTCTTTTCTGCAACAGTATCCCCAGAGATTTGACTTCTTCCATTACAGTTCAGCTTCAGAAAAGGAAGTGAACATTGGCTACTTCATCAGGCCTTTGAAAAGGACAGAAAATGAGAGAGACTATTTCTATGTATGAGCATTGATTATGTCAGTTATTATAATCAATAGAATAAAAATACAATATAATAACTCTTAATGGCTATCTAATTTGCCAGATTTTTGCAGATTGTTCTGATTGATTATGGGTGGAATCCCTGAACTCCATTTTTCTGCTATCCAAAATAAGTGAAAGATAAATGCTAATGAATGTAGTGGATTTTCTTCTGAGTAAACAAATGTGAGATTGTATAGGTAGCATTTTAGAATATCTCTCAGATACACATTGGATTTTTTAAAAATATAAAACATAATTAATATCAACACTTGCAGAAGATGAATGAACAAATATGCCGTTCCTTACTTCATTGCTTTGGTTTTCAGGGCCCCACATTCTTCTATTTTGCATCTTTTGGACAACAGAAGGTGTTTCCATGGTGACAAATAGATGTTACATTTATTTACTGGGCAACCAGGAATGACAATGTCAGCAAATGACATTTTCTGTTCTTTTCTCTCTTTTCCAGCTGAGATTTGTTTTAGTTAATGAAATTGGCAACAGAATGGGCAGCTATTTTTTTTCTCCTTCCTTCTTGGGGGGGGGGGGGGGGTAAAAATAAGCAGCAGTTAATCTGCCTCTGTAATTCTCAGAACAACACTTTGGAACCTCTGGCTCCATTCATTATGCAAATAGCTATTGGGATATGCAGATTTCGGCTGCAAAGTGAAAAGTAAATTTCAGATTTTACTCAAGGGAAATGATGGGAATACTTTTTGCCTTCATTCGTGCTCCTTAACTTTCACAGGGCTGACATTGTAAAAAGTTACATTGTACATCTGAAAGATTGGTTAAAAATATGCTGTGCCTTTGCATGCAGATTGCAGTGTATGGTGGGGGGGAGGTACTTCAATACAACAGATTCTTTAGGAGGAATAGCCTATTAGAACCTCTTAGTAGTTCAAAGAATAAAAAATGACATTTGGAGAATTTGAAGGAGTGCTTTGGTAAAGTGATATTTCTTATGATCCTTAATCTCCCTCAAATTTGTTTCAGAAATATTTCTGGAGAGTTAATAAGGACCCAGAAAAGGAAAGCTAGAGATTTGGGGTAGAAATATTCATAGGAATCAGTTTTACATCTAGAACCCCTACTGCTCAAAGGGATAGAGTCATAAACGTCAAAAGCTGCAAAGGTGCACCAAAAACTTGTTGCTTTTTATCTGTGTTGTGTGTGTGAGATGCATGTTAAAAGACAGTAAGGCTTTGGAGATGGTCAAAGCCACCATCTTGATTCTTTTGACCTCTATGGATGTCCCTATTTACATCAAGTCATATTGATATTTCATATCAGTATTTTACTCTGGCTGGCATTTGCTCTCCAGAGTAGCAAATAACCTAGTCCCTGATTCTTTAAGTTTGGAAAACTCGCAGCACCAGCTTTTTGACATATAGTTTGTTTCTATAATGTTTATCTTTTAAAAATTATTTGTATTTTTAGTTTGCCTAATAAAAATTATCTGGGGGAATTGCAGCAAATCAAGAATAAGAACACAGTGCTCAGTAAACCAACAATGGCAATCATTAGCACAACGGATAAAAATAGCTACGCCGACAATTTATTGATCAAAAATACAGCATGTTCTGTAGGAAAGACATGTCTTTGCCTGATGCCATTTCCTCAGATGATATCAAAGATGAAAAGGTTCTCTTTTAAGATTATTGGCCCAAGAGAAGGTGTTATATGCATGCCTCATTGAACTGTACAAAATACAGGTAGTCCTCATTTGGGAGCCAGAACTGCCAATTTGGTTCTTAAGCAATGTGATCACTAATTGAAACCCTGACTGTGCCTATGATCTTAATTCAGCTTTTCTTTGCTTTAGAGACCTGTGAAGGTTGTAAATATGAGGACTGATTATAAAGTTACTTTTTATCACCTTCATAGCTTCAAATGGTTGCTAAACAAGGCAGTGATTAAACAAGATCAGTGAAGATCTTGATTAACAAGCAGTGATTAAACAAGCAGTGAAGATATTCAAAGTCTGTAAATTTTGAATATCTTCATTACCCTCCTGATACTGACAAATTTGACAGTGATTGATAAGCTAGTGAGATAATATGAAATTTTCCAACTGATCAGAGAACATCAACAATTAACAATTAAATGTTTAAGTTTCTGCTTCTGTAGGAAGGAATGGTTGCCAGTTTGGCTGGGACTGAGACTGTTTTCCAGAAGGAAGACTCAGATTAATACTGACGATCTAATAGGGACAAGGTTTCAAGTAATGAGGCAGGATTGCAAACTCGTAGGCAGAATTCAAAGCAGTGAGGCAGAGATAGCAATGGGCATACATGAAAGTATTAGGAGATGAAATTCTGATGAAAAGTTTTGGAACTATGGAGTGAAGCTTATTCTCTTAAATATTGAAATAACATATTATTATTGTTGATTTAAATCCCATAATACAAAGTAAGCATGCAAATTTCTCCTGGGAAACAAAATAACGTTTTTCCCTTAGAGTCTAAATTCAAAGTTTCATTAAGTGGAAACTCAGCAGATAATCTTCCGATCTCAGTAATCTTAGTTCCAAATATATTATAAAACATCCCATCTTGATCTGTTGCAAGACTGCAAAGAACAGCTCTCCAAAGAGAACCAGAACCATACATATAAAATGAAATACATCTTCGGGCAACAGAGACCATTATTAAGCCTGTAACCTAGGCAAAAAGCCAAAATAGCTGGGTGATGTAATTTGACATAAAACAACACATTCCAGTCACCTCATCCTTATGTCTGTTTCATTTTTGTTTGACAGCAACTTGATTTTAAATGGTAACCACTTCATAATTTCCTCATCATGGGTCCTGATTCCTTTAGCGTATTACTAGCATGCCAAGGAGCTTTACATGCTGTGAATTCCAGGTACGCCCTTTGTTTTCTTTTCATATTTCAACAGAAGCTGTGACATTTTAAGCATCATTTCACCATAAACCTGGAACCATGGGTAGTAGCAAAAATGCCAGTGGTTGTGAAGAGAGGGAGGTGGAAAAATGATCTACCTCCATATGTCTGTATCCCTTATTCAGTCTCTAATTCTTTCCAAGAACTTTTGACTTGCTTCTACAGCCTTGCTATTTAATTATGGCCAATTCTTGTCTCTATAATATTTCCACTATGCACGGGAGGAAGACTTCATAGGACTAAATTGAGCACCTTCCAGGCCGGTGATCTTTATGATTATATTGATACAGAGGCAAATCCCTCTGCTGCTTTACCAAAGAGCAAGGTACCAGGCCAACAGGCTTTTATAAGTATCCAGTTGTCCCACATATTGTTTGGATCTATTACTAATCAAGTTGCAAATTTGATTAATTGCAGATTAGAGTGGATGTAGATATCAAGTTACCCTCATGAATTGATCTGAAGTGTCATTCCAGTAGGTTATTATAGAACTGATTGATTATCCTAAATATGATACTGCAGTTAATTTTAGATGGTTCTTAATGGAATTATGATAGGATGCTAAAATATAACACTTATATCACTCCTGAGGATACTTTGGTTTTATATTGCAGTAATTTAAATTGCATTCAATATACTACTATATTATGAATGTGTAGGATGCAAATTCTGACATTCACAACTAGCCAATTTCCAAATGATCTCAAAATAATTTATTTATTCATTAAATTTATATGCTGCCCATATTGTAGTCCAAAGCAACTCCATATTAACAAAAGAATTCATAACCACAAGTGAGATATGGCCCGTGATGACAGGAAGAATCAGATTACTCAGGCCTTCTTTTCTGAAGATGTAGATTTGGAGGTATTTTTAAAATTAAGGGGAAAACATTAAAGAGAAATTTGGAAACCAAGATGGGAGAAGAATCTCAGCTTTTTAATTCATATCTAAAGCTATGCATAAAGAATAATATTGTTTTTATGCTATTCTTATAATTTACTAGACAATCCATGGCCTTTACTCAATGTTTCAGAGATGTATTTCTTTTTACTGAAAGAGAAATAGAATGTCCAAGGGCAGGCAAAAAAGCAATGGGAGCAGAAGTGACTTCTGATTTATCACTGGTTTTCCTACTGAGTTTCCTTGTGGGAATCTGGCAAGGAGCACTGGAAATATCTTCTTCCCTTCCCCTTCTGTTTTCCCTTCCCTTTTCTTTCCTACAATACCCTACCCTACCCTACCCTACCCTACCCTACCCTACCCTACCCTTTCCATCATATTAGCAAGTGGCTGCTGTTGAGTAGAGAAGGGAAAGAGGGATTGTAAGACTGGCTGGAAGCCATTGTGGAATGTTTCAAATGAAGATCATATGACTACAGCAGTTGCACAGCAGCAGCCAATAGCACTGGAGCAGCCACAACTTGCCCAAATTTCATTTCCCGATTCTGGATACATTCTGTAAGTTACCCCATTTGAGGTACCTTGGTTCATAAATTGTTGCCCTATAGTTTACTGTTTCACCCAGTTAAAGGTCATGGCAATCAGAGTTTTAGTAGTAAATAGATAATTTAAATTTTTTGCAGCATTTCTTTCAAGATCCCATTTAATGTTTGGTTTTCTAATATTTAATATTAGTAAAGTCTTCATGTATTGTATTTTCTTCTTTTGTAATAAAGTTTGGTTATTTTTTTCTCAAAAGAGATTAGTCTATCTTCCAAGGATTGGAAGGAAGAATGAATAATCTAATCACAACTTCAGTTTACATTCCAGAAAGTTGCATAATTTTAATATCTCATTTTTCAGCATGTTAACCTTTTAATTGTCAAAAAGGCAGAACAGGTTTTAAGCCCTATGTCTCACAGACTCTGGAATTAGAAAAAAGGATGTCAGGTAAGGTATTCTCTGGAAGATAAGTGGTAGCAACAGAAATTACAAAACTACAGTCCCAAAATAGGAGAAAGAAACAGGATGTATATATCCAGAAGGTTTCTGGGAGAGGGAATTGAGATGTAAAGTGGAAACATTTTACAGGCACAACCATTTTCTACACATGTTACAAAAAATGTTTTGATTTCAATTTATTTTCATCTCTAGCCCAATATATGTCAAAAAGGGTTGATTTATGGGATAGGTCAGCTCCAAATGTAATGAGAGGATTTTAAAGCATTTGTAAGAAACACTCTATATAGCTCAAACTGTTAGGAAAAATGGATTCTATAGATATTTAAGTAAATTATTTAATACTTGTATGGCTACGCATCTCTTGGTGGCTCACAATCACAATTAAAACATAAAAATTAAACCCAAAAAACCAACAAAAACAAAAACAACTAAAACCCAGGACCACATTCATGCAACCCACAACACTCTCTGGATTCATCCTAACCCAATGCTTACAGAAAATGACATTGTTTCATGACTTTCTGGAAGTTTGAAAAGATAGGAACCTGCTGGATCTTAAGGAGAAAGTTGTTCTATTGAGCAGTAGCTATCATGGAAAAGTCACACTCCTAAGTCCTGCAAAATGGCAGCATATAAGGAATGGGACTAAAGAATAGAACCTACTCTATCCAATCTGGTAAAACAGGCAGTTCCTTAAGTAATATGTAGGACTTAAAAGGTGATATTCTGCTTCTTTAATTGCACCTGTAAGAAAACTGAGTGCCAGTGCACACACGGAAAAGAGATATTTCATGGACAAAGATGCATAGCATTGCACGTGATCCAGTATTCTGGACTAGTTACAACTTCTGGATGATCTTCAAGGTAGCTTTATGTAGAATGCATTGCAATAATGCAACTGAGAAGTAACCAAGACAGTGAACAAAGCCTCCTGGCTTTGTTTATGAAAGGATACAACTGGCAAACAACATGAATCTGTGCAAAAGCCCCCTTAGCCATGGTTGCTCAAACAGAAGCCATGAATCTAAGAAGACACCCAAATTGTGCACCAATTCAAACTGTGCAATTGCCATCCTATCTAGAGTAAAAAAAAAAGATATATCAGCAAACCCCAAGGAACCAAAAACCCAAAGCTACTGCATTATGCCAAAATGTAATATTGGTAAAATCTCAAGAAGGCAGTGTTTTTTGTGGGGCTGTCCATATTTTGAATATGATTCAGAAGTATATCCCCTGATATTCATTAAAACAAGACTTCTTTCAGGCATGGATGCATAAAATGACATACGTAGCAGAGAGATCCTAAACATGTACTGTATACACATAAACAGTACTCTGCTCTTTGTTTCAGGGGAAAGGGTAGCTTGTTTATAAATTTCTAGCATTTATTTGATTTTTAAATACTCTGAATACAATATTAATAGAACAATATCAGCGGTGGGCTGCCTCCAGTTTGCACCGGTTCTATAGAACCGGTAGTAAAACCGGTGGAAGGATCCACCCACCGACCCTGACGTTATAAGCCACCTATGTAAGAATATTGCTGCAAATCATGATTTAGTAATCATGTGGACTCAATAATATTTTTTGCTTTTAGAGTAACTATTTTTGTCCATATATTAAGTCCTACCCTACTTTTGGTGGTTATAAGTTGTAAATCTTGAGCCTTGATGGTACAGTGGTTTAATGCACCCTGTTATTAACACAGCTGCCTGCAATTTCTGCTGGTTCGAATCTCTCCAAGGCTCAAGGTTGACTCAGCCTTCCATCCTTTCTAAGGTAGGTGAAATGAGGACCCAGTTTGTGGGGGCAATAAGCTGACTTTGTATAAAATATACAAAAGAATGAAGGCTATTGCTTAACGCATTGCAAGCCGCCCTGAGTCTTCGGAGAAGGGCGGCATATAAATGAAATTTAAAAAAAAAAAAAGTCTAACAGGTTGTTCAGGCAATATATGTGTTCTATAACTTTAAATGTATTCTATGTCTTTAAGATGTAATGCTGAGTAATTGTAAAGTCAAAGTCAAATGTTTTACTTTAATATAGTTACATTTATAGTTGCCAGTAAAAGTAAATTTGCAAAAGTTGATTTATTTCTTAATTTACAAAATTACTAAAAATAAGAACTACTTGAACAAGATAGCAAATATGTGGTGTACATTATTTACATATTGTGGATGTACTTAGAAAACTAATATTGTCCAAGTTGTAATTTAGTGATACTTTCTATTTACATTTATTAGCATGATGCAATTATGGAACTAACCCAGGGCAATTTTGCAATACAACTGGCATATACCTGCATGAATGAACAAGTTCTTGCTCATTTCACGATAAGATTCTTCATCTCACAAATTACAGTAGTGGAAGATAGCAAGATTATTCTCTTTCTGAAATATCAGTTTAACTTACTTGCCATTAAACCAATTTATTTTCATTCTATCTCCCCATTTGCAAATAGTTTTGCTCTTCCTTCTTTTCTGTTTTTTCTTTCTCTATATACATTGGTAGACCAATTTTTGAAAAATTATATATTTCTTTGGCAGGTGGCCAAACTGGGCAGTCTTTTCTGATCTTACAAGCTAAATAGAGTCAGACCTGCTTAAAGAGAAAAACCAGCAGGCAGGGCCGGATTTTCCTATAGGCTAACTAGGCTTCAGCCTCGGGCCTCAAGATCAAGAGGGGCCTACATTCAAATTGTTAGCAAAATTAAAATTACACTTTCACTATAGGTGAAAGGGCCTCATAAGTGGAATAGCCTAGGGCCTCTTTTCATCTAAATCCGGCCCTGCCAGCAGGGAACAATTTCAGAAGAAAATAGTGAAAAATCATTTCCGAATTATTACTTGTATCACAACATGGACATGTCTATGAAATCACCATGAGTCAAACTTGACATGAAAGCTATTTACTATATCACTTTTGAGGCTCCCTTAACTGAAAAGAAAAAATACAAAGCTCCTAAAGAGAGTATTAATGTGAACTTGACTTATATGCCAAATTAATAATAAGCAAAATCACAGCAGTAGAGCAAATCAAAATTTAAAAACTAAGTATTTGATTAATATATGATTTGAAAAGGGTGTTGAGGACTGCTGAAATCTGGCAAAAATCAGTATTTGCCAGCTTTGAAGAGGGGCTTAACCAGGAGTGGGTTCCACATACCTTTATTACCGTTTCGCAGCGGGACCGCACGCGCGCATGCTCAGATCACCCATGATGATGTTCTGGTGGATGGGTGGAGCCTCCTGCTGGTTTTACTACTGGTTCTATAGAACCAGACCAAACTAGGAGTAATCCACCACTGGGCTTAACGTATGCAGCCATGCCCTTCAAGATATATGTTTAATATACTGTAAATAGGCTGAATATTAATATAATACATGATGTTGCAGGAACTGCAAATTGATACACTGCTCATATAAGCAATAAATTATTTGATTCATAAGGTTTCTGTAAAAAGGCAAATGAAATTGACTTTGAATCAGGCAATTAAAATTGACTGATTTTTGTCATTCAGAACCATTTAACTAACGTGGAAAAAGTTGCTTGAAACAATTCAAAGCCAACTCAGTTAACGTAAAGACCCTTGTGACAGCAGCCTAGGCCTTTTCCATGACAAATGTATGGGCAGCAATTAAGAAAAAAATGTTCTGCATTTTTATAATGTATGGCATCATTATGTGAACATTGTATTATAGTATTTTAAAATGCTTATAACATCTACAGAATCTATTTCCTAGGCAATATATAAATACAGTATCATTTTTATAAACCTGATGTTCCTACACTTGAGTAATTGTTCTTTGGAAAATGCTTTTGTATTGATTCTGCAAGAGGGTACTTTCAAAGTTATATCTGGAAAACCAATTTTCACTTGGTGCCAGTTAAGATAAAATATTGATGTGGTGATTTAATTATTGACTTAATATCCCAAGTTAAAATTACCAAATATTATATATTTTACAATAAGATTATTCCCACAAACTCTAATAAGAACTTACCAAATTACAAATGAACATACTTTTATAGTCTTCAGTAAGAATGATTGATTATTATTGAAATATATTGCTTGTTTAAAAAGTCTCTTCAAACATAGAAGGAACCACTCAGAAAGAATTAAAGATATTTTTCAAACATGTTGTTACTAAACAGTCTTTAACTACAATCTGGGGTGGAGAAATAAAGAAGTAGGATATCTTTAAGCCTTTTGGCAATTAATATTTTTGATTCCATTCTGGAATGAAAGCCATTATCCTCTTTTATGGACAGGGACTTTTCTTACATTTATATGAGCAAATAAGATTTTGCACATTTTTTATGTCTGAATTGCAGGAGGCTATAAAAATATTGTTTTATACCACTGTATCCTTCCTTATTGCACCCTGCTCCAAATGCTAGGCTGCTTCAACATTTTTCAGAGAATATCTCTCAACCTATCATGATTCATATTTATAGCAACAGATAGTAATAGACCCACGTACATACTGTAGTTAATGCAGGTGGAGAGATTTTTTTAAAGCCATAGTTTGTCGAATTAGTCTAGTAGGTGGCTGAACTAGAAGACCCCCAAAGTCCCTTCTAGCTCATTCATTCTAAAAATCCTGATCACATGATGTGGACAGGGACAGCCAGGAACAATAGCTTTGAAAAAAATAGAGAAAATTGTCTTCCAAAACTGACAATAGATTTAAGTTGTTACTTAGCTAAGTTGATAATCAAATGGATCTTCTATAAAATACAGCTAGTTATGGTACCACTCTATGCTATGTAATAAACAATTCTGGATTTCCCTGACACATTAAACCAAAAAAAGAGCAAACAATTTTTGGCTCACTTAACTTGATTATTTTTAAAAAGCACATTCATTTGCAAAAGCAACACTTACAACTTTCCATGCAGGAAAGGAGCAGTTTCTTTTCAAAGTCAGTGTAAACTAATTTACACACATGCGCATACTTTTGACTATGTTCAATATCATTCATAGATAGGATAGATGGATGGATGGATGGATGGATGGGTGGGTGGGTGGATTGTAGATAGATAGATAGATAGATAGATAGATAGATAGATAGATAGACAGACACTCCATCTCCATCTTTCGACATCACATTGGCTGTCTTATGCAATAATACAGTAGACCTGTATTTTCATGTGACGATTGGACACATTCACAAAAACTTCTCTTAATGTAGGGACCAGGCAAGTCACTACAAAAGTATTTATTCCTGAATTCACTAGAGGTTTCCATTTGGCCACAGTGTAATAATGCTAGAGAGAGACTGAAAGAACCAATTGACATTCAGAAGATTCTCTTGCCAGCCCCTGAACTCTGTGGTACGTTTTTACATTATTGTTAATTACAAACATGCAAAAGATTGCAAGGACAAGTTGATTCATTGGCAAGTTGACAAACATATGGCCCATTGCAAATTGTGAGATTTTTGATCAGCAAGGGAGAAGGACATTTTTGGGGAATCAGTTCTACCAAGATAAAGAGAGCCAAAAGCAACCATAATTGGGTGTTTTTCCTGACAAGCATTGTTCATCTTGAAATAGGAGTCATAAACTAGAACCTGTATGTAGACTTTTGACAAACAGAATGATGAAGCAGATGAGCACACTGAGGTGTCAGACAATTTGATTCTTGATAGAAGATTGTTATGGTTTATACATTATTTATACACAGTTAGAAACTGGTTTCCAAAATCTGCTCCGTGCTATTCTTGGCAGTCTACCAATCCTGCTTTTAGTCTTTAGTTGTCAGCTTGGCATTTGAAATTAATGCTAAGTTGAAATAGGGTATAAAACACAGTATGATATGAAACATTTCTTGTACTTTTTTGCTCATCTATAAAATGTATGCTTCCATTATGATGTTCTCATGCCCCTTTGCAGAAGATCACAACATTTTCAAACCAGAGTTCAAGTGCTTCAGTAAGAAGGAACATAACGTTTACACTCAGATATTTTCCAGAGAGCAGTTATTGGTTATCAAGGATCCCTCTGGCCATTCTAAATTGTTTCAACTGTTTAGATTCAACTGTACACATAGTTATAACCTCTCATCTTGTTGTTACACATTTTTCAACAAGCAGAATACGAACTGATATGGATGCATATAAAAAGTGCATGCTAAGCAAGTAGAGTCATGGGTGCACTTCTGTCTTGGCAAACTGATGCAGAGATTTTGGGAATCTGATCACATATAGTCTTCACATGAAAATACAGTTCCTCAAGACAGTTCCTTCATGGTCCAGTTGTGCAATTTAATAGCACTGATGTATTAGCCAGCTCCTTCTGGCCAGATGGACTCCCCAGTGTCTCTTATTGACGACAGATCCAGTGGTGAGCAGCAGAAACTACAACCTTTGGCTACAGTTTTTTTTAGTTTTTCTTCCCAGCTCTGGTCTAAGCCAGGCTACCGCTCATGATCGACCTCTGAAAACCCTCAAAAGAGATTTCTTCAGACAGTGGAGCAAAAAAATACATTTAAATTTACTTGCAAAATACATCAGTATTCTTTCTGAGTGAAATCTTGACAATTTACAGAAACCAAGACAAGCCCAAGAAGAACCATTGATCTAGAAAACAAAATCAGAACATGAACAATTCTCTTTTAGGCTATGAATGTAAAAGTTCCAAGCTCAGTGGAATTGTTTCCAAAGAAAAGGATTAGAACTCACATACAAGGTGGTGCAGGCAATCCTGGCTATGGTCTGACTTGGTATAAAGCAACTTCCTAAATTAGGATTAGGATAAGGTTCTTAACAGATTAACCAAGTTGGAAGGTACCTTATAGGTTGGATTTTTAGGTGCAAGTTTGGGCCTGCAAGCAAAAGGGTCCCTAAAATTAATAATTACAATTGTTATACAGACATATGCACAGTCATGCATGAACACACAAAAGCCAGAATTTTCCTTTTCTTTTTTCCTCTAGAAGAAATCTTCTGGAAGAAAGAAGTTTTTTCAAAGGCTACGGGAGAAAAGAGAGGAATAACTGCAAGAAATCTGAAAGAGAATATGGTACCAACAGAATGCATGTTAGCATCAGTTTTGGTCTCATTCAACCCTAACAGCACCACTGTGTACTGTCAAAGTTGTAGTGAGTATTATATGAGGCTAATGTTACTTTTCTGCCAGTAGGGAACAAGACCTTGGGACTAAACAAGCACCCTGCACTCCTTTTTTCCCTCTTTTCTGGCTATAATGTTATGCACATTCAACATAAAGTTTAGCCTCAGAATGCTTGTAAAATACTAGGTCATTGAAATGATAGTACTCATTTGCTGCACTCAATTTAGCACTAATAATCAGAAATTGTTGAAGAGGGATGTTTTTACATGGGACATAAACTTTGTTCCCCCTCTCCCACTGCAAGAATAATTTTCTACTAAATTATCTTGGCTTAATTTTTGTGACCAAATGCCTGTGCAGAGAACTCTTTCCCCAGACAGTTTTGATAACTTTGTATGTATATATTGTACAATGAGAAACTGATGGAGCTTGTAAGATTTTAGGGAATTTATAAAATATTCAAGATTAGTCTATCCATCAACCTACTCCTCAATTCATGGAATTAATGCTTGAGTATGGCTAGAGAGACAGACCCTTTTCAATTATCTCTATTCCAGGCTTGTAGAACTGGAAGGTGTTTTGAGTTAAAGTCTGTTTTTCATCCTAAAACAACTACTTCATTGTGTTGTTATAGAGTAAAAGGGCAACGATCACCCAAATCTCATTGGAACAAAATTATGGAAAGCATAGAATAATATCTGATGGAACCATGAAGTTAAAAAAACATACACATACAAAATAAATCATTAGTATCTGTAGAGGAAACTACATATACTGTGATTTAAAAAATGGTATTATGCGGTTGATTTTGACTTATCAAACATTGGTAGGATGTATGCGACTTTTATATGCTATATTCTGGAAGCTTGAAATAGAGAACAGGAAATGTTATATTGTTAGTCATTTTTAATTATTATAAACACTGTCTTATTTTATGTTAAGTGCACCTTTTCTTATAACAGTAATATAATTGATCTGTCTTACTCCCTAGCAGTAATTAGATTTCCTTTTGATAAACTACTCAGCTTTCAGTCTCATAACTTATTCACTTGGGAATTGAGTTACTGCCTCATGAAATCGAGGATTGGTTTATTTAATTACTTAATTAAATGTTCTAACTTGGTCATTGCTGAAATGCATTTGGATTCACTAGTGACATTTGGAAATGTGTAACTATTTTCTCTAAATTCTTGTTCTTAATAATCTCTTCCTCTATCTGTTTTTAATTGTACTATGCTTTTAAGTTTAAAAGGCTGCATTCCTGGACAAAGTACAAATAACTAAGCAAATTGTTTTCATTCATTTACTTTATTTATTATGTACATTTGTTTCCTTTGACTCTAACCAATCTATTGGGGATAAACCTCAAAAAGACTCGGAGAAAAGAACAGAAAGATCCGAAGAAAAAAATAAGAGATGTGCTCAATTTATCAAAAGATTCCTTTTTGATAAATTATTTGAAAATAATAATTACCAAGATCATATTATAAATTAAAATTAGACATACAGCTGCACAGAATAAAGCTTCTTTAAATGTTCACATAGTAGGAACCATGGTCATGCAGTGGTTAGAGTGCAGTACTGCAGGCTACCTCTGCTGACTGCTGGCTGCCAGCAGTTTGGCAGATCGAATCTTACCAGGCTCAAGGTTGATTCAACCTTCTATCCTTCCGAGATCAGTAAAATGAGGACCCATATTGTTGGGGACAATAGGCTGACTCTGTAAACCGCTTAGAGAGGGCTGTAAAACACTGTGAAGAGGTTTATAAGTCTAAGTACTATTGCTATTGCTATTAAAACAATCACATTTGTGCCTTCCTGTTGGCTACAATCTTTTCATATAATCCCTGTATTCCTTGGTTGGCTTAACTTTCCTCAGATTTCTGAGAAGCCTGTTTTTGTGAAATTTTAAATCAGCTTCCTAATTCTCACACACCAATGCAACTAAGCCAATTAGTAAATTTTGCAGTTACTGCATATTCTCTATTTACTCCTGCCTTTATTTCCTGCAGCCTACATTTTCTTTCTTTATGTCAAACTTTAGTTAGTAAACTCTTTGGGCATCAGAATTTTGTACATTCCATGCACAATTATCTGAGACGTATTATTATTATTATTATTATTATTATTATTATTATTATTTATTAAATTTATATCCCGCCCTTCTCCCCGAAGGGACTCAGGGTGGTGAACAGCCGAGAATTAAAATAACATGCAATATAAAAGTTAAAATAATTAAGAATAAATTAAATTAAACAGCCACCCCAATTTAAAACCCCTAGCAATACAATTAAAAACCCCTAAAACCTATTCAGGCCAGGCCGGCTTGCTGAAATAAAAACGTCTTCAGGGCCTTACGGAAAGTGCGGAGATCCGGAATCAGCCGTATTCCAGGAGGTAGCTCGTTCCAGAGGGCAGGTGCTCCCACAGAGAAGGCCCTCTGGGATGTTATATTTTTATATATAAAATATAACATCCCAGAAGAGACATATACTTGTATTTGACACAAATATTTATCAAACAGTAATAAATAGAAATTAGAACATATAAATTAACCCATCTATTTTCTGAGATGTTTGGGAATTTTTTTCTCATTTTAGACTACCAAGGCTCTGAGTGAAAGGAATTATGTTTCCCTCTGGTCATGTAAACTTGATGGGTTCTTTTTGATCTTTAATAAACACATAGTACTTGTCTACCCACTCTTAAAGATTCATAAAGACCATGGAAAAATAACCTTAATGCTGATAATACTAGTTATCTCTAGAGACACAGAGAGCTATCTGAGGGACTGCATTTTCCCACATACAGCAGCCTGCCCCATTAGAACTCTCAGAAAAGGCATGCTGTGGATACCATTGGCTAGAAATCTACATTTGGTGGGTCCCAGGAAACATGCTTTCTCTGCTTTATGGAATTTCCTCCCCTCCTCAATTAAATTGGCCCATCCATCTCAATATTAAAAAAAAATAGAAATAGAAAAGAAGAAAAGAAAGCTGGTTTGATCTAATAGTTAAAGTACCAGGTTAGAAACCGGGAGACTATCAGTTCTAGTCCCTCCTTAGGCATGAAAGCCAGCTGGGTGACTTTGGGCGAGTCACTCTTTCTCAGACCAACTCACTTCATAGAGTTGTGGGGGGGGGGGAAGGGGGGGAAATAGGATGGAATATTAAGTATGTTCACTGCCTTGATTATTTATAAAAATAATAAAAGTAGGATAATGTTGTGGAGGTTAAATCAATGTACCATAAAACCTTATCTCGATAACAATCTACTATAACAAATGAGACATACTAGCAGTTAACAATAAATGTTTTTATTCACATAAAAATAAAAAGAATATCTATTCAAATATTAAATAGTATTTCATTACTTTGCTTAAATATTCTGTCAGATAGATAGATAGATATAATATCTCTAAGAGATGTTAGTTGTTATGTCCTGTCGTCAGGCACTCGATAAAGAGGCACAGCTGATTGGTCCGCCAGCCGGCATGCGGCTGGCGGGAGAACAGAGTCCACGGATTGGTTGAACCGCTGACAGCTCTTTAAAAATAGGAAGCTGTCAGCGCAGGCACGCTCGCTCTCGATAGTTAGCACTGAGCGAGTCAGTTGTTGATTGTTCCTTGTTAGTCAATAAAGATTGTTAACTGTTTCCTGCCTCGCCTACCTTTGTGCCCACGTTGTTCTGAGAATAGAACACTGGCGACGGAGGATGGGATTTTGAGGCAGCAGGAAGAGTGAAGTCTCCTCAAAGTGCTGAGCCAAGGCATCGAGATGTCGCGTAATTGAATTCACCTCAGAATTTGTCAGCAGCCGCGGATATGGCTACACTATCGACATTTGCACCCTTTAATCAAGCCGAAGAAACATGGGATTCATTCATGGACCGTTTTGCTTGTTTCTTATCCGCCAATGATTACAAGGAGATTCCAGGAGATAGGAAGCTGGCTGTGTTCCTTAGCGTTTGTGGCCGCGAAATGTTCGAGACAGCCAGAGCTCTATTGGCGCCTCAGAAGGTACAGGATGTGCCATGGGAGACTCTCTTAAGTAATTTAAAGGGCCATTACGCCCCTCTACCCTCTCGGGTTTCTAGGCGTTACGCATTCAGGCATAGATACCAATTAGAAGAGGAATCCATTAGCCAATATGTGGCTGCATTAAGAGCTGCCGCGTTGTACTGTGAATTTAAGGAGCTTGAGGAGCTTCTCTTAGATCAGTTGATTTGTGGAGTACGGGATATCAAGTTACAGCGCCGTTTGCTTGCTAAAACCGATATCACCCTGCAAACTGCAATTGATGAGGCTCGCGCCTCAGAATTGTCGGCTCAGTCAGCGTCTGAGATTAGGAAACCTTTTAGCCCAGGAGCAGCAGCGAAAACCTCTGTAGTTAATCAAGAGGAGGCAGAGGCTGACCAATTATCTGAAGAGGAGGATGACATAAGTCGCCTTAAAACATCCTTTAAGAGACCTGGGGATAAGGAGGGGAAAAAAACCCTGACCCCATGTGTGGGTTGCGGTGGAAATCATCACCGATCCACATGTAGATTTAGGAACGTTGAGTGCAGACGCTGCGGGAAAAAAGGGCATTTAGCCAGGGTTTGTCGAGCCGCTCAACCAGCAAACAACAACCCTATGAAACCTACACGTGATTATAAACCCAGAATTAGGACCGAAAGAACAGAAGAAGACTGTTTCGCTATTGGGCGGGGCCAGCCTGAAGTGGTCATAGATCAGGCCAGCGATAGTTTAAGGAGGAAATTGTTCATCTCTGTATTAATAGAGGGCAAACCTTGTAAAATGGAAATTGACACAGGATCATCTGTGTCAATTATCTCTTGGAAAACACTTAAGGGGTTAGTGCCCTCACTGGTAAGAAATAGATTGGTTCCCTGTAGGCTCAGACTACGAGATTACCAGGGAAATTCTATTCCCTTAGTGGGCTGTGGATGGTTTAGGGTAAGCTACAAGAACTTCTGTGGCCGTCTTAAAATTATTGTGGTCAATGGGTCCCTTCCCAGCCTACTGGGATTAGAATGGTTTGATGCCCTAGGGTTGGCTATAACTGGCATCCATACCACTGCATCAGACAGATTCTCAGACCTCCTTAAGGAGTTCTCTGACGTGTTCAATAGTGATCTTGGCAGATATAAGGGAACACCAATCTCTTTCAATCTGGATCCCTCTGTTGCTCCTATAAGGCTTAAGCCACGAAGGGTTCCTCTTGCCCTTCGCCCCAAAGTGGATAGGGAGATTGATAGGCTTCTGGCTCAAAAAATATTAGAACCTGTAGATCATGCTAAATGGGAGACTCCCATCGTCATTCCTATCAAATCTGATGGCACCATTAGAATATGTGCTGACTACAAGGCGACGCTGAACAGAGCATTACAGGCGCACCCCTATCCTGTTCCAGTAGTTCAACACCTCCTACACTCCTTGGGCAGAGGCACCATTTTCGCTAAGCTTGACATGGCACAAGCTTACCAACAACTGGAAGTGGACGACTTAACAGCAGAGGCACAGACAATTGTTACTCATAGGGGCGCTTTCAAATGTCGCCGCCTGCAATTTGGGGTTTGCGTCGCTCCCGGCATTTTCCAGAGCCTCATGGAAAGACTTTTGCATGGGGTGCCAGGGGTGATCCCTTATTTTGATGACAGATTCGTGTCAGCCAAGTCCGAAACTGAACTTGCTCGCCGACTTCGCATCGTTTTTACTCGTTTCCATCAAAACGGTCTTAAGCTTAAGCCGGAAAAATGCAAACTGGGAGTGGATCAAGTTGAATTTCTAGGGTACCGTATCGACGCCGCAGGCATACACCCAACACCTTCAAAAGTTCTGGCCATCCAAAAGGCCCCTGTGCCGGCTAATAAGACTGACCTACAAGCCTTTCTAGGTATTCTGAACTTCTACAACATGTTTTTACCCCACAAAGCTACCATCGCAGAACCTCTCCACCGCCTTTTGGATAATCGGACACCGAAGAAATGGGAACATAAGGAGGCTGCTGCATTCCAAGGTGTCAAAGATCTGCTTACATCATCCAGCGTCTTAATGCAATACAACAGTGATCTTCCACTAACACTGGCTTGTGACGCTTCACCGTATGGTGTCGGGGCTGTCCTTAGCCATCGTCTGTCTAATGGAAGCGAAGCGCCCATCGCTTATTTCTCCAGAACTCTATCCGCAGCTGAGCGGAATTATGGGCAGATAGACAAAGAGGCCCTAGCAGCTGTAGCCGGTGTGAAGAAATTTCACGATTATTTATACTGACGCCCGTTTGAACTAATTACGGATCACAAGCCGCTATTCGGCATACTAGCAGGGGACCGACAAACTCCTCTCATAATGTCCTCGAGAATGACGAGATGGGCAGTTTTTTTGGCCGCTTATACGTACAAGTTATCGTATCGCCCTGGCAAAGCCATGGGGCATGCCGACGCACTCAGCCGTTGCCCCCTTCCAGCGCCGGTTGAAGACCCTGCTCCGGCGTCGGCAATTCTCCTAATTGATGACCAACTGTCTCCTGTGTCCGCATCAGATGTGGCCAGGTACTCGGCAACTGACAGGATCCTGCGCCAAGTGTTAGACTGGGTTAGAAGGGGGTGGCCCCAAGGAAAGGTGGCTACAGAATTCCAACCGTATAAGCTAAGACAACATGAGATATCTAGTTTAAGGGGCTGTTTACTATGGGGCTCCAGGGTCATCATTCCGCCCGAACTGCAAAGCAAGGTCCTCCAATCCTTGCATGAGGGACATCCAGGAATAGCTAGAATGAAGGCCCTGGGCTGCAGTTATTTATGGTGGCCCAATCTTGACGCTGCAATTATTGACTGGGTATCAGGATGTCATCAATGCCAGGACAACATGCCAGCCCCACCAGCGGCACCGGTTAGGGAATGGGAGACCCCTAAAGCCCCCTGGTCTCGTATACATGTAGATTTTGCCAGCCCCTTCCAAGGACACACCTTTATGGTCCTAGTTGATGCATATTCCAAGTGGGTTGAAGTTGTATCCATGCTGTCAACTACGGCGGAGACTGTTGTGTAAAGCTTGCGCAGGATTTTTGCAACTCATGGGTTGCCAGACGTAATAGTTTCTGACAATGGTCCGCAATTTACGTCAGCACCGTTCCAAACTTATCTGGCACGCCATGGCATTCGCCATGCATTTGTGGCCCTGTATCGGCCAGCGGGGAATGGCCTTGCAGAACGGACAGTCCGCTCGGTCAAGGAAGCACTCACTAAGTTTGGCCCAGGGGACTGGCATTCCAAACTGGCCACCTACCTATTGGCACAGCACACTACGCCCTGCCCGACAACCAACCGTAGTCCGGCAGAGCTCTTAATGGGCCGCCGATTACGTACTGATCTAGATCGCTTACATCCAGAATACTTGCCAGAAAAGCCCCCTGACTCCTCGGGTGGAGCCCGTACCTTTAAGGAAGGGGAACGGGTGTACGCCCGCAATTACGGGGGAGACCCAAGGTGGATGGCTGGTCACATAGTCGAGGTGACAGGGCCCCGTTCGTATCGAGTACAGCTGGACGATGGGCGAATATGGAAGCGACATGTGGATCAATTGAGACGCCGCCGCTTGATGTCACAAGAGTCCACTCTTCCTCTAATGCCTACCTTGTCTAGCAGAAGAGAGGGAGCAGAAAGCAACCGACCCAACAACGAGCAGACCACGGACTTACCTCCTGTGTTCCAATCGCCATCACCCCAGCAGACACCGATTGCAAGGTCTGAGCAGTCCGAGCAATCTCGAGGAATTTCCAAAGAGACTACACAGGATCCGCCTCCTTTGATGGGAGGCATTGTATTGCGCAGGTCAGAAAGAACCCGGAGACGCCCGGCGTACTTGGCCGGTTACACATGCGCGATCCAAGAAGGAAGGAGTGTTATGTCCTGTCGTCAGGCACTCGATAAAGAGGCACAGCTGATTGGTCCACCAGCCGGCATGCGGCTGGCGGGAGAACAGAGTCCACGGATTGGTTGAACCGCTGACAGCTCTTTAAAAATAGGAAGCTGTCAGCGCAGGCACGCTCGCTCTCGATAGTTAGCACTCAGCGAGTCAGTTGTTGATTGTTCCTTGTTAGTCAATAAAGATTGTTAACTGTTTCCTGCCTCGCCTACCTTTGTGCCCACGTTGTTGTGAGAATAGAACATTAGTTATGGCTATTCTTCCTCAGAAGAAATAGTCTTGTAAACCATCAGAACTGCATCAGAAATGCCCTTCTAACTGACTTCCAAACTGCCCACAGTTTTCTAACAGAAGAGCTGAACAGAACTCTCCGAACTGCCAACTGCCTTCTGAACTGCCCTTTGGACTGCCCTCTAACTGCCCTCTAACTGACATTTAGAACTGCAGAGCTGCCCTCTAACTGACAACTAACTAATAACTGACTTCTAACTGACAATAGTTTTCTGTTAGGAATCTCCTTTTATACTGTCACAGTGACAGTTATGGGAGGGAATATAAAATCCAGGGAGTTTCAAACCCATTAGCCACTTTCTGATTGGCTTATTTACTTGTCCATTCCAAATGCCATTAATAGGCACAGCAACTGAGAAATAACTTTTCTCTAACAGATAAAAATAAAGTTAAAGTTAAAAGAGATCTAATTATAATTGAATTGGAGACTAAGCTAGATAGATCGATTATTAAGAGGAACATTTTTTATTCATCTATGGTTTGTGTTTTTGATTTTTATGATATTTATTTTTATATTTGTACTTGCTGTTTTTATATTTTCTGTTTTATCTATTGTGTATGCTGCTCTGAATAACTTTTCATCAGATGAGCTGTTGTATACTTTAATCAATCGATCTATCCATTTCTCTCATTCCCTCCATTCCTCCAATATTGTCAACACTACAAGATAGGCAACAGTGAAAATAATGCATTCTTTCCGCCCCTGCCCCCCCCCAAACTGCTTCTTTTGGAGTTGGAGAGTGGAAATCTGGAGTATTCTCAGAAGAGTTATCAGGAGGTTAAGATGGTGATTGCAACCATACAATTAAGATCCTGATATTTATATATATATATATATGTTGAACATTTAAAAGGGGAAGATCTTTAGTAACTGATCACTATTTTTTCTCTTTGCCTCCTTCCCCCATGCCATGAAGGTGTCTCTGCGGGGAAACAGTCATAATATGGAAATATTCTGGTTCTAAGATAAGGGGTAAATAATGGATTTGTCATCAATTTGGTATTAACTTAAATGTTGCAATTTGGTTCCAGGAATTTGAATATAGAACCATATTAAATATAGTTTTGAAGATAAAAATATTAAATCTAATGGAATATTATAGTGCTGCTATACTCTGTTTTTATTTCTATCACCATACATTTATTTTATATTATAAATAGTTTAAAATGCTGAAATTACAAATGAAATGGGTGTAATCTAATACTGATTATTCTTATTGTTGCCTAATTAGGAAGAATTAATGGCTCGAATGGTTAGGATAGCCTAGGAGTTGAAAACCAACATATCTGAAGGGTTTCAGATTATGGAAACATAATTCAATCAAGAAATGGATATTGCATAATATTATGATCATATACTTTATGATCTTTCATTACTGCTTTGTTTCAGAGAAGGATGGAAGGAAGGAAGGACCAGGCAGTCACAGTTTTTAAAAACGTCAAATGGTGGAGCTATCACATAGCTTTCAAATAGTTAAAACCCTGTAGGAAAAGCTGCATTCAAAAGGAGCTGTGAAAATGAATTCAGTCCTTAGAAAATTATACCGAAAATAAGTATGTACGAAGGAGAAACACTTTTTTATTATTTTGATTGCTTTGTTCCATAAAGGTTAAATAATATATTCTTTTCTTTTTCCTTTAAACTGCGCTTAAAAAAAATAATTGCATTATTATCTGAAGCAAGTTGTATATGATACAAGAATATTACGTTTTCCATATTATTAACAATGTCACATATTTTATTAGTCAAAGTTCTGTTTAAAGAACAGAAAGGATTTCATGGGAAAGCTTATACTATATGTTACAAAATATCATTGCTGCAATGGGAATCAATAAAAGCAGAGCCAAAAGTATACATATTCATGGATTCATGGATTAGAAATATATGCAATTGTACCGTTAGAAGGTAAAAACCTTCATGGCATCTTCTAGTCAAATCACACATTAATCTTGGCTCTGTCTGACCCCAGGAAACCCCAGGTCACACAAAAAAAGAACCACGCGAGTCTTTCAGCCAAGTCTGACACTTTAAATGAAACTGATAGGAGATTGGCAGACATCTCAATCAAAACCTCTAGAAATCCCCTCACGACATGGAAATCCTTTATATCCACAAAGACAATGAAATTGGCCAAATGTTACAAGACCATTCAAGTAAATACCAGATAACATAGCTATTAATAAACAAAAAGTTCCCTTCCTCCCTGTAACTTACACCTGCAGTTGCAATGTTAATTAAACAGGAAGCCAGTTGATATGGTAATGAGTGGGAAAATTTAGCAAGTTCAGCAGGGTGCGTAACCACTGGGCATCCTCTTTTGGCCATCCAATTAATTGCAGTTTGCAATAATTCCTGGGATGGGGGCGTTCTACTCCTGGGAAGAGCAAGAAAAAGGTAATTACCTCAAACCTGTAGTTGCAAACAGAGTTTACTCTGTAGCCTACCTTTTAATTGCTATTCTGCATGTTATGTTGCCGAAATAAACTCTGCTCCAATAAATTTTCCCTAGTGTGTTCCCTAGATTCAAACTCAAAACTTTGCTCTAACTTATATGTGAGTATTTCTTTATATTGTACAGTGTGTTTATGTAACATGTTAAGTAAAATACAAAATTAGGAACCAATGCTCATATAATAATGTAACATTATGCGTAATGCTTTGCAGGGCAAACATAATCACTGTTCCCTAGAAAACATACTTAGATTTCAATTCAAACAAGTTATCAAGAGTATTGGAGTAGAATGCTACATTTGCATTCAGTTATTAGAAGTATATGGGCTCAAGCAGTGAGCAATCAATGGGTGGACAGAATAAATAAAGGAAAATCAGAAGAGGAGAAAATTATCTGAAGCAAAGTTAAAGGATAACTCCAGGGTTTGGGACATGGTCCCACATACTGCTGTCTTTGGCCTCTTTAGCCCAAGAATGTTGCCCATCTCCTGCCCTATCTTACGTTTTAAAAGTTTTTGACTTCACATATAAAGTTTGGCACATTCATTGGTTCAAGCTCATGTATAATTTTCAGTTGATAAGGACATTCAGATCCCTTTCATATGTACTCATGTATCTCCCGTCCTATATTTGCAATTTAATTTTTTCTTCCCATTTAGTACTTTACATTTATTCTCACTATATTTCCTTGTGTCAATTTCCACCTTCTGCTGAAGTCTGTCTTCATGCTTTCAAATTTTCTCTTTTTAAAAATCTTTCTAATCATTGAGCATGTCTCTTCCCATATATAATTGAACTTCTTTATAAAAATTTGTTGATGTGAGGAATTAGGACAATGGTTTGATGATTTGCTCATGCTCTTGTGTTTTTCTGATTTGCTATAAATATATGCACCGATCTTCCCTAGCCCACATATTCCATTCCATTATCACTGGGCTGTTAGCACCTTAATTGCCTCTTACCTTAGGGCTAAGCATGTTAATTCACCATAGGGCCAAAGACATTGTGGTAGATTGTGGTCTAATATAAAGAGAAGGAATTCCGATCTCTCCTTGATAATATAAGCTGAATACCTGACTGGTAATGCCTAACTGGATGCAAATAGTTAGCATCCCATTCCAGTAGTTTTGTTTAGTTGGCTGAGTTAAATGTAAGTATATGGGGCTGGGGATGTTGCTTCTCCTGCAAAATATCATACATAATTTTACATTATTATATAGTAGACTGGGCTCTGATAACAAATAAATCAACTTCTACATCACTGTAGGCAAGACCACCAGCCATCTGTTTGGCTTATATCAGCAATACAAAGGCTTTCCAAGCAGAATGCTGCTGACTCTCTCTCCAGAGGCCTGTCCTCTGTAGCAGACTGGGGGCAGAGGCAACCACCATATCATAGCATTTTCACCGCACCAGCTGAGATAGCTCATCCCAGTGGCTGCTCTCTGGAGGCAGACAAGAAGGCTACCATGCTGCTTTACAGTGTGTTCAGCTGCTATCAGGATTTATAGAGTAATTGAGGGGAAGGGGATGGTATGACTCCAGGGATTGGTTACAGGGGAGAAGCCTTTCATCTTCAGGTCATCTAACAGCTGTTGGGTGGCTTGTGCAGGATGACATGAGTGATGGTCGAAGCCCAGTGATTGAAAGACAGCACACAACCAAACACAAAGCACACAATGCCTACAATAATAAACACTAATTGGCAATTTGACCAGACACCAACAGAAACGGATGTTGAACATCAAGAGGAAAAAGAAAAGAACCTGGAAAATAGGCTTTAGGTAGTCATATTGTAAACTGAAGCTGACAAAACAAAAAGTTTAGACAAATTTGCTATTATAATTACTATTATCACTATTATTTTAAACATCTTTGCGGGGGGGATATCCACTATAGGAGTTCAAAATGTGCCCAACTTCAACCCAAATCTACAGTGTGAATTGAGTACAAGATGCTGTCATTGCTTCAAAGTCAAAACAGAAACTCATATGGTATTCCTCCCCCCTCTAAAAAACAAATAACCCTTGAAATGACTATTAAGAAAAAGGAATATACAGGTAGTCCTCGACTTATGACCACAATTGGGTCCAAAATTTATGTTGCTAAGTGAAAACTTTGTTAAGTGAGTTTTGTCCCATTTTATGATTTTTCTTGCCACATTTATTAAGTGAATCACTGCAGTTGTTAAATTGATAACATGGTTGTTAAATGAATCTGGCTTCCCCATTGACTGCTTGTCAAAAGGTTGCAAAAGATGGTCACCTGACCCTAGGATACTGCAACCATCATAAATATGAACCAGATGTCAAGCATCCAAATGTAAATCAAATGAGAAGAGGATGTTGCAATGGTCATCAGTATGAAAAATTGCCATAAGTCACTTTTTTCCAATGCCGTTGTAAACTCTGAATGGTCACCAAATGAACTGTTGTAAGTAGAGGACTACCTGTATTGCATATTCATTATAAGAAGGTAATTTTTTCTTGGCTGAAGGTATTCTATAGTAGCCAATTTTAACCAACTACTTAGAATTAAGTTCACAATCTGAGCAACACAACTGCCAGACCCATGGCTGTGAGCCCCAAAGTTAACAACCTCACCTTGTATTAGTATCCAATGGACTTGGGCAAAAGACTGGGTCATCAGATGATGGAGCCCTATCATTATCTTTGGGTGGCTGCAGTTCCTCAACTTATAAACAACTTGTAAGAAATGCTTTTCAAAGGCTGGGAACAGAGATGTTGTCTATGCAAAGCATATATATTATTAGTAAGCGATTATGGTGCCTCTTCTTTGAAAAAGGAAAATAAATGTTTCTAACCAGTTTAATAAAGAATACATATATACTATTTCTTTTCAAATAAGCAGACTGCTAAAGAAAGGGAAGGGAGGAGAAGGGAAGGAAGAGGAAGATAAGGAGAAAAGAAACTCCAATTAAATCTAATTTATGCCAACACAATCCTATATCTCCTCATATATTTTCATCCAGATTGTACTCCATTCATACATGATTCAGATATTGCCTTGTATATTTCAAATTTCTTGCCTGCCTGTTTTGAGAATTCTCATCAATTCTATTCAACCATGAATTTCCCAATGTTCCCCTTCCTCTCTACCCATTCATTGTTCCTTCCTTTATTTGCCTTTTGTCCCATCTTCATTCACTCTCTTGATATGACCAAATCATTTCAATGTACAGTACATGTTTTGTATTAGTAGCTAACTTTTGTATTTAATCCTAACTTTAAATATTAAACTAACTTTAATATTTAATTATCCATTCTTGACACACCTACTTCTTAAGTAATGAATTCCCATTGTATTCAACTTAATTGTTTGTTTTCCAAATAGATTCTAACTTCTAAATAATAAACATCCATTATACAAAAAAAATTTGTTTCAACAATTCAATTCCTTACAATAGACCAAATGCTTTTCATTATCTACCTGCATTTGTACATCTTAATTGATCTATATCCATTTTTCCATCTTTGGAAAACATTCTATCAAATTTATATATCAGATTCAACTACCATATAGTACTTCCTTTAATTGTTTGCCTTTTATGTATAATTTGCAATCATTCACTCAATTTTTCCTATCAAAGTCTTGGTCTTTGATACACAAATTTTAGAACCATATTCTTTGTAGGAACATATAATCTCTCTAATTGCAACGGAGGAGCCTGAGTGGTGTAGGAGCTAATGCCTACGCCTCCTACTAAGGCAGCATTTAACATCCAGCTGCCTGCAATTACTGTGAGTTCAATTCTCACCAGGCTCAAGGTTGACTCAGCCTTCCATCCTTTCTAAGGTGGGTAAAATGAGGACCCGGTTTGTGGTGGCAATAAGCTGACTTTGTATAAAATATACAAAAGTATGAAGGCTATTGCTTAATGCATTGTAAGCCGCCCTGAGTCCCCGGAGAAGGGCGGCATATAAAAAAAAAAATAAAAAAATAAAAATTTCAGTTTTCAACTAGCAACATGGCATCACACATGCCCCTAGTTAACATTTCACTGCAGTAATTTCTTATATATGTCTGATATCTTTCAATGTTTCATTGAAATGCTATTGAGGGAAGCAACTACTTTCCTGTGAATATTACATTCTGTATAAATGAAAACCAGTAACGGTACCCACTCATTTGACAATGCATTCAGTCTATATTCTTCATCTCATCTTTGATCTTTTGCAACATGTAATAAAGAGTTTTTGCAAATCCAATGCATGCTACTAAGTGCCAAGGGCATATGGTTCCTTAAACCACATTGACTACTGTAATGATGTCTTCACCCACCAATGCAAAGATTTGCATTTTTGCATTGTGTTTGCAATGATTTAGAACAGTGGTTCCCAACCTTTTGGGCACCAGAGCACTGGTTTGGTGGAGAGAGGTTATTCCATGGACCAGAAGGGACATGGTTTCACATGCTGTCTGCATCCTGTGGATGGGGCTTCACTTGTTTGTGTAGCCCAGTTGCCAGCATGCTGAGGCCTGGTGCTTATCCAAGGACCAGTCACCAGGGGTTGAGGACCCCTGATTAAGAAAGTGGGGAAATTTTGGAACTCTTAAGTTTGATGTTTTGACTAGTGCCTAGTTGACCTTAATCTAAAGCAACGGTTCTCAACCTGGGCGTTGCGACCCCTTTGGGGGTCGAACGCCCATTTCACAGGGATCACCAAAGCCCTCTCTCGCCCCCCCATGCCTTCACTCACCCTCACCCTCTGCCTCTGTTGGATCACCGTTCGCCGTTTGCTTAACCCACCCACTCCCAATCTATTGCTGCCTCCTGAGTCCCAGCTGAAGGCTAGAGGGAAACAAACCGTTTAAATTCTTGCCGCGGGGCTTCAAAGGGCCGCCCTACAGCTGATCAGTGTTAAAAGAAAACAAATGAGAAGACCGGTGCCTGCAAAAATAGAAAAAAACAGCCCCTTTCAGCTTCAGCATAGGTGAATTACCATAAGTAGATTTGATCAGCCTCCGGACTCTCAGCTGATTTGCTCTCAGCTGTTTTGCGGAGGGTTCTGTTGCTAGCTGCAAAGAGAGGAGCAGATTTTTTCCCCCCCTAGCTATGCTTAAAAAAGGAAACTGAAAGTAAAGCAGGGTCTTTGCTGCAATGTGACAAAATGAGGCAGAGAGAGATTTCTTTTTCTTTTTCCTCACCAAAAAAGGTAGGTGCAAAACTGCAAACAATAGGAAATTTAGGCAAAAGAGGAGGTTCAAGATTTTAAAACACAAAAGAAAAAATGCTCTATTTAACTAGGGAATTGTAATAATTGAGATACTATTAATTGTATATTGTGTTGAAAGCAGAAATGGTTAAGTTGTGGTTTGGAGGAATATATGGGCGAAATTATTTGGTTTATTATTATTGGTAAATATAATTAATTGAACTTACGACTGTCCTCACATTTTATGTTTTTGCCTTATCTTGTCACCATGGTGAAGAGAAGCAGTTGTGAAATGAGTGACACGGTTGTTAAGAATGCTACAATGGGCATGATGACCAGTCATAAATGCGAAGACCGGTCAAAAGTGCGAGGACCTGTCAGAAATCACTTTTTTCAGCCCTCTGGGTAGTCCTTTTGTGCACATGGACTACTCAGAGGGCTGAAAAAGTTATTTTTGACTGGTCCTCGCACTTTTGACCAGTTCTCGAATTTATGACTGTCCTCACATTTTACGTTTTTTGCCCTATCTTATCATCATGGTGAAGAGAAGCAGTTGTGAAATGAGTAACATGGTTGTTAAGAATGCTGCACGGGCATAAATGTGAGGATGGTCATAAGTGTGAGGACCATTCAAAAGTGCGAGGATCTGTCAGAAATGACTTTTTTCAGCCCTCTGAGTAGTCCCTATACACATAGCCATGGCCACTCGGTCACATGACCAGCTAGCCATGCCCACCCAGTCACATGACCTCCAACCCACGCCCACAAAATAAGCCACGCCCACAGAACTGATAGTAAAAATTTTTAGAACCCACCCCTGGTTGGGGGTCACCACAACATGAGGAACTGTATTAATGGGTCGCGGCATTAGGAAGGTTGAGAACCACTGATCTAAAGCTAGCTTTGTTTGATGCTACTATTTGGGCCATTTTGTTTGGTTCTAATAAAGGTTATATACAAATATGCTTCTAAATAATTTAATCTGCCCATCACCATGCCATTTGTCTTACAGAAAAATGGTATGTTAATCAATTTTAGTGATTAGATATATGGAATCACACACATGCTGGCTAGGGTTGAATTATTAAGAACACCACAGTGTTTCCATTCTCAGGAAAGAAAATACAAATCTTAACCCACTGATACCATCAAATACATTTTTGCTTAACCCAATTACAGAGGAAATGCAATGTCATACACAGGAATCCTGGAATAATGAAAAGGAGTAACTGAGGACCTCCCCCCCCCCTTTTTTTAAAAATTGATTTATATGCCGCCCTTCTCCGGAGACCCAGGGCGGCTTACAATGTGCTAAGCAATTAGCAAGGGGGGCATTTGCATGTTCCCAGAATGCTATGGAGCTTCCAGAAGCTTTCCCACATTGATGTATTTTTTTGGTTTATTGCTGCTTTGGAGGAAACAGCTTAGATATAACACACAAGCACTACATATTCCTGAAATAGGACAGTGAGGAATATGTTGCAAAAATATATGCAACCACATTTTTCTATACTACTTCATCAACACATATAGGTCACAATGCATCTTTTCTTCAGTAACCTGGATTCAAAAGATGCATTGAAGAATCATATATTATAGAAAAAATAGAAAAGTATTCAAGTATTTGCTGTATGAAACTGTAAATTAGCTGATCAAAACATGGACATTTATGGAAGACTACTGCTCAATCATGTCTGCTTCTTCTAAATGACTGGCTATTGTTTTCTCTTTCAGTAGCCTTACCCCGATTTATCCTTCAATATTTCTTACTGGAGTTGAATTTCAAGGCCTATTAAAGGCCTGCTAAAAACATTAGAATTTTTTTGATACTTCCAAATAACTTTCATCTTTTTTCATACACAACTTTAAGAGGTCCTCATTGTTCTCCTAAAGATAGATTCTTTCAAAGTTTGTTGTCAATATGCTTCTTTAAAGAATATTGTGGCATTACTTTTCTGATTTGTACACATTTATCAAGCTAGCAAAGGTTAACGATACAGTTTTATTCACACATATTTCTTTTTTATTTCATTCTTTGACAAAGTGATTAAATTAGCAGACCAGTGAAATGCTTTGAACAAACCAGTAGTATTCTTAGACTTCTGCAAGGCATTTGCAAAGTAGACCACAACCTACTTCTTGGTAAACTAAAAAATATGTGGGATAGACTGCATCACCACCAGATGGATTTATAATTGGCTGACAAACTGTACTCAGCAAGTAGCCCTTAATGGTACATGGAGGGGAGTAAGCAGTGGGATACCAAAAGGTTTCATTTTAGGCCTGGTACTCTTCAATATCTTCATAAATGACTTAAATGATGGAATAGAAGGGGAACTCATCAAATCTGCAGATGACATTAAGCTTGCAGGAATTGCCAACACCCCAGAAGACAAGCTCGGGATGTAAAAAGATCTTGACAGACTTGAATAATGGGCCCTATTCAACAAAATTAAATTTAATGCGGAGGAAAGCATGGTTTTACACCGAGACAGGAAAAACCAAAGGTACAAGTACAGATTAGGTGAAACCTGGCTCAAAAACAGAGGGGGGGGGGGGACACAGATGAGAGGGACCTTGGTGTCCTAGTGGACAATCATTAAAATATGAGGCAACAGTAATAGCCAGCAGCCAAAAAAATCTAATACAATCCTTGATTGCATAAACAGATACACAGACTCAAAATCAAGTGAAGTATTAGTACTATATGATATATAAAGCCTTAGTAAGACCACACCTGGAATACTGCATCCAGTTTTGGTCACCACATTACACAAAAAAAAAAAATATTGAAACTTTGGAAAAGTGCAAAGAATAGCAACTAAGATGATTAAAGGCTTGGAGACTAAAACATATGAAGAACAGTTGCAAAATTTGTTTTGGCTAATTTAGAGAAAAGAAGGGCTAGGGGGAACGTGAGAGCAGTATTCCAGTACTTTTTTAAAAAAATAAGTTTTATTTTAAAAAAAATTCTTTCATCATACATATCTTATGAACAGAGTGTTGACCAGGTCACATCTTATACATAATCAAAATCATCATTATAATACTTCTTAATCTTCCCATTTTTTCCAATATTCATCTCTTTTGTGTAATCCTTTATCCCAAATTTATCATTTTTCTCCATATCTTATTATTTCAACTTCTGCCAGATTATTTTTTCCCCCATTATTTTTTATCATTTTCAATTTTATATTTGAATAACATCACTTTGCACCTTATATTTCTTCTCAATTACAATTGCTCCAGTTGTTTACCATCTTTCTTCATTTCCGGGAAGGGTCTCTCTAATTCATTAACAATAATACATTTTTCTCATTCATTAAGAATAATACATTCATCTTAATTTACTTTATTATAAAAATTAATAATATTATTAAATTACTTATATTTCAGTATTTGAGAGACTGCTACATAGAGGAGAGGGTTAACTTATTTCCCAACACATCAGAGGACAGGACAAAAAACAATGGATGGAAACTAATGAAGGAAAGAACTACCTGGAATTAAGGAAAAAATTCCTAACAGTGAGAGCAATAAACCAGTGGAACAGCTTGCCTTCAGAAGTTGTAAGTGCTTAATCACTGGAGTTTTATAAGAAGAGACAGGACAGTCACTTGTCTGAAATGGTATAGGGTCTCCTGCTTGAGCAGGGGATTGAACTAGAAGCCCTCCAAGGTCCCTTCCAGTTCTATTATGATTGTTTTCTTTGTAGAAGATTGAATGGATGTTATTCTTGTAATTCCTCAAAATATTTATCTTCAAGATATCTAATATTAGGATTATTTGATCTGGATACTGCAGGTCCCTTTGAATCTTAATGATAACATTCAGGGCTTTACTGTACCTCTGGAGCCTCTCCCCTCCCGCCAATAAATATCAAACAGGTTTACAGTGACAGAGCCAGGGTCGACTAGAGTTTCAGTGTTGCTCACCATAATTTCCTTCAATCAAATTCCATGCAATGGATATCAGAAACAATTGTAATCTTGGGTATTTCATATTGTTGCCATTCTTCACTAAACCATCATTATTCACTAAACCATCATTCAAGTCACAGTTTGTGAAATAAGAATGGACTAAGAGTCCATTTTTTTAAATTTTGCATCTAAATTTGGTTAAGTGAGAATTTTTTATAAAAAGTTTTCCTTAAAATGTATTCTGGCTTGCACTTCTCCAAACAAAGGTGTTTGTGTGTGCAGTTACGTCTAATATACACAAAGATGGCTAATAATTTTCCTTTACAGAATACATTTTCTATGGTATTTTCATATCTGTATTCTCCCCAATACATTTTTATTGCTGGCTCTAATCTATTTACTAGTCAGAATGTGCAAAATTCAGCAAATAAGCATTCAAGTGGAAATTCTTCCCTCCCCTAGTTTTAAATGCACATTTGTATAAATATGATGAATTTTAAGAGGAAATATTTTTCTCCATAAGGACTATTCTTTTTCTAAGGAGTTATGAAGATTGTATCAATGAAGAGAAATATACAGGTAGTTATCCATTTACGACTGTCATGGAGCTTGCCCATTATGTTAAGTTGTGACAGTCATAAAGCGGAACACCTCAGATCCATTTTTTGCAGCCATCATTAAGCAAACACCACAGCTGGTAAACAAATCTATTATTCACTATAGGTGTTTTTACTGAAAACTGGAAGTAAACATCAGGTTTCAGCAAACATGTTACAAAGCATAGTCAAATAACTATAGGATGCTACAAATAATCAAAAATGTGAGCTGGCTGTTAAGTGTCTGAAATATGACCGTGTGACTTGGGGGGGCGTGATTAGAAATTTGGAACATGATTGTATGTATCCTTTGGTGGTGGTGGTCCTTCATAAGCTTGAATAGTCACTAACTAGTTGTAAATCAAGGCCTACCTGTCTCCCTCAGAACCTATAATTCAAGGCAATTTTCTTGTTATTCTTTCCATTTCACTGAGATGTGCTCATTTCTGGGAATGAGAAGAATCAAATTCTGGTAAAATTTGTATAAATAAATCATTTATAAATTAACTAATGTATATATTTTACATGTTAAGTAAAATGTTACAAATATGTATCTATTCTGCCCACTTCCCCTACCAGCTTTTTTACCAAGGAGATCTTTTGCAGTGAATGATGCAAATTCTCATGCATGTTTGAACTAATGATAAGGAACATTACTGTCACTCAGGTAAATTTATAACATCATTGCATCTGAAATGAAATGTGAATTATTCTAGAATACTTGCACATACCCAGGCAGGTAGCCTGTGGCATCCATTCTAACAACTAGAGATGTAGCCCAGGGCTGGGTGTGATTGCATGGGAAAATAAACTCTTTTTCAATTTCTCAAGATACAAACCAAATGCTTCACAAATTGGTCATGTTCCATTTAACTCATATTAATCTGCATTGTATCTCCTAAGGGCAGAAAATGCTCTATTTTCTTTCTTTCTTTTTTTCCATATAATTTATTTAGGTTTGTTTTATTTTTGATAAAACATATTCAAAAGTGGGTATGAAATTATAATAAAAGGAAACACCCCCTCACCCACAGAAAAATGTTATTCATTTAATCAGCTACTAGCTTAACTGAAGCAACTTTTTTTCTCACCATATCCAACACAATGTGTATTTGTAGAGCAAAATTTTTATCTAAATGCAGTATATTTCTTAAAGGCCAAACAAATTTATCTCATGTAACTAGTATAAGGATTTCTGAACATTTAGTTTCAGGATTTTTTTTTAAACAAATGGTGAATACCTTTTTAAAATAAAAGATTAAGGAAAACTTATTATTTGTCCTCACCTAGTATTCAGATTTTTGGACTATCAGAACAGAACAGAATAACAGAGCTGGAAGGGACCTTGGAGGTCTTCTAGTCCAATCCTCTGCTTAGGCAGGAAACCTTACCCCACTTCAAACAAATGGTTATCCAATCTTTTCTTAAAAACTTAAAAAGAGAGAGTGCGTGTGTTCTGTTACCATGGAAATCTTCCATGGCTGTTTTATGTTGGGACTCCAAAACTGAGGGAACTTATTCTGCCAAATATATGTACGGAAAAGTTGTGAATCTCTAGAATTCTAGAAATACACTTTCTTTGGACTTTAGCACATCCAACAGAATAGCTTGCTCAATTAATGTAGAAGAAAAGGGAACTAGGTTGTAAGTAACTTTGCAGAGGCCATCGTAACTCTGAACGGTTGCTAAATGACTGACCATTAAGTAAGAACTGCCTGTATTGTCTGTGGGCTACCAAATCTATAAAAGGTCACTTTAGTGAGATGCTTCATGTTGTTGTAGAGAAGCATTGCTTGCTACATAAAAGCTTAATGGTGGTAGTATCTATCTTATTGAGATGTTTTACTTTGTTCTGAAACCACTTCTGGCTACTAAAAGTGGAAGTGTATTAAAGCAATGTGAAGTAAAGCACTACAGAAACTACACAGACTTTGCTTCATTCTTTAGATGAGAAGCAGCTTCAAAGGGATATTTCCTCAAAATGTTGTCCAAACAAGAGAACCTTTCAGAATTTCCCATAGCCTTAGGGGTTGGTGTTAGTCAAAAAACAACAACAACAACAACAACAACAACAACAACAACAACAACAAAACCAAAAACAAAACACACACACACAGGAAAAAATGCTCTTAAACTGCCTTCTTCTAGTCCTATAAAATATTTGAAATGAAAACAGGAAACAGTCTACAAAGATTAGTGGTGGCAACCAGGACAAAAGCTATATATTTAAATAAAGGAGATATAGTTGATTCTCCAGTCATGTAGTTCAGTTTTACTTTCAGTAACATTCACCTTTACAATCTGGTTATAGATTTGAAGGATTTCTGATGGACTGCATCCAAAACTTTTAAGAATGATGTGGCTATAGATGATACTGAGAATAAAAAATAGCCAGTGATATATTATTCTTTAAGTAATCTTAATGACAAGCTAAGACAGATATCACAGGTTCTAAGAAAATGATTTCACCAATCATTCTTTGGAGACTACCTAGAAGTCTTCCTTATAAATGAGAACAGACATTAAGCACAACAGACTTCTAAGCAAACAGTGCTGTTTCTTTGAGCTTTGCTCATGGTACAGCCCAGCCTCATCTGTGTTTTTGAAGTGAAATATTGTAAGATTGCTAATCAATATGAAGAGTGACAGGATCATTTGTCAAAGACAAGTCAGCATGGCAGCTGTTGTTGTCAGTCTCCCTTTTCTGTTTTCCAAAAAGCTGGGGAGAGACCTGATTATTGGCCTTAGGTATGGCCATTCAAGCATTCTAGCCAGGCAATTCACTGTTGCATGAGAAAATAGTTACTATCCCTCTGCTTTTTGCTAATATTCCTTGTGGTTAGCAGAAGTTGAAGGGAATAAGCTACCAAGAGACTGGAAGGAAGTATATACTTTCAAACAATGGGATGTCAAAGACACGAGACACACTGCAAGAGACCAGATGATCTTTGAGAGATAAGAAACTTATTGACCTATAAACAGTAGATGACTGTTGTGTATGTGTTACCACTGGGTGGTAGATACTCTTGGATGGTCTTCTTGCTAGAAAGCCAGAGTTTCCAAAAGCTCCAGCAGATTGTAATGAACACGTCCTTCTGCTCTAGTCACTAACCAGAAAAGCAACAGATCATTCTTTTAAAAAAACCTCCCACAGATGATAAATAAATATGACTATGAAATATGACTTCTACCTACCACAATTTTTTATAATGGCAATGCTCCAACATATAGGAGCACAGGAACAAAAGTATTGCATTGAGCTTCAGAGCTGTTGTGGAAATGAATGTAATTAGCCACTGTAGTTCAGTATGTAGTGCAAATAAGTAGACGTGATTGTTAAAAACAAAAGAAAAAAAGGATGAAAGAAGGATAAGTCACAGAGAAGTTAGTGAATGGAATTGGGGAAAAGTAACACCCATACCATAAGGAGTTTTAAAAGGTAGCAGATGTGAAATGACAAAAGGTGAAGGAAGATTATCACAGGAGATATATGAAGATTTTCCTTAAACCAAGAAGTAATACAAGAATTGAAGAATTTAAAAGTTATATATGAAATTGTCCAGTATTGTTCAGTTGTTATCATTTTTAAAATATGCATGTTTCTTCTGATATTTAAATTAAATTTAGAATGTAACATTTTTTTGAATAAAGTTGCGGGTACAACTTAATAGTGGTGCAGTGGACATTTGTGCTATCAAATTTCTTACTCCTAGACCAGTAAGAATCTTCCATCTTAAAGATGCTAGTAAAATCTATTATGCCTGTATCAATCAGGAATTACAATTCTGTACAAGGTAACTGCCTCTTTTTCTTTTTCAAGAAGTGGATGCTGATTTTGCCAGAGCTCTTCCAATATATGCATACCTGCAGAAGATCTACTTCCATTTCCGCTTCTACTTAAGAACCAAAGAAGTCTGGACAATCTTTAAAAATATGTTAGTAATATATACAAAAACCTCTTCTCAGAATGTGGTCATTTGGTATGAGTACCTAAGTTTAAAATTGTAAAACTCAGTTGCCCAAAATGCAACAGTGGCAATACAAATGTAAAAATTTAATTGGAAAAGTTTGAGCAATACAATGTTGTCTTTGAATCATTTCCTTCCCTGTTCTCTTATAAACATTTCCTTTCCTGTTTAATAAAGACAGGAACAAATGACAATTAAAAACTCAGCACAAACCTGTTGGTATTTTTTCTTCCTGTCCTCATGATGGGAGGGAAGCATGCTGTTTTTGAAAACTGCTGCACCCAAAGCATACCTTTTACAAGATCAGAGGAGAAGCTGCCCTTACACGAGGGTAGCTGCAGCTGGAAGTGGTTATCTTCACCAATCTGCCAGGGACCAAAGAGAAAATCATTGCAAACCTTTTCAATTATTTTTTTTTCTGTTGTTGTTGTTGTCCTTACCTTCCTCCAAGGGTATTACTTAGTTTGGGTTTTTTTTCCCCCAGAGCTTCGTATACCTTTGACTGAAGATTAGTATACTCGTCCTATCTGGAATGGTTATCTTCATCCATCAAGCACATAAGGACACACATGGAGCAGTCAAGGAGGAAGGGGACATCCACCCATCTGATTCAACTAGATCAGCTGAATCAACCCAGATGTTGCAGCCAATTTTTCCTGGGTCAGGATGTTGTGTGAATAATCATTTGAATTGATGTAATTTTACTGTCATAATTTATATCCCGTCCTTTGTTTAATTCATTATTATTACTTATTTTAACTTTCTGAAACTTCCCTATATTCATTTTCAAATCATGAGGTATGAAAATAGAGAGAAGAAGCTTCCAACAATTCCTTTCAAATATGGAAATCTTGGCTTTTAAGACTGTCCTTAGAAGAAACAAGAACATTTTGGTTTTGCAATGTTGTGCAATAAGATGATTTTTGGTACTAAATTCTGTCTGATTCATAACTGCAACAATGCAAGGAAGCAGATCAATCTGAATTTTCCCATTGTTCATTCTCCACTCAATTCCAAATGGCAGTTTGAGATATTATTGAAAAAGTAATCTTCATCTAAGATTTGGAGATTCTCCAAATGATATACCCATGATATACCTATCATTCATGGAATGAATCTCAGTTATATTCTTAAGTTTACAATTTTATTTATTTGCTTTTGAAATTATATTTAATGACATTGTCTGTTCATTGTGTTTTATTTGTGTCTTCAAGAACAAAGGGACACATGCAAAATATCAATTATTACATCACAGTAGGTATCATTAGACAAGACTATAATGGGCAAGTATAGGACTGGTGTCACTGATATAGTTTTATAGCTACTTAGCTGCAAACTAATGCCCAACACAAGGTGGAAGTGAACATTAACAATGTTAACAATGATCTTCAATCTCAATTCTTTCTTTGTTTTACATTTTAGTTTAATGTAAGCAGCATCAGAAGAAATCCTGAGAGCAAAAAATTTAAATTAGTTACTTGTACAGCCATAAAATGCCTAATTTATTTTTGACAAGATAATGTGCATTATAAACCATTTACAACAAATTATATAATGGATTTTGATCTCTAATGTCATCTAATATTCAAGTGAAGTCATCATTTCATCACCTAATTTTAAATCTGCTTCCAAAAATAAGGAAAATCCTGCTTGGCAAACATATTTTCCTTCCCATTTGTTAATATTGTTAGTATTTACTAATATATTCTGTGAAAATAGCTAATAGGAATGCAGTTAAACATCTTGAAAGATCATTGCAGAGGTTATGGGAAATAAACCTACAAGAGTCTTTCTGAATCTGAGGCCTACATCAAACATCACAAGCAATAGAAAGTTCTCTGTGTAAATTTAGTCTGTAACTACTAGCCACTTCCCAAAGTGCTCCAGGTTACATTTTAATCCAAAGGCAGAACATTCTCATTGTTTAAATTGATTATTAGTCAGAAGGGCTATTCTTCGGTTCACTTGCATTCCACATTAACCGTGGCCTGCTATTCAAGATCTTGACTTGACCTTTGCAGAATAGAGGGAAGCGGACAGAGAACAAACGCAATCATAGAATAATGTAGGAATAAAAGTATATGAAATAAAAACCCAGTGAAACATTTTAATAACAATAAGAAAGGGTTTAATAAAAAAATCTGGACTTTAAATGAATGAAAATACATGTATTTAATTATGGACTCAATTCAAGAAAGAAAATAACTCTAAACATCTTTCTATCATCTTTGGAAGATAGAAACAAACTAACTACTTACTTTTGGTTAGACTTGAAGAAACACAAATGTAATTTAGATTCTCAGAGGAATTCAAGTTCATATATACTGTATTTTCCGGCGTATAAGATGACTAGGCGTATAAGACGACCCCCGAATTTTCCTGTTAAAATATAGGGTTTAGGCTATACTCACCGTATAAGACTACCCCTCTTCCAACGCACACCAAATAAAAATTAAAAAAACATCAACTGGCTCACCCACAATATAAAAGCAGCTGTGTTAGACCCAAAATGGCCCCTGAAACAAGCAGGAACCTCACACAGCCACAAAAAAACCAAAAAAACAACTTTCACACTTTACACACACAAAATTCCACATACAGCTTTGTGAGATTTTGTGTGTTTGTGTAGTTAGAGTGAAACACTACAAAAACACACTAAATCTCAGAAAGCTGCACAAATATTATTTTATTTTATTTTTATTTTTATATGAAAGCTAAATTTAAAACTTCCTAAACTTTAAATGGCTAGGTCTAAAAAAGAACAACTAAAAAAAACCCCAATTAACTATTTTTTTTAAAGCTCCCAAAGGGGAAAAAAATTTACCCAATAGAACAGGGGTCTCCAACCTTGGCAACTTTGAGACTTGTAGACTTCAACTCCCAGAATTCCTCAGCCAGCTTTGTTTTGCTGGCTGAGGAATTCTGGGAGTTGAAGTCCACAACTCCCTGCCTGCTTGATTGCAGGCAGGGAGTTGCTTGCTGATGGAATGGATTCAGGCAAGCGAAGCAAGGCAAGCGAAGCAAGGCAGTGGTTCTCAACCTTCCTAATGCTGCGACCCTTTAATACAGTTCCTCATGTTGTGGTGACCTCCAACGATAAAGTTATTCCTAAAACCATCAAAAATATGTGTTTTCCGATGGTCTTAGGCCAGGGGTCTCCAACCTTTTGGATCTCAGGGACCACCAACTTCATAATTTTAAATTTTGCGGACCACTAATACGAATCCAGTGCGCCGCTTCCTGAAGCACCTGGACTCCCAGTACGGGATGGGGTCCTTCAGGCACTCTCCCTCCTCTCTGTCTTTCTCTCTCTCTGTCTCCCACTCTTCCTCTCTCATTCTCTTTCTCCACCCTCTTTCTCTCTCTCCTTCTCCCACTCTCTCTTTCTCTCTCCCCTTTTCTTTCCCCCCACTCTCTCATTCTCTCTTTCTCTCTGTCCCCCTTTCTCTCTCCCCCCCACTTTTTCTCTCTCATTCTGATTCTCTCATTCTGATTCATTTTGTCTCTCTCTCTCTATCATTCTCTCTGATTCTTTGATTCTCTCTCTTTCATTATCTCTTTCTCTGTCTCTCACTCTCTGTCTCTCACTCTCTCTCTCTGATTCTCTCTGTCTCTTTCATTCTCTTTCATTCTGTCTTTCTCTCTCTTTCATTCTTTGTCTCTTTCTCTCTCTGTCTCATTCTGATTCTCTCTCCCTCATTCTCTCTTTCATTCTTTGTCTCTTTCTCTCTCTGTCTCATTCTGATTCTCTCTCTTTCTCTCTCATTCTCTCTCTCTCTCATCTCACGGGCCAGCCAGTATCTTGGGGCTGAGAGGAAGTCAAGCATTTCCCTGAGAGACTGAGGGCCGGAAGAAGTGTGGGAGCGAAGCACTACTTGAACTTGTGCGGCATGAGCATTCGCCTTGGTATATTTGCGCCAGCTGATGGCCAAGGCAGCCCTCGTCTCTCTGCTGAAAGTGCAGCATCAGGATTCTGCCTTGGTATATTTGTGGTGCAAGGCAGCCTTCGTTTCCTGCTGCTTGGGACTCAGAGCAGTAAATGGTGACTGGTCCAGCAGCTGGATTTTGCTCTACATTGCGGATGCCAAATCAGCCCCCTGCAAGATCTCATCTTTTGAGGAGCGCTCCCTGAAGTGGCACTGGAAAGTTTGGCTCCTCCAGAGACGAGAGCTTGCAGGGGCCGATCTGGTGTCTGCAATGGAAAGCAAAATCCAGCTTCTTCTCTCTGCTGTGAAGCTCCGTGCAGCAACCAGCTGGGTCCAGTATTGAGTGGCATGCAGCCTTGATGAGATCAGCACAGCTTCCTGAATCTGAGTTGCTGGCACTGACTGATGATGCTACGGGAGCGCCGATAACATTGACAGGAAGCTGTGCTGATCTCGTCAAGGCTGCATGCCATTCAATGCTGGAACCAGCTGGTTGCCGCGTGGAGCTTCACCCAGTCCCAGCTGGGGCTCGCCATCACTGGGGGTCAGCTGGGGAAGTCGGAGCATCGGTAATATCCCCCTGGATGCCTGGGTGAAGCTCCGCGCAGCAACCAGCTGGTTCCAGCATTGAGCGGCATGCAGCCTTGACGAGATCGGCACAGCTTCCTGTCAATGTTGTCGGCGCTCCCGTAGCATCATCAGTCAGCGCCAGCAACTCAGATTTGGGAAGCTGTGCCGATCTCGTCAAGGCTGCATGCTGCTCAATGCTGGACCCAGCTAGTTGCTGCGTGGAGCTTCACCCAGGCATCCAGGGGGATATTACTGACGCTCCGACTTCCCCAAACAGGTGGGGCTCGACATCACTGGGAGTCAGCTGGGGAAGTCGGATCTCATCTTTTGAGGAGCGCTCCCTGAAGTGGCACTGGAAAGTTTGGCTCTTCCAGAGACGAGAGCTTGCAGGGGCCGATCTGGTGTCTGCAATGGAAAGCAAAATCCAGCTTCTTCTCTCTGCTGTGAAGCTCCGTGCAGCAACCTGCTGGGTCCAGCATTCACCGGCATGCAGCCTTGACGAGATCGGCACAGCTTCCCCTCAATGTTGTCGGTGCTCCCGTAGTGTCATCAGTCAGCGCCAGCAACTCAGATTCGGGTACCTGGCCTATAAGACGACCCCTGACTTTTGAGATGATTTTCCTGTGTTAAAAAGTCATCTTATACGCCGGAAAATATGGTATGTAAAATATTTTCAGAAAAAAATTAAGAAAATACAATTACCACTTAATGAGGGATAATTCATTCATTAGACTTGGCTGGACCTGGCTGGAGTGATATGATCAGGGTTTTTTTTTTTTTTTTTTTTTTTGCTTTAATTTATATGCCACCCTTCTCCGGAGACTCAGGGTGGCTTACAATGCGTTAAGCAATAGCCTTCATACTTTTGTATATTTATACAAAGTCAACTTATTGCCCACACAATCTGGGTCCTCATTTCACCTACCTCTGAAAGGATTGAAGGCTGAGTCAACCTTGAGTCTGGTTAGATTTGAACTTGCAGTAATTGCAAGCAGCAGTTGTTAATAACAATGCTTTAGTCCACTGTACTACAGGCTCTTTCTGCTCACAAGGCAAATAGGGTTACCTATTGTCAAGTAATAAATTCCTGAAAGTCAACAATTGGTGTTAATTTTCTGATTTGGAATATACATATACACCCCCTTTGATGGATAGACAGTATCTAAATATACTAGAATTGTAATATTTCCAGAAACTATTATGAAAGAAAATCTGAAGGATATGAAGCTCTGTGGTAACTCAATTTATTTTTTTTTTGAGATAGGGTCTGTGTTGCTTTGTCTGTCTGTGATAGGGTTTGTGTTGTTAAAAAAAACTGGATATGTTAGAAATAAGAAGAGAAGTCTAAGAAGAAACAAGACAGCAATTTTCCAGTACTTGAAATGCTATCATAAGGAAGAGGATGTGGATTTTATCCACCATGTTGAATGAAAGTTGGACAAGACTGAATAGGTAACATCTTGACAAAGGTCCAAATTCAAAATAAGGAATTTTCTTACCATGAGGGCTATTAAAGTTGGACACTAATTGTCTCAAATAGTCTGAGGAATGTCGAGGATATTTTGGAATAAGAGCTCCTTTCCAGCCCTATGATTCTGTTGCTCTATAGTTTTAATTTCAAGGGAAAACACCTATTAATGTTTTGCACATACTTCTTATTTAGATAAATTAAGCAAAAACTGCAGCAAAAATGTTTACAGACTGTGAAATGAAAAATTAAATGGCAAATGCTACATACAAGTGTAAAAGGAAGTTCAGTGGGAGGAAAATCAGTGCTACATATATGCTGATGGAGTCTCCAGTAGAACTAAGAAAACTACAGATAGTGGCAAATTCTCAATTACATTGTTGACTTGCGACTGTTAATATGATTAAAGGCTTATCCCCCTATCTAACTGCTCCATTACCTCAATTGTATCAGTTTTTGAAATTTTCCTAGCTGCTCACAAGGCAACTAGGAAACTATTATATTATGCCTTTTTGCTGAAGTTGTTAAATAAGCAAATACATACAATTGTAGTAGTCCAATAAGCATGACTAATACTACAGATGAAACTTACCCATTCTCATCTCTTTCTACTTCCTTTTCATCTCCTCATCCTCATGTTGAGGAAAAGTTAAAAATAAAAGAAGATAGAGATAGAACTGTGATGGCATATGTATGGCACGTGTGCTGGAAGAGGCACCCAAAGCCATCTCTCCGGGCATGTGAGCTGTCACCCGTTGCTCTTCCGGATTCTGGTGTGCCTGCCAGCTGGTCTTCATGCATGTGGGAGCGCAGGAAACCAGAAAAGCAGCCAGCTGGTACACATGTGCACTCCGGGAAGATGATCTTCCATTTTCCAGTGCGCACATATGTTCACTGGCCACCTGGTCTTCCGGTTTCTGGTGTTCATGCACACAGGAAGACCAGCTCTTCCAGTTTGCAGCACAGGTGTGTGCGCTCCTGCGCACATGCTCCCATTTCGGCACTCGGTAACGAAAAGGTTCGCCAACACTAAGATAGAATGTGTAAAACACCCTATTTCCTCAGGGCCTCTGTAGAATTTTGTTTCTGCTTTAGCAATAGGAGAGAGGGAAAATGCTCTATTAACTCTTTAATCCTGTTTTCTGACAACATTGTTCAGGTATACTTTAGCTGCAAACAGGATTGATTTTTGTGTTTGGTTGACAAGTTCTGTTTGTGTGATGCTCTAATCTATCCCATAACAAGTTAAATGCATTGTGAAAAGATAGCCACTGTACCGCTTTGGAGAAAAGATGAATTAAATATTGGAAATAATTAATGAAGGAATAAAATGGAAGTATCAATAATGTTATGCCTTTATGCAAATCTATAGTTTTTAGAAACTATATAAATCAAATCTCTGAAAGATTATACTTAAAAGGTACAGAAAATATTAAAAATGCCCAATCTTCCAATATTTTAAAAATACTAAAATCCAGAGCCACCTAATAAATGTTAATGTTAAAAAATAAAATAAAATAAAACATTTCATTATTTTTTGGATACAGGTATATATTGCTGATGTGGTAATATCACTTGAAGCCATGGAGCTGCAATTTTTGGCCACTTTGCTTTGCGTTTAAGGTGGAGTGGAATATAGGATTTAAAAAAAAAGAGTTTTGAATATGTTGAAGGTTTAATTAATCAATTTAATTGTTAGTTTCTTTTTAAATGGAAAGTCATGACTTCACAATTAAAATTTTAATGATTAGTTTGACAGATTGGCTTCAGAGCTCTGAGAACCACAAAGGTACTGAAGGTACTTCCATATTTTCAGGTACTACACACTGAAAAGGCCTACAGCCAGGTCTATCCAGGTCTAGATATATTTGTACCCATCTATCTAAACCATTACTTTTCTATGGGATTCAATGGCTACATTATGAGAATTTAGGAAAAAATAAAAACTTTAAATCCATCCATGCCTGCTTTAATGAAAGCAGAGTGTTTGCTCCTTTCCCCAAATGCCATCAATAAATTTAAACTTAATACCCAAGGCTGTCCTTACTAGCAGTTTCAGATAACAACCCCCAAACTGATCTCTGCATATCTGAAAAACCAGCCCTTTCGAATATGAATATTGTGTTAATAATTTTGCAATGTCACTGCATACTTGTTGAAAATCATAAAATGCTTGTTCATAGCATACATTACATCTGCAGCAAAAAATATAATTTATTTATTTTATTTTTAAAACATATTTTAAATAATGCGTTTGGAAAGAGAGGTTTCAACTTTCATCAAAACTGAACATTGATCTCAAAAGAAAATAATGAGCATTATCACACTGTTACCCATTCAGTTTACAAACCTGTCCTGATATTGTTTATTATCAGTATGTATGTTTCCCACATTATAATAGAATATTGTCCTCGGTATATGAAACTCCATAATTTTGCACATTGGCAAAAAAAATCAAAACATAAAATACAAATTAGATGGACATGACCTTGTAGATGACTCTCACTCTGTCAAGGACCTTGGAGTACTCATTTCTAATGATCTAAGTGCTCGAGCCCACTGTAACAACATTGCCAAAAAGGCATTAAGAGTTATTAATCTAATCTTGCATAGCTTCTTCTCTGGTAATGTTGTACTACTAACTAGAGCATACAAAACATTTGCTAGACCAATTCTTGAATACAGCTCATCTATCTGGAACCCGCACTGCATATCAGACATAAATACAATTACTTCAGTAACAGAGTGGTCAATACCTGGAATGCACTACCTGATTCTGTAGTTTCTTCCCCAAACCCCCAAAACTTTAACCTTGAACTGTCTATTGTTGACCTTACCCCATTCCCAAGAGGTCTGTAAGGGGCGTGCATAATTGCACTAGCGTGTCTACCGTCCCTGTCCTAATATTCCTTTTTACTTACTCTTTTCATGTATTCAAATTATGTTTATACTTTTACCTGTTATCTTATATATGCTTGGCAAAATAAACTTATGACTTATGTGTTGACCATCCTATTATATAGTCTGAGGCTCACAGACAACACCTTCAGCCAAACACTTCAGACTAAACCAGACAATAAGTAAATGCAGAGAAAAACAGCTCCTGCCTGATACTTTCATCTCATTCTGCCTGCCTTAAAATGCTAGTTTCTGAGTTTACAGTTTATCCCAGTAGATTAATTCCTAATTTGCAAAACCAGAAATGAAAAGGATAAGCTTTTCAGTTAAGAGTCACAAAAATCTGTAGGATCTGCTTCAATAGACCCTTAGTCTTGTTTTATGGTTTACAAAATATATGTTTAAATAATCTATATTATACAGGTAATCCACGATTTAAAATAGTTCATTTAGTGACCATTCAAAGTTACACTAAAAAAGTGATTTATGACCATTTTTCATATTTATGACCATTGCAGCATTCCCATAGTCACATGATTAAAACTGATTAGCAATTGGTTCATATTTATGATGGTTGCAGTCATGTGATTACCTTTTGTGACTTTCTAACAAGCAAAGTCAACTAATCCTAAATGTTGTTGATTTTCAGAACAGCATTACTGCATCTACAAACACAGACAAGAGTGTTAGCTACATAAAATATTAGCTGCGTGGTGTGTGACATGGCATGCAGGCTACAAACCTGTTTCATCCATTACTAAAGTAAAAGAGCATTTTATTTGAAAAGTATAAAAGGAGCAAACTATTTTAGAAATATTCAAGATGATACTGCTGTTTTGTTCTTAGAGGATGTTCTAGAGAATGGTTTTTACCCATAGAAATGTTTTACATTTCTTGTGTACAAAAACTCAATAAAGAGCAGAGATCAAATTTCAAAGATCAGGTTCCAAAAAACAAAACTAAAAACAAAACAAAACCCCCAAAATATATTAAGCTAACATTTAAAAAGAAGCAAGTTCAAATTCTGATCAACAGGATAAGGCTTTGATATGCCTCCCTTGTAAAAATATTGACATGATTCCAGTTAATTTTTTCTGTTGATAAATTATAAATATTCCAAAATATTCTAAAAATAATATAAATAATATAATAATACTTAGAATATTTTAGAATAAATTCAGCATCAATATTTGCAATGCTAAATTATGATTGAAAACTAGCTTGTAGTAGGTATTGAAGGAGGAAATATGGCAGAAGGATAGATCCCCTTTCTCAAATACATGCCCCTGCCTCCACTTCCTCCTCCTCCTCCTCTTTCTCATAAGCTGCTGGTTCACCTATAAAACATTTAAAAAACCTGATAAGGAAAAGTTACCAAGAGGTGAATATAGACTCTGGGAATCAGGTACTGTCAGATAAGTTCCATAACAGTATCTCCTGAGAAAGAAATTTCGTATGATCATGAAATACTGCCTCTTTGTTCTCTCAAAGCCAAAATTTGACTTTGTAGTCCTGCATTCATAGTTCTGCCCTAACTACATCACCAAACACCTTATATGTACCTATACACAATCAAATATGTATGCATGTATTTATTTAATTTATTCAGGTTGGATACCACCCTGAATAATTTCACAATAGTATTTGTGAATACTATTCACAAATATACAATATATACAATACAATAAAATTTCACAATACAATAGAATTTCACAATAGTAAAATAACACTAAAAAATGAAATAATAGAGAATTAACCACAGCAAGACAAAACCACAACAAGACAATTAACCAAAACAAGACATAACTACAAAATAATTGCAAGATGTCAATCCAATAATAAAGCAAATTTTTCTGTGCCAATGCTATTGGCTACCAGTCAACAAAGAGCAAGTGGGATGCCTACCACAGTTCTGCACTTTAAAGTATACTTTTGCATAGTGCATGGTGGGTGAACTGAAAGCCTGAAAAGCCTGCCAGTGATCAGTAAGGGAATGAGCATTAACACAAACATCACGAATGGGGGACTCCTATCTCCCTATCCAAACATCATCAAAATCATATGGATCATATAAATCTTGAGTGGAGGCACATTCCGCAGCACAGACAATGCTTCAGAAAAGGCAGGTTTCCCAGATTCCGAAAGATGAGTCTGTTTAATCAAGGGGATCCAAGCATGGCTACTCTGCTGGATAGTATCAGATGAGCAGAAACATAATTGTTTTAGTCACAGCTAAACTGTATTTTGTATAGCACTGAGTATAGGGTTGCATCGACTGCCTTTTAATATATGCTGATGCTGAAATAGAAATTAATAATAGTGCATAGTCAGAAACTAAGTAGAATTTATATTAGTGATCCTTGCTTAATGACCACTCGTTCAGGGACCAAAATTACAATGGTGCTGAACAAATGCTACTTTCAAATGGTCTTTGAAATTCATACAGCATTTCTACAGTCCCAGCTGGTTTCCCATGAGCTAAATCAATGAGGAAGTTGGAAGTAACTCACTTAACACATGAGGTTGCGGTCACATGAGGTTCTCACTTAATGACTATGCACAATTCATCTAACAACAGCAATCAGGAATTTTGGAATTCATGTCGTTAAGCAGCATGGTCATGTGACATCATGCTTAATAATCATATCATTTAGAGATAGTGTTTTCAGTCACAATTATCACTGTTAAGCAAGGACTGTCTGTATGAGTAATATTCAGACTGTATGATTACCTGCCTAGATTTGGTAAGTATTTGATCATATATGTTTTCATGTTCTTATAAAGAGGTTCATCATGAATTTAATATCATTAAATAATGCATATAGAAGGATTTACCATCTCCTGAAAGTTATTCCTGAACCTCAAGTATTCACTGCTGAAACTGTGGAGATGTTAAGGTCAAGTCTTATTATGGATGTTTACAATAAGTGTTTTTCAAGTCAGAGTGTTAAAAAGAATTATGCAGAGTCAATGCCATTAAAGTCAAACAAGATTTATATCTTTGTATAAAGAAGATCTGTAATTTGGCAAATTAAATCTATACTGGAAGGAGTGAGTCCTTGGGCATTGTTGCAATAACACCAAATGCAATGATCACGTAAGTCCTTCTGTTTGTTTTTCTGTTGAATGCCCAAGCAAAAGACATTTGGATTTTTGTCAATCTACTGAGCTCAGTTAATTTTTCTATAGTCATTGCAAATCCTCGTTGATGGCTTGTTTTCCCTTACCAATTCTGCAATTATATCGGTCTCTTAAATGGCAGCTTTGGTTTTATGTTAAATATTAATTTTACCTAATTAAAATGTAGTTTTTCAGGTATTACTATATAATATCAGATAATCTATAAAATGCCTTTACCCTTTTGCAGAAGTAAAACTGATTTCACTCCTTGATTGAATGAACAATTTGACATTAATTAGAAAATACAATGTATTTCCACTTATCCAGGAGTTGGTCATATTTTCATGTGAATTGCTACTTCACATATTTTTTAAATTTAATTATTACTTTTATGTTCTGTCTTTCCTCCAAGAACCTAATATCAGTCCTACTTTCTCATTATGCCAGGAGTCCCCCTGTCTCTAGTTTTCCATCCCTCAGCTTAATCCCCATTGCATTTTATCCCACTGGAACTTTTTTTAAATTAAGAAAAGATAACTGGACAAAATATACAAAGATGGATAATGAGAGTGTGGGTGGGTGGGGGGAAGATACCTTTCACAATTAAAAAAAAATGCTCCAAACATAATTAAAATGTTTTTCTAACAAATTCTAAAATACTTCCAGACAAATAAGAAAAAACAAACTTCTTTTGCAAAACAAACAAATTCTTAGGAAGTTGGCTAAAAAAAGAAACAACACAGCATTTATTATTCTATTTTAAAGATGCTAAATAAAGGCTTGGTGCAGCACACACCTTTTCCTTGAAAGAGTTTTACAAAAATATGATTTGGCAGATAAAATAAAATCCATTTTACAAAATTAAAAAGGAACAGTTTACGAAACACCACTGGTTAAGAAATAAATGCTTTTTTCTTCAAGTCCTTATTGTACAGTCAAATTTTCAAAATGTGGAAACAAATCTCACAGAGAACATTGCCAATAGTTTGGAACATATTTATATTTACAATAGAATAGCTATTTTGATATTTTAAAAATTAACTGGAGGTGTAGTTTCCGTAATGTTGCAGAAAGCTGAGAAGAGGCCATTATATTGCCAAATAAAACTATAATGTGCTGTGCATTGTCATGAGAACATTTTGACAAGTTAATCCAATAAGAATACAGGAGAGCATTATATATGGATGATTGCCACACATGCAAGACCGTGTTTTCAAGATAAAATATCTCAGGTATGTGTCTTTAAGAATGAGCCAATGATATGCATCCTTCTTGAAAATGCTTCAGGGAGTCATTAATGAAGAATTGGGGGGCAGAGGGGAATGAAGACAAAAATGACTGGTAATTGATAAGTGAACTATTCATTACATGAACAAAATCATGATTAGGCTTAAACGTACATTATATAGGTGTTTTGGAAGGCAAAACACCTATATACTTGGAAGGCAGGGCGGAGGATTTTGGACAATACCTGTATGACAAAATTGCTCAGATCCGGCGGGATTTGGACTCTGACTGGGTAGATCAGGGCAGAGTGACGAGGAATAGTCTTGAGAATGTTATCTGGGAGGAGTTTGATGCTGTGACTCCTGATGATGTGGACAGGATTTTGGGGAGACTTAGTGCGGCCACATGTTTACTGGACCCGTGTCCCTCCTGGTTGGTACTAGCTTCCCGGGAGGTTACACGAGGCTGGCTCCAGGGTGTTATCAACGCTTCGCTGAGTGAGGGCCACTTTCCCGCTGCCTTGAAAGAGGCGGTGGTGAGGCCTCTCCTCAAGAAGCCATCCCTGGATCCGGCAATATTGGCCAACTATCGTCCTGTCTCCAACCTTCGCTTTATGGCGAAGGTTGTTGAGAGTGTGGTCGCGCGACAGTTCCCACAATTCCTGGAGGAAACATCTTATCTAGATCCGTTCCAGTCGGGTTTCAGGTCTGGGCACAGCATGGAAATGGCATTGGTCGCATTGGTTGATGATTTCTGGAGGGCTCGGGACAGAGGTTGCTCCTCTGTTCTGGTCCTGTTAGATCTCTCAGCGGCTTTTGATACTATCGACCATGGTATCATGCTGCACCGGCTGGAAGAGTTGGGGGTGGGATGCACCGTGTTGCAGTGGTTCTCCTCCTTTCTCTCTGACCGGTCGCAGTTTGTGTTGGCAGGGGGGCAGAGGTCAACCTCGAGGCCTCTTATCTGTGGAGTGCAGCAGGGATCGGTCCTCTCGCCCCTTCTGTTCAACATTTATGTAAAGCCGCTGGGCGAGATCATCCGTGGCTTTGGGGTGAGATACCACCAGTACGCTGATGACACCCAGCTGTACATCTCCACTCCAGGCCACCCCAATGATGCCCTTGAAGTGATGTCCCAGTGCCTGGAGGCTGTGCGGATCTGGATGGGGAGGAACAGGCTCAAGCTCAACCCTTCCAAGACTGAGTGGCTGTGGCTCCCGGCATCCTGATATAGTCAGTTGACTCCATCACTGACTATTGGGAGAGAGTCTTTGGCCCCCACAGAAGGGGCTCGCAATCTGGGAGTCCTCCTGGATAGGCAGCTGTCCTTGGAGGAACATCTGACAGCTGTAACCAGGGGGACCTTTTGTCAGGTTCGCCTGATCCGCCAGTTGCGGCCCTTTCTTGATCGGGATTCCCTGTGCACAGTCACTCATGCCCTCGTCACCTCTCGCCTTGACTACTGCAACGCTCTCTACATGGGGCTCCCCTTGAAGAGCACCCGGAGGCTCCAACTGGTCCAGAATGCAGCTGCGCGGGTAGTGATGGGAGCAGCATGGCGCTCCCATGTAACACCGCTCCTGCGCGAGCTGCACTGGCTCCCAGTGGTCTTCCGGGTGCGCTTCAAGGTGCTGGTTATCACCTTTAAAGCGCTCCATGGCATCGGGCCTAGCTATCTTCGAGACTGCCTGCTGCTACCAACGATCTCCCATCGTCCCGTGCGCTCCCACAGAGAGGGCCTCCTCAAGGTGCCATCAGCCAATCAATGCAGGCTGGTGACCCCCAGGAGGAGGGTCTTCTCTGTGGGGGCACCTACCCTCTGGAATCAGTTGCCCCCAGAGATAAGGAGAATCCAAGACCTTAGCGCCTTCCGCCGTGCCCTTAAAACCCACTTTTTCCAGTAAGCCAGGCTGGCTTAAGAAGAAATTTTAAATGTTTTAATTGGTTTGTATTTTTAATTTTGGGCCAAATTTATATATATTTTAATTGTTTTTAATATTTGTATTTCATGTTTTTTAATTCTGGCTGTACACCGCCCTGAGTCCTCAGGGAGAAGGGCGGTATATAAATTTAAAGAAGTAAAGTAAAGTAAGTAAAGTTTTATGACAATTTAGTAAATTGACTCATAGCAGGAAGAAGCAAACAAACTCCCAATTCATTGGACTACAGCACCCACCAGCACGGGCAATAGCCTGGCACATTATTGCATAATTGTGATCCATATTTTCTAGACAGTAATCAGGTAGGGTACCTCTGATCTGGAGATTTTAATAGTGCTGTCTCATTGGGTAATTCAATACTGAAATATACTGTATGCAGTCATAATTGGAAAGTTGAAAATTACTACAGTGGTATATAATTTCAGTCTCTCTGAAGTTCAAGGATGGCATAAACAATTTGGACTGGCATTCTCCATTTACTATTATTTGAGAGATCCTTACATCTCTGTGGGCGTTCTCTGTGGGCCCTCCTGCCCTCTGGATTGAGTTTCCCACCAAGCTTTGGATGGCGCCTGACTTCCGCTCCTTCCGTCGAGACCTAAAGACTTGGCTGTTTCAACAAATGGGTTGATTCTGATTCCTGGGTTTTATTATTTATTGTCGCTGTTTTAAATTGGTTTTAATTACGCTTTCTTTTATTATTGTATGTTTTTAACCTGTGTTGGCCGCCCTGAGTCCTTAGGGAGAAGGGCGGCATATAAATTTGTGTAAATTTGTGTAAATAAATAGTGATGTTGATGGAGAAGATAAAGTAAACAAAAGATACCAGGAAAAGACAAGGGAATAAATTTTCTACTGCATAGAGTTTCCCCATATTAAAAAGGTGCTACATTCTGTAATTGCTTGGTGTTTGGATCTTCCTGGACAAAGTCTGTTCCTCTGAGCATATAAATTAGCTCCATTGAATGTAACATACAAAAGCAAAATTTAAAGTTGTTAGGGTTATCTTTGTCCTATTGAGAACTATCTGAGGCACTTGGGTTAGTCATTGATATTGTTGGAGAGCTGTTTTTTTGATATTTTATCTGTTCACTAGTGAGAGTTCTTAGTAAAGACTTATGAATCAGTGTTGATTCTTGGTCACTGTCTGGATAAGTCCCTCTAGTTATTTTGGCAAGATTTCAGAAGTGGTTTGCAATTGCCTGTTTCCCAGGTCTGAAATATAGGGACTGGCCTAACTAAGGTCACCCAGCTATCTTTAAGCCTCAGGTGAGACTTCAACTCAGGATTCTTTAATCAATATACCAAACTCAAAAGACCATTGAATAGTTAGAAAAAGTTTTTTAAAAATAGCAAAATGGTAAGCACATTAATAGATCTATTACCAGAAAAGAAAGTGAGTGAAATAGAATAAGTAAAAGCCAGTCTTCCAATAGGATGAAGAGTTGGGTTACATGATTTTCAAGATTCCTTCCAGCTATGATATAAGATTCTATAAATTGAAAAGTAAATTATTAAAATTGTAAACTTGAAATGTGTTTATTTATTGTACTAAGAACAATAATATATTCCCCATATTCTCCTGGCAGTGTTCAGTAAAATGAATTGAGCATGTTCCTTCTCATAGCCCTCGGAAGAGTCTCATTGATTCAGTTTGGAAATCCCAATGTTTTCTCCCCGCAGTTGAAAATTTAAATGAGGGATGTACTTGCAATTTTATGAAATGCTATTATTGTAGAGACTACCCAGGCTCTATATTCACAAATAGTTTCCTATATTAAATACTCCAAGAGTTCCTTGATATAATATTTGTTTGCTCTGAAAAATCATATCCTCATACATATCCACAATTACACTAGAAAAAGAAAATATTTCTATCAATTGGGCTATGCACATATTCATATATTTGGCTGGCAACAATTTCTTCAATTATGGCTGTGAGTTTTCTCATCACAGAGATGGTCAAAATTGCTATTATTTCTTCTACTTAGAAGTAGAACCTAGTTCATCATCCTAGAGATAATGTGACAAAGGATTATGTTTGTTCACAGCATCCTGCCAATTACCTGATAACTATTAGCATTTTCTTGTATTTCCTTTTCTATATATAGAAACACTGTAAAAAATAGCTTAACGTAATATCTTAAAAATTGATAGTTATGTAATGGTGGATAGTTTTGCAGTGATTGAAACCCTATCAAGCTGCTTGTATATTTACCTAATGCTTCAAATCAGATTGCTGCCTTTTTTACTCTTTCCCTACCATTCCTCTCTGAACTTTTAACTTGTTTTTTAATCTGTACATTGTTTATTTTTAAAAATTTGTTCAAGTGCCATTTGATGATGGGTAGCATCTGAATGTAAATGCCAGTGTTGTGTTTTCTCTACTGTTTCAGGCAGTGAACAATGTTCTGTTTGGATTTGCCATCAGCAAAATAATAGCAACATCACTCAAGGATAACTTTGTTTTCATAGGCTAATATTAAGAAAAATGGTGGCTTCTCACAATGATGCACAGTTGTGTCAGATCCGCACGGCACTTACCCTTTGGACTGAGAGTGATTATGTTTTATGGCATCAATTCTGCAGTACAACATTAATAAATTTATGTTAGGAATAAAATTGCATCATTTTGATGTTGCAGCATTAAATCACAAAGGAGGAACCAATTGCAACAATAATATAAAAACAGCCTGGATTTTCTGCAGGGGAAAAAAATCAATGGCAGGATATGGACCACAGTCTGAAAACTTTAAGCAAGTAAAAAAAGACATAAATCTTTATGATGAAGTTTATGAACTGGCCTCTAAAAATAATAGCCAGCATTAATACTGCCACTGCAACAATTTTATGAGACAATAACCTGGTCCTAAAGTGGATAAACTATGAGGTTGAAGACTGGGTATTTTATATCAGTGAGGGGACTATATTATTGCCCACTAAAAAGAGAAAGAATAGTAGAATTGCCAAAAGAATATAATAAGTTAACACCTATTAAAATAGATGTTAAGTAATTCTGAACGAGCCAAAAGAGAAAACAGAACTCCATTATTGATTGTTATTGTTGCAAACTCTTTTTGAATCTGATAAAGGGTGCTGGGAAGCTACTCAAAAAATGATTTAATACACTAACATAGGCTTTATGCACTCTACATATTACTATCTTTTGATTTAAATAAGAGTGAGAACCTCTTATTTGTACATAGAGAGGAAAGCAAAGAACCATATATGAAGACACTGTGAAACAGGCTGGATTATTGGTACAAGAAACTCAGCACTGTACAGTTATAGCAAGCAATAAGTCTTCAAAATTTATATCAGAAATTTATCATAATTCAACAATTATTTTAATTAGAGAGAGCTAGTGATTGAACCCAGGACTACTTTTATGTACAAATGAGAAAATAGTTTAGCATCTCCCTGCCCCAGCAGGATATGCTTATCATGGAAAGGTCTAAAAGAACTGACATTTTCTTGGTTTTTGAGATTTTAGAGTTTTCAACTCACTACAATATTCTGGAGAATAACATAATAGATTTTCGCCAGTGGGTTTCAAGCTTTGAAAACTGAGAGATACAATAAACATCCAAAGAGACTTAATTGCTTTTTCTGTAATGCAGATTTCCGAAAAGAATTTTTTTTAAAAAAAATCCTGTATCCTCAGGTCACATGATTACCAAGCAGTAAGTATAGTTTATTCTCCATAATTTATGATGAATTCTCCTCCATTTCCTGAATAAAGATAGAGTCCAGGCACAGAAGTATAGGATATAGATTTGAGGAAATAGCATTGAACATTTGAAGTACCCTTGATATTTTTATTTATTTATTTGCAGATTTAAAGCAGAACATTCTACAAACACATAAATATTCCTACAGCAGATGGTATAGTCACTAACTCAGCATCTGACTATGAGAATGGCCTTGCATTCTAATTGTCACTCTTTAATTTTCTCCCAGCTCCAAACTGAAAACTCAATGCAAATAGTATTTTTCTCTCTTCACTAACTGGAGACTGCTTCTTCTCATTTGGGCATCCCATTCCAGATACCTAAAGGATCACATTTTTACTTCCATGTATTCTTTTTATATGAATAGAATGATAAGAAGGCCTTCTGCTTTCAAGCCCCATGTTTTCTTTCCCAATGTCTCGCCTATACTTTAAATGAGAAACTTGATACAAGTGAAAGAAATTCTGTTCTCCTATCACCACCAGTTAATTGGATTCCTTTCAATTTACACAATTGTGTTTATTGCACATAGGCTTTGGGTGCAACCATGGATTATACTGGTTTATATTGGGTGGCTTTTTTAAAAAAAATAAATACACGTCTATTTTTCCCCTATCAACTTTCAAAATATTGATTTTCTATCTTGCAAAGAACACTTAAATTTAGCAAGGAAGAACACTATAACAAATGCTGAGCTTAAATTTATGGCTTATGTGGTACACATAAATCTAAATGTAATTCTGATGCTGGGAGAGAGGAGAGGAACTGAATAGCCAAAGTCATTGCTGTTTGTTGGAGAAATAGGCCTGGAAGGCAGAGTGGAGCACTTTCTTGCAATATTAATAGCATCATTCACAGGCAAGCAAGCAAAATGAGCGAGAGAACTGTCCTCAGTAGTTCTCTTGCCTTGACTACTAATTAGCCGCAGGGATGGAGGAAATGATTATCATAAAGATGTGTTTTTTCCGAAGAGGTTTATTTCAGATAATATTCCAGCACTTGATTTTGCTGATAATGTCCTTTGGTTCAATTAATCTAATAAGATTTATGGTGTCTTATTAATAAAGGAAAGCTGAGCCTTGGAGGCATACAATGAAGAGTTGGATCCAGGTGATTTAAGTTCAAATTGCTACTGAACCATGGAGCTGGCTAGATGACTTTAAGGTTACCACCGTCTCAGCCTCACTTATTGGTTTAATTAAATTTTTAAAATTGTATCCTGCTTTTTTACTGAAACGCATCAAAACAGCTAACCAAATAATGTAATAAATAGTGTTCATTTACAGGTAATCCTGGACTTTACAATCACAGTTGAGCCCAAAATTTCCATTGCTATTTGCTAAGCAAGGCAGTTGGTAAGTTTTGCCCCATTTTACATTTTTTTTGTCACAGTTATTAAGTGAATCATGCAGTTATTAAACAAATAATGCAATGATTAAGCAAATCATTTGGCTTTCCCCATTGGCTTTGCTTATCAGAAGCAGGTTGGGAAGGTTACAAATGGTGAACACATGAAAACAGGACACTGAAACTCTCATAAATATGTGCCAAGCACCCACATTTTGATCATCATGATGAACATGATTGTCATCACGTGACGTATTGTGACTTCCCCCCCTTAGCTAAAATGATGTGGTGTGGTCACTGCTAAAATTGCCTGCAGGCCACAAGTTTGACACTCCTGGTTTATATAGATAGTTGAGGACTATCTATATAATTATTGTATGTCTATAGAGACCTACGCACACACACACAAACCTGCAGACTCCTCTGAAGACAATTGGAAAAAAAGCAATGATACAAACGTTTAGAAGCTTTTAAGTATATATGGTTTTTAATAGTTAATGAGCTTTGTATTTCATATTATAACCATTCAACAGTGGCTAACCAATAAGAAATTGTTCAGATAAGTAAATGAATTGTTCTAGGTCTTGATAGTCATGTTTCAGTTAATGAATGGTGATTTACTATATTTAAAAAGGGAAGCTTTATTTTGAAATAAAAGTTGCGCACTAATCTACTGACAATCTCCCAAGAGGTGCTCATGCGTGCAAAATATATTACACTCCAGGTGTAGACTTCATTTACTAAAAAGTGGTCTGTAAGTCAGACAGAAATCTCTCCCCCTAAGGCACAGCTGTCAAACTTGATTGTGTAACGTGACATATTATGACATATGGTGACATTTTTTGCCTTTGCTGAGCCGGGGTGGGCGTGGCCTGTGTGTGACACGTGTGGCTCATGGGTACCAGTTTGACACCCCTTCCCTAAGGTGAACCCAATCATTTATTCAAAACATTGCAGTATCTCCCCAGCTTCTCTTTTTCAGCCACTCAGCTTTCACATTCTTAAGCAACTTTTATTCCAACATGAAAGTGATTAAAGATGTTTATCTATGGCAAAAGACTAAAGACTCTGCCTGCTTTCATCATAAGAACAATTAATCTAATCTTTGGGAGAAACTCAGCACTGAAGAAAACCATCTGAGAACTCCACATTTATCACATTTACTTTCTTCTCTCAAAAAAAAATCTTAATACTTGGGCAACGTATGTACAACAGTGATGGGAAAAAAATAAAATGATTTGTGGTAAATGGTCACTATGAACAGGTAACTGGTGTCCATTTAGAGAAATTGGATACTTGAGGTTTCAAAGAGAGGAAAAGCAAAATGATTGCTCAACAAATGTTAGAAACCAATGCTGGTTCATTGGTTTCTAACAAAAAACATTTTTTTAAATAATGTTAATCCTCATCTGTAAATATGTAAACATAGATCATAAATTATATTTAGGGTTAGGGCTCCATCTAGATACTGATTTCATCTGTTAATTCCCCCACCTTCCATGTAGTCACCTAGAAAGTTTGAAGGAAGACTATCCACATTTGCTTCAACGTAGCTGCAATGGTTTTGGTTTTACACAGACAAGAAGCTGGTTTATATGGCTTCAGATCACACAGAGCACTGTGGTTGCTTACATGCATTTATAAAAAAAGAAAAATTCCATCAAAACAAAATCAAAGCAATGAAAAAGAAGACTTAAAATTAATTTATTCTTATGGCTAGGTATTGTAAGTATAGTAAAATTTGTAAAAACATAATATAATTTCAATACAAATCTCAGTATAATGGAGAAGGCTGTAACAATTATCTGTGTACTGAAACTAGATCGGCAACTGCAAATGTTCTTATGTTCTTTATCTTTAAATTGAGCTTGTAACAATATAGACAACCCCACCACCTCTGGGGAAACATTCATATCATTAATCTTGCTTCTCTTTCTCTAATAGTAGGTTCAGGCAGAAGAGGAAAGAATATGTATTATCCAAATATTTTAAAAAGTGAGAAAGAAGGAATTTTTTTCTTGGTTTTATTGGGGACAGCTGAGTTTTTTTGGTTTTATTGGGGACAGCTGAGTTCTGAGCTAAATAAATATAGATTTTTAGCTTTATAGACTTTTAATTTTTTTAAAAAATATATAACAACAGTAATCAATACAAAAACATTCTAGACACACACATGAATAAAAAGGGAGACAAGAAAAACAATTCATAAAAACCATATATTTATAATTCCTTAATATTCCTCCATCACATTGATATATTCATCTGGGATAAAATAATCATGGTTTATTTGATTAGCGTTAGCTATCAAATCAAACCATATATTTGAAAATTGTTTAGCTTGACCAGGATGCAGGTGAAGAATGTAGGTCTATTTCTCAGTTATGCTGATATACCAAAGCTCCATTATCTTAGTTTTATCTTCCCACTGTTTAGCTTTGGACATTCTGGTGGCAATAACAAAAATACTTTAGAGTAGATATTTGTGTTAGAACTTAAAAATATATTCAGCAAAGTAAGCTGTGGACGTATATTAATTCTTTGATTTGTACTTGACTTTACCAGTCTCCTAAACAACCCAGACCACAAGGGATATGAGCACCACAAGTGGAAATAAGTTCCCTTTTCTTCACAATCATTCCAATAGCAAGGAACTTTCTTTGTTCAGATTTTCTAGCTAATAAAAGTCATATATTATCTCATTTAAGAATTTTTTGTCTTTAATTTATGCTGAGGATGATGACATGGGACATTTCCACATTTTATTCCAGCCTTGATTGTTATTTTTTTATTTGCAGGAAATATTTTTCCTAAGCCATTTTCAAAGCAGTCAGAGGGATCTTCATAGACTTTGCTTTATTAGGAAATCTTTGTGGTTGTATTTACTCCTAGTTGGTTCTGATATATTAGATTTGTGTTGGAGGATGCAGCTTCTGCTCAGTTTGCTAGTTCAGTAACAAAGTTGGATGTTTCTCCCAAACCTCTTTTCATGGTTCCTTGAAGTCTACTGTTTGTTCCACAACCCCCAGTCCAACATACAGTCTTGGGTAGGATTACTGGATAAATGAAATGGGAGTAGTGTGCCATGTAGATTGGCCAGAACTCCATGAAGAGAAGGCAGAGGAAAAAAAATATAATAACAGCTTCTGATTGTATTGTTTCAGGATGTGTTCAGAAGAAGAGCTTGTTTAATAAGTGTGAATTACCCTGTAAAGGGTACAATTTATAAATTTATCATTGAAGCCAGATGCTACCTGAGATTAATCCTGAAATCTCTTTTCAGAATGAAAACTTTGGATATTAAATTAATTAAAAAAATAAGGATGCCTACAACAACATATCCTTTTTTATTGAATAAATAGAAATAATTGAACATGATGCCCAGACTTGGCTAGTTTTTGTTTCATTCATTTTCTTATTTTCTAAACTATTATTTTCTTAAATTGTTTTGAATCTTATGCCATTCAGGATGTCAGAATTTTACATTTTAGCATGAAAAGGTATGGAAATTTTCACTTTGAGTCATTTACAAAAAAGCTCTAGAAGTCCATGTCATAGTGAGCTACAAAGACAGCATCAGAGAAGTCAACGAACAAGCTGTTCAATGTGCCAGAAGATTTGAAATCATCAAAGGGAAAGCAGGGTCACAAAAGGCCAGCTATTCAATATTTTATTTATTTACTTATTGAATGCAGCCTTCTTACCATGTCTTACATTTCAGCCAAAAAATGACCCTTTTTGAGGGATTTCTTTAGTTGTTCCCACTTGCTTTTAGCTAATTCTTACATTGTCAAGGGTGGCAAGGCAAATGTCTCTGATGAACAAAAAAGCTCAGTAGTGGGCACAAACTTGAAGAATAAAAGAAAGGATGGAATAGAAGAAGTGCCAGAAAAAGGAATAAAGAGACAAGAAGGGTTTTAAATTCATGGATGTATTCAAGGATGTATGCATAGACAGATATTGAGGCAGATATTTTCTTTTGCAGAGTGGCAGAAAGCTCAAAATATTTCCCCACCCAAAGTAATATACATCATTTGGCTAATTTAGATAGGAGGTTCACCTCTGTCATTCTTTTTAGACAGAGGTCATTCTAAAAAGTTTCTTTTTCTTTTCAAGAATAGTTCAATCCATTTTTTCAAAAGGATGTTGATTGTAGAAAGTACAAAAATCAATCAATTAATTAAAAATCAGTAAAATTCAGAGATATTAAGCATTTCACATTCTACCTTCTGATATTAAACACATTTCTTTTTAGGCTATGTGTTTATTTTTAATATGTTGCTGTATTTCCTTGCATTATTGAAATAAAATTGAGCCGAGGTGGCTCAGTGGTTAGAGTGCAGTACTGCAGCTACTTCAGCTGACTGCTAGTTCAGCAGATCAGCGGATCAAATCTCACTCTCAAGGTTGACTCAGCCTTCCATCCTTCCGAGGTGGGTAAAATGAGGACCCAGATTGTTGGGGGCAATATGCTATTTAGTATACTCTCTTTGGTGTAAGCCACCCAGAGTCCTCGGAGAGTGGGCGGCATAGAAATATGAATAATAAATAAAATAAAATAAAATAAATACAGTCCTAATGGACATTTTTACATGGCACTGTTTTTACTCTCAAATTTCTCCAAAGTCTTCTGGAATCAATTATGACATATTTTTCATTTAACAGAATAATAGTGTTGGAAGGTCCTTGAAAGTCTTCTAGTCCAATCCCCTGCTGAGGCAGCTTGCTTCTTTCCTTGATGAGTTTCCCTCCATTTCAATATCTCCTTGACTTAAGGAATACTTATTTTATATTCAAACTACAGAGAGTGGATTTCACTGTCTGAATTATGCTTTTTGCACAAATTTCCTTTGTTTTGCCCCATTTTACAACTTTTCTTGCCACATTTGTTAAGTGAATCACTGCAGTTGTTAAATTAGCAACACAGTTATTAAGTGAATCTGGGTTCCTCATTGACTTTGCTGGTCAAAAAGTTGCAAGGATAACACATGATCCCAGGACATTGCAACCGTCATAAATGTGAGTCAGTTGTCAAGCATCCAAATGTAAATCATGTGCTCATGGGGATGCTCGGTGATTCCTGGCTAATACATGCCGTACGCTAAAAAAAAAAAGAGCCTTGGTAGCACAGTGGACTAATGCACTGTTATTAACATCTGCTGCTTGCAATTACTGCAAGTTCAAATCTTACCAGGCTCAAGGTTGACTCAGCCTTCCAACCTTTCAAAGATAGGTAAAATGAGGACCCAGATTGTGGGGGCAATAAGCTGACTTTGTATAAATATACAAAAGTATGAAGGCTATTGCTTAACGCATTGTAAGCCGCCCTGAGTCTCCGGAGAAGGGCGGCATATAAATTAAAGTTAAAAAAATATGGGGATGCTGCAATGGTCATAAGTGTGAAAAATGGTCATAAGCCACTTTTTTCAGTGCCATTGTAACTTCAAATTGTCACTAAGCAAACTGTTGTATGTCGAGGACTACCTGTATCTAACTTAGTATTCTTCTATAGCAGGGGTGTCAAACTCGTGTTGTCATGGCGGCATCACATGACATATCACAACTATTTTCCCCTTCACTAATCTGGGTGTTGGTATGGCCAGCCAATGGGCTGGGAGTTTGACACCCCTGTTCTATAGTAGTCCAGATTTCTCTAATAAACTGAAAAGCAGGATATGCCATTATATTTAATTTTTTTCCTAAAGATGCTTTTCCAAAAGGCTATTGGACTTTCTTGTTTTTTTCCTTGAAAACACTTCATTTCTCATCCAAGGAGTTTCTTCAGTTCTTTAATTGCCTTCTCCATTAATTTGCATAATATTCTATAAAAACAATCTGCACTAGTAGCCGTTTTGTGGAATTATTTTTCATATTATCTTGCCTTTTTTCCTAAACCTCTTCAGAAACAAGTTTATTTTTTGGCATGTGAGGGCTGGTTCTCCCATTGTTTTGGAAATAGTTGAATGATCTTTTTAAGTAACATGTACAGAATGACTTCACAAACATCCAAACATTCTCCCTTTTATATCAAAACAGAAGAGAAAAAACAGACCCCTGTTTCTTTACAATTGCCCTTATATGGGTTTTTTCATTTTAGTAGGGCATGTTTTGGAATTCCTATTATAGCCTAAATCCTTTCTAATAAAAATTACAAATCAAAGCTGTGACAGATTTATTCTTTGTACATATTGTTTGCAGTCCTGGTGATATAAGTTAATCTTGCATAGCCCCAATTCTAGCTGTAGGAAAAAGAAAAATACCACTGTACATACAGAATGGGATCCTATACACATCCAGACTGAGACCCATGTGTAAAAGTGAATGCTCACATATATACTTTCTGTTGCAATATTTCCTTTCTTTGATTATAAAATGAATATTACGCAGTACAAGGTGTTACCTGTAGGAAGTATGAAGCAAAACCAATAGGTGAAAAATACTGGCTATACTTATATCAAAATTTTCAACCAAAATTAGATTATAACTGTCAGAAACCAAACAAAGCTCCAGTACAACTGGAGCTATTGAGAGATAGGAAGATTGACAGTCTTTGATGATCATAGGAAGTGCTGAAGCAATCCAATTTCTTGCTTATAAGATGTGGTTAAAGAGTGAATGCTAGCAAAGCAGCCTTTCAGTCAAGAAAATATTAGTGATGTTCCTTGATATGGGCAGCTCTGCACCTAAGCCCTCACACTCTAAAGAAAGATTTGTGTTTCCAGATAATAATATCAGAGCTCAAAGAAATTGGAAAAATTCACAACAAATTCATCTAATTCAAATATCCGCAGGATAAATGAAATAGTTTAACTTTCTAATGCATTAAAAGCATATTCAAAAGATGCAAGTAGGAATGTTATCAGAATGAGATTACTTCAAAACTAATAAAATGTTCCCAGTCTGAACATCCCAAATACAGACATAGAACAGTGAATGAAGTATTCATCTGACATAATGATTCTGTGACAGTTTCACATTATATTCTCACCTCACAAGGTTACTTCTTGGACTTTATGAAAGTTGGCCCTGAAGTAAAAACTTTGTTGAGAAAATCATTCTTCTTATATTTGGAAATAATTGATAGTCAAGAGAAGTAAAGTGCACTGCTCCTGTATGTCAATATACCATTAATATTGTGCACATCCTTGTTTGCCTTCAGGCAAAAAGTTTTCACATAATGTATTCTTTTATATTTTACTGATAATGGATGCAGCCAGTTGGAACTTCAATTAAAGTGGTTCTTGAAATGTCCTAGTTTTTGCATATAGATTTTGAAAGAACACATCTCTTAAGAAAGTACACCTTCAGAAATTACAAGGATATTTCAAAACAGGCAAAATCATTTTGAAATTATAATTAACAAATCTGTTTTCTTCTTCTTCTCTTCCTCTCTGTCTTCCTCTTGTTAGTTTTTTCCAGCACTGACATATTGTTTCTAATAATCATTTATATCTATTTTGTTTTTAAAAATATCTAATTGTTGGGCTATTGCATTATTTATTTCAAAATCTGTCTCATTATGAACATTAGTTCAATATTCTTCTCTTTCACCTCCTCCAAATATGTGGGCTTCAACTTCTAGACTTTCTCTGAGATGATGTCCATTGCTAAAGATTTGGCAAATTCCATATATCTAGAGATCACCAAAGTGGAGGAGGGATGCTTTCATAAACTGAGATTTATTTTATTATTAGTCTTTAATAATTTAACCAACCTATAGGAAATAGACAAGTGCAGATTAGCAGAATGACCGAATAATTGTGCTATTAATGTCAAACTCTACAGCTGAAGTTCTACCTCTGCTGTTATCTCAGTAGGTGTGTTCAGTTACTTTCTCATTTCCAAATCTTTGGATCTCCCATTCATGATTTATTTTCTTCCTTTTCTCTTTTTGTAAGATGTAGGAACAAGGGAGTTTTTGTTGCAGCAGTGATCATCACATCTTATTCTCAATACTGCAAGGTTGACAGTTCTGAATATCAATGCATATATTATATAGGTCCATGATGTTGAACCTATGGCATGCGTGCCAGAGCTAGCACGCAGAACCTTCTCTGTAGGCATGCATTTCATCAGCTGTTCTTCTGGGTTCTGTCACGCACATATGCATTGGATAGCTGGTCAGGTGCGTATGCACACCGGCCAGCTGCTCTCTTCTGGGTTCCATCGTGCCCATGCGTGCTGTCCAGCTGGTCTTTGTGAGAAGACCAATTGTCCGGCATGCATGGGCGCGATGGAACCCAAAAGAGCAGCTGGCCACCGCACATATGTGCACCGGCCAGCTGCTCTCTTCCGGGTTCTGGCATGCCAGTGCATGCATGCATGCACACCAGCCAGCTGCTCTCTTTTGGGTTCTGGTGTGCACATGCACACCGGCCAGCTGGTCTTCGCGCGAAGGCCAACTAGACAGCACGCATGGGAATGTGTAGTGGTCAGCTGCTCTGTTTTGGGTTCTGGTGCGCCACCGGGCGCACACATGTGGTCCAGTTTTGGCACTCAGTGCCAAAAAGGTTAACCATCACTGATATAATTTGTCCTCAAACAACTTTTGAGGATTAGATAGTAGACACTGTCTGTCTGTCTATTGGTCTGATCAACTCATTAGCTGACAAACAATTGCATAAACCTATTGGTAAACTTGCCCTCTGAACATGAAACTCCATTACACAATATATCCATTTAGACATATGGATTACATAAGAAAAAGTGTAGACCAGTCAAGTTGAAGGCTCAAGCTAAGGCCAAGCTGCCCACTAGCAACCATGGAGTAGTGTTAGTTGTTAGATAAACTTGCCCATCTGAAAATCCTAGTAGAGGTGGGAAGGGGAAGTGAATAGGAGGCATTATCTGGGGATTGAAGTGATATGGGCAGACAGCTTTAGCCTCTTCATTTTCAGTCTCTCAGATACCCCTCAAATAAATCAAACCATTGGAGGAATACTTGCTTTGTAAAATGTGTGGCTTTTGCTGGACAAACATAATTGTTGCCAAGAGCATTGGCATAGTGATTGGTTATAATGGTTGGTTATAATGACATTTCTTAGTGATAGAAAAGGAACTGCTCTTATTTTCTGTTGGCAACCATTTTGAGTTTGCAGTCCATCTTGTCTCAAAAATAAAGTAATTGATTTTGCTTTGAAATCAGAGAAAACAGAGGAATACTTATTGTTAATTCAGTCCTCCTGTAAAAAGCACTATTATGCTTCAATTTCTTTTGATTCAAGAAATGTTTTTCATAAGAGCTGAGACTGGGAAGAGATATTGTATCAAAAGCAGAAGGGAATACATTTAATGGTTTTTATAAAAATCCAAAGAGAAGTGAAATGTGATTTGGGGAGACAGATTATGACCACAGAATATTCATGTACATACATGCACCAGCTACTATTTACACTGAATTTATGAGAGGCAACAATTGGAAAATCCTGTGCTAACATATCTGATCTACAATTGGAGAGTGTAATGAAATAATATAATTAATCTATTTCTGGAATTACTTTTGTAGTGGAATTATTTCATTCTTTATTAAAATAATTTAATCCAGTTGTATATATAAATCTAGGAATTAATAGGTACAAGTATTACTTTATCCTGAGATTCAGTGACTTTGCTCAGCCTTTATTAAACTCTCTCTGCATATTTCAGTATGTATTTCTCCGTCTGTGTGTGCGCGTGTGTCTGTGCATGTGTGAGTGAGTAACATTATTCTTGGCTTTTATAGCAACCTAGCATTGGTGTTCAAGAATGAACTTTTCTTAACACCAGAGAAATGTCTCTCTGAATCTCTCACCCACAATGATGAGTTCTGGGATCCTTCATTTCCTGGAATGCACAGTGCTAGGAAGAAAATATCTTGGACAGTTGCCTGAAAGCTCTTTGGCATCACTTAGGAGTTGGATTATGGACAGACCTGTCAGAAGGTTTTCTTTAACATGAAGAAATGAGGTAGGGTTGGCATGAAACAAAAGAAAAATATTGCTCCTTTTCTTCTGCAAACTGGAAAAGATTCTTCCACTGCTTAATGAATATAGGTCTAAAATAAGCCAAGCTGAAACAACCTATCATTCCCATATTGAATGCTGCCCACCCATCATACGTGGCAACTCAGCAGGGATTAATCAAACTTGGGGGGAGAGGAAAGGTGCCTCGAAACACTGCATAGGCACAATACACCATAGGCTACATTTGAGATGGTAGACGTATCCTAATTAACATGGAATAGTTGTCTGCTTGAAAACATACTCTATTTGAAGGGCTGTCCAGTTCAAGTCCAGTTTAGATACCAAAGAACTTAAAAGGGAGATCAGGGCCGCAAAAATTGTCCATCAATGAAATAGCATTTGGAAGGCAAATCAAGCAGATGTTGGTCCATATTGCTCCAAATCTTCCCCATGATCTTTAGATCTTTTAAAAGTATAGTAAGAAGTTCTAAATTTGCAGGCATCTTGGCAATGTAGCATATGCAGATTTGATGCAAAATCTGCTTACCCTTTTGGGATGTATGCGAATGTATAGTATATGTGTGTGGTCCTCCATTTCCTGTCATTTTCCAATGTACTAGTGGGAAAAAGTTAAAGGAGTGCAGAAAATAAATCTAGTCTTTAGTTCCTTTCTGCACTTCTGTTCAAATGGCTGATTGCCTTTATGCAGCTTGGAAGAAGTATTATCTATCCTCTTCTATTTCAAGCATGAAAATGAGAAAGATTTTGGCGCTCACTGTTGTCTACAGTCCAGGCTTTCAAAACACACTCCTCTTTTATTGGTTCAAATATATAATTATGACACTTTAATGACAGAAAAAGGAGCAGGCAATTAGAAGCACAGAGTTCCCATCACCCTTTAACACAGAGCCAGAGACATTCTCACTACTTCTGAAGCCCTGCTAGTTTGTTGTGCCTTAAGCCAAAATCCCACAAGGTCTCAATGTAACCAGCTGTCTCACTAACGAACTGCCAGCACTTTTCCTGAATGGGAGCTATCATCTTTGCTGACATCAGCTGCCTCCCTAGAGCACTTCTCGGCTGTCTTTCTTGGTGTGATTGCATTTATCTGTGGCTTGCAGGGACTAGTCCTAATCATATTGCTTCTTGCCTTTGAGGGTCAAATACAAGTCCATTGCTCCTGAGACAAATGTGGGAGGGAGAGAAAACAGTTGGGGGGAGAGAGGGAGAACCAGAAACTGTCACCTTTTTGTAAGACTGATAAGCATTTGGCAGACAGGACACCACAAATGAGAAAAGCAAACAGCCAGCAATCTGTGAGTGCCATAAATATGTTACCATCTCAGCTGGAAGATAGGCAATATATGCACCAAGAGGCTTTTGTTTAATGAGCTGTCAGGAAGCAGGCACAAAATTATGCTTGAAAACACAGGGAAGCTGCAGAGACAGCAGATCCTGGACCCTGGAAATGCCCTCTTTGCCTTTTATGTGGATGTTTCAAAGGGTCTTATCAGCTAAGGGTTGTCGAGTGATGCAGGCTATCATTCGTAATCCAGTAGCCTTTTGGACTTTTTTTTAAAAAACCTAACAGAGAGTGATGGCTAAACTGGACTCTGGTCTTTCCCTTATATACTTTCCTAATCCCATAAATATAACAAAAGTACAGCTGAAGCTTGTCCAAATAAGACAAAAATAGCAGTAAGTAGGAAGTTAAACATCTGATTTCTAATCATACAGAGGTTCTTTTTCTGATTATCTCGGTATGTTCAGCCAGTTCCCTAGTTATTTTAGTCAGGCACACAACAAAGGCATTACTGATCAAAAGATATTGCAGCAACATAATGCGAATACATGAGCTGCTTTGTAATTGCTATGCAACATTCAGAGTTTCAGCGGCTGTGTAGCTAAACTGGTGAAGCAATTGTGGAATGACAATGTAGGCACTGGGAACATTGTGGGAAGCTTGAAATGATGGACAGCATGATAGACCTTCAACAGTTAGGCAGTCATGCACAGCAAATTACCAGGATATTCAGCCAAAAAGCAAGTTTGAGTTCAACTTTTCCTTTTTGTCATTAAAAAGAGCTTTTCCCCTTTAGTTTCTTGTATTATTCCATATGACTTCTGCTCCTTGCACTCAGTCTGATTTGTATGTACACTTACAGAAAAATAACTCATTGAACCTAGTTTGTCTGTTACTTTAAGAATTTTGTTACTTTAACAATATTCTTCACAACAAATTCTGTTATTGTGGAGAAGTATGGCCAAACAAAAAGCATTCCATCAATATTATTGCAATTTATATAAAGGAAGTAACACCTTGTCAGAGAAAATAGGTGAATATCTAAAGTAACAAAATTTACTGAGGATTACAGAGGGACAGAAACAGTTTATGAATGGATCTATTCCATTCAGATTTTGAAGCAATAAAAAAGATTGAACGAGAAAATGTGTCTGAATCAGATGGATTATCAGGTTCTATTATATAGGTTTTGAAGATGAAGTTTAACAACCTTTACCAAACACGATAAACACAATAAATTTCTTTCTATACGGAGAAAAATGCCAAGACTTGGAAAGAAGCCAATAAAGTACTAATATCTAAAGAGGGACAAGACTTAAATTTAACAAGAAACTATAGCCTGATATTAGTATTGAATAACGTGAGTTCATAATGTGAGTTGTGAGTTGTTCACAACTATCATAGTTGACAAACTGAAAATAATTTAGCAATTTATTCATGAAGATAAATATTGTTTTTTACCTAAAAGGCAGTTAAAGGACAATTTAGAAATGTGTTCGACATTTTGGAATATGTGAAGCAACATAATGAAAAAGAAGTCACATTGATTTTCTTAGGTACAAAGAAGGCCTTTGACAATTTGAAGTTGGCTTTTTGTTCAAGGTTTTTAGAAGATATAAATTTTAGAACTTTATAAAATGTGTAAGACTGATTTACACTTCACGGAAAGTATAAATATGGGTTAAGGAGATTTAACAAAACCATGTGAGATACAAAAAGAGAGGACTGCTCACTGTCACACACACACACTTTTAAAGTTTTAATTCTTGAAATGTTGAATAGAGAAGGCAAGGTGAGAAGGTTGAGGGAGTAAGGATTTAGAGAAGAAATTTATAAGTTAAGGGTTTTTGTAGATTACTCTATGCTGTTTTTTCGTAGATTCCTTAAAGGGAATTGAAATTGTATTTTGCAGTTTGCTGTTTGATTTGGAGAAAAGGGTGGTGGTTGCTAAGAACTAGAAAGCTTTTGGAGTTACAAGCAGTATCTGAGATTTAGGTGACAAGAATATTTTAAAAATCATTATGTTAGACATGCCATACTTAGCATTTGGATACCTAGGTTATGTGAAAATACATTTGTGGCTCTTGGCAAAAAACAGCTTATAGATGAGATATATAGGCAAACACAAATGGAGGAAAGGCTAACATATTGAGAAATAATAGAATATTAACAAGGAAAATGTAAAATAGGATCAGCAGAAGAATGTCAGGTTATAGCTGCAAATGGTTCTCTTATTTACAATTATTAGAAAGATTTAAAGACAGTAACTGATGGTTTTTAACATGAATTGATGGTTTGGAACAGATTTGTGTTTGAAATAGAATTGTGTACAAATGATGAACATGTAATTGCTAAAACGTACACACTTTTATTGAAATTTGAAACAGAAGAGCAAGTGAAAGAATATAAGATAAAGTGGGCTAAATTTTTGGTTATAATGTACAGATGGAACAATGGGATAAAGTGTGGCTAAAAGAATTGAAATCTATACTACATTATAATCTTAAAGATAATTTTCATAAAATGATGTACCTTTGGTATATGTCACCAGAGAAATTGTTTTGACTATATAAAGTCACTTCAAATTTATATTAGAAATACGAATAACAGAAAGGGACATTTTATTATGTTTGGTAAACTAAACTAAAATACTGGATTTTAAAATAAAATACTGGATTTTTGATAGACCAAAGAATACTGGATTCAAATACCTACACTTATTCAGAAAAAATTAAAGAGTAATAAAGAATTGAAATGGGAAGCTTTTCTTTTTGTGCTGATGGACAAATAGTTGGGAAAACTGTCATGAACTTTGTTTTTATACATAATAACTTTAGTGAGTTTAATATATGCAGAAAGATGGAAAGATTTGACTCTATCCACAATGGAGAAGTTGGTGAATATGATGGAACTTGCTGATACCTAAATAGGCTTTTTTGGTCACAGAAAAAAAATAATATTTATGTTTATTGCTAACTGGAAATACCTTATAGACTTTGTGTGAAACAGAAAAAAATGAATTTATGATTTTGATGATTAGATAAAATAGATTATAGAAACAAGAGAATTATGTTGCAACTCTAAAGTAAGAGATAAATTGAGAATTGTACTTTCATTTGATTTAAAGAATAACAGAAGCTACTTTTTTGTATTGTTTCTTTTCTTTTCTATTTTTTCTTTTTTCATTTCTTGCACTTTTATGTTTCTCTGATTGCTTTCTTCTTTTCTTTTTTGACTTTATATTAGTTTGTATTAGTTTTTTCTTCTAAAAAGTGTGTGTGTGTGTGTGTGTGTGTGTGTGTGTGTGTGTGTGTGTGTGTATAATAGCAGTCTGGTACTAATTATATTTCATAGGCAACTATCAGGAATAATTGCAGAAATGCACAAGAGGAATAAACCAGGGGTGAAATCTAAAATTTGTTACTATCGGTTCTGTGGGCGTGGCTTGGTGGGGTAATGTGACTGGGTGGGTGTGGCCAATTTTTTTTTTCTTACTATTAAAATCATTTTTTCTACAACCTCTTCAGTGAAGAGGTTTCTTCTGACGATCCCAGAAGGTTTCTTCTGACGATCCCAGCTGAGTTGCCTGACCGGCAGAGGGCTTTTTTTTCTCTTAAATGCTCTGACGATCAGGCAACTCAGCTTGGATCGTCAGAGGCTTTTAAAAGAAAAAAAGCTTCTGCTGATCAGGCAACTCAGCTTGGATTGTCAAATTTTTAAATTTTAATTTGTTTTAAATTTATTGGGATTTTAATTGTCGTGGGCCAATATTATTTAATTTGGTTTTAAATTGTTCTTAACTTTTGTATTTCTGTATTTTATCTTGTGCCTGTTCACCGCCCTGAGTCCTTTGGGAGTAGAGCGGTATACAAATTTAATAAAACAAACAAACAAAACAAACAAAGGGTTTTTTTCTTTTAAATGCCTCTGACGATCCAAGCTGAGTTGCCTGATCAGCGGAGGCTTTTTTTCTTTTAAAACCCTTTGATGATCCCAGCTGAGTTGCATGATCATCAGAGGCTTTTTTTTCTTTTAAAAGCATTTTTTCGGCCGAAGAGATTGTAGAAAAAATGCTTTTAAAAGTAAAAAAAAAGCCTCTGATGATTGTGCAGCTCAGCTGGGCATTGGGGGTGGGGGCAGGGATTTTTGCTACTGATTCTCCGAACCACCCACCTCCATTGCTACCGGATCAGGGATCCAGTCCGAACCGGGAGCATTTCATCCCTGGAATAAACTTCATAAAGAGTCTCTCTAATCATTATTTTTTATGAGATTATAGGCTATATCCAAAACTTATTCAAGACTTGTCCTACCCAATTAGTTTCTGTCTTTTAAAATAGACCAAAATGATATCAATTTTCCTACTGCATTAAAGAAGTCACACAAACCACAACGTTATTCTCTAATAATACCATTTATATATGTGGTCTTACCATTTTTTAATAATCTTGGAACATTTATGATTTCCTTTTCATCATTTTTGTTGGAAACTAAAGTTTATAGTATTTCTTTCAATTCTATTTTTCAACAAACCATTTCTTGTCATATTAATCTCTAAAATACACTTTCCATCATTCCATCACTGTCTCACTTTTATTCCAAATCGCTTTCTTGTTTTAACTTTAATGACATTATACAATCACTTATTTCAAATACATCTTAAAATTTAAACCAAATTACTCTGCACTTGTAAGCGTTCCCAGGTAGACTAGGCAAGAAAAATGACAAGATGAGATAATTCTATTTTATTGTAAAGTCTGATAGTATAAACCTCCCACCATCTCTTTTACAGTCTGAGAAGTTAGTGAAGTTCCTTTCTGAGTTTTCTTATCTATCTGTTATTCAGCTGTGAGTCAAAGCCTTTCTTAGCTGATCATTTCCCAGGCAGCATCTCTTTACTACATCTCTCAAGGTCATGCTCACATACCATTACAGCACTTTCTTTGTTACTTTTAATACTAAATACTCATTTCCCACAATGTATATTTTTGCTTCCATCATATTGTTAAATATTACTATAATTCTCATTTTTGTGCATCCTGTTCCATTATTTTTTTCATCCACAGTCTCTTTCATTTCATAAAACAAAAACACCAGCATATAAAAGAAGATTGACATGGCTGTCCTAGTTTGTGGAACAGCTTCTTCTTTATCACTGTACAATTGCAAACCATATCTCTCCTTTAATAAATAATAAATAATCAGGCTATCACTACTTTCTAAGCTATTGTCAATGGTCATTGGATGGAGAGTCCTATTTTTGAATGTATCCAACTCTATAAATTAGAAAAATGTTTCAATGTAGTTTTGAATCTTGGTGCAAGTCTGGTTGTCAGCCTTGTCGAGCAAGTAGATAGGAAACACAAACAGATGAGCTAATTCTACTTTATTGTAAAATTACATTGACATTATCCTACAAGTTTGAAAGTACATTTCTCCTTCCATCACCTTTACAACCTGAGAAACTATGGACTGTGTCTTCCTACCCACCACCCAGCTGTAGGCTATGCTATCTCTTATCTGACCACTCCCTTGACAATGTTTCTTTGCTCAAGTCTCCCAAAGCCATTCCCCCATACCACTACGGGGTCTATATACATTTTTACAAGGTTTCTTTTTCACAGCAAATGGTATTAGTTCAATAGTACAACACCCCCCCCCCCCGCACATCTTGTAAAGTACCTGGACAACATAACCAACATCCACATGTTCACTCATTTAAATGAAATGTCACCATTTTAAAGGTATAGCTTTATCCTGGTTTAGTTAGCGGTCTCATTATGATCAAGGAATTAATTTCCATCACTTCTGCATTGTCTCAGAACAATTGGTCAAAATGTGGGAGGATTTTTGTTTACATGAAAGGAGATATTTTTGTTTAAATGGGATCTTAATTTTGGCTCATTCCTACTAGTAGTTATTATTCTTAATTTATTCAAATTCCTTAAGCTATATTAGCTGTAACATTTTCTCCATTTGTATTTACCACATCACTGTCATGCCCAGCAACCTCTCTTTTTCTTCTATTTTTAATACAGAATCAAAATATCTACGTATCTGATCACCACTTCATATCTGAAGTGGTTTAAAGTCATCCTTAGCTGTTCCAATTTTAGTGTTTTTCCCCTTAAGCAAGCACCCAACTAGACAGTTTTATTTTGGGTACAATATTACATTCTTCACTGACCATTCAGTCAGTGTGGTGCCATAGACTGATAAGATAAGCCTTTGTCTAAAATCCATTTATGTCAACATATTTCCCCTCCAAACCCTGAACACTTTATTCAGAACCATTTTTGCACTTATGAATGATGCAGTACTTTCAAAGACGCATTTCCTGTGCCTTTCAAGTCTTCCACTCAACTCCTGGCTCAGTAACATAGTTTTGAACAAGAGATAAGCCTGGCTCTTAGGAATGATACAACAGGAAATAACTTTCTTTTGCCTCACAGACTTTCTTCCATCTGTCACCTAACTAGTTTGTGAACTTTTCGTTTGCCAAAAAAGTTTTGTTTTTTAAGAACAGTGGGTAAACTCATGTTTAAAATAGACTGATTTAACAAGTGATGGGTCATTGGAACTATACAGAGAACTAGGAGGAAGCTGGCCATTTGCCTCACAGAACAGCCCTTTCCTCTCCAATCACCAGTTAATAAAGTTGACCTCTTCGTGGAGTCAAAGAAAAAGCAAAGCTTGGAATGATGAGAGGGGGGAGAGGGAGACGGAAAGAGATGGATGATAGACAGACCTGCCAATCTAGGCATCTGTTAAAAATTATCCCCTTCCCAACTCTAGGCTAGTCAAGGAGATATATTGAAGGTTGTGTTCCTGCTGGCTGGGGGTTGGGTGGGATAAACAAAGCTGGATACCAATACTTAGTTTGCCCTATACACAGTAATTTGATGGTGTCCTTCATTTGCCAGAGTATGGATTTGCAATGGAAGCATGCATTTCATAGCAATTTTTTGCAGTTTTCTGCCAGCTGTAAGATCTGAACCATGGATAGCATTTTAACTGAGCCATGGGGAAGAGCTGTAAGAGTTATGAACAGAGTATTTGGCAGCCTTTGGCTTGACTTATGAGCATGAGGTTTGCTAGACTCCGCTGACTTAGAGAGTGGGGGGAATAATGCCTTTCAACATTATCATAAAGAGAGAAACCACTGGACAAAATGTATGCTTCGTGTGTCAGTTAGCAATGGGGTGGATTACACTGTTCAGGCAATTGCAAGTTTATGTTTTTCACTTCAGCGTCTTTGCAAAAACAATTCTTATACTCTGTTCCCTAGGAAGCTTAATATAAACTATCTATATGGCAGCATATCGAATGGATAAATACTACTTGGTCTCTTAACTTTCCTATATGGATAAAGCATTTGAGTATGACATTACATTACACTTCAAGGAATGTAAAGAATATACAAACTTTTCATAGTCATTCTAGCTTGATTTAATGGTAGCTTTTGCTACTGGAACCACTTTAATGATCTTATGGAAGTCTTCACTTAGGTGAATTCGTTAGATGAAACAGTAACCTATTATATTACTAAATTTCTCAGTGGCTTTTGAAAAAGGAGACTGATAAATAATACTGGCATATCTTCTTTAAAAATTTTATAAAGTTGATGGTATTCTTCTGCTATTGTCCCTTTATTATTATTCAAAACAATAATGGAAGGCTGATCATGAGAAATGATCTTTCAATCAACAGAATATTTTTTGTCAGAGGAAAGAAATCTTTCTTTGCTTTACTCCTAATTGAGGAATAGTCACTGTGATTATTTAAAAGTTCTGACATAATATCAAAACTTGAAGAAGATACAATAATGTTTTCTTTTTCTATTCATCCAAGAGTAAGAATCTTAGTATGTAACACAGGATTGGCTTTAAGTTGCCAGCCAGAATAGAAAAATCCTATTGAATATAAATTGAGTATAAAAGAATTAGCCTGTTTGTTATCTGTCAAGTGTGCTATTAAATTAAAATGCTTGAAAGCCCTTTCTTTTAGATTATGCTGGGTGTGAATGGTAGGTGTTAGAATTGACAATATCAGGAAGACAGCTAGAAAGGATGATCAGGAAAGATTCAATTTTGAATCTTTGGTCTGTCTTCATTCAGCTTTGGGTATTTACTATGAGGCCTTTCATGTCTGGATTACAAAACTCCAAACCATCTGGAAGGTCAATTAATTTTCTATGTCTCTTTTCTACCATCTAAAGTTTCTATACATTTTATCAAGCTGTTCATGATAGGCCCAGCAAAAGTCAATGAGTGTTCATCTTACATCTCTGAATTAAACAAGCAGTTCAGCATTAATTGGTACAGAATCTGGGAAAACCAAAAGATATATACATATCAGCAGCTTGAAATGAGTTGTAATTTCTCTCCTATAAAGGACGGTTCAAACAAAGACGGATATGAGTCAAGTGGAAACATCATGCAATCTAGGTCAAAAAGGATAAGATGGCATAGATGACAATCACAGCCCTGTCTCTTTTATATATTTGTTGACATCCATTGTGAAAAAATATTTTTTTCCTAATATATCTTGTTGGTTGATTGCTTGGTTGGTAGGAATGTTCTTAAATTTGGAAAAATCTTTCAAGAAGTATTGCAGTTTTGAAGTTCACCTCTTCCTCTCTAAATGAACATATATGGGGTTTGTTGTCCAAGGGTTGATTCACATATGGTTTATTGCTCAATATCCTTTAATAAAATTGTTAGTTGTCTTCAGTGAAAGTACATTGCCTAAGCTGGAATTGACCAAGATGAAAGATATACAGTGCACTTGTGGAAGCAGCTTTTAACCCAGAGAAAATAGCATAGATATGCATCTTAAAATATATTTTTTTAAAAATATCAAGGGTGTACAATTCTTCCTTTGCTATTCCCAGATAACTTGTGTACTTCATTTTTTTTTTTTAAAAAGTAACTTTCTATAAGCTACTAGTTTTTCAGAAAGTATTTGTACATTTCTAAAATTAAATTCATGTGTTCTGGTCTCCAAAATTTCCTTTAAGAAAATTGTGCTACAGAGTTCTCCATTATTCCCTGCTAGACAACAGAGCAAAATAGTAACAATGCCTATAATAAATAACAGGGCAGAATAAATTTTAACACTGAGCAAAATGACTTAGGAGTAAAAATGCACACCTGGAAACAAGAATATGCGTACTAAATTTATTGCTGCTAAGCATCTGTTTTTGTCTGCTTCCTATTGAGAACAAATTAATAGCCTTTGCATATGTCCATATGGCTTGATGTGAGAATTATTGATAATACAAGGGAATATGTTTGTTAGCTTTTTCCTCTTCTAATGATTATGCATGTTTGTTCTGCTTCATGAAATATAAGGACTGAATGTTGATGATATGTTTACCATGTGATAAATAACTGCAGACAGGAAGGCATTTCAAAGCAACAGACATTTATTCCATCCAAAGACTAATATCTTTTTACTTGTTAATTTCTCCATTTGGCTTATCACCTTTGAGAAGTTATTCCTCAGTGATTTACATTTTAAAAAACCCACAATATGCTGCACATATCATAAGTCTATGGAACTAGACTTCTGCTTACAAAATAAATATCCATGAAAATATTGAACGTTTAAAAATAGAATGCCCCGCATATGTCAAAGTAGCTGGAATTGGAATATCTTCAAAAGCCTCTTATAAACTAGTGAATTGCTCCCAAAAGAAGGTAATGCACAAATATAGGTCAACCACCAAAACCATTTTAAACAGATTTTAATATGTTTCCAAAATGTCATACTGGACAGATCTAAAATTTTATAATTACAATCTGACTTTCAGCTAACAATAATAAATTGCCATCAAAACTGCAAAAAAACCCATCCAATATATAGGACTCAGCATGGATATTTTATATTTCAGCTCTGTGGGCTCCTATAAGTATCCCAGCAGTAACATATTTGTGTATTATACTGGTCTTTATAGAACCCATTAATTCATGATGCTTAATAAAGCCAGATCTTGAGAATCAGTCCAAGTACTCCTTGTTTAATGACTGGTTGCAAATACACACACAGACACACACACACACACACACACTTTGGTTTTGGAAAGTTACAAATGAACTAAGGGTTCATATGGATATGAAATAAGATTTTGGAATTAATTATAAGGATCCCTTCCATGAGAAACTTTTTCGCTTTGAATTTTCTTTTTAAAAAACAACAATAACTCCATAATAAAATGAAACTTTGAAGGCTGGGCAATAGAAGGAATTAAAGATTTCAATTAAAGGAGACAAATTCTTAAATTTGACTTACTAATTACAAAGTATAGCAAAATATTTTAACATTAGACATATTGGAGGATATTTTTTAACAATTGACCCATAAGTTAATTTAAGAAAGTATACTTCTATAATGTTTTTAAAAGATGTTATGAAGGAGGAACAGGTTTTACCTAAAAATATTGAGACTGATCTGAAAATAGATTTAAAAATGATATGTTATAAAAGTGATGTGGAAAAAGATGCTACACTGGATATACAAGAGAAACTGATTCTTAAAAATTAAAAAGGATATACAAATAGCAAACCAAGAGTGTGGCCTGGATAATTTTCCGATGTAGGATTTACAAAAGAATCTGATTAAAACTTTGAAGAATTTTGTGAGAAGGCATTAAGAAAAAATGAAAATAAATCAAGTTATGGGATATTATTTGACAGGACCAAAGATCAAGATAATTAAAAGGAATATAATGGAAGGAATATAATGTTAGTTTATTTGATTAAGGATAAAATAGATTATTGTTGTGCAACGCCAGGTCTGTAGTAAATAAAGCCCCCCTCATTTGTGATCTTATTCTGGAGGGGGGAGCGGACCTGGCGGGTATTACGGAGACCTGGTTGGGCCCGGAGGGAGGGGTCCCTCTGGTAGAAATGTGCCCACCAGGCTTCCACGCATTCCATCAGCCGAGGTCACAGGGGAGGGGTGGGGGAGTAGCGGTTGTTATTAGAGAAGGCCTTAGGCCGAGGGAGGCCACTGTCCCTCAGACGGCCGGCTGTGAGTCTCTCCTCGTGAAGTGGGGTCATGGGGTTCAGATGAGTTTGCTGATCACGTACCTGGCTCCCTGCCACGTGGCAGCAGCCCTGCCCGAGCTTCTCAATGTCATCGCCGCGGTGGCAGTTGATACCCCCAGACTAATGGTCATGGGGGATTTCAAACTGCCGTCCGTGGGTGAGGCATCTGAGGCGGCTCGGGAGTTCATGGCTTCCATGATGGCTATGGACCTAACCCAGTTAATTCATGGCCCTACACACGCGGGGGGAAACACGCTGGACTTGGTTTTTGTCTCTGGACAGTGGCTGAGTGATCTCGAGATAGGGGATATAATCATCGAGCCCTTGTCATGGTCGGATCACTCTCTCCTTCGCCTTGACCTTCGAACCGCTGCACCCCACCGCAGGGAGGTGGAACCGACAAGATGGTACCGCCCCAGGCGCCTGATGGAACCTGACAGGTTCCAGATGAAGCTTGGGCCAATCCCTGAGGTTCTGGCACACGCCTCGACTGGAGACCTAGTGGCCGCCTGGGATAGGGCGGCTGCTGGAGCTCTGGATCGAGTCGTGCCTTTGCGGCCTCTGACCCGGTGCCAATCTCACCTGGCTCCTTGGTTCACTGAGGAGCTAAGGAAGATGAAGTGCTGGAAAAGACGCCTAGAGAGTAGTTGGAGGGCCAGTCGTGCTGAATCTGACCGGACACTTGTAAGATCTCACATTAAGAATTACCTAGTGGCGATAAAAGCAGCAAAATGTAGTCATTTTGCTGCTCTTGTTGCATCATCAGATAATCGCCCGGCCACCCTGTTTAGGGTGACCCGCTCCCTGCTCCACCAGGAAGCGCGGGAGGATCCCTTGGAGGGAAAAGCCGAGGATTTTGTTCAGTATCTGCATGACAAATCACTCAGATTCAGGAAGATCTGGACTCCCACTGGGTAGATCCAGCGGGGATGACGGAGGCAGATCCTGAGAATGTTATCTGGGATGAGTTTGATCCTGTGACCCCTGAGGACGTGGACAGGATTCTGGGTAGACTGAATGCAACTACATGTTTGTTGGACCCGTGCCCCTCCTGGTTAGTGCTGGCTTCCCAGGAGGTGACACAAGGCTGGCTCCAGGGGATTATAAATGCTTCATTGGGTGAGGGTGTCTTTCCCGCCGCCTTGAAAGAGGCGGTGGTGAGACCTCTCCTCAAGAAGCCTTCCCTGGACCCAGCAGTATTGGCTAACTATCGTCCAGTCTCCAACCTTCGCTTTGTGGTGAAGGTTGTTGAGAGTGTGGTTGCACGACAGCTCCCCCAGTACCTGGATGAAACGACGTATCTAGATCCGTTCCAGTCGGGCTTCAGGCCTGGGTACAGCACGGAAACGGCATTGGTCGCGTTGATGGATGATCTCTGGAGGGCTTGGGACAGGGGGTGCTCCTCTGTCCTGGTCCTATTAGACCTCTCAGCGGCTTTTGATACCATCGACCATAGTATCATGCTGCACCGGTTGGAAGAGTTGGGGGTGGGAGGCACCGTATTATGGTGGTTCTCCTCCTTTCTCTCAGACCGGTCGCAGTCTGTGTTGACGGGGGGGCAGAGGTCGACCCCGAGGCCCCTTATATGTGGGGTGCCACAAGGATCGGTCCTCTTGCCCCTTTTGTTCAACATTTATGTGAAGCCGCTGGGTGAGATCATCCGTGGTTTTGGGGTGGAGTACCATCAGTACGCTGACGACACCCAGCTGTACATCTCCACCCCAGACTACCCCAATGATGCCCTTGAAGTGATGTCCCGGTGCCTGGAGGCCGTGCGGATCTGGATGGGGAGGAACAGGCTCAGGCTCAACCCATCCAAGACCGAGTGGCTGTGATTTCCGACGTCCCGATATAGTCAGCTGATGCCATCGCTGACTATTGGGGGCGAATCATTGACCTCCACGGAAAGGGCTCGCAACTTGGGTGTCCTCCTGGATTCACGGCTGTCTTTAGAAGAGCACTTGACGGCCATGACCGGGAGGATTTTTCATCAGGTTTGCCTGATCCGCCAGTTGCGTCCCTTTCTGGATGGGGACTCGTTACGCATGGTCACTCATGCCCTCGTCACCTCCCGTCTGGACTATTGTAACGCTCTCTACATGGGGCTCCCCTTGAGGTGCACTCGGAGGCTCCAACTGGCGCAGAGTGAGGCCGCGCGGGTGTTGACGGGAGCAATGTGGCGCTCCCATGTAACACCTCTCCTGCGCGAGCTGCACTGGCTCCCGGTGGTCTTCCGAGTGCGCTTCAAGGTTTTGGTTATCACCTTTAGAGAGCTCCATGGCTTAGGACCTGGTTATTTACGGGACTGCCTGCTACCACCAATAGCCTCCCACCGACCAGTACGCTCCCATAGAGAGGGGCTCCTCCGGGTGCCGTCGGCCAAACAATGTCAACTGGCGGCCCCCAGGGGGAGAGCCTTCTCTGTGGGGGCACCTACTATCTGGAACGAGTTCCCTCCGGAGATATGGAGGATCCTGGATCTGCGTACCTTCCGTCGCGCGCTTAAGACCTTCCTCTTTCACCAAGCCGGCCTGACCTAAGTCTTTCCCCTTTTTAAATGGAAATTTTAAATCTGGTTTTAAATTATTGGGGTTTTAAATTTGTTCAGCCAAATTATCTAATTCGTTTTAATCTATTTTAAATTTTGTATTTATATGTTTTATTCCATGGCTGTTCACCACCCTGAGTCCTTCGGGAGTAGGGCGGTATACAAATTCAATAAAATAAAAATAAATAAATAAATAAATAAATAAATTGTCTCTGATAACTTTTGCTGATCAGGATGAAATGACAAAGCTTTAAGGATTTGCTTAAAGATAAGATATAGGATATCATAAAAAGAAATCCTTTGTTGTATTTTAAGAGATAAGAATAAGGTGATAAGTTATAGTTGTTGTGATGAAGGGTACAAATAATTTGTATATTAATTTTTCTTTTTTTACTATTTTCTTTTTTCTTTCTTTTCTGTTTTTCTTTGTATTTTTTCTTTTCTATACTTATTTTTCTCTATTTTTGTAGTTTGTATTCATTTTTAGCTTTTTATTTATAAATTTAATAAACATACTCTGTGGGACTAAATCCATATAAGTATCAGTGAATTGAAATAGCTTGAAATGTTGCTATAATAATAACAACAACAACAACAACAACAACAACAACAACAAAAACAACATTTGCTATCAGTGCGTTGCTATTTCAATTCACTGATACTTATATGAATTAAGTCCCACAGAAGGTAAATCAAGGGGGAAATATTTTTTAATTATATAATTATATCATCTAGCACAGAAGTGGAAAAGCTGTGATTCTTCAGATGTTGCAAAAACATTCCTCCCGACCTTCCTTGCCACTGGTGTCTGCTGGAAATTATAATTCATAACATTTGGATGACTGCATCTTCCCATTCTTCAGCTAAAGCAAGGATGTCAAACTCACATTGTCACGGTGTCATCACGTGATGTATTGCAACTTCCCCCCCTTCACTAAACCGGGCATAGGCATGGCCAGCATGTGATGCATCCGGCCTGTGGGCAGCAAATTCGACCCCCCAAGCTAAAGAATGTTATGTGGTAAAGGGAAGGGGAGAAATAAGGAGCCTGAGTGGCGTAGGAGGCTAATGCCTTCTAAGGCAGCATTTAACATCCAGCTGCCTGCAATTACTGCGAGTTCAATTCTCCCCAGGCTCAAGGTTGACTCAGCCTTCCATCCTTTCTAAGGTGGGTAAATTGAGGACCCAGTTTGTGGGGGCAATAAACTGACTTTGTATAAATATACAAAAGTATGAAGGCTATTGCTTAACACATTGTAAGCCGCCTTGAGTCTCCGGAGAAGGGCGGCATATAAATCAAATAAAAAAAATAAAAAATAAGAAGTAGCTCATTAAGAAACTCTTAAGGCTAATCTGGGTGTATAGGCCATCCAATGAGGCCATTCAGCAGATAGGAGAGATGAACAAAGTCATACATTTATTCATTTGTCTCAATGAGACAAATTTTTAAGCAAGTTCTTCAGAGCTTTTTTCTATGCCAATTTTGAAAGAGCAACCCATCTGCTTCATTTACTCAGTGAAGCATGTTTGGAACCTGATAAGACCAGAGAGGAAAATTTCATTGAACTAACTTAAAATTCAGTAGCATTTGGTTTCCTGGGCTTCCTGTGCAAAAAGAGCCTTATGTTATGTTGTTGTTCATTAGGACCTCATTGCTATACTGTTTCATAATAAATAAAAACTTTTTAAACATATCTAAAGATGAACATGGGTACCCTTGAAGTATAACATTAGCTTTGCAGGATATTCTTTATTCTGTAAATTAATCCCATGGTACTTAAAAATTACCTTATGGGTGGAGACAACGTGTCAAATTTAAGAAAAAAAACTCAGACAACCAGTTTTGCCAATATGTCAACAGGTGGTTCTATCTGGATGTTCTAGAACTTCAGTTTCCAGAATTCCAGGAAGGGCACCAGGTTTGCATGAATTGGCACCACCAATGAGTTCATTTCATAGAAAAAAATGAATGTTTTATTCATGTAGACTTTCAAGAGAGCTCTAGACATTTCCTAAATGCTAATTAGCATAATAATAGGCTGTATGTTGCAGCATGTATGATTAGGTGAAAATAAACATTTCTCTTCAGGTTGTTCTGATGTGATAAACCACTGAGCAATAAAGAAGAAATGGTCTAGGATTATTCCAAATTTACAATTTGTTCTAGTTTATCCTGAAGAGTGGCAGAAGCTTTCTTATGTTCATTGTTTGTTCTACCTGACATGATGGGTTTCTTTGCTCCTTGCCTGTTTTTCATCAGGCTTCTTTCTTATACTGCTAGGTAAGTGTTGCACAACAAGATATACCTAGATGAGAGTTTCTGTCTCTTTGTCTTGCTCTCTCTCTCTCTCTCTCTCTCTCTCTCTCTCTCTCTCTCTCTCCTTTTTTCTAGAAAACATAACCTGTTCTTCAACCTGCAGTGCAGCAGCCTTGTATAAACTGATTTTCTTTAGAATTTAATAGTTCATAGCTAGAGTTCAGTCTGCATGCAACATTTTAACAAGAAGTTTAAGAAGAAGATACCCATGATGTTATAGGGTTTAGAAATGAATTCATTTAAGGAAGCACAATACTGAGTAAAGGGGAAAAACTCATGCACATTTAATCATAAAATAAGCATTTTCATAAGTGCAGTTTGATTTTACTAAAGTCATTTAAAAAGAGGCTGGCAAACCAGTTCAAGGCTGTGGTATTGCCCAATCTTAATCTAACTAGGTTTGTTGGGCCTGAATAATATGTAAAGTCAGAGAGAGAGAGAGAGAGAGAGAGAGAGAGAGAGAGAGAGAGAGAGAGAGAGAGAGAGAGAGAGAGAGAGAGAGAGAGAGAGAGAGAGAGGGAGGGAGTCTTAAATATCACAAGTAATTTCTTTGATACAAGCTAATGATTGAAAGACCCAATTTATTATGAACTGTCACACATAACATAGCAAGCAAGTTCAATAGCAAAAGTGATAATAAGATTATAAATTTCTTATATGTAGCAATAGCACTTAGACTTACATATTGCTTCACAATGCAATATGCATTGCAATATGCAATATGCAATGCAACCCTCTCTAAGCAGTTTACAGAGTCAACATATTTCTCCCAACAATCTGGGTCCTCATTTTACCCATCTTGGAAGGATGGAATGCTGAGTCAACCTTAAGTCAGTGAGAATCAAACTCTAGTAGTTGGCATATCTGCATATATATAAAATTAATTAAGAGTGATTTTCAATTCTCCAGGTACTTATAAGACTTAGAGGTTATAGATTGTGCTGTGAAATGAAGGACAAAGGGACATTTATTTGGAAGTATTTTTACAGTTAGAAATCATTTACCTTAGAATCATGGTCTAATTCATTGTTATTTCAAAGTTGGTGATAGAAGCTCAGCACAACACCCTGTACTTGAAGCATTGATAAATAGGCCTTCCTTCTAGTTTCTGAAACTTTTTTGAAATAAGGAATTCTATTTTTGCCTACCTTCTCTTTATTGGCTTAAACTACACACTGGACATGCTTAATTCAGTTCACTCAATTTCCCACCCGCTCCAGTTGGAAGCTATGCTGATTGATAAAAAATCAGCTCTTAACTGCCAGGAATTGTCTTTGCCATCAATCAGAATATTGCTCAGCCATGTTTAAGCTCTCCCCTCTCCTTCAACACATAATTAGTCTTGTTCTCTGCTGATTGCAAATGAAAATAGTCATAATTCTCTCAAAATAATTCACTACATTACTTAGATTGGGTGAGGTGTCATTCTTAAAACCATGAAGAAAGATGACTGATAAGTGATTTATCAGTGATTTTAGTATGTACAGCTGCCTTCTGTTAGTCTTTGTAGCAAAAAAGATTTCATCTGGCCAATAGCAGTTTTCAGTTTCCCCGATGTCTGATAAATAAAATGGTGAGATTTATTATTTATTTATTTATTTATTACATGTATTTATATGCCGCCATTCTCCCGAAGGACTTAGGGCGGCGAACACAAGTTAAGAAACAAGTACAATAAAATCACATTTTAATCCAAATAATTAATTAATAGTAAATAATAAAACCCGGAATCAGAGTCAGCCTATTTGTTTGAAAAGCCAAGTCATCAAGTCCTGACGGAAGGAACGGAGATCAGGAGCCGTCCGGAGCTCAGTAGGTAATTCATTCCAGAGGGTGGGAGCACCCACAGAGAACGTCCTACCCATGGGCACAGCAAGACGACATTGGCTCGCCGTCGGAACCCTGAGGAGAGTGGCCCTATGTGAGCGAACAGGACAGTGAGAAGCAGGCAGGAGAAGATCCTGTAAATATCTCGGACCTAAGTCATGTAGGGCCTTATAGGGGAGGACTAGTACCTTGAAGTGGACCCGGAGAACCACTGGTAACCAGTGCAGCTCATGCAGGAGGGGTGTTATATGGGAATAATGAAGGGCTCCTGTAACAACCTGTGCAGCCGCATTCTGGATCAGCTGGAGTCTCCGGGTGCATCTCAGGGGCAGGCCCATGTAGAGGGAATTGCAGTAATCCAAGCGGGAAGTAACCAGGGCATGAGTGACTGTGCGAAGGTCATCTCGGTCCAGGAAACGGCGCAACTGGCGCACCAGGTGAACCTGTGCAAAGGCCCCCCTGGTCATGGCCGTTAGATAGTCTTCTAGGGACAGCCGAGCATCCAGGAGGACACCCAAGTTGCGAGCCCTATCAACGGGTGCAAGTTTTTCCCCATCTATCAAAAGTGATGGTGCCTCTGAAACCCGAGATGCCGGCATCCACAGCCACTCAGTCTTAGAGGGATTGAGTCTGTTTCTGCCCATCCAGGCCCGTATCACCTCCAGGCAATGGGATATCACAGAAAGGGCATCTCTGGGGTGGTCTGGGATGGAAATGTATAATTGGGTATCATCAGCATATTGATGATATCTCACCCCAAAGCTACAAATGATCTCACCCAGTGGCTTCATATAGATGTTAAAGAGCAGGGGGGAGAGAACCGATCCCTGAGGCACCCTTTAAGGGGCCTCGGGGTGGATCTCTGCCCTCCCGCCCATACAAACTGAAAGTGACCCAAGAAGTAGGAGGAAAACCACCTTAAGACAGTGCCTCCCACCCCTAACCCTACAAGTTGCTGCAGTAGGATACCATGGTCGATGGTATCAAAAGCCGCTGAGAGGTCAAGTAGGACCAGGATGGAGGAACAACCACCATCCCGAGCCCGCCAGAGATCATTCACCAGAGTGACCGATGCAGTTTCCATGCTGTGTCCGTGTCGGAAGCTTGATTGGTATGGGTCAAGGTATTCCATTTCCTCCAGGAATTGTGGGAGCTGTTGCACCACTACAGTCTCAACAACCTTCGCGATGAAGCAAAGGTTGGAGACGGGACGATAGTTATTAAGTGAGTCTGGATCCAGGGAAGGCTTCTTGAGGAGAGATCGAACCATCGCCTCCTTAAGAGAGGCGGGGAAGTTCCCCTCTCTCAACGAAGCATTGACAATTGCCTGGATCCAGTCTCTAGTCACCTCCCTGGCAGCCGAAACCAACCAGGAGGGACAAGGGTCCAATAAGCAAGTGGAGGAACTAAGTTTGCCCATAATCCTGTCCACTTCCTTGACAGAAACAGGGTCAAACTCAATCTAGATATTATTCTCAAGACCCACCCTAGTCTCCCAATTGGATTCTGCCCAGTCAGAGTCCAATCTGATCCGGATCTGAGCGATTTTATCATGCAGAAACTGTACAAAATCCTCAGCTCTGCCCTGCATGGGGTCTTCCCTCACTCCCTGATTGAGGAGGAGTGGGTCACACGAAACAGGGTCCCTGGGCGGTTTTCTGCAGATGCAATGAGGGCAACGAAGTAATGCCATTTCGCTGCTTCCATCGCCACTAGATAAGACCTAATATGGGTTCTTAACTGTGTTCGGTCAGATTCAGATCGGGAGGACCTCCAACTCTCCTCTAGGCATCTTTTCTGACATTTCATTTCCCGGAGCTCCATGGAAAACCAAGGAGCAATCCGGGATCTGCGTCGGGTTAGAGGCCGCAAAGGTGCAATTCTGTCCGGGGTGTCGGTAGCCACCCATTCTCAGGATGCCACCAGAGCCTCAGCTGAATCGCAGGATTGAGAGGTAGGGAATGTCCCAAGCTCCTTCAAGAACCTTTCTGGGTCCATCAGGCACCTAGGGCGGAACCATTTTATTGGTCCCGTCTCCCAGCGGCAGGGGTTGGCAGATTGAAAGTCTAATCTAAGGAGGGAATGGTCAGTCCATGACAGGGGAGTGATGGAAAGTTCCCCCTTACCATGACCATTTATCCACTGCCCAGGGAGAAAAACCAGGTCGAGTGTGTGTCCTCCCCTATGAGTTGGGCCCTGAATAACCTGAGTCAGGTCCATGGCTGCCATGGAGGCCATGAACTCCTGGACTGTCTCAGATGACTCGCCAATCGAAGGCAGATTAAAATCTCCCACAACCAAAAGGCTGGGGAGTTCAAATGCCACTTCAGACAAGACATCGAGCAGTGCGGGCAGGGCTGTGGCAACATAACTGGGAGATAGGTATGTGACCAAAAGCCCGACTGAACTCCAGGGTCCCACTTCAATAGAAGAGACTCACACCCGCCTATCTGAGGGACAATGACCTCCCTAGGACTCAGACTTTCTATAACAACCACTGCCACCCCCCCTGCCCCTTCCCTGGTGTCACAGCTGGTGCAGGACACGAAAGCCTGAGGGGCACATGCAGGGATGGGGTGCATGTGGGGGGCAAGCAGGGCCCATGCATGCATGTATAGGGCAGGTTGCATGCATGGGGGCTGCACGCGCATTACATTTTTGGGGTTCAGGCGCATGTGCATGCGTTCGCAGCACTCTGTCCAGAAAAGGTTAGCCATCACTGGCTTAGGTTATCTAGGATCTAACTAGGACTGTTGATAAAATAACATTCCTGTCCTCCTCTCTATCTCTCATAAAGTCTCAAAATATGATTTACAAGAATACAAACACAATTCAGACATATCCTGATTTTTATATGAACATAGCACATTAGTATACAATACAATACATTCATATTACCAATAATAACTAATTAATGTATTGTTATTGTTAATAGATTATCTGCAACAACAATAAAAAATACATCATCAAATGAAAAGCTATGGGTTGAATTTAGATATGAACATATTTACTGAGGTCCCAATAAATTACTGGAAATTCAATGCCACTGCTTTTAATGAACCTATTGCTAATTTTAATGAACTTTAGATTTAGCCCAGTGCATATTATTAAAAAATTACCACTGGCATCCTTGAAAATCCAACCAAAGAACAGTTTTTGACAGATACTTTATCAATTTTATACACAGTCAAATGTTTTTTTAAAACCTACTAAAATTGTAAAAAAAATCCCTATTTAAAATCTTATTATATTAAAATAGACATGGATGAATATCCATTGTTTGGAACAATGCTCTGGACAATGCATCATCCTGCACAGAGTGGAAATCTGCCATTAATTGTGCTTTCACTGGTCTGCACTGCTGAGCTATTTAGCAGTCCAAATACGAGGACATTCTAAAAGTTGTTAAGCTGACTACCAAAAATCAAGATAATTAAAAATAGATTCACAGCTGTTTGGGCAAGCAGAGATATAATTTTATCTTCATTATGCCTTATTGCAGATGTTATTGATTTAATCTCAATGTATTTTAGCAGGTAGTATCAATTCATGCTGTCTACTGACATTGAAAGCTGGGAATTTTAATGTAGATCTAATTTTCCTTATGGTAGAAGTAAAAACATCTTTGATTATCTGGAGATAAAAACAACAGATCAATACCTTTGACCAACCCTGAAAGCCTACCCTAGCTATAAAGACTTCTTAATGCTATGTTTCTTCTCAAACTGTTTTTCTCAATTGATAGTGACATTGTACGTATTTTGTGGTGCCTCATTGTAAGGAACACAATATATATGAAGTAATCACATGCTTTTGAATAAAGTATAAATATACATGTTTTTACATATGGCACACCAAGTTACGATACCTCTTAACATTGTTCAGAGGGAGGTGTCCATAAACTGGATCCAGGATAGAGTCAAGTCGATATATGGAATATTTGTGAAAACAGAAGAAGTCCAGTTCAAGAAAGGAACAAATGTTTCATCCTTCTTTTAAAATCAATTCTAAAAGAATCATTTCTATAATCAGGCCAATTTATTAATTAAATTTATTTATTTATTTATTTATTTATTTATTTATTTATTTATTTATTTAGCAAATGGCTATTAAAGTGATGTTAGATATCTGAATATTGGTATGTTATGTGCTAATTTCCTGAAATCGTCTTTTGAAATTTATGAGGTGAAATGAGTACTGGAAGGCTTATCATATTTTCAAACATATTGTATTTTCAAACAACTCATTTGCTTAATCATAAAGGAACTGAAACTTGACTTTTATCCTGATATGTAATTTTAAAAAGCTGAAGGGAGGAATTGAAACAACTAGTAAAGAGGTAGGCATTACATTACTTTAGATGGAGAAAATGGTGAATGAAAATCAAAAGAGGAAATTGAAAAGAAATAGATCCATACTTTTAACAAACAAATAAAAAATCCATGAAGAAGTCGTGTGAAGTTTTTCTTTAATTTGTCCTCCTCCTTCTCTTCTTCTAGATCTTCATTCCTGGTTCCACAAGAATACTTGGGAATATTTTCAAGATCTTACATTGAATTGTTCTAATAAAAAAGAAGAGAACCAAAAAAAGACATAGGGTAGGTAGGATTTATTTTCTTGTGGAGATGTTGAAGCTCTCTGAATTGGTTGTTTTTCTACAGATGTTTCATTACCACACTAGGTAACATCATCAGAAAGGAGTGGGGTTTTGCCCTGAGAAGTGTTAGTAGGAATGATTTTGGTGGTTATTCTTTTTTTCGAAGTTTGGGGATCCAAATGTTTGAAATCAGAATACAAATGAATATTCAGTTACAGCTGAATAACTGTTAATACAATCATATTTATGTTTATTCAGAATAAATCTCACTTAATTCAATCCAACTGGGCTGATTTTCAAGAATGGCACCAGAGAAGGCTTAAACCATAAAAACATTATTTCTGTATCATGGACAGTGTGTGGTTCCATTCTCCCTAACTTTGAGATTCCCTCTGGGCTGTAGGAAAAAAAAGCTTTGACATAAAAGGAGCAATATTATCTACTTCTACCCTTTCTCCCTTTTGATGGAATGGATCAACCAGGCTGGTTCAAGACACACAGTGAACTAGAACAGCTATATATAGCCAGGGTCATGTGCATTACTCCACACAAATTTGTGTATAACCTTCAGATTCCTTCCAAAAGTTACCACTGAAGAGAGATTTTTAATATGACAGAAAGATAAAAATATTGAATACCTTGGGAAAAATCTTATTAGCTAAACTTAATTAAATTGAATCTCATTCAGCAGTAAGATAGGACTGCCAAAAAATTAAATGCAATTTTAGATTGCATCAATAGAAATACAGTTTCCAAATCATGGGCCACAATTAATCCTTCTTCATGCTGTTAAAGATGCAGTGCATTCATTATCATGATTCACGTGGAAGTCAACATAGATATAGTTGTACTTCTGAAAATTATTCTGCTGTAGATTGTAATATGTATTGAATTCTCTGTTATTGTAACTTGTGAAAATCACTAAATTCCAGTTTATTTTTATTTGAGTTGCCTTCCATTATAAGTACTGTGCCGATGCTGGTCCCTACACTGTGGGCAATTCCATACTGCAGCTTAACCTGCATCTTGCCCATACTACACCCACAATTTCTTGAGCCAAATTCAAAAATCCCAATTTGGATCATAATGGGTTGGCAACAGAGCTGGTCCGGGACAATGATTACTACAAGATTTCATCAGTCATCAATGCAAGGAAGCAAACCCAGCTGCTGGTTCTCGTGTGAATCAGTCTGCCTTTCCTTTTAGGGATTACTTGCTTCTTGACAGGTCCATGTTTCGCTTTTCTTCTGTTTTTACACATAGTTTTCTTTGGCACATGTCTTTTATAAGTTTGTTAATGGGTTTCTTCTCCCCGACCCCATGTTTTCCCATACTGTATTGCTCTCCTGCCACAATAATCAAGCAACAGGTTGTTATTTTGCTCTTAGTTATTACTTGGTTCATGGAAATGTTGTAGCAAGGAACATTCACCACAGTGGTGGGTTGCACCCGGTTCGGACCAGTTCTATAGAACTGGTAGTAAAACTGGCAGGAGGCTCTGCCCACTGACTGGACGTCATCAGAAGTGATCTGCGCATGCACAGAAAAACACGCACGCGAGTGAGCGAGCAAAGCGAGTGCGTGCACGCATGCATGATGCGAACCGGTAGTAAACATAAGTAGAGCCCACCCCTGGTTCACCGATAGTTCACATTCCTAGAAACAAATCATCAACATTTGCTTTTTTTTTTTTTTTTTTTTTTTTTTTTTTTGCTATTTAATCATGTTTAAAAGCAAAGGTATGGGGGGGAGATACTTTGCAGCATTGTGAGCAGGAGATGGAAGAGCAAAGAAAAAGCCTAGGCAGAAATGGAAAGAACTCCCAGCAGGAGCTGAAAGAGTAAAATGGATCATGATTTTCTAGGGCTAAAGATAATTCAGCGACTTAAAAATAACTAATTAATAATTACTGCAAAATTATTTTTAAAACTGCAATTGTTGACCAATGGAAAACACAAGGACCCAACAGCCCAGAGACAATGGCTGCCATGATCATTGACAGTTGCTGGAGGAGAGGAAGCATGCTGGGCATTGTAGCCAATCAGAATTGAGGTTGACATTAGCAGGGAACAAAGCACTGCAAACCATCTACACTGAAGACTCTGATAAAAAAAGCAGTTTTTACTCAAAGCTGGAAAAGTAGCTTTTCCAGTTTTGGAGGGTGCCTTTGCAATGGGCTGGGAAAGAGAGGAGGTTGGCTCACTTTCCTTCTGAGTGGCCCACACTGACAATGGCCAAGCAAAAAGTGCCCTAAGAAATATTAGATAAATCTGAACTGATGCAAAAAAAGGGCAACCTATCTTTCAGGGCCTAGGTATAATCAGGGCCTAGGCATAAGTCCTGAAAAGATATTATAAAGAAAAGTATGCATGATTAACCTTGAGAAAAGAGTGTTACATGGGATAAAATAGCGCCAAAGTAGCATGTGGTTTGGAATACATCTCTTAGCACATGACTCAAAGGCTAGCTATGACCCTCCCCACTCTTCAGTGAACTCAAGCTCATAAACTATCTTAGATGCAAAGCAAGATACTGTCAGCCCACAAAGTATAAGAAATCAGGAAATCAATTCCACAGGAAAAATAGAATAACATTTTATTAATATTGGCTATAATAACAGAAATTTGCAAGCCTGATTGTGCTGTTCCTCTCCTCTTTCTTATAAACTAGTGAATCAGGAGGGTCCTACCTGAGCTGCTTCCAAATATTATTTTGAATCTCAGGACTTAAAGAATGTTTCTGCCTCTTTGTCTAAGGTAATGGTTCTTTCTGTCAAGTCATTTGCCTTATTTCCACAGGCACAAATGTACACACAATATTGTGCGTATTTACTTTGCAACTCCTTGCTGACCTCCAATATTTGAGGAGCTGCCACAAGGAAGAGGGAAGTTTAGTTTACTTTATTATCATTGCACCTCGTACAACAAAATGAAACCTAATCAAAGAGAGAACCAACCTAGAAATAAGGAAAATTTCTTGACAGTGAGAATAATACACTATTGGGATGACTTGCTCTCAGAAGTTATGGATGCTCCATCCCTAGAGGTTTTTAAGAAGAGCTTGGATAGCCATTTTTCTGGAATGGGGTAGGGTCTTCTGCTTGAGCAGGGGGTTGGATTAGAAGATGTTTAAAGTCCCTTCCAACTCTGTTATTCTGTTATTCTCTTGGGTTATACCTAACACAAGGTCTGGCAATTAGATAAATAGCAATAACAATAGCACTTAGACTTATATTCCACTTCACAATGCTTTACAACCCTTTCTAAGCAGTCTACAGAGTCAGCATATTGCCCCCAACAGTCTGGGCCTTCATTTTACCAACCTCGGAAGGATGGAAGACTGAGTCAACCTTGAGCCTGGTGAGATTCCAACTGCCAAACTTCTGGCATGCAACAATAAAGACAAAGATACAATTTCTCTGCATCTTTAGGGCAGTGAAAAAGGGCAGGGGAATGGACCTCAAACTAGGCTCTTTCAGAAGGTTTTGGAATCCAGACCATCATGATGTTGAAGGCCTCATCTTTACCTCCTAAAAGACCCCCTTCAAGGAACTGCATTGTATAGCTGGGATAGAAATCAATGCACTTTGACTATTCCTCTTCAGTTGTTTTGCTTTATGCCAAGAATAGTCAGTAGAATAAGGTGGCCATTATCCCCCGACTGGCTTTTGATGCTATCAAATTGCCACGGGGCTGGTCAAAGTGGAATGGAAAAAGGCCACTAGGCAAGCAGCAGTAGCATTGTTGGGATATGGTTAATGCCATGATCTGTCAGTTTTTTTAGCAAGGCTAAGTGGCTAAAAATCCTCTAAAGAATACTTGATTGTAACAGACATAGTAGGAGCATTTCAGCAATAAATCCACTGGTGACAACCACACCCCTCTTTAAGGTATAATAAATGCCTTAGCATAGGTGATGTTTGTATGCTTGCGTGTGTTTGCAAGCATTACAAATCCAGAACAAATGACAGTTCTTAAAAAATGATGCTAAACGTGGACTAATTAATAAGAAAAATATTGCTGAGGCCTACAAATATACTTCAGAGAATAGTATAACCAATAAATTCTTTCAGTTTAAGTGGCTATATAAAATAGAATTGGCTGGCTAGTGACATTTTTATGGCAGCTTTTAAATGAGAAGTATGAATATGCTGTGGTCAGTTCAGAGCTAAACATGAAAACAGTGGGACTCTTTGGTCTCTGGGAGACATTAACCTACCAATTAAACCATGGGGAAAATAACATCACAAACCCAGAAGCTTAGCAAGTTATGCCATCTGGTGGATTTTTCTTGCAAACCTGTCAGGAACATCCACATTAGCTGCCCTCTTGTGGTTAAATGTATAACATCACTTGAGTGAAATCAACACTTGCTACCTGCTATGAGTCTTGGACAATGTGCCATTGCTTCCTTCATTTATTAAGTTCACTGATCATTAGAATGATAAATGCCATTCCCACTATTAAAATAAAAATCAATACATTCCAGCTTTCCAAATTCCAGTAAGTCACCTTGAAGGGAGAGATTATTGTAGCACATACATCATTGGTCTGGGTGTGTAGGAACTGATTATTTATTGGCTCAAAGTTTATTTCCACCTATATTATTATAAAGGGAAAGGGGGAATGAACTCATAGAGTAGGCAAAGAGTTAAATGAAATAACTTCAGCAATAACTTCTAATTTCTACAGCGTATTTAATACAGTGAATTGATTACTGTAATCTAAGAGATACAAAAGCAGGGAGAATGGTCTATTTCCTTTCTTTTTGCTTAAAAATTCATTAGCTTCTTTGATCTCATCAACCAATACTTTGTTTTTTTAGTAAGCACCACAAACTTGGGGGAAGGATTGGGAAGGAGACAGAGAAGGGCATCGTTTGGTGTTAATACATTAACACTTCTCTGTCTCCTTCTCAATCCCCATGGAGGAAAGGATTTCAAAGAGCTTTTACAATAATTAATTGTAAAATAATTAAGAACTTCCTAGTTTTAAAACTACAGAAGCTGGCTTAGAACCAGAATATTTTAAATTTATAAAGAATGCTCTCAAGGTTCCCAAACTATTTACAATCTCTGGAAAGTGGGGATATAGCATTTAGAGCAGAAAGGGGGAATAGAGGGTGTTGTGGAAGAGTAAAATTTTGTATCTCGATCATAGTTCTTGAAGATACTTCCTTGTTTGAAACTAATATGAAGTAAATATTTGATCCTGCTTTTTGTAAATATAGATCTTATTTTAGGGGCAGTTATTCATATGAAGACTTTCTCCAATTGTCTAGTCCAAGAGGTTCAGTCCTGACCTAGATTCATAAAAAGAAAATGCAGAATTCCTGAAGTTGCCCTTCAACATATGGAATCTAGACAAAGATAGAAAAGCCATTGTTCAGACACCCTCAGAACAATGCCCTTAATTTTCAGTCCTTAAAATGACCCATATGAGGAAAATGACAGTGTAGATGATGAAAAGATATGGCCCTATCTCTATTCAGACAATATCCTCTCTCATTTTAATTTCTTCAAAATAATTCCTCCTATACAGTATTTTATTTGTGAAGACTTAGATTTATATCCAATCTTTTCTCCAGTTGTCAGGCATAGAGTTCTTTTCCCATAACACTCTATGAAGCAAGTTGGGCTGGGAGGTGCTGAGCCCAAAGTCACGTAATAACCTTCTATAGACTAGATGCAATAAATCTATAGGCTAGATTTGAACCTAAATTTCCTTAAATTGCACCAAGAAATATTATTCCACATGGAGTCCTTAGTGCTCTGTGAAGTTGATTATTTGCTTGTTAGACATCTTATTATATCACTAGGTAAAATCATCACTGTCGGTGAATGTGGGGTTTATATACAGTAGTTTGCCCAACCAAAGTTGGTGGGAGTATTGTCTCTTTGATAGTTTCATAATTAGAATATTGATTTCTCCTTGATTATTGTCTGATGTTAATCCTTGATCTGAATGTCCACTGTTGGAGGGGGCCTGTTGTTTTTGTTTCCTTTTAAGTTTCTTATTGTCTCTTGACTGGTGTATAAATGTAACTAAGGAACTACCAAGGGCTACTATTTTATTTTTAAAAGTTTACTGTCACACATTCTGTTGTGTCAAACTAATAGTCCACTTCATCCAGATTCTGTCACCCATAGCCTCCAGCATTCAGGAAGCTCACAAATTTGTACAGGTTGGTAATAATTGCTGATATTCAAGCACATAACCTGTGAACTCAAAAGCAGCACAGAGCAATGAATACTACAAGCCATCAATAGCCCACTCTTCCATGAATTGATCTAGTCCTGTTTTAATATTATTTAAACTGTTGGCAATTATCAAATTACTGGGAAGAAATTTCAGTTTAATTACAGAATTTCTATATTGCAAAGCTTATTATATTAATCTTCATCTGTTCTGTTTTGAGCCAGATGCCTCTTTATAAAAATAATATATGATCCTTACCCTTCTCTATCCAATGGGGAACCTATTTGTACTTGAATTAAAACTTGAGATGTGTATGAATGGCTATATATAGAAGTGCATTTTTACTGCAAGAGTGTTTCTGTATAGAGCAAAATATAAAATTAATGTCTTATTAAACATAGATAACCCTGCTTATAAAATTAGCTTGCAAATTAATCTTTGTTCTACATTAAATCTATTATATATCCAATCAATATGATAAACCAGTTTCTTACATTTTTAAATGTAGATTAAGCTAAGAAGCAGCAATGATAGCTGTTAAAATACAACCTTTGTACAACACAGATGTCCAAGGCACTTTTAGAAGATGACAAAATGGTTACTATGGTATTTTTGCTAACTATGCATAATTCTGTTTTCCAGCACAGAAGAAGAGTCATAAAAAGTTTAGGAGACGCAGCTCAAAATCTGAATGCACTCTTTGAGATTGACATTTCATTCTGCCCAATGACAGGATTTGTCCCAGCAGAAACAATAGTCCTTTTTTGGAGCAGAGAGTCAGACTGAGAATGAGTTGAGTTCAAGTGACATCAAAGCAAGTAATACAAAGCAAGAAGCAGAAGAATCATTAGTCTCAAAGTCCTTATCATTTATGTGGTCTGGCCATGAGTGATCCTTTGCATCTCAGCAGCTATCTGATCATGTGGCTGAACCCTACACTTCCTTTTGTCCCAATGGCTTAATTTTCTCCTTGTCCTTCTGGATTGCGTTACACCACTTTAGTGCTCTGGGGTATTTGTTGTTCCAATTGGAGAAACTTTATTGGAAGGATTTGTGCCTCTACAACCAAGCCAAACATGCAGAGCAGATGCTATCACTTGTCAGAACAAGAGCATAAGTGTCAGCACTTCCAGAGGAAGGCAGGATGCCAAGAAGACCACCAATTGAGATGGCTGGGCTCAGAGAAGCATTATACAAAGTGGGGGAGATGCTTCTTTGAAATAACAGCTCCAAGAGCCCAGGGTTTACTAAGCTATGCAGCTGGAAGAGCTTGACCCAGATAAATACCATAATATGCATATTTTTCTGTCCATTTGGTGCTGTCTGCCAAATCTCCAGCAGCAATTGGACTAACACAGATACAGAAACTCAGATCTATCAGAGTATGAATATACACCTTTCCATAAGGGAAAATGAAAAACACATGCTCCCTCACCAGCATTCTCTTTCTTTTAAGTGGAAAATCCCACAGACCATAGGACTGGACATTTTCAGCAATGGTATTTTTGGCAAAGCAACCAAATTTTTCTTTCAGTATTCTCTTAAGGAGATGGCTTTCTTCACATTATCGAGCTACGTCTTATGGATGTTAATCTTCACAAGAGACAATTCAAGAAAGCAGGAAGGAGAATAATATGTTACAGACATTAGAATGGGATAGAAGTCTGTTGCCTGATTCAAATTAGTTGTCATAGTTTTTATAGATGAAAGGGGCCACAATGCATTAGTTAGACACAAATTTTAGAAATGCAAAAAAGTGAGATTTTTGACAAGTGAGAAAAGCATGGCAGCCTTTCTTCATCATGATGACTTCCTTTTGCCTTGAGACAATTCCCTAATTTTTTAAGCAGCAAAACCAACATATAAATTCTGACCAGTTATCTTCTCCACAGATGGCGAGCCCCAATTCCAAAAATGTTACTGCAGAGTAAAGCAGACCTCTTTTGGGAAGAAAAATACCTTGGTATTTATACATTGGAAGGGCAAAAAAAGTAAAGCTAAACTATGTGATCCATATATGACAGGTCATCTTGCAAATATATTGAAATGAGAGTTGGAAGATATATATTTTGCATATCATGTGCCTAGTCCTATAACTCATACATGTACTAATAGAAGAAAATATATGTAATTCAGACTTGAATGATGGAGTCCTTGGTGCTCTCTGACCTTGGTTGCTCATGTGCACACATTTCATTACCCAACACCACGGTACTGATCAGTGGTGAAATTCGCTTACCTTTGCTATTGGTTTGGGAACGGGAGCACGTGGGAACGGGAGCATGCAATGGGAACGTGCATGTGTAGATGGTAAAAAAAGGATTAATGATGTCCCAGTGGGTGGGTGGAGCCTTCTGCCGCTGGCGCTACTGGTTCGATAGATCCCTATTTATAAGAAGTCCCTAGTTATAAGAAGTCCATTATATGGCATTAGAATTATGCTTGAAGATAATATTCTCAGAATAAATTGAAAATAAGTGATAAAAGTAAGTGACGCCTCATCTCATGAAGGATAAATACTGATTAGTGTGGCAATCCCAGCAACTGGCTACATAGGATGGATCCATACTTCCCAAGTAGCACAACCATGAGCTATCAAGATTTTCAAAGTGCGAGCACATAGGATGTTATCTTCAGCTTCAGACTCACCCAGCAGATACCATACCCTCCATATTTACTGGCTCCATGAAAAGCAATACTTGACACATTGTTTCTGCTCAAGCTGTTCCTTTTCCATGATCCACTTAAATTTCTTATAAGCAAAACCCTCCATTCACATTGGGTACTGGGGTGAGTGATTGGAATTCCCTCTCTCTTCTGCTCATAGGTCCCAGCCCTCAACTGCAATTTTTTTTTAAAAAAAAAGTTCATTGACAAAATAGTAACATTAGGGATTTCAAAAATAAATCTTTATTGATCCAATGTTGGAAGTGTTTTTTTTTAAAAAAACAAAACAAAAAACCAATGAATGAAATGAACAAGAATTTTGTCATTTTTTCTATGTTTCAGTGACAGAAAAATGGTAAATCTTTGGTATTATTTTTTAAGTAATTCAGGAACGGTTAAGACATATTGAGATCAAAGGCTGGGAAAATCATGGTATAGACAGATCATCAAATGGCCAGAACAAAGAAAGAGATTGAAATAAAAAAATAAAAAAAAGATTTCTTAAGAAAACTTTATTTCCAGCTGGATTTTATATGGAATGTAAAGGCTACCTTGTGGGAAAGCCCTTGTTCTGATTCAGTATTGTGTTATTCATAAATAGGCTCCTGCAAATAGCAAAAACTGCGAATTGGATAATAATATTCAAATTTCTCTAAAGCAGGCACAAATTGGGGACACTTACACCCTTATTGAGAGCGATGTTTCTATGCATACTTCAATGCACACTCTTTCCCTCTACTAGTTACCCTTACATAGTACTTGTGATAATATTTCACAATAGTACAGATTTCTTTTCCCTTCCTTTTCTTTTATTTATCTTAATGTCTACCAATCTTAGCTTCTCCAAATTCAAACCAGATTAAGTCTTTAATCATGAATTGGCAATAGTTTCTTCCATGGTTCAAGGACTAATTACAAATGGCATATCATACAAATAGTTTGTAAAGATCACCATCATCTCTACAGCATGCGGAGTTTGCCAGCTATGGATTTAATACTGCATTTCCCCTGATCGTTCCATCCCTCCCCTGCCCCATTTTCTCTCAAAATTCTATCAAACAAATAAATAAAAGCTACAACAGAAAGTTGGGTCAGCCATGAGTATATCTTCAGGTTGTTATGGGTTGATTTTGTTGTGACTTATAGAAGATCACAGAAAAAAGGACCGAAGCCCACAAATTATAAGGATAAGATTATGTTTTGGATCTCTACTTCTGACTCTGTTCCCAATGAATAAATATACTTCTGTTAATGCTAATCAGATTTTTCAAATTATGAGCATACTGGTACTGAAGGCTCTCTGGTTTGGCTCTAGCAAACAATTGTAGTTTTTTGCTTATGGCTGAAGCATAGCGAGAGAAGCATGCCTATCCTTTTGACTGCTTCTGATATCCATATATACACAAAAACACTTGTAATAATAAAAAATACGGCCTATTCCAATTCCTTTGAAACAGAGATAAAACCGTCTATGGAATTTACAGGATTTGGTTCAGAAAGAAAGCCACAGTCTTTAACAATGATTTATTCTGCTTACCTCTCATTATTTTGAAAGAAGCTATAGATCATGGTGCTTCCTGCATATCCTCCATGTGTATAACCCCATGCATGTTTTTTTTGGTGGCACGTTCAATTGCATATATTCTCAGTTCTCATAGAAGATCAAAGACCTTTTCACAACTTGTCCAAGGGGAATGGACACTTAACACCCTATGGTGTTATTATATTAAATCTAACAGTATGGTACCATCTGTATTAATATGTTCTGGGTTCTACCAAATGATAACTTGCAGCTATTGGTTGTCATTTACACACACATTAGATTTCTTTATTGTGTGCTGCTGTTATTATATTATTATTTTTATTCTTGGGATGGTGACATTGTTCGGTGGGTGGCGTTCCTTCTTTTAAGAGTGGGGCATCAGGATTTCATTTTAATGTGTGCTGTTGTGTATACAGGTATATGACAATTAAGATTATCTTATTTTATAGCAGAGCAGGGCAGCAAGTGGCTCCGAATATATATGTGGCTGCCAAACCTCTCCAACATCTGTCCATACTGAAAACATTAAGAGTGGCTTCCTAGTTGGTTATTATTGCCCATTCTGCTTTATCCTCTACAGTCACAATTCATTGTGAGACCGCCTGAAATTTAAGACAGGGAATGTGGGTTATGTCGCCTCCCGGAAACCCTCCAGATGAAACATCCTTGCCAAATGTCTCTGATTTTTAAAAGTCAAATTGAGTTCCAGAACACTATATTAGTTTAGAAAAGTGAGATCTCTTAATTCATGGATCAGTAAAGCCCAGTATCAATCTCTATTGCAGCAGAGACAAAAATTCTTCATTTTCAAGGTTTTTTTAGTAACCCACTAATCTATCCTGTTTTTTCACTTACCACTGAACTAATATTGGGTTTCATTTTATGTTCCAGAGGTAAGTCAAATTATAAATAGTTATAAAATCCATTCAGTCGTATAAACCTTCTTTTCTCAGAGTTGCATGGAACCCAGTTTGTATGCTGGAGACATATAGCCACCTGAACATAGCCCAAAACAAAATTGATCACCTACCTTCACTTGGACAAAATTTGCATTTGTGAATTATTGTGATGGATAACTTTTTATTGTGATGGATAAAGTTTTTTAAAATTAGTATAATTTAAGTAGATAACAGTGAGCAGATAATTTTTCACTAGACATCCTAATAAAGGACATCCTAATAAAGGATGTCTTCAAACAAAAACTGTCTTTGGTAAATTACAGCAGATATTACTCCATTTGGAAAGTATGGGTTCCCATGTTGGGTTAAGCCAGGGCATTTTAATTATAATTTGTTGAACAATTCATAATTATTTAGCTCACACATAAGATTAAGCCAAGTAACATGGCTTATAAATTACAGTGGCTATATAATAGATAATTAAATCAATGTCAAAAAACCATATTATAATTTAGTGTGTTGTGTGAACAGTCTGCTGTGTGTTTGCATCATTTTCCTGAAAGGCATTTGTGTCACAAGGGATTGCCTATTAAGTGGTAAAATTATCAGCTTACCTGATTGTCATATTTGCACACAGATTCAGTTTTCATATTATACAAGCTATGATTTATTTTAAACAATTTTAATTAATAAGCAAGAATAGAATAGAATAGAATAGAATAGAATAGAATAGAATAGAACAGAACAGAACAGAACAGAACAGAACAGAACAGAACAGAACAGAACAGTTTATTGGCCAAGTGTGATTGGACACTCAAGGAATTTGTCTTTGGTGCATATACTCTCTGTGTACATAAAATCACACATTGTGCTATGTCAAAACAAAACAAGTTATATTATTATATAGTGTAATCTACCTGTTGACTATCTTCTTTATGGACTTATATCACCTTTGAAAATTATATTGAAATATACTATTTTGCCACAGGTGCCCTGGATTACATGTCCTTACAGTTTAAAATGTGGGAGGCTTGGAGAGGGTGCACCTTCTCCCATTGAGAGACATTAAGACAGAAAGATATTTTTTGACACTCCTAGTAAAGATGATGGCTTCTGAAATGCTAAACTTCCCACAACAATTTTGATTGCAATGCTTATTCTTAAGCATATTACTGCCAATCAAACCTTGCTAAAAAGGAATATTAAGAGACAAGGAAACCACAAAGCGGGTCTTTTCTGGATAATTCTGCACAAATAGATTGCTCACAGTTTGTCACGATGCCCTGATCTAGAGCCAAATGGGTATTGACTTACTCTTGACTTCATCACCATGTGGAAAATAAAAGCTTTGTTTCACAGCATATTAAATAAACTTCACATAGTGAAAGGCTTTAGAAATTATTCATTGCCCAGCACAGCATGTTCCCTGTCTGTAAGGCAGACAGGAGTTGAGATGTTCACTTTGTTCCTGCTATTAGATGTTACATTCAGCTGAATAATTTAATCTTAAACAATTTCAAAGTCAATGAGTTCAGAATGTCTGAGGTGCCCTCGACTCTTCAGAAACGTTTGCTCTTTCCAGTGCAAAAAGCAATTTAGAACAGCCCATCACTAGGGTTACTGTCCTAACTCATAGAGGTACATTGCTTCTGTTTTAAGTGTTTTCTATTGGAAAAACTATTAAGCCAGTTTGACAATAAAGAATTATTTCCCATTGATACCATTTGGATAGCAGTCCCAGCTGCAGGCACTGAGATTATGTGGTATCAGAATTCCTCATTATGATGAGAAATTGAGGGAATAATTGTTATAATTAAAGTAGCAGTGTACAACGACAATTGTTCTGAGAGTTGAAGTCCAGAAATCTTAAAGTTACTGAAATTCAGAAACATTGAGCTAATCGAACAACAGCAGGAGATTATTGTAGGACTCTAAGATCAATGATATACCTTTTGCCTGGGGCCGGAAGAGGTACAATGAATCCACTAACAAAACAAACATTATGGGAAACATGGTCTGTCACAAAATGGGATTTACTAGAAAGCAAGCTAACTTCTCAGCTGACACTCTCCCATCCCAGTGGAGTTTTCTGAAGCCCAAAGGATCATTAAAAAATAAATACACTAAATATGGGTGTTTGCAGCATTTTAGCTTCTTGTGTGAAACAAAAGAAAACAACAATCAAAAGGAAACTTTTTAAAAAAAAATAATAATCAGATGGAGCAGTGAGCTTGGAGTGCATCAAGAAAGATCTCCCAGGCTACCTTGAGGCCTGTGTCATCATGTATTTTATCCTATCCCATCCTTTCTGATTTAGACTCTACAAATGGTTTTGAGAATGACAGGTTCCTATGTGGGGAGTTCCAAAGTATATGGTATCACAATAATCATGCATGTGGGTAAGAATGAGACTTTATGTTTAGTTTCAAATTTTTTAGAAGAAAATTAGGGCTAGGGTCCTTTTTTGTTTATCTTTTAAAGATGTGTAGGTGTCATTTGCCACCAGGTGGCAGCACCTAGCCAATCTTGAAAAGCAAAGTAAGGTTTGGCCATAATAGTATTTGGATTTGAGACCACCAGAAACTACCAGAATTATGATCCAGATTGATAGATTAAAAAACAACAATTTGCAATAGCAAATCACGTCCAAAACTGACTCCAAAATTTGCATAAACACCTCCATGTTATAAACTTTTGAGTTGAAGAAGACACTTGTATTTAAAGTTTTAGCTTTTTATGCTCCCAATTTCAGTGTAGCAGTTTACTGAAATTCATCAGTGTAGTCAGTGGGAGCTTTCAGGCTACAAAAATAGAGAGAGATGCAGATTATACATCATTTCCTGGAAAGACGTACTTTTCCATTCTTTGCATAAGATTCTGTCAGGTATAAATGCCCTACCCGTGCCAGGGACCAGCTATAGCTCAGCAGTGCAAGGGTTAACCCAGACACCCACCTGGCCAGCTCCTCCCATAGGCCCCTCCTTACCTGAATCCCCGCCCACAGGTACAAAAGGTGGGCACACTCCTCCATGTTGCTCAGATCCTAATGTAACCAAGTGATGATGTGATAAACCTGCAAATAAAAGGAGAGATATTTTACTTGAAGTCTCAAGTCTCTTTATTGGGCCTGATCCACCAATCCTTGTAACAAAATGGTAGCAGAGGATGGTTGGTAAGGCCCAGAGATCCCAAGACACAAGACAAGGACCCGTACCTACCTGCAGAATGGCGACACCCCCGAAGCAACGGGAAAGCAACCCATCGGACTCGCCAGGGAAGGCAGGAACCTCAACCCCCCCCAAAGCCTCCGCGACGGAAGAAAGGGGGGAGATCGAGAAAGGGAAAAGAGCCCACCACGACCAAGAAGAAGAGAAGCTACGACTCGACGTCCTGCAGCTGTTGAAAGAGCGAGCCGGCGACAAGAACCTCCTTGCCGACCTGCGGAGCTTCATAATCGACCGCGAGGTGGCAAGGAGCGAAGAAGGCTCGGACTCCGAACTCAAGGAGCTGGACTCGGTGAGTGGATCGCCCAAAAGGGCACTCCCAACGGCCACCGAGCCCCAAAGCCCCGCTCTAAATTTGAAACGGCGGCCATCTTTGTCCACATGGTCAGACAAGATGGCCGACCCCCAACCAATCAACAAACAGAATTCAAAATGGCCGGCGCGCGAAAAATGCCGGACCATGAGCCATGGTGAAAGTGACCGGGGAGAGGGGACCGAATCCGACTCCGACCCCTGGTACACCCCCAGCGAGCGGCAAGTGGATAGGGCCATGAAGACCCTTGCCGCCGCCTTCGGCCCAGGCCTCAAAATCACTAAAGAGAAGCCGGAGAGGCCAAAACAAAAGGGAAAACGAGGAGAGGGGCAACGAAGCACCCACCCGAGAGCCACCGACGCCCGCGACAGCTCGCCAGCCCACCTTCGCACCCCAGGGACACCGCGCCTCCGATCGCCCAGGCCACACACCCCGGACCGCATGGATTGGGGCAGCTACTTACAGCCATCGCCGGAGCCCCAGCGCCGCCAGGATCTTCGTTCCGGAGAAGCAGCTGCTGGACGACGCCTTCCGGAGCACACCTGGACCCCCAAGGCCGAAGCCAAGGCCTACCCGACCGACAGAGGCCTCTACAGCGGAGCCGCGATGAACAGGTCCTTCCACAGCGACGGCGGAGCTGAAATGGACTTCACGCATGCGCTCTTCCGCCTAGAGGAAGAAAAAAGAAAAAAATTACAAAGCGGGACTTTTAAACTACCGGCAAGCGTTCCCATGCCTTACTGCTGCTATAGGCACATAAGGAACCATGGACAACAGCCAGCAGTAAGTAATTTCACTAATAGTGCTGGGAACTTACCTGTTGACTTTCCCAAGTTGAGAATGGATGGGGGCAATATCCTAGAGTGGTCACAGCAACTCCAAGTGGTATTCCTAAAGGAGAATATGTCTCATTTTATTAATGATCCCCCAGAGAGACCATGGTCTTTAGAGCTGGATTGCATGCACCACAGGGCATTCTACCTTTTAGTTGCAAGCATATCACCCACTATTTACCACTGTATTGGACATAACCTCACTGTATCAGAAATTATAGGAAAAATGTTTGGGTTATTTTACAGTGAGAGTGTGTCCACCACCACCCAAATCTCCAAAGACTTCTTTTCTGCCAGACTTAAGCCAGGAACACCCATGAGTGAGCACCTAGTGTCCTTAAGCGGTACCAGGGCAGAGCTACACCTCAGGGGAGAGGTTATTTCCGACCAGATTATGAAGAGCGTAATAATTAACTCTTTAGATCACTCATGGAATAACTTCTTGACACACTTAGATACCGTTAGCCTGGGAATGCTATCCGTGGAGAAGCTATCGAATAAGCTGATCGCGGAAGATAATCTGAGAAGGAGCCGCCCCGGCCCTCCCAGAGAACATAAGAGTGAGAAGAGAGTAGTCTTCCAAGAGAGACAACACAACATGCCAGAATGTTATATCTGCGGGTCAAGGGGACACATCAAAAGGGACTGCCCCAAGAACTATAGGGAGAGAGGCAGACCAGAGCACAGGCACAGACAAACGGAAAGGCACACATCGGAAGAAAGGTATAGGCGCAGGGACTCACCCAACCCCAGGGACAGGAGGGGGAACAGAGACAGCTCACGCGACAGCAGGACAGGGTCCTTATACGGGATAGGTGAGCGCACACACATCACATACCAAGACAAAGACACCAGCTCATGGCTCCTGGACTCGGGAGCCTCCAACCACACCACCTACAATCAGAAGCTACTCTCATCATTCAAGAGGGAGGACTTTTCGATCAAAGTCGCAGATCAAAATCAGGTTAGGGTGACAGGCAAAGGGACAGTTACATTGCCAGGCTTGGGAAAAATAGAGGGGGTGCTGCTAGTCCCGGGGATACCCCACAACATCCTAGCCGCAGTAAAACTTAGCAAGGAATCAGGGGCTGAGGTGACCTTTACAAATGGTTATGTCAAAGTTAGCAAGAATGGGGAAGATATAGGGAGAGTAACCGTCAACCAAGGGTTACCATACATAACTTTCCATGAGGATGACGCCCACAGCGTGTGCACCAATTCAGAGGACACAGAGGGCACCGATCAGGGCAGGACTGAGGGAGAACAGGTAGATGGGAGAGAGGTAGATAGCGATGGCGACATGACACAAGAAACACGACACAACAGACACACCCAAAAGGGACCCTCAATAGGCAAACCCATGCATGACGACTGTGCTCATCTGCTACACCGGAAGCTAGGGCACGCCAGCTTCCCCGTGGTCCAGAAAATGGCCAATTGTACCGAGGGTGTCAAAATAAAGAACTGCGAAAACTACCTCGAGTGCTCGGTGTGCAAATGTTCAAAATTAAAGGTAAAACCCAGGCCCAAGAAGTCGTTACGCGCCGCCAAACAAATATTCGACCTAGTTCACATGGACCTGGTAGGGCCCCTAAGGCCATCCATAAATTACAAGAAAAGATACTTTCTCACCATAGTAGATGACTTTAGCCGATATGGCTTCGTCTATACTTTAAGGAAAAAGGATGAGGTCTTCCAGAAATTCAAAGAGTTTTACAAAAGAGTAGAAACACAAAACAACACACAGATCAAGCAAATCATGACTGACAGAGGATCTGAGTTTCTATCTAAGGACTTCTCCCATTGGCTCAGATCCAAAGGCGTGATTCACTTTACGTCGTCCCCGTTTTCCGCCTTTCAGAACGGGGTCACAGAACGGCGCAACTCCACGCTCCAGACGATGGTCAGGTGCGCCTTAGAGGACGCGGGCATTGGCCAGCACTTCTGGTCTGAAGCCCTGGTCTATTCCAACTACACTCTCAACAGAACATGGTCCAGTGTGATAGACAAAACACCATACGAGCTCATGTATAACAAAAAGCCACAGATAGCACACTTACATGTGTTCGGCGTGACCGCTGATGTCCACATACCCAAACAGTTACGCAAAAAAGGGGACAAGGTATCCAGAAGACTGAGGTTTATGGGATACGAGCCAGGAACCAAGGGCTTCAGGTTTGTGGATAGCAATAATAGATTCGTGATATCTAGGACAGCGACTTTCCATGAGCAGGCCAACTGGTCCAGAATACACTTAAACGAGGTACTCACCAAGCGAGAGGATAGTCCAATTGAGCAAGCTCAAGACGAAAGCGAGGCAGTGGATAGACGGGAAGGGGGTAGGCCCAGGCCCAACCTCCAAGGCATCAAGGTTGAGGGATGGAAGGAGAATCACCCCAAGATAAGTGTAGAGTCACTGACCCAAAGAGAGGCCAGACATCTGCATGACACTGAGCAGACGGTAGACAGACCGGTCAGGTCTACCAGAAACCAATTGCCAAGAAGACTAAATGATTACGTGATGCACGTGCACACGAATCACGTCACACCCAACTCCTACGAAGAGGTATTGAGACTACCCCAGGAAGAGAGGGCAAAGTGGGAGTTAGCCATGGCCAAAGAGCTGGACAGCCTGAGGAAGCTAGAGGTCTACACCCCAACCAAAGTCCCAGAGGGCAAGAACACAATAGGCACCCGATGGATCTTTAAGATCAAAAACTTAGAGGGTGGGCAAAGCCTATACAAAGCAAGATTAGTTGCCCAGGGGTTTGCTCAAAGGTTCCCGGAGGACTACACTGACACCTACTCGCCCACCGTAAGGACAGAGAGTGTAAAAAGCGCCTTGGTCATCGCATCTCTGCTAGGACTGGAGGTGCACCAGTTTGATGTACAGACTGCCTACTTGCACGCCAATCTAGATAAAGAGATATACATCAGAGCGCCTCACAGCAAAGAAACCAACAGGGGGGACACCTGGTTACTCCACAAGAGCCTATACGGACTGAAGCAATCGGGCAAGCGCTGGTACGAATGCTTGGTAGAGGCACTGAAGTCTATGGGGTTCACGGCGACCATAGCTGACAACTGCTTCTTCACCAGGAAGGAGGGGGACTCGCCAGAATACATCCTGGTTTACGTGGATGACATACTATATATCAGCAAGCACGAAGAGAACCGCGACACCTTCGCCAGCAGACTGAGCGAGCACTTCACCCTAAAATACCTCGGAAAGGTAAACCGGTACCTGGGGGTGCAAGTCAACCAAACACCAAAAGGTTTCCAGCTGTCACAGAAAGAGAAAATAGAAGAGTTACTCCATAAGTGCAACATGGCAGACGCCAAGGGGTGTGATTCGCCCATGCAGACGGACTTCCTGAGAAACATGCATGATGAATCACCCGGATTTGAAGACAACACGCTGTACAGGTCAGTCATAGGCTCTCTCCTGTGTATCGCTAACTGGACAAGACCGGACATTGCTCTATCAGTTAATTTATTGTCCAGACACGTGAGCAAACCCACCACATACCACTGGGACGCGGTGAAAAGGGTGCTAAGATACCTGAAACAAAGTGCCAATGCATGCCTAACCCTAGAGCCTGAAAAATCCAACGAACCCATCCTCTCCTGCTACGCCGATGCTGACTGGGCCGGAGACACCAAAGGCCGGAAGAGCACGTCTGGATACATATTCTACTTAAATAACAGTCCGGTGCATTGGTATACAGGCAAGCAAATCTTGGTGGCAACCTCGACTACCGAAGCTGAATACATATGCCTCTCCAAGGCCGCCAACAACCTCATCTGGTTCGACGACCTACTGGCCAGCGTGTGGAAAGAACCAGCTTACCCAATAAATGTTTACGAGGATAACAAGGCCGCTATAGAAATATCCATGTCCGACGCTGTAGGGCAAAGGTCAAGGCACATAGATATAAAGTATAAGCATGTGAGACAGCTCTCCAGAATCGGTTTCATAAAGGCCATACACTGCGATACAGAAGAACAGACTGCAGACATACTCACAAAACCTCTGCAGGGCAAACAACACTCACACTTAGTTTCCAAGCTCAACATTCGCCACAGGGTACCAACCAGTCAGTCAGGCCTACAGACACAGGTCAGGCATTTAGAGGGGGATTTGTCAGGTATAAATGCCCTACCCGTGCCAGGGACCAGCTATAGCTCAGCAGTGCAAGGGTTAACCCAGACACCCACCTGGCCAGCTCCTCCCATAGGCCCCTCCTTACCTGAATCCCCGCCCACAGGTACAAAAGGTAGGCACACTCCTCCATGTTGCTCAGATCCTAATGTAACCAAGTGATGATGTGATAAACCTGCAAATAAAAGGAGAGATATTTTACTTGAAGTCTCAAGTCTCTTTATTGGGCCTGATCCACCAATCCTTGTAACAGATTCTTACACAATTTTCCTAAATTCATGCTTTCAGAAATAGCATCACCCTCATAATAATGAGAAAATCATTAAACATATACTATATAAGCATGAGGATTTCACCCTCTTTCTTCATAATAATGACTTGCCAGTTATATCAGAATACAAAATATATTGCATCTGTAGACCCTTCTTAGGCAACTGCTAGTAGAATTGACAATTATGTGCAGGCAACCTTCTGTAACTTGAGAGGATGAATTGGCATGTGATTGTGTCTGGATTTTCCTAAACTCCAGTTGGCGTTAAGTAAGGGGAGGCTGAGATGTACAAACAGTGATCCCATTTCTGCCTGCCTAACTATCACCTATCTTATTTGATTTTTTCCAAATACTTTATACTTTTCAAAGTATATAAATGATCCAATTTCTCTCGCCTGTAGCCTTTATCCACATACATCACAAAAGGACCACTGACTTTAACCCACAGAGGAAAAGAAGAAGACTCTCAACATATATAAGGTGAGACAAGAGAGAACTGAATGGGCTCAACAAATTTGTAATGAATATTGACTGTTCCAGAAGGACAAATGAAAACATAATAAAGGGGGAAGACTATTGTGTCATTGTAATCTTAAACAGAAACATTCCTCTATGCTATGTAAGAGGTGGTAATTTTTAGTTATGAGCACTATGTTTTGCTCTCCCAGGACATGAAATCCTGCCATTGAATTAGTAGAGAAAGCTTTTGTATGCTAAAGCTTCTTGGGAATCTATCAGTGAAAATAATGAAAAAGAAATGAACTCCTGTTGCATTCACTGCAGCTCCTGTTCTTTGCCAGACGTCTGGAAAGCAATTGCAGGATTAGCATGCTGTCCTATACAGGTCTTTGTAACAACCCCCCCCCCAAATAGTATTCCCCCCAAAATCTTTTAATGTGCGTGGAGGAATAGTGCTGTTCAGAAAATTATTTTGCCCCGGTCAGTGGAAGACACAGTATTGCATAGCTTGTTCTAGATATGGTTGCATTTCCCTTTTGGTTCCTTATCCTGTTTTTGTGACTAATTGAATTTATAAGCCACCTTTTAAAATGAACTTTCTGCAAGCAGCATACAGCAGTAACAATTTTAAGTAATCATTAAAACCTGCATCTAAAATAGATCTTGGAGTTTTTCTAGTTCAACCCCGTCAGGAGACCCTATACCCTTGATGGCGAACCTATGGTACGCGTGTCAGAGATCTCACGCAGAGCCCTCTCTATGGGCACATGCGCCATTGCCAGTTGGTCTTCCGGATTCCATCACACACATGCACGCCGGACAGCTGGTCCAGCATGCATGCACACTGGCTAGCTTCTCTCTTCTGGATTTTGTCACATGCATGCACGGCGGACAGCTGGTCCGGCATACATGCATACCAGCTAGCTGCTCTCTTCTGGGTTCTGGCACACAAATGCGTACTGGCCAGCCTGTCTTTGCACGAAGACCAGCTGGCCGGTGCGTATGCATGTGCTGGAACCCAGAAGAGAGCAGCTGTCCGGCACACATGCGTGCAATGCATGTGTGCGACAGGACCCTGAAGAGCAGCTGGCCACTGTGCATGTGCACTCTGTTCCAGGTTCCAGTGCTCCAGCGTGCACTCTAGTTTTGGCACTTGGTAAAGAAAAAGTTAATCATCCAATTATACTATTTCAGTCAAATGGCTGTCCAATCTCTTCTTAAAAACCTCTAGTGATGGACCACCCACAACTTCTTGGGACAAGCTGTTCCACTAATTAATTGTCCTCACTTCAGGAAATTTCTCCTTAGTTCTAGGTTGCTTTTCTCCTTAATTAGTTTCCATCCATTGCTTCTTGTCCTGCCTTCAGGTGCACGTTCATGTGGCAGCTATATTAGAGTAATCCCTTTGCTTAGCATTGTCTTTTTTTTTTTTGTTGAAAAAGTTTTCAAATACAAGTTTTTCCCCCTTTCCCCCCCTCTTCCCTAACCCCCCCTCACCACCCATCCCCCCTGTGACTTCTTCACAACAATAAGCTAATTCATAACTAATTACATAGTATTTTACCATACCCTTACTCCCTCCTCAAAATACTGACCCTTAGCATAATATTCTTATAACTCCCATTTTCGCAATAATCTGCCCTTTTTCTCCTCCCCCAAACTTATAGTATATTATTACAACAACATAACATTTAATCTTTTATATATATTAATATAACATTTCAAAGCAGCCTTCTCCCTACATCCAAATTTAACATTTATTCAGTTCTATCCAATTCCTCCACTCCCCTAAATATATGACTTAAAAATCCTTTTACTTAAACTAATCAATCAGTAAACTAACCTATTTCAACCCAATTTCCTGCAAAATTACCATACAATACAATTCTAAATATAATCCACTGCCCACTCTACTAAAATATACATATATCTATATATGCATTCCATTTTATAAAAAGAAAAAAGACAATAACTTTAAATTTATAATCCATATAATATCTTCTTTGATGTCTTTCCACTGGATTGTTAAATCCATCATCCATAATAGGGTAAAATAACATGCTGGTGCAACAGTTTGTTCAAGATCTTCAATCATCTTCTGCCCCCATCAGTAGTAGATATCCTCATATATATTTAAAAGTAAAAACAACCACCCGAGTGACATTATAATTATATCCATATAGTTGTAATTGTGGTTTTCATCAGGATTATTAATTCCCATCATCCTAATGGGTAACATCCAGATCTTCTGCATGCCCCAGCGTGACTCTCTTGCCTTGTAACTCGAAATAGTTATAATATATTTACCAGTAAAAGAAATCCAAAGTAGATAATTCAAATCCAACAATGTAAGGCTCTTTTCACATCCCAAAATCACGGCATTGCAGAGATCTGCCACTATCCTCAAGATAATATTAAACAGTAGTTCGCCTCCACTATCTTTTCACATATTCATTCATTTTTTAAAGTCCCTGGCTTCACTGTTGCTTGGTTTAGAAACTACTATTTCTATGAGATCTATTTCTTTTCCTTTTCTTTTGCGGGTTGAATTTCCATCCTGGTTTCCTTCCTACAACTTGTGTATCAGCTGATCGATTTTCATTCTGCTTTATAAGTTGATCTTGTTGGTTTTGTTTTGTTATCTCGTATTTCTTTTCCATCACTTGTATATCAACTGGTTGGTTTACGCACTTGTCTGTAACTTGATGATTCATCACATTGGGGTCGGATGACACTGCTCTCATATTTATAGACAGTCCAGCTGGGGTATCCAGGGAGTCCGGAGACAATTTATCTACCACAGCCTCTGTAATTTGATATTTTCCCTTTGTTTCCAACTCCTTTTGCTTGTCCTGTATTGTGGCTAAAGATGTTAAATTCGTTTTTAAAATTTTTTGATAAAATTCTTCTGCTTTTTCAACAGTGTTCAGCTGGTATCTTACTCCTTGGTGTCTCAATATTAAACCAACTGGGACATCCCACCTAAATAGGATATTTCTTTTTTTTAACTCAGTCACTAGAAAACCAAATTTCTTCCTTTCCATTAACATCTTAGGCGGGAGCTCCTTAAAAATCCAAATCTTTCTTCCATGAAATTGCAAGGTAGAATTAAAAGAGTTCTGCACAATATTATTCCTAATTTCTTTATCTGTAAAAGAAATCACCACATCTCTAGGCAATTGCCTTTGCTTTGCCAACCAGGAGTTTATTCTATAAATTCTGTCAATCCTGCAAAACACTTCATCAGGTTGAACCTTTAAAATCCCAGCCAGAATTTCAGAAGATATTTTCCTTAAATCATCTCTGTTATTTTCCTGCAGACCTCTCAGTCTAATTGCATATTCTGTAAAATTATATTGGATCATTAAAACTTCTCTTTCAATCCTCTGTTGTACATTTTCTTCATTACCAGTCTTTTGATCAACCTCCATTTTAGGTTTGTCTTCTGAACTATTATCATGAGTGTTTACCAAATCCTTTTTAATTTTTTGGATCTTGTCATCCAAATTCTCCTCAGTTTCTTTCATTTTAGACTCTAATAGTTTAGTATTTGCATCCAACTGAATCAGAAAGTCTGATAAACCGTTAACTGTTTTTAAAATCTTTCGATCCAAAAAATCAAACTTTGATTTCACCAATTCACCAATTTCTTTAATTTCCTACTTAAATTTTTCAAGTTGCTGGTTCACAATCTCATCCCTTCTTACAATCTCTTCAAGGAGAAATTCTATTATATTAAAGTCAGGTTTCTGAGACTGAAGAGTTAGAACTTGTTCATGTAATTTGTTAATGGGGGAATCCCCCCTCCCACTGCCTGTTTGTCTAACTGTATAAGTCTCAGTGCCATTTTCCACACAGACAAGATTTACTGGAAAAGAGAAAAAAAAGCTTGTTTCCAACCAAGATCAATATCAGATCCCCAGGAAAAAACAAGAAAAAAAACAAGAGTGAGAGTGAGGTTTTGCCTTCAATTACAGCCAGAAGTACTCATTCCGCTACTTTGTAATAGAAAACGGAAGGACTTTCCCTTTCAGCCTCTCTTCAAGCTGCAGCAGTCGCCATTTTAAAAATCTTTTTTCCTTTCACTTCTTAAACAACTTCAGTAACTTTTCTAAAATAAGAGGAATACTTGCGCTTCAGGATCAGAGGTCCAGCTCACGTCTTCTTTAATTAATTTAACAGATTTATTAAATTAGGCTTGCTTTTGCCACCTAGCTCTGCATGTAGCAGAGATCTCCCAGAGCCCGGAGCATCGGCTGGGGATACGGGGAGTCTCTTCCGCTCCGTCCCAAAAGTAAATAAAAAACTTTTGGGATTAGGCAGAGGACTCTACCCACCCCAGCCGGCTCTATCTCCGTTTCCTAATGGAAACAGAGTTTTTTCAAGCCGCCATTCCGCTATAAAGGCGGCTCTTACAGGCAGTGGGTTTGACGATCCCGAAGGAGCGTCCGGCGGGGACAAGCAGCAAACCGGAAGTCGCAGCAAACCGGAAGTCACTTAGCATTGTCTTGAGAAGGCAGATCTGGCCATGGCATACAGGATATCTCTGTCCTCAGGAACTTGGTGTAGATGCCATCTACACAGATACTACACATCAGTATCTACACAGATACTGTAGATACTTCCTACCTTTTTACAAATGATATGCTTAAATGGTCTTCAACCTGATGATCAGATTAGCTATATGATTTTATAAAAATCTGCTATTTTTTGATTTTGAAATTTAATTGTAAATTTCATTCTATAGGTAAACCATTATTGTCCTGTTTTTGCTTTTCACTTCAATACTGTTAAATTTTGTTGTAAATCCTCATAAGTCCTAGAATTGGTCAATAAATGTGTAGCTTCCTAGAATGGGAAGACAGTGGGATAGATAACATGAAATCCAGAATGGTTCCATTCCATTAATCATTTAATCATTTAATTATTCCTTATCTTTTATTATCATTGATATTAGCATTCAACAAGAACTTATTTGCAACATCACTTAAATTTCAATCTATCCATTTATCTAGTTGCAAGTCATGCTAAACTCCATAAGAGGCTTATGGCTCCATAAGAGGCTCCATATACTCACTCTGTATAGAACTACATAAGTTTGTCTTATGTTTGTAATTTTGTAATCAAGCCTTTCAGCATCATTGTCCAGAACTTTATAATTGTTTATACAATAAAGGAACTTCATTGATCATCATGGTTTTAAAAGGTTTCAAAAATAGCTGTATCTAGCTTAAAATGTTTTCTTGGTGTCTTTGCAGTTTTTCAGCTGGGTTGAGAAGACACTCAAAGAAATAGTTAAATTGTGTGCGCATAATTCATCTGAAAGATCTGGAATGTATAAACATAGCACTTTTCTTTCTCTCTCACTTCGTTAGGCCCTTTAAAATTTGATCCAAGCCTGGGAGTTTAAAAGTCCCATTTTGTGTAATCAGGTTTGGGTTGAACATGATTGCTGAATTATTTTAAATTGAAGACACATGTTTTGGAGCTCTAAGCTCTGTATATTATTCCATGATGGTGTCCATTAGGTCTTATCCACTGGGGCTATCTTCATTCCTTTTGCACTGGGATTAACAAATAATGAAGCATATCTATGTGGACACAGTCAAAAGAATGTGGTACTAGTTAAGGAGGGTAAAGTTGGGGAAATTATCTTGCATGCATTACTTAAGGCTTTTCCGTCATATTCTCTCCCCCCCCCCCCCGCATCCCCCATTTTCAAGTGTCCTTGTGATTGCCTGAAAGCATTATTTTAATTGAAACATACAGGTATTTGCAAATCTATGGCACTCATTTGTTTTTAGCCTTGTACTTATTTTTGAACCAATATTCAATTTAATCTTTTTGTCATCTCTAAAAGACTCTCCAGAGTCTTGTGTGCATCTAATTGTTGTTTTGCCATATGCCATTCTTTCATAACATCCCCAGGATCTTTCTCTTTATTTATTTGTATCCTGCATTTATTATTTTTATAATTAATTCAAGATTCGGTGTGTATGTTTTAATGCTGTGTTTTTCATAGATAGATGGACCTTTATACAAAAGAAATATATTTCCGTTGGTATTCCCTTAGGTGTGAAGATGCCATTTCTTGAAATGTGGTGACTTAATGTTTCACATTTTTAACTGTACATCATAACAAGGATTCCCTTAAGCCCATATTATCAGAGATAAACTAAAAGTAGGCCTCAGCAGATGGTAGCATCTAACTGATCTTAGAAGTTAAGCAGGGTGAGCCCTGCTTAGAATTTGGATGGGGAAATCTGTTGGAATTCAAGAGCTATTGAAGTTTTTTTAAAAAACCATAGAAGACCTAACATTCCTATAGCATGGCTGAAAACATTGTTTATAGAATTGCTATAGACCCAGTCACTAGGACTTGGCTCAAAGGTACCTTTACTTTTTGTCTGTTTTTAAACTAGAGATTATCAAAATTTTAAAAGAGAGATTTCCTCAGCAAAACCTTTGGAGAAGAGGAGAAATTGTAAATAAAATACTTATTATGCATTCGCTTAAAGTCAAAATATCAACCAATATACAGAAGTTTGGTTGCAACAAAAAAAAAAAGTCTAAAACATCATTAGTAGTGAAGGGATGAAATAAAGTATCATTTAATTATCTTTTTTTTTCAGTTGTTTTAAAATTGTAAACCAGAAACAAAATCTATACTTTTTTCAATTGAATTGATTTTCTTTTCCATCATGCAAAGCTTAATTATAATCAAAATAGCCACCAAGTTACGACTCTTATTTCTGTTTAGAACAAAAAGTACAAATAACTTATACATTTTGTCAAAGAAGGTCCCTTGAAGATAAAAAAGAGCAATCTATTTATTTGAATCAAATAAATAAGAGGAAGCCTTCAAAGAGTTCTCCATTGGAGTATGGATAAAACGGTAATCGTTTTGCCTTAGCTATTACATTTTTCCTACGCTGAAGGCAATTCTTTGCAAGAAACAAATGCATATTTCACATCATTTACTTTTAGTGATGAAGTGACCATTATTTTTGTATGTCATTTCCTACTTTATTATTATTTTCTTTTTTTAATTACAATTTTCCTCTAATTTGGTGATGTTGATGAAATTTTTATATTTTTATATTTGAATAAAACTTGTTTTGTCTGGATGTATATCACAATCTATTCATAAACAGATCTCTTCTAAAAACATTTAGAAAATGTCCCAAATATAATGGGACATTTACAGCACAAGCTGCCTGATTCACCTCTGTTTTTAATTGTCCTTGGGTTATTGTTTTTTAATTAAAAGTTGGTATGCTGCAAAACAAAATACCATTCTCTGCTTGAATATTTCTTTATAAGTTCAGCTCCTACCAAAAGTATATTGCCTTTTGTTGTTGTTGTATCTTCAAGGAAGTTTTTGACATTTGGCAAACAGAACAGGACAACTGGCTCCAGTCAACTCGCAATAATACAACTCGCTGTGGGATAATTCAATGCAGTACAACTCAAAAATTGCAACTCACTTCAACCTCAATGACTTCTAACTTTAGAAGGTTCATACCTAAAGCAAGACAAGGCCCACTTCAGTTCACTGTCTCTCTCTTGATTTATCCCGCATTAAATTGTTCCACAGCAAGTAGTTTTGCTGTGAGTTGTGCCATGGCAAATTAGCCAGGTGAGTTGACCAGTGCGAGATTTCTGGGGCGAGTCAGCTTGGGTGAGTCAGTTGTGGCAAGTTGTCATAGATCCCCTGGCAAATGACTAGACTACTCCCTGCATTTTTGAGGTTAAGATTTTGGAAATGGTTTGCAATTGTCTCCTTCCTATCGCTGAGAGGAAGTGACTGGCCTAGGTCATCCAGTTGGCTTTGTGCCTAAGGAGAGACTAGAATCCAGGATTTCTCACTTTCTAATCTGATGCCCTAACCACTATACCAAATTGGCTCGCAAGGTGACTTATCATAAAGCCATCACGATGGATCATTTCAAATTCTTGTTATTGAAGCTATAACTCAGCCATTGGGGCAAACAAATTATGCTAGCATACTTTTTTTTGCCAGCTCAAGGACTGGAAGAATGCACATTCATGCAGCCATGAGGAAGAGCCCAAAACAGGCTGTATGCTCCATAAAATTGAATTGAACATAATTGAAATGTCTATTCCAGAATTACTCTCTTGCCTATTATGAAGAGCTGTGTTTTATTACTTGTGAAACCCTGAAGTTTCCTTTATCAGAGTAGAAAATATCTATAACCTGAATTTCTCTTCTCCAAAGCTGCTTCTTAGATATGCTAAGAGACTTGATCGTTTTTTTAATGAAATAGAAATGAATTTATATCTTGTTAGTGTCACACTCTTTAAACTAACCGGCAATGTTGCCCTTTCAGAAGAGGAGATTAATTTCTTCCTGGATATCTGCAGGAATAATAATAATAAAAAAAGTAAAGATGGCATCTACCACAGTGGGATAATGCCAACTCAACTATTATTTTTTATCATACCCTATGGACAACTCTGCTTCTAGGCCTTGTGATGTCCACTAATAAAGGATGCTTGTTTACATTCTCTGCATTTCTGCTCTCCTGTTCACATACCAAACCAGGCTGGAGCCTTCCAGCGACTAGAAAGCCCTATCACTCAGCACCCAATCATCTTGCATATTGGCAATGAGTACACATTTTATTTGCTACTTGTAAAATATGGCAGGATTACCACTTAAAATATCCAGTGTCTCCTCTGGTATTCTAGTTCCATCTGAACAATGAATGACAAGAGCCAATTTCTTCCTACTCAATGAAGTGTTATTGTACTGTTCTTATGAGAGTCAGCGATGGATTAGATAGAACGATGCAAATGCCTCATCTTTTCAATTTTATCTTTGAATAGGAATACTCATATATTTTTTCTATTCATTTATTCCTCCTTTTTTTCCCTCCCCCCTCTGTTATATTCTCATAATTGTCCCTTGGACAAACTATTGCATTTACTATCTATAGTTTCCTGTGATTCTGATGGCCATGATGAATGTTACCTCTTGCTTTTTGTGCTAGATCTCATGATATATTGCTTCTGCCTTGCAGCAAAGGCCTTGTTATGTATACAGCAAGTATTCCAAATTATTGTCTGGATTATTTCTTTGATCTTAACTCTGCTACTTTCTGCATATACAATAAAGCTAACATACTTGCACATTTAATTTGACAATATAGTTCTACCTGTGCCAGAGCATCTGTAGTTGCACAAAAGTATTTAGTTTCTCCCCAAATAAAATTAAAGTTAAAATAATCATTTGATTTTCTTTTCATGGCCAAATCTTCCACAACTACAGACAAGAGAACTACAACTTCCTGAGAATCTGGCATTCCCACATGCAGCTTGTGTGACTGCAACATTCACTGCATGGCCAGTGGATTATATACCCACAGAAATGGTGGGTTCCTCCCGGTTCGGTCAAGCCGGTAGTGGTGACGATATGACATCACCAAACCGGTTCTCCCCCCCCGCCCTCCCACCCCCTACCCCCCCACGTTATTCTCACCTTTTATTTGGTCCCACCCCCAATCTATTGCTACCTCCTGAGTCCCAGCTGATGACTAGAGGGAAAAAAACTGTTTAAACTCTTGCCGCGGGGCTTCAAAGGACTGTCCTACAGCTGATCAGTGTTAAAAGCAAACAAATGAGTTGGGTCGTAAGTGAGAGGACTGGTCGTAAGTGCGAGGACTCTCTAGAAATGACTCTGACCAGCTAGTCACGCCCACCTAGTCACATGACCTCCAAGCCACCCCCACAAAATAAGCCACGCCCACAGAACCGGTAGTAAAAAAATTTAGAACCCACCCCTGACCCACAGGGAGACTTAACTAAGCTTCTTTAAGCTAAGCTTGCTAAAGATATGGCTGATATGTAAGAAGATTCAGAAACATAGATATAACCAAACTAAATTCGTTGACTTCAAAATGTTGGGCATTCAACACAAGTCTGGATTAGAAATATATAAAAATACAAATCACACTAAGACATAATATAATAAGTTCAGTTTTGGTTTTATGTGTTGTGTAAATTCAATAAATTATAGTTTAGTCAACAAAATATAACTTAGTTCCACAGATGATCCTAACCTGCAAACTGCTGGTTAAGCTATTTCTTTATTTAAAAGAAATACACATAGTTTAGAAGAAACTATTTCTTCCAATTTTTAAAAATTAAAAATTTCAGGTATCTTTATTTCACAATTACTCTTTGTTTTTAAGCAATTATTCTAGAATTACCACAACCACCACTGCGAAAAAAGAACATGTCCTCCATTCAAAAACAAAATTATTCTCATTGCTATTAAAACATGTGCAATTCCATTGAGCGTGTTCTAAGCATGCCAAACAGCTCTCATGGTTCCCCCATTCATTTTTTTTTAATCTTTCTTTTACTCTCTTTGTTTCATTAGTAAAGGCTGCTGACAATACTAATAATTGTATTTTCTTTCCTCTTTTTTTAAAAAGGAAAGACTTTTTCATTTTCCAGAACATTGATGGAAATAAATTCATATGTGGAGTGTGTATAGTTTATGCTTTGTTTAATTGCTTTTGTGATAGACAGGATCTAAGTTATATATGAAAGGAACTCTTTTTTGATCTTCCTCCAATGCTTAATTATAAGTCTGCTCCAACTAATTTACTTCATGCATCCACAGCTGCTATTCCTTTGTCATCCGTTTATTTTTGTTTTGGAAATCTAAATGGCATCGAGGCCTTGCCTGAAAGTCATCAGTCTCAGAACAACTCTCCCAGATGCCTCATTACAGTATTCATTTCACAAGGTTGTTTGGCTGCTTAGCGCCTTGCATTCATTTTTCCCCCTTTATTGAGAGAGGGAGAGCACGAGATGGAAAATGTTCCTTTGAAAAACTCTGTGTGGAATATTTGGCTTGTTGCAATCAGCAGATTGTTTGACTTTGTGATACAGAAGACACAGACTGAATGGAGAATAGTGCTGTTTGCAGCCAAACAGTTTGGATGGCCTGTGCCAATTATACATGACAATTTTGTAACTTTTTAATAAAACAGTTTTGGAACTTTCAAAGAAGAGGCTTCTTCTCCTCATCCAAAGGAAATGAGTTAAGGGAGTACTATAATTTAAGAAAAGTTCTATATAATGTTAATGCTTATAGTGCCATAATGCCAAATGTGTCCGTTTGATCAGCTTGTACTTTTCCCAGGAAAATTAGTGGCCTAAAGAGGATGAAAAAAATATGAAACTCGGGAAGTGATATGTATACAGGTTATGTGTATGAGACAGAAACAATAGAAATGAAGACAGTTTGGGAAATGTTATAAGGGCTGGAGTTAAAGGATCCAATATAGGAAAAAATCCTAATCATTTAATAGGTTTAATTAACAGAGTCTTCTTGGAAAATTCTAACACCAATGAATCGAGATCACCTGGTTTCCTTCTTACTGAACAATTCAGATGGGTTTCTAAAGTAATTGCAAGGTTGCTCTGGAAAAAAAAACTGTTATTCTAAATAAAGTTTCATGTATATCAAAGATAACAGCATATTTTCAGTTATCCAGTTTATTATAAGTTTTCAACCAGGAGGAATACTGCTTGGATTTTCTGCTTAGTAAATAAAATATCTTAAATTATCTGATTTTCTATTTGTAGAAGTCATGATTAAACATAAATAATTTTAGAAAAGATTTTAACTTATGGCTTGAGACTATGTTATTTATTTTCATGTATAAATTAATTTAAGGTAAGAAAGAAGTTGTAGAAAATTAGTGTAACTTAATTGAAGTAGCTTCACCAGTGTAAAAGATGCATTGAATGATTAAATGTAAAGCAGAACAATGGACTATAGTATTAGTTAGATTTCAAATCACAGAAGATGTTGAGTTTTTAATTATGAATTCCACTAACTGATCTAACTAAATGCTGCTCAGGAACTTGAGTGCCTTTGGCAGAATTTGAATACTGGATATCTTTTAAAGGAAGCAACAAATTTAGTTAAATAGTACCTGATGAATTCACAATCCAGGCATTAAAATTGCTGAAGCAAGACTAAATGCTAACCCCAAGTGAAAACTGAAGGTACTTTCTATCGGCATTATCAGATGTGGCTTTAAATCTGCTCACGAAACAGACAGAGACCCTGACCATTCAATAGTATACCAGGTGATGGTTTCTGAAGTGGTTCGGGAATGACGGGAGGCACAAGCAAGCAAGTGACAACAGCTCTTTAATATACAGTGAGACTTCAGCAAAAACTCAGAGGCTGCAGTCCTCCTTATATACAATCACGGAGAGACTGTCAGCCAATCAGGAACGTAGGCAGGTTTGAAACTCCCGCTTAAAAGTATCAATACATAACACCCCTCCCTTCCCAGAAGGCACTAACACTCAAAAATTAACATATGTACAAACAAAGTCTCGCAGGTGCTTAGGCTGAGTTCTCGCCCTAGTTGACCTGCGCAGTTCAGTGTTTGGTGAGGCGTCGAGCTGGTCGGAGGGACTCTTTGTCTCTCCCGGCTCCGCCAATGGAACCTCCTGGATTTTGTCCGGGGCGTGGTTATCCCCGGCTGGGAGTGGCGACTCGCTGGGGCGGCGCTGGAACCAGGGCTTGTCAGCTAAGTATTCTCGCGGCCCCGGGCTTGAGTTAGCTGTTTTGGAGAAGTGGTCATAGTTAGGCTCGGACATGTCTGCGTTGATGTTTGCCTCGCCAACCACCCGTTTCCTCAGTTGGTCTATGTGGCGCTTCCAGAGTCTATCTACCCCCACGTCCACCGTGTATGATTTTGGGCCTGTTATTCCCACTATGGTTCCTGCAACCCACAGAGGACCGCTGGCATAATTGCGAGCGAACACCGGGGACCCGACCTGAAACTGCCTTAAGCCACAGGTCTCTCCCTTAAAGTTTTCGTGCGAATAGTTAGGATGAAGCCTGTCCAACACGCACCGGAGCTTTCTCCCCATGAGGAGCTCTGCTGGGCTTCTCCCAGTTGCTGTGCATGGTGATGCATGCTGAACCGCAAGGAATTGATCTATCCTGGCCTGCCAGTCTCCATTGTCTAATCTGGACAGTGCTTCCTTGGCTGTCCTGACAAATCGTTCAGCCAATCCGTTGGAAGCCGGGTGAAATGGGGCTGATAGGGCATGGCGGATTCCCAGGCCGGCCAAGTAGCCTTCGAAAAGGGTTGCTGTAAATTGGGGCCCATTGTCCGATACCAAGGTATCCGGCAGGCCGTGGGTGGCAAACAACTTTCTTAGGGCCTTGATAACCGCTTCGGCCGTTGTGGATGGCATTAATACAATTTCGAGCCATTTTGAGTAGGCATCCACTACTATTAAAAACGTTTGGCCATGGAACGGGCCGGCAAAATCAATGTGGATCCTCCCCCATGGGCCTTTTGGTTTCTCCCACTCTCGGATGGGCGCTACTGGGGGATCGGGGCGAGACTCCTGGCAGGGTCTGCACTTCCCCACCCACTCGGAAATGACCTGGTCCATGTTGGGCCACCAGACATAGCTGCGGGCTAAACACTTCATCCTAACGATGCCAGGATGCCCTTCGTGCAATAACTCTAAAACTCTATCTCGTAGTTTTGCTGGAATTACCACTCTGTCACCCCACAGTAAGCACCCCCCTTGCGTAAACAGTTCATTTCGTTTGTTGGCAAAACCTTGGTACTCCTCCCCGACCACCTTGTCCGGCCACCCTTTCAAAACCCAACCCATAACAGTCCGGATAACAGGGTCTCTATTTGATGCCTTCGCCACCTCGCCGGAGGAGATGGGCCCCAAGGTTAACGTGTCCAACAACAGGACGGAGGTTTCCGGTGTTGGGTTGTCCAGCAGGTCGGGAAGGGGGCAACGGCTAAGGGCATCCGCATGACCCAGGGTCCGCCCAGGCCGATGGACGAGCTGGTACGAGTAGGCCGATAAGAAAATCGCCCATCTAGTTAAACGGGGGGAGAGGGCAGCGGGGGTTGGCCTGTCGCCTGCTAGCAGTCCTAGCAACGGTCTATGGTCAGTCACAAGTTCGAATTTTCGGCCATAGAGGTATTCGTGGAACTTCTTAACCCCCGCAATCGCAGCCAGAGCCTCTCTGTCCAATTGGCTATAGTTTCGTTCTGTGCTGGACAGAGTTCGGGAGTAGAAGGCAATGGGTGCCTCTAGGCCGTTCGGCAGTCTATGGCCTAGGACGGCACCAACTCCTACGGGGGAGGCGTCGCAAACTAAGACGAGCGGCAGCTCTGCATTGTATTGGATCAGGAAACTGTCCTCAGATAGGAGTTTTTTTACTGCCTCAAAAGCGGCCGCTTGCGGTTTCCCCCAGACCCATGGTACATTCTTCCCTAAGAGTTTGTGAAGGGGATCAGCGACCGTGGCCTTGTCTCTTAGGAACATTGAGTAGAAATTGAGCAGTCCAAGGAAGGCTTGGAGCTCAGCTTTGGATTTGGGGGCTGGTGCGCTTTTGATGGCCCTCACCTTGCTTTCGGTAGGGTGGATGCCTGTGCCGTCCACCCTGTACCCCAGAAATTCTACCGAGGGGACCGCTATCCTGCACTTGTTCTTTTTAAGTCTTAGTCCCGCTTCTCTGAATCTGGACAGGACGTTCCGTACCCTGTCCCCTAGCTGGTGTTCGTCTTGGGCGCTGACTAAGACGTCATCGAAATAGGGGACTACTCCCGGAAGTCCTTGCAACAGGCGCTCCATGGTGCTTTGAAATAAGCCGGGTGCGACGCTCACCCCAAATTGGAGCCTGGTGCATTTAAATGCACCCCTATGAGTCACGATCGTTTGCGCCTCTGCCGTGGCGTCGTCGACCGGTAACTGTTGATAGGCTTGGGCCAGGTCTAATTTGGCAAAAATTTTTCCGGGGCCCAGGGAGTGTAGTAGATGGTGCACGATCGGCACCGGATAGGCGCTCGGCTGCAAAGCCTTGTTGATCGTGCACTTGTAGTCGGCGCAAATTCTGATTGAGCCGTCGGACTTAACTGGGGTGACTATGGGGGTCTCCCACTTGGCATGGTCAACGGGAACCAACACCCCTTGCTTAATCAGTTTGTCCAGTTCTGCATCGATCTTTGGTTTCAATGCGAACGGCACTCGTCTGGCCTTTAGTCTTACTTGGGCTACGTTGGGGTCTAAGTTTAGTGAAATAGGGGTCCCCACATACTTGCCCAACGTGTCCCCGAAAACGTCCTGGAACTCGGACAGGAGGCTGTCTTTCAGGGTTGACTTGGACATCAGGTGGACGCCGGTGAAGCCCATGCCAAGGGCTCGGAACCACCCCATGCCCAGGAGGCTCGGCAGCTGCTTCGTGACGATGGTCAGCGGCAGGTCTCTTTCGTAGTCTCCGTAGGTGACCCGGAACGTGCCCACGCCTTCGAGGGGGACTCGGTTCCCCTGGTAGTCCAGGATGCGCAGTCTCTGTCTGGAGAGTTGATCCTTCCGGAACGACGGCAGGAGGGTCTTTAGGGTTGTCCACGACATGATGGAGAGAGCTGATCCGGTGTCGATCTCCATCGAGCACGGTCTTCCGTTGATCTCGACCACCGTGCTGACTTTGTCCTCGACCGTTGTGCTGGCCTGGTCGATGTGTATGCTGCGGCCATCTCGCGGTTCAAATTCGCGCCGTTTTTTCGCGCCGCCTTCTCTCGTTGGCTGCTTCTGGCGCGCTGATTCCGGTTGGCTGCGGCGCTCACGTGGTTTGAGTCTTCTGGGCAGAATGGCTCTGCAGACTCGCGCCAAGTGCCCTTTCTTCTCGCAACGCCTGCAAATAGCCTCTCTGTATTTGCAGGACAGTCTATCATGGTGCCCGCCACAGCTGGGACAGCTTCGCCGGGGGCTGCCAGTGTCTTTTCTCCGGTGCTCTGTTCGGAAGACGTCCTCATCCGACTCGGACTCCGAGCTGGATCCGGCGTCTTCTCTGTGCACCGGGGCAGACTTGGGGCTGTCTTTGCTGGTCGGTGGACGCTGTAGCATTTCAGCGGCCTTTGTGGAAGCTTCGTGAGCCCTGGCCTCGTCAAGGGCTCCGGCAAGCGTCAGATCAGGCTTGGCGAGCAGACGCCGTTGCAGCCTAATGTCCCGAACACCACAGATCAGTTGCTCAAGCAACGCATCATCCAAGTCTCTGTAGTCGCAATGAGTTGCGGCTTTTCTCAGGCTGGCCATGTACGCGCTGACCGGCTCTCCCTCTCGTTGGACGCGCTGCCTCAGTTGGTATCGCTGCACGAACTTGGAGGGGACGGGAGCGTAGTGAGCCCGGAGAGTTGCCATCAAGGTGTCCCATGAGACTGTTTGAACCGGCGTTGGCTCACACAGTGACTCGGCCATCTCGAACACGTCCGGTCCGCAGTGGCTTAGGAATAGGGCTCTCTTTCGATTAGCCGAGAGGCCCTGCATGTCGCTGGCTTCTAGCGAGCATTCAAACCTTGTTAGGTACGACACCCATTTTTCGCGGGTCGGATCAAAAGGTTTGGGCGGAACGTAGGCAGACATGTCCGGTATGTCTCCTGTGGTTCGCCTCGTCGCCTAGCTGAAGCTCGTGGTCTCACTGGTTGGCTTCTTGTAGCCTCAATCCCATCCTCGTCGCCAATGAAGTGGTTCGGGAATGACGGGAGGCACAAGCAAGCAAGTGACAACAGCTCTTTAATATACAGTGAGACTTCAGCAAAAACTCAGAGGCTGCAGTCCTCCTTATATACAATCACGGAGAGACTGTCAGCCAATCAGGAACGTAGGCAGGTTTGAAACTCCCGCTTAAAAGTATCAATACATAACAGTTTCCTTAGTGTGATTATGATTTGTCCAAACATAGAAACTTTCTGCATAGATATGTAGCTATTTCTGCCAGTGCTCTATATCTTTAATACTGGGCTGAACAAAACCTTAAATTGTTTTGTTTGTTTTTAAACCTTTTGAATGGTTAATGTGAGACGAACGTTTAGGTATTTCATCCATTTCTAAAAACATCTAGTTTTCTGAATGTGTGGTCTATTTTCAAGGTTCAACCATGCAATTTAAAAAGGGGATGCTAAAATTGTTTTGATTTCCCCTCTGTTCTTAGTCTGTTTATTTTTAATTGCCTCGGGCATCATTGTGTAGAAAAAAAGGGAGGAAGGGTAATGCAAAATCAGCAAGGTTATAACACTGTGACTACACTTCCAAATATACAGTAGTTCTGCTGCTGCAAATTATCATGTAAAGACTTGCTCCTTCTTCATTAGCAAGCAATCCTGCTTGAACCTACTTGAGGCAGCACATTTTTTCAGCTTGGTGGTGCCCACAGAATTACTTTAGCTTATCCCATGATATAAAAATGTCCATCAGGCTAGTATTAAAGATTAGCCTGACAGATTGCAGTTGTCCTCACTCTTTTTTCAAGTGTCTTCTTGCCTCCTTCAGTGTAATTTTGGAATCTCTTCTGCCCTTGATTGTGAGCATTTTCCTCTCATTAATGGCAAGCTCTCTGTCCCCTCTCTATTAATTGCTGCTCTGTCTCCTGATCTAATCACACAGACCCAGTGGCCGGAAGTAGCCAGGATGCTGAAGAATTGCCTGTTGGAACTCGAGATTGGGAAATAACATATGTCTGCAGCTTCTAATGTTAATGAAGACAACTTTATCACAATGGTCCCATACAAATGCAAATATATGCAGATTGTTTACTTAGACAAGAGCTTTCATGCATCAATCTCCTCTTCTCCCTCCCCTTTTTGCTCCTTCTCCGGGAAGGGAGATTGTTGTTATTCCAGTCATATCACCCCTGATTTTATTATCTCTCATAGCCATAAAAATGACAAGAAAATGGATTTTTTCCTTCAGACAAGCCTCTTCTGTTCCTGATGTACTTTCATGCATTGAACTAAAAAATACTGACACTATCAGATAGTTCATAGACTTCTTTAATTAAATAAGGAGCCAGGGTTTGTGAAAAAAGAAACGTATCTCTGTATAAGTAAAACATTTCTATCCTTTTTGAATATAGCCTGATACTTAAGAAGCAAGGGTAACAGTTGAGGATTTTGTTAGTGCATTAGCACATCATGTATTTAAAGTGGGTAAAAGAGGTCACACCTGTCCCATAAGGGCATTATGCATCTTCATATTTATCTCTACTTAATACCTGTAATGTTTGTAGAATAAATCATTTATTATTATAATATGCAATAACATTGAGATTGGGGTAAAAAGGTAAACTTAGTGGATGATTTTGGAAGATTCATTCGATTTTTTTCCTCCAGGACATCACAATTTGTGTTTTCTGTTTTGAATCACCAGTTCAATCAAACTATCTTATGTATAAAAGCATAAAACACCTTAAGCAAAGTGAACAACCCATATGCTTATACTGTAGGAAGCAGGGTTCAGTACTATATACTTTCCACTAGAGGTTTGTAGAAACCATCTATTGTACCAGTTGTCCTTCTGGTCTCCATGTTGTAACATTATTACATATTATCTACATATTTCTAAGCTTGGAATTAGAACTCTAATTAGGAAACATGACCATGTAAAAATAGTATTTTAGGTATCTGTTGTCTTATTGGTTTATAAATCTTGTACTGGATTTGCAGTAATTCAGTGATGATTATTATAGATGCAAGGAATGTTTGAGTGAAAGAAACAACCGGATGCAATGCTTTGTAAGAAGCTAGTTGAATAAACCAAGTTTCTATTTCACTGGAACATTTGATTGATTGCACATAAACATGCTTTATTTTTTTTCCAAGTGAATTCCATATTGGTTGAATATGTTGCTAGTTTGCATTCTGGTAAGGGAAACAGTTGATACTCATTTTTGCTCATAATTTCTATGAATTAATTCCCAACATCTCCTAAGAGAATCAGGAAGAATAAATTTGATCAGACTGTGGGAAGGGATTGTCACTGCCTGCAGGGCCGGATTTAGATGAAAATAGGCCCTAGGCTATTCCACTTATGAGGCCCTTTCACCTATAGTGAAAGTGTAATTTTAATTTTGCTAACAATTTCAATGTAGGCCCCTCTTGATCTTGATGCCCTAGTCTGAAGCCTAGTTAGCCTATAGGAAAATCCGGCCCTGACTGCCTGTAAACAACATCAGATCCCAAGCATGATACCCACATGCATCCCAATATTCAGCAGGTCCTGCTTTACTGCTTTACAGCTTACCTTCCCTACCTGAGTACATTGTGGAAAGCAGTGTTTGAATTGAATTGAAACATGAAGATGGCATGTAGGAATACAGAGCGAATTCCTCAAATATAATCTGAAATCCCAGTGGAATGCATAGAAAACAAATAGATGGATGGCCAGAATTATATCAGGAAGTGTGTCCATTTACTCAGAACAAAAGCCAAAGATAAACTAAGGTAGTAGAAAAGAATCAGTGAAGCTAGAAGGATAGAATTTCACTAGTTTGCTTTCTGGTATTAGCTGTGTTGTGATTGGCCAATGACTCTATGGCAGTCATTGTCTGAAACAATGTATGCAACATATTTTCAAAATTCCAGATGTACCTATTGGCCCAAAAACATTCAGGATCGCTGAGTTTAAAGGACTACATTCTGACACAGTAAAAGACAGCTTCTTATTCCAAAACAGCCTTGGAAATGATGCAGATCCCAGGGGTAACTATGATAAACAGCCATGTTTCGTTGGAAGGAGATACTCCAAGAAAACAAAAAGGCAAAATGTGATATAATAAGTCAGGGGAAGAGAAATTAACCTCAATAAATATTCATCTAAGGAAAGATAAATGGCTTTCTTTAAAAACATCAGGACCATACTCCGCTTTGCAAATTTCATAAAACTGTTATTTAGCTTTAATTAAATGACAAATGTTCAGGGAGGAAACCTTTCTGCTTTGATCTTGTAGTTCCAGAACAATGTTTCATCTGGTGACTTAGAGCCTCGGTTTACTAGACCACAAATTTCTGTCTGAATTTCTTATATTAATGAAGCTGAATTTGGATAGCATTATATTTTCTTAGTTATACAGCTGTAGGGGTTGGATTATTTATTCCCCAGATCTGGGAACTTTGCGTGGACAACTTGCAAATTTCAAGCAGAAAACAACCTAAACTTCAGTAGTTCTAGCCAATTAAAATCAGCAGAAATGAATTTTACAGCACTATTCTCTTCTGTTCTCTTTGATATATTTATTAGTAAAGTGGAAATTATAGTTTCAGCCTTCCATGAAAAATAGGGATGATTGGATCTAACTTGAGCAGCTTAAATAAAATAATATTATATATGAGTACCAGTATATATAGACAGTGCCATTTATTTAAAAGATCACCAACTGCTTAGATTATTTTATGTCAGTTTACTATATATTTGTCAGTTTACTATATATTTGTACTGCTGAAGGCCAAATAATAGTTGTATTGTTTTATCACACCTATCCACAACCAATTCTATTTAGTGCGGTCTATGAACTCTTATCACCCTTTATACCTAAATCCACTTTTGAAACTCATAAAGGTAAGATAGGTGTTTCCTGCACTCTTTTCCAAAATCACATTTCCATCTCTTGAAGAAAATGATTTCTTAAATATATGCAGAAATTGTAGTCTCCAAGCAATATTCAACAGATGGATACAATTATTTTCTTGGAGAAAAAAATATACTTAATTGGAGCAATATTTCAGTAATTAGTCTTTTAAAAGGAGAATGCACATGTTACCATTTTTCCAAATAATATCTCCCCACAAATCATATATTTATAGTTTACTGCTTCTGGTTAGACTGCACACCACTCTAATTTGTTTTCACAGAATCAAAGTTTTATGGAGCTGGAAGGATTTTTAGACCATCAAGTCCAACCTCCTACTTTATGATAAGATGCCCACATGCATCCCAATACCCTCCTCCCCCCCCACCCAAATAGTATCAAAAGAGAAATGAGGGAAGAATTATTCAATCATCAAATGTTTAAAGATATGTTTTCCAGGCTCCTGATTTCAAGTTCCCTGTTGATAGGGTTAGTCTAAAGTAACTTAGCATACCCAAGGCTTAAATTTAATTAAGTCCAATTTCTTTTTATGCCTTATACTTTATTTTGCTCTCCAAAATGATATTGAATCTTCTCAGACCATCACACTAAATATCCAGAAGACATCCAGAAGAATTGGCATCCATAATTATCCCATATTTTCTTCTGAGTGAGTTTATCCATGACCATAAAATTGTCACAATATATCTCAGAAACAATATTTCAAACAATAAGATCCAGGATCAAATTAAAAAAAAATCTCAGGTAATTATGTTCTTTGCCTCCCTCAAATGTATAATTGCATGGAAGTATAGGTTCAAGAGAAGCATATGAATTCTTGTCATGGATACAGATAGACATATACAGAGACTTATAGACACCACATGCATCATATGGTGCACACACATTGATGGCTAATATTGCTGTGCTTGACTCTTAATGGCAGCACTTGGTAACTCTGCTTTAAAAATCAAGAAATGACTGGAGGTTGGCCAGAGCTAAAGATGCCACCTTTAATATACCAAACTGTCAAGAATTTGCTTTTTGTCATAAATGAAGCATGAGACTGTGCTTTAATTTTCTTCAGTGGCCTCTGTCAAGTAATAACCATAAATACTGTCCCAAATCATTAAGTCACAACCTGAAATGTGATCTTGCCCAGCTTCCAATCAGCCAGCCATCTGGAAGATGAAAGAATCCAACTTTGTAGTAACATTCTGAGCAGGCTGTTGTAGCGATATTAACCAGAGATTGATCTCTTTAACTAAAGGAAGTGGTATTGTCTGAGACGTCGAAAACATTCCTTGAACACATACCATGCTACAAGCTTTTAAAATTTGGAAGTCTCAGTAGCTTTTTTATCTTCTTCAATGGGCACCAGGGATCCAGTCACTATAAGAGAAATAAACCAGGGATGGGTTCCACTTATCTTTACTACTAGTTTGCAGCAGGATTGCACGCTCTTCTGTGCATGCGCAGATCACCAATGATGACATCGTGCCAGGTGGGCAGAGCCTCCCGCCGGTTTTACTACCGATTCTATAGAACTGGACAGAGCTGGGAGGAACCCACCATTGAAATAAACAATGCAGTTGTTAAGTGTCAAAATCCTACCTAGCCATAAATCTAGTTAAAATCTTTTCTAACTCAGAGATAATATGAATGATCATAATGATATATGGTGGTTTTCCCCTATGATTGAAAGACATATTTCCACTATAGAAACATGTTTGTTTTACGGTAAATGATACAATCCTGCTTGTATCATAGCTGAAGGATTCCCGTTAGTCAAGAACCTCACAAAACATCTGAATTACAAGCAGACAAAAAAGAATGAATAAAACAAAGACAATTTGTAAAATATTCTTATGGTGTTCTTTTTTTTCTTGGTGAGCTAATATACCAAATTTAAACTTCAGATATAATAACTCTTACACTCTTCCTTTAAAACTATATGATATTTGAACATATTTTTAGAAATTTGCTTTCTCAGATTTTACATCTATGCAAAGTCATTTTTTTGTATGTGATAAATGATGTAGATTAAAATAATTTTTGAGTACTAAACTGAAGTTACGCTAAACTGAAGTTATGCTTAGTTCTAAAGTTCAGTTCACAAAACATTTGCTTTGGATGCCAGTTTTAATGATGGGGGTATCTTAAATCAAAGTGATAATCTAAGATTTGCATCTCCACCATTATATTTCAGTGAGGAACATATCTTTACAAAGTTTCACTTTTGAATTGTATGGGAGCATACTGAAAAATCAGAGGACTGACAAGATTCCAGGTAGACCAAAACTAGGAAACAAGGTGTATTATTTATTTTGCAGGTTGGGGTGAAAGGTGAGCAAAAGGAACATTGTAATGAGTATATTAAAATCCTATGTTCGAAAAATCATCGCAGTTACAACAAAATATGACTTAGTACCTTACTGATCCAAAATTCAGGATCCATCTTGATCTATGCCCAGAAACAACCTATATTTTTTCCAATAACGTTTCAGTGATTGAAGCTAACCATCCACCTTATCCATTGTTTCTCCCTTTTTTGCTTACAAAAATCTGCCAAATAAAGTTATTTTTCAGAGTTGAATAGAATTTGTACAAGCTCTGAACATATAGTACAACATGCTTCTCCAGCATGACACACTTCAATTGTGTTGGACTTCTAATGACATAATACCCAGCTATAATGATCAAGGCCTAGAGAATTTAGGAGCTGTAATGCAATACAGCTGTACAGAATCAAAATGAAAAAAGCTGTTATAAAGTGAAACCTTTTGTACGGTTATTTATACCAATTGGTACATTTGGTCTAATGTTCTTCCGAAGTTTCAGATAACATGAGCTTGAAATTATAACTCCAAGATCTAAGAGGATGTCAAATTGAAGAAGACAGGCCAACTCTGATAAACTAAGTTCACAAGTATTTTAGATACATTATTTTTCTGGAATTCTATGCAGATGCCAGGATTAAACAAGGAACCTTTTGCAGGGAAAACATGGTCTTTGCTAGATAGCTATATCCACTTGCATTTCAAAATCTCATAAATGTCAAGGCTTTCAATATATTTCCATAAATTTAGAATATCTTTTTCATGGTGTTTGCATCATTGCAAGTCAGGCCTCACATCCATATGACCCCATGTCATATTTCATTGGCAAGTAAGCTGATTTATTTCTAGTCAGCTGTGCTTCAACAGGAAATGCTCTAAATCCAGATTTCCCATTCGTATGAAATCTAGCCTAAATTTACTCATTTGCTTCTGGGCTCTTGTCCTTCTTGCAGAGTTGAAGCTACTGCAAGGAAAGCCCACCAGGAAAGCAACTCAACCCAACTTTTTCTGATATTTTCCACTATGAATCAAAAGTAATGTTTTCCTGGCTCTTTTGTACATCGTCAAAAATCCTTGTTCTGTATCCCTGCTGTACTTCATTTCATTGTAGCCAAACACATTAACTCAAGAGTATCTGCTAGGCCTTATACTCTCTCCAGTGCCTACATGCCCAACTCCTTGGTCAAGAATATTGGCCTTCATTGGACTGGGAAGAGATTAAGGTTTTTTTTAAAAAAAAGTTGTTCATGGAACAGTGAATTGAAGAAGCCTCTATTTTTTTTTTTAAAGGAAAGTAAGAAATAGGTGAAATTGATCAGAGTTAACAGAATAATAGAGTTGGAAAATCTTCATGTCCAACCCCTGCTCAAATAAGTGGCTGTCCATTCTCTTCTTAAAAAACCTCCATGTTGGAGCAGCGCTCAATTTTCTCCCACTTTCTGATCCAGGAGGAGCAAAGAATAAATAAAGCATCAGATCATTACCATACCAAAGTGAAAGAAGGGGAAATTTACACCACATCTTCTTTTTGCCTTAAATTGATCATTCCTGCAGATACATACACAAAACTAGACAGACAGCTTCTACTATTTAGAGCAGTCCTGACTAAAATGGTTAGGACTGTAGATAATCAAACTACTACCTCTGTTCAAGTATCTAAATATTATACCTTATATCTTACGATCAAGAAATGTAGGTATTAGGTATTATCTAATTATATTTAATAATGAAATTAAATTAGGAATTGTACCTGGACTAACTACTCTACTCTTACTTACTTATTTACCTACTTATTTATTTATATCCTTCTTCCTCTTCTGATTTTCCCAACAACCTCCCGTGAAGTAAATTGGATAAGTTGAGCTGAGAGAGAATGATTGGCCCAAAGTCACCCAGCTGGCTTTCACACCTAAAATGGGACTAATACTCACAGACTCCTGCTTTTTAATCTGGTGCCTTAACCACTAGACCAAACTGCTTCTCTTTTGGAATTATTCTCATTCTGAAGCTCTTCCTCGATATGTAAAAGATATAATTTAATATAGGTTAAACAGGTTAAAGGTTAAACCTTCAATATAAATAGGTTAATATAGGTTAAACCTTCAACCTAGGTTAATATTTAACTGATTATGACATTTGATTATGATATTTCTATTTATATAGCCAAACTCGCATAGAATACATTTAAGATCCAGCAATTCTTTTGTCATTAATATATATTGCTTGCAATAAGTGATGTTTCAGCAACTATCACTTGGTTGTCAGTTCTGTTCATATTAAATCTTCTCTTTCTTCTTTATTTTCTTACTTTCAAAGAACATGAAAAGAAATCAATATGACTTTTGTGTGTGCATGAATTCATCAGTCACATGTATTCAATCTATGGATAGATTTTAAATGAATTTACCTTATGAACATATTTTACAGGAATAGTTAATTGAATCAAGATTGACTTGAATTAATATAATTTTCTTCTACTGAAAATGCTCTCATTTCTTCAGTTCTCTCCTGATTGGATTAATTCTTCACCAGTGAGTAAACAGGAAGTCTACAATGATTTCTTAGTATACCTCATTACTTAGTTCAATCAACCAACCAAACCAGTTTCTATGGCTTAACTTGCCAGAAGAAATAAAATCAGTCTTGCTGGCTAGCCATCTTTATTTTGTTAACTTGAAAGCTAAATTGACATTACAAATAAGCTCATTGATAAGGACTATCAATCAATTGGGCAACTGACAGTTTCAGATTTTTTTTTAGGTTCAGTTAGCTGACAGTACAAAGAAAAGGAGGGTGGGAAATATCATGTATACAGTAACCAGAGCTTTGTGCTTGCCAACTGGAAGAAGCTTCTCACATCATGATGTTGGGCAGGGCTTGAATATTAGCCAAAGGAATCACAGCATATTAAAAGTTGAATGTAATTTATAATATTAAAATCATGCATGTTAAAGCTGGATGGAAAGCAATGTAGCAACAACATGTTCTTGGGATGCAATCAAGTTTAATTTTAATTTTTTATTTTTTTACTATGGTTAAAATAAACCATTTCTTTTTTTTTTTAATACACATACACATACAAGTATACATAAAACAATACACAACATTAAAAACATTTAAGTATAATGTCTGATTTCTTACGACATCGGTGACCTATATTCCTCTCTATATACATTCTCCTCTCACCTTATATAACGATATTATTTTTATTAAAATTTAGTTATTCGTTGTTATGGCTCATTTGGTACAGAATTTTGTTTCACTCTTTTAGGATCCTCTTTTTGTTTGGTGTTCCTTGTCTCCAGCCATTGATACCACTTTTGCCAAACCAGATAGTAGTCAGATTCTTCCTTTTCTTGGATTTCCTTGGTGAGTTTGTCCATCTCGGCACATTCCATGACTTTGGATATTATTTTGTCTTGTGTTGGGACTTCTGCCAGTTTCCAATGTTGTGCATACATGATCCTTGCCACAGTCAGAATGTGTGTAATTAAATATATTGTTTCTTTTTCATAGTTATGTGTGAATATACCTAATAAGTATGTTTCCGGTTTTAATGGTATTTTTTGTGTTGTTATTTCTTCCAATTGGGTTTTGATATTATTCCAGAATTGTTTGGCTTTGGGGCATAACCACCACATGTGCTTTTGTGCTTTGCATTTCCAACAGAGTGAGGAAACACTTTCGAATTCCATGCAATCAAGTTTAAGGCAGCATGATTTCCTGCCAACTGCCAACTCCATAGGGAAGCACAACATATGCATTTATAAGCAATCTAGAACCTTTTTCAAATATGATCATGAAAAGAAAGCTTTTCAGAAGAATTAGTATTGAAATAAAATATTGGAAATGTTTAGTTTAGAAAACAACTGAGGGAGGAACTAGACAAAACAAATGTATATAATGATTCACAGTATTAAGAAAATGGATGAAAAACATTTTTTTCCTTTTTCTAGAATACTAATGTTAAGAATCATGAAGGTAAATAATAAGAGATTCAGAACTGAACATCAACAGACAAAAATAATCCTTCATGTCTGGCAAAATTCAGCTATGGATTTTTCTTTCTCAAGGTAATAAGGTTGTGATCACCAACCTGCAGTTTTAAAAGATAACAAGGCAAATTCACAGAGGACAAAGTCGCTAATAGTACCAATGGTTATATACTCCCTAGAAAAAGAATAATCCTATTTCTGATTAATTGATGCTAGGAATACTAGTGTAGCAGAAGGATGTTACATTTAGCTTTCATTTGTGGGACTTCCTGGGGTAATTGCTTGGATCGTGGCATTCTCCTTGTGTATACTTTTGATAAAATAAGACCGGAATACATCTTCTAATAAACACATATTTATTGTAAAGAAAAATAAAACATCTAACTATCTAAAATTAATTGTTACATTTTTATAAAGTTCGTGCTGACCACCTCTCTGTGGTCGGACTTCTTGGCAAGAGAAGAAAGAAAAAGTGAAGTAGAAAGAAAGGAATGTGGATACACGTAATTAGCTTACTGATAACAAAAGTTGGCAAGCTACGGAAAGTCTGACAGTCCAGAAATAATGAGCTCTGCTGGTAAATACAAAAACGCAGTGACAATCTAAAATTCCTCTTTTGTTTCTTAAAAAAATCTTTAAACTTTCCATTATCATTTAAGTATAATGTATCCTGATCAGTACCTGTAATGGTTCGGGAATAACGAGAGGCACAAGCAAGCAAGTGACAACAGCTCTTTAATATACAGTGAGACTTCAGCAAAAACTCTGAGGCTGCAGCCCTCCTTATTATATACAATCCCGGAGGGGCTGTCAGCCAATCAGTAACTTAGGCAGGTTTGAAACTCCCACTGAAATGTATCAATACATAACTCCCCTCCCTTCCCAGAAGGCACTAACATTCAAATATTTACATAAGTACACACAAAATCTCGCAGGTGACCTGGATGAGTTCTCGTTCTAGTCGACCTGCGCAGTTCAGTGTTTGGTGGGGCGTCGAGCTGGTCAGAGGGACTTTCTGTCTCTCCCGGCTCCGCCAATGGAACCTCCTGGATTTTGTCTGGGGCGTGGTTATCCCCGGTTGGGAGTGGCGGCTCGCTGGGGCAGCGCTGGAACCAGGGCTTGTCAGCTAAGTATTCCCTCGAACCCGGGCTTGAGTTAGCTGTTTTGGGAAAGTTGTTATAGTTAGGTTCGGAGATTTCTAAGTTGATGTTTGCCTTGCTGACTATTCTCTTCCTTAATTGGTCTATGTGGCGTTTCCAGATTCTGTCTACCCCTACGTCTACCATGTAAGATTTTGGGCCCGTTATGCCCACTATGGTTCCTGCAACCCATAGAGGTCCGCTAGGATAATTGCGAGCGAACACCGGGGACCCAACCCGGAATTGCCTTAGTCCGGTGGTCTCTCCCTTAAAGTTCTCATGTGAGTAGTTAGGGTGAAGCCTGTCTAACATGCACCGAAACTTCCTGCCGATGACGAGTTCGGCTGGGCTTCTCCCTGTGGCTGTGCATGATGTGGCATGCTGGACTGTTAAAAATTGGTCTATCCTGGCCTGCCAGTCCTCGTTGTCTAGCCTGGACAATGCTTCTTTGGCCGTTCTTACGAAACGTTCAGCAAGACCATTAGAAGCCGGATGGAAAGGGGCCGACAGGGCATGGCGGATGCCCAGTCCGGCCAGGTAACCCTCAAACAGTGTCGCTGTAAATTGAGGCCAGTTGTCAGATACAAGAGTATCCGGTAGGCCGTGGGTGGCAAATAGTTTCCGAAGAGCCTTAATGACTGCTTCGGCTGTGGTTGAAGACATGAGTATGATTTCAAGCCATTTTGAAAAGGCATCGACTACGATTAAAAATGTTTGCCCATGGAACGGCCCAGCAAAATCAATGTGGATCCTCCCCCATGGCCCCTTTGGTTTCTCCCACTCTCGGATAGGCGCTATCGGGGGATCGGGGCGAGATTCCTGGCAGGGCCTGCACTTCCCCACCCACTGGGAGATGAATTGGTCCATGTTGGGCCACCAAACGTAACTGCGGGCTAAGCTTCTCATCCGAACAATTCCTGGGTGCCCCTCATGCAGTAACTCCAAGACCCTTGTTCTCAGTTTTGTTGGTACCACCACCCTATCACCCCACAACAAGCAACCCCCTTGCATAAACAATTCGTTACATTTGTTAACATAACCCTGGTATTCCCCACCGTCCACCTTGACTGGCCACCCTTTAAGGACCCACCCCATCACAGTGCGAATTACAGGGTCCCTAGCAGAGGCTTTAGCCACCTCGCAAGAGGAAATAGGTCCCAAAGTCATAGCGTCGATCAATAGGACGGGGGCTTCCGGCGTGGGGTTGACAAGCAGTTTGGAAAGGGGGCAGCGGCTAAGGGCGTCCGCGTGGCCCAAAGTCCGTCCAGGTTGATGGACGAGCTGGTACGAATAGGCCAACAGGAAGATGGCCCACCTGGTCAAACGTGGGGACAGGGCAGTGGGGGTGGGCTTGTCACCGGCCAAAAGTCCCAGCAAGGGCCGGTGGTCTGTCACAAGTTCGAATTGATGGCCATAGAGATATTCATGGAATTTTTTAACCCCCGCAATGGCAGCCAGAGCCTCTCTGTCCAATTGACTATAGTTGTGTCTGCACTGGACAGAGTGCGAGAGTAAAACGCAATGGGCGCCTCTAGGCTGTTTGGCAGTCTATGGCCTAGGATGGCACCAACTCCGAAGGGGGAGGCGTCACAAACCAATACAAGCGGTAGCGCTGAGTTGTATTGAATGAGGAAGCTGTCCTCAGATAAAAGTTTCTTTACAGCCTCAAATGCGGCTGCCTCTGCTTTGCCCCAAACCCACGGAACATTCTTCCCTAACAGTTTATGCAGGGGATCTGCAACGGTAGCCTTGTTTTTTAGAAACATCGAGTAAAAGTTGAGCAGTCCAAGGAAGGCTTGGAGCTCCGATTTGGATTTGGGGGCAGGTGCGCTCTTGATAGCTCTAACCTTGCTTTCGGTGGGATGGATGCCTGTGCTATCCACCCTGTACCCCAAAAAGTCGACAGAGGGGACAGAGATCATGCACTTGTTCTTTTTAAGTTTAAGTCCCGCTTCCCTAAATCTGGTTAGGACGTTCCTCACTCTGTCCCCTCGTTGACGTTCATCCTGGGCGCTGATTAAAACGTCGTCAAAATAGGGTACCACCCCCGGGAGTCCTTGCAAGAGGCGCTCCATGGTGCTTTGAAATAGGCCAGGTGCGACGCTCACCCCAAACTGGAGCCTGGTGCATTTGAATGCACCCCTGTGAGTCACAATTGTTTGCGCCTCTGCGTGGCGTCGTCAATGGGTAATTGTTGATAGGACTGTGCTAGGTCTAATTTGCCAAAGATTTTTCCTGGCCCCAGGGAGTGTAGTAGATGATGCACGATCGGCACCGGATAGGCGCTCGGCTGCAAAGCCTTGTTGATCGTGCACTTGTAGTCGGCGCAAATTCTGATTGAGCCATCAGATTTAACTGGGGCCACTATGGGGGTTTCTCATTTTGCATGGTCAACGGGGACCAACACCCCTTGTTTAATTAATTTGTCCAGTTCTGCATCGATCTTTGGTTTCAATGCGAAAGGCACCCGTCTGGCTTTAAGTCTTATTTGGGCTACGTTGGGGTCTAAATTTAGGGAGATAGGGGTCCCCACATACTTGCCCAATGTGTCCCTGAAGATGTCCTGGAACTCGGTCAGGAGGCTGTCCTTCAGTGATGGCTCAGACATTCGGTGGACGCCGGTGAAGCCCATGCCAAGGGCTCGGAACCACCCCATGCCCAGAAGGCTGGGCAGCTGCTTTGTGACGATGGTTAGCGGCAGGTCTTTTTCGAAGTCTCCGTAGGTGATTTGGAACGTGCCCACTCCTTCGACAGGAACCCAGTTCCCCTGGTAGTCTAGGATGTGCAGTCTCTGTCTTGATAGCTGGTCCTTCCGAATGACGGCAGGATGGTCTTCAGGGTCGCCCACGACATTATGGACAGAGCTGATCCGGTGTCGATCTCCATTGAGCATGGTTTGCCGTTGATTTCGACCATCGTGCTGACCTTGTCTTCAATTGCCATGCTGGCCTGGTTGACGTGTATGCTGCGGCCATCTCGCGGTTCAAATTCACGCCATTTTCTAGCACCGCCCTCTCTCATTGGATGCTTCTGGTGCGCTGATTCTGGTTGGCTGCGGCGCTCACGTGGTTGGTGTTTTCTGGGCAGTATGGCTCTACAGACTCGCGCCAAGTGCCCTTTTTTCTCGCAACGCCTGCAAATAGCCTCTCTGTATTTGCAGGACAGTCTATCGTGATTTCCGCCACAGCTGGGGCAATTACGCCGGGGGCTGCCTGCATCTTTTCTTTGGTGCTCGGTGCAGAAGACGTCCTCATCAGACTCGGACTCCGAGCTGGATCCGGCGTCTTCCCTATGCACTGGTGTAGACTTGGGATTGTCCTTGCTAGTCAGCGGGTGCTGCAGCGTTTCTGCGGCTTTTGTGGAGGCTTCATGGGCCCTGGCCTCGTCTAGGGCTCCATCAAGTGTTAGATCAGGCTTAGCGAGTAGTCGCCTTTGCAGTCTTATATCTCGAACGCCACAGATTAACTGCTCAAGCAGCGCATCATCCAAGTCTCTATAGTCGTAATGTGTTGCGGCTTTACGCAGGCTCACCATGTAAGCGCTGACTGGTTCTCTCTCTCGTTGCACACGCTGTCTGAGTTGGTATCGTTGCACGAACTTGGAGGGCACGGGAGCGTAGTGAGCCCGGAGAGTTGCCATCAGGGTGTCCCAGGAAACAGTCTGGACCAGTGTTGGCTCACAAAGTGACTCCGCCATCTCGAACACATCCGGTCCGCAGTGGCTTAGAAAGAGGGCTCTCTTTCGGTTAGCGGAGAGTCCCTGCATGTCGCTGGCTTCAAGAGAGCACTCAAACCTCGTTAGGTACGAGACCCATTTTTCGCGGGCCGGATCAAAAGGCATGGGCGGAATGTAGGCAGACATGTTCGGTATGCCTCCTGTAGTTCGCCTCGTCGCCTAGCTGAAGTTCGGAATCTCACTGGTTCACTTCTTGTGGCCTCTATCCCATCCTCGTCACCAATGTAATGGTTCGGGAATAACGAGAGGCACAAGCAAGCAAGTGACAACAGCTCTTTAATATACAGTGAGACTTCAGCAAAAACTCTGAGGCTGCAGCCCTCCTTATATACATAACAGTACCTGACCTAGATCTTTCTCACATGTATTTACCAATGTCAAATGGAGTACAAAAAGCATGTTCTCTTTCACTGAACTTCACTCCTTCCCTTAAATAATCCTTTATTTAAAAGAATCCATAATTGGTTTTAGGCTTTAAATTGAAAAATGTTCCCCCATTTCTACAGCACACTACCGTACTGACATTGTTCTGATACACAGCTTTATATTTATGTTAAGAGTGAAAATGTTTTGAGGATAAGTCTGTTTTGCAATCCACAAACCTATTGCCAAATTGTTGGGAACTAGATCATGAATCTGTGCTTTGCTAATCTTTTGAAAATTTCTTTGTAATTGTTCTCTTGAAATGATTACACACAACCAAAGAAGGAATACAGAGATTTATATTCATCCATGAGGCAATCTAAACACAAATGACAATTGTATTTAGGAATAACACTTGTGTTTGGAGAATAAGAAATGTAACAATTTCCGTTTTACAATTCAAATAGTATAGATACTGGTTTTCCAACCATAATATGACAAGGTGTCTTTGAAAAATTCCATCATTTTGTAGTAAAACAAAGGATAATTTTCTCCAGTTAGAAAGCCATTTGTTTATAGAAGTATTCCCTTTTAACTTTATCTAATTCTTATTGAAAAACTTGTTTTCTTTTTAAATGGTGCAATTTTCATCTGGTTAAAGCAAAAATCACAATAGTATTCACATTACTGAAGCTTTCTGCTTTTCATGTTACACTAATAAAGTCATTAAATTACAAGGTCAGAGGCCCCAATTCACAGAGAATAATACTGGTTTATTATTTCTAATCTTATTAAGCTTGCAAATGGTCTTGAGATGTAATGTCAACTCGTAATGGCTGAAGTATTGATTATATTAACCTTGAGCTCATGGATAATTCACAGGCCCATTTCATTTAATTCCTCTAATTTTTAAATTTATCTGATCCAAAAGGCAAACAATCCTAAATTATATTTATAAATAATGTAAATTTATTGATTATACAGTGATATTTTCCTGAATTCCTTAGAAAACTGTTTTGCACAACTACTTAAAAAAATGAAAGAAACCAGCATTTTTAGAAAAAGGTGTTTTATTGATACGATAACATTCTAATGTAACATTTCATATTGGGAAATACATCTCAGACTCTCATAAATGACTTTCATACTGGAAAATGCAGCAAGCCCTTATAAAGAAATATATTACCATATGATATTGTCTATTGATGGATAATTACAGTATTTCCCCAAACGGAAGATAACATTTTCCCAAAAATAATTAACTTTGTGTTGGGGTTGTCTGATATATGCAGAATAGACTACTTAAAGATAGCAGATGCTATTAATATAGATGGTCTACACTATCTTTGCCCTTCAGATATATTCTTTAGTCAGCTGTAAAAATGGTTTCAGTTACAGCAGCTACCATAGGAAAATCTGGTGATTACACAGAAATTGGTGGTCTGTGTTTCCTTTTGAGGCAGTCAGGGTAATCTAAAATTAAAGGCCATTTTCCTTTCATCTAAATACAATCCATTTCACTTCTACAATCCTCTAAATTTATGTATTAAAAAACCATGTTGAAAAGACCACCCCCTCCATTGTGTACATTCTAATTGATGTTTTCAGAGATTGGTAAACTACAGAATGAGGCTGTATAGATGAAGCCTCATCTTTATTCCAATCTGGTTTCAAAATTCCTTTCAAAAATGAATGTAGTCTTTCTTAACACCTGCTTTTAGAGGAGGAAAAGAAAGCCAAATGAAAGTGTCAGTAAGAGATTAAGGATAGATGTAATGATTCCCTAGAGTCTAAATATGACATCTTAACTACTATGCTACATTGGTTCTTCTTTTCCTTTCTAGGGAATATGCTACATGATGCATAGTATCATTCTTAAAATACTTTGGGAAAACAAAGGAAAAATAAATCATTTATAAACAAAATAAAAATCCAACAGTGATGATGGTAAAAAACAATGGGATGCTTACTCCCCCAAGCAACTATTGCTATGTCTCTTTATTCCTTAGGTAAATGCAAAAATTTCAAGCCATCTATAGAATTTCATTGTAACATTTTCCCCTTAACCTGTCTTTCTCTTTCATTCTTTTATTGCTCATTTATTCTCAAAATATTGTAGACTCTTAGTGCCATATTACTCTGAGTAGCAGAAAACTGGAGTGCATTCACACATTATTTTTCTGCCATTTGTCCACATGGCACCTTTCACATTACATTCACTCAAATCATGAAGAAAATATGATATCTTCATCCATTTTTCTGTATGAATGGTAAAACAGATGTGGAGAATGACTGTAAATGAGAAACATCTGGGAAACAACTTTCTGCCAATCTTCTTCTCATACAACCAGCATTTTGGTCACTTCTGTCCCAGAGGTGATGAACTGGTGTCTGGGTTTTAACGGTTTAAATAAAGTCGGTAGAGAATTTCCTGATTAAATATTCACACATATTAAATCTTCCTTTTGTGCATTAAAATTGCACAACAGAGAAAACAGTTCTTTTTCTTTACTTGAAATTTTGTCTTCAAGAAAGAAAAGTATTTACTTAATATATACTGTTCAAGTATTGCCACAGGGGTACATGTTTATCACTGCGTTCAGTATCTGAACTAGAACTGAACTATCTGAAACAAGGATCGTGACTATACAGTATATTTTTCTTTGAGAAAGAAATTAGAAATATTCATAAAAAATCTCTGCCTTGAATTCTTAAAATTGTACAAATGAATCCTGAGTTCTTATTATTGCTTTTGCTAAATCCAATGGCATTGATTGGAATAATGTTATTTTTATAAAATTGTGCACAAACATTTTTGGCAATAAAATTATTGCAACAGTAAATTAAATAGCAACAGGTTTGCAAACATAAGTTATCTCTCTGATGCAGCTCTTCTTTATGGTAAATCTGATCCTGTAACCTGTCTTTTCATGAAAACCATATTTCCTATGATCAAACCACAGGTATCAGAATTATCACTAACAAATTAAAAGTGAAAATGAAAAGAATAAAGGTGATACTTTTTTACAGAAGTGTTGGGCTTTATAGCTGATTTTCTAAATATACTGGGATTTCAGGGAAAAATGATTCTTTTGTTTATTCTTCTGTCACTGTGGCTTTGATAGCAAGGTGGAACATGGTCAACTGAAAACAAAAAATGTGCATCAAACTACAGAACCAACGTTTCAAGTACTTCATTGAAAATTATTTCCTAAAGGAATATTTATTATCTTAGAGGACATGTGTGGGCAGACCATATTATTTAGTGACCTGTAATACCAAAGTAATGATCACAATAAATCAGAGTTCATTACAATGAAGGGAAGGCTGGATTAGGTTTTGCAAGTAGGTAATGTGGCCTAATTTATTATCACAACATTATTTTATACTCATTTGTCCTGTGGAGAGAGGGAACTGGACTGAGGGTATTTAATTCATCCAACTTTCTGCAGCTCTCTGACTTCACTTCGTAAGTTCAGGCGTATAAAGCTGTTTTGCAATTCTGAAACCATATAGGGTGGAATGATTTCAACATAGATATTCTTAATGGAAGAATTAACCAAACTAGCCCTGTAACCACATGCATTAATTTCTGAGGTGCATTCATTTCTGAAGTGATTTTCAAGGAATCATCTTTGATCTCTGTTATTTGCAGGATTGCAATTTATCTTGAAAGTTGTTCAGCTATGTTTTATTTCAATGATTCAAGTGCCATATCATTTCAACAATTATAGATGTGTCAAAATAGGATATATTATGAGCTTCTATATGCTTGTCATTTTGTCTTCCTTTCTTAATTCCCATTAATATAAAAGTATTTATAATTGTTTGTATAGCTATTTTTCATAGTTGCATATTTAATTTAATTTAACGTTCTATAATGTAATTTGTTCAATTTTAATGCCACTCAACTCTGGGCAACTCATAAAAATAACATAATATAAATAAGAGACAAATAGAAAAATAAATAAATGACCAACACAACTATAAGGACTACAGTATTATTACATGATGGCAATCAACCAATAAGCAAACATCAAAAACAAGGGAAACCCATCCATTTATCACTAGGCCTAATAGAATAGCAATGTTTTCAAGGCCTTTTAAAATGTCATCAAAGTGGGACCTCATTGCCAAATCACATTTTTTGGAAACTTCATTTTGAGATTATATTGTTTAAATAACCTTATCAAAGATGATAGGAAAAAACTGAAAAATGTTATTTAACATGTAAGGATATAGACCAGTGATAGCTAACCTTTTCTGGACCAAGAACCCAAAGTGCACGCGCACATACGCAATTGCATCCAAACTCCCAAAATGTAATGCGTGTGTGGCCTCCTGCATGCACTCCACCCCCAAGGATGTGTAATCCTGCCACACACACCCCAAACCTTGTGAATGCATGTGCAGCCCCCCCACATGCACCCCGCCCCCCTGCACATGCACAGTAGAGACCCAAAGACCAGCTGGCTGGCAGGAGGTGCACACGCATGCACAGCGGAGATGAATTGGGGCAATTGCTCATGTGCCATCAGAGAGGGTGTTGCATGCTACCTCTGGCATGTGTGCCATAGGTTAAGGTGACCAGATTTTAACATTGGTAAAGAGGGACATTGTGGGTGTGGCTTATTTTGTGGGCGTGGCTAGCTGGTCATGTGACTGGGTGGGCGTGGCTAGCTGGTCATGTGACTGGGTGGCCATGGCTATGTGTATAAGGGTAAGGTGAACAGATTTTAACATTGGTAAGAAGGACACCATTGTGGGCATGGCTTATTGTGTGGGCGTGGCTTGGAGGCCATGTGACTGGGTGGGCGTGGCTAGCTGGTCATCTGACCGGGTGGCCATGGCTATGTGTATAGGGACTACCAGAGGGCTGAAAAGTCATTTCTGACAGGTCCTCACACTTTTGACTGGTCCTCACACTTATGACCATCCTCACATTTATGCCCGTGCAGCATTCTTAACAACCATGTCACTCATTTCACAACTGTTTCTCTTCACCATGGTGACAAGATAGGGCAAAAACGTAAAATGTGAGGACAGTCGTAAGTTCGAGGACTGGTCAAAAGTGCGAGGACCAGTCAAAAATAACTTTTTCAGCCCTCCGAGTAGTCCATAAGCACAAAAGGACTAACCAGAGGGCTGAAAAGTCATTTCTGACAGGTCCTCGCACTTTTGACTGGTCCTCACACTTATGACCATCCTCACATTTATGCCCATGCAGCATTCTTAACCATGTCACTCATTTCACAACTGCTTCTCTTCACCATGATGACAAGATAAGGCAAAAATGTAAAATGTGAGGACAGTCATAAGTTCGAGGACTGGTCAAAAGTGTGAGGACCAGTCAAAAATAACTTTTTCAGCACTCTGAGTAGTCCATATGCATTAAAGGATACAGCAATAGAGAGGGATGAAGGAATGGAAATTAGAGTAGGAGTGAGGGTAAGAGAGGGAGGAAGAGAGGAGGAGAAGGAGAAAGGAAGAGGAAGTAGGGAGGAGAAAAAGAGGGTGGGAGGAAGAGAAAGTAAGAAGGAAAGAAAAGTGAGGTGGTAGGTTTGAGGAGAAAGATTGCTGTACAATAAAAAAGATGAACGGGAAGAAAGCCAACCCCAAGCAAATATAAAGATATTAAGATAAAGAATGAATTGTTAAACTTTAAAGAATAAAAGAGAACAAATATGAATAAATAGCAATAATTAGAAACACACATACAAACATACAATGTATTTTCTTTGAACAGAATATTTGGCTGGTTCACAAATTTAAACAGTGTTTAGTCATTTCAATTAAATTTACAATTTCTATATTTCCTTTTTGCCATATTTATTCCTCATCTATTTTTTTTAAAAAAACAATATTACCCTTCATCCTCATCTCTAATCTTAATCATTCAATTTTTCCCTTCTATTCTATATTATACCCCTTCCCATTGTCTATTTTTATATCCATCCTCACATTGGTTAATTATGTAATTATGTAATACAGTTGTTTAATACAAATTCAACATTTTAATATAAATCAATTAGTTATATAACTATCTTTTTTGTATATTAATCAATATGAACATGAATATTCCAATTATTTCCATGCAATCCAATTTCTTACAAATCAATTAATTATACTTACCAATAATAACAAACCAAATAATTTCCCCCATATATTCCTCCAAACCACAACTTAACCATTTCTGCTTTCAACACAGTATACAATTAATAATATCTCAATTATTACAATTCCCTAGTTAAAAAGAGCTTTTTTTTCTTTTGTGTTTTAAAATCTTGAACTCTCCTCTTTTGCCCTAAATAATTTTCCATTGTTTGCACTTACCTTTTTTGGTGAGGAAAAGGAAAATAAATCTGCTGCCTAATTTTCCAACGTTGCAAGCAAACCGCAAAGCCAACAGCCTGTTTTACTTTCAGTTTCGTTTTGAGCTTGGTTTGCACAAAGAGGAAAAAAAAACTGAGCAATTTAGCAAGAGCAGAGCCCTGTGCAAATCAGCTGAGAGGGGGAAGCCGAGCTAATTAACGTAGGGCGGCCCTTTGAAGCCCCACGGCAAGAGTTTAAACAGGTTTTTTCCCTCTAGCCATCAGCAGGGATTCAGGAGGCAGCCGGGAACCAGGAGGCAGAATGAAAAATCGGGACTTTTTTAAAACGCCGCGGGACGCGGGACAAATTGCTCAAAAGCAGGACTGTCTCGCCAAAAGCGGGACATCTGGTCACCTTACCATAGGTTTGCCATCACGGATATAGACACATCTTAAAATATGTTTTCCATATGTATTTTACTCACAACAAACAATTCCACTTTTTCTTTTCATTGGTTAATTACAGGACAAATTCAGAAATGTGCAAATTTCAATTGATAACGAAGTTTCAGCTTTGAGCTTCCCATGATGATGCCTCTTATTGTGGGCATAGGCCAGTATGTCATATGAAGAGGACTTCACTGTATGATTTAAGATGCTAATACTGTAAAGGAAAGTGTTTAACAAATCAGATTATCCACAAACTGCTGCAACCTGGATAGAAAATACTTTTGATTTGATAGAGGAAAACACAGTTTTTCCCCTGAGACTATTAGCTGCACATCTGGCTCCAAATATGGGATAATAACTACCCAAGTATGTATAGTAAATGTATTTTCCACACAGACATCGGCTGCTAGAACTATGTTATAATGAGCAATAACTACACTCATATCTCTGGATGATTTAGTGCAGTTTCTCCTAATAATGACTGATAAGGGCATAGATATTGGAGATTAGCACAGAACTAACAGATGTTCTGAAAAATCAAACTACCTGCTCATCAGTTATCTGTAAAATACTTTTATTACCAATAAGTAGTTGAGGTCAAACCAGAAGTAAGACTGAGGAAAGGCAGAAAATTTTGCTGAAGCATCATTTTGATTTTGGAATATGGTGAAATATCTCTTTTGGTAAGGAAATAGTTGTTCCAATGATCTGTTTTATTTGATCATACATAATAAAGAGCAATATAAAAAGTATCTATTCTGAATCAACAAGTGCAATTATTTTTTAAAATGGTAATGTATGGAATATCACTCCTTTCCTGTAACTTCATGTATTACTTCAATTGCTGGTTGAGAAAAAGAAAAAAAAATTGTCTACACAATTTAAATGACAATACTTGCTATTATAATTTTCTTTTGCCTTTGAAATTGCACTCTATAATTTTTGAAAGTTAGCTAGATCATAGATGAATACATACTTATAACTGAAAAGTTGGCATGGAATGCCTTTTCATTTTGTCCCATTCCAATCCATAAATAATAAAGGAGGGTATTCTCTTTTTAGTTGTTTTAAGAGGATATGAAATTGTAATTATTGAAATGACAAACATTGGCAAGGTTCCTAACTAGCAACTTAGATCACACATTATATGTATATCTGCTTTTCTTCTACAAATTCAGGGACTTCAGGTAAGAAATAACGAACTCAAGATAACTCTACCAAAAGAGACTACCCACAAGTGCTCTAGACAGTTGCTCCTCATATGACATCACAAGACAGCAGTCCCTGGTAGATTACGACCTCTGGGAGATGAGGGAGTAGCTATTTTGCTCAAACCATGGTTGGCACCTTTAAAAAGCACTGGGTTCTCAATATTCTTTTCTAATTCTAATTCTATTTCTAATTATTTGTGAAAATTGCTTGCTAACGGTTTTTCATTTATTAGAAATCTCCAGATTGACAACCCTAACCTTTAGAAAAGAGGTTTCAAATAAAAGTTTAAGGATTTAAAAATGTTACTGTTGTTGTTTTTTAGTAAATAGCAAAGGAGTGATTCAACCTTTGGTTTTAGAAAGTTACCAACTGACTAGGGGCCCAGATACAATAGCATTTTTGAATTAATTATAAGAATCATTCCTGTGGGAAAATACTTTTGTTTGAATTCTTTTTTTTTAATGATAGTGGGACTTTGAAGATTAGACCCTAGAGGAAGTTAGGAGGAACTAAAGATTATAATTAAAGGAGAAGAACACTTAAATTTGACTTACAAATATATAATAAAGCAAAATATTTTAGTATTTGACATATAAAGATTATTTTTGAAGAATGGATCCAAAAGTTAATTTTAAGAATGTCTGCTTCTAAAGACAGACTTTATGAGAGGAATGAGTTTTACCTGAAAACATTAAGACTGATCTGAAAGGGGGTTTAAAAGTAAAAGCCACAAGAATGATACAGAAGAAGATGTTACACTGGACATGCAAAAGAAACTGGCCTGAAAGAATGAAAAGAAATCAAATTCTAGGAAGTTATTTGAATGGATCAAAAATCAAGATTGTTAAAAGTAAATGGAAAGATTTTAAAGTTGGTTTATTTGATCAAGATTAAAGTAGATACGTTGTTAACCCATAATAGATTTTGCTGATATTAGAACTGAAATGTTGAGGCTTTAAAAAGTAGGATATTATAAGAAGAGATATTTGTTACATTTTAAAAGGAGATAAATTACTAAAATTGTTTATATTTGTTGTAATGAAGGGAAAGTCATTTCTTTCTTTATATCTATTTTCTTTACTACATTCTTATTTTTTCTATTTCTTATCTATCTCTATGTTTCTTTCCTTTTATTAGTTTGCATTAGTTTTTATTGTTGCAATTTAAATTTTTAATTAAAATTACTGTTAAAATAGTAATAAATTCAGGCTGGTAGATCCTCTTATTTTATTTCTACAACATATTCATGTAAAATGAGTTGTGCTGAGAGAATGATCCCAATCTAAATCCAATATAATTGCTAGCCCTCATTGGTTCTCAGAAGACAGTTGTATTGGGGAATGAATTATTTGGGAAATCAAAATGATAACCACTAGGACAGAATAGATCTATAAATAGCTATATCTATAAATTATGAATGGAACAAGAAAATCAATGAGAATGATGAAAAACACTGAAAGGCAGTGGTGGGATTCAGCCAGTTCACACCTATTCGGTAGAACTGGTTGTTAACTTTCTAAGCATTTCGGAGGTTGGAAGAAATCTTATTTTGTTTTTTCCCACTTTACAAGGCTAATCTGTAAGGAAGGCAGGAAGTAAACATTCTGGTGTTGTTTCTAGCCTAATCTTTATTGCCCTGTTTACAGAAACTGCCTCTCTGGTTAACCCTTATTACATTGTAACAGCTAAGGCAAAGCGCTCATCAACGTGAGTGACATTGAGTTCGTCATGCCCACACAGTCACATGACCACAAAGCCACATCTACCCAGGTGGTCATTAGGGCAGAGAACCAGTTGTTAAATTATTTGAATCCCACCACTGCTGAAAGGTATGTCCCTAAAATAATTTTGAGAAAATCTTAGAGCCTTTTTTTAAAAAAAGAATGACATGAAGTGGAAGGGGAAGATTTCCAAATCTTGAGTCTAAGAGACAAATAAGAAATATAATGAGTTGGAATACACTTTGCTTTGGGTAAGTTTGAAAACAGACTTTAAAACAACCATCAGGGGTGGGTTGTATATTTTGCTATTCCATCAGCACCCAGCAAAACAAGCCAATTCTTTATAATCTGTCATAAATGGGACTTTATAAAATGTGGCCTAGTAATTTACAACTTCCCAACATTCTTACAATCCAGCTGAGTTAGAAGAGGGGGTCTGCTTTGATGCTCATGAAAATACATCATTTTCATTGCTTTCAGAATAGTTTAGAAACTTTTACAACAAGACCCTACAAATGAAATCTCTTGTTAGCCAAATTAACTATCAAGTTTGGCTGTGGACACCTCTTAGAAGGTGACAGCTTCTGGTTGTTGTTAGTCTATAGCAAATTGAGACACTGTAGTGTTTTTATCAGGTACTCGAATAAAGTCTCTTTTTTAAAGCAAAGAAAAAAATGCTGGAGCCCCACCGTCTCATTTTTAACAAGGACCAGCTGAGAAATGAATGCAAGCTGCACACAAACCATCTTATGTCTGCCAATTCATTTCCTGGCCCTGAAAATTGAAGTAGGGGGGAACCTCTCCAGTTTCCTCTTAACAGGCCAAACATGGCAAAGCACCAAGGGAATTCTGAATGGAATCAATTGCACTTGTTACTGAGTTTTCTTTATTCTTCTATTACCAAGGCCTGGATATTCAGCTGCAAACTATTACAATGAAGAGTTACTGACTAATGGTTTCCAGATTGCTCTATGAGGGGGCATTAATTGGAAGGGACAACTTAAGAGTTTAGGCCGTGTAAATGCATTTCTTATTCTGTCAGACTGAGAAATTTCAGCATGCAAGAGGCTGAAATACTCAGAACAGATAAAGACTTCATAGTAGCAATTTAAATAAACATTTGGTAACAGGGGTTATGTTGATGGGATCAAGAATAATTAAAGTATCAGGTTGGGTTGCTGTTTTTTAATGACATAAAAATTTATAACAGTAATCTGAGGTTGGCTCTCCAGGAAGTGTGAAACTCAATTTACACTAGAGCAAAACTTGATTTAGCACTTATCAGCCTGACTTAGGTCCTGCTGATCTATAGGTAAATCTGCCTCTCATTGTAGCTAACAGGAAATCATCCCAGGCCAGTTTTCGTACTGTACATTCTATGCTTAGGACACCTTTCAAAAGCAATTCCTTTGACAGAATATAGGGACTTGATTGTCTGAGCAAATGCCATGTTGCTTGATTCACTCCATATTTTTCAGTTGTGAATCCTGTTCTCAAGCATTGCAGTTAAATAGTTTCTTGAAAAGCAAATTAAATATTAGACAGTATCCATTCACACAAAACATCCAGTAACAAAGTATAGGTTGGAAAAGTTTTTTGGGGATTTGAACAAAATGGGGTATGAACAGCACACATAAGCTTTATTTAAAACCTGATCAAGTAAGTAAGTAAGAAATAAAAAATGTCCAGGATATCCTTACTTTTGTTAACAATAAGATCTGAAGCTGGGTTTCAAACCTAGCTAATCTTCCGATCTATAAAGCTCTGAACATTTTCTTTTGAGCATATTAACAAACTATATGCAGAAACTACCATATATCCAATCTTTTATATTGACTGTGTAAAGCTTTAAATTAGAAAATACATAAATTTTGTATGGTAGGATTACCTTCATACTTGCTACAAACTATTAATGCTCAGGTGTGCACTTAGGTGAACACAGAGCTAAAGTTTTTCCTTTGGTTTGTCGACTTGGATTAGGTATGGATCCATATATATTAACACTGTACTGTATTGTTTTTCTAGGGACAAGTAAAGTTAAACCACATGTTTGTCTAAAACTTAGTATGGGGCCCCTCATTTGAACTTGGACCGTGAATGCATAGAGGTGAGTCTAATCTTTGCCATCATACTATGGGTGCAATCAAACATTTCAATTTCAAGTGGTTTCTTTTTCAGAAAGTGAAAAGAGACATCAAGAGTTCCAAAACAGACATCCATCAGCACTCAATAATACAGTTTAAAGTCCCAAGCTGTATATTCAATTGAAAGCAATGAAGTACAGACCAACACAGAGATTGGTAGTCACAAGTAGTCTCAACTTTGATTGAGAGGACCCTCATTTGTTTCTTTTAGTTATTATATTAAACAAATCATGTGGCTCAAAATGTCTCTATAAAGTGTTCTTTTCTTTACCCAGAGGAAAAAAGCAATAAGCCTCATTGCTTATGCAGCTGGAGGAAAAGGTTTATCCCTGCTCCATACAGTGATCTCAAAGATTACATGGACACACTCAGACATATATACCGGCAGCTGAACTTGAAATACAACTCTTTGCTATATGAAAAGGAATGTTGATGAGAGTTTTCAAGCATTTTCGTTTTGTGTATATGGGTAAATATATAGGAGTGGGTATAAAGATGTGTTAAGGCTTTCCAAGAATTTACACCAGAGGTGGGTTTCAGCAGGTTCTGACCGGTTCTTGGAAACTGGTAGCGGAAATTTTGAGTAGTTTGGAGAATGCCACCTATGACTGGCCCCGGCCCCATCTAATCTCTGCCTCCCGAGTCCCAGCTGATCAGGAGGGAATGGAGATTTTACAGTAACCTTTCCCTGGAATGGGGAGGGAATGGGGATTTTACAGTATTCTTCCCATGCCATGTCCACCAAGCCACGCCCACCAAGCCATGCCATGCCCACCAAGCCACACCCACAGAACTGGTAGTAAAAAAATTTGAAACCCACTACTGATTCACATATCTATTTTGCTTTCCTCTGCTCCCAAAGTGGATAGGAAATTTGTACCCTTATTTTTCACTTGTTCACTTTGGGTATGATTTCAAAAGTTCTGAGAGATCTTCAGGGGCTAGATGTAAGTTATACAACCATAAGATAGAATAAATATTTATATATGTAGCAATGACAGCTATGATATACAGAGAAATGTATGCATCTGATCAGGGTGCTTTAATGCCCCTTATGGTGATTCAGTAGTAATCCATAAGCAAAGAGTAAAAATATCCAACTCATTCTGCAAAAAGAGGTTTTGTTTGTTTTTATTGGGGGAAGAATGTACATTCACATGTTTGTATTTTATCTTCAGATTTCCTTGTATTAAGACAAATACATTCTATTCTTTAAGATTAATACACATATTCTTTCATTAATTGGGCCAATAGATGTGTCCGCAATTTGTTGATATGTAGTATCAACCTATTGAGAGAATGTGCGCGATAAATAACCAGATAACAAGTTTTAAGGCTAGCATCCAAAATTTAAGTCAGAATTTAAATTCTTAACCTAAGAAAGATTCCCCCTTTGTGTGCTATTCTGAATCATTATTGTTCATTAAATACATGCAATAAACACAATTACTAACTCTCCATAGTAATACTTTCTCAAGAAAATACCAATTTTTTTAATTTAAAAAAATATATACATAAGTTTTCCACCGAGATTAGGCATCCTCATTTTGCCAGATATGCAGCCCTTTTTAAGTTCTCATTATTGTAATAAGGAGTAAGAGAATGAAATGGATATGAAAGGGCTGAAGACAGGAAGTTCCTCATGCTAGAGAAAACGGCTTTGTAAATAGTACAAAGAAAACAAGGGATAGAAGGCAAAAACTTTAAAACCCAGGAAACAAGCAGCCATTAACTTATAGTATAGCCTTTATTGTCATTTTATATCATATATACAACGAACTTGAAAAGAAGACACCCAGGTTTTAAGTAGAAAGGGCCAAGTTGCAGATATTGTTACACAATATTGCTTCTTTATATGTGCCGCTTTCTAATTCTTCGCAATAAATCAACTCATCAAACCCTGTACTTGTTTGAGTAGATGGAACAGGGTATTATATCTAACTATGTTAGATATGAAGTCCTAGCAATGTATTCCTGTCCCAATCCTTTAATCCTAGATCATTTCATGCTGAAATCAAAGGATTGGCTGTTTCACTTAATCTGATTAGTTTTACTATTAAGTTTTGAGGCCAAATAGAATTAGAATAGAATTCTTTATTGGCCAAGTGTGATTGGACACACAAGCAATTTATCTTTGGTGCATATGCTCTCAGTGTACATAAAGAAAAATAAAGTACATTCATCAAGAATCATAAGATACAACACTTAGTGATAGTCATAGGTTACTAATAAGCAATCAAATTGTACTAGGAAACAAATAAAACAAAATAAATTGTAAATATACAAGCAACATGATTATAGTCATAAGTAGGAAGAGATAGGTACTAGAAAGGATGAGAAGACTAATAGTAATAAAGTCTTAGTAAACAATTTGACAGTGTTGTGGGAATTAGTTGTTTAGCAGAGTGATGGCATTTGAGAAAAAACTGTCCTTGTGTCTAGTTGTTCTGGTGTGCAGTACCCTATAGCATCATTTTGAGGGTAGAAGTTGAAACAATTTATGTCCAGAATGTGAGGGGTCTGTAGATATTTTCACAGCCCTCTTTTTGACTTGTGCAGTGTACAGGTCCTCAATGGAAGGCAGGTTGGTAGCAATTGTTTTTTGTGCAGTTCTAATTATCCGTTGAAGTCTGTGTCTTGTTTGGTTGCAGAGCCAAACCAGACAGTTATGGAGGTGCAGATGACAGACTCAATAATTCTTTGTAGAACTGAATCAGCAGCTTCTTGGGCGGTTTGAGCTTTCTGAGTTGGCGCAGAAAGAACATTCTTTCTTGTGCTTTTTTGATGATGTTTTTGATGTTAGGTGTCCATTTTAAGTCTTGAGATATGATAGAACTTAGAAACTTGAAGGTCTCTACTGTTGATACTGTATTGTCTACTATTGTAATAGGTGGTAGTATAGGAGGGTTTCTCCTAAACTCTACCACCATTTCTACGGTTTGAGTGTATTTAGTTCAAGATTATTCTGGTTGTACTACAAACCAGTGGTTCAACCTTCCATCTATATACAAATTCATTGTTGTCCCAAATGAGACCAGTCACTGTTGTATCATCTGCAAACTTCAGTATTTTAACAGAGGGGTCTTCTGAGATGTAGTAATTGGTGTATAGAGAGAAGAGAAGTAGAGAGAGCACACAGTCCTGGGGTGTTCCTGTGCTAATTGTACAGGTATCTGATGTGATTTTGCCTAGCTTCACCTGCTGCTTCCTGTCTGTTAGGAAGCTTATGATCCATTTAGAAGTGTGGTCAGGTACAGCTAGCTGAATTAGTTTAGTTAGAAGAATATCTGGAATGATGGTATTGAATGCTGAGTTTAAGTCTACAAAGAGGACCCTTGCATAGGTCTTTGGAGATTCAAGATGTTGTAGGATGTAGTGCAGAATCATATTAACAGTCACATTAAAATGTATTTTTTAAAAAAAAAACCCAAAGATTTATGGATAAGAAAAGAAGAAAACAAGTTAATTCACTCACTTTAAATCTTTGAGACAACTTCTGGAATCTTAAAAATTGTATTGTTTGTTGGTTTAATTTTACCCTAAGTCTAAGATTTTGAAATGTAGTGTCATTATATAATTGATAGTTACAAACCACACATTCTTATCCCTGATGATGTGCAGAACTATTCATCTTAATTAAATAGATTCACAGCCACTCCTTTACCTACCAAAACAAAAAGGAATGGAAAGTTGGATTAACAATCAGCATAAACATCATTTAGCCATTCTGCAATGCTGCCCAGGCATAAAACTGCCAAGCAGGAAAGAGTAAAGAAATGGGGTGAATGCTGAATTTTAACTTCAAAGTAATAGTCAATTAAATTCCAGAGATATGTAAATCTCATAATCACTTAGGAATGGCTACCCTGAGATACTCAGTATGTTCATCCATGCAAAGATTAATCCAGAGATTGAAGATAAAAGTGGATTTGAATGGCTTAACATGAAATGAAAGGAAAAGAAAAGAAAACTATGGCCAAATCTTAAGGAACTTAAGGGTTTGTTTCTAAATGTCTATGAAGATACTCAATCATCCAGGGGCGAACCCATTGTGAACCAGTAGTAAAGGTAAGTAGAACCCACCCTGGGTACAACACTTAATGATAGTCATAGGGAACAAATAAGCAATCAAATCATATTAGAAACAGTCAATATAAATCGTAAGGATACCATAAAGAAGCTTACAGTCATACAGTCATAAGTGGGAGGAGATGGGTGATAAGAACGATGAGAAGATTAATAGTAATGCAGACTTAATAACTAGTTTGATAGTGTTGAGGAAATTATTTGTTTAGCAGAGTGATGGTGTTCGGGAAAAAACTGTTCTTGTGTCTAGTTGTTCTGGTGTGTTTTTTTCTGTGGTTCTAATTATCCTCTGAAGTCTGTGTCTGTCTTGTTGGGTTGCAGAACCAAACCAGACAGCTATAGAGGTGCAGATGACAGACTCAATAATTTCGCTGTAGAACTGTATCAGCAGCTCCTTGGGCAGTTTGAGTTTCCTGAGTTGGCACAGAAAGAACATTCCTTGTTGTGCTTTTTTGATTACGTTTTTGATGTTAGGTGTCCATTTTAGGTCTTAAGATATAGTAGAACCTATAATTTTGAAGATCTCTACTGTTGATACTGTGTTGTCTAGTATTATAAGAGGTGGTAGTAAGGGAGGGTTTCTTCTAAAATCTATAACCATTTCTACGGTTTTGAGTGTGTTCAGTTCCAGATTGTTCTGGTCGCATCACAAGTCTAGTTGTTCAACCTCCCGTCTGTATGTGGATTCATCATTGTCTCAAATGAGACCGATCACTGTTGTGTCATCTGACAACTTCTTTAATTTAATAGATGGATCGTTTGAGATGCAGTCATTGATATATAGAGAAGAGAAGTGAAAACAGCACACAGCCTTGTAAGGTCCCTGTGCTAATTGTACAGGTATCTGATGCTTAGCTTCACCTGCTGCTTCCTTTCTGTTAGGAAGCTTATGATCCACTTACAAGTGTGTTCAGGTACTGCTAGCTGATTTAGCTTAGTTAGAAGAATGTCTGGAATGAAGGTGGGGCCATAGTTCCCTGCCTCTGTTATAGCCAATCTCAATAAAAGTATGTTTAGCCTTTTTGTAGAATTGATTTCTGGTCTGGATTATTGGTCTATCACCCTCTCCCCCATATCTCCCTTTAGAATAGTTCAAACTACATAGGGATTCTGGCTGTGCAGGGAAAGACAAACGGAAGAGATAATCAGACAAAAATAGATATGACTTTCATCTGTGTTTTGTTTTTTTAATTTTAGAAAAGGACTTGTGGATTAGAGAGAAAAGAAGGTGCTTTTTACAAAGAGTGAGTGGTAAATCGTGGATAGCGCATATAGATCAATTGTCATATAGAGGTAATGCTGAACTTACAACAGTTCATTTAGTGACCATTTAAAGTTACAACGGTACTGAAACAAGCGACTTACAATTGTTTTTCACATTTACAACCATTGCAGCATACCCATGGTCACGTGATCAAAATTCAAATGCTTGGCAATTGACTCATATTTATGATGGTTGCAGGATCCCAGGGTCATGTGATCCCCTTTCATGGCCTTCTGACAAGCAAAGCCAATGGGGAAGCCAAATTCATTGAACAACCATGTTATTAATTTAAAAACTACAGTGATTCACTTAACTCTGTCAAGAAAAGTTATAAAATGGGGCAAAACTCACTTAACAAGCGTGTCGCTTAGCAATAGAAATTTTGGGCTTAATTGTGATTTTAAGTTAAGGACTACCTGTATTCTTCTAGGCTATTATTTGGCTTCACTTCATGTCACTGATTTCATTTAATTTTAGCTTAGTATGAGGAAATATCTTGTGTGTGATTTTGAGCAGTGGTGGGATTCAAAAATTTTTTATTATTGGTTCTGTGGGCGTGGCTTGGTGGGCATAGCGTGGCTTGGTGGGCATAGCATGGCTTGGTGGGTATGGCTTGGCGGGCTTGGCAGGGGAAGGATACTGTAAAATCTCCATTCCCTCCCCACTCCAGAGGAAGGTTATTGCAAAATCCCCATTCCCTCCTGATCAGTTGGGACTCGGGAGGCAGTCAATAGATGGGAGTGGGGCCAGTCAGAGGTGGTATTTACCAGTTCTCCAAACTACTCAAAATTTCCGCTACCAGTTTTCCAGAACTGGTCAGAACCTGCTGAATACCACCTCTGGTTCTGAGTCATAAACTGTTTTTTTCTTGCCATATAAAATATATAATATCCTATTTTTTCAAGTTGAAATTGATATGGAATGCTTTATGTGACATTTCCTTGATGAAATTTATCCTGCTGTTTTTAGAAATTTATGTGACCAAGCAATCTGCATGGTTAAATGCAAATGCACATCTTTAAATTGTCTTCACATATCCACCATAAGTAGGTAGCACAGGCCCTATAACATTTATGATATTTATGCTCTTTCTCTATTTATTATCCCAATTGGCTTTTGTTTAAGTGCAGTTTATTCCCTTCTAATAATTGAAAATTACTAAACAGAAAATCAGATTTTATGATGGGATAATATTATGATTCCTAAACAGGCATTGTCTTCATTCAGCTTTATTTATTCCCACCGGCATCACTAAATTAAATATAACTGGCTGTATGACATTACCATTCTTAGGAAGAAGATCCATTTGGACTGCAAAACTAAATCCTACCACACTACACAAACACAAACATAAACACACACACAATGCAGATTTTGAAGAATATTTTAGCAAAAGGTTTGGCATTGAGAAGCCCTGTTTTTGTGTTAAAAAATCTGACCAGAAAACATTTGGCTGGCTCTCCTTAAAAATTTTACTTACCTTTGCTTGTCAGTAAAATAAGAACATACTGTTTTGTTTAAAGGGCATGCATCCTCATATCTTGACAATATGAAATATATTTATTTTTAAAAGATATTTTTGTCATCTAGGGAGTCACGGAAATGCTATGTCGAAGCCCAAGTAATCCAAAGAATAATATGAGCTAGCTAAACATGTCATGAAATGCTAAATTTATTGCCCAACCAGTGCAAAGTAGGTATCTTGCATTCTGCATGTTGATGAACAATGAGACTGGGTATAATTTAACTCCATAAAAGTCTGCAACAAGACCCTTATGAGTGGTTCTTACTGAATGCAATAAATGTTAAACCAACAGGGCATCTTATAAACAATTTTGCAGTGTTACAGATTTACATACTCAGGTGATGCCTAATTAAATTGCCCTAAAGCACTTAATAGCATGGCATTTTTATTTCATAGTTAAGCTTTAAAAGTTTTATTCCTGTTTATTGAATTCTTATAGTGCATTTTCCATAAAGAAAGATCACTGGAAAGTCCATTTGCTTAGCAAACAGTTTATAATCCTAAAAAAAAATAAGAAGACAACAGAAAATCATGTCTTTTGAGACAAAAATGTTGGTGATAACAGTGCCACAGCATGCCATCAAGTACACTTCAGAGAAACAGAAAACTGTTGAAAAAAATCACAATCTATACTGACAACACTGCCTGCCTCATAGATGTCATTTTTTAAACATGTCTGGGAATCGGTGAGATTGACATGCAAAATTTGGTTAGGAATCCTTATGGAAACTAAATACATCTATTTGCATCTTTGGCAAGCTCTCAGGAGGGAATAGTATCTCTACATAATGGTGGCACAATGAGGAGGGGTATAAAATGTAAAATCAATTTTAGGGATAGGCAGACCATGCACTATACAATGAACTATGTCAGCACTGACTTTCCTGTTAGTGCAAGAAGTATTTTAGAGAGCAAAGCTGGGAATGACAAGATCCCTGTTTTTGAGAATTGTAACATGGCCACAAAGTTAAGATCAGAGCCAACCCACTTTTTAATTAATCTCTTGGCTCATTTGGTTCTAACCCATCCGAAACATAGGTCACGTGTTATGACCTATGTTTAGGTCACAACACGTGACCTAAAGATATTCAGATACTCAGAATCTATACTCAGATTGTTGTCAAATACAGCACCATACTGAAGGAATACAGATAGAAGTAAGAGAACATTTTCTAAATGGTGAATTGGTTTCAGCCTTGATCCAGGTGGGTCATATAACCATTAATTTCCCTGCCTTGGCCTCTAATTAGATGATAATAAATATATATATTAAAGAAAATAAAAATATAAATAACTGATATTTCTTGATTAAAATTAATTATTGTTCTCTTTAAATAAGATTGTGTTCCTTTCAGAGGGACTTGTTATCCTCTCTTTTGTGTGTATGACTTTTTCTCACAAATGATTCCAATGACTCATAGGAATTAAAAATCTAAGAAGACCTCTAAATTGAATATATGAGATCTACATCCTTGAGATCAAATATATGTTTGGCATAATCCAGATGAAACAAATTTGTATAAATTACCTGGAATTATATCTCAATCTGTGAGAAGAGAAACCAAGCACCTAAGAGGATTGCTTTATTGTCTTCAGTGGATTCAAAAGAACCATTCTGCTTTATTGGAAGAAGTAGGCTTCTGCTCATGCCATTATGGCATGCCTTTATGACTGTAATGAAGCATGTCCATCATGGTCATAAGTCGTGACGGTCGATTACATGCCCAACGTCATTTTATATTGTGGTTGTTTAATGGTTCAGTCTGGGCATGGTTTTGTTGATGTAAATGCAGTCACATGACTGCAAAACACTGCAAATGGTCTAAATGCAGCCTAGTTGCATTTGGTCACTTGAGGGGGGGAGCGGGGGGGGGGAGAGTGATGCTTATCAGAACTTCGAATTCCCCAGGTAGTTCGTTGTAACTTTAAACAGTCATAATTCAAGGACTATCTATATACCGCCAAGCCAATTTCTGGCTAAAAGAAGGGGGGATTTGATACATACAAAAATCTCAATGACGAGAGGTATCACTAACATAAATCACTCCTGCCTTGCAATAGTAATAATAGTTGATCAGGAATAAAATAACCAGTACTTTTATAAAACATTGAAAAACTTTTAAAAATTTTTTGCTGAAAACTTGAAAAAAAGGGATAATTTGTGTATTTAATGGTTGAAAGGGAATTAACAAGGCATTGAAGGAATTTTTGAGTGTTAAAGAGGCAGAAAGTTTAATGAGATTGCTTATAACTATCGAAAAAAGTTAAAAGGGTTTTCTTTTTCTGACTCTTTTGTTTCTCCAGCTTTTTTTTCTGTTTTTTTACAGTACTTTTTAATTTTTTTGTTTTTTAATTTTTTATACTCTTTCTTTACATTTATTTTTATGCAAAAATTTCAATAAAATTTATGTATAAAAAAGCAATAGTAATAACAGTAATATTAATTAATTTATTGAATTTATAAAGCTATCCATCTCCTGTATGTGAGCCTCAACATAATTCAAACAAAATCATTAAAAACCAGTTGAAAATAGTTTATAAATTATAATAACAAGAAAGATGGGAAAGAATGCATTCTAAACTTATACAAAATGCAGCCATTTAATATGTAATCACAATAATAAATGCAATGTCAGAACATTCTTCTTAGGATAATTGTAGAGAAATCATCCTGGTAACTGCACTTCCCTTAATAATGAGTTAGAACATATTATCTTTCACTGAAGTCCTGGTCATCCCATACTCATATATATATACATATACATATACATATACATATATATATACATATACATATATATATATACACACACACACACACTCATATACAGTTATATATATATATAAAGTCACATACAGGAAGGATTAAAAAAAAACTTTGCAAACTTGAAATCAAAGCCCTGTCCATTGCTTTATGTGCATCAGAGTGGAGTTTCAATCACATGGGCAGGGCCATTGTTCAACTTTCTTTATTCCCCTGATAACATTTCCATATGCCACTTATGGGATTTTTTTAGAACAAAGAATATTCCAGAAGAACAACAAAATCTCTGTTCCTAGTGATCTCACACTAACAACGTAACTCAAAATAAATTCTAACATTCTTCAAATGAAGTAAAACAGCCTCAGTACATCAGTATTACTGGAAGTATATTAAACAGATACATAAATATTTATCTTTTTTTTCCCTTTGGTTTAAAAATGAACAGTGGAAAATCTTTCCTGGTGACCTCAAGTTGCCTCTTATTAATTGCACCCTAAATGATTGTACTACTGAACTTATACATGCAACCCTGTACAATGCTGTTACAATTCTGGGGCTGGAACAGTTTGTAACAAACAACACTAGGCTCAACAACTGCTTAGATCTCATCTTCTGCAGTCTAAACTCAATTTACGGCCTGCAAGAACCTTTTTCTAACAGTGATTGATTTTTGTCTCAATTTGTGTCCTTGCAAAGAGGGTCATAATGATGGGATTCCAAATTATAACTTTAAAAAAGCAAACTATGATCTCATAGCTGCCGATCTCACATTTCTTGATTGGCACCTCCTGTTCACAGGTTGTAATACTGCAGAAGACCATTATAGCACTTTTTTGCTTGAAGTCAAGAGAGTCATTAACCTTTACATACCAATAATAAACCCTAAAGCCAAAAAAAAACCCAAATTACCCATAACAATAAGAAAACTACAATCCAAGAAAAAATTCTCTTTGGTGAGAAAACAAAACTGGTTACATAGCTAACTTTAAAAACCGCTATAAAGCCCTATGCCGCCTGATAAAGGCAGAATGTACAAATCACCATTGTAAACAGGAGGAAGAGCTGTTATACTCAAAATCCACCCAAGCCTTCTATAATTTTGTAAATGCCAAACTTAAAAATTCAAAAACTATCCCACCCCTAAAGTGGCCTAATGGGGAAGATTGTAACAATGAAGCCTCTTCAATACATTCTTCAGTTCAGTCTTTGTCAACAGCAATGGCTGCTGCCCCTTTTCCTAGTCGTACCATAACTAATTTACTACATATTGATTTTACAGTAGATAACATTGAAATGGCACTAAGTAACCTAAAGCCATCTCTATCTATTGGCCCTGATGGATTATGTGCCTACTTCTTAAAAAAAGCTTACCACTGCCATAGCTGAACCTCTATGCACAATCTATGAGGTATCTTTCAGAACCAGTTCCTTGCCCGTCCTATGGTCATTAGCCAAGGTCATACCTATCTTTAAAAAGGGAGACCCTAGTCTAGTAGAAAATTACAGACCAATCTAATTGTGTTGTGTGACCTGTACAATCATGGAATCAATTATAAAGCAATCCATCACCCACCACTTAGAGACAAACAACCTGCTTTCTAACAGGCAGTTTGGTTTCAGGAAAAAATTGTCCTGTAATCTGCAACTCCTACACCACAGAAACATTTGGAGGACACATCTTGACTAGGGTAAAGCAATAGACGCAATTTACATAGACTTCTGCAAAGCCTTTGATTCAGTGGTGTACGACAAACTATTGTTAAAACTAAGTTCTTATGGCATTTCCGGATCCCTGCACAAATGAATAGCTGCATTCCTGTCAAACAGGCAACAAGTAGTCAAAACAGGAAGGGCCCTATCAAATCCGGCACCAGTTAACAGCGGTGTCCCCCACGGCAGCGTTCTAGGAGCCACACTCTTTCTCCTTTACATCAATAACCTATGTGATTATATTAAAAGCAACTGCGTCCTCTTTGCTGATCACATAAAATTATGTAACACCCCTGACAATGCTGCTGCTCTACAAAGTGACCTTGACCATGTCTCAGAATGGTCGCGCATTTGACAACTCCAAATCTCAATTAATAAATGCTCTGTTCTACACATTGGCAATAAAAATCAGAGCACCAAATACAAGTTGGGCAGAAACGACCTCGTAGATGACCCTCACTCTGACAAGGACCTAGGAGTACTCATCTCAAACGATCTAAGCCCCAGAGCTCACTGTAACAGCATTGCCAAAAAGGCACTAAGAATTGTTAACCTAATCTTGTGAAGCTTCTTCTCCGGTAACATTGTACTGCTAACTAGGGCATACAAAAGCTTTGCCAGACCAATTTTCAAATACAGCTCATCTACCTGGAATCCACACTGTATATTGGACATCAATACGATTGAGCGGGTCCAGAGGTATTTCACGAGAAGAGTACTCCACTCCTCTACTCACAATAGAATCCCTTATGCCACCAGGCTTGAAATTTTGGGCTTGGATAATCTGGAACTGCGCCGCCTGCAGTCTGATCTAAACACAGTACACAAAATTGTCTACTACAACGTCTTACCTGTCAATGGCTTCTTCAGCTTCAATCACAATTATACACAGGCAAACAATCGATACAAACTCAAGGTAAACCACTCCAAACTCGATTGCTTCAATCTTAAACTGTCTACTATGGCCCTTATCCCATTCCTAAGAGGTCTATTAAGGGGGCGTGCATAAGCGCACCAGCGTGCCTACCGTCCCTGTCCTACTGTCCTGTTTGTTTGTATTCATTTCCTTTGTTCATGTCCATGTTCATATTTATACCTGCTAACTTGTACATGGTTTGACAAACTAATAAATAAATAAATATTTTATTTAACAACAAAGACATATAAGCAAGGAGAAGAAAAATAAGAGTCCATTGAACCATACCTCATTTGTTGACCATTAGTCTTCAGTTGTTCTAGAATCCAAAAAAGGAAATCTCTATTTAATTCCTTACCAAAATCCCATTGGCTAAAGTTAATTCCACACATAGCAAAAATGAGACAGTACACCAGGCATGTAGATGCAGCACCTTTTCCAAAGATTCATAGAGGATTTTTAAAGTTTTAACCTGAATATCAGTGGGATAAGATAAGCTTTCAAAAAGATCAAGATGAGAGCCATGACCATAAACTCACTATTTTTTAGTATGCGTTAGTTACATGACATAAAAAAGTGATGGGTGCTATCGTAACTTTTTTTTTTATTACTGCTATGGTGGCCTTGGGTGGAAGTTTATCATAACTCAAAGGAACTGGGTTAAAAAAGACTTATGATACAATTTTCAATCTTAAAATTATGAACTCTCTTCAACCTTCTTAGGATAGGACATATTTTTGAGTGTATCCATCATTCTAATTTTCTCCATGATCTTCAGTTTACTTTGACCTTTTGCTTAGGCTTTGGAACAAGTTTCTGTTTATTTCTTAATCAAAAGAACAAAACAAAACAAGGCATCTAGTTTATGCAATTGGCCCCATTTTCTATTCTGTGATGATTCCTGTTCAAACTTGCAGTTGAGATTTATGCGACACACAACATTAAAACCACATCTTACTGGGATTATCTAGCATGCTTTTCAAGAACATCTCTCTGTTAGGGCAGTCATTGTGTAAAAGACAATGTCTGACAATACAAATAGGCTAGCCATTCATATTTTGTAGCTTACTTTCCAAATAATTCTGAACAGTAGCCAGGTCCTTTATATTTAATCACTAACAGCAGGTGGCATTTGTCCACTACCCCAAAATATAGGGATAATTTTAAGTGATAGGTTAACTTTATGCACACTGATCACATACTTTGTCCAGCTGCTCGGGGTAAAATCAAATGGAAAATCTGTCAGGTGTCTGAGCTTCCAGATTCATAGTATCTTCAGATTCCCACCAAGAGAGAAGTCTTAATTATTTTTTACAATATCTTAATCAAAGACGGATCTTCCTAAAAGATATCTTGCCTTTTAAAAGTGTTGTGTTTGGATGAAAAGTGAAAAGTGTTTGTGTACAGTCATTAACTACAACAAAAAGATTTTATTTTCAAAGCATAAGCTTGAAATGAAGTGGATGGTTCCAACGGCTGTTTTCTACACCTCACTTCAAAGATGTCTTGCTCAATTAATGTAATATCACAGCTACACAGAATTACTACATCTCCAGCTGGGATAATAAAGCAACCCACAGGACACAGCTGCCATATGGTCAGTGGTCAAACAAGCACAAAATGCATATGTGTGGAAACCAATGTGCTTGTCACTAGTAAATAGATGTATGTCATGAAATCAGATGGGAATATGACCAACGGTGCTTCCAGATGACTTTATTATACAGCCACCCTGCCTCACTCACATAATTGTGCTTCTTCTACACTTCTAGGAGTGACTCCAGGAGTACAGTTTTGTGCAACTGTTTCTTTTTCCCCTTCTTAACTTTGTTTTTTCCTAGTGTGGAAAAAGAAATGAAAGAAGCAGAGGTAAAATATAGGAGACAGACAATCCTATTTGAGCTATCTGTAAAATCTGCTAATGAGGAAGAGTGATGGTGATACAGGTGACAGCTGGGACTTGTCCTTCCCATAAATCTTTCGGTAACTCAAGTAAAATATCACATTTATGGTTTTTGATAGAATGCAGAATATTTTGAACTATATTTAACAGATGGATAAAAATCATAATTAATAATAGAAGAAATCACACATGGAAAGATAAAAGAAAAGTATAAATAAAGTATTAGGTGCATGGCATAGAAATGAGATAAATCTATGAACCATAATCTTCTTTGTTGAAATGAAATTTCTATGCAAGGTTTTCCTTTTTCCACAATCTCTTCTTTTTTTATTTTCCTTTTTCTTCTTTGTAGGTCGTAGGTGTAAGACTCTCAACTCTGAGAAAAGGATGGAAGGACCTAAGGATTTAAAATAAATCTGCCCAAGATTCCTTTAGCAGTATATTTTCAGACTCTGCCAAATATAGAATAGAATAGAATAACAGAGTTGGAAGGGACCTTGGTGGTCCTCTAAGCCAACCCCCTGCTTAGGCAGGAAACCCTACACTACTTCAGACAAACGGTTATCCAACAACTTTTTAAAAACTTCCAGTGTTGGAGCATTCAAAGCTTCTGGAGGCAAGTTGTTCCACTGATTAATTGTTCTAACTGTCAGGAAATTTCTACTTAGTTCTAAGTTGCTTCTCTCCTTGATTAGTTTCCACCCATTGCTTCTTGCCCTGCCCTCAGGTGCTTTGGAGAATAGCTTGACTCCCTCTTCTTTGTGGCAGCTCCTGAGATATTGGAAAACTGTTATCATGTCTCTCCTAGTCCTTCTTTTCATTAAACTAGACATACCCATATAAACATATTTAGGAGTATAAATATACTCCTAAAGGAATCTTGGGCAGAATCTTGGGTCCTGTATGAATACTGTTCATTACTAGTTATGTATCTTAGACAAAATTCCCCGTTTAAACTTCATTCTTTAAAAAAGAATATTTATAAAAGTTATGTGCAAAAATGTTTTTTTTTAAGGTTTATATTGGCAACTCTGTTTTAGAAAGCCACCTGGACAAACTGCCTGTAAAAAAAATCAGATAAATGTATTTTTTAAAAGGAAGCAGTGTAATAAAATTTCCATAATTTAGGAAAAGTTGGGAAACAAACACAAAACTTTTTTCAAGCCTTTGCTTAATTTTTTACTGGACCAAATTATTAATTTTATGAATGATGAAAGAGCATCATTCTGATTAGCACTGATTAGCATCTGTGGAAAGATTTCCACCCATTCGGATTCTTTGCTCATATGTATGAACAAATATCCTGAAAGCATGCAAATGTGGATCCATTTCATTCCCTTTTAACCTAAAATTAAAAAGGTGCAACACTTATGGTTTAATCCTGTGGCTCTTGCTTTCCATGTTATAAATCTTCATTTTAGTTATGGTACTTTTATGAAAAAGCACATATTCAGGAAGCATATTTCTAATATTTTTTTCCTTTTTTAAAATTAAAGTTCCTTATAGAATAAAATAGAAATAGAAATACAATGTGAGAAATTTAAAGAGAAAAGTGCAGAAAGAGTTGATAAATAAAGAAAAGAAAGTGGTGATTTCTTCCTTTTTTCTGTGCAGTAGAATATAAAAAAGTGACAGCCTCAACTTTTTGTTAAATGTTTCAAACCATTTCTGTAACAACAAAGTCAATTCAAAAAACCAAATTTTTAAAACCAAAAATTAAAGATTTATTTTTTTCAGTTTTGAATACAAAATCCAGAAGTGATTTCAAAATAGAAATGAAACTAGATAAAACCTTCCTTTTAATTAAAAGTGTCAATTTTGCCATCTTTGCCCAGTGAGTGTATTTCTAATATGAGAGCTCTAGAAAACATTTTCTAGTGAAATAGTGAAATCCGAGCACCATAATACTGATCATAATATCCCACTTCGCTTATTTAGTTATTTATTCATTTTTATGCCACCCATCTTTCCTATAAGGTGATTCTGGGAGATTTACAAGTTATAAAACAAGGAAAATTAATTAAAATATATTAAAATATTAAATATGCACATTAAAATTTAAAAACTATACAAAAAACAATACTAAGAAATGGACGGCACAAGGAAGAGATTTTCTTACCCTGTCAACCAGCTCCAGTGCTGAATGTCCCCTTGGGGCCCCAGGTTTTTGGACTTGACTTGGTCTAGGATGCTTAAAGTAATTATTACAACATAGCACACAAACCAACTAAAGTCCTCCAAAATATCGTAAGTAAACCAAAAGACCCAGCAGTTCTACTGGAAAACAGATGTCTTTCAATTAATTTTTGAGAAAGTTGTTATTCAAACCAACTCAATCTTAAACTGTGATAAATTTATTCATGTGCTTTCTTGAAGACTATATCTGTGTGGCAAGTTCACATCCTCCCAGCACAGCATAATAGTTAATGAAAAGATGTGAGGTAAATTGGCATTTACCAGGATGTGAAAAGAACTGGCAGAAACATGCTTCCCTTAAAATGGTCCCCTATTACTGAGATTTTATCAGTTCTGATCTCTGGCAAAATCAATAGATGAGCAATTTCCTCATTTGAGTGAAAATATTGGAAGAGATTGAACAGATCCATTAAAATCAATGGTCTTCTTTCAATAGCAATGTTTAATTTTAGTCTTATTGATTTAAAGTGTCTACTTTAGGTATATAAAGCCAAGACTGATAATCTGAGAAAGCATAATAGTACAGGTTGTTTCCAGTTTTTGAGATCCTTGATAATAACAATGAAAAAAGATCACACATAAAAATGGGCAAGCCATTTAGTTTTAAAAAGAACAAAAAATAACAAATATGACCTTCCTCATTTAAGTTATGTGTTTCCCCTTCCCCTCGCATACAGTGCAAAGAATTTGGTTAGATAGTTTTCTAAATCAGTTTTGAGAGTAGAAAATTGCATATTTGTACAGCTTAGCTTAATTGTAAAAAAAAATATTTTCTTCTGAGAGACAAAGGATTTGATTTTTTTCCCTAAAATTTCATTATCATCCATAGAGTCAGTGAGAAAAACAAGCAGGCGATCAGTAAAGAGTGATGTAATACCTGACAATTTGGAAAAAATATAATAATAGCCCACGAATTTGGGGAGGGGGATGGAATGAATGGTACTAAACTGAATCAATCAATAAAGTAAACCTAATGTCCAAAATCAACTGCCATGTCTTCATGGACTTATCTTGTTGTCTTAAATTCAGAAGGTCAAATGGGTTTGTTTTCCAGGTCTTTTTGGGCCACCCAATTCTTCATGGCCTGTCATCTCCTTGTTTAACATGAAGTAAGAAAGAGATCTGGGTTTCTTACCCTGTTACCAAATCCGGACTTCTTAAAACATTAAATGAAATGTTTCTTTTGTGGCTCATTATTTTGAACAGTGACGGAAACCAGCTCCCCAGGAATGTGTTGACTTTTTTCCTAAAGGAAAAATGTGAGAAGGGGGGAGTATGGCAGCCCCATGCTCCTGAGCTAATGCATTGCCCATGGGATCTTTGACAGAAACTTGGCATCAATCAGTCCTATTAAAATGACAGGAGGCCTGGCAGCTCTTAGCCCTGCCTGCAAGATGTACTAATATTTACAAACAAAAAAGAATATTTCTGGCTTTGTTGAAATAACACCACCTTCTTCATTTGACTGTTCTTTAAAGCAGACCTTTGCGAACAGCTACCAGAAGGGGACTGGCAGGCAACAGAAAGGCAAAGATCTTTCATCAAATGCTAAAGTTTACTTTGAGTCTATATATGCAGCCATAAGTTATACTATTATTCTAAGTGTGTCTGGGTGCGTATATGTGCATATTAGGTAAACGAGTATCCATTTATTCTAGATGCATACAAAAAACAGGCTGTGATCCACAAAAGCATACACAATGAAAAATTCATTAATCTTCACAGTGCTAAAAAAAACCTCTACAGTTTAAGCATACAGAGGATATACAGAACGTAACAAAGCCTTAAAACCCAAAAGTGTGGGGGGGGGGAGTGAAGAGTATTATTAAACAGTGTAATTGCCAACAATTTCTGATTCATTTGAACATTTACTTATGGGGGAGGAGACTAAGTAGGGACGTTATCAAGCCTGTCTGAAGCCTGAGGAATGCAGAAATAGCATGATACAAAACTAGAAAAAAATAATCTCCACATGATCCTTTTTAACCAAACATTCAGGTATTTCTCATCTACCTCTGGGCTGAAATGTTAGATCCATATGGAGTATTTAGCATTGAAGATGAAGGAACGCATTTATCTTAGAGGCTAAGTATGAGATTTGTAAGTTATTAGGTCCTGCAGACCTTACTTGAATATCATTGTCTATGAGTTACTGAAATTTCATTCTGTAGACAGGGAGAAGTTTTATTATTTCACTCTGCAGTGTCATCCCTATCATGGCCATAACCTTTGGCATGTCTAGCTAATACCACTGGCAATTTGTTTATTTTTCTACACCCTTTACCACTTTTCAAACACTGTAAATCTCAATAACTGTCAAGCTTGGCTTAAATCATTTATTTCCTAGGAAAGCTTACAGATATTTCAAAATAGTACTAAAATATCAATAATTTAAGGTTTTTAAACAGGGATCTCGATATATTTAGATTTTGGAACTGGAAGCACTTATGCATACTAAATATATATATGTACTAGGGATCTGCATGCCATTTTTTATTTAAAAAATAGAGCTTTGAACTTTGTGTGAGTGCTGTAGTGTGCTGTGCTTTCCTTCTCTTCATTAGAGTAACCTTTTTTAAGGCTTCCCTGAGAGCTTTAAAAAGGAGCCATTGCTTCATTACAATCATTTTAATTGGTGAAGAACATTAAAAAGCAGCATGTTTCTGTTTGGTTCCTGCAGAAGACTCAAAAAGGATTCTGCTACTTTAATGTACAGCAGAGAAATGCTGGGACATATGCAATGTACATTTTTAAATATAGTATAGTTTAGTACATGGGGCAATTTTTAATTCAGTATTTCTGTTGTAATGGGTCACATGTCATTACCCAAACAAAAATCACTTTTGCCCAATGTTGGGTTATTTACCCAGGTTTGGAAAATATTGCTGTAGTGGTTGCATTCTAGCATTAGATATTCTATAAATACAGCATGATCTAGATTTAGGTGACAGGCATAAATGATTGAATAACGTGTACAAAAGTTGAACACGAAACTATTAGACAATAAAGGGATGAAAGCATTCATCTCTTTATGCAGAAATGGACAAGTAGAATTCTGACATATACATTTGATTTGTTGGGAGAGAATGGTCCATTGCTCCAAATTTCCTTACAGCTGAATGCTATATCTGTACAATATTCTTTCTCTTCCTCTGGTAATCTGTTGAGATCAATGGGAATCTGCAATTAAAAAATGCTAAAATATTTGATGGCATTTACTATCTTGAATTAAAAATATGGTGTCATCTGATAATCTCAAATATTGAACTATAGATTAGCCCTCTCAATATATGGAGCTTCCATTGTTCTTCTTTAAACAGAATTTTGTTAGTAAATTTTCCCAGAGCAGGAATGCACAGAATTCAAAGACACTTATTGCTACTTACAAGGAAGTGTGGAAAACAAAAGGCTATATTGAAGTTGCACATAGCGAAAGAGGAGAGGCAGCTGCTTTGAGGCCTGCAAATATAAGTCATTGTTTTGTCTTCCATTTTCCTTATTCCTTTACCTGTCATTTCAAACAACCAAACAACCAAACAAACAAACAACAGATCCTAGAACTGGATTGTCAAAATATCTACTAGATGGCAGCAGCCATTTTTTTGTGTGTATTTCTTAGTTGCCAACTAGTTGTTGTGTGCCCTTTTTGCAGTCCAAATTGTTTATTACACAGTTTCACAGGATCACAATAGGAGATGGTCAGGAGCCCCACAGACAACAGCTATTTTGTTCACAGAATAGACAGCTAATCTGTCTGCTTCTTGCTTGCCTTACACATAAAACCTAGCCTAGGCACCCATAGAATATAATACTTTCCCCCCTTTGTACAGCAAACTCTAATATTGTTATCATAAATAGGCCTGAATATATTTTTAGTTTCAGAGACTTTGTTTTATATGGAAACTGGGGAATGGGTATATGTAGATTTATAATTCATAACTTAATTCCATATTAAGATTATAGACGGATGGAGAAATGTGTGTGTGTGTGTGTGTGTGTGTGTAAATGTAAAAATTTAAAAATATAAAATCTATCTTATTATCTTATTACCTCAGGTCCAGCCTTAGCTATGGAGGTTCATTGAGTTGTCTCTCTTAGTGCAATCTGCTTCCCAAGAATGGTGCTGGAAAGGTAAAAGATGTAATTAATGTCACAATGAAAAGGAGGGGAAAAAACCCTCCTTGATTCCAAAAAGTATTGTTTTTCTTAATTATGCATCTGGTTTCGGTTGCTAAATCTTACTGCCTTTTTGTATGGGAAAAGTCCCTGAGAATTATTTCCTAACGAGTATTGTTTCCATTTCAGGAAACATCTCTGCCTCCCATGTAGTTGTGGGAACTCAGAATGTTTCCAGCGCTTGTTTTTTTTTTTTTCTTACAGTCATTTTAGGCCAAGGCAGATGTTCAGCTGGATCCATGGTTTATCTGACTAAAAAAATTAATTACAGTAAAACAATAAAGGAAGTAGGAAGCTAGGAAGCTAGTAAGCAGCACATAAAAACACTAGCCTTTAGCATAAACTTTATTTCAAACAAAAGTTCTGGGTACTGTATAACTTGAATTATAATTTTATAAAGTGAACAGATTTAATATATAGAATCACACAATATAGGCCAATTTTCCTCTCGTGCCAAAATGGAGATTTTCTGCATTGCATTTGTACAGTTATTGAACTAAAAGAAAATGAAGGCAAATGCCACTGCAGCAGTTAAATGGAAGAATTCTCATGCCTCCCTAGAGATGGGTATTATTGTTATAAACACACATCTTAAGACAATAACTGGCCTTTCAACAGGGCACTAAGTGTAAATTTGCACTTTGGGTTCCATCTGGAGACTCTGGTTTACCGTTTCTTGTTCTGGGTGGAATGCTTTTGAGAACAAAGAGACAAAAAGGATAGACATTGATTGGCAATTCATTGTTAGCAATCCTTTATCTTAAAAGATAAAAGTACTTCACAGTACAGAATGGAATTGCATCATGATTTTGACATATAGATTTGTACTCATGAGAATAACGGCTTAATAACTTCAAAAATCAAAGGGCAACGTAAAAAAAAAAAGTTCTTTTTTAATAGCTTAGATATACATTGAATTCTACCACTATTTTCAATTGCCTGTAATGCTGAGTGTAAAACTGTCATCTCCTCTGAGGAACAGATGGTAAATGCACTAAAGTTGAGAGTAATGCTCCAGTGAGCTGTAATTCACTAATATGTACACCAAACTGGTGTGTGTGGGGGGGGGAGGATGTGACATTTCTGAGGGAAAAGCAATGCTCTTTGGCCACAGGTTAAATGTTACTATTAAAATTGAAGCATGTCAAAAGGACTTTTTTTTTAATTGCAAAAGTTTTACAATTACATTTTCACCCCTCCCCCCCCCTCTCATCCCACCCCAAACTTCCCAACCTCCCTAACCCTCCCTAACCCTCCCCCCCCCGGACTTCCACACAATATACTCATATCAAGTAAAAAAAACTCCTTAATATAAAACTTATATAAAACTTGAACCCCTCCCTCCCCCTTATAATTTTTTAATCTGCATTACATTGAAATATTTCTATCTTAATATATCATTTTCAAATAAAAGCTATTTGATACTTCCTAGTTTGATATTTGTTCTGAACATAATCTATCCACTTTTTCCATTCCCATTCATAAGTCTCTTGTGAACAGTCTTTTAAATATGCTGAAATCTTCGCCATCTCTGCAAAACTGGCCATCTTCAAAGTCCATTCCTCGATCGTGGGCAAAACTTCATTCTTCCAGTATTTACCTATCAATAGTCTCGCAGCTGTTATCATGTACAATATCAACTTTGTTTCACCCGAAGTAAAACCCTTAACTATACCCAATAAAAACAATTGTGGAGAAAATTGAATTTTTTTCTTCAAAACATTCTGCATGACCCACCAAATTTTTATCCAAAAAGCCTTAACTTTCCTACAGGTCCACCAAACATGATAATATGTAGCATCTAAACAATCACATCTCCAACATTTTGGCTGAACATTAGGGTACATGCACGACAATTTTTTGGGGTCTAAATGCCATCTATAAAACATTTTATAAAAATTTTCCCTCAAATTCTGTGACTGTGTAAATTTAACATTCTGAACCCAAATTTTTTCCCATGTTTCCAACATCACTGGTTCCTCAAAATTTTGTGCCCACTTAATCATACAATCTTTAACCAGTTCAGTTTCTGAATCCCTTTCTAACAAAACATTATAAAGCCTTTTAATATGCATTGGACCTTTCTCTTTAATGTGTCTAACCAATTCTTCCTCATGCAACATAATACCAGTTTTTTGGTCCTCTCTCCATCTCAATTGTAGTTGATTATATTGTAACCAAGTTAAGTTAATCCCTTCGTCCAACAGTGTCTGTAGTGTCTTCAACTGCCATCTGCCTGCATCTTTAAAAAGAACCTGTATAAATTGATCCCCAAAGTCCATCTTTTTAAAAGTCTTTAGTAGAAAATTCCAATCCACTCTATCAAAGGCCTTCTCTGCATCCAGGAAAACCAGCACTGCAGGGATCTGTTTATTCTTCTCAAGATATTCCAATAAATCTATTACTTGCCTTACATTGTCCTTCATATATCTACCCTCGATAAATCCCGCTTGATCATCATGAATCACCTTTTGAATTACTGGCATCAACCTGTTGGCTAATACTTTTGCATAAATTTTATAATCAGTATTCAGAAGAGATATTGGTCTATAATTCTCCGGTTTTTTTGGACCTGCTTGCTCTTTTGGTATCAGAGAAACGTAAGCTGTTGTCCATGATGGGGGTATTTTACCCCCTTGTTGAATATTACAAAACAAATCTCTAAGTTGTTCCACCATTTCTGCTTGCAAATTTTTATAATACACTGCAGTCAAGCCATCCGTTCCAGGAGCTTTGGCTATTTTTAATTGTTTAATTGCTGCTATTATCTCCTCCTCTGTTATAGGATAATTCATTCTTTCCTTTTGTTGATCAGTAATTTTTGTAACTCTTTTATTATCTAAATATTTTTCTATAAGTCCATTCTGCACATCATCTTTAGCATATAGTTTAGTATAATAGTCCACAAAAGCTTCTTTAATTAATTTTTGTTGAAAGATTTCTTTCCCTCCAATATCAATACTATCAATAGTCCGTGTACTCTGCTTTTTCCTTAATGTGTAGGCCAACCATCTGTCCGGTTTATTGGCATTACAAAATGTATTATGCTTCGCATATTGTAAGTTTGTTGCAACTTGTTCCACCATAAGCATCTGAAATTGGTCTTTCAAAAGTTTTATAGCACCACGTATTCTTTCATCTGTTGGGTTTTTGATAAGTAACTGTTCTTTATTCTTTATTTCTACTTCCAATTCAGATCTTTTCTTTTGTCAAATCATTCTATGTTTAGAGTTCATATAAATGAGCACCCCTCTCATATAAGCTTTCCTCGCGTCCCATACAATTTCAATTGGGGTACCTTTATTCAAATTTATTTCAAAAAATTCTTTCAAATGCTTTTTAAGTTCTATTATATTTTTTTCATATCTGAACAAGTTTTCATTTATTCTCCAAGAACGTCGCTCAGTCTTACCCATCTCAATTTCTATCCATACAGGGCTATGGTCGGTCAAGGTTCTCGGAAGAATCTTTGTTCTTTTTGTCTTAACAAGTAGATCATCTGACAACAAAATAAAGTTAATCCTAGAGAAGGATCTATGTCTGTCGGAGAAAAAAGTATAATCCAATTCTTTTGGATTATGTATTCTCCAAATATCTTTTAATTCCCAGTCTTCTTTCATATCAAAAAAAGTCTGTGGTAACCTAATCCTAGATTTCGCCAAACTCTTTTTATCTAGTTTAGAGTCAATTACTCCATTCCAGTCTCCCATAATTAGAATAGATCTATAGTCCCATTGCAGTATTTTAGTGTGTAACATTTTATAGAAATGGTCCTGTTGTTGATTAGGAGCATAAATTCCAATCAGAAGAATTTGGCCATTTACTGTAAGCAATTCGATGGCTACAAACCTACCATCTTCATCTGCTTCTATAATTTTAGCTGTTAATCTTTTGTTTACATAAATAACCACACCATTCTTTTTTTGCAAAGTTGAAGATATAAAATGTGTTCCTAATTTAGAATTTATCAAGTATTTTTGATCTTGAGTTGTGATATGCGTTTCCTGTAAACAAATTATATCATTATTAAATTGTCTCAAGTATGCAAATAATTTCTTCCTTTTCTGTGCTGAATTCAACCCATTCACATTCCAAGATAAATACTTAATTGTCATCTTTATCTTCCTGAAGCATTGAGCAGAATAACCGAATATCTTCCGGAATCTTCAGTCTCGCCCCCCCCCCCCCCCCATGGCTCCAGTCTCTTGTGTAGCACTCTTAGCTCCCTTTTCTTGTCTTTCCAGTTGTTGCTTTTCTTTAAGTTGCTTGGATTTTGCACGAGTTATACGCTGATCCTTAACTTCGGCCATCCGAACCAAATCCAGGATTGGAGAAGATTCCAACAAGGGCTCATCCAAGAGACCTTCTTCAGCACCCTGCATTTTCTCTAACTCCACCTGCTTAGACTGTTCTTGCAGTTCTTGTTGAAGTTGCTTCTTATCACTCTCCTTAATCTCCAGGACTGTAGATGAACGTGGAGATGGTGTTCTTTCTTTAAAAATAGTAGTATAGAAATACTCCGCCTTCTCTACGGTATTCAAACGATGTCTTTCTCCCTTGTATTTCAAAATTATGCCAGTTGGGGCATCCCACCGAAATGGTATCTCTTGTTTTTGCAATTCTTTTACAAGAAAGCCAAAATCTTTTCTTGCTTTCAACATTTTAGGTGGTAGTTCTTTGTAAACTCCTATTTGTGCGCCCCCCACTTGCACAGAAGTAAGAAAGGATTTTTGCAGGATATCATTTCTTATTGTTCTATCCGTAAAATATATGACCACATCTCTAGGCAATTGTCTTTGTCTGGCCACCCAAGAATTCACTCTGTAGATTTTATCTATTTTGTAAAAAACCACATCAGGATTAATTTTTAAAAGCACTGCCAAAGCCTCAGCACAGATCTGTCTCAGGTCCTGCCTGTCACCCTCTTTAATTCCTCGAAGCCTTATGGCAAATTCCATTGACCTGAATTGCATCATAACAACTTCATTTTCAACTCTTTGCATTTTCTCATCAACACCAGAAATTTTATAATCATTATCTTTCATCTTAACATTGACTTCTGATTTAAGTTCATCCACTTTAGAATCAACTTTAATAATAAATTCTGCGAGGCCAGACGCCACATCTGATATTTTTTTTAGTCACCTTGCCATAATCCTGTTTCACCATATCTTTAATTTCATTAATTTACTGCATAATTTCCTGTTGAGATTTTTGAAGTTTATCATCTATTTCCTGTTGGGATTTTTGAAATTTATCATCCAAAACTTTAGAAATAAATTCTTTTAAATTTTCAAGATCAAAGTCTTTTTGCTGAGTCTGTTGGGCAGAAGGAGACTGTGATTCATGTTTGTGTGTGGGGGATCCCCCCCCTGCTGCCTTTCCTTCCTGCTTCTTTGAAGCCATCCTGCCACGTGATTTAGTTTTTATGAAAAGGAAAATCCTTTTTCCTTTTCCACCTCCACAAAGGCTTCTAAAAAAGTCCCCCAGGTTTAATCAAGTAGAAGCTAGGCTAAAGCAAACTCAGATTTTAATGAAAAAGTTTTTCCTCTTCTCCTATTCCTCTGTATTACAGGCAGAGTTACTTTGTAACAGATCAAAGTAGCTTCACAGAATCACTTTCACTAGCTCGTTAACTCAGTTGCTGGGCGCCATTTTTTTTCAAATCAATTTCATTCGATCGCACATTCTCTTAATTTAAAAAGTCACCAAAAACATCAATACTTGCGATTTTCAAGTTTGGGGGTTCAAGTTGATACTTCCGCTGTTTATTAAGCTTGGTTTCATTCAGATAGGACATTTGCAGCAGCCAGCTTGTTCTGCGGAGAGCAGAATCGTCCCACGCCGTCCGGAGTCTGGCAAATTGGAAGGGAGCCGCGCCTCTTTCCTCCCCAGCAGCGAATCTCTGGGGGCTCACAGGGGCTCGACCGATGTCTTGCCTTCTCCCCTCCTACAATCCTTTGGATTTTGGAGTTTTCAAGCCACTTCTCGATGTCGAAGCGGCTCTACAGACAGTGGGGCTGGCGGTCCTTAAGAAGAGACCATCTTCGCTGGCGGTGAAACAAACCGGAAGTCCTAAAAAAAAGGACTGTTTTTAATGCCCAACTGCATTCAGCATGAATGAATATGCTTGGGTGATATATGCCTTTGCTGCTATTCAAAGGTTTTGAAAATAAGATTTTCTTGATAAAATCTTGGAACCAAAGTTTTAGAAGCCTCTGATTATCATGTAATAAGGTTTAGGAACAACATCTTATTGCATCCAGTGTTGGGCTGGGACTGGGGAAAGTGAAAAATGACTCATCCCAAAAGTACTTTTTCCAAAAGGCAACTGGACTTTCTTGGGTTTTTTCCTTTAAAAACATTTTGCTCCTTATCCAAGAAGTTTCTGTTAGAAATGACTAACTAATTAACTGACTGACTGATTAACTAACAGTTAGAATTGAAGAAGCTTCTAGAATGAGAAGTGAAAGGTTTTCAAAAGAAAAAAACAAAAATGTTTAGATTAAGGTGACCAGACGTCCCGCTTTTGGCGGGACAGTCCCGATTTTTAGCAATTTGTCCCGCGTCCCGCGGCGTTTCAAAAAAGTCCCGATTTTTCATTCTGCCTCCTGAGTCCCGCTGCCTCTTGAGCCCCAGCTGATGGCTAGAAGAAAAAAAAACTGTTTAAACTCTTGCCCGGGGCTTCAAAGGGCCGCCCTACAGGCAATCAGTGTAAAGAGTTCCTGAAGCAGTTTTTCTTCCCCCTAGCTAAGCTGCAGAAACGAAACCGAAACCAGGATCTTTGGTGCAACGTGACAAAATGAGGCAGAGATAGATTTATTTTTATTTTTATTTTTCCTCCCCAAAAAAGGTAGGTGAAAAACTGCAAACAATGGGAAATTTAGGAGGAGAGTTCAAGATTTTAAAACACAAAAGAAAAAAAAAGCTGTATTTAACTAGGGAATTGTAATAATTGAGATACTATTAATTGTATATTGTGTTGAAAGCAGAAATGGTTAAGTTGTGGTTCAGAGGAATATATGGGGGAAATTATTTGGTTTATTATTATTGGTAAATATAATTAATTGATTTGTAAGAAATTGGATTGCATGGAAATAATTGGAATATTCATGTTCATATTGATTAATATACAAAAAAGATAGTTTTATAACTAATTGATTTATATTAAAATGTTGAATTTGTATTAAACAACTGTATTACATAATTACATAATTAAACAATGTGGGGATGGATATAAAAATAGATGACAACGGGAAGGGGTATAATATAGAATAGAAGGGAAAAATTGAATTTGATTAAGATTAGAGATGAGGATGAAGGGTAATATTGGTTTTTTTAAAAAAATAGATGAGGAATAAATATGGCAAAAAGGAAATATAGAAATTGTAAATTTAATTGAAGTGACTAAACACTGTTTAAATTTGTGAACCGGCCAAATACTCTGTTCAAAGAAAATAAATTGTATGTTTGTATGTGTGTTTCTAATTACTGCTATTTATTCATATTTGTTCTCTTTTATTCTTTAAAGTTTAACCATTCATTCTTTATCTTAATATCTTTATATTTGTTTGGGGTTGGCTTACTTCCCTTTCATCTTTTTTATTGTACAGCAATCTTTCTCCTCAAACCTACCACTTCTCTCTTTTCTTTTCTTCTTACTTTCTCTTCCCCCCCTCTTCTTCTCCTCCCTACTTCCTCTTCCTTTCTCCTTCTCCTCCTCTCTTCCTCCCCCTCTTACCCTCACTCCTACTCTAATTTCTCTTCCCTTCCTTCATCCCTTTCTATTGCTGTATCCTTTTATGCATATGGACTACTCAGAGGGCTGAAAAAGTTATTTTTGACTGGTCCTCGCACTTTTGACCAGTCCTCAAACAAGGGGGAAGAGGGAGGACTAAGGCAATTCCAAGTGGGAACACCAGTATTTGCCAGAAACTATACCAATGGGCCCTTGTGGGTAGAGGGAACCATCGTAGGAATTACCAGTCCAAAGTCATACACAGTTGACATAGGGCATGGTAAAATTTGGAGGAGACATATTGATCAATTGCGTAAACGATTACAACACGAAAATTCAATTGCTGTAGATCCTAACTACCAAAGTCTTCCTGACACAGCTACCTCAAGCCCGAGTAAGCCGGAATACTTATCTGGCAACCCAGAGTTCCAGCGCCGCCCCAGCGAGTCGACACTCACAGCTGGGGATAGCCATACCTCCGGAGAAATCCAGGAGGTTCCATTGGCGGAGATGGGAGGTCCCTCTGACCAGCTCGATGCCTCGCCAACAACTGAACTGCGCAGGTCAACCAGGACTAAAACACGCCCTGGTCACCTGCGTGATTTTGTATGTAAATATGTAAATAGATAGGATAAGTGCCTTCTGGGAGTGGAGGGGTGTTATGTATGTATCTATTTTGTGCGGGAAATTCAAATGTTCAGTGAATTCTGATTGGTTCATGGTTGCCTCTGAAAAGTATATAAAGAGGGCTGTTGCCTGTGTTTCTTTGCTGAAGTCTCACCCTGAATTAAAGAGCTGTTGTCACTAGCTTGCTTGTGCCTCTCGTTATTCCCGCGCTACAACAGAGACTAAAACATATGAATATTTAGGTGTGGCTAATCTAGAGAAAAGAAGGACGAGGGGGACATAATAGCATTTGAAAGGCTTCCACAAAGAGGAGGGAGTCAATTTATTTTCCAAAGCACCAGAGGATAGGACAAGAAACAATTAATGGAAACTAATCAAGGAAAGAAGCAACCTGGAATTAAGGGGAAACTTCCTAACAGTGAGGACAATTAACTAGTGGAACAGCTCGCCTTCAGAAATTGCCCGTGATTCCTCACTGGAAATTTTTAAGAAGAGACTGAACAGTCACTTGTCTGAAATGGTATAGGATCTCTTGCTTGAGCAGGAGGCTGAACTAGAAAACTTCCAAAGCAGGGGTGAAATCTAGCAGGTTCTGACAGGTTCTGGAGAACTGGTAGCAGAAATTTTGAGTAGTTCGGAGAACTAGCAAATGCCACTTCTGGCTGGCCCCAGAGTGGGGTGGGAATGGAGATTTTGCAATATCTTTTCCCCAGGAGTGGGGAGGGAATGGGGATTTTGCAGTATCCTTCCACTGCTACACCCACCAAGCCATGCCCATCAAGCCACATCATGCCTACTAAGCCATACCCACAGGGGAAAAAATGGATTTCACCATTGGTCCAAAATCCCTTCCAGCACTATTCTGTTTCTATGGTATTTGAGTCTTTCCTTTACCACTAAAGCATTGTATGCTCTTAAATAAGATATCCTATTTTTTTAGTTGCATTCCTTCCATTTAGGGGACAATAATGGTTCTTATTTAATACATTATGAAAATAATGTTTATATAGTTTTAGAACAGTTGAAATAATACTAACATTCAGGTTTTTATTTGTATTGGTACACTCAATAGATTTTCCCCGTGTGACTTTGTTTCTTTACAATAAAGAAACTAAAATAAACAACAACAAAGAACTACTTAAATCTACAAATATATTCCTTAAAGCTCTACAAAAGTTCTTGGGTTTCAAAGTTAGATTTTGAAAAGCCTGGCTACCCTTTTGAACCTAGTGTATAATTTTAATGTTATGACCACTGATTGCATTATCTGTTAAATTTTGCTTGTCAAAATTATCTAAACAGGAAAAGGATATTTAATGCCTTATTTTGATTTCTGCAGCTCCTGGCTATATTTTGCTGTGCTGCACGCATCTCCTCTCTGCAATCACACTTTGACAACATAGGAAATCAGAAAATGAGACAGCTCTACAATAAGATGGAAAGAGTTCATCGGTCACAGAAATGGCTAATATCCGCTACTCCAGGTTTATAGAGGTAGTTAATTTTACAGCACACATCTATAAAATGAAGGAATCCAGGTCACCATACTACAAAAACCATAGCCAACCAGTCAGTATAGCTTAGTTTTTAAAAGTATGACACAATTTACACAAATTAATCTTGTTTTAAATTTTGGAGCTAAGAGCAAGCATGATAAGAAACTTTGGGGTGGGTGTGTGGGTGTTTGTACATGCGCACATGTTCAAGTCTAAGTCAAAGGAGATCTTTCAAAATCAAAAACAATGTTAATCTCCATTTTTTACTTTGTGTCTTTCTTATTTGTTTGTTTGTTTTACATGTTTCTGGCCTGCTGCAATTAGACTCTTGGTGTCTTGCATAAAATGTTAAAAAAAAAATATTAAAACTTCCATTACATAGATTTCAGTAACAATCAAAACAATAGCAATCAAATATAAGCATGCAAGCACTACAAATAGAAGTTAAAGATGGTGTCATAAAGCCAAGGGAAGGCACTCCAAAGCAATGCCTTCCCTTCGACTTTAGTATCTTCCAAAATATTGACAAGAAGAGAACTAGCTTAACCTTTACTGAGAGGATATCTTATAGTGTTGGAATTACCATGAAAAATGAATACCTTCTCATTTCAGCCCCAAACCTTGTGAAATTTATTTATTTAATCTGTATCCCACCTTTATTATTTTTACAAATAATTCAAGATGTCAAACATTTCCTTCCTGCCTTCTTCTTCCTATTTTCCCAGTAACAACAACCCTGTGAGGTGGATTAGGTTGGACTGAAAGAGAGTGACTGGACCAAGGTCTTTCAGCTCATGGTCTAGTGCAGTGGTTCTCAACCTGGGGGTCGCGACCCTTTTGGGAGTCGAACGGTCATTTCACAGGGGTCGCCAAAGCTCTCTCTCACCCACCCCCATGCCTTCACTCACCCTCACTCTCTGCTCTGTTGGATTGCCGGCCGTTCGCTTACCCCGCCCACTCCCAATCTATTGCTGCCTCCTGAATCCCAGCTGATGGCTAGAGGAAAAAAAACTGTTTAAATTCTTGCCATGGGGCTTCAAAGGGCCGCCCTATAGCCAGTGGTGGGATTCTGCCGGTTCTAGAGGGTTCAGCCAAACCGTTTGTTAAATTGCTGGCTTGCTCCGCCCCTCCGCACCACTATTTATTGCCAATAAATAGTGGTGGGCGAGGGGCGGGCGAGGCAGCAATTTAACAAATGGTTCGATGTTTTTTTGTAATTTTATTGGCCCCGGAGCTAATTAGCCCTTGATTAGATTGGCTCTCGACTCTCAGCTGATTTGCTCTCAGCTGTTTTGCTCAGGGCTCTGCTGCTTGCTGGAGCAGATTTTTTTTCCCCTAGCTATGCTGAAAAACAAAACTGAAAGTAAAGCAGGCTGTTGGCTTTGCTGTTGCTGCAACGTTGGAAAATTAGGCAGGCAGATTTCTTTTCTTTTTCCTCACCAAAAAAGGTAGGTGCAAACAATGGGAAATTTAGGGAAAAAGAGGAGAGTTCAAGATTTTAAAACACAAAAGAAAAAAAGCTCTATTTAACTAGGGAATTGTAATAATTGAGATACTATTAATTGTATATTGTGTTGAAAACAGAAATGGTTAAGTTGTGGTTTGGAGGAATATATGGGGGAAATTATTTGGTTTATTATTATTGGTAAATATAATTAATTGATTTGTAAGAAATTGGATTGCATGGAAATAATTGGAATATTCATGTTCATATTGATTGATATACAAAAAAGATAGTTATATAGTAATTGATTTATATTAAAATGTTGAATTTGTATTAAACAACTGTAATATTACATAATTAACCAATGTGAGGATGGATATAAAAATACATGACAATGGGAAGGGGTATAATATAGAATAGAAGGGAAAAATTGAATTTGATTAAGATTAGAGATGAGGATGAAGGGTAATATTGGTTTTTTACAAAAATAGATGAGGAATAAATATGGCAAAAAGGAAATATCGAAATTGTAAATTTAATTGAAATGACTAAATACTATTTAAATTTGTGAACCGACCAAAAACTCTGTTCAAAGAAAATACATTGTATATTTGTATGTGTGTTTCTAATTACTGCTATTTATTCATATTTGTTCTCTTTTATTCTTTAAAGTTTAACAATTCATTCTTTATCTTAATATCTTTATATTTGTTTGGGGTTGGCTTACTTCCCTTTCATCTTTTTTATTGTACAGCAATCTTTCTCCTCAAACCTACCACCTCTCTCTTTTCTTTCCTTCTTACTTTCTCTTCCTCCCCCTCTTCTCCTCCTCCCTACTTCCTCTTCCTTTCTCCTTCTCCTCCTTTCTTCCTCCCTCTCTTACCCTCACTCCTACTCTAATTTCCCTTCCTTTCCTTCATCCCTCTCTATTGCTGTATCCTTTTATGCATATGGACTACTCAGAGGGCTGAAAAAGTTATTTTTGACTGGTCCTCGCACTTTTGACCAGTCCTTGAATTTACGACTATCCTCACATTTTACGTTTTTTGCCCTATCTTATCACCATGGTGAAAAGAAGCAGTTGTGAAATGAATGACATGGTTGTTAAGAATGCTACAATGGGCATAAATAATGACCAGTCATAAGTGCGAAGACCGGTCAAAAGTGCAAGGACCTGTCAGAAATCACTTTTTTCAGCCCTCGGGGTAGTCCTTTTGTGCACATGGACTACTCAGAGGGCTGAAAAAGTTATTTTTGACTAGTCCTCGCACTTTTGACCAAATCTCGAATTTACGACTATCCTCACATTTTACGTTTTTTGCCCTATCTTATCACCATGGTGAAAAGAAGCAGTTGTGAAATGAGTGACACGGTTGTTAAGAATGCTACAATGGGCATAAATAATGACCAGTCATAAGTGCGAAGACCGGTCAAAAGTGTGAGGACCTGTCAGAAATCACTTTTTTCAGCCCTCGGGGTAATCCTTTTGTGCACGTGGACTACTCAGAGGGCTGAAAAAGTTATTTTTGACTAGTCCTCGCACTTTTGACCAAATCTCGAATTTACGACTATCCTCACATTTTACGTTTTTTGCCCTATCTTATCACCATGGTGAAAAGAAGCAGTTGTGAAATGAGTGACATGGTTGTTAAGAATGCTGCATGGGCATAAATGTGAGGATGGTCATAAGTGTGAGGACCATTCAAAAGTGCGAGGAACTGTCAGAAATGACTTTTTTCAGCTCTCTGAGTAGTCCCTATACACATAGCCATGGCCACCCGGTCACATGACCAGCTAGCCACACCCACCCAGTCACATGACCTCCAAGCCATGCCCACAAAATAAGCCACGCCCACAGAACAGGTAGTAAAAAAATTTAGAACCCACTCCTGGTTGGGGGTCACCACAACATGAGGAACTGTATTAAAGGGTCACGGCATTAGGAAGGTTGAGAACCACTAGACTCTAGTGCCTTAACCACTAGACTAAACTGGCAGTATTTTAGACTAGATCAAACTGGCAGTATAACAGAATTTTCAATAGCAATGTCTCCCTTTTTTATTCCTCAGAAAGGGAAACAGAGGAATATTTAAGTCCTGTTCAAGAGTTCTATGCCCAACATGTAACATGATTATATGTAATTTTGGCACAGCTTTCTTGCAGTCCTGGTTACCTGGCTACTACTATCACAGTTCCTAGAAATGAGTATCATATTTTCCTGCCAGTTTGGGGATACATTTCCTCACAAGAATTATGAACGTTATATTATGAAATAATAACATAATTTATAGAAATAGCAATAGTACTTAGACTTATATATCGCTTTACAGTGCTTTATAGCCTTCTCTAAGCGGTTTACAGAGTCAGCATATTGCCCCCAACAATCTGGGTCCTCATTTTACCCACCTCGGAAAGATGGAAGTCAACCTTGAGCCTGGTGAGATTTGAACTGCCAGATTGCAGTCAGTCAGCAGTCAGCAGAAGTAGCCTGCAGTACTGCACTCTAACCACTGCGCCACTGCAGTTCATAAGCAAAAGACCTGACACAATACCCCAAAATCCCAAGAATTTTGCTTCATTGCCCAAACAGAGAAATCTTGAAACAGTAGAACTCCCCATTAATTACACTGGTCCCTTCATGCAACGTCAACCAATAAATTGAGAGTAGAGGCTAATAAGACAAAAATATCATTAAAAAGTAGTCCCAGATTCCAGCTAGTAGATATGGTTTGTTTGAAATGGGGTTCAACTCTCAGGTACATTGCTTGGAAGTATTCTTTGATCCACCTTTGGTCTAGTGGAAAGGAGTGTCAACTCTGACTAGTTTATCAGGAATGGATTTCCTAAATGACTGTCTTGATTTGGATCCTCTAATATCTTCTATAGAGGACTTCCCTTGAAACTTCAGAGGAACAAGGTCATACATCAGTGTTACTGCTCAGTTCTGAGAGGTAAGCAAGGCTAGATTTTTCTTATGCCTGCTCTGTTATAATGTACAATGCAATATATAATGTAATCTGTACTATTTGACCAGACTGACTATAATATTTTGTCATAGTCTGCTGAAATATGTTTCCTGACATGTTCAAGTACATCCTTTAAGATCTTTAGAAGGTCCTACTCATGCTGAACAATAACTGTGAGGAGGTGGGGCAGTTACCTATGATAGGATTTTGTCAGCTTTTGCAATTTACTCTCTAAATCCTGGCATCCAAACAAGTGAAATTTCATCAACTGCACCCAAGATTGAAACCACAGAGATCAACAACAGAGATGAATACCAAATCAACAGATAGATGATAGATATAAATATATGATATAGATATATGATAGATTGATGACAAATGGTAGGTAGGTAGGTAGGTAGGCAGGCAGGCAGGCAGGCAGGCAGGCAGGCAGGCAGACAGACAGACAGACAGACAGACAGACAGACAGATAGATAGATAGATAGATAGATAGAGATAGATAGATAGATAGTTTTTTAAACTTAATTTTGAAAACAAGCACACTGTTGTTTCTTTATGAATATCTCCAAATCCAAATAATAATCCTAATAGGCATCTAATGTAAAAAAAAAAATGACAGCCTTAACTGAAAAATTTAAATCAAATTTTGGAGATGCTCCTGCTAAGAGCTTGCTGCAACCTCTTCAGAGCGTAGTCTTCTCTTATAGTAACTCCTGGGTATCCTGGGTAGCTTTCACCTATTTTGGCAATACTCTGATCTTTTCCTTTCTTCTCCTGTCATACCCAAGCACTGAGCCACTAACAATAGAAAGAGATTATTTTAAAAACAATTAGAAATCAGTTGCGGAAGAAAAGTGAATGAACCATCAAACCATGGAACCAATTACTGGTCTGTCAGATTCAGTGAAAGAAATCTAGGGGTCAAGTAGCCTAACTCTACTTAGATCAAAGTTCAGACAAAAATACTTGGAAAAGAAACAAATATGCTCTGGGCAATTTTGCCACAGGGTCAGTTACACATATCCAATAAAAGGCTGAAACCATAAATTGTGACAGCTCCATGTGTTCTCTCACACCAGCTTTACATGGCAGAAGCTCAGGGAAGAGGAATGATATAGATTGTGATGTTACAAGTGGAAATCTCAAGCAATTTAGTTTAGAAAATCCCAAATTATTGTTAAATATAAAGGAAGCAGATACCAAAAGGCAAGACTTTTAATGATGAATCTTATTTATCAATGCAAAACTTTTATACACTATTATGTTTGTTATTATAGGATTTATATTTTTAAAGGTATCTTTTCCTGCATGCTGTTTCAGGTCAAAATTGCACAGATTGTACATTTCCATTTGTGCCCTCAGACCTCTGAAGATGTTATTCATGGTGGCACTTCATCTCATTTTTTAAAAGAAATAGATCAAAACTGCGTCAGACAGTAAAAGCTGTGAAAAATGTAGTGAAGATTAACAAATCAACACTGCAAAATGCTAAATGTTATCATTCTTTCCAACAGCCTTTGGGAGAAATCTGCATTTATAAAATACCCAAGAGTACAAACGGAGTTATTTTTAAAATAAAGGGCATTGAAGGTAATGGGATAGCTAACTATTCAAACTCATTTAAAGTAATATTCCTGCAGTTCTAAACAAAATTACAAATGTTCTTGCCATCCTAGACAAAATTACTAACAGTCCCATAATGTAGAACTTCTGCATGATTTATGATTTAATTCTGAATCAGCATGTTTAAAATAGAGGCAGATAAATTGCAGTTTACTCTGTCTGAATTTTATTTTATTTATTGACTTAACAGGAGCTAAATCCCATTACTATATGCATAAGAGATTTTCAATTCAGATGCCAACCTACTGCCTTAGCTCAAATACCTGTGGACCAGGATGATCACAACAGGATCAGAACTTTGTTTCTTTATCATACATGAGCTGAATATTCTATCAGTTTTTACTGCAGAAATGTACAGTTTGCAAAATGTTAGGGCCTTCGTTATATTGAAAATATATTTCTTCTTATGCTTTCAATTCTCTGTGCAATTCCTGCAGTTTTGTAATTGAAGAAATTGTATGGTGATAGGTTAGAAACCAGGAGACCATAAGTTCCAAAAAATATTGCCAAGAAAACCGTAGGGACTTATTCAGGCAGGTGGCAGAAGTCAACACTGACCTGAAGATGCACAAATATATACAAATCCTAGCAATGGTTTGATTGTTAGCAATTAGTAATAGCACTTAGCCTTATATACTGCCCTATAATGCTTTACTAGCACTCTCTGGGTAGTTTTCAATGTCAGCATATTGCCCCCAATAATCTTTTTTTTTTTTTTTGGAAAACTTTATTGAGTTTTTTTAAAAAAACATAAATATATTAACATTTTCAATTAACATCAGATGTGCAGTGTTTTAACTATATACAGAAATAATATTCTGGTGATATTTCGAATTACTTTTTACCATTATTTAACACACCTTTTGGTCTTTCTTTCATTTTATCATGCATACACTTATACCACCTTTCCCACTCAATATAATAATCTGATTTCTCATCATCGTTTAATTCATGAGTTAATTTAGTAATCTCTGCGCACTCCAGTATTTTCCTAATTATAAGCTCTTCTGGTGGTTGGGTTTTCTCTTTCCAATACTGTGCGTATGCCAGTCTGGAGGCTGTAATTATATGAATCATTAAATGAATCTTTTCCTTTCCGTATGGCTTCTTTACTATTCCCAGGAGAAATATCTCTGGTGTTAATTCAATATCTTCGCCAATTATTTCGTATAACCATCTCCTGATCTTACTCCAATATCCTTTCGCTTCCGGGCATGTCCACCACATGTGAAAGAAGGTGCCTTGACCGTGGCCACATTTCCAACAATTGGGGTGTATATTAGGGTATATCTTTGCTAGTCTGGCCCGGGCTAAATACCATCTATGGAGCATTTTGTAATGGTTTTCCTTGTATGTTGCCGCTCTTGTCAATTTAAGGTTCCTATTCCATGCCTCCTCCCATTCCCCAAAATTTACATCTCGTCCAATATTTTTCTCCCATGCATTTATTTGATTCTTTGTTATATCCTCGGACTTATCACCATCTAATAAATAATTATATAGTTTAGCCAAAATCTGCCCCCAATAATCTTATCCTCATTTTACCAACCTCAGAAAAAGGCTGAGTCAACCTTAGCTTATCAGGATCAAACTCCAGGCTGTGGGCAGAAACAGCCTGCAATACTGTATTCTAACCAGGGCTCCCTTCCAAAGGAAAGATAGCAAATCATATAAGAAAGCCAAGTGGAGTAGCTATTGATTTTGTCAGCACTAGAACATAGAAGAGGGCAGAAGAAATTCAGTGAAGATTATAAAGACCTATAATGGTGAAGGCAATGCAGGCTGAGGGAATGAATCTCAACCACGTCTCCAACTTCTTCATCAATTCCACTTGATCTTTCCAAATTTGGAGAAAAAGAAGATTTTATTAAGGTTGTTTGGGCATTCAACTAAACGTGCATGATTTTGTTGCCTTTATATTCTGCTGACTCTGCCCTATTCCTAGTTCTCTTTCTATTCCTCACCTGCATCTAGAAGTGTTTGCTTGCATACATATAGAGTTCTGTGTGCAGTTTAGGATCTTACTAAACCTGACCTCAAAATATGAGCACAGATTTCCTTCAGGCTTTTATGTTTGGTGGCTGGGTTAATCCAGCATGCTTTTTTTGTTTGGGGTTTAAACAAAAAAATGGTGTTTGTTTCTTTTTCAGGTTGGTGTAGAATCTAAGCAATATGGCTTAGCATTTTGTACAAATCCAACCAATGGAGATTTATGCAGTAAAACACTGTTAATCATGCACATATATTAGCTTGGAGTCAACATGAGGGGTTCAATAATAGTAGAGGAGGAGGAGGAGGAGGAGGAGGAGGAGGAGGAGGAGGAGGAGGAGGGGAACTCAAACCATTTTTAAGCTGTTAAATATTTGGCAAATATCTAGTTTTTATTGTAGTCAGAACTGAAATTGTCAAAGTACTTTTGGTGAATATTGCTCACATATTATGCTGAGTACACTTCAGAGATTCCCCTTTCAGAAACATTATAAAAGCAAACAGGAAGACTTTTACACTCAGTCCTGTCTGTCAACACCCAATGGCCAGTTTGGGTGAATTGAGCCAAAACACAAGCAATTCTGATAGCTAAAAGTAAAAGATAGCTGCATACAGATCTGAAGTTTCCATTGCCAGCTCAAAATTATCTCTACTCCCTTTCCTAAAGTCTCAATTTCCCTCTATTCATCCACATGCCCTGTTTCTGATCTTCTTCTGAAGAGTGTTGTTGAGACGCAAAGAAGCCTAAAGCAAATATTCAGCTTAGGGGCCACCATTTATTGACTTCCATGAAGTTGTTAAAATAAAATGTCTTGATTTTGTTTCCTATGGGAGTATCATTTCTATTTTGGGGGTGGGGGAAGCATGTCACGGAGAAACAAAAAATGTAAAATAACTTGGCACATCTGTGATAGCTCAGTAGTTCAATTTTTATCTTTAACTCACATCTGAAAAACAGATTTTCCTTTAAAAAATCAACACACTTTGGATTCCTTTCTATGAGTAAATGTTTCAAACGTTTGCTTCTGACAAGTTCTTTTTTGTTAAAGTTTCTGGATGCGATTCAAAGCTCTGATCATTAATTTTAAAGCTTGAAATGATGCAGCATCAGAATACCCTAGGCAACACTCTGCCATGTAGCCTGGTCATAAAAAGTAGAATCCTTTGTCCCTCCTCTTGTCACATCTGGTCAGCATGGGTGGCATGACAGGCCTTCTTTCTGGTGGCCCCACCAAAACTCTGTGGAGTTTTTTGTGCTCTCTGATGATGTTACTTGATTGGCTAATGAAGTATCTGCAAGCAAACAATAAAGCTCAGGGAGCACCAGGAACTCTACAGTTCAACTCTGAGGACAGAAATTTATTATTTACTAGCTGTACCCAGCCACGCATTGCTGTGGCCCAGTCTGGTGTTTCCGCTGGGCTAAAAGAGCGAGGCTGAAGTTCCAAACTCTCCACAAACATTTGGTGGGCGTGGCCAACTCAACGTCACTCATTTTCATCAGTCATATGACAGCCCCCGAGCCACGCCTATGCAGCTGGTGATTAGGACAGAGAACCGGTTGCTAAAAAAACAATGGGAACCACAAAATCCTCCTTCTCTGTCTCCCCCTCTTCTCTCTTTATATCTCTCTATGTCTCTCTCTCTCCCCCATCTGTATCTCTCTATGTCTCTCTCTCCCCCCCTCTATGTGTCTCTCTCTTCCCCCCTCTCTCTGTATCTCTCTCCCCCCCGCGTATCTCTCTGTTTCTCTCTCACCCCCCCTCTGTATCTCTCTATGTCTCTCTCTCCCCCTCTGTATCTCTCTATGTGTCTCTCTCTCCCCCTCTCTCTGTATCTCTCTATGTCTCTCTCTCTCTCCACCCCCTCTGTATCTCTCTATGTCTCTCTCTCTCCCCCTCTCCCCCTCTCTCTGTATCTCTATGTCTCTCTGTCCCCCCTCTCTCTGTATCTCTCTCTGTCTCTCTCTCTCTCTCTCTCCCTCTCTCTGTATCTCTGTATGTCTCTTCTCTCCCCCCCCCCCCGGTCTCTCTGTATTTCTCTATGTATCTCCCTCTCTTTCTGTTTATCTCTGTCTCTGGCCCGGCCTCTGTATCCCCCGCCATCGCCCTTACCTTTTCAGGCCAGGCCTTCGCAGCTCTCCGCACCACAGCATGTTATGCTAACAATATATTTGTTTCTATTCTCCTATCTATCTTAAGTTAGAGCCCATTACTTTAATTTACAACTATTTATATTTTATAGAATTAGGAATTTCTATATCTAAGGTTCTATTGCTATATTTGTAGCACTATATTTTTCTTATCTGGTTTTGAGCTCTTTAAATCTTTCCAATCAAATCCAATCAATCTTTAATATAGGTAGTCCTTAATTTACAACCACAACAGAAACCAAAATCTATGTTGCTAAGTGAGAAATTTCTTAAGTGAGTTTTGCCCCATTTTACCACTTTTTTTTGTTGCCACATTTGTTAAGGGAATCACAGCACTTGTTAAATTAGTAACCCTGTTGTTAAGTGAATCTGGTTTCTCCATTGACTTTGCTTAGCAGAAGGTTGCAAAAAGTGATCACATGACCCAGGAACAGTGCAACCGTCATAAATGTAAGTCAGTTGTCAAGCAGCTGAATGTAAATCACATAACCATGCGGATGCTGCAATGGTCATAAGCATGAAAAATGGTAATAAGTCACTTTTGTCAGTACTGTTGTAACTTCGAATGGTCAGTAAGTGAATTGTTGAAAGTCGAGGACTACCTGAGTCTTCTGTATCTGGACTGCTGATATTTTTTTGTTGATATATTTTGGAATTATACCTAGTGAAAAATTTGTGATTTAATTTTCAAAATTCATGTGGTAAAATGTTGGTGTGTTGGTTTTACATCCAGCAGGTGGCGCTGTTTTTCAATGTTTTTCAATGTTTGTCAATGTCTTTTAATGTTTTCCAATGTTTTTCATGTTTTTACCTGTCACAGGTGTGACATGTATATAATATAGGTATATAAAAACACGCCCATAGTCGACTGTAACGTTGTGTCAAAATTTGAAAGCATTTGGTGAAGAACTTTCGGAGATGTGCAGTTATGTACAAACGGACATTTACATTTTTATTTATATAGATTTATTTATTAGTCATATTTCTATGCCGCCCATTCTCCGAGAACTCTTGGCGGCTTACACCAAAGACACAGGCACAGTGTCTTTGGGGACTATATAGCATATTGCCCCCAACAATCTGGCTCCTCATTTTACCCACCTCGGAAGGATGGAAGGCTGAGTCAACCTTGAGCCGGTGAGATTTGAGCCGCTGATCTGCTGAACTAGCACTCAGTTGAGGTAGCTGCAGTACTGCACTCTAACCACTGCACCACCTTTTTCTTCTTTTAAAATATTATTATTATTATTATTATTATTATTATTATTATTATTATTATTATTATATCTATACCGCCCTTCTCCCGAAGGACTCTGGGCGGTTTACAGCCTGATTAAAAGCACAAAGACAGACAAAATTTAAAAATAATTAAAATTATTTAAATAATTGGCTCAATTATAAAACCCCCAATTTTAAAATCCCACATTTAAAACCAATTAAAATCTTTACATTGATAGCCCGGCCTGGGGGAACAACAAGGTTTTGAGGGCACAGCGAAATACACGGAGATCGGAAATCTTACGCATTTCTGGGGGCAGTTCATTCCAAAGGGCAGGGGCTCCCACAGAGAAGGCCCTCCCCCTGGGTGTTGCCAGCCGACATAATTTGGCCGATGACCCCCTGAGGAGACCCTCTCTGTGGGAGCGGACTGGCCTGTCGGAGGCTACTCGTGGCAGAAGACAGTCTCGAAGGTACCCAGGTCCAATGCGATGGAGCGCTTTAAAGGTGGTAACCAACACCTTGAATCGCATCTGGAAGACCACTGGGAGCCAGTGCAGCTCGTGCAGGAGGGGTGTCATGTGGGCACAACGAGTTGCACCCATAACTACCCGCGCGGTCGCATTCTGGACCAGTTGGAGCCTCCGGGTGCTTTTTAAGGGGAGCCCCATTAGAGAGTATTACAGTAGTCCAGTCGGGAGGTGACAAGGGTGTGAGTGACTGTGTGCAAGGCATCGTGATCCAGAAAGGGCTGCAACTGGTGAATCAGGCGAACCTGATAAAAAGCCCCCCTGGCCACGGCCGTCATATGTTTTTCTAAAGACAGCCGTGTGTCCAGGAGGACGCCCAGATTGCGAGCCCTCTCTGCGGGGGTTAAAGACTCACCCCCAATAGTCAGCGACTATATCGCGACACCGGGAACCACAGCCACTCAGTCTTGGAGGGGTTGAGTCTGAGCCTATTTCTCCCCATCCAGACCCGCACGGCCTCCAGACAGCGAGACATCACATCAAGGGCATCATTGGGGTGATCTGGGGTGGAGATGTACAGCTGAGTATCATCAGCATACAGGTGGACTCTCATCCCAAAACCACGGATGATCTCACCCAGCGACTTCACATAAATGTTGAACAGAAAGGGCAAGAAGACTGACCCTTGCAGCACTCCCCATGCGAGGTGCCTCAAAGTCGACCTCTGCCCCCCGTCAACACAAACTGTGAGCGGTCAGAGAGGAAGGAGAACCACCGCAAAACAGTGCCCCCTATTCCTAACCCCCTCAACCGCTGCAGCATGATACCATGGTCGATGGTAAAAAAGCCGCTGAGAGATCTAACAGGACCAGGACAGAGGAACAACACCTGTCCCGAGCCTTCCAGAGTTCATCCACCAACGCGACCAATGCCATTTCTGTGCTGTACCCCTGCCTGAAGCCCGACTGGTACGGGTCCAGATAGCTTCATCCAGGTGCCTGGGCAGTTGTCGTGCCACCACACTCTCAACAACCTTCGCCACAAAACGAAGGTTGGAGACCTGACAGTAGTTGGCTAATTCAGCCGGGTCCAGGGAAGGCTTCTTGAGGAGGGGCCTCACCACTGCCACTTTCAAGGCAGCAGGAAAGGCACCCTCACTTATAATCCCCTGGAGCCAGCCTCGTGTAACTTCCTGGGAGGCCAGTACCAACCAGGAGGGACATGGGTCCAATAAACATGTGGCGGCAAACATATTCCTCCAAGAAATACATGCAGCCTTGACTTTGCAGCAGTTTCATAAACAAGTTAAAGGTGTTATATTTCAACAAGACTTTGATTCAGTGGTGAAATGTAAAATTTGTTACTACCGGTTCTGTGGGCGTGGCTTGGTGGGGGGGTAATGTGACTGGGTGGGCATGGCCAACTTTTTTTTTCTTTTAAAACCATTTTTTCTACAACCTCTTTGGTGGAAAAGGTTGTAAAAAAATGCTTTTAAAAGCCTCTGACGATCCCAGCTGAGCTGCGCAATCATCAGAGGCTTTTTAAAAAAAAATTTAAAAGCATTTTTTTCGGCCAAAGAGGTTGTAGAAAAAATGCTTTTAAAAATTAAAAAAAAGCCTCTGATGATTGCATGACTCAGCTGGGCTTGGGGGGGGCAGGGATTTTTGCTACCAGTTCTCCGAACCACCTGCCGCCATCGCTACCTGATTGGGCGATCAGGTTCGAACCGGGAGCATTTCACCCCTGCTTTGATTTCAGCTGTGAGTCCCTATCTTTGATGGAAAATCTTGTAGGATATTAGTCCTAAGATCCAAATTGGTCTTCTTTCTCCCATTTACTTCCTTTCATTTTATAATTCTTAATACTGGTTTTAAGAATTTTAATAGTCAAAACTTAACTTGCAGCAGGAAAATAACCATGGGACTCTTTTGCAGAATTATATTTTATGAGATGCAAAACCATACCTTCCAAAATTCCAGAGTTAAAAAATATCCCTAGACTTTCAAGATATCTTATTGCTACATCTTATACAGTAAACGTTAGAATTTTCTTTACCTCCCACTCCCATCTAGTGAATATCCAGGTATTTATACTCAGCTCTTGTAGCCTAATTTCATCAACATTATCAGAAGAACTCTTTAAACTTTGCATAACATTCATCTTCAATCCCAGGCACTGATAAAAAGGAGATTAACAACCACTGAAGCCTATTTATATAATTCTAAATTTTGAATGACACTCTTTTCTCACTCTTTTTCTTCCCCATTTCATACTTTTTCATTCTACAAGGTTGGTTGTAAGTTAAAGAAATAATGCAGGGAAATAATAACCTTGTGGCCTTTTCTTTTCTGCTGATTTTTCATTTGCAAAATCATCCAGTTACTTGTGGCTCAATGCAAAGGAATATATGGCTGAAACCTTTTTCTTCCATGGAATTAAAAGCAGGTTGAGACCAGTTAAAGGTGTATATACAGGAAATACCAACCTGGAAAAGGCTGCTACCATCTTAGTCCATCACACAAGAAATATATTTTAGAAAATCATACAGCTAACTACTCAGAATTCTATTAAAACTGAAGCTTATTTCAAGATAAGTAGAAATGGTTTTCATACAATGCAGACTTACTCAGAAGTAAACCATATTAAATCCAAAAGGAATTGCTATGGTATCTGTCCTACAAATTTTAATTGGTCCTTACATTTAAAAATCCATTTACATGCTTATAAATTCAGTGTTGCAGCCTAGCTAAGATAAAATTATACAATTATAAATCAGCTGAAGCAAGGTGTTAAATTTAAACTGCTGGCGCTGTCCCCAATTAGTAATTGTTCATCTGATATTATGAGCAAGACCTGCCTGAACATTGCCCCCAAAATTATATTTTACACATATTCTTCACTTTTTATCTCTGTTCCCAGTGTTTGTTGAATAAATAAAGGTTAGGATTGGGATAGCAAGTGAGACCTCAAACAAGAAGGAATTTTTTTAAAAAAATCAGATTGTATAATGCAGTTTATCGTCTACAACTTTTCAAACATGTGCCAGAAATGCAGATAAGTGAAAGATGTTCCAAGATAGGACATGGAGTTTATATCTGCTTGTATCAATTTATGGTGAAGTCAATGGCTCTCATTAGCTGGACTCAATGGATCCCATTATAGGGCTAAACTGGCAACCCGTGGGCAGGATGTATCATGCGCAAGCCACGCCCGCCCCAACTCCACAAAGGGAAAAAATGTCACGAAACATGCAACAGCAATGTGATGCTGTGAGTTTGACACCCGTGATTTATGGGATTCAAAACTCTAGGTAACACTAGAATGCAGTAAAAAGGTTTTCAATTCTTTGCTACCATCTAATGGCTATCTGGATTTTTGAAGTACAATTCTGGTAATCTAAATTTGTAACACAATTAAGTTATTTCAGCTACATCTATACAGTATGCAGCAGTTGAGTTGGCCTGTTGTCTTTCTGGATCCATTTGAGAAACTACAGACCCATAATTTAAAACCACCATTCTCTGACATTTTCCCTATGCTGCTTTGAGGATGCAAGAAATGTGGAATACCAGGCTTTTAACTAAAACAACGCTAAAACATAGCTGTTTTCTTTTTTATTATTTTGAGCTTTTTTTTTTCCTGGGCTAATAACAATGTGAATCAATGTGAAGATGATTGCTCAATAGATATTCAAAGCCTTTTAACTGTTGGGAATCATTCTTGCTTGTTGTAGCAATTTTCTGAATTATCAGGCATAAGAAGGTGATCTTGTTTAGCAATATATTTCTGGCTGTCGTTAGCATACCTTGTTTTATGAGGAATTAGCAGCTAAGATTTGGTGAAAGACAAACAGAAGCAATTCGCCCTATATCCCTGAAGAACAGGGATAACTGATCCAAATCCAAACTGTCCTGAACCCAATTGAACAGGTGTGCATTTCCATAATGGCTGACACAGTCAGAGAGGATGTTTTGTTAGATATTTGGAAACAAATTAGCAATCTTCCTGCTCCCTGTCCTGATGATTGAAATAAATTACTTTTTTAAATTGCTAAGCAGGTTGACCCATCTGTTGGCCCATGAATGTTCAGATTCTCCAAGGGTTTATTATTCCAAATAATAACTGCCATATGCAACCGTAAACAATTCTTTTACAGATGACTGAAACACTCTGTGTTACTTCTGAAGGCAATTTGCAAAGCCATTCATAGCCTCATAAAGAATCTGCCCTTCAACAAAACTTTCACAAAGTGATGCTGACCAGTTTATATTGATAAAGAATATCTCATTTCTTTTCAGCAAAGGAGGGTAAAGCTAGAGCAGAAGATAGGAATGACTATCTAGTATCCATTCCCTCAAGGACAGCACAAGGTGAGACCATCCCTTCCTGCAGCTTCCTGTCCCTCACACTGGCTTCCAGATCTGGGTAGGCTTACTGAAAGTCGAGTCTCTGCAAACAGATGCCTGCATTTCAAAACCCACAGTAAAATAAAAACAAGATGGTATTAAACTAACAATTGTTTATAAACATTCAGCAAGCTGGGTGAAGTAACTGAAACTTGTCAAAATGCTGTTTGTGAGGAGGGGGCTCTTTTGCTATATCCCTCAAAGATAATAGAAGTAGAAGAAAAGCTACTTTCAATCCTCTCTTTGCCAAATCACCTTCCATTAGGAAAAAAATAATAACAATTGCAATGTCCAACCTGGGCTGCAAAAGAACCCTGAGAAATACTATATCCCTTCAGGATTCAATGTGGGAAAAAAAATTAGGATGGAAATTCTAATTCTTCATTTGTCTATGTCAGGTCAGATTAGCAATTTTATGGATACAACCATATACTTTTCTTGGCAATAATATGGTTGCAGTTTGCCATTTTTCTTTTTTTTTCTTTCTTACTTCTCAGTTTTGCCTACAGCCCTTGGTGGTTCAAGTCAGTGGTGAAATCCAAATTTTTTTACTACCGGTTCTGTGGGCATGGCTTGGTGGGCATGGTGTGGCTTGGTGGGCATGGTAGGGGAAGGATACTGCAAAATCTCCATTCCCTCTGGGGCCAGCCAGAGGTGGTATTTGCCGGTTCTCTGAACAACTCAAAATTTTTCTCTACTGGTTCTCCAAACTGTCAGAACCTGCTGGATTTCACCCCTGGTTCAAGTACCATCCAGGTCTGAATCTTGTTTTGTTTCTTGAGATCCGCTAGAATAAGCTATGTGTTACCACCTGGCTAAAATTAGTGTTTTACTGATTTGTCTATCTTGTGAATATAAGAATATCAGTTGATTAGTTGTCCTAAAAATGATCCCATATCTGCTTAACACTTTGTTTCTTCCATGCTTAATAATTCTGGAAAGGCTACAGATTTGTAAAAATACTAGAGGTCTCTTCCTGCCTTCCAGCAATGAGACATCCTTATATGTGAATCTCTATTCTTTGAAGTTCCGTTTTACTATTATAGCTAGTAGGCATTTACCTGATCTCAGTTAGTCAAGAAGAACCCTTTTAATAGTAATACCCATGTGTATATTCTCTACTACATATATCTTCCACCTATCATTTTCAGTAGACTTCATTTTCGTTATTATTAAGGGGAAAAAATGTTTCTGCTCTGGCTCCTATCTGCATTCTGTGGTAGATGCAATCTACCACATCTCCTTTCAGAAAACAAAAATGTTTGTGATTTAGCTTTTCCATGCAAACATTTTCTAAAACACTAGTTGTTTTTGGTTGTTCTTATCCAACTGACTCATTTATTGATTGGAAATCTTTTTACTCCTTTCTCCAAATAGTCAATCCAATCAATAACATCAATAAAAACAAAATAGGAATATAGTCTTAAATGTATGGCTTTAAATGTATAAAAAGAAAAAGGGACTGAGAAGAAAGAACAAACAAAACACCAACTTTAAAATTAAATGGTGTTCTTTTAAGACTCAGTTTATCATTAATGAGATATTTAGAGGAACTGATCTTTTAGCTACTGTTGCCTGCTTTTGTTCTATTTTTCCTTTACCAGAGAAAGTAAAGGAATAGCTATTGATTTAATAGCAATTCTTTCCAAGCCATCTTTTTTACCTCTGTAGATTGAGCAACTGTATCTACATATTGACTTCTGACTGCAGCCACGTATGTTCACATTAAAATTCCCCTTTAAAAAGCTAGCATTGTCTGGAAGAAAAATACACGATTTTATGATAGCATAATTTGTTGCCTCTGTTGCAGTTAAAATGCCTTCTTTTCTGTGTGTTTTCTTTCTCTGGGCTTTTAATTTTAAAATCGCAGTAAGCCTACCTCAAAATTCAACAACATATTTAGAGAGGTTGTTGAAGAGACTACAGAGAGTACAAAAATGGGCCTTAATCCCCTGGTTGTAGGTTCCCCACTGCTGATGAGTAGTTGGTGGTGATATAATGGCACTTCTTTTTCTTACTCAGCTGAGACAATAAATTTGCTGAGATACTGTTAAGCATAAAGCGACCCTTCAGTTTGTGCATCAATCATGTGAAGGCTGTTTCTTTCTTTTTCTTTTTTTTTTTGTCCACCAAAAAGTTTTGCCTACTAATAAATTCCATAATCACAAGGATTTCTATGAGTGCATTCTACATGATCTATCTATACAACAAATGGAACTCAGTTGTTGATTAATTAAAAAATTGCGGAACCTGCTTGTGAAAGTTTGTCTGCTGATAGACAAATACTTTTTGGACATGAGATCCAAATCAACTATTATATTAATATATCAACTATATCAGTTACCAAATATAACTAGCAACTAGCAGTGGGCACAAAAAAGAACCAGAATCAAAACCTGCCTTCCCAACCTATTGCTCTTTTTTTTTTTTTTTTATTGAAAAAGTTTTCAAATACAAGTTTTTCCCCCTTTTTCCCCCCCCCTCTTCCCTAACCCACCCTTTCCACCCAACCCCCCCTGTGACTTCTTCACAACAATAGGCTATTTCATAACTAGTTACATACATAATATCTTCCCTTTCCCTTAATCCCTTCTCGGAATACTGACCCTTAACTTGTTAATCTTATAACTCCCATTTTTACGGTAATCTGCCCTTTTTCTCCTCCCCTATACTTATTGAGTATTATTACAAATTAACCTTTAATCTTTTATATATATTAATATAACATTTTAAATCGGCCTTCTCCCTGCAACCAAATTTATTCAATTCTGTCCACTTCCTCCACTCCTCTAAATATATGACTTGAAATCAGACAATACAATTCTAAATATAATCCACTACCCACTTTACTAGAATATACACATATCTATATATGCATCCCATTTTATAACAATCAGTAAACTAACCTCTTTCAGCCCTTCAATTCCTACAAAATCATGCAATACGATTCTAAATATAATCAACTGCCCACTTTACTAAGATATACACATATCTATATATGCATTTCATTATGTAAAAAGAGAAAAGACAATAACTTTAAGTTTATGATCCATATAATATCTTCTTTGATGTCTTTCCACTAGATTGTTAAATCCATCACCCATAATAGGGTAAAATAACATGCTGGTGCAACAGTTTGTTCAAAATCTTCAGTCATCTTCTGCCCCCATCAGTAGTAGATATCCTCACACCTGTATAAAAGTAAAAACAACCACCCGAGTGACATTATAATTATGAATATATCCGTATAGTTATAGTTGTGGTATTCATCAGGATTGTTAATTCCCGTCATCCTACTGAGTAACATCCAGATCTTCTGCATGCCCCGGCAAAACTCTCCTGCCTTATAACTCAAAATAGTTATAATATATTTCCAAGAGAAAAAAAAGGTAAATAAGAAAAAATTAGATGATTCAAATCCAACAAAGTGAGGCTCTTTCCACTTCCCAAAATCATGGCCTTGCAGAGATCTGCCACAATCCTCAGGATAGTATCAGACAATTGTTCGCCACCACTGTCTTTTCTAATATTCATTCATTTTTTAAAGCGCCTGGCTTCACTGTTGCTTAGTTTGGAAATTGCTGTTTCTATAAGATCTGTTTCTTTTCTTTTTCTTTTTCGGGTTGAATTTCCATCCTCTTTTCTTGCTTACCAATTGTATATCTGCTGGTTGATTTTCATTCTGCTTTGTGGATTGTTCTTGTTGGGTTAATTTTATCATCTCATCTTTCTTCTCCATCACTTGTATATCAACTGGTTGATTTGCGCACTTGTCTGTGACTTGATGATTCATCACCTTGGGTTCGGATGACACTGCTCTCTTATTTATAAACAGTCCAGCTGGGGTCTCCAAGGAGTCCAAAGACAATTTATCCATCACAGCCTCTGTAATTTGATGTTTTCCTTTTATTTCCAACTCCTTTTGCTTATCCTGTATTATGCCTAAAGGTGTTAAATTCATTTTTAGAATTTTTTGATAAAAATCTTCCGCTTTTTCGACAGTGTGCAATTGATATCTTACGCCTTGATATCTCAATATTAAACCAACTGGGATGTCCCACCTGAATAGGATATTTCTTTTTTTTAATTCAGTCACTAAAAAGCCAAATTTCTTCCTCTCCATTAACATCTTGGGCGGGAGCTCCTTGAAAATCCAAATCTTTCTTCCATGAAATTGCAAATTGGAATTAAAAGAGTTCTGCACAATATTATTCCTAATTTCTTTATCTGTAAAATAGATCACCACATCTCTAGGCAGTTGCCTTTGCTTTGCCCACCAGGATTTTATTCTATAAATTCTATCAATCCTGCAATACACTTCATCAGGTTGAACCTTTAAGATCCCAGCCAGAATTTCAGAAGATACTTTCCTTAAATCATCTCTATTATTTTCCTGCAGACCTCTCAATCTAATTGCATATTCTGTAAAATTATATTGAATCATTAAAACTTCTCTTTCAATCCTCTGTTGTACATTTTCCTCATTACCAATCTTTTGGTCAGTCTCCATTTTAGATTTGTCTTCCAAGCTATTATCCTGAATGTTTATCAAATCCTTTTTAATTTTTTGAGTCATGTCATCCAAATTCTCCTCGATTTCCTTCATTTTAGTCTCTAATAATTCAGTCTTTGCCTCCATCCGAATCAGAAAGCCTGATAAACCATTAGCAACTTTTGAAATCTTTTTATTCAAGAAGTCAGACTCTGATTTCACCAATTCACCAATTTCTTTAATTTCCTGCTTAAATTTTTCAAGTTGCTGATTCACAATCTCATCCCTTCTTACAATCTCTTCAAGGATAAATTCTAATATATTAAAATCGGGTTTCTGACGCTGGAGAGTTGAAATTTGTTGGCGCAATTTCTTAAGGGGGGAAATTCCCCCCCCCGTTTGTCCAGCTGTATAAGTCCTGATGCCATTTCCCACACAGACAAGATTTAGCAAAAATAAGAGAAGAAATAGAAAACAAAAAGACTTTCCCTCATTAAAAAAAAAAACTTCTGAGCAGCACAGGAGCGAGGTTTCTCTAGAAATGTAGCCAATGATATTTATTCCGCTACATTGTAATAATGAAAAACGGAAGGACTTTCCCTTTTAGCCCTTCTCCAGCCACAGCAGACGCCATTTTAGAAGGCTCTTTTTCCCTCTTTTCCTCTGCTCTTTTCTTTTAAATAGTTTTTGAAAGGGTGAGATACTTGCGGTTCAGTATTAAGGGTCCAGTTCTTCATTTCTTTAATTATTCTTTTAGATTCACAGGCTTGCTCTTGACGCCTGGCTCTGCATAGGCAGAGGTCTCCCAAAGCCCGGAGCAGCGGCAGGGGATATGGGGCTTCTCATCCGCTCCGTCCCAAAAGTTAAAAAAAAAACTTTTGGGACTCTGCGGGGAGTTCTACCCACCCCTGCCGGCTCTCTCTCCGTTTCCTCTTGGAAACGGAGTTTTTTCGAGCCGCCATCCGCTGTAACGGCGGCTCTATACAGGCAGAGGGAGCTGACGATCCCAGAGGAACGTCTGGCAGCGGCCAGCAGCAAACCAGAAGTCACAACCTATTGCTCTTGATATATGTGTTGGACTACAACTTCCAGCGTGGCTGCCTGGTACAATCAAGGGAACCAAAATACTAGGCCTAGTCATGTTTCTGTGTCTGTAGCTTTTACAGTATTGTATATTATATATAGTATTGTTATATGAGACATAAGAAACAAGGAATGGTGAAGTTTGGATTCTTTCATCTTCTTTTGATCCTACTTCCAGTTTTTCTATTAACTATATAGGTTCTTTTATAAATGACCTTAGATGTCCCCAAAGCATTTCGTAACAGCATTAAAATTTCCATTTAAAAAGTTATATATATATATTATCCTCATGCTAGATCTTTGTCCTTGCCCTCTCAAAATCAACCCCAATGCACTAGCAAAGCCTATAAACCACTGTCCATGCAAAGTGGCCATGACTTGTTCATGATGTGAACAATAACCCATCATGAATCAAGTACAGATGTTCAGATACTGATGGATGCCTCATAGAAAGCATATGCTTGTATCTTGATCTATTTCACTTAACATTTGTTATGTGTCATCACATCCTTTTTTTCTCTCCTCCAACTTCTCCTCCTCCTTCTATTCTTTTTTTTTATTATTGAAAAAGTTTTCAAATACAAATTTCCCCCCCATTTTTCTCCCCCCCTCCTCCCTAACCCCCCCTCACCACCCATCCCCCCCGTGACTTCTTCACAACAAAAACCTAATTCATAACAGATTATATAATATTTTACCATCCCCTTACTCCCTCCTCTAAATACTGACCCTTACTTACTAATAATATTATTAATATTATTACTTCCCCCTTTTACCATACATTTCAAAATATCATTCTACTATGACATTGCATAATAACTTCTAATTTAGCATAATAATATTATTATAACTCCCAATTTAGCAATAATCTGCCCTTTTTCTCCTCCCCCATACTTATATCTGTATTTTAATACAACATTTCAAAAACAACCTTCCACTTTAAAACTATATAATAAATCCTGCTTTAACATTTAATCTTTTATGTATATTAATATAACATTTCAAAGCAGCCTTCCCCATAAATCCTAATTTAGCATTTATTCAATTCTATCCATTTCCTCCACTCCCATAAATATATCACTTAAACATCCCTTTTCTTAAACTAAACAATCAGTAAACTAACCTATCTCCACCCACTTTCCTACAAAATTGCCATGCACAACAATTCTTAATATCTTTAATCTACTGCCTGCCCTACTAAAAAAAATATTCCGTTATATAGAAAAAATCAATGACTTTAAATTTATAATCCATATAATGTCTTCTTTGATGTCTTTCCACTAGATTGTTGAGTACATCATCCATATTAGGGTAACATAGCATCCTAATTGCAACAGATTGTTCAAAATCCTCAGTTATTCTCTGCCCCCATCAGTAATGAATCTCCTCATATATATATAAAAAAGGAAAACAACCACCCGAGTGACATTATAATTATATTCCATATAATATCTGTAATTGTGGCTTTCTTCAGGATTATTAATTCCCGTCATCATAATGGGTGACAACCAGATCTTCTGTGTGCCCCAGCGTAGCTCTCTTGCCTTATAGCTCAACATAAATATAATACATTTATCAATAAAAAAAGAAATCCGAAATGGATAATTCCAATCCAACCAATTTAAGGCTCTTTTCACATCCCAAAATTACGGCATTGCAGAGGTCTGTCACTCTCCTCAGGATATGTTAACCAATACTTCGCCTCAACTGTCTTTTCATATATTCATTCATTTTTTTAAAAAAAAAAACTGGCTTCACTGTTGCTTGATTTAGAAATTTTTATTTTTGTGAGACCTATTTCTTTTTTTCTTTTCCTTTTGTGGGTTTGATCTCCATCCTAATTTCCTTTCTACAAGTTGTATATCAACTGATCGGTTTTCATTCTGCTTTATGACTTGATCTTGTTGGTTTTGCTTTTGTGACTCATATTTCTTTTCTATCAATTGTATATCAGCTAATTGATTTCCATGCTTGTCTGTGACTTGATGAATCATCACGTTAGAATCCGATGCCACTTCTCTCTTATTTGTAGATAATCCAGCTGAGGTGTCTAAAGAATCCAAAGGCAATTTGTCTGCAGAAGCCTCTATAATTCGATATTTTCCCTTTATTTCCAATTCCTTCTGCTTATCCTGTGTTGTGCATAAAGATGTTGAATTCATTTTCAAAATTTTTTGATAAAATTCTTCCGCTTTTTCAACAGTATTTAATTGGTATCTTTCTCTTTGATATCTCAATATTATACCAACTGGAGCATCCCACCTGAATAGAATATTTCTTTTCTTAAGTTCAGTCACCAGAAAACCAAATTTCTTTCTTTCCAATAACATCTTAGGCGGGAGCTCTTTGTATATCCAAATCTTTCTTCCAAACCATTACAAAGTAGAGTTGTAAGAATTTTGCACAATATTATTTCTTATTTCTTTATCTGTAAAATAAATCACCACATCTCTAGGCAATTGCCTTTGCTTTGCAGTCCAGGAATTTATTCTATAAACTCTATCGATCCTACAAAATACATCCTCAGGTTGAACCTTTAAAATCCCAGCCAGAATTTCAGAAGATATTTTCCTTAAATCATCTCTATTATTTTCCTGCAATCCTCTCAGTCTAATCGCATATTCAATGAAATTATATTGCATCATTAAAACTTCCCTTTCAATCCATTGTTGTATGTTTTCTGCATTACAAGTCAAATCATTTTCAATTTTTTGTATTCTATTGTCCAAATTGTCCTCAATATCTTCCATTTTAGACTCTAATAAATTAGTATTTGCATCCAACTGGATCATAAATTCTGTAGAGAGAGAGAGAGAGAAAAAAGCTTCTTTCCAACCAAGATCGATATCAAATCTCCAGGAGGAAGAAAACACAAAAGTGGAGTTTTATCTTCAATTGTAGCCAGGAGTATTTATTCCGCTACTTTGTAGTAATAGAAAACGGAAGGACTTTCCCTTTCAGCCCCTTCTCAAGCCTCGGCAGTCGCCATTTTTAAAAGTTCTTTTTTCCTTCTTCCCTTCTTCAATAACTTTTATAAAATAAATGAAATACTTGCGATTCAGGATCACAGGTCCAGCTCACGTCCTCTTTAATTAATCTGTTAATTTTGTAGGCTTGTTCTAGTCGCCTAGCTCTGTATAAGCAGAGGTCTCCCAAAGCCCGGAGCGGCGGCGAGGGAAATAGGGAGTCTCATCTGCTTCATCCCCAAAAGTAAAAAAAAAAAACTTTGGGGGCTATGCAGAGAGCTCTACCTGCCCTCGCCGGCTCTATCTCCATTTCCTCGTGGAAATGGAGTTTTTTCGAGCCACCATTCCGTTGTGAAGGCGGCTCTTTACAGGCAATGGGGCTGGCGATCCCGAGGGATCGTCTGGCGGCGACGAGAAGCAAACCGGAAGTCCCTCCTCCTTCTATTCTTGAATTCCTTCTATAAATAATCAAAAGCCTAATGCCACACTTTGTAAAATTAATTACTTTCTTTAAAAGGAAGAAGAAGAAGGAGAAGGAGAAGGGCCTAGGACAGTGATGGCTAACCTTTTTGCCATTGCGTGCCAGGAAGGGCAGATGGGGGAGGTTCACGAGCGTGCATGTGCCCACAACCATAATTCTATGCACCCCGCCCTGCGCATGCATGCATGCCCTGCCCCTCCCCGTCCCCCGCTCCTGGCACACAATGGCCAAGTAGACCCATTTTTCTTTCTCACCTGGCTCCAGATCCTCTCTATGCATCTGGGGAGGGGAAAAACAGCCTTCCCCACCCCCTCAGAGGCCCGAAATGACCCATTTCCCAACTTCTGGTTGGACAGGAAGTGACATTTTTTTGTTGTTCCCAGCCTCCAGAGACTCCTAGAGAGGCTGAGCTGGCATGCCAGGTGACATGGCTCCGTGTGCCACCTGTGGCACACGTGCCATAGTTTCGCCATCACGGGTCTAGGACTTTTCACCTCCTACCCTTGGCCACAGCTGCTTCTCCACCAGGGTCCCGCCTCTGCGCATTAACCAATAGCTTTTCTCCTCGTCTGGCATGTCCCTAGCTGTTCACCCTGGCCAATGGGCCACAACCCCTCCAACCCACGTGCTTCAGTGCAGCCCATTCTGCCAAAGCACAGTTCGTCCAGGGCTTTTCGCTGCCCGGGACAGTTAGCCACCAACTAATTGATTAGCTGCCAATGCTGGCAGCCAGAAGCCACAGTGCGATCGATTGCAGTGGGTGGTAGTTGGGGGAGGTGCTGCAGCCACAGGGTCTCAGGCACTTGTTAGGAGAAGGAAGGTGTTACATATTAAGAAAGTGAAGGTGCGTCCTCTAGTGGAAGGGCTGGTTGCTCCAACTGTTCTGATTGGTTAAGACGTTGACAGCTCAGTATAAAAGGAGCTGGCAAGCGCGGGAGTTGTTGTTGCTATGCTTGTTACAGTTCATTAATAAAGTTAAAAGGTTGCTGTTGGATGTCGCCTCAGAGTGTATTCGTTCAGGCTGCAAGTATTTAACAGTGGCGATTAAGGTGGGATGTGTATTGGCGGCCATCCGTGAGTAAAAAGAAGCAGTCCGGGCAGTCTGAGAACCTGCATTCACAGAGAAAGTCCTCTCGTGACTTTAACGCAGAGATCTGAGGAGAGAATGGCTGCTTCACAGAATTTTGCCCCGTTCAACCCTAAGACGGAGTCATGGGAGGCATATGTAGCCCAGTTTTAATGCTTCCTAATAGCCAATGATTATCGGAACTTGTCTAGTGAACGGAAGCGTGCATATTTTTTAAGCTTCTGTGGGCCTGAAATGTTCAAGACAGCTATGACTTTAATGGCCCCCCAGTCCATTCACGCTGGTACCTGGGAGGACTTCATGCTTAAATTAAAAAAATATTATGCCCCGGCACCGTCCCGGATAGCGAGAAGGCAGCATTTTTATCATCGGGATCAGGCTGAGGGAGAGTCAATTAGTCAGTATGTGGCGGCCCTAAGGAAAGCAGCGAGACATTGCCAATTTGTGGACTTAGATGACTACTTATTAGATAGACTGGTCAGCAGCGTGAGGGACGAGAATCTTAAACGGCGCCTGATTGCTAAACCCGAGCTGAGGCCCTTGATGAAGCATGTGCCGCTGAGCTAGCCACTCTCTCCCTCGCCGACCTTCCCAGGGGCCAACAGTCAAATAAACAAAAATGTGAGGCTATTCATTATAACGCTAATGAGTGGAGCGATGACGGGGAAGAGAATCTAGAGGGGGACGTCGACCGGATTAAAGAAACACAGCAGCCGAGCAGGCAAGCAAAGTTGACGCAAAGGGAATGCAAGAGCTGTGGGGGAAAACACCCATGCTCCGTTTGCTGTTTTAATGAGGCAATTTGTCGCCATTGTGGTCGCAGGGGCCATATCGCCAGGGTTTGCAGATCGCCGCAACCAGTAGCACCGCCCCCAGCCCCCCCCTCAGAGGTGATCTCCGGGCGCCGTCAAGAAGAGAGGGTGCCCAAGGAGGCCATTTTTCATGGAGCCGAGAGATGGGGGGAGTGAATATGGTATATCCTGGTGCCAAGCTGCCTGTCCGTCAGAAAATATGCTTAACAGTCTCAATTGAAGGACGGCCCTGCCTGATGGAGGTGGACACGGGCTCGGCGACGTCCATCGTCTCGTGGAGTACTTTGAAGTGGCTCGTTCCTCGTATAGCTAAAAGCCGCCTCGCACCTTGTCATCTGTACTTACAAGACTACCAGGGTACCCCTATTCCAATAATCGGTTGTGGACATTTCAGAGTTAAATTTAAAGGGTTTGCTGGCTGCCTTCCGTTGGGGGTGGTTGAATCCCCGTTACCGAGCTTGCTTGGATTGAATTGGTTCGAGGCGTTGGGGCTCACCATTCATGAGGTGAATGCCATCCAGTCAACTGACCTAGACACTCTAATCCACGAGTTTCCATCAGTCTTCGATGGCAAACTGGGTTGTTATAAGGGCACCCCTGTATCATTTAGCCTGGACCCACAGGTTCCCCCGCGGCGGCTCAAACCATGCCAGGTGCCTTTTGCACTGAGATCGAGGGTAGATGCGGAACTGGATAAACTAATATTGCAAGGGGTGCTCGAGCCGGTAGAATTTGCCCGTTGGGAGACGCCGATTGTTACACCTATAAAAGCAGATGGATCGATCCAAATTTGTGCTGACTACCGGGCGACATTAAATAAGGCGCTCCTTGGCCACGCCTACCCAGTTCCGGTAGTGCAGCACCTGCTACATTCCCTGGGCCAGGGATCTGTGTTCGCCAAACTAGACCAGGCCCAGGCATACCAGCAGTTAAGGGTGGACGATGAAACAGCAGAGGCGCAAACCATCGTGACGCACCGGGGGGCGTTCCGTTGTCGCTGCCTACAATTTGGGGTCAGTGTCGCCCTGGGGATTTTCCAGAGCATGATGGAACGACTGCTACATGGAATCCCCGGGGTTGTACCCTATTTTGATGATGTTCTGGTTTCCGCAACCAGCACACCAGAGTTGATGGATAGACTTCGCCAGGTCCTTCGCCAATTTAGCAACGCCGGTCTCAAAGTGAACAAAGCTAAATGTCACATTGCAGTACCCCAGGTGGAGTTCTTAGGGTTTCTGGTGGATAGCACCAGCATTCACCCAACAGCTGCCAAGACATCTGCCATCATGGATGCCCCGCCTCCACGTTGCAAAGCCGACCTTCAGGCCTTTCTTGGACTTTTGAATTTTTACACAGTCTTCCTCCTGCATAAAGCCTCGGTAGCGGAACTGTTGCACCATTTATTGGACCGCGGGGCAGCCTGGAAGTGGGGTGTCAGGGAACAAACTGCTTTCCACTCCGTTAAATGCCTGCTCGCCTCTAACGCAGTCCTTACACAATTCTGTCATCATCTTCCACTGACTCTCGCCTGTGATGCGTCCCCGCATCACAGGCGAGATGGGGTGGGCGCAGTTCTAAGCCATAAATTCGCCGATGGCCGGGAATTGCCTATAGCATATTTTTCTAAAACCTTGGCCCCGGCGGAACGGAACTACTCGCAAATCGATAAAGAAGCCCTTGCATTAGTGGCCGGTGTCAAATGGTTCCACCATTATCTGTACGGTCACTCGTTTGAATTATACACCAACCATAAGCCACTTCTGGGCATCCTGGCCGGCGACCGTTTAGCCCCGCAGATATTGTCACCTCGAATGACTCGTCATTCCGTGTTCTTGGCCACCTACTCGTACAAGTTGATTCATCGGCCGGGCAAAGACATCGCGCACGCTGACTCACTGAGCCGCTGTCCCCTTCCTGCTCTCCTCGCAGACCCGGTACCTGCCTCTTTGGTGTTCCTGATAGAGGACTCTATGCTGCCTGTCACTGCCGCAGAGGTCGCCCGTCTATCGGCGAAAGACCAAACCCTATCCACAGTCCTCGATTGGATGGCCCGGGGTTGGCCACCCGGTCCCTTCTCCATGGACTTGCAGCTCTATGCTTTGAGACGATTTGAGTTGTCCACCCAAAACGGCTGTTTGTTGTGGGGACATCGTGTAGTGATTCCTCCCCCCCTCAGGCACTCATTGAAAAAATTACACCTGGGCCACCCGGGGGTGGTGCGCATGAAGGCTTTAGGCAGGTGTTACATGTGGTGGCCACACCTAGATAGGGACATCGCAGAATGGGTCTCTACATGCTCGCAGTGCCAAAGCCAAATGGCAATGCCAGTCAAGGATCAGCCACAGGTGTGGGAGGAAACCGAGGGCCCCCTGGTCTCGGTTGCATATAGATCTGGCTGGACCTATGCAGGGTCAGTCATTCTTGGTGGTTGCGGACGCATTTTCAAAGTGGGTAGAGGTTGTACACATGCGTTCCACCACTTCGGATGCCATAATTAGATCTCTACACCAATTGTTTGTCACCCATGGGCTGCCCGACGTGTTAGTGTCGGACAACGGGGCCCAATTTACGTCCACAGCATTTCAGGAATTCCTGGCGAGCTGGGGGATCCAACACTGTCTAATATCTCCTTTCCACCCGGCTAGTAATGGTTTTGCGGAATGAGCCGTGCGTTCGGCAAAAGAGGCTTTAACAAAAATAGGACCGGGGAGTTGGTTAGAAAGGGTGGAGGAATACTTATTGGCGCAACATACCACGCCATGCCAACTGACAAATAAAAGCCCGGCTGAGCTTTTAATGGGCCGCAAACTGCGCACATAGTTAGACCGGTTGCACCCTCTTTATTGCCCTAGCAAACCGTTAGATTCTCAAACCATTAGGTACCGACCATTCCAATTGGGGGACCTGGTTTACGCCAGAAACTATGGTGGACAGCCATTATGGCTGCCGGATAAGATCATAAGCATATTGGGACCCTGTTCCTACCGCATAGAGGTGGATCAGGGGAGGATCTGGAAACGCCATAAGGACCAATTGAGGTCGCGGCGAGTTGTGTCAGGTCAATCTAGCACTGAGGAACGAGGGATAGGCTCTTCCGCTCCAACAGCCGAGGACCCTGATGACCTGACTCCAGCTGATACACCCACCCCAGGCCAGGAAAGATCGGAACACTCAACTGTCAATGACCGGATTAGGCAGGAGGAAGGGGAAGCCTTAAATTCCAGACCCCAAGGGGAGGAGCCGAGTTGTGCTGAGTACTCGAAACCACCGCCCGCCTTAGCTGAAGGGGGTGGAGCCTAGACATTCAGGGCGGGTCCGGCGTCAACCGGCGTATTTAAGGGACTACGTTTGTGACTGACGGCTTCGCATGCGCAATTATAGGGGGAAGGAGTGTTACATATTAAGAAAGTGAAGGTGCATCCTCTAGTGGAAGGGCTGGTTGCTCCAACTGTTCTGATTGGTTAAGACGTTGACAGCTCAGTATAAAAGAGCTGGCAAGCGCAGGAGTTGTTGTTGCTATGCCTGTTACAGTTCGTTAATAAAGTTAAAAGGTTGCTGTTGGATGTTGCCTCAGAATGTGCTCGTTCAGGCTGCAAGTATTTAACAGAAGGGGAGGGGTGGAAGCTCCCCTGTACCTGATTGTGCCTCTCTAATAACGAACAGGAAAGGAAGAGCAGGGGTGATAGTAAGCCAGCTTCATCCAAAGGAGTTTTTGTTTCAGGTGGGTATTCTAGTCTTAGAAGTAAAGAGGGAAGGAGGAAGGGAAGGGGTGTGTGTGAGAGAGAGAGAATGGAGGCAAGAAAGAAAGAAAAGGGAGAGAGAGAGAGAGAGAGAGAGAGAGAGAGAGAGAGAAAGAAAGAAAGAAAGAAAGAGGGAAGGGAAAGTGAATGAGATATAGATGGATGGATAGAGGGAGGGAGGGAAAGAAAAGGGAGAGGAAGGAAGGACCACAAACCCTGGCACTAGATGCAGCTTCAGAGGATGCTTTGAAACAACACAGCAATCCAGGGCTGGAAGGGACCTTGAAGGTCATCTAGTAGACCTTATATCATCTGGGTTATTTTGGTGCCTCTAACAGAGGAAAATTTCCAGAAAAGGGTAGGAGTTTACTAGGCAAGGCTGCCATGCAGAGGAAGGCAGAGATAGTCCTTGACTTACGACAACAATTGAGGGGGACTTCCGGTTTGCTGCTGGCCGCCGCCAGACGTTCCTCTGGGATCGTCAGCTTCCATTGCCTGTCAGAGCCGCCGTTACAGCGGAATGGCGGCTCGAAAAAACTCCGTTTCCAAGAGGAAACGGAGATAGAGCCGGCAGGGGTGGGTAGAACTCTCTGCAGAGTCCCAAAAGTTTTTTTTTTACTTTTGGGACGGAGCGGATGAGAAGCCCCATATCCCCTGCCGCTGCTCCGGGCTTTGGGAGACCTCTGCTTATGCAGAGCCAGGCGTCAAGAGCAAGCCTGCGAATTTAACAGAATAATTAAAGAAAAGACGAGCTGGACCCTTAATACTGAACCGCAAGTATTTTACCCTTCCAAAAATTATTTAAGAGAAAAGAGGAGAGGAAAGAGGGAAAAAGAGCCTTTTAAAATGGCGTCTGCCGTGGCTGGAGAAGGGCTGAAAGGGAAAGTCCTTCCGTTTTTTATTACTACAATGTAGCGGAATAAATATCACTGGCTACATTTGTAGATAAAACCTCGCTCCTGTGTCTTCTCTTGCTGTTGATTGAAAAGAAGTTTTTTTTTTTTTTCCTTAAGGGAAAGTCCTTCTGTTTTCTATTTTTTCTCTTTTTTTTGCTAAATCTTGTCTGTGTGGGAAATGGCATCGGGACTTACACAGCTGGACAAACGGGGGGGGGGAACTTCCCCCATTAAGAAACTGCACCAACAAATTCTAACTCTCCAGTGTCAGAAACCTGATTTTAATATATTAGAATTTCTCCTTGAAGAGATTGTAAGAAGGGATGAGATTGTGAACCAGCAATTTGAAAAATTTAAGCAGGAAATTAAAGAAATTGGTGAATTGGTGAAAACAAAGTTTGACTTTTTGAACCAAAAGATTTTAAAATCAGCTAATGGTTTATCAGACTTTCTGATTCGGGTGGATGCAAAGACTAAATTATTAGAGACTAAAATGAAGGAAATTGAGGAGAATTTGGATGACATGACTCAAAAAATTAAAAAGGATTTGATAAACACTCAGGATAATAGCTCAGAAGACAAACTTAAAATGGAGGTTGACCAAAAGATTGGTAATGAAGAAAATGTGCAACAGAGGATTGAAAGAGAAGTTTTAATGATTCAATATAATTTTACAGAATATGCAATTAGACTGAGAGGTTTGCAGGAAAATAATAGAGATGACCTAAGGAAAATATCTTCTGAAATTCTGGCTGGGATTTTAAAGGTTCAACCTGATGAAGTATATTGCAGGATTGATAGAATTTACAGAATAAAATCCTGGTTGGCAAAGCAAAGGCAATTGCCTAGAGATGTGGTGATCTATTTTACAGATAAAGAAATTAGGAATAATATTGTGCAGAACTCTTTTAACTCTACTTTGCAATTTCATGGAAGAAAGATTTGGATTTTTAAGGAGCTCCCGACTAAAATGCTGATGGAGAGGAAGAAATTTGGCTTTCTAGTGACTGAGTTAAAAAAAAGAAATATCCTATTCAGGTGGGACACCCCAGTTGGTTTAATATTGAGATATCAAGGAGTAAGATATCAATTGAACACTGTTGAAAAAGCGGAAGATTTTTATCAAAAAATTTTAAAAATAAATTTAATACCTTCAGGCATAATACAGGATAAGCAAAAGGAGTTGGAAACAAAAGGAAAATATCAAATTACAGAGACTGTTGCAGATAAATTGTCTTTGGATTCCCTGGATACCCCAGCTGGTCTGTCTATAAATAAGAGAGTAGTGTCATCCGACACCAAGCTGATGAACCATCAAGTCACAGACAAGTGTGCAAATCAATCAGTTGATATACAAGTGACGGAGAAGAAAGATGAGATGATAAAACTAACCCAACAAGAACAACCCATAAAGCAGAATGAAAATCAACCAGCTGACACACAATTGGTAGGCAAGAAACGAGGATGGAAATTCAACCCGCAAAAGAAAAAGAAAAGAAATAGATCTCATAGAAACAGCAGTTTCTAAACCATGCAACAGTGAAGCCAGGGACTTTAAAAAACGAATGAATATTTGAAAAGATAGTGGAGGCGAACAATTGTTTAATACTATCCTGAGGATTGTGGCAGATCTCTGCAATGCCGTGATTTTGGGATGTGAAAAGAGCCTCACTTTGTTGGATTTGAATAGTCATAAGGCAGGAGAGTTATGTCGGGGCATGCAGAAGATCTGGATGTTACTCAGTAGGATGATGGGAATTAACAATCCTGATGAATACCACAACTATAACCATATGGATATAACTATAATGTCACTCGGGTGGTTGTTTTTACTTTTATACAGATGCGAGGATATCTACTACTGATGGGGGCAGAAGATGATTGAAGATTTTGAACAAACTGTTGCACCAGCATGTTACTTTACCCTATTATGGGTGATGGATTTAACAATCCAGTGGAAAGACACCAAGGAAGATACTATATGGATTATAAATTTAAAGTTATTGTCTTTTTTCTTTTTACAAAATGGAATGCATATATAGATATGTGTATATCTTAGTAAAGTGGGCAGTGGATTATATTTAGAATTGTATTGCATGATTTTGTAGGAACTGAAGGGTTGAAATAGGTTAGTTTATTGATTGATTAGTTTAAGAAAAAGGATCTTTAAGTCATATATTTAGGGGAGTGGAGGATTTAATAATCCAGTGGAAAGACACTAAAGAAGATATTACATGGATTATAAATTTAATGTTATTGTCTTTTTTCTTTTTACAAAATGGAATGCATATATAGATATGTGTATATCTTAATAAAGTGGGCAGTGGATTATATTTAGAATTGTATGGTAGGATTTCAAGTCATATATTTAGGGGAGTGGAGGAATTGGATAGAATTGAATAAATGTTAAATTTGGATGTAGGGAGAAGGTCGTTTTAAAATGTTACATTAATATATATAAAAGATTAAATGTTAAATTGTAATAATATACTATAAGTTTAGGGGAGGAGAAAAAGGGCAGATTATCGTAAAAATGAGAGTTATAAGAATAATATGTCAAGGGTCAGTATTCTGAGGAGGGAGTAAGGGAAAGGAAAGATATTATGTATGTAATTAGTTATGAAATAGCTTATTGTTGTGAAGAAGTCACGGGGGGATGGGTGGTGAGGGGGGGTTAGGGAAGAGGGGGGGAAAAGGGGGAAAAACTTGTATTTGAAAACTTTTTCAATAAAAAAAAAAAACAATTGAGGCCAAAATTTTGGTTGCTAAGCAAAAGCATTGTTAAAGTGAGTTTTGATGCATTTTACTCAATCCATCCTCCAACAGTGGATGTCAATCACTGTGGACCAGATTCATTATCAGGGAGGCACGATTAGGTACAAGAGAGCTTCCATCCCCACCCCCCATTCCTTCTCCTAATAAGCGCCTGAGACCATTTGGGTCAGTGGTGGGTTGCCCCCGGTTCGGACCAGTTTGCAAGAACCAGCATTAAAACCTGCGGGAGGCCCAGCCCACCACCCCAGATGTTGTCATCGACATTATGTGTATGTGTAGAAGTAAGGCACATGTGCAAGCGAAGCAAGGGTGCACGCATGATCCCATTGCAAAGCGGTAGTAAAGGTAAGTAGAAGCCACCCCTGGTTTGACTGCAGCATCTCCCCCAAACCCCTCCACCCCTGCGATTGATTGCACCGTGGCTTCTGACTGCCAGCATTAGCAGCTAACTGATGGGTGGCGAAAAGCCTGGGATGAACCGTGCTTTGGCAAATGAGCCACGCTGAAGCGCATGGGAAACCAAACAGAGGGGCCGTGGCCCATTGGCCAGGGAGAACAGATAGGGTGTGCCAGCTAAGGAGAAAAGCTATTGGTTAATGCACGGAAGCAGGACCCTAGCAAAGAAGCAGGAGCGGCCAAAGGTAGGAGCCAAAAGTCCCATTGAGGAGGAGGAGGAGGAGGAGGAGGAGGAGGAGGAGGAGGAGGAGAAGGAGAAGAAGAAGAAGAAGAAGAAGAAGAAGAAGAAGAAGAAGAAGAAGAAGAAGAAGAAGAAGAAGAAGAAGAAGAAGATGATTAAAAAGGCATAATGTTGCTCATGACATGATGACTTATTGGGATCTTATGAGTAGCTAAGTAACTAAGTCTATTCCTGGGGTGATTTATGCTTAGGTGAATTACCTTGCACACAGGAATCAAAGAATCTGTTGCCATAGAAATAAAAACTAAACACGTGAATTAATGCAAGCAATACCCACAGCACAAGGTTCCAAACCAAAAAGCCATTTGCAGCCAAGCTAAGACTTTCATTTGCATAAACAAACCAGAGTGCTTTCTTTATAGTATTGGTTGATCATGTCTCTCTTACAGAAGAAGGTTATCATCAGTAAAATTCTGTCACAATTTCCTCATACGGTATTCTTTCTTTCTTTCTTTCTTTCTTTCTTTCTTTCTTTCTTTCTTTCTTTCTTTCTTTCTTTCTTTCTTTTTCTTTTCTTTTCTTTTCTGCTTTCTAGGAGAGCCTATATTTAGAGAAGCCAGTCTGAAATTTGACAGCACGATTGTCAAAAATGAAAAATCTGATTTCAATCCTTGAAATGCAGCTTATCTCAGTCTTGGATAGCTTTCAGACTTATATAATTCTCCAGACAATATAGCTTTTTGTTGAGATTTCTGGAGGTTCTCACAGTTAAAGAGCAGCTTGGGGAAAACTGTAAGTCTTAAGTATGTTTAATACAGTTAATAAACAAAATTCATCCCACCCAAATGTGGAAAAATGCTCTTTGAAAATCCTGACCTCTCTGCATGCAAATGCATGATGCATCCATGCCCAATTGTATTAACCTCTGCCTTCCTCCAAGTGCATTAAATGTGATTTCTGACCCCCCAAATCTTATTCACTCCTGTTTTCAACATATACCAAGCAGAGGTTGGATTAAATGATCTTCAACATTTTTACTTTCTTGATTTCCTCTCCATTTATTTATTCTTTGTTGACTCTTTTATACTTTATGTTACCCGATATTGAATATTTATAAATGTTCCTTATAAGATATAATTTATACTGTCCAACCCCAGTCATACTGGCTAGCAGGTGTCCATCATTTGTAGATGGCACCATGTTGAGAAAAGTGACCTTATCAATGATATGCTAAATTTAATGCTGATAGGGAGACAAAGTAAAAGAAACAACTTTAAAAAGAAGTTTAAAAAGTGTGTTCAGTCAAATCATTGGTCTACCCAATTCAATATTGTCTATGTTGTCAATAGAAGTGCTTCAAAATCTTAGACATGAGCTTTGTTAGCAGTAACAAGCAATGCCACAATTGCATGCAAATGCTTCTATTGAATTATGGCATTCCCCTCCAAAGTCCACTAATGATACATTTGTAATCAATAATGAGATTGGTTCACAATTATCAAATATGTGCAACAAGAGTAAGATGCTTCTTATTACAGAGATTATGAGACAATGTGAGAATAATATTTTATTTGTAAGCTATTTGGTTACAACAGAATATAACCAACATGATTTATGGGAGAGGTGGGATTTTCACGTTTCATTAAATGGTAAAATAATAGAGAACTGTTTTTGTGTTTCATATTCAACAGCAGCAGAAAGATCTTTATGTAAGAGAAAGAGAGGAGAGGGGAAGAGAGATTGACAATCCATTTCTCTCCACACATTCATGCGTACTTAACTAAAAGCTTACCATCAATATATACTATCCAAAATATAGGATATCCATCAAGAAGCATTTATGATTTGACCATGAATGTCCTTTGGGAAACCAAAGTCTTATTGGAAACAGAGAAATGCATATCACTGAGCACAAAGACTAAAGGGATTGTCTAATAACTGTAGTACAGTTGATACAGTTGACCACATTGATCTAGTCAGGGCAATGAATACCTTAACACAAATTCCAGCAAACATTTAGACTCTTAAATATAAGAAGATCTCATTGATCTAAACAAGGTTCCAGTATTTTCTTATTCAAAAACAGAGTGTAAATTATTTATTTTTGAGACTGTGCATCTTATCTCTTTGCAACCTGCAAGTGATTACTTTCTCTGCAACCTACTTTATTAACACTTGCTACCTGATTTTTTAAAAGAGAAATTGGAGAACAGAGTTTTTCCTGATTACATTAGGTTAAGTGAAAATAAGAGTGCATCTTACAAGGAAGGCGTAAATTGAAACAGCAGCATCTAGTTGATGATCATATTTTCAGGAGTTTGCTTTAACTGACAATTTTTTACTATCACAATATCATAAGATTTCTTAATTGTCTTATTCAATAGAAATTATTAAAATCCATTGTGCTGTTTCAATACATACATACATACATACATACATACATACATACATACATACATACATACATATTTTAGGGCAATCTCCCTTGTTTTCTTTTTAAAAATCTGGCTTTACTTAAAGCCCCTTTGTATCCACTGATGAAAAGGACAAGTTTCAGTCAATAGATGCTGATATCACTCTCCTCATCCATTATCACAATGTGTGGATGACTTTGATATTCTGAAAGCATCTAGGTAACCTGATAAGAGATCAAGCATCTGAACTCAACATTCAGTAATTGTAACCAGAAGTCTTTGGATAGAAAGTGTTCTTCCATGCTCCAGTTTTGTCTCCAAGTTGCGGTTAGCACATATGACTTAAGTTCTCATATATCTTTCAGTAGATGTTCTGCTTATTGCCTTTTTAGACTAGATAGTACTCATCAGAGTTTAGAACAGATGCATTCTGAATCTGCATATATTAGAGGAATCTTGGTTGTGCCAATCTTGCACAGACTTTAGTCACTTTGCCACAGCTGAATGGTCAATGCTGGCATTAGAAGACTGTACAAAAAGATATAAATCTGTCGCCAGAATTAATCATTGGAAGCTGGCAAGAATTGATTAGTCAGCATCCAAGGAGAAATACAGCCAATTATACCAAATGACAGATATTCTCAGAAAGGGTAGTAGGTCTCTCATGCCATAAAAAAAAAAAAAAAAGAATATAGACATTAGATAAATAGAGGATTTGTGGTGGATGAAACATAGATGAAGAAATCTAGAAAAATAATGCCACAATTGATAATTAAAATTTATGCTAAATGAGTTATGGAAGAAATAACATATTAAAGCAAGTTAAAAATAAACAAATCTATTTTATTACAGATATGGAAAGAGGAAATGAAGATTTGTATAGGCCTCATTTAGTTTCCAAACTTTTTTTTATAGTTTAGGAGTTCTTTCCAATTGTAGCTGCTATAAAACTGGTTTCCTACCATTTTGGATTAGGAAATATGAATCAGTGTTGAATAGGCTTCAAAGGGGCTTACTGTTGTTTTAAACTAAAGGAGGGGGGAGTTATCTCCTCTTGAAATAGATATAGAAAATCCCAGCCCCATCTGCAAACCCCAATATGCCGTCCCCAGCTTGCATCATTATCCTGTTTTTGGTTTTCTCTCACCCATCAAAATTGCTCACTCCCAATACAATTCCAGACTGTATTAAAGCTTGCATATTTTACATGGTTCTACTAGTTACTGATATAGAACAGAAGAGAATATTTTAGAATAGAAGAATACTTGTATTCATATGTGTAGAATACTTAAGTTGGCAAAGTGAAATTAGACCTACAAGTAATATAAGGAGCACTTATTAACTGTCTAATAAGCTCATATGTACACTAAACCTATTTCACATCCTAACAGCAGTGAGATAGGCCAGATAACAACACTGATACATGAAATGGGACTAAGAGGGACCACCCTCTCCACAAAAGACTAAAAGTTTTTTCAGAACTATCATTTGAGGCCTTCTATCTCCCTACCCATTTTTTTCTTTATCTACCTCCTATTGTTCTTTTTTGGAGGAACATGGTTTGTGGAGAAATAAACTAAACAGCTGGACTTTTTGTTTGTTTGTTTGTTTTTGAAAACTGTCCAAAGATGCTTCTTTCTTTGCAAGCCCCTCTATTGGAAGGGTCTCAATCTCATGTCAGATAAATAAGCAAGAGGGGGAACTATGAAGTTGCTAAGCTACATAATTCGTTTTATTTTCTTTTTGTTAAAGGTTGTCACCCACCTTTCATTCTGATTAGAGACTCAGCCAGCTTCCAAAAGAAATTAAATAATAGGCATGAAAGTCAGAGTAATAGGCTTTATGTACATAATTTAAAGTAAAGATAAAATCATTGTGCCTTTATTTTATTTGTTAAAAGCATTTCCTATGTTTTCTCCAGGATTTATTTATGAATCTCTCTTCATTTATCCCTATAACAGCTAGAGTAGATTGCAATGGAACGATGTGAAAGTTACCCATTTCTATGGCTGAGAACAGATTTGAAACTCCTTAATTCTATTCTAACACTTTAATCCTATATTTTATACTGTATTTCGTATAGTTAAACCTATAATTTCTAAATATACACTTACATTATACACATAATTAGCATGCCTAAGTAGTACACATATTGATAACTTTGGGGCTCTTTTTTAGACAGAGCATAAATGGCCATCTTATAGGAGGGCCATACTTTAATGTGAAATAATTTGTGGTAACTACAGTGTTTCTCCCATTGTTTCACATTGCTACACCAATTAAATGTATGCTTTCTTAAAATAAACTTTTTTCCATTCAGCTTTTATGGAGATATTTCTAGTCAAGTGGTCAGAGTTCATGACCTTTAACTCTTCCTGTTCACTGCCTGCATTGTGATTTTTTTTGCTGCCAATGGGTGGTCTCCCTAGACAGTGATCCTAGATGTCTGTACCAGATAAGTTCAGCATTCAGCTGGTAGGAGGGACCTGTCATTGACTTCAATGAAAGGTGAAATATGTAGGCGAAGGGCAAATGCTAAGGCTCCTTTATCAGATACTAAGAATGATAACATTTCAAGTGTCCTGAACTGCTTAGAGACAGCATTAACTCTTCCTACACACACTCTTTATGCATGAGTGTCAAAAATGTTGATAAATTCCATGTATTGAATTCAAATTATAGGTCATTTTTTCCCATTTGGAAATAAACTAAGACCAATCATTCTAAAAGTCACATAGATGCCCACAAGGAGGCAAGGATCCATAGGCTTCCATGTCATTACACAAAATAAGAGTGAAATAGATTAGATCCACATTGGCAAAGCAATGTGACAAGTCTGTGTTGCAAACTCTGAATAATATGATCATAAAAGCCCAGTCCAATACAATACCACTGAAAAAGAAAAACAAGAAATCCAAGAAGAAACCCACCTTGTTGCACAAAGATCTTTCTGAAAGACCTGATGAACTGAAAGACCAATCTAAAAGACAGAAAGTATAAAAAATGGAAAGTACAAAAAAAATGGAAAAAGGACATATAACTAAGGCAGAATATCATCAGATAGCCCGAATCTGCAAAGATGAAGTCAGGAAAGTAAAGGTTCTGAATGAACAAAGACTTGCAACAAAAGTTAAAGATAATTTTAAAAGTTTCTTTCAAGATATAAATAACAACAAAAAAATAGTCAAGGAAACAGTCAGTCCACTAAAGAGAGAAGATGGCAAGGAAAAACAGGCAGCAGAGAGGAAGCAGATTGCTTAACTCATTCTTTACATCAGTCTCAGTGGTAAAATTCAGCCGGCTGTATCCGGATCATGTGATCCGGTAGTGCTGGCAGTGGGAGGCTCCACCCATCCACCCGGACGTGTTCACATCCTGTTTTTGATCCTCTGTGCATGCGCAGAAGGCTCTGCACATGCGTGGAGGTGGCGCACACTCACATTTCCGAACCGGTAGCGAAGGTAAGTGAATACCACCCCTGATCAGTCTTCATGCAAAAAGAAACTATAGTCCAATCTACCAAAAACATAACTATAAAAGGCAGACTAGAATTAAAAATTAAAATAAGCAAGAAAATGATAAGAGAACACCTCTCTGATCTTCATGAATTTAAATCACTGGATTATCTCAGAACTATTGTGCCGTATCTTTAACAAATCCTGGAACACAGAAGAACCACCAGAGGATTGGAAAAGAGAGGAGGGAAAAAAACAGACCCAGAAAACTACAGACCATTCAGCCTAACATCAATAATTGGGAAGATACTGAAAAAATAATCAAAAAACAGATCTGTTAATATCTAGAAATAAATAAAGTTATAACTAGTAGCCAGCACTTAGTATTAAAAACACATCATTATTTGACAAAGTGACTAAATTAGTGGACCAGTGAAATGCTGTGGACATAGTATACTTAGACTTCAGCAAGGCATTTGACAAAGTAGACCACAATCTACTTCTTGGTAAACTAGAAATATGTAGGATAAACAGCATCACCACCAGATGGATTTGTAACTGGCTGACAAACCATACTCAACAAGAAGTCCTTAATCTACATCTACATGGAGGAAAGTAAACAGTGGGATACCACAAAATTCTGTCTTAGGCCCAGTACTCTTCAATATCTTCATAAATGATTTAGATGAGGGAATAGAAAGGGAACTCATCAAATTTGCAGATGAAACATGAATTAATAATGTGCAGCAGCAGCCAAAAAAAGCTAATCCAATCCTTTGTTGTATAAACAAAAGCATAGAATCAAAATCACATAAAGTATTAGTACTGCTTTATAAAGCCTTAGTAAGACCACACCTGGAATACTGCATTCAGTTTTGATCACCACATTACCAGTTGCACTGGTGAGTGTCTGTTTAGTTGAACAAGTGAAGGAGGGATTGTTGGAAACAATCTCCTATTCTCCTGGCATGTGCATCCCTTGCTTTCATGCCTTAAATTTTCATGGAGCCTGAATTGTGCTGCGTTTGGATTTTGAACTTGTTCATAGATTTTGGACTCATACCTTGGACTTTAGACTTAACCTGAATTATGGACTTTGTGGACTCTTGCATTGCCTTTGTTTTTGAATTTGATATCCTTATGCTTAGACTTTTTGTTGGACTCAATAGGATTTTGTGTTGGGTGCAAATAGAACATTGAGGGCTTGGACTATCAATAAAATCCTTAAAACTCTTGTGTATGTTATGTGGACTGAAATAAAAGAACAAAGTTCTGTGGCAGGTTTAGAGTTCTGGAAGATGAAAAAACAGCCATCTTGTTCAAACCATAGTTGGCATTATCAGAAGGACAATGGATTCACATACTTTCTTTATACTTTTAGAAATTGCTTGTTAATTCCTTTTTGGCTATTAGGAATCTTTGACTCAACATGTTTTATAACACTGGGTAAGTTTCCTTCCATCCTCAGTAAAATAAGTTTTAAATATAAGTTTAACAGGTTTTTTTAACAAATAGCAAGAGGGTGATTAGATGTTTGATTTTGGAAAGTTACAAGTGGACTAAGACTTCAGAGGTATTTGAAATAAGATTTTGGAGTTAATTATAAGATACTTTTCTGTAGGAAAATGCTTTTGTTTTGAATTCTCTTTTTAAAAAAATGATAAGATGAGATTTTAAAGGTTGGACACTAGACAAAAGCAGAACTAAGGATTACAATAAAAGGAGAAGAACACTTAAATTTGATTTACAAATATAAAATGTAGCAAAATATTTTAACATTGGACATTTGAAGGAATTTTTGACAAGAAAGTTAATTTTAAGAATATCTTCTGCTATAGATGGATTTGTCTTTAAAAGATCTTATGAGAGATAAAATCTTATTCAGATCCAGATTGATCTGAAAGAGGATTTTAAAATGACAGGTTGCAAGAACAACATAGAAAAGATGTTACACTGGATATGCAAAATATATCAGCTTATTTCTTACTAACTAAAAGGAATATACAAATAACAAACCAAGAGAGTGACTAAATAATTTTCCCAAACTGAGTTTACAAAAGAAGTTTCTTTAAGCTGTAAACAATTTTATAAGAAGGGATAAAGAAAAAATGGGGTGGGGGTGTCAAGTTCTATGGCATTACTTGAAGGGACTAAAGATAAAGATTGTTAAAAGTAAAAGGAAGTATAAAGGTGGTTTATTTGATCAAGGCCATAATAGATACATTTTTATCTGAGGTCGCTCTTAATGGACTTTTGTTCATCAGGATGTGAACAGGAAAGGTTTAAAGATTTCTTTAGAGATAACTGATGACATAGGCTCATTATGGCGAACCTCACAAGTGGCACGTGGAGCCATATCTTCGGGCACAGGAGCCATTGCCCTAGTTCAGCTCCAGTGTGCATGTGCGTCAGCTGATTTTTGGCTGGCCCTGCCCACGGCTCTCCTCCCAGGAGTCTGCACGCAGCCCATTTTGGATGCCAGGTAAGTACAGAATTCATGTGGAGGTTCTGGGGGGCTGTTTTCTCCCTCCCCAGCCTCCAGGAAAGCTTCTGGAACCTGGGGAGGGTGAAAAATGGGCTTACCCGGCCCTCCGGAATTCAGGAAATGGGTTGTTTCTGGCCTCCGGAGGGCCTCCAGGGGGTGGGGAAGGCCAGAGGCTTCAGGTAGGCTGCTAGACCCAAAACGGGGTGCAAGGGGCGCACATGTGTGGGGAAGCATGGGGGTCACATGCACATGTGCGGAGTGTGAAGTGTGGGGAGCATTGAATTATGAGTGTGGGCACGCACGCTCCTCCCCTCCGCGCTCTCCCCAGCTTTTGGCACGCAACAGCAAAAAGGTTAGCCATCACTGACATAGGGTTGCTTACAGGGGAAGGAAAAATGATTTGTTGTATTTTAAGAGAGGGAAATGCTATTAAATTGTTTATACTTGTAATGGGATATTTATATTTATATATTTACTTTCTTTTTCTTTACTATTTTCTTATTTTTTGTTTCTTTTCTTTTTCCATTTTATTTCCTTTTTTGTTTCTATTCTTATATCTCTTCTTTTTGCACTGTTTAGCTTTTCTTTCTATTTTTCTCTTTCCTTCAGTTTTTACTATTGCAATTATAATCTTTAATACAATTATTGAAAAAAAAAAGATTCATACAAATCATGGTATTCCCTGTGACAATCTAAGGAAGTGTATGTTGGATTTTAAAGAAAAAGAATAGAAAGAATTTTGACGAAAGTTTTATGTTGAAAAAGATTCCTAACCATACTATGAACAGTCAAAACAAAAAACAAAACAAAAAACACTCAATACAGAATTCTTACTGAAGCCACAAATAACCAGACTCAAATTACTTCAGACACATTATATGAAAACAAAGCTGTCTGGGAAGCGTGTAAAAGACTTGGTACAGTGGAAAGAAATAGTAAAGAATAACAGCTGTAAAGTGCATGGACACACTTATGGTGGTGATAAGTGCACTCTTAGGACAGTTGAATGACCAGTTTCAGGATAGATTGTCATGGAGAAAATCTAACTATATGGTAGCTAAGAGTCAAAAACTTCTTGATGGCACATAATCAATCACCTAATTTGTGTATGATGATACCCTTGTTATTTTCACTGAAAACTTATAAAACATCCATAAACCCAAAGCTGTAGGGTTGCTTACAGAAATGTTAACATTTTGTATAGCATTTAAAGAAATTGCCACTTAAATTAGAACTTAGAATTCCATATGTGTCAAATACATATTGAGCAATATTTTATATAAAAGTGTTATAAAGATTATATTTTGTCCTAAAAAGATGCATTTCAAAGAAATTATTGCACATACGATTAGTTTTGTCTCATACAAGTAGTCCTCGACTTATAACAGTTCATTTAGTGATTGTTCAAAGTTTCAACAGCACTGAAAAAAGTGACTTATGAAAGCTTTTCAGAGTTAAACTTTTACAGCATTCCCATGATCATGGGATCAAAATTCAAATGCTTGGCAACTGGTTCACAATTATGACCCTTGCAGCATCCCATGTGATTATCTTTTGCAAAGTCAGTGGGGCAGCCAGATTCACTTAACAGCTAAGTTACTAACTTATCAACTGCAGTAATTCACTTAACATCTGTGGCAAGAAAGGTCATAAAATGGGGCAAAATTCAGTTAACAAATGTCTCACTTAACAACAACAATTTTGGGCTCAATTGTGATTGTAAATCAATGATTACTTGTACTTTATTCTTTTTTTTAAAAAAAAAAAGCTTATACTGTTCATAATCAAACTTTGCTATTTATTGAAGATTGGTTCAGTGATACCGTGGCAAGATGTCTTTTAGTTCTCCTATAAATTTTTCTCCTTGTTCTCTGATCTTTTCTGTCCTTTAGGCCATTTCTTGACTAGTAACTTATAGCATCTCATAGCATTACTCAGCCATTGTTGAAATGATGTAAAGCCTCACTTCATTTGTTATTTTGGCACAATAAAGGTAGGATGATTTTCAAAGATGCCATAACTTGCTAGTGGGGAAATAACCTCAGTCTCAGTTTCTTTTTTGTCCCTTTGATACCATTAGATTACCTGCTCTGGAGGTATTTCAACAGGATTGTTGAAGCATATAAGTGAGTGGCAACATGCTCCATACATTTACTTATTTGGGAGGCCTATGATATCAGCATGGTAGATACACAAAAGGAGGAAAAGGGACAGAGAAAGAGACAGAGAGTCAACTACATGAACACATCCTATAAAATTTAAACAATAGAATTGTATATCCAATGACACATTATAAAAATTTTATAATTTATTTATTATTTGTTTGTTAAATTTATATGCTTCTCATGTCACCTTCAAGTGACTCTAACAGCAATGCACTTAGACTTATATACCGCTTTACAGTGCTTTACAGTCCTCTCTAAGCGATTTACAGCATATTGCACCCCACAATTTGGGTCCTCCTTTTACCCACCTCGGAAGGATGGAAGGCTGAGTCAGCCTTCCTGATTTGAACTTCCAAATTGCAGGCAGTCAGCAGGCAGCAGAAGTAGCCTGCAGTACTGCATTCTAACTACTGAGCCACCGTGGCTATAACTCTTCATAGCTCTTTTCCTGTATCACTTTGAGCACAAAACGTGCATGCTGGTTTGATACACCAAAAATGTTTATTTATGTCATTATATTGATATAGCTGCTCATCTCAGAAACAAGTGACTCTTGGTAGTGTACAACATACAGCATACAGTATATGGCTTACAGCATATAACACTGCTCTAAAAAATTTTTTTTTCTTTACCTTTCCATTCCCATAGATACCTTCATGAATCACAGCAAATTACTTGTCAAATGACCAAAGTAAATTAAGGATTGAGTCAAGAGTTAAATTTATTTGTAAAAATTTGACACTCATTCGGTGGCAAAAATTGCAAATAGCAGAAAAATATTTCTGTTGGTGAAAATAAATGGACTATAAAGAGCTCTGAGCTACTAAATGGCAAGTGAATTTCAAAATTAGCAATTGTACTGCTATAAATTCACTCTTCAATTATGAAATAATAGTAGTCTAACTATAAGGGGCCAATTAAAAATAATTCTGGAGTCACTGTAGTTCAATGAAATAATTTATCCCATGTGCAGCAGCTCTGAAAAGAGCAAATTCTTAGCTAGGGTTCATTGAAAAAGGGATAATAAATCAGTATTATGGTATTATGGTATCCCTGGTATTATGATACTCTTATATAAATCTATGATAAGTTAACATCTGCAATACAGCATTAGTTCTGTTTATTACATTTCAGGAAGGCTATCTTGAGATGGAGAAAATGCAGAAACTGTCATCTGTATTAGAATCAGTGGCTTCTGCTTTTGAGGATAAAACAGATAAAACACAAGATAGCCACAACCATGAGATGAGAGCCCTGCTCTTCTGGGGGGAGGTGTACACATAAAAAATGGGGGGCAGGACTCTGATTACACAGACACCTGGATCAGGGGACTTGTGTATCTTCTGTATGATAAGATTCAGCAGTTGGGACTGTTTAATTTAGAGGAAAAAATATTTATGAAGAAATAGAATTGAGGCTTATAAAATTATACATAGTAAAGAAAGCAAGAACTAGTAGTTTTTTCTGCATCTCCCTTAACATTAGAATTAAAGGCCTCCTTGTGAACCTGACTAATAGAAGATTTAAAGCCAAGAAGAATTACAGCAAATGATAAGCCCATGGAAGATGTTGCCATAAAATATGATGATGGTTGCTAGCTTAGATAGCTTTAAAGGGACATTGCACAAATTCCAATAAAACAGGGCTTTCAATGGCTACTAGCCATGGTGAAGGGTGCTATCTTGAGGTATGGAAGCAGACAGCCTCTATATTTGGGAGCAGTAGTGAAAGGCTGACTTGATCTGCAATCTTGTTTAGAAAGTGACTCATTTAGAATGGACGTGCCACCATTTGACATAGAATGTCAACTAGGTAAATCTAGGCCTGAATAGATTCTCATGTTCTCAAGATGTTAAGGACTCAGCCAGCTCTCATTTGTCATTGCTACTATGGAAACAAATAAAAGGCTTTGGAAGTTGTAATCAAACAACCTGGAAGCACTAGATTGTATACAAATTTAATATGTACATCTCCAAATACAGCACAGCATTTTCATTGTACCTGTCCATTTTTTTCTGTAATGCATTGATGTTCAAGAAAGTGTTTTCATTTTAGTTTTCTTAATAGGTGGCAGAAGACACTACTATATTTTAGAAAATTTTCCTATTTCAATATTTAACAAGCATTTTAGGAGTTTGTGGGGAAAGGGTAGGTAACAGTAGTAACAATTTAGGAAGACTGAGCTTCTATATCTTGGGGGTGGCTGCCTATCCATTTGTGGAAGGGAAACCCAGTGACTGTAAATTTGTTAGGAGAATGAGATGACAACTATTGACACAAGGCATAATTTTTTCTTTAAAGTACTTTAAAGTAAAGGTGTTCTAGTTATAGGCCATAGGGCAATGGATTTTACTTGCAGTGTTCATGGTATACATTTTTAAACTGTCAGAAAGCTTACAAATTTAAAGTTCCAATTTGATTGTTCCCTTCAGCTTTCAGATCTGAAGTCAGTACCTATAGTTTTCATATGGAATAAAATAATTACCTGTGTCATGAAAAGAATGTTGTAGGAAGACCCTTTTCCTGCAGATGAAAAGACAGATATAAATTAAAGGGATCACCTTATAAGAAGTGGGCAATCTGTGGCCACTAGATCCTTTTTAATGTTCCTTAGACATTTCTCCCATTGCCTCATTGAACTTCCCTATAAATCTGATGTGGAGAATACTATGGAAACAGCAATGGAAGTCTAAAATAAGAGAAGCATCAAGAGAAGGAGAAAGGAAGGGAAGGGAGGGGAAAGGAGAGGAAGGGAAGGGAGTAAGGGGAGGAGCAGAAAATTATATCTCTGCCCACCTGTGTGATATGGCCCTACCAAATTTGAATCATTGTCTTTTCCATGCCCATTCCCAACATTACTGTATGGTCTCCAATCCAAGATGCCCATTCTTCTTCAATCAATACTTTAAATAATTAATGGAAAATAATTTTTCTATATGCTATATTTGTTTCACATTATTCCTGTCATTTAATAGACTTTGAAAAAGTAATGCTGATACTTTTATGCTTTGGTCTTGAAGAACATTCATGTGAATACCATGGTTGGGCAAAGAAACCCCACAAATGGGTCACCAAAGGATACTTAACAGAGTATTTAATCAAGGTGCAAGTGACCAGACTGAAATAAAAAGATGAAAACAAAGATAAAAAGAGAACAACCAATAGCAAGTTAGATGGATTCAGTTACAGCAGCAATGAGTGCACTAATGTAAGATCTAAAAGACCAGATTGGGAACAGAAGAACTTGTAGACAATCTATGTGTTGCCAAGGGCAACACTGATATGATGGCACATAATCAATCAATCAATCAATCAATCAATTAATCAATGGTACTTGTCCAAGGTAGCCCTGCTGGTGAGCTGAAATAGAATAAAATGATTTCTTAATTGTTTTACTGCAGAACCGGATTTACAAAAAGTTATATTATCTTGTGTAATATTATATTACCCTGTCAAGATCTGCTCCAAATGTGATAAAGATGCTAGCATATATTCTTTGTAACAGCTTTCATTTCAGGAACATTGCCATAAGAATAAGTATAAATGGAGTTCAAGCTCCATCCCAGTGTTGTCTCACTAGAGTCAGATGTGGCTGAATGCAAATTATACACTGGAGAACTGGAAAGCACCCAAAGCTTTTCCTGTACTCTGCTCAGGAGGCAAATTATGTGAATATTATAATTCCACTCAGTAAGCGACAAGTGGGGGGAGTCCTTTGATTGCCAATAGTGCAACATATGGACAGAACAGACGTTTTACTTATACCAAAGCTCAATCAAAGCAGTCCCTGAAAACAAAGAGATGGTATCCATTGATTTTCACGGACATTAGATCAAGCTGACTCTTTAGGAAGGGGAAGAGAGAATTGTAAGAAATGAATAAACCCACTCAGTGTAAAAATGTTTATGCCAAACGTATTAGCTCAAGATGTATGCAGTTTGAAAAATGATGGTAAATTTTATGGAGAAAGAATAAGTGAGGCTCCCTCCCACACTCACCATGGAATTCAATAAGTATGAGGATCATTGCTTTCTTCTTACTTCCAGTATTTCAAATAGGTCTGGTCCTAGAATTTCTTTTGAATCAGGGTTGATCATTTCTTCCCCATGATTTCTACTTTGTCTGGATGCACTACGCTTATCACATGAGAAGTAAAACTAAAAAAAAGTGGCTTTCAGAACAAATTATTCCAAAGCCCAACATCATTTAGGGGTTATCCAAACAGTTGCAAGCATATTCTAATCAACAACAAGTATTTCCTATTCATCACAATAGCACAACATTTTAGAGCATAATATCATGTCCAAAATATAGTTTTTGGGCTTGGCTCAGTGTTGGGAAGAAATCCATGAAAATGAATAATAAAACATCTTTGTGTTGGTGTGTATAGGTAAATAATGAATTGATAGATTGTTGCAATATCCTTCCTGTATTAGTCAAATAATAATTCTCACGACAAAGAGTACTGATTTCATATACAGAGTTCTCATCTCATAATGTGTCTGGTTGGGGCTTAGAGTGATGTATCAATCAATGTTTGATAACCATTATAGCCAACCATGATGACTAATAAACATCCATGGGCAATGTGTAAACTGAGCAATTTATAAAATATGATTGATTCCTAGCTTTATGTATGAACTAGGGCTACTGTGGGTAGTTTAACAAGCAATACTTAAAGTTACTTGTGGCTTTTAAATATTAAATTCTGTCATAGTATCTGTAAAGCAACAATAGCTCTAATAAACTGCTGATCACATCCAGCACCTTAGACCCTATATCCAAAATACTCTGATTGTACCACATTTTTTCACTGAGAATTGATGGTATGGTTTGTCCTTAAGATTAGAGGTTAAAAGCTTTGTTAGGACACTTGTGTTAATATATTACAGTGGTTGAAGATTCTCATTCTCATCTATCGCATGTTTCAGAGAAATAAAATTATCAAATATGGCCCTTGATCAGTAAAAAGTTACCTACTCCTGAATTAGAGAATAGGAAAAATAATTCAAGCAAAAAAAAAATGCTGCTATTGCAATGTTAACTCCTATGAGAAACTAAAAATGACAGACCAACCTTCATAGCTTGCAACACATTTCATCTCATGGATTCCTATTTTCAAATTGTTAAGGTCTGTATGGAAAGGGGATTTTAAACATCAAAAAACATTTTAATATAAAATCCATAATTTACCTAGTTAAATCCCAAAACTACAATCCATCTTTCTATTCTGGATTGTTCTAAAGAAAGCTTTGGCTGAAACTTTGCTCAAACTTTGCCTGTCACTTGATTGCAAAGCTGAGTGCTGGAGGGTTCCCCATTGCAAATGTTTATGGGGGTTGGGGGTTTTGGGGGGGTGGGGTTGGTTTTGGCATCTGGTTTTATCTGGGCCCCTTTGCTGCTGCTGGGAATGTGCCCTGGCTTTGCCCGACTGCTCTCCCCTATCACCCCTCTGACAGATTAAAACACAACAGGGTCTGTTGGATGACTGACACGTCTCTCCCCCATCTGACTCTGAAAGGACTTTATTTAGCAGCCCCGCAGTTCAGGCTTTTGACTGACAGATTGCAAGGGGGGGAAAGACATTCAGTTCCATTAAGTTCAGTAACTGCTGCAGAACAAAATGCCTTGCTCTTGCCCTCTCTCCTCTCCCCCCTCTCATTTTTTTAAATAAAGAAGAAAGAAGGAAGGAAGAAATAGAAAAAGAGCTGTGGAAAATGGGGGCATAAGCTGAAAAGAAAGGGAGGGGGAGGATGCTGATCCTTTTCAGGTTCAAAGACAGCCTTTCTCCTTGCATTCCGTCTATCAATTAGGGCAGCATTCCCAGAGGGAATACAGACCAGCTCTCATTGGTGTCATTCAACTGCCAATCTTCTTGACATGAACACCACAGGGCCTCATGTTGCACTGCGGAAGCTGTCCGTCAGGCAATCAGCAGCTGCTATGACATCATCTGCAATGTTTCTCCACAACTCTTATGAAAAAGAAATATATAAAGTGAGTCAGAACTTCCCTTTGCAGTCAGGATTAATATTTTTCTTTTGTGTAACTCCCTTTCTTGTCCCTATATGCCTGGAAAAACAGTATTTGGGGGAGGGAGTGTCTTTCTCAGGCTGTTTTAATTAATTGCCACTAGATCTGATAATCTTAGTCCCAATCCAATTATTGGGCAATATTTTGGGGAAAGCTGCATTGGGAATATGGCAACTATTTTGGGGTACTTGAGAATAGGAAAAGGGCAGTTGTTCCTTTTGGTCCTGAGCAATTATCTAGTTCAGATTTGGTGGTCCTTCAGATTCCTATTTTATTTGTAAAATATTAGACATTTTTCAATAGTAATAAAATAGAGCTACAATTCATGATAATTTGAGCCAGAAAAGACAATCCAGAAAAATGCTGAAAATTACAATTCAGCAACATTTAAAAGGCTACAGGTTCTCTGATTGGTTTATTTTAGAATAAATATTTGAAGATTGAAATTAAGATCTGTTCTTCATATACATATGATCAACAACATAGCCCATTGTTATAAGGCAACAGATCAGAAATTTATTCAGTATTCTGTTTTATCTTTCTCCCAATGGCAGCAAAACATTTATTAACAGATAGTATTCATTTAGCTACTGATTCACTTAGCAAACATTCACATTTAGAACAGTGATGAAAAAGTAATTTCACAACCATATTTATATTTGCAACCTTCACTAGTCTGGAAAGCAAAGGAAAATTTACGTATATACTCGAGTATAAGCCAACCCGAATATAAGCTGAGGCACCTAATTTTACCACAAAAAAACTGGGAAAACTTATTGACTTGAATATAAGCCTAGGGTTGGAAATGGAGCAGCTACTGGTAAATTTCAAAATAAAAATAGATACCAATAAAATTACATTAATTAAGGCATCAGTAGATTAAATGTTTTTGAATATTTATTTCAAAGAAAAACAGTAAAATAACTCTGTAAGTGGAAAGGAAGATCAACAAAAACAACAATAACTTTAAAAGTACAAAAACCTTAGCTCAATCAGCAACCAAGCTAAAACACAAGAGTTAAAATCCTTCAAAACTGGATTCCTCCTCCTCATCTGTATGTCCATGGCTTGTATGTATGGCTTTGGGGGTGGGGGGAGGGGTAATGTGACTGGGTGGGCAAGGCCAACTTTTTTTTAAAGCATTTTTTCTGCAACCTTAAGAGGTTGCAGGAAAAAATGCTTTTAGAAGTCTCTGACAATCAGGCAACTCACCTGGGATCGCCAGAGGCTTTTAAAGGCATTTTTTTCCTCACTCGAGTATAAGCCGAGGGGGGTTTTTTCAGCATAAAAAATGTGCTGAAAAACTCGGCTTATATACGAGTATATATGTTAAGTTCAAAAGCAGTCACATTTTCATTTAGCAACCGCTTTGCTTAACAACTAAATCCCCAATCCCAATTATGCTAGCCAGATGAGGAGTGCCTGTACTCTTCCTGTTAGATCGGCGAAGACGACACTGAGGCCAGACTGCTGAACAGATAACTTTATTAACAGAATCAACAAGTATAACAGAATCTGACTCCCCCCGCCTGACAGCTGCTTAAATACCCAAGCTGTCAGACGGTCTGACCAATCCGGAACCAGGCAGCATCCCGCTAAATCAGTTGCTGTGCGCCTCCACCAATCCGAGCCCGCTGATGACGGAGCCGGCTCGGGGCGTGTCTACCCGCGAGGACTCAACACCCCTTTCCACCCGGATAGAGCACTCGTAGTCCGCCAGGTAGGTAGGACGACGTCGAAGCCACCCAGATCTCCGCAGCCCAGGGTTAGGTGGAGCTGAAGGTGAAACTTCAGCCTGGGGTCTCTTAGCTGACTCGATGACTACCATAGCGGGAGGACCACCTACAGTGACAAACTCTGGAAATTCTAGCAAGTTTTCCGGAGGGAGTGTCTCCATTGGGAGCGGGTTGTTGGAGACCGGCGGGGCAGGATGCGCTTCCGGAACTGCTGTAAGCGTCGGTAAACACGGGGCAACTTGCGGTGGTTGAGGCTCCGCAACATCGGCCCAACGTCGCCTTAGTTGGTTGATATGTCGCTGCCACACTCGGCCATCGGCCAGCAGGACCCTATAAGAATAGGGCCCGGTTAGTTCTATGATTCGCCCCAGGAGCCACCTGACTGTGGAGTTGAAATTCAAGGCGAAGACTAGATCACCCACAGCGAATAAACGAGCCTGACCTTTGCCCCCCGTATAAGTCTCTTTTGTATAACTCGGATGTAGGCGATCCAGAATGATGCAGAGTCGCCGTCCCATCAACAACTCAGCGGGGTTGTGCTTGGTAGAGGCGGTCGGAGTTGTGTGTTGTGCCAACAGATATTGGTATACTCTCTGGTGCCAATTTGTGGGCCCTAAATGATGTAACGCCTCCTTAGCGGACCTCACGGACCTCTCCGCCAATCCGTTCGCCGCCGGATGGCAGGGTGCCGTACGGGCATGGCGAATGCCCCACTTAGCAAGAAATAACTGGAAGGGTGCAGACGTGAACTGCGGGCCATTGTCAGTCACTATGGTATCGGGCAACCCATGAGTGGCAAAGAGACCCTCTAAAACCCTCGTGACAGTGTCCGTGGTAGTGGACGACATGATGGTAAGATCCACCCACTTGGAGTACGCATCAACCATGACCAGGAAGGTGCGGCCAAAAAAGGGGCCCGCAAGATCCAGGTGCAGTCTCGTCCAGGGACCCCTGGGCGTTTCCCATTACTGGACCGGGGCCTCAGGGGGGGGCAGGCCATGATTGTTGACATTGGGGGCAACGGGCCACCCACCCCTCTATATATTGGTCGATCCCTGGCCACCAAACATAACTACGGCCTAAACCCTTCATCTGTACGATGCCCGGGTGGGCATCGTGGAGGCAGGCTAATACTTGAGGTCATAGCGCAGGGGGGACAACTACCCTGTTTCCCCACAGGAGGCACCCTGACAGCACGGACAACTCGTGCCGTCTGTGCATATATGGCAAGAATTCGGCTGCCTGTTGAGCCGAAGGCCAGCCCCTGCGCACCCAGTCAAGTACAAGGGAAAGAACGGGGTCAACATCCGACTGGGATCGAATGTCTGCTGCGGTTACTAAGGAAGACATCTCGTCCACTAGGAGGACGAACGTCGTCGGGGCAGGGTCCTGGACAACTAAAGGAAGGGGGCAATGGCTAAGGGCATCAGCATGCCCAATCGCTTTCCCCGGCCTGTATTGTAGTTCATAAGAATAGGCAGACAAAAACTCTACCCATCGCAACATGCGTGGCGAGAGGACAAGGGGGTTTGATGGTCAGCAGCCAATAAACCCAATAACGGTTTATGGTCGGTTATAAGGTAAAAAAAATGACCATAAAGGTAATCATGAAACCGTTTGATCCCCGCGACGGCAGCTAAAGCCTCCCGGTCAATCTGACTATAATTACGCTCCGCGGGTGACAAGGTGCGGGAATAGTAGGCAATGGGGGCTTCCTCCCCATTGGGCAACAGGTGACTCAAGACAGCCCCCACCCCATATGGAGAAGTGTCACAGGTCAGAGCTAGAGGCAGACCTGCATCATATTGGACCAAAACGGCATCAGACATGAGAACGTCCTTAACGGCATTGAACAAGGCAGTCGCCTTATTATCCCAACGCCAGGGGGATTTAGCGTCCAATAGATGGTGGAGGGGTTCGGCGAGGGAGGCCTTGTGCTGTAAAAATACCGCGTAAAAGTTAAGTAGGCCGAGGAAAGCCTACAGCTCGGCCTGATTAGTGGGTGCAGGAGCATCCTTGATAGCTTTGATCTTGGACGGGGCGGGGCGGATTCCAGCAGAATCAATCAAGAATCCCAAAAATTCCACTTGGGGAACCGCTATCCGACAGTTATCAGCCCTAAGTTTCAGTCCCGCTGCTCTGAAACGAGTGAGGACAGCCCTAATCTTTGAGACGAGGTCCTCCTGATCTGCAGCCGCAATCAGGACGTCGTCAAAGTAGGGCACGACTCCTTGTAGCCCATGGAGCAACCGCTCCATCAAGCTCTGAAAAATTCCCTGGGCAACACTGACCCCAAATTGTAGGCAGGTACACTTAAACACTCCCCTGTGAGTCACTATAGTTTGGGCCAGGGCAGTGTCCTCGTCAACGGGAAGCTGTTGATAAGCTTGGGCAAGATCAAGCTTCGCAAAGACCTTAGCCTGGCCCAGTGACTGGAGTAAGTGCTGAACCACGGGGACGGGGTAATGGTTAGCCTGCAACGCCCTGTTAAGTGTCGCCTTGTAATCAGCGCAGATCCTAAGGGATCCGTCTGATTTTAAGGGGATAACTATGGGGGTCTCCCACTTTGAGTGTTCCACTGGTACAAGGATTCCCTGCGCTATTAATTTGTCCAGTTCCCGGTCCACCCTGGCCCACAGTGCAAGTGGTACCCTTCGAGGTTTCAGTTGCCTAGGGGCCACTTGGGGGTCCAGATTAAATGAAATGGGAAGCCCTGTATATTTACCGAGTTGGCCATCGAACACATCTGTGAACTCGCAAGTCAGTTCAGTGGAGATGTCATAGCTGGTAGAGTGAACTCCGGAGACGCTCAGGTGCAAGGCATCAAACCAGTCTAACCCCAATAGACTGGGAAGGCGGTCTCGTACGACGATCAGAGGCAGGCGACCTGAAAAAGAGCCATAAACAACACGGAACGAGCCACAAACTAACGTGGGGATATGCTTCCCTTGGTAATCTTTAAGTTTAATCGGGCAGGCTTTAAGACGCCGTTGGGAGAAGGTAGGGAGCAATGCCTTAAGGGTGGGCCAAGCAATAAGGGAACGGGAGGAGCCCGTGTCCAGCTCCATACGACATGGAAAGCTTTCCAGCTGGACCGTGAGATGGATTTTGCTGGCCGTCCCCTGCGAAGAGGCGTGGCTGACCCCCACTGTGTCGACCTCTGCATCCCGATCCTCTTCCACACGATTACCCCGGCGCTCAACCCGTTTGGTCTTCAGGCGCTTGGAAGCAGGCTCCCCCGTGTCATCAGGGAGGGGAAAGGCAGCCCGGCAGACCCTGGAAAGGTGACCACGTTTGCCGCACCGGCGGCAAATGGCAGACTTGAAATGGCACTCCGCCCGGTTATGCTGGCCACTGCATCCCAGGCATCCACTCTGAGGAGATTTGCCCGTGGGAGGCGCTCGTTGCTTACGACCTGACTTGAGGCGGCACACCTCCCCTTCAGGCTCCGAAACGTCGTCCATGTCAGAGCCCTCATAGTGGACGGACTGCGGAGTAGCAGGCGGAGCCCCCATCCCTCCAGCCTGCGCACGCTGAATGTCGGCAGACAACTGGGTGGACATCTCCGACGCTCTGGCCTCATCCATGGCGATAGGGAGGGTTAAGTCGGAGCGAGCTAAAAGTCTCCGTTGCAGCTTTAAATCATGCACCCCACAGACCAGTTGATCCAGGAGCATATCATCGAGCTCCTTAAATTCACAGTGGAGAGCTGCCGTGCGCAGGGAGGCCATATACGCGTTGACAGACTCCCCTGCCTTTTGAGATCGCTGGTAAAAAGCGTGCCACCGGGCTATTTTAGAGGGGGCGGGAGCGTAGTGCTGTTTAAGTTTGCCCAATAGTGTCTCCCAGGGCACGGTGAATACCAGTTGCGGTGCGGCCAGGGCCCTGGCGGTGGCAAAGATCTTACGCCCGCAGGAGCTTAAAAAGTACCCTCTCTTCCTGGCCGGGGGAAGATCGGCCAGGTCGTTTGCATGTAAGAAGCATTCAAACCGTTCAATATATTCGTCCCACGTCTCTGTTGCAGCCTCAAACGGTGTGAAAGTGGGAAGAGGGACCGCCATGGCGGTATCGACAACCACCATGACGCGCCTCAGCTGGCCTCAGTTCCGGCAAGGGTTCTTCAGGCCGATCCCATCCTCGTCGCCAGTTGTTAGATCGGCAAAGACGACACTGAGGCCAGACTGCTGAACAGATAACTTTATTAACAGAATCAACAAGTATAACAGAACCCAACTCCCCCCGCCTGACAGCTGCTTAAATACCCAAGGTGTCAGACGGTCTGACCAATCCGGAACCAGGCAGCATCCCGTTAAATCAGTTGCTGTGCACCTCCACCAATCCAAGCCCGCTGATGACGGAGCCGGCTCGGGGCGTGTCTACCCACGAGGACTCAACACTTCCCTATAATTCAACTTTAAAAATTAATTAATTTTGTGAAAGGAAAGGAATGGGAAAAATAACTATTAGTATTAGAAGGACCTAGAGTCGTGATGTTGAACCTATGGCACATGTGCCAGAGGTGGCACCCAGAGCTGTTTCTGTGGGCACACACGTCATCACCAGCTGCTCTTCTGGGTTCTGTTATGCGCATGCATGCTGGACAGTTCGCGTGAAGACCAGCTGTCCAGCGCGCATGCGCCTGATGCAACCTGGAAGAGCAGCTGGTCACTGCCGGGCTCCAGTGTGTGCATGCGCGCCCGCCAGCTGGTCTTTGTGCGAATACCAGCTGTCTGGCACGCATGCACGCACCAGAACCCTGAAAAGAGCAGCTGCCGGCTGCATGCGCACACTCCAGTTTTGGCACCTAGTGCCGAAAATGTTAACCATCACTGACCTAGGGGGTGGGATGGTTAAGACACTGGGCTTGGTGACTGGAAAATTGGCAGTTCAAGATCTAAGTACCACATGAGGGAGTGAACTTCTATTATATTTGCTCCTAGCTCTTGCCAACTTCACAGTTCGAAACCATGCAAATGCAAGTAGATCAGGGGTGGGTTCTACTTACCTTTACTACTGGTTCACAATGGGGCCATATGCGCTTTTCTGCGCATGCGCAGAAGCATTTTGATGACGTCGGGGTCGGTTCAGCATATAGTCATGCCAGCCACATGACCATAGAATTATTTTCGGACAACGCTTCAGCTGTAAATCGGAAATGAGCATTGCCCCCTAGTCAGACATGACTGGCAATGTTTTTATTAGAGGGACCAGTTCTCCATGTCTTCTGAAGGATCAGGAACTGATTGTATTCCATCATGCCAGTGTGCTAGATATTTGAAGCAATCTTAGCATCGTAAATGTAGTTGAGGGACTGACTTATTTATGTACATTGTATATAAATTTCTTAATTCAAAAATATGTCTATTGCCTATTTCACAGGACTCAAGCAGTTTAATATCCCAAACTGAAAACTACCTAAAGACAGCTTGGGTAATTGTTAGTCCACAAGTGTGAAGTGAATGGTCCAAAGCAGAGTTTATCAACCTTAGCAACTTTAAGATGCGTGAATTTCAACGTCCAGAAATGCAGGAGTTGAAGTCCACATACATCTTTAAATTATTAAGTTTGAGAAATACCGGCCTAATATGTCTTCTTAAAAGCTAAAAACTTACCTGGGGAAAAAAGTTGATCTAAAACACTTGTAGAGTCGTAAATAAGAACACTTGGTGTGTATCTGATTTCCTTTTCTTATCCTCAATTCCAACTTTCAGCAACCCCTCCTGGGACACTTCAAAACTTATCAGGATAGACAATCCTCAGATCATATCTGAGAGCTGGAAATTTTTGTGATCGCAATGCCTGACAACAATTAACAATACATTTGCATTGTGAATTAAGCAGTTGTCAAACTGATGGTAAGAAAGATTTTGGAAATTATATTTGAATGTAGTTTTTTTGAAAACATTTATTAGTTAACAAACCTAAATATGCTTTAAATTTTAAGTTGTACAGAATAAAAAGAAATTAAAAAAACAAATTAGAATTATAGGTGCCTGTTCTAAACCAGAATAATTAAAATAATAATTAATTAATTAATTAATTAAATGACAAAGCTTGTATCACAATGTTGTGATACATACTTCATCATTTCCTCCCCTTGCTCCAATGGATATCAATAATTGGATTCTAACAATCACAGCCATCAATATAAAATGTTTGGAATTGGAGTTTGTGAGATTTTTTCTGAGGATTAAATTGTTGTTAATTGTTGTAATTATTTCTGTTTGTGCTTCTTTCCAAATGGTATTCCAAAGACTGCTTGAGAAATGGAATTAAGGAGAATACTACATGGTATAGACAAGTGAGGCAAAAATAATTCCAGCATCAAAGTTCAATGCATCTCATCCACTTATGCATAAATAAAGTAAAAACCAGCCATAAAACAAATATGCAGAAATCTTGCATATGGTGGAAGAAATTCTTCCCAAAACCAGAGATTTTGATTGGATTGGATTCTGTTAATTTCAAAGCTCTTGTTGAAATAGGATCTTCTTTGAATCATTCAATCCATGAAAGAGATAGAAATATCCTGATTTTTTAATCTGGAAAATTTTCCTCAATGCTTGTTCATAGCTGAAGTCATCCATGTATGATTTGTATGTTATTAGACAATCCATGACCTAATGCATCATCTGACAACCCTGAAGCTGACCTGGCTGAAGCCATCTTGGAACTTCAGTGTTGCTACAGTGGAGCAAGCGATAGGGAGAAGGGATTAGAGATAGCTGGGGATACGTAGCCAAAATAAAATACTTTCTCTTGGGAACCAAGGACGTTCTCATACCTGGCTGGAGAAGGGGGAGTGATGTCACCAGACCAGCGGACACTGCATTGATTGAGCCATGTGACTGATAGTTTGGGACTGGGGAAAACCTTTTACTTTTAATTAAATAAAAACCAAGGGGCCTTTCAGAGTTGGTTTTCACCAGATATGTGCCAATTTGATATTTCCAATAAAGTTATTCTTTGAGGATTCCACCTTCCTCAGAGTTCTTGCTTGCAATGGATCTATTATTTGGAACCCTGACATTGTCATTTCAGAGAAACAGAAGACTATGGGTGAGCAAAAAAACAGTGGAAGCAGGAGTGACTTCCAATTTCCTGCCAGCTTCTCCATTGTCTTACATTGTAGGAAGCTGGCAAGAAGCATGGGACGTGACAATCACGAGACCACATTGATTGCAGCAGCATGGTACCATTGAAGTGACTACAACTTTGCCAAGTTTCAATTCCACTGGAATAATGGATCGTGGATTTTGGGTGCATTGTGTAAATTAGACCATCTGCAGCATCCTGATTCAAAAATTGTTACTTTATGATGTATCATTTTTACAAGCTGAAGATTACAAATAAATTAAGAAAGTTGTGGCTGAATAGCTAAGAACTTTAATATCCTACTACACCAGATGGGAGAGGTTTAGTGGTATATAGATACTTCCATTTATTAAAGTTCTGAACTATTCAGCCACAACTTTTTAAGAATAACAGAATACTTTAGTATTCAATTTCAAAACATAGAGCAGGGATAGCTAACCTTTTTGCTGTCATGTGCCAAAAGCAGGAGGGAGCACGGGGGGAGCGCATGTGCCCACACCCATAATTCAATGCCCCCATGGCCCCCCCACATGCGTGTGTGAGCCCCGTGCTCCCCCATGCATGCCTAGCAGGCCTACCTGAAGCCTCCGACCTTCCCAACCCCACAGAGGTCCTCCGAAGGCCAGAAACAACCCATTTCCCGACTTTCAGTGGGCAGGGTAGGCCCATTTTTCACCCTCCCCAGGTTCCAGAAGCTTTCCTGGAGGCTGGGGAGGGTGAAAACTGCCTCCCAGAGCCTCCACACTAACCCTGTACTTATCTGGCATCCAAAAAGGGCTATGTGAAGACTTCTGGGAGCGGAGCCGTGGGCGGGGCCAGCCAAAAATCAGCTGGCCGCCACGCACATGCACACTGGAACTGAGCTAGGGCAACGTCTCATGTGCCTGACGATATGGCTCCATGTGCCACCTGTAGCACATGTGCCATAGGTTCGCCATCAAGGACATAGAGAAACATGGACTTTATCAGCATACAACAACCACATACATACATTACATTCCCAATTTTAAATTATAATTAGGGAAAGACTTCAACAGTAATCTTGTTTTGCTTAAATATATATTTTGAACTGAAGTGGAGAAATCTGTGTTCCTGAAATGTGACAGCATCACTTCACATTGAAACAATGAATTCCAATGGATTATGACGAAATTTAACATATTAACACAAAACTATCATGAGTAAAACGTATTCATGTTTTAATAACCTCATACTCATACTTTAAAGATAAGTTATTGATTGGCCCATTTCTATAGTATACAAACAGTCCCTAAATTTAAATAACTTTAGGCATTAGGACTTTATTCCAGACATTCCATTTGGTTCATGTCAACTTCACTCAGATCAGTTAGGGAGAAAAATATTTCTTGTCAACATAGTAAACACACTGTGGAGAGACATTACAGGAGACGTAAATTCTCCAAGTCCTTATTTTCTATTTGAAAAATCAATTCATTTGGGATATAAGTAAGTTTGCTTTTTCCACAAGGAGTGATATGAGTAAATGTCAACTAAATTTAAATCTACTAAGGGTTTATTGGACTATATTTAATCAAACTTGAAAATCATAAATGTTCATTTTATATCCACTTGATGTTTACAGATTGTTCTGACAATTCAATTTGCATATGCTGTCAAGGAGATGACAAAGAAAACATGCACCCTCAAAATTGTCTTGGTATTTGCAAATATTATTAGTGTAGAAAAGACATTTAATCGCAGGCTTGAGTGAGCAAACATTTGAAGTTGAAAGTATCATTTTAACAGTGTTTGATGTTAAGAGGGCTTTTCCTGCCTTCACTTGAATAGTCAGAATGTCTGTGGAAATTAATCAATTCAATTCCAACTTAGCAGAATGTTACATGCATTTGCTCTCATGTGTTTGTCTGCATATTTGATGCTGAATGAAAAACTTGAATAACTAAAAAGTATGCTTTGTTTTCAGACAGGTTTTGCATTTATGCCCAAAATAGTCAATAAATGCCTGAACAATCCTTATCTAGGCATTCCCCAGGAAAAGGATTTTTGTCAGAAAGTTTAATCAAAGAAAACTACGTTTTGAACAAAGTCAAATGCAAATTTCTGAATGTTTCCACCAATAGATTCCATCTTAATTGTTCTTCTGTTTCTCACACACTAGAGGCAGCGTTTGCCATGAGAATTTTATAGATCAATTCACGGGGCTTTTTGGTTTATGGCTTATAAAAAAAACAAAAAACAAAACTTAACTCTAAACAAAACTGTTTAGATTCTCAATCGACAGTTATATGAAGAAGTGGTAACTATATGAAGAAGTATCAATAACAGCAAACTTTATTTATACTGTATCAGCATCTGGACCTGCAATGAGGTACAGTAGAATACATCAGCACATTTATATTCAATACTGATATAAATTTGGCTGAAAGCAGCATGCATGCTCTTACTGCTTTTTATAGTCATCACAACTTTGTGAAGTTGGATAGGCATATAATGATAGTCCCCAAGATGGAGAAATCTAGCAATATGCCTCAGTGAATCTTCCCTTGATCATGCCTGACATTTTAATCAATAATATAAACTCAAAAATAGGCTTAATGGTTTTTTTTTTAATAAAACGTGGGGGAGGGTGAAACAAAGCACTTCTCCCCCAAATGTATAAACATAGAAAATCCCAGCTCTGTTAAGTTTAGACCTTCATTCACTCACTGCAGCCCAATGATCAACTTTAGACCTTTGTCCCACTTACTGCAGCCCAATGACCAACAGCCCAATTTAGTGAGGTCCCTATGACCATCCATAATTTATTGTCCTTCCTTACAGAAGGACCTTGCTACAGAAGCATATATAGAAGCATAAACCTGGAAATTAATCCTAAAGGAAATGAAAATGAAGTTTTTAGTGGTTTCTTGCAAAAACACAGAAATATCGCTTGTTTCTGTTTTGGTCGGGATCCTCTTCCCCATTAAATATTTCTAACTGCAAAATATAATCTATTGTTTCTAATGAGAAATAATAATACTTTTATATAATATACTTATCCAGACTTAACAACTGTCAATAAGAAAGACAAAAAAAAGTCTGGATAGTATCTGATATGACAGTATCTGGAGGAAGCAGAATAGAAGAAAAAGAACTGGAAAAGATAATGAAATACAAAGACTGCATGTAGAAGTAGAACAACTATGGCAAAAGTAAGCAAAGGTAGTAATAGGCAATAGTAATAGGCACCTTGGGTTCAATCTCAAAACAACTTGTACACCATTAGCACTGGCAAAATCACCATCAGTCCATTGCAAAAGGCAGCTTTACTTGGAACAAATCTCATCTTTAGCACCATCAAAGAACATCTGCCAAATGCAGGTCTTTGGGAAGGACTTCATAGGTGGACAAAAATGCAAAATCTAGTCTAAACTGTTTGACAATACAATGAATCGCAATATCAATTATTATTTTATGACAATAAGTAGAGAAAATCCAATTGGTTATGTCCTGTTATTTAAATAAATTTTGGCAATGTTTATTTGTTTGTTTATGTTCCGCCCATTTTGCCTTACTACACATTGAAATAATTAAGCAAAAATAACAACAGTAATAAATATGTAAAAATATTGGATTGCAGTGAGTGGGATGAAAGTCAAAAGTTAACACAGTTGAGAATTTCTATGTTTGTAAATTTTGGGGAGGAGGCTACACAAAGTGCATGGGGAGAGGTACGGCCTTTCCTAATCCAATAGCCATCTTCAGAATGGCGCACATCTGTTAGGATTCTAGGGCAGCTGGCAGAGCCGGATCCTCAGGCATTTATGGAAGATCAAAAGGGTGGGTGAGAAGAAACAAAGGGCAGGAATCAAAGCAGAAAAGGCTCTTCTCCTGATCCTGTCAACAAAAATTCCTGGATTGATGGGGTCCACAGCATTCCCCCTTTGCCGGCACAGATGGAACAGGCCAATCTCACTGGGGTGAAATGGTTCTTCAAATAACCTGAATAATATTCTCTATTATTTAGATATTATATTGAATCATATCCCCAGTTCTTTAGTATATTCTTCTACATCAAATCAGTGGGGGGTTGCTACTGGTTCAGTCCGGATCTTGCAAACAGGTAATAATGGTGGCAGGAGGCTCAGCCCACCTGCCCGGACGTCATCATGGATGCTCTGTGCATGCGTAGAAGCTTCTGCGCACATGCACACTCGCGTTGCGAACCGGTAGCAAAGGTAAATGGAACCCACTCCTGCATCAAATGCAAACTTCAAAGAGTTCATTTTGTCTAATTTCCTTTTGACTTAACTGTACCCTTGCACCAGTCTTGAGCTATAGTATAAGAGTCACAGAGCCTTTCTCTATTAGGACCTAATCAGAGCAAAAATATGCCTTGACATTCTCTTTTGTTTTGCCATGTCCCTATGATACTGCCTTTATCTCAACTTCAGTTCATGATGAATAAAAGAGAAGGGTAAAATAAAATTAAAATTAAATTATCCTTTTTATTCAGACACCACCCAATGGCAACTTCAAGATGTAAGGTTTTGTGACTCATCCCCTTGAAGGAAATCAGCTGCCGGAGTCCAGGAAAATACATCATTGTTTTAAAGAGCTAAAACTTTGTGATGCTTCTACTCTTACATTCATTTGAATGGGAAGTGAGGCAATTTCAGGCCAAGCAGCAATGAAACATTAGAGGATGGCTGTAGATACCACCTAGTTTGCTGATAAAGTTAAACTAAATTTCACTTCCTGAGTAGCTGGCTTTTGTACCTGCAGCCTGAAGAGGGGATTGTACTTAACTTGCCTGTGCCTCCAGCAACACTTACATGAAAGAAAATGAACTTCAGTTAATTTTATTCTCCATGGTTCTCCACGGTCAGCTTCATGCTTTTGTGGTTGCCAAACATGCTGCATTCCTATTTACAAAGCAGTAATTTAAGTGACAGATCTTTTGAGTAGAAGGCATGTCATTTGTCATGGACTTCATGGGAATGAAAAAAAAAGCAGGGGGAGGTGAGTTTCTGGTCTTCTTTAAAAAATCTTGCATTTGTAATATAATCTGATGTTGTGCATCAATTCCATTGCTCCCAGCCTCTGAGACATGGACATATGAAAATAATACAGGGCCCTGAGTAAAATAGCTATGCGCCTCAAGAAAAAAGATATGATTGTTTTCACTGGGCTGTGAGTTTTACCTCTATCTGAGGCAGTGCAGAAAGTTTATCTTTCTGTCTTAGACAAATTCTAAGACTCCCCTCTTGCCATAAATTTGGGATAAATTACACTGTTTTATTTTTGTGGGTATTATCGTATGTTTATTTAATCATAGAATATATGAGAAGATAATGCTTTCTCAGGATTCATATAACAGCCATTGTATAGGAAAGTAATGTCCTGAAAACTTTCAGATTAGCAGTTCTTACTAGTCAAAATATATTGTACAAAAATTCTATCTTTTCATAGATTTTCTGTGATGAGGAAAAAGCTGTAACAGCAGGAGGAAAATAAGATGTTTACAAACAAAAGACATTATCATTCAGACTCTTCTCTAAAATTTCATGAATGATTTCATGAAACTTTATCTAGAAGCTTCTTAGATTAATTCATTAGGAAGTGTATGAAGACAGAATTGTAAATGGAAGAACCCACGGTCTCTTACATGGTTGATTCTGCTACATCACTTGATTTACTCCAAACTACATTTGTCATATATTTGTCATCTACTGAAACCCCTATCAAACAACTTCTTATATCTCAGGAGGGTAGATACCAATCACAGAAAGTGAAATTTTATTTGTGTCTGTCCGATGATGGAATGCTGTTCCCAAAAAGCTTTGCCTACGACTATTACCATTGTAGATTACTGTACAGGCAAGGAATTTTTATTACAGTATTTTAAATATAATTGGCTTAAGTGCTCTTAATATTATGTAAATAATATACAAAATGGATTAATTTTATGATTGTGAATATATCATATGATTGTAAACTAAATAAATAATTTCAATTAGGAAATAATTACTTTATTCATGATTTCTACTTATGATTATATAGTACAGTTGTGCACTATGGTTACACTAAGTCAATTTATTAAGTTGAGCTATGCAATAAACTTGTGCACATAGCTACAAATGCTTCCGTATTCCATTCATAGCTTATCAAAACATAGCCCCAAAGTCTTTAATTAAAAATTCTTTTGTATGTAATAATGTTTTTGATCAAAGAGAGGAAGTGGTAGAAGAGTAATGTTCATTGCAAAATGCTGTGCTGGCCAACAATATGGCAGCTTTAAAAAACTGGTAAAAACTGATGACCATTAATCATGAAAAAAATTATTACATCAATTCCATAGTGGCCAATATGTCTCTCAATCCCTACCGCTGGAGGACAGATATGAGATGTATTAGAGTGAAAATACAGTCTCTGGATTTCCCATACATCTTGTGAGAACAAAATGCTATATCAAGAGAGAATTTTGAACTGATCCAGCAGTGTTGTTTCTGTATTCCTATATAGGATATGTTTGTTTACAAAGAACCCAATATGCTTTGATGTCTGAAGGAGATTTTGTACAAGTAAAAGTGGTTTTCTTCTTCTCTAAAATATGAATTACTTTCATTTACCAGTGCTGCATTGCATCAGGCCCAGGTTTTTCTCCAGTTCATTAAAAACACACAGGCTCACAGGAGTTCACTAAATATTTATGAATGTAATTTATGACTGTGAATTGATGCCTTTTTCCAGAACTAAACGGATATCTGTGTGTGGCCAAATCCATCCCCGCCCCTTACACACACACACAAATCTATGACAAGCTCAGAAGTATGGAGGTGAATAGCAACTTCACATTAATACTGAATATCTTCACCTGGAAAAAAACTGAACAACACCCAGGCCATTTAAAATCTCATTTAACTACTTAGAAAAAAAGTAGAGGGTACATGTTCACTATTCAGATCAATGTTATCAAGGTCAACCAATTGATTTTATTGCCTCACAAAGGACAAAATGGTGTTCATTCCATCGATAAACTCCAACTAGACTGGAAATCAGATTTTATTTAATCTGTCAGGATTCCAAGTAACACCCCCAACAAAGGAAGACTCCGAGGCTTGAAGTTTCTCAAAGTTCCATTTTATTAGAGATGTCATATTGGCACATCTGGGAAAATCTGACTCTGAAAGCTTCCAGGTTTTCCCCACCCAAAGGAAAGTCCAAGTCCCTGCACAACATTCACATGTCCACCACATGGTCCAATCAAAACACCGTCCCAACTGGAGTTGCCTCCCAGTTCCAGTCCTCCAGGTGCAGAGCAAGATGTCCTTGACTCTCTGGGAAAGGAATGTTATTACGACTATATATCACCCATGTTCCATACAATTCCCCCCTCCCAGTTTCCCATAGCTGCACTGACATAATCTTCATTGTCAGGAGGGTGAGAGTCCACACTAATAAAAATGGCCATGTTGCAAGGAACAAATTACCCACGAAGAGTGAGAAATAGTGCCTACCATCTTTGTTTTGATAAACCCATCTCCCTCTAATAGTCGATCTAATTCTTAATATAATACCTAAATACTGTATGATATTTTCAATCTTTATTTGTTCATTAGAACTGAGATCTCCAACAGAATGTACCATAACAAGAAGTTTGTATATTATTTTGAACTGGGGATAGGCCAAATTAGAAATTTTTCATCAATTGAATTAAAAACTACCTCAATTTCTCACAATTTGTGAGGCTGCACAGGCAGTGGTGGGATTCAAATAATTTAACAACCGGTTCTCTGCCCTAATGACCAGCTGGGTAGGCATGGCTGGGTGGTCATGTGACTAGATGGCCAAGGCGACATCATTCACGTCAAGGAGTGCTTCGCCTCACCCGGCCTCTCGTGACTATGGGGATACTAAAGGTCGTAAGTGTGAAAAACGGTCATAACAGGCTTTATTTGAGTCTGAGAATAGTTGTTGCTCTGACCTTTTGTAAAGAAGAAGACTCCTGAGAAGAAAATATCACCAAACTTTGATGAATGTGAGATTTAGGTGTTTCCAAGAGCTAGAAGTAAGAACTTTTTTGTTGGAGCTCCCCTACATAATAAAGGTAGAATGATTCTTAGGACAGCATGAGGTCACCAAAGAAGTTTGGCTTCCAAATCACCTCCAAAAGTGGCAACAAAATTGTTATTTTTAAAGAGACAACAGGGTGAAATTCTTAAATACACAGAAATCAATAATGTTAATTTAGAAATCAATAACATTAATTGTATTTCCTGACAATGTTGATTCAATTTAAAATTTAAATTGAATTGATTATAGTTCTGGATGTGGTTCTGTTTCTTGTTTTCACCTTCCTACTTTTCAGAGTACAGTTTTCACCTTATTCCTCAGATCAAAGACATGCCTACTACGGAGGTTAGATTATTCCCACTGGATCTGTAATAATTTTCTCACACCAAATATTGGAAAATAATAAATTTAAGAAAACTAAGTTCAACATTTTCCTGAAACTGAAATATTCTCATTCTCCTACTCTCATTCCAACCTATTCAAGTTGATCACAGGGCATCCTGGATTGGTAGGGTTTATTTGAATAACAAATTTTCTCAGCATGTAGGGCTGCCAGATCTGAGTTGCAAAAACAGAAATGACCACTAGATAGCACCAAAGAGATATATAAAACTTCACTCTTGGTTGCTGCCTAGTGTGCAACTGAATTTTTGCAGTCCAGACCTACTAGTTTAGCACTGGCATGCTTGATGTATTTGGTTTTACATACATTTGGGTTGTTCATTGACCTGTGATATCAGTGCTCACAATAATATCATGAATAAATGATTATTTCTTTCTCTTTCACACTTTACAATATAAATTTGTAATATATTTAAAAACAAATGTTTATGATGTATCATTCCATTTGGTAGCTGTTTTTCCAGGCTTTATACTAATCTATGTTTTATTATGGCACCAAACGTGAAATAAGAACAATTAATTCCTAACAATATCACTATTTATCTGTTCTTTTTATGGTTACAATGCATTAGAATGGCATAAACTGCATTTTTTTAAACAAAAGTATCCAATTTCTTTGTAGCCTTTTCAAATCAGTTTGAAAAAAGTAAACCAAATTTTAAAAAATATCTTTTTGCTGAACTTGACTCTCAAGTTTACATCTGATGCAACTTAAAATGGCCACAAGACTAAATCATGACCCTTAGCCATAAATATTTGCATATTTTAGCTTGAAAAGACTTTTAAATCAAGAAGCTGCCTTTTTTGTGTTTTGTGGATATATGAGGAGAAAGGGTTTGTTTTAGAAAGCAATTTAAGCATTTATCAAGTGGCTGTGCTCTTGCCTCTTTAAACACTCCTGATTCTAAATCAGTTTTATGGGAAGCTGTTTCTTCTAATAATGCCGGAAAAAATCTGTAATCTATGGGAATTCATGCTAGGCAGCTTGTCTCTGGTTGAAGACTCTAAATATCTGTTCAACAGTTAATTCTTCTGCATTAAATGTCTGTAGATTACAGAACCAGGCGGATTTTTCTTTTCTTTCTCCCACATAGCAAATTGCTTATCATAAATGTACAAGAAGCACCTTGTTTGGCTGGAATGAAAAACAGACACATTTGGTAAATTCTAAAAAGCAGCTATTTTCCTTTCAGAAAAGTCTGACAGATCTCTGAGATGTCTGCCTATCAACGCCTTCCACCACCACCATCCCCAGAAAAACTCTTTCCATTTTCAGATATAGTATTTGGAATTTGACTGATTTTCTGCTGAATGGGTAACTTTCAGAAGCAGGAATAGTTTAGGATTTGCAGACATGGTATTCATTTATTTAAATTAACTCTGGTTTTTGTTATTGTTTAGAATGAGTTTTTTGGCTGCAGTCAAATCTGTCATTTTTCGACAATCTGATTAAGAAAGCAGTGACAGGACAACTCCATTATCAAAGATGCAGCAACTTTTTGTCTGTTCCTCTTATGGATACATCCCATTCACATGGCATAAATTATATTTTTCACCAAATTTGTACAATTTCTTTGTAGCCTTTTCAAGTTAGTTTGCAAAAAAAAAAAAAAATGAACCAAATTAGAAAATGTCTGAGCACTCATAGAGGAATTTGGTTTTCTGGATCTATTTTAATCTGACTAAAATCACTTCACGGCTTGAAGATATGTTGATTACCCTGTTGGATGATATTAGGGACAGTGAGGAAGTAACTTGTCCCTAATTGTGTTCTTAGATCTCTAAACCAATTTTTTATATCACTGTTCACTGTGCATGAACACTTTAAGGAGCTGAGAATTCGGAAAAGGGATTTGTCACAGTTCTGCTCTTATCTTCAAAGCCAGTTTTAGTCAGGAATACAAATTGTCCTTGCTTAAGGACTTTGTTCAGCAACATTTGTTCAGCAACCATTTGAGATTATGATAGTAAGTGGGACTTACAACAGGTCCTCACATCTGTGCTATCTCCATGGTCAAGTGACCACTATTTTGACTTTCACTCCCAGCTTTTGATAAGCAAAGTTAATGAGGAAGACCAGCGAATGGTTGCAAATGGCTGTCGTGTGACCTCAGGATACTGCAACCACACAGGATTTGCCTAACAACAGCAACTAGAACTGCTGGAACTCCTGCCATAAGTGAGTATAGTTACATAATGTGATGTCTTATTATCGCATTGCTTAAAGAAGAGTTCCTGATCCCCAGTTGCCATTGCTAAGCAAGGACGACGTGTCCTGCTTCTTCTGTTGTGGAATGTTGCAAGATTCTTCCATTCTGTCTGTGTCTGTGTTTCATTAGATTTCTAAATTATATCCAGAATACTTTCTATCCTTATATGACTTAGCCTTGCCCTGCCGTCATGCTGTAATTAGAAAGTTACAGTTTGTGAAGAAAGGCAAATAACAGGCACCTGAGAAATGGCAGAATAATCTCAGCAGGCTTCAGACAGCCTAAAGGTGAAGTTAAGCAGAATCACATCAGACACCTGTACAATTAGCACAGCCCCCCCAACCCCCAAGGCTGTGTGCTCTCTCTACTTCTTTTCTCTCTATATACCAATGACTGCATCTCAAATGATCCATCTGTTAAACTACTGAAGTTCGTGTTATGTGTAAATGCCTAACTTTGTATGTACATGGCAGTGCATGGATTAACTCCACCTTTCCCACCTAGCCCTTCCCTTGACTCCTCCTTACCTTGACTCTGCCTCCTTGGTACATAAGTCCATGCCCAGGGACTGATTGAGGTATTCCAGATGTTCACCTGAAAGAGAAGGGCAAAGCCAAAATAAATGCCTTTGAATTAAAATCATTTCGTACTTGTAGTTATTGGGCAAGATCCTTGGAAATAATTAACAAAATGGTAGCAGAGGATGCCCAATAACCTAAGAATAACAACAGAAATACAACTCACCCTGAAATGGAAGATAGAATGAACACGAGGTCCATCACCAAACTAATGGCAGAGCTGCAGGAATCCGAAGGCGCCACAGCAAGAATTCCAACAGCCGTGAACGTAAAAGACCTGGATCAGCCAAACAGAAGCAAGAAGCCACGAGGAAATCCAGCCAGGTATGAAAGGGATGAATCGCCCAAGAGAGATGAGCTGAAAGAGACCATACAGAGAATGATGGAGGCCTCCATCAGCAAAAGGGAACTCATCGCAAAACTCTGGGACCTACTAGATGACCACGGGGCAGCGATGAGCACCCAAGAGCAAGACCACGAGACTGCCAGCCCGGTAAGGGAAAGACACTCCCTAGCAGAAACCCAAGACTTAAACTGCTCCAGTTTCGCGCCATGCTCCCGGTGGCCATCTTGGAATGGCCACCAACCAATAGGGAGCCGAGATTCAAATTTGATGGCATGAAATGAAGAGAACCCCAAAACAAATGGGGGACCATCCAAAGGCAACCCAGAAAGGAGAAACCAAGCCACCAGAAGCTTGCCTACCGAGCTCGAAGCCGAAAAAGCATGCGAGACTCGAGCGGCAGCAATTGGCTCCACATACGAGCCTCCCGTGCCAGCCACAAACCACAGAAGGACAACCGCAAGCCAAGAATACTACGAGAGGGCCATCGATGTAGAAGCATCGCCCCAGCTCCTCTACCCGAGAAACGCACACCGCGAGAGCGATTGCCAAGCACTGATTGCACACGAGACATGCCGATGGCAGAACTCAAACTCACCACCCGCCGCACCAACAACACGAGACCCGAGGGAAGAAAGGCACGCCGGCTACTCACCCTTCCTGCGACCTCTGCCAGGCTTCTTCGCCCATCCAAGGACCAGCGACCAGGGATCGGGACCCCTCACCTCCGCTGCTGCCACCGCCACCGCCGTGCCACCGAATCCCAGAAGTCCTCGACGTACGACTGCTTTGCCTCCTCACCTCTTTCCAGCCTTCAGCAGGGATCCAGCGGCCCATTGATGGATGCCTGCCTCCAGCGATGAAGCCGGATACCCCAGAGGTGAGTCCAAACCCCCAACTGCAGGCCGAGGCCGAGGCCTGAGAGCTACAGCAGCAAGCTACTCACCCACTGACTACAGACGTGAAATGGGCTTCGCGCATGCTCAATCAGCACCTGTAAGAAGAGAGGAGAGAAACGTAGAGATAAGTCCATTCAGAGTCGCAAACAGCATCCCCATGCCATATTGTGAATTCCCTCACCTGAAATACCATGGACAGCAACAGACTGTGAGTAATTTGCCACATAGCTCAGTGACTTTACCAGCTGATTTCCACATTCTTAAACTAGATGGAACAAACCTTATGCAGTGGAATCATCAGCTCCAGATTTTTTTCTTAAGGGAGAACATGTTGTTTTTAATCAATGATCCACCCAGGAAACCTTGGACTCTAGAAATAGACTGCTTGCACCACAGGGCTTATTATATAGTTATAGCAAGTATTTCACCAAGCATATATCCCAGTCTTAGTCATTATCTAACTGTGTCAGAAATACTACAGAAAATATTTAACTTATTCTACAGTAAAAGCGTAGCCACCACAACCAGGATATCTAGAGAGTTCCACTCAGCCAGACACAAGGCTGGGACTCCCATGGGTGAACACATATTAAACCTGAATGCCACCAGGGTTGAGTTGATACAAAGTGGGGAGGACATCTCAGAGGAGAGTATGAAAAGCATTATTATTAATTCCCTGGATTCTAGCTGGGATAACTTCATAATGCAGCTGGATAGTCTAAGCCTAGACCACCTCACACTTGAGACACTAACAAGTAGAATAATTGCAGAATACAGTTTAAGGAGGGACCGCTCCATCAGTCGCAGGGACAGTAGACCAACAAAGAAGGTTGAGTTCCAAACCAGGAACCACGACACCCCAGAATGCTTCACCTGTGGTTCCAAGAACCACTATAAGAGGGATTGCCCCAAAAATTTGAGGGAGAGGGACTACACCTATCGTAGGGACAGACAAGGCCAGAGGTCAGGGTTCCCAGATAAGTCCTCACCTGAAAACAGATATAGACGCAGAGACTCCCCCAACCCAAGGGACAGAAGGGGAAATAGAAACAGTTCCAGAGAGAAATGATCAGGATCTATGTATGAGATCGGGGGAAACACACACATACTCCCACAGACAAGGGAAGGAGACGTGTGGCTCATTGATTCAAGGGCCACCAACCACACAACTTATGACAGAAAGATCCTCACTTCCTTTACAGAAGAGAACTACCACATCAAGGTAGCCAATCAGAACAAAGTTCTAGTAACAGGGAAAGGAGATACATTCATAAGCGGGATAGGCAAGATAGAGGGGGTATTGCTCATACCCAAAATACCTCACAATATATTGGCTACACTCAAACTTAGCAGAGACATTAATATAGAGACCACTTTTAAGGGAGGAAAGGCCTACATGACCAAGGGCAAGAGGAGTATCGGTAAGATTGTCATTAACATATCTAACATAACTAACATACCTTCAACCTAAAGGAAATAGCCAGACCAGTGTAAATGGTCAACCAGAAAACACAGAAAACAAGGCCGACACCCATGACGAGACAGAGGGGGACAAGGATGATGATGCCACAATCACGATACAACACACAAAGGGACATTGTTAATTGGCAAGTCCATTCATGATGACTGTGCCCACTTACTACATAGAAAGTTGGGCCATGCCAGCTTCCCAGTCATCCAAAAAATGACAGACTGTACCAATGGTTTAAAAATAAAAGGTTGTAAAAACTACTTAGAGTGCTCTGTATGTAAATCCTCAAAACTAAAGACCAAACCTAGACCTAGGAAGGCCACCCACACCACCAATTCCATCTTCCACCTAGTACATATGGACCTAGTGGGTCCCATGAAGCCCTCTGTAAAGTACAAAAAGAGATTTTTCCTAACAATAGTAGATGACTTCAGCTGCTATTGCTTTGTGTATACCATTAACCATAAGAATGACGTATTTCAAAAATTTAGAGAATTCTACAAGAGGGTGGAAACACAACACAATACAAAAATAAGGCAAATAATGATGGATAGGGGGTCTGAGTCCTATCAAGGGACTTCTCGAATTGGTTAAAGATGCACGGGATAGTACATTACATATCTTCCCCTTTTTCCGCGTTCCAGAACGGAGTCGTAGAGAGGAGGAACAGAATCCTACAAACAATGGTGAGAGGCACTCTAGAGGATGCAGGGTTAGGACAATCATTCTGGGCAGAAGCACTCACCTACTCAAATTACACACTGAATAGACTCTGGTCTTGCGTAGTAGAGAAAGCACCTTACGAGGTGATGTACAACAGAAAGCCACAAATTGCCCACCTGCACATATTTGGGGTCACGGCGGATGTACATATCCCCAGACAGCTAAGGCGAAAAGGAGACAAGGTCTCAAAAAAATTAAGGTTCATCGGGTATGAGTCTGGCACAAAAGGGTATAGATTCATTGACAGGGACAATAGATTCATCATATACAGAACAGCGGTGTTCCATGAACTGGTCAAAGATACATCTCAATGAGATACTCATCAAACAGGGAGACACAGACAACATGAGGGACAAGGGCAATCAGACCACAATAGAAATGAAAACACAAGAGAGGCACAAACCTAGGCACCAAGAGATAGCCACCAAAGGGTGGAAAGAAGATCATCCCATCATTAAGGTAGATGCAATCACAGAAAAGGAAGCCAAATACATGCACGACACAGATTCCACTTGGGGAATCACACTCTGGACTTGATTTTTGTCTCTGATCAGTGGCTGAATGATCTAAGAATAGGGGATATAGACATCAAGCCCTTGTCATGGTCTGATCATTCTCTCCTTCACATGGACTTTCAAGTCACTTCCACCCACCGCAGGGAGACGGAACCAACCAAATGGTTCCGTCCCAGGCGCCTGATGGACTCCGAAAGGTTCCTGATGGAGCTTGGGCCATTTCCTGAGACTCTGGCTCACGACTCGACTGAGGACCTAGTGGTCGCCTGGGACAGGGTGGCTACTGCGGCCTTGGACCGCGTCGTGCCTTTGCGGCCTCTGACCCGATGCCGATCTCATCTAGCTCCTTGGTTTTCCGAGGAGCTGAGAGAGATGAAGCGTCGGAAAAGACACCTGGAGAGCGATTGGAGGACAAGCCGATCTGAATCTGACCGAACACAGGTGAGATCTTATATTAAGACCTACCTAGTGGCAATAAGAGCGGCGAAGTCTAGCTACTTCTCCGCTCTTATTGCATCTGCAGAGAACCGCCCAGCTGCGCTGTTTAGGGTGACCCGCTCCCTACTTCAGGTGGGGGTACAGGAAGATCCCTTAAAAGGTCGAGCTGAGGATTTTGTACAATTCCTGCATGATAAAGTCGCTCAGATTCGGGAAGGCCTGGACTCCGATTGGGTAGATCCAGGGGAGGAAACAGGGGCAGGTCTTGAGAGTGTTATCTGGGAAGAGTTTGACTCTGTGACTTCTGAGGACGTGGACAGGATTCTGGGCAAGCTTAACGCTGCCACATGTTTATTGGACCCGTGTCCCTCCTGGTTGGTACTGGCCTCCCGGGAGGTTACACGAGGCTGGCTCCAGGGGATTATAAACGCTTCTCTGAGTGAGGGTGTCTTTCCCGCTGCCTTGAAAGAGGCAGTTGTGAAGCCCCTCCTCAAGAAGCTTTCCCTGGACCTGGCTATATTATCAAATTATCGTCCAGTCTCCAATCTTCGCTTTGTTGCAAAGGTTGTTGAGAGTGTGGTGGCGCGACAACTACCCCGATACCTGGATGAAGTTGTCTATCTGGATCCGTTCCAGTCGGGCTTCAGGTCACGATACAGCACGGAAACGGCATTGGTCGCGTTGGTGGATGATCTCTGGAGGGCTCGGGACAGAGGTTGCTCCTCTATCCTGGTCCTATTAGATCTCTCAGCGGCTTTTGATACCATCGGCTGGAGGGGTTAGGAATAGGGGGCACCGTGCTTCGGTGGTTTTCCTCCTTCCTCTCTGACCGCTCGCAGTTTGTGTTGGCAGGGGGGCAGAGGTCGACCTCGAGGCACCTTATTTGTGGGGTGCCGCAAGGGTCAGTCCTCTCACCCCTTCTGTTCAACATTAATGTAAAACTGCTAGGCGAGATCATCCGTGGTTTTGGGGTGAGTGTTCATCAGTATGCTGATGACACACAGCTATACATCTCCACCCCAGACCACCCCAATGATGTCCTTGCTGTGATGTCCCGTTGCCTGGAGGCCGTGCGGATCTGGATGGGGAGAAACAAGCTCAGACTCAACCCCTCCAAGACCGAGTGGCTGTGGCTTCCGGCATTCCGGTATAGTCAGCTGGTACCATCACTGACAATAGGGGATGAGATCTTGCTCCCCACAGAGAGGGCCCGCAACTTGGGTGTCCTCCTGGATTCACGGCTATCTTTAGAAGATCATTTGACGGCCGTGGCCAGGGGTGCCTTTTATCAGGTTCGCCTGATCCGCCAGTTGCGTCCCTTTCTGGATCGGGATGCTTTGCGCACGGTCACTCATGCCCTAGTTACCTCCCGTATGGACTACATGGGGCTCCCCTTGAAAAGCACCCGGAGGCTCCAACTGGTCCAGAATGTAGCCGCGCGGGTGATTATGGGCGCAGCTCGTTACGCCCATGTAACACCTCTCCTACGCGAGCTGCACTGGCTCCCGGTGGTCTTCCGGGTGCGATTCAAGGTGTTAGTTATCACCTTTAAAGCGCTCCATGGCTTAGGACCTGGGTACCTACGAGACCGTCTTTTGCCACCAATAGCCTCCCACCGACCAGTTCGTTCTCACAGGGAGGGACTACTCAGGGTGCCATCAGTCAAATTATGCTGACTGGCGACTCCCAGGGGGAGGGCCTTCTCTGTGAGGGCTCCAACCCTTTGGAATGAACTGCCCCCGGAGATACGTAATATCCCTGATCTCCATGCTTTCCGCCGTGCCCTCAAGACCCTGATGTTTCAACAGGCAGGGCTAAACATATGAACATGTCAATGATTTTTTAAATGTTATCTAATTCTGGGTTTTATTTAATTGACCAAACTAAGTAATAATTTTAATTAGCAATTTTATGATGTTTGTGTGTCTATATTTTTCTTGACTGTACACCGCCTTGAGTCCTACGGGAGAAAGGCGGTATAGAAATATAATAAATAAATAAATAAATACACGACCAAACAGACCCATAAGACACAACAGGAATAGAATCCCAAGGAGATTTGAGGATTATGTTCATACACACAAGCAAAACAACCCCCAACTCATACGAGGAAGTACTCAGATTGCCACAGGAAGAGAGAATTAGATGGGAACAGGCTATGGAAAAGGAGATGGCTAGCCTAAGGGAACTAAATGTGTACACCCCCTCTAAGGCCCCAGCCGACAAAACACTCATAGGTACGAAATGGGTTTTCAAAATTAAGGAACTAGAAGACAACAAGACCCTCTATAAGGCTAGACTTGTAGCTCAGGGATTCGCACAGAGGTATTCAGACGATTACACAGATACCTATTCACCAACAGTTAGGGCAGAAAGTGTCAAAAGCGCCCTGGTAATAGCATCCATCCTAGGCCTAGAAGTTTACCAATCTGACATTCAGACTGCCTACCTCCATGCGAAATTAGACAAAGAAATCTATGTCAAGCCACCCCCGGGGAAGGACACACAAAAGGGGGACACTTGGTTATTGAACAAAAGCCTATACGGATTAAAGCAGTCGGGAAAAAGATGGTATGAGTGTCTAGCCAAAACACTCAGGGACATGGGTTTTACTGCCACCTTAGCGGACCTCTGTTTCTTCATCAAGAGGGAGGGCACACCCATCAAATATGCACTCATTTATGTAGACGACATTCTATACTTAGGCCAACACAAATGGAAATGTGATGAATTTGCCGAGAAACTGGGGAAACATTTCACACTCAAGACTGTAGGAAGAGTCAACAAATATCTAGGGGTACAAATCGACAAAACAGAGAATGGGTTCAGGGTCTCACAGAAAGAAAAAATATTAGAACTCATACACAAATGTAACATGAAGGATGCCAAGCCATGTGAGACACCCATGCAAACATACTTCCTGAAACATATGCACGAAGAATGGGAGTCATTTAAGGACAACACTCTATACAGATCCGTCATTGGATCCCTTCTATACATAGCCAACTGGACGAGACCAGACATTAGTTTAGCGGTAAATCTGTTATCTAGGCATGTCAGTGACCCAAAAATGTACCACTGGGAAGGTGTGAAAGGGATAATCAGGTATCTGAAATATAGCATAGATGCATACTTATGTCTAGAACCGATAAGTTCCAAAGAACCCATATTGACCTGTTATGCGGATGCTGACTGGGCAGGTGACACAAAGAGCAAGAAAAGCACCTCTGGTTATATATTCCTCATCAACAACTGCCCAGTGCACTGGTACACTGGAAAACAGAACTTGGTTGTCACGTCCACAGCAGAAACAGAGTACATCTGTCTGTCAAAAGAAGCCAACAATTTGACATGGTTCGACGACCTGCTTTCCAACATATGGATTGAACCAGCTTATCCAATAACTATTCATGAGGACAATAAAGCGGCCATAGACATTTCCAATGCGGACGCAGTGGGCCAAAGATCCAGACACATCGATATCAAGCACAAGCACATCAGACAGTTATCAAACATTGGTTTCATCAGAGCCATACATTGTGAGACTACTAAACAAATCGCAGATATTCTGACAAAACCATTACACAATAAACAACACGTATATCTGACCTCAAAGCTAAGAGTGGCTATGCATTGTACAGAATCATCTCCAAATGTTAGACATTTAGAGGGGGATTTGTTATGTGTAAATGCCTAACTTTGTATGTACATGGCAGTGCATGGGTTAACTCCACCTTTCCCACCTAGCCCTTCCCTTGACCTCTCCTTACCTTGACTCTGCCTCCTTGGTACATAAGTCCATGCCTAGGGACTGATTGAGGTATTCCAGATGTTCACCTGAAAGAGAAGGGCAAAGCCTAAATAAATGCCTTTGAATTAAAATCATTTCATACTTGTAGTTATTGGGCAAGATCCTTGGAAATAATTAACAGTTTGCAGATGACACAACAGTGATTGGTCTCATTCGAGACAATGATAATGGGAGGTTGAACAACTAGCCTTGTGGTGCAACTGGAACAATCTGGAACTGAACACACTCAAAACCGTAGAAATGGTGGTGGACTTTAGGATACTACCACCACTTACAATACAAGACAACACAGTATCAACAGTAGTGACCTTCAAATTTCTAGGTTCTACCATATCTCAAGACCTAAAATGGACACCTAACATCAAAAATGTCATCAAAAAAGCACAACAAAGAATGTTCTTTCTGTGCCAACTCAGAAAGCTCAAACTGCCCAAGGAGCTGCTGATCCAGTTCTACAGAGGAATTACTGAGTCTGTCATCTGCACCTCTATAACTGTCTGGTTTGATTCTGCAACCCAACAGGACAGACACAGACTTCAGAGGATAATTAGAACCACAGAAAAAACAATTACTACCAACCTGCCTTCCATTGAAGACCTGTATACTGCACGAGTCAAAAAGAGGGCTGTGAAAATATTTACAGACCCCTCGCATCCTGGACATAAACTGTTTCAACTCTTACCCTCAAAATGATGCTATAGAGCACTGCACATCAGAACAACTACTCACAAGAACAGTTTTTTCCCTGAATGCCATTACTCTGCTAAACAAATAATTCCCTCAACACTGTCAAACTAGTTATTAAGACTGTATTACTATTAATCTTCTCATCATTCCTATCACCCATCTCCTCCCACTTACGATTGTATGACTGTAACCTTGTTGCTGGTATCCTTAAGATTTATATTGACTGTTTCCCTATGACTATCATTAAGTGTTGTACCTTATGATTCTTGATGAATGTATCTTTTCTTTTATGTACTCTGAGAGCGTATGCACCAAGAAAAATTCCCTGTCTGTCCAATCAGATTTGGCCAATAAAGAATTCTATTCTATTCTATTCTATTCTATTCTATTCTATTCTATTCTATTCTATTCTATTCTACATATTCTATTCTATTCTATTGAGGGGGCTCGCATGAGGCTTAGGGCCTCAGGCAGATCAACCAGTGTATTGTAGTAGTTAAGGTGCTGGACTGGAATTAGGAAGCCCAACTCAAGTACATCTAGGGCAAGCGTGTCAAACTTTATTTTATTGCGGGCCACATCAGGGTTGTGTTTGACCTTGGGGGCCAGGGTGGGTGTGGCCAGTTCGACTTCACTCATGTTGGGGGCGTCTATGGTGGCTTGAGCGCTCTTGAGTGCAGAATCTTTCTCTTGCTTTCCTAGTATGTATAGATTACTCTGCTTAATACCTCTTGCACAAATTCTTTCAGCTTTCCTTATGGTGTATTGTCCTCCAGCAACCAGTACTTCATACCCTTGACTATCTAAACTTGAAATACTTAATAGATTATGGTCTAATTCCAGTACCTACAATATATTGTCTAATGTTTCCCCGATCTCAGGTACATAGACTTTACCTTCCCCTTTAACAGCAGACTGTTGTCCATTAGCCAAACTGACAAATGTTTGCTTAGCTGGTCTCAAGCCAGAAAATGTTTGTGGGTCATTTGCAATATGCTGACTCACTCCACTGTCCAACAACCAAGTGTTTCTAGTGTTCTCAGATGATGTTGCTGCAAGGGAAAAAGATGGTGATGAAGGACCACTCCTCACGGGTTGAATAGCTGTACACTCTTGTCTCACTACTCCTCTGTTTCTCCTCTTAGGACAGTGTCTCTGGAGATACTCTGTAGAACCAGACATGAAGCAACGTTTCACTGTGTAAATGATCTCAGCTGCTCTGCTAGCATCTTGGGACGTTGGAACGTCCCAAGAAGTGTCTAACAAGGTTCATGGGACATTAGACACTTCATGGCACACAAGGTATATGAGCATCACATATAATTTATATGCCTCAGTAAATGTTATTCCTCTTTCCTCTAACTCCAGGAATGTCTTTCTCATAGCCTGCAGATGTGTGGACATGCTCTACCCTGGTTTCAGTTGTGCTTTATACAGTCTCCTTGTCAGCAACATTTTGCTGTCCACAGTCTCTCTAACATACATACATAAAACCTCCCAGAATTCTTTCACAAACTGGAGACCCCTCACATGTATCAGCTGACTATCCTCCAAATGCAGGATTATGCTGGCTAATGCCTTTTCATTCCTTCTCCGGTCCCCTCATCCAGGACTGCTGGTGGATCAGTAACTATCATCCACAACTCCTCCCTTCGCAGATACATTTCCATTTTTACACACCAAAAGAGACATCACGAAACCTTCTCCCATTATGCTGAGGGAATCCATGTTGCCTATTTCCATTACCAGCAAGAACCACTAACAAACCACAATGCACAATCTCTCTGACACTGGAGCAAACTCTCACTGGGTTTCTCTTCTCTCTGGTCTTTCTAGTCATTCTGGGCTTCTCTCTGGTCTGGGCCCATAATCTGTCAGAGTGCGCACAGCTTTATTACGTGAGGCAACCCAGGACCAAAAACAGCAAACAGAGGTTTGTAATAAATAATATTTTTATCTACAAAAGAATATATACTAAACATACAAGTACATGGTAAGAATGAACGCCCTAACAGAGCCTCTTCTTATGATACAGGCTCTTAAAGGGATAACAGTTAAACACCTTGCTGATTCATTCCCATCATTACATCAATGCATTGTTATATCATTGTAACCACTGATCAGCTGTTAAATCACTATCCTGACAATCTAACTATCTAAAGTAACACTTTCCACAGCTTATAATAAAATCATAAATATAAAAACATTAAAATTAATAAAATTAGATTTGAAAAACTAGAAAACTAAGTGCAAGAACAATGCAGTGGTAGAATCTTTCCTATTAACACACCATCTACTTCCAGCATAAAGTACCCAATCAGGACCTGACCAGCAGATATAAGTTTTAATGCCCTTTCAAAAGGCTAAAAGGATAGAGATGGACCTCAACTATGGTGGCAAGATGTTGGAGGCCCCAGCAGAACAGGATCTTGTCCTATAGTCTCCAGTCAAATCTGCCTGACTCACAGGGTCCACAGCATGCCCTTCTCCTGGACCAAGAGGGATGGGCCAATCCCATTGGGATGACAGATCCTGAGAGAACATGGTCTCATGACATGAAGAGCTTTCAATTAATTGAATTCGATCTGGAAACAAAGCATCAACAAATGCAGCTCGCACCATGGCAATGTTACATGGGCCACTGTACACACATCCAGAACTGTCTAGGTCACTGCACCATTCTGTATCATTTGTAGCTCCTGAATATTCTTCAAGGATAGTCCTGGGTAGAGCTCATTGCGTAATCCAGATGTTGACCAGGGCATGAGCAGGGTCTAAGGTAGCAGGAAAGGTCACAACTGGCACAGAACATGAAGTTGTGCAAAGGTTCTCCTAGCTACAACTACCTCCTGCTTTTTGAGTAGGAGTTGTGAGTCTAGGAGGATCCCCTAGTTGCACAAAGAGCCTGCCTGAGGTAGTGCAAAATGGATTTCCTACAGAAAGGACATAATTGAATGAATATGAGACTTAAAATAACTCCTCCCTGCTTCCTTATACCTTCTATCAAGCATGGTAGAATGAAAAAGGATTGAGAACAGGTCATACAGGACCCATTAACTTTATATGGTGTCCAAACAGAGCTTAAGAATATATCTTTTGCATCAAACTATAGATCACCGCAAACTAAATAGATTATCTATATCCTCTTTGTCCTGATTTTTTTTGTTGTTGAATTTTTTTTTTAATTTATATGCTGCCCTTCTCCGGAGACTCAGGGCAGCTTACAATGTGCTAAGCAATAGCCTTCATCCTTTTGTATATTTATACAAAGTCAGCTTATTGCCCCCACAACTGGGTCCTCAATTTACCTACCTTATAAAGGATGGAAGGCTGAGTCAACCTTGAGCCTGGCGAGATTCGAACCTGCAGTAATTGCAGGCAGCTGGTCTTAATAACAGGGTGCTTTAGACCACTGTACTACCAAGGCTCTTGACAAATTTGACAAAGTTTTCTAGTTTTTCTACCTTCTTAACTTTTAATTGGAAAAGGGCTGCCAATGAAAAGACCTATTAATTAATTTAATTTAAATAGAAAGCCCTTAAAATTGAGTAGAACAGCATTCTTAATTAACCAAATTAGAGGTAGGCAAATCTAATTTTATTTCAATATTCATTTTAAAAGATGTTTGGCTTCCCTTTTATTACCTTTTTACTACCTTTGATTAGATAAAGAAATGTCCTGTTTAAATACATTGAATATATGTTTCAGGATATACTTTTCAATAAAGACTTATTGAAGACTGGTTTATTTTTAAGAAAAATAACTCCACAAAATCAGGCATGATTTTGCCTTAATTCTTATAAGTCAAGGATGTCAAGGGAGTTTTTTCCTTTCAGAAAATGATAAAAACTTTAATTTTGACCAAACGATCAATTATGTACTTATTTTCTAAGACCTGTATGCCACTTTTGGCTGATTGACTTTAAGTGTTATCCAATATTCAATAACAATCAGTAGTGTCAACAGCAAATATAATATACAGTATAGCCAATATCCAATTACAGCATTCCTACCATGTAGGAAAGAGAATCACTTTGAATTCCTTAGGCCTTGGGCTTTCCCAAATAACTAGATTTTTACAATCTTTCAGAAGACAATGAAAGAAGGGCTGACAATCTTTTTAAAGGAGAATACTTCATTATATCATTTAAAATTATCCCAGAGCCAAATTCTGATACATAAAAGAAAATAAAGGGTGTATTTTTACAGCACTTCAAATTCAGAGACATCTCTCTACTTTAAAAAAAAAATCAAAATTAAATGGTTATTTTTCTTCAATAATGTTCCACTGCAATCTAATAAAAAAAAAATCCCAGTGGTAATATATCTCCACATATATTTGAAAATTTGTTAAGTTATATTTGATTCAGAGTCAGTATTAAAAGTGTGGTATGTAGATTGATATTACTGTAGATTCTAGGTAAATCAACCACCTATATGTGGTTTTACCAACTTTCTAAAAATTATCATGAAATGAGAAAATCTTGGAATATTTCACAAAACAGCAGCTTTGTTTCTGTTAATATAAAAATAATAACTGGCCACCTAATCCTCTAGTACAACATTGGATACCACACAATCTTTAATTAATTTGATGGTTATTGTTTCCTCAGTGTATACATGATTACATCTCCATTTATTTGGTAACAGTGATATCTTAAAGACTCATGATGGCGAACCTATGGCACGTGTGCCACAGGTCGCATGCAGAGCAATATCTTTTAGTCTTTTTAGTCTTTTATTAGATTTATATACTGCCCTACTCCCGAAGGACTCAGGGCGGTGAACAGGCACAAAATAAAATACATAAATACAAAAGTTAAAATATATAATTAAAACCAGATTAAATAATTTAGCCCAAGACAATTAAAAAATCCCAATAATTTAAAACAAATTAAAATTTCGATGTAAAAGAATTTTAAAACAGGGGAGAAAATTAGGTCAGGCCGGCTTGCTGGAATAGAAGAATCTTAAGAGCATGGCCGAAAGTGCGTAGATCCGGGATCCTCCGTATCTCTGGGGAGAGCTCGTTCCAGGTAGTGGGTGCCCCCACAGAGAAGGCCCTACCCCTGGGGGCCACCAGTTGACATTGTTTAGCTGACGGCACCCGGAGGAGCCCCTCTCTATGAGAGCGTACCGGCCGGTGGGAGGCTGCTTGTGGTAGTAGGCGGTCCCGTAAATAACCAGGTCCTAAGCCATGGAGTGCTCTAAAGGTGGTAACCAGAACCTTGAAGCGCACCCGGAAGACCACCTGGAGCCAGTGCAGCTCGCGCAGGAGAGATGTCACACGGGAGCGCCATGTTGCTCCCATAACCACCCACGCAGCCTCACTCTGCGCCAGTTGGAGCCTCCGAGTGCTCCTCAAGGGGAGCCCCATGTAGAGAGTGTTGCAGTAGTCCAGGCGGGAAGTGACAAGGGCATGAGTGACTGTGTGTAGGGAGTCCCGATCCAGAAAGGGACGCAACTGGCAAATCAGGCGAACCTGATGAAAAATCCTCCCGGTCACGGCCGTCAAGTGCTCTTCTAAAGACAGCTGTGAATCCAGGAGGACACCCAAGTTGCGAGCCCTCTCCATGGGAGTCAGCGATTCACCTCCAATAGTCAGCGATGGCATCAACTGACTATATCGGGATGTCGGAAACCACAGCCACTTGGTCTTGGATGGGTTGAGCCTGAGCCTGTTCTTCCCCATCCAGATCCACACGGCCTCCAGACACCGGGACATCACTTCAAGGGCATCTTTGGGGTGGTCCGGGGTGGAGATGTACAGCTGGGTGCCATCAGCATACTGATGGTATTTCACCCCAAAACCACAGATGATCTTGCCCAGCGAGATAAATATTGAACAAAAGGGGTGAGAGGACTGACCCTTGTGGCGCCCCACATATGAGGGGCCTCGGGGTCGACCTCTGCCTCCTGCCAACACAGACTGTAACCGGTCGGAGAGAAAGGAGGAGAACCACCATAATACAGTGCCCCCCACCCCTAACTCTTCCAACCGGTGCAGCATGATACCATGGTCGATGGTATCAAAAGCCGCTGAGAGGTCTAATAGGACCAGGACAGAGGAGCAGCCCCTGTCCCGAGCCCTCCAGAGATCATCAACCAATGCGACCAATGCCATTTCCATGCTGTGCCCAGGCCTGAAGCCGACTGGAATGGATCCAGATACGTCATTTCATCCAGGTACTGGGGTAACTGTCGCGCAACCACACTCTCAACAACCTTCGCAACAAAGCGAAGGTTGGAGACCGGACGATAGTTAGCCAACATTGACGGGTCCAGGGAAGGCTTCTTGAGGAGAGGCCTCACCACCGCCTCTTTCAAGGCGTCGGGGAAGTCACCCTCACCCAACGAAGCATTTATAATCCCCTGGAGCCAGCCTTGCGTCACCTCCTGGGAAGCCAGCACTAACCAGGAGGGGCACGGGTCCAATAAAATGTGGTCGCGTTCAGTCCACCCAGAATCCTGTCCACATCGTCAGGGGTCACAGGATCAAACTCATCCCAGATAACATTCTCAAGACCTGCCTCAGTCAACCCCCCTGGAACTACCCAGTCGGAGTCCAGATCTTCCTGAATCTGAGTGATTTTGTCATACAGATATTGAACAAAATCCTCGGCTCTACCCTCCAAGGGGTCCTCCTGCACTTCCTGGTGGAGCAGGGAGTGGGTCACCCTAAACAGAGAGGCCAGGCGATTATCTGATGATGCATTAAGAGCAGCAAAATATGTACATTTTGCTGCTTTTATTGCCACTAGGTAATTCTTAATATGAGATCTTACAGTGTCCGGTTGGATTCAGAAAGACTGGCCCTCCAACTACTCTCGAGGCGTCTTTTCCGGCACTTCATTTCCCTCAGCTCCTCAGTGAACCAAGGAGCTAGGCGAGATCGGCGCCGGGTCAGAGGCCGCAAAGGCACGACCCGATCCAGAGCTCCAGCGGCCACCCTATCCCAGGCGGCCACTAGGTCCCTAGTCGAGGCGTGTGCCAGAGCCTCAGGAAATGGCCCAAGCTCCATCTGGAACCTATCAGGTTCCATCAGGCGCCTGGGGCGGAACCATCTTACCGGCTCCGCCTCCCTGTGACGGGGTATAGTGGTTCAAAGGTCAAGGCGAAGGAGAGAGTGACCATGACGAGGACTCGGTGACTATAGCCCCTATCTCAAGATCACTCAACCACTGTCCAGGGACAAAAATCAGGTTCAGCGTGTTTCCCCCTGTGTGGGTAGGGCCATGAATTAACTGGGTCAGGTCCATAGCTGTCATGGAAGCCATGAACTCCCAAGCCACCTCCAACATCTCACCCACAGATGGCAGGTTGAAATCCCCCATGACCATAAGTCTGGGGATATCAACTGCCACTGCGGCGATAATGTTGAGGAGCTCGGGCAGGGCTGCTGCCACATGGCAGGGAGCCAGGTACATGATCAGCAAGCCCATTTGAACCCCATGATCCCACTTCACAAGGAGGGACTCACAGCCGGCCGTCTGAGGAACAGTGGCCTCCCTCGGTCTCAGACCTTCTTTAATAATAACCACTACTCCCCCGCCCCTGCCCTGTGACCTCGGACGATGGAATGCAAGGAAACCTGGCGGGCACATTTCCATGAGGGGAACCCCCCCCCTCCTGGCCCAACCAGACCTCCGTAATACCTGCCAGGTCTGCTCTCCCCTCACCAATTAAGTCACAGATGAGGGGGGCTTTATTTACTACGGACCTGGCATTGCACAGCATCAGCCGGAGGGCCGGGCCCTGAGGGTCTGTGCAACCTGGGGAACGGGTGGAGCCTTGGGGACCGGAGCGCACCACTGCTCGTAAACAGCAGGTGTGCACTCCCCTGACTCAATATGGCCCCCTGCTCCCGCCATATCTACCCCTCCCACTCACGGTAGTGATGTTCAAAGCACTATCCGGACAAACTCTGACTCCCCCCTTGACCCTGGGATCCCCACCTCCCGCGCCATACTTTCTTGCCAGGCCCACCCCTCCCCTTAGTGGGCTATCCCCCATGCCCACAACCCGCATTCCAATCAAACCCTCCCCCTCCCTAGAACCCCTTAAAAATTTAACTAAGCTTATTGATTGTTTAGTTTAAGAAAAGGGATATTATGTTTAGATATGAATATATGTAAAATTTGAGTTAAGAGATATATTGATGGGGGTGGAGGAATGGGTAGGACTATGAGTTGAATAAATGTTAAATTAGGATTTATTATATAGTTTTATAGTGGAAGGTTGCTTTGAAATGTTATATTAATATACAAAAAAGATTTGATTTAAGAGATATATAGAGGGGGGAGGAGAAAAAGAGTAGATTATGAGTAGAAATTGTTAAATTGGGGGATATAATAATATTACTATGCTAAATTAGGAGTTATTATATAATGTTATATAATGTTATAGTAGAATGTTACTTTGAAATGTATAGCATAAGGGGGATATAATAATATTATTAGAAAGAAAGGGTCAGCATATGGGGGGTGGAGCAAAGGGATGGTAAAGTATTACATAATCTGTTATGAATTTGGGTTTTACTTTGAAGAAGCCACAGGGGGAGGGGAGGGGGAGGGGGAGTTAGGGAAGAGCGGGGGGGAAAAGGGGAAAAATTTGTATTTGAAAAACTTTTTCAATAAAAAAAAATTAACTAAAAATTTGAGTAAAAGACCCCTCAACCCCCTAGTTTTCACATGCCATATCTGTGGGCATGTGAGCGTTGCCCTAGCTCAGCTCTAGCATGCATACGTGTGCAAGCCAGCTGTGTTTCGGGCCTTCCGGGCCCACAGGAAGTCGGGAAATGGACTGTTTCCGACCTCCAGAGGTCCTCCGGGGGGATGGGGAAGACCATTTTCGCCTTCCCCAGGCTCCTAGAAAGCCTCTGGAGCCTGGGGAGGATGAAAAACGGGCCTACCAGGTCCACCGAGCCATCATGTGCCAAAAGCGGGGATCATGCACACATGCCCGGGATGCGGGGTGCATTGAATTATGGGTGTGGGCACACACGCGCATGACCCCCCCATACTTCCCATGCTTTTGGCACACAACAACAAAAAGGTTAGCCATCACTGTCTTATACAGTCTTCTCAAAGTAAGTCTCAGTGAGTTTGCTAAACCTTATATGATAAAATGGAAGAGAAGAAACATAACAATAAATAAGAGTCCCTTGGGAGTTGGGCGGCAAAGAAATGCGACTAAATAAATAAATAAATAAATAAATCTCTTACATCTACTGAATCTGGAAATTTAGATTATTATATGAATAAATTTGTACAGATGCTGACATATATCAAATGGTGATGGATGCTTTGGTTCTAGAAGGATTTTTTTCTGCACAATAGGTATCACCAATGGAAAAAGAAATATTCTTCTATTTGATGCAAAATTAATGCAGGCAAGAACTGGGATTCTGGAAAATTGCTATGGTTGAGAAAATCTACATGGGAGTAAATAATCTTTTGGGTATCCTGATACCTATAAAGTTAATATCAAAACCTTCAGCATGGCTTAGAAGCAAATCAACAGCCAATTTGATAAAGTTATTCTTCTGCAGTGGAAAGCTATATTAATAAAAGTTTGATTAGCACATTTTCCACTAGTTTTACTGTCTTGGCCATGCATCAGAACAGTCCCACACAAGAAAATTGTAAAAATGTCTCTGAGACATAAGGGACCAATGCAATGATCTCTGTGGCTAAACTACACTTATCCTGAAACAGCTACAGCTGCTGGTGTACGAATCAAAGGCACTTCTGAAAATGCCCCCAGATTACATAGCTCAGACTGAATGTAGCCCAATCAGGACAGCTAAACTATTTCTGAAGCAACCACTCATAAGATCTTTATGAATTTAGCCAGTTTATTCAGACTTACGAATTCACTGCTGTATGTGGCCACTAGCCTAAAACCTCCAAAGGCCTCTGTTTATATGCAACAGAGATATCAGTTCATTCCTTTCTGTTGTCCACTTTACTTACTTACTTACTTACTTACTTACTTACTTACTTACTTACTTACTTACTTACTGAATTTCTATAGCTACTCATTTCAGTCAATGACTCTGGACAATTTACAATTTAAAAATGTATTTCAATTAAAACACTAAAACATCCAAAATAAATATTTATATAGCAGCAGAGATTCTTAGCCAGTTCACAATAAAGCTAGGAAACAGGTCCCTTGACAATTCTGCACCCCAGAATTGTCCCTCAGGAACATAGTCAGGTTTTTAGGGCCTTATGAAAAGCTAACAGGATTGGGGCCATTCTAGTCTCCCAAACATGATTCTGTCTAGTCGTTTCCTCCTAGCATTGGTTCCAAGATATATACATGTGAAGGCACTGTAATGTTTATGTCTTTGTGGCCATAAAATATAAAATCCATGCAACAGGCAAAAATGCATGTTCATTCTGCAAACTGCTCTAAAAATGAAAAATAGATGCTTTCAGTAACCTTGGTCTGAACTTATTCCTAGAAGGACTATATTTGAGATAAACTAATACAGAGCAATAAACAGTTCTTGAAATAGAAGACTGCCAAATTTTAAGTGATGTACTTTATTACCTGGATTACTGTATACTGGAAGGCATAGATAAAAGCACTGCTCGTTTTATCCAAAAATTAAGATCTGATTTAAAACATGATCCAAAATATCACCAGTATGGGAATATGGGAATCTATATCTACATCTTCATTTCAAAATATTCTGTAAGCATCCAAAGTTTGGTGGCAGATATATTAGTTATATAAAAGATCCTTTGTGAAATAGGCATTATTGAAATCTTTCTCAATAAAATTCTGAAGAATCTCAACTTTATAGGAGCTTTAAAAAAAACTTAAATTTGTTATTCACTCTCTCTATAAATCTTTGTTGGGTCTTTCCTGAGCCACTATTTCATTCCTTAAGGACTGAGAAGGGACAGGAAGAGTCATCAACTCCAAATGAATGTGTTTATTCAGAAATGTCTTGAAGCTTTTCCAGTTTTTCAGTACTTTTCTCTGATTAAGCTTCCCTCTCATCCACTATTTTCCAGGCCATTCATTGTAGCCTCCTGATGGGAATAACTGCCATGAAATTCTGGATAAAAAAGAGATTGAGTTGGAGAATGGAAATAAATCTAGAAACCTGGGGCAAAATGAAATATTCCTACAAAGATTTACTATGTAATTATCAAAATTTCTAAAAGCAAACTCAATCTGTAACAACTCAACACAATGTTTTTATGCCTTTCAGTGTTGTAGGTTGCCTGGAGTTTCCTATAGCAAGATGGGTGGCTAAACAAACAAACAAACAAAATTGGTGTGCCATCATTGTTTTATGATACAATGGTATCATGATACAGTACAAAACCTAGAGGGTTTTGTTACTGGTTTTTATACATGGCATTCATTTAGATGGCATTTGTTTATTTTGGAGGATGCAATTTGCAAAAATTACAATCGATGTGTAAGAAATATGGAAACACCCTCAAACTATAAGCAAATTTCTGACTCTATTATATCTCTTAAATTTTTTTTTTTTAATGAGACAGAAATAAGGAAGAGTACACATCAGGATGTTTATTGACTGAATGATGCTGTAAGCTATTAATATCTCTTTTTCAAAGCACTATAATTGGAGAGTCCTTGGGAAACTGTTCATTGTAATTAAAAGGCAGATTTGTCAATCCCTCACTTCCTCTTACTCCTCCCATATTTCCACTCTGGAGTTTTCCATTGCTGGAAAAGTGAAAGCAGTATTTCTGCAACCATTCTTTCTGCAGCCCGCAAAGCAGAAAATTCATGGGCGATAATTCCAGGGCGTACTAATTTTGTTAGGGAATTCACAGAATGTCTCCAAATCATGGGTTACATATAGATGTCATTTGGCAGTTTTGTTACTAACAGATAAGTTTGTTGTTGCCTACCTGAGAAGGGTTTCATTACATCAACTACTGAGTTATGGATAGACAAGATTTAAGGATTTATGAAATACATCTGGCATCAAATCAAAATTGCTAAGAAAAGCCAAAAGAAAGCTCTGCCAGCTTGACCCACATTTCTAGCCTTTTCTGTCATTCTCTGTGTTGAATCAAATAAATATTTTATGTTCATTCCAGGAAACAGATGAATGTTCCTAATTTGACAGGTTGTAATTTCATTGGTGCATAAGAAATTTGCAGCTGTATATTTGCTGCATTTCCTTGTTTGCAGAGATGATTAAACTTTTTAAAAGCCACATTAAGATTAATCCATGAGTAAATTTCTTTGCTTATTATTAACGATCTTGCAAATACATGGTTTTCTACAGAAGCCTTTAACAACTAAATTGCATGCTAAAGTGCTTTTGCAATGCTATTTTACTATGTTGACTCAACAACACAGATTGATTGTGATCCACACAGGCCTAGAATTTATTCATTTTAAGAATGAAATGCCATAAAATAGCTTTTCCCAACCTGACAAGCTCCCAATTCTGACTGCAATTGTCAGAATTCCCAGTAAAAAGTACTACCTTCCCATTCCAGTATGAAATCGGATTAGGAGAAAAGAAGGTGGGGGGGGAAACATTAATTCTCATCACACACATGCATACACACAAGAGACACACAGCTTGGATATTGGAGCTATAATTCCAAAAGTCAATATATGAAATACTGTGACAAACATATGCCCAACTTTCCGAGGGGTGCTTTGACATGGGCAAAGTTGTAGAAATGAATGTTTCAATGGAACTTTTCCTCAGAAAGAGAAGATACATATACTTCCTAGTTAATCTTGATTAAAAAGATAGTATGATTATATTCCAAACACTGAAACAGAAAATTTCCAAATATATGTGCCATAACTGATATGGAACTGCAATTTCCAAAGCTGTGTTTGAGGTATACATTCTCAAGAAAGTCAAGCTAGACCAGGGGTCCCCAACCTTGGCCACTTTAAGCCTGGAGGACTTCAACTCCAAGAATTCCCCAGCCAGTTTTGGTGGCTTTTGAATTCTGGGAGTTGAAGTCCGCCAGGCTTAAAGTGGCCAAGGTTGGAGACCCTGAGCTAGATCATCACAACTCATCTAAATTAAATTAGTTCCTTTGGCAATAAGATGGACATTTATTCATAACTGACCATTTGGCAAAAGTAAAATACAATCTTGCATAAAAAATGCATCTGCTTATTTATAATGCTATAAATCCACTTAGAAAGTTACTATGATAGGGACTTAAAGAAGACTGAACAGATTACGTTCAGCTTGCTTATTAATGTACTAGCTGTACCTGGCCATGTGTTGCTGTGGCCCAGTCTGGTGCTTCCCCTGGGCTAAAAGAGCGAGGCTGAAGTTCCAAACTCTCCATGAACATTTGGTGGGTGTGGCCAACTTGACATCACTCACTTTCATCAGTCACATGACAGCCCCCAGCCACGCCTGGTAATTAGAGCAGGCCCAGCCTCTTCTGCATCCCCCGCCATTGCCCTTACCTTTTCAGGCCAGGCCTTTGCAGCTCTCTGCACCAAAGCAGAAACTCAGGGGCCCCCTCCATCCTACCTACACAAAGGTTCTCTGGAGGCTCGACGGGGAGACGCATAACAGGGAAGGGAAGGGGAGGGAGGGAGGGAGGGGGTGCGGCGGGGGTTCGAGGCTGGTTTGGGGCTTCCCACCCGAAGGAAGAAAGCAGCAAAGCCAGGAGCCATGCACACCCCACTGGACCCCTACTGGGCAGTTCTCCTCCCCCACCTACCAAAGTCAGGGGAATGATTAAATCCCCCCACTCTTCCAGGCGAAACAAAGGAGGGCTGGCCATCCTCCCTCCTGCCCGTTTCCACCCCCTGAAGCCTCCTCGCAGCCCTTTTTCTGCTAGAGGACAAAACTTTCATGTAGGTTCCGTGAACTGCCAGAGCACCCACCTGGGAATCAAAGGTGGTGCTGGTCAAAGATGACCCCGAGGCTCCGGTTGCCTCCATCTCCCGTTCACCAACCAGATTCGCATAGCGCAGGTTAGCGGCTGGTCTTTCTGACCTCGGGGCCCATGGTAGCACTGGGCCAGGCGTGATTCAGGCCAGGCAAGGGATGGAGGGTTCCTGCTCGGCGGACCCAGGCAGCCTCGTTGCCAGGTGTTCTTTGGAGGGAGCCCCAAGAGCGGCTGGTGAGGGGGATGGGCAGCAGCAGCGGGCAAGGCTATTTTGCGGGGTGGCCGGGGAAGGGGGAGGTTAGAGCCAGGCTCGGGCGGGCTCCACCCAGTCCTAGAAGCACTGGCTGCAAGGGCTTCCCGACAGGGAGCCGGCTGCCTACCTGCCGAGCCTGGTGGCAGGATATGGCCCTCGGGCATCACTGCCTTCCAAATGTGCAGTTTCTTGGAAGCAATATGGAGAGTCTAAATATAAGGAGCAGAAATCTGTTTAGCGTAATCAGGGCTGGGAGGCTGTCACGTTCGTTTTATGTCCAGCAGATGGTGCTGTTTTTCAATGTTTGTCAATGTCTTTCAATGTTTTCCATGTTTTTACCTGTCACAGATGTGACATGTATATAATATAGGTATATAAAAACATGCCCGTAGTCGAATGCAACGTTCTGTCAAAATTTGAAAGCAATCGGTGAAGAACTTTCGGAAATGTGCGGTTATGTACAAACGGACATTTACATTTTTATTTATATAGATTGATCAACTTGGAAAGTTCCAAATGGAACTTTTCAAGCACCTTCTTATAATTCTGCTAATCTTTAAACTGGATTCACATCAGATAATCTTCTAAATCAGGGGTGTCAAATTAGATTTAATTGAGGGCCGCATCAGGGTTGTATTTGATCTTGGGGGCCTGGGGTGGGCGTAGCCAGAGTGGGTGTGACCAGATCAACATCACTCGTATCGGGGGCACCTGGGGTGGTCTGAGCACTCTGTCAGCAAAAATGGACTCCTGAACTCCATTTTCAGCTGTGATAGCTCCTGCAACCATCTGCAACGGAGCTCGGGAGGACCACACACAGCCTCGTTTTCACTGGCAGAGGCACTGTGAGCCAGTCCTTCCCTGTTTCCATGGCGGACCCGTGGGTCAGATTTAAGTACCCTATGTGCTGGATCCAGCCCCTGCGCCTTGAGTTTGACACCCAAAAAAACTTTGGACAAAAATCTACTCCCTGCCAATTCAGAATATGCCTATCTTTTTCAAAATGAAAAGGAGCTTTCCCATCCCAATAGGCTCATTGTGAATCAACAAATTCCCAGTGTGGTTGCAAACCAGTCATTTGTTCCTATAAAATAAGGTTTTGCAACTTCAGTAGTGATGATCAATGAACCTCATGTCTCTTACTACTGAATTATTTTGTATATATAATAATGTATACAATTACAACATGCATATATATTTTCTAAGAAAATAAGACTAAAATAAGAGCTAAAATCTGTCTCAGGATATGATTCAAATGCAGAGAACACTCACATAGTCTCTTTTTACACATTAAGACTTTATCACAAGGAAACACTGTTGGTGAAAGGTTTTTCTGCACACAGAGCAATTCTAGATGGATTTATTAAAAACTGAGCTTTCTCAGAGCAAGGGTCACTTCTAGGAAGCATTTGTATGTTGACTCGACTGTTTCTAATAGCTGCACTAAATCTACTGCAGCTCCATCAGCTTGACTTAATTTGAGATTAGAGAGGTAACCCATCCCAATGGTGCCGGCAAAATGACATCTAACTAATTATAATTATAGGCCACAGACAAGCCAGTTGTGGTGGCTTTACTGAAATAAGAACTTAATCCAATAAAACCAATGTATTTCCTAACACCAGCCTATAAAATGTGCATGTTTTTACTGGATTGTCAATATTTATTACATTGTAACACTGTTCCCTTTCCATCCTTACAGACGATTTTTGCCCTGCTAGGTCAACATACGTATTACAATTTACTCCTTGGATTCTGTACAAATATATAGCCTAGATTTCTCCTGCCGCAGACAATTCCCACCATGATACCAAGCCTATCCAAATGTTCAAATCCCATTGTTATTTTTCTAAGTTTGTTGTTAGACAAATTTGAGATCTCCTCTAAAAGTACCAGTGTTTCGCCCCATATAAGAGTGCTGGTGTCTAGGTTACCTACTGGCACTTTCTTCTAAAGACAGGAGAAAGAACTCTGAGAAGTTAATGAGGTCATAGCCAACCAGTGGCATGCATTACTCTCTAATAGCTGGGAACATTTTGAACTTTGAATTAAAGGCTTTGAATTAAATTACAGGGAGGGGGAAATCCACTTAATTTAATTTAGTACTGATGGGACAGAAGTCAACAGCTGAGATTACACATTAGCATATAGTTAAACATGCTGCATATCACATTCAAGTAGGGTGGGGGAAAGTTTCTGCTACTTTCCATTTTCTGGAAGCATTCTTTCTCCTTTTTCCATCCAACAAAAACTCCTTGCTCTTATGTTCACAAAAGTCCTGTGAATATTCTGAAAGCTAGTCGTGATTCTTACCTGGGATTTATATGGAGCTGTCCTTGAAGAGTATCTGGAAGCTTCAGTTGATGCGGAGTACAACTGCTTGGGCAATCCTTGGGAGCCCTAGGGTGTTATACTGCTCTTCCACAAGCTGCACTGGCTATCAGTTTGCTTCCAGGTCCACTTCAAGGTGTTGGTTCTCACTGTTAAAGCCCTTCATGGCATGGGTCCAGGCTATCTAAAGAACTGCCCAACCCCAATAGGACTAGCCCAGATCTTTTCTGACATGGCTCCCAGCTTCCCAACCATGCACCCTGGGGTGAAATATGTACTTATCATTTTAGCCCCAATGGGGATTTGACATTTTGAAGGTGGCTAAATTCAGCTATTTCCTGTGTGTGCTCTGCCCCCTCCCCTTTTGCACCAGTTTTATTCTAAGTGATTTTTAATTTAAGGCCCCTATTTATTATATGAGTGTTTTATGGTATATTTTAATTGTATGTGTGTAAGCCACTTAGAGTCATTTTCAACAAGTTGGACAGCATACAAGTTCCATAAATAAATAAAATATTTATTGTTTATCACTGCTTCCACTAATACCTGTTTTCGTATGCTACTTCTTACACCCTGTTCTTCAATCCTGAATCTTCTACAGTTTTTTTCTCTAATTACAGATGATTTGCAAAGCTTTTATATAAAATAATCCAACCTCATTCCCCAAGTGTGTCTCTCTACCTAATCAAATGACAAATGAGCAAAACAGCTAATGAGGGCTGCATATAGGCAATGGCCACAGGAGTCTGAGGACTTTTTCTCACAGCAAAATTAAAGTGCTCTCGATCCTTAATCAAGCAGAAATCTATATCAGCATAAAATCTGCAGTCCCTACAGTTACCCCTGTTTTGCCACTTGAATGTATTGCTGACTTTAGTCAAAATATATAGTATATGCTCAGGACAGGAATTGGTGGATTTCATAGCTGTGTTTTCCTTTACTCTCACAAAATACCACCAGACAGTGAAAGACATTTATCAGGTTCTTGACTTAACATAAACTCAGACTGGAGGGGAGGCAAGTTTTGACAAATGGCTAAACCACTGGGTTTAGCATGTGTCAAAATTCATCCTCGTGCTGCACAATGTTTTGCAAAAGTATATTCAAAGGGAGGCCAACTAACAGCTGATATCAACTGACAGTCAGACACCTTCAGAACACTGGAGAATAATAACTTCTGACAGGCTTGGGGAGGTTCGAACCATGAAACAATAAAAAAAGATTTCTCACTTTCTATTCTGCTTCACCACGTAAACTTTCCAGCACCAATCATCTCTTGTTAGTTCGTATTCAGATCTCTAAACTGAAGATCAGTTCAGAGATCTCGAAGCGAGTGAGCTGATTTGAAAGAATTGTCCTATCATGCCACTTAGAACAGAATGTCTCTGAAAAGCTCTGCTAAGGGTTGAAGATGAATGGGCATGACTGGACCAGCTTAAAGTGGCCAATAAGTATCAGGTTGATACCATTCCTCAGGTGTCATCTGCCTATGCTATTGACAGAATAGCTGGTGGAAATATATTAGATTATATCCACAGCAAAACCAATGTTGGGATCAAGAGGGGGGGAAAATACCATATTTTTTTGAGTATAAGACACACTTTTTCCCCTCCTAAAAGAGGCTGAAAATTTGGGTGTGTCTTATACTCCAAATGTAACCTTGTGTGGTGCCCAAAATGGCTAACAAGAACAGCTGCTGCCTTCTCTTACCCCTTCCGCGCTTTGCCTGCTTTAGTCACTGGAGCTCCCTCCGAGGATCAGCTGTGTTTTTGAAGCTGTTTTTCAGCCCCAACACTTCAGCGAAGTGATCTTCTGTGCTTTGCCTGCTTTTCTGATTGTTGCTCCCTCCGACAATCAGCTGTGCTTTAGAAGCAGAGCCCCAACGAGCCCCAACTTCAAAACCAGCAAGCGAACTAATGTGCTGGGACTAGCCAGATGAATTTTTTTTCCGTTTTCCACCCCAAAAGCTAAGGTGTATCTTATACTCCAAAAAATACAGTATTTTAACTTCTGAAGGATTAAGGACCACTTAAGAATGCGTCAATTAATGGACTTGGAGATAAATGAAGGAATGCAGCAGAATTAGGAGGTTGCCTAGATATGTTTTGTCAAGGTTAGATATAAATAAGGCAAAACTGAATCTCTGTGACATGATGAGAGGATGGATCAGATGGCATATCCTATAATAGGGCACAGCTGGCTAGCTGGCTGAAAATATCAACATCAGCCTGTTTACCACTCTTATAGGAAATTCAATCTACCTTAAAATATGATTGCATCCTTGAGAGCTTAACAAAAAGGGAAAGAAGAAAGAAACATAACCTCTAGGCTCAAGAAAAAAATATACCTCTAATTTACACAGAGATCATTGTTTTCATCTACTTTCAGTCATTCAGGCATATGAAAATAATTCCTTATCAGCTGAAATCTAGAGAATGCTCTCTTCTGCTTTCTCTGTGGAACTGTCACACAGTGTGATGGAAAGCAACCCACACTGTTTTTTTTTTAAAAAAGAATTAGACCAATAGCTATAAATTGTGCTGAGGGGAAAAGAATAGCAACATATTCCTAGTCCTCTATGTGATGCCTACTTCAAACAGCTCCAACCTTGTTTCTCAAATGCTCATGTTCCATTAACAATATAAGCCTTTCACTCTTTTAGTTATAGAAATATAAATTAAACAGGCTGTGAATACTCCACCCAACTGTCAACTAAGAAATTAACATACTTCTAACTTTTTTTCAAATATTAAAAATTAGAATATTGTACATGTTGCATGTTAGTACTTCAATTAATTAACTTTAATTATATTAACCAACCTGAATTTATGTTCTGCATTGATGTCCCACCATATCAGATAGCATCTTTCTGATCACACTTCTGAATAGCAAACTAATTCTCCATATTTCAGGCTAAATTTCAGGCCGTGCGGGTCTGGATATTTCAGACTGTGCGGGTCTGGATGGGGAGAAACAGGCTCCGACTCAACCCTTCCAAGACCGAGTGGCTGTGGCTTCCGGCGTCCTGATATAGCCAGCTGGTGCCATCAGGTTCGCAACTTGGGCATCCTCCTGGACACACGGCTGTCTTTAGAAGAGCATATGACGGCCGTGGCCAGGGGAGCTTTTTATCAGGTTCGCCTGATTCGCCAGTTGCGTTCCTTTCTGGATCGGCACTCCTTATGCACGGTCACTCAGGCACTCGTCACTTCCCGCCTGGACTACTGTAATGCTCTCTACATGGGGCTCCCCTTGAGGAGCACCCAGAGGCTCCAATTGGTGCAGAATGCAGCCGCGCAGGGGATTATGGGAGTGATGGGGCACTCCCATGTGACACCCCTCCTGCGTGAGCTGCATTGGCTTCTGGTGGTCTTCCAGGTGCGCTTCAAGGTGTTTGTTACCACCTTTAAAGCGCTTTATGGCTTAGAGCCTGGGTACTTACGGAACCGCCTTCTGCCACCGATAGCCTCCCACTGGCCAGTATGCTCCCACAGAGAGGGACTCATCAGGGTGCCATCGGCCAGACAATGTCGGCTGGCGACCCCCAGGGGGAGGGCCTTTTCTGTGGCAGCACCTGCCCTCTGGAACGACCTGCCCCCGGAGATACGTAGGATACCAGATCTCTGTGCTTTTCGCGTGCCCTTAAAACTTTTTTATTTCATCAAGCTGGGCTGGCGTAATCCCCCCTTAGATATTTTTACATATTTTTAATTGTAAATGGATTTTAGTTGGGGTGTTTTAAATTTATTGGGCCAAAATTTGTTTAATTCTTTTAAAAATTTTAAATTTTGTATGTGATGTTTCTATTTTTGGCTGTTCACCGCCTGAGTCCAGCAGGAGAAGGGCGGTATAAAAATTTAATAAAATAAAATAGATAATAAATAAATAAATAAATAAATAAATAAATAAGGGTATGTAGCTTTGAATACTATTTCACCCAGTGTATATTGTAGCAATAGAAAAGTTGCAGAAAAAAATATCATTAATGTTATCAGGAATTCACTGAAAGAAAGTTTAGATATTGGGCCTTTCTCATTTAGGAAAAAGTAGTCAAATGAAAGGTCAAGGTCTCATAGTATTTTTGATATGTATAATATTGTTCTTTCATAATTTTTGAACATGGGGCCATCCAATGAATCTGATTCTGAATGGTAGGATTCTCATAGCAGTCAAAACTGCAAACTTAATTTATATAATTCCCTTCACTGGGGGCATAAGATTGGCCAATTACTCCTCCATAATTGGAAACCATTCAGTATCCTCAAGGAAAATCCAATACTAGATAACCTTCAGCTTTTTGCAATGATGGATAATTTGGTCTTGGAAAAAGTATGACATGGATTTGTCTGGATGAATGTTAAATACAGAGATCCATTATCCCTTCCCATTCTTCCCTACATGCTCAATTTATAACCATTTGTTTAGTGACCATTCAAAGTTACAACAGTGTTGAAACAAGTAATTTATGGCACTTTTTCACATAGTATTACAGCATCCCTATGATCACATGATCAAAATTCAGACACTTGGCAACTGCCAACTGGCATGTATTTATGATGGTTGCAGTGTCCCTGGGTCATGTGATCACCTTTTGCAATCACAAGCAAAGTCAATGGGGAAGCCAGATTCCCTTTATAATCATGTTACTGACTTAACAATTGCAGTGAGTCACTTAATAACTGTTGTAAAAAAAAAAGTCATAAACATTTAACAACTGTCTTGCTTTACAACAGAAATTTTGACCTTGGTTGAGGTCATAGGTTGAGGAATATATGTATTGCATATTCTGGATCTTTCCCACTATTCGTTTGACTATCCTTGAGTCTGCAAAAAAAGAAAAAATGATTGCATTAAATATCCTGTTCCAATAACTAATTCCTACCTTGTCTCTATTATCTCTCTTACCTATCACTGCAGTGATCTGATCTTCCTCCACAGCAATGAGTAATATCAAGAGTTCTTTATATCTTGAAGTTAGTCTTGGATAGTAGATTAAGACAAAACAACACTATTCAACCCTGATACAGTTATGATAATTTGAGACAATATCATTCATGGACTCATGGGATAAGATGAAGACAACCTGGTGTGAACAGAGCAGAAAAAAGAGAGGGCTTTGGCGGGGGTTACTTAAGCCAGTGTTAGATACAAATGATGATAGGACTCCTTAGCTGGGAAAATATTTAAATGAGTTTGTTTATTAATTGGTAGGATGTTAATTAAAAACACAGAGGCTTAGAACATAGGCAGGATAAGTCATTTTAGCAAAGTTTAGTTTGACAGCCTACTGCCAGTAAATGCGTTAGCTCTCCATTTGTTTGTTTGTTTGCTTGTGTGCTTGTTTGTTTGCTTGCTTGCTTGCTTGCTTGTTTAATTGTTTGTTTATAAAAATTTATTGGCCACCCATCTTATCTCAGGATAACTCTGTGCAGCTTACCATCATAAAAGATAAACACTGTGTAAGATTTAAAAAAACATAAATAAATTAATAGGAAAAACCAAGCACTGTGGCCCAATTAGAAGATGGAGAGGATGGGAGCAGGATGGACGGAGGGGGGCAGGTGGGATCTAATGTTAATCCATTCACCACCTCCACTGTGATGCTCCCCATTCCCACAAGAACACAAGTTCTTATTTGCATGTAATCAACAACTCAAAGTTCTGGAACTGCTGCTCAGTTACCTGAATATAAATATGAATATACTCATATCCTTGCAAAAAATAAAAAATAAAAAACACCCAACCACTATTTCCTTGTGCCTTGACACACATGCTTGGAGTTACACTTAAATAAAGATTGAACGTCATACATGATTTCTTTTATTACTCCTATAACCTAGCGGTCCTTTTACGAGAGATTGGTAATATAATTCCCTCAATGCAAAGCCTGACCAAAGAACGTGGCGTCATTTTATATAACTGTGAGAGAGGGGAACCTGGGCTGACAGTGCCTGTGGGTGAAGTGTAGATTTTATTACCCAATAGACCTAGAAGAACTACGAAGCGTGGTCAGTTTTTATTGCTTGTAAAATCAGCAATTGCAAGAGGTACACTCTGATGTAAAAGAAACAGGGGAACAAAGTGTCAGTGTCTAAAAATCTTTTACTGCACGACAAAAAACAAATCTGCCAGAGATACACATGCACACACAGATCACAGAGGCCAGGCTGATTATTTACAACTCAGGCAGGTTAAATCCTATCATCACACTGAGGACAGATTCCTTCTCAGGCATTCAAAAAACTAAGGTATGATTTTATCTAGATCCAACTGAATTAACTTTGTCGCCAGAGAGATTTTGCAGTCTTCCCTGAGCTGCCATCCAACAAAATGCAGGAAGAATGCAAGTGGTAATCTCCATGGGCACCACACACAGACACACACACTCTTAACAACAATAAAAAGAACTAATATACACTAAAAAAAAGAATGAAAGAGGGGAAAGAGTGAAGGATAAAAAAGAAAAAAATCTGAAAGTGCAAAAAGAAAAAAGAAAAAAAAAAGGAAGATATAAAGATCCAATTTAAATCTTCACAGACAGTATAAATACGATTATGTTAATCTCTCTCTAAAGTTATATCAGAATCTTCTTCTTTTATATAATATATCCTGCCTAATCAACCAAAACATAAATTATAAGTTTATTTTTATTTTTTATATATAAAGTCCACAAAGGGTTTCCAGTCACCAGTCAATGTCAATATTGTCTTTTCTCTAATCATACAAGTCAATTGAGCTATTTCAACAAGTTCTGCCTTCTTCATCAACCATTCTTCTACTGTAAGTATTTCCATATCTTTCTTTCTTTGTGTATACAATAATTTTGCTGCTGTTATCACATATAAAAACATATTCTGGGCTCTTTTCCAACTGTTTTTCTATCAGTTTTAAGAGGGAGTGATCTGGTTTCAACTGAATGTTAATCTTTAAAATCCTCTAAATCACTGTATGTATTTGATCAACCCCAAAAAAATTTATGAATCCACCAAGCATGATAAAAATTATCATCATGCCAACGTGCTATCTCCTTTGCCCCTGCAAAGAAGAGTATTTATCAGCATTTAGCTGTAAGGAACTGAGATAAGTAGGTTACTTCTCTTCTGTTGCTATCTGTTTAGTTCCCCATGTTTTAGCAACAGAAGAATCAACACTCACCACCCATATGTTGAATGATCTTATTCTGTGTCAGGAACCACTTTGTAATGAGAGGATCATATCAATGAAAGAAGTGAATAGCTAGATCAGACCATTATCCAAGTCAGCATTCTCTGTCACATAACCAGATGCTTTCAAGGATACCACAAACATGGACTGGACAGTGATAGCTCTCTTCAATTCTTGTTCCCCAGCATCTCCTAGTTTAGATCACTTAGAAGTTAAATAACCTAATGATTTGGAAAGTAGTATAGAATCATCAAGACTAATAGCTGTTGAAAGCCAGATTTTTTGTGAATCTGTAGTTCCTTTAAAAAACCATCTAAATTGATATCTCCACTGCATTGGATGGGAAGAAAATTCCAGTTAACTACTGTATGAAAAGGATTGCCTTTTATCTACCATGAATCTTCTTGTATTTAATTTCAATGGATGACCCAGAGGTCTAATGTTGTAAAACAGCAAGAGAAAGTTATCTATCTTTTCTATACTATGCATGATTTGAATAATGTATCTCTCCTGTCCCTGCCCTATTTATGAACTTCCCTGGTGACACTGTATTTTAATGTTCTTATCCACCATGGCAGGTCATCGTCTTCATATTGCTTGTAGGTGGCCATTCACACAGCATAGGAAGTATTTCTTTTTCTGCCTATGTTTTCTGGTAGAAGGGAAAGTCACCTAAATGATTGACTATAGCAGCTTTTTTTGTTAGTAATCTACTTTATTGTTTGAACTTGTTTTTATTCTTGTTGAAAGAAAAACTTACTTTAAGGCTTAGAAATGCCTGAAAAGAATAAATAGATGTCTAAGACCAAAAGCCAATATCCCTAGAAGGAAGAGGTTGTCTTCCCTACACAGGCCGAATATTTGCAAAGTCGGCTTGCAGGAATGCATGTTTTGCTTAAATACGATGCTCCCAGTATTTATAGCCTCTACCAGAGCAATATAACTCCTGACTGTACATTTGAGCCATAAATTCTGATTTCTCCTTGACAAAGAATCTAGACATATTTCCAGGAAGCAATGGAATGCATGGTGCCTCCCTTGCTGGAGACAAACCCATAAAAAAATTGTTCTAAATTAAACAAATGTAACCTGTCTGGCTCAAGCAGGCCAAAGCTGTTGGTTAAGCCTCAGGAAATACTGGCTTCTATCATCATCAGTTTAAGAGCCACAACTCAAAACATTGCAAATTCCCACAGACAGATGAAGTCTGGACTGGGAGAGGAAAATGATTGGCACTTGGCTCAGGACAAACAAAAGGAAGCTCTTCTTCACACCACACCTAATTAACTCCTGGAATTCCCTGCCTCAGGAAGTTGCAAAAGTGGTTCAGCAAATTCACAAAGGATCAGTGTTGAGCTTTCATTATTAGTGACATTACTAGGAACAGAACTGCCATGCTTACAGAAAAGTATACCTCCAATGAAAGCATGCTAAAGCTAGAAAGAAAGTCTTGTTTGGCAACTGACTTGATTTCAGAAAAGATTGTTTGACTCTGGGCCAATGTGCCTATCATGCTAAGCTTTTAAGTTGTTTAGTAGCAAATGAGCTGGCTTGCCTTTTGGCTCCCCCTCCCACAATTGATGGGAGCGGTTAATATCCATTCTTAATAAATTCAGATTAGCAGGCAATAGATTCTGACTTTATTCACTGAGAAGCCAGAACTTTAAATAAAATAAAGCCACTAAAAAGCATGTGTGCATAATGCTACCAAATGATTATGCCGTTAAAGCTAATCTCTTCAATTCTTTTTTCAGTTCAGTCTTTGTCAACAGCAATGGTATCTCCCAATCATTTCCTGGTTGTACCTCATCCAATTGCAATGATCTAATCCACATTGATTTTACTGAAGATACTGTTTTAAGGCACTACACAAACGAAAGCCATCTCTATTTGGTCCTTGGAATATGTGCCTTCTTTCTTAAAAAGCTTTCCACCACCATAGCTGAACCTCTAAGCACCATCTATGAAGTATCTTTTAGAATGGGCTCCTTGCCTGACATATGGTCATTAGCAACAGTCATACCTATCTTCAAAAAAGGTGACCCTGGCCTTGTTGAGAATTATAAACCAATCTCTCTTTGTTGTGTCATGTGTAAAGTCATGGAATCCATTATAAACCAATCCATCACCCTCCACTTAGCAATAAATAACCTACTCACTGATAAACAATTTGGTTTCAGGAAAAATTTGTCATACTCATACATCAACTCATACACTGCAAAAACATCTGAACCTCTCAACTCGACCACGGCAAAGCAATAGATGCAATTTACATTGACTTCTGTAAAGCCTTTGATTCAGTAGTGCACAACAAACTACTTCAGAAATTAAAATCTTATGGCATTTCTGGACTCCTACATAATTGGATAGCTGCGTTCCTGTCAAACAGGCAACAAGTGGTCAAAATAGGCAGCACCCTATCAAATCCTGGACCTGTTAACAGTGGTGTTCCCCAAGGTAGCGTTCTAGGTTCAACACTCTTTCTGCTTTATATCAACGAACTTTGTGATCAAATTATAAGCAACTATGTCCTCTTTGCCGATGATGTTAAACTATTCAACACCACAGACAACTCTGCTACTCTTCAAAATGACCTTGACTATGTATCTGAATGGTCAAACAATTGGCAACTCCAAATCTCTGCTAACAAATGTTCAGTCCTGCATATTGGCAATAGAAATAAGAACTTCAAATATTTGCTGGCTGGTAATGATCTAAAAGTTGACCCACACTCTGTCAAGGACCTAATAGTACTCATTTCAAAAGATCTAAGTCCCAGAGCTCACTGTAACATCATTGCAAAAAAGGCATTAAGAGTTGTAAATCTTATTTTACGAAGTTTTCTTTCTGGTAACACTATATTCCAAACTAGGGCATATAAAACCTTTGCCAGACCTACACTTGATTACTGCTCACCTGCCTGGAACCCTCACTGTATTTCAGATATCAATTAGAGAGGGTCCAGTGATATTTTACTAGAAGAGTACTCAAATCTTCTGCTCGAAATAAAATTCCCTATACCACCAGGCTTGAAATTTTAGGTCTAGATAGCCTCCAACTATGTCGCCTACGTTTCAACCTATGCTTAGTTCATAAGATTATTTACCAAAATGTTCTACTTGTAAATGAGTACTTTAATTTCAACCATAATAACACAAGGGCTATCAATAGATTTAAACTCAATGTAATTCGCTCTAATCTTAATTGTAGGAAATATGACTTCTTCAATAGAGTAGTAAATGTCTGGAACATTCAAACTGATCCAGTTGTGAGTCTCACTAAGCCCCGTACCTTTCACTGTAAACTGTTTACCATGGACTTTTCATGTTTCTTAAGAGGTCCCTAAGGGGGCATGCATAAGCACACCAGCATGCCTACTATCCCTATCCTGCTATTCCCAATTATATGTAATCATTCTATGTGTTTATGGCTATGTTTTGCCAAAATTTATATCCTTTTTTTGTGCCATTTTTTTTCATGTGTCCATGTCTATGTCTATTCTGTTATTTGTTTTCTTGTACTTGTTTACAAATAAATAAATAAATGCCTTTTCTGCCTTGGCATCCACCTTTTGGGACATCATCTGCTCCAAGATTAGACATGCCTTATGACCTTCTGGAAATCTCTTAAATGTGATTTCTGCCAGCAGGACTGAAGAGCCCGTGGTAACAGGAAGCCCACAAGATTCTGTGTTGTATCTGTGTGCAATTGTGGTATATTTTCCTGTGATCTTATTTATATTTATGTTTTAATTATTTTAGTGGTTATTTGAGTCTTTGTTTTAATTGTTTTGTTTTACTGTATACCATCCAGTATCGGTTTTGAGATAGAGGCCTATATAAATCTGATAAATAAGCAAATGTCTGAGATCCAAAGGTCAAGATGGGTATTAGATGACAGCAGAGGTTAGTGGCTTCCATAAGATTCTGCTGTCATCCAGATGTTTGCAGCCTAGGTATGGTAACCTTGTGCCAAAGCAAATAAATGAAGAGCAGTATTTTCAGATTAGTATAAAGTCTCCATCCTCAGCGGTCTCCTATGCATCCCTCAAGTGATACCATGGACTCTGCAGAATCTGGCAGCATACCAGAAATCTGATTAGTTAGTTTTCAGGGAATGCAATCATATCAAAAATTCTCTTTTTCCTAAGACTGTAGCACAAGCTACCTAAACGTTGCTTGAGTGACAAATCTTTGATGCCTGTGCATATCACACAAGGAAAAGATGCTGCTTGTTCCCTACTTCCTTGGCACAATATTATTTATCTATTTGCTATTTCTATCTGCACAGAATATCTTTAGCTAAAAAGAAATAGAATAAAATCACAGAGTACAATGTGGCATACATGGGAGAAGAGAACCTATGCATATTCCCCACCAATCTACTACTCCAGAGCCTGAGGGGAAAAAAGCCACATTGGTACTGCTTTATAGAAAACCAACTGGGTCAATATGCTCCAATAAGTGATTATGATGTTGTTGTTGATGATGATGATGAATGATGATTTTATTATGTAAGAGGTGTGACAGAGAAGACACACTTCCAAGGTCCCTCTAGATCAGGATTGTCAAACTTACGTTGTCACGAGAGCATCACGTGACGTATTGGGACTTTCCAATACGTTTCAGAAAGATATGTATCCCCATTCGTTAAACCGGGCATGGCCATGGCCAGCATGTGACGCATCTGGCCCAAAGGCCAGGAGTTTGACAGCCCTGCTCTAGGTGGAATCCAAGCATGCCATGTCCTGTAGGACAGGAAGAAATAGTTGGAAAGAAACAATCCTGCAAATACTCCAACTCTGTGCCATGAATGGCTTTATAGATGGCAACCAGCAGTCTAAATTGTACTCAGAGGCTTATAGATAATCAATGCAGTTCATGTAATAATACTGTTTTATTAAGTATACCATGCCATTAAGCATACCATGGTATGCCTGTAATAATTCACAATGTTTATAGTATAGATCAATTTCAGCGTCTATGTAGTCTTCAAGGGAAGCGCCATATAGAATGCATTGCAACGGTCCAAACAAGAAATGACCAAGCATGGAAAAATGTAGAGATAGCCTTGAATAAGATATATAGCATCCTCTAGAAAGATATCTTAGCCCAGAAAAGGGGAAGAAACTCAACATAGTCCTCCCTAGAGTCTCTCTTCTATAAGAAGAATGGAAAGAGAAACACTGTCGGGTTTTCAAGGTTCCATTATTATAGTTTATATCAATGAAATTCTAATATTCTTATGATATGCACTGTATTTCCTGTCCTGGTTTATCTCAAAGGTTTGATAGAAATGTATGAATGAACACAAACAGGGCTTCCTGGTGCAAAAACAGGTGCAATTGGCACAAAATATGGAGTTATATGAAGGCCCTCCCAGCCATGGCTGCTATCTGCTCTTACGTTTTCAAGATTTCTTGCCACCTGCTCTTACATGTTTGAAAGATGTATTTCCACCATGAAATGATATTAAAATATCACTCATCACACTATGATAGCTTATTCTTTTGTAACTTACAGCTACCTTTCATTTTTTTTCCTATCGCAGACTCAACAAGAACTGCTACCCTTCTATAAAGTATGGTGTGTCCCCAATCTGATGTGCCTACACTGTCATGGCCAAATAGGTGTACAACTATTCCAAATGTTATGCACTCAAGCAATAATAACCATAACAATAAACTCCCTAGTTAATTCAAAGATTTATAGTATAGCAATCAATGAAAAGTTGCAAAAGCACAGAGCAAATCAGCATGGAAACCCGCTGGTTTAAAAATTAAAGCTTTCCACACTCATTAATGCAGGAAATGAAACAGAGAGATAAAATAAATCAAGTTTTAAGAAATACCAAAGACATAAATCAGAAACTGTGTCAGTTCTCCACTGTCATAGAATTGAACTGGCACCTCTGAGTCTGGATTGGTGAAGTGGAGACCCCATTCTTGCTTGGATATATGTCCCTCCAGGGGGCTGCTCCTGCCATCAAGTTACAGAAGCAAGACAGAAATATGGAGAGCACTCAGCAATCCTGAAATAATAGCCATCGTACTGATATATTTACTATAATCCTAAAAAACTTAGGCTGAACCATCTAATCAGAGCAGCCAATGGAAAATTGAAATAAATGCTTTACTCCTCAAAGGAGCAGATCTGTAACAGACCTAGCTGAACTTGGATAAAAAAGGCTAAATGGGTCGCACATAGCAAATACTTGCATAGAACACCACAGAGAAACAGACTAGACTAAAAAGTTAAATAAATAAATCCTACAAGATAGTAACAATATCTGTATTGTTACTACAATATCTGTAGGAACAATACACTACACAGACAAGCCCATGTAGTCAAGAGGAGCAGAAGTGAGTTTGAGGCAGTGGCTAGTCTTTTAGTTAAATCACAAGTAAAGCTGTTCAAGAACCCAGATTTAAGCTCTGGAGCAATCTCAAGCTCTATTAATTCAAATAGCATTATTTAGCATCATTGTCTCAACCCTGATTGCAAGTATTTTTTTAAAAAAATGAGCTCTATCTTCTTACAAAACATTTTAGTTGGCATATAAGACTGGACAGCAAGCAGACCATGATCTATAGGCCATTGGGGAGGCCGGTGGGCTAGGAACAGTGAGCCACAATGTAGCACAATGGTAAAATATAAATTGAATTTCATGGATCAAATGATCATAAGTATGATTTCTACAAATATCAAATCAAAGCCCGCGTATGATTCTGATACTGCAGAATGTCCTTCCCAACTCAAAAAGGGATGTTGATGACATTATCCTCTTCTAGAAAACTTGCTGATTCGGTTCTCAAATATGTTTCTGAGCAAGAGTGTCTGCAGAGCGGAAGGGTATCAAAGACAAGATGGCTATTGCAACCTCCCGACTTCAGGCACTATGGATTTCTTTTATCTCCCCTGCATACATTTTTGTCTCTGAGCAGAGGTGTACAAGATTGCTCTGTTATATCTGTGTGCAGAGATAATCTCCTATGTTTCAGACCAGTAGTGGGTTTCAAAACCTGGCGCTACCAGTTCGCTATTGGTAGCGCACGGGCACACGCATGCGCTTTGCAAATGCACGGAGTTTCTGCGCACATGCAGCTTTTGCACATGTGCAGATCATTTTTGATGATGTCTGGGTAGGTGGGCAGAGTCTCCTGCCTCCGCCACTACTGGTTTGCCCAAACTGGGGCAAACCAGGAGCAACCCACCACTGTTTCAGACTAATTAAATCTGGCCTCTAAGCTACTGTTTTGGGCTAGCAAAAAACCAATTGAATGGAAGCCAGATTTCTCTTCATGTCCTGCTTGTGTCTTGGGCCCTTTTTACCCTTAGGAATTATGTAAGGGAGACTAAGAGAGAAGGGAGAAACTGATCAAAGGGCCAGATGGGGATTTGAAACCTAGATTTCCAGTCTAACATCTGTTCTGAAACATGAACTAGAAAGCAATCATCTGTGATCAAGGACCATGCTTAACTCTTCTTCACAGTGCTTGCCCTGACTCCTTGTTCCCACAAGTGCCTTGACAAGATATTCCACCAGCAGACATTAATACGCAGGCTTTTAAAGTAGCAATTCAACAGCAGTATAAAATGTTCATATATAATCTTCAGCCAGCATTGCACCAAGAATGTATGTCATCATGATATAAACCACCTGCTGCCAGTGTCAAAGATACCTCTCTCCTCTATAGTCAGAGACAATAAATACCATTGTGTACTCGATCTCCCAAGTAGATGTGAGTAAACACTTTTGTCTTCTACAACTGATACAAAGCAACATCTGCAATATACACACAATATATATATATACTGTTCAACCACTTTTAAACATATTTTCACAGCATATCTCTCTCTCTCTCTCTCTCTCTCTCCCTCCCTCCCTCCTCCCACACCCTCTCCCTCCCTCTCTCCCTCTCTCCCTCTCTCTTTCTCTTATCTGCTGTACTCCGTATTCTCTTGAGATTAGACAGATGGTGAATTGGTGATGGTGAGGGGTTCTGTAATGATGGTACTGTTACAGAACTTTCTCTCTAGGGCCATCTGTCTTGTTTCAAATTGATTGAATCTATGTAAAGAAAAATGGTTTTGCCTTTTAAAAATTGTTGCAAGAAATTTTGTTTCTACTTACTAGAGTTTACATTCAGTTTTAGCTGTCTTTGGGTCATTTAACTGTTGAAGTTCTCTTTTGACTTTCTTTCTTTCTTTTCTTTTAATCTGCAAGCCATCCTGGGTATTTTTAAAACTGAAAATCATATCAAAATGCCTTAAATATAAAGTAAAATATAAAGTAAAATAAAATAAGCATCAATTCTATTGGAGGTTTTTGCCAAATATTAATTGACCATGCAGAACTTTCTTCAGACAGACTAATAAATGAAGAATACAAAGGTACAGAATTAATGTGATGAACAGAATGTAAAGTTTTATATTCAATGCTGGATAACAATTGTTAATGTTATATTTCTAAAGCTGTTGTGACACAGTGGTTTGAATCTAGTATTGCAGGCTAATTCTGCTGACTGCCAAGGGTTTGATCCTCCCCAGCTCAAGGTTGACTCAGCCTTCCATCTTCTGAGATTGATAAAATGAGGACCCAGATTGTTGGGAGCAATATACTGACTCTAAATTGCTTAGACAGGGCTATAGAGCCCTGTGAAGTGGTATATAAATCTAAGTGCTATTGCTATTGCTAAAATATCATTTCATTTTAAAGTTATTTATAATACTGAATGTACACTGAGCATCAGTGGCGCAGTGGTTACAGTGTAGTACTGCAGGCTACTTCTGCTGACTGTCAGCTGCAATTTGGCAGTTCAAATCCCACCAGGCTCAAGGTTGACTCTCTCTTCCATCCTTCCGAGGTCAGTAAAATGAGGACCCAGATTGTTGGGGGCAATATGCTGACTCTGTAAACCACTTAGAGAGGGCTATAAAGCACTATAAAGCGGTTTGTAAGTCTAAGTGCTATTGCTATTGCTACACATTCCTTGGGCCTAGACATTAGTCTAGTGGTTAAAGATCGAAACTAGAAATCAGAAGACTGTGAGTTCTAGTTCTATCTTAGGTGTGAAAACCAGCTGGGTGACTTCGGGCCAATCATTCTCTCACAGCCCAATTCACTTTGTTGTTATTGTGGAGAAAATAGGGGACTGAAGCATTGTGTGTTTGCTATCTTGAGTTATTTGCAAAAATAATAAAGGCAGGATTAAAAAAACTTAAAAAGAAGCAACCAAATAAAATATGCATTACCAAAATCATAGCAGTTTAGTTTAGTTTAGCTTAGTTGATTTATATACCACCCTACTCCCGAAGGACTCAGGGCGGTGAACAGCCACAAGATAAAAACACATAAATACAAAATTTAAAAATCAGAATAAAACCAAATTAAACAATTTGGCCGAAGACAGATTTAAAACACCCCAATAAATTAAGAACGAATTAAAATTTGCATATTAAAAAGGGAAAAAAGGAAAAATTAGGCCAGGCTAGCCTGATGTAATAAAAAGGTCTTGAGAGCGCGGCGGAAGGTGCGTAGATCCAGGATCCTCCGTATCTCTGGGGGGAGCTCATTCCAGATAGTAGGTGCCCCCACAGAGAAGGCTCTCCCCCTGGGGGCCGCCAGTCAACATTGTTTGGCCGATGGCACCCGGAGGAGCCCCTCTCTATGAGAGCGTACCGGCCGGTGGGAGGCTACTGGTGGCAGCAGGCGGTCCCGTAGATAACCAGGTCCTAAGCCATGGAGCGCTCTAAAGGTGGTAACCAAGACCTTGAAGCGCACACGGAAGACCACCGGAAGCCAGTGCAGCTCACGCAGGAGAGGTGTTACATGGGAACACCATGTCGCTCCCATAACCACCCGTGCGGCAGCACTCTGCGCCAGCCCTGCAATCCAATGTATATGTAACCCTATGTAACTTGTAATCAAATGAAATTATTGGGACTTATCCCAAATTAAATATATAGGATTGCAACATTAATGAATCTTTTGGAACTATTGAAGGAATAGGTTTCACAAAGAAAAGCTTTCCATTGTCAGGCCAGGATGTATCTTAATATTTTATTTCCACGACATCCCAGAGAGAAAAATAGACCCATTCATGCTTTTAATTCTTATGATCGTCCCTGAAAATAAACTAAGGCCTCCTGCCACTTAATCAGCTAAATCTTAAGCTGATTCATTAAATCTTTAGCTGATTAATCTACCATTTAAAGCTAGTATTCTCAGTTTATTTGTTTCACTTGTCTAGACACGCACACACACACACACACACACACAGAGAGAGAGAGAGAGAGAGAGAGAGAAGAGGGAGAGAGAGAGAGAGCAGTATCAAAGAGTGTTACTTTTAAGTAATAAATAAATCAATATGTTTGAAAAGTTGAAGCTGTAGGTTGAAAAGAAAGATATCTTGGGAGAAATGTTCTGTAGACCAGATGTGGCTTCATTTGACATTCAGAATTTCAAAGGCCAGCTCCCAAAAGCTGTAATCAAATTTATTACCAAAAGAATTGACCACAATGCATTTCAGTAAGGAAGCTTCAACTTATCTTTTATTTTATTTGAAAACTGACAATGTAATGAAATAGAAATTATACCACAGATGAACACATATGTGGAACAGCACTAGCATGGATATTGCATAGACTGGACCCTATGGCTGAATCTGGAATTCTGGGAATTGAAGTCCACACATATTAAAGTTGCCAAGATTGAGAAATACTAGGCTAAAGCATATTGAAATCTGTGGCACGTAGAGAATCTTATCATACCTTAGTCAATAAGGTAACCACAAATACTATACCAAAAATGGAAAAGAAATTGTGTTGTATCTTTTATTTTACTTTGAACTGATCATCATTGATAGAATCCAAAGATTCCTCAACTTTTCTGAGATGTGGAATATACTTCAATATCCTATATTTTATTGGATAATTATAATCATTTCACTAATAAGCCACAACAGTGATTCACAACTTTGGCCACCTCTTATGTCCGTGAGCAGGGGTGAAATCCAGCAGATTCTGGAGAATCGGTAGCGGAAATTTTGAGCAGTTCGGAGAACTGGTAGCGGAAATTTTGAGTAGTTTGGACAACTGGCAAATACTACCTCTGGCTGGCCCCAGAGTGCGGTGGGAATGAAGATTTTGCAATATCCTTCCCCCAGAAGTGGGGAGGGAATGGGGATTTTGCAGTATCCTTCCCCTGCCACGCTCACCAAGCCACACGACGCCCAACAAGCCACGTCCATAAAACCAGTAGTAAAAGAATTTGGATTTCACCACTGTCCGTGAGCTTCAGTTCCCGGAATTCTCAGCAATTGCATGCTGGCTGGGGAATTCTGGGAATTGATGTCATCACATCTGGAAGCTGTCAACTTTGGAAAACACTAGTCTACAATTGAGCAAAAATGTTCATGCTTAATTTTCTTTGTCCAAAGAAAAGACAAAACTACTCCTTTGCAAATTAATACTTCTGAATAGCCAATAGTACCACTGAATGATAAATCTAAAAGGAGAAAAATCATTCTCATCTATCTTGCAACAATAATGCTGAAAATGTTTCCACAAGAATTTTTAAAACATGGAGAATTAAAACATACACACACACACGCACACACAAACACACACACACAAGGCTCTTTGACAGAGGAAGAAAACAGGGAAATTGAAAGCCAGATTTGGCAAAGTACTAACACAAACTAAAATACTGTATACAATTACAGCTACCCCAGTAACAGATCTGAGCAATTCATAAAGGATATGAAGCAACATTTTAAATCATAGTGTCTATATCAGTATTTCTCAGTGTCAGCAACTTTAAGATGTATGGACTTCAGCTCTCAGAATTCCCCAGCCAATGCTGGTTGGGGAATTTTGGGACTCGAAAGCCACACATCTTTAAGTTGCTGATGTTGGGAAATACTGGCTATATACAACATACAAGAAACTGCTGGGGCTTAAGACCCCGAGCGGACGTTACAAATATTTGTTCTGTTCCTCATAAAAAAGAATTACAAGAGTGCCAACCACTGTGGTAGCAAGCTGCCATTCAAAGTCAAAACCATATGGGACATTTCAATGGCAAAGGAAGCCATCTAATATTACTCCAAATATTATTGTTCTCAGGGTTCTTATATGTAGGTGACATAAGCCAGAAATGACCTGCTGGTTACATCCAGCATCTGAACCTATTTAGAAGCTTCTGGGTCATACTACTGAAATTCAGTATCACAATTATTTTCTGCTCCAAAAGAAAAGCACAATGGACCGCATAAAACAAGCAGTGATTTAAAGGAACTGCTGTTTTTTTTACCCATCCCCAAATTTTCCCATATGCCAAAAACACTGAAAAGGGGGGATTTTAAATGGCAACTCCCACTGCTGGCTGATAAATAGAACTATGCAGGAGTGACGGATGGCCCCAGTGTCAACAACAGTGAATTCTGTTGCCTATCGTGGCCCCAACACCTACCTGAAGCGTTGGAAGCTGGTTTTGGATCTGTTATTGAGTTTGAAATTTCTAAAGCTGAGCTTGAGGTGACTGTAAGTTGCTTGATTTGGATCATGTGAATGATGAAAGGTTGCTGGTTTCAGGACAGCTGCCCAAAACAAATACATTTCTTTAAACACAGGAACATGAACATGACTTTTTGTGTGTTTTTTCTCCCCCAACCCCCGCCTCTCATTTTAGGCTAATGTATTTTTGCAAGAAATCAAGATTAAAGTCAGGGTTTTTTTTCCCCTACCACCAAGAATTGTATGGCTGGGTGTTTAGTACTGCCCACTTACCTACTCCTGTTGTCCAGAGTCAGGGACCAGTGTAGGCCTTAGGAGACTGAGGTGATTAATTTTAGTTTGGTTTGTAGGAAGTTAGCACCCACCCCTCTCCTAGAAAAATGAAATATTCTAAGAAATATTAAAAAGGCAGAATATTATATTTTCCCTGGAGAGAAACATGTTTCTAAAGACATAAACTCAGAGGCTCAGCTCCCAGCCCCCCTAGCAGATATTTTGGTGCCAGCCTATCTAAAAGACAAAGGATGGGCCAGTTTATCTACAAAACAAAAGACATGGCCCTCAGGACATGATAGGATTAGCCCTCACTCAAGATCCAAACCAGGACAAAGCCATTAAGCCATAATGGGAATTGTCTGAAGCCCCTTCATTACATCATCACCCAGAAAGATTCAACCAGGCCTGGGACTCAAGACAACCTACAAAGTTACCCCTGCATGGCCCCATGGGTAAGGTGACCAGACATCCCGCTTTTGGCGGGACAGTCCCGATTTTTAGCAATTTGTCCCGCATCCCGTGGCATTTTAAAAAAGTCCCGATTTTTCATTCTGCCTCCTGAGTCCCGGCTGCCTCCTGAGTCCCAGCTGATGGCTAGAGGGAAATAAACTGTTTAAACTCTTGCCACGGGGCTTCGAAGGGCCACCCTACAGTTGATCAGTGTTAAAAGAAAACAAATGAGTAGACCGATGCCTGCAAAAATAGAAAAAACAGCCCCTTACAGCTTCTGCATAGGTTAATTAGCACAAGTTGATTAGCTTGGCTTCCCCACTCTCAGCTGATTTGCTCTCAGCTGTTTTGCGCAGGGCTATGTTCTGTTGCTAGCTGCAAAGAGTTTCTGGAGCAGATTTTTTTCCCCCTAGCTATGCTGAAAAAGCGAAAGTGAAAGTAAAGCAGGGTCTTTGCTGCAAAGTGACAAAATGAGGCAGAGAGAGATTTCTTTTTCTTTTTCCTCACCAAAAAAGATAGGTGCAAAACTGCAAACAATGGGAAATTTAGGGCAAAAGAGGAGAGTTCAAGATTTTAAAACACAAAAGAAAAAAAGCTCTATTTAACTAGGGAATTGTAATAATTGAGATACTATTAATTGTATATTGTGTTGAAAGCAGAAATGGTTAAGTTGTGGTTTGGAGGAATATATGGGGGAAATTATTTGGTTTATTATTATTGGTAAATATAATTAATTGATTTGTAAGAAATTGGATTGCATGGAAATAATTGGAATATTCATGTTTGTATTGATTAATATACAAAAAAGAGAGTTATATAACTAATTGATTTATATTAAAATGTTGAATTTGTATTAAACAACTGTATTACATAATTACATAATTAACCAATGTGAGGATGGATATAAAAATACATGACAATGGGAAGGGGTATAATATACAATAGAAGGGAAAAATTGAATTTGATTAAGATTAGAGATGAGGATGAAGGGTAATATTGTTTTTTTAAAAAAATAGATGAGGAATAAATATGGCAAAAAGGAAATATCGAAATTGTAAATTTAATTGAAATGACTAAACACTGTTTAAATTTGTGAATTAGGCAAATATTCTGTTCAAAGAAAATACATTGTATGTTTGTATGTGTGTTTCTAATTATTGCTATTTATTCATATTTGTCCTCTTTTATTCTTTAAAGTTTAACAATTCATTCTTTATCTTAATATCTTTATATTTGTTTGGGGTTGGCTTTCTTCCCTTTCATTTTTTTTATTGTACAGCAATCTTTCTCCTCAAACCTACCACTTCTCTCTTTTCTTTCCTTCTTACTTTCTCTTCCTCCCCCTCTTCTTCTCCTCCCTACTTCCTCTTCCTTTCTCCTTCTCCTCCTCTCTTCCTCCCTCTCTTACCCTCACTCCTACTCTAATTTCCCTTCCCTTCCTTCATCCCTCTCTATTGCTGTATCATTTTATGCATATGGACTACTCAGAGGGCTGAAAAAGTTATTTCTGACTGGTCCTCGCACTTTTGACCAGTCCTCAAACTTACGACTGTCCTCACATTTTATGTTTTTTGCCCTATCTTATCACCATGGTGCAAAGAAGCAGTTGTGAAATGAGTGACATGGTTGTTAAGAATGCAGCACGGGCATAAATATGAGGATGGTCATAAGTGTGAGGACCAGTCAAAAGTGCGAGGACCTGTCAGAAATGACTTTTTTCAGCCCTCTGAGTAGTCCCTATACACATAGCAATGGCCACCCGGTCACATGACCAGCTAGCCACGCCCACCCAGTCACATGACCTCCAAGCCATGCCCACAAAATAAGCCACGCCTACAATGGTGTCCCACTTTACCAATGTTAAAATCTGGTTACCTTACTCATGGGAGTCTGACAACCAATCAGAGTACATTTCTTAGATAGGAACAGGAAGCTCCAAGGTGGGGCCCAAAGACAGTATATATCTCTCTCCCTCTCTCACCCATGTGCTCTTTTTTCCCAGGACCTCAAACCATGTGGTCCTGTCCACCATTAAACCATCTTTCCAAGCAGTCTCCATGTTTCCAGTGTCTTTTTTCCTACTTAGAACTGAAACCAGATTGACATTTCTTCCAACAGGTTCCTGCTCAAATGTTGCAAAAAGAATTGGTGGACAAATCTATTCTCTTTGACAAGAATTCACACTCCATCCTACCTCCTGGCTCTTGGGACTTAAGAACTGTAATATGTATCTCTCTGCCACCATCTTCTTATCTGTCCTAGTTGCTCTGAATGGAGGCTTTGACTCTCTTCTGCATGATGACTAGTTCAGGGGTGAAATCCAGCTGGTTCTGACAGGTTCTGGAGAACCGGTAGCAGAAATTTTGTGCAGTTCGGAGAACCAGCAAATACCACCTCTGGCTGGCCCCAGAGTGGGCTGGGAATGGAAATTCTGCAATATCCTTCGCCAGGAGTGGGGAGGGAATGGAGATTTTTGCAGTATCCTTCCCCTGCCACACCCACTAATCCAAGCCACGCCCATCAAGCCACGCCCACAGAACCGGTAGTAAAAAAATTGGATTTCACCACTGGACTAGTTGTATTTTCCTTTTCTTTAGCATACTTCCTTTTCTTCCTCTTCCTCCTCTTCTTCCATTTCCTTTTTCTTGAGAAAAGCAAATGTGGGAAGGGCAGAAATAACATGGCATTTTTCATGTCCTACCACCACCACCAGTCTATTGAGATAAAAGAGGACAGAAGGAAACACGCTTAGTGCTGCCAAATTGCTGTTGAAGATTTGTGGGACACAGACAGTGGCTTTTAGGAACTGGTTTCAGCCTCTGGGGAAATAGTTGATCAGGAATCAGTAAGCTTTATGGTTTTAAAATAGATTATGATTTGAAAGTCCTTAGGTACCTCACTGAAAAGATTGGATTTGTCTTGACATTCACAAGCAATTTTTATTACTAAGAGCTCTGTCTGTCTGTTTCTTTGAGAGTTTGCATTTTTTAAAAAAATACCCACATTTAAATTGTCAAAAGATGTCAACTGGTTGTGAGGGACAGCCTCACGCTGGCTGTAATTACCAAAGGGCAGTGATCAATAGGGGCCTTTTGTTAGCATTACAGGATCACTATTGACTCGGGAAGTGAAATGCCTCAGTGGGTTAGGCAGAAAGTGAAACATGCAGGCCTTCCTGCCCTTGGCAGCTCAGAAGCCAGCAACCTACACTTAGCCCATTCATTATTCCTGTCCAAATGGCAATAGTTGTTGTGATCTGAAATCAGCTGTGAGGAAAAGGAAGCAGCAAGGCTGCATAGAGAGTCCATTTAGAGAGCCAGGAAGGGCATCATTCCCACCATTTGCCAAGGGAACTACACTGTTTGGTTAAACGCTGGGTTCTTTTTAGACATAGGTGATGGCACCTAAGGGACAACTCCCGTCAGCACTTAGAAATGGAACTTGTCTTCTGCAGTCTGCCCTGTATTTCAACTTGGAAAGGAACACTTATGTGACACAGTGACCCAACTCCTTTTACAGAAACAGACCGGAAGGAACATTCTTCACACCACAATAACATTTTTCACACTACACTGCTTACCTGCAAGTAAAGATTCTCATACCCTCCTTCCTCACCATTTTGCAAATGATCTGCTGTTGCACCCAGGTCTCCAATGGTCAAATTAAAAAAAATCATATACAATAAGGAACTGACAGAAATGGTAGTAGAGTGAATATTTTCCTTATTCCTTAGTATTTGGAAATAATAGTTTACATTCATAGGCAGACATATACACATAAAGGAGCATAAAAATGTATGGAAAACATTTCCAATATGGGTCTGATCAAAGGTGAAAGACTTTTTCAGAAAGGAAGCAATAAGGCAATTGCTCCAGGTCCCACACATAAAGTGGCCTCCATTTAAAGAATAGTGCAGTATTGAAAATGGTGCTAGATAAAAGGGGTGTCTTATATTTGTTTCTATCAGTTTCCATTCCATTTGAAGCAATTGAATTGGCATCATAATTTTTTTCAACGGAAAAGTGAATTTGGGGGACAAAATCCATAGGCAAAGTGGATTCTTGTTGTTTTTCTTCACCAAATCATTTTCTTCATGCTTCTCATGTTTCAATTAAATTTCAGAACGATCTCATCAACCAATCATTTCTCTCTGATTTCCCATGTTTCAATTAAATCCCAAAGAGAGATATCATGGGAGATTTGTTTTCTTTCTTTCTTTCTTTCTTTCTTTCTTTCTTTCTTTCTTTCTTTCTTTCTTTGTTTTGGGGGAGGGAGAGGGATATTTTATTCACAGTCAAGATATTATCATTGCTAAGGAGAATTTCAACTTGGGAAACGGACAATTTTTCCTTCCCATGAACAAATTGTCCACTCAGTTTCTCTCTCCATCTATTTGGTAGTGAAATTCCAAAAGTAAATTGGACCCTTTTCTAATACGAGATGATCATAGGGATTTATAGTTTCCATTTTCATTTCTGTAAATTAAATCTATTGCAGAATAATCCTAAGAGTTATTTTAGCATTTAGGCTGGCATCAGTAGAACAAAGGCAACTGAGATTCAAAAAAGACTTTCCTACTGGAACCCATCCAACCAAGGTCGGACTGCATATTAGTAACTTGTAAATTTTGCTTAGGAAATAAAAACAAACCAACCTACTATTTGTTTCCTCCCGTAAATGGAAGAAAAATTATGGGTTATAACCAGTTCAGCATTTACTCTTGATAGCATTTCTTTGGCTCTCTGCTTCAAGCAAAAAGTAGTGCTAAAAGAAGAACATACAGTATTTCTTAGGTGTGCCTCCAGCAAGAATATTCAAGCACCTTTAAGCAAAATCACATAGTTGAGTTATGAAAAAGTATGAGAATCCATAAGCATTGATTTAAGTACATTTTCCCTGCAATGTAACTGCTACTCAGTTTCCTACTCAGATACAAACATTTACTGGCAATCTATTTCAAGATCCCTCTTTCTTGTGATACTTAAAATTTTAAATAGACTTGAGCCAAACAGTACTTCAAACAGAAGATGTCTTCTGTTGGACAAAGACTTCTTCCTGCAGAATCCAATCTGGGTCATTCACCGGGGCCAGAGGTTTTGTCTTCCGAGCTTTTGGATTCATGCTGGAGCCCAACTACAGAGAATTTATCTCTAGCATCTTAACTCTTCTTCCTTTCCAAGTATTGCAGCTGCCAGACAGCACTGCATAACTGAGTGAACCTGAGAAAAGAAAAAGGGGCAAGATGTTTTCTTTGAAACATGTGCCAATCCTCCCATGTAATATCTTGGACACATAGAAAGATGGATCATATCTACCTTCTTTCTTCCAAAATAAGACATCCCCTGATAATAAGCCCAATCAGGATTTTGAGCGCATGGCAATAAGGCCAAGCGCTTATTTCAGGGTTCAAAAAAATATAAGACAGGGTCTTATTTTTGGAGAAACATGGAATCTAATGATCTTATCTTAGAATAGATGTTCCACTCTTAATTTTAATTTGAAATTGAAATCTGTTTAACTTCAGCATATTGAAGAAATGTGCATGTGTGCTTTTTTTGAAAAGCAATCATTTGTTACCTCTAAAATTACTGACTACGCTATCATCCTGGTCCCCTGAAGTTCCCCAAAGAAGGCAAGAAAGAAAGGCAAGAAAATATGGGGAAGACTGTGGTGAGAGGGTGTATAGTTGTTTTTTATTTTTTAAGTAAGCAACCTCTGCAACCTTTAAACAAAACTAAAAACCCAGCAATCCAAGCACACCTCAAAGCCATGTTATTTTATGCTATTCATACCACTTTTCTTATTTACCCAGAACATTTTTTGTTTTCTTTTCCAGAAGAATGCTGCCAATCGCCAGAGGCAGACATGTTTATCAAGCTGTGTATCTTGACATCTGACATAAAATCTTTGGTACGGCCAAAAAACTTTCTGTCAGCACCTTGGAGAATGCAAGGCCATGGGGCTGGCTTGAGACCAGAAGGCATAAGTGAAATGGTTGAGCCGTTGACACTATGCCAAGAATCACAAACAGAGGGAAAGTCAAGTTGGAGTCGAACAACCTTTTTTTCCATCTTCTCTGTTTAATATGTAAGGGAGGTACCCAAACCACAAATCTTTCACAGTTTCAATGAGAAAATAAAATAATAAATAGTTGATTTTCTTCCTTCATGAAGCTCTTCTGTGTCTGCCAATATATGTATGTATATACTCCTTATATTGGATATGAAAAGAAGTGGCATTGAGCTCATGAAACTCTACTGTATGCTGTCATGATAAAGAAAAAATATTCCTCTTGATATTTTTGAAATTACATTAATTTTTGAATAAATAAAATCCCTTTTCAAATAAGAATCCTGTCAGGCAAGAAAGAGACTGTCAACAGGAAAGAGGTAATCCTGCACTGAAGCCTGAAACAGATAAAAATACTACCTTTAAAAAAATGAATTCTAGGACTAGTAAAAGTTATTCTTGATAATGCATCCCTGCATTTTAAGGAACAGACTTTAGATAGAATACTGTACTTGTGGAGCAAAAGTGAATGACTGGTGGATAAACAACTTTGACCCAGAAGAGATATGTCATTAGAACTTTTGGTCCTAAAGAGTTCTTCCTTTTGGCCGTGCTCACATCAAAGGACTACATCAAAGAGCCTCCCTTTCAATAAATTCACTTCAAAGGATCTTTGTTGAAAAAACACCTGTTTTTGCATAAGATGTAAAACATGATGGGGAACTTCTAGGAGTAATTAACATATTTCTATAAGCAATAACACATGTAAGCCCTGGTCATATGGCTATCCATGTTGAAATCCTAAAAGGATTTCATTTGACAAAGAGAAAAAAACAAACCACTTCAGGCAGAATCATTAAACATATGCAGGAAATCAGCTGACTTACTTTTGCATCTACCCATCATTGTTCAGTTGCATTCATAATTAGGAAATATCTCCCCAAAAACATAAAAACTTCAAGGCTGACATTTTATTAAAAGAAAATCACATTTGTTTTTCTATAGCTTCTGTTCTTTTCCTTGCTGTGCATATTCTGTTACTTCTGCTCAGTACTTCTGTTACTATTTCCAGGCTGGCAAGACTTAATTCCTTAAAATCAGTAGACCTAGGCAATATTCCATATTATATGGGAATATGGGAGAAAAACTAAAATGGGCTGTGTCTCAGCATGTAAAGAAAGTAGAGCAAACATAACTCTATATAAACCAAGAATGTTAAGTCATTCAGGGGAGAATTGGCTTCTGAATATAACAATGAACTACCTTCAGAACAATTGAAGGAAACTCGCCTGTTGCTGTAAAACCTGTTGATGCAAAGGTTCTTAATAGCTAAAAAACATTTAACAAGCAATTTTCAAGAGTAATTTGAAAGGAAATATGTGAACTTAATATCCTTTCAAAGGCAATAATCGCAAATTGAGAAAGATGGGTTAATCCCTTGTCACCTAGAGTTCTAAATCCACCAGATACAGTACTGCTATCTTGCAGTCTCCTTGCAAGATAACAGCTTTCTGGAGCACTTGTGCGTAACTTCAAGTCCTCTCCTTGTCCAGAGAGGAATTATGAGGAGCCAATCAATGCCCAGTCTTTATGATCATCGGCTCTGCTTTTTTGTGGAGCCATTTTCAGTTCACTCTTTGGTCCTATAAATATAAATACTATAAATGTTTTTCCTATAAATATCCTCTAAATGCTATTGGATGTTGAATCAGGGTCATATTATTAATATGAGAATCAAAGAATAACAAAGAATTTTGTGTTATTTAAAGGCTAAAAATTTATTATTTATTATACATAAACTTCATGGCTTAATAATCTATTTTATGAAATGCATAAAAGTTTGTGATATGGTAAATGAGGGCATGTGTGTAAGGAAACACAAAATTTTATTGCTTTTGCTATAATTTAATCCAGCTATCCATTTGGAAACTATACAATATATCTATATGTATACATATATGCATATGCATATGTATATACACACATATTTCTTGGATTGTATTTTTGCTACAGTTATACTGTATACTGAACTCAATCAATATTCTTAGACTAAAATCCCTAAAAACAATGACTAAAAACCAGGGCTAGAATTAGATAGAAATAGATGATTGATAGTGTAGATGATGGCTGGCTGGCTGGCTGGCTGGATGGATGGATGGATGGATGGACGGACGGATGGTGGGTGGCTGGGTGAGTGGGTGGGTGGATCGATTGATTGATCGATTGAGTGATCGATCGATTGATCAACAGACAAATAAAATGACAGGGCAATTATCAATTATGTCTAGGAAGATTTCAATGTTTTGTTTTTAAAGTACAGAGAAAATAGGCAGAGGTAAAACAAAAATAAATAAATAAATAAATAAATAAATAAATAAATAAATAAATAAATAAATAAATAAATAAAGTTCAGCATACAAAACATTTATTTAAACTTCCTTTCCCCCTCCCCCCGAATTGACCCCACTTTTCAAGCCACTTATTCTCACCCTAAAACAGTGTGATTAACTGATTCATCGGCAGCAACTAAAAAATATTTTCCAACAGATCTGTTCCAAAATGTGAGGATGGTGCAGCAGGCATGTTGTTCTCCAAAAGGTGCATAGTTAAAGTTCTGTGGGCCTAGTAAAGGCAGTAGCATCTGTCTGAGTTGGCTTTACATTTGCTGCTCCTTTGTTTTCTCTCTGTGTGTGAGTTTAAGACAGCAGCCATCCCAAATGAGAATGGTAACTGTCTTCGAATCAAATGTCAAGTCTCTATTCAAATCTCAGCACTTTCAGTGGCCTTTTATCCTCTTTCTATGTGTCTTTGATAGCTATTGAAAGCATCTTGGTTTCAAAGACCTTGGTGCTCTTAGTTACAGACTAAGTATGCTATAACAGAAGCCTACTTTATAGTTTGGAAGTCTTTGGAGCAAAAGTGGCATGCTTTTATGTCTCACTGAAAGAAAAACTCTAGCCATTTATCCAGACTTTGAGGATCAGCCACATTCAATTTTCATGAACTTAAAAGATAATGTTTTCTGCATGTATTTGAAGAAAAAGAAAATATGTGTGAATTAAAATTTCTTGAATGCAGTGCAGTTCCTTTTATCTGTTTTATGTTGGTAAACTGTTGGAGTTTAATGTAAGAAAGATTTGGAAGGAACAAAAGCAATAACATATGCAAATTTAAATTTACAATGCTTCATCTTTAGCAAACATTTTATGAATTAAACTGAGAAGATCCATCTATGCAGTTGCTAAGAAATAACTTCAGTTGATTGCACATATTATTCAGAATCAGATTAGCAAAAGAAAAGGCACTATATGTACATCATAAACTTCATAGCTATTTTTTATTTCCACCAAAAATTATTTTGAGTAGGAAATATAAATTTATGCATGCTTTATTGGGAATAAATCCATGAGTATTGCAATTTTATGCACGTCTACTCAGAAATACATCTTCTGAAGTCAATCAAACTTATTTCTTATTCTTATAGCATAAATCTCATGGACATTATTGAAACTATTTTCTAGGCCCACAAGCAAAAAGATTGGGCTGCGCGCAACTGGTCGTTTTTTTGAGAATTAATAACAGATTGCCAAATATTTTCCCAGGAGTTCATGATCACTCTGGCATGCTATATCTGAGATTGCTCCAAATCGATTTCCCTGCATTGTTTAAAAATTCCACTCAGGCAAATGTGCATGATTAAGTTCAGAATATTTCTCCAACTATTAAAATAAGTAGCGTTATTTCCTCCTTGTTGAAAACATAACAATATTATAATCTTTTTAAAAATATATAATTGCTCAGAATTTTTTTCCTTACTGACAAACATAAACCAACACTATTTAATTCTTATTTCTCTGAGAAATATGTCTCAGTGATTTCAATTATTATAAGGAGGTAAAGCAGAAGGAATTCAATACCCCCATTTTGGGAAGAGGGAGTTTGCCAAGAGTAGTATAATTTCCTATCATATTTTCTGTGAAAACCTCTCAACGTTGATGTAAATTCTCACAATACTCAATAGGGCATAAAGAAAATAACACCTGGTGCATCGTAAGAAATGGGAAAAACTCCAATTCCCAGCACATAAAAAAAGTGGGGAATAGCACAACCTCATTCCCTCCTGTGATTTTGTCAGGTCTCTGTCCCACTTTCTGAAGTCCTACCCATGGAAAATATTAATTCTTATTATTTTTTAAGTGCATGCTCTTTCAAAATGTTGACCAACCTAGAATAAGCAGTTATAAAATTCCATCTTAAATCTGCATTCCTACTTGATAAAACTTGCTTGGAATAAATTCCATTAAATTTAAAAGGATTTATTTTTAAGTAGGTATGCAGAAACTTCTCCAAAATTAGCAGAAAGTGGTATTGTTAAAATAAATACAGTCATTGATGTCTGGGTTGGGGATCACTGGAAACTGACTTCAATGACTGCTTGAAGTCTACAAATTGGTCAAGGGAAAAGAATTGGTACATGTTCAGTAGCAGAGTTCCTCCCACATGCATGTTGAAGGAGAAAGAATTGCTTGGTCTTTGGATATGGAATCTTATTTAGATGTTCTCAATGGTTGCTGCAAAAGCTAGACTAGGGCCTGTTCTCCTTAGCTTTCCTCCTTGAAAACATTTTCTGACCCAGAAAAATATAGTAGCCAAAAGTGTCTTTCTATATCACATTATTGGCAGCTTGACATTATAAGAGACTTGACTGCCCAACATTTCTCACCCTATTATCCACCTAACAACAATCCTGTATATTCAGCTGCATATTCTTGCTCTTTCCACCCCAGCTAAGAAGATTTTTCTGTTCAGGTAGGCTTTTCCTTACAGAATAAATAATACATGGCTTGAAAAATGTCATTTTTATGTTGTATATGATCCATTTTTTATAATGTTTACAACAGAAGAGGATGGTATTTTTTTTAAAAAAAAGATTATAAATATTGAAAAATAATTTCCCTCGCCTGCATTTTTAAATGGTAGAGTCTCAGTAGAAACAATGTCACATTTTTCTGTCTTTTGAAAGTCTAAAGATCTTCACAACATTCTCAAACTTGGCCTTCAAAGACTGATTTTGCAGCAATGATGAGAAATCTCTGCATCATTTCTGACTCAGTAGTCACAGAGAATGAGAATTATACTCCATAAAGACTGATACACATCCATCCCCTGCTTCATCTTAATTCTACAGCAGTCCCAAATCTGTCTGATAATATTTCCTTAAACAATGAAAATTGGTCCGTAATATGACTCATATTGGACAAAATCTTTTGAGGATGCCTTCTAAAAATATATAAATAAATGATAATCCTAACAAAACCTAATGTGAGAAAGTTTGTGAGCTTTCTGAATTGGAAGAAATGCTATCTCAGTCCACTTAGTTACAACTATCTGGAACTACAAAATTCTGATTAACATTGCATCTCAAGAGTGGGATAGATGGATGGATGGATGGATGGATGGATGGATGATTCATTCATTCATTCATTCATTCATTCATTCATTCATTCATTCATCATTCATTCATTCTAACTAGGCATCATCCTATTCTAAAAATAAGATTTTGGCAGCCAGGCAATAAGAGGATGACATGACTAGCGTGGGTTCTACTTACCTTTACTACCAGGTTGCATCGGGAGCACACGCACACTTCTGTGCATGCACAGATCACCTATGATGACATCCAGGTCAGTGGGCGGAGCCTCCCACCGTTTTTACTACCAGTTCTTGTGAACCGGTCCGAACCGGGGGCAACCCACCACTGGACATGACCATAGAAAGATGGACAGGAATGTGTTAATAAAATTCCATATTTGTACTTTTTGTTCTGTTAGTTAATATAAAAAAATAATAATCAAATGAGAAATGGCTTTTCTCAATACTGTTTTACTTCACATCTCAGCCCTATTGGTCATAACAATACATGATTTTCTTCCTTATCCCTTTCATAGTCTACTCAAATGTTACAACATGGCTGAGTAACTAGTTAAGACTTTTGTCATATTGTTTTCAACAGGCTGAAATTATTCTTTAAAATAGAATAAGCTCCTTATCACAAAGAACATCCATGGAGGAGATAAATAATGCAACTGGGTCCCTTTTTAATTGTTCACAGTAACGACTTGACCAGGCTTCCAAATGCTACAGTTTTTACCTACAGTTATTTTTATAAAGGATAATGCCTATCAATTAGTAGAAATACATTTGTGGATCCCAAAAGACAAGTTGAATACAAGATGCAAAACTTCCAAAAGAGCATACTGTATTTTCTTCACAAAACTTGCCTTCATTCCTTAAACAACTGACCCAATCAAATGGCTTTATGCATGTACCAATAATCAACTGAGTCTCTTTTAAGAAGAAGACAGCCTTTGTCCCTTTACCTGTCACACAAACATGAAAAAATGAATAGACATTATAGGGAAAACCTAGCAGCTGTCTTTGTCACCAATACCATTACAAAGCTATACCATCTCCCCCACTTCTTTATAGCTCTGTTTAGATTTACATTGCCCCCTCGTGGCCAAAGTGAGACACAATGAGCTGAGAGATGGGGACCTAGGCAGGAGAAGTGGGATGGGGATTAGAAATCATTATTATAAAATTTGCCCACAACAGCATCCTTGTAATTAGAGGATTTTTGTTGGTAAGGGTAGAAATCACTGGGCAGCTGAAATGGTGACTATATTTGCAGGGAAAGACTGTATTATAGTGAGTCTTATCAACCATTGTAAATAAATTATTCATGACTGGGGAGGAAGATTGTGGTCCTGGAAAAAAAGCTGTCAGACAAAAAAAGTACATTTTGACATAGAAAGCAAAATGAACAGATCAAAAAGATAGATTTCCTGCAAGGTGGCTGAAAGAATCAATAAGAAGCTTAAAATATGAACCTTCCTTGTAAGTGTCACCCTTCACTCTGAAATGTGGAAAGTATAGTTGTTCTACATGTTCTGAAGTCTGAACAAGACAATCATTTCCCACACAATCAGACAAGTTCCACAAGAAAGGAGAGTAGGTGGAGTAGTTTGGATCTCAACTTTAAACATGGTGACCTAGTCCTACATTTAGAATCTATTTCAGTGTCTATGGAGATTCTCAGTCATCCAGGTCATGGTTGTCCCAAAAGTGCTTTTTTCAAAAGGCAATTGGACTTTCTGGTTTTTCTTTGAAGATGTTTTGCTTCTCATCCAAGAAGCTTCTTCAGCTCATGCTTTGCCTCTTGAAAAAAGTCTATTTCAGTGTTTTTCAACATCTGCAGCTTTAACGTATGTGGACTTCAAATCCTATCATGTTGGCCTTTGTGTTACATAATGAGAATAAAGGATAACATTCAACATATCTTATTTCCCTTCTCCCCGTTTTCTCTTTCACTCTCTCTCTCACACACACACAAACACAGCATATCAATAAATTGATTTAAAAGAGATCCCAAATGGAATGACTTGATTTCCAAATAGGCATAACACATATCTTTTATCAAAGTTTTGGTCAACTGAAGCTAAATCTTCCTGTCCTGCTTGACTGGTGGAGACATTACTAATATTCAGACTTCAACATTTTAAAACTTGAATGGAATATAAATTCTCAGATGTGAATATGTTTTTAAAAGAGTAAAAAAAAAAAAATTAAAAACTCTTGATTACAATAAGTCCTCTAGAGGGCAGTAACTCATACATCTCTATTTGCAGTTTACATGTTATTTATATCAACAGAATGTGTATTTTTCCACATTTGTAAGTTTTATTCATCCATTTTGAATAATAGGCACCGTAACTAGAGGCAAAAGTCAAAGGTATTCATGTGTAGGGTTGAGAAACCAGCCACATTATATGATCAGAACTGTTTTTATTGTAATTGTATATGCCATGCCTTATTTAAACTAGCAGATATTTTTGCATGCATATTTTGATACAAAAGTATTTTAGAACAAATGTGAAAGTGTATATCTAGTGACGTCAATCTTTGTACCTTTCCATCAAAATCTTTCATCTCTAAGTCTGCTATGAAGGACAGTCGTACTTTGGGATCTTCCTCTTTTAAGAAATCTGGGGCTACTGCCTTACCAAATAAAGATGGTGAATATTTTGTGTTGTAACCTGATTGTCTGAAGAACTCTTTGTAATCCAATGATGATATTGCTGAATGAATACAGAATACAGAATAATAGAGTTGGAAGGAATTTTGGAGATCTTCTAATCCAATCCCAGATGGACTAGACAAATGGCTGTCCAATCTCTTCTTAAAGATGAGCACCCACAATTTGTGGAGACAAGCTATCCAATCATGGTTCATTATTATAACTATCAGGAGATTTTGCCTTAGTTCTAAGGTGCTTCTCTCCTTGATTAGTTTCCATCCATTGCTTCTTGTCCTGCCTTCAGGTGCTTTGAAGAATAGGTCGACTCCTCATTGTGGCAGCTCCTTAGATATTGGAACACTCCTATCATGTCTGAAAAAATACACTAAAAGAAATAGTTGGGAATTGCTTATTCTGCTTGAGGATTCTGGTGTATTTTATAATCCAGCTTTGGCAACACCCACAGTGAATCAGAATTAGGAAGTTCTATTGAAATATCTTATACTTTAAGAGTAATGAAATACCAGGATTTAGCTGAAATGTAACATTGTATATTTCAAACACTGATATTTAAAAGCAAAAAAAAAAAAATCTGATCTTGGAAGTTCAAACCTAAAGGCACTTTAAAACTGAAAACACTGAAGTATTTAAACAAAAGATTATTAAAGATGTCTTGCAAACCCCAGAAATTTCATTTATTTCTTATGTCAAGGATTTAGCAGTGCTTTATTCCAGATCACCTGCGACAGAACCACAGCTATAAACCATCTAAGAAAACTCCTCAGATTGAGGATGAGGTCAAGAATAGGTTTGTCAGTACCCACCTATCCAGCCACCCTGATTTTGCAACTTTCTAGTTACATATGCTATAGACTGATTAGGCTTTGAGAGTATTATTTCTATCCAGCATCAATGTCCTATAATTGGCTACTCTCCATTTCTGCTTTAATTAGGCTTTTTCATTTTTATTTTAATTACTACAGCAAAAGAGATGGGTGTGAACAATCGATATGTCAGGGGTTTTGTTTAGCTGACTTTTTTTCTTGGTTCTCGAGCAACCTCAACCACCTTTCTTCTTCAAACTTCTCCTCCTCCCAGACCATCTGACGCAGGCTTTTCCTGAGGGAATGAATTCCAGCCCTGACTGTCTCCAAGGAACTGCCTTTATTTAGACAGAAATGACAAACACAGAGAAAGCCAGAGCAAACGGACAAGAGGTGGGGTGGGGGACTGCAGAGAGAGAGAGAGAGAGAGAGGGAGAGAGAGAGAGAGAAAGCAGCAGCCGAATTTGAAGGTTGAGACCTAACAGCTGGGAGACTATGTTGGTGGTTTATATCTGAGGCTTTGTTTAGATCCTATTTTATAGTCTCCAATGAAAACAAATTCCATAAACTTGGTGTGTGTAATTTCCCCCTACTTGTTTTCCATCTTGCTTCCTTTTTTTAAAATCAAAACAAATTCACACAATTTCCTCTCCCAAAGGACAGATGGCCCAAGAACAAGGGTTAAAACACATCCTGTACTGTCTTTTTAGGAGCAGCTGAAGAAAGCTGCTACCTATTGGCTGCTAGAAGCTTTGTGTCAAGAAAAAAACATCCCTGATTAATAGTCCTGAAAAACGTCAACACTGGCATCTTCCTTTGTGGCCATTTTTGCAAAAGCATTATATCGATTTGAGACTTAAGAGTTGCTGCACTATCTAAGCCTATAGATCAGTGTTTCTCAAATTTAGCAACTCTAAGATGTGTGGACTTAAACTCCCAGAATTCCCCAGGCAGCGTGGTTGACAGGTATAGAACTCTGGGAGTTGAAATCTACACATGTTAAAAGTTGCCAAGTTTAAGAAACAGTGCTATGGATCAGCTAAAAGAACAGAGAATGTCAAATGCTACAGGCTTATAATCCACCTTTCCCCCCCAGAAATATAAAACAAATCCATGGAACAATAAAATCAAAAGAAACCCAAGTTGTCCAATGTTGAGTAATTACACCCTTACCCTCATCTGATGTTAGACTCTGTGGGAAAAAGCCAGGCATCTTCCAAACAAGTTTCAATGAAGATCCATTTTATTCTGGGTAGACACAAAGAGAATATGATGGTACAAGTACAGATTGTAGGAAATTTAAGATAGCAATAGCACTTAGACTTATATACCGCTTCATGGTGCTTTATAGCCCTCTCTAAGTGATTTACAGAATCAGCCCATTGCCCCTAACAATCTGGGTTCTCATTTTACCAAGCTGGGAAGAATGGAAGGCTGAGTCAATGCTGACCCTGTCAGAATCAAACTCCTGGCAATCAGCAGAATCAGCCTGCAATACTGCATTCTAACCACTGTGCCACTACGACTCTTAAGATAGGACAAAGACACCTAGTGCCCACTTTTTCCAAAGTATTATTTTCTGCCCAGACCCATCTTAAACACAACAGAGCTAATGGTTTGCAGAACTTAATCCTCATCTTCCAGCAGCAACTGACTATAGCATTTGGTATGTATCTTCCCCTCCAGCCATTGGTCACTGTCTAACTTTATCTCATCTTGACGAATAACACCAGCATTTCTATCAAATGCTGTATACCCAGTGGCCCCACATCCATACCAAGAGAAGGCAGGGTGATGACAATGGTGAGTTAGATATGGGCAGAGCAGTCTGGTGTCCAGACAAGGGTCACTCGTGTCATTCAACTGGATGGAGAGCATAGGGGATACACTAGAGAAATACATCAGGCACAGCTTTGAAGCTTTGAGTCTAGAAGTAGGATACCCAGATACTGCTTCTAGAGTGGAGGAAATCAGTTGTCAAACAGGTGTGAACAAGAAGATGGTTTCATTTGAGCTACAGTTCCTGCTCTTCTTCTGCCTTCCCTTTCCTTCCCCTGGATCCAGGTCTGGCTTGAGACAACAGCTGATGGGCTTAGCCTTATCTATGGAACATAGAACTGGGAACAAAATTCAGAATGGTATTGTTGTCATTTCTGCTAAAGAGGCAGTCATTCAGGGTGAAATTCAAAATTTTTCCCTACCAGTTCTGTGCACATGGCTTGGTGGGTGTGGCAGGGAAAGAATATTGCAAAATCTCCATTCCCACCCCACTCCGGGGCCAGCCAGAGGTGGTATTTGCCGGTTCTCCGAACTACTCGAAATTTCCACTGCCAGTTCTCCAGAACCTGTTAGAACCTGCTGGATTTTCACCCCTGCAGTCATTCTTATACAAGGATTACTGTCTCAAAGTTATGAGCAGCTGATTGTGTATAGGTAGTCCTCACTTACGGCTCATTCACTTAGCAACTGTTAGAGATTCCAACATACCCCACCCCCAAAAGGTACTTAACTTGTTGGAGAGCAATTCCAACATGTTGGGAGGTGGGCTCATTGAGCAGCTGATTCCATTCGGGTTCCCATAACCAATTCACATTGAGCTATGAATGTTCTCACCTTTTCTGCTTCTCTTCCAAATCTTTACTGGTCAACTCCCTTGGTAATGCTGCAAAACTGGCTGCTCAAATGGGACCACTTATGATGCAGCATAACCAGAACCACTAGCAGGTGGACATTCTGCATTTGTTAACTAGTTGAAGTGCAATTACTGCCAGGGTTCTCACCGCAGTCTTTATTCTGTCTTCATAGTACAAAACAGCATCCACCACATTTTGATCCACTGCTGCTCTGCTTAAAGATCTGTAGCCATTCTAGTAACCTTCCAATTCTTGGGCATAAAAGATAAAAGTTTGGGGAATTAATGTCAGGTGTGAACAGCCAGACCTACACATGTAGAGTTCAATTAATTACTTTATTGTTTTGTGCCAATAATACAGGAATCTCCCAAGACTGGCAGCTTTTGTCTGGGAAAGACTAAATAAGGCTTAAAGGCATTTGGGGAGAGGAGGTCAGATGTTGGCCTCTTGTGTTTACATAGCAAGTCCAGGCTAATTCCCTGCTTGAGCCCAGCTGGAACAATAGCTCTCCAACATTATGACCTGATTCCAAAATTCCAACAATGGCATTTTGGCTGCTTGGTAACCAATTCACCTTTACAGCTGGTTACAGTGTTCTGCATTCACATGGTATAATTTACATTTTTTGCCAGATATCAGTCTTTTTAGACTGTTTTTGGCAAAACAAAAAACAAAAAACCACCTAAAGGAATTGACTTACTTAATGACCATGGCATTTCCTTAAAGATCACTGCAAAGGTCATAAAATTTGCCAGTCACATGGATGCCTCTATTTACAATCATCATTACTTATGATAGAAATTTCAGGTTCTATTAGGCTCATAAATCAAGGGCTTCCTGTATTGGTTCTAAGCACTTATTGATAGTTCTCTCCTAGTAACTGATGCAGGAAAGGATTCCCATCCAGGGTGCTGTCAACATTTTTCTGGCTTTGCTTTGCTTGATATTCTTTGTGTGTTCATGAGTTGGTCCAACAACTTAGATATAAACATATTTGTATAAATGTGCCAAGGCATTCCTCTCTTAAACTGTCACCACAAAGAGGTTTTTTCATTATCTTGGAATAAAGAAAACATGTGTCTGTCTTCCTATAACTCCATTCTGGGTAAAATCCATAGGAATTTATTCTCCTTAAGGAAGGGCTACCTTTAGAAGTGTGGCCTAAAGCAGAAACAAAAATCTCTAGCTTTTTGTCTGCTAGTCTCTCCTTTTCCTAGCAAAGCAATCACGTGTTTCTCATAGGTGGCTTCCTATTGCATTTTGAAAAATGCAGATCTGGCTTTTTGCAATACAGCCGAACCACTGAAAATGAAAGTTCCCTTCATGGATTGGCCAGATTGTATTCCTTCTCACTCCATTTCCCCTTGCTTCTTTCTTAAGATTTGCCAAAAGGCGGAGGGACCTCTCCCAAAACTGGATGCAGTGCCCAACTGCAATGATTTTTAATGATGATGAACCCACATTAAAGGGAAAGAGAAGTAATAAGGCCATGCAAAGCCTCTGCCATTAATATTCAAGCCACACCAATTGTGGTGGATCATTTTAAGATTTTTAAAACATCTGAGTAAGGATAAGGGGGGAAACTGCTCTCTTGGGCTTCCTGTGCCTGCTAAAGAGATCATCAACAAAGCTAAGAAGTGGGAGGAAAGAACTGTGAGAAATCAGATAGGAAAGGAGACAGGTTCCACCTAGTGGAGAAATGATGGCAAAGATATGAGGCTATAGAATTTTGAGGCTACAGAGACAGAGGAGGATAAGGGAGAAGTTTAAATAAACCCCCAAAGAAAGTTTCTTCTTCCAATAATATGGCAATTCCAAATGGATGTTGTTGTACTAGTCTGGACTTTTGTCTCTGAGTCACTGCTGGATTTTGAAATCAAGCTCTCAAGTCTAAATTCATGAGCAGAAGTCAATGTGAAACAGCACAGAGGCTTGATACATGCTTACACAGAAGCCAAAAAGCACCTTGAAAATAAATGCTGCTTATGAATGTCATTGCTCAGTCTATCTTATTTATGAAATACATAAACATCAATAGACATAGAAACAGACAGTGACTTCCCTGCCCCTAAATGCAATGGAATTTATTAGAGAAAGTGCATTGACACTCAGTTCTATTTCAGCTTTGTACTAATATACAAGGAAGTTGAGAAAAAACATAATAATTGCAAGAGCTGCAGATAAAAGAAGGGAAGATTATGGTCCCAACTTGGGTACTGAAATGGTTTCTCTTTATCAACTTCAAAGGATACTGTGTTTCCCCGAAAATAAGACCCTGTCTTATATTTTTTTGAACCCTGAAATAAGTGTTAGGCCTTATTGCCATGCGCTCAAAAGCCCGATGGGGCTTATTATCAGGGGATGCCTTATTTTGGGGGAAACAGGATAGGAGTGAATAGCTACATAAAAGCAGATCTCTGGAGTTTGATTTGCTCAGCTTCTTCCAAACAAACACTTTATCCAAGCCTTTTTTAATCCAACACTTTCAAGATGGCTAGACCTCCCCTCTCATAATCTCCATTTGGTTGTGGATAATGTCAGCCAGCATGTCTGGGAGATTGTAAAGACTCCACTTTATAATGCATAACCATAGCTGTTTCCAAATAAAACTTTTCCTGAAATCTTAATAGCCCTAAAAGAGATGTAATTCATAGTTCCTATTACCTGTCTACCAAGTATTTCTAGATGCCATTGGCCTCAAGATCAAAATTGAATTCTTTGATTCGTTTTTTCAATGCTAACATTTCCTTGAAGTATCAGTGAAGGACTGAGGTCATTCATTCACTCATTGTTCCCTTCTACTTCAACCCAACACCTCTTAAAAGACTATTTCTGAAGATGGGTCTAGCATCCTTTTGAAAGAGTGCTAAACCAGTGTTCAGAAATAGTTCAGTTGGTAGATTACAGGTGCGGAAGAAGAATTACTAGCAGGAGATCAGCCATTGTTCCTCAGCTTCTCTTAGCACCTGCTACTTCCTAGTCAGGCTGCTTGACAGATTATTGTCATGCCAAGCACCTATCCATACACCGCCTCACTTCTCATTTGGTTATTGTTTTGGGAAGCTTGGTGGGAGGAAAACAAAGCCAAAGGAATTACAAATCACTTTTTTAATTTATTCCTAAAACTTTCAGGAAGGTCAACATCACTCATTTGCCTTGATGTTGTGCTACTGTGATATCATCAATGAGAGCAATACAACTGCGTTTACTTTTATGTTGATTTAAGAACTGGCAGATAGTCCTTTAGGTACACTTTGTGAAGAGCCCTTTATTCTATGGAAAGTATGCACCATTGCTGTTCTATCAAGGTAAGAATGTGTCCCTACAAAAACAATGGAACCCTCTCCTTTTTCCTAAATATAAGCTGCCGTTTTAGTTATTTTCATTGCAATTTTCTTCCTTTGGGATTGAAAAAGTTTTCCAGATGACACTGAAAAGGCCCACTCAGGCATAGGTGTCAAACAGAATGCCATGTTGTCCAGAAAACTCTGTGCAGTCCCAAAGTTTATTGTCTTGAAATCTTAAATTTCAAGAAAAATTTCAAGAATGTGATCTTGAAATCACATCAGATACCTGTACAATTAGCACAGGAGCCCCCCAGAGCTGTGTGCTCTCTCTACTTCTCTTCTCTCTATACACCAATGACTGCATCTCAAAAGATCCCTCTATTAAAGTACCAAAGTTTGCAGACGATACAACAGTGATTGGTCTCATTTGAGACAATGATAAATCTGCATACAGATGGGACATTGAACAACTAGCCTTGTGGTGCAACCAGAAAAATCTTGAACTAAATATACTCAAAACCGTAGAAATTGTGATAGATTTCCTATACAACTACCTCTTACAATACTAGACAGTATCAACAGTAGAGACCTTCAAGTTTCTAGGTTCTATCATATCTCAACACATACCTCCCTGCCCCACCTGCATGCGCCCCACCCCTGCGCACATGCCCCCACCCCGCATACATCCCACCTCCTGCACATGCACAGCAGAGACCCAAAGACCAGCTGGCCAGTGAGAGGCAAGTGCACCTGCACGGCGAAGCTGAGCTGGGGCGACCGCTTGCATGTCCATAGAGAGGGCTCTACGTGCCACCTCTGGCATGGGTGCCATAGATTTACCACCACTGAACTAGACACAAGGAGAGTTTTTCCCCCGAATGCCATCACTCTGCTAAACAACTAATTCCTACAATACTGTCAAATTATTTACTAAGACTGTATTACTATTATTCTTCTCATCCTTCCTAGTACCTATCTCTTCCCACTTATGACTATGACCATGTTGCTTGTATGTTTACAATTTATATTGTTTTATTTGTTTCCTAGTATGATTTGATTGCTTATAGTAACCCATGACTATCACTAAGTGTTCTATCTTATGATTCTTGATTAATGTATTTTATTTTTCTTTATGTACACTGAGAGCATATGCACCAAAGACAAATTCCGTGTGTCCAATCACACTTAGCCAATAAAGAATTCTCTCCTATTCTATATTACCACATTGGCAGCAGAGGGTTATTATCTTGAGTAGAAAGGGGCTTTAATTCCTACACGAGACAACCTATGTCAATAAATACACACGATTCTGTTGAAACAAGGCAATTTACACACAGAAATATGACCCAGTTAAACTATAGGAACCCTACTAAAGGTAATATAGCCTACTCAAATAAACAAAGGTCAATTGTTTCAGCCTTAATCAAATCTTATTTAGCTACGGGAATAAATTTTCTATTAATGTAATGCAAAATTACTTCTAGATAAGTACATTAATTAGATTCAATACAAAGAGCCCTGATAGAATGTCAATCATAGCAAATAAAATACAGAAAAGTGTAATTATATAAATATTTGAACAAAATGTTTTTACTCAGCTCTTTAAAAGCTTGCCATCTTGTGGTAGAAAAAGGAACAGCTAATACAAAGCTCTTCAAAAGAAACTGGGACTCTGCTGAATGAAGGCCAGTAAACTCAGCAAAATTATATACATCTCATCTGTATCCTTACATATCAATTAATCTTGCACTTGTTATTAAGTGTTTATCATTATACAATACATTCATTACATATTCACGATTGTTATGATTGTACCATTTTCAATGTTATTAATTTACATGAAATTAAATAAAAGGTAAAAATAGTTCTGGATTTAAGAACTGTAACCCCCACCCCCCCGAATAACTGTGTATTGCTAAACAGAAAAGTTTAAAAAAATAAATTCCTTTAAATATTTGTTCAACTTTCATCATTTGATAAGTTTATTCATTTCCATTATACATTTATATGTTTTTATTCTGGACTAATTTTCTTGTCTATCAAGATTATCGAATAAATACAGAGATGTCCAGCCATAAACATTTTCACCCTAAGGAATCAGTTATGAAAGGAATGGCAGAACGTCCTTCTTGTAGCCACAGGGTGGCAGTAAAAGCAGGTATTTATAGTGGGAACTATTCGCCCCACCCGTTTAATATTTGCATGGCTAATTGTGATTGGTTCAAATCTACCTAAGACGTCATCTCTTTCGTTCTTATCCGTGCCCACCAATGGTTGAGTGGAATGTCTGCAATTGGTTTCTCTGACGATCGTCAGTCATGGGTAATTTGCATAATAGCCCTTCGCTGACGTCCTGCCTGTCAGTCGGTGGATGCAGCTGAAACAGGGAGCGAAGGGCGGGGCGGGGCGGGGGGAGCGAGAGGAGAGGACCGATGCGCTACCGAGCTTTTAGGGACGGAGTTAGATGAAGACTCTGTTAAAGCAGGACGATTTTAAAAAATTGTCTGAAGCCTTGATCAAAGCTATTTGTGTAATTCTGAAATCGAATTTTTAAATTAATGGCAATGTGCAAATGTAGGTAAAAAATAAAGTTGGCAAAAATAGAGACACATGCCCATACGCGAGGAATAAAGTATTAGACACTCATTTAGTTTTCAGTTCATTGGTCCCATTGTTGAGGAACTGAGAAGTGATGTGCAAGTAAACATTTTATAACGTATTGAAGATATGTCGACGTGAACGCTTTAAAAAATTCTGCCGATTTTAAGTTCTTTACCACCATTAATAAAGATTTGGGGAAAAGAGAACCATTGTTGAGGGTCCTAGCACGTTTTAGGCGTTACTAACATTTTTCTTGCTGAGACAAAATAAATCTTCGAATCAAACTGAAATTCACTTTTTTTTAACAAAAGAAGAAATTGCTTAAATACGGCAGACAGGGAAGCTTTTAGGTGAGGTGAATACATAAGTAGCGATATTATAAGGTTTCTAAATGTTTTACCAAGCGATACAGAGTTTCTGAAGGCCGTCTTCTTTGGGTACGATACGATCAAGGGAACCCTTTCCATATTGCAGAGATTTTAGCGAGTGTAATTGTTATATACGATGCAGAACCATAACACCAACAGGTTATTTTCACGTAGTGGAAATGTAAAGGGAATTCCCAGGGAGGGGAAGAGATGCAAAATGTTTTTTAAAAAAAAGTTCTTAAGGCGTCTGGGTGCATTTTTCCAGTTGGCGTGTCCTGCTAAATCCATCCCTTGAACAAACCTACTCTGCCCCCCTTCCGTTATTATACAGGTTGTCACTGAGACTTTGTACCAACGACAACAGCCTACAGCACGCTTCCCGATGAGCATGCGCCACACATCCTTCCCCTTCGGAGGTCAGACCTGATCTGACTGACTCAGCGTAAAACGCCTCCGCCCGCGTCTAAGCATTATCGCCGCCCAAGGCTGGAACTGTCAATCATCCTCTCTCTTCCCTGACGAATTGCCACCCCATTGGGGAGAAGGCGACCAATCATTGAGCAGACCGGAGAAAGTAATGAGAGGCGGGGTTTGCCGTGGAAGCGCGTTGAAAAAAATTGCAGTGGGAGAAGTAAATCCGTCGTGCGAACTGGAAAGCCTGCGATGATTTATGCACGTGTTTTATTATTTGTAACACGTTGGGAAGTTATTAAAAGCAAGATCTATAGCTTCCTTTTCCTAGGTACAAATGGCGATTACTATTCTTCCTTGTGCCAAATTACACAGGGGGGGATGTATCCAGGCGAGCTGGAGGGTTTATGGCCATTGTGATGGATTCTGTTTCCTTATGATTCTAGATGCTCGTATTTCATTTCTTTTTATGAGCTTAAAATTTGATCCTCCGATCTAGCACTGATCCGACTGGAGCATGAGATATTGATCGTAATTCACACCTAGAGATCTGTATCTATACAGTGGAAACAGATGACAGTTTGTTTGGTTTGGACATAAGGCAGTGAGCAAAGGCAATCCTACTAGGGAAAATATTACTTTGTCTCTTTTTTAAGATATAAGCAGGCCTTGAGACTTTTGGAAGAGTTACACAGTGGTTGCTTGTTTCTAATCTCAAAATTAATTTATCCTCTTTACCCCCAAGGATATAAATGCAGTTCTATATTATTTTGATATTATCCGGCACTTAAACCTGCAGTTTAATCTTTACTCAAGGAGTAGCCCAAAATTCTTTTCATAATAACAGATTCTGTAATTAAAGACCTAGGTCATATATTTTCCAGATCTATGCCGTCAGTCAGAGACTTAACTTAGAAGAGAAAGTGACCCGGTTGGTCCGGAAAATTCTTTACCAAAAATGGCTATTTATTTGGTACTTAATCGTTAGAATTTACAACACCATCTTGCGCTCAGTAAGAAGTTAATCTCACAGCGGTCCACAGGTTTACTCTCAGGTGATTTATTCTCAGCGGGTCACTGCAGGATGATTGGCAAAAAACAAAAAACAAAAACCCGATGAATTCCTTTAGCGCGATAGCCAAGAGAGTGAGTGGTAGGGGAGATTATTATATGTACTGTATAAATGTCACATTGGCTCATACCACCGCTGAGAAAAATTAAAGAAACCGGAATCAACACTTCAGGTATTCAGAAAACCTTTATCTAGTCATTGACTTATTTTTAATCGAATGGAAGAAGAACTTCGGTAGCTCAGAACGTCTCCAGGCAATTCTGTTTGCATTTTCCGCCGCTTCCTTCTCCTGAAAGCTTTGCTTACCTTTTAACTGCGGGGAAAATCTTTGTCTCACTTCTCCGACGCGAGGGGGCGCTTTATCACATATCTGCATAGTGTGAGCAAACAAACGGTGGGCCTCACAAATGTAGCAACGACGATCTCGGTTAAATGAGCCGTATAAATAATGGTAGTAATAGAAGTTTCCCACGCACATTAAAAAAAAAAAACATTTTTCTGCTTGTTTCCGGCAACAAACCAAAATAGGCTCCACCCCATTCATTGACTCGCCTGTCTTCCAGTTTTGCCATTGGCGACCGGGTAAAGCTTTAATCTTTGACAGGTTGGGGCGAGGGAAGCCCATCAATCAATCTAGCGGTTTAATCTCCCTCGGCAGCCGAGGGACAGCGGGAGCCGTAACCGATGAGCTAGTCCTCCCTCGCCAAATGCAACTAAAGGAAACCCTACGCCGAAGTACGATCTAGCAAAGGGTCCTACGTGTAATAAAAGATTTGCAAGCAGCAAACGATCGTGAACTGTAGCGTCAGGTTTCTCAGATGACATCTTGCGTTATAACCTGCTTTAAATTCCTATCTCTGCGACTCTGCCAGCGAGTTTTAGACTATAAATTGATGAGGCAAATGAGGGTCGGGAACGAAGTAAATTATTCCGTTTTGAGACAATTGTTCGGGGTTTGTATTTGTTTTCCCCAGAACGTGCAAAAAGGCAGAAGATATTAGAATCCCTGTGGCTTGCAATTGAAATGGGCTTCTTGGGAGCCAAAATCAGATCGTAAAATGAATGTATAAACATAACGGGGTCGAATTATGCACTGTCCTTTTAAAAACATATCACTGCTGTGGAACTAAATTTCAAAATGGTTTAACGTGAACTTGGATGTTGGCAAATAAGGACCTTTCCATACGGGAGCGGGGAGGGGGGCTTCCTATAAATCCAAGAAAGCCTCCTTTCCGCGCTTTCTCGTATTACCCTGTTTATTTATAAAAGGGAAGCCGAGATCTGACGCCAGCTTGCCTGCCTGTTTGCTTCACTTGCAAGAAGTCTGATTTTATCTATTCTCTCGCTGTTCTTAAGTGATATAGCTCGAGTATTGTATGCAAATGAAACTATTCCCAAAAGGACATACTTTTTTAACAAAATGCAGAACAACGGGGATTAACGTTAAAGCGTAATATTGTTTAGCTACATTTATGATGATTTTATAACTTCCCTATAACTTCCTTTTTCTCTTTGCGAACAGATATTGGAAGGTTTCCATAGTGGGGGTGATTGTTGTAGGGGGGTTATTTCTAATTCTATTTCTAAAAGATTTATAAGAGATATATTTATGGACTGGCCTAGAAATAAAATATAGATTATCTGCAACATATCTGAAAAAGAAATACATTTTATATCAGCCACAGTCTGCATTTCCAACTCTCAAATTCTTAGGAAGTAAGACCCATTAAAGTAACTTACTTGTAAACTGTAAGGTTGAAAAGAATTTTTAAAAATCAACCTCAATAAAATTAACAAGAACTTTGCTCCAAATTTTAGATGTTGGCTTTTATCACATTAATAAGTGGAAAATTTCTTTTTGATTTGGATTCAACTTTTGCTAGAGGCAGATTATATTCTCCCACATTTTTTTCTGCAAATATGGTTCTACTTAACCTCAATAAATTCTTATGGCACATAGCTATACATAAATTACACATCTGGCTCTAAAAATACCATTCTATCTTTACTCTTATTTATTGAGACTAAATTTTAATTAGTGAAGTTGGAAAAAACTTTTGTTCCTCTACGTTTTTAAAATGCTTTGACACATTTTTCTCTCTATATATAGTTGCATGGATTTCCATAAAAACAATGAATATAGCTGCAAAAGTTAAAGCTCAAATGTGTTTACTCCTTTTTTAAAAACAGGGGCTATTTTGATTGAACTCAATGGGACCTTTTTAAAAAATAATTTTGTCTTGAAATCTAACAGATTTTTTGTGGCACAAGATTTAGTAAACTACAAATCAGTACATCAAATGCCTCAATCGTTTTTAATCTATTGGTGTTCTGTGCCAGTAATGCTTAATGCAAATATGTAGGAACTAATAGTATAAACATAACAGCAGAAATGTATTTCTTTGTTTGCTGTGTAATTTAATATGCCACATTATTTTGTATTTGATAATGACATTTTTACATAGAATTGTCTTTGCTGCATTTCATGAGCACCTGTCCCCATTTATCCTGCTAGTTCAACAATGTTCAATGCTCTATATCATGAAAGAATACCTTAGTAATCCAATTTTCTTCAACTTGGTAAATCCAATTTTCTTTAACTTGGTAAATTCCAGATATGTTGGATGATGATTCCTGTAAAGAATGGAGAGTTGTGGTCTGACATGTCAGATTGAGAAAACCTGTATGTTTATTTAAGATATGAAAGTTCTTCCTGATTTTGATGGACCAGGCTAACACATTTTTCTTCTAATATATATATCCAGACAGGTACTTTAGCTTTCTCTGAATTTTACGCTACTGTCTTAGGGCGGGCTAAACATTAAAATCTGTTATAATCACATCTAACAAAATAATGATGTCCCCCGAAAATGGGGACCTCTGAAGGAAATTGAAAGGAATTTTATAAATCATGGTTTTATAATACCCTCCTCTGAAGAGAACTTCTGGCACTTTAAAGAATAGATTTATTGCCCTGTATTTTAGGAAAGTAAAGTGCTACTCCAAAAAGTTGATGCCATAATAAATCTTAAAAAGCTGGAGTGGCTTTTAATCCCCCCCCCCAAAAAAAAAGTTGTGTCAGAATGCATTTATTATGTGCCTTTAAAATAGTACAAGTCTTTTTTTAAAAAAAAAAAGATAGGGAAGTTGAGATCCCATGTGAATCATATCAAAGATTTTTATGCTTTGTAATTTTGCACCCCGCTCTCCTTATGCTGCTCTTTGACCATAACAAAGGTTTGACTTCATTTGAGGTCCTATATGAAGATAAGATTTGAGAAAGACTGGATAGGGTCTCTGCTCATTTTCTTGGAAACAAGGTCTATAGAGCTCAGTCAGATTTAATTTTAAGTAGATGTGTCCAGATATCTGCTAGATAATTATGCAGTAGCCATTAACATTATTGATATCAAAAAGAAATTGGTTATTTGAGAGAAAGGCTTAAATACATTTTTAAGCAGTAGAATATTATCAATTCTATGTATGTACAAAGTTTGAGTTCTTGCCATCCATTTTCAAAGAAATGTTTTTGTTGTGTTGCTGTTTATTTCAGTGCTGCTACCCTGTAATGGGCAAAAGAATCCAGAATCATAGTATAGGAACCCATTAAACACTTGTAGGCTTTGCTGGGAAAAATATGCTGAAACAAATAAATAAATAATGGGAGAAAACAAAAATTGCAGTGCAGCTTCTAAAAGTTATAAATTAGAAAGATCTGAGGAAATCACAGGAAAGTTGGGGAATCAGACAGGATTGAAAGTTAAATGCTCATTTCTTTGGTTTTAGATTTAACAAGCAATTTTTTTCACACTGACATTCTAATAACGTCTATTGAGTTCCATGTTATTTGCTTCCAGTTTAAGTATATATAGCTTTATTATATTTTTTCTGGATTTAAAATATCAAAACTTAAAAATGATCAGTGATAAATTTAAAGCTGTTTGCATCTATCTTGCCAATTAATAAAACAGTACTAAAATCAAATAAACCAGAATTTATGGAAAATACTTATGTAAAGCAATCTTAACACTTATGGAAAACTAATTTGGAGTATAATTTTAAACTGTAATAAGGTCTACTTTTCCCCTTCATCATATAACACACAAACATACCCACACATTCAAGTCATTGTTTATTGCCTGAATTATTAATCCCTACATAAATATGTAATTTATATATAAATAAATTACATATTTTTGTATGCTATAAGAATATTCCCACACATCTAAATGTATGTAAGTTTAATATGTCATGTCTAAAATATTTTATTGACAGGAACATCCCAGAATTTAAAGGACCTAAATAATAGTTCTGAAAGTGTGTCTTTTTAAAAATTTCTAACAGCCTGCATATTACTTTTCTTCCAGCCAACTTGTAGCATTCAAAGAAAGTATAAACTAGTTTTGTGACGTTTACTTTTCTCTCCAGGTTGATGTGGGATGAGTTCAAGAGTCCACACAGATTCCATAGGAGTAGGTGCAGCAAAAATTGGTACCAACTGCATCAGAAAACACATTGTTTCTCTGGTTATTTAAATCTTGTAGCTGCCAGTTTTCAATCGCAATCATATTACAAACGTGGGGGGGGGGGCAAGAAAAGGATGCTTTATTTCTTGCGTCTTCCAAGGTTTAAACGGTGCTGTGATTTTTGCAGCTTAAATCAAGTTTTCCCAGGTTTCACCAAATCTTTGGCAATGATGGAAGAAACATGTCAATTGTACATCTTCGGCTTCAGTGGTGCTTTACCTCAAGATTTTATCCTCCGTTTTTCATCAATTCAATTCAAGCAATTCAATCTAGCATAAAATATATCCATGGTATAATATCTGTACCCGTTTCATTTGCCTAAATGTTTGCCATCGATATGAAAAACCTGATGTACAATAATACTCTCTGACAGGCACTGTGGTGTAATACTCCTTCATGATGGACCACAGGGTACTTGTGATTTAATAGCGGGGAGAAGTAGTGGGGGGCGCAGGGGAAGGAGAGGAAGTCTGCGAATAATAAGCGCTTTTCCACTAAAACCCAAAACAGCCCCCGGGTCAAGAGACCACAGGCATTGCTCCGGCAGCTGAAGACAATTCAGCCGATTTCCTCTCCCTTTCATGTCCCTGTTGTTTCTCCGACGCGCAAGCAGGATATTGAAAGGCAATACCGAGATAATATGCAAGTTTAGTCTTTGAAGGCGTGTCTAAAGCATCGGATAAATCAAAAAAGCTTTAGAAAGGGCCCTTAAGAGCGCCCCACAAGCTGAACACGCAGAATGCCTTTTATGAACAGGTTTACGAGGCCGACGAGCATTGCAAATGCCGGGTGTTGTTTTTGTTAGAGCCTACCCTAAATAAGTAATGGGACCTTGTAATGTTTTAGCTCCATCTGGTTCTTTTTACGAGCTCCGAGCGAAGAGCCGGACCATCAGATCTACAGAGGACGACTGACTTGTGCTGAATATATTTGGAGAGATAGATGCCTCTGCAGAAGGCATTTCCTTTAAGCACCCTCTGTATGATCAACTAGCTTCCCCCCCCCCTTTTTTTATGTAGTCTCCCTCGTCATCCCGCTTTGAGAATTGAACGTAACAGCATTAATAACCCCCGAGTGTAAAAAGAGGAAGTCCGGTGGGGGTTTTGTTCTGTTTTATGTTTCGAGGTCCCTTTGATCCATAGAAAACAGAACCCCTCGAGTTGCGTGGCTCATTAAGATGGTAAGATTAGAAAGCCTGCCTACAAGGAAAAGCCGCAGGGAGTGGGGGCTGATCGTTTCCATCTGTTGGACATCTAGTGTTTTTGCAAAAAAAAAATGGGGATTAAATTACAGAAAATGAAGAAAGATAGCTAAAGGCTGAGATCCCATATCAGATCAATCCAAATGGTAATAACCGAAAACTAGAAGATAACGGAATCATTTTAGAGGTAAACAATAAATTCTGGGGGGGGGGGATGCAATTTTAACAAGGGTGAATAAGAGGAAAAACTCCAGCAATCGGCGACCTTTCCGAATCACTGAAGGAAATGAGTAACCCAAATCCCACCCATGATTGCATATGCATGTACTAGATTTCAATATTCATTACAATAAGCATCATTTTATGACGTCAAGCAGTCGGATTGGTAGTCGAGCTCAGGAGGTGGTCACTGTCTTGTTCCCCACCCTAACCAATCATATGGCCCCCGAAAGACTGTCCAATCACAGTTGCTTCAAGCTTCAGCGGATTCTAGCAATCTGATCTTCACGCCGTGACACCACTTCAAACGTCTCGCGGGTAAACACCCCGGAAGCGGGGGAAGCGCAGCGAATTGAAAAGCCGTATGCAAATAGTGAAAAGGGATGGAACGGAAATGACATGTTCCGGGGTGTATACTAGATATCTCATCCGACGTAACAGCGCTGTACGTACTGTGCTGTGAGCGAAACGCTCCTATTGGTGGAGCCGGCACTCCTCCTCTTCGAAGGTTCCATCCGGGAACTTTATAAGCCGAGCCTATAAAACACTATATTAATTATGCATGCAAAAACTCGCCTCTTTTTCCTCCTCCTTTTCTCTGAGGGGAGGGACAGTAGAGATAGGAGGCAGCGTGGTGGGAGGGCAAGATAGACTCCGCCTACTCCAAGTCACGAATGCGCTCGAGATCGACTGTAAAAGGTATCCTGTCTTAAAGAATCGGGGCCGCGGCTGGATACAAATTAGTACTGCAGTATTATTATTATTTTTTATCAGGATTTAGATTGATCTTTGTATTCACCAAATAATGCTACAGAATTCTTTTATGTATATAATTGAAAATACATTAAAAATTACGAAGAAATTGATGACCGTTTAACAACTATATGAGAACTTTGCCAGCTTGGTTTCGAAACTTTCAGTAAAGAAGAAAAACTGCAGCACCGTTAGCTTAAAAGGCGCTTTTATTCTTATCTCTGACTTATTTTCTTGTACTTCTTTTGTTTGATTACTCTTCCCCTATCCAGAGTTGTTGAGAGTCGGATGGCATACATGTTTAATAAATTATTATTATAATTAAAAGTCTTATGAGTTCAAAATCACAAAGTTAAATGAAGCAAGCTTGTTTTTATAACTAGTTTTGCATTTTATTTGTATGTATATCTAAATATAAAATTTTAAACTCAAGCAGAATTGCCTAGAAATATTCTCTTCAATTTTACAAAACATCCAAGTTTGCAAAATATATACTTTTCCGTTCCCAAATATAAATGTCCATAGCACTATTGCTGATTTGTGTCAGGAACAATTACATAGCAGTTAGATGGAGCAGAGAGCTTGCCAGATGCCAAAATAGGGTAGGTTTTTTCAACCTCACTAGTTTTAAAAAGTTTAGACTTCAACTCCCAGAATTCCCCAGCCAATTAAAGTTGCTAAGATTGAAAAACACTACTCTAGGGCTCTAGTTTGGTAATCTCAAATTCACTCATTCAAACATTTGCATGCTATTCAGTAATGGAGAAGATATTTCAAAAGGGTAATGGAACAGCAGCTTATCAATACAGTGGTTCTGTGAAGATGACATGCTGGGATTTTCTAGTTATCGTTTTCTATGTTTTTTTTCTCCAATCACTTAAACAGACTGCTAAAAGGCCATCTGAAGATTCCTTCCTGACATTCAGCTTCTAACAAACAAACCTTTTGAAAAAAATATTCCCAATTAATATGAGGATTTGGAACAGAAATCCAAAATTTATACCCTACCCTGCCTTTCAGTGCTATAGGTATGGAACCACTAATGGTCAAAAGTGATGTCTGCCTTTCACCAGCATTTAGGCTGGTGAGGATGTTTGCTGAACTCCATTCTCAGCTATTTGTACGTTATTTAGGAAATACTGATGCAGTGTCAGCATCTACCTTAGAGTTGATAGAATATGTGATAAACTCTGTTTAATCTTTTTTGTTTTGTTTTGTTTTCTTTGACCAAATGAAAATTACTGAAGCTTGACCACAGAAACAGAACAAAGTCAGTCTCAAGGAACAGCTGTGTTTACACATGCCTACCATAACTGCAACTGGCTGCTTTCAACTCTTTGTAATAAAAAGGTTTACAATGCAGAGACTTACGTTTCCAGTCTTTGCACAGTTGCATGGCAGAAAGAATCCAGCAAGCTCAGTTATTTCTTTAGTATAGATCTGACTCTCTAGACAATATCATTCCTCACTTTTGCCTAAAGCCTGACAGCTGGCATTTGGAACTACAGTCCATGCTGGAAAAATAACAAACCATTCCTGCCCGGTGGCCAAAGAAAGTACAGGGATGTGTCCGTGGAACACAAATATGTCTAATATGACTTGAAGAAGACTCTATTTAACTCAAACCTTTCAGAAAAATGAACCTTGCCAAAGTTCCCTCTGATTAAAAAACGGCAGGGAAGTTGTTTGCTGTTTGGGAGGGTGAAGAAAAATATCTAAACAGTTTCTAGGTTATACCATCACTAGGCACTGGCATCAAAAGGCCAGCTTAGCCCTTCAATACATTCATTTCAATGGGGAATGGGGAGGGGGAAGAAAATGTTATTATATAAATGTACATTTATGATAATATGTGTGAATTTAGTAAAATGAAAAAGTAATTGAAAAAAATTGGGATTGCTCAAATACCACCTTGGAAAATACTTAATTGAAAATGAATACAGCAATAGAGAGGAAATGGAGAAGGACAGAGGAGAGAAGAGAGGAAGGGGAGAGACGGAAAGAAGAAAGGGAAAAGGAGAGGAAGAAAGAGAGGGGAAACAAGAATAAGAGAGAAGGTTAGAAGGGAGGAAGAAGGGAGATGTGGGGGAAAGGAAGGGGAAGGAGAAGGAGAGGAAGAAAGAAGAAAAAGGTGGAAGAAGGGAGGGAAAGGAAAGAGGAGAGGGAGAAGAAGGATTGTTGTAAAACAAGGGAGATGAAATGGTAGAAGAGCAACCCCGAATATAATTAAATTGTTTAGGATAAAGATTATATTAGTATAAAAGTTAAAAGAAAATATGTATGTTAGATAAGAAATTGTACGTTTAAGATATGTTTATGAGGGGTGGGGAAATAAAAAACTTTTTCAAAAAGAAAAAAGAAAAACAAATGAAAATACAAATCATTTTTGAATGAACTAGCAGTGCATTTTGAGACCTGCTTTTGTAGTTCACTAAGAAACACCATAGATGTACATGCATGTACATTAAATTCTAGTCTTGGCATCTTGCAATCTTCTACAGGTCTACTAAATTTCCTTGGGGTCGTCTTCAAGAGGTATACATTATGCATGGCTGACTGCACACTGAATGGCACAGTGCACAAGTGCTAGAATGTGTGGCTGCAAATTGAAAAGAAGCAAGAATGATGACTGAGACAGACACATTTTTTTTTCCAATGTGGCTTGTTTGTGTTATAACTACAAAGGACATAATATATATGTCTGTGTCACAGGAAGCAAATATTTACAGCATGCAGGTATACAAAGACATCATATAGCATACATATATATGTTGCAGGAAACAAATAACAAGTTTCTATTAATTCTAGTATTTCAGTATATCTATTTCCTTACATTCCACTCTTTTTATTTAAACAATGGAATGCTTTCCATCATGGTGAAACCTTATAATTCTATTCAGCATATAAATGGGAGTCCTATGACCATACATTCCAGCTTCTGCCCAGGTGGTTGGGCCGTATACCCTATATAGTTTCAGTTTCAGTTTCAGTTTTATTTGATTTGTATACCGCCCTACTCCCGAAGGACTCAGGGCGGTGAACAGCCAACAATAAAATACATAGATACACAAAATTTAAAAACCCAATAAAATCAAATTAGATTATTTGGCCCAGACAAATTAAAACACCCCGATAATTTAAAAAACAGATTAAAATTTAAATATTTAAAAAGGGAAGAGATTAGGCCAAGCCCGCTTGATGGAATAAAAAGGTCTTCACAGCACGGCAGAAGGAGCGCAGATCCGGGATCCTCCGTATCTCCGGGGGGAGCTCATTCCAGATAGTAGGTGCCAGTGCCACTGCCATATACCAGTGATGGCTAACCTTTTTGCCGTTGCATGCCAAAAACGGGGGGAGCATGGGGGGGGTCATGTGTGCATGTGCCCACACCCTTGGATTTAATACGGACTGGACTTGACAATTCTTTAACTGTGTCTATCTTGTTTGGGTTTATCTGATGGAGGAACAACCCCTCCCTCTATGAGTAAAGTTCTTGGCAAGCAGCTACTGGGTTGCTGCCAATCCTCTTATCGAAAGAATTTGTTGTCTGCAAGTTTTATTTAACCCCTGGCTATCTGTTTGTGTGCGTGTGTGAGACAGGGACAGAACAGCTACATAAGGATAGAATAGGATGCTGAAAAAGAGAAAATGTGAGAGAAAAACACAGAAAGAAAATTGGGGGTACCTTTTCAAAAATGGAAGTAGCTGCATATTTCTCTTCAATGTTATTTAGGTGATAACAGTATATATCCCAACCAACATTTATGGTTTCTTTTGTAACTATTACATAATGTTGATTAAAACTTATTTATACTTAGGAGGATGGATACTGATCAGTGAATTATAACAAGTTAAAGAAATTAAAAGTGATTGTGCTAATATTACTATCTGCCGACATTTCTGAGATGAAAGTTTTATTTGTGCATATGTACCAGCTAAGCAAAATATGACATTTCACAGCAGCATAAATACTTACTGTTTTTAAGAAGAAGAAAAAATAGACAGAATTTCCTCAAAGAGCTAAGTCATCTTTCTGACTATTTGTTTCAGATCTTGCTTGTCTGCTTTTCTTCATTGGTCTCTTTCATAGTGACTAGTAAAGAGAAAAATAGAAATCTGGGCTTATTACCACTCTTCTTAAACCACCAAATAGCATCTTAGATATTAACTTGTTCAGAGACTGCCTGGGCCATTTTCATTCATTTCTTGGGGCAGGAATCTGTAGCTTTTGACATTTTAAAAGGCATACTTTTCAATCCTTTTAAAAATTTGACTGATCATTTTCTAATCTTCAACATTTTGGGGTGAATGCTAACCTAATTGTCACTTAGTAGAAGCACTGGCCATTTTGCCAGGAATTATTTACTGTACCTCACCCCTTCCTCTGAGTAGGTTGTACTCAAGTTAGCATTTAGCAGTCTTCAGGTGTATCCTAACAACAACCAGAGCAATGGATTGAGATACGGAGTATAGATTTATATCCTATTCTAAATTATAATAAGGTTTAATTGGTATTAGTTCAATGTGGGAACCCAGTTATTATGATATGTAAGCCATAGTTTATGTCTTAGCATGTTGCAGTCATCCAGTCACTTGTGGCTTTTTCAACAAGCCATAAGCAAATCATGGGATAGGTGAGCTATGCATCCATTAAAGACCCAGTATCCCCAATGATCATCATGAGTCAAGGGGGACTCAAGTGGTTGGACCTAGTAGATCATGTCTTTACTCATTCATTTACCTTCAACTATGATGAATTCATTCATATGTGAATGAAAGAAAGAAAGAAAGAAAGAAGAAAGAAAGAAAGAAAGAAAATATTCAACCAGTGAAATATCTTACCATCCTTACCATTAGAAAATGGTGCTTTCCTGGCAGCTATGTTTTGTATTGCTGTTGTCTGTTTTGGAAATATACAAGAAATGTAAAGCTCTAGCTGTGTTCTTAAAATCCCCTTTTGCCAGAAAAAATAATCTATTCACACTTCTCAGATATTAATGCAGTAAGAAAGAAGTCATGCATACCAGTAAGTAAGTATTTCTGGAGCTGATTTTGAGTATGCAGGTGAGGAAATTAATAGAATTAATAGAAATGAATAGGCGAGGCTTAATAGAAAGATACGGGAAGGAAAGTGGGGGGGGGAGAAAGAAACTTCCTAAGGATACTAGATTGTCAGATATGTGATAAACAGTGCCAAAAAGATCAATTTTGGGGGCTCGAGGTTAAGACAAACAGAGCAGCCATTTGCTGAATGCAGCTTTGATATGCTGAACAGTGGTGAGATGTTTGGGCAAGATGATCTAGAATAGGAAGACCCTATTTTTTGCAGTTAAGATCCATACCTTAAAAATAGACCTTTTCAATAGAGGAACTGGGGGGGGGGGGATTAGGTAAAAGAATCATAATACATAGATAAGTAATACTTTAATAGCAAGGCTTTGTTTTGCTATTTCAAATTTGGTAGCTTCACACATATTATATGATATGTTACTAGAATTCAGCAGGGATTCATATCAGTTTTTCCCAGTGTAAGTCTAAGGAATGCTAAATGCATATTAATAGGCACATCCAGCTTAAGTTCATCCATGACATAAAAAAACTTTCCTTCTTTGAAGTATTTAAGATTATTTAAAGTATTAAAAATTAAGATTATTTAAGTAAACATGGAAGCAATGTTGCAGAAGCTGGAATGAATTTCCTGAAAACAAATCCCTGTAATATAAATTAAAATGCAATTCCCATTTTAAATTATATGCAAGCTTAACTTCAAACAAAGGAGAAATCTAAATCTGCATGTACAATCTGTTGTATTAATGTGGGCTAATTAGCACAAGCAGCTGGCAAATCTTAATTAACCACCATTCTTAGCTGAAAATAAGACTCAGGGGGGTCTCTGGGAAAAAGAAAGCACTCCAGACTGTAACATGAGTATTATAAGATTGCCTCATAAATAAAGACGGCAGTAGCAGAGCCATGAAATTCACCACCCAAAATTGTTCTACCATCAGGATCTCTAGAAATAGTATATGATATGAAGCTTAATACCATAAACTTTTGGTACAGGCATCTAGCCTTTCTCTATTTGTACTAACTATACACAAACACCATACACCTTACACAAAACACTGGCAAATTCTGTTTTGTGCAATGTTTTCATTTCATGCCTGTGAGAAGATGTGAGACAGTTTTGAGTCAGCTGTACTAGGTAGTGTTAAAGTAGTCTGTCCAAGAGCAATCAAAGCAATAGATACTGAGGGGTCCCGGATGCTCTTGGAGTTTGGTTGTTTTCTTGCGGATGTTTCATTACCCAAAGTAGGTAACATCATCAATGCTAGTAAGTCTACAAGAAAACGACCGAGCTCAGAGAGCATCAAGGACCTCCTCATTTCAACCCTGAGTTATAAACATTCTCCTTTTACAATAGAGACTACTTAAAAGATGTCAGGTGACCAGCAGAGCCTTGGCAAGTCACTAGAAGCTGGATAGAGATTGGTAATATGGACAGCATGTCTTATGCTAGTGTAGTTTTCTGCTGACACCAGGATGGATTGAAACCATTTCAACTCAGTGGTAGCAAAACACAATTGGCTGAACTTTCCATGTAAGCCAATCAGATAGCTAGAGAGTTTAGTTTGTTTGATTTGGGGCAAACATATCCAATGTGATTTTTAAAATTATATTTTATAGCTTAGTATATTAGGCAAATGTGGTCTTTGTTAAGCAAATCTTTAATTACCAATGTCAACACACAAAACCCTCATGACCCTCCTAGCAATAGATTTTCTAACTTCTAGATTGCAACAACAAAGTGACCAGAAGAGGGCTGACTTTCAGCAACCGATTATTATTACCTGGAGAATATGTGAAGTTTCATGATATATATTAAGTCTTGGTGAACCTTAACTGAAAGATTTTGAAGCTTTAATTTTCCTCTCAAAAATTCCTTCCCAAAGCCCTGAAAGTATTCACAGTTTTATTCCACCATTTATAAATAACTCAAGGCAGCAAACATACCTAATACCCCTTCCTCCCCTTCTTTTCCCACAACAATCCTGTAAATTGAGTGACTGACCCAAAGTCACCCAGCCAGCTTTCATGCCTAAGGCAGGACAAGAACTCACAGTCTCCTGCTTTAAAAACTAAACAAAACTGACTCAATGTCAATATCCTGCTGCTAAAAGTTGTACAAACGAACTTAAACTGACTTCATCATTTTTGTAGAAGAAATGTCCTCACATATGCCTGCATTATTGCAAATGAAGAGCTAAAAGAAAAATGTATTTTGAAATTCAGTACCATTGAATGTATATGAAGAAGATCCTCTGTTAAGTAGGGGTTCCCCCCCCCCCCGATACTGAATACTCTGGAGACAATAGATTAGTGCAGGGTCCCGTTTCTTGATCTATTCACTCCTGCTTCTTGATAATCTAGAAAAGAAAATCATTTTTGGCCTCTGAGTTTCTGAAAGCAGCCTGGTGACTGCTTTACTCCAATGCAAGGAATTGTTGCTATTTTTGCGCCCTTTATATCATTAAGAGACTTCAGTTTTCAAGACTGCAGGAGTAAATTGAGTGGTAACCAAATAAAAATATTTTGATTTAAATTAAATTTCTACCACTATGGCTCTTTGATAGCATAGGTAGCTTCACAGCATGTTTAAGAAGAAAATAGTTGGACAAATCATTTTTAATTCTTAGTGCCATCCTAAATATTAATAGTCTCATTGCATTCTTAGTGGAGGAAAGTAAGAATTAGATAGTTAGTCTTTTTGTACTTTTAAGTATGATGCATTGGACAGCAACAAAAACTGAATCTTGTGGCTTTTCTTCCTTACAATATTCAGTATCTTTAAAATTTTGAATTATATTGAATTTATAAGTTTTTAATCTGAGTCTTCAAAATTTTTCCTTTCTCAACTGATTTAAAAACTGTTACTAGTCACAACTTACCATGTAAGAACTAGATGGTGCTTTACTCCAGAGTGTCTAAGAAAAATCACAACAGTAACAGCACTCTAAATTCTCTGAGGATTTATTAAATAGCTGCAAAATATCACAAAAATAAACCTGCAAGCTGAAGTACAAATTTGCTGAAGTACACATATCTGTAACAAAACGTTACCCTACCTGTCTGTGGAATGACTATTTTCAATCTTAATTGCCAAAGAATGGTAACTGGTTATTAGGAGGGCAGGGAAATGTAAGTAAGTGGCAGGGATTTTATTTATATGTTGACTAAATATTGTCAACCCATCTGTTATGTTTAAAATACATAAACCATTTTTAAAAAAATATTTTATTGTGGTTTTTCCGTTTTCCATAATTCCAATACATAAACGATCAGACAGTGTTACTTTTCCGACAGGTTAGATTATTTTTTCCTATATATTCTATTACTCCATATATATATATATATATATATATATATATATATATATATATATATATATGAAACTTTATACTAATTTTCATCCATTTTTAATTTGGTTATCAATCCACATGTACCAATTATCCCACATCGTATAAAATTCTGAGTCCTCTTTTTCATTTAGTTCTAATGTTAATTTATTCATTTCAGCACAATCAAATATTTTCTGAATAATAGATTCCTCAGGTGATATATTGTTTCCTTTCCAATATTTTGCATATGTTATTCTGGCTGCTGTGAGTATGTGAATGATTAAATATCCTGTTTTTTTTATATCATATTTGGTTTTTAGTACTCCCAGGAGAAAGGTTTCTGAAATCAATTCAATTTTATTATTAATTATTTCTTGTAGCCAATTTTGTTAAAATACATAAACCATTGTACCACAAAGAAAGTATAAAATAAATATGTTCAAAAATAATCATGTTTAAAAATAAAGCATAATAAAATTATGTCATCAAAAGTAAATATTCAGTAGTCAATTAAAAAGTAGGCTGATTTAATAAAGGACTTGCCTTGACAGAAACAGAGTATAGAATTCACATTCATATATCTGTCAAATCTCACATTTGGTAAGGCAAGGATTTCTCACACATCGTCAGATACTGTGTATCTAACAACAATAACCAAATTGGAAGTGGTCATGAGAGGCCATCCATATTAACTACAGTCACACAACTACAGTCACCCACGAATCTGAAAGTCTGTATGAGAGGCAGTTGACAAACTGAATCTGTGTATAATAGAAGTGCATACTATACATCTTCACACTGCCCTAAAGACTGCCCATTCCATTTTTACCATGTCTTTTGCTTCTGGTATGAAAAAGAGGTAGAAAAGCAATAGACAAAGAGAGTTACTTGCTTCTACAAATTTAATCTGTTGTTGGGATTTCCTAGTCTCATCAAATGTCAACAAAGAAGGCAAGCAACACTCTAGGATGTACGGCCATCTGAGGTAGAAGACAAGATATCCTATCTTCATTTCATGCACAGAAAACAACTAAGGTCATAGTTTAATTTTACTTCAATTCTGATGACAGCACAATATCTGCTGCTACTTCCCAAGGTTTACAATCTAGGTCTACAACAGACTGCAGATCAGTCAGGAGGTCAAGATGGGCAAATTATGAAAGCAGAATTGCATTAATGCACACAAGCTCTGTCACTTTTGTACCCGCATCAGGACATTGCACACACTGTTGAAAAGAACCAAGCTTCTTTGTGAGGGCACAGAACTGTTTTAATAAAAGCATGGATCCTGCATATGCTACCCTGAACAAACTGATTCATTCTAACTGATGATTAGGCCTCCTTGAACAGAACAGGCCACTGATAGCACAGAGGCTTGCAGGATTCTACATTTGGTTCTGAGTAATTTTAATTCTGTTCCTGTGATAAGCCAGATGTTAACACAAACGACAGTTGCAAAAAGAACCATGAAATTTCTTTGACTTATAGCATCAAGTGAAGATGAAATGGCAAATATTCTTCTCAGATTTGGTACTTATTATATTAGCTGTATGGTGCTTCTCTTCAGCACAGGTGGCAGAGAAATACCAGTCTCTTCACCAGCTGCTCAAAGCAATTCAGGTAGACCTTGACATGTGACCATAAATGTGACCAGAATTTCCGCTCAGTTTTACGACCTTTTTTTTGCCACAGTTGTTAAGCTAATGAGTAAGCTAGCTTGGTCAGTCAACAGTGAGATACTTGTGAAGAGGGCACAGCAGCACCAACATTTTCTGCATCGTATGAGAAAAGTACATCTTCCTCCCCCAATCCTTACTACTTTCTATAGAGGGACAGTCAAGAGCATCCTGTCATATTGCATTACTGTCTGGTTTGGAAGCATTACTGCTTCAGACAGGAAGGCGATGCAGAGAGTGGTGAGGATGGCATAAAATTTTGACAGTTCATTCCTTTCTATCCAGGACATAGCATATAAACTATGCTTGAGCAGTGTCTGCAGGATTGTCTGGGATGCTACACATCCTCTTCATGATTTTCCTTGTTACCTTCTGGGAGGAGGCTTCGTGGTATCCAAAGCAGAATATCTAGATTCAGTCACAGTTTTGTTCCATACAGCATCAAACTTGTGAACTCTCAAGATTCCTCTTTCCACTATGTATTCAAAATGGATAGTGATTAATATTTGTGTGTGTGTGTGTGTTATGTATATGTATATGTATAGGTAGATATATACTTTATTTTGAGAGCAGGCAACAGAATTTCATTTTTAAAGTGGGCCAGTGTACTCACCGTAAAAAATAAAATAAAAGTTATTTTATCTATCATATCTTAAGTAAATCATTGCAATTGTTAAGTAAATCATGCAGTTATTAAGCAAATCCAACTTTCCTCATTGACTTTGCAGGTCAGAAGCTGGCTGGAGAGATTGCAACTGACAATCGCATGACTTGGGACACTGCAACTGTTGTTCATACATGCTGGGTCGCATCCCTACGGCTATTGAATTTTGTTCTGTAACCATGGGGATTCTGCGACAGTCACCAGTGTGAGGACTGGATGTAAGTCACTTTTTCAAATGCCATTGTATGATTGCTAAACTAATGGTTATAAATCAAGGCCTATTTTGAATTCACACAATACAGTAGTATTTAGAACTTTCTTTTGTTAGCGACAACAATCAAAAAGAAAATCTAGATTTCCTGCAGTGCAGAATGAAACTTCTTGCAATTTCTTTCCTGATTTATCCAAAAAGTGGTAGAGCTGAGGAAATCAGAATTATTTTTGACTTCTTATCCCTAATTGTATCTTCCAGAAAACCCAACATAAAATGTTTAAAATCAACTAAGGGAACCAAAAAGGGGAGACGGGTGGAGAAACTTACCTATGCTTGGAAATACCAAGAAGCTGTTTTTTCTCTTTCAGGCTTTTTATTAAGATGTGTGCATCCAGATCAGCAAAAGAGAGAAAGGAAAAACATTGAGGGAAAAATACCATATATTCAATTGATTGTATCTGATTTATTTCCCTCCCTCCGTGGATTTATGTAATAAAAAAGCTAATCACTGTGGCAAAGAGAATCTCTGAGTAGACAGTCTGGTTAATACAGCTAATATATACCTCATGACCTTTGTATTCATTGAACAGACAGAAGAATTTATTATTCTTGGAGGATCATTAGAAATGCTTCCTTGCTGGATGTTTACTCCAAAATTGCTTTACGTTCTTCATTCCTTGTGGGAGAACTGTATGAAAAACACCATTAAATCACTGTTCTCCTATTTTTTATTCCCTTTTTTTTAATCTCCTTGCAATCCCTACCAACACCTTAGGTGTATACCAATCTTAACAGGTAACAGAATAAATAAAGAGCCTCAGGAAATGTCCACCAATAAAACCTAAAAACTATTTAAAAATTATACAATCCAGGAAAAGTCTGTAGAGATTCTCAATCATCTAGGTCATAGTTGTCCCAAAGGTGCTTTTTGAGGAGGCAACTAGACTTTCTTGTTGACCATCCAGTCAGAGGTGGACTCTTCTTTCTCTGACCACCCTCTCAGAGCTGAAGAAGCTTCTTGGATGACAAGCAAAACATCTTCAAAGAAAAAAAAAGAAAAAGCATCTTTGGGATAATAGATTCAGTATTGAAAGATCGAAAGACTCAGTTGGGGATAAAGTCTATGTGATTTCTAAGAGTGGGCACTGACTTAATGTACATAATCAATTAATTTTAAAAATAGTCATAAGACTGTTTTGTTTCACTATTCAATAAACATTCCCGAAGTAAGGAACAAGAGGGATCTCTACCACTCCCCCTTTCACCCTAAATCTAAGAGATTGAGCTTTTTTTCCATTAGTGCTCTTGAGCAGAGCCCAGCCCTAGCAGTAGCAATAGAACCAGCTTTTATCCTGATTCTTTTTGCTACCTTTTGTATTTTGTAACTGTTGGCTTGCTTGCTTTTTTTCTGCAGTATAGAAAGCAACAGGATGCAACTGCATAAAGCATAGGCTAGAGATGAGGCAAGGCCAGTGTCACTGAGGACAAGGGCAAAATTGGAGTTGCCAGACCATTCCAATGACACTATAAATCATTATAAAAGTCAAGCTGTAGAGTACAGGTAGGCTAATTCAGGAAGAAGGACTCTTTCAGTTACCTGGTTCCAAGTCATTCAGTGTTTCTAGGTCAATGTCATCTCCTGGATTCAGTCTGGAAATGAAGAGGTCATCAATGCAGAAATTTTAGGATTTATGTTACACTTCCTGACCACTGTTCTTGGCAGTCACATTGTGGACCTACCGTATTGCTTCTGAATCATTCTTGAAGACGGGACAGGAGAAAGTCTGAAAGCAGTTGCCTTTATTGCTATGCCTCTACATCTCAACCCACCTTTCTTATGGTCAGTGCCATTAAGTAAAGTGCTTTTTTAAACCCCTTCTTTTTACTTGCAATAAAATGCCCTTTCTGATGTTTTTTAAGTTATTAAAATATTCATGTAGTGGCACTTTCTTTAAGAAGAAAAGCATTTTAGCCTAAGTTTAGGAATCAGCTTTTATAAGTTATACTGCTTTTCTGGACAATGCTTTCTTAGCAATGTGTTCCTTTTAAGAATTAATTTTAAACTTGCATGACTATTCTATTTAGTTTACAGGTAAAGGGGAAAAAGCTATTTGTGCAGTTGCAAGTTATTAAAGTTTTAACATAATTCTTTTTAAAAAAACTTTTAAAATAAAATTTGTGTAGACCCTTAAATGCACATACTTGCACAATGGTTTGCTTAGCACATTGCCACTCACCTTCTCTACAACAGCAATATGCTAATTCACATAAAACACCAGGGAATATAGAAATAATTCAATAAATATTGCAATGAATTTTTGAAAATGTTTTATAAAATTTGATGAATGTAAATCGGATAGAAACCAACAGACCAAGAGGTACCCATGTTAGTTTACAGCAACACCAATATCAAGAGATATATTTAATGGATTTGTTGGACTCCCATGGACTACATTGCCAACATTATATGAAATATAAAGTACTACCCTCATTTGGCCATTGTACAGCTGCACAGAAACAGTTACTGCAAAAAGAAGGTAATGCTTTAGACAAAAGCATCAGGTCTTTAGTAAAACCTGATTATTACTTGAATGAGGCTGTAGGACAGATTAGGAAGGAAAACTATTTCCAGAAAGTGGAAAAATGTGTATTGTGAGGTTGCCAAGAAACCTACTTGGATATATCCTTGTAGCCACTAGAAATAAAGGAGAACTTTCTTGATTTTTATCCCTTACATAAAATTGCACGGGTAGCATTTCCTTACAATAAGTTGGCCAACTTTTTAATACAGGCTATGTGCCCATCACACAGTTACATAAAAAGGTCCATCTCGTGTCCTGCTCATAAATACATTGTGTGCCTTTGAATACAAATAGATCACAAAAAAATATGTTGCTGTAAATTGGTGGCTATCTCCTGAAAGATTAATACTGTACTGGAGACACAGCACAGCACAGCACATTTTTTGTATAAAAACTCATACATGTAATCTGAAACATGGAACTTTATTAATTTACCTCTCAATGTACCAATGAAGTTTCCATACTTTAATCATATGTTGATGTTCTAGAACCGTGATGGCGAACCTATGGCATGCGTGCCGGAGGTGGCACGCAGAGCCCTCTCTGTGGGCATGTGCGCTGTCGCCAGCTGCTCTTCGGGTTTCCGGCGCTCCGGCATATGCACAAAGACCAGCTGAAACCCAAAGACCAGCTAGCTGGCATGCACATGCGCACCAGCCAGCTGGTCTGTTTGGGCACTCGGTGCTGAAAAGGTTCGCCATCTCTGTTCTAGAAGATATCTGAATTCTGCTCTGATGAAATATCTGATGAAACACTAGAATTTTTGCATGATTCATGTCAGTCTTTTCATTTTTGGGTGAGTGGGTGGTTCACCCAATAAATTGCAAGTGTTCAGCAGTTATTCTAGCATATCTTTTTTTCTACTTATATATTTTATGTATTTTCTATTTAGGTTTATATATACATGTTTTTGTATATGTGTGTACACAGACTATACTTCACCAAAAAGCTGTGACAGGACAAATATAATACATAAATATTAAGTGAATTAATAACTTCTGATTTAAAATAACTTCCTGGAAAATAGGATACATCATTTATAAAAGTAATTGGTTTCCTTTCGATGTATGCCAGCATTAAGGCAGAAGAATTTGCTAATTCAAGGCCCACAAATCTGTTATACATTTAATTATGCACCAGAGGGCAGTATGCTACCACATATGCCTCAATCCTTGCATTTCTTTTTTAACAGGTTTTTACAGATGTGGTAAAGATGAAAACGACATACTGCTACCATAGGTTAATATTTCCCAAGGGATCATAGTACAAATGGGACAATTCCTATGACCCCAGAGCACAAATTCAAATGCATGTGTAAAATAAATACCTTCTTTTCAAAACAGATATATATTATTTTTTATTTTGCTTTGAATTATGTAAAAAAAAAAAAACCTCTTTGCTACCACATTAGTTGACCAATTTGGGCTGAACTAACAATATATAAGGGCTTCCTTATATACTGTCATAAAAGCATTATGATATCCCTGAGCAATTCTCAGTCTACAATACTTTCTAAAACCAAAATTGGCAGGCATTTTATTTAGGTGTTTTGCTTTTAATTTTACACAAATCCTGCCATCATTTCCCTCCTACTCATAGTATTTTTAGATCTCTGCTCTAAGTCAGATGTACTGATTTAGCATTGCCTTTGGAGAAGCCGTTTTCTGCTACTTCAGGATGTAAATACAAGCCATTTTTTCATCTCATTCCCAAATGCTTGCAGCTTTTAAGCATCCTTTGTTTGATCGTGACAGTGAGATTAGAATCATATGGCAAATTGGTTCCGGGGGTGGGGGAAATATCATTGTAAAAATAGAAAAGTGAAGGCCATGAAATACTTAAGAATAGAACAAAAACAGAAACGAATTTGGCGCAAGAAGAATGATACAAAACCCTATTAATATTGTACTCTAATCTTTCTAGGAATATTAGTTAATGTGTGCTGGATATGGTCCAAATCATTTTGGAGTACAAGATCAATAGGATGGAATTTTCCCTGTCATAACTAAGAAAAGAAACTATCCAGGGTAGTACTTAAATTTAAATTTACATTAGTAACTACATATTATTCTCCTTGTACCTGAGATTTAAAAAAGTAACTTGAAGAGTATAGAGCAGGCCTCCCAATGTACACAAAACTGATCAATCTCCATCTTTTATTCTGCTTAGATCAGCCCTCAAAATATGAACTCAAGTATGGCTATTTTTTTAAAGTATGGCTGTAAAGTTAGCTCACAAACCAAATGTATACAAAACAGAAATATTCTATAAAAATGTATTTCTTTGCTTTTTCGTGCCTTAGTGAACAATTGTTGTTGTTGTATTTGTATCCCTCCTTTTATTTTTACAACTAATTCAAGGCAGTGAAAATATCTAACATACTTTCCTCCTCCCGCTTTTTCCCACAACAACAAACCTATGAGATAGATTGGGGCTGAGAAAGAGAGAGAGACTAACCCAAAGTCAGCTTTCATGGGAAAGGAAGCACTTGAACAGTGTCCTGCTTTCTAAACTTGTGCATTAACTATTACATCAATACTGCAAAACAAAATATTGACCTTAGAAATGGCATATAAGGGCTGATAAAGCCATGTGTTGTTTGATATTATATAAAAACTTAGAAAGGGCCGGTGAGCAAAGATTCATCTTGTGCATGCAGATGTGCAAAAAACCATTCCCACCCCCACTGTTCCATGGAAGACAGGTGTTTTTCTGAAAAATTCTGATGCCAGAAAAGTTGGGGACTGCTGCTTTAAAATATCTGCAGGACTACATCAAGAAGAGATAAAGTACCATCAATATTATTGCCTGCCATCTGGAGAAACCACATGTGTGCCAAAGAATGTCTAGGGAAGCACTGGAGGGAGGGAAAGACAATAAGAAAACATTTTCCAAGGTTCAGGAACTGAATGCATGCAGCCTTTTTTAGATGTGGTTGTATTCCTGAAGAACTAAGTGCATAGTAGGGGAATCTTCCTTAATACAGCTTTCTCACTGAAGGCTCATCTTTAAATTGAATGTCACCTATCACCATTGCAAAGAGGAAAGGAATGCAGCCACACTGACTCATGTTCTGGTAACTTTCCATTTAGGTTATTGTAAAGTAGTTCTTTACCCTAGCCTGACCTTGAAAATTATCCAGAAAGTAGAACTCGTACAGAAGACAGCTTGAACCACTATCAAGAGTCATATGGTGCCAATACTGAAAAAAGCCACGTGGGCTGGCTACTCGAAGTGCTTGTATAATTCAGTAATGACGAATGGCAATGTTTTTGCAAATAAATTTCATTTGGGAATAGCCAAACTTTGGCTGGAGATTCAGGTGACCTACCTCTGCTCTAGATATCTTGAGAGAGAGAAACTCATCATATGCAAGTCCTCTTTCACCCTATTTTTTGGCAATGCTGTTTCTTCAACCATGTTGAGTTGTGAGCTGTCCTTTTGTGACTGTGGCTTCAAAACTCTCAAAATGGAGAGTTATTGAAATAAGAACAAAAGATTAAACTTTTTTTTAATCACAAATAATTCAAAGATTAAAGGAATATTTATATTAAAAGTTGGCTATAGTACATGCTTGAGTTGAATAAAAGTTTCTATAAAAGTTCCAATTTGACTAAAAAGTGGATTTAAAAAAAAAAAATCTGTGAAAATGCCTGGACTGAGATTTCACAGAATATTGTCTATAAATATATGTAGCCAGGGCAGTATTCAGAGCCTATATTATAGATCTATTTTTTTTAATCCAATGGACTCCCTTGAATGCCAAACTGTGGTGCAACAGTAATAACACCTTATAGATAAACTCAACTGTGTATATAATATAATGCAATGCAATGTTAGAGGCAAAAAGTGTGAAGAAACAACCAAAATTGTTGTTGAGGACCCAGTTGTGGGGGCAATAAGGTGACTTTGTATAAAATATACAAAAGGATGAAGGCTATTGCTGAGCACATTGTAAACCGGCCTGAGTCTCCGGAGAAGGGCGGCATATAAATCAAATTTAAAAAAATAAATAAATTTTTTAAAAAATCTTTTTTCCCCACTTTTGCTCCCCCTCAGTTTTCAAGGATCAAAATATGGGCTTGATTATCAAATCTGTATCACCTTTGTCACTACACATATCAATTTCCTCTATGACAATCTGTGTCCTATCCAGTACTTTGTTTTCTAAAGTTCCACCATCATTGCTGCAATTGAATCCATCATGTTGGTTGGTGGCCATCCTCTTCTTCTCCTCTTTCCTTCCTATAATCCTAGCACTAAAGACTTTTCCAGAGAGTTAGGCCTTCACAAAATGTGTTAGAAGTATGATAATTTGAGTCTAATCATTTGTACCCTGAATGAGAACTCTGGATTGATTTGTTCAATGATCCATTATTATTATTTTGTTTCCTTGGTTGACCATGGTACCTTCAGTTGCTTTTCTAAGTTAAAAGCCTCAGTACAATAATTATTCTGCCTAATGTCAAACAGGGGTGTCAAACTGGATTTCTTTGAGGGCCGGATCAGTATTGTAGTTCTCTGCGGGGCAATGGCTGGAGGGGGGGCAGCAACCAGCAGGGGGGCAGCGGGGGAGGGGATTGGGAAGGGGCATTCTGCTGGCTGAAAAGGGGCCACATGGCCCATTTTCAGGCCGTTTTTTGGCCTGTTTTGGGCCCATTTTTGGCCTGTTTTGGGCCTGTTTTTGGCCTGGTTTCAGCCAGCAGAGTGTTGCAGGAAGCCCTGGAGGGTGAAAACAAGGCATGTGGGGCCCCACATGTATTCCATTTTAGCCACCAGAGGTACTGCAGGCGAGTCCCTTCATATTTCCAGGCCAGCCCTGCAGGCAGGATTTAAGCCTTGAGTTTGTCACCCCTGTTCTAGAATTATAATCTAGATTTAGCTTTTACATTGTATTCTTTGTTTTCAACCAATAGGCATTTTGGGTTGAAAGATATTTAACAATAGGTGTGTATTTTACCAACACATATTGTTGACTAGATCATCCATTTCTTCCTATAGCAGCAGTCAACCAAAGCATGTAATACACAAACCTTTGGAACAGGTTGCTCTTATCAAGGTTTATAGGTTATCTCTCACTGTGTAAGATTTTTTTTTTGTTGTTGTTACTTGTTCAGTTCTTGTTGAAACATTTACTCATTTACAATATCAAAAATAAAATCAGCTGTCCAACACACCCATGAGGAACCATAAGAATATCATATGCATATAGTCCAGAGGTTTTCAAACTTGGCAGCTTTAAGACTTGTGGACTTCAACTCCCAGAATTCTCCAGCCAGCTATGGTATGCTGGCTGGCGAATTCTGGGAGTTGAAGTCCACAAGTCTTAAAGCTGCCAAGTTTGAAGATCTCTGATATAGAGCCATTCTGAGAGCATTGCTATTTGAGGAAGTGTGGACCAACAAACATATTTAGAATTTTGAGACATTTTGTGGATGCTCACAAATGACTATTATGAGGAGGGATTTATCTATTCACACTGTCATTAAACCTCCATTTACCTGAAGGCAGACAAATGAAATACTACAGATAATCTTTGATTACAATTCATTTAGCAAAGATTTGAAGTTACAACAATGCTGAAAAAAGTCACTTACAACTTAGTCCTTGCATTTGGGATTGTGACAGCATGCCCATGGCCTGCTGATCAAAAATCAGGTGCCTAGCAACTGGCATGTTTTTATGGTGATTGCACCATCCTGGACCATATGCCTGGCATTTGTGACCTTCCAAACCAGCTTCTGACGAACTAAGTAAATTTGAGAAGCTAGATTCACTTAATAACGTGATTCACTTAATAACTGTGGCAAGAAAAGTGATAAAATTGGGCATGACTCCTTAAAGATTGCATTGCTTAGCAATAAAAGTTCTGATCCCAATTTTGGCTGTAAATTGAAGACTACCAATATACTTCCTCCATTTATTTTAACTTGCCTTTCTCCCTTGATTATTCAGGAAAGAAGAATACACTTGTGAATAAAATCCCTTTTTATTTTCTTAGATGCCTCTGCGTCTTACTGGCCTTCACGGAAACCATGGTAGCAGTGCAGAGCTTCCAGGTTTGACAATTCTGCGGTTCCCACAAACTAGCCAGTCATCAGGCCTGTAGAGATAACCCCTACCTCAGTGGTGAAATGTAAAATTTGTTACTACCGGTTCTGTGGGCATGGCTTGGTGGTGGTGGTGGTGGGGTAATATGACTGAGTGGGCATGGCCAACTTTTTTTTTTTTTACTTTTAAAACCATTTTTTCTACAATCTCTTTGGCTGGAGAGGTTGTAAAAAAATGCTTTTAAAAGCCTCTGACGATCCCAGCTGACTTGTCTGATAGGCAGAGGCTTTTTTTCCTTTTAAAAACATTTTTTCTATAATCTCTTCAGCTGAAGAGGTTGTAGAAAAAATGGTTTTAAAAATAAAATAAATAAATAAAAAAGCCTCTGATGATTGTGTGGCTCAGCTCAGGGATTTTTGCCACCGGTTCTCCGAACCACCCACCTCCATCACTACCGGATCAGGCGATCCTGTCCGAACCAGGAGCATTTCACCTCTGCCCTACCTCCTTTTTTCCTAATTAAAGGAATCAGAAACATGATGGGTATCAATGGACATGCCAGGGTCACACCAAATCCCACATACCCATTGCCAACCTGTCATTTAGCACATTTAGCACCTCCAGTGTTAAAGAGGCAGCTATGCAACTGCATGGGTGATCAGCCCTTTGTTTGTGTATTGTGAAATTTGAAATGTCCACTATAAAAATATTATTCTACTAAATAATGCTCAGTAGAGTTAAATCTTATTTTAAAATCTTCTGCCACAGCTATTGTGACCTACTACCTAGCCTTGCCATTGCTAGACAAAGTTAGACAATAACTTCCTCCAAGTAATTTTCTCATAACAGTCTATACACACACATACACACACACACACACACAAACACGTAAAGACAAATATTCAAGATGTCATAATCTGATGGATGACAAATCAGGAGGCCTTGGAAATCTCATCTTTTGAAGTATTAGATGTCAATCGGATTTTGTGTCATCTCAGAGAGAAACTCAGCTGTCCACTTAGATTTGCTGACAATTTTCTTTAAAGTTTTGTCCTGTTATATTTCACTCTTTGGCTTCATATATCATACTGTCCATATTGATTATGTGATTTTTCTTGGGAAAATGCAGCTTTTAGTTTAGTCTTAGTCTAAAGATAATAAGTAAACTGCATCATATTCAGACCTTGGACTTGATCCAAGGGTGAAATGCTCCTGGTTCGGACCAGATCGCCCGATCCAGTAGCGATTGGAAACGGGTGGTTCGGAGAATTGGTAGCAAAAATCCCTGCCCCCCCACCACCACCACCATGCCCAGCTGAGCCGCATGATCATCAGAGGCGCTTTTTTTTTTTACTTTTAAAAGCATTTTTTCTATAACCTCTTCCGATGAAAAAATGCTTTTAAAAGTTTTTTTAAAAAGCCTCTGATGATCGCGCAGCTCAGCTGGGATTGTCAGAGGCTTTTCAAAGCATTTTTTTCTGCAACCTCTTGACCAAAGAGGGGATTTTAAAAATGCTTTGAAAAGTCTCTGACAATCCCAGCTGAGTTGCCTGATCGGCAGAGGCTTTTCAAAGCATTAGAAAAAATGCTTTGAAAAGTTAAAAAAAAAGTTGGCCACACCTACCCAGTCACATTACCACCACTACCACCAAGCCACGCCCACAGAACTGGTAGTAACAAATTTTACATTTCACCCCTGGCTTGATCCCTAAAATGCAAAAAATCTGTCTTTGATATCAAATCATATTTAATGGCCTTGTAGTTGCTATCACAATATTACTAATACAAATATCTGTTCCAAAGTCTGTTTGAATGGCTAAAGACACAGGCAGTGCTAAATGACTGTTCCAAAGTTCAGTTACTAGTGCTGATTTAGTACATTTCCAAGTATGTCAGAAATCAACAGTTTAACATGGTAATGCTAGTTCCAGAATTTTGAATAATTTCTGTCCTTTGAAATATAAATCATTAACCTCAACCTGGCACCCTCTGGATGTTTTGGGCTTCATAATCCATATCAGGTTTATATTTTCTCATGGGATTATGAGATGTTTAGTTCAAAATCCATATCAAACACAAACCTTTTCCTCATATTTCTTATTTCAGGCTACTAAGAAGACACCCACTTTTAGCTAATTTCTTTCCTTAAAAATGAGTGAGAGAAATGCCAATGAAAAGCAATGACATTTCCAATATGCCAAGTGTTGGTGACACAAGAAAAGCTACTTTATCAAGAAAGTGAAATAACAGTGGATTATTTCAGAAGAAAAGCTCAGATGCAACAGAAGTTTAAATCAAGTGAAACTTCCTATAATTGTTTTTTTTCCCTCTCTCTCTCCTTTTCCCACTGTTGGCACATCTAGTAATACAACTGATCTAGACAGTAGGATCAGCAAATAATCATTAAAGGACAATGATTTTATCAAAAGAAAAGCAATGGTGATATTCACCATGCAGTGACATAGCAGTGATATAATATATTCCACACATAGCACACTAACAAGTGTAGATGCATATTCTTCAGGTCCAAATATAGAAATAGTGTACTGATATCTATGGTAAGAATGTACAAGTTCCTTATAAAGTATAACTAGAATTCATTGATAATGCCTATAGTGCCAGTTTACTGTAATTTCATGAATGAATCAAGAAATAGCAGGCACTTTCTCAATTCCCACTGTTCCAATTTGATTCTCTATCGCAACTAAAATAATAATTAGTTTATCATAAATCATCTGGAAACAGCACTTTAGAAACATTTAAACCAGGGGTGAAATGCTCCTGGTTCAGACCGGATCGCCCAATCCAGTAGCGATGGCGGTGGGTGGTTCGGAGAACCAGTAGCAAAAATCCCTGTGCCACCCCCACCATGCCCAGCTGAGCCACAGGCTCATCAGACACTTTTTTTTTTAACTTTTAAAAGCATTTTTTCTACAACCTTTTCCAACGAAAAAATGCTTTTAAAAGTAAAAAAAAAAACAAAAAACCTCTGATGATCACGCGGCTCAGCTGGGATCGTCAGAGGCTTTTCAAAGCATTTTTTTCTGCAACCTCTTGGCTGAAGAGGTGGTAAAAAAATGCTTTGAAAAGTCTCTGACGATCCCAGCTGAGTTGCCTGATCGGCAGAGAAATTAGAAAAAATGCTTTGAAAAGTTAAAAAAAAAAGTTGGCCACGCCCACCCAGTCACATTACCACCACCACCACCAAACCTTGCCCACAGAACCGGTAGTAACAAATTTTACATTTCACCCCTGATTTAAACTATCATGGGCTTATGCATATATGAGTCTTCCATTCTGTTACAGATTTGTAGACTAAGAAAAATCACATCTCCATATTGTTCATGGTTTCTAATCCTAATTTATCTAATTCCTATTAATTTTAATGTTTTTATATTCTTGCTTAAATTGTGGTGTAAGCTGCCCAGAGTCGCAACATTATAGATAGATAGATATGCTAGATAGCTAGAGATAGTCCCAAAGTCCCTCTAGTTTATTAAACCTTTTGAGAATTCTAGCCCTTGTCCAAATTCTTTGAATGTGCAAAGCTAAATAAGTTATTTAGTAGAAGATTGCATCTATGATGGATTGAGTAAACTATATTTCAGAAAACTGGCCACCACCCAAAATGTGTTTAAAACTTTCTTTTAGGAAAGTTCAACAGATAGGTTTTCCCAATAATACACATGATATAAATATATCACATTTCTCAACAAAAGGAACAAGGCAATAAAAGAGATTCCATAGTATCGCACCCACCACGATAATTTGTTTGCTTGCTTTAAACTTCTCTTGCATTCCCCCCCCCCACAAAGTAGCTCAGAATAGTGTAATTCTGATAAAATACAGCCAAGTACAGAAAGCCTGCACAGTATGCCTTCTGGAATGTTCTCCAATTTTTACCAGCAGTGGCTATTGAAAATATTTATTGCATTTTTTTTTCTGTGCAGCAACAAAACAAAATGTGTCTTTTCTCTCCCAATTTACATATTTGCCTGTACACATTCATGCACAGAACATCTGACATACATGTTGTTCTTAGTCATGTGACTGGGAAGGAGGAGGCAGAGGGGCTTAGAATAGAGCAATTGCCAGCAGCCCAGCTGTCCCTCCCAATATGTTTTTTCTAGAATGTTTTTGCTGTAGACTTTGATCTGATTCAGCCCATTTTCAACTTCAAACTTCTTTTGTCATCATCTCTCTCACCCCTCACAATCCTCTACCAACTTTTTATTGAGCTGCTGGACATATAGGGTCCAATGGCCCTTAACATAACTTCTTTCCAACATTTTGGAAAGAACAATGGAAACAAAACAATCAAAACAGGTCCATTTTAAAAATCAGTTTAAAAGACCAACTGAAAAATATATGGAGGAACACACCTATTTTTGGTTGTCCACTAAATAAAGCAGTGTTGTTGGCTATTCATACCTCCTTGGAAGACAGTTCTACAATTTGGAATATTGGATGGAGAAAAAGATTAAATATCTTGGGGTTATATTGCCAAATTTTATGTCTGTTTGAAATCATGTTGAAAAAGGCATGCTAAGATGGGATAATTATCCATACTGGATAGAATTTCTGTAAATAAGATGATTGGTTTTATCAAAGTTTTTTCCCCAGACATTATTGATATTGATAATTGATGTTCTATCAATTGCAAAAGGATATTTTTAAGTTTATTGGCAAGGAAAAAAACCTGTGTATTAAATACAAATTGTTGCGAAGTGCTAAAGAAAGAGTTTACAAGATGTGAAACTGTATTTTGATGCTTGTTGCTTGGTATGGATGAAAGACTGGTATGAATCTTAAAAAATAAATACTTGATCATGAATTAAGATTTGGATGGCATACCTACTTATAGTATTGCAAGGTTAAAATAAATGATGATTTTAAGAATCATTTTGTTAGATATACCATCCTAAGGGTTTGAAATAAATACCTAAAAAGGCCCTCCCTAAAGGTGCCCTTAGGTGTCACCCAAGAGGCTTTCTTCAGAAAAGAGTCAGGCCAGACTAGTGAGTTTATGGTTGAATAGTATCTTTTAATCAAAATGAACCTAATTTCAAGTCAAACGAAGAGCTGGAATAAGAAGGACATAGCAGCCACTGGCTAACATACTTCCAGTTGAAGGCAAGGTTTAACTTACATCAAAAAAAAATTATGGGTTTGAATCTGGAAAAAAATAAATTTGAAATTGTACTGTGTGTTAATGATGAATATGTTATTACCAAGGTTTATAAAATGTTGCTGAAATTGAACTTGGAAAATGAATATGTGAAACATTGTATGTTTCATTGGACAAGGAATTTTGGATATAATATGCTTGAGCAATAGGAAAACCTGTGAATGAAATTATAGTATATACTATATTATTAAAGAATTTTTTTACCAAATGATTGGTACTTAACATCTGATAAATTGTCAAAAGTGTGTAAAGGCATCTCAAATGTATGCTAGAAATGCAATTGTAAAGAAGAGACTTTTTATCATCTTTGGTGGATTTGAGATAAAGCAAAGTAATATTGGGGCCAGATTCATATTTTAATGCAGAAGATTCTTACAATGAATATAAGACTGAAACCAGAGGTTTTCCTTTAAGACTAGCAGACAAGATACTTGAAAAAAAAAAATAGAACTTTGTTATTGCATATATTGACTGCAAGAGAATTCTTTAAATGAAAAAAATGGAAAGATATATCAATCCGCACAACAGAAGATGTTGCCCTTGATGTAATGTCCCGCTGCCTGGAGGCCGTGCGGGTCTGGATGGGTCTGGATGGGGAGAAATAGGCTCAGACTCAACTCTTCCAAGACCGAGTGGTTGTGGCTTCCGGTGTCCCGATATAGTCAGCTGGTGCTATCGCTGACTATTGGGGGTGAATCCTTACCCCCCACAGAGACGGCTCGCAATCTGGGTGTCCTCCTGGATGCACGGCTGTCTTTAGAAGAACATACAATGGCCGTGGCCAGGAGGGCTTTCTATCAGGTTCGCCTGATCCACCAGTTGCGGCCCTTTTTGGACCGGGACGCCTTACGCACGGTCACTCACGCCCTTGTCACCTCCTGACTGGACTATTGTAATGCTCTCTACATGGGGCTCCCCTTGAAGAGCACTCGGAACCTCCAGCTGGTCCAGAATGCAGTCGCACGGGTGGTTATAGGCACGACTCGTTGCGCCCATGTGACACCTCTCCTGCACGAGCTGCACTGGCTCCCAGTGGTCTTCCGGGTGCGATTCAAGGTGTTGGTTACCACCTTGAAAGCGCTCCATGGCTCAGGATCTGGATATCTTTGAGACTGACTTCTGCCACCAGTAGCCTCCCACCGGCCAATTTGCTCCCATAGAGAGGGACTCCTCAGGGTGCCATCGGCCAAGTTATGCCGGCTGGCGACACCAAGGTGAAGGGCCTTCTCTGTGGGAGCTCCTGTCCTGTGGAACAAACTGCCCTGGAAATACGCAAGATCTCTGACCTCCGTGTGTTTCGTTGTGCCCTTAAGACCCTGCTGTTCCACCAGGCAGGGCTATCTATGTAAATGATTTTTAAATTGGTAGTTTAAATTTTGAGTTTTAAATTCTGGCTGAAATTGTTTAATACTTTTAACTATTTTAAAATTGTTGTTGTATTTTGTGTTTTAATTGGCTGTACACCGCCCCGAGTCCTTCGGGAGGGGGGCAGTATATAAATTAAATTATAAATAAATAAATGAAATAAATAAATAAATAGTTAGCAGAAATGGTAATCATAACTGTTTTAATTTTAAAAAATAACATACCTAGTTTTGTTTCTACCTGGAAATTACCTCTAGACTTTGTACTCAAAATAGAAAAAAAATGACACTTTGACTTTTAAGATTTGCTGTTTAGATTAGGTTGTTGTTATAGAAATGACTAGCATTTACTATTTAAAAGAAAAAGTTGAGACTGTAACCTCATTTTTTTATTTTATTGTACTGCAAAAAGCTGGAAACCAACACTTTTTTTCTCCTTACCTTTACCCTACACTTCTCTCTTCCCTTCTTATTTCCCTATTATCTTTATTTGTATTTGTATTTTATATTATGATAAACTTAGTTTTAAAAAATAAAAAGGAAGACAGTTCTACGATTTGAATACTGCCACAGAGGATGCCCTTACTCTATAAGTCAAACACACATTGTACTTGCTGTGCTTAGCAAAATTCTTAGTTCCTTGATAAATGTTCTTTATCTTCCCCCCAAACCTTCTCTTGGAACCATTGTTGCATGTTGATTTCTCAAAACACTTTCTTTTTACCCAATGGAAAACTCAATGTTTGAATTTTTAAAAGTCTATCTGAAAACAGTATCAGTACTAAACCCAAGGCACCATGTACTTTGACAAAATTTTGTGAACCAGCATTCTTGCTGTGTATTGACCTATGTGTGACCCATACATTCTGTTGGCTGCAACTCTAACAGTAGAAAAGGCAAATACCAATGTTGACTCTTCCAGGCTGTGTCAGCAGATTTGCTGTCAGTGATCAGTTTCCACTGAGCATGCACAATTTGGAAAAGGAGGCATTTAGTTTTCAAAATCAGATTCTAGTCCTTATGGTTGCGTTGTTAAGATGGGAGATCCAGATTCTACTTTTTGTGGTTAAAAAAGTCTCACAAGAAGGTAGAGAAATCTTGTGTGACCCAACAAAGAGAAATCCAATTTTATAGGTTTCCCTTTTTCAGGGAGAAGAACTGAGGAACAATACAACAGAATGTACTAAACTAACAAAGATGCCTTATCTCTTTTTGTCAATTTGACATGTTCCTTTATTGGTGATACCCTTGCTGGTGAAAATAAAACCTGGAATTAGTTCCATCTCTGCTCTAACACAAATGTTTGCTACAATACGGAGCACACAATGCTTGGTATGATATTACACACAAATAAGAGATAGCTCCATATTAATTTGGGAGAAGTTTTGATGGGAAAAAGAACAAAGTGAATATGAGCATCATCTCATATTTCAGAAGTTATATCCACTTTTTCGTTTTCAAGAAAACTAAAAGGAACTTAGAAAATATAGCATGCATAAAACTCAAACTCAGGTCTTTGCTAATGTAATTCTGCAAATTTTAAAACTTTCTAAACCATAGGGCTATGACTTAGGGTCTTAATTCATTTTAAGATGCTCCTTATTTGTATAAAAGATTATTAAAGTTTTCATTGTTTACATTTGTAACCCTATTTACTACTGTACATCATTTATACTGGGAAAAGAGTTCAAAATCCATTGAAATTATGTAAATGCACATTAGCAGCAGACAGAAGGAACTTGGGCCAGGAAAGGGGGCATCATTTACAATTTTCCTCTTGCTATACTATGTGTCCTTATTTTTTAATTAAAAAAAAACATTACATCAAAATTTTATATTGTTTTATTTTTCAGTGTGACTAAAAGCACCTGAAATAGCTTTGGAATAATTTCCAAAATTGTCTTTGTGGGGGAGTGGGATGGGGAAATTTACTATACAAGCTGATCTATAAATGGGGATTTTCTTTATTGTGAATTAAAATACGACTCACCAATTCTTGAATCAGCGGACAACTATGCCAGTATAAAACTTGCTGCCCCTTTATATTGCCAGATAAGTATCTGTATTTACCAAGTACAAGAGATATTAACAGTATGTATTGGTGGTCTTATTTCCACTCTTTGCAGTAAAGGTCCCCAGCTGGAAAGAGCATCAAAAGGTTTTCTTAATATGGAATTAAACATGAAATGGAAAGGAGCTAAGATTTGACTGATCATTAGTCTGGGAGTTATCCATCTCTCAAAATGCATTGCTTTTGCACAGAGATATTTAAAAAGAATCCCAATAGGAAGCTCCTTTCAGATATGGGTTTTAATGCCATTCAAAAAAAAAGAGCTAAACCAATCCAAACAATATCTAACAGGTCCAATAGACAAGTTATGCAGCAGCAAGCAATCCAGGTCTTTTTTTTCTCCCACATCACTCCACAGATTCCTTATCCCATCATTAGTCAGCTGCTACCTAGATATCTGGCCAGCGGTCAGATTGCCTAGCTCCTACTGGCCACTTTAGGTTGCTGCAACAAATCTCCATACATCCAAATTTGGTTTGGCCAAGAGAGCAAAATGGCTTTCACAGAGACATCTGTGAGTACACTTTTCAAGGATTCCTTATCAACATAAACTCAATGTTTTGGAAAAGCAGTAGAGCTTTTTAACATGGATTTCATATGCTTTTGAATGTGTGCTAATCCTATTCCACCCAGGAAGTTCATTAAAACTAGGAAACAAAGGTAGTTCTAATAGTTGCGTGTTGCTAGTTTCGTCACCAGTGAGTGTGCGCTAAAGTTTCTCTGGTTCTTCTGTTGAGAAATTTTTCATGGTCTTATTTTTTCCTTGGTTGCCTCAGAAAATTCCCCTAAGAGTACTCCAACTATCACCCTGCCTATAAATATTACAATTACGTGTTCTTACTGCAGAAGGCAGCAGGCAGCATTGGTGGCACCATACTGGAAGTTAATCACAATTGGGAGCCACCCAAAGATTGGTATAAGGTGGGCAACTATATGAATAAATAAATAAAATTGTCTGGCTCTACAACTCCAGTATACAATTTCTCTTTCTGATCATTGTCTGTTCTGGATAATGCTAGTCATGAAGTCAGAATAAGATCCTTGGTCACTCTCTGCCTGCCCTGCCAGCCCCTAGAACACTAGCTGAGGATGGACCTATTGATTGGAGGTGCACAGTGTATGGGATGAATTCTCCAAACATTCTCACACACACACACATTTACATACCAATACCTATAAAAAGATGCCAATATGGGATGCTTGGTGGAGGCATCGCACAAAGTTTTGATTTCTTCCTTAAAAGTAGAATGGAACCCAGGCAATTGTATATAGCAGAGCAGAGCAGAGCATAGCATAGCATAGCATAGCATTGTATAATATAGTAGTATAGCCTTTATTGTCATTGAACATCATATATGGTATACAACGAAATTGGTTTAGCCTCTCTGGTGCAATCCATAACAGAAAATACAAAACAATATAAATAGTATAGAAAATAATCCCTAAACAAATAATTGGGAAAAAAAGACTAGTCATACGTTTCCATATGTGCGTGGAGTGATTGTGATTGTAGAAGCTGTTTTTAAACCTGTTTGTCCGGTTGGCTATGCTTCAAGGTCTTCTGCCTGATGGTAGAAATGAAAAGAGACACTGGCCAGGATGTGACTCATCCCTAAGTATCTTCCTTACTATGCTGAAACAGCAAGACCTGGTGATGTCATCCAGTGGTGTTAGAGGGCAGCCAATGGTTTCTTGTGCCAAATTGATCACTTTCTCTGGTGCCTTCCTGTCCGCAGCTGTTAGACCAGCATACCATACTGTTATACAGTATGTGAGGACACTTTCTATCATAGACCGATAAAAAGAAGTCAGGACTCTAAGGAAATGAAGTCTCTGCTGAGCCTTACTAACCACCAGGGACGTGTTGTTTTTCCAGGTGAGATCTTGACTAATGAACACTCCCAAAAATTTAAAAAAGGAAATCCTTGCCACACAGCCCCCTCGATATACAGTGGGGCAGGTTCCTCTCTGTGCTTCCGGAAATCTAGCACCATCTCCTTTGTCTTGCTAGTATTTAGATGTAAGTTGTTTTTGAACACCATATGGAAGCCTACTGGACGTCTTCCCTGTATGCTGATTCATCTCCTCCAGTTATAAGCTCCAACACCCTTGTGTCGTCTGCGAACTTTATTATGGTGTTAGATGGATTCGAGGATATGCAGTCATATGTATACAGCAAGTACAGGAAGGGGCTGAGAACGCAGCCCTGAGGGGAGCCTGTGCTGAGCTTCAGGGTGAAAGATGTCAGAGACCCAACTCTTACTGTTTGTGGACAGTCCATCAGGAAGTCTTTGACCTAGTCACAAATGAGGGGAGGGAAATTCAATTGCCAAGAGAAGGCATTTTAAGGACTTAAGAACATAGAAAGCTAAAATAATTTGCATGGGTTTTGGGCAGAGGTGGTATTCAGCCGGTTCGAAGTGGTTCGGGCGAACCAGTAGTAGCAATTTGAATTGGTTCACTGAACCGGGAAATACCACCTCTGGTTGGCCCCTCCCATGCCCGCTCGCCCACTTGCCACTCGCCCTGCCCACCCCCACCCTATATATGTTGCCTTCGCCATGCGGCCCAGCTAATCGCCTCGCCAGTCACTGCCATACCTCACCCACTTTGCTCAGCTCACCAAAGGCAAGCATGCTGCCCACTCGCTCTTCGCTTTGGAACGGGGGCCCAGGGATGCACCATTCCCCAAGGCCCAAGCATTCACCCACTCACCATCTGCCTTAGCCACTTTGGGGAACACACCTTTCCCCGGCTCCAGCCTTGCCCTGGGGCCACCACCTGCTTGCCCTCTGCTCGCCCTCTGCCTTGCTCACCTACCTTCTGTTCCGGTCACCTTGATGGGGGAGAAATGGTGAGGCTCGGCCACCTTTCGCAGGAAGCCTCCAGCCGCTGGCTATTTTCTGCTGCCTTCCAAGCAGCTCTGCTGTGATGCCATCCCTCCGTCCATCCAGCCACAAGCGGCACCAGCAGGCAATGGGGTACACATGTGCGGCTGGTGTGAAGAACAGGGTAGCAATGGTGGTGACCATCACAGGATGAGTCCTGTGACAAGTCCTGTGACCATCGCCACTGTCACCACCCTGTTTGCACCGGCCGCACATGCGCATCCTATTGCCTGCCAGTGCCGCTCGCAGCCAGACCCGGCCAGGAGAACAGCCTACCGTGCTGGAGGGACGGCGTCGCAGCAGAGTGGCTCAGAAGGCAGCCGCCACGGTCTTTAAGGTACTTCGATGAGGGGGGGGGATCATGAAGAAATAGGCAGCAGGAGCTGCCTTCCGAGCAGTTCTGCTTGAAGGGAGGCAGAAAAATTTGGCTTCTCTCTGCTGCAGAATTCAATGTGACTGTTTCTCCACTCCTTCTTGGACTCATACACACAGCAAACATGAAAAGGAAGCAAAAAGCAGCCAAGTTGAACGCTAGAAGATTTGACCGAACTTTTCTGTTGGTTCTGTGGGCATGACTTGGTGGGTGTGGCTTGGTGGGGTAGTGCCACCCCACCTTGCAGTGAGTGACGGTGAGTTGGCCATCCCCATTCAGTCACATGACCCAGCCACCAAGCCACACCCATCAAGCCACACCTACAGAACCGGTAATGGAAAAATTTGAATTCCGCCACTGGTTTAGGACACTATGTTAGATTGGACACAGCCTCATGTAGCAAATTTTTAGTTGTAAATTCATATGGCTTCTCCTCTTTTGTTTTTCTACTAAATTATAAACAAAATAGTTACTTCCATATGAACAATGGTGCCTGCTCTGAGCCTGAATGGCTGGAGTCATGTACATCTGAAGGGCAAAACATTAAGGGTTTTTTTTCCCCTTTTGGAGCTGATAATATGAAAAATGTGCTTATATTGTGCCTATAATTTAATTTGTTTTGGGACTTACTCAGACACTTCAGTGTTACAGGAATGACATCTTAAGTAGTTTCAAAAATTGAGTTTGATGTATCAGAATAGCATATGAGACTGTTCTGGTGTAGGGCCATGTATAAAACACTGTTCATGTCTTGTTTCAGAAGATGCATTTCTAGAAATAAATAATTTGACTGTTCTTAAGGTAGCTCAGTTTTTCGCAAAGCATTCTGGGAATAGACTATGCTGTTTTTCACAATCCTACTTGCTATCAGTTAGAACATTTAGTTAACTTTTATTTTACTTGAAAAAGCTAAGCAATACTATCTATTATTAGAGATAGTAGAGAAGAACATAACCCAAGTGACCAAGAGACACAAATGACAAACAAGGAAGACAAAGAACAAAAGAAGGGAAGGTTGGAGAAGGAGGAAACAGCGGGGATCTCATAAAGAGTTACAAGAAACACAACAAAGCTCAAAATAACAGACAAATAAACACTAGCGGAAATGGAAGGAGAAATAAAGCTCATTTCCATAAATATAAATGGTTTAAACTCACCAAGCAAAAGACATCAAATGTTTACAAGGTTGCAAAAATTAGAGGCAGACATAATTACATTACAAGAAGTACACATAAGAAAACAACAGAAAAAACTACTTGAAAATAAAAAATTAGGAGTAATATATACATCTTTAGGAGATTGCAAAAAAGGGGGAGTGGTAACATATATTAGAGATCATATAAGTTCTAAACTGATTTACCCTGATAAAGAAGGCCGAGTCTTAATGGTAGAACTAAAATTGGAAATAAAAACAATATTATTAGTAGCTATTTACGCTCCAAATGGAAACCAATTAGATTTTTACAAAAAAATTACATGACAAGCTAAAGGAGTTGGACTACGAAAATGTATGCATTGTCGGCGACTTTAACGCGATAGTAAATTTACGAGAAGATTACCACAGCACTAGGAAGAATAAAATTAAAAGGAAGACATTGCCACAAACATTCAAAGATTTGGTACAAGAAATGAGCCTACACGACACTTGGCGAGAACTAAATACCAAAACAAAACAATATACATATTTCTCGGGCCCACATCAATCGTGGTCCAGGCTGGATATGGCTTGGATGACACCTCAACTAAGTAAAGAAACACACGAAGTAGAAATTATGTCTAGTATATGGGCCGATCACAATCCTATCAAAATAGTCTGGAAAGGGTTCCAAAAACAGAAGAGATGGAAAATGGACACAAGTATAATAAAGGAAAAAGAATATCAGCAAATGATAGAAAAAGAAATCAAGATATTTCTACAAATAAATACAAAAGACACAATATCGTTACAAAATCTATGGGATACCACGAAAGCCTATATTAGAGGCCTAACTATTGCATATATGGCAAGAAAGAAAAAGGAGAAACAAAGAATTAGAAATGAATTATTGGAAGAAATTAAGACAGAGGAACTTAAATTACAACAACAGCCCAACAACACAAGTGTGCTACAAAAGCTAAATTTGGCCAAACATAAACTGAATCTAACCACAAAAACCGAATTGGCACAGAAAATAAGAATGGTAAAACAAAATAATTTTGAACATGCTAACAAAACTGGACGCTGGTTAGCATATAAGCTAAAAAAGCAAACAGAAAAAAGAATTATACACCAACTCCAAGACGAATCAGGAACTCTTTACCACACACATCTGGAGAAGAAAAACATAGCCAAAAATTTTTATCAAAAACTTTATCGCCAGGAAGAGGTCCCGAAAGACCAAATCAAAAAATACCTCCAAAAAATCAATCTCATGCACTTCACAGAAGATCACAGAGAGAGGTTAAACCAGCCCATAACAATGCTGGAACTAATGGAAGCCCGCAAAAAACAAAAGAACAATAAGACTCCAGGACTGGATGGAATTCCTATTGAATTTTATAAACTTTGTCAACAATCGATAGACCAAATACTGTTACAAGTTTTTAACGAAGCACTACTGATAGCAGAAATTCCAAAATCTTGGACAGAAACTATTATTACATTAATACACAAAGAAGACTCAGATCCGACGCAAATTAAAAATTACAGACCAATTTCATTACTCAACGTGGACTATAAGCTATTCATGTCAATACTAGCTCAGAGACTCAAAGCAATAATACATAACTATATACATCCAGACCAAAACGGTTTCATACCTAAAAGACAAATAAAGAATTATTTGAGAATGATTATAGATATTCTGGAATATTATGATCAGAAGATAGACAGAAAAATGGCCATGATCTCCCTTGATGCCCAGAAGGCCTTCGACAATTTGAATTGGTCTTTTTTCATAAAACAATTTGAACTAATGAACTGTGGAGAGAAATTTCATAACCTGATTAAAAAAATTTATTCCCAACAAACAGCAAAAATCTCAATAAACGGTGACATGACACAAATTTTTGATATTCAGAAAGGAGTACGACAAGGATGTCCCATGTCACTGCTAATATTTATAATAGCATTGGAGGTATTATTAAACAAAATAAGGAATGAGGAAGAAATCAAAGGACTCAAGATCCGGGGAGAGGAGTACAAATTGCTCGCCTTTGCAGACGACGTAATTTTTAACTTGGAAAACCCAAGACGATCTGGACCCAAACTGATGTCGATGATAGAACAATACGGGGAAGTCGCAGGCCTCAAAATAAGCAAATAAAAAACAAAAATAATGACGAAAAATATGACCCAGACTCAGAGATCGGAATTAGAAGAAGAATTAGGAATCCAATTAGTAAAGAAGATAAAATATTTAGGTATTTGGCTGACGGCGAAAGCAACCACGATCAAAGAAGACAATTACACGAAATTACTAAAAGAAATTTAAAAAGACCTGGAAATCTAGAACAGGCTACAATTGTCATTGATGGGCAGAATCAGTTCAATTAAAATGAATATATTACCGAGGGTACTATATCTATACCAGGTAATACCATTACATCCAGGAAGGGACTTCTTCAAACATCTCAACAAAATTACAATGACCTATATATGGCAGGGAAAGAAGGCTAGAATTAAGATTAAAGCGCTACAAGACACACGAGACAGAGGAGGCCTCGCAGTACCAGACTGGGAGCTATATTATAAAGCAGCCGGATTGACCTGGATCAAAGAATGGATGAGATTAGATGACAAAAGAATGTTATATCTAGAAGGCTTTGATCTCATACGAGAATGGCACGCGTTCCTATGGGATGGACCAGACAAACAACACATGTACTTCCAAAGACACATAATTCGGGCCTCACTCTTCAAGATTTGGCAGGGAATTAAGAAAACTTATTATACTAAAATACCAAAATGGTGGTCCCCGATGGAGGCATTGATATTTCCAAATACCCTTGAAATCGGAAAGATTATGAGACACCAAGATTTACTGAATCATGAAGGAGAATTTACTCCAAGACATCAACTCCAAAATGGCGATATAAATATTGATTGGTGGCACTACACTCAAATATACTCAAGATACAAGGCGGATAAAATCAAATATGGAATTGCAAAAGATCTGAACGAACTGGACAGAATTTTATTAGGAGCAGACCAGAAAATGATTACTAAAACATATAACTACCTTTTGAGAGACAAATTAATAGAAGAAACAGTTAAATATAATATGACAATGTGGGCCAGGGACATAGGACATAATATCCAATTGGCAGACTGGGAGAAATTATGGAAGCAGAACATTAAAATGACAAGAGCCACATCTTACAAGGAGAACCTCATTAAAATGTTTTATAGATGGCACTTACCACCAGCCTGACTTGCCAAAATATACCCAAACACTTCGGCGTTGTGTTGGAAATGTAAATCAAAAAAGGGGACATATTATCACACTTGGTGGAAATGTAGGAAAGCCCAACACTATTGGCAAGATATAAAAAATATTATTGAAGAAATAACGAACATTCAAATAGAAAACAGTCCAGAATTTTTTCTATTTGGCATGATAACGGCACAACATCTTAAGGAAACGAAATATCTCATCATACATATCTTGACAGCAGCAAGACTACTGTTCGCGCAAAACTGGAAATCAGACCAACTCCCATCCAAAGACAAAATTGTTGCAAAGATAACAGAGTGTGCTGAAATGGACAGATTGACGCTGGAACTCCAGGAAAAGGAAGAAAGTGAGTACTATCTTGTATGGCACCAATGGTATCAATGGCTGGAAAGGAAAATCAGCAAAAATGTAGAGGACAGAAATTAGGGTAAAGACTTGCACAAGAAGATGAACCCATAAGAAATGTAAATTTGTAGTGTAAAGTTGTAACATTGGAATTAGACATTTAATAATTACTCTTTATTAAACTATATAAGCTCAATGACATATATTCTGTTGATGACAAAAACGTAAAGGTAAAATGTTAGGTGGGTTTGTAGGTGGTGGGTTTTTTGTTTGTCTTTGTATTGTATTGTATTGTATTGTCTTTATATCTGTGTTTATATTTTAATAATAAAAAAAATTAAAAAAGAAAAAAGAAAAAGCTAAGCAGTGTAAGATTTGGATATATTTTGAAAGAAAGCTACTAGGAAATCCCAGAGCTTTAGACAAGATTGCAAAATTTTAAAAAATATATCCTGGAAGACAGTAATTGAAAACCACTTCTAGACTATCGCTGAGAAAACAATATAGTCAGAATAACAGAATAACAAAGTTGAAAGGGACTTTGGAGGTCTTCTAGTTCAATCCCTTGCTCAAGCAGGAAACCTTATGCCACTTCAGACAAATGCTTCAGCCAATCTCTTCTTAAAAACTTCCAGTGTTGGAGCATTCACAATTTCTGAAGGCAAGTTTTTCCACTGATTAATTGTTCTAACTGTCAGGAAATTTCGCCTTAGTTCTAGATGTTTATGGAGATTCTCAATGATCCAGATCATGGTTGTCCCAAAGGTGTTTTTTCCCCCAAAAGACAATTGGACTTTTTTTTTCTTTTCTTTTTCCTTGAAGACATTTTGCTTCTCATCCAAGAAGCTTTTTCAGTTCTTCAGTTGCCTTTTTGGTGGGGGGAAACCCAGGGGTGAAACGCTACCGGTTCGGACCAGTTCAGCCGAATCGGTAGTGATGGCGGCGGGTGATTTAGAGAACCGGTAATGACAGCAGCATGAGGCTCCACCCACCCACCCAGCTGTCATTACTTCCTCATTTTAACCAGGAAGTAACCTGTTTTTTACCCTCTGTACATGCGCAGAGGGTCTGCACGCGAACATGACGTGTGCGGCACATGCACTTCCAAACCAGTAGGGAAGGTAAGTAAATTTCACCCCTGGGGAAACCCCATATTTGGTTCTTAGTTCTAGGTTGCTTCTCTCCTTGATAAGTTTCCTTCCATTATTTCTTGTCCTCCCTTTAGGTGCTCTTTCTACAGTAGAATCTCAACATCTTTTTTTAATTATTGTGACGACCAAAACTGGATACAATATTCCAAATGTGGTCTTATCAAGGCATTATAAAGTGATATTAACACTTCACATGATCTTGATTCTTTCCCTCTATTTATGTAGCCTAGGACTGTGTTGGCTTTTCTGGCAGCTGCAGCACACTGCTGGCTCATATTTGAGTTAAACTCAGATAAAATTAACTGTCTTATCCTAAAATAAGAAACCATTCATATAAGCTATATGATGCCAATCTCATTTTGAGAAATAATTATAGTTAATGCCAGGGGTGGGTTCTAAAATGTTTTACTACCAGTTCTGTGGGCATGGCTTATTTTGTGGGCGTGGCTTGGTGGGGGGAGGTAATGTGACTGGGTGAGCATGGACAACTTTTTTTTTCTTTTAAAAGCATTTTTTCTACAACCTTAAGAGGTTGCAGAAAACAATGCTTTGAAAAGCCTCTGCCGATCAGGCAACTCAGCTGGGATCATCAGAGGCTTTTCAAATCATTTTTTTTACCACCTCTTCAGCCGAAAAGGTTGCAGAAAACAATGCTTTGAAAAGCCTCTGATGATCCCAGCTGAGCTGCGGGATCATCAGAGGCTTTTTTTTTTACTTTTAAAAGCATTTTTTCAGCCGAAGAGATTGTAGAAAAAATCCTTTTAAAAGTTCTTTTTTTAAAAAGCCTCTGATGATTTGGGTGGGGTAAGTGAGCGGCAACCGGGCCAGGGACCGGTTTGGGGGCGTGGCCAGCCAATGTTATTACTGATTCTTGGAACTACTACAAATTTTTACTACCGGTTCTTGTGAACTGGTGCAAACCGGTAGCAACCCACCACTGGTTAATTCCCATTTAGAGAAAGAGAGTTTCAACATAAAGAGTTTTCCATTTTCCAATCCTCCAAAATCCAATTTAAAATATCCCTGAAGCTAACATAGACTATTTTCAGATCTATCCAGACATTGGGGTGGTATAACAGTAGACATATCTACATATCTGTGAAACTACAGAGTTTATCGAAAACCATTAATTTACCATTTCTGGCCATAATCTGAACATAGGAATAAAACTGTCAGTCACTTAGTGTCTATTTGCTAGCCAGTAATTGAGTACACTGTAATGCCATCTAATACCTACACTCATACCCCTTCCCCTTCAATAATAAAGAAGAATACATTCTTAACTTTCCACCATGTTTGTATACTTTTACTAATGTTAATTTACTAGCAATTTGATATTTTGACTTCTTTTCGTAGCCATGGCAATATACTGCAGGATTCTAGTACTTTGCAGGAGGGATAAACCAAGAATCCCATCCCAGCAGAGCACATATATATAGCAATATTGTATTTCATTTCTGAAATATCATAGAACCCACATTCTTTTTTATACAAGGGTACAATACTTTTAAAAAATTGTTTAATTGCAATTTTCTAATTGGGGCACCTATTATATAATCAGTGATGAGGCTCTTATATATGAAATCTATGTCTTTGTCAGAATGGCCTTAAGGAACATGTTACCTTATTTAAGTGAAACAGATCAATCAATCGATTTGAGGATTTTAGCCACAATTACAAGACCAATACTTTCCAAAAACTCTTAAAACCTGCCTGTGCCAAATTAGGCTATATCCTCCTTTAAAAAAACATTTCAAGCTTGTTTGTTAAGCTAGGAACACTGCTGACAGCAGCCAAACAGCCATTTTCAATTAAGACAAATTAGGTTGTGGGCGATTCAACTTAAGGGGATTATATTACAGTTAAGCATTGATGAACTCTACTTCTGCTACTATACAATGACCGTGTCACCTAACTCAATTAATCACAATTTTGCACAAACACAGTGAATCTTGTATCACAGACAAGATTGTTATAAGAACAAGCCTCTGTTAGACCTGGCATTTCATTGGACTCTTGAGTCCTGATCAAGCATATTTAAGCAGCATTTTTCAGCACGTGAATCCTATCAAACATGCACATGTTCTCAACTAGACCCAAGGCAGCTATCCAGAACCGCACTAATCCTCTTAATATTCATTGACTTATTTTGTTTTCTCAAGCAGTGCATCTTGCTATTGTAATAAATGACATTTTTAATGGATATGACTTTTATGAACAGAACTACAAAGAGCTGTGAAAAATACTTCACCAGGAATCAGTTACATAAACATGTAATTGACTTTTGTCTTTCAGTTTATTGCATAGGCCAAGGATATATATTAAGGAGATGACAGTTTTTCCACTACAGGTAATGTTCAACTTATGATGCTGCAACAGTTGTAAGTGTGAAAATCAGTCATAAGTCACTTTTTTCAATATTGTTGTAATTTTGAATTGACACTAAATGAATGGTTGTAAGTCAAAGGCTACCTACCAAAGTTTTTGGGTGTATTTAAGAACTCTTTCTTTGGTAATTATGACTGTTACAAATAAGAACAAATTTTTTGTAATACTTTCATTATTCCTGCTCTGAATACACCCTGAAACAGTGCTTGATCTTTCCTGCAATCTTTATTTCTCCTCAACACCACCCTGACCCAGTTCCTGATACACCTACATTAGCTCTTGACAGCACTTTGGTAAGCCACTCATGTGGTTTTCAAAATAGATTCCTGGGATTTGATATATAAAAGCATGAAGCACTTTATATCTTCACAGAAGCACTACATAAGAATAAATATCATTACCATCAGTGCAAAATATGAAATATATCCCAAAGAGCTGTAGGATCAACAAAATTTAAATGGACTTTTTAAGATTTTTTGTTTGGATTGAGGAGTGGGGAAAACTAAATCAGAATCTGCTCAGAAACCACAAAGAGATTTGGAGTTTACTTCTGCTTCAGGAGGGTATGCATGACTGTAAACCAGTTTCTAAACTAAATATGCAAGATAATAATGATGGTATAACAATAACAATATTGATAACCATCAAACATCCACATCTATCTATTCTAGGTCCTTGAATAGGGAAGGACTTGATTGGTGGATTAAAAAAATGCCAAATCCAGTCTGAACATCTGGCTGACTGTGCAAAGAACAATTAAAATAACAGCAAAAGGCAACTTTATTCGGAACAGCCTACATCTTGAAATGATATCTTTAAAACTATCAAAGAACATCTCCCTATCCAAGTTCTTGAGAAGGACTCGATAGGTGAATAACAAAACCAAATCCTGTTTAAATATATGTCTGACTATGCAAATAATAATAACAATAACAATAATAATTTGAATATGTACCATGCTTTACATCCATGAAGTGACATCGACAGGTTGTACCTGCCAAGAAAAATAGGAGGCAGAGGACTATTGCAAATCCATCAAACTGTAGAAGAAGAAAAATGAAGTTTAAATGATTATGAGAACCAAAGCACAGAAAAATTGCTGCAGTCTGTGAAAACAGAGAACATTATAAAAATAACAGAAACAAAGGCAGAATATAAGGAAAAACAGCTGGATGACAGATTAAATCGATGCAAAACCAAAGCTTTGCATGGACAGCACTTGAAAAACATTGAAGGAAAATGTGATGACAACTTTACATGGACATGGTTTAACATGGGAACCATCAAGAAAGAAACGGAAGATTTAATACTCGCTGCTCAAGAACAAGCACTACAAACTAATGCCATAAAGCAAAGATACAAAAATCCACCAACAATCCAAACTGCTGACTTTGCAACAACAAAGTCGAAACTGTTTCACATTTAATATGTGAATGCAGAAAAATCGCACAAACTGATTATAAAGCTAGACACAACCGAGTTACTAAATTAGTCCACTGGTCATTATGTAAAAAATATGACTTACCTGTATCCAAAAGTATCCAAAAAGTCATGGGAACATAAAGTGGAAAAAGTTATAGAAAATGAGAAGGTGAAGATCTTGTGGGACTTTTGAATACAGACAGATTGTCACTTGGAACACAACATGCCAGATATCACAGTTGTCAAAAACTGAAACATACAATTTATTGACATTGCGGTACCAGGAGATGCCAGTCGAAGAGAAAGAACTGGAAAAAATCATGAAATACCGTGACCTGGCCATTGAAACTACATGGCTATGGATGAAACATGAAACAGTGATACCCATTGTCATTGGGGCACTTGGTACCGTGTCCAAGAATTTTATAAGATACATCAACAAATTACAGCTTCCTGCAATAACACCAGCGAAACTGCAAAAAACTGCGCTACTTGGAACATCGTACATCTTCAGAAGGTACTTGGTTGATACCTAGGATGCTGGCAGCAACCTGTTTCAACCATTAGCACCAGTCAATGATATTTGTGATGCATTTTTAAATGTACATTTGACCGAGTTTCATGTTTATTGAATAAAGTAAATAATAATAATAATAATAATAATAATAATAATAATAATAACCCCTCCGAGGAGTTCTACCTTGTCGTGGTGGAGGGGCTTGCGTGCTCTAGTGATCCTAAGGGCTATGCTGAACAGGTGCAACCATATCAGACAGACCTTAGGTGAAGGGCCAGACAAAATTTGCTCACAACTCATTCAAACATGGTGAATACGGAAAAAATGAAGTTTATGCCGGCTGAACCGTTTTCTGGATTAACAAGGGTTCCGTTGGATGCTATGGCTCCTGGGCATTCTACGCAAAATGAGTTACAGGGCTCAGCTCCCTCTGCTAGGCAACCAGGGCATGGAGCTGACGAGCTACTGGAAAAAAAACCCCAAAAGCGAAAAATCTGGACTAGGGAAGAAAACACCTCTGTTATGGAAGCTTACTATCAGTCTGAGCCAAAAAACGTGGATTTCAAAAATGAATGTATCAGATTTGGAAGATGAACCATACGGACTGTGACACCAGTGAACAAAGGTTAATGGACCAACGACGTGTAATCCTAAACCACAAATTTTTCACTACAGAAGAATTAATAGCAATAGAAGAGAAAGCAATTAATGGTCTGAGTACATCAACAAAGAAGAGTAACATCAAGAATGATTTGCAGACCCAAAAGCAAATTGAGGAAGAAAGGGAAGAAGAGGATACTGAAATGGATGAAGATAAAGAACAAGGAAGCACTAAAGAACAAACACCAACAGATTGTGCTCAATTAGCTGGAAAAATAAAGCATCAAATGGAAGATGTTGAAAGAACACGTTTGCCAAAGCTGAACCAAGTGAACCGAAAAGAATTGAGAAATGTACTAAAAAAGGTCAATGAGGCAGTGCAAACTATTCGAACCACTACATTAGCCGAAATAAACCAACTGATGTATGCAACAGCCATCATAACCACCGAAGAACTGGGGTTGAAAATACAAAAGAACCAAGAGGCAAGAAGGGGAAGCCTAAGTGGAAAATTCGGTTAGAATTCAAGATCAAAAAAGTACATGGAGATTTGAGCAACTTGAAGAACCTAAGGCAAGGTCAGCTAAAGAACAAGCAGATCAAAAGCAGCCTGGAAGCAAGATACGATCTGAGGAATAAGGAGATTGCGGTAGTAATTGAAGAGCTGAAGCAGAGGGTTGTTGCCATCGCTGAAAAGATTAAAAGGTAGGAAAACCAAGTAACTCAGTTCAAGGAAAACTCACAGTTCAGAGCAAATCAGCACCAGTTTTATAAGAGCTTAGAAAATGGAGCCGGAGTAACAACAAATGAAAAGCCTGATAAAGAGAAAGCTCTGAAATTCAGGAAGAATTTGTGGGAAAACAACAAGAAGCACAACAGAAATGCAAAATGGATTAAACAGGTTGAGGACTCTGTTAAAGTGCATAAAATGGAAGACGTGAAAATAACAAAAGCAATGGTGCAAAGACAGTCAAGAAAAGTGAAGAACTGGAGTGCACCTGGACCAGATGAACTGCATGGCTTCTGGTTAAAGGCACTTATAAATGTGCACAAAAGATTGGCAACCCAGATGAACCAGATCCTAAAAACATCTGAAAATGATGAATGGATGACAACTGGAAGGACATTTTTGATCCAAAAAGATAAAGAAAAAGGAAAGGACCCTGGAAACTATAGGCCAATCACCTGTTTGCCAACAGCATACAAGCTTCTTATTGGTATCATTGCAAACCAAATCTATGGATATTTGGAAAGAAATAACTTGCTTCCTGTAGAACAGAAAGGATGCTGCAAAAATTCAAGAGGAACAAAGGATCAATTGCTGATTGACAAGCTAATTCTAAAGAACTCAAAGAAAAGACAAACCAACCTGTTCATGGCTTGGATAGACTATAAGAAAGCATTTGATTCAGTTCCCCATAGCTGGATCAAGAAATGCCTGGAAATCTTAGGCATCAGGAGCAACATACAAAAATTCATGGAATCTTCAATGAACCTCTGGAAAATGAAAATTGTGGCTAATGAAGAAGAACTGGGTGAAGTTGAAATTAAACGAGGCATTTTCCAGGGCGATTCCCTTTCACCCCTACTTTTTATACTCTCAATGCTACCACTGACAATCATTTTGAAGAAGATGAACTGTGGATACAAACTTGCAAAGAAAGGACTGAAAATCTCACACTTGATGTACATGGATGATTTGAAGCTGTTTGGTAAAACAAAAGCTGAACTGAATTTATTAATTGAAAACACAAAAGAATTCAGCCAAGACATTGGTATGCAGTTTGGAATTGACAAATGTGCAACAATAGCAACCAAAGCAGGCAAGATCATAGAAGAGGATGGAATAGAACTAGAGAATGAAGAAATGATAAAGGTAGTAAAATCAGAAGAAGGCGACAAGTACTTGGGGATTTAGAAGCCTCTGACTTAATGAATAATAAAGTCAAGGAATTAACTTCAGTCAAGTACATTCGGCGAATTCGTAAGATATTAATGTCCAAATTGAGTGGAGGAAACATCATAAAAGCCATAAATACCTGGGCTATACCTGTGATTAGATACTCTGCAGGAATAATTGACTGGACCCAGATGGAGTTAGACAAGTTGGACAGAAAAACAAGGAAGCTTATGACAATGAATCATGCCTTGCACCCTAAAAGTGATGTTGACCAATTATATTTACCAAGAGCAGAGGATGGTCGAGGACTCCTACAAGTAAAGCAGACTGTGGAAGAAGAAAAACACAGCTTGAATGATTGCATCCAGAAAAGTGAAGAACCAATGATTAAGGAAGTAAATAAAGGAAGCCTTTTAAAGACAACTAAAACAAAAGCAGAATATAAGAAAGAAGTAATTGAGCAGCGAGCTGAAAATTGGAAACACAAAGCTCTGCATGGCCAATACTTGAAAAGTATTGAAGAAACTGACCAGAAACTAACTTGGAACTGGTTAAGATCAGGAGTACTGAAAAAAGAAACAGAAAGCTTTATTTTGGCAGCTCAAGAACAAGCCCTAGCCACAAACTGCATGAAGGCAAAAATTCAACATGTTACCACCAACAGCAAATGCCGCCTCTGCAATGAGAAAGATGAGACAGTCGACCACCTGATCAGTGGGTGCAGCAAAATTTCACAAACTGACTACCTATAACACCATGACCACGTTGCTAAGATCATTCACTGGAAATTGTGCCAGAAGTTTGGATTTGAGTACAGCAAAAACCACTAGGAACATCAGGTTGAGAAAGTTTTAGAGAATGAGAAACTCAAGATCTTGTGGGACTTTAGGATTCAGACTGACGGGCACTTGGTCCACAACACACCTGACATAACAATAGTTGAAAAGAAAAAAGTATGGTTCACTGACATTGCAATACCTGGTGATACACGGATTGAAGATAAGCAGCAAGAAAAAAATCACAAAGTACCGGGATTTGCAAATTGAAGTTGAGCGACTGTGGAAAAAGAAAATGTGTGTTGTCCCAATTGTAATTGGAGCCCTTGGAGAAATACCCAAAGGGCTACCCCTCTATTTAGAAATTCTAAATTTGCCGGACTTGAACATTTTGACTCTACAAAAAACCACCTTACTCAGAACAGCTTACATCCTCCAACGATACCTTAACAGTTCCTAGGTCCTTGGTTAGGACTCGAGCTGCTGAGCTATTAACCAGCCTCAAAGGCTGTGAATCTCACTAAAGATTAAATAATAATAATAATAATAATAATAATAATAATAATAATAATAATAATAAATGCTATTATGGGTGAAACATGTAACAGTGATATCCATTGGGGCACTTGGTACCTTGTCTAAAATTTTACAAAATACATCAAGAAATTGCAGCTTCCTGCGGTTCTCGGAACATCATACATTTTAAGAAGATACTTGGTTGATACCTAAGATGCTGGCAGCAAGTTGTATCAACCATCAGCGCCAGTCAATGATATTTGTAATACATTTTTAAAAGTTCAGTTGACTGAGTTTCATGTTCAATTAACAACAACAATAATAATAATGCAGAAGAATAAAGTGAAATTCATACACGAAGAGGGCTGCTCTTAATTGCTGAGTTCAAGTACTACTTATCAATTCCTGTGCAGCCAGACAACTATAGCAGAAGACTACTCTGTCCATGTTCGGCAACAATCTAAAAGACTGACAGGCACAGGGAAATTGGCTCTGTGAAAAGCAAACTTTTCCTCCATCCCAATGCACCACACAGTCTGTTCTATTGCTTTCAGAAAGGTTTGGGGTTGGCTGGAGAGTTGGTGGGTACAGGGGGAAAAGCCAACTTTGAAAAAACTAGAATTTCTCACTGCTTAAAGCAGAACTGCTTTGCAAAGAGTGTTCAAGAAGAGAAGGCTTGCATCATATAGATGCCATATTTAAAGGTGATGCAGCTTCACTTCACCTTCTGTTCTCAGCTTCACTTTGACTGCACCCTTAACCAAATCAATATACAATGAAGATTGCTCGACTGCACCCACAGAAGAACTGCAGAAAGTTATTACCTGTTAAAGGGGGAAAACACTGCCATACACTAAGGATGACTTCAAGCTGCCTTAGTTATCAGGATAGGATGAAGGCACTATCATGAAGCCATGGCAGGGGAGAAAATGAATAATAGGCATGTTTATTGTGGAGTTAGATGTAAATATAAAGGGAAAGGCCCAAGGTATATACTGTTCTATTTTCACTAATGTATGATCCATGTGCCATCATCTTTTTAGCAGTCTACTAAATATAAATCCATAAAAGAATGCTTCAAAAAATCCTTGTAAACCCCAAATTAGGAAAACTATATTTATCTCTGGCCCAAAAAAAGAAAAAAGGAGTAGTGATTTACGTAAAAGAAAAAATACAATCTAAACTAGTCTATACCGATGAGCCAAAGATTATGTAAAGAAAAAGAATTTAATTCGATGTTAGAAAAGGAAGTAAAAATATTTTTTCAGATAAATAAAATAGAGGAAACCTCTTTACAAAACACATGGGATACTTTAAAAGCATATATAAGGGGCCTAGTAATAGCATATACGAGGAAAAAAGAATAAAGAGAAGAAAAAACAATTAGATAATTTAGAGAAAGACCTAAAACAAATAGAACAAAAACTCCAGGAAAAGCCCTAGAACAAAACAATAAGAGAAGAATGGGAAATGATTAAGCATAAATTGAATTTGATAAACCAAATAGAACTAGCCCAAAAAATAAAAATGGCGAAACAAAATTATTTCAAACACGCAAATAAAACGGGCAGATGGCTAGCCTATAAACTGAAAAAAGAACAGAAAAAAAGAATGATATACCAATTGAAAAACGATAAAGGAGAAATTCAACATAGTAAAGAGGCCAAAAAAGAAATTATTAAGAAATTTTATGCGAACCTTTATAATCAGGGGAAAATAGAGGAAGACAAAATAAAACAGTACATAGGGAAATCAGGAATGCCAAAAATCACAGAAGAACAAAGAATTACTCTCAATAGGCCAATAACCAAATTAGAATTAGATGAAGTACTGAAAAAGCAAAAAAACAATAAAACACCGGGACCCGACGGGCTACCGGTAGAAATATACAAAACAATGCAAGAAGTATTGGGAGAGAATATGTTGCGATTATATAATGAAGCTATGGAGAAAGCCAAAATACCAAACTCATGGACAGAAGCCATAATAACAATCATTCCAAAAGAAGATACAGATCTCCAGTTAATACAAAACTATAGACCTATTTCATTATTGAATGCCGATTACAAAATATTTGCAGCAATCTTGGCCGAAAGGATTAAATTAATATTAAATACATATATACACCCAGACCAAAATGGATTTCTGCCGGGACGCCAAATAAAGAACAACATGAGAATAATACTTAATGCTCTAGAATATTATGAATCACACCTGGAGAAGCAGGCAGCGTTGGTTTTTCTTGACGCCCAAAAGGCCTTCAATAATCAAAATTGGAAATTTATGATTGAACAACTACAAAATATGCAAATTAGGGAAAAATTTGGGAAAATTATAGCAGAAATCTATACCAAGCAATCAGCAAGGATAATTATGAATGATGACATAACAGACAAATTTAATATAACAAAAGGAGTCAGACAAGGCTGTCCACTTTCCCCCTTACTATATATTCTATCATTGGAAATCCTGTTGAAAAAAATTAGAGAAGACCAAGGAATTGAAGGTTTAAGGACCAATAGAGAAGAATACAAAGTTCAAGCCTTTGCTGATGACTTAGTGTTTTTGACAGAAAATCCTATGGAATCTATACCTAATTTGTTCCAAAAAATAGAAGAATTTGGAGAAGTGGCCGGACTAAAAATCAATAAAAGTAAATCGAAGCTAATTGTAAAAAAACCTTATGGAAATCCAAACAAAAGATTTGACAGATAATATACAAATCCAAACAACAAAAAAAAATAAAATATCTAGGAATCTGCTTATCTACAAGAACATCAGCAATTAAAGAAAACAATTATGATAAATTACTAGAACAAACAAAGAAAGACTTAGAAAAATGGAAAAATGTACACATTTCATTCCTAGGAAGAATTTCGGCCATCAAAATGTCTATATTACCTAAATTTTTATATTTGTTTCAAGTCACTCCAATTAAAATAGATAAACCGTTTTTTGAAAACTGAATAAAATAACATCTAAATTTATATGGCAAGGGAAAAGGCCACGAATAAAATTTAAACTGCTTCAGGATACAAAAGATAGAGGAGGAGCTGCACTCCCTGACTGGGAGATATACTACCAAGCAGCAGTACTATCGTGGGTCAAAGATTGGATAGAATTAAAGGACTCTAGAATTTTAACAATTGAGGGACACGAACTTCAAACTGGCTGGCACTCCTTTATGTGGGATGAGAAAAACAAAACACATTCATATTTTAAAATACACACAATAAGGAACTCATTATTACAAATTTGGCTTAAAATTAAAAAACAACATTATATGAAGATACCAAATTGGCTAGCACCGGCAGAATCAATTAGGCACCCAAATTTAACAGATAAGACAAAAATAATTAGATATAAATATATAATTGCTTCTGGTGGCTCCGCGGACGTCGAGGACGGTCTCCATTGACTGCCAGCCACCCGATCTGTAAAAACTGCCCTGACAGCACTAAACTGCTGTCCGGCGGTTTGAAAAAACTCTCCTTCAGGCAAAGAAGGAGAGGAGAGTCAGAGGGGGTGGGTAGAGCTCCCCAAAAGTCCCTGGGTTAATTCCAGGGACTCGGAGGGTGAGAGCTCCCCAGTTCAGCCCTCCCTTTGCTCCGGATCGCTGGTGCCTCTGTACAACCAGAGCCAGACGTCTGCGTCCAATTCTGCCGGCAAACAGTGAGTTCTAATGATTTCTAACAAGGCAGACAGAGCGGAAGCAAGAGTGCAAGCTTTTTAAAAGAAACAGAACTTAACTCCGTGAATACATTGTTGCAAACGGAGCTCTCTTGAGCTGGAGGCTGGAGAGGAAGCCTTTGTTATGGGCGGAAGGGAAAGTGAAAGTTAAAGGGAACCTGCTTGTTAAGAGTCTTCTGCCTGAAGAGAAAACTGCTGGGGACTGAGAATAGTTTGAAAGAGGACTGTTTATTTTGAAAAAACGCTGAAATAGATATTGCAAGACTGTTTATAAGACTTTGTGGCTGTAAAAGGAAAAAACTCATTTTAAAATAAAATGGCTGCTAAACAACTAAAGCCACCAACTTCTAAAGGGGGAGGAGGTTCCCCTGTAGTGACTCAAAAACAACAACTTCCGGCTGATACACAGTCACAAGACCTTAAAGAATTTATAATGGGTGCCCTGAACAATCAGGCAGAAATGATGAAAGAATTCTCAGAGGAGTTAAAGAAAATTAAAGATGTGGTGGAGGAAAAACATGATGCAATAAGAGATGACATTGTTTTTGCAGTTTCAGGACTGGCTAATCATATGTTAAAGATTGAGGAGAGAGTACGGGAAATTGATGATGCTAATTTGGAGCTTGCAACTAAATTAGGAGAGGTTATGATACAAACAGAGAAAGTGGATGACAAAATGGTTATGTTACAATACAGATCAATGGAATTTGCCCTGAGGTTGAGAGGTTTGAAAGAAAAGAGTGGTGAAAATTTAAAAGATATTTGTTCCAATGCTTTAGCAGAGCTGATTTCAGAAAGGCCAGAAGATGTGGCAATTCAAATGGACAAAATCTACAGGGTTAATTCCTGGCTGGCAAAACAAAAGCAGCTACCAAGAGATGTGGTGATTTATTTCACAACAAGGAGAATTAGAAATGACATTCTGCAAGCTTCCTATAGAAACAAGATTAAAATGGATGGACAAGTGCTGGTGGTCCTGAAAGAGCTTCCTCCTAAAATGTTAAGAGACAGAAAGCAGTTTGGTTTTTTGGTGAATGAACTAAGAAACCAGCAGCTCCAGTACAGATGGGATGTCCCATTTGGGATAATAGTGACATACGCTGGGCAAAGACATCGCTTAAACACAGTTGGAAAGGCAAAAGATTTTTACGTCAATGTTTTAAAGGCTGGAAGGCCACCCTCACCAGGGAGTGCTAGAAAGCAATTGGAAATGATACAACAAGAGAAAGATGGAGGGCAACCACAAACTTATGCTCAAGTATTAGCTGGAGGAGCTAATTTGGAAGAAGATTTACTGTTGAGTGGGGGTCCACCACCAACCCTTGAGCCATCAAAGATGATAGAGCTGCCAAAAGATCAACGATTGACAAGAGCTACTTACAAACAACATCTGGCACCACAGCCTCAAGATTCAACCCAACAAGTCCAAAAAACACAAGCAGTGGGAGGAGCTAGGCCGAAGTCTAAAATGGCGGAGGAGGTTCAGCTGATGCTCTCAAAGCTTGGAGGGCCCAGAGATGGCAAATAAATTCTTATCTTGGAATGTCAACGGTTTAAATTCTCCACAAAAAAGAAAGAAAATATTTCACTACTTGAAGCAATTTCAGAATGATGTTATTTGTTTGCAAGAAACGCATATTAAATCCTCAGATCAAAAGTACTTGATAAATTCGAAATTAGGTACACATTTTGTGGCATCAGCACCAGAGAAGAAAAATGGCCTAGTTATATATGTTAAAAGAGGCTTATTGGCCAATTTAATTGAGGCTGACACTCAAGGTAGATATATTGCAATTGAATTAACTACACAGAATGGGAAGTTGCTTGTAATTGGAGTATATGCACCTAATCAACAACAAGACAAATTTTATAAACTTTTACATACTAAAATACTACAATGGGATTATAGATCTTTACTTCTAATGGGTGATTGGAATGGGGTAATAAATACCCAGAAAGATAAAAAAAGTCTTTCCAAGATACCCATGCGTGCTAAGTTGCCTAAATCTTTTTTTGATATTTTGGAGGATATGGAGCTCAGAGACATTTGGAGAGAAAGGAACGTATTGGAAAGTGATTTTACTTTTTTTTCAGATAGGCATCAATCTTTTTCTAGGATTGATTTTATATTAACCACAAATGATCTTTTTTCCAGGGTGAAGAATACAAAGATATGTCCAAGAACTTTAACTGATCATAGCCCGGTTTGGGTGGAACTAGAGTAGGAAAGAGGGGAAAGGAGGTCTTGGAGGTTAAATGAGAATTTATTTAGATATGAAGATAACTTGAGTGAACTTAAAAAACAAATGAAAGAATTTTTTGTTAACAATATGAATAAAGGAACCTCGATGGAGATGGTATGGGATGCGAGTAAGGCATATATGAGAGGAACATTAATTTTCTTGAACAATAAATATAGACTAAAACAACAAAACAGACGGAAAGAGATAGAGGAGGAAATTAAAAAGAAAGAACAATTGCTTATAATTAACCCAGGAGATAAAAAGCCAAAAGATATGATTAATATCTTAAGAGAGCAATTTAATATGTTAATGGCTGGGCAAGTAGCAACCAGCATACAATATGCCAGACATAATACATTTTGTAATGTTAATAACCTGGGAGATGGTTGGCTTACACGATGAGAAAAAAACAAAAATCACGTGTTATAGACAAGATAGAATTTAGAAGTAAGGAGATTTCTCAACAGAATTTAATAAAAAAGGCTTTTTTGGAGTTCTATACAAAGTTATATGCTAAAGATATAATTCAAGATGTTGATATTGATAGATATTTAAAGATGGAGATTCCTGAATTAACGCTGGAACAGAGAGAGAGATTGAATCAGCCAATAACTTCTGAGGAAATTGTTGGGGCAATTAAACAATTAAAAAAGGTAAGGCTCCGGGAACAGATGGACTAACAGCTGTTTATTATAAACATTTACAATCTGAAATGCTAGAACCACTCAAAATCTTATTTAATAAAATACAAGTAGGAGGAGGAGTACCACCTTCCTGGAAAACAGCCTTTGTTTCACTAATTCCAAAGGAGGATCAAAATTCCATCAAACCTGAGAATTTTAGGCCAATTTCACTTCTGAATACTGATTATAAGATTAATCTATTAGCTAAGATACTAGCTAATAGATTAATGCCAGTTATGCAACAAATAATTCATAATGACCAATCAGGGTTTATAAAAGGGAGAAAAATGAAATATAACGTTAGACAAATTGTAAACTTACTGGAATATTTGGAAAAAAATAATCAAGTCCCTGCAGCGTTTATATTTTTGGATGCAGAGAAGGCATTTGATCACTTGAACTGGCAATTTTTGTTTAAAATAATAGAGAAAATGCACTTTGGGGAATATTTTACACAATCAATTAGAGTGATATACCAGCAGCAAACAGCACAAATTATAGTCAATGGAGGTTTAACAGAGGTTTTTAGAATTGAGAAAGGAACAAGGCAGGGGTGTCCTCTGTCCCCATTGTTGTTTATTTTGACTTTGGAAGTACTATTGAATAAGATACATGACTCAGAAAAATTGAAGGGTATTGTAATTAGACATCAAGATTATAGATTAAGAGCATTTGCAGATGATTTGGTTGTTACCTTATCCCAACCTATAGAGTCGGCTCCATATATATTGGATATAATTGATCAATACGGGAAAGTATCAGGATTTAAAGTTAATTCACATAAGACAAAGATGATAGTTAAAAATATGTCTATACTTGAAAGAGATAAATTAGCAAGATTAACAGATTTTGAAATAGTTAAAAAGGTTAAATATCTAAGAGTATACATAGCAGCTTCAAATACAAAATTATACAAAAATAACTATGAGGTTCTTTGGCAGAAGGTACAGAAGGATATGGAGAATTGGAAAAAATTACAGTTGTCTTTATTGGGAAGAATTGCAGCAATTAAAATGAATGTGTTACCTAGATTTTTATTTTTGTTCCAAATGATACCTGTGCTTAAGAAAGATGAAAATCTGAGAGAATGGCAGAAAGGTGTTAATACTTTCATTTGGGCTGGGAAAAAACCCAGAATAAAAATGAAAATTATACAAGATACACATGAAAGAGGGGGTCTCAAAATACCTAATTTAAGACTACATTATGAAGCAGCAGTCTTATCACAAATTAGTGACTGGTTTAACTTAACTGAAGGGAGAATTTTGAATCTAGAAGGTTAGGACTTGTTATATGGATGGCATGCCTATTTGTTATATGACAAAAAAGTGGATAAAGTATTTAAGGCTCATATACTTAGAAATGCTTTGTTGAGGGTTTGGAAAAAATATCAATATAAGTTAAATTATAAGATACCTGTATGGGCAAATCCTAGACATGCAATAGAAAATATAAGTATAGAACAAAAACAGGAGGTGATTACTTATAAAGAGCTTCTTATTATGGAAAGGGGGGTAATGTATTTGAAATCTTTAGATACATTGAGAGAAGAAGGTATAACTTATACATGGTTTCAGTACGGTTAACTTCAAGCTAGATGGAAGGAAGATCAAAAAACTGGCTTTGTGCAAAATGAGGAGAATTTGGTAAAACAAATTAGAGATCAAAAACTAATGCATATTAAAAGGTTGTATAATGCTTTATTGGAAATAGACTCTGAGACGGAACTGGTTAAAGACTGTATGATTAAATGGGCACAAAATTTTCAAGAGCCAGTAATGATGGAGACTTGGGAAAAGATTTGGATTAGAAATGTGAAATTTACACAAGCACAAAATTTAAGAGAAAACTTTTATAAAATGTTTTATAGATGGCACTTAGATCCCAAAAAAATATCATGTATGTATCCTAATGTGCAAGCTAAATGTTGGAGATGTGACTGTGATGATGCAACTTATTATCATATATGGTGGACTTGTATAAAAATCAAAGCATTTTGGATAAAGATTTGGTGGGTGATGCAGAATATTCTTAAAAAGAGACTAAAATTTACTCCACAGTTATTGGGTATAACTACGGACTGTACAGTTGCAGAGACTAAACTGATTTTGAACTTGATAACAGCAGCAGGATTGTTGGTAGCACAACATTGGAAGAAGGACTTTTTGCCTACTATTGATGATTGGATATTGAAAGTAACTAATTTAACTGAAATGGCTAAAATTTCAGCATATTTGAAGGATCACACACAAGAAAGGTATATACAAGACTGGAGAAGATGGATTGATTATATACAAAATAAGTATCAGACCAAAAAATATCAAATAGTTTATGAATGATTTCTTTTATCTGTATAAGCGCTATATAAGTGATATTAGAAGTTTTATTCTAAGAAGCAGGATTTTATATATGGGGGGTTAAGAATCTTTTTTTTAGGGGGTGTTAGTTTAATGATTGGTTAAGCAATTTAGTTTATTGTTAAAAGTCAATAGAAATACCTTGTGTTCTGCTCTGGGAAGTCGGGGAGGGAGAGGGGGGTTGGGTGGGAGGGTTGTGGGGAAATTGTGTTTGTTTTAAAACTTTTTCAATAAAAAAAAAGATATAATTGACTATCAAGGCAAATTAAAGACAAAACAACAATTGGAGACAGATTTACACAGAGATATAGACTGGTGGATTTACACTCAAATACAATCCAAATACAGAGAACATATAAAAACATATGAAATTTATAATCAAAAACAAGAAATAGATAAAATTATATTAGATTCAGAAAATAAATTAATTAGTAGAATTTATAAATTTCTTCTGCGCTATAAATTGGAAGAAGAGACAGTCAAAGAAACGATGATTAAGTGGGCTCAAAACTTCAAACACAAAATACCTTTGGAAAAATGGGAAAAGTTCTGGCAGGTAAACCTAAATTTAACCAAAGCACGGCGTACAAGGAAAACCAACTGAAAATGTTTTATCAGTGGCATATGTCTCCAACCAGACTGGCAAAAATACAGCCTAAAAATAGCCCAATTTGTTGGAAGTGCAAAAAAACACAAGGGACTTTCTATCATTTATGGTGGACGTGCCCGGCAGCAAAGAAATTTTGGTCTAACATCAAAAAATGATTGGAACAAATAACAAAAACACAGATTGAAAAAGAACCAGAAACATTTTTATTAGGAATCTTTAACAAATCATACCCTAAGAATATCAAATATCTTACAATTCACATATTAACTGCTGCAAGAATAACCTACGCAAGAAATTGGAAACAAGAAAAAATACCAAGTGAAACACAAGTAATAGGGAAAATTTTAGAATGCGCTGAAATGGATAGGTTAACCAAAGAATTACAAGAAAGAGAAGAATCAGACTATTATAAAATATGGAATAATTGGTATAATTGGTTAAAAATCAGAAATATACAAAAAATATAGGGGATATATTACCGATTGATACATATATATATATATAATAAAAATATTATTAGATTAAAGAGAGGTGAAGGAATATATCATAAGTAGAATTGTAGAATGTCACTCTGAAAAAATGCTTAAGAAGAAATTACACCCTTTTTGTGTATATGTTGTATAAATGTTTGTTGTGTATATGTTACGTATGTCTTTTTTAATATTTATATTCAATAAAAACTACTTTAAAAAAAATAATGCTTCTTTTATCATTTCTGCAGATTTTTTGCTTTATATCAAGCCATCCATAATTTTGAAAAGCTCTCCATGCTGGCAGGCTCTTAGACAATCTACTACAGAGTTCATGCATCTGAGCTCAAATATGTCAACTACACCTCTTGTTAAACAATTTTCATTTAAAAAATATTGCTCAGAAATTATCCTTTTGCATATAGATCCAGAAACATAGCCTTTCTTGCTGGAAGTTACTTTTATTTGGATAAAGCTGGAATTTGAGCATTTATTAAGTTTGAGCTTTTAAAACCTTCTGAAAGAATAGCCTGGATTGGTTAAAAATCATCTTCACAATGAGCAATAGGATTTAGCTTCTACAATGACTTTCACAGCTATTTGAATTCCTATGAGTTCAATTCATCTTCCATTTCTTTATGGCATATGTAACTCCCTCATCTTTTCTTACTTTTTTACTTACTCTTATATCTTGCTAATGATATACAATAGGGCCAACAAGCACAGTGACATTGTAACATTTGTCTAAACAATTACCAGCTAAATACATCTGATAATCTTACACTTTACCTTTAAATGAGCATCAACTCAAGGTTAAGAAACGATTAGATCTGTTGTAAATGAGTATTGTACTATATACCCTCTTTCGCATACAACAGAAGCAGATTAAGGCAAGAGGAATACAATGTAAATTATGCAATTTTTCATTCTACACTCATTATGCAGGCTATTTTAATATTTCAGGAAGAGACTGTAGATATTAATATATCAGTGCTTTCAGAGAAAGTCCCTGTTGATTAAATTAGTAAAGACTTCTATTTCACCATTATGGCATGTTTTGCAATCTTCTCTTACTAAGGGCAGTTCAATTCCAACTTCTGATTTTTTTCTTCAGAAGGTTATTCCAGAATCTGAATCCATGAACAGAGTGACCCAAAAATCAAACACACATAGATGAAACTTAATCATCATAACAATTAAGAGTCTGAAAAAAGAACAGAAAAAAGTGAGATTTGAATTTAGGCCCCCTAACTCAATAGTGAGCCTTAGTTATATTTTTAATCCATTTGTTTCAATCCTTCCCTATAAGATGATAAACTACTCTCTATCCTAGGATGCTTTAGTAAAATAATCTAGAACAACTGCAAGCAATTTGATTGTTCACTGTATTTATGAATAAGAAGCAACAGCTAAACTTTACACAAGTAAATGGTTCTTAAATCAGACAATTCAAAGGTACCAATTTTAATAGCTTGTTGTGAACTACGGATTCTTTTTTGGATTTAATATGTGAATATATAATATCTGAATTGTAGCATCTTAAATTTAAAGGAAGCTTTATCTGAGAAAAATCTTTCTTTCATCAGGGTAAGTATTTTTTGATTCTTTCATACATCTTTATTCTTTTAATATGCTACTCTATTTTAATCAATGCCTTTCAACTATTCCTACTGTTTTACATTGGCCTTTTGTTTCTGAGCTCTTCTGAGAGTCTCTTGAACTAGAATAGGATCATAGAATCATGGGTTGGAAGGGACCTCAGAGATCTTCTAGTCCTACCTCCTTCTCATGGCAGGAGCTTCGTATCATCCCAGTTAAACTGTTGTCCCAGTCAAATAGTTGTTCCATCTATTATCCAGCACCCACAATCCCAAGAAGCAAGCTATTCAATTGATTGATTGTAGTCACTGTCAGAAAATTTCTTCTTATTTCTAAACTGGATCTTTCTTTATCAAACTTCCAACCATTACTTCTTATCCTGCCCTCTGGTGTTTTGGAGAATAAATTAATCCCTTTTTCTCTGTATAGCCCTCAAGTACTGGAAGGCAGCTATCACGTTCTCCCAACCCTTCTCTTTGATAGGCTAGACATACCTGGCTCCTGCAACCATTCATCATACGATTTAGACTCCAGACCCATTATCATATTTGTTGCTCTTCTCTACACACTTTTCAGGGTTTCAACATCTTTTCTATGTCGTGGTGACCAGAATTGGCATAGCAGAGTATAAATATTGAAAGAAAGGGGGGGGGGAGAGTGAATAATAAATTCAGAATTGATAAGCATGGTTGTTTAAGTGTTTAGGGTACATATATGGCATATGAGGCAATTTGCAAGACCTGCTCTAAATAGGAGTTTGACTTCTATGATTCTCAAAGCAACTTGTATCTTCTTTTTAGAAGAAAAGACATGTTATCTTTTGAAATGCCACATTCATTTTGTCTTCTGTAGCTCAAGACTAAATTTTATCACCTGATAATATATGAGATAAAACAAATTCTACTGCACGAAGGTCCGTATCATGATTCATTTGCCAATATTAGAGGGTCCCTTTCACTGCATCTTCCATTATCTCTTTGGGCTTACTATAGGTACTTCTCGAATTACAACTGTAATTGAGCCTGGCAATTATGGTTATAAGTTGTGACATTCATAAAGCAGATCATCATGTGATTAGACCCAATTTTACAATCTTTTTGCAATGATTGTTAAGTTAAATGTAAAGAAAACCCATTGTTTGCTATGGGGCAGTTTTTTTCCAGAAACCAGAAGTAAACATAAGTAAGTTCTGGTTTCTGGAAAAATATAAGCAGCAAAAAAAATAACTGCAGGGTACTGCAAATGGCTGTAAATGCAGGCCAGTTGCCAAATGCTCAAAATATGGTCACATGACTTGGGTGGGGAGGGGGGGCAAATATCATAACTTCAGAACTTGGAGTAAGTGGCTTTTGGAGAGTCCACTGTAACTTTGAATGTCACTGAGTGACCAGTAGTAAATTGAGGACTACTGTGCAGTACTGTTTTGCATAATATTGCATATATGAAGCATGAAAATGGTCCTTATAAAAATGATTTTCCTACTTGCATAACTTTTAAAGAGATCTCAATCATTTTTCTGAATATAGTTCTGTGTAGCTGTTGCATTTTATCACCTCCCTTTAAATCTCATTATTTGTTTCTGTGTTTTGCATACTATTATTTAACCCCAAACTTAATACTATTGAATTAAACAGGATCAAATTTATAATACATAAAAGCTGCAGGAAGTATACAGTTCTGTGTGGACAAGTTGCCTTAGGATGAAGATAAAATTCTGTACTTTGTTTTACAAACTTATTAGGGAGGCAGTTGATCAAGTTTTGTCTACCAAACTGTTTGTTTAGGAGGCAGATACCAGTATAAAAAAACTCCTGGCCTTTTTGGACAGCTGCCTCTGACCAATTAGCCATAAAGAGTCATCATTATTCTTTATGTTCCTAAGCAGGAAATTTCTCTTTCCAGCTAAGGACAGGAAACATTATGTCCAAAGAATTCACCAATTTGTTCAGAATAGAGAATATCTTATCTAAAACACATTACATTTCTATGAAGCCCTACACATTTGGCAGATCAGTTTGAAGTTATGACCAGATATTTCAAAAACATATGGAAAATTAAATCCAATCTGCTTTTCCTGCATTTAGTATATTTGCATCTAATTTTAAGAGAAAAAGGATTACACGAAAGTGTGAAAAACTGACTTATAGTTATGGCTAAATTGGTCATAGGATATAGGAGTAATGGGATCCTTCATAGTTGATCATTATCTTTCCTTTGCTCTTTTCTTTTATCCTTGTTTTTCAGTTGTATACTTCACATTAGCATCAGTGATTGCTTGCAATGCCACTAAAAAAGATATACATTCCAACTATTTTTAAAATTTTTAAAAACCCTCTTAATTCCAAAGAAAAGTACCAAGGATTTTTAAAAGATAAATAAAGCCTGCTTAAAAGAAGATACCCAAGATGCTAAACTAAAAACAAGCCATTTTGCCTTGTTTTCTTGTATTGCTTTGATAATCAATTTGTAAAAAAATAAGTCTCCATTTATAAAATACAATTACTGTACAGGACTGTTCAGTTAGATAAATTGAATCAAGTCTCTCACTAAAACCAGGTGCTGTTATCTTAGGAAAATAACACATAGAAAGATAGCATTAGGAGTTAACAAGGATCCTAAATGAATCAGTTCCTCACTTTAGATGCCATTAGATCTACATAGAATGCTTTGTTCACAGTTGGGGAAACCTGCCTTGTCTTTAAAGATAAGAAAGCCATATGAGGTGGTATTCTTAAATTTATAGATCAGTAAAAGAATCATCAATTACTCAAGTGCCTATATTTCTCCATTTGAGATTTCATGAATCAAAATCAGAATTTCTATCAACATGTTGCAACCATTTAAACTTCCTAAATTTAAACAGCACTGATTCACACAGACTTCCCTAATATGCTCTTCATTATATATATTTATGGATGAGTATTCATTTCAGATATCTAGAAAAGTGTTTTAAGTTTTTTTTAAGTAGCTCTTTAACATCATATCACTGATCCTACCTGTAATATATATCTTAATTTTATTTATTTTAAATGAAAACATTCTTCAAAATCCTTCAGCAACAAAGTGTTCCAGACTTTCCCAAAATAAGTCTTCAAATAGCATCAGTTAGCAGACATTTACTAGAACAAAATAGAGGCATGGGGACAATCCAGAATGTTTAGTAGCACTAAAACTGCTATTCCTTGGCGTTTTCAAGAATAAACTGTAATGCCACAACTGTATTAGACCTATTTATAAGCCATTGTATTCAACTTAATTTCATTTCAAAGCTCCAGCTTTTCTAAGATATATTTGTGCCTATGTTACTATGTATCTTTCCAACTCATCCATAGAAATACAGACTGAATTCATTACATTATATAATTACGTGTTTCTGTGGTCACAATTCATCAAGCTGCTTTTAAGGTAATCTGAAAAAATTTATTGTTTCCACTAACAAGTCTTATTAGTCTGATAAGTGTCCTGGAGGAATAGGGTTAATCATACACTACAGTTTAGAAGGGATGTTGCAATGTTTATTGTGTTAGCCTTGTGTTTTCTTCTTCTTACATATACTGTACAGAAGTCATTTCGGAGCTTTTGGTTCTAAAGCAGTCTGAGACTATTAAAATAAACCACTGGCAATGATGAATAAAATCATTACTTATTGCACTTTTGAACCTAACTTCAGAATTCAAGAATGGTGATAAAAATTAAAATATTTGAAAATTATTCAAAATTTAATATATTAAATATTGATTAAAATATTTAATATTTAATTTGAAAAAATAAATATTTGAAAACTAGAATTGCATAATAGGTAAAGTTGTGCCCTTTTCAATTTAGTATATTAAAATTTAGAGAGTTCTAGTCCCAATGCAGGGACTTGGTGGCTCAGTGGCTAAGATGCTGAGCTTGTCGATCGAAAGATCGGCAGTTCAGTGGTTCGAATCCCTAGTGCAGCGTAATGTTACTTGTCCCAGCTTCTGCCAACCTAGCAGTTTGGAAGCACATAAAAAATACAAGTAGAAAAATAGGGACCACCTTTGGTGGGAAGGTAAGAGTGTTCCATGAGCCTTTGACATTTAATCATGCTGGACAATGACCACAGAGACATCTTCAGACAGCCCTGGCTTTTCAGCTTTGAAATGGAGATGAGCACCACCACCTAGAGTCGGGATCGTCTAGCACATATGTGCGAAGGTAATCTTTACCTTTACCTTTAGTCCCAATACAATTTAGGATAGGAAGGGCAGTGAACTATTTAAAATGGAACTATCATTAGCACTCTACCTTATTTCATAATAAAGTATCAAGTTTATTATTATTATTATTTCAACCACCAACTTTCAGCCACACCCATTCATTTGCAGTCTGCAAATAACCATGACTTACCATGTCGGGCTATTACAAAGCACAATAAGGACCTCACATATTTTCAATATTTGACAGGATTATATAAACATTGCCACTGTTTTATTTCACCTGAATAAATTGAGTATCCAAATCTCACTGTACGACAGGGCCTGTTGAAATATCTAAATAAATGTAATTAAATTCAGATAAATAAACAAAATAAAAATAACATTAAAGACTTAAAGAAATCAGGTAGAAGAAAGTCATTCTACAGCAAAATGAACTGCAGGTGCTGAAACTTGATTGACATATGTTGGATTTATTCCAAATAAAAGATTTAGACCAAGTAAATCCTTTACATCTCAAAACATTAAAAATTTATTATCCATGAATTTTGTGGGATTATTTCTGGCTGGTTAAATTGGTACATCAACATTTATAGATAACTATATCATTTTTTAGAATTACTGTGCAATATTTTTTACAGGCCTACTTCATGATCCAACAGCTTCCTGCTATTAACATTTAATCAGAATGCTCCTTTAAGTAGTCTAAATCTGGACTACGTATCACATGACTCACTAAAATAAACATATTGTGGGAAACAAGCATATGAATGGCATGTATTCTACCAACTGCTACACTAGAACAAGGCTGAACCATGTTTGCACAGTTGATCAGCATCTAGATGCTCTTGCTTACAAAGAAATTGTACTCAGAAAGACATTTGGACACAATGTTTCAATGTAATTATTAAAGAAAACTACCTTCCCAAGATGAAAGCACGCTTTTCTAAACTTTTAAGAATTTAAGACCTGCATGAAATTGCAAAAAATGATCAACAGATCATTAAGAGAAAATGTGTTTGGTGGACTGAATGCAAATAAAATGCAAATAGTCACAAATTCTTTACTTACATTTTGCTAGAGAACCGATTATCTATAAACTGCAGAAATAGGTGCTGAATGCAAATCTCACAATTTTATATTACATTGTTATTTTATATCATTGAAGACTGATATATTGTATTGTACCTTGTGAATTTTTCTCTATGACCACTTTTGTAAGAATCTAACTTAAGCAACACTTGTCACACACACCGTAGGAAGCCTTAAGTATGTGCTATATAGATACCCACCAAAAGATAAGATCAAAATATGTACTTTCCAGCTCAAAACTTGGATTCAATGTATTATTCCCAAGCATTCTTTAGTGCAAATGCATTTGCTATCAACAGTGTATTTATCAAAGTAGAGAGCTTTTATAAAGGAACTGACTATTGAATTTTATATATAAATTAATTATGCCTCTCTTTTTTGATAATATTTGTTTAAATCTGAGAACCAGTTTGGTGTAGTGCAGGGGTGTCAAACTCAAGGCCCAGGGCAGAATCTGGCCCTCAGGGTGGTTAGATCTGGCCCATGGGGCCACCCTGGAAACAACAAAGGACAGGCCTGTGGTGCCTCTGCCAGCAAAAATGGAGCTCGGGAGGGCCGCATGCAGCCCTCCCAGGCTCCCTTTTCAGCTGCAATAGCCTCCTGGAGCCCTCTGCCAGCAAAAACAGAGCATGGGGGGGGCAGAGGTCTGCAGGAGGCTGTTGCAGTCAAAAAGGGGGCCTGGGGGGCCACACACGCCCTCCCCCCCCCCCCCCCCCCCCCGCAGCTCTGTTTTCACTGGCAGAGGGCTAGCAAAACAAACTAAAAACAAAACTAAAGAAGTTTCCTTTTGGCATTTGAGCATCCAAGAAGGGACGGGAAAGGAGAAAGGGAGAGGAAAGACAAAGAAAAAGATGGGAAAATGGGAACACAGTGAGGAAGGAAAAATAAGTAAAGAGAGGAAGGAAGAAGAAAGGAGAATGAAGAGGGAAGAAAAAAGAAAGGAAGGAAGGAAGGAAGGAAGGAAGGAAGGAAGGAAGGAAGGAAGGAAGGAAGGAAGATAATGAGGTGGGAGGGTCTGAGGGAAGTCCTGCCTTAGCATTTGGCCACCACAGGTGCCCCCAACATGAGTGATGTCAAGCTGGCCATGCTCCCACAGTCAAACATAACCCTGATGCAGCACTCAATGAAATCATGTTTGACAGCCCTGGTGTAGTGGTTAAGATACCAGACTAGAAAGTGAGTGATCATGCGTTCCCACCTTAGCCAGGAAAGCCAGCTGGGGGACTTTGGATCAGTCACTCTCTCTCAACCCAACTTACCTCACAGGGTTGTTGCTGTGGGGAAAAGAGGAAGAGGAAGGTCTGTTGGATATGTTTGCTGCCTTGAGTTATTTGTAAAAATAATAAAAGCAGATTCAAATAAATATTCATTTTATTTAAAAACTCAATCATTTTTATTAATGGGCGCGTTTATTAAAAGTAGAAAATTGAGAGAAATTGAAAATTATTAGAGTTGGTCTAATAACAAGTGTTAAATATAATTTTTTTCTCACAAATATGAACTTTTAAAAGTCCTCATAGTGTTCACAAAGAGGTTAAAATCAATTAAGTAATTAAGAAGCAAGCATATTCAATGCAGCACAATCATTTAATTTGAAACATATAATACATCATAGATTTCTAAGTAGGTTTATTGCTGCAAAATCTTCCCAAGCCATTACACAACTAATCAATGCTATAACAATTTCAAATTTAATAAAGGTTTATATTCAAAGGCAATTATTAAACTTCAGTATTTTAGCAGCACCAATATACACAATCACAAAGACAACTTGAAATTAACAATTTACAGCATTTTGTCAAATGTTCTCTTTGAAACTGCTATCAAAGAAGAATGTAAATAACACCCAGATGCTGTGCTATTTAAAATACCAGAAACTAAAAGGCCAAGTTTCAAAAGAACAAAGTTTTTGTTTAAACACAGGAATATACTTAGTGCTTTTATATAACCACTAAAGTGCCACTTTCCCATGAGTTGCTTTCCGCCTTTCCATCCTATTTTCTTGAAAGCAGCTGGCAGTGACGTGTCCACCTGAATTTCAGGAGCTCTGTGTTAACTCCTTTGCTGCTGTAGCCCGTGAAGAGAAAGTTCTGTAGTGCACTGACTTCTATTATAATCAGAGTCAAAGTGTCACAGAACTTTCTTTCCAGAAGCCAAAACTTTTTCTACTAAAGGAGCTTCAAGGCAAGGCATCCATTTCTTGTCCACTGCAACAGAAATTAAAAAAAAGGGGGGGGGGCATATATTATTCAGAAAGGAAAGCATTTGAGCAGTCCCAGTTTCCAACTTATGTGTATTCCACCTTTGGACTGAAAATAGTAGTCAAATTATTGCAATCAGACAATTATTCCCAGCTGGGTTCCTAAAAGACTGCTGGTTTAGGCTCAGGTATGTTCCAGTCAGCTGCCACGATAGATTTCCGCATTGGTAACTGACAGCACGATGGAAGCAAAAACTAGCACCCATATGCTCTAGTCTAGGGACAGAGTTTGCTTCAAGAAGAAGGTAGTAGCTATGTGGAAGATTCCATTAGGCCACGTAGGCATACACCACGGAGACAAAAGTATACAACACCTAAAGAAGAATACCCGTGCCTTCTTTCTCCTCTCTACTATATAAGCTCCGAAAATCGAAACTAACTCTAGAAAGCAAAACCGGCAGGCAAATCAAGAAACCGGAAGCCCACCTGCTTCTCTCTATACACCGATCCAGATGTAAAGGAGAGAAGGGGATTCCCTGCATCCAGGAATCGACTTGCTCCTATCCCCATCCCAAATGACCTTAAGCATGCCGAGGCGACAATGGGAGTGTTGCCTGCAAAAAACGCATCGGCGCAAGAGGCAAGCCCACCACGCTGTACAATGGGGGGTGGTGGAGGAAAAGGAACTCACTCACTTCGCCTCCTTGGCACCTGGAGCAACCAGGACGCCCGATGCAACAGGTCCATGCGGTGCCTCCTCCAACTGTTCTTGCTGCAGCAGCGCTCGCCTTTCCCTGCAGAAAGAGAAATAGGAAGAGGCAAAGAGCCCGGCGGGTGAAGTGTAGCGGAGCTGCCGCGATTCGGACTTCTCACGGCGGTGCCGCAACCTCCTCTTCCGATCCGTGGTTGCAACAGCGGCTGCTGCTACGGCAACGGAGCGGCAGCTAACCAGTGCCCCTCCGGCCGTCGCGTTCGCCGTCATTGCCCATTCCTTCTTCGCGCTCCCTCTCCGTTGCTCTACTTCCTCCCTCTGCCTGCTCGCAAATGCCCGGTTCCCTCGAGCTCCGCTCCATTTTGACTTTTGCCGACGTGGAAATTTTGGGTTTGGAGACGAGCTGCGCTCTTATTGGCTGGCGGAGAGCAGGGTCGGAGGTCATGGTTGCTGTAGCTGCTCCGCGCCAAGGAGTCTATCTCTTTTTTATCTATCTCAGACAGTGGAAAGAAAGGGGCGGCACAGGAACCGGAGCCCCGAGATCACGCTGACCCCATCAAGGCTGAATGAGGTGCGAGTGGGAGGCAGCACCTGCGCGAGCTATGAGCTCGCCCCCGCCCCTTCAGCTATTCCGCTGTCCCATCGGGAGGGCTGGCGGGGAGGGGGAGGCAAAGACGATGTGATGTGGGTGGCCGGAGAGCGAAAAGGCTCTGTCCGCGCTTTAAGGTGTCCTGGGGACCCTGCAGGGAGAGTCGGAGAAGCAGCACTGCTGGAATGATGGGGGGCGAGGAATGGCAGGCAACTCCCTTTGGGGCGAAGGAAGTAGGAAAGGCTGTGGGTGCGGCAAGCTAACCCAAATGGGCAGAGCTGAGATTAAAACAAGGTACCAAAAAAAGTCACCTTATGCCAGGATTTGGGAATCTGGGTGGTATCTAGGTGTCTTGATGGACAATCACTTAAGTATTAGACAGCAGTGTGCTGCAGTTGCCAAAAAAGCAGGTTACACAAAATCAATGCAAAATTAGAGCCTGTTGTTATATACAAAAAACACTCTCCTACTGTCAGTCCTAAATTCCCATAGAATCTCTGCCACCAGAATTCCCTTGACTGTTAGAACCTCTATTTTGGGGGGCACACTCAAAAAGGGAAGGACAACATAGCATCCTATGAAGTTTCTTGGCCGAGATGACCACAGAAAATGCATACATGGGCTATGTGTTGATGACATATCCTTACACCAGGAGAATCTGATTTTAGTATAACCTATACTACATCTACATGGAGGGAGTAGGCTCTGTTTTAGGCCCAGTACTCTTCAACATCTTCATCAATGACTTGGACGAAGGGATAGATGGGGAACTCATCAAATCTGCAGATGACACCAAGCTGGCAGGAATACCCAACATTCCGGAAGATAGGCTCAAGATACAGAAGGATCTTGACAGACTTGAACATTGGGTGCTATCTAACAAAATGAAATTCAATGGTGAAAAAAGTAAGGTTCTACATTTAGGCAAGAAAAATAAAATGCACAGGTACAGTATATGTGGTACCTTGCTCAATAGTAGTAACTCTGAGAGGGATCTTGGAGTCCTAGTAGACAACTATTTAAATATGAGCCAGCAGTGTGCAGCAGCTGCCAAAAAAGCCAACACAGTTCTAGGCTGCATAAACAGAGGGATAGAATCAAGATCATGTGAAGTGTTAATACCACTTTATAATGCCTTGGTAAGGCCACACTTGGAATACTGCATTCAGTTTTGGTCGCCATGGTGTAAAAAAGATGTGGAGACTCTAGAAAGAGTGTAGAGAAGCGCAACGAAGATGATTAGGGGACTGGAGGCTAAAACATATGAAAAACGGCTGCAGGAACTGGGTATGTTTAATGAAAAGAAGGACTAGAGGAGACATGATAGCAGTGTTCCAATATCTCAGGAGCTGCCACAAAGAAGAGGGAGCCAAGCTATTCTCCAAAACAGCTGAGGGCAGGACAAGAAGCAATGGATGGAAACTAATCAAGGAGAGAAGCAACCTAGAACTGAGGAGAAATTTTCTGACAGTTAAAACAATTAATCAATGGAACAACTTGCCTCCAGAAATTGTGAATGCTCCAACACTGGAAGTTTTTAAGAAGATGTTGGATAACCATTTGTCTGAAGTGGTGTAGGGTTTCCTGCCTAAGCAGGGGTTTGGACTAGAAGACCTCCAAGGTCCCTTCCAACTCTGTTATTCTATTCTATTCTATTGTGGGAATGTGACATTAGTACACCAGTAGTGGGTTTCAGTTTCAGCCGCTACTGGTTCGCTCGTGGGCACTCACACACTCGCATGCACAGAAGTTTCTGCGCATGGGCAAAGATGTCCAAAGGGGGGAACAGAGCCTCCCACCACCGCCGCTACCGGTTCGCCCGATCCAGGACAAACCGGTAGCAACCTACCACTGTAGTACACTAGGGTTTGGGCCTCTGTTATACAACATTGGCCAACTGTGACTTATAAGGCAAATCCTGACTTAGTTTTGTAGGTCAGCCTACAAAATGTGTTTTCCCTTATTTACCAGGGTGTAGTTTAAATCTTTCCAATTTTTTGGAATGCGGTACAGTTTGTTCTTAAAAATTTTATTTATTTATGATGCTTTGTCTCTACTTGCAACTCCATGTCTTAAGTTTCAAGATACCATACCTGTAAGTACAGGTAGTCTTCGACTCATGGCCACAATTGAGGCCAAAATTTCTGTTGCTAAATGAAATGAGTTGTTAAATGAGTTTTGCCCCATTTTACGACCTTTGTTGCCACAGTTAAGTGAATCACTATAGGTGTTAAGTTAGTAGCCACAACTGTTAAGTGAAACTGGATTTTCCCCATTAACTTTGCTTGTCAGAAGGTCACAAAAGGGGATCACGTGACCCTGGGGCACTGCAACCATCATAAACATGAACCAGTTGTCAAGTGTACAAATGTAAATCACGTGACCATGGGGATGCTGCAATGGTCATAAGTGTGATACCTAGTCATAAATCACTTTTTTCAGTGCTCCAAACAGTCAGTAAATGAACTGTTATATATTGAGAAATACCTGTATTCTAGGAGGAAATCAGTATATTCTGGTCCCTAGGAATGGATCGAAGGTTGCTATTTGTGCTGAGAACTATTTTCCAGAATTAAGGATCCTTTCCTTATTCCCCATAGCCAGGTTTCCTTCTTGACAACTGTCTGTGTAGTAGGAAAATTACAGATCCATATCCAGATTGCATTAAACTATAAATAGTTTAATTTTTGCTTAACATGATATATGAATCCTTCACTACAATTTGTAAAACATGGTGTATGAACTTTATTCTTTATTCTATAAAGAGTCAGTTTGCCTTAAAGCACCAAGCTAGAAATTGGGAGACCATAAATTCTAGTCCTGCCTTGGGCATGAAAACCAGCTGGGTGATTTTGAGCCAATCACTCTTTTAAATTTCAAATCTTTATTCTCAGCGCACAACATATGTACAATGAGATTGGTTGAGCTCTCTCAGTGCACCCCCCCAACACAATACAACTCATAGTGAAGACAGAAAATCTCTAACGCAATAAATCATATTAACAAAACACCCAGTCCTATTGCACCAGTGTGAATAAGTTACACATTGCACCGGCCCTGCAACTCCATCGTACTACATAGTTATGGTGTTATTTCGCATTCAGGAGTCTGAAAGCCCATGGATAAACACTGTTCTTCAGCCTGTTTATGTGGCTGGCTATGCTTCCGTATCTCCTTCCCGATGATAGGAGGGTAAAGAAGTGGTGACTAGGGTCAGAGTCGTCCCTGGGAATTTTCCTCACTCTTCTAAGGCAGCGAGCTCTAGCAATTTCATCTAGTGGTATCAGGGGACAGCCGTTTTGTTTTGTTCTGGGCTCAACATCCTCTGTAATGGATTTTAATCCAATCCACTTTATAAGTTTGTTGTTGTGAGGAAAATAGAGGAAAACATTTTAGGTACTTTACCATCTTGAGTTATTTAGAAAAGTAATAAAGGTGGGATATAAATAAACTGCTGTTAAAATATGACATAGCACCGTGCAAAAGTAATCAACAAGGAGGAGAACATACACTTCTCCTCTCCGAAAAGGTAGCTAAAAAGGTAGCTTTGGCAGAAAGGTTAGCTGGCACTTCTGCTACTCTCAAGTTTCATCGTTGCTGAAATCTTATAATTTTTGGTCAGAGAAAAATGAGCAAAAAACCTCAATGTCTTTACTGCTGGTAATATCAGCAATTCCTTAAACCCACATTTATGTGTCTCTGGCTTGCTTGCTTAAATAGTGCTTGATTAGAACATAGCTCTTAATAAACAAAAGATAGATTACAGAAAATAAGACACGTGCAATGTACTTCTGGGTTTTATCTAACTTCCAGTCAAATGCAACATTCTTGTTATAAAAAAATGATACAGTGAATATAGATAGAGACATTATTGTGTCTCTTCATTGTTAAAAAGGAAGATAGAAAATTAGAAGGTATACAGAGTATACACTGTGGGATGTGGTGGCTCAGTGGCTAAGACACTGAGCTTGTCGATTGAAAGGTTGGCAGTTCAGCAGTTCGAATCCCTAGTGCCACGTAACTGGGTGAGCTCCCATTACTTGTCCCAGCTTCTGCCAACTTAGCAGTTCGAAAGCACATAAAAAATGCAAGTAGAAAAATAGGGACCACCTTTGATAGGAAGATAACAGCGTTCTGTGCGTCTTTGGCTTTGAAATGGAGATGAGCACCGCCCCCTAGAGTCAGAATTGACTAGCACATATGTGCGAGGGGAACCTTTACCTTTACCTTTACCTTACAGAATAATATCTGGAAACTTAAAGAGACTAAATAATGCAATTTCATATAAAAGAAAATTCAGAAGAAAAATAAGTACCAATTACTGTGCTGATTAGTGTTTGTACCCATAAAACAGTAAAGGTAGGCTATTTATTATTTATAAAGTTTATGCCCAATTCAAAAATTGCAAACCTAGGCAGCTAACATTGGATTAAAACCACATAACAAAACAGCTAATAAACAGAAAACTGGAGAGAAGCTGCAAGAAATTACTAAGATCAGAATGTACAGGTAGTCATCAATTTACAACAGTTCATTTAGTGACCGTTCAAAGTTATGACACTTTAAAAAGTGACATTACAATTTTTCACACTTATAACCATTGCAGTATCCCCATGGTCATGTGATTTTTCATTCGGATGCTTGACAACTGACTCACATGAAAGTTGCATTGTCCCAGAAGCATGTGATCAACTTTTGTGACCTTCTGAGGTCAGAAGGTCGCAAAGTCAAACAAAGTCGCAAAGTCAAGCAAAGTCAAAGGGGAAACCAGATCCTCTTAACAATCATGTTGCCAATTTAAGAACTGCAGTGATTCACTTAACAAATGTGTCAAGGAAAGTCATAAAATGGGGCAAAACTCACTTAACAAATTTCTCACTTAGCAACATAAATTTTGGGCTCAATTGTGATTGTAAGTTTACCTGTACTCTCATTCCGAAGACCAATTACTAGAAAGACTCATCCCCCCCCCCAAAAAAAAAATTAAAAAAAATAAATCAATGTCCTCGGACCTTAGCCCACACCCAAATTTTTAAAGACTTTTAAAAAATTTGGGAACCATCCAAATTTCAGCTGTCATGTTCTTTCAAAGGGCAGGCCCTGCCACAGAGAAGGCACTCTTGGTTCCCATTAGATGACTTTGTTTTATAGAGAGAGCTAAACCATGCCCACTTTGTTGGATGTTGTGGGACAGATAAATACATTTAGAGTTCTGCAGTCCTGCAAATAATAAAACACTATGCAATGAATGGCTTTACAACACTCTGAATTGCATCCAGAAGCCTACAGAAAACCAGTGCAGCTTGCAAAATACTGGTGTTCTATGAGTTCACAAAGAGAGTAGATAGTTGCATCATCCCAGGTCTCACCAAAGATCATCTAAAAGTGTGATCAATGTTGTCTCAGTACTACCCTGTTTCCCCCAAAATAAGACACCCCCTAATAATAAGCCCAATTGGGCTTTTGAGCGCATGGCAATAAGGCCAAGCGCTTATTTCAGGGTTCAAAAATATATAAGGTCTTATTTTTGGGGAAACACAGTATATTTCAGTCTGAAACCCAACTGAAAAGTATCTAGAAAATCTGCTTCCTTCAGGACCCTCTGGATATCAAAACAGACTACCTTCTCAATAAAAAAGATAAATGTTTCTCCTGTCCAGTTGTATCTGACTTTAGGGGCTGGTGCTCTTCTCCTTTCCTAGCCGAGGGACCCAGCATTGTCCAAAGATGCTTTCATGGTCATGTGGCCTGCATAATATGCCGAGGTGCATGGAATGCTATTACCTTTCCACCAAAGAGATAATTACTTGCCTTTGCATGTTTTCAAACTGCTAGGTGGCAGGACTAGCTCTCCTGTTCACAAAAGCCAACCCATTCAACCCATCAAGATCAACTAGGGAAGCTACTGTGTAGCAGGAAATACGCTATAGAGGCAGTAATTCCTTCCAGCCCTTAAAACTCAAAATTATCAATAGACTCTCCCAATGAGTTGCCCTTGAAAACCATCAGAGTCTCTTGAAGGACTGTAATGTCTCTACCCATTTCTGCATTATGATTATGGATGGTATGACACTAAAGTGAGAACTTCTTTATGCTAACTGGGTTTAGGTAATTAAGTTGAATTGAATACTCTATTTGGCCAAGTATCATTAGACACTCAAGGAATTTGTCTCCAGTACAGAAGCACTCAATGTAGACGCAAAGCAACAGAGAGAATAATACTAATAATAACAATAATAACAACAACAAAAGGGGGAAGGAAGTAAGATAATCAGGACAAGATTTCAGTAGGTGATTTAAAAGGTCTTCAGAGTGATTTTTTACTTGATAAATATCTGTTTCTTCATTTAATAGAAGACTTATATTAAGAACTGATTTGTGACCATGCCCTAAAATAGTCTTTGTGCGCTTACTGTTGGGGTATGAGTATGAGTAGACATGCTAGTACAAAACAAAGCATATATTGTCAGTTTCATCTTTCTAAGGCCTTGGTTCCTTTTGTTAGTCTATGGAGATTCTCAGTCATCCTGGTCATGGTTGTGCCAAAGGTGATTTTTCAAGAGGCAACTAGACTTTCTGGTTTTATTTGAAGACAATGTGCTTCTCATCCAAGAAGCTTCTTCAACTTTGACAGTCATCCTGAACACAGATGACTACAAGACCAAGCTGAACAATCTTCTGAAGGATACTGCTACATATGAAACTCTGAGGAGAGACCCCACCGTTAGTTACAAAAAAAAGGTCATTGATTTCTTGCAACACCTATTAAAAGACAATGCCATCAACAAGCTGCAATATTACCATATTTACCCTGGGGAAACCACTCCAGCATATTTGGGCTCCCCAAAATCCACAAAGGGGGAATTCCACTAAGACCAATTGTCAGTAGCATCCACTCTATCACCTACAACATTGCAAAACATTTAACCACCTTATTAGTTCCTCTAGTTGGCAACACCACTCATCGCACCAACAATTCACAAGAATTCGCTAGCAAAGTTAGTTTCCTATGATGTGACTTGTCTCTTCACCTGCATTCCAACTACTGAAGCTGTCATGGTAGTGAAAAAAACAATTGCTACAAGACAGCACCTTAAATGACAGAATCAACTTCAGCAATATGCAGCCAAAGTGATAGTTATTGGGGGAAGTATTTGGTTACAAATTTGCTCACATGTTTTTACTTTACTACCATTTTTGCAAAAAAGATTTGTGTCACTGCAGCCAGAAAATTTTGCAACCAGAAAACTTCGTTTGTGGCAACCACTTTAAAGTTTTTGCAAATGACCAAACAAATACCATGTTAAACTACACAGTGGCTGCATTTACAGAGGTTGCAGGACAACATATTTAGAGGGCAATAGAATGGGGGAGTGTAATGTAAATTTACAATGGAAAAAGCAGCTACATTCAGCTAATAGCAAAGACTTTTCTATAGGTAATAGAATGCATGGCCAACATGCCACAGCATATTGTATGGAATAGGAGGGCTTTAAAAAGAGTTTAAAATCATCAAGTGAGCCTCATATTAACTTATCAATTAATTCCTGGTGCTTGTTTTTTTTAAACTGAAAGTAAGGACGTTGTCCTTAGCTGAAGAAGCCCTGCCTTTAATCTAAATATTTGAAAAGTTAATAGTTATTAAAATAGTTACAGACTTAACTGTATTATATTTTTCCCATGCAAATAGAAATGAAATGAAAATGGTGGTAAGAAAGAACATAGTGGCTTAAGCAGTGAAGCATGAAAGCCCCTGGAAGTAAATCAGCAGTCACTCACTAGCCTAGGCAGTGATTCTTCTTCACTGTAACCTTCCTCATAGTGTATAAAAATAGAAGAGAGTAGCAGAGCAGGGAGAACACAGTTCTACGTTTATATGTATATATATATATATATATATATATATATATATATATATATATATATATATATATATATATATATATATATATATATATATATACATACATACATACATAGAATGAAATGCTTGCCATAACTCCCAATTTAAAATATCAAGATATACTGTAATGGACAAAAGCATGGTAATTATTAATTAGTAGAATTAGCTACAGCCTTATGCCCCCAAGCTATTTCTGATGAGGACATTATCAGTTAAGAATTCATTCAAATTTGATTTATTCTCTTCTGGAAAATACTCCTGACAAGATCTCCACCAGCCAGGAGACAATCCAGAACCATATTTTGCAGCCAGCCAGCCAGCCAGCCAACCAGCTAAGCTACGAGGTGTGGCCCTGAATAGGGAAGGTTAAATAAATCTTCATGTAAGGACAGATTTGACATCTTCTCACCATGGCTTCTCAGTACAGCGATCCAGAAGAAGCTGAGATTGATTTCACACTGCATCCATACAAGGTCGGAGATTTGGTTGTTCTGAAACGGTCGGATGATTCCTCTCAGCAGAGATGGAATGGGCCTTTTAAAGTGAATTTGATCAACTTCTTGTCCCTGAAGTTGGATGGAGTGAAGGAGTGGGTCCACCACAGTGAAGTGAGAAGATATGTTCCACCTCCTGAGGAAGAGGAGAAAAAGGAGTCGGAATGACCAAGTGTCGGACTTCTATACCAAGTTTTGATCAATCGCTTTCCTTCTTTCTTTGACTATTATATAAAAGGCTAACGTGAAAAGCAGTTAGCATGCTCCCAAAAATACATGCTTCTTTGTTGCTGCAATAATGGACAAATGGATTGGCTGAAAAAAAAAGAAGAAGAATTCAAATGGACTCTTAGTAGTTCAACAAAATACGTTTGCTGTAACAATTGCAGAATAAATGGTGTTACTTCACAATGTTGCTTGTTTTGGTATTTTATATTGTGTAACTAAGCTCCTGTGGTTCATAAATCATAGTTTAAGTATAATCTGAATTCAGCTACTTGTTTATTTAACAAACTATAGTTAAGCGAAGCACAGCTGTGCAGAGTGTAAACCAATTAGCACTCAATGTTCTGTAGCAATATTCTTGCTTCTTGAATTATTAATGTTTTCTCAGTAGGGTGTTGTGAGTTTGTCACTTTCTCTTCCTTGTTTATAGGACTACAATTTCTGCAAATAATGGCTTCTTTTTATGTTCTGGGGTATTTAACATTTTTCATGCCATGCACATTTAAACTAACATAGCAGATCTATTTTTATGGCAGAGCTCAAAAGATTACTTTTCTGGTTGAACTGGTTCTTTTTAAAAAGCATCCTGAAATTGTACATTTTTATGCCAAGGTTTCACAGAAAGTTTGCTCCCATATGCATATAATTACAACTCCAATACTCTTTAATTCAATTAACATATTAATATTAATGTAACTCACTCAATGGTATGTTTGTTTCAACTTTTTCAAACAACCTTTTATTCCTGTATGATAAGATGCTCATCCTGAAATTTTAGAACCACATATAATACCCAAAATTATGGGTGTGGCTCTATGTATTGTTACACAATTGTAATTTTTAATATGATGGAGAGGGAAATTGTTCAATACGGGAATGAATAATCATTGTAACTCCATTAGATTTTAGTGTAAATGAAATATTATCAATTTAGGTTTTGAGCAATCTTTAATATAGATTTAATTAATTTTTATAATGCAGTAACTGGATCTACGTATAGCCCCTTTTGAAAGTGAAAGCCCCTATGAAATATTTATACTGAGATGACTGATACATTATCTTGTTTCTGTTATAATCACATAACGTATCCTTTGTGTGACATACAAATGTTGAGCCAGAATAGACTTTAACCAATGTCCATCTAATTAATTTTCCAACCACTTTGGATTCACTTTGGTGAACCTTGGTTTTTATCTGAAAAAGGTGGTAGTTTTTTGCCTAGATTGAAACATTCTCTTGAGCTTTCTAAAACAACAGTTTAAAATTCTCTTCTGATGTTAGAGAACAAAAAGAATATTTGGTTTTGGGAATTGAAAAAAAAAACTTGAAATTTATCAATCAAATGGAATTAATCAAATAGCTCCCATAAATCTGTGTAAAAGGAAGCACAGGTTTAGGCACAGTATTATGATGTCCACGTTAAGTTGCTATTATTCATATTACACCACTCATCTACCACTGCAACCATAGGTGAAAGAAACATATAGCGTGTAGTAGCTACAACATTGGACTAGGACTAGAGAGGCTATGCACCCTCTGCTGTGGAAATATACTGGGTGATTTGGAGTTAAATTTTTCTCAACCCAGCTTCAGAAGTTTGTTGGGAATTAAAAGATGAGGAAAGGGATAGCGTGTATGCTGCCTAGAGCTGAAAAAATATAAACACAACAATATTCAAAGTATTCAAAAGACCAGTGTATTTTTCAACTCTGTTAGCATGGAAAAATGGCCAGACAGAAGGAGGAGAGGAGGACAAGATCACTTGGTTATTCAAGGAAGAGCCACAGATTCCAAGTCTTTCTCAAGTCCTTTTTTCTTTTCCCTGCCTGAGCAGCAATGCAGCAACAAAGGCACAGCTTTCCTTATCCATAGGAAAAAATAAATCTAGGAAAAGGGCTACTCCTGTTTGATAATTATAGATTCCTTCTTATGACTGTAATTTCCCAAATTAAAATAACTGTGATTAAGATCATGAGAATAGCAATGATAGATCCAGCTTGGTAGCTTCTTCAGGGCAGGACCCACTTGAAAAAATGCAAAGGAGCTCCCTCAGGCACACATGTATAAACAATTAACTAATAGCCTTCAGGTCTATTTTTCCAGGAACAACAAATTACTCAGGATGTTTATACCACATGTCACCATGAACTGACCTTGGTATATATGGAAATTACACTTTATTCGTTATTGTGGCTGATAGCTATTGATGAAAGAAATACCTTTTATTATTTCTTTTTTCCATGTCATTATAGCAATTGTCATTATATTTAATTACATGATTCCCCGCTCCTATGAATCTAAATATATAGAAAAACATGGATTATGAATAAAGGGATAATTATATTTTTCTGTTTTTCCAAGGGAGAATAAGAATGAACATAAGCTAAATAGCGAAGTTGGTCCTGGAGTTTAATTTAGTTTCTTATATAAATTCAGAAGTAATGAACAAATGATAAACAAGACAGCAAGTCTAATATTCTTATTCATGGCTAATGTCATGCATCTGTGACAGTTCATTTGTATAACCATGAGCCTTAGAAGACATATATCTGTTATTTTTAAAAAATGCTCTTGCCAATGCAATTTGAAAATATTGGTTTTTCAAAATATTTCATTATCATAAAATTATGTATAACTCAAATTAATTGCAGCTTCTACATGTGTACTTTAACAATAATCTTGGTAAAGAAGGCTATTTGAATTGGATATTGCATTCTTGTATGGTTATATCCATGTCATCAGCTTTCATTTTTATGTATGTTTAGCGTTTTCTCTATTTTTCCCGCTCTCCTTCAATGTCTTTATTTTCAGTACATGTTAGTGAATTTCTTCCATCCAAAGGGCTTTGTTTGACTTCTACAGCCTTCTTCCTTTTCCTTTCCCCTTTTTCCTTTCCTCCTTTCCTTTCCTTTCCTTTCTTCTTTTCCTTTCCTTTCCTTTCTTTTCCTTCCCTTCCCTTCCCTTCCCTTCCCTTCCCTTCCCTTCCATTTCTTTCCTTTATGTTTTGCTGTTAGCTTTCCCATATACATCCTTTTAATCCCATCCTTTCTACCCCAATCTTTGAGCATACACTTATATACAGTGTGGGTAAATTGGCCTTTATAGTGTAACTACTCTGCTATATACACTGGATATTGATTTTACTCTGTATGTATGCAGTCCAAAAATCAATATTTCAGTAGACTGAATAGAATGTGTCCCAGTGTAATGGAGCTCTGCTTTCTAATGCTACATGAAGGGTCCTCATTCAAAGATTGAGGTCAGTCACTAAATGGAAATGTATTTTTTTATTTTGTCTATTTCAGAGATAGCATAAGAATCAACATATCAGCTGAAAGTTGTGTTCTACAAATTATATCAGAGTTCAAATTACAGAGCACAAATTTTTTTCCACTACACTGTTGATATTTTAAAAGAAAAATTTATTGCATTTAAATAATAGCTCTCTTCCTTCATTTCATATATTTGATTTGCTCTGTTAAATTATTGAAAGACATGGCAGAAATGCAGAGGAAAATTCTGTAATTTGACCATTGAAGCAATTTTATAGCTATGTAGTCAGAAGTAATTTTGGTTGAGTGCCAGGACTGGGTTTTATGCCATGAAAATGGTATGTAAAATTGCAACCTAGATTTAGGTATTTTAAATCCAACTGACCCCAAATTACAGATCAATCCTATGTGTGTGTGGCCTGGTGTGAGTTTTATTAAATATTCCTAGGCACTGCAACCTATAGCACATGACTTAGACAGAAAGTTTATGTGGATTTACCCAGAAGAAATTCCTATAAACTGAAGTAAACTTTTTATTTCTTTAAGAGACATTAGATAGGGTTCCACATTTGTCACTGAATATGAAATCTGCAGATCCTCTTACAGTTGGACCATATCTACTGAAAATGTTGATATGCAAACTGAATATATGTTGACACAACCTTTTCATTTTCAAATTGATAGTCAGATTCCCTGAGCAATCAAAGAGAGAATAAACAGACTCATGCACTTATTCATTAGCAGAGGATCCCTTGTCCTTGCTGTACTATCCCATATACTATCCCGTTCTCTCTCTCAGGCTTCTCCCACCAAACACTATCCTATCCTATCCCCTTCTCTCCCTCAGGCTTGTCCCACAGAAGCCTCCCCTATCCTATCCCCTTCTCTCCCTCAGGCTTGTCCCACAGAAGCCTAGCCTAGCCTAGCCTAGCCTAGCCTAATCCTAATCCTAATCCTATCCTATCCTATCCTATCCTATCCTATCCTATCCTATCCTATCCTATCCTATCCTATCCTATCCTATCCTATCCTATCCTATCCCCTTTTCTCCCTCAGCCTTGCCCCACAGAGGTCTCCCATATCCTCATCCCCCTTTCTCCCTCAGTCTTGCCTCATAGAAGCCACCTATATCCTATCCCCTTTTATCCCTCAGGCTTGTCCCAAAGAAGCCTGTCCTATCCGATCTCACTTCTCTCCCTCAGCCTTGCCACAGACAAGCCTTCCCTATCCGATTCTCTTCTCATTCTCAGCCTTTCCCCACAGAAGCCTCCCTATCCTATCCCCTTCTCTCCCTAAGGCTTGTCCCACTGAAGCCTCCCCTATCCTATCCCCTTCTCTCCCTCAGGCTTGTCCCAAAGAATCCTATCCTATCCTATCCTATCCTATCCTATCCTATCCTATCCTATCCTATCCTATCCTATCCTATCCCCTTTTCTCCCTCAGCCTTGCCCCACAGAAGTCTCCCATAAACTATCCCCTTCTCTCCTTCAATCTTGCCCCACAGAAGCCTCCCCTATCCTATCCCCTTTTCTCCCTCAGGCTTGTGCCATCGAAGCTTATCCTATCCTATCTCACTTCTCTCCCTCAAACTTGCCCCTATACTATCCCCTCTTCTCCCTCAGCCTTGCCCCACAGAAGCCTCCCCTATCCAATCCCCTTCTCTCCCTCAGCCTTGCCCCACTCAAGCCTCCCCTATCCTATCTCACTTCTCTCCCACAGCCTTGCCCCACACAAGGCTCCCCTATCCTATTCCCTTCTCATTCTCAGCCTTTCCCCACTGAAGCCTCCCTATCCTATCCCCTTCTCTCCCTCAGGCTTGTCCCACTGAAGCCTATCCTATCCTATCCCCTTTTCTCCCTCAGCCTTGCCCCACAGAGGTCTCCCCTATACTATCCGCTTCTCTCCTTCAGTCTTGCCCCACAGAAGCCTCCCCTATCCTATCCCTTTTCTCCCTCAGGCTTGTCCCACCGAAGCCTATCCTATCCTATCTCACTTCTCTCCCTCAGCCTTGCCGCACACAAGCCTCCCCTATGCTATTCCCTTCTAATTCTCAGCCTTTGCCCACAGAAGCCTCCCTATCCTATCCAATTCACTCCCTCAGACTTGTCCCACTGAAGCCTATCCTATTCTATCTCTTTTCTCTCCCTCAGGTTGCACAACAAAAACCTCCCCTATCCTATCCCCTTCTCTCCTTCATGCTTGCCCCACAGAAGCCTATCCTATCCTCTTTTCTCCCTCAGGCTTGTCCCACTGAAGCCTATCCTATCCTATTTCTCTTCTCTCCCTCAGGCTTGCCCAACAGAAACCTCCCCTATCCTATCCCCTTCTCTCCGTCAGGCTTGTTCCACTGAAGCCTATCCTATCCTATCTCTTTTCTCTTCCTCAGGCTTGCCCCTATACTATCCCCATCTCTCCCTCAGCCTTGCCCCACTCAAGCCTCTCCTATCATATTCCCTTCTCATTCTCAGCCTTTTCCCACAGAAGCCTCCCTATCCTATCCCCTTCTCTCCCTCAGCCTTGCCCCACAGTTGCCTCCCCTATCCTATCCCCTTTTCTCCCTCAGGCTTGCCCAACAGAAGCCTATCCTATCCTATCCCCTTCTCTCTTTCAAGCGTGCCCAACAGAAGCCTATCCTATCCTATCCCCTTCTCTCCCTCAGCCTTGCCCCACAGTTGCCTCCCCTATTCTATCCCCTCTTCTCCCTCAGCCTTGCCCCACAGAAGCCTCCCCTATCCTATCCCCTTCTCATTCTCAGCTTTTCCCCATAAAAGCCTCCCTATCCTATCCCCTTCTCTCCCTCAGGCTTGTCCCACTGAAGCCTATCCTATCCTATTTCTCTTCTCTCCCTCAGGCTTGCCCAACAGAAACCTCCCCTATCCTATCCCCTTCTCTCCGTCAGGCTTGTTCCACTGAAGCCTATCCTATCCTATCTCTTTTCTCTTCCTCAGGCTTGCCCCTATACTATCCCCATCTCTCCCTCAGCCTTGCCCCACTCAAGCCTCTCCTATCATATTCCCTTCTCATTCTCAGCCTTTTCCCACAGAAGCCTCCCTATCCTATCCCCTTCTCTCCCTCAGCCTTGCCCCACAGTTGCCTCCCCTATTCTATCCCCTCTTCTCCCTCAGCCTTGCCCCACAGAGGTCTCCCCTATACTATCCGCTTCTCTCCTTCAGTCTTGCCCCACAGAAGCCTCCCCTATCCTATCCCTTTTCTCCCTCAGGCTTGTCCCACCGAAGCCTATCCTATCCTATCTCACTTCTCTCCCTCAGCCTTGCCGCACACAAGCCTCCCCTATGCTATTCCCTTCTAATTCTCAGCCTTTGCCCACAGAAGCCTCCCTATCCTATCCAATTCACTCCCTCAGACTTGTCCCACTGAAGCCTATCCTATTCTATCTCTTTTCTCTCCCTCAGGTTGCCCAACAAAAACCTCCCCTATCCTATCCCCTTCTCTCCCTCAGTCTTGCCCCATGGAAGCCTCCCCTATCCTATCCCCTTCTCTCCTTCATGCTTGCCCCACAGAAGCCTATCCTATCCTCTTTTCTCCCTCAGGCTTGTCCCACTGAAGCCTATCCTATCCTATTTCTCTTCTCTCCCTCAGGCTTGCCCAACAGAAACCTCCCCTATCCTATCCCCTTCTCTCCGTCAGGCTTGTTCCACTGAAGCCTATCCTATCCTATCCTATCTCTTTTCTCTTCCTCAGGCTTGCCCCTATACTATCCCCATCTCTCCCTCAGCCTTGCCCCACTCAAGCCTCTCCTATCATATTCCCTTCTCATTCTCAGCCTTTTCCCACAGAAGCCTCCCTATCCTATCCCCTTCTCTCCCTCAGCCTTGCCCCACAGTTGCCTCCCCTATCCTATCCCCTTTTCTCCCTCAGGCTTGCCCAACAGAAGCCTATCCTATCCTATCCCCTTCTCTCTTTCAAGCGTGCCCAACAGAAGCCTATCCTATCCTATCCCCTTCTCTCCCTCAGCCTTGCCCCACAGTTGCCTCCCCTATTCTATCCCCTCTTCTCCCTCAGCCTTGCCCCACAGAAGCCTCCCCTATCCTATCCCCTTCTCATTCTCAGCTTTTCCCCATAAAAGCCTCCCTATCCTATCCCCTTCTCTCCCTCAGGCTTGTCCCACTGAAGCCTATCCTATCCTATTTCTCTTCTCTCCCTCAGGCTTGCCCAACAGAAACCTCCCCTATCCTATCCCCTTCTCTCCGTCAGGCTTGTTCCACTGAAGCCTATCCTATCCTATCTCTTTTCTCTTCCTCAGGCTTGCCCCTATACTATCCCCATCTCTCCCTCAGCCTTGCCCCACTCAAGCCTCTCCTATCATATTCCCTTCTCATTCTCAGCCTTTTCCCACAGAAGCCTCCCTATCCTATCCCCTTCTCTCCCTCAGCCTTGCCCCACAGTTGCCTCCCCTATTCTATCCCCTCTTCTCCCTCAGCCTTGCCCCACAGAAGCCTCCCCTATCCTATCCCCTTCTCATTCTCAGCTTTTCCCCATAAAAGCCTCCCTATCCTATCCCCTTCTCTCCCTCAGGCTTTTCCCACTGAAGCCTATCCTATTATATCTCTCTTCTCTCCCTCAGGCTTGTCCCACTGAAGCCTATCCTATCCTATTTCTCTTCTCTTCCTCAGGTTGCCCAACAGAAACCTGCCCTATCCTATCCCCTTCGCTCCTTCAGCCTTGCCCCACAGAGGCCTCCCCTATCCTATCCCCTTCTCTCCGGCAAGCTTGCCCCACAAAAGCCTATCCCTCTTCTCTCCCTCACTCTTCCCCACAGAAGCCTCTCCTATCCTATCCCCTTCTCTCCCTCAGTCTTGCCCCACAGAAGCCTCCCCTATCCTATTCCCTTCTCTCAGCCTTTCCCCACAGAACCCTCCCTATCCTATCCCCTTCTCTCCCTCAGCCTTGCCCCGCTTAAGCCTCCCCTATCCTATTCCCTTCTCACTCTCAGCCTTTCCCCACAGACACTTTCCTATCCTATCCCTTTTTCTCCCTCAGGCTTGTCCCACTGAAGCCTATCCTGTCCTATCACTCTTCTCTCCCTCAGCCTTGCCTCACAGAAGCCTCCCCTATCCTATCCCCTTCTTCCCTCAGCCTTGCCCCACAGAAACTTATCCGTCTTCTCTCCCTCATTCTTGCCCCACAGAAGCTTCCCCTATCCTATCCCCTTCTCTCCCTCAGCCTTGCCCCGCTTAAGCCTCCCCTATCCTATTCCCTTCTCACTCTCAGCCTTTCCCCACAGACACTTCCCTATCCTATCCCTTTTTCTCCCTCAGGCTTGTCCCACTGAAGCCTATCCTGTCCTATCACTCTTCTCTCCCTCAGCCTTGCCTCACAGAAGCCTCCCCTATCCTATCCCCTTCTTCCCTCAGGCTTGCCCAATAGAAGCCTATCCTATCCTATCCCCTTCTCTCTTTCAAGCGTGCCCAACAGAAGCCTATCCTATCCTATCCCCTTCTCTCCCTCAGCCTTGCCCCATGGAAGCCTCCCCTATCTCACTTCTCTCCCTCAGCCTACCCCACGGAAGCCTCCCCTATCCCATCCCCTTCTCTCCCTCAGTCTTGCCCCATAGAAGCTTCCCCTATCCTATCCCCTTCTTCCCTCAGCCTACCCCACGGAAGCCTCCCCTATCCTATCCCCTTTTCTCCCTCAGGCTTGCCCAATAGAAGCCTATCCTATCCTATCCCCTTCTCTCTTTCAAGCGTGCCCAACAGAAGCCTATCCTATCCTATCCCCTTCTCTCCCTCAGCCTTGCCCCACAGTTGCCTCCCCTATTCTATCCCCTATTCTCCCTCAGCCTTGCCCCACAGATGCCTCCCCTATCCTATCCCCTTCTCTCCCTCAGTCTTGCCCCACAGAAGCCTCCCCTATCCTATCCCCTTCTTCCCTCAGCCTACCCCACGGAAGCCTCCCCTATCCTATCCCCTTTTCTCCCTCAGGCTTGCCCAACAGAAGCCTATCCTATCCTATCCCCTTCTCTCCCTCAGCCTTGCCCCACAGATGCCTCCCCTATCCTATCCCCTTCTCTCCCTCAGCCTACCCCACGGAAGCCTCCCCTATCCCATCCCCTTCTCTCCTTCAAGCTTGCCCCACAGAAGCCTATCCTATCTCACTTCTCTCCCTCAGCCTTTCCCCACAAAAGCCTCCCTATCCTATCCCCTTTTCTCCCTCAGGCTTTTCCCACTGAAGCCTATCCTTTTGTATCTCTCTTCTCTCCCTCAGGCTTGTCCCACTGAAGCCTATCCTATCCTATTTCTCTTCTCTTCCTCAGGTTGCCCAACAGAAACCTGCCCTATCCTATCCCTTCTCTCCCTCAAGCTTGCCCCACAGAAGCCTATCCCCTTTTCTCCCTCACTCTTGCCCCACAGAAGCCTCCCCTATTCTATCTCCTTCTCTCCCTCAGCCTACCCCACAAAAGCCTCCCCTATCTTATCCCTGTCTCTCCCTCAGGCTTGTCCCATTGAAACCTACCCTATCCTATCTCTCTTCTCTCCCTCAGCCTACCCCACGAAAGCCTCCCCTATCTTATCCCTGTCTCTCCCTCAGGCTTGTCCCATTGAAACCTACCCTATCCTATCTCTCTTCTCTCCCTCAGCCTACCCCACGGAAGCCTCCCCTATCCTATCCCCTTCTCTCCGTCAGCCTTGACCCACTGAAGCCTACCCTATCCTATCTCTCTTCTCTCCCTCAGGCTTGCCCAACAGAAGCCTCTCCTCTCCTATCCCCTTCTCTCCCTCAGCTTTGCCCCACAGTTGCCTCCCCTATCCTATCCCCTTCTCTTCCTCACTCTTGCCCCATGGAAGCCTCCCTATCATATCCCCTTCTCTCCTTCACGCTTGCCCCACAGAAGTCTATCCTATCCTCTTTTCTCCCTCAGGCTTGCCCAACAGAAGCCTCTCCTATCCTATCCCCTTCTCTCCCTCAGCCTTGCCCCACAGTTGCCTCCCCTATCCTATCCCCCTATCCTATCCCCTTCTCTCCCTCAGTCTTGCCCCATGGAAGTCTCCCCTATCCTATCCCCTTCTCTTCCTCAGTCTTGCCCCACAGTTGCCTCCCCTATCCTATCCCCCTATCCTATCCCCTTCTCTCCCTCAGTCTTGCCCCACGGAAGTCTCCCCTATCCTATCCCCTTCTCTTCCTCAGTCATGCCCCATGGAAGCCTCCCCTATCCTATCCCCTTCTCTCCTTCACGCTTGCCCCACAGAAGCCTATCCTATCCTCTTTTCTCCCTCAGGCCTGTCCCACAGAAGCCTATCCTATCCTATCTCACTTCTCTCCCTCAGCCTTGCCCCACACAAGCCTCCCCAATCCTATTCCATTCTCAGCCTTTCCCCAAAAAAGCCTCCCTATCCTATCCCCTTCTCTCCTTCAGGCTTTTCCCACTGAAGCTTATCCTATTCTATCTCTCTTCTCTCCCTCAGGCTTGTCCCACAGAAGCCTCCCCGATCCTATCCCCTTCTCTCCTTCAGGCTTTTCCCACTGAAGCCTATCCTATCCTATCCCCTTCTCTCCCTCAGCCTTGCCCCACAGTTGCCTCCCTATTCTATCCCCTCTTCTCCCTCAGCCTACCCCACGGAAGCCTCCCCTATCTCATCCCCTTCTCTCCTTCAAGCTTGCCCCACAGAAGCCTTTCCTGTCCTCTTGTCTCCCTCAGGCTTCTCCCACCGAAGTCTATCCTATCCTATCTCACTTCTCTCCCTCAGCCTTGCCCCACACAAGCCTCCCCAATCCTATACCCTTCTCTCCCTCAGTCTTTCCCCACAGAAGCCTATCCTATCCTATCCCTCCCCTATCCTATCCCCTTCTCTCCCTCAGGCTTGTGCCACTGAAGCCTATCCTATTTTATCTCTCTTTTCTCCCTCAGGCTTGTCCAACCGAAGCCTATCCTATCCTATCTCACTTCTCTCCCTCACGCTTGTCCCACGGAAGCCTCTCCTCTCCTATCCCCTTCTCTCCTTCAAGCTTGCCCCACAGAAGCCTATCCTATCCTCTTTTTCTCCCTCAGGCTTGTCCCACAGAAGCCTATCCTATCCTATCTCTCTTCTCTCCCTCAGGCTTGCCCAACAGAAACCTGCCCTATCCTATCCTCATTCTCAGCCTTTCCCCACAAAAGCCTCCCTATCCTATCCCCTTTTCTCCCTCAGGCTTTTCCCACTGAAGCCTATCCTATTGTATCTCGCTTCTCTCCCTCAGGTTGCCCATCAGAAACCTGCCCTATCCTATCCTCTTCTCTCCCTCAAGCTTGCCCCACAGAAGCCTATCCCTCTTCTCTCCCTCACTCTTGCCCCACAGAAGCCTCCCCTATCCTATCCCCTTCTCTCCCTCAGCCTAGCCCCACGGAAGCCTCCCCTATCCTATCTCACTTCTCTCCCTCAGCCTACCCCACGGAAGCCTCCCCTATCCTATCCCCTTCTCTCCCTCAGCCTAGCCCCACGGAAGCCTCCCCTATCCTATCTCACTTCTCTCCCTCAGCCTACCCCATGAAAGCCTCCCCTATCCTATCCCTGTCTCTCCCTCAGGCTTGCCCCACAGAAACCTCCCCTATCCTATCCCCTGCATGCTGCTGTAAAAGTAAAACTGAAAGTGAAACTCCTCTCCTCTGCTTGTGCTTTGCATTCGGAACATATTTCTTTTCAGATGGGGAGGGGGAGTAGAACTCCTTAGCATCAGAGCATGGAACAGATTTCAGATGGAGGGGGAGTAGAAGTCCTTAACATCAGAGTACTGTTTGGAAAGTGAAACAGTATTTGCTGTGTGATCAAGAAGGAGACAGGAAGGAGCCTTGCCATGGCTTAGCTCGACTGTTGTGTAGGAAAGCTGCTTGCTGCTGTGAAAATAAAACTGAAACTGAAATGCCTCTGCTTGTGTTTTGTATTTGGAACAGATTTCTTTTCAGGTGGGGAGGGGAAGTAGAACTCCTTAGCATCAGAGAGTGTTAATAATAATATAGGAAATACTAATGGTCTGATCGTCATTTCAAAAAATCCTTTGCCATTTTTCCTGAGCACCTAGAAGCCAAAAGGAACATACATGGCAAATTTCAAGTTTGTAGGCTTTATGGTTCTGGAGATTTTGTGATGATGCATGAGTGCTATTTCGCTTTTAGATAGATAGATAGATAGATAGATAGATAGATAGATAGATAGATAGATAGATGACTAAGGGAAGTATTGCAAAAGAGTAAGGACACTTCCACTTTAACCTTCAGCTTCACACTTCAAATCCTCAATAGGTGAACACCTTGCTAGGTGAAAGTGCTCTCTTCTTCCTTCACAATATTCAGTTGACCCAACCAATCCCTTCTATCTGATGGAAAGCATAAGTACTGACTAGCAGCCTGGGATATATGTCACTTGTCCTTTTCCCATGACTGCAGATAGTTTCCTGATTTCTTGGAGCAAGGAGGAAAAAAAATGTCACTATGAAGAGCATCTCCAGAACTGATTCACTGCTTAATTAAAAAATGTCATAGAAAGGTAACATTAACTTTTTTATTTATTTATTTTATTTTATCTTATACATCCAACAAACATTAAATCTATAGCAGTCTACATCACAACGCGAGAAGGAAATAAACTTGTCCCATTACATATACAGTATAGGATAATGTACAAAAGTCTATTACATATACCAATTGACATGCTTATCCAATATCTCTATTTATAGCTCGATTTGACATCCAATTATACCATTGACTCCAAGATATATAGTAATCTGTGTTCTCCCCGCCCCCCACGTCCTTTCAGTAACATAGTAAGTCAATCTGATTCCACACAATTCATTATTTTCTGAATTACTACTTGTTCGCATAGGCTAAGCAAGGTAGCATTACCTTAATGAGAGGGGGAGAGCAAAGGAATTGGGATGACACAAGAGTTCTTATGAATAGGAAATAATCTCAGACATAGGTACAGGATTAATGCTGGAAAATGATCTCTGCACCATTTCCTATGATACAGTTGAACCAAATCCTACATCCAAAAAGTTCTTAGTATTGGGAGTATGGGTGCAGCACCAGTTCCAAGTCGAGGAACCTAGAAGGGGCCTAAAACAAAAAGATGAATGAAGTCAGTACTAAGTAGTAGTTGAGGAACTTGAGAATGACAGCCAAAGCATTAAAAAATAACTGCAGAGAGATTATTTTTATTATTTATTTATTTTTATTTTTTTTAATTTTTATACCGCCCCCCCCCTCTCCCGAAGGACTCGGGGCGGTGAACAGCCAAAATTAAAAAACATACAATATAAACATTAAAATACTATAAAAACAAAATTGAATTTATATTGGCTTCCCCCAATTTAAAACCCCTTACCCATAAAATTCAGCAATTATAAGATTTTTAACCCAGCCCGGCTTGCTGAAATAAAAAAGTCTTCAGAGCCCAGCGGAAGGTCCAGAGGTCCGGGATCAGTCGTATCCCTGGGGGTAGCTCATTCCAGAGGGCGGGTGCCCCCACAGAGAAGGCTCTTCCCCGGGGGGTCACCAGCGGACATTGCCTGACCGGCGGCACCCTGAGGAGGCCCTCTCTGTGAGAGTGTATTGGCCAGTGGGAAGTTATCGGTGGCAGAAGGTGGTCTCGTAAATAACCGGGCCCTAAGCCATGGAGCGCTTTGAAGATGAGAACCAATACCTTGAAGCGCACCCGGAAGACCACTGGAAGCCAATTCAGCTCGCGCAGGAGAGATGTCATGTGGGAGCGCCATATCACCCCCATAAGTACCCGCATGGCTGCATTCTGCACCAGTTGGAGCCTCTGAGTGCTCCTCAAGGGGAGCCCCATGTAGAGAGCATTGCAGTAGTCCAGGCGGGAAGTGATGAGGGCATGAGTGACCGTGCATAAGGAGTCCCGATCCAGAAAGGGGCGCAACTGACATATCAGGTGAACCTGATAGAAAGACCCCCTGGCCACAGCTGTCATATGCTCTTCTAAAGACAGCCATGCATCCAGGAGGACACCCAAGTTACGCGCCCTTTCCGTGAGGGCCAATGTCTCGCCCCCAATAATCAGCGATGGCACCAGCTGACTATATTGGGACGCCGGCAACCACAGCCACTCAGTCTTGGAGGGGTTGAGTCGGAGCCTGTTCCTCCCCATCCAGACCCGCAGGCCTCCAGGCACCGGGACATCACTTCAAGGGCAACGTTGTGGTGGTCTGGGTTGGAGATGTACAGCTGGGTGTCATCAGCGTACAGATGGCGCTGCACCCCAAAACCACGGATGATCTTGCTCAGCGGCTTCACATAAATGTTGAACAGGAGAGGCGAGAGGACCGACCCTTGTGGCACCCCACAAACCAGATGCCTTGAGGTTGACCTCTGCCCCCCAGCCAACACGGACTGCGACCGGTTGGAGAGATAGGAGGAGAACCACCGTAAAACAGTGCCTCCCACTCCCAACCCTTCCAACCGGCGCAGCATGATACCATGGTTGATAGTATCAAAAGCCGCTGAGAGGTCTAATAGGACCAGAACAGAGGAGCAACCCCTGTCCCGAGCCCTCCAGAGATCATCGACCAACGTGACCAATGCCGTTTCTGTGCTGTACCCGGGCCTGAAGCCGGACTGGAATGGATCTAGATAGACGGTTTCATCCAGGTACTGCGGGAGCTGTCGCGCCACCACACTCTCAACCTTCGCCAGAAAGCGAAGGTTGGAAACTGGACGATAGTTTGCCAAAACAGCTGGGTCCAGAGAGGGCTTCTTAAGGAGGGGCCTCACCACCGCCTCTCTCAAGGCGGGAGACAAGAAACCCTCACTCAAGGAAGTGTTTATAATCCTCTGGAGCCAGCCTCGTGTAACCTTCCGGGTAGCCAGCACCAACCAGGAAGGACACAGGTCCAATAAACATGTGGTTGCGTTCAACCTCCCCAGCATCCTGTCCACGTCCTCGGGAGTCACAGGGTCAAACTCATCCCAGATAACATTCTCAAGACACACCTCGGACAACCCACCTGTACCCACCCAGTCAGAGTCCAAGTCTTCCCAAATTTGAGCGACTTTATCATGCAGATAATGCGCAAAATCCTCAGCACGTCCTTGCTTATGGCTATATTGTTCAATTTATTCTATTTAATTTCAGTTTTGAGGTTGCTAGGTACCTTAAATAAGTAAAGCAATCCATTCAAATACCTGATTACTCCGATCTATGTCAATTCTAAGTAATAGAATAGAATAACAGAGTTGGAAGGTCTTCTAATCCAACCCCCTGCTTAGGCAGGAAACCCTACACCACTTCAGGCAAATGGTTATCCAACATCTTCTTAAAAACTTCCAGTGTTGGAACAGCAGTCACAACTTCTGGAGGCAAGTTGTTCCACTGATTAATTGTTTTAACTGTCAGGAAATTTCTCTTTAATTCTAAGTTGCTTCTCTCCTTGATTAGTTTCCACCCGCTGCTTATTGTTCTACCCTCAGGTGCTTCAGAGAATAGTTTGACTCCTTCTTCTTGGTGGCAGCCCCTGAGATATTGGAACACTGCTATCATGTCTCCCCTAGTCCTTCTTTTCATTAAACTAGTCATACCCTGTTCCTGCAACTATTCTTCATATGTTTTAGCCTCCAGTCCCGTAATCATCTCTGTTGCTCTTCTCTGCACTCTTTCTACAGTCTGTCTCTCACAACTCCTGCCTTCATCCAGCCTTTTTTGAGACAAGTCCATTTACTTCTCTATTCAGTGGAAATCTGGATTTATCAAATCTAATCTAGGTAAATATGTTGCATTGACATGTTTGCTTCATCATGATTTTTGAACCATGATAGTATTTGTATGATGTGCTAAACCAGTGGTTCTCAACCTTCCTAATGCCGCGACTCTTTAATACAGTTCCTCATGTTGTGGTGACCCCCCAACCAGGGGTGGGTTCTAAAATTTTTTACTACTGGTTCTGTGGGTGTGGCTTATTTTATGGGTGTGGCTTGGAGGTCATGTGACTGGGTGGGCGTGGCTAGTTGGTCATGTGACTGGGTGGCCATGGCTATGTGTATAGGGACTACTCAGAGGGCAGAAAAAAGTCATTTCTGACAGGTCCTCGCACTTTTGACTGGTTCTCACACTTATGACCATCCTCACATTTATGCCCATGCAGCATTCTTAACAACCATGTCACTCATTTCACAACTGCTTCTCTTCACCATGGTGATAAGATAGGGCAAAAAACGTAAAATGTGAGGACAGTTGTAAATTCGAGGACTGGTCAAAAGTGCGAGGACCAGTCAAAAATAACTTTTTCAGCCCTCTGAGTAGTCCATGTGCATAAAAGGATACAGCAATAGAGAAGGATGAAGGAAGGGAAGGGAAATTAGAGTAGGAGTGAGGGTAAGAGAGGGAGGAAGAGAGAAGGAGAAGGAGAAAGGAAGAGGAAGTAGGGAGGAGAAGAAGAGCAGGGGAAGAGAAAGTAAGAAGGAAAGAAAAGAGAGAGGTGGTAGGTTTGAGGAGAAAGATTGCTGTACAATAAAAAAGATGAAAGGGAAGAAAACCAACCCCAAACAAATATAAAGATATTAAGATAAAGAATGAATTGTTAAACTTTAAAGAATAAAAGAGAACAAATATGAATAAATAGCAATAATTAGAAACACACATACGAATATACAATGTATTTTCTTTGAACAGAGTATTTGGCCGGTTCACAAATTTAAACAGTGTTTAGTCATTTCAATTAAATTTACAATTTTTATATTTTCTTTTTGCCATATTTATTCCTCATCTATTTTTTTAAAAAACCAATATTACCTTTCATCCTCATCTCTAATCTTAATCAAATTCATTTTTCCCTTCTATTCTATATTATACCCCTTCCCATTGTCATCTATTTTTATATCCATCCTCACATTGGTTAATTATGTAATATAGTTGTTTAATAGAAATTCAACATTTTAATATAAATCAATTAGTTATATAACTATCTTTTTGTATATTAATCAATATGAACATGAATATTCCAATTATTTCCATGCAATCCAATTTCTTACAAATCAATTAATTATATTTATCAATAATAATAAATCAAATAATTTCACCCATATATTCCTCCAAACCACAACTTAACCATTTCTGCTTTCAACACAATATATAATTAATAATATCTCAATTATTACAATTCCCTAGTTAAATAAGAGCTTTTTTTCTTTTGTGTTTTAAAATCTTGAACTCTCCTCTTTTGCCCATTATTTGCAGTTTTGCACCTACCCTTTTTGCTGAGGAAAAAGAAATCTCTCTCTGCCTCATTTTGTCATGTTGCAGCAAAGACCCTGCTTTACTTTCAGTTTCACTTTTTCAGCATAGCTAGGGGGGAAAAAATCTACTCCAGCAATTTACCTCTTTGCAGCTAGCTAGCAACAGAGCCCTCCGCAAAACAGCTGAGAGTAAATCAGCTGAGAGTCAGGAGGCTGATCAAATCAACTTGTGGTAATTAACCTATGTTGAAGCTGAAAGGGGCTGTTTTTTCTATTTTTGCAGGCACCGGTCTACTCATTTGTTTTCTTTTAACAGTGATCACCTGTAGAGCGGCCCTTCAAAGCCCCGCAGCAAGAATTTAAACAGTTTTTTTCCCTCTAGCCATCAGCTGGGACTCAGGAGGCAGCAATAGATTAGGAGTGGGCAGGGAAAGCAAACGGCGAATGGCAATCCAACAGAGGCAGAGGGTGAGGGTGAATGAAGGCATGGGGGGGTGAGAGAGGGCTTTGCCGACTCTTGTGAAATGGCCGTTGGACCCCCAAAGGGGTCGCGACCCCCAGGTTGAGAACCGCTGTGCTAAACCATAACATGTAGTTAATACATTACAATATCTGGATTCACATATCACCCCACCCCTCAAAAAATAAACCATATTAGCATTCATGAAATATATCCTTAGTAGTTAATTTTACCCAATCAGTTCTAGCAGTGAGGTCTTTGTGTTAAACTACAAGATTATTATATAAAGCCAAATTGAGGAACAAATAATATTCTATGTCATCTACATAAAATTAATCCACAAAATATATTTTGTGTTGAAGCAAAGCTAGAAGGAACATAGTTATCTTTCTAAACATTTAACCAATGTTGCATCAAATAAGTATTATTTTCAGTGTACAACAAGTTAGGGAATCTAACAATTCAGAATGTCCTGTCAACAATTTCCTCCTATCATCAGCTACTTTGAATTGGATATTGGGAGGGTCCTTGGTTGCCATGGAAATTCAATCAGATTGCTGTGTTTCAGCAAGACATGGAGGTCATGCAGGAGATACCAGTAAAAGCTCCTATAATGTTGCCAGGATTAATATCCAATCAAGTAAATAAACAGTATAACTGTTTTTCCAGTGATTAGTCGTCGTTCCCCCCACTCACTCTTTTTCCAAAGCTGATATATCTTCTTGCAACTGACTGAAATAAGTGGAACATAATTGGGCAGAAATAAACCAAAGTTTGCAGCCATAATGTATATGTGAATTGAAGTTGTGATTAATTGTTGCTTCACAATGATGCAACAAAGTCTTTAAAGGGTATAGAATAACCTTATTAGAATTTCTGGGATGATCAACTCCTTGTGTTGTGTTATGTTGTGATATGATATGATATGGTATGATATGATATGATATGATATGGTATGATATTTCACTATGGATCCAGAATATAGTAATTGGCACACATTATTTAAAATTCGTAAGTCTTTCAAGATAAGCATCATATAAGCATATGTCTGCTTTAAATATAGATCCATAATTATAATATTACATTTGGTAAATTGAAAAACATGTACATGAATTCTGTATGTATAGATGTGCTAATGAATTATTACATAAATAGGAGCTTTATTTAGAGCTTTCAATAATTGCATACTGAATAATTTCTGTTTAATTTTATAATTGGCTATTAAATGTTATCCATGACATTTTATTTCTAAAAGTTATTTGCAGATAGAATCATACATGTAAATTGGAGGATTTGTTGTGGTCAGTGTAAAATGTCATTTGGATGAGTAAAATAAATACATATAATAGAGAATTAATGGAGGTACTTTATTGTTGAATACAGCAAAAGCCATTTTCCAGTATCAGGGTGAAAAAAAATAAATCAAATATTATCATCCACATAGTTCAGGGGTGGGTTCTATTTACCTTTACTACCGGTTCGCAGTGGGAGTGCATGTGCGCTTCTGTGCATGTGCAGATCGTCCACGATGATGTCCGGGCGGGTAGGCGGAGCCTCCCACCGCTTTTACTACCGGTTTGCAACAACCAGACTGAACCGGGAGCAACCCACCACTGACACAGTTGTTAGAGGATGTGAATTCTCGTTGTCCTTAAAGGATACAAACTTTCTTCAGCCAACCCCATGATAATGAACTGAACGAAGTAAACTTAAAGTGTGATCCATCTGGATAAAGAATTCATGTAGCTCATATCTTGTCAATTCTAGTTATTATGGAAACAACAAATGATAAGTCTGGTAAGAAAAATGTTCTTTGGATAACTGGAGAAAGATTTTAAGGTGGAAAAAAGAAAAAAAAATGAACATCTTCCAATGTAATTGAACAATGTACTGTACATATATTTGATATATTGTATTCTATAATACAAAGGTTTGGAGAAAGGTTTGTCTCCAGAGATTGCTGTCCATTGATGATGATTCACAAGCAGAAAAGTTCCTCTTCTTCCCTTCTTCCTTCCAGAACTGATGTTGGGTATTGCCATAGGTCATCAGTGAGGTCATCTAGTCTAGTTCATTGTATAGAGTTACATGGTTCAGGAAATTGAGTTGGTTTTGCAGTGTTTTTAATTATGATTTTGAGAGCCAATTTGATAAACTAATATCTAGAACCATAAGGAAAATTGCCATCTCAGTTTGTCACAGACATTTCTACAAGAGAGATAGTGTTTCAGTTTTGGTTTAATTTTAGTTTGTTTATTTTTATTATTGACCTATTTTAATTCATTATGTATTTTGTTTTGTTCTGAAAAGCCTTCATCACACAGATGGACAGAGTTTTATTATAGCATAAAGTCTACAAACAGGAAATTTTGCTAGTTCGTTCAAAAGGAGGAGTCAAAGCTGTATACAAGACCACAACTACTGGTTTTCTACCTTAGTCCTAGTTTGAATTGTAACCACTATGCTATTTTGTTTGAAGACCATGAAGTTATTCCATCTAATAACTTCTTTATTTTACATGCACACGAATTAGTAAATATAGTTCACACTTTCCAAGAGCCTATTGTTGCCATGTAATTCCAAAATCCTGTTTGACAAGTTTGGCCTTTATTCTCAGTGCTTGCCTAATCCAAATATATGGTTTTTGTTAAGTAGTTGATGATTAAAGATATAATGAGAGATCTGATGTGGTTTCAAACAGAAATGTTTCCGTTTATTGCTAAAACTTGATTAAAACAAAAAGGCCTTTCATATCAAAATACTAAGATATTTCATAGAAATAGTGCCTACTTCACTAACATTCTTACAATGCATCTTTTATTATAAATTCTGGGGTTGATCATGGATTTGATCCTGTCTTGTGGCTATTTTGAATGTCAGAGAATTGCATATGGTTTTGAAAGTGTCCCACAATCTTCCTTTCCAATGCTAAATTTTTTGTCATTGGAGGTTATCAGAAGACATGGTTTCCTAAAGTACTGTAATATTAAAATAATTTCCATTGCTCAACTAATAGCTTTTGTTTATGGAGGAGGGGAAGCCCTTTCTTGTCCATTTTTCCAGCAGCCAAATATTAATATATGGTTTGGTCCAGGGAAACAGAACATTTTTCTGTCTAGTGCGCTGTCACCTAACAGATTGCCAATGACATCTAAGATTCTAGGTATGGTTCTTTTTCTCCTTTTTAAAAAAATTCCTTATTTTTTGCAGCAGAGAATGGAAAATGAAGAAGCAATATGGTATAGCAGGTAACACATTAAGTTACAAACCAGGCGACTAGTTTTGCTTAGGCACATTACCAACTGAATGGCCTTGAGCCAGTCATTCTCTCTCAGCCACAAGAAACAGGCAATGGCAAACCATTTCAGAAATCCTAGCCAGGGACTTTCTTAGGAAGTTGCCAGCAGTAAAGACAAACTCAAAAGAACCTCCTCCAAAAAAAAAAAAAAAAAGGAAAATGAATCCATATGTAGTATATCTGTGTTATGGTCATTTACTCTATATTGTGCTAACATGTCACAATTCCTAGGCTGTTTTTGCTTTGTCTCCAAAGGAATTTTCAGGTTTATTTTGAAACTACTAACTCATATTTTTCCATATTAGTAAGAATGTGGATTGGAACACATAGCCAAATAACTGAGAACCATTTTTTTTCAATGGAATTCAAACATATTTTTCATAATATGTCATTATGCAGGTCTTAAATAGAGGTTACCAGCTTTATGGGAAGAAAATTTATCTGACCCCACTTGTCAAATAGTAATTAATATAATCTGATTGAGGACATGTGATTAAGCATGGGAATTGTTAGATATTTTATAGACTGGTGCGGGAACCAATCAGGAGCCTGTAGCCAGAGCGGGAAAAATAAACATGCATCAGTGGCTGAAGCCGCAGACAGCTCCTGTTTAAAAAGAGTTCCCGCGGCTCGGTTTGCATTGCTGTTACTGGAGCTGAATAAACCTGTTAACTGGCTGCAAGTGTCCTGTGTCCTTACCTTCACCCATGACCCAACACTGGCGACGAAGGTCGGATCATCCCAAGGACAATAGGCACTAGGCTGAACAAGGACTCCATGTGGCAATTGACGGCCATTGAACTCAACAACCAGCCAACACAAAATGTGTTCAATTATACCACCCGCTCCATTCAACCCCATGGGAGAAGACTGGGACTCCTACATGGAGCACTTCCACATGTTTCTGGAAGCCAATGATCTTCTGAGCCTTTTGGAGCAGAGGAAAAGGGCACTTTTCCTCATGCACTGCGGAGCCACCATTTTTAAAATGGCAAAAGCCCTCGCTTCACCAGCCGAACTGAAAACCATGATCTGGCTGGCGCTGGAGAGAATCCTGAGGGCACATTATGCTCCCCAAGCATCCTCACTCATAAGGTGGCACAAATTCTACCAGAGAGACCAACAAGAAGAGGAATCCATCAGTGGATTCATTGCAACCCTGTGAGAAATAGCTACCGCATGCAAATTCTCTAACCTGGACAAAGCTATGAGGGACCGTCTGGTGTTGGAACTACAAGACCTAACCCTACAAAACTGACTGCTTGCAAAGCCCAGAATCACCTTCCACAAAACCATGGAAGAAGCAACAGCAACCAAAGCCTCACAAAAACCACAGCTGCGATGAAGAAAATGAACAGACTACCAAAGGCGAATGAAGCCACCAGCATTCACTATGATGACAGAGACCAAATCTGGGGACGGAGACGAGGACAAGGTACATCATCTCCATTTGGAATGGAAGGGGAGAAACCAAGAGAAAGGGGGGGAAAGGAATTCTGGTGTGCTGGATGTGAGGAAAACTAACCCAGGATGGAATGCAGATTCTGAGATGCCATCTGATAGTGGTGCGAACAAAAAGGGCACATCGCAAGAGCCTGCAGAATATCCCAGCCAGTCTCCTGCACATCCAGACAGTCCAGCCCTCTACAGTATCCCAGGAGCTTCCAAGCAAGCAGCCAAAGACAACCGTTCAGAAGAAACTGACGCAGTGAAGACAATGGTTCTGATAGAGGGGAAACACACCAGACAATAATAGTGAGCCACTCGAGCATGGGAAAAGCAAAGAAAATGGTGGCGACCATCACCATCAAAGGGAGACCATGCAAGATGGAGGTTGACTCGGGATTCTACCTTTCCATGGTCTCCTGAATGATAATCAAACAACTGATACCAGGAATCTCAACCTGTGCACTCAAGCCACAGAAACTAATACTAACAGACTATCAAGGAAACTGAATTCTGGTAATAGGAATCGGTTATTTCAACATAGCGTTCAAAGACTTCAAAGGACAGCTACCCCTAACTATAATAGACCGGGACAGACCTAGCCTGTTGGGGCTGGAATGGTTTGAATCTTTGAGCCTGGCCATGATGGGAGTCAATCAAATTGAAGATGACAACTGGGAAGTGTACCTCCTAAAGGACTTCACAGATGTTTTTGATGGGAAACTGAGCAAGTACACCGGGATCCCTATTTCCTTTAACCTAGATCCCCAAGTTGCCCCTGTCTGGATAAAGCCAAGGAGGATCCCATTTGCTCTACAGCCCAAAATTGATGAGCAACTGGACAAACTTGTTGCCCAAGGGGTTTTAGAGCCAATGGACCATGCTAAGTGGGTGACACCTATTGTAACCCCCACAAAGCCAGATGGGTCAGCGCATTTGTGCGAAGACTATAAACGCACATTAAATAAAGCCTTACAGCAGAGTGCAAACCCTGTGCCTGTTGTACAACACCTGTTGCATTCCCTGGGTCAGGGAAAGGTATTCACAAAACTTGACCTGGTCCAGGCATATCAACAGCTACCCATCAATGATGCCACAGCAAAGGCCCAAACTATACTCACCCCTAAGGAAGCATTCAAATGCTGGTGGTTGCTGTTTGGGGTGAGCGTGGCCCCGGGGCTGTTCCAGAGTCTTATGGAATGCCTCCTACAGGGCATCAAATGAGTACTCCTATATTTCAATGATGTCGTAATATCAGCCATCAATAAGGAACAATTACAGCAAAGACTAAGGGCAGTATTAACTCATTTCCAGGAAGTGGGATTAAAAGTTAAAAAAGATAAATGCCAATTGCTAGTGGAGAGAGTAGAATTCCTGGGATATATAATCGACAGTTCCAGAATACAGCCCACCATTGGCAAACTGAAGGCGATCCAAGAAGCCCCAACCCCAACTAACAAAACAGAACTTCAAGCATTCCTGGGGTTATTAAATTTCTACAACATTTCCCTGCCACAGAAAGTGATGATTGCTGAGCTGTTGCACCACTTACTTGATAAAAAGACAGACTGGACATGGGGATGGAAAAAGAGAGCACATTCGATCAAATAAAAAAACTCCTAACATCTGACAGCATTCTAGTCCAGTATAATGAAACACTACCATTAAGACTAACATGCGATGTGTTGCCTTTCATAATAGGGGCAATTCTAAGCCATTGCATGCCGAACGGAAGAGAAGCCCCCATTACCTTTTACTCCAGGACTCTATCCACACCAGAAAGAAACTACAGTCAGCTTGACAAAGAGGCCCTGGCTGCAGTTGCTGGAATCAAAAGATTCCACAAATACACCTACGGGAGGAAGTTCAAGCTAATAACAGACCACAAACCGCTCCTGGGATCATCACAGGTGACTGACCAACACTACACGTATTATCACCACAAATGCCAGCTACCAGCTGCACTACAGACATGGGATCGACCATGCAGATGCCCTCAGCAGATGCCCGTTGCCGGAGCCAGGGGAGGAGCCAGCACCAGCAACAACCACATTGTTAACAGAGACTCTTGCAAGCACACTGATCACAGCAGCAGAGATTGCGAGAGCAACCATGAAAGACAAAACGTTGGCGCATATTTTGAACTGGGTACGAAAGGATGGCCAGAGACTGCAGTAGATGAGGAACTCAAGCCATTTAAAACACGACAAACTGAACTATCGGGACTGAGAGGGTGTTTGTTGTGGGGGGATAGGGTAATCATTCCCAAAGCTCTACAAAAGGACATTCTGGAAACATTACATGAGGGACACCCAGGGATAGTTAAAAGAAAGCGTTAGCCAGGAGTTATGTTTAATGGCCAGGGATGGACAAGGAAATAGAGACATGGGTAGCGACATGAACACCCTGCCAAGAATCACGGCCAACACCACACGCAGCACCCACACATGACTGGGAAAGCCCAAAGACACTGTGGTCCTGCATACACATTGATTTTGCAGGGCCCTGCCAGGGAAACACATTTTTAATCACAGTCAATGCTTATTCTGAATGGTTAGAGGTAAACCTTATGACATCGACCATGACAGAAGCAGTCATCAGGGTTTTACGGAGACTATTTACAACACGTGGACTGCCCAATATAGTAGTCTCTGATAACGGCCCACAATTTACTGCAAACCAATTTGAAATGTTCCTACATAGCCAAGGGATCAGACATGCAGTATCCACACCAGGACATCTGTCCACTAATGGGCAGGCTGAAAGGATAGTAAGAACAACTAAAGAGACGCTAGCTAGGATGGGCCCAGGGGAGATTCAAGCAAAAATAGATAAGCTACTAAGCATACAACAACACCTAGTGCAACCACACACAGAAGCCCTACATTAATGGGAAGGAAACTGAGAATCCAGCTAGACAGATTATTTATTATTATTATTATTATTATTATTATTATTATTATTTTATTGGATTTATATGCCGCTCTCTCTCCGAAGGACTCAGGGTGGCTCACATCAATGAAACAATCCCAATAAATACAAATTAAAACAGACTAAAACAGACTAAAAACCAATTTAAAACAATAGACCCCATCAGTCCTGGCTAGGGCGTTTAAACAGCTAGGTCTTAAGCTCACGGCAGAAGGTACGAAGGTCGGGGGCCAGCTGAAGACCCATGGGAAGTTGATTCCAAAGGGTGGGCATGGCCACAGAGAAGGCTCTACCCCTGGGGGTCGCCAGCCGACATTGTCTAGCCGACGGCACCCTGAGTAGGCCCTCTCTGTGGGAATGCACTGGGTGATGGGAAGTCGATGCAGGTTGCAGGTGTTCCGACAGATATCCATGAAGGGCTTTATAGGTTAACACCAGCACTTTGAATCTCACTCTGAGATTGCACCCTCAGTATAACTCAGAAACCCCAGTAGACTCGACTAGCAAATGTAGATCCTTTCAAGTGGGGGATAATGTATACGCAAAGAATTACAGCAGGAACCCTTTATGGGTACCTGCACAAATAATACAAATCACGGGCCCGCTATCCTACAGGATAGAAACAGAGATGGCCGAGGATGGAAGAGACACATATATGAGTCATAGACTAGTTGAATAGTTAGGAAGAAACATGACACACAGGAAGAAACCTCGGAGCGAGAAAGAAGACACCACACAGAAACCACAGAAGTACACCAGCCCCTATACAACACCAAACCAAACACACAACAACAACACTCAAACCCAAATAGAGTCAGTGGCCATTTATCTGAAGTCCATCAATGAGTTTTCGAAGTCAGAGATAGTCCACGAGTCTGTCCGGAGAACAAGGAAATAAATATCCAAAAAGAAAGGACCACGCTGACAGCTGGGTTCAAGATAATTCCAAGAATACCCACCGGAGAGACACAGAACCCAACTTCTCCATCTGCAGCTGCTGAGTCAACTGAACTGCACAGGTCAAGTTGCATCCAAAAGCGACCCGCCTACATACGGGACTACATTGTTTGAACAAGTCCTGATTGGGCATCAGAGGGGAGGGGTGTTAGATATCAAATAGATTGGCATGGGAACGAATCAGGAGCCTGTAGCCAGAGCGGGAAAAATAAGCGCATGTCAGTGGCTGAAGCCGTGGACAGCTCCTGTTTAAAAAGAGCTGTCATGGCTCAGTTTGCATTACTGTTACTGGAGCTGAATAAACCTGTTAACTGGCTGCAAGTCTCCTGTGTCCTTATCTTCACTCACGACCCAACAGGAATAATCTGTTTTAGCAATAAACACAAGGATTGCTTAGGGAATGTCAATCCAGGACATTTGTACTACCATGCTAGGAAGAGTCAGTGCAACTATTATTTGCCACAAGTTAGCATTATTGCACTTGTGTTAGAGCTTTGTGCAACATAAAGAATGCATGAAAAAACAGCCATAATACTAATAGAGAGGAGATTCCTAGCCTAGACTAAATGTCTGGTTTATTTCTGGCCTCAATTTAATTAGCCAGTATTTTGCCATCAAAGTTCTACATAGCCTATAGCAGTTTTGCAAGCACAATACTTGTTTTCCTTTAAAAAAAAAAAAAGTTTTATTGGTTCCCCCACACACCCACACACACGCACATTCACCCACATCTTTTTGGAACAGAGTATTGGCCATATCTTATTTTATACAATTCATCAAATTCAAATACATTTTACTCAATTACAATTTTTGCCACAATTTTCTTTTTTCCCTTTTTTTAATCATATCTCAATATTTCTTTGCTTACTTATATAAACAGCATCTTCATTCGCCCACAAATTCTAATTTTCCTGCTTATTCATATTTATTCTCTTTTATTTTTTAACCATTCATTCTTTATCTTAGTATATTTATATATGTTCGGGGTTGCCTTTCTTCCATTTCATCTTTTTTGTTGTACAGCAATCTTCCTTCTCAATCCTGCCATCTCCCTCTTTTCTTTCCTTCTTACTTTCTTTTTCCCTCCTCTCCTGCTCCTCTCTACTTCCCCTTCCTTTCTCCTTCTCCTCCTTTCTTCCTCCCTGTCTAGCCCTCTCTCCTACTCTGATTTCCCCTCTCTTCCTTCCTCCCCTCTCTTCCATCCCTCTCTCGTCTCCCCTTCTCTTCCATCTCTCTACTCTCTACTCCTCTTTCATCTCTCTCTATTGCTGTATTCATTTTCAATTTAATATTTTCCACTATGGTGTCCAGGCAACCCCGATCTTTCTCATTTATTAAAAATATTACTCGAAATTTCCCTCCTCTTTTTAATCATTAACAAATATTTCAACAGTGCATTTTTTCCTTGAAACCTTTGTTAAAATAATATTCCAACCCTTGCTTTTTTCCCTTTAACAATGTATTTCTTCCGTTTTACTTCTTACAAGTCTGTCATTTACATCATTTACTAACATTTCATTTTCATTCAATTTTACATTTCAATTTCAATTCCCATCTTAATTTCAATCAATTCTTTTGTTGCTTTTATTTCTCTCCACTTAGTGCTTTCTCCAACATCACAAACAGTTCATTTTTTTCCACATTTCTACTGATCTATTTTACATTTAAACAGTATTTTCACTTATAATTTCTACAAGTAACATTAACATATTAATATTTTCACTGACTCTTAACCATTTTCTTTTAAATTCTCCACAATCCCATTTCTTGATGCTTTTCTCCCTTTCTGCCATTCTCTTACAAGTATGACATTGAAATCATTTTTTAACATTTCAATTTCATTCAATTTTACATTCAATTTCAATTTTCTGTCTTAGTTTCAATTAATCCTTATGTTACTATTTGTTTCTCTCCATTTAGTGCTTCCTCCAATATCATTCTTTCTTTCACATTGCATCTACTGGTATATTTTCCATTTCACATATAATTTCTACAACTAACATCCTTCTCTTTATTAACAAATTAGCATTTTCACTGACTCCTAACCATTTTCTCTTAGACTCTCCACAGTTCCATTTCTTGATGCTTTCCTCCCTTTCTCCCATTCCCTTACCTTCTTCTTCTTTTTCTTATTTCTCCCCTTCAGCCTCTTTTCTTTAATTTTAACTGTTAATTTTCCTTCTCAATCTTTCCCCATTTATTTTTCTTCTTTTTATATTTGAGATGTAGTTTCCCTTATTTATTTTTATTCTGTCACTGTTAAACTCAGTGTAATCATCTTTATCTTTATTTCCAATTGTTTCCTTTTCAATATTATCTCTTTGTTTCTTTTGCTTCTCATTCATCTTTTCTTTCTTTCTTTTCTTTTCTTTTCTTTTCTTTTCTTTTTTTTTTTGCATTCTAACTAATCCTCTACTTCCTTATTTCCCTTAAATGCTTCTCTTATTTTTTGAAACATCTCCCTCAGTATCTCATATTCATCCTCCCAATTCTCCATATTTTCAATTTAAAAGGCTAGGATTTTTAAATTTGTTCTTTTCATTTACATATACTTCAGGTTTCAAAGTCCATATAATGTCCTTTTTTTTTTAATGTCCAATTCAAATATTCACTTGAGCCAACACAATTTCAGTCTTTATCCTTCACTTCTATTTAATTTTGCTTCAGCTGCACGAATATGTACTCCCACATCTCTTTCTCATGCTCTTTCTACCAGCAGATGTCTTTCTCCAATTCACAAATCTTCTAGTAACAACGTATCCATTTTGTAATCCACAAAAACGCTTACTTTCTCTTTTCCAAATTAAATCCTTTTGTTATTTAAAAAATGCTTTTCTGCCTCCTTTTTCCTTGTCTTTTTTTCTTTTGAAATCCAATTTAAGTCCAGGTGGAAGATTCCTTTTAGGGCTTTAGGTTTGATTTTAAAGTTCCTCTTTTTTTTCCCCCTCCGCTTAAGTTCCTCTGTGTCAATTAGCCACCAATTTATCACTGGGATTTTTTTTTCTTTTTTACCTGTGAGTTGGCCAATTACTCACCTGGTAACAATACTCTGTTCAAAACTCCACTCCTGCACATCTCTTAGTCCAGTTGCCCCAGTTTGTAGCAGACGTAATGGCCGCCTCCCCCACCACCGGGTCAAAGAGCTGCCTCCAACCATTCAAGGAACTTGCCTGTCCCTCTTTGATCTTCTGAGGCACCTCTCTCTCTCCCCTGTCCCGACAAGACAGTTCTGGTCCGAAGACCTCCCAACAGTGGTTTGTCTGCCTGGGTTTTCGCGAAGCTCAGCGGAGCTTCGCTATTTCCCAGCCAGTGTCGCCGTGACACTTCCAATTTCTCGTAATACTTGTTTTCCTAGACCTGTTTGGTGAATACTAGTTTCATCTTGAAAGCCATGGGCTTTTTTGGTTACATTGTCAGTGATAAAGTAATAATGCTCACAATTTTCTTGGAAACTATGGAAATCAAATATTTCCTGTACTTATATAGCCACTTAAGCTTCTAAAGCATGATGGTTATAGTGTTTCTTTTAAAAAGTTCTCCTTTATGTTATAAACACCATTATATTTTCTTTTATTTTATACTAGAAATTCACAAGGCCACTCAAAGACAGACATACACAAACACACCAGACTAGTCCCTGTTCTAGCAGAGGCTCCTTCTACTTATCTTCAAATATTTTGGATTTCCACTCCTATCTGTTACCAAGCCTGGACAATAGAAAAAGATTGTTAGGCACTGTATATGAGGAATTGTCTACTTTTGCCTTATGAGATTATGTCCTAATTTTGCTGAGAAATAATTACCAACAAGTAACATGGATTGCCTCTTTTAGGTGGACTTATTTTGATGCGCAAAACTCCATCTTATTGAACAAGTACCGATATATCTAATAATCCAAGGCCATAGGGGCTCAAGTCAAAATCTTTATTGCAACCTTAGAGTCCATCTATAAATGGACACCAGCTTGGGCTTTAGAATGATATTCCCCATAGGTCAGTGTATCCGATGATGTTTTGGTAGTGTTTAGAAACTTAACTGCAAAGCCTTGGGGTAGGGTGTGCTTGGAACTTTAGTTGATTGTTTGATTCATGGTTGTCCAGAACCATGTTTAGATTCTTTTTATTGTTTTTTTCTATTTTCAGTGTTGCCCATGCAATACTCTTTCTGGAGTCAGACAGTTTCTAAATCAGACAGGGGATTGATTGGGCCATGTGATGTGAATGTCACTGGACAGGGCAGGGTGTGAGTTTTAGTGTGGCTGGGGCAGGGATGGGTTCTACTTACCTTTACTACCAGTTCACAGCGGAGCTGTGTATGCATACTTGCTTTGCACATGCACACTCTTCTGTGCAAGTGCAGAAGCGTTTTGATGACGTTTGGGTCGGTGGGCGGAGCCTCCCGCAAGTTTTACTACCAGTTCCATAGAACCGGTGTGAACTGGGGGCAACCCAATGTGGGATTTCAGTTTTGGGGTTTCCCCAGATGTTCAATATGACTTCTCTAATAAAATCTTATTTTGATGGACTTTGTCTCAGAGTTCTGAACTGCAATGAGGAGTTAGTTGGAATGCTGACATAGTCTCCCATTTCAGTTTTGGTGACATGTCAACCACATATAGTTGCTTGTCTTATTAGAAGGTATTAAACTCATTCTCATAGCTCATTTTTCTGTATGCATAATAACACAGTGCAGTTAGTTTTTTGCTATTCATCATTTGGAGCTGATGATGCCAGCCATTATCTCTATGAGGAAATAACAGTATATGTTGAACAGTATATATCCTACTGTCATAGGAGTGAGTAGTGTCTGAAACAGTGGTGAAATGCAGCCGGTTCTATCTGACTCAGGTAAACTGGTAGTGCCAGCATCGGGAGACTCTGCTCACCCGCCTGGATGTCATCACATCCTGTTTTTAATGCTCTGCGCATGCACAGAGGTGTCGCACGCGAGCAAAGCAAGCATCCATAAGTGCATGCTTCCATTTGTGAACCAGTAGCGAAGGTAAGTTGAATTCACCTGGGTCTGAAATTATGTGTAAATCACCTTCTCATTCTTTCAATATAATGTGCCATGATGTTGTCCAGTTTTGGTGTTGTTTGGTATAATGATGGTGGCTGGAAATTTGTACATTAAATCTTCTTTCATGTTTAAATGCTGGTCTCCAGTCAGCAACAATGAAAATGGAAACTTCTGAAATATCTCAAATTTGTTATTTTGCAAGTTGAAAGAGCACAATGTATGAGTTACATTGTTGTAATGGTTTCTCCAATAATTGAAGAATTTCATGTTGAATCCCATCATTGTAGAGTACGTTCATTTTTCAACTTAATATACCTGAAGTAAATTTGAATACATTTGGGTTGCTGGTTGGGATCTGGCATTAAATGTCTGATATAATGATGGATTTGCCCTTGAATAATCACAAAAAGATTTCCTCCATTCCTTACTGGAAAGACTTCTTTAGTGCCAAAGGATGTCATTTACAGGATCAGGTATATTCTCTGATGTTCTTCATGAACATTTTTGAATTAGGTTCATCATTGTGATATAAACTGAGGAATTCATTAGGTAGTGGTTGCAACTTGTCTATTCTAAATATACAATGGAAACTGGAAGTTTGCAGCAATAGGAGCACAATAGTGAGAGCAGGATGGATGGCTGTGTTATGCAATTAAAAGAACAATACAATTTTTTGCTACAATTTGCTACAAATTGTATAGAGCAGTAGTCTGCAAGAAAATTTTGGTGGTCTGCGGCGCACCTGGGTGGAGGAGCTGCTCAGGATGAGCAATGGCCTGTCCTGTGACTGGAGCTCTGGAATATGGGACTGGCCAGGCAGCTCATGGTGGGGAGGTAAAACTCCACCATAGAGGGAGGTTTGTGCAGTTTGCAACTTTGCATCACAGCCCTCACTGGCTGGAATGAGGTAATGGTGCAAGGGGAGGTGGCGGTGCAGGTGGGTCGACTTTTTCTTCCCCCCACTGTGGCATCCTGTTAGCTGAATCCACCAGTGGCTGTCCCCACCCCTCTCCCTCCCTTTCCAGTCACTCCTCACTTGGCCTGAGAAGGGAAGGGTGGGGGATGGAGATTTGCTCCATATTCCAGAGCAGGAGCAAAGCTTTATCTCTTGCTGGATCTCGCGGGTGTTTCTTCCGGCCCTTCTTGGTCTCTCGGGGAGATGCTTGACTTCCTCTCAGCCCCAAGACACTGGCTGTCCCATTAGATGAGAGAGATAAAGAGAATCAGAGAGAGAGAATCAGAGAGTGAAAAAGAGAGAATGAGAGAGAGAGACAGAGAGAAAGAGAATAGAGAGAAAATGAAAGTGAGACAGAGAATGAGAAAGTGGGGGAGAGAGAGAAAGAAAGAGGGGGAGAGAGATGAGAGAGAGAATGAGAGGGGGAGAGAGAGAATGAGAGAAAGTGGCAGAAAGATGAGAAAGAGAGAGGGGGAGAGAGAGAGATGAGAGAGAGAGAGAGAAAGGGGGATAGAGATGAGAGAGAGAATGAGAGGGGGAGAGAGAGAATGAGAGAAAGTGGGAGAGATGAGAAAGAGAGAGGGGGGAGAGAGAGAAAGTGATGTGTGTGAGAGAGAGAAAGGGGGATAGAGATGAGAGAGAGAAAGAGGGTGAAAGAGAAAGAGAGAATGAAAGAGAGAATCAGAGAGACAGAGAATGAGAGAGACAGATAGAGAATGAGAGATAATGAAAGAGAGAGCGAGAGAATGAGAAAGTGGGAGAGAGAAAGAGTGGGAGAGAGATGAGAGGGGAGAGAGAAAGAGACATGAGAGAGAGAAAGGGGGAAGAGACATGAGAGAGAGAAAGAGAGGGGGAGAGAGAGAGAATGAAAGAGTGAGAGAGAGAATGAGAGAAAGAGAAAGAGAGAGAGAAAGGGGGAGAGAGATGAGAGAGAAAGAGGGTGTGTGAGAGAGAGAGAAGGAATGAAAGAGAATCAGAGAATGAGAGAGATAATGAGAGAGAATCAGAATGAGACAGAGAGAGAGAAAAAGACAGGGAATGAAAGAGAAAGAAAGAGAGAGAAAGAGACAGAATGAGAGAGAATGAGAGAGAGAGAAAGAGACAGAGTGAGAATCAGAGAGAATGAGAGTGAGAGAGAGAATGAGAGAGAATCAGAATGAGATAGAATGAGAGAGAGACAAAGAGAAATAGAATGAGAGAGAATCTGAGAGAGAATGAGAGAGAGAGACAGAATGAAAGAGAGAATGAGAGAGAGAGAGAATCAGAATGAGAGCGAGAGTGGGGGAGAGAGAGAGATGAGAGAGAGAGAATGAGTGGGAGAGAGAGAGAAAGAGAGAGAGGAGAGAGAGAGAGAGAAAGAGAAAGGAAGGAGAGTGCCTGAAGGACCCCATCCCGTCACTGGAAGTCCAGGTGCTTCAGCAAGTGGCACGCTGGATTTGTATTAGTGGCCCACGGGATTTAAAATTATGAACTTGGTGGTCCCTGAGGTCCAAAAGGTTGGGGACCCCTGGTATAGAGAGCTAATTATTTCTATCTTTTCACTCATCTATATCTTTGCATTGGAAAAGAACAGCAAGGTAGTAAGTATCAATATGAACTACTAACTATTTATCTGCATTAGCTTCCTTAAAAATATTTGTGCCTATGAATATTGGAAAATTATTTTGTTTGGGGAGGCTTTTTTTTTTGGTAGATAAACGTATCCAGACTTGTTATGACCAGAGCTCAAGATTGTTGTGGTTTTCATAAAAATGTTTTTTCCCTCTATTTTTGTTAGCTTTCAGTCATATTCTTCCAAAATGTATATTATACTGCACTCAAAAAGTTGCTCATTTTTAAAAAAAAATGATTTCTAACCCAACTTATGGTTATGTTTTTAATGTTGTGCTATTTTGAACTTTTCTGATAGAATTAGAATCAAACTGCCACATATACATGTATAGCACTGATGTGAGAGACACACAAACCTCCCATATATTCAGTTTGAGTATTATATGCTTATAAACAAGATGTCTTGCTATTTACTGATCTCTTCAGATTCTGAGGTGCTGTGACAATTATTGGGAGTCCAATGGCTTCTATTGCTTGCCGTCTCCCCTCCCCCTCTCTCTCCTTGAAATCAGTTGAGGAATGTTGCAAAGTGTATAACAGAATAAAGAATCGGAAGGGATCCTTGGAGATCTTCTAGTCCAACCCGCTGCTCAAGCAGGAGACAACTGGCTGTTCAGTTCTTCTGTTCAGTTCTCCAGACATGGAGCACTCAAAACTTCTGAAGGCTAACCTTAACTGTTGTCACTGTTAGGAAATCTCTCCTTAGTTCTAGGTTGCTTCTCTCCTTGATTAATTTCCATCCATTGTTTCTTGTCTTGCATTCTGGTGCTTTGGAAAATAGATTGATCCCTTCTTCTTTGTGGTAGCACACTCAAATATTAGCTATCGTGTTACTCCTAGTCCTTCTTTTCATTAGTCTAGAAATACCCAATTCCTACAACCATTCTTCATATGATTTAGGGGAACACGGGATGGGGAACATGGGGTGGGAGAGAACCAAATATTTTTTTAAAATGTTTATTTTAATTGTGCTGTGTCATTTTGGAGTCTTCTGTTACAAAGGGGGGGTCATACCTCATTCAAAAGCATCATGGTTTACATAGTATTGCTCAGCCACAGTAATTCAAAAGCATGACTGATGCCTTAGAACAGAGATCTCTGATCTTTTCTGGGCCAGAGGGTCAATTTGACATTTGGTAAGCTTTTTGCTGATGGTTGAAAATCAAGGCTGACGGGGCTTATCCTTTCACAGGGAGGTTGCTTTTGCAAGTACACTTAATTCAGTCAAGGATGAAGTTGTGATGCAAATATAGAAATACCAGACAGTGCTGGAGCAGGAGAGGAGTAAGCTAATTCAAAACATCCCTGTGGCTCAAGGTTAAACTATCCCAACAGACATTCATGACGTGCATGCAATTACAGAATAAACCTTTAACATAGCATTAGCTTTATATTCCAGCCATTTTAACAGTGACAATAGCTTCTAGACCTTAGCAACTTTAAGAGATGTGGACTTTAATTTGCAGAATTCCCCAGAGAGCATGATGATGATTATGATGATGATGATTGGAAAGGAAAAATCCCCCCTCAATTCATTCATAGTTGCTCTAAGAGAAGCTGAGGAGGATGGTTCCTCATAGATTTTTTTTTTTTTTTGAGGTTTTTAAAATTAAAAAATGGCATCTCACTAGCTTCAACAAAGGAGGCTGGAATATTAGTGAAGATAGCCATTCTCAATGTAGTGTAGAACTTTCACATTTTGCTGATCATCTGCCATTGAGTAGCAGAGACATTGGGATCAATGGCCCATCCTTATTCTATGTGTATTATAAACATGAAAAAGCACATAAAAAAGAGAAGGGCTTCAATGTTGTGGTTGCAGCTAACTTCCTGCCTTTTTTTAACCTGTTTTATGGACAGACCTGCATTTCCCGCAGGATGGCAGTAAACAGAATCAAATTGGCTTGCCAGCTCCTCTAATTCAACAGGATTCTCAATATGAACACCAGCTTATTTCTATGTGCTCAAGGGCATCATATTAACAGTCCCAAGCTTGGCAGGTTTTTGTACTTTATTTAATAGCCTGTGGTTCTCTCCAAGTGGCAGAGACTCAGTGACAGCAATAAGGGAATTGTGGGGCCATCCAAAGAATGGATGATTCCCTGGTAGCCCAGATATCTTACTATTGAAACAGACGATGCCTTCCTCAAGATCCCTTTTTGATCTTGTCAAAATACAAGATAATACAAATCAGATTGACCTGTTCTGAATTCAGAAGCTAAGTAGATCCAGGCTTGATCAGTACTTGACAGGAGACTACCAGAGTGTGCTTGGAAGAAAGAAAGTTATGGGAATCACTTCTGTACTTGTTTATGGTGCAGTCTATATCAGGGGTGTCAAACTCAATTTCATTGAGACCACATCAGGGTTGTGTTTAACCTCAGGGGGCTGGGTGGGCATGGCTGGGGTGGGCGTAGCCAGCTTGATGCCACTCATGTTGGGGACACCTGTGATGGCCCGGACGGGGCTGGGGGAATCCATTGTCTTTAGCTCCATTTTCAGCTGCGACAGTCTCCTGCAACCCTCCGGCAGTGAAAACGGAGCTCCGTTTTCGCTGGCAGAGGCACCATGGGATGGTCCTTCACTGTTTCCAGGGCAGCCCCACAGGCCAGATCTAAGCACCTTGAGTTTGATACCCCTGGTCTATATGGCCAGCTAGAATTGCATTTTATTTGTAGACATCTTCACTTGAACAGACCATTTCAAATTGCTAAGTAAGCCAAATTTCCATTAGTTGGCAGCATTGTTAGCATTACTGGATTCATGCAGTCCCACAAAATATTGAGAGCAAAGACTATACAATTGAAATGTAAATGTTACGTTGGACTGTAGCCTTTATTGTAGCATTATACATTGTAGCCTTTATGAGCATCGTGGTATTGTTTTGTGGTGTTGTAGCCTTTATGGGCATTGTGGAGGATATTCAAAACAATATTTTAATAGAACTGTAGAGTATTTAAGGAACCATCCTTAACCATATGTTTAAAGATATCTCTCTAATCAACGAAATATTGATTTTATGGATTAGTGTAGCATAGCAGACAGTGATGTTTCCAAATCCAGACTTTATTTCAGATAGCCAGGAGTCAGAAAACTCAAATATTTTGAGCTTGAGATACCTAATTCAACTGTTCTCAACTAAAAAAGAAAGAAAGAGTTCTAGCACATGTATTTCAAGGTTGCAAAACAAGATTTCAATTTTTCTGACTATCACAATTGGGCTCTTCACCTTGACAAGCTGCCAATTTATAACCAGTTCAAAGGTAAAGAACTTAATCTTTAAGTTTCTCATCAATCTTTAATATTTGGATAACAAACTAAGATAGCAAATAAATCACACTGAGTTCAGGTCTCCTAGTCCAACCTCCTGCTCAACCAGAGACCTTATACCATCCTTGACTCTTCCCCACTTTAGTGAAATTTATTATATTATTTCTAATAATTATTTATAAATTTCCACATATGTGGTCATATTAATGGGCTCTTTCTCACTTGCCCTAACTGTGGCATGAGCATGCCCTGGGAACCACTCTTTTTCTGCCATGTCCTCACAGTGCCAGGTTTGTCCCCAGAACTATACCGAGGTTGTTTAAAGTTATCATTAGTTGCTCTGGTTTGAAAGTAGCATCTTTACTTATTCTGCTGACACAAAATTTGTGATTATTATGATTTGACCCATTTCACTGAGCATTAGGTTGCTGACAAAGTTGAAGTTGGGATCCACCAGGCACTAATAGTCACTTCAAACGGTTGCTAGTGTGTTACCCCACCCTTTAGTCAGTGGGCAATACCCCCTTGGTCATTTTGATTTTGGCTATAGGAGATATTAACCCCCTACTATGCCCAATCAGTCCAATAAATGCCCATTTTTTATTTGAGTCATTGCTGACTTCTAATGGCTTCGTGAACAAGTCCCTGTGGTTATCTTTGCAAGATTTGGAAGTAGTTTGCCATTGCTTGCTTGCTAGGGCTAGGAGGGAATGACTGACACAAGGTCTTCCAGAAGGTTCCATACCTAAATTGGGACTATAATTCACAGCTCCCAGTTTATACCTGATGTCTTAACTACTATAGGGAATCCTCTACTTTCAAATACAATTGAGTCCGAAATTTCCGTTGCTAAGCAAGGCAGTTGTTAAATAAGTTTTGCCCTATTTTACAGCCTTTACGCCACAGTTATTAAGTGAATCACTGCAGCTATTAAACAAATCATGTGGTCATAAAATAAATCTGGCATCCCCCATTGACTTTGCTTGTTGGAAACCAGCTGGAAAGGTTGCAAATGGTGAACACATGGCCTTGGGATAGTACAATTATCATAAATGCCAGTTACTATGTGCTCAAATTTAGATCAGATGACCAGAGGGATACTGCAAGGGTCATAAATGTGAAAACTGGTCATAATTCACTTATTCAGTACTGCTGTAATTTTGAACAGTCACTAAATGAATGATTGTAAGTCAATGACTACCTGTACTCCAAACCATGTCTCACTTTTCATATAGTTATATTCATATGAAAGATTAATTTCTCATTTTCCGTTAATGCATTAAATAACTATCTAATGTCAAATCTAATGTAATATGGGATCTCAGTTCCAAATTGTGTTCTTACTGCTTAGATTGATAAATTAAATAAAACTATCGGTGTGCTGTCTTATATGTTACAGTATGTGAATTCAGTCATGGTTTGTCATGATGTTTTAACCTACCAATGATAGCTTTTTGAACAAAGCATGCGTAAAAAAGTCTTGTCTTAGAAGTAGACAATTAGAAGTAAACAATCATGTCATGATTTCCCTTCTTTCTGTCTTCTTTTTGTCTTTCTTATTATAGGCATACATGATTCATTTTATTTTGCCTAATGAAGAATTCTGAAGCATTCAGAGGCCTGAACATTCCTTTTCTCGAATTATATCTCTTTTGTTTGATTATAATTAAATATTTGCAGTACTACTGATATTGGGTTTTTTTTTAATTAATCTAACACTGATATCATTGGATTTTTTATACAACCCAACTCAGAATTATATTTCCATATTAAGAGGTCTGAGTACATACCAATAAGACAAAAGGAGCTTAGTACATACCAGTAAGACAATACATCTTAATTTGATTCAAAATATTTATTTTTAGCTGGTTAAAGAATGTTGTGTTCTTTAACTGTACAACTTCTTTTGGGCACTATAAACACAAAATACGTTGTAAGAAAGAGGCTATGATGATTAACATAGGCTACATCTCCATTTGCCTAACCACAATACAAACTTGCCCTGCCCTACCAATCTTTTCTTCTCCTTCTATGTCTCTATGACATTTTCTTGAAGAATAAAACTGACTCAGGGAGTCTTTAGTTGTACATGTTAAAGCAGTGTTTCCTTCCTTATTCCAATAACGCTCAAATGCAGACTAACAGTATGTAAATGTTGCTCGGTTTTATCAGTTTTTATTTTGGAGGGAAGAAAAGGGATTGCAGTGGTTGGGATGAAGACAGATTAGAATCAAGAGTTATTTCATCAATTTTCTCCTGACTCAAGAAGGACTCAAAGGTGCTTTTTTAAAAAGGCAACTGAACTTTGTTTTTCCTTGAAGACGTTTTGCTTCTCATCCAAGAAGCTTCTTCAGTTCTGAAGCTTCTTGGATGAGAAGCAAAACATCTTTAAGGAAAAACAAAATTCAGTTGCCTTTTGAAAAAAGCACCTTTGGGACAACCATCACTGGATGACTGAGAATCTCCATAGAGATTCAAGAAGGAGTGAAAAGTACTTATTGGGGGAAAGGCCCGAAAAATGGTATGAATTATCTTGGATCTTCTATCTCTCATTTTTCCTCTTCAAAGTAAATACAATGACATTAATATGATCTACCTTAGGTCAGATAGAATATTTGTTGCATTTTCCAATCCACAGATTGAAGATCAGTTGTGTTGCTAGTGGAGACTTATACTCTGGTGTAACTTTCTGTGAGAATCAGTGATACAGCTACTGGAATGCTGATTTAAAACAGATGCTGATTGATGCCAATGGGGCAGATGCATCATAATTACTATGGACCTTCACAAAAATGTGTGTATCAATTCACACACAAATGTAGATGAAACAGAGTCCTTATACAGTATATTTCAAATGCTGCCCTCTCCCAGAAAAAGTTTGCCGAATAAAACAGAGCCTAGAGTGTGCATCAACGTCCTCTGTCTTCTGGTAACCAGCTGACTGGATATTCTGGTTTAAGTTGACTCACCTTAATGGCACAAGCACTGCCATTCAAGAAATGGGGTGACACTGCAACAGTGTTGGATGTCAGCATCAAGAAAATCCCCAGTCCACAACTAAGGCAGTTGAAAGCCTATTTTGCTGTGCTAATTTTATAGTAGTATTTCCTCTTCAATACAATTTGTATCATGGGCATGGTCCAGCATGCTTCATCAATGATGAACACTACAGCATTTGCTGATGCAGCAGGATTGGGAGCTATTGGCAACTTTTTTGTCTGCTGTATACTTGCCCGCTGTCTGGCCATTGTGGTTTAGGTTGCATGAGAGACCAAACATCTAGTTTTCAAAATAATTTGCTTGCATAATATCTGACTGAGTCTTTCCAAAGCGCTTGTCAAGCCTTACATAGGTTCCACAGGAGTCTGCAGTTCTTTTTTATTTTAACCAGGTTGGGTGTTACTTCTACCATCAGTGAGTGCATCACAAGTTTTTCACTGCTTCTGACAATCTGAGTTTCTCTGAAGCAATACTTTAAACTAGTTTTATTATTTTGATGATGTTGCAAAATTTGCCTATCCCTATTCTATTTTGTCAAATCCTAGGATATTTTCATATATTTCTTGCTGTGTTTGTTTGCTGTCAACATTGCCATTGCCAGCATAAATGATGATGTACAATCAATAATACTAATAGCCATCATTTCACCCCACATCCTTCTTTCGCACCTTTTAGTCTGATAGACCAATCAGAGACATAGAAGGAAATAGGGAGAAAGAGAAGTTGCAGAAGGTCCTATGCTCTTCACAACTCTTCCTTTGTTCCTTTGATATGTCAGTGTTCAGAAGTAACCTATCTGAGAGGTTCCCTGGAATCCATTAGTTGGACAACTTAACAGATAGTTACACCTGCAATTAAAGGCACATGCCTACACTTGTCCCACCTCACGTTAAGGAAATGTTTGTATCGTGTGTATGTTCCTGGCAGCCAGGGATGATTAGTGAGAGAAAAAAGAAAACCAGGGGAAATTAACTTTCTAGATGTTGTCCTGCATTAAGACATAAAGGATAGCATCATTTTTGCCAACCAAAGAAGCAACAATCTCAGAGATTTCAGAAAGGTTCCTTTAATACAAATCACGAGTAAAAACAAAATCTTCAAAACAGGCTGATTTATATCAGTGAATGTGCAGTCTTTCTTCTCATAGCCACCATGACTGCATTGTATTGTCTCGTCTCACATAAAATGAACACAATGCTGAAATGTATGGTAGTATACTTTTTTGCTGTTACAAGGATTAGTGATTACATTTTAATATATTCATCAGATTTTCTCCTTATGCTGGCCACCAGATGAAAAGTTCAAAGAGTGTGCAGTCGAGAAAGAGAAAAATGAGTTATAGTGTCTGGAAGATACCAGGTTCTTTCTCTAAAGCCTGTAGAAGATTACTGATGTAACTGCCCAAAGTCAATTTAGGATGGAATTTAGCTACTACCAAAAATTATATATAAAAATGACTATTAAAATGTTTGGTTATCTAATGAGGAGCCCTGGAAATGCTAGATGGATCCCAACTAAGTACCAAATAGGTCCAACCGGTCTTATTTTTCAGACCGGTCAAGATCAGTCAGATGCTGCCACCTGCTGTAGTCAATATGAATATTATTAAGGAGCAAAATAATGGAAGTGCCCTTACAAAACTCATAGTTTTTGATGGATAATTGATGCTACTTAGGTAGACTAAATGGAGACTGGTTAAAATCATGGAAGTTTGGACTACCCACAAAGTCTTCTGTGGAACATCTAGGTTTTGAAATTTCTGATAATCAGTCTCTGAAAAGGAGACAATGGGATAATTCTTGCTTTCATGCTGCATGCAGAGAGGTCCCTAGAAAGTCCAAATAACTCCAGCTAAATCAGAAAGGTTTTGACTTCATCCTTGAATTTTATCTTAAGTAAGATATATTTGGAGGTATATATGAAACAGATATATCTGGAGTTTTCTGGAAGTTTAGGACTTAAGTTCCCATTAATTCTAGTAAGTTAGTAGAATATTGTGGGGAAAGAAACAGCAGTAAAATATTTAATACTTTACTTATGATTACTATCACTAGGAGGAAGAGCCAACAGTCGAATATTCAGTACATCAAAATATTTGCTATAGCTGTGCATGCATTATGTTTTGGTTGAATAATACAGGCATTCAGGTTGCAGGTTCCTATGAAGACTGTTACTTCAAATGAGCTAGTATGTTACTCTAAAGTTGCACAAAACTTTTGGATCAGTGGACTGATTTGAAAAATAGCTGCCTTGGTGAGCATGAATTTTAATAAAATACACATTTACTACAGGACAAATTGAAAACGCTTCTCTTTCCTTCCTCTTTCTATCCCCGGGATCTTATTTATTTATTTGTCAAATTTGGAAACCACCCATCTCTCTCAGAGAAGGATTCTGGGTAGTGCACAAATAAAACATTTAAATAGTATATAAAATTTAAAAAGAGACAAGGATTATTAAAATTAAATATTAAAACTTAATTAATTCATTAACACCTTTCCGAAAGACCAGAAAAACAGGACCTCATTTTTTGGAGGGTGGGGATGGAGAATGTTCCAGAGGACAGGAGCTACAGCAGAGAAAGTTAGTCTCTGCTAGTCAGAATTCTTTGGCCCACAGGATCCATAATGTATCTTGCCTGCCTGACCAGGTGGGAAGACTGATATAATGGGACAAAGACATCTGTGTAGGTAACCTGGCCCTATGTAGGGCTTTAAAGATCATAACCAACACCTTTAACTGGACTCAGAAGCATACTGGATCCCAGTGCAGCTCATGCAGCAAAGGTGTTGCATGCACCATTCTTTGAGTGTCCAAGATTGCTGATGCGGGTGCATTCTGTACCAACTGAAGTTTCCAGAAGCTTTTTCAAGAGTATCCCCATGTAGAGCACATTGCAATAGTCAAAATGGGAGTAACCTGGACATAAGTGACTGATAGCCTATTCAATGGCATTATGACACACAATACAAAATTGAGCAAAGGGTACAGCTACCATGACTCCAGGAGGACTTCAGATTACACACTGGCTCCATCTGGGGTAGTGCAGATCCAAGTCCAAAATTGATAAACTCCCGGATGCAGAGGGACCTGCCCCCATCACTCCATCTTACAGGGTGCAGATGAAGTCTGTTGTTCCCCATCCAGGGCCCCACATTTTCCAGAAGCCACAAAAGAATGTCTACAGCATCACTCACTTCACCTGGAATGAAAATGTATAACTTGCTATCATCAACATACTAATGATACCTCATACTATGGCAATTAATGATTTCACCCAGTGGTTTTGAGTAAACGTTAAAAACACTCCACAAAGCAGGGACAGTGAGCTGGATCTCAACATCAATTGGGACCAGCCTCAGAGGAAAGAGGTAACCAGCACAGAACTGTGCTACTTACTCCCAACTCCCTAAGTCGGCCCAAAAGGATACCATGATGAATGGTATCAAAAACCACCCAGAGATCAAGAAGAGCAAGGTTGACACACCAGCTCCATCCTACTCCTGCCAGAGGTCATCCACAAGCGCAACAAATGCTATTTTTGTCCCACATGCAGGCCTGAAACCTGATTGAAAAGGGTCCAGATGTTTCCTCATGTTGCTCTGAAGTTACAATGCCATCACCTTCTTGATTACCTAAAAAGGCAAGGTGGGAGACTGGCTGAGGAGCATCTGAGTGACTCTAAAAAGCATATCTTATGGATGCCATAAGAATGGAGAAGTATTGGCACTTTGTCACTCATACCTCCAGAAGGTAGGCCTTAAGTTTTAGCTCCTGTTTGGTCAAATTTGTTCCTCCTTGTTCTCCAGCAGTGCTCTAGGCATCTCTTGATGCTTTCCAGCTCCCTCAAATGCTCCAAAAACCATGGGAAGTAATGGGACCAATGGCCCAAGAGAAGGCACCAGGCACAATCCTGTCCAAAGCTTCAGCCATCCTCCTCTTCCAGGCAGCTATCAGAGCCTCCACAAGACTCTGACAGTCAGGTAGACACAATGAAGACAATGTTGCATCATCAAGTTGGACAATTAGGTTGTCAGAGTGATATAGTGCTGCAGTAAAATGCAAGTGGGAACAGTCCTTCATTTGTTTGGCTTTTAATTTTAAAAATCTAAAAATCAGTTAGCCTATGGCAATTTAGTTGAAACATCTTTAAGAAAGTAGCTATGGATATATTGGTGGCTATAGCCATAAGGTTAGGAACCCAGGTATTAATCAATATTTCAGGAAAAAGACAGCCCTACAATTAAAGGGAGGGGGAAGAAAAAGAAAAAGCTCAATTACAAATGATAGGAAATATTCACATTTGGGGGTTTTTTCTCAACAATTTCCAGATAAGTTTCCTGTAATCATAATCATTCAATGCCTCATTCAAAAGAGACAATATCAACTAGGATTAGCTAGATTAAAAATATTTTCCTGCAGTCAAACATGCCCTATACATTTAATTTTAGTCACTTGATATTTCACAAATCTGCAGTGCAAATCACTGAGTTTGTTTTGTTGTTCCAAATAACATTAAAGTGATTTTCCAAGATAAAACAATAAAATACTATAAAAAGTATTTTATATAAAGTATAATAAAAGTTTTTCAGTCATAGTGTTTACCCTCTGGAATGGCACTGAAAAAAGTGAGTTATGATCCATTTTCACATTTAAAACCATTGCAGCATCTGGTATCATGCCCCCTCAGCCCTGAAGTAAGATTGGCCTCAATTCTATTGGCCCTTAAAACTTGATTCTGCCATTGGGCCTGGTGATCCCATGGAGCTCTGGAGCCTGTTAAGCTGTGTGTAAGTTTAGAATATCATACATTCTTCTGTCTCTGTTAGCTATGTTTTTTTAAAATGTTTTAACTTGTGTTGTATTATTTTAATTGTTTAATTGTTGGTCATTTGGCTCTGTTTTTAATTATGTGTGCATCACAAGTGTGAGATGGACAGATACATAAATTTAATAAATAATTAATGAATTAAATGAATAAATAAAAAGCCGCTGTAAACAAATTGTAAAGAAATTATGCTAGGATAATTCCGATTCTTAAGCTTTTTTAAAAGCCTAACTCCAACCCTATCTAAAAAGGTGGGGTGGTGGAATGAATAACTTCTCAAGTTGTATTGAGGCTAGAAGAATGAATTTGAGAAAACTTCCTCATTCCCCAAAATTCCTTTCAAGTTTCACATTACCTGTATGAATAGGAAATTTATAAGATGAAGACCACAGAGAGTAAATCTCATGAGGGAAAATTGCCATTATAGTCTTGCAAAATAAGGATGTGTAAACCTGATTCCTTATGCTTTGCTTTCCATTCATTTCCATCATTAGATCTACCTCACTGGAAATTTTTAGATTAGAGGACACTAATTCTGCTATTGTTAACATATCTCAGTGGAAGGCTCAAGGAAAAAAAGAGCTTCACATGCATCAGCACTTAGTACTTGAATGTACATACTGTGCTAAATCATGCTGTGCTTAATCGTGATTTGTTGGATTTGACACAAATGGTTAGGGCCATATAATGTGTTGGGAGATAAGCCATTATAAGCTACAATGGCTGGATTCATGTCAAATCCCAAGGTACAAGCCACATTTTAGTATGGCATGTTATACAAATTCAATCAATAATACTATGTATACTGTATAATTGTCCAGACAGTCTCTGACTTGACTCCTACTCATGGCTGAGCATCTGCAAATGAAAGTGCCTGTTGGTAATTTTGACTAAACAACTACCAGTTGCATCCTTTCCTGAAGAAACACGGAGCGCTCACAGTCATTTATGCATATTAACCTTGAAACTGGGTTACTGAAGAGATGGGCACTACTGAAAGAATTCAGATATTAAATACCATAGATACGTTTAGCTTAATAAAGAAAACTCTGAGGAGATGTGATAGCAATATTCCAATACTTGAAGACCTTTCATGGGGAGGAAGACGTTGACTTATTCTCCATAGCAGTGGTGGGTTTCAAAAATTTTTACTACCGGTTTTGTGGGTGTGGCTTGGTGGGCATGGCAGGGAAAGGATACTGTAAAATCTCCATTCCCACCCCACTCCAGGGGAAGGATACTGCAAAATCCCCATTCCCTTCCAATCAATTGGGACTCGGGAGGCAGAGAATAGATGGGGGAGGGGTCAGTCAGAGGTTGTATTTACGGGTTCTCCGAACTACTCAAAATTTCTGCTACCGGTTCTCCAGGACTGGTCAGAACCTGCTGAATCCCACTTCTGGTCCATAGCACCTAATAAGACAAGAAGCAATTGGCAGAAGCTTGGCAGAATGAGATCCAACTGGAAATAAGGAGGAATTTCTTTACAGTGAGAACTATTAAGCAGTGGGAAAAGCTTGCCTCCCAGAATTGTGGTTCTCTGTCCCCAGAGGTTTTCAAGAAAAGATTATACAGCCATTTGTCTGAGATGGTATAAGGTGGGTTTGGAGTAGAACACCTCCAAGGTCCCTTTCAATCTTATGGTTCTATGAAACATCAGCAAAGCTATATAATTTTACTGTCATTTTGATTTGCACTGATTTTGAACTTGGTACTGAATTAAATTTAAATTAATTAAATTAAAATGTTATTTTCAGCAATGCATAAATAGCCATTCTGTTTTAAACTTCTTCTATTAACTTATTTGTTTAAAATCAAAGTTTAGAGACTTGTGCCACCTCTCTCACCTCACTTTATCTGTGGCCAAAAATTAAGTCTGAAATCCATTTCCTTCCACAATCCACTAGCTTTCTGATTTTGAATACTTCTGTGGTCTCTAAATACCATGGAGAGAGATTTCTATTTTTGCAGGGTTGGTCATAGTTGGTCATTTACATAGTAAATGATATATTCACCCATTTGTCTGCATATTCAAACAAAACTAATCTTTTAATTGCAATATTAAAGACAAAAAGCTACAAAAGTATATAATTTTTTTTCAATTTTTACAGTGTAAATATGCACTTTTTTTGTTTAAGGTAATAGCAAACATCTATGATGCTATCAAGATTCTAAAATTGTACATTTTATTTATGAAACCCTGAATATAATTTTCAATAAGAGCGTAACTGAAATATTTTTTTCACCATTTGTTTTATCATCTCTATAAAATCACATCTTTTTTTTATAGATATTCAACCTAATGTGTGAGCAAGTACACTATTCTTGGTGTGGTTCCTGTCCATTTAATATTACTATTCAAATGAAAGCAATGCTTTGGGGTTATTTCATAGCTAAATCTGCATTCTTACACTGAATTCTGATGTCAACACGTGATTGAACAGTATTGTCCTTAATTGGCTGCCTCCACAGTCTCAGATACAAAATGAGATACTGTAGTTAAAGGAAAATAATTATTATAAATCTACAGATAAAACAGGTTATGCCTATAGGTGAATTGTTTGTGTATGGGAATATTCTTGCAGAATATATTGTCACTTCAGTATACTAGGTGCAAATTGTATAACAACATTCATATTTTGAAAATTAGAAAAATAACTTTCTATTGTCAGACATTTACAAAAATCTGTTCTGGACTGTCTGCATTTACACTGTACATGTCAACATTTGCCAAATTTTGAATGTTCACTGTAAACATATCATTCAATGTGTACGTAGCTGATGTCTTGAATCCATAATTAAAGTGTAACATGTGATAAATTTAGTATGTGCATATCCAGGTTCTCTGCTTAAAGCCTTTATTTGTTTGATTCATCATAACATGCTTGAATAAAGTAATTCAATTCTTCCTAATTTTTAATGTTATTTGAGCCCTTTAATATAATTTGATGAGCTATTACAGTTGTTACAGCTGTTAGTTTTGCCCTCAATACTGATTTCACTTATGACCTCAGTCAAAACAAGATTTAAAGTTGAGATGATGTAAGTAAATAATGTTTATTAAATTTATTCATGGGGCAATTTAAATAAGAATCTGCCTAGCTTAGAATAAGATCCAAATGAAAAATGCATTTGATTTATGGACCTGTCTATTTTAAAGATTTGTATATAGTTTAGGATGATTAAGTAAGAGACAGACCTGATTATACGAAATATGTAATTTTTGTAATGCAATATTGGAAGCAAGCTGCTAAACAGCAACAGCATAACAATGACCGGTCAAATATTTTTATTAAAAGGGAACTGCATATCTGGAATGCAGAGTCATATGAATACAAAAGCCTCTGTTCTTTTGAATCTCATTTTCTAACAAAGATAGAGTAACATATTTGAAAGAAAGTGAAAACCTCTACTTCCTGACAATGAAACGGTGTATTCATTGTGTTTGTCTGCTTGCTTGCTTTCTGAGCCACAATAATTTATTTCTGATGTTTGTTTCATTATAGATATATACAGTAGTGGGATTCAACCAGTTCACACCACTTCAGTCAATCTGGTTGTTAAATTGCTGGCTGGCCCCACTCCGTCCCGCCCAGCCACTACTTGTTGGCCTCGCATGCCTTGGCTGGTGCCTTAGAGTCATACCGTGGCATAGCTGCAGCTGCTCTTTGGCTCCCTTGCCTTGACCACATGGCCATGCGGCCCAGCCTGCTTGCCTACCTTTGCTGCAGCTTACAACATGGCGGACTCCTGCTCATCTTGGCGTGCTCCTGAACGCCCGTCTTGGGCTGCTCCTGACTGCTCCAGCAGCAGAACAGGTAAGTACAGCCAAATGCCCCCTCAGGGAAGCAAGGCTGGGAAGGGTGGTCGACCTGCACCCGCTTGGCTGCCGGCAACAGCCTACCCTGGTCAGATTGCCTAGGTGTGCAGCCAGCCCCATCTATTGCGTTGACTACACAGTCTCTGTGGACCAGCCAGTTTGCCTGCCTTCCCACATGGTGCCCCAGCCTAGCCGGCTCCCTTGCCTGCATTCCTGACTCCCCAGCTGTTGCAGTTCGCCTAGGCCCTATCTGGTTCCCTCACTGGCTTGTCTGCTTTCCCGGCCTAGACCCTAGCTTAGACAATGTGGCGCCCATGGCCCAGCTGCTCTCCAGCTTCCTTGCTCCCAACCTAAGCCTTCACCACTCCATAGTTTCTGTTTTACTTACATCTCACCCCTGAGGCGGTTGAATGCATTCCCCCGAGAAATCTACGCTCGCTGCCCACACTTGCCTAGAGAACCCTGCCCTGGCCTCAAACTACACCTTCCCCCTGGGCTGAAGCAATTTACCTGGCCTGCAACCTGCTATGCTCGGCCGCAGTGCCGCAGGGGGGACCACGTGGGTGGGGGGCAGGGAGGGAGGGACTGGCTCAGGTGGGCTGAAGTGGTTTGGGTAAAGTTCTTACCTTACTGTCCCATCCATAAAGCACTGCGATGGAGAGAAGCAGCCAGATCAGCCATTGTCTTGGGAGCCGCTCCACGTGTTCTCCAGGTCAAGTGTTTTCTCTCCACCTCTGCTCTTGCTGGGAAAGCGTCTTGTGCAGCACAGTGAAATTTAGCAATTGTGAGCTGCCGCTTTCCTCTAAGTCCCATCCAGAAAGCTCCGTGGCAGAGAGAAACAGCATTCAACTTGGCTGCTTCTCTCTTCCGCAGCACTTTCCAGATGGGATTTAGAGAAAAGCAGCAGCTCACAGCTGCTACATTTCGCTGTGTTGTACAAGACACTTTCCCAGCAAGAGCAGCAGTGGAGAGAAACAGCCAACCCAGAGAGTATGTGGAGCATCTCCCTGAGTGCCCAAGACATGACCAGCACCAACAAGGGCCACAAAAGTGGCCGCAAGATCAAGCAACATCTTGATGGGTGGGAGTCCTGAGAGAAAATTCCTTCCCTGAGGGCCGCCCACCCGGAGGCTGCTGCCACCGCTCTGGAGCTCTCCTTCTGCCGCCGCTTCTGCCACTCTGGAACTCACCTTCGGGATGGATCAGTAAGGTCTTGCTTTGCTCCCCGGAAAGTGCTCCATCATGGAGGGTTGTGTGCCCAGACCAGGCGCTTTCTCTTGGGCATCCTGCCTTGCATGGGGTGGTGGGAGGAGGAAGTGTGTGCCGGGGAAGCCTGACTACAGTTCTTGCAGCCAAAGCCGGGATGTCTGCAAACTTGCATATGTATGAGGTCTTCTGCCTTGAGCAGAAGGTTGAACTATAAGATACCTTCTGATTCTAAAGTCTCCAAAACAAGGGAATTTGCTTAAATTGTGTGTGTGTGTGTGTGTGTGTGTGTGTGTGTTTCTCAGGAATAATGGAATAACAGAGTAAAAAGGGACTTTGGAGATCTTCTAGTCCAACCCCCTGCTCAGGCAGGAAAACTGAGGATGCCAAAGTCTAAGGGGAGGGCCTGGGAAAGATGTTAGAATAACACTTAGAAGGGACTTTGGGGGGCACCCTATACCATTTCAGAGAAATGGCTGTTCAGTCTTTTCTTAAAAACTTCCGGTGATCAAGCATCCAGAATGTCTGGTGACAAGTAGTTCCACTGGTTAATTGTTCTCACTGTTTTAGGTTGCTTCTCTCTTTGTTCAGTTTCCATCTATTGCTTCTTTTTTTGCCTTGTACTTCTTTGGAAAATATATTGCCCCCTCCCTTCTTTGTAGCAGCCCCTCAAAAGCCTGTTTTGTGACCTGCCTATCACACTCTTGGGAAAAGCAGGTGAGCCATTTCCTCCTTTCAGTGGTCCATGAAAGTACTTCTATAGTATGTGGAGGCAGATAATAAAGTCAAAAAAAGGTGAACAACATTTTTACAGAACTATAGATACATTGAGGCCTGGTGTGACAAGGAGGGGAAGGGGCTGGGCGAGATGCCCCTCGACGTGAGTGATGTCGAGTTGGCCATGCCCACCCAATCACATGACCACCAAGCCATGCCCACCAAGCCATGCCCACAGAACGGGTTGTTAAAAAATTTGTGCCCTAGATCAAAATTTCTGATGCAATGAATTTCCAGAAATATTGTGAGAAAGAAACATAAGAGTCAATTACTGTGAATTTTTATTACTGTTTCCTAAATCGGTTTGTTTATATTTTTTTGAACATGTATTACTTTGGGAATAAAATAGATCCATTTTATTCTTATCCATCCTGCCTTTGAATTTTTTGACCTTTGGAGGGACCCATTTTGCCATTTTAAGAGAGGGGAATTTTAAAAATTGTGTGTGTGTGTGTGTGTGTGTGTGTGTGGTCAGCCTTACCAGGTAGACCAGACAGGAAACAAGCAAATGAGCTGTTCTACTTTATTGTAAGGCAACGTTAACAGAATCTTGCCAGTCTGAAGATACAATTATTTATTTATTTATCTATATTTATATTTTACATTTCTGGACCATCCATCTTTCTCAAAGAGGAGCTCTGGTGGTGTACGAGTACAGTATCAAAGTATAAAGCAGTATACAAGAATTAAAATGTTAAAATTTAAATTTTAAAAGATTATAAAATTGTAAGAAATTTCAAAGAGGCAAGAAAAAGTTCAAGGAGGCTATTTAACCCTGTTAAAAATTGGTTGATAAAGGCCAAGGAAGGGTTCTGATGGCACCAACCCTTAATTGCATACTCCTTTGGGCTCCTCAAGCAAGGCTACATAGTCATTTTTTACCTTTTTTCAGAAGGCCAGGAGAGTGGGAGCCAACCTCAACTCCAGGAGAAGAATATTCTATAGGGTGGGAGCATTGGCAGAGAAGGCTCTCTTCCTAGACCCTGCCAGTCAGAATTCTTTGACTGACTAGATCTGCAACATACCTTCCTTGCCTGTTTGGGTGGGATGGGCAGATGTGATAGGACAAAGCCAGTTCCAAAGGTAGGCTAGCCCTATGCCATAAAGGACTTTATAGGTCATAACCAACACCTTAAAGCAAACTGGTACCCAGTGCAGTTTATAGAGCAGATGTGTTATATGTGCCTTTCTTTGGGCACCCAATATGGCTTGCAAAGCCACACTTTGCACCAGCTGAAGCTTCCAGATATGTTTCATAGTAGCTCCATGTACCGTGTTTCCCAAAAATACGACTTATCCTGAAAGTAAGTCCTAGCTTGATTTTTTATATGTGCGCCCAATATAAGTCCTATACCCCCAAATATGTCCTACTTAAGACCCTGCCCTCTCCAGGATGCATGGGGTGGGCTGAGGCGCACTGGTAAAAATTAAGCTAGGGTGGGGATGGGAGGTAGAACTGCGCTACTTACCAGGCCATGCACACCCCGACACCTGCCTCGCCTTGTAAGCCCATTTCTTCTACGGCCATTTGCTGCCGCTCGTGTGCGTCACCCCACCGCGGGCAACAAGACACTCCGGATAGATGCAGAGCTTTTTTATCAGCTGCAGAGGGCTTTCCAGAAGGCCTCTGATGGCAAAATGGAAGCCGGGGGCGCTGCAGACATTAATCCAGAGCCTGTTTCTCAGCTGAAGAGGCCTTTCCAGAAGGCCTCTGATGGTGAAATGGAGGCCGAAGGCGACATGTGTGAGCAGTGGCAAGTGGCCACAGAAGAAGTGAGTTGGCAGCAAGCTTCTGCTGGGCGGGGCTGTCAATGCCGCTGCTGCAAGGTGAGTCAGTAATTGGACTATTGCAATGTATTCTACTATATTTTCCCGAAAATAAAACCTGGTACCTTATTGGGGGCAAAATATATATATAAGACTGGATCTTATTTTCGGGGAAATATGGTAGAATACATTGCAATAGTCCAATTGGGAGATGACCAGGGCATGAATAACCAAGCAGAGGGCCTCTCTGTAAAGGAAAGGATGTAACTCACAAAACACAAAGTAGGGGAAAGGCCCTCTTAGCCATGGCTGCCAATTGCTCTTCAAGCAAGAGTTGTGAGCCAAGAGGAACACCAAGTTGCACATTGTATCTGTCTAGGAGAGTGCAATCCCATCTAAGACCAAAGATCATAAACTCCTGGATACAGAGGGACCCATACACAGCCACTCCCTATTATCAGGGTTCATCTGAAGTCTATTTTTATCTATTTGGGCTCTCACAGCCTCACCAAGAGCAAATATCCACTGCATCATTCACTTCACCCTGGACAGAGATATACTGTATAGCTGGCTGTATAGGATCATCACACTGGCGATACCTCATCCCATGGTTATAGATGATCTCACCCAGTGGTCTTAAGTAGAGATTAAAAAGGAGAGGGGAAAAACACCAAGCCCTGTGGCACCCTGGAAAACAGGACAGTGAGCTGGATCTCTCACTCCCTATTAAAATTGACTGGGACTGGCCTTGGAGGAAGGAGATGAACCAGCATAAGAATATGCCACCCACCCCCAACTCCCTAAATCAGTCACAAAGGATGTCATATTGACATCCTTTTTTCAGTCAAACCACTGAGAGGTCAAGAAAAGCAAGGACAAATGCACTACCTCCACCTTGCTCCTACCTAAGATTATCCATGAGTGCAACCAATGCAGTTTTGGTCCCATATACTGTACGCATATGAAACCTGACTGAAATGGGGCCTGATAATCCAATTATTCCTGTCTCCTTTACAATCTGAGAAATTTAGGAATGTCTCTTCTGACATTTCCACTATCTAGCTGCAGACTATGTTGATAAAGATGAATGTAGAATTAGATTTTAAATATCTTGCTTACTGTTTTAAATCCCTGCTGTACCATGAGACTCATTTAGCAAGTTTGCAAGTTTGCAAATTTAAACACAATAAAGCTATAATATGATTCTATCTTTAGAATTGCCCTATTTGATCCAATGGCTGGATTGGCAGATCACATTATAACATAGTATGTTTGGTTTTAGCATATCATATAAATAAATAGTTGTACTTTGTCAATCATGATTTATGATTTAATATTTTGTAATCCCAGACCTTACTATTCAGTAAACCATATTAACAAAATATGATTTAGCATGTTGTTTGAACCTAGTGCTAACACTTTTAGGTTGCCATTACTACAATGAGTATAATAATAAATTAATATGCTTATTTAGTGGAAAATTACAGTTAAAACTAGAGTTTTACACATATATGTATATAACCTCTGGATGGAAGGGCAGTCAAAAATGTCATAAATAAGAGTAAAAGTGCTTCTACTGTATAGGGCAGAAAAATCCATGCTGCAGCAATTAAGTTTAAAAGCTTTTGACATATAAGTGAAATAAATATACTGCTGATAAAGAAATTCCAAATCAAGGGATCGTACCAGTAATGCAATTTGTATAAAACAGAGTTGACCCAGAAATTTCTAATCTAAATCTTAACTTGATTTGTATAGGGTAATTTTATTTATTTACTCCTAACGTACATGGATTTTATCAATTATTCCAATTAAATTGTCCAACAGATTTACTGGCCAGACACTTTCAAGACAGATTCTTTGACACTGTTCCAGTGTCATCAATTGATTCAGTCTGCTTAATTTCACATTTCAGTATCCTGGTGTACATTGGAAAGCAAATAAGAAATCTTTTTAAAAAGATGTTTGTTTTAGTGCATTTTGATGAAAACAGCCTGAAAATTCGGAATACCTGCAATTCTAGAATATGAATTAATGCTATTAATTTTCAATCATATGAATGGGATTTTAACTGTTGAGAATTGTGCGTGTTTAATTCAATTTTGTTGTGCAATCTTGAATCCAATGTCAAAAAGAGATAAAATAACTTGACAAATAATTAAACCTGGATATTTAAAAAGCAAAGAATAGATATTGTTACAAAGTAAACAATAATGGTACAATCAAAAGTGTAGAGTCTGCAAACTAAATGATCTTGAAAAATTGATGACGAGAAAAAGGAGAGGAAAAGAAAATGAAATATAATAGGTACTAGAAACATTAAAGATTCAAAGCAAGTAATAAATGGCTACATAGAATAACATACACAAGCAGTGCAATATATAAACTGGATAAAATAAAGAGATAAACAATGGTCAACCTCAGATTACACATTATAATCTATATTGTAGATTGTAGACCTAAAAAATTGGGAAACACTATCACATTTCAATTAATATGAAGTATGCTATCAGATAGAGGGTGCAGAAATCCAAATGATATCTAGAGGGGAGCAAAGAGTTACAGAAAAGCCCTGCCATTTAATGGTCATTCAAGTTTTTGCAGGTGACATTTAGTAGTTCTTTCTATTTAAAAAAAATAAATTTGGAGATCTTCAATCATTTCAAATTATAGTCTCTCCCCCTCTAGTTATGTCCCTGGAATAAGATTTTTCTTGATAAGCATGCGACTTCCTCGCTGTTGGCATTCTAGAAAAGCTTAAAGAAAGGGCTGTTCCCCTAGGCCTTGGGATTGTGTAATTGTGGCCCGTGGGGCATGTGTGTGAATGCTTAATATGCCCCTATTTTTTGTTGATTACTTTTTTATTCTTTTACGATTGTTGTATTCTGTTTGTGTTGTCTTGTTGTTTTATTGAATACTATTCAAACTTGGTTGGAGCTGGGTGGTGTGCAAATCAAGTAATTTAAATTAAATTAAATTAGTAGTTATTTCATTCCAATTTACAGTGGTAAATTCCTTGAAGAAGATTAGATTAAAAAAAAATTCTTCTCTGTCCATTTTGATTGACTTTGTGTGATTTATAATTTTAAAAGAACATAAATATAATATAAAAGAAATATTTGTTTGAAATATTTTTGGGAAGAACTTCTCCGACTTCTTAAATATATTATCATTTTCCCAAACAATTTTTTTGAAACTATTTTTAATTCTAGTTAGCTTTATAAAGGTATGGTCTCTGTGATTTCACTATTTCTTTCATGGCTAATAAGCAACTACAGATAATCCTTGAGTTACAAATGTAATGGAACCTGCCAATTACTTTCATAACCCTAGGATTCATAGGAGTGAATCATGTAACTTGAATGTGATTCTTTTGTCCACGCATTCACTAATAGAATGTGCGGTCCATTAAATGCATAAGGTATCTCAGGGTAGGGAAGGCCGGGGGGGGGCAAGCAGTGGTGGGTTTCAAAATTTTTACTACCGGTTCTCTGGGTGTGGCTTGGTGGGTGTGGCATGGCTTGGTGTGCATGGCTTGGTGGGCATGGCAAGGGAAGGACACTGTAAAATCTCCATTCCCACCCCACTCCAGGGGAAGGATACTGTAAAATCACCATTTCCTCCCAATCAGCTGGGAATTGGGAGGCAGAGAATAGATGGGGGTGGGGCCGGTCAGAATTTTTACTACGGGTTCTCCAAACTACTCAAAATTTCTATTACCGGTTCTCCGGTTCCGGTTCTCCAGAACTGGTCAGAACCTGATGAAACCCACCTCTGGGGCCAAGTACTTGTTATCACCTAAGGCCTCCCCCAACCCACTGAGACATCTCATGCTTTCTCCCCTCCCCCCACCCCATCCTGCCCTACCAGGTCACTTACCTTACATAGATCTTAGTGATCAAAGGAGCTGTCTCCTCTCCAGCCTCTCTGTCGTGATTTCGCCTTGAGTAAAGATTTACTGAAGCCTACAGGAACAAGAGATTGCGTACCTATAGGCTCCGTCATCTTTGCAAAATCCTTTGCTGATGAGAATGGAAGCCTGGAGGATGCATACGCCCCTCTTGGTCTCCATTCAAAGCAGTAAAGGCTTTTGCAAACATGGCAAAAGGCTTTGCAATGGAAGGAATGCTTTGATGCTTCAGGTTTTTCCTCCATTTGCAAAGCCTTTTGCCTCAGATCTTGTCCAGGCCTCCGTTTGAAGAGAACAGAGGCCTAAAGTACCATGCAATCATGTGGTACTTTAGGGCTCCATTCTCTGCAAATGCACTGAAGGCCTGAAACACCAAATCAGCCCAAAAAACCAAATGTTCACTAGATCTTTGCAAGTTGAGTATCCACAGGTCTAGTGCCTCTAAAGACCTAGCGGGGGGTGGAGGACAAAGGAAATAAGCAGGGCAAATATTGCAGTGCCTCTGTGGTCATTCATAAGGGTGAATGACTATTGTGCTCCTGCAACATTCATAACTTCAGGACTGTGTCATAAGTACCGGGTGGGGGGCGGGGTATGTCATAACTTTGAACAGTCGCTAAGTAAACTGTTGTAACTGGAGGATTATCTGTACTGCTTTTTCTGTAACTTGATATTCTTCAAAACCTTTGCACTCCAGTGTCAGATTTCTGCAATAAACGGCAGATGGTAGGAACTACAGTCCATCCCATGTGGCAGACATTATGATAAGAAAAATCGTTGGTGTCCATATTTACTTGAAAATATGTCTAACATTCAAAGGGGCTAATTACACACAATTAAGAATAGGCATGTCTCAGGGTGCAATCTTTCATAGATGTGATAACTAATGTCAACCAGTAGAGGTCTCTATTTCTTTTATGTTGAATACTGTACAATACAAATAATTTAAGGAACTTTGAACCTAACAAAACAATGCCATGCTCCATACAATATTGTCTCCCAAATGATAAACATGGTACAAAGTAATAATTTATTTATTATATCTATATCTGAATTATAAAATCTGTCACACATACCCATTTATATCACTAAACTTTTTAAAGTAGCTTGAGATGGAGATGATGGTAATGAATTAACTACAGAGCATCTTAAAAGTCTATTAACTGAATCACTTTTAGTTAAGAATTGGGCCAGGACTTGACATAAAAACAGCATTTATCCCTATTCCTATTAAACTTCTTATTGCCCTAGTGGTATAGATGGTTCTGATGGTACCATCAACCATGATATTTTTCTGGACCATTTGCAAGATCTAGGAGTTAAGGCCATTAGTTGATAGTGGTTCTGCTCCTACCAGAATAGATAGTTCAAATCAATTGTCAAGGAGGAAGACCAAACAAGCATGATTATACCAATGTAGAATGCCATATGGTTTAATCCTCTTCCCTAATAAACAACTATATGAAATACTAGGAGAGATCACTTGTTGGTTTGGAAAGAGGTATCATCAGCACACCAATGATTCTCAGTTACACATCACCACCCTTGGTTGGGCCAGGCCGAAGATACTGTGGAAATTTTCCACTGGCCTGGAAGCAGTATGAGGTAGATGAGAAGAATCACGTTCAGACTAAATTCTAGCAAAATGAAGAAGCTGATCTGAAAATTCAATCCTAATGGTTGCTCTAGACAAGGTTGCACTTCCCCAGGTTCTTGATTTGAGAGACCTCCTGAATTCACAACTCCTCCAGAAAAACAGGCAGACCCCAATCAGGGCTAGGTTTTTCAGTTTAGCTAAACTGACTGCAGAAGTTACAGTTCCATCTAAAACAGAAAGTCATGGCAATGGTAAAACTTGATTATTGTATATACACAGATAAACTGAGAATTTAAATGCGAAAATGCACCCCAAAATGAGATTTGGTTCATGCACAGGTAGACTCCCACATTATGAAATATTCTGGACCCAATCTTGATGTTCCAAAAGCAGTAAAACGTACTTTGTCCTAATGGATCTTGGACTCTTTAGGTATGCTATGGTCAGCCATGTAATGTAATTATATTTTATAATGATTACCTGAGTTTTTTACTTTTATATTGTGCAGAATCTCTTAGATTAGAATGGTATATTAAATGAAATAGGTAATAGATAAATAAAAATGACTTATTTTATGGTGCTTATTTTTAAAATTTATAAAGATCACACCCTTAGGACACAAGCATTCCTTTTCTTTGCATTCATCCAGATGTTCAAGACTCAATGCCAGTCAATATAGCAAACACCATGTGAGAGTTATAACTGCAAACATCTGAAGAGTATTAGATTGCCTACCCCTACTCTACAAGATATAAACAATCCAACATGTATAGTGTAGCACTCTCAAGTTAAGCAGACAGGAAATATAACTAGATGAGCTAAATCTATTTTATTGCAAAGCTATATATTAACAGAATCTTGTAAATTTGAAGGTACAAATTTCCCACCTGCACTTTTAATCATCTGATCAACTAGAATAGGCCCTTTCTCAGTCTCTTTCTCTGATTGCTAAGTGACTGTGGCATCCTCCTTTTCTTATCTGATCATTTCTTAGGTTCTATCTCTTTCCCTCATCCCCCAGGTCATCCACATATTCCATTACAATCCTTGCCTTTGCTGTATTGCTTAAATCCTGACCAATTCTCAAAAAGCATGATAAAGGAATACATTGTTGGCATACAATGCTTTATAAATTGAAGCACTCAGTTTGAAGCACTCACATTATGTAATAGAGATAAATTAATTCTTTAAGAGGCAGCATGCTATATCTGGGCTGCAGAAATCTGGATGATACAGAAAAGAAATAAAGAAAACCTGATATCTTTTAGCCATTAACTTCTAGCCAGGTTTTTGTAACCCCAGTTTGTTACACCTATTAGTTATCTACTTTGATTTGATATATTACAATCTAACAGCCCTGAAGATATCAGACAGTAAATTCTGACTTGATTCCAAACACTTTTTTTTTGCATCCAAAATATGGTGTGCTTGCTAAAAGCCTTTGAGTAAATCCTATAAAAAGAGACCAACAAAAATGTGTTCAGGAGCCCTAAGGATTCTAACAATAAAGAGAACTTTCATACGTCAAATTGGATTACATTAAGATGGAATTAGGTCATTAGCTTTTACACAAAGCTTGCCATATTATCCTCTTTCTGTTTTTCAGAAAGGTTGTTCCCTAAGAAGCCTTTCTGGGTGTGGGTGTGGGGGGGGGGATCATTTTAGCTAGGTAAGCTGAATAGAAAACCAAGTGTTAGTTCAGTTTCAATATTTCCTAAAAGCATTTATTAACATACTTAATGTAATATTCCTATCCTTCTGTAATATTTAATAAGTTTGCTTAAGAAATAGAATATTATAGTGTTTCTTTTTTGCACAATCATAAAAGTGATTAAGAAATCACAAATCATGCTAAGTTTTAATATGGTTTATTTTTAACATATTGTATATATGCAGATAAAAATGGCATCTTACTATAATAGCATTATTACTTTTTCTTCCCTTATAATTTGGATTGTCCTTGTTGTGTCTTAAAGTTAAATGCGTTGACAAAATCCTTGATAATTTCCAGTTAGGAAACTGCCAAACAATTGCCAAGAATCCAGTAAGCAATTATTTTCTTAAGGTTTTAATCTTTGCCTAACCTGCTTTTCTTCTTGCTCAAGGCAATATATAAAGCAACAGATGAAACGTCTGCCATTATGGTTTCATAATTATGTAAAAAAGCTTCATTTAATGAACTTGCAGAGCTGACAGTTTTCCCATGTTGCTGATTCATAATGTGATTTCCTCATTTTGGCTAACTGCAAACTCAAGTCATTGTGGTTTTGAATCATCATGTATAACTGATCCACTTGGTAAGTATTACAATGCAATCATGGTTTACTCAATAAACAAAAACTGCCTGTCCTCCCAATTTGCTAACCAAAGTGATTTATTTAAAGTTTTTCCTTGAATGACATCACTCTGCTAAACAACTAATTCCCACACCACTGTCAAATTATTTACTAAGACTTACTATTATTCTTCTCATCCTTCATATTACCTATTTCCTCCCACTTATGTTGCTTGTATCTTTACAGTTTATATTGTTTATTTGTTTCCGAGTATGATTTGATTGCTTATTAATAATCTATGACTATCACTGTGTTGTATCTTATGATTCTTTTTTTTTTAATTTTTATTTTTTTAAAACATAAAACACATCTTTTCCAAAACGAAGCATTGATCCGGTCACAAATTAATACAAATCATTAACAAATCTTATTTTTCAATTAACACAACTTAATATTTTACTCAGTTATTTCCCAAAATTCTATCAATTTAACTAAGCCATTGTCCAAAAACCCGTCACTTAAATCTTAAATCCTAATCAAATATCATTCCATTTTTCTCTCTCTCTTTTTTTTTTTGCTTAGATGGATATATTTTAACAATATAAATAATTACAGTTATTGTAAGCATTTAAAAAATATTTTAACTATTGCTCCCAATATAATCATCTTCATTACTATTAATCCTAACACAATCATTTCATTTTTACTATTCCCAACATAAACATAATTTCCAGCATAATCATTTTATTTTTACTGTTGAACCCAACATTATCATCTTAGTTTCTGTTATTAAACCCAACTTATTCATTTCATTTTTACTGTTAATCTGAACATACTTCTCCTTATTTTGGCTGTCCTCCCCAGCATAATAATTTTTATTTTTTGGCGGTTAATCCCAGCATAGTCATTTTATTTTTACTGTTAAACCCAGCATCATTATCTTTATATTTGTTATTAAACCCATCATAATCATTTCATTTTTACTGTTACTCCCAGCAAAATCCTCTTTGTTTTGCTGTTCTACCCAGCATAATCATTTTTGGTTTTTTGGCTGTTAAACACAGCATAATCATTTTTATTTTTTGGCTGTTAAACACAGCATAATCATAGTTAATGTTACTATTAATCCCAGCATGGTCCTCTTTTGATTGTTCCCATCCATCTATACATTATTTATTTCAGTTAATCAAATTTGTCATTATCCTTTTTTTTGGCAGTTTACCATTGAGACATGGTTCTTACTTAAAACATACCTTTGTATATATTTATAAATCTCTTTTCACATGCTTAATTTCTCTTATGTTCTAATTTCCATTAATATTTCAATTTTATATATCTATATCATATTCTTCTCATATTCTTATTCATCCATATTTATCTATAAAAACCTCCTTTTTATTATTACTATCCACCTATACATTGTTTCATTTTTAAACACATTGTTATAATCTTCCAGCCATGTATTCCTTATTTCTTCATTTTCTCGCCTGCTAGCATATATTTCCTTTCATTTTCAAAGTCTTCAAATTTTGTCCTCCATATGTCATATGAAATCTTTTTCTTGTTTTTATTCCGGATATAATGCATCAAGTTCCCTTCTCTTGAGCCTGTGCTAGATCCTTCTTTTATTCCTGCGCCAGTTTTTTAAATTATTATTGTTCCAATTATAGGAGTTCCATTATAATTTCCTTTTCTTTTTGCCAAAATCAAACTGCCTGCAGACAAGAAGAAAAATCTCCTCCACAAAATCCCAAGGCTGTTATCTGTAAAGTTCAGAATTTTCCGTAACAAAGACGAATTGCAATGTTCCTTTTTAAACCAGAAAGTGTCCCTCTACAATCCACATTTTCCATTAGTCATGCATGTATCCATTTTGTTTCAGTTATATAACAGTCCAATTTAATTATTCTTCTTCCCTTGATTTTAAGAATATCAAATCTTCTTCTTTTTTAAGATCCAGTTCAAATTTTAAAATATCTAGTCTTTTCACCATGTCTCAATATTTAATCCCATTAGTTCTGTTCAAGAGTTGTTTGTTTGTCAGGTCTTTGTCTCTTTAAAGTTACATTTTAAACTTTCTATAGCCCCTTTGTTGTTCAGCCGCTATTTTAAAGCTATGGGTCTTATAGTTTAAAATATTGCTCTAAGCGTTGTTACAAGCCTGGGTTGGTTGTCACTCACCCGGCTTCAAAGAGCTCCATTTCACTCCACTTTCCTCCTGCACATCTCTTAGTCCAGCTGTCCCAGCTTCGTGGCAGCCGCTATGGCTGTCGCCCCCCGCCACCAACTCACAGAGGGTTCCCTCTGACCTCCGAGGAACTTGTCTGTTCCTCTTGGTCGTCCGAGGTACCCCTCTTTCTTCCCTGTCCCTGCAGGATGGTTCCGGTCCGAAGACCCATCAGTGGTGGTTTGGCAGCCGGAGTTTTTGCAGCGCTCATCACAGCCCCTATTTCCCCGACTGTCTCACTGTGACGCCAAACCAGAAGTCTGTATCTTATGATTCTTGATGAATGTATTTTTTTTCTCTTTTATATACCATGAAAATAAGACCCTGTCTTATATTTTTTTGAACCCTGAAATAAGTGCTTGGCCTTATTGCCATGCACTCAAAAGCCCGATTGGGCTTATTATCAGGGAATGTCTTATTTTAGGGGAAACAGAGTACACTGACAGCATATGAACCAAAGACAAATTCCTTGTCTGTCCAATCACACTTGGCCAATAAAGAATTCTATTCTATTCTAAACCACAACGACTTGTTTCACACAGGCTAAGTTAAAGCAACTCTTACGATTTAATGAAATATATAAATTTTAGTCATTCTTGTGCAAAATTATGATTAAATAAATCATGGCTACATCAATGTCCTGAAATTTCACTATCTAAATGATAGACTTTTCTGTTGGTCTCAATGAGTCTCAAGGTGGTTATTAATGGAACTATTTAATATAAGATGCTGTTATTACTCTATTCCCGTCCTATCAATGGAAGTATGTGGACTATGCTCAAAGTAGATGAATTGAGAAATTCTTGTAAAAGCTAGCAGTTTCCTTTCCAATCAGATCTGATGACCAAGAAAACTTTGAAACAAAGAGTTATTGATGTGGCTGCCCAATATAATATTGCAGCACTTAAATATGTTAAATCTTACAAGTCTTTCAACACAAATTAGCCTCCCACTTGGCAAAATATTTAACAATTTATATGCCTCAATATCTCAGGAGAGCTTTTTGTAGTGTTCGTTTGAAACAACTAAGCTCCATGGTAAAGTATGAGAGGTTTCACCAAGTTCCAATTGAAAAGAAGACTGTATTTGAGGAACATCAGCTGTTGTAGACTTTGGAAATACTCTTTTTGATTGCAAACTGTACTCTGTAGAAAAAGCTGCTTATGTAGATTCTTCAAAACTAAAGAAAATACAGGAGCACCCAAGAGATACTGTCTTACTTTGTGCTGGAAACGAAATTGCATATCACTGGGAAGGTCACAATTTTTATATCAAAGGTCATTTTAAAGAATATTTAGATCAGATTGGGGTTAAATATAGAGGTGATGAGTTATTATGAACATATTCTATTGTTTGCATCTACTTGTATATTTGTATTAGTTTTATACTTTTGATACGGTCAAATGACTAAATCAATAAAGTTTATATTCTATTATACTTAAGATTTTACAAACAAGCTTATGAAAATAAATTGCATTGCATTACAGTTTCGCTTAGAATTAATCTTATTTATTGCCTACCAAAATCAGAATCTATATATTACTAAATACCAAACACTACTAATACTTTCCTATCTGTTTGCTATTTTCAATTAACCAAAATGTTGCATCATAGAGCAACAATGTTTGAATCAAAGTACTTTAAAGAATGTGCACAAAATCTGTGACCCATAATTCCCATGGAATTGAAATTTCAGACCAGTTGTATTCATAAATTTGTGGCTTTACAAAGCTGCCATGGACAGCTGTGATCTTATGAACATGATTTCTAATGCTCCCTGCCAGTTTCCCACAAGCAAAGGCAATTTGGAAGCCAGCAGGAAGTTGGAATCACTTCTGTTCCTAATGCTTTTTTGCATTGCTCATTTTAGTTGTCTCTTTGGGTAATAAATATTGACAAAGAATGACCCAATTGGTTGTAGATTGCCTAGATCTACTGCCAGATTTCAGGCACTATTGTTGTTTATTAACATTTACTTTGGAACAAACTGAAATGAGAAGTGGCGTCCTAAATATAGGACCCAAAATAGTTTTTGACAGTATTATGCCTCTGCAAGTATTGATTTGTTACACTAAACTGAATATTTAAGTAAGACACCACCATATATTATTTTATTGTTTAAGTGCAATCTCTGTTTGGGTAGTCTGCCTCTGGAAAAACATCTTATGTACTTATCTATCAGCCAGTCTTTTGCTGACTGCCATTAAACATATGTCTTTATATTCTCCTTTATTGGTAACATATGTCTTCATCCATTCCTCCTCTTCAAATCTGAAAATTATACTTCTTTTGCTTATATCTAGGAGCCATAACATGGTATGTACAAATGCTTTGCCAGGAACCATTAAACTCCCTGCTGTACCAACTATTTAAAATGTTCGCATATTTTTTTAAAAATATTTAATATGTGTTTATGCTTTTGTAACTGGCTAAACAGTGGCAGTTCTACATTTAAGAATGCTGATTCCAACAAAGGCCCCACAGGTAAACTCATAATTTAGTAAACATAGGTACTTGCATCCCAGTGATTTGTTTAAGAAGAGATGAAATATTATTCAGAAGCTCAGAACAATGGTTTTTAATTAAATGCTGTACTAGCATTTTGTCTCCTCCTGTATCCTTTATAATTTCTCAATCTTGCCTTCCAACTATCCATGGATGTCTGCTATTTATCTTTCTGTTCTCATATTCCATAGAATCAAAAAGCTGCTAAGGGCCCTTTAAGCCACATCCAACTCTTTGTTTCTCTGAAGGCAACCTTTTAATTTTTCTCTGCTGTCTTTTTATTCAGAACTTCACCACCACTATGAAGCAATCATAATTTTTAGAAATGCCTCCTGGGAAATAATCAGCCCTGGAAGGATTTCAAAACTATTGTATAACTACAATCTGATGTTAGAACTAAGGCCATATAGTTATTATTGAGGGGCCTACATATTTGCCCTCCGTCTGCCTTTCCCTCTATATCTCCTCTCTTTTTCCTCTCATATTTCCTGCTATCAATTTTTAGACCAAAAGGCATTTGCATTAGGAGCCTGTGAAAACTGCTCATTGTAAAGTATTATGTCCATAGTTTTTTAAATTTTTTTCTCTGCAAATTGCAGGCTTGCAATACTGATAATTATCTAGAGAGAAAACTGCATTGCACACAACACACGTGTCTGTCTGTCTATCTAATTTTATCTGTCTATATCTATAGATATCTAGATATCTTCAGCTTCACCAACCTGCCTCAAAATATAAGCGTGACACAAACTGGGATAGTCATGTCGACTGAGACATCATCCAGATTGATGAGATCTGTGTCAAATGTTGAGGAGAATCTGATGATATGTGGGCTATTGGAACAAACCTTTATGAATGAGAAAAGACAACCTAGAACTGATAGAATGCTATTACATTCTATCCCATTACATACAGGAGATCTAATGAGGGGATTAAAAAAAGCATATGTGAGAATTATGGAGGGACAGACGACCTTCAGCCACACTAACTGAAGAGAAACAACTAGTTATCCAATGTTTCAACATAGTGAAGAGAAAGCTGCTATCACTGGAGATGAACCAACTACAGATTACATCCCATACTCAAGACGATGTGGAAGAACAACTAGATGTGCAGCCAACACCTAAGGATGGGTCATTATCACCCTCTCCATTACAGAGCATAGTTGCTGATATGAGGAATAAAATCATGGATAAACTAGTTATAATCAACTCTCAAGACCAATTACCAAGGCTTAGTAGAGAGGTAACATCAGATAATAAATATGCTAGAAGATGCCAATAGAGCCCCCTCAACAATCTGTACTACTAGGATAACTCAGATCAATGATATACACTATGGCTGTTGCAATCATGGAGTTACTTGGCTTCAAGAACTACTGTTCATCAAGAACAGTAGTACATATCCCTCTTGGAAAATAAGGTTAGAGGCTAAGATCAAACAAGTCATAGAAAGATTAATCAATTGCTGGAATTATAGAAAGGAGTGAAGAGATTAGGGATAAGACTTCATTCTGAAAAAATCCAAGGGCCTAACTCCATCTGAAGCCTTCGGGACTGCTAAACAAAGGCTCATGGCACTAGGTATCAGGCTAAGTACCTGGTACACTAGATACATTAGAGAAGCAGAGGCCAAGAAAATAAAAACCTTGTTCCACAAAGAGCCATCCAAGATATACACCAAATTGTACTCCAAATTGTAGTACAATAACTTAGTAACAGTAGGGCCACCAACAACAGAAACTGAACAGTACTGGAAGAACATATGGCAGAAATAGAAAACATATAACAGCAGTGCAAAATGGCTGCAAGATCTAAGAGCAGACCACAGCAATCTCCCAGAACAGGAACCAGTAGCAGACATCAAACAGCGGATTAAGAACATGAAGAGCTGGACAACACCTAGCCCAGATATGATCTACAACTATTAGTTATAGAAAGTAACAGCAGTGCATGAACACCTAGCAGCACAGATCAACCATCTGCTAGCAGCAAGTTCCCACCCAGACTAGCTAATGTAAGGTAATAATAATAATCATCATCATCATCATCATCATCATCATCATCATCATCATCACTAAAGAACAAACACCAACAGATAGTGCTCAATTAGCTGGAAAAATAAAGCACCAAATGGAAGATGCTGAAAGAACATGTTTGCCAAAGCTGAACCAAGTGAACCAGAAAGAATTGAGAAATGTACTAAAAAAAGTCAATGAGGCTGTGCAAACTATTCGAACCACTACATTAGCCGAAACAAACCAACTGATGTATGCAGCAGCCGTCATAACCACCAAAGAACTGGGGTTGAAAATACAAAAGAACCAAAGAGGCAAGAAGGGGAAGCCTAAGTGGAAAATTCGGTTAGAATTGAAGATCAAAAAAGTACGTGGAGATTTGAGCAACTTGAAGAACCTAAGGCAAGGTCAGCTAAAAAACAAGCAGATCAAAAGCAGCCTGGAAGCAAGATACGATCTGAGGAATAAGGAGATTGCGGTAGTAATTGAAGAGCTGAAGCAGAGGGTTGTTGCCATCACTGAAAAGATTAAAAGGTATGAAAACCGAGTAACTCAGTTCAAGGAAAACTCACAGTTCAGAGCAAATCAGCACCAGTTTTATAAGAGTTTAGAAGATGGAAACGGAGTAACAACAAATGAAAAGCCTGATAAAGAGAAAGCTCTGAAATTCTGGAAGAATTTGTGGGAAAACAACAAGAAGCACAACAGAACTGCAAAATGGATCAAACAGGTTGAGGTCTCTATTAAAGTGCATAAAATGGAAGACGTGAAAATAACAAAAGCAATGGTGCAAAGACAGTCAAGAAAAGTGAAGAACTGGAGTGCACCTGGACTGGATGAGCTGCATGGCTTCTGGTTAAAGGCACTTACAAGTCTGCACAAAAGATTGGCAACCCAGATGAACCAGATCCTAAAAACACCTGAAAATGATGAATGGATGACAACTGGAAGGACATTTTTGATCCAAAAAGATAAAGAAAAAGAAAAGGACCCTGGAAACTATAGGCCAATCACCTGTTTGCCAACAACATACAAGCTTCTTACTGGTATCATTGCAAACCAAATCTATGGATACCTGGAAAGAAATAACTTGCTTCCTGTAGAACAGAAAGGATGCTGCAAAAACTCAAGAGGAACAAAAGATCAATTGCTGATTGACAAGCTAATCCTAAAGAACTCAAAGAAAAGACGAACCAACCTGTTCATGGCTTGGATAGACTATAAGAAAGAATTTGATTCAGTTCTCCATAGCTGGATCAAGAAATGCCTGGAAATCTTAGGCATCAGCAGCAACATACAAAAATTCATGGAATCTTCAATGAACCTCTGGAAAATGAAAATTGTGGCTAATGAAGAAGAACTGGGTGAAGTTGAAATTAAACGAGGCATTTTCCAGGGCGATTCCCTTTCACCCCTACTTTTTATATTCTCAATGCTACCACTGACAATCATTTTGAAGAAGATGAACTGTGGATACGAACTTGCAAAGAAAGAAAGATCTCGCACTTGATGTACATGGATGATTTGAAGCTGTTTGGTAAAACAAAAGCTGAACTGAATTTATTAATTGAACACACAAAAGAATTCAGCCAAGACATTGGTATGCAGTTTGGAATTGACAAATGTGCAACAATAGCAACCAAAGCAGGCAAGATCATAAAAGAGGATGGAATAGAACTAGAGAAAGAAGAAATGATAAAGGCAGTAAAATCAGAAGAAGGCTACAAGTACTTGGGGATTTTAGAAGCCTCTGACTTAATGCATAATAAAGTCAAGGAATTAATTTCAGCCAAGTACATTCGGCGAATTCGTAAGATATTAATGTCCAAATTGAGTGGGGGAAACATCATAAAAGCCATAAATACCTGGGCTATACCTGTGATTAGATACTCTGCAGGAATAATTGACTGGACCCAGATGGAGTTAGACAATTTGGACAGAAAAACAAGGAAGCTTATGACAATGAATCATGCCTTGCACCCTAAAAGTGATGTTGACCGATTATATTTACCAAGAGCAGAGGATGGTTGAGGACTCCTACAAGTAAAGCAGACTGTGGAAGAAGAAAAATGCAGCTTGAATGATTACATCCAGAAAAGTGAAGAACCAATGATTAAGGAAGTAAATAAAGGAGGCCTTTTAAAGACAACTAAAACAAAAACAGAATATAAGAAAGAAGTAATTGAGCAGCGAGCTGAAAATTGGAAACACAAAGCTCTGCATGGCCAATACTTGAAAAGTATTGAAGGCAAAGCTGACTAGAAACTAACTTGGAACTGGTTAAGATCAGGAGTACTGAAAAAAGAAACAGAAAGCTTTATTTTGACAGCTCAAGAACAAGCCCTAGCCACAAACTGCATGAAGGCAAAAATTCAACATGTTACCACCAACAGCAAATGCCGCCTCTGCAATGAGAAAGATGAGACAGTCAACCACCTGATCAGTGGGTGCAGCAAAATTTCACAAACTGACTACCTACAACACCATGACCGTGTTGCTAAGATCATTCACTGGAAATTGTGCCAGAAGTTTGGATTTGAGTACAGCAAAAACCACTGGGAACATCAGGTTGAGAAAGTTTTAGAGAATGAGAAACTCAAGATCTTGTGGGACTTTAGGATTCAGACTGACAGGCACTTGGTCTACAACACACCTGACATAACAATAGTTGAAAAGAAAAAAGTATGGCTCATTGACATTGCAATACCTGGTGATGCACGGATTGAAGATAAGCAGCAAGAAAAAATCACAAAGTACCGGGATTTGCAAATTGAAGTTGAGCGACTGTGGAAAAAGAAATCGTGTGTTGTCCCGATTGTAATTGGAGCCCTTGGAGCAATACCCAAAGGGCTACCCCGCTATTTAGAAATTCTAAATTTGCCGGACTTGAACATTTTGACTCTACAAAAAACCACCTTACTCGGAATAGCTTACATCCTCTGATGATAACAGTTCCTAGATCCTTGGTTAGGACTCGAGCTGCTGAGCTATTAACCAGCCTCAAAGGCTGTGAATCTCATTAAAGATTAAATAATAATAATAATAATAATAATTATTATTATTATTATTATTATTATTATTATTATTATTATTATTTTATTTCTATACTGCCCTTCTCCCGAAAGACTCAGGGCGGTGTACAGCCTATTAAAAGCAGAGACAGACATCAATTAAAATAATTAAAATTAAATAATTTCGGCTCAGATTTAAAACCCCAAAAATTTAAAACACCCAATTTAAAATCATTACATGGATAGCCCGGCCTGGCGGAACAGCAGGTTCTTGAGGGCACAACGAAATACACGGAGGTCGGAGATCTTACGTATTTCCGGGGGCAGTTCATTCCACAGGGCTGGGGCTCCCACAGAGAAGGCTCTCCCCCTGGGTGTCGCCAGCCGACATAACTTGGCTGATGGCACCCTGAGGAGACCTTCTCTGTGGGAGCGAACTGGCCGGTGGGAGGCTATTGGTGGCAGAAGTCGGTCTCGAAGATACCCAGGTCCTGTGCCATGGAACGCTTTAAAGGTGATGACCAACACCTTGAATCGCACCCGGAAGACCACTGGGAGCCAGTGCAGCTTGCGCAGGAGGGGTGTCACGCAGGCATAACGAGTTGTGCCCATAACCACCCGTGCGGCCGCATTCTGGACCTGTTGGAGCCTCCGAGTGCTCTTCAAGGGTAGCCCCATATAGAGAGCATTACAATAGTCCAGCCGTGAGGTGATAAGGGCATGAGTGACCGTGCACAAGGCGTCCCGGTCTGGAAAAGGCTGCAACTGGCGGATCAGGTGAACCTGATAAAACCTGACCTGGCCACAGCCGTCATATGCTCTTCTAAAGACAGCCGTGCATCCAGGAGGACACCCAGATTGCAAGCCCTCTCTGTGGGGGGCAGAGACTCACCCCCAATAGTCAGCAATGGCACCAGCTGACTATATCGGGACGCCGGAAGCCACAGTCACTCGTCTTGGTAGGACAATGCTGATTATGAAAGACTCCCATAAGAGAACAGCATCAGCCAACTACCAGCCAATAACCTGCCTCCTCATAATGGAGTTTTTAAAGCCTGATAGGTGGCTATCAGGCTTTATAGCCACCAAGCTACAGGGCCATCTTGGCCAGTATAGGAGCACAGCTCAGAAGGGTATTGGGGCCAACATTAGAAGCTCAATACACCAGTTGCTCATAAATAGAGCAGTCACCAAAAACTCAGAGTCTAGACAGACCAATCAGAACACAACTTGGATTGACTACAGGAAAAGCCTATGATTCAATGCCACACATACGCTCTATGAATACCTGGCATTATACCAAGTCAACAGTACACTAAAAACTTGCCTCAAGAACTCAATGTACTGTGGAAGACAACACTAGAAGTCAAATCAAGATAATTCACACAAGCGGCCATCACATTGTAGATGCACCATCATGGAAGATTTTCAAAAATAGACTGGATTTGATTGATCAAATAGAGTATTTGATTGAAATGACAGAAGGCTCCTGCCTTGAGCAGGGGATTGGAGTAGAAGACCTCTGAGGTCCATTCTAACCTTATAATCCTATGTTCTATGTGGCATATCACACATGTGGAATATACCAAGATAATGCATTGTTTTCTACATATGCTTAATGCCCTTCACCAGATAGTCACAAAGACTGGACTTGGATACAAGTTCAAGAGTGGAACTACCATCAGCCACCTCCTCTATATAGATGACATCAAGTTGTATGCATAGAATGAACAATACATTGATTTGCTGACCCACTTGACATGGACCTACAGCAAGGACATCAGGATGTCATTCAACTAGTGAGGTGTAGTCAGATGGTAATCAATAGATGAAAAGTTAAGATTAATGGGGTGGAATTACAGTGGGTCACATAAGAGACTTACAGACCAGTTACAAGAACTTTGAATCACACAGTTACATGGGAACCATGATGAGAAGGCAAAGAAGACAGCAACATCCAAGTAGACCAAATCAGACCAAAAGATCAGATCTTGAAGAGCCAGCTCAATGCAAAGAAGATCCATGGCATCAACATGCATACACTGCCAATGATCAGGTACCCTGCTGATATAATGAGTTGGCCAAAGAAGGACATGGAAGCTCCCAATGTGAACACTCAGAAGTCCTCACAATGTACAGAGATTTCCACTTGAAGTCCAAGAGACTGTACAACAGATGGAAAGCAGATTGTTGGGATCGGGTGTCAAAGCCAGAGCTTCCATGTCTTTCTTTTCTTTTTTTCTTTTTTTTTCTTTTTCTATTATGTTTTTGGTTTTAAAAATGTAAAATATTCAATAAAAATTATTTTTTTTTAAAAAAGAAAAGTTCAACCCATTTAACCATGTATTGATTCATCTGTATATTATAACCCAAATTCTTAGCCCACTTTATGAAGATTTCCCCAATATTTCCTAACCTGGCATATATATCCATAGAGTTCCTTCTCTTTCATAGTACCAAGGTGAAAATGTATTCAGAGTAATGACAGGACCCATTACACATTGTGTCAATTGCTTTGTATTACATTCAAATTTCACAAGATGCACAATGCTGTACAGCTTAGCTTATCTAAATTTTGATGGTCTGTAACAAAGCATCTGCATGTGTCTGGAGAAGAGATGCATAAGAGGAGCCTGTCATTTGTACACTGTCATCATTATGATATCACTGGATTGGATGGGATTGAAATGTTTAGACCTTTCCTCCATTTGGGCTTTAAAGGGTCTTTTCAGTAGGAAGGACACCAATTTGGCCTTCAGTGCCTCCACCCCCACCCCTTAAAACCTGAAAAAGGCTTTAAAGACTGCAAATGCCTAGTACAACCCTCTTCCAGAAACGGGAAACCCTTTGTGTTAGTAGGAATTGTGGAGTTCGGAAACAAGGAAATCTAACACACGTCTGAAGGGGAACAAATTGGCAAGCCTGATGAGCCTTTCTATTCCACCACCGTCTGCCGCAAGTCCTTTTGACTCCCCTTGACATGTGCTTTGGTCTTCGACCTTCGTCTTCTTGCTTCCTCTCCCCGTCTAATTGTAATAGCGAAAAACTCCAGATTGAGGATGGCCGTGGCGAAGCCGCAACGAAAAACTAGTTGGGAGCTCCCGCCTCTCGGACACTCCTCCGCCCCACAGAAGATCTTCGTGGCGGCCACGGTATATGTGTACAGTAGAGACAGACAAGAAACGGAAGAAGGGGAAGACGCGACAGCTGCGACGGCCGCGCTCCGACTTGCTTTTCCCCTCGGGCAGCTTCCGCACGTACGCCCCACTCCGGTCCCAAATCAGGTGCAGGAAAGCGGGATGAAAACCCCGAGCGGGGATTGGCGCCACTTCAGAGGAAGATTGGCTGCAAGACACCCTCCTGCTTAGCCTCGCCCTTGTGGCTTTCCGGGGAAAGCTTCCTTTGGGGATGCCGTTCTTCTCTCACGAGGAAGACTCGAAGCTGCTAGGGGAATGCCTCTGGCTCCGCGATGTGCAACCGCCGGGGACGGTAAGCTTTCCCTCCACGCGAGTGGTTCCTTGGCTTGCTCAGGAGGACAAGGCTCCGGCGCCCCCCACTTCAGACGCGGCAGACGGTGGGAGTAGGCACTGTCGGGAGGCACGCGAGCTCTTCTTGGCAGCCGAGGGGCAAAGCCAGTGGCTGCAGCCACCCCAAGAGACCCTGGAGGCGGGAGTCGCCTCACCTGACCCTGGAGAGAAAAAGCAAGATTTCAATCCGAAGGTAAATCAAGGGCGGATGAGTGCTTCTAACCAAACCACCGCGCCCACTTGAGTAGAGAAATTGGAAAAATGGAGCGCAACGGAGGTATTAAACCAATAAGGGAGAATATTTGTAGCTCAGAGTTTAAATGAGGGAGTTCTTGGTGCTCTCTGAGTTTGCTTGTTTTCTTGCAGACGTTTCATTATCCAAACTAGGTAACATCATCAGTGCTAATCACTGGTGTATTAAAAGCCTGAAAAGCACCGCGCTTAATAAGATCTGGTTTACCAGGTTTTACTAGCCCCCTTTTTAACATTAATCATATCATTTAATCATATTTTCACGTGATGGAAATGGAATAAAAACCAGCCTGTTATGCAGGTCATGGGGAGGGTTTCCTACTCCTCTTTGTCAAAATGACCCTAGACTTTTGCCCCAAACCCAACTCTTAGAGCATCCCGAAAACTAGCAAAGGACATGGTTACCCTTTGTCTCTCAATCTTATTCTGTTTCCGAGAAATTATCTGTCTCCCAAGAAACATTTTTCTACCAGGAGTCCCAATTGAAGGATTATTTAGAACTTGAATTGCAAATACTTGCATGCTTACTTTCCCATTGGTTTTTTATTAAGAAAACTGTATTAAATGTGAATAATTTTAATACAGAACAGGGGTAGCTGTTGGCATATGATTACAGGATATAGCTTTTCTTTCTTTTTCTTCATTTTACATATGCAGGGAAAATAGTTCAAACTAATTAAATTTAAAGGGACAGTTATTTCCAGTATTTGAAAGTAGAAAGACCAGTGTCAGATACAAACAATCCAGGTTCAGGATGGTTATTTATATATTCATTTTATGACAATGCTGTCCTATTCTTCAGACTAATATTTGGGCTTCCATTAAATGAAATTGTGTCTTGCTTCAAAGCACGTGGTTTTTGTGCGAAAAAGAGACAAACATACATACATAGATCCTACAAAATAAATGAAAGTAGGAACAGAAATCTGTTCAGTGGCAGAAACAGGGAGTGGCATTTAACTATTTCTTTGGGCCAGGCTGAAATGTTCTTGCTTAGGTTGGATGCAGTTCATCTTGAAAGTTGCATTCCTTGAAATGATGGTCTCCAGACTTTATCAGGATGGCTATACATTGACTAGATAGAATTTAATACTTCAGTAGCTTCTTACAGTCTGGAACAAATGATAGTATAAGAATTCCTGGGTAGCTCACTGTAATATGCTGTAGCTTTTTCTTTTTGCAAGAAATATGGAGGCAGTTCTACTTGCTCTTCCTTATCCAGCCTTCCCAAGCTTTCAGGTTCCCTGTTATCTCCTGGCAACTTGACAATGACAAACAACCTCTTCATTATGAGATTTGAAAATTTATCCTGTCTTGAAGGCTTGGAGATGAAGCAACTTACCCTACTCCTTTATTTGTTAAAGCTAGTCTGCACACGTTCAGAAGCTGTTCTTCCTTCACTGGCATGTATTTGGGCTGCATCCAGATATTGAAGAAATTCTTTAATTTACAATGTGCTTGTGATAAAGTGGCGTTTGTGGTGTGGCAACTTATTTGCCTGAAATATATCAGAGTGATGCCAAAATGGTTGGGCGTAGCTTTGGATGTTACATTCAATTGTCCCTTGTGCTGAAACTTGCTGTGGAAGGAGAATGTATTCTACTACATCTTTTAATTCCTTTTCCCTGCATTCCTTTTGTTTTAGAGAAAACATGAATCCAGGTTTATCTATCTTACAATCAAATCATATATGAGTTTGCAGAAACAAATTCTACCACATTTAAGAAATTTATTTCCAATGGAAAGATACGATACGGAATAAATAATAATGAAATCATGTTTGGGATTGAGAGAGAGTGATATTTAGAAATAAGAATGTGTGTAGAATATGGACCACTTTTTAGATTGGGCCATGTTTTGCTATTCTACACCATAAACCAATAGATGCCAGAACACTGCATATCAAGGATATGTGAAATATCAAGGATTGCCTTTTCAAGTTAGGGGCACATTCTTACAGATGCTTTTTTCCAAGTGAAAAAGTAACATGGGAAATGGTCAGTTTCTTTGCTGTTGCATTTTATTTTTTTCCCCCAGAAGAAATGATCTCCTACCTTCCCTGCTATTTTGAAATTGTATTTATCTATGGTCAATGACCAGTGAAGTATCTGTAACAATAAAAACAAGACATACAAGAGGCCTCCATTAAAATGAACAATAAAATCTCTATATAGACCTGGCATTTAAAATTTACAAATATGAACAGTAAACAAAATGGAACAAAACAAATTAGATAAAAATAGAATTAAGATGGAAGAATGTGATATTGTTCCAGGATTAAGACATCTTAAATCTTCTTAGAGCAGTAGGTGCTGATAAGAACTTGGTGTCTGTTTATAATATCAGAATTATGGTGAGAGGGAAAAAAAATAATTAAAAACTTGATTTTTAATTGGTACAGATATATTGTGATGTAAGATCTCATTGAAGGAACAATATACTAAGGTTTGAGATTCATTCTGGCCAGAGAGACAATTTCTCTTGTTAAACAGGATTTTGTGAAATCTACTATTAAGGCTGCCTGGAGTAGAATATTAAAATGGGCTTTTAAAAAAGCTGCATAGTTTCTAAGATTGAACAGGTAGTATAAGTCTGAAAGATTTCTAGGAAGAAATCCACTGTTGTAATACTCAAGTCTATCTGATGGCAATTGTGTGTGTGTGTGAATCTAAGCTTTGGTTTTGTCTAGATCTACAGTTGGAAAGAGTAGATAAAAAGGCTGCAATGTCAGTTTATTTCAATCTTGAGGAGAAGTTATCAAGAATAGTGATGCCAATGCACCATCAGAAGTTTGAGTCAACAAGAGTCAATAAGCACAAAAACTGGCCACTGTTATTTGCCCTTTTTATTTAGTTCTATTTAATTTCTTGATAAAGAATTCAGAATGTTTGCAGATCAGGACTACTATGTATTTAAATATAGCTACAAGATAATCATGTCAGGTTTTCATATTAACCATAATCCTGCTAAGAATTTAGTAGATATTTTTATATATTAAAACGTAACAAATATGAAGCTTTCCTGCACAAAGGGGCATGTTTTGTTTACTGAGATTTCCAAAAGTAATCTTTATAATATTCAGGCTGAGTTTAGTAGATTGAAAATAAAATGTATTTTCAGTGTAATTTCAGCAAACCATTAGTGCAAAATGGAGTGTCTGTCCTTATATCTCTATGCTGGTACCTGTTGTAACCTTTTTATAATTAAATGTATAGTAATGCCAATGTTGTACAAATATTTGACCATTCTACATGAGCTTTGAATTTTGTTTTTTTGTTTCTATTGAGTTGTCCTATAAACTTAAAACCATTTTCAGCAGTAATATAGATTTATCATTCTTAATTTATACTGAAATTATACATTAGATAATTCTTGGTAATTCTTACCAAAAAAATAGTCTATGCAGAAAGTCCCTAAGATATATTGCTTTTACATTGTACTGTCCCATCCTATTTAATTGAACATCTTCTTGACATATATTCTACTTCAAGTATAATACTTAATACTTAAAGGACATCCAATTTCTAAACTTTTCAAAAACTGTATATTATAGGAACTTTCCAAGAAATCCACAGATTTAGTATAAAAGTATTAATGTAGATTTTCAGTTATAAAGATTTTATGTAAATTGTACACTACTTTTGATTTCAAATGTTTTTTTTACCTGATGTAATGGTATTTGAACAAGTATTTACTTGGCTCGGTTTGCTTCTATAGTAAGCTGTAAAGCAAGTTTCTCCACCTTAATCTACAGCAATCTTTCAAGTGATGCAAGAGATGAGTAATTTTTCAATCTAATTAATACCAACTTTTCATGAGAATATATACTGGAGTGTTGAAAAAAGGATAGATTTACATTGCTTATTTGAGACATAGTTTAACATTGTCTTAGATTCTTATCAAACACCATACATAAAAGCAATTTAATTATATTTGCTGATTAATTAATTTTAAATACTCCTGCCCTTCCCCTTTCAATTCCAAGCTAAACATGTTAAAAACTCATACATAATAAAAATGCATAAAAAAGCCATAGGAAATCCTAACAATATAAAAAATAATAGATTTTTCCTGCAAAATGGAATCAAATTTTGTCACTTTGTTCATTTGAAGCTCTATAACTGCATTCCATGATTTGGTAGCTGCAGCTAAAGGAACTCTGATACATATCCCCAATAGACATGACAAAGGCAAATCAGAACTTCTATGTACCTAGAAAAAAACTTTCTCTTATTGTGGCCCAATTGTTGATTCTTTGGGGCTTTAAAAGCCCACAATAGCTATAGGGTATCACACCATGGATATCTCTTGTAGGAGAAAGACCATATTTATTGAATCACTATAGTGACCATAGACAAGGAAGCCATTCCATCATCTTAACAGATGATCGGGTTATGCTTTTCCTTAATATTTTCCTTAACTATGGAGTCAACAAATCTAATTAGAAAAGTGTTAAGTTCTGATCTAGGTATGTGAAAATCTCTCTAGCAAATGTAAGGCTTTTTAAAATTTAGATTATTTATCATAAATATCTGAGATGTCTAGACCATTTTGTAGAAACAAAATTGTTAAATAAAGCATACCCTTTTTAATTTTCTAACCTAAATGTTGGGGATGGTCACTAGAACTAATAAACTAATAGATTGCATGATATACCTTTAATTTTCAAATATTAGAGATCATCAGATTTTCAATGCTCAAAATTACCTTTAATAATTTTGTTTTATTCCATTTATAGGTTTTAGATTTAAAAGGAAGGCAGGAATATTTGGAATACTGCTATTTGTTACCGAAGGAAAATAAGTACTCAGAAACTGAAGAGGAAGAAAAACAAGAAGAGTGTGATAAGAGTGAACAAGCTGATTGGAAGGAGAGGGAGAATCTCACTTCTATCTCCTTGGTGAGAATAAGGAACAAACCTATTCTTCCTTCTTGCAATTTACCATGGAAGGATTTATATTCCTTGCAGATAGCTGGTCGTCTGTATTCTTTGGATACACCTGGATAACTGATCTCTAGACATTTGTCCCTATTCTATTGCTTTAGATTACATCCTGCTCTTCTGAAAGTGATCTGTGTATTTATTTAATAAAACAACCAGTTTGTCCAGTGGCTTAGTATAGATTATTATAAAATAAGATTATATATTAATATAAACTAACAAATTGTTATAGTATATTTTCTAGGTTGCTAATGGGATTATTGAATTCAATTATATATACCTTTTTAAGCTAATTGTTTTCAAGGTAGTTCCTAACAGAATAAAAGGTTATAGTCAGGATGAAAAGGTAACACAAACAATAAAAGCAATAAAGCACTAGCAATCATTAACATGCTCATTGTTAGCAAATTTAAGAAATTTACACATTTGCAGGATTTATTTAATATTTCAATGGACAAGTTTACAAGTCCCAGTCACTAGGTTATTTCATGCTAAGCCAAAAATTAGAAACCTATGGCTTTATATAGTGTGTGAATCAAGATGGTTTCTTTGCTATTCTCCTTTCAGCTTTAAGTAATCTTATTCTTTGAAGATATACCAATTTTGGTGTGTATCTTGTTTTGCAGAAATACAGTACTATTGACTCTTTTTACTCCTTAGGTTGTTAGTTGCGAAGTTGTATCCAACCCATCGTGACCCCACGGACGTTCCTCCAGGACTTCCTGTCCTCTACCATCCTCTGGAGTCCAATTAAGTTCATGCATACTGCTTCAGTGACTCTATCCAGCCACCTCATTCTCTGTCATCCCGTTCTTCTTTTGTCCTCAATCTTTCCGAGCATTAGGCTCTTCTCCAGTGAGTCCTTCCTTCTCATTAGGTAGCTGAAGTATTTGAGTTTCATCTTCAGGATCTGGCCTTCTAAAGAGCAGTCAGAGTTGATCTCTAGGACTGAACCGTTTGATCGCCTTGCAGTCCAAGGGACTCTCAGGACTCTACTCTTTAGGTTACTTTCCAGTTAATATCCCTCTCTGAAATTACTTTGGAACAAGTGTGAAAATTAGGGCCTAATGTTATGAAGTATCTGAGACAATTCTGTAATTTATTTAAAATATATATGCTAGTTGAAAGCAGCAGTTTCCAAACCTACAATTTACCGTTTGAGGAAAATGTTTTGCCTCGCAATTCTTATAATACTAGATCAAACTGTCTAGCTGCTTCTCAGATAGTCCAAGAGAATTTTGTATTAAAAGTAGCTGCTACTATTATCCTATTCATATGGGATATCATTCTAAAGGTAGAATATGAGTTTATGTCCCAAATATGGAGGTCTTTATTAATTAAATGTTATGGCCATCTAATTGATGTTCATAGTCAAAGCTTTGGTTATCCCAATAGTAATGTATGGCTGAGTTGGATCATAAAGACTGGACACCTAAGAATTGTTTTCAAATTGTGTTGGTGAAGACTCGAGAATCCTTGACTACAAGAAATCAGTCAACCCTAAAGGAAATCAACCTTGACTGTTCTTTGGAAAGACAAATACCACAAATATTTTGGCCAATAAATAAGTCATTGGAAAAGACCCTGATGCTGGGAAAGATTGAAGGCAAAAGGAGACAGGGCTGGCAGAAAATGAAATGGTTAGTATCATGAACACAATGAACATGAATTTGGACAAACTCGGGAGACAGTGGAAGAAAGAGGGTTCTGGTGTGCTATGGTCCAAGGGGGTCATGAAGTGTTGAATGACTTAGTGACTTAATATAACTGACACTCAGATCTGGGTTAGGGTAACATTCAACAACCATTAAGAACAAATTAAAAGCAAACCCAAATAAACAGCCACTGTACTAAATAGGCTTACCCATTATCTAGATCCAAAGTTCAGTGAAGAGCCTGCTCCAGTAAGGCTAGGACCACCTGAATGTCAAGGAGTGGCTATTCCATAGGTAGGAGATGCTATAAGAGAAAGGGCGCTCTTTGGACTCATTAGATGGCAATGCTTGATTCAGGGGATCTGGAGCATACCCATCCCACTTTCTTAAGTGAGACATAATTGGAGATGGACAATCCAACAAATGCAACCCTGCTTGATGAGGGGTTTCAGAAGTGAAAATTTGCATCCTGAATTGCACCTGTTAAGTCACGGTCAACCCATCAATTTACCAATGTTTTTAACCAGAGGAATGTAGACATAGTGACACATACTGCTTTAAATCCTTTAGTCAGAATTCATGACAACCAACTTTCTCACTTCGTTCTAGTATTTTTGAATTATAAATTGACCAAATAGCAGTTTTTGCTAAAGAAGCCAGAATTGAAGAGTTGGTATACTGAATACTAGTCCTAATGCAGTCCCCAATACTGACCAATTTCAGCAGGACAGGTACAAAGATGACATGTCTTTTTCATCAAAATAAAATAAAATAAAATAAAATGCTGTTTTGTGCAATTTTGACTGTTGGTCTTCATTGCATTCATTGCAGTCCTATAGCAAAGATGTGGCAATGGATTGTGGACTCCTTTGGAAATAATTATAATTGTTCTAGAACACCTTTAAATCTATGTTCAGCCTGGTAATATTTTCAAATGACTTATATGATTTACCTTTAACAAACTTTTTTTGCACTCTTTCAGGAACAAGCAAGCAGCAGAGATGTGAATTTGACAAACTTTCATCAGAGCCCTATAGATTTAGCCCAAGCTATTAGCCATGATGTGAGCCTTCACGATGCCACAGTGATGGGATCAGACCACACTAATGTAACAGATGTAGAGACGACTTTAGAGAGACTGGAGATTTTACCCGGCTTAAATATATCTCCAACAAATAAGACCAACATGTTAGAATTATTTGCAAATGATCATTGCTGCACAAGTCTTACGCACCAAGATTTCTTTTTCAGCCTAAATGAAAATGGATATGAGAAAATACATTTCACACCATTAGCCATAGAAGGAAATTTTGACTCTGCAGAAACTTGTCATTTTGAAGAACGAGATTCAGATTCTGGACTTTCTTTAGACTTAAATTACAGTAATGCATCCCTTGTATTTTCTTGTAACAAGGATGCCAACTTTGGCACATCAGATGACTCAGGAGGTGTAGGAGATAGTTGCCTACAATATTGCCATACAGAATATCAAAGCAATTATGACCATGGAACAAAATCATTAGTAGGTATATTCCATGATCATACATACAACCGGGATTTACAACAGCTGACATTCCCAGAATCAGAGGATTATTTCAGATGGCCAGAAGAATCCAAGAGAACTGAAAATGAAAGTGATACAAATCTAAATGATGAATACCGGGCAAAAGCTCTGAGTATTCCTTTCTCTGTTAATGATATAGTGACCTTGCCTGTAGAGTCTTTTAATAGCATGTTATCAAACTACTACCTAACAGATAACCAACTGTCACTCATTCGTGATATAAGACGAAGAGGAAAAAATAAAGTTGCTGCTCAAAACTGCCGTAAACGTAAATTAGATGCAATTATGAACCTGAAAGATGAAGTATATCATCTTCAGATGCAGATGGAAAGGCTTGAGAAACAGAAGACACAATACAAAAGGTCAATTCGTAATATAAAACAAAAAGTGAATGATCTTTGCTGGAACTTTTTCAATAAATTGAGAGATGACCAAGGAACAATTAATACAAGCCAATGTTCCCTTCAGTATTGTGGAAATAGTACTATATTAATTTTACCTAAAAAAGAAATCAACCAGGAGCCCCCAAACTGAAACAATAAGACCAACATTTTAAATGTTTTAATAATGTTTAAGGATTGCATTTGCAAGAAGCCAGAAGAAAACAAACGTGAATTGTATCCCTTGTCTAATTTAACTATTTTAAAGAATTTCAACCTAAGTATTATTTTTATATTTGTTCTGCATAATTTATTCAGCTTGCGCATGGATTCTGTTAATGTGCTAACTATATGACCACAGAAAATTCTATCATCTGTAATTTTATTAGTTAGTTTTTAAAAGTAGAAAGCATCACTGCTTTTCACGTACATTGGGACAATGGATGTTCCTACTGTTTCCCCCAATAAGGTATCCCCTGATAAGCCCAATTGGGCTTTTGAGCGCATGGCAATAAGGCCAAGCTCTTATTTCAGGGTTCAAAAAAATATAAGACAGGGTCTTATTTTCAAGGAAACACGGTAAGAGTAACCATGCAGGCCTTCATTAGCTATGGGCTAGCCTCTCACTCTTTTTGACATTTGCTTTATGTGCCATGTTCCACTTAGTTATTAAGCCTCACTTTGCAAGGGTTCGTTATGGACAACTTTTGAAATTAAGGGTGTATTATTCATTTCCAGGATGTAGATAGTCCTCAACTTACAATTTGTAGTTACAGCAGCACTATGACCAATCCTCACATAATCCTCACAATATCCCATGGTTATGTTATCAAAATTTGGCCACTTGACAATTTATGGTTAGCGATCCATGGCCATGTAATTGCCATTTGCAACCTTCCATGCTCCCTCTAGCTACTTCTTCATCTGTATTATGCAGCACCATAATGGCCCCCAGCAATCATGTCCTTGCTAAACACACAAATAGTCCTCAGGTTATGATGCTTTGATTTCACTGTGACAGAACTTCCAATCCCAATTGCTGCTGAAGCCCAAATACTACATGTGCTACTTATTTGGAAACGTTATCATCACAAAGTGCACACCCTATAAATATGTCTATTTCCATACGTTAGCAACACTGTATTTTACATTGAGAAAGTTCCTGAAGTGTTAACATTACAATTCTACCCATATGTTCCATGAGCACTGACTTGTACGCACTGAAATGCAAGAGCTTGTATTTATATATTGATTAAGCTACAAGAAATAGCACAGAATTACTTTTTACAGAAAATTGAGCTTCTGTATTTTATACAAATTTAGTTGTCATTACGTGTGGGGGGAGGGGGCTTTCCTTCTTAATTCCATTGTAATTCTGTATAGTACTGTTGAATGAATAACCCAGTGAACCAATACATATTTACCTAGGCCAGTGATGGCAAACCTTTTTGGCAAAGTGCCCAAACTGGAACATACTGTGAGTACACGCCAGAAGCCCCAGAAAAGCATGTATGCACCAGCCACCTGATCTTCTGGTTTCCGGCACGCCTACTGGTCTTTGTGTGCACTGGAGCTCTGGAAACCCAAAGACCAGCTGGCCAGAACACTGGCCACCTGGTCTTTGGGTTTCCAGGGCTCCAGCGGGCGCGCTAGAAACCAGAAGACCAGGTGGCGATGGCATGCGTGCCCACAGAGGGCTGTGTGCCATCTCTGGCATGCATGCTATAGGCTCGCCATCACAGACCTAGGCTGTACTAGTTTAGCTATTTTACACAAATCTACCTCTGGTAAAAACAGTTGACTTTGTAAGCATAGTTTTCAATCTGCTTATGATTCCCATATTATTGTTTGGGAAAAATATTTGATATATGTATATATAAAACACAAAGCTATGACCTTAATTGAGCTCACACAATTGTAGTAATTGTGGTAGTTAAGTCATGCTGGTTGTTAAGCAAATCATGTGAATGTGCCCAATTTTAAAAGACTTGTGGCAGTTGTTAAACATCTAATCTTGTCAATAACTACCTGTACCAGCCTAGTCCTTAATGCAGCCATTTATTTCAATGTTTTTCATAAAATATGCCTTAAGAGGAATTAAGTTTTATAATGGGCAGTCGATTATTCTATCATTACCTTCAAAGACCAAATTAACTATATTCCACTGATTTTACTTTCCTGTTCTAAGAATCCCATACTAAAATGTACTGAAAAAATTGCAAAATCTTCTACAAAGCTAACTGCTTTAAATTTTAACTTTAGTTCTTAAATAGTAGCAGTAGACATAATTATTGGCTAAATACACTCTTAATACTGGTATTTCTATGCATTACATTTGATGTTTTTGCAGTTGCTATTGCATATATTGTATTATGTACTCAAACATAAGGGTACATACAAATAAAATTACCAGCTGTTTTGCCCAACTCATTTTTGTAACTAGATTCTTACATAGTTTCTTACCAATTTTCACTGAACAAGCACCTTTTCAGAATATTGCTTTCCTAGCAGTATAGGCAATGTTTTTCTTTGATGCTAAAAAAGTAACATCTGCCTTAAAATGCTAAAGGACAATATGTCCCATTCTGTAGGTTGCTGTAGAATTTTCTAGTTATATTTGTCTTTCATAGAATTATTTCTGCAGCTGATTCTTCATTCTGCTATGTTTAGGTTATACTATGCTACAGTCACTGGGCATAAGATATTATCCTGAAAACTAGCAGTTTTTCCTCTCTTAGTGCCATTTTGCCCTATTTTTCATGTCTCATAGCAGTATATTAGTACCCATGATGATGCCGACAAGTATGTAATTTGGTACAGCTCACACTGCATTGAAGAACTGTTTTTTATCATTTGGGATGTGCATAAAATGGTAATATGGTATCAGACTAGGAATATTTTTAAACAAAAGTTTATTATAACACTTATAAAAATCAAATATTTACATTAGTCTTGATTTCCTGTCAGTCTGAATTCTAGAAAAAGTATACCTTTCATTTTGTAAAACTTTGACTAAATTACAATAGGCTGCATCTGAAATCATCAACTATAAAGGGTTTAATAAAAATCAGTAAAACCAACTATTTTGTGAAGAGAAAAGAAATATCTTATTTCTTGAAGTTTCTGTGGTTGACCACTTCTTCATTAGTTACCTGCAGCATTGGCACCTTCCTGCCAAAGAAAAAGAAAGTATCTGAAGAAGTTTATCAGAAGCCTCTTTGTATCACAGGAAAAAATTCAGCAAATGGCTAGAAAACAGATGAGGCAAGGCCAGGCTTTTAAGTGTGCGAGTTGTACAAAGCAACATAGAATTTTTAAAGGGTAATATAAGAGTATTTAAAACTGTGAAGATTCTGGAATTAAAGTCTTAATTTATATTAAACAGAATATCCCTCTAAGTAAAAAAAAAAAAATTCCATGTCCACCATATTGAAGGTAATTACAGCATTCAATAACAGAATAATTTTACATTGTGCAGGATTAGAATATACGCAATGAAAACACTTTTTGTAAGCTATATAGTGTTGACAAGACCAGTGAGGGGAAGAATTCTGTATGTAAACTCTGCATAAACTTCACTTTCCCACATAAAATTCAAACCCAAGTTCTATAATACAAAATACGTTGTATCGAAGAACAGATATCCAACTGTCCTATTCTGAAGAGCCATAGTTTTCAATTTTAGGTTTTAATATATAAGTATGGGTAAAACAAGATATTGTACCATTTCAAAAAGCTCCAACATACCATTTTAACTACCCATAGCAGGGATGGAACCCTTGCAAATCATTAATGGACACTTGGCTGGTTCATTTGCTCAGCAGGTCTATTGCTTGTCCATGGTGCATAAAGCTAGATTCCAGTAGGGAAAAGATAGGTTAAGCAGCTGAAGTTAAAAATAAATCAAAATATAATAGCAAAAAATGAAACCAACCAACAAATGAAAAACAGAATAAATACCCAAACCCCCAAATCAAAACAAGAATTGTTAAATTTTCCAGTGCACAATTGTTAACTTGGTTCATTGCTATGTTAAACTAGATATTATAACCACTATACTGAAACAGTACACTGTCATATAGTATTAGTTCTTGTTTTTGGAATATTAAAAAAGGAAAAGTAAATAAGATCTTACCTAAAGTGGTTTAACTGAAGCTTAGAACTATTTTGCTCTAGAACCCTCAGCTCTCGTTGGCATCCTTAAAACTACTGAAGTTAAAGCTTTGGAGAAGTACAGCACAGCTTTTAAGACTGGCTGAACTTAATTGCCGTTCTCAAGAGTTCTTTTGCACTAGACCTGTGTCCCTGGAACAGTACCTCGCTGGGGATATTTCCTTTACTTGCCATTGAAGAAGCAGCATCTAAAAGATCTAAAAAGGTGTTTCTCTTTGCAGAGATATCCCTTAAGTTATCTAGTTATTAATCTGGTAATTTACAGAAAACATTATCTAACCAACATATTACATGTACAACAAACAAATTTATAGTATTTGTGGGACCTTCTACTACCCACTCCTTGCCTTAATTTACAATATATTTTAAATAAATCTATAATTACACAACATTTCCTTTAGAATTATTTTATTAAATCATAAATGTACAACAGCTTCTTAACTCTACACACGTACTTAAAATTTTTTTCAAAGGAAAACGTTATGTCTTATTACACCATGATCCTGGCTAATAGCTTTTCAAAACTTTAGAGAAATTTTTTTAAAAAAGGTTTCACATGTCACCTGAAACTTACAAATTTAACATTATCAAAGGAATGCTTCTACACTCTTACAAAGACCACTAAAAAGAAACAACAATGAAAAAGCTAAGAAACTGTCTCAAAGGCATTTTTACAATCCTTCCTCCACAGTAAGGTATGATATTAAATAATCCAATCCATTCACAAAATGGCTCTCTGCATCTGCTCTGGTGTCTTCTGCCATATCACTGCATATTTATGCATGACTGAGATAAGTGTTTCCTTAACAAAGTTATTTCGAAAACCTGAAGCTGTTCTGTTACCTCTGGGCTCATCCTCTCCTATTTATACAGTGAAGCCTGTTTCAACAGAAGTAAAGAGTAAAAAAATAGGTTATGAAGTTATCCCAATTTTCTTTTTAAAGGAAAGATAATATGACCCTAAAAAGCTTTTACCCCTGCAGCTAAAACTAAGAAAACCTGCTATTTTATATTAAATGTACACTCACCCATGAAAAGCTTACAGAAGTTCAATAACGACTCCTCCCTCCATAACCCCCACTTCCACCACTTCCTCCAGGACCATAGTTTCCTGTGTTAGTAAAAACAGAAAACAATTAGTAACAGAGAACTTTCCCCTAAACAATTTCTCTTTATTTTGCCAAATCTCTAATAGTAATTGCCAGATTGCTACTTGATGAAAAGCAAGCATTCTATTTATTACCAAATCTAGTTATCATTCAATAAAACTTGTAAAATACTTTCATTTTAAAAGCATTTTAATACTTATGTCAAATTATAACATTCCCTTTTCAAACAGCACACGAGTCCAGATATATGAATTTAATTCTACGAATATATTATATTCCTAGAACTAAATGCTTTAAATGAGCATATTATCTCTTATAATTTTAATTAACCAAGGAAAAATTTAAAAATAACTGATAAAGAATGTTCAGGACTGCCCAATTCAATTTATTTTCTACTGAATAAAGTTGCAGTTTATCCTAGGGGTACGAAATATACATAGGATGGTGGCTGCTTAAAATCTTGGAAACAACGTTATTTCAGAAGATAGAGTGAACCTATTGGCTTACATTAACAAAAAGAGCAGCTTAGAAAAATAAATCTACCTCACTTGTTCTGTTTTTGTTAGTAAAATCAACTAAGTGATAAGAAATCAGAAAATACTTTTTGTTCAATGTTACCTCCACCATATGGTCCTCCCATGTTCCTACTTCCACCAAAATTTCCACTTTTCATTGGACCATAGTTTGAAGGCTGTTGGTTATAATTTCCAAAGTCATTGTAATTCCCACCTCCATAATTGCCTGCATAAAAAAGTATTTTGTTCATTTCAAATATAATTTTACTATGAATATAAGATGTGTAAACAAACATGTAAGACACCCGTTTTTAACAAGAAAATGAAGACAACTGAGGTTTGGCATTGTTCTTAACATTTCTATATGACTTTGCATTATGATACCAGTGTTTGTTATATTTTGTATCATGCTTCCCCGAAAATAAGACCCACCCTGAAAAAAAAAACTGGGGGGCTGGGCACGAGAGGCAGCAAGCACGTGCAAATATCAACAAGAGGGTGGGGAGAGGCGGAGGGTGGGGGAAGAGAAGGCAGGCGATCCGGACATCACGGAGGCTTGCACAGTGGCACCAGCAGCAAGCAGAGGCATGGAAGAGACAGGCGATCCTGACACCCCACACAAGTGCCTACTTGGTATGGCCACAGGTAAGCAGAAACACGGTGGGATGGAGTGGGCGTTGCATTGGGATCGCCTCTGCCCGGCTTTGCTATGTCTAGAGGAAGACAAAGCTTTGTCTGCTTGCAAAGGGGACGCTTTGAAATGGAGTTAATTGCTTTCAGTCTCTTTCTCCATTGAGGCGAAAGATATTTGGTCACCTATGGGGTGTGATTTGCTCCGTTCCCAAGTGCCCCATAGGCGACCAAACATTTTTCAGCCAACAGAGACTCAAAGCTTCATGTGCTTGCAAAGGGGAGGGAGTCTGAAACGGAGCGATTAGCTGTGTTTCAAAGCATCCCCTTTGCAAGCAGACAAAGCTTCATCTCCCTCTGGGTGAAAAGTGTTTGGGCAGCTACCATCATCCCAGCCCTCTCCATCCCATTGTCTGTGGCCTCAATTGGGGCCTAGCTCTTGACACGCCCCACCGCGGCTGAGAAGTGTTCCAGCAGTAGCTGGGCCAGCAGGCAGGGTACATGGAGGCCGGGGCATGCTGAGAGCTTGGCTCACTGCAGCCATGGGCAAGCAGAGTGGGTCAGAGAGGGGGTAGCTGCACTCCCATCAGCCTCAGTGCTTGCTGTCTCCTGCACATAAAAAAGACCTTCCTGAAAATAAGCCAGAATGCTTACTTTCAAGCCCAAAACAAAATAAGACCAGGTCTTATTTTCGGGAAAAACACAGTACTATTAGTAGAGTATATTTTACATATTTTAATATTTTTGCTATATGCTAACTTTGTTCTACTATTTGAGTTTTACATAAATATAAAATGTAATTATAAAAATAATTTATGGACATTATTGACTATTAACTCTGGTAATGTTTTGTGAAAAGTCATGCCAAGTTGTTTTTTGAAATTTATGTATGATCAGTACATATTTCTTAACTAGTTTAGGAAACTATTTTCATTTCAAATGTTTAAATAATCATTACCTCCTCCATAGTTGTCATATCCACCTCCGTAGCCCCCACCCTGGTTGCCGTACCCAGGTCCTCCTCCACCATATCCACCTCTTCCTCCTCCATAACCAGGACTGCCTCCAAAATTGCCACCTGTAATAATGTAAAACTACATAAATACACTTGTAATATAACTATCTACATAAAGTGAAATCATTTTAAGATAGCAATTACATGATCATAATATGGGGATCTCATTAATTATAATGAGACAATTTGGAACTTTTTTTGGAAATTTTCAAATAAACGAAGAGGACTATTTTCTCTGGCGATAATTTATCGCTGTGGGCAGTAATTTCTTTTTAGTCCTGTTTTCAATTAGAAATAATTTATCACAAAATAACTTCTGATCAAGAAGTTTGGCTGCAAGCCTAGCTTTGAATTGGTGCTCTTTCCCCCCTATCTGAATTTTACTCAGTCAAAACTATTGTTATTTAAAGTATTTTTACATCCATATCCCACTGGTTGGTTAAAGATTTCTGTCTTTTGTTATCAGAAATATTTACATCAATATTGTAATACATTTTTTCATATATTAATTGAAATAAGTTTATGTAGGCAGTGTCTATGCCTTGGTTGAACAATGCATTAATTATTGCTTGCCGAAATACTTATATAATAATATAATATATATATATATATATAATATAATATGATAATACTTATAACATACTTTACATTAATTTGGGTACTTTCATATGAGCCTTGACTTCTAGCATCTGGACCAGTCCATGCAATTCTCTTGGCAACATTCTAAGTTGGTTACAGTTTGCTTTCTTCCGAGGGTTGACTATGAATGACTGGCCCAAAGTCATTTGGCTGGATGCCTAGATCAGGACTATAATTAATAGTCTTCTGGTTCCTAGCACGGCGCCACAACTAAGCCAAACTAGCCCTCAATCAGTATTTACATATGTATAAAACTGAACAGAACTTAGAATTATCAAATTATATTAGACAATATGTGCATGATCTACAATAGATTTTAGACAAATAATGACTAACATTATGAATATTCAACACTTAAGTAGAAAAACAGACATAAACCAGAGTGGAGGTCCCAATACTTACATGTTAATTAATTTTTAGATGCAAACAAAACCATCCACTAAATAATTTGTATTAATATAAATGATGCTGCTATTTCATTATTATTTTTTAAAAATCATTTCAATATCTCAAAAACAGAAGTATTCAGTAACTAACCTCCTGGTCCCCCTCCATATCCATTGTATCCATCACCAAATCCACGACCACCTCCATAGCCATCTGTGGAAGAAACCATGAGTCAAATTCTTATAAAACATCCAAAGTCTGCTTGGCTGCCAGGATTTAATTTTAGCTGTTAATTTTATGAAGTCCTGGATCAAAAATATGCAGTTGAAGTTATCAGGAAGTATTTATTGTATTAGTGATTTTCTGACTTACCAGATCCACCTCTGAAGTTACTTCCTGGTCCTGGACCAAAGTTTCCACCACCTCCACGTGAATCTCCAAAGCCAAAATTACCTGAAAATATATTTTTTAAAATTACCTTATATTATTTTTAAAAATAACTAATTTAAATATAATGCAGTTCAAACATACCTCCCCTTCCACTCCTTGAGCTTTGGACTTCTTGCATTTCTTGCCTTGATAAAGCCTTTCTTACTTCTGCATTATGTCCATTGATTGTGTGGTATTTCTGTACTGTTAAAATATAAAATTTTAGACAAACAATAAAAATCTCAACTTAAATTTCACAGAGTAGTGACCAAGCTTATTAGCAAAACAGAATTTAATTTTAATCAGAAGATGTAATTCAATTGAATCACTAGTTACATCACGTTTGAAAAGATTTTTTTGAAAGAATTACGTATGAAGGATGAGTGAATTTCATTTTCATACATCTATCCCGTGATGGAGAACGTATGACACGCATGCCAGAGGTAGCATGCAGCACCCTCTCTGTGGGCACCTGAGTCGTCGCCCAGTTAAGCTCTGCCGCACATGCGTGCGCACCTCCTGCCAGCCAGTCTTTGGGTCTCTGCTGTGCATGCGCAGGAGGCAGAGAGCTGGAAAAGGTTAGCCATCACTGATCTATCTCCTATGTTAATTTTAAAAATATTTAGTTCTAACTTTAGTAAGTCTCATAAGATAGCACGCAATTTTGCTGCAATAACTGAATTTCTTAGTATACTCTAGCATGCAGTCAATATTTCCTCCTTAAGTTTCAGAGCTTTACACATCAATTTGGATAGCTTCAGCAATCTTTCAAAGTACAGAAATTCCTCTCCTAGCAATAATTTGTCTAATAACCATTCAAGATTACAACAGCAATGAAAAGTGACATAACTTGTTTTCACTTATATCACTTATATATATTCACTTATGTCAAACTCAATTTCATTGAGGGCCGCATCAGCATTATGGTTGCCCTCGAAGAGATATTCTTCTCCCAATCCCAGATATCACTGGCATTCCCTGTCCGACGCCCTCTCCCAGCAAAGCAAGATGTGGAAGGTGCTGCTGTATGTGGAAGCAGGGAGAAGAAAAAGTTTGCAGGAAGCCATTTCCTCCAAATTCAACTTCTGCCTTGACAGATCTCTGGAGAATAAGAGGTGGTGGCAGAGGAACAGTGCTTCCTAACCTGGCACAAGGGAGGCTGGCCCCTCTTGAAAGGGAATTCCCATTTCCAATTGTTATGGAAAGGATTCTGGCTTACTGGATCCCCTCACACAACTCCCCCCTACTCCATCCTGATCTCCGGAGATCTGTCAAGGCAGAAGTTGGATTTGGAGGACAGCCTTGCTGTCCCTCAGACAGTGCGGAGGACTCCAGTCTGGCCCTCGAGCTCCCAAGCCATCAGAATCCCACAGTTCAGCCCAGCCCCGCTTTCACGAGCACTTACCTCGTCCACAAGTGGCTGCTGCTGCGCTCGCTCTCTTTGAACAGGTTGCTTATGTTGGGTGTGGGAGGGCAAACTGCATGGGTCAGAGGAAAGCCCACTCTCTCTCCATGTGATGAGACCCAGCTTTGTAAGGAAAGCATCCTTAGTGATAGGATGGGAGACCACCAAGAAAGGGGGGGGGGGTTTCGGCGGCAAAGGGATGAAGACTTCCCTCAGACCCGCTGCCCTACTCATTCCAATTTCCCTCCCTCCTTCTCATTCCCATCTCTCTCCTTCTTTTCTTCCTGCCCAGGACGGGATGAGCGGAGGGGTGAAGGGTTGACAATGCTGCTAGTGGCCGTGGCTTTCTAATGTGGTGGGCGGGACCAATCCCGGTGAAAGGGAAGCACTTGCAGGTTGTGCTGTCATTCCCTTTCACTGGGGATGCTAGCCACCGCACACTCAGTGCCTCCTGTGCACATATTTTCAGGGTGGCCCTGTGGGACAGATCTAATCACATCCTTCAGTTTGACATATCTGACATATATCATTGCAGTATCCCCACCAACATTTGAATGCTTGGCAACTGGCATGTACAGGTAGACCTCGATTTACAACTGCAATAGAGTTCAGAATTTCTGTTGCTAAGCAAGGTTGTGATTCAGAGAGTTTTGACCCATTTTATGACTTTTGTCAGTTGTTAAATGAATCAATTTAGTCGTTAAGTTAATAAGAGAATCTAGCTTTCCCACTGATTTTGTTTGACTGATCACAAAAGGTGATCACATGACCCAGGTCACTCCAACATGAGCCAGTTGCCAAGCATCCACATTTTTATCATATGACCATGGGGATGCTCCAGCAATTATTAAGTGTGAAACTTGGTTACAGCATTTTTTCCAGTACCATTGTTACTTTGAACGGTCACTAAACAAATGGCTCTAAGTTGAGGACTACCTGTATTTATCATAGTTACACTGTCCCAGGATTATATGATCATCATTTGTAACCTTTCCAGGACACATGCGAAGTCAATGGGGAAAGCCAGATTTGCTTAATAGTCAAATGGTTCACTTAATGACTGCAGAGATTCACTTGTAGCGGTGTCAAAAGAAGTCATAAAATGGGGCAAAACTCACTTAACAAATACTTTCTTTTGCTACAAAATTTTGGGGTTCAATTATGGTTGTAAGTCGAGAACTACCTGAATATCCAGAATGCCTGAAATATCTTAATATTGGCCTAAAATCACAAGCCAGTATTCTACACTTCTTTCCTGCTCTGAAGCAGGAATTTAATTTTTAGCATCACTGTCCAGCAAAGCTTACTGTTTTTGTAAAGAAATTACCAAGTCTGGTATCATCCCATCAATTCTCCAAATACTAAAGGTATAGCCACTTTATTGAAACATTCTTAAAGTGTTCATTACTTGACTCTGATTGTTACCTAAGAAAGCAAGGTAACAAACTTGCTTTCAGACTAACTAAAAATAACCAGTAACTGTAACACAAACAACTTTAGTATTAATAAAATCCAATCTGGCAATGGCTACAATACACACACACAACAAACAATTTAACTGCAATCTTAAGGTCTCACTCACATACCTATTTATTTCTGGATACTTACACACAATTTTATCCACAGGATCATGGTCATCAAAAGTTACAAATCCAAAGCCTCTCTTTTTGCCAGATTGTCTGTCTGTAATTATTTCAATTGTATCAATTTTTCCATATTCTGAAAAGTAGTCTCTGAGGTGATGTTCTTCAGTGTCTTCTTTAATTCCACCAACAAATAATTTTTTTACAGTAACATGAGCTCCAGGCTTCCCAGATTCCTTGAAAAAATAGTATATTGAAACTTAAAAAAATCCTGACTATGCTAAGGGCGGACATCATCTTTCTCCCTGGGGACAATTATAGTGTTATAAATTAAGAGGTTCTGGTATTAGGCAAAGGAGAGAAATTTGAAACTGATTTATTCCATGGACTTGTGCAAATCAGGGGTTTCATTGGTAAGGATCTGAAAAACATTTTTCATTCCAATCATATAGAAAATGTTTCAATTTCAAAGCAGGACAGTGAGAGTTTTTATTATATTTGAAAAATGCACACCTAAAATAATTCTGGTCATGAATTGCCCTACACTGCTCTAAAATACCACTAAATTTCTTCCTATTGCAATGAAGTTGTACCTTTGTCACCATTACTGTTTTAACACTGATTATTTTTTATTATTTTATTGAATATTGTATCCTTTTAAGTTATTTTTTACCTATTGGATGTGATCATATGCAGATCCCTGACTATTATTCTCTTATGAAGTATATTATAATAATAATAATAATAATATTTTTATTTCTATACCGCCCTTCTCCCGAAGGACTCAGGGCGGTGTACAGCCTATTTAAAAACACAGAAACAAAACAACAATTTAAAATTTAAAATCATTAAATAATTAGGCTCCAATTAAAATCCCAGAAATTTAAAATACCCCCAATTTAAAACGTTATGTTAATAGCCCTGCCTGGCGGAACAACAGGGTCTTCAGAGCGCAGCGAAACACCCGGAGGTCGGAGATCCTACGTATTTCGGAGGGCAGTTCATTCCACAGGGCTGGGGCTCCCACAGAGAAGGCCCTCCCCCTGGGTGTCGCCAGCCGACATAACTTGGCCGATGGCACCCTGAGGAGACCCTCTCTGTGGGAGCGGACTGGTTGGTGGGAGGCTACTGGTGGCAGAAGTCGGTCTCGAAGGTACCCGGGTCCTATGCCATGGAGCGCTTTAAAGGTGGTAACCAACACCTTGAATTGCACCCGGAAGACCACTGGGAGCCAGTGCAGCTCGCGCAGGAGGGGTGTCACGTGGGCGCAACGAGTTGCACCCATAACCACCCGCGCGGCTGCATTCTGGACCAGTTGGAGCCTCCGAGTGCTCTTCAAGGGGAGCCCCATGTAGAGAGCATTGCAATAGTCCAACCGGGAGGTGACAAGGGCATGAGTGACCGTGCGCAAGGCGTCCCGATCCAGAAAGGGCTGCAACTGGCGAATCAGGCGAACCTGATAAATTATCTACAGTTTGGAATCTAGCAACGTCTGAAAAGCTTAAAATGCTGTCCATTTATTATGTTTTAAAACCACTGTCTCTATAAAAGGGTAGAAAAGCATTTTGTAATGCTGCTCCACACCTCAAAACTTACCTCTCTGGCTACAGCCCTTTTTGGTTCAACTACTCTTCCATCAATTGAATGAGGCCTGGCAGCCATTGCTGCATCAACTTCAGCCATAGATGAAAATGTTACGAAACCAAATCCTCGTGAACGTTTGCTTGCAGGATCTCTCATTACCTACAAGATGACAAATTTAAAACATCTCCTTGAATTATTGAAGTATTATTGCCAGGCATTTCCAACATTTATACTATTTATCATTGATAAAACCTTCCACAATTTTTAAAAATGAAAAATAATTGATTCGCCTTCAATAATATTCTTGAAATAAAAGTATTTTAAATGGAAAACCCAACGAGTTTTCAAACCTTTGATTGTTTGAAATAGGTATTTTGTGTACACCTGCAATTCATTAATAATTGCACTTTAAACTTCATGCTCAATTCATTTACTTGGAAACTTATATTAAAGCCTATATTTAACTAAATAAGTTATAGGGGCAAAAACATCACAGAGTTACATTAATACGCAACAGTAAATTTAATAACTGTGCTAAAGGCCTACACGAATGTTGGGTATAAGCATAGTCCTCAAGAGAAATTCAATGCCTTTTTGTGGCTCAAAATGTCACATAATATTCTTAAACAGCGGTCACCAACTGGTGATCAGCAGAAAAATTATTTGCATTTTTATGTTGCACTAAATACTATTTATCTTTTTTAAAAAAGTATATTAGTGGTCCACAGGATTTAAAATTATGAATTTAGTGGTTCCTGAGGTCCAAAAGGTTGGTGACCCCTGTTCTTAATAACAAAGAATTGTTATCTCAAGTATAGAGAGCCAGCTTGGTTTCACTTGGAAATTGGGTTGTAGCCCTGCCTTAGGTAGGAAAAAACAACTAGGACAGTGGTGTCAAACCTGATTTCATTGAGGGCCGCATGAGGGTTATGTTTGATCTTAGGGGGTGGGGTGGACGTAGCTCGGGTGGGTGTTGTCTGCTCAGCATCACTCGTGTCAGGGGCGCCTGTGGTGGCTCAAGCACTCTGCCTGTGAAAATGAACTCCCAACCTGTTTTCAGCTGTGATGGCTTCCTGCAACTCTACCAGGGAAAACGGAGTTCCATTTTCAGCTGCGACAGTGGCCCCTCTGTTTTCGTTGGCAGAGACACTGCAGGCCAGTCCTTCTCTGTTTCCAGGGCAGCCCCATACTCAGATCTAATCACCCTGCGGGCCAGATCTGGCCCACGGGCCTTGAGTTTGACCCTCCTCTACTATCACAGCCTTGACATATCTACCGTATTTTTTGGACTATAAGACGCTCCGAACTATAAGATGCATCTAGCTTTTGGGGAGGATCCCCACCGCCTGGAACAGGGTATGCAAAGGTGGCGACGCAGCCTGGAACAGCTGACAGGCGGTATTCCAGGAGGCAGATCCAACCGCCAATCAGCTGCTCATGCTAAATCAGTCTGTCCTGAAGCTGACCAGGCTATTTGCTTCAAGGAGGCAAATTGCTGGGGAGCAGAGGCCAAAGAGTGGACGGGGCTTCAGTAACATTTGCTGTGTAAGACGCTCAGACATTTCTACCCACTTTTTTTTTGGGGGGGGGGAGAGTGCGTCTTATACACCAAAAAATACGGTATACAATTTGCACCTCAAGAATTTAACACTTTATTCTAAATTAAAATGTTGCACCATCAGTAACTCAATATTATTTTGATTAACTAGTCACATCTCTTCAGAACTATAGAACTAAATCTGGGACATACTGTGTAGCGTTGTGTGTGCTTTAACATTAGCATTTAATACCAAAATATTAAGTTATTTGTAATTTAGTTTAATGTAGACAGATACTGCAAAGAAATCATGATTTGTAATCCACTATATGGGATCACAATACTAAAATAAATACCAGCTATTATTTTGGCTTACCATCCTCTTCATTTTCAAAACGTGGCAGAAATACAAATTGTTATTCTATTAACCACAAATAAACAAAACTTACCACACAATCTGTTAATTTTCCCCATTGCTCATAGTAGTTTCTCAAACTTTCTTCTGTTGTTTCAAAGCTTAAGCCGCCAATGAATAGTTTGCGGAACTGTTCCTTTTCCCTCTGATTAAAACAAAAAAAAATTTTTTTTACAATACTGTTTACAATACTGGCTTTTTAAAAAAATATTGAGCAATATATAGGATAGTCTACATCTTGGGTGTTTGGTGAAGATAACTTAGAAGCATACATATGTGTGTGTGTATGTATGTACACACACCTTTACATTTTATGAAAGATTTACAGTAAAATAAATTTCAAAAAATTGTAATTCCGACATATTTATATTTAATATTGGTTTTCCTATACATTTTTGTTGTATTTTAAATGCAAAAGTTGATAGCCTGAAAGAACTGAAACTATTTTTACAATATAGAATTGGGATAGTTTATAGAATAAAGTATCTGGTATCACTTAACTGAAATAAAAATGAATTGCAAGGTGCCATCATTATTAATCTACCAAATCACCTTCCCAAAACATGTAACTAATTTGAAACAGAAACTTTGTTTCCTTTGTTTAAATTTTAATTTTATTTATTCACACAAATACATTAATTCAAATGTCTTGAGGTTTTTAAAGATTTGATAGAGAAATGTTTGTCTTTATTGTGATGGATACTTCAACATTAATTTGTGAATAGGCCCTTCTGACTAAAGGAAGTTTTAAAATAACAATGTAGCCAACAGTGATAAGTGAAAGACAATATAATTTTACTGTTTTAAAACAGATGTTCTATGCAGGCCTTTTGAGCCATACTATTTTTGCACATTCTGTCGTTAATCCTAACTGAATGGGATTCAAAGGAACTTGGTCTGTTGCACAAAACTATCCATTATTCTCTAATCAAACAGGAAGTCATACTAGAAACTTTTGAATGGAGATTTTGTCCTGTACATATCTAACATTTCAAAAATAAGAAACTTCCCTATGCCAAAGTTAGCATATACTGTTCTTACATCAAAAGAGTTTGTCATAGCAACCTTTCCAACAAATATAGAAAAAACTGAAAAAAGTTCATGTTTTTAATAAACATTGTTGGTTAAAATTCAGAAATCTGGTAGTACTTTTTCAGTGTGTTACCATAGACTAACGCTCCCATTCAATGATCTTCCATTGGTTATCCTTAAGTTAGTCCTTTTGTAACCTATGAAAACCTGATCCAAAAAAATTGTAGTCTCATTCAAATTTTTTCATACCTAATATAATCTAATTTTTAACTGAACCATAAGTAACTTTCTAGACTAAAACATGGATGTGTAAATTTATATGTAACTCCCTGCATAAGCAGACATTAAAATATATTATGGTAAATTTGCAGATTTATCCGGCTACAGCCAGTGTGATTCTGAAACGGCAAGAAACCATTTGAAAAAGTAGGCTTCACCTCGGAAGCGGTTAACATTGAGAGCAGCCGAGTCTCCGCCTCCCAACCGAAAATGGCTCCGCCATGTGACGGTTCCGACAACCCGAGCTCCTCAGCGGACTATAAGAGAAAATGGCGCCGACGAACACCGAGGGTGGGAGGAGACTCGTTCCCAGGAGTACTTTATTCCTTTCTGCGCATGCGTCCTGCCCTCCCTTTGTAGTACTGTATTAAAGAGGTAGCAAAGTTGCGCTTTCGCTCTAGACGTGTCCATTTAGGACTGCTAAGTCTGTGGCCCTCCTGTTATCGTCGGTAGAGCGAAATATTACTGAACTCCCTCTCTACCGGATTTAAGGACATTTAAATCGCCATAACTGTCCCCTCCTCTTTCCCAACGGCCGCCGGCCCTTCCAGAACCTTCCTCTCTATTAACGTCTTCCTTGTGAGACACCAAGTCCCGCCAATTGCGCCACCAAGTGTTCCAACGAACAAGTTATGCGTCATCTCTAGATCCTACGCTAATGGCGTATTGTGCCGCATTTTAGTATCCTAACAGGCACCAACGCGCCATCCAGATAGCCGTTTCCGCAACAACCCTAAGAACTTTTATTTCCACATTGTATCAGCTACACATTTCGCGCAATGCCGTTTCAGAATACGACTCCATCACGTATGGCGGCCTTGACTCCTGCGTATTTAAATATTCAAACCCCTATCCTATTTTAGGGTTATTATAACCACGTGAAACATTGCCGTGTATAGAATTTTGAGTAAATACTTGTAATTATTCGTCAGACTGATAGTATGCATTGGAAACGATGTAATTAAGCAGATATAAATTATTCCAGTGTATTGTTTGTTTGTAGTTATATACTATAAAAATGTGTACTGTAATTAAATATAGTATCAAAGCTGCATTAATAAAAATCGCCTCGTCATCAAGAGTTTTCTTAGTCTACGGATGCAACCGGCTGCTTTCGAGCATGGCCGAAAAATCAGAGAAAAGCAATTATTATTCATCATCTGGACCCTTTTCGGTAATTTCCGGAAAACCCAAAAACAACAAAAGCAGATCGGCAATTTTCCCCCCGTAAATTGCCTCAGAAGGTCGGCGAACAATAATCGCGCCAAAATGTTACGGATAATGAAGACTCCATTTTTCCCTTTAACCTACCATCTTATTTGCTAGATCGATCGTAAATGTATAAATGAGTACTCTTTTTTTGAAATCTAAATATACTAGGGAAAAATGCCGCCTGTGTATTGTTTCTGTATTTTGCATTTTATTGTATCTGTCGGCCAGATAAGCGCCTGAGGGAAACACTAAAGCAAACGTGCAACAGGCCGCCATTAAACGCTCATGGCTTCGCTTGCCTCCCTCCACAATCTTCCGCGCCGCTTTTAAAAGCGTTGAGAATCGAATTTAGCCCCCCCCCCTCCTTTGCCCCTCGCCCGCCATTTTCTCTTCCTCCTAGCTTTGGAAGACTTACCCGCCCACTGCCCGCGAAAGAACCCGTTAAGGACACAATGAATGTTGGGGGGGGGGAAGTCGGCCATTACTAAACCACGCCGTCCGTTACCTCACTCACCCAATCGCTCTCCCGATCTCCGCGAGGCATTTCGGCCGGCGATTAATAAAAGGAAGTAAAGGAACACGCGAATATTTTTCTCCTCTGGCCGTTGCAGCTGTTGAAGCGACCCTACCGGCTCGCCTCTTTCCGACGGTCTCCTCGGTTGGGCGCGGCGTACGCAACGGCGGCGGCAAGAAGAGTGCGCGGATCGGCCAACGACTCTGCTGGCGACGCAATGAAGGGCGGGAACGAAAGTGGGCGGCGTTTGCTGCGCCGGCCCCGCCCTCTAACCAGGTTGCCGCAGCACTAGCAGCCGCTCCGGGCGGGGCTACCTCTGCCGCCCTCCCACCCCCTTTCCCCCGCCCCCTCATATGTCGCTGCTGCTTCAGAGCGCGCCAGGAGCCAGGAGACTACAGGGGGATCGGAGTCGTTGGCCACCATTGAAGTCCGTATCATTTTCTCCCTCCTTTTCCTTCTCCGCTCCTTCAGGTCTTCCCTAATTCGGTGACAAATAGTAACGTAGGAGAGAACCGGTGGGGGATCTGTGTGTGTGTGTGTGTGTGTGTGTCTCGTGCCGAGCTAACATTTTATGTAACACTCGAGAAACGACCAGGCGTGGCCTCGTTTTGCTCTCCTCCATTTTCTCTCTCGCGGCTCCCTCTCCCGGGCGGATTGACAAGCTTGAAAAAGAGGCGCGGGGTTTCCCAGTGCGGCCTTTCGACTTCTTGGCGGGCCTTCCGCCTGCTCGGCTCTCCCCTACTAGCCGAGACGGGAGCGACCGAGCTCCGAGATTACAAGCCGTGTGTATTTTATTTATTTTTACCGCTGAAGTGCAAACACCTCTGAACCCAATAACGCTCCATGACTAGCGAACGCAGACCTTTTCCCTCCCCCGTTTTCCTGCGTGTCAGCAACGTCCAGGCCGCGGGCAAAGCAGGATATTTGGAGGCGTGGACTTTGATTTTTTTAAAAAAGGACTAACCGCCACCGAGGCTTTTAGCAATTCAAATGGATGCTGTTGTGCTTGGCGGACGTGGGGCGATGCATGAATTTATCGAAGTGGGGTAATGCCGGGGAGTCTCCCTGAAGGGATCCGAGGTGGTTTGGTATTTTCCACCTTCCCTGAGCCAACCTTCTGCGCTCCTGGCTGCTTATGGGATCCTCATCCGGGATCATTCTTTCCCACCGGCCGTCGCTTGCGTGCCTCGTGCTTAAGGGCGCTCTGTACAGTTTTCCTTTACGGCAGGCGTTTCTTAATCACGCGTCCATTTATTCTAAAATGGAAAACGCGGTGCAGAATCTCAGTGACCTAAAACGGCTGTGAAATAGCCTCTGGGAAGATGCCAGGTTTTGTGTCTTGTTTTTTTTTTTTCTTTGCTGTATCTCATGACTTGTGTTCTTTATAGGTTTGCAAGGAAATCATTCCGAATTTTAAATTTTAGAGAAGTTCGAGGACAACCGAGTTGCAGACGTCCAATGGCTTATATATTAAGTTAAAGTTGTATTGTGATTACCATATTTTATGATGCATAGTTGTATCTATACCTTAGGCAACTATAATTCTGAAATATTTTTCAACTATTATTTCCTATTCATAGATTGAAATAAATTCAGTGTTCTACAATATCTTACTCTACAAAATATATTTTGTTATAGCACATTGTCTTAAGGTTTTGAAAATAAGGTTTTCCTATAAAATTGTGTTCAGTATTAGATTAGCATGTATAATATACAAAGTCCTGAAAAGCCAAGGTAGGTCTTGGGAAACTCCAAATAATGCCTAGGATAATGGAAACACAATTTCAGCCTTTGTTAATGATATGTGTATATGTAAGTAATCTGAATAGAAAAAGAACCATATTTGTATTGAGATGCCTTCCTTTATATAATGCAACATTCCTTTTGTCGTGCATTTTTCTAGTAAAAGTTCAGCAAGTCTTCAATAAAAATGGCCACCAATAAATCTACATTGGTAAGTTCTTGACCATCTAAAATATGTAAGGATTTTACCATCATATTTCTTCAGATTTATTGTTGGCATCTCTATGCAAAAGATACATCCACATCTCTCCCCCACAGCATAACTAAGTTTTAGCATAACTAAAAATAAGGCATCTCAAAAATACGCATATTCTGGCTCCAACAACTTGCTATGTTGGTTCATTTCTGCATGAGAAAGTGTATAATCCATGTTTGTTGGGAAATAGAGTTTCAGTAATGTGGTTATATATTTAATTTGTTTCTCTTATACTGAAAAACGATAATTGTGTAAATCTTAGGTGAAATTTCTTCAAGTTCTGTTGATGATTTAGTGGAAAGTCCATTTCTTTGCAAGAGAACAGAAGGGGTTTGCCGCTGCTGCTCCCTTGGATATTTTTTGACCTCCCAGTTTAGCCAACAGCTCAGGAGGCTTCCAACTCAAGTATTAAGGCCTGATTCTGCTTAGTTTCTAAGCCAAGCGTTTGTTCCTTGCTGAGTTGTGTAAGGCTGTAAAACTAAAGGAAAAGATGCAAAACTAACTAAGTTAATGTAAAACATTAGTTTAGAAAATTTGTATTTCAGATATTTTTGAGGAGATATTGGGGAATGGAAGGAGGGAATCGGGTCCTTGTAGTTTCAAAATTACATTATCTGCAACAGTTTCTGGGACACTGAATCTCCTTTTCTATTTCCTTTTGTAAGAATTAGATCATGGGAAGATGATATAGAATAGAATAGAATTTTATTGGCCAAGTGTGATTGGACACACAAGGCATTTGTCTTGGTGCATATGCTCTCAGTGTACATAAAAGAAACGTTCGTTTCTTTTATGCACATAAGGTACAACACTTAATGATAGTTATAGGGTACAAATAAGCAATCAAATCATATTAGGAAACTGTCAATATAAATCCTAAGGATACCAGCTACAAGATTACAGTCATAAGTGGGAGGAGATGGGTGATAGAAATGATGACAAAATTAATAGTAGTGCAGACAGTAAATAATTTGACAGTGTTGAGAGAATTATTTATTTAGCAGAGTAATGGAACAGTATATTAGAACAGTGAGGATCACTGATGATGAGAATCAATGGGGAAGGTCTATTAACTGATAAAGGAGGATATTTGTAGCTCAGGGTTGAAATGAGGGAACTTTGGTGCTCTTTGAGCTTGGCTGTTTTCTTGTAGACATTTCATTACATAAATTAGGTAACATCACTGCTAGTGAAGGAGTGGGTTTGCTTTCAATCTAAATTTTAGTGGCTTGCTCTTGTCCATGTGGAGTCTTAGAGGTTCTTTAGCTGGGCTGTTTACTATTCGCTTGTTTAGCAATTCCTTGATTGGGGTATTGTTTATTTGACTGTTGGTCTGATGTTAATCATGTAGTAAATCAATGTTCCTGATTAACTGATTGCTGGTGGGGAGGTGTTTTCATTTGTTCCCTTTTTGGCTTGTTGATTGTCTTTTTTGCATAGAAATTCCTTAGCATTTTTGAACTTGGCTTGGTTTAGGATGGTCAAAGTTAAAATTGTGGCTTTGATGACCTATCTTTTTCAAAAAGTGCATGACATTCGACCCAATACAGCACAATAAACACAAGCCTACAAAGAGTAACAGTGTCATGCATCAAGAATATCTCAGAAACCACCAACAAACTACTGCAACTCCATGGAATCAGCATAGCACTCAAGCCCTTCAAAACATCCCAACTAAACCAAAAGACCCAGTAGCCTTAGAAGAAAAAACAAGAGTCAACTATAACATAGTTGACTCTTGACTGCAACAGCCACTACAGAGGCAAACAAGCAGAAAATTGGCATCTATGAACACTAACTACCACTCGGAAGACAAAACTCCTTGATTTCACAACATGGACAGACTTAACCATAGATTCAACAGGAAAATTGACCATTCTGGACCATTCAAATTCAAAAACACTAGGGAATTTCTAGAAGCCTGTTATTCTGACAATAAACACATAAACAGTATCTATACTAGCAAAAGAGACAATCAACAAGTCAAAAGAGAACAAAAAGACCAAAATGTCTTCCCACCAGAAAAATGTGAATAGGACTGCAGTTGTCTTGGACAAGTCCCCTTTAAAAACAGTGAAACTTAATTCTTCATGGATTGGTATGGTTTATTGGGTGGGAGAGCTTGGACTAATAAGATGAAGCAAGATCCATTGTAGTGACTCCTTGACCAGCAAGTCTAGTCATTTCAGAATCCATATCGCTAGAATATAGTATATCCTTATTAGTGTCTATAGTATAATATTGCTATTTGTAGAAATAAGTTGCTTCAGATGTAGAAAAATGGAATATAATTTATTTTTAAGGCGCACTTTGCATCTACTTTCTTAAAAAGACATGTGCTTTGGTTAATAATTTTGAAACACTTGAACTAGTATTTGTAAAAGTGCTGATTAATTACAGAAAAATATATTGATTCTGGTGCCAGTAAGTATTTTCCACAAATCCTGTGATGTACATCTCAGATTTTTATATGTAGCTTAGAAAATGGGGTGGTTTTATTAGTAATCCTGTATATTTTTTAGTACATCAGCTAAGTGAAAATAGGATTGTACTTTTGTATTAAGAATAAAAACCTATTCTTTGATGCATTATATTAGTACAGAAAATACAGCACTAATGTTGCCTCTAAATCTTTGCCAAGGGTGCAAATTCTGTATGTCAGTTTGACATACTAATTTATCTTAGTCTAGAAAAGATAGCACTAATGTTGCCTCTAAATCTTTGCCAAGAGTGCAAATACTGAATGTCGGTTTGACATACTAGTTTAACTTGATAGATTTAAATGAATATAGAATTAAGCATAACTTTATACATAAAAATGAATTCTAAAATATGGCTGGAAATAATTGATTTTGGAGTGTGAATGTAGATGTGTATAAATAGAGGAATTGAGAAAATATAATAAAATGCCATTTGTGTGTATTTATGTTTTAACTTCTGAATTTTTTTGTGGTATATTCCCAAGATTTTAAGTAACATGGATAAAGAATATATTCCAATTTTCTCAAAATTGTCATCCATCAAAGCAACAATCACCTTTCTTCATTTATATATTTTTTAGAAATGTTGGTTACTCATTTATACATAGTTTTGTTAGTATTAGTGAGTGGCATACTTAGCATTAGCCTTTATTAAAGTTGCTCAGAATCTAAAGAAACTATCAATGATTTCAAAACATTTTGATACTCTTCATTTTCAAAAGATGTCATAAGAACACAGCTCTAAAGAAAAAGTTTTGGCTCTGTATTGAAATTCATGAAACTTGAAATTGGGAGACTTTAGCATTGTTTCTCTTAATCTGTTTTTTCTCACATACTTGTGAGGCTCAATGTGGTCCCTATACTGTCACAATATTTTGAACTATCAATTATGGTTTGCATCCAAAATTAGGACCAGGCTCTGCATTTGTTTCTAATAACTGCAACTACTTCTAACATTACAATAATAAACTGATTTTAAGACAATGTATAGACAAATTACAGACAATAACATATTGCTGAATTGTGTTTATTGAAGTTGGAATGCTTTGAGGATGATCTGGATGTATTAACTTGCTATCTAATAATAATCGGCTGCTAAGTGCTTTTCTATGGAATTTAATTTAAAGCCATTTTCAACCCTTTAAACTTCTTGAGCTTGATTGAATAAGTTCATTAGTGCTAACATTGCTGACACAAAAGGTTTTTTGACAGTCAGGTTTCAAATTCTGTTAAGATCTCTTGAATGTATATCTTCAATGTCTAATGAAAGTTGAAATGATGCATGTATGTAATCATAAGATAACTGTTTCATACCTAGCAACTGAAAGCTTTAAAATTGCTTTTAACTGCTGATGATTGCTATTAATGTTGCAATCTATGGATGCTAACTCTGGTAGCTTCACTTTTCTTTCTAACATTTATCCCCAAATTTGTTTTGTTTGCCTTTTGTTTACAAGGTTTGTTTTTAAAACAATAGATAAAATGGAATAGCAAACAACAATTCTGAATAAAATATTTAAGATGCCAGAATAAGAAATGGATAAGAAATGCACAGACCTCAAAAGCTCTTGTTTAAAATAAATCTAGGTCTTGCTGAAAAGAGTATGAAAGTTTCTGCTTGGTTGAAATAAAGGTGCAGCATGGGTATTAAATGTATGTGTGCAAATGATTTTGTTTTATAGCATAAAATGGGAAAGAAACAGAATGGCAAAGGTAAAAAAGTTGAAGAAGCAGAACCTGAAGAATTTGTTGTGGAAAAAGTCCTGGACCGACGTGTAGTTAACGGCAAGGTGGAGTACTTCTTAAAGTGGAAGGGATTTACTGAGTAAGGAACTTCATACTATTTTTTTTCTAAAATATTTTCAATATCAGTGTTAAATTGAAGAATTCTACAAAGATATGGTGTGAAAAGATTGCTACCACCAATTCCGGTACATGAAAAGTCGCTCATATATCGGTACTCTGAAGTTCTGGATGCATGGAAAATAGGCAGGGTATTTTAATGTAAAACTGGCTTCCCTGCTTAATATTGGTAGAGTTGTGATAAATGCTGCATTTTCCACTGGATTGTGCTTTAGTTGTATAGCCTATGAATAATGTATCTGCTGGAAGTATTCAGTGTACAATGCAATCCTAAACATATTTGCTAAGAAGTCAGCATCATTTTGTTCAAAGGATTTATTCTCTAGTGTGTACTGTTAAAGCTTTAATATTTCTTCCAGGAATACTCTTCAGCCATAGGGAAGAAAGACAACTTATGAGTTCATACTATCAAAGTATAATGCTCATTTATGGCACATAAAACTACTCAAATCAGCAGAAGAGTGTTTAAAAGTTGACAGTGAGAATTGATTAACTTTTTCCTTCTGTTGATTGTAAATGCTTTATAATATTGGGTTGCAATATACTGTAGCATTTCAGGAAAAGGAAACTAGTGGTAAATACTCTAAAATTTATTTTTCTGCTTACTAATTTTTAAAAATTCTCTCAGATTGTTATTTTGAGTGTATACTACAGGCCACATGTCATGTTATATGACATTGCATTGTAGAAGAGCAATGTTTCGGTAACCAGATGGCCTCAATTTATATTTTTGAATGAATTGAAGAAATACTGTTAAGGCTATGTTATATGTTATTTTTCCTGGATTTCTAGGTAAAAAGAAAATTCACATTTTTTTTTCAGAAAATGGTATATGTGTGTCAATCTGGAAGATTGCCATTGTCAAGTTTTACCAATAATAGTTGACTGCAAAATCACTGGCTGGGAACTGCATGTGACATTCTATAATATAGTTAATACATTTTGACTGAAATAATTACTCAGTATAGTTTCAACTTGGTTTAGCTACTCTAGGAACCAATCTACAGAAATGGGTTTTGAAAACAAATAGAATTGTTTTAGGAATTAAGCAGATAATCTGGATTTTCATGTGTAACTGTAACTTGCGGACCTTCAGATTTAGCTCTGATAACAGATTTTTACTTTTTGTTCTTACCAAATTGTTTTTTTAGTGCTGATAACACATGGGAGCCTGAAGAAAATTTGGATTGTCCAGAGTTAATAGAAGCTTTTCTGAATTCTCAGAAAGCTGGTAAAGAAAAAACAGAAGGTACCAAAAGAAAATCCCTTTCAGATAGTGAATCTGAGGACAGCAAATCAAAGAAAAAGAGGGATTCTGTAAGTTAATGAAAACATTAAACAGACATTCAGATCTGAATAGAGAAAAGGCAAGGGAGGACCATATATACCAGGAATAGTTATGTCTTAGCTCCTTGTTAAAGGCTCAGTTTTCATGGGTCATTCCTAACATATGTCACAGGCATAATGCACTACTTTACAAATTTAATCCTCTTTTACGTACACATATGCCAGATCCCTCTGTGTGCTCCCAGTTTCTTCTTCAGCAATCCTGTTTCTGAAGATACTTTATTACAATTAACTTACCGTCATTTCATTCCTGGGAAATTTCTTGGGAAAGGATTGAAACTAGGATACCTCAGTCCTAGAATGGAGAATGGTAATATTGAACTTCTCTGAAAGATGATAATAAGAAAAAGCTGGTCAACAGGATGCTTAAAACTTGGGGCAAGATTTGCAGCAGATTGCAAATCATCTTTGAGAAATGTATGTGGTCCACAGGCTAGCTCTATTTTATACTGTTCTGAATGTATTGATAGATCATATGCTGTTTTTTTTCCATAAATCAGAAAATAATAGAAGGATTTATAATTCTCTAAATATTTATTCCAACAGGTTGATAAACCCAGGGGATTTGCACGAGGTCTTGATCCTGAACGAATAATTGGAGCCACAGATAGCAGTGGAGAACTCATGTTCCTTATGAAATGGTGAGCAGTAGACTAGAATGTTTGGTTTACAATGTGGCTTCGATTAAACTTAAGAAATATTATTTTTTCTGTTACTACAAACTAGCCAATAACATTTAAGGGATATTGTTAGGTTGGGTTTTCTTTTTTAGCATTGATGAATCACACCATACTATTTAAGAAATCAGAAAACGTATTATACCTTTATCACAGGTAAACAATCTGACTTGTAGTATCTGCCATAGTTATCAAAATTATTTTGTTCTTGTGTAAGGCATACAAGAACCTGGGATAACACAACAACAGTCTAATTTCTTTCTACTTGTTTTTGGGAGCACATTACACTGACTGTAGTGATTAATCCTCATATCTTTAAAAATTGGTAACTATTCATAAATTACCATTTCAATCCTATTGATTTAGAATGTAGTCAAAGTTAGCTATCAGCCATCCTTATCAAAGACTAACAGATTTTGAATGATTAGAGTAAGAGTTCTTAAAACTTCTGTAATTCTTATATAAATAATATAAGAGCTGAGATTTCATCCAAGGAGATGCTTTGAAATATATAAAAATTGAAATTGAAGCAGCAACATCTTTTTTAGATTATAGCGTTGATACAAAAAAGACATGACTTTTTAATTATTCAAAGACATATTTCATAGGAGCTGTTGTACATTTCAAAGCATCTCTTTTGAAGCATGAAAACCCTTATACATTCAAATCTGCTTGCCAGAAATTTGAAATAGAAATGCACAGGGTTAAACTATGTGCAGTTCTCTCAAAGATGTTAGTAGTGATTAAGATTAACACTCCCGAGAAACAAGTGCAGATTTTAATTTCATGGCAATTGAGCCATGATTAGAGGGAGTTCTTACTAAAGAAATGAAATAGTATCATTCTGTTTTATAATACATGGTTTATATGTAATTATACATATGCTTAGTTTAAAATGAAGTGTTAATAAGACCACCAAAGTTTAGGGATAATAGTGGATTATAAATGTCATAAATGCTGCAGGCTAAAGAGGAAGGATTATTGTATATCGCCCAGTCGCTTTTTGTGAGATGGGCAGCTTACAAATTTGTTAAATAAATAAATTGTAAAGACTAATAGTAGGACACAAACAGGGCTATTTGAGTCAAGGGTGTCTTCAATTGACATTAGAAATAGTTTTTAATATATTAATTGGACATTCTTTCTTAAAACAGGAAAGACTCAGATGAAGCTGACCTGGTATTAGCTAAGGAAGCTAATGTGAAATGTCCTCAGATTGTAATTGCTTTTTATGAAGAACGATTAACTTGGCATTCTTGCCCAGAGGATGAAGCACAATAATTGTTTGGATTTTCTCCTTCCCTTCCCCCTTTTTCTTAATTATATGTATGATATTTCACTTAATACATGTGGAAAACGTATAAGTTCTATTGAGATAAGTTTGGTTACTTTAAAAGTAATATGTTTTGCATAAGGAAGAAAGCAAAAGTGCTATTCATTTTGTTTATTACAAGAAAACATTTGAGACTGCTTTCTGCATATTAAATCAAATGTTTTATAAAATTTGGTAGTTAATAGTGATCCTTAATGGCAACTTAAAGTGTTTTGTAGCTCTATACAACAAATGTGCATGATTTTTCCCCGCCATATAGTCTGTAAACCATTATATTTAGTATTTGTGGCAAATTGGTTCAAAGGGGACCAAGTGAAAATTTCGTTTTAATTTGAAGTGCATATTGTATTGTATTTTATTGTATATACTGCTAAACAGCTACCAATAAAATAGTTTCATATTCTTGTGCTTTCTTTACCAAATTGCAGGAAGCTAAGAGGTTTTGAAAGCTATTTTGGTATGAAAAATATCCACTAAAGGATAGAGACAGTTTTGCTTTTTTGCAAAACACAAAACAAAAAAAATCCTGTTTTAACTAGGTAGTTAACATTTTCTTCCATAGATGTTGTTTCCCATAAGTTGTTTCCCAGAATTAGCAAAATAACATAAAAAATGTCTGTGGTGCATTGAATATTTAATTTTTTAAGATTAGTATGCAGACTTGGTTATCACATTTACAGTATTGAGAATATATGGTTGAGTAATCAAATTCTGACTTAATCCCTTAAACTGTATATCTGATGCTTTACAAGTTAATAATTTATTGATGTTTTAGGCTTGACTTCTTTAGGAACTATTATTCCTAATCCCAATATACTTCCAAATAAAATTATTTTAATTGATTGCCTGATAGATTTATGTAGATAGCAAAATTGAGGCATGGAACTGCAGAAAAGAGGATTCTGTTGGAATGTAGAGCATATATATATCACATGGTCAATTGTTAAATTACAATTAGATCATCCAAATAGGGTTACTATATGTGTGATTAATTTTTAAATACAAGTGCATGCAACTAGCATTATTCATTTGGCTTTGATTATATTCTGTTTGGGTGAGCAATAAGGAATCTTGTCATGTAAAATGTAATTGTCAGATTATTTGGTTTCTAATATAGTTCAGTGATTCCATGTACATACTGGATTAATAGAATGGATTATTAAAGTTCATAATAAGTTTTTATTTTAAAAAATCAACGTAATAATTACAATTCATCTCATTTCTGAGAATTACTGTAAAAATAAATATGATAACACACTGAAAAAAACTAGAGCTCTAAACAAAGTCAGTTCACTGCCTTTCAATAAACCTATTTCCTGATACCTGTTGAGGTTCCCTTCAATATTATTTTTTTTTGCGTTTTTCTGATTTCTTCCATTTTGTTCAGTATTTGTATTTCTGCTTAAGTTTTTGTCAGAAGTTTTATTAAAGCGTTTATTTATTTAGTAACCTCCATAACTCCTATATCCATATTCAACCTATCAATACTGTAAAATACATATTAAAAATACAAGTCAAAATAGTCAAGAAAATGGTAGTAGAATACTTATCCACTCTGGACGAATTAAAATCAACAGGTCTAGATGGATTACATCCAAGGGTTCTGAAGGAGCTGGCAGACGTGATCTCAGAACCACTGAACACAATCTTTCAAAGATCCTGGAGCACCGAGAAATACCAGATGACTAGAGAGAAGAGCTGATGTTCTCATCTTCAAAAAAGAAAAAAAAAAGATCGAAAATATAGACCAATCAGCCTGACATCAAAGCCTGGGAAGATCCTGGAAAAGATAAGCAATGAATCTGAACACCTAAAGGCAAGCAAAGTTATAATCAGAAACCAACATGGGTTTGTCAAAAACATCATGCCAGACAAATCTTGTTACAGTTTTTGACAAAGTGACTAAATTAATGGACCAGCAAAATGCTGTGGACATAATTTACTTGGACTTTAGTAAGGCATTTATTAAAGTAGACTACAACCTACTACTTGGTAAGATAGAAAGATGTGGGTTAGACGGCATTGCCAACAGATGAATTCATACTAGCTGATCAACTGCACCCAACGTGTAGTCCTTAATGAAACTATATCTACGTGAAGGGAAGTATGCAATGCGGTACCTCAAGGTTCTGTCTTAGACCTAGTATTCTTCAACATCTTCATAAATTATTTAGATGAGTTAGAACAGAAATTCATTAAATTTGCAAATGACATCCATCTTGTACGAATAGCCAACAGTAGCCAACACTTTAAAAAATAGGCTCAAGATCAAAAAAGATCTTGACAGACATGGAACACTGGGACCTATCTCAAACATGAAATTCCATAGTGAGAAAAGTAAGGTTTTATATTTCAGAAAGAAAAAGTAAATGCCCAGATATAGAAAAAGTGGTAGCTGAATAGCAGTAACTCGGATATATAGAATCTTCTAAGTGGAGCAACACTTAAATATGAGCCAGCAGTGCGCTGCAGCCACCAAAAAAAGCCAATACAGTCTTGGGCTGCATTAATAACGGATAGATTCAAGATCACATGAAGTGCTAGTACTAAATAATGCCTTGCTAAGATCACAGTTGGATCCAATATTGTATCCAGTTGTCATGATACAAAAAAAAAATGTTAAAAGACTACAGAAAAGAGCAACTAACTAGGAATGAGGCTAAAATCTACAGTTGCATGAATTGGGCTAATGAAAAGGACTAGAAATGACATAATAGTCTTTCAATATTTAAAGGGCTGCCACAAAGAAGATAGGATCAACAATTCTCCAAAGCAACTGAAGGAAAGGCAGGAAGTAAAGAATGGAAATTAATTGAGAAATCCATCCTAGAAATATGGAAACATTTCCTGACATTTAGAACAATCAGTGGAACTTGAGAAGTTGTGGATGCTCTATCACTGGAGATTTTTAGGAAGATATTAGACAACTATTTGTCTGAAATGGACACACACACATACACATTGCTCAATGTTGCAGGAAGGGATTTATAGAATCTCTTTAAAATGGAGAGATCTCTTCCTGTTAACACCATTGAGCAACAGGTCCTGGACAGCTCCCAAAGCTAATGCATGGTGTATAGTATAGTAACCTAAAATGCAATGGCACAAAAGTTCACCATTTGGTCAGGATACTGCAACATGCCATAAATATATATGTATGTTTGAAGAGCAAAGGGAAGCTTCAATAAGTCTAGATTTAATGGACTGGTCATAGGTAGGTAACCACTAACCAGAACATAGCACAACTGCCAATCAAGTACCAAATTGGTTTTCTGTTATATTCCATATGCAATTCAAAATACTGCTTTTTCCTTTTAATGCACTATATGGATTGATATTGAACACTTTCTCACTCAACTTTTATCATTGTAATGAAAGTTTTAATTAAAAATTATTTTAAGAGGGAGCTTGAATTATATAATGTTATCTTCTGTTTTTAAAGCTGTTTGATTGGTGGGTTTTAAGAATTTATGGTTCCATTATTACTGTTATGTAAAAATTAACCCCCTGAGAAAGTCTTAATTGTGATGGGTAAGAAAATTGAATAAAAATTTAATGAAGAATAGAAAGTAGTAGTAGAAATTTATAATGCCTTGAATGTTGATTGAATAAAGAAGTGAGTAATCGATATATAAGAAATATAAGATATTTCATCATGTAGAAAAAATGAATTAAGATCACAAAGTTAAATAAATATATGAAGGAAGAATGAACTGTTAAGCAGAAAGGGAAGACCTAGAAAGTTGTAGGCTGATGAAATTCCAAAAAAAGCATAAAAGGTTTAAAGAACAAAAGACAATATATGAAAAAATGTATGGATGTGTGGAATTGAGGATGATAAATATTTTAATGTGTTATCTCATGCTTTTAATTTCTTCTCTTTAGTATAGATAGGTCGTGATTAGTGTGAATTTAAATAAATCAATTCAGTTTACTGTGAATTGTTCATTGGTACCAAGTTGTATTTAAAGTGAAATAAAATTCAGGTTCAATATGAGTTTAGCGGGTTGGCAATGAAGATTAGCACATGTAAAGTTGCCATTGGGGTTTTACATGCTGCTAATTTTTGTGGATGCAAAATGGAAAAAATGAAGATTCCATCAGATGAAAGTAACAAGTTTAAAAAGGCTCTACATTAGAACAACAAAAACAAAAGGTGTTGAAGATCTGTAGTATATTTTTTTGGTTTTTATTTTATTTTATAACGTTTGTTAACATAAATTTAAAAGTACCTTATTTTTTGGAATATAAGATGCTCTGTAATATAAGGCGCACATTAGTTTTAGGGGAGAAAAACAAGAATTCTGCCTCTGCCTACCAGCATCCATCAGTATTCATCTAGCTAGAGTCCTTGCAGCAAACAGCCTGGTAAGATTCATCACGTGATTGCAGCCTGATTTAGCACAAACAGCTGATTGGCAATTGGATCAGCTTCCTGGAATACCGCCAATCAGCTGTTCCAAGCTGCAGGGATCGCCAGAGCTCATTGCCACCTCCATGCGTCGTGTTTTTGGCCTTCGCATGCTCCATTTTACACACATTCCAGGCTGCGAAGATTGCCACAGCACATTGTGTTTTCAGCCTCCCCATGCCCCATTTTTGGCTTCCATGTGTCGCATTTTTGGCTGGTTCCAGGCGGTGGTGGCAGAGGTAGCGATCACTAAAGCCTGGAACGGGTCTAAAATGGAGCATGCGAAGGCCAATAATGCAATGCGCAAAGCCCGAAAATGGCCAAAGGGTAGGGGCCACCGGGTGGGCGGGGTTTCGGCAACATTTGGTGTATAAGATGCACCGCAATTTTCACCCACATTTGAAGTGGTGGAGTGCGTCTTATATTCTGAAAAGTACAGTATATTTTTTTCCTCCTTTACTGTAATATTTCATACACATCCAAAGTTATATTTAATTTTTTTTATTACCCATTTCCATCAAGCGGGAATCAATCATATCACTGAATAATGCAAATTGGAATAATTCTGTGGTACTCATTGATTATACTAATTAAGACCCACCTGTATTTCTCTAACTTGTACATTTTACATAATACTTATATTAAAAATGAGTAGCTTGATGGATATGTGAAAATATACAATAGCTACCTCAACTTAAGTCCTAATTTGAGGTCATTTACATGCAAGTTAAAAAGTATGGTCCCAAAGCATAGAAAAAGCTCTCATCTCAGCAGTATGAGAATTTCCAACATGGTCCTACTTTCTGTTTTCTTAACAGATGTCAATCAATGTCAGCAATTGTCCTTTTATTTTATGTCTATGTTTTCTCAAACCTTTTGATATGACATTTTGGAGGCCTATCTACAATCCAAATGCACAGTATTTATTGTATTATGCCACCCACTTTAACATGTTTGTTAACATAGTCAAATGGGGATGCGATGGCTCAGCGGTTAAAGACTCTGAGCTTGTCAGCTGGCAGACAGCCCGAGATGGAGACCTAGGACATACTTTTTAAACTTTTAAAATTAAATTTTGATTTGGTTGCTTGGTATATAATCTAAACAGAACTGATTGAAGAATGTTGACTTAGATGCTTATATGCTTTGTAAACATACTTTTTGTTTCGTTTGGTCATATTGAACTTTCATGTTTGGGGTAATCCCTCAGCAAAAATACAAGATATGATCATAAATCACACAGAGAATATATGTTTTTAAAATATTATTTCATTTTTATTTTATTTATATATCAAATTTGGAGACCACCCATCTTGCTCTCAAAGCATATAAATATACTGTAAATGTTACTTCAGTAATCTTAATATATTTGCTGAAACGAAAGGCAAGATAATATGACTGATTTGTTGTTTCTGTGAACAGCATTGATGATTATTCAGTAGATGGCAGTCTTCATTGGTCTGATAAAAATATTGTAAGTATATGATTTCAGTTCTGATTCTTCAATATTTATTTGTCATATTGGCTGGGTCATGTGGTATGATACATGAGCATGGTTACTGGTTCTGCGTATTGTATACAATATATGTATGATTAGTTTATGCTGGCATATTAATTCAGTAAACCATGATTCAGTTAACCATGATTAACTCACTTGGAATTTCATTATGCTTTCTAACCATTCTGCAAAACTTATATATTTTTTTCTATTTTCTTTTTCTAAAGATGCTGTTGTGGCGATTAACTGAATTACTTCAAAAAGTGATTCAAGTTATGAAGAATAAATAGTGTTTTTAATCTAATGCTTTAGCTGTGGACTAAACATTTGAGGATTTCTATCTTGATTTATTTTATATATTTTTGTTCTGCTTTATCAAATTTAACATAAACTGTTCTCTCATCCCTGCCCATTTTATTACTAATCCTTAGTCTAATCTTAGCTATACAACTTGCCACTGTTCTTCCCAAAATAGACTGACATGGTTACACTTCTAGAAGACATCCAAAACTAAATGCTGAAATACACAGATTCCTGCACCCCATCTTTAGTTTGCAAGCTTCACTCTATTGTAGTGTATTTGAATAACTGACTATTATCTCAACTGCTATATGGGATCTAAGTTTCAAAGTAGGAAAACATGTTTGTTTTCATGAATTATCTTCTTAATTACCTTACTTCATTCTCTTATCTGCAAGAGATAAGTAAAATCTCTGCTGGAAATTGTAGAGAGCTGCTGCAACCAACATAGAAGATATTAACCGAGCAGAATAGGTCATTCTAATCTACTGGTTTGGATTAGTATAAATTAGCTTTATAGTTGTATACTGCTATAGATGGGATTATTTGGGAAAATATAAAAAAGAGATGTTAATATGTTTCAGTGTTTGAAATACTGATGTAGATAAAGATTTGATTCCATACTACGCATACACATGGATGCTTTCCTTGCTAGTTCCTGAATCATTGCCTTTTCTTTCTTTCTTTCAAAATCTTACAATTAATATATTAAATGTGAAGCTGCCATGCTGGAAAACAAAACAGGCTTTTTAAAAAAATAAAAGGTAGATAAATTAAAAGTAGGGTGTTTCTAACTCTCTCTCTGTGTATGCTTTAAATGTAACAAAAGTAAGTTGTTATAGGTTATTCTTGGAATGGTTGTGGTTAAAGAGGATGTGGCAAAGGTAATATGGCAAAGGTAACGATAATTCAAAGGCAAAGTTATGACTTAAAGAGGTAATGGAGAATAGTTTCATTAGTTTCCACTCAGTGAAATACTGTTTCGTGTCTGGCTGCATCAGCATGGCATCTAATTCATGAATATAGTAGTCTCAACCCAATTTTAGGAAACAAGCATAAAATCTACATTTTAAATTCACCCATCAGGCTACAAAAGTTGTCTAGCCCTACTTTAAAAGCATGTGATATAAAAATATAAACTTTTATCATGGAAAATTAAGATATTTAAATACGTTTTCATTCTTATTATATTCATTCAAGCTATAAGGCTACAGAAATTGGTAGAATACCCATAGAAATAAAGCAAGCAATAGCTGAAAAGATTCTAACCAAACTATACACCAAATCTGAAAAATGGTATACAGGTAATCCTCGATTTAGGACCACAACTGAGCCCAAAATTTATGTTGCTAAGTGAAATATTTGTTAAGTTGATTTTGCCCCATTTTACAACCTTTCTTGCCACAGTTGTCAAGTGAACCATTGCAGTTCTTAAGTTAGTAACATAGTTCTTAAGTGAATCTGGCTTCCCCATTGACTTTGCTTGTCAGAAGGTCATAAAAGGTGATCACATGTCCCTGGGAGACTGCAACCATCTTAAATATGAATCAGTTGTCAAGTGTACAAACTTAGATCACAGGACTGTGAATGTTGCAATGGTCATAAGTGAAAAACAGTCATAAGTCATTTTTTTCAGTATTGTAACTTTGAACATCGCTAAATGAACTAACTTGAGGACTACTTGCATTGACAAACAAATAGGAAGAGACTAATCTGGTTAGTCTATCTAGTGGCTACAAAATTATAGTTTATTAAGGAGAGATTCAATCTAGAATTAAGGAGAAATCTGTCAGTGAAAACAATTCAACAGAGGAACAGCTTGCCTCCAGAAGTTGTCTACATTGAATTGGGATGGAAAAAAATAGTAAAATAAAGCTGAAAACTTCTTCCATTTCTGTCTGCTATTTTTACTTTGCCAGAGGCATGTGTAATAAAAAATAGGATCAGCCCAAATCTGCTTGATTCCTTTCCAACTCCAGAACAATTCTTTGCCAACTGTCAGGAAAGCCCTCTTAATCCCATCATAGCTAAAACAATGGGAAAGCACTCACCTGTCCAGTTAAAGTCATCTAAAGGGCAGCCTTAACAAGGAATTTCTGTTAATATGGTGAGAACCAGGCATTCTATTATCAAATGCCTCCCCTGATTATCTCAATGGTCCACCCTCTTTAACAATGGAATCCGCTGCACCATTGTCTATTGAAGAGGCACAGCTTTTATTTAAAAATAGAAAAATACTTTTTCTTTTGTTTAACCCCTATCTTGCATCCTAAGAACTTGTTCATGAATCAGATTACTCAGATTCCCTAATTCTCAACTCCAAAATGTATAAGAATCTCTCCCTTTCTATTGTTCATGGCCCTTCTTTTTTGTTAACAGCAGGCCATTAAAGATCAATAATCACTATACAAAGAAGTGGCAATTTCTACTTGGCCTTGTGCTTCTTACTTCAGCAAATTCCATTTCAGGATAATTAAGAAAGGAAAAGATCCCCAAAAGTCAGTATTCATTATAAAGGGCCTTTGATTGTTTCAATCATGCCAGGCTATGGAACAGCCATATACAAATGGGAACTCCAGAGTATCTCATTGTCCTCATGCAAAACCTACAGTTTATATTACAGGTCAGGAAACTACAGTTTGGATATAATATGATGAAACAGTCTGACTCCAACATATCAATGGAGTGAGATAAGTATGCTTTCCCTTTATTTATTCAACCTATATAGTGAAATATATTAAGGGAATTGAGAAAAGATTAACATGGTTTTAAAATTAGAAGAAGAAACGTAAATAACTTGTGCTATGCTGATTGCTCTACTCATAGCTGAAAATGCAAAATTCCTGCAAGCTTTAGCAATAAAAGTCAAGGAGTACAGTAAAAAAATGAGACTAAATTTAAAGCAGACCAAACTAGTAACAAGTACAACAACCAATTAAGAATAGGAATTTTGAAGCAGTAGATAACTAGGATCAGCCATCAATAATAAAGAAATAAGGAGTTAAGAAATAATTCTGCAGTCTACCATTTATTAAAATAGCCACGAAAACCTTGGAAAAGATATTCAGATGTCACAATACTACAACATGATGCATATAACTCCAAAGATCAGATAATAAAGGAAACTGCTTAGTAGTAACTACATGCCCTTTTTTAGTCTCACATATCAAACAAATCAACTTAAGAATTCTCATTGGAGGCACAAATGCCCAGGCTCAATTTATTATACTTAGGAGACATTATATGAAGATATAGTTGTTTGAAGAAATCTCTAATGTTGGAAAAGCTAGAAAGAAAAGAGTAACAAGATAGATGGACTGAATTGTTGTGTGTGCACTGTTGTAAAGACCGTGTGACTGAAAGGAAGATCATTTTGGAGAAAATCCTGTCTATATGGTTGCTATAAGCTGTCACTGACTACTGTCATTGACATAATCAATTAAGAACAATTCTTAGTCCTTTAGTGCTTTAATATGATGTAATATATACAATATAATTGTATATATAATTGTATATATAATACAATATAATTTTAACTACTTAAAATTAATTCATGATATATTAGAAAGCTATAATGTCTATGATGTCTTAATCCTTTGTTTACTTGCATGATATTTTTGTTCTTTTAATTTTCTCTTTTGTACTGAACTTATATATTTTGTTTCAAATAAAAGTGATCTTGTGTGTTTATCCCAATTCTTCATTCAATTTAAATGATTATTCAATAAGAATTTCAAAGAAATTCTTGTCTGAAGTATTTTGCTTTTGAAATTGTTTAGAGGTAAGTAATAATTATGAAAATGTTCTATCTTTCATTGTACAATCACTTGTCCAGGAGATTGCATCTTTCCTAGTTTCTAATGTTTCCATTAAATCCCAAGGAAAGATGACATGAAACTTCCCTTGAACTTTTTCAACCTGGAAAATGTGCAGAGCAACCTCGGGAGCAGTTTCCTTCAGCAAAATAAACCCTAATAATAAAGCAAGAAAAGTGTGAAAGAAATGTTTGACGTTGAGAATACAGTAGAAAAACACTAGCCTCTTTTGCAAGAGAAAAAACCTTGAGAAATTACAAGGTGAGTTTCAGCACAGCACAATCATCAACAGGCATTATACGTTAAAAGAGGACTTTGGAGAAAGCTAAGACCCATCCTGTTCTGAATTTCACCACTAGGACTGTGTTTTTTGAAAAGGGAAGCTTTTCCACTTCAAAAGGATTGTAATCGGGTTAAGGGAAGGGCCTGTCTGAAGGTTTCCACTATAGGCTGAAAGTTCCACACTCTTGTTATGCAATATTTTTCAAAGATAAGGAAATATGTCTTTATTTCTCATCGAACTCCCAAATTAAAATTTAACTTTTATTATTCCATATATATTTGTTACAGGTCACATTCAGAATTTCACTGTTATAAATTAAAGTAACATAGTTACTAAACAAGTGATAAAGATGTGTCTTAATTTGCAGAATATATAAAAATTGTTAAATGGATATTTACTGATCCAAATCATTCAGATTATGAAGAATTTACAGGAGGTTTGGGTAACAATTGTAAAGGAATTGAAAGAATGTCATTGAAAGAATGCCATGAACCAGAACTGAACCAGAAATGTGGAAGGTCATGGAAGGTCTGTCTTCTAATGTGAATATCAAAATCTTTGTGCTCCATCAATTGATTATATGCTTATTTTAAAATAATTTTACTGTGCTCTTTAGGTAAAAAACATCTTACAACATTCAGAAATTAGACATATTCCTTTGTTCTTATTTTGTTAAGTGCGGTATATATTACATCTTCCCTTAAAGCTATACTTTCACAATACAGAAATTCTGTTGTAAGGAATGATACTTTTTTCTTGAAACCACAGCCTTGTATTTTCTTCATTCTTTAGCATTCACCACTATGTGCAATTGCAACACCATCTGGATTGCAACTATACTGGTGCCTGGAGTTGTTCCTGAAAATAGCTTGGTCCTAAGTAGTGATAATTACTGCATTCTGCTGTTATCTATTATACAGAGTGGATAACTGCAGCACAGAATTGGTCTATATAATAACAGTTGTTTTAACTATCCTCCCTCCCCTGTCATATCTTTGCCACTGTCAAATTGTTTCACAGATAAAACTTTGGCATAATACTAATTGCCACATGATTGGTCTGACAAGTATTAAGAGAGTTAATTGATATCTAATCATGAAAGGACAATGTATAGTACTGTATCATTTAATTTGAGTTAATGCTTCTTTTGAAAAGAAAGCAGAGAGAACGGATTTTAAACTTTAATACTGTTTTAAAACAAATTATTTAAAAAAAACTATTAAATCCACGGATCCAACTGGACGTGTTTTATTCTTAACCTATAAAACATTTTATTTTGCCAAAAAGAAGGGAGAAATATATTAGTAGGCTTTCTTAGTTCGGGTAGAAACTGCCTTTAGTTTTTTGATTCCATAGACTAGAATGACTTAAAAGGTTTTCACTATCTATACTTTTCCCAGCAAAGGGACTGTGCCTCCAAATGTATGCAAAGACAGTGGAGCCCAAGCACTTTCCAAAGCAGTTGAATGAGCCTGGAGAAAAAAATGGATGCTTTAATGATTTTTTAAAAAGTGATCTTATCTGTCCCAAAGCGCTTCTATCAAATGGTTTCCACATTTTTAATATGTGTGTATGGTACATTAAGGTAAAGAGTTATGTTTGCATTCATATACACTTTGAAGATTTAAAAATCTTTTTGAAGATTTTAAAAAATCATGCAACATTTTGGATTCAAATCTCCAAAATATAAAGACATAATATATGATCTGCCTGTTCAAAATACAGTTCATTTCAATATTTCCAGTACATGTGATCTGACTATATATATATATATATATATATATATATATATATATATATATATACATACATACACACACATACATACACACACATATACATACACACACACACAAACATACATAAATGTGTGTGTGTGTGTGTAAAAAAGTATCAATAAATAAATGATGTTCCATAAAGATATATAATATGGTGTTAATGGTATTGTTAATTGTTTTCATATTTTATTGTTTTATATTGCCATTTCTATCTTGTCAGCTTCCTAGAGTTGCCTAATGCATAGCATATAAATTGAATAAATAATAAAACATCAGAATCTTTGTGGAAAGATTGATGACACAATGGAAGACATGATTGCTCGTCAATGGTGATAAAACTGGAAGAGATTAATATCAAGGCAAGAATCTTTCAAAGTGACTCACTATCACCACTATTGTTTGTCATTGTACTGATTCCTCTGTCAGGAATACTGAACAAGTCAGGCCATCAAACATTTGCCAGATTATCCCACATCCTTTACATGAATGATCTGAAGTTATATGGAAAAACATCATCTGAAATAGAATTGCTGCTCAACACTGTCTGTTTATACAGTCAGGATATTGCAATGGAATTTGGACTGGACAAATGTGCTACCCTGACCATCAACAGAAGAAAAATAGTGAAAATTGGCATAATCAAGGTAGAGCTGGAAGGGATTGGAGGTCTTTTAATCGAACCTTCTGCCCAAGGCAGGGATCCTGGACAAATGGTTGTCTAATTTTTTTCTTGAAAACCTCCAGTGATGGAGCAACCACAACTCTGGAACTGAAGCTGTTCCACTGATTAATCATCTTACTACCAGGAAATTCCTCCATATTTCCTGGTTGAATCTCTCTGACAAACTTCCATCCATTGCTTCTTGTTCTGCCCTCAGGTGCTGTGGGGAATAAATCAAAGCCCTCTCCCCTGTGACAGCCCTTCAAGTATTTGAAGGCTGCTATCATGTCCCCCTGAGTCTTCTCTTCATTAGACTAAACCAGGTGTTGGCAACCCACAGCTCCGGGGCCACATGCAGCTCTTTGGGCCCTCTGCTGTGGCTTCCTGTCAGCTGAACCCACCACTGGTTGGCCCAGCCCCTCGCTCTCCCCTCCCATCACTCCTCACCTGAGAAAATAAGGATGGCGGCAGCTGGAGAGTCCATATTCCAGAGCAGGAGTGACACACCCCTGTACTTGCCTCTTCTTCTGGCCCTTATTGTCCTGCGCGCACCTCGGTCCCTCAGGGAGATGCCCAACTTTCTCTCTGCCCCAAGACATTGGGCTGGACCATCTACAGCTGATGCTCCGCGTCGTAATGGGCTCCAGGAGGAGGGGGGGACACTGTCTCCCCCATTGTGAAGCACGTTAAATTTAAGTGTGCTGCGCAAGGCACTGCAAGAGCAGCAAACAGACCATGGAGGCAGCAAAAGCAGCGGAGTCAGCCACAGCCAGGTGGGCCAGTGTCTCAGGGCAAAGACAAGTTGCAAGTCGAGAGCACTGGCCTGGCCCAGCTGCAGGAGAGACAGCGTCCCCTCCTCCTCCTGGAGCTTTACAACGCAGAGCATCGGCTGCAGCCAGGCCAGACCCCTTGGGTGGAGAGAAAGTTGTGCGTCTCCCCAAGCGACCGAGGTGTGTGCAGCACCAACAAGGGCCAGAAGAAGAGGCAAGTACAAGGGTGCTTCTCTTCCACTCTGGAATATGGAGTGAGTCTCCATCCGCCGCCATCGCTCTTACCTTTTCAGGCAAGGAGTGACTGAGAGGAGAGGGCAAGGGTCCAGCCAGTGGTGAATTCAGCCAAGAGGAAGCCACAGCAGGGAGAACCTGAAATGATTGTTGATTTAAATCATATGATAAACTCGTGAACTTGTGAGAAGGTTTTCTTTTACAGCATATTTCCCTGGATACAATGGTGAGGAAAGTCACAGAGCTTGAAAGGTAAGACCTGAATCCCGCTTCTGGCCCACCCCACCTGCCACCCCCAAATTGCATCCGTAAAGGAAGCGGGTGGCTAAACAAGAGGCAGGAGATAGCAAGAGGACTCATGTCTTGCTCCACACATCTTGCTTCTCCTCCGCCCCACCTGCCACCTCTCTTGATAAAGAGACACAGGGAAGGGAAGCAGCCAGGCTGCTGTTGCCATTAGGGTGGAGTGGGACGTGTTGGGCCACTTGGCCGGTGTGAAGAACAGGGAGGGAAGGGCATGTTCCTCCTCCCCCCTCTAGCCTTGCCTCAACTCATTTTGGTTGTGCAGCAAGCAACCAGAGGAAATGGCAGGACCGGCTGCACATGCATGTAAGTAGTTGTGGGGGGGGCTTATTTTGAGGGGTGGCTTATATTATCACATGCGCTGAAAAGCCCGATTGGGCTTATTATCTGGACATGACTTATTTTCGGGGAAACACGGTAAGTGCAGGACTATAGTTTTCCCACCACTGAATTGTATTTTGTTGGATAGGGCCAATGCTCAGGTCTGCTCAGGTCTGTCAAGATCCATCTGAATCTTGAGTCTGTCTTCCAACATTTTGGCAATTACCCCCACGATGGCATTATCTGCAAATCTGATGAGCTCTCTTTCTATCCCTTCATTTAGATCATTTATGAACATGTTGAAGAGCACCAAGCCCAAGACAAAATCTTGAAATACTTCACTGCATGCTTCCCTCCATGTAGCTGTAGTTCTATTGAGGACTACATGTTGAGTATGGTTGGTTAGCCAACTGCAAATCCATGTCTATTCCATATTGTTCCATCTTATCAAGATGTAGGCTGTGGTCTACTTTATCAAATCCCTAACTAAAGTCCAGGTACAGTATATCCACAGTATTTCCCTGATCCAGTAATTTAGTCACTTTATCAAACAAGGCAATGATGTTTATCTGGCATGATCTATTTTTAAGAAAGCCATGCTGGTTTCCAGTAATTGCCTTGCTCAGTTCTAGATGTTCACAACTCCAATGTTTGATTGTCTTTTCAATGATTTTCCCAGGTATTAATATCAAACTGGTTGGTCCACATTTTGCTCTTTTTGAGCATTGGAACCACATCAGTTCTTTTCTAGTTCCCTGGCAGTTCCCTGATGCTCCAGGATCTGAAAGCTTTCATTCAGTGGACCTAAAATCACATTTGCCAGCTTTTTCAGTATCCTGGGATGCCGTATGAAATGACATCAACAGCAGATCAGGCCCATGGCATTGGCAGCAGGTGGTGTTGCGATGGCACTGTCAGGGGCAGTGGAGTGATGGGAGTTGGGGCAGCAGCAGCCCTCTATAGCAGTCCCAGTTTCTCATATGGCCCATTGAGAAAATTAATTGCCCATCACTGTTCAAGAATCTGAATGAAGATGATCACTACAAACTTGGACATTCTTTGATTGACAACATCAAACACACTGAAATCAAGAAGAAAGTTAGAAGTGAATACAAGATGAGATCACACTTAAGATTCAGTGGAGAAAATATCATCAAGGAAATTAACACCAAGGCTATTCCAGTAATTATACACATAGCAGCAGGGGTGGGTTCTAAAAATTTTTATTACCGGTTCTGTGGGAGTAGCTTATTTTGTGGGCATGGCTTAATGGTCAAGTGACAATTCTTTAGAATTTAACAGCGGTACTGGTCTACCAGGCTTTTAACTGCTTACAGAGCTGAACCAGTGTACTCATTTGTTTTTGGAGCCACCAATCTACTCATTTGTTTTTAGAGGCACTGATCTACCCATTTATTTTTAAAAGTACACCGGTCTACTCATTTGTTTTTGGAGGCACCGGTCTACTCATTTGTTTTTGGAGGCACTGGTCTACCCATGTATTTTTGCAGGCACTGGTCTACTCATTTGTTTTTGGAGGCACCGGTCTACTCATTTGTTTCTGGAGGCACTGGTCTACCCATTTATTTTTGCAGGCACTGGTCTACTCATTTGTTTTTGGAGGCACCGGTCTACCACCACACTGCCTTTTAACACTGATCAGCTGTAGGGCGGCCCTTTGAAGCCCCACGGCAAAAGTTTAAACAGTTTTTTTCCTTCTAGCTGATCAGCTGGGACTCAGGAGGCAACAATAGATTGGGGGTGGGGCCAAATAAAAGGTAAAAATAATGTGGGGGGGGCGGGGGCCGAGGGGGCAGAACCGGTTTGGTGACGTCATATTGTCACCACTACCAGCTCGGCGGAACCGGGCGGAACCCACCACTGCATAGCAGGAATAGTGGACTTAACTCAAGCAGAATTAAAAGCCCCTGGATAGAAAGACCACCAAAAAAAATTGAATTGTGTCCTTTATCCACCTAGTGATGTTGACAGATTCTACTTGCCAAGAATAGGTGAGTATGCAATGTTGCAAGTACTAGACAATTGAAAAGAAAAAAAAAAGATGCATTGAGACTAGTACACTATGAACACTTACTGTTCTGGAGAGACCAAACTGGCCTACAAAAAAACAAAACAAAACACCACCAAATGAAGAGCAGGAAAGAGACATGGCAAGGCAAAGTATTATATGGCCAGTATATATAAGAAAGCAGGCAGATAACAAGACCTGGTAATGCCTAATTAGAAAATTGAGAAAAGAAACAGAAGGGGTAATTCTGGCTGCACAAGACCAAGCCTTAGGAACAAGCGTATAAGAAGCCAAAAGCAAGAAGACCAGAATAAACAGCAAATACCACTTCTGCAAGAAGCTGAAGAACAAGAAATAAAATTTGCCTACAAGCAAGAAATAGTGGTACCACAAAATAGACAAATTAATAGAAAACGAAGAAGCTAAAGTACTTTGGGATTTTAGAATTCAAACAGACAAGCATCTGCCACATAACTTCTCAGACTTAATAATTGTCAATAAAAGAAAAAAAATTGGATAGTAAACATGGCAATACTTGGAAACATTAGAAGAAAAAGAAGATAACAAAAACAAAGTCCTGCAAATAGAATGACTATAGCAAAAGAAAGTAAAGATAGTACCAATAGTAGTATGTGCCTTGGATACAATCAGTGCTTGAAATGAATATTGTGACCAAATATGTAGAGCATCTATTGAATAAATAAAAGACATGCAGTGTTGACTTAATTTTATTTCATATTATTTCATTTTAAAACAAAGATAAGCTAAGGTTGCGAAAAACCATCCCAGAAGCAACATGGGATACTAGAGAGCAATTTAGCAGTTAGCCTTTTTTTGTTGTGGCTGATGTGTTAATGATTTATTAATGAGCAAAACCATAGTAATAAGCATGCTCTCTAAATTCAACCACTGCCCATTAGTGGTATAGCTGGTACAAGAAGAAAGGAATGAAAAAGGATGTGACCACTTGCCAATAGTTTGATTCCAATCACTTGTTCAGAACAGAAGAAACTTTATACACAAATGGATGAACTGTTGAGGAGGACTTTTTTTTTATAACTACAGATGGAATATTTTCAGCAAGAACAAAGGTTTCCCTCCTTCCAAAACCTAGTTTTAAGCCAAAAATGAATCAGGATAAACTATTCCTCAGCTAACCTTTTTGGCACTGACTGCTGAAACTGGAGCATGCGTGCTGGAACTCAGAAGAAACAGCTGACCAGTGCGCATGCACGTGGCGGACAGCTGCTCTTCTGGGTTCCATTGCACATATACTGGCCATTGCACATGCACGTGACAGAACCCGGAAAACAGTGGTAGGTTTCAAAAAATTTTACTACTGGTTCTGTGGGCATGGTTTATTTGGTGGGTGTGGCTTGGTGGTCATGTGAGTGGGTGGGCATCGCTAGGTGGTCACGATCATAGTTCCCTCTATGTGGATTCCCCCATCCAGATCTTTTGCAATCCCCCAAAAGGTCAAAAGAAACCAGATTCCATACAACGCTGAACCTTAAGGCAAACCAAATACAAATGGTCCTCACTTAATGGCCGGTTGCTTAGCAAGTGTTCTAATTTACGGCTGACCTCCCCAGAACTATTTATTTATTTATTTATTTATTTATTTATTTATTTATTATTTAAATTTTTATACCGCCCTTCTCCCGAGGGACTCAGGGCGGTGCACAGCCACAATAAAACAACATATATCCATAAAATTTAAAAACAATTTAAAACATATTAAATAATTTGGTCCTTATATTAAAAGACTAAAAACTAAACACCCATTAAAATTTGTTATTTAAGTCAGCCTAGCCTGTTGGAACAGTAAAGTCTTAAGGGCATGGCGAAAGGTACGTAGGTCAGGGATCATACATACCTCCAGGGGCAATTCATTCCAGAGGGCAGGTGCCTCCACAGAGAAGGCTCTCCTCCTGGAGGTCGCCAGTCGACATTGTTTGACTGACAGCACCCTGAGGAGTCTCTCTCTGTGAGAGCATGTTGGCCGGTGGGAGGCTATCGGTGACAGAAGGTGATCTCGTAGGTACCCAGGTCCTAAGCCATGGAGTGCTTTAAAGATGGTAACCAGCACCTTGAATCGCACCCGGAAGACCACCGGGAGCCAGTGCAGCTCGCGCAGGAGAGGTGCTACATGGGTGCATCATGTTGCTCCCATAATCACCCGCGCGGCTGCATTCTGGACTACTTGGAGCCTCCGAGTGCTCTTCAAGGGGAGCCCCATGTAGAGAGCATTACAGCAGTCCAGATGGGAAGTGACAAGGGCATGAGTGACCGTGCGCAAGGCGTCCTGGTCCAGAAAGGGACGCAACTGGTAAATCAGGCGAACCTGATAAAAAGCCCCTCCTGGCCACAGCCGTCATATGATCTTCTAACAGCCGTGCATCCAGGAGGACACCCAAGTTGCAAGCCCTCTTTGAGGGGGCCAAGATCTCACCCCCAATAGTCAGCGATAGCGCCAGCTGGCTATACTGGGACACCGGAAACCACAGCCACTCGGTCTTGGAGGGGTTGAGCCTGAGCTTGTTTCTCCCCATCCAGATCCACACAGCCTCCGGGCACTGAGACATCATGTCAAGGGCATCATTGGCATGGTCCGGGATGGAGATGTACAGCTGAGTATCATCAGCATACTGATGAAACGTCACCCCCCCTTTTTTTCTTTTTTGTTCCTTTACTTCCTGTCCTTTTTCTTAGCTTGGTTTTGTGCTCTTGTCGTTACTCCTTCTTCTTCTCGAATTTCCCACTCTTCTTCTTTTTCTTTTTCCATAATACTCTCCTCTCACGGGGTTTCTTGGTCTTCTTGTCTTTGCTTTGGTTTAATTCTCTTTTCCAATTCTTCTCTTCTGCCATTTATTCTTTCTAGTTCTATCACCTGATCATGTAGGGTTTGTGCCTTCTCTAAAGAGTCAACTTTTATCTTTTTCCCCTGCCACGTGACCAACACTCCCTCCAGTATTATTCATCGAAATAATATTTGTTTTCTGTTTAGTAGTGCCCTGAGGAATCCATAGTCTTTTCTCCATTCTCTAATTCTTTTTGGTGTTTGTTTTAATGTTATGATTTCTTTCTGTTTGTAATACATTGGTTCTTCTTTTGTTATTCTAAAGACAATATCTCTGACTTTCCTCCGCAGAAATCATACATGGACCTCTCTTGGCAATTTGTGTTGTCTTGCATAGTTCTTATGTACTCTAAATACTTCATCCAGTTCGTTAATAATCTCATCTTTATCTTGCTGTAGAGCTTCCGCGATCATTTCGGCCATTATTAGAGTTAGGTCTTCATCTCGTTCTTCTCTCACATTTTGGAACCTTAGATAGAATGCCGCTCTCCCCATCTCTAACTGTGCCACCATATTCTCAAGGTCTTTATTGAGGCCTGTCATTTTCTCATCCAATAGTTCTAGCTTCTCTTCTGTTTGCTCTGTTTTTTTTTTCCTATGGCCGTAATCCTTTGGTCATTTTTTTGTATTATCTCTTGAATAAAGTCCATTTTTTCATCTAATTTTTGTATATCCTCTTTGACCGACTTTTTGACTTCGTCCAGATCTCTCCTAGCTTCCTCATGGTTTCTAGACAAGCACTCTTGCATTTTTAACATAGTCTCCTGTATTGTTGCTAATGTAATCTGGACAGTCTGCATATTCATGGTGGAAGTTTGCTTTTCAGTTGAGAACATCCCTTCTAAGGTCTTTTGTGTTGCTGGAGAAGCTGTTAATCCAATTGGTGTTGAAGTGACCTTCTTTCCTGTTTTTACTGTGGTTACTGTGGTGGATGTCATTTCCTTCAAAATTTTGTATTGTTTTTCTAGAATTCTGTCTATTCTTTCCCAAATCAGCATTCGCTTCTAACTCAATTTTGTAAACTACTATTTCCTAATGTTCTTAATAAGTCTAAGTATATTCTATTCCTATTTTATTTAAATATGAAATCTCAATCTATGACTTACAAATTGTATTTTAACTAGGCTATTATTGTATATCACTCTGATTGATTCTCACACGAGCTGTATCTTAATCTTAATTAAAGTCCTTCTCCTATTCAATAGACTATAAATAGTATAAAGTGTTATAAGTGCAATAGATATTTTAGGATTGTACTAACTTGTACTATAGTATTATATCTCTAGACAGATTAATTAATTTTCTAATTAGCTTAATATTGATAAAAATCTTAATCAAAACATATATAAGAAAGCAACAGACAAAATATTATAGCATATAAACAGTGCTAAACAATTATATATATAAATTGATTAAGATTTAAATTGATTGTTTTATAAATAGTTAATAATTAATATTTAATACTAATTTATAATTATTATAAATATTAAATAGTTAAATAGGTAAGTTATTAAGCAGTTATTAAATAATAGTGATATAAATATATAAATGTATAAATAGTTATTATATATAAGATAAATATAAAAATACAGGGATTTTTTTTCCCCTCAAGAATTAATCAATGCAATATTCCACTGTAGTTGACACTAGTCCCCCTCTGGTAACTCTCCAACACCAACCGTTATAAATCCAGATGAGATAGAATCTTCTTTATAAGATCAGAGGAAAGCAGAAGCCAAAAACAGAGTTCAAAGTCTTTCACTCTCACTGTCCAAAATGGCGATCTCAATCCTGCAACTTTTACTTTTGTCCTTCTTTATTGTTGCCTATATTGTCCTTTTCCGTCAGTGCAGCTTTATTAAAAGGAAAGCCAACGTCCTGCTCCAAATCGCTTCCCTTCTCCCAACTTCAGATCACATGCTCTTTCAAACGTCCTTTTCTATTCCTCCATATATATCCAACAGGACAGGTTTCACTGCATCACTTCGCTCCCCTTGTTGTTTGCCGTCTGTACCTTTCCGAGTCTCCCTTTCCTTCCGCTGCTCCTCCGGACTCTGGGTTTGTCAACTCCTCGCAGTTATTACCTATAGCACTATTTCTAATGTTTAATCTCCTGCTCGCACCGCCAATCTTCATCCCGTACTCACTCTTTTGCTTCCCGATTTAGCACTTGGGGTGTTAGATCTCTGGGTCGGCCATATCGGCCCTCTTCTTCCGTGTTCGGACTGAGGGTTCTTCTTGGCGCGGTGGGAGACCGCACCTCTCCTCACCAGCTCCACCGAAGCCACCCTCTCTTTACCGGTCTACCCAAGACCTATTTTTCCCGTAACGGGCACCATAACATTGGAAATTTGACACGGGTTATGGAGCTCTCCTTCCTCGTGTCGCCTCGATCCACATCTCAACCGGAAGAAAAAGACCAATTTTAAAGAATGGACCGGAATCTTAAAATTATATCATTAAATATAAACAGACTTAATTCGCCAGCTAAAAGAAATCAAATATTTAGGAAGTTAATCAAACAAAAAATAGACATTGTATGCCTTCAAGAAACCCATATAAGAAAACAAGATGAAAAATGTTTACAATGTAAAAAATTAGGGAAATTATTTGTATCCTTAGCAGACGAAAAGAGGAATAGCAGTTTTTGTTAATGAAGAGATAGAAAGTAATTTAAAATTTGCAGATAAGATAGGAAGAATCCTGATGATTGAAGTAAAAGTCAAAGGTAAAAGTGTATTGTTAGTGGTTATATATGCGCCAAATAGTGAACAAAAAGAATTTTATCGAAAACTGCATGAAAAGATTATAGAACAAAATATAGAAAATGTATGTCTGTTGGGAGACCTCAACGCAATTGTGGACCCAAAAAAAAAAAAAGGATTATAAGAGCGAACAGAATAATAAAAAAAAGAAAAATTTGCTGCCAAAAACATTTTTTAATTTAACAGAAGAATTAAACTTAGTAGATATATGGAGACTATATAACCCAGAAGAGGAAAGGTACACATATTATTCTAACCCCCACAAATCCTGGTCAAGGATAGACATGGCATGGGCTACAAAGAGTTTAATACAGGAGATAGAATCAGTAGAGATTGTGATGAATGATTGGGCTGATCATAATCCAATAACGATAGAATGGAGAGGGCAAAGAAAGAAAAGGAGCAGATAGATGATGAATATTCAGATAATGAAAGAAAAGGAGTATACTGAAAGGATAGAAAAAGAATTGAAGGGGTTTTTCAAAGATAACAACAAATATCAGACATCCCTCCAAAACTTGTGGGATACAACAAAGGCTTACATTAGAGGCTTAACAATAGCCTATAATAGTAAACAGAAAAAGGAGAAGGAAAATGAATATAACAAAATTCGAGAAGAGATCAAAAATTGGGAAGGGAAATTACAGAAGAGGCCAAGGGATGAACAAATAAGAACTAATTGGATGGCAGCTAAACACAAATTGAATTTATTTGAGCAAGAAAAATATGTCAATACAATGAAATTTGTAAAACAAAATCAATTTGAACAGGTGAACAAACCAGGGAGGTGGATGGCTTATAAATTAAGAAAAGAAAGAGAGAAACGAACAATTCATCAACTGCAGGATAAGGATGGTAAGTTATGTCAGAATCTAGAAAAGAAGAAAGAGATAGTAACCCAATTTCTTCAAGATTTATACACACAGGATAAGGTGCCAACAGAAGAAATAGACCAATATTTAAAAGAGGAAGGAATGCCAGTAGTAACTGAAGAAGAGGAAGAGATACTCAATAGAGAGATTACTGTGAAGTTTCCGAAAAAGCAAAGCTTTCAAGTTGCCAATTACTATAGAGGAACTACAGGCAACAATTAGGAAACAAAAAAACAATAAAACTCCGGGAACAGATGGGTTACCAATAGAACTATATAAAGGATTAGGGGAATCACTAAATTAGATACTATTAGAGGTCTACATGGAGGCATTGAAAGAGGCAAAGCTGCCAGAAACTTGGAGGGAGGCATATATCTTGCTAATCCCGAAGGAGGGGGCAGATGCAACACAGATAAAAAATTATAGGCCGATTTCTTTACTAAATTCCGATTATAAGATTTTTATGAATTTGATGGCAAACAGATTAAAGACAATATTAAACCATAGAATACATTCGGACCAGAACGGATTCCTGTCGGCAAGACAAATTAAAAACAACATAAGGACAGTGATCAATGTAATAGAATACTATGAGGTGCATCCAGAGAAATAGGTAGCCCTGATTTTCCTGGATGCACAAAAGGCATTTGATCGAGTCAACTGGAGATTCATGACACAACAAATAAAGAATATGAATTTCGAGGAGAAATTCAAAAAGATTATAGTTTCAATATACACAAAACAGAGAGCAAGGATACTAGTCAATGGGGAACTAACAAATCTTTTTGAAATAAGTAGAGGAGTATGACCAGGGTGCCCACTTTGCCCACTACTTTTTATTCTAACATTAGAAAATCTACTTAGAAGAATCAGACTCAACAAAAATATAAAAGGACTCAAGGTTAAAGGAGAAGAATACAAGGTCCAAGTGTTTGCTGACGACCTTGTATTCTTCATAGAGGATCCACTAGGAACAGAATTAAAATTAACAGAAGAAATAGAGAAATTTGGTAAGGTGGCAGGTTTAAAAGTCAATAAGGATAAGACTAAAATATTAACTAAAATTTTAACAGCAAAACAAATAGAAGAGTTAGAAAAACAATCAGGATTACAAGCAGTTAAGAGGATAAAATATTTAGGTATTAATCTGAAAACTAGGAATGTGGCTATAAAAGATAATAATTACAGAGAATTAGTACAACAAATTAAAAATGATTTAGAAAGATGGGAGAAACTAAAGTTATCATTGCTAGGAAGAATTGGGGCGATAAAGATGAATGTACTCCCGAGGTTCCTCTACTTATTTCAAACTATTCCAGTTAAATTAGAGAAAAACTTTTTTACAAATTTGAATAAAATAACATCAAAATTCGTATGGGAGGGAAAAAAACCAAGAATAAATTTAAACATATTACAGGATGATAGATCTAGAGGGGGTTTTGGCCTACCAGCGTGGGAAAAATAGTATATGGCAGCGAGTTTAACATGGATTAAGGAGTGGGTCAATTTGGATAATTACAGACTATTAAAATTGGAAGGCCACCATCTATTAAAGGGGTGCCATGCCTTCTTGTGGAACACCGGGAACAAAACCTATAAACATTTTAAAAATCACATAATAAGAAATTCATTGATTGCCACTTGGTTCAAAATTAAAAATAAACACTATATGAAGGTTCCTGGCTGGATATCTGCATTGGAGGCAGCAACGCACCCCAACACACTAGCCCCCCATAAATTAATAAGATATAAAGAATTACTGGATCCCCAAGGAAGATTAAAAACACGGCAGGAACTCAGGGAACAAGGTATAGAAATAGATTGGTGGCCCTACCTACAAATACAAACTAGATATAATAAAAGATAATGAGGAAGGAGGAATCGAAATAAATCCCAACTGACTAGACAAATTATTAGGAGCTAAAGATGGAAATTTGATTTCAAAGATTTACAAATACTTATTAGAATTTGACCTAGCAGAAAATCTAGTCAAAGGACAAATGATAGCTTGGGCAAGGAATATTGGCAAAAACATACAATTGAAGAATGGGAAAGGGTATGGGAAACCAACTATAGAATAACAAAATCCGTAGCATATAAGGGGAACAACTACAAGATGTGGTACAGATGGTATCTAGCCCCTGCGAGATTGGCGAGGATGTATGCAAATCTTAATCCAACGTGTTGGAAATGTAAGCAAGCACAGGGAACCTTCTTTCATGTCTGGTGGCTTTCCCCAAAAATTAAGAAATATTGGATAAAAATAAAAATTTGGATATCAGAAATAATTGCAGAGGATATTGAGTTAGAACCAGAATTTTTTCTGTTAGGAATACTTAAACAAAACATTAGAAAGGAAAAAAGTAACTAATATTACATATAATTTCGGCAGCTAGGTTAGCCCTAGCACAAGTCTGGAAAACAGATCAATTGCCAATAGAGCAGCAAATAATTCAAAAAATTTACACGTGCAGAAATGGATAGACTAACATTGAAATTGAAAGATAAGGAAGACTCACAGTATTTTAAGATATGGGACAGTTGGTATGAGTGGATAAACCAATGGAAAAGAAGGTAAAGTCAAAATTTAGTAAAAAATTAAAAGTAATAATTATACACCGTCATTAAGGAAAAAAAGGAAAATAAGTTTTTGTATATATATGTACTTATATACATTATATATACTTTGTTGTTTGTTGATACAGTTGATTGTATTTTAAGGTTGTGAATGTTTTATACAATTTTATTTTTTTAAATCTAATAAAGTTTGTTTAAAAGAAAAGAAAAGAAAAGAAACTTCACCCCAAAACCATGGATGATCTCATCCAGTGGCTTCACATAAATGTTGAACAGGAGGGGCGAGAGGACCAACCCTTGCAGCACCCCACAAACAAGGCGCCTCGAGGTCGACCACTGTCCCCCTGCCAACACAGACTGCATGCGATCATGCGATCACCGCAACACGGTGCCCCCCATTCCTAACCCCTCCAACCGGCACAGCATGATACCATGGTCGATGGTATCAAAAGCCACTAAGAGGTCTAATAGGACCAGGACAGAGGAATAACCCCTGTCCCGAGCCTTCCAGAGATCATCAACCAATGCGACCAATGCCGTTTCCGTGCTGTATCCCGGCCTGAAACCTGACTGGTACGGATCCAGATAGATAGCTTCATCCAGGTATTGGGGAAGTTGTCGCGCCACCACACTCTCCAGAACCTTTGCCACAAAGCGAAGATTAGAGACTGGACAATAATTCACTAATACAGCCGGGTCCAGGGAAGGCTTCTTGAGGAGGGGCTCACCACCGCCTCTTTCAGGGTGGAAGGGAAGAAACCCTCACTCAGAGAAGCATTAATAATCATCTGGAGCCAGCCTCGTGTGACCGCCCGGGAGGCCAGCACCAACCAGGAGGGACACTGGTCCAATAAACATGTGGCAGCGCTAAGCCTACCCAGAATCCTGTCCACGTCCTCGGGAGTCACAAGGTACTTGACCTGTTTTTGGAGTTTTGACAGCCATGCGTGCGCACACGCGCACGCACACACTTATGACCAGTTACAACATCCCACACAGTCATGTGACTGAGGTTTTCTATGTTTTTTGCCAGTTTTCAATAATTCCTTCTGGTTTCCAGTTAAAAATGCCCACTGGGGAAACCACAGTGTTCGCTTAATGACCACAACGGAGAGGGTGCGTAACTTGGGTGTCCTCCTGGATGCACGGCTGTCTTTAGAAGAGCATATGACGGCCATGGCCAGCGGTGCTTTCTATCAGGTTCGCCTGATACACTGGTTGCGCCCCTTTCTGGATCGGGACTCCTTATGCACGGTCACTCATGCCCTCGTTACTTCCCGCCTGGACTACTGCAACACTCTCTACATGGGGCTCCCCTTGAGGAGCACTCAGAGGCTCCAACTGGTGCAGAATGCAGCCACGTGGGTGCTTATGGGGGTGACATGGCGCTCCCCCGTGACACCTCTCCTGCGCGAGCTGCATTGGCTTCCAGTGGTCTTCCGGGTGCGCTTCAAGGTATTGGTTCTCATCTTCAAAGCACTCCATGGCTTAGGGCCCGGCCATTTACGAGACCACCTTCTGCCACCGATAACCTCCCACCGGCCAATACGCCTCCTCAGGGTGCTGTCTGTCAGGCAATGTAGGCTGGCAACCCCCCAGGGAAGAGACTTCTCTGTGGGGGCACCCGCCCTCTGGAATAAGCTACCCCCAGGGATACGACTGATCCCGGACCTCCATACCTTCCACCGGACCCTGAAGACTTTTTTATTTCAGCAAGCCGGGCTGGGTTAAAAATCTTTTAACTGGGGAATTTTATGGGTAAGGGGTTTTAAATTGGGGAAGCCATAGATTTAATTCCGTTTTAAAGTATTTTAATATTTGTATTGTGTGTTTTTAATTTTGGCTGTTCACCGCCCCGAGTCCTTCGGGAGAGGTGTCGGTATAAAAATTTAAAAAATAAATAAATAATAAAAAAAAACAAGGTTCACTTAACAACCATGGTGTTTGCCTAACCCAGATGTCTGCAACTTTAAACACTCAAAGAGCCATTTTTCTATTTTTTTTTAAACAGATATATCTCTCTGTCTCTCTCTCTCTTTTCTCCCTCTCTCTCTCCCTCCCTCCCTCCCACCCTCTCTCATCTCTTTCTCCCTCTCTCTCATCTCCTCTTTCTCATTTCTCTTTCATCTCTTTCTTTCCCCTATCTCTTTCTCATCTCTCTCATCTCCTCTCTCTTTCTTTCTCCGTTTCTCATCTCTCCCTCTCTCTCTTATCACACTCACTGTTTCTCTTGTCTCTCTCTTTGCCCCCTGTCTCTTGTCTCTTTCTTTCTCCATCCTCTCTCTGTGTGTCTCTTCTCTCTTTCTCTCCCTCCCTTCCGCCCTTTCTCTGTCACCGGGGGGGGCGGGAGGAACCTTTGAACAGGTGCTGGGTGGTGGGAATCTGATGTCCAGAGGCTGACGAGCCATGTACTGAAGACCAGATGGGGACAATCCTGCAAAAATAACACATCTTTGTCACTTGTGAGCGCTTCTGGTTAGGAGGAAGAGAAGTGTAGTGGGAGGAAGTTTGGCGGGTGTCAGAGGGGCGGCGAGTACTTTGCGGTTCCTAAGAGGCACTTGAGCCTCCTGGCTCACATCTTCGCCTGAGGCCATCGCTGGCAGCTACTTCCTGTGTTTCAGGAGGTCTGTGCTCTTCCCGCTGCTGCTCTACCTCCTTGATGCACGGAGGCAGGAGGCGGCAGTTATGACACAGGTTTTGTTCACTGCCTGCAAGCTCCAGGTGGCAAGCAGCCAAGTGAGCAAGCCATTGATCTGCCAGCTGCCTCTAATCTGCAGTTTATTTGTGAGCACCATTGGCCTTTCTCCCTGCCTAGGGTTGCCAGGTCTGCTTCCAAAAATAGCGGACAAGCGGGGAGGGGGGTGTTTAAGTAGTAAAAAAAAAATTACAATTAAATTATATATTTTCTTACAAACATTTTAACACGTATTAAAATAATCACTTCAAAACTTTATTTAAAATTCAAAACATCAAATATATTATAATAATAAGTAAAATATTAAATTACATTTTACTTTGCTGTCGTGTGTATTTTTTATTTGACTGCGCAGCTTTGATCAATTCTGTGTGTTTAAGGAATAATTCTTTAATTTCAGTACAACGTTGAGAAATATTAAAAAATATACAAAGTTCACTTCGAACTGATGGTACAAGCAGTCAGTTACGTTCGTCAGTCCACAAATTTCCCATAATGCTGAAAATTCGTTCAACGTTTGCATTTGATACCGGAATTGATGCACAATACTGGAACAGTTTCAGTAAACTCGGAGGTGGCTCTTTCATGAAAAAGTACGTCCACTTATCAAGGGATGAATCGCCCTGCAGATGAACATAAACTTCTTCTAAGGCAGAAATTTCATCGAAGAGAGTGTTGGGTGGAAGTTCTTCTCGCCATGGTGATAATAATCAGATGTTCGTCATTTCTTCTAAAGTTGGAGGATTATTGCGATCAATTAGATTGAAACAACTTAGCGTCTCATATACTGAATCGGTGAAATTATACCACTTTTCTAGGTACGCAATGGCTCTTTGATACACGTTGATGGCTTCTTTCTTGAACTTTTGCACAGCATTCTCAGGCAAATGTTTTTTACGTAAGGCAAATAAAACTTTAATTAAAAAAAACTGCTCATTGTATTTTTTTTGCAAAAAATCACGCATCTTACACATGATAATGTGAAGATCACATGCAAGAATTTTCTTCCTTTCCAGCTTCAGTAGGGTGTCTTGCATTATTGACATGAAGAAGTGCGTGAAATATAAATACAATTCTGAAATTGTTGGTTCATCGTCCTTTGCGAGTTCATTTTCCTGATCCGAAATAAGGTTCCAGATAACCTTATGGCACTCATCAGATCCAAGAGAAATAAAATACGATTTTAGAGATATCCAGTTTAAAAGAAGTCTTTCGACTGCTTTAAACAAACTTAACCAACGTGTTGGAACATGGCACAAAACTTCATGGAATTCTGACTCGCAAAACTCAAAAAATGATTTCAACTCTTCTCGGTTCTTCGCAGAATTCGAAAATTCGGCAAAAACCTTCAGCACTACATTTTCGATATCAAAAGATAACTGCTTTAATGCATTTTTTGCGCTGTTGTGTAAAATGTGATTATTGCAATGAGCATTCGATCTTTGTCTCATTCTAACTTATGAAAAAAAAGACAAAATGCGATTCTCCTATCCTTATTCTCTTAGATTGTACAGCTTTAGATTACGTACCATTTCATCATAAAGCTTTTGAATAAAAAAATGTCCACTATTTTGTGAAAAAAAATAGTGAACATGTGAAAAAAGTGGACTGTCCGCTCAAATAATGGACATCTGGCAACCCTATAAGACCCTGCCCTTCCCATCCAATGGTGTTCACGAGTAAACTTCAGCTAGGAATCTCAAATATGGCCGGGAATGAACATTTGTGTGGTAGCCACTGGCTGAAACTACTAAGCAGGTGGCCAAACTAAGTGCTTGAAGGACACCATCCCATCACTGGGAGTCCAGGTGACTTGGCGATTGGTGAATGGCTGGGTTCCTTGAGAGGCAGAGTTTGCAGGGGGCTGATCTACGACTGGTTACAACACAATGTTCATTCTCATCCATATTTGAGATTACTAGCTAGGGTTGACCGGCAGTTTCTCTCTGCCGGAGTGCTTCCTGGACATGGCTTACAGCTCTGAGCCTAAAGCAGCAGGAGGTATGTGCTGCCTTGGCACCACCAGCTTTGTCCTCTTAGCAGTCTGCGGATATGTTCAAATTGGCACCAAAACCAGAGTCCCAAGAGGGCACGGGTGAAGACTTTTTTGGCCTTCTTTCTGCCTTGCAGAAGGAGAGATGGGGAGGAGGCCGGAGAGCACACAGACTCTATGCAGCACTTTCCAGAGGGCTTCTTGCCCATCCCCCTCCACTCACTAGTCCAGCTGGTGATCTCCCATGCATTTCCCTTGCAGGCAGGCTGGCTTGCTTCGGGAAACACATGGGAAGGGCTCCAGTTGATTTAGGATGGAAACATGGAGAAATGCCCACTGAAGCAACTACCTTTTCTTTTCTCTGTTTGCAGAGAGAAGGAAGTGGCAGAGGTGGCAGCAACAGTGGCACCGGAAGGGGCTGACTGCTTCGCAGCTGGCATGGTTACTTGGCCGCCCTTCACCTGGCTCTCCTTTAGTGGCACCAGTCCTAGCCTACTTCCTCCCCAACCACCACCTGCTTACCTTCCATGGCAGCTGGTCCAGAGTCTGGAAGGCAAGGTGACCGGAGTTTTCGGTGGCCCCCAGCCAGCTGCCGCTGCTGGAAAGCAGCTGGCAAAGAAGCCTCTGAAAAGGCTTTTTTGCCAGCCACTTTCTCTGCACGCTGCCGAAAAGTACTGATGGAAAAAGGTGCTGCCGTTGTCACCATGTTCTTCACGCATCCGCATCCCATTGGACTTGCAAGGCAATGGGATGTGCGTGTGTGAAGAACATGGGGGGTGCCAAACATGGCGGCCAGGGGACCGGTTCAGGGGCTTGGGTAGCCGGCCATCACTACCGGTTGGTGACCAGGGCCAAATTTCCGCCAATGGTTTGCGCAAACCGGTGAGAACCAGTAGCAACCCACCACTGCTGGAAGAATAACTGGCCGCTGCGTGCATGCCCACAGAGAGGGCTCTGCGTGCCATCTCTGGCACGTGTGCCATAGGTTCATCATGGTCCTAGGCTATTGCAAGTTGAGCTATTTCTGGATGAGCAAAATTAGGTAGTCTCTACAGGACCTCATTAGAAACAAAAATGTTCCCTCTTTGTTTATCAATACAACGTAAAGATACTGAGAGCGAGAGGCCTAATCTGCAGATACTGCTTTACTTCCTCTTTTACCACTGGCAGTCTGAAGAAAAGTATTAGTAGGGAATATATGTACATAGCTCATGATGTATTGGATTTTGTATTCTCTGACCTTGCTTTTCTGCAGATGCTTATCAGGCTACATAAGGTCATTAGTGCATGAGAAAGTGCATTTAGTGCATTTGTATTTAGTAGCTTGCTTTTCAATCTTGGATGAAGTGTGATTTGTTTGTTTGTTTGTTTATAGTCCTTGAGGATGGTAGTTCCTGTAGAGGATATGCCCTGAATTGTTTGAGTCCTTAGATTTCAGGTTATATTTTTAAATATAAGGAATTAAAGAAATAGGATATTTTGTAAGCACTGGAACAGGCAGGTAGATATATTGTCTGGAACAGACATATTTTCTGTTTAATATTTCTAGTTTTGTCCTATGGTCAGCAGATCTAACATGACACAGCTTCTGTGCTGGAAAATATTGTAGCAATGTATTAATGGGAAGTCATTACAAAGTTCCAATTAAATTGAAATAAATTAATATATATGAATGATTGTGCATTATGAAACATATAACTGTAAAATTATGTAATCTAAATAATTCTTTATAATTTAATGGATTATAATGGACTGTTGTCATTGTCTCAGTGCTATAGAAAAAAAAAACCAGGATAACCAAGGCAATAATATTATTGGACCCGAACACGTGAGAACTCAAGATTTTCAGAAGTTGTTTAGCAGGTCATCATGTCTTCTCAACTATGCCAAGCCTTCAGATATTTCAGTCAAACTAGATACTTAGCCATGAAGAACTTGATTATATTACCGATAAGTCATATCAGCAGTTTCAAGTTACTAAAAAATATTCCATATCTTAGAAAGTAAACAATGCTTTAGCTAGGTTACAACTAGCTTCATCCTTTATTTCTTAATTCATTTATCACAGGAAAAATCCAGTGATTATTAATTTGGGATACAATTTATGCATGTATACTTTTATATAAGTGCCACTGAGTATGTAATATTTCCGTATGAAGTATAAAAGGCATAGGGTGGGGCAGAGATTTTGCTAAATCTTAAAACTAAATTTTACATGGTAGTTATGTTATACAGATAGTCCTTGAGTTATGAATGTAATGAAGCCTGCCCATTCCATTCCGAGGATTCATGGGAGTGAATCTCATACCTTGAACGAGATCCTTCGCTAATCAAATGTGAGTCCCATTATGTGCACATGAGGTATTTCAAGGTGAGGAAGGTGATGGGGAGCCTACTGATGAAACAGGCCACCTGCCTAAGACCACCCAAGGCCTCCCTGACCCACCGAAATATCTCATGCTCCCCAAATTGCTTTTCCCCACCCAACCTGCCATGCTGGATCACTTACCTTGTGAAGATCTAGCAAGCAGTCTCCTCTCCAGCCTCATGCACACCTCTGCAGTTCTGATCAAGCCTCCGCAGGACTCCCCTGGCCCATTGCTGGCCAAAATGGAGCTTCTGAGGGGAGGATCTGCCCCTCAGAAGCCCCATTCAGGCATCCAGAGGCCCCCGGAAGCTCTATTTCAGTCGGCAGTGTGCTGGGTGAGGCCTCTGGGTGCCCGAATGGAGCTTCTGAGAGGCGGATCCTCCCCTCAGAAGCTCCATTTCGGCCAGCAATGGGCAGTACAAATTTTGCAGAGCCTCTGCAGATGGTTGTAGGGTGAAAAAACTGCCTTGGTGCTGCAAGATTCATAGTTTTGGATCTTGCATATAAACCCTTGGGGCACTTTTCCCATAACTTCGAACATTCGCTAAGGGAACCCTTATAACCTGGAGATTACCTGTAATTTTTCACTTCTAACGATGAAGCAAAATGGGTCTACACCATTCTGTTCATTTTTTCTAATATGTTTATTCAGAATTTTGCTTTGCTTAAAGGAGGACAATATAATGACTGTGGTGTGATTGGTAGGACTTTTATTGTTCATGTAAAATGCCACAGTAAGCAGAAGTTTGGGGGGGGGAGGATACTGGCTCAGTGATAGATAGTCATACAGGCAAATCAGAATGCTGCTTATTATGAGCTCACAATTGGCAATCATAGCATTTCTGGAAATGGAAAAATTTGGCTGTGAAGAGAGATTAGTATTCACTTTCAATGTGGTTTGAGATGTATGGGACCAACTTCCATCAGCTCTAAGAATTCTCCACCAGGCAACATAGTTTAAATCTAGGAAAAATAACTGATTCCAGGTATAGACACAAGCAAAGTTATGAGTTAACATACATTTTATACAAAGAAAACCAGCAGTGCCACTGTATATTTTTATGCAATGAAAGTACATATTGCATACTTATCTGAGAAACAAATATTGAACCTAAAATGGATCTGAGGAATCAAAAGATTTAGATCCCTTGACTCTGGGACTAGAAGTGTGAATTTGACTAAAAATTAATAGGGGACTTGACTAGCCTGGAATACTAAGATGCAATTGGTCTATTCTCATTCTTCAATAAAGATACTTTCTATAAGCTGGCTGTACAGGTTTTACAAGCAAATTAGAAATGTCCATCTGGGTTCAGTTCCAAGTGGGAAAAAAGACACTGGAAACGATATAAAATATTTAATACTTCACATAATTACGGCAGCTAGACTAGTGTTAGCACAACTCTGGAAAATAGATCGTTTGCCAACCGACCAGGAGCTAATACAATATATATATATATATGCAGAAATGGACAAATTAACTTTAGAGTTACAGGACAAGGAAGACTCAAAATACTTTACAATATGGAATAGATGGTACCAGTGGATAAACCAGAGGAGGGGGAATGGGTAAAGATGAAATTCAGAAGAAATCAATACAATTAAAAACAGCACTGTCAGATGGATAGAAAAGGAAATAAGTCACTGTGTGTATGTATATATGTATATATAATAATAGAAATTAGTCAATAGACAAAGTTGTGTACTGTATATGTAAATTTGTTTTTGATTAAGAGAAACTTATATGTTTTAAATGCTTTTTTAAAGAATGAATAAAGTTTTGTTTTTTGTTTTTTTTTTTTAAAAGAAAGACACCGGAAACATGGAGGCTGGAAAGATGGTCTAATGGTGGACAGGACCACATGATTTGAGATCCTGGGCACTCGAGAGAGAGAGAGAGAGAGAGAGAGAGAGAGAGAGAGAGAGAGAGAGAGAGAGAGAGAGAGAGAGGGGCTTTGTCCTGGTTTGGATTTTGAGTGAGGGCTAATCCTATCACCCTGGATCTGAAGGTCTTTTGTCTTGAGGTAAACTGGTGCCAAAATATCTGCTGGGGCTGAGTTTGTGTTCTATTTCTCTTTTAGGGGAAATATTCTGCCTATTTAATATTTCCTAGAATATTTCATTCTTCTAGGAGGGGTAGGTGCTAACTTTCTACAATATTATACTCAGCAAAAAGCACTGATTCTAGTATCTTTTATGAGCCTTATTTAGATTGACACCAACAAGACAGAATGGTCCTCAGGAATGCCTTTTCCAAAGAACATGGCATAAGTGGGCTAACTTGACTACCCAAGCCATTTTTCTTACACACATTTACATATACATATAAAAACTTCAGATGAATTGGCCTGCGTTTCACGGGTTTATGGTAGCTCTAATAGTGTACTAACGCGTCTTTTGGACCAGAGGTCCATCAATTCCGGCACGAGGTAGCATAAAGTTGATTGGTTAGGAATACGTTTCCAAATCATTGTCACCCGCGTGCAGAAACTTCAACTCCCAGAATCCCAGGCAGCGGTAACAAAAGACGCCCTAAATTCTCTGTTGTTCTTAACACAGTAAAGTGGATGGTTTTAGAATAAATCATCAGGGGAGTACGCTTCCTAAATAGCTTTCTTCCACGGCGCCGTGTGGCTTAAAAGGGTACTGGGCGTTCCTATCTCTTTCCTCTGGTTCCCAGGAGGGCAAAAGATCTGAAAGGATCAGAGTTGTGAGAAAAGGGCGGGCAGGGTGGTGGTGGTGCATCAATACATAAAGCAATAAATACTGAACTCGAGGAACCGGCTAGGAACCGGTGGAAGAGAGAGATGCGCCAGGGCAGCCCCTCATGCTTTACGCCCCATCACTTTCGCCACCCTGGGCTCCTCCAATCACCCACCGTCTCCTACCTCCAGCCTTGAGCACTTTTCCAGGCCTTTTTCCTCGACTCACCTTAGCGCAACCGCGGGCGATGACGAAACCTCGGCAACTCCGCCTCTTGCCGGCGATCACGTGGATGCAAAGTCCTCATCCACGCCTGGATTCGGTCAGCTGTTGCTGCATTTGTCGGCTTTGTGGTGGCGCGCAAGGAGCTCGAGACTTGTGCTGGTTGCTGCTTTTTGCCTGATCCTCTCGCTCCTGCGGAGCCGCGGTAGTCTGGTAAGTAATTTGAGGCTGGAAAGAGCGGAAGGGCGAAAAGAAACGTCTTTTCTATAAAATCGCCTTTCCTATAACGAGGTTGCCTTTGCCGTAGGGTGGCACGACGATTAGATTCCTGTACTGCAGCTGTCTTTCAAATGGGTTAGACTTGAAGCCCCATTATCCCCAGACACCGCTGGGTGGGAGTTGTGAAATCCCAAACCCTTTCAGGAAGGCAACCGGTTCAGAGAGGAAGCTGATAGAGACCCTCCGCTCTTTCTTCCCGGCATGAAGTCAGTCTTCCGTGTTTTTAAATTTGATTTAATTCCGCCGCTTCACTCTGATTGCGCTTTGATAGTGATTGGCATCACCAAAGTGGTTTAATAGAGGAATTTCCGTTCCATCGTTATCTTTGCCTCCCTGAAAGATTCGCTCCGAAAGTACGGCGCATAGAAAGCTGGTCAAATAAGCACTGGAACCCGAACGGGTCCAAAATTAAATCTTGTACTATAGTTTTATTTCCTGGTTTCTGATGCTTATGCCGAGGGTGAAAAGATTAGTCAAAGAGAATAATGATTATAATAACAGGGAGCAGTATGATTTCCTCTGTTTCTCCTGGCTGCATCTGTTTGGAAGGACGTCACTATGATTCATTCCTCCTGTATTATTACAATGCTGACTTTAAGAAATAAGGAGGCAAATTTACCAAAGCAGGGGTTGGCTTACGGTGTCCCACCTCTCCCCACTCCCCCGAATTTCGCATTCGTGAAAAACATACTGGAAACCATATAAAAATGCTATCCCGGGAGTCTGATGCATTTAATTTTTACTGAATAAATTTAACCTCAGTGCTGCAAGACAGACCATTTCTTCCACCTTTCATACTGTATAGATTTGTGTAAAATATAGGCAAATTTATTCTGTGATGTGATCAAAACTAAAAAAGCCCTTTGAAAGTAATTATCTTTTAAAATGTGTTGTAAAAAAAAAGAAAAGGGTAATCTGATATAAATAAACATACAGATTTAAAACCCATCCAGTTGTTAAGAGAGAGATGTTGGCTTTGCAGAACCAGTTTAAATTAATCTTTTTGAGTGAATAGAAATAAGCTTGTACTATTTGGAGATAAAATAGCCTTTCTCAAAGTATGAACTAAGCAAGGAACAGAAATCAAATAATAAGAAAATTGCTGAAGACAATGGGATGACCTGCTTACTGCAAAGAAAAGTCTATGTATATATTCAAACTTGGAACATGGGCTGCACAGCAGAGCTAAACTCCTTGGCTCTATCTCTGATTTCCATGTGTATTGCTAAATTTCTGGTATGAGTCAAACAGGTTCATTTGAAATAAGAGTAGAATAGAATAGAGCAGAGCTGGAAGGGACCTTGGAGATCTTCTAGTCCATTTAAGAAAGTTTTTTTTTTTTAAAAAAATGAACACATGAAGAGAACATTCAATCCTTAGTTGAATTCTCCAGAACTCTTCATCATGCAAGACATTTGGATAACTTGTACATTATTAAAATCATCTATTTTTTTAAAAAAAATCTATATTTAAAAATTATCATTAAAATTGCTCCTAATGTTCCATGTTTGTGAAGATTTTTGTATTTTTTTTTACAATAAATTAATGTATGAAATGGATAGGTACAATTGTCTTGCCACTCCCCAGTATTGTGTATTTTATATTATTGCTTTCAGTGAGAAGAGCTCACCACAATTCCTTTGTGCCTTTGCGTCATTGTCCATTCTTGAAAAGTTCAGCATTAGTCCCTGTTGTTTTCTCACTAGAATTTGGAAGGGGTTTGCCTTTGCTTGCTCCCTAGATTGAAAGAGTGGCCCAAGGTTACCTCATTGGCATTGTGCCTCAGGTGGGATTAATATTTATGATCACCAGATTTGTGGCCCAGACCCTTAACTGCTATACCAAACATACTCAGAAGTATTTCAGGCAAACTGGTAGAACTGTATGTGTATAAATTAATATACATCCTTACACATCTGGGCTGCCTGTATTATATAAATATCAGAGATTCATATTTAATAACTACTTTATTTATTAATTCAATTTGTATACTGCCCGTCTCTGAAGACTCAGGGTAGCTCAACTTTAATAGTTATTATAAGTAATAACTATTATTACTTTAATAATAGTTGAAAAGCATTGTTGCTAGTGTCATTCAACCACAATCTTATCTAATGATAAGTGTCAGTCCTGTGTAGTAGGTAAGATATTCCTAGTGCTCTTTATTGTTGTAGGGTAGAGTAACAGAATCTTGAATCTCCTTTTTTAGAGTTTATCTCCACTCCATCTTAAACAAATCCTCATCTTCATTTTATTGAGTATAAGTTTCTTTCTTCCATTTTGCTTTTTCTCAAGACCCAGTAATCTTTTCAGAGATAACCCTATTAATAGTTTACTCATTCCTTTTCCATTCCCAATGGAACTGGGTATTTGGAAACTAGACAAAGGGTCTGAAGAAAAGAAGCTAAGGCAGGAGAACAAAAAGTGTGGTCTATTGGTACTCTGTTTGATGACCCAAAATCCTTCCTATAGTAGGTGGAACCATGATTTTAGCCTGGCATTTAGGGGGTTTGGGGGAATCTTAAGAGCAACACAGGTGCCTTAAAATTTGCAGAGGTTTAAGATGCCCATTTGATCCATTAAAATACCAGCTGAACCCCCTCCCTATAAAAATGAACTTTCCTTTGGAATAGGACCCTTGATATGCTGTGCAATCTCTTGTGACCTCAAGGCAACCTGACTTAAAATATGTGATTAGATTTAATACAGATATTCTGATGAACACACCTAGATTCCTCTTATGTTATGACAGTTAAAGGTAAATTCAACAGACTGGCCAAATACCATTTGATGTACTTAGCAATAAACTAAAGTTCTGTTTCTAGATACAAGGGATTGTCCAAAGGTTAAGCAAAGCAACTTTAGCATCTTGTGTAACTGAACATTCCATACTGACGAATGTTTACAAAGGAATATTAATAGAGGTGATAAGTACAATACAACTTGTTAGTCTTACACGACAGGATTCAATTACTTGAGAATAGAATACATTTGGTGGCACTAGACCAATTTGGTCTAGTAGTTAAGGCACTGAGGTAGAAACTAGGAGACTATGTTCTAGTACCACTTTAGTCACAAAAGCCAGCTGGGTGACTTTTGGCCAGTCAACCCAACCCATCTCACAGTGTTTTGTTGTGTGGAAAATAGGAGGAGGAAGAAATATTAGATATGTTTAGCATCTTGAGTTATTTATAAAAATAATATAGATGGGATAATAAATTACATGCTACCCACCTATATTTAACTGATATCTTTTATATTACATCTCTTCAATTTCAAAAAAAAAAAAAAAAGCCAGTAAATCATATTTCAACAATTCCACTGCCTACTTCAGCTGTGAAGCCAATGTGTACTTATCTTCAGGAATAAAACTAGAAAAATAATATTTTTGAAGTTTTTCAGGAAAAAAAAGGTTTTTCAAAATTCTCCATTAGTTTTTTTTTTTGGTCAGAAAAATTGAGTAGATAATGTGTCTATATTTCTTGAGAGGAAGGAAACATTCTCCAACAATTTCTCAAGAAGTATTGCTATTGAAAGAGCTCAGCAAAAAAACTTTTTCTTTGGAATTAATTGAAGGGTAGGAAACTAGAGAGCCTTCAGGTTGCTGAAGAAACGATTATATGAAGAAAGCTAAGACATCCACATTCACCTATCTGCCATCTTGATATGAAATAGGATAGTTTGTTTATTAATCAAATTCATATGGCTGCCTATCTCATTGAAAGTGTGTACCATACATCAGTCAAGTAAAACAGTAAATAAATAAAACAATTATTATCTAAAATCATAATAAAATAATTATTAAAAGAGCATTAAAGGCTATAAAAGCAGAATTACAGTAAAAAAGGAAAATGATAGATTGAGAGATGTTAATAATAGAGCCATTTCATGACTTCATGTAGCTCCTGAAATCCACTGGCTTCAGTGATGGGTTGCTCCCAGTTCGCACTGGTTCGCAAGAACCGGTAGTAAAAATTTGTAGTAGTTCGGCGAACCGGTAATAACATTGGCTAGCCACGTCCCCGAACCAGCCCCCGGCCTGGTTGCCACTCACTTACGCCGCCCACCTTATCAGAGCCTTTTTTTTTTTACTTTTAAAAGCATTTTTTCTACAACCTCTTCAACCGAAGAGGTTGTAAAAAAAAAAGCCTTTAAAATCCTCTGGCGATCCCAGCTGAGTTGCCTGATTGTCAAAGGCTTTTAAAAGCATTTTTTTCTGCAACCTCTTAAGGTTGTAGAAAAAATGCTTTTAAAAGTAAAAAAAAAAAAGTTGGCCATACCTACCCAGTCACATTAACCCACCCCCACCAAGCCACTCCCACAAAATAAGCCATGCCCACAGAACCAGTAGTAAAAAAATTTTAGAACCCACCCCTGACTGGCTTGTTCCCATAACCAAGTCTTGAGAGACCTTCAAAACTCAGAGGTGATGCTGCCAACCTTATCTCTGGGGCGAGAAGATTCTACAATCCAGGCAGTGTTGACCTCATCGCTCCTGAGCAGAATGGTCTGACCCTGGGGCCTGCTAGCTCCCTAGTTAAATGATTGGTGGTAAGTCAAGGACTACCTGTAGCAAATTTCTTTTCATCAGATGAGATAAATGATAAAAAGCAGTGCAGGAGGTTTTTCTTCTGCCTGCCATTACAAAAAAGTAAGATTAGTTCAAATGTTCTAAAAAAATGAAACTATTGCTGTATGATTGGTTATTTAATTTGTGGATTTTGTATTCTGTTTCTAGATACAGGGCCTAGTGATGGAGGGATTTTCTATGATACAGTATGTGCCACTAACTTCTATTCTATATATTTTTACATGGTAGCTTTTATTTCTATATGCTTTGCCTTAAACTATACTTTACCTTGCTCTGTATACATCAAAGCATCAAAATGCCTTGGGTCATGGCTGCCAATGCATCTCACAATTAAAAAACTCTCAGCATCTCCATATCACAGGACCACAAATCTTACTGGTCTACAATTAGCAAATTGTAATTCAGCATACATAGGGAGTGCCAGGTTGTGGCAAAACACTACTGATAATCAAGAGAGATGCAGTTGAGGCATTTATGCTAAATTATCTCCTTTAAACTGAGTGTGTTCAAAGCACAGACTTGATAGCATCTGCCAAAGGAGTTGGAAGTCACATTTTCTATGGCCCCTTTGTACATTATAGGAATTCTGTAACTGTTTCTAATTATTTTGTCCAAGAAGACAGTCTGTGATTGGATTTTGCATAGCATGTTAAGTTAAGCTAAAGTAGTTTATATACTTGTTCATTGTTTAGTGTATGATAAAATCCAGATATTGGCTTATCATGTTGTGTAGACTTCTTTGGGCATAATGTGTCATGTTAATACAGGTATCAGGTTCTAATAATTCAGATTTAAGGGTTAGGATAATCTGTAAACCAAGCATTTCTGTGTTATAAGAGAGAATTCAGGGTTGGTATCCGTTTAGTGGCATTCTGAGTTTGTAATTGTTGAATATTTTATGGATTTATTCTATCCCTATTAATAAGACAAAAAACGCCTCTTATGTTGAGTGTTAATACTTGATTCATATTTCATTAGGCAATGTACAAATTTTTCATCTTTTATCATTTTATTCTTATCAAAATCCACGACATAAAAATAAAAAATACATTTTTAATGCAATATTTTAGCAGACAACTAAAATGTCAAAAAAGGTCTTCAAGTTTCTGAATTCCCTAAAAGTAGGCAAATATCTTTGTTTCTCCTGAAAGGTAGACTGAAAGCTACACAATTTATTGGAGACTTGAATCCAAAATTCTTTTGTGCTATTTTGACATTGTAATCACTATTTAACATTAACTTTCCTAGCTCAGAAAAACTGCAGTTGCATGCCTCTCCCATTTCAGTCATTGAAATAAATCAGTTCCATTGGTGTTTCAGTCACATTTTTTCAATGGTTAACTAGTGAATCAACATTCATATGAAATTGTCAAGTTCATCTATACATGCTTTGTTTGATTAGTTTGTTTCTTTCTGAACTTAGGTTTAAAAAGAATAACATTTCTTTTTTTTATTTACATTACTATTTATTTTGTTCTCAAGATCTCTGTTTTACATGTGACATCACAGATTTTCCTGGATGTTTATTATTTTTCACCTTGAAAATTGGCACATACCTTAATCATTGGATGTAAATATGCTCCATTTGGTTATCCAAATATGTGTTGTAACTTGTCCCTGTGTTTCCTCTCTCCCTGAAGGTTCACTGTATTCCCTGAGTTGTCCATCTGTGTTGGACTAGAGCTTTTCGCAACAAATGTGACAGCTTGAGAAAGATTGGCTCATAGACAACTCATATAGAGTTGTGAGCATGTTTGACAGTGGAAGCAAGGTGACTCAAGCTGATCTTGGTTCCATATTAGAGACCTTAAGTTCTGCCACTTAAATCTCTTTGAAATCAGTGGTATTTTAGACCAGGGTGGATTTGATTTAAATCGAGTTGATTTAAATCACAATTTAAATCATAATTTAAATCATTAGTAAAAAGGCTGATTTAAATCAACTCGATTTAAATCATAATTTTTAAAGAGCAACTGTCATCTCTGCTACTCCTTTGACCCATTGTTGACTCACCGATAGTCCCAGTGTTGCAGAATATACAGCCTCTACATAACTAAGCTCCATTTCATGCTGAATAAACTAAATTATTTATGTATCTTTTTACCCCAAAAGTTTTTTATTAAAATAAATGCGATAACAATCAAAAAACCCCAATTTAAATTTAAAAAAATCTGATTTAAATTTAAAAAAATCTGATTTAAATAAAAAAAAATCTGTTTTTTTTATTTTTAAAAAAAATCATTGATTTTTATCCACCCTGTTTTAGACAATATAAATTGTTTTGTAAATAGTACTTGAATCTGAGAGAGGGAAAGGCAAGGCTTCAGTGAAACTCATAAGCTTCTATCCAAATTCCTCTCAATTCTTTCCAAATCATTCATTATTTTAGCCTCTAAATACTATGCCAAAGGATGCATAAAGAAAAAGAGAACACCAGATCTATTTTAGCTCCCCTTCTCCTATTGTTTGTTTACACAGGTATAACATTTCAGTCTAGAGGGAGACTGGATTATTTTACTCAGGTGAGCAAGTAGCTTTACAGTGGAGTTAGCCCTTCATGAATGTATGTAATGAGCCAATTTATAGCCCCTTTCAGGAGCTTTGAACTACTGGCAGGAGATAATGAGGCCATTACAAACATCTGACAGATTGATTCCCCTGAATTCTTCGCAATTTAAGTGCTGAAACTATATAGAAATATGGCTAAATAAATAATGTCATATTATTGCATTTTACAGATTCTATTTTTTTCAGTTTTGTAATAGTAGTATAGTTTTATTCATAGCATGTACAGATTTAATCTTTTACATTATTGCAATAGTGGATTTGTTATTTTATTTATTGGATTTCAATGCTAATCCACTCCCACGCCCCAAAATGAATCCAAGTGTCATACAGTATTTAAAAGAATACATAATTCAACAGAGTCATGATTGTCTGGATGAAATTATATAAATGATATGGCAATAACAGATCTGAGAACAGACCTAGATCTTTCTTAAGAGCTTCCTGGAATATTTGGAGAATGGGAATCATTCATGTCTCTGGACAGATGCTATTTCAGAGTGCAGGGATGGAGAAGAGTCAAGATGGCATAGAAAAGCCACCTATAGGCCATAAGACTCCATCCCATTAACAGACACTATTTTTGATGCAGTTGCAATTAATTGTAACTGCTCCGACAATTGGGGCTGCTGCTACCATGAAACCACGTGGCCTGGGGATGGAACTGTTCCTGGCTACCTGCAGGAATGCTGAGGGGTGAAGCAGCCTTGTCTCCTTCTCCAACAATCTTTGGGGATCTTCCAAAGATAAGTGCAAGATAAAGGTAGGGAGAAGAGTATAGGGCCCAGTGGGATGGGAAACTAACCTTCAGTGACCTAGTGTGTATATATGTGTGTATGGGGGGGGGGAGGGGGGAAATAGGCTTAAGGATTGCAAAGACCCTGAGGTATAAGAAGAGAAGCCCAGGTTGCCTCAGGGAATGGGCACGATCTGCGGCAGGTAAGCCTGGCCAGAGGTAGGCATCTCAGAACATCCCTATCCACAGATACCCCATGTTCTACTTAACAACTTGCGTGGTTGCTTAATTAGGAAAAGCTGAAAATTCTGCTTACATTCAGAACAGGTTTCTAAATTCAAGTATGATGAAAAGAAATATCACCCTGACTTTTCACATTGCATGAAGTTGACATGTGGTTTTGGCTTCTTATGTTTTGCAGACTCAACCACTTTGGTTTGTAAATAGTGTTTGTGGCTTAGCATATGGTGTGATCCCAGCTAGTATAATGTCTGCTTGAGATGAGATAAGAAAATGCAAGGTCAAATAGAAAAAGCTTTTTGAATTGGGTATAGGGTATAGGTGAAGAATGTAGCTGAAGAGTTTTACTCAAAACAAGGCATTCACCTGCTGATTTGAATTTCCCCGGGGAAAAACAGCAGAGAGGTCTACAGTAAATAACTGACAGGTGTCTTCTTTCCTTTAATCATTCTCAGATTTCACATCTGGCAACCTAGTTAAAAATGAAATAGGATCTGAATAACAATATTTTATTATTTTGGTTTGTTACACTGTAAGACAAATGTTCAACTGGATTTGGCATTTTAGTCCACCTACAAGTTCCTACCGAGGACCTGGAATAGGCAGATGTGGATGTATTAAGGATATTGTTGCAGGATGTAAGCTATTCTGAGTAAAGCTGACTTTGGCAATTGCACCCATGTGTGCCCTTACTATTGGTACAGTTAGTCCTCGACTTACAAGCACAATTAGCCCAAAATTTCTGTTGCTGAGTTTTACCCCATTTTGTTTTTCTTGCCACAGTTGTTTAAGTGAATCCCTGTAGTACATACCATGTTTCTCCTAAAATAAGACTGGGTCTTATTGTCTTTTAGATTTGAAAATAAGCACTCGTGCTTATTTTCGGGGAGGTCTTATTTGTTTTTCCCATGTACCGGGAGGTGGGGTGGTGGTGGCAAACTGCCCCTCATGCCTTATGCAGATCTTTTTTTCAGTACCGTTGTAACTCAAATGGTCACTAAATAAACTGTTGTAAGTCCAGGACTACCTTTACTATTTTGCTTCCTTGTCTTTCTATTTCTATTTTGTTATCTTCTCCAGTTCTTTCTCTCCTATTCTTCTGTATCCAGGTACTATTGAAGACCTTGAAGACCTTGTTGTTCCGCCAGGCAGGGCTGTCAATATAATCATTTTAAATTGGGGTATTTTAATTTTTAGAGTTTTAAATCAGCCAAATCTATTTAATTATTTTAATTTTTAATTATTGTTGTGTCTTTTGTTTTTAAACTGGCTGTACACCGCCCTGAGTCCTTCGGGAGAAGGGCGGTATAGAAATAAAATTATTATTATTATTATTATTATTATTATTATTATTATTATTATGTCTACTATGCAGACTTTTTTGTTTTTTTTCATGGACATTTGTTAAGTCTGAGGTGTTATGTGTCAGGTGCCTGTCTGTTTGATTTCTAAAGTCTAAGAGCACTTCGGGTTCTTCATTTTCTATTACTTTCTCCATTGTATGGTCCTATCAGTTCTTGCTTTCAGGCAAATGCAGATCTTTCTATGCACCATTGTTGCAAATTTGTCATGCCATTCTTTCTAGTAATTTTTTTTGTAGCAGCTAGCCAGTCTATTATTATTAAATTTATTTGCTGCCCATTTTGCGCTTTGAGGTGACTTAGAAGCAATATCTGCTTTTATTGTAAAGTTTGTCTGCCTTGTAGTATTTTCATTTCTTAATACTGATTTCTCCCTTCAACTTTTTCTTTTCAATATCTTTGAACTCTAAATGGGGTTAAGAAGTTCAAAGTAGTGATTGGTTACATCACAGCACTTTCCTTGGAAACATCTCTGCCTGTCCCCCTCAACATGCATGCAGACATACATGACAAGTCACATGGCAAGTTTATAGATACATCAACTCACATATTATGCATTTACTGGAGAGTAAACTGATGAGGGCACTCCCTAGTGCCTCTAGTGTGAGGCTGTAGAGGCACTAGGGCGTGCCTTCATCAGTTTACTCTTCACTAAATGCATACTATGTGACTTGTCATATCTGTAAGTTTGATAACTTGATAAACTTGGCCAGGGACCAAATACCTCAAAGCACCTACATAGTCTCAATTTTTCAAATATCCTACAAACCAGAAAAAGCTAAAGGCCACAATGCATCTGCAATAGTCTTAGTTCTCACCAATAGATTTTATTGATAACTTTTCTTTGCAATTGATACGCTTAAATTTCAGTTTGCAATGTGACATTCACATCTGGTCCGATCCAGGGGAGGAACTGGAACTCTGTGTTCATAGAAATCAAGAACAGATTTAGAAAAAAAAATATTTGGAGAAGATCCCTGTAACAGTTCAATGCAGATTAAGCCAATGGAGCCCCTCTCCCTCATAAGTCAGTGCAAATTCACAGCCTAGAGATATTACTATGTTGATCCATAATATATCATTTTAATGGAATGGAACAATTTATTTGGCCAAGTGTGATTAGATGCAGAGGAAGTTTATCTCCATTGCAGAAGCTGACAGTGTATGTGCAAAGTAATAGAGTAATCATAATTGAAATAACATCAATAAGAAGGGATAGTAAAGACGATGAGGAGGATATAATAATGTTATAGCCATACAGCATGGGTAAATGTACATAGACATTAGACAGTACTGTGAGAATTAGGTATTCAGAGCTGTGATGGGATGGGGGAAGAAACTGTCCCTATGTCTAGTTTTGGCATGCAGTGCCCTATAGCAGCATCTCGAGGGAAGGAGCTGAAACAGTTTATATCCTGGATGTGAGGGGTTTGTAGATATTTTCTCAACCCCAAAATACCTCTTAATTATGAATGCCTCTTTACCTTTAGCATTGTCCAACTATCAGAAATAATTAAAAAACAAACAAACAGGGATTGCAAAGTAACATAACTAAGATATTTGTCATTTTACTTTAAGTCTTTCATACATTGCACAATGAGGTACACACTCATCTGAAAGATAGCTAAGTGCATGGCTAGCACGTGTCTACCTGCTTTCATTTCTGTTGGTTTACAAAATATTGTTTTGATATTTATTTTCTACTTTATGAATTATGAAACGGCCTAATGATGAATGGATATAGAAACACAGCAATTCGATATAATTTACCTACTTAAAAATGTTTTATTTGTTCTCCTTTGAAACTTACCTTGTTTTGAGGTTCTACTTCCTTAGTCCTTGCATAAACACAACATAAATTAGTGTTTCTCTGGCTAACTACCAAAAGAATGTGAAAATGCTGTTTGCTATTGTCACATGAATGTATGATGTTGGAATTACATCAACATCATTCTTTTGGTACCTCTTGGATATAATGGATAGAATCTAAGGAGAGATTAAATAACTTTCATCCATAAATATTTTTATATTTCCAAAACAATGTTCAGGAATGTTTTAACAATTGCTTGTCTAACAAAAAGAAATTCTTAGTATTTTTAGTCCTAATCACCACATTGCATGAGTATATCCTCTTTGAATATTTTTCAGATAGGAAGTACAGAATTCATTGGCAATAGCCCTGCTTACTGAAACATATTCATTCCTTCCTTATTCAATAGCATAAACTAAGAATGAAAACTAAAAAAATGAGAAGCATATAAAATAATTTGTTTAAATTAACTTAAAATTATAATTGTTTAAAAAACACTAGAATTATGATTGAATGAAGGTAATTCAACTTGAAACTCACTAGGCAGTGTATAGTTAAAATCAGCATTATTCCTCAAAACAATGGAATTTTCCCTTTTATGCCTTTTTGCTAGGGACCTAAAAGAGTCACATTGGGTCCTTTGCTTTATATATTGGAACATTGTTTCTCAACCTTGGAAACTTTTAGATGCATGGACTTCAAATTTGTCAGATATTGCCCGCATATGATGCACCAAAGACTAGAAGGGGTTAAGTCTTTACAGACATCACATGTGACTACATCAGCCAATGCACTCTCTTATTGGACTCTTACCTAGAAACCACTTGGATATCTTCCCCTTTTTTTCTCTCTCTCCAACACGTGAACTTCTCTCTCCTCTCAACATCTGAGTCATACAGCTAGGGTAAAAATGTAACAGGACACCCTGTTCATTATTGTATGCATGTATATATTTGTAAATAATAAAAACAACCTTTTGAACCTGAAGCTGTATGGACTCTTTACCTAGAAACCACTTGGAAATCTTCCCCCCTTTTTTTCTCTCTCTCATCTATCTCTCAGAGAGACAACACGTGCACTTCTCTCTCCTCTCAACATCTGAGTCGTACAGTTAGGGTAAAAATGTAACAGGACTCCCTGTTCTTTATCATATGGATGTATATATTTGTAAATAATAAAAACAACCTTTTGAACCTAAAGCTGTATTGACCAAATAACTTCCTCATAGAACCAAATGAGCATGACCATCAATATATATCTGATAAAATTTGCCCTGCTACCTGGGTAAGTCTGGGAGTTGAAGTCTATACATCTGAAAATTGCCAAGTTTAGGAAACTGTCAGCTTTAAATGATGTTTTTCAGTGCCACAGTAACTTTTGTTTAGTAACATTGAATGGTTACTAAACAAATGATTATAAGCCAAGAATTATCTGTATTTACAGCACCAGAAAAAATATGACTCCATTCAACTGAGTGAACCCCAAAAAGTAGGGTAAGCCCAAACTGGGAAAGATTTTTGAAACAGTTATAAGAAGTTGGGGAAAAGGTAACTCTTATAGCCTCCCCCACCACACACATTCTTTCCTGCCCTTCAAAATCCTAACTCCAATGCTGGAATAATTATCAAATGGAAATTAATGTTTATATTTAAACTCATTGGACAGGTGGATATTGCAAGAAATAAGAAAGCACACTATGGGAACTATACATTGAAAGGAATGTGCTAGCACCAGGTGTTTACCTAGTACTTAAGAGACAAACAAAAGCTTTTAGGATGAAACTGATTAGGGTCTTGTCAGTTTCACATAGTAGCTGCGAATGGGCCAAACTTTCTAACCCACAAGTTAAGGTACTAGCTGATTTTGTTAACTTGCAGCTTTTTAGGAATCAGTTCTGAGGTGAAGAAAAGCAGCTCAGAAAGATATGTTTAGGCAATCTCTCCACTCTGGGAGGAGGAAAAAGAGGGGGGGGGGGAAAGCAGGCCAGAAGGTCATACAGAAATACAGTAGTTGTCTAACCAATATAAAATCTAATTTTACCATTCAGCATTAAACTATTATCAATCACATTGCTCCTGTTCGTGATATTTGTTGTGGTTGAACGTAGCATTACATGAGAATTGGGAAGTCATGTTAAGATTGTAAGTAAAGACAAAGTAAAGACAGTATGAAACCATGGTTTGTTTTGGACTTTTTCTGTTCTATCCATGGTTTTGCCATGGGCGAGATCATCCGTGGCTTTGGGGTGAGATACCACCAGTACGCTGATGACACCCAGCTGTACATCTCCACCCCAGGCCACCCCAACGATGCCCTTGAAGTGATGTCCCAGTGCCTGGAGGCTGTGCGGATCTGGATGGGGAAGAACAAGCTCAGGCTCAACCCTTCCAAGACTGAGTGGCTGTGGCTCCCGGCATCCCGATATAGTCAGTTGACTCCATCACTGACTATTGGGGGCGAATCGTTGGCCCCCACTGAGAGGGCTCGCAATCTGGGAGTCCTCCTGGATACGAAGCTGTCCTTGGAGAAACATCTGACGGCTGTAACCAGGGGGACCTTTTGTCAGGTTCGCCTGATTCGCCAGTTGCGGCCCTTTCTTGATCGGGATTCCCTGTGCACAGTCACTCATGCCCTCGTCACCTCTCGCCTTGACTACTGCAACGCTCTCTACATGGGGCTCCCCTTGAAGAGCACCTGGAGGCTCCAACTGGTCCAGAACGCAGCAGCGCGGGTAGTGATGGGAGCAGCTTGGCGCTCCCATGTAACACCGCTCCTGCGCGAGCTGCACTGGCTCCCAGTGGTCTTCCGGGTGCGCTTCAAGGTGTTGGTTATCACCTTTAAAGCGCTCCATGGCATAGGGCCTAGCTATCTTCGAGACTGCCTGCTGCCACCGACGACCTCCCATCGACCCATGTGCTCCCACAGAGAGGGCCTCCTCGGGGTGCCATCAGCCAAACAGTGTAGGCTGGTGACCCCCAGGGGGAGGGCCTTCTCTGTGGGGGCACCTACCCTCTGGAACCAACTGCCTCCAGAGATAAGGAGAATCCAAGACCTCAGTGCCTTCCACCGTGCCCTTAAAACCTTCCTTTTCCAGCAAGCCGGGCTGGCCTAATTTTTTAAAAGTGTTTTTAATTGTTTTGTTTATTGTTTTTAATTAACGGGGCCAAATTTATATATGTATATTTTTAACTGAATTTTAATATTTGTACTTGATGTTTTTATTTGGTTGTTCACCGCCCTGAGTCCTCAGGGAGAAGGGCGGTATACAAATTCAAAATAAAATAAAAATAAAATAAAATAAATATTTTGACCAAAATTAAGACCAACTTAAGATGTGTGTTGCATGTTCAGTTTTCCATCTAATAGGTATAAATGTGAGTTTCTTTATAGGTCCATGGGCTGTTAGGAACTGGGCCACACAGCTGGAGAAGGCAAGCCAGTGAAACTAAAACTCCTCTCCTGTTCCATAGAAACATTGTCTTCCAGGAAAATGATCCCTGGTGCCAAAAAGGGACCGCTGCTATATAGAACCAAACAAGCTCTTGGTAAAATATGCTTTCCACAACCTATTTGAGATGATACAAGAACCTACTTTGGCCATCATGCAATTGCTGCCCCATTCCCAATGGAACAAAATAGTAAATGCTGGCTGGATAGCTATCATGAAATAGATATCAGAAGATTTTGGAGGGGGATTAGCAACAATTTTCCAAGTTACCTTGTGTAGTACTCATGATAAATACTTAGTGTGTCACAAGATACAATGAATAAGTCCAGCAGGCTCGTGTCTCATAATCATTATTGTACCAGCCTGCTGGAAACTTCATGTACAATGGCATTAGTAATTTTTGCTTTATGGTCATAAAGCATTTCTTGTTCTAGTACTTGTGTTTTATTTTAAAACTCTGCTTGCTTATGCTCTTAATTCAGTTCCTGAACATTTTGTTTACTTCTGCACTCAGCTGAAAACTGGCTGGGATGTGTTTTTAATCCTTTCAGTACTAAGGACTAAGCAAACATAATTAAGCTGCATTTGCAAAGAATGTGATTGAACACTTCTGCAAAAAGCTCTTGCTTTCACTAAGTGTAGAAGACGTGGTTAGAATGTACTTTCCATGTACAAGATCCTATGTCTGAACAGTGGCATTTTCAGGAGGGCTACAAAAAACCCAGTCTGGAAGAACCATTCTGATAGATAGGCCAAGGATCAGTCTAGATATACAATGCTACCTAGATAGAAAATACCTTGCTATTGAAAAACAGCAAATCAGTATTTGTTATAGTTATTTTTTGGGCAATCTTCAGAAAGCTTAAATCACTCAGAACTGATTAGTACTGAGATGGTACTTGGTTAGGACATATAAAAAAAGATGCGATGTCTTGGAGATATATACTCGGCTGGTGAAGACAGCAGGTCTGTTATACTCACTGTACTATTTTGAAGCTGTTCTGGCTAATCAGGGAGCTAATATAGTTCATTACAAAGTGGCTTGGAAGTTTCCATAGCTTCTTCACCATAGATAAGGGAGCAACAACTGAATAAAGGGCATTCTGGACAGTGTTTCTCAAACTTGAGCAATTTTAAGATGTGTGGACATAACTTCCAGAATTCCTCAGCCAGCATGTGGTTAATTGAAGCATGAAGTGATGTTTGGCCAGAAATTTGGGCCAATGAAATAATAAACATGCCAATATTTTCTAATGTTTACAAGTGTTGGATAACCAACATTTGTTGTCTTCTATCCAAGAGCAGATATCTTCGATTGCAGTAAGAGGGTGGCATAGCATACCTCTTTCTTTTTTATTGCCCACGGTTAATGTAATTTTTGATTCATTTTGATGTATTACTTCCCACCATGATTTGGAGACAAACTAGTGTGCATGATGGAGCATGTAAATTCAGCCTAATATCTCAAGAAAACAATGTAAGCATGTGGCTGTTTGGGTGTTTTTATCTGTGTTCCCTGAGTGTTCCCAGTGCAAAGAAAGGGAAATGTTAAGGGAAACTCCATTCCTGTTTGCTCTGATAGAGGTTGACTGTACACTATATATTTTGACTGCAAGAAAGAGAGAGGAATCTCATTTTTGAATAAGGGCCACAAAGATATCATATTCATTTAAAGTCTGTCTTTTTAATATATTTTTCTCTGTCTATGAACGATGCACCAGTTTTTGTACAATTAGACGTATGCTAAAAATATATTTTCCCCTTGGAATTTAAGAGTACATAATAGTATTTTTGAGCTATCTTCAGAAAATGTCATATCATTTGTACAACTTTCTATTATATTCTATTGTTTTACATGTTTATTATTTCATTTTGTTGGGTTTTTTTCAACAGGTGTGCATTGCATGATATATGGCAGGGAGATATTTAAAATATCTAATAATCCAGCATGGGGAGTAACAGTGCTTTCAACTTTGTTTATTACATTAATTTTTTTCCAAAATGCTTTGGGCATTGTACTTCATCTTTACAATAACCATATGAAATAGGAGAAAAGGTAACTGGGACAAAGCCATTTAGAGAGAGAGCTTCATGGCAACATGGGATTCAACAGTTATCTTTTCATTTTACTTCTCTGACCAGTCCAGAGTACAGAATTGGCAAAATACCCTTCTTGATGATAGTGTATTTCTGAAGAGAGAGCTAGTTTGATATAGTAGCTATCACCAGGCTACAAATTAGTAAACCCTGAGTTCTAGTTCCACTTTAGACACAAAGCCAGCTTGATGACCTTGTGCCAGTCAGTCTTTCTCAGCTCTAAGAAGCAGCCAATGACAAACTACTTCCAAAATCATGCCAAGAAAACTGCAAACATTTAAAAAGTGATCCAATTCCTTCAGTTGTGTTTAACCAGGATTTACTACTTTTTATGTTTTAGATTACATACGGCTTTGAAGATGACCCCAAAGCATGAAAAACAGGTAAGCATTACAATGTTACATTTTAAAAGTACAACACTAAACTGGTTTTTGCCTCAGTGAAAGTGGAAATGTGCCCAACTGCTATGAATGAACCTTGCAATTCAATTTCCCCTTTTCAGATATTTTTGGTAGCATCTTAGGACATGAAGAAGATTGTGTAACTGCTACTCTGAAGAAATGGCAAAATATGAAATGCTTAGAGCCATACAGCTTTTGAAAGTATGGTTGCAATCAGAGGAAATTTCACTGACACTTTCTGTTTCTTAAGGTTTGAAAGCAAAGAAAAGCTAGACACCTCTGGCACCTTCTTAAACTTTCTTAAAGTAAGTTTTCCCCAAGTGAAATTTCTGACCTAATTGTGAGTAGAGAGGTTAGAGGGTTTTTGGCAAAATTTCTCTGTTTCCATCAGTGGGGCCCTGACAATTTTACTTGGTAGCAGGGACAATACTAGTCTACTAAGTCAAGCATCTCATTTTAATTTTCCACAGGATCCTGGTAGGTTATACAGAAATATTTTTCTTGTAGGTGAACAATTATAGTGTTTTTGCCCTATTGCTATTACTTTTCTTAGCCATTTTTCCCTTAGAAAACATAGCTTCTATTTGTACAATTGTGGTTTGAATATTAAATAACTTTGCTAAATATACACACAAACACAATCACCTCTTCCGTCCTTTACAACAATATAGTAAAAATTAAAACGAAGGGGTCTATCCATCAAATCGGTGTTGTAATGTTCATAGTTTGAGAACCATGTACCTTACAAAGATTTGGTTATGAATCGGAACAGGGATGATATTTTCTGGGTGTTGTGCTTAGTGCAGTAAATATATGAATGAACTTTCTTTCCTTTGGGCAATTTTTGTAACCCAGATTTCTGTCTTCCCTTCATGGTAAACCAGATTCAAAAAAACAATACCAGGTACATCAGTACTACTGTTATTATTATAAAATCTTGCAAATATGAATGTGCCTTCAAGCCAGCTGCTTACTTTGCTGGGGCCACTGGTTGCAATTCTCCTGGTACTTGAAGGCAAAGGTAGTGGTGGAGATGGCGAAAGGAAGTGGCTGCCTTGAGTGTGGTGAAGACAAGGGACAAGGAAGGTGAAAAGCAGAGCACGAAATGCATTAGGGTGCCTTGAGGGACCCAAGGCAGAACCAGATCTAGGCCATCCATTGCTTCCCCTTGGGACAAAGCTTCTCTTGCCTGCTTAACAATCCATGCCTTTGTTTAATGACTGCATTGGGGACAGCAGAAATGGGAGATCATTAAGTGAGACAATCACATGGGTGCTTCAACTAACAACCATCTGACTTCAGTCAGTATGGGGAGAGGACTCCATTGCGGCCATAGGTTGAGGAATATCTGTAAAATTAAAATGTCTAATTAAACATAGTGTCCAATCTTTAAATGTATATTATATAAACCTTAAGACCAAATTTATTTTGACTTTTTGTTTTCCTTCCATCAGCATTAGTCTTACCTAAAGGTTTCTTAGAGAACCAATTTGGTACAGTGGTTAAGGCATCAATGAAGCCATCTAGGTGAACCTGGGCTACTCACTTTCTGTCAGCCATTGGAAGGAGACAATGGCAAACCACTTCTGAAAAACCTTGCCAAGAAAACTGCGGAAACCTGTCACATCTGAGAATCAGATGTGATTGAACAGAATGGGAAAAAAAAAATACTATAGAGCTTGCAGGAATTGAGTGGCAAACAATGAATAATATTTCAGGAAGAAAACTGCTGAATTGTCAACATGTTTTGTAACTATCTGACATTTTTTCCATTGTTGCTTCCCCATCCCTCTTTAGAGGTCTACTTCCCTTTGGAATCCTGATTAAACTGCTTCTTTCTTCAACCTGTCCCCTAATTCTTAGAGGGAGAGGAAAGACTGCTTAACTAACAAACCCAAAGCTGCAAGGCTACAGAATCTACCTTGGTTTGGAGACCAATTAGTGATACATGCACATTCTCCTATTTGGGTTTGCGGTGTGGCTCAGTACTTGATGGCATTTTCTGGACTTATTCCATGTCCACATTAGACCTTGTTGTGTCGACAGTAATTTTTTTCTGCGCTCTTCTTTTCTTGGTTATACTGCAATTTGCTATACATTAAACAATTAATATACAAGACTTAGACTTAAAACTTTGGAATTGAACTTTTAAACAAATACCTTTTTAATCAGTAATTTAAATACTGTTTTCAGCATCAGCAAAGGTATTTTGTATTTCTGGGTATTATGACAAGTTATCTGTAAAGAAATAATGACATTTGTTCAGCAGTAATTATTGCCTGAAGGAGACTAACTGAAAATTACAAAAACTTTTATTTGTAAGAAATACATTTCCTGGTTGGAAATACACAGCATTATCTAACTTAGAATTTCCCCCTTGGCTAGTTGACAAGAAATTTCCCAGACCAACAAAGATGAGTCATTACTTTTCAAAGCAGTTGATTGGTGTTACATTTGTCTGGATGTTATTTTTCCTCTTTCAGAATTATTACTAATACATATAATTTACAGTGACAAAAACATTTCCAGTCAGTGGAGAAAAGAGCTTTGTTAAGGCTCTTTGTCTATTAACTGCTTTATTATGCTCTTGCAGGAATTTGTAACAGTATTAGTGCGAGATCCCAGGTTACAGAAGGAAGATTTTTGGCATTCCTATATAGATTATGAAATCTTCATTCATGTAAGTAGTTACATTGTTCTGTGAAAATGGTTTTTAAGTCATTTCTAATCTCTGAACTATATATGTGATAACTATTTGGAGGGTGGTCATGAACCACTAGCCATTCCAATTGTGGAATTTAAGAATTTTGAAATCTGATCTATACTTTTCTTAAAGTCTACAGATCACGGAAGGCTGATTTAGAAAATGAATAGAAGTTGAACCTTTAGAGTGGTCGAGGGCAAACAGTAGTTTTCCTAGTTTAAATTTATTTATTTATTATTTATTTATTGAATTGCTGTCTATCATTCCTGGCCAGCATATAAAAAGCTGACCCTACTTTTCAAGGATGGAATCCTAAGTGCATCTTTGGTTTAAAATATTAAGAGGATTAGTGTTTTTTATTTTATTTATTTTATTGCGATTTCTTGTTTGATTTTTGTGAACCGCCTAGAGTTTAATTTCATGCAAGTTTAATAAATGATTATTGATTTCTGTGTTTTCCTTTCTTTTTTCCCTTACTGAATTATATTCTTGATTAGATTATGTTCTAATAATTCTAATAAAGAATTTTTATAACTCTTCACACTGAAGTCAACATCTTTGCTCTTATTACAGGAATATCCTGCTTTAGTAACAAAACCTTGCAAATCTTGAATTGCCTTCAGACCAGCTGCTTACTTTTGCCGGTTCCACTCTGCCGTCTTCCAGTGCTTGAGGTCAAACACAGCGGTGGAAATGGCAAAAGTGAATGGTTGGCTTGAGTGTGGTGAAGGCAAAGTAGGTGTCAAGAAGCAGAGTACAAAATGCCTTAGGGCATGGGGGAAGCCTTAAGAGAGCCCAACAGGTCTCATAATATATTTAGATCTAGATCTAGAAATAGATTTAGTGCCATGGAAAGGCTGGGAAATTTTGTGTGCTGAATATTTATTCTGAATATTTTAACATTTTTGCTAATTATATATATATATATATATATATATATATATATATATATATATATATATATATATATATATATATCTGTGTGTGTGTGTGTATGTATATATATATATATATCTGTGTGTGTGTGTGTGTGTGTGTATGTATATATATATATATATATATATATATATATATATATATGGATTGAGAGTTATCCTTTGTCAAATGTAAGTCTCTCACTGGCAGAGGAATGGATAGAGATGGAACGAGAAAGCAACTTCAGTGGAAATTTTCTGCCAGGCTTTCACCCTTCACAACTTTCAGTTCCATTAGTAGAGAAAATACTACATAGGAAGAAAGAGTTAGAAAAGAACACTACTCTGTTGCCTTTCTCCACACGCTTAAGGTAATTGAAGTATTTAAATATGTATTTCAGAAATAGATATTTAAGCCATATTTTTAGCTTCAGTCCTTTTCTTTAATCCTCCCCATTTTCATGAAACATTTTTTATTTTTGGTTAGTGGGGGACAGAATGTTCCCCATGCTTCTTAGGAAACACAGAATCAGTTTAGGAAATGAAGGTATGGCGCATTCATTAGCTAACCATTCAGATTGTCAAGATCTTGCATTGTCAGATTATTGTGTCATTAAACTCAACTAATGTATTGAACACATTCTGTGTTTCTGTAGACAAATAGCATGTGTTTTACAAGAAAAACATCTTGCGTCCGACGCCGTTTCCGAGAATTTGTGTGGCTTAGACAGAAACTTCAAAGCAATGCTGTATTAATGTAAGTAATTTACAAAACACTAAAATAACTCAAGATTTATATAGCCATACTCACCCATGATAATCCTAACTATAATCTGGCACATTTCAATGAATAGGTAGAATCTTTTAGATTTTATATAATTTGCATAGCATGTAGTATGATCCTTAGAAATTTCATCTCTTTGCTTTTTTCTGGTCACTGATCTTTATCTATCTGTATGTCTTCTTTGACATATTAATTCAATAGTACAGAACTCAAACCTAAATGATTAGGCAATCTATAGATTAATTTTGAGTTTCAGTTTATTATGTGCATTACCAACAAAGGAAAGAAAAAAATTAGAGAACTAACATAATGAACAAATACAACTTATGTCTTATTTTTTACTATACACTGTACATTCCTAACACCGTCTTGAAATTAGAAAATTAAATTTGGCAACATTACATATTAAAAACCTCAAAGTTCAACCCCATGTCCTTGTTGTGAGAGGTGGTAACAGGATAAAGTAAGAGATTGTTAGGACTGCTGAAGTATGGCATGGCCTGGTGCCACCAGACTATTATGGCAGCCATGAAGGGCATCCTGGATCAGTCTGAAATGGCTAAAGGAGCTAAAGGAGCTCTGGTGAAGTTGCGACAGACCCTGCAAACCAGCAGTGAATATTATACAGCTACATAAATCCACATGTGATACAAATGTACTGATACAATGAGAAATGAATGTGGCAATGTCAAAAGATCAAGAGATAGGACAGCAAAATACAAAATGGGAACCTTGAATATGACTGGCATAGGAAATAAAACAGAAATTTTGGAAAGAATGGAAAGAAGAGAGATTAAGATAATGGGACTAGCCTATATAAGACATAAAGGACATGGAAATAATAAAATTAATAAATAATATTTATCTACTCAGGAGGGGACACAGCAAAAAATAGAGTGGGTTTCTTGGTAGATTCAGACATAGCAAAATGCATACTACTGTATACATTAACACCTATTCGGACAGAATATCATCATTATCATCATTTTAGCCATTGTGTATCCACTGTAGGATGAAGGCCTGTTTTGCATGTTTCCAACCAATAGGGTCCTGAGGTTTCTTTTGCCAATTGGGCCCACAACACTTGCTGATGTTGTTGATCTATCTTGTTTTAGGTCTCTTTTTAGGGAACTTTTTATCAGGTGGGATCCATTCTATGACTGCCTTGGTCCATCTGCCATCAGTTCTTCTTGCTGAATCTACTTTCATTTCAATTCTTTTACTCTCTTTTACTCTCTTGATATCGTATACTTTTGCTTGTTCTCTAATCCATGTGCAGGTCTTTCTATCTTGTCTTGTAATGCCAAGTATCTTTCCATGGCTCTGTGTACCACTTGTAGCCTTTGTATCAATTGTGAAGTTGTCCGTGTTTCACCAGCATATGTTAGAGCAGATAGCACACACTAATCGAAAACTTCTCTCATGGGGGGAGGTTGTTTTTGAAAATTATGCTTAGCTTGCTGAATGCCTGCCAACCATTTTAACACATCATTCCATTTCCTTTATTGTATCATTTTCCTCTGAAATCGATCAGCCAAGGTATATATAATGGTCGACTGCGCCTAGTTCTTCTCCAATTATATATAAAAAAATATTTCTTTGGTGAATTTATTAAACATAACCAGGCTCTTTTTCAGGTTTATGTTTAAGCCAAATGATTCTCCTGCTTTGTACAGCTTTTGTATGTGTCTTTGTAGCTCTTCTGGGTCTTGTGAGAAGAAAACAACATCATCTGCAAATCTTAAGAGATTTAAATAGGCATAATTAATTTTTATTCTATCTTTTGTCCAGTCTAGTTTGCAAAACACTTCTTCAAGGCAGGCTGAGAAAAGGATAGGTGATATTGTATTGCCTTGTTGTACATCTCATTTTATGTTGATTTCCACTTTAAAATCATTAAGACAAATTGTTGTCATTGTTTTTTCATATACTGATTGTAGTAAGTTCATGTAACTATGCCTTGGTTGACCAATTAAATATTGCTTGCTGGAATGTTGGGTCAAAACCTTTTTTGTAGTCAATAAAAGCCTTGCACAGAGCATGGTATACTCATTGTGCCTTTCAGTGACTTGCTGAATAACCTGGATGTAATCCACTGTTCTGTAGCCACTTCTGAACCCTGTCTGCTCATTTGGCTGTGCATCATTTAATGTTCTTAATATTCTTATTATTCTCTTGGTGAAAATCTTGTAGATGACTGAAAGAATGGGTATTGGGTGATAGTTCTTTAAATAATCTTTGCACCTTTCTTCTGTATAAGAATCACTTCAGCATTTTTCCATGCATCAGGTACGTTTTCTTCTCTTAGGCATCTCGAGTATATTTTTGCTAGATTCTTGAGTAAACTGTGGCCACCAGTTTTTAGCATTTCAACCGTAACACAGTCATTTCCTGAAGCTTTCCCATTTTTCATTGATTTTATGGCATTTGATACTTTTTCTTTTTCTTGGGTGTTGTTACTTTTGAGTGCACTTGATCTTTGTGTAGCTCTGAATAGAATTTTCCAATTATTTCTAACATTTCCTGTCTTGTTCTACATACAGAACCATCTTCATGTTTTAATGCACAAACCTTCTTTCTTGTATGCATAAACTTGCATTTTGCTCAGTTAATCCCTTTGCTTTCTTCAATTGCCTTTTTCATAAGCTTCATATTAAACTGACATGTTTCTTCTTGACAGAATAATAATACTGAAAATCAAAACAGGAGAGCAAATTGAAACATGTACAATTATATGCCCCATGTAGTGATAATTACACAAAAGGATGAATTCTTTGATGAACCACTGAGGAAATAGACAAAATGGAAGCTAACAATGTACTGATTGTAATAGGAGATTTCAGTGCTAGAATGGGTAGTAATAGAAGAGAGATTGAGCAGTTCATTGGCCCACGTGTTGCTAAGAACAGTGTGAAAGAAATGAGAATGGGCAAAAGATACTGGATTTATGCAACCAACATTATCTTTTTATCACTAATACTTTTTTTGAACATTGAGACTCATGACATAAATGGAATGAGATCACTATTAAAAGTCAGGTCAATTACACTTTAACAAAAGTAAAAAGATGATGCAGAACACTTGATGCAAAAGCAAAAAAAAAAGGAGAGACAGATACAAAATACTCGATGCAAAAGCAATCCCCAGTGGACTATGTGATACCAATCACATATTCTAATAACTAGAGATTAGCACTAAGATTGTAGTGCTAATAACAAAAAAGTTAAACCTAATATTAAAATACCAAATGCCAAATAAAAAAGAGGAAATAATTACGATAGTAAAATTTAAACAACAAGAAGTAGTAGAACAGTTACAAAAAAAGATGGAAACTACATTTAGTCACCAGAAGTGGGAAATATGGAGGATGAATGGAAATAATACAGAACTATCCTGCTTAACATCACAGAACAACTATGTGGAAAAAGGCGGAATGGGACAAACACACTGCAAAATTAATTTATAAAATGTCTCACTTAACAACATACATTTTGGGCTCAGTTGTGGTCCAACTTGAGAACTACCTGTATAAATGTTGATAAAATCAGAGAAAGAAGATTACATAAACTGTAGATTATAGTGTAGAGATGCCAACAGGATGATTAAGAAAGCAAAACAAGAATCAATTACAAAATCGTCAAAAGTATATAGAAAAAGAGGAGAATTATAACCCCACAGAAATAATTAATGATAAGAACAGAAGGCCACTAATAAAACTATCAGAAATAATAGAAAGGTGGAAAGAATGCTTCAAAGAACTACTTAATCCCTTAGGAAAGTATCATGAAGAAACCATGCAGGACTATAATATAATAGCACTAAAACCAGAATTATTGATTGAATATGTAGCAAGATTTGTTAAAGAGTCGCATAGATATAATTCACCAGAATGGGTTACCAACAGAAATAATTCCAGCATATATGGAAAATAACATGCAATGCAGTAAGGCAAACCACAAACCAAGTATTGGGGTAGGTAGCTCCAGTCCTACTACATAAGGCAGTACTCATTAGAACTAAGGAGCATCTCATACAAAGCATATTCATCACCACCTTATGTAACCAGTGCCAAACATGGACACTTACAATAAAACATAAATGAAAGTCACTATAGAAATGAGATGTTTGAGGAAAGCTGCTGGAATAACTAGAAGGGATAAAATCAGGAATGAGATTATAAGGGAAAGAATTGGGATAGAACCAATATTAAACTGCATACAAAGAGGCAAATAAAATGATTTGTCCATCTTGAGATAATGTCTGGGAATTGCATACCATATAGGCATGCAATTCCTATACAGAGGGGAGAAGATCAAAGAGCACAAGGCAGACCTAGAAGAAGGAAAGACATCATCAAAGACATTACAGCAGCATTAAATAATAATATGCATGGTCAAATAGACCGCATATAAAAGAATATGTGTTTAGAGTTGCTTGTCTGTTCCCATTTCCCAACACTTCAGTAATTAGCATAATTTCAGGAAACAGAATAACAGCTTTCACTGAATTGGTATTTAACAAACCATATCTTCTGATCCACACATGTGGTAATTCACAAATCAGTTTATCAATGCAGTATCACATCAAACTATTTTAAAACCTTCCTAACCCTGAATTTATACATTGTTGAGTCATTGTTTTCAAGGGCTTTTCTTTATCCTTGACTTTTACCTCAGACTTGGAATGACCCTTTCCTAGGAGGGAATGTCATTTTCTTGGGATAGAACAGAATAATTTTAATCCAATAACGTATCCAATAAATAATACTCCTGGACCAACGGGATAATCCAATAGATCATATACAATAAATAGCAATACTCCTGGATTTCATGAACAACAGGAGACCATCCAATCCTTTTTTTTATTTTGCAGCTCCTAGACATTTTAGAGGTTTTGACAGAAATTGTAAAAAGTGGATTTGTCACTAATTTACAGATAAAAGGCATTTTAAAAGCTTACAATATTTAGAAAATTTAAAAAAATCAAATGAAATACAGGCAGTGTTTGACTTACAACAGTTCATTTAGTGACAATTCAAAGTTACATCGGCACTGAAAAAAGTGATTGGTGATGTTTTTCACACTTATGACCATTGCAACATCTTCATGATCATGTGATCAAAATTCAGATGGATGGCAAGTATCTCATGTTAATGATAATTGCAGTGTCCCAGGGTCATGTGAACACCTATTATGAACTTCTGACGAGCAGTCAATGGGGAACTGAAATTCACTTAACAACCGTGTAACTAACTTAACAACTGTGGCAAGAAAATTTGTAAAATGGAGTAAAATACACTTAACAATTTTCTCACTTAGCTCAAATGTTGAGCTAAGTTGGGCTCAATTATGGTCATAAGCTGAGGACTACTTGTACACCAATCTCAATTCTGTCAACTCATTATAAAGTAACCAGCTTTCCGATGGCATCTTTGGGTTGTAAAAAGCAGTTGTCTTTACTGGAGGTTATGAAACTCTTTATATTTAACTAATAATAATAATAACTTTATTGTCATTGTACGTGTATACACAGTATACCCATACAACAAAATTCACTTAACACCCAAAGACCAGGTCCAACATACATAACAATCCCCAAACACACTCCTACCCACCACAATTTTTCACCCCTAAACCACCCAAACATCCACACAACAGACCAAGTAATGCTGTGCAACAGCTCACTGATGGTGGTCCTTTAGTTCATTGTTGGGTGCAATTATAGCTCTGGAATAAAAACTATTCAGAAAACGTGTGGTCCGGATTTTAATTGTTCTGTATCTTCTGCCTTATCTCTCTCTCTCTCTCCCTCCCTCTCTCTCTCTCTTTTATATATTTATATATTATATTTTATATATATATTTGTTATATATATAACGTGTGTGTGTGTGTGTGTGTGTGTGTGTGTATGTGTGTATGTGTGTATACTATAGCCTAAGACCATTTTCAACAACAAATGAACAGAGCTGACATTTGAATTGACTTAGTAATCATAGTCAATTCAATTAGTGAATCCATTTTCTCTCTTTTTTTATTTCTTTTTTTGATAAGAATCCAGTATTTCTTTGTAAAGTATATTTTCTTTTTGGAACACTAATTATTCTTTTCTTTTTTTAAAGACAATTACCAGACCTTCCACCTAAAACTCCCTTTTTTAATTCAAATAATTCTCAACACGTGGACCAGCGTCGCCAAGGTTTGCAAGAATTTCTCCAAAAGTGAGTAGATTGGCTTTGAGAGTTGTTTGCTGCTTATTGACTTTAATGAAGTTGTTAAATTTCCTATACCTGAAATACCAGTTCATCTCTTGTACACGGCAGCCACCTTGTGGCCACAATTATGAATTTGCACTTCTAATGTATGGAGGAAGATTACATAGGACACATGCTTTATTCTTGTATTTGAATTTTTTCGGTTTTCTTTTTTGAGCCAACAATTTGTTAAATAGTATATTGTTATTATTGAATTTGAAAACCAAGATGTTTTAAAATAGCAATACATGAATTAATCTTTTTAGCAGCGTGAAGAAAAGCAATAGAATTTAATTAAAGCTGAAGTCCATACAAAGCAAAGATTTGTTCCATAATCAGTCATGTGGAGGTAATAGAATCAGTATTCTCTTTGATGTTGTTTTTTTAAAATGGCAATTAAGCTTTCAATAGTTGAATATTAGGCATTCATCAGATAAGGTAAAGCAGGACAGGCCATTGGCCACATGATTCTTTTTCTGTGGTTCTTGGAGAATTTAAAGATTTATATTTATTGACATTAATGTTAATACTAGCTTTATACTTTCTTTCTAAAAAAATCAACTTAAACGTTTTGCTTTTAGAAAGCTGCTTTGGAGCATAAGGAACATGAATTTGATGACCTATACAATAGCTAATTACTAATTACTACCCTTTAGGTAGTCCAGGCCAGGAAATCATCTCCACATGAAGGCTAAAACATAAAAGACTTTGAGATATCTCCTAAATTACAAAGAGAAAACTAAATTAGTTTTTGATGCCAAACATATCCATGATATATTGATGATTTGGAGCATGTGATAGATTATATGGAAACAGGAGTCCTGTAATTAGCTTGGCTGTAAGGTATGTAAAGTAACATCATCAGCATATTGAATTAGATTTGAAAGACAATTGGCAACCAATAAACTATTTCAACATTGAAATAATCAAGGATCTTAAGAAGGCTCCGTTCATCAGCCATCCTGCCCTGGTTGAGCCTAGCTACATTTTTTTCACATTTCAAGACCTCCTAGGAAGTGCACAATAAAATAGTTCAAGCTTGAGGTTATTAGCTGAATATAACCAGCACATTGATGACATCAGACAGATGGTAATAAGACATGTAATTTTGCCCCAAATGACACTGAGCTTGGAATAAATCCAAGTGAACTTGTTTGCTAAAGACCACCCAGTTGATTATAACAGCTCAGATGGCATCAGGGCATCAGCCAAATGTTTGGGAAGTTTGATTTTCCACCTGGCAACTAGAACACTATTAAGATAGTTCTCTGTGGATTCACCTAGAGAGAAGCTCCACTGCTTTTTCCTTCTACTTAATTACTGCAGCATAAACCTCCCAATAAAACCTATGATATGTTTGATTAGATTTGTTCCTGAACATGTAACAAAGTTGCTCTAGTTAGCTATCCTCATATTTTATTTATATTGATTTATGTCTTCTATCCTATACCTTGATGTGATATACTATCTTGTCAAGGTATAGAAGTATCACAAATTCAAATATTCGAATTTGAGTAATACTGAGCTCACATATCTTACTTTTTTTGTAATAGCTTATCCTATTTTTATTTTTCAAACATTTAGCAGCCACTTATAACTAGAATCAAAGCCCTCTTGGAATCTTCTTTAACAAGATTTATGCAGAAAGAAGAGTTATAGATAACTATTGATAACTGGATAACTGATATATTTATTTTAATACCCAGTTTATCTCTTAAATTCTTTAGGATGGAATTTCTTGAACTTCTTGCTAATCACCTTATGATATAAGTGGTCAGCTCACCTTCGTAATAGATTGTGCTCACACTATTATCAAATTATCATTTTTTCAAGTTCGGAGAAATCGTATTTTTTCCATTACCTCCTTCCCATATCAGATCCCAGATGAAAAGTTCATAGCAATAGCACTTAGACTTATATAACACTTCATAGTGCTTTGCAGCCCTCTCTAAGTGTTTTACAGAGTCAGCATATTGCCCCCCAACAATTTGGGTCTTCATTTTACTGGCCTCGGAAGGATGAAAGGCTGAGTCAGTCATGAACTTTGTCCTTGTCACTTCTTGAAGACTCACCAGTGGTGGCTCACAAATTAATTTTGTGCCTGTTATTTGCTAAGGTTCTCTGCAAGTATCCATGGTTAAAGGAAATAAACAAGTACAGGTAGTCCTCAGCTTACAATCACAATTGCCCCTAGATTTCTGTTGTTAATGAGATATTTGTTAAGTGAGTTTAGCCCCACTTTACAACATTTCTTGACACAGTTGTTAGGTGAATCACTGCAGTTGATAAGTTAGTCACCTGGTTGTTAAGTGAATCTGACTTCTCCATTGACTTTGCTTGTCAGAAAGTTGCAAAAGGGGATCACATGACCCTGGGACATTGCAACGGTCGTAAGTATGAAACAGTTACCAACATCTTAATTTTGATCACGTTAGCATTGGGATGCTGCAAAGATAGTAAGTGTGAAAAATGGCCATAAGTTACTTTTTTTCAGTGCCGTTGTAACTTTGAATGGTCATTGAATTGTTGTAAGTTGAGGACTATCTGTAAACTAAATCAGAGTAGAAGAAAAGTTGTAACACTTAAAACAGCTGTTTCAAGCTCAGAATGTTTACTTTTGTTTCTCTCCATTTAAATACAATAAAAATTTGTTTCTGGAGGTTTTGTTTCCTATTCAAGAAAATAGTAAGTTATTGAGGAGTAGTAGTAGTTATTTTCCAACAATCCATGGGCGAAAACCACTGAAATTAATGGGATGTAATCTTTTCCCATTTGGTTTCATTGAGCATATTTAAGAGTCTATTTAAGCTTAACTGTGTATTCAGCCTTTAAGATTCAGAATTTGCTTTCTTTTTAAGAGGAAAGAAGGGGCAGCCTCATCTACTGCACGTTATTGCAGGCTGAATTTTTCATGAATTCCTTTTGAAATCTCGTCTTGTGTATGCATTCAATAGAGGGCACCAAAACACAGGCTGTGTTTGCTTGTTTCTATAGATTAGATTTCTCATGAACATTTCTCTCAGAGTCAAGAAATGAAGTAAATAGGCTATGTTTTAACTTTTAGCACACGTACAAGCATGCACTTGTCACGATATTGGGCTACATAAGATACAAAAAAAGTTTTAGTTAGAATAGGTTATGGTCCATTTCAGCTATGTTCTCTTCTAACAGAATAATTTACAATATACATAATAAAACACAATCTACCCCCTTTGCTTTTGTCCAAACAAAGCAACCGCTCATTTGGTTTGGATTTTAAAAATATGGTTTTAGTTTTTAAACATCCAGACTTCATGTAGAAGCTCTAAATAAGCGAAACGTCTTGAAGACTGCCTTTTGCACAATAAATTTATTTTAATCTCTGGAATTCCGTTCTTAATATATTTTAAGTTCTCTAGGCTGAATATAATGGAAATAGAAGCAGTGGATCTGACTGAGGAAATACAGGCTTGTTTTCCACTCTCCCAACTTGGGCGGTTTTTAGAATTGGAGTTTAACAATATGTAGTTCAATTCTGAGCACTAGCATGCACAAACATTTAATATTTTCCAATACTTGTGTATATATCTAATATATCTCAGTAATATCTGAGTTTGATACAGAGTAATTGATACCACCTTAAACTCTTGTAATTTAAGATGCATGATTGAAAGGTTCGTAATAATTTTAATATTTAATATTTTCAGTTATCTTGTGTCTTAGTACAGTACTGTATTGTAGACCTGTTCAAACACTTTCAGTTTAGTGTTTATCTATTCCTGCTTTCTTTTCCCTTTCTTCTCCACAGATGTGTGTATTTGAACAAGGTTTTAATTAGCCTCCCCAAAATCTGAATCTTGTCAGAGTTTTAGCCCAGAATGTCCATCAGTCCCACAACAGTACTGCCTCAAACAATTTGAGACTGATAGGACTTATGGACCTAATATCTGCGATACCCTTGACAATTATTGTGCTTTTCTTCATTCTTCATAAGTTAGACCCATGATGGCAAACTTATGGCACGTGTGCCACCTGTGCAGTCATATCAGCTCCGGAGAACACGCATGCTCTGGCCAGCTGATTTTCGGGCTTTCCGGTTCCACCAGAAGTTGGCAAACGGGTCGTTTCCAGCCTCCGGAGGGCCTCCGGGGTGGTGGTGGTGGGAGACCGGTTTTGGCCTCTCCAGGCTCCTAGAAAGCCTCTGGAGCCTGGGGAGAGTGAAAAACGGGCCTACCAGGCCCACTGTGCCATCGCATGCCAAAAGCGGAGGGAGCACAGGGGTGGTGGTGGTCGCATGCGCATCCATTGGAGGCAGGGCACATAGAATTATGGATGTGGGCATGCACGCACGCAACCCCCCCCATGCTCCCCCGCTTTTGGCACGCAATGGCAAAAAGGTTAACTATCACTGAGCTAGACCAATTTGCTGGCCTTATGTGAATGAGATTCCATGTGTAGGAAGCCAGCCAGTCTCCCTGGACAGGAAGATGGGGGGTGGGGCATATACATTTAAAATAAACAAATAATTGATTGATTGAATGTATGATTGAATGAATGAATGAGTAAATAAATAAATAAATGGTATCTACTCCACACATAAATATGATTATTGTTATCTCGGAGATAGATTTGAGACTGGAAGTGCATTTGGAGGATGTGGTAAGGCTCATTTCATAAATAGTTGCCCACTCACAAAATGCCTGACATAGATGCCAAATCATCCATTTCCTGGAAGGGTAAATTAGCTGCTGAGGATAACGTCAACCATTCTAGTGTGGTCTTATTTTACCATTGCAATAATATATTATGCTAGTTCTTGTTTAATAGTAAGCCAGTTTCTTATCTAAACCACAAGAATCATTAAATCATAGAATCTATAGAAAGGAGATACTTAATGGCCACAGAAACATTTCTTACTCAGTGGTGCTAAAAAACTTCCCTTCATTTAAAGTCAGTATTTTCAGCCCATCATATGCTCAACAATTTGTATTGTCCATCTTGGTGATTTTTAACTGCCTTTAAAAAAAGGAAAAGAAATGCTGTTTTCCAGCCCATTCCTTCTACGCTTTTTGCTCTTTAAGCAGTTCTGTTTTGAAGGTTTCTTTGCACTGATTTCTCCATCCTGTCATTGTTTTGGGCGGCAGTCCCCTCCCCCCCCATTTGTTTGCATTTCTCTCCATCATTATAGCCACAATGACTTTTGCTTCTTTCAGCAAAATAGAGTTTGTAAATATTCTAATTTAGAATGTGTTTGTCCTTGTCTCAACAGTTGAAATGTTTGTGAACATTTTAGAACATTTGTATCAACTAGGCCAATTGCTATTGAAGGCTTCATTATCACCTGCAATTTGCTCAGATTAACATGGAAGATGAAATAATTCTTTAAAGCATATAGAAGCTGATTATGAATAGAACTAAAAGTGTGTTTTCTTCACCATATATGCAGTTAGGTAATTGGAATTAATATATTTCAAATATAGCTATTTCTGCCCAACAGAGGGCTGTAAACAATGCTTTCAAGATCTCAACATATTAGATGAAACCAACTTTCTCTTGGCAGTCCTCTGCAATCTAATTAACTTTTCTGATAACAGGAAACAAGGGCCAGATCAAGTCTCAAGCTGACAAGTTGTGATGCATGAACTCCAGAAGAAATGGCTGCATACATAACTTCAACATCTCCTATGCTTACAAAATTAAAAAAAAATCCTATTAGGGTAATGCATTTAAATTAAATTAAATTTGTTGCTAAGTGATACGGTCGTTAAGTGGATCATTAAGTAAGTACCTACTCTCACTCTCCTTTTAGTTTCTCACAACCAAAGTCAATGGGGAAACTAGCAGGAAATCGCAAATCCCAGGTTGTTTACAAGCAGACCTGCAGGCAGTGGCTAGTGGCTGCTGCCAAATGAGGGAGGTTGATGAGCAGTGAAGGAGGTGCTGTGCAGACGTCAGGGGTGGTTTCTCTGCCAGTTTCCCCATTGACTTGTGGGAAGCTGGCAGGAAAGGCTGCAAATTGAGATCATGTGATGTGCGATGCTGCAACTGTTGTAAGCACGAGTTGGTTGCGAAGTGTCCAAATTGAGACTACATGACTGCAGGTACTGGCTTACTGGAACAGGGCTAACCATCATTTATTTGGCACTGTCGTAACTTTGAATTGTTGTTGAATGGTGTTGATTCAAGTACTATCTATAAGCTACATATTAGATAGTGCCTTAACATTCCATAGTATAGTAAAATATATCTAATTTTAGAGAATTTTTTCAAACAAATAACAACTGTGAGATTCAGATATATAATGATCATCTATATCCATGATGGTGAACGTATGGCACGTGTGCCACAGGTGGCATGTGGCATATTGGTGGGCACATGAGCATTGCCTTAGCTCACATCCCCAGCTGATTTTCGGGCCGTCCAAGCTCATCGGAAGTTGGGAAACAGGCTATTTCTAGCCTCCAGAGGGCCTTGGGGAGGTAGGGAAGGCCCATTTCTTGCTCTTCCCAGGCTCCAGAGGCTTTCTAGGAACCTGGGGAGGGCAAAAACTGTCTTGACCCCTCCGGAGGCTGGAAACGGCCCATTTCCCAACTTTTCTCGGAAGGCCCATTTTTCAGAAATGGGCTGTTTCTGGCCTCCGGAGGGCTGTGGGGAAGGCCGTTTTTGCCCTCCCCAGGCTCCAAGAAAGCCTCTGAAACCTGGGGAGGGCAAAAAATGGGCCTACCAGGCACACCATGCCAAAAGCTGGACAGTGGGCGGTCGCATGCGCATGTGTGTGTGTGGTGCATTGAATTATGGGTATGGGCGCACACACATGCTCCCCCCACTTTTGGCATGCGATGGCAAAAAGGTTAGCCATCACTGATCTATATATTATGATCTATGCTAAGCCAAAAGCAGACTAGCCACATTATAGTTTAGCACAGCCAGATAGGTAAGATGGATATGGAAATAGACAACTTGTATTCAGATTGGGGTTTATCATGTGGATTTGGTTTCCCCATGTCTCTATTTAAAGAGATGTGGAAAGAAGGAATAGACATTGTTTATTACCTTCTCCTATGATGCATAAAACAGGTTTAAGCACTGTTTACAAAGTGTATAAGGCAAGATGGGGTAAAAGGTATAATAGCTGATCAAACCATGATTTAAACAACTCCACTGTCTCCCTTTTCAATCCAAATCTGGATCATGAATGCAAAGGGAAAATATTAAATATCGTTCTTCCTAAGAAAATAGAATGAAAATATATGGGAATATAAAACCGACTTTGCGGCTAAGGAAGGAAGGAACAAGCTGTTAAGGGGAGATTTAAGGAAAAGATTATAGAGTTTTGAGCTAGAGGAAACTTGAGAGAAAAGAATCTCAAAACAATCCCACATTGATTTTATTTAAGATGAGATAGAAACAGTTTTGCAGGAAGATTATGTTATTCTACTTTGCTGCAATAAAAAAAGCATTTCTGGAATTCCTGCCCTGCTCTTTTCTTGACCTGGTTACCTCAAAAGACTGACAGGCATTACAAACCTTTCAATACATGTCTTTTCACACTTGGCATGTTTACATTTCTAGGATACCTACCTGTTTTTAATTTATTATCTTTGAACTGATCATTTTTTTAAGCCTCCAGATGGCACTATTAAGCAGAAAAAAGAATGATTGTAAAGTAATGAATCCGGTGAAAAATAAAAGTGGAAATTGAATTGTAGGGGCAGAGAGGGGCAGGGGAGGGCTAATGGTAGCCTTGATGTGCTTAGATCAACCTGTACTCTTATCACTTTTGTTTGCTGTTCCCATATGTTAGGTTACCAGCAAGTTAATAACAGTGCTTTGGCAGTTCAAGGCTTAACAAAATTGCACTAGACATGAAATAAAGCTAAAATGAATTTCTGTCCAATATCATTGACATTAGTGTTCATTATTTTTGCAGTGCAATGCCTCAAACCATCAAAAGTCAATTTTAAAGATTACCCATTATTTTACAAAGAAACTAAAATGCATTTCAAACAGTAACAAAGAAGTAACTGTGGTGTAATTGTATCAACAGTTACTTAGGTTTCAGTTTGGTGACACAATCACACTTCTAAAGCAACCACTGAAAATATTTATTGAGAATTAAATTGTATGTATGATCCATAGATGTATGATTAAGGTAAAATAATACCAAGTTGGATTATCAGTAATATTTTTGTGCCCTCTTTATTTCCATCATTATGTGCATACTTTAAACAATAGTGTCTGGTTATAACATTCTGTTAGGAAATCGATAGGATTTTTCTGAGGGATGAGAAAAATCCTATCAGGGATGGGATGATTAATGCTTAGTTTGTTTGGGATTTCTTATGTAACATGATTCAGCTTGAAATGGAATTTAAAGAAAAGTTGCCTACATTTTTCAGATCAAAGTCACGCTTAACCTTTCAGTGGTAGAGGTAGAGTATGCTACTGAAAACAAAACACCTTTGGGAACAAATAAGACATTTAAAAATTAGTTTTGATTTTATTCACATTTTAATTTAACCTACATTTTAAAGATATTATGATTGCTTTCCACATGTTTACCATTTTCTCCTATTTATCATATTAAAATTACAATTTGCTTCAGCTATTACTGAAAGTAAAGCTGAGGTTATGTACCATTTGTTTAAAGCCATGTTACTGCTGTTTCCCGTTCATATTTGGTCACAATTCAGTTGAGGTCCAAATGATTTATATGAATTCCAGAAGATAGTAATTTATCCCAGTAAGCTGATTATTTTTTACTATATTGTGCCTTCCTTTATGAACAATGTCCAATACCTTACATTGATATAGGTGTATTGGAGCTGAAAAGGGTAATTTACATAAAAATGATATAAGCATTACATATTTTAGAATAATTGTATAGCTCTATGATTAAGATAAAATAATACCAAGGTAGATTATCAGTAATATTTTTGTCCCCTCTTTACCTCCATCATTGTGGTCTGAGGAGTATGACATATGCAGCATCTTTAATGACCACCGCAATTAGCAGAATCCACTAGACTTGACAAATATCTGAGCTTCCTGCATAATGTTTATGTTAATGTGCATGCAATTAGATAATATATTGGAGCATTCTTGTCTGCATATATGAATTATATCTGAATAAAACCTTGAAGGAATCCTTTGATTTGATTGTGGCTTGGGCAAAGCATTCTCTGCATACAGCTCTTCATTGCATGCTTTCATGTATTGTATTGGAGCTGCTGCATGACAAATTGGTCACTTCATAATGTTCAGAATTCTGTACATACATATGCAGAATATATTTTCACAGCAGAAAGAAATCGAGATCTAAAGGTATAAGAACCTGTTTTTTATATCAAGATGTCACTTTGCCCTCAACTGGAGGTTGAGGTGGTTCAGATAGGAGTGCTACTTCACATACTGATAAATTCTGTATTATCCAAGATATCTTTGTTTTAAAGACTAATTTAGAAACTTGGAGGAAGGAAGTAAATTGGCTAGTTTTGATTTTAAGGGAGGAACAGTTTCAAGGGTTGGTATGCTTCCTGTTTATTTCTTTTATATTTCACTTTATTTCTCCAAAGATTTAAGGTAGCATGCATGAATCCCTCTTCCCCCATTTTATTTTCATAACAACTTTGTAAAGTGAGTTAGATTTAAGTGGGCTTGGATAGACTGAAGAAAAATCCAAGGGCCTTTCTGGATAAGTGAGGACTAAATTCAGAAAATAAATGATTATGGATGTCCATTGTGGGGACAAATGATGAAACAGGATCACCATACACGTACCATTTCCTTTATATGTGCATCATGACATTGCACATACTTAATGGAATAATTAGAATTTCAGTACTAATTTCATTATTCTCTTGCCTAGCTGTTAAGAGATTAAATCTCCGCAAACTTCCTAAAAGATTTTCTTTTCTTTCTTTCTTTCTTTTTTTTTTTTTTTTGCTGAGATATGTGAGATGGCTATCTAGGTCAAAAGAGATGCCTTAATGTTTCTTTTCTAGCACACATAATTGAGGCTGGTCTAAACCTCATTTTATTTCTCTCTATTATCCCAATTTTGAAATGATTTTGTCTTCCATTGAAGAATATGCCACAGCCATTGTTTTTCATATTATATAGCCTGCAGTAAATAGTTCAAACCCTATTTTTCTATTCTATTGCCTGATGAGTCATTATTAAAATATTCTTCACTGTATCAGACTTCCCTAATCTGACATCTTTGAAATGTTTTAGACTACAGGTGCCATTGTTTTGATGACAAATAATGTATGCTCTAATTTCATAGAATCTATAAGGCACCAGGTTAGGAAGGCTGCATAATGTCCATAGATTCTTTCACAGCTATCTTTAATAGAATTAATCCAAATGTGCTTTCTCTAAAATAGGATGATGAGATATTTTGAGATTATCCTTGAACAGAAGACAGAGTACAGGATTGGTTATTCATATTAAAATAATAAATTCTCTGGTAGAATATTAACCTGAATGTTTGCCAACTATAAACTGGAGTCCTGAAATTGTTTATTTTGCCTATTCCCAGTTAGATTTCGGAATTGTGATTAAGAGACCATTTAATGATAAAAGTAATTAACTGACATCAACAAAGATTAGGTGAAAAAGCAAGAGATCTAAACGTCCACAATTTTAATATAGAAGTAATGTTATTTTGGGGGTTGTATTTGCTGGACTAAATAAACCAATAGAAATGTATTTTAATGTTGAATAAAACTAGATTGGGAAAAAATAGATTTTATGACATGGTATAGTGGAAGCAAGACCATTTTGTTGTTAATAAAAATATAGTTGGATATATTTAATGTTGTATTAAATTGTTTTAAATATTTACTGAATTGAGCATTCTCATTTTAAGATTATATGCTGGCGTCAAAACACTTTTAAAAATTAACGGAAGTAAAAGATTCTTTTTGCCGTTCATCTGAAATAGTTTTATCAGCCTTTTTGAAGGTAACATACATAGTGGTAATCTATTTTTTAATATTTTATACACACACACACACAAAATAAATATTTGTTTTACATAGGCATCTAATTTCTGTAAATTCTATAATGCCCTTCTTTTAAGGCAAGTTTTATTACATATTCAGAATTACTGATTATGAATCATTTCCCATGTTAGTTTTCCCACACATTGAGGCACACATTCTCCCCCACCCCCCACTCCCAGCCAAACTAGTAATCGATTCACATGGTAGCAACAGATGGGGAAATAAAAAAAGTCCTTGAAAATTACTTATATAACAGATGTTCATAACTATTAGCTTCATGTTATTTTACTCACCTAAATTCCCAAATACTTTAATAAAGGTAAGTATCACTTACTCAAACATTCTAACATTTATACTGTGTTCAAACTGCAATGGGTACGAAGTTAAAAATAACTTTGAGGCAAAAAATATTGAATAAATGTTCTTGGAAGGCAGATGAAATTTTTGTTTTTTGTTTTTTTTTAAAGGGTACTCCAGAATCCAATTTTGCTTTCAGACAGTAGACTTCATCTATTCGTACAAACACAGCTGAGTCCTGAAGACATTGAGGCATGTGTATCTGGAAATACGAAATATTCTGTGGCTGAAGCAATCCATGACTTTGCTTGTTTGAAACGACGATTTCCTGTAGAACATGAAGAGAAGAAAAAAGAAAATTATGCCGATTCAGATTCTGAGAGGTTACTTCCTTACATTCTGCTAAACATGCATACATGAAAATAAAAACACTTCAGCATTTTTGTTGTTGATGCAATGCTAAGATAATGAAAAAATTAATTGACTGAGATTTTATTGAGCTGTGACAGCTCATCATAGAAGTCTTTGCATACACCTCCACATTGAATTAATGAATGCAGTAGAAATTCAATTATCTGCATTCTGATTATGTGAATTTCATTTAGTCAGACTTGAATTATTCGCGTTTAAATTATCTCGCTAAAAAAAATATCCAACTGCACTCCAAATGACTAATTAAAAGTCCAAATTTCCTGTCTCTCTTTTGTGACTGGGGATAATTAAAGTTCTCCTCTGTTACTCAGGCTTTGAGTGTGTTGTGAAAACCAATTTTCTCTCTCCCCCCCTCTCCCCCCCCCCCTCTGCAGTTCATCCTCTGGGCTTGAACACAGTGGCGATGATAGCAATTCACACAGACATAAAGCAAGCAGAGCTCCCGAAGAACCCTGAAATATTATTTGCACTCTGCAATTCCTGGAATGACAGGCCTAACTTGAAAGTTGCATGTGACCTTTCCAACTACTTCCCAAAGCACGTGCTTTCTGTTTTCAAACCAGTTTTGAAAAATATACAGTATATGCAGTAGAAGTCATATGGGCTGGGAATTATAGAGATAATAGACCAAGTTATTTTGCAGGCCAAGCAGGAGAAACCTGATTTATGTTGTTGAACATTATGAATTACATCTGTAGAGACACCTTCAGTATCTTAGATTTTCTGGTGTAATCCTTTGGGGGTCATTATAAGGGAGAGCAGAGAAAACCTCTGAATGATTTTGAAATATGTTGGAATATCTGACCTCAAAATGTACAAATTCTATTTTCATTTGGCATTTTAAATGGCCACATAATTCTATCGTATTGTACAAACCTAACAGTTCTAAATCATAGGTAAAATGTAATTAAAAAAAAACAACTCAGTTTTTAGTATTGCCAGGTAAGTATGCATATGTGCTCAGCAATACAGGAATAAATGACCAAGTTAGTTTTAAATAAACATTCTAAAATATTAGTTTCATCTCAATAAATACTTGAACCCTGTGTAATCAAAATTACAGCATATCAAGTACTTCTGTCAGTATGCTTAGTTGAAGCCAGTAGGTTTAAGCTTGCCTAACAATTTTCACAGGTCATGTAAATATATGTTTCAGACCCATAATCCCATTGGAATTGAAGTACATCGCATTTGAGGGTACCAGATTAAAGGAATTTAGTATGCCTTGCTTTCTGATGCAATAAAGAAACTATATATATATATATATATATATATATATATATATATATATATATATATATATATATATATATCCCTCTGCATTATAAAATAATTTTATTTTATTTTATCAAATTTATGTTTTCTCTTTCTAGACGTAACAGTGAAGAAACTGGATTTTAGAGGGGCAGGAAATAACAAAAGATAATTTAATTTTTTAGGGATATGTATGTTTAAACTATCTAGCTGGACAACTTCATAAACTCAATTCATTTTGGAAATCCTCAGTAAAATTAACTGGTTACCCAATCCAAAAATGTATTTATTATGGAACTAATTTTCATATTCTATTCATATTAAGTAATTCTTTTTGAAGGTCATGGAATATATTTTGGAAGGGGGAGAAGAAGTGGTAAATATTTAGAGCCAACAATCCTTTTGCTATTATGGTTGAGCATAAAATAACCTTGCAGATTATTTTATTTTATTAAATTGGATAAAACTGTTTAGGCCTAATTATAAAAATGCTAGCTACTTATGTTTAGGTAACTGTGTGAACATGTAAGTAAAATCATCAGTGCAGTGTTTGCTATTGTTACAGTAAAATGAACAAAAGGCTTCCAACTGAGGAAAGGAAAAAAGAGACCAAATAAAATGGAATAAGATATTGTCGCTTACTAAAATTACAGAAATCTAAGATCATTACTGTGAAGTAATATGTATGCTATAAATTAAGTGATTGCTAATTTTAGTATATGATGTCTAAAGACTTATGTGATGTCATTTAATTGATGCCTGCTGGAGGATAAACAATTATTTCAGTCTTAAGTATTGCAAATAGAAGGCTTGGGAACCACTGTTACATTCAAATTCCACTGTGAATTGCTGGATTTGATGCAGTTTGTCATTTGGTTTATCTATATGGTGCATATTAATCATGTTGCTTCAGTGTTACTATATTCCTACTTTTCAGAGTAAACCTCTACATGCTTACCATGATGTAAATCTATTTTAATTGTTTACTCTGGAGTGTATTTGATTGCAGCTTGACCCTTGAAATATTTTATGTCTATCAAGTGTCTATTAGTGAAATACTTAATCACAAATGTGTGGACTCTTAAAATGTTTAGAAAATGCTTCTATTTTGTTACATTTCCAAAATAAAACATTTTCTATGTTGACTTATATTTGTCTTTGTAGTCTTGATTTTAAAAATTGCAATATATATAAATATAAAATATTTATATAAAAACTTAATGACATATTTTAAGAAAGCACGAATAAAACAAGTTAATTTTAGAAAAGAATAATCCCATGAATTTTCCAAGTCATATGTCCCATTTTGGGATTTGGTTTGTTCTCCCTCAGGTTTAAATTGTTCCTTTTATTTTATGCAATATAAAGACAAGGAAAAGGAATTTGTTTTCTAAGTTTACATATTTTTCATAGTCTGTCAGCCATATTTTTGTTATTTTTCAATATATTATGGTAAAACAAATTTTATGATTTACATACATTTTAGGTAATTCCCACACCTTCATTTCTGATGACTTTTTTCTAACAACTTGCTATTTACAAAGCTTTGCTTTGCAAATAAATTCACATTTATTTGTACAGCTCATTTTAGAAATTAAATCTGGTAAATGTTCATATACAGGCAAAAATATGTAGCAGAGTATGAAGCCTATTTTCTTAATTATAAGCAGTACTGCATTAATTCAATATTTTCCCTTATAAATGTTTACCCTTTTTAAAATTGTTTTTGTTTTTGCAGTGATACTTTTAACTTCATTTAAATTTTTAAAAAGTTTTTGTTTCAGCTTCTTTCTAGCAAATCCCTTATAAAATGTGGATTGGACAGCCTTTCCTTTAGTATATCACATTTTACAAGATTTAAAATGGAAGGAATTTTTTTTAATTATTCGAAAATGCTTAGGTCCCCTGCGAATACAATACTCTCTCTTCCTCATAATTTTATGCCGATTAGAAATAATTTGGGAAAATAATTATTTTTACCTACAGTATCCACCAAATAGGAAGAATTGTTTAGCTCTCGAGTTTAACCTCACGTAAAATCAGAAAAACAGAGAATTATAATTTGCAAAAGGCCAAAGGGGTAAGAAGCAGTGGACACGGGATGACACATTTAACTTTTCCGCTTTTCAATGTAACCCTTTCCTTGCTGGCCTCCTTTGCTTTGCAAACACAGTCGTTTCCGACGAGCCAACTGATTAGAATTGAGCCGTCATCCCGCTTCTTCAAACTCAAAAACTTTCCCTCTCATTGGTTAATTGTTATGCTGGGAAGGATTTATTATTATTATTATTTTAAAGATACTCTATTCAGCGATACCTCCGTTCCCCGCTACCGGCTTGGTTTTTGGGATCGTCTGCAGCTTCCCGTCTCCTTCCCCTGGTTGCTATCTCTCTCCCTGCACGAAGCAAAAAATAAATCCATCCGTAAGCCATGTGGCTTCATTTTAGGAGAAGCGAAACAGGGCTGCCTGGCCATCAGTTGTAGCCATTAGCGTTCCTCTCTCTCCAAACCTGGTTTCTTGAGCCAGTTTTGCACCTTCGACCTGGCATGGAGTATAGTAGTTCGCCGGTTTCTTACCTCGAGGCCTTGATCCACTTTTTTCTTCCACCCGCCCCCCCGTTTTCAACCCCGCATGCTGGACATTTTCCCCCTGCAGCTGCAAATGCCGCACGCGGAATCGCCGGCGCGCGCAGGGCGCTGGCTCAGCAACAAGAAAGCAAGCAGCAGCAGCAGTTCGCTCGCTCGCTCGCTCGCTTTCCCCCTCCCGCCCAGGGAATGTGTGTTCCAGGCGCCCTCCATGTGCCTGATCTTTGCTGGGGGCTGTTTGTCAGGGAGAGAGAGAGAAGGCTGTCGCCGGCCGTAATCCCGTAACCCATAGCAACGGCCCAAATCAAGGGAGCAGTAGCCCGTTGCTCCAAAAGGCCCATGGAGAATACGTCAACGAGCACCTCTCCCTCCCAGAAAGTGATGCGATCGCCCTGGAACATCAATGCAGAGACGGGGTTGCAAACGACAAAGGATTTTCAAGGCATCGGTCTCCTTGCAAATACTTCATTGCTCCATCCTTCCCCCACCCCCTTCGCCTTTTTGGATGAATGTATGAAATGAGACAGAGGAGACTGGAAAATGAGAGGCAAATATGCTGTGGGGGCGGCGGCGGTGGGGAAGACAGGGAAGGAGGGCGAGGGGTGACGACGACATTCCCAGGCGTCGGCTGGATGGCGGGCTTTTGTTATGCAAACGCCTAGGCAGCCGGCTGTCGTTCTCTGTGCAGGGACCGAGGTAGTCGGATGACTCCTTGAAATAAAGGTCAGCGGAACTGGTGAGGGAGGGCGGACAGCAGAAGCGGGTTATTGTTTTCTCAACGCTCTGCGGTGGTGCAGGAGCTTAAACCCTGGGAAAGAAAAGCAGGATGTGGTGCCTGCAAGCCTGATTCGGGAGACTGGACTTCTTTTAAAAACGAGAAAGACTGCATGGTTTTAAAATATCCAAACCTAGGATACCTGTTCAGAAGAAGAGACAGCAAGACTTTTCCATGCTCACTAGGCCCTGCATTTTTCAGAATAAGGCATAGTCTAGTAATCTCTCATGCTCCTCTTGAAATAAAAATCTCTATATATCACATGGCCATGCAACATGCTAAGCTATGATTGGCTTAAACATGATATACTGAAGGAATCACAGCTGGAGAGTTCACATGGATTATTAACTATAAACTCAGGCTTATGAGGCACTGGTTGGCATTAGCATCACACCCACTAGCTAAACTAATAATAGACAAACTACAGTTTGACTTCATCTGTGACTCTTGAAAATGACTTGCTACATAATTGTTATGTCACGAGTTCAGTTTCCATCATACAAGCAGTAGGGTAGTTTGGTACTCTGTCTGGCTCAGTATATTTATGAACTCAGTTAATGTGGTTACAGTAGTTTATGTTTTAAGGTGTTTCTGCTTATGTTGGTGATGATAACTAGCACCATTAAACAACATCTGCCTATCCCAAATCCTTGGGAAGGACTTATTTATTTATTTATTTATTATTGAATTTCTATACCGCCCTTCTCCCTGAGGACTCAGGGCGGTGTACAGCCAAAATTAAAAAACATGCAGGACAAATATTAAAAAACAATTAAAAGATATATAAATTTGGCCCAATTAAAACTCATTACCAATTAAAACGTTTAAAACATTTAAAAACAGTTAAAAATTTCATCTTAAGCCAGCCCGGCTTGTTTGAACAAATGGGTTTTAAGGGCACGACGGAAGGCACTGAGGTCCTGGATTCTCCTTATCTCTGGGGGGAGCTGATTCCAGAGGGTAGGTGCCCCCACAGAGAAGGCCCTCCCCCTGGGGGTCACCAGCCTACACTGTCTGGCTGATGGCACCCTGAGGAGGCCCTCTCTGTGGGAGCGCACGGGTCGATGGGAGGTCATCGGTAGCAGCAGGCGGTCTCGAAGATAGCTAGGCCCTATGCCATGGAGCGCTTTGAAGGTGATAACCAGCACCTTGAAGCGCACCCGGAAGACCACCGGGAGCCAGTGCAGCTCGCGCAGGAGTGTTGTTACATGGGAGCGCTGCTGCGTTCCGGGTGCTCCTCAAGGGGAGCCCCATGTAGAGAGCGTTGCAGTATCAAGGCGAGAGGTGACGAGGGCGTGAGTGACTGTGCACAGGGAATCCCGATCAAGAAAGGGCCGCAACTGGCGAATCAGGCGAACCTGACAAAAGGTCCCCCTGGTTACAGCCGTCAGATGTTCCTCCAAGGACACCTGCGTATCCAGGAGGACTCCCAGATTGCGAGCCCTCTCTGTGGGGGCCAATGACTCGCCCCCAATAGTCAGTGATGGAGTCAACTGACTATATCGGGATGCCGGGAGCCACAGCCACTCAGTCTTGGAAGGGTTGAGCTTGAGCCTGTTCCTCCCCATCCAGACCCGTACAGCCTCCAGGCACTGGGACATCACTTCAAGGGCATTGTTGGGGTGGCCTGGGGTGGAGATGTACAGCTGGGTGTCATCAGCGTACTGGTGGTATCTCACCCCAAAGCCACGGATGATCTCACCCAGCGGCTTCACATAAATGTTGAACAGAAGGGGCGAGAGGACCGATCCCTGCGGCACTCCACAAATGAGAGGCCTCGAGGTCGACTTCTGCCCCCCTGCCAACACAAACTGCGACTGGTCGGAGAGAAAGGAGGAGAACCACCGCAACACGGTGCCTCCCACCCCCAACTCTTCCAGCCGGTGCAGCATGATACCATGGTCGATGGTATCAAAAGCCGCTGAGAGGTCTAACAGGACCAGAACAGAGGAACAACCCCTGTCCCGAGCCCTCCAGAGATCATCAACCAACGCGACCAATGCCGTTTCCATGCTGTGCCCAGACCTGAAACCCGACTGGAACAGATCTAGATAAGATGTTTCCTCCAGGAATTGCGGAAACTGTCGCACGACCACACTCTCAACAACCTTCGCCATAAAGCGAAGGTTGGAGACAGGACGATAGTTGGCCAATATTGCCGGATCCAGGGACGGCTTCTTGAGGAGAGGCATCACCACCGCCTCTTTCAAGGCGATGGGGAAGTAACCCTCACTCAACGAAGCGTTGATAACACCCTGGAGCCAGCCTCGTGTAACCTCCTGGGAAGCCAGTACCAACCAGGAGGGACACGGGTCCAGTAAACATGTGGCCACACTAAGTCTCCCCAAAATCCTGTCCACATCATCAGGAGTCACAGCATCAAACTCCTCCCAGATAACATTCTCAAGACTATTCCTCGTCACCCTGCCCTGATCTACCCAGTCAGAGTCCAAATCCCCCCGGACCTGAGCGATTTTGTCATACAGGTATTGTCCGAAATCCTCCGCCCTGCCTTCCAAGGGATCCTCCCGGATGGAGCAGGGAGCGGGTAACCCTGAACAGGGCGGCCGGACGATTCCCTGATGATGCAATAGAGGCGGAAAAGTAATTAAACTTTGCCGTCTTTGTCACCACTAGGTAGGCCTTAATATGCGACCTTACCCGTGTTCGATCAGATTCAGCGAGACTGGCCCTCCAACCGCTCTCCAGGCGTCTTTTCTGGCGCTTCATTTCCCTCAGCTCCTCAGTGAACCAAGGAGTCGCGTGGGATCGGCACCGGGTCAGAGGCCGCAAAGGCACGACTCGGTCCAAGGCCCCACCAGCCGCCCGGTCCCAGGCGGCTACCAGCTCCTCGGCCGAGTCATGTGCTAGAACCTCAGGAAATGGCCCAAGCTCCATCTGGAACCTCTCAGGATCCATCAGGTGCCTGGGGCGGATCCATCTAATTGGATCCGCCTCCCTGCGGCGGGGGGCAGCAGTTCGAAAATCCAGGCGAAGGAGTGAGTGGTCTGTCCATGACAAGGGTTCCACGTCTATATCCCCAATAACAAGACCACTCAACCACTGGCCAGAGACAAAAATCAGATCCAGAGTGTGACCTCCCCTGTGAGTAGGGCCATGAACTAACTGGGTCAGGTCCATGGCCGTCATGGAAGCGATGAACTCCCGAGCCACCTCAGACATTTCACCAACGGATGGCAAGTTGAAATCACCCATGACTAAAAGCCTGGGTGTATCTACTGCCACCGTGGCTATCACGTCGAGTAGCTCAGGTAGGGCTGTTGCCACGCGGCAGGGAGCCAGGTACGTAAGCAACAAGCCCATCTGAACCCCACGACCCCACCTCACAAGGAGGGACTCACATCCGGCTATCTGAGGCACAGTGGTCTCCCTCGGACCCAGATCCTCGTTAATAATAACCGCCACCCCCCCGCCCCTCCCCTGGGCCCTCGGCTGATGGAATGCTATGAAGCCTGGTGGGCACATTTCAGCCAGAGGGACACCGCCCTCCGGGCCCAACCAGGTCTCCATAATACCCGCCAGGTCCACTCCTCCCTCTTGTATAAGATCGTGAATGAGGGGGGCCTTATTTACCACGGACCTAGCGTTGCATAACATCAGCCAAAGGCCCAGATCCTGAGTGTCTAAGCCACCTAGTCTCCAAGAGGAGCCATGGGGACCGGGGCAAGCAATTGCTCTCAAACAGCGAGTGCGAGCCCCCAACACATGATATGGTCCCCTGCTCCCGCCATATCTGCCCCTCCCATCTACTGTGCTGATGGTACAGACCTCATAGGTATCGTCCCCCATCCCTTTCCCAGTCCCTCGACCAGCACCTCCCAAATTGTTACCCTGTGCCGGGCTCGGCTCTGACCCTGGTGGATTTCCCCCCCCATCCCCCAGAGTCTTCTTCCCAATTTCTCTAGAAAGATCATTACAAACCCCCCTCCCAGAACCCCTTAAAATCTTAAAAAATTTCCCTAAAAAACCCCACAAATTCTTCCTTGCTCCATGCCATCTCTCTGGACTCCAAAGTCCGTCATCGAGATAGGCCCTCGATAATGTGGAGGGCCAAACCTGCGAGAGGGGAGAATCTCGCAGGGCGAGGAGTTCCGACACCGAATACGTATAATCATCAGAGGAGCCAAAGTCCAAGGGACGGGGGTACCACCGATGTTACAAACATAGGGAAAATTCTAGTCCATGGTCAGGCCACCAAGCCCATTGTCCTCTCATGACAATGGCAAAGGAGGTGTATATCATTCGACCCCGGAAGTTTCCAGGGCAGCCATGCTCTCACCTAGGCCACCCATGGAAACTCTGATGGAAATCCGGGCGTGAAGATAGCCATAATCCGCCTCCAACTGGCCTTTCGTCCATAGAACCAGTATCCCTCCTGGGATTAGTAGCATCCAGGAGTCCAAGTATCCTGCTCAGAAGGAGGTTTGATAGATGGATAAAAATGCCAAATCTAGTCTAAACTTCTGGCTGATCAATAACAGTAGAAATAATGGAGAAAAGGACAAGTAGGATCAAGTATTGACTACTTGCCAATTCATCAGCACCATCTTGGTGAAGATGAACTGTATGGGTTTTGGTATTGAACTGATCTGCGCTCACTCATTGCCAAGCAGTTTAGCAACAAACCACAAGGAAGTAAAATTTAACATTGGTTAACATTTTGCAAATCCTACCCAATAATGCAATGTCCAGCAAAAGAGACAGTATCGGACAACTACAGGCCAATTATCTACTTACCAAAAACTTTCAAATTGCTGACTGGAATTGCAGCTGAGGCAGTCTAATCGCATTGAAAACACTCTTTCCATCTGAGCAAAAAGAAAATCTTTAAAGCGCTGCGTACCATGGTTCCAGGCTATCTGAGGAATCGTCTCACCCAAATGGGACTGACCTGTCCCAGCAGAAGGGGCCTCTGTTGGCCAAGGAATTTCAGCTGACAGGATCCAGGCAACACCTGCACTCTTGCCCACTTAGGTAAGATCTGCTCCCAGATCTTACTTAGGTAAGAGCTGCTTTGGACCATCCATAAGGCCTGAAGACCTGGCTCTGCCAGTTGGCTTGGGACCCCAACAATGGTGTATTATGCTGGAGATAGTTGATGGATTAAGAGAAAACTCAACCTTCCCCCCTTGTGCAGCCTGCTCCCTTCCTTCCCATCTTTTTAATTGTATTTTTTATATATTTAGAAATATATATTTTTATGGTTTTATTGGCTTTTAATGTAAGTTGGCCAGAGGTGCGTTGAGGTGAGATGGGTAGCAAACAAAACTAAATCAATCAATAAACCATCCAAAAAACGAGTCAAAAGATAAGGCCCAACCTTTTATTTACTTATGTATTGTATGGCATTGGTTATACAGTCACTTATATGGTATACTGATAAAATGTGTACAAACATAAATCCATGTTTAAATCAACAATTACATGTATATAAGATATGTGGACAATACAGTAGATGAGATAAAATATTAAATTAGGGTAAAATTATAATAAAAATCTCAATAATAAGCCACAATAGGATTGATGTTATAATTTGATATCTAAGAAAGCTAATCTAACTGTTTTTGGTTAGATGGCTATGATGAGATCATCCCAGGTACATTGAAATTTCCCTAGGAGCCATTCTCAACCTACATGTGTTATTGTTTGTTCTGATGCATCATAGTTGTGAGCTGTCAGCCATTACTCAAAGAGTTTTGCCTTAGTTCTGGCATGACCTGTTCTGATTCTATTCAGGTGCCTCTACATTTTTATGGAACATAGTTGCAAGAATATAGATTGACAATAAGACTTATCGAAACAGTAAAGGATTCATCTTCCTAGGTTCTAAAATCAAAGTGGTGACTGAAGGCCTGAGATCAGAAGACATATAGAACTTGGAAGTTCTGTATGCAGAAGACTTGCAATGTCTGGCATGAATAACATCTGGAAGAGTAAAGGCATCAGCCGCACAACCAAATACAGATTAGTTAACACAATGTTTTTTCCCAATTCCTAATTATGTCTATGAAATTTGGACTCTGAAAAGGGCAGATAGGAGAAAAATGGATGCCTTTGAACTGTGGTTTTGGAGGCAACAATTACACAACCCATAGATTGCAAAAATAACAAGTTCTAGATGGAACCTCGCAAAAAAATAGCACTTGAAGCCTAGATCACCAAACAGAGGCTGACATTCTTTGGTCATGTTATGAGAGCTGACTCACTCGAAAAGTCAATCATGCTGGGAGTTATCAGTGGAAAAAGGAGAAGGGGCTGCCCTGGTACCCGCTTGCTGGACACTATAAAGGATGACACCTGGATGACCATGGTGGATCTGAAGGAAGCAGTGTGAGACAGAGATTGACAAGATGATTTTGGAAAACTGCAAAAGAAGGAAAACCTTGAATGTAGTTTGGACTAATTACAAGAAGGCATTTGACTCCTTGACACATGACTGGATAATCAAGTATCTAGAAATAACAGTAACAGTAGAAACATCAGAAGATTTGTGCAAAGATCAGTACCACTACGGTGATAGATTGGGACAGGTTAACATCAAGAAAGGAATCTTTCAAGGAGACTAGCTATCACTACTACTGTTTGTCATTGCATTGATTCCTCTGTCAACAAAACTGAACAAGTCAGGCCATGACTATCAAGCATCAAACTCATCTGCCAGGCTATTCCCCCTCCTTTACATGGACAATCTGAAACTACAGATAATCCTCAATTTACAGCCATTTGTTTAGTGGAGCTAAAAAAAGGGATTTGTGACTGTTTTTCATATTTACGACCATTACAGCATCCTCATGGTCACAGGATCAAAATTTGGTAAATAGCTCATATTTTTGATGATTATAGTGTCCTGGGATCATGTAATCCCATTTTGCGAAGGGAAGGCAGATTCACTTAACAACTGTGTTGCTAATTTAACAATTGCAGCAATTCACTTAACAACTGTGACAAAAAGTGATAAAATGGGGCAAAACTCATTTAAGAAATATCTCACTTAGCAACATAAATTTTGGGCTCAATTGTGTCATACGTTGAGGACTACTGTAATGGAAAAACACCATCTGAAATGGAGTCGCTGCTCAACACTGTCCATACATATAACAAAGATATTGCAGTGGAGTTTGGACTGGATAAATGTGCCACCCTTTCCATAAAAGAGGGGAGGGGGGGAATGAAAATTGAAGAAATCACATGTCCCATGGAAATAACATCAAAAGTCTGGATAAAGATCACTACAAATATCCAAGCTTCCTTCAGGGTGACAACATAAAGCATACTGAAATCAAGAAAATTAGTACTTAATACATCATGAGAATGAAAAAGATCTGAAAGTTTAAATTTAGCGGCAGAAATATCATCAAGGTGAATAATACCTGCGCAATTCCAGGGATCAGATACGCAGCTGAAAAATAGGATCAGGAAAATAATGTCAGTGAATCACACTCTTCATCCACATAGTGATGTTGACAGACTCTATTTACCAAGGAGAATAAGTGGCATGGAATATTGCAAGTATATCAGACAGTTAAAGAAGGAAAAAGGGCACTGGAAGAATATCTGAAGGACAGTATATAAGATGCATCAAGATTTGTATACCGTGAAGGTTTATTGAATACCAAAGACAACAAACTGGCCTATAAGAAAAACCAAATGAAGTATAGAAAAGAGGCATGGCAAGACAAAGTATTACATGGTCAATACAGGTAGTCCTTGATTTACAACCGGTTGCTTAGTCACCATTAAAGTTATGACAGATCCACCCTTAAAGCTACTTATGATCCAGTTTCAAAATTACATCTGTTGCATCATTTGCTCAGCTCATAGCAAAATCAGGTGCTATTCTTGTGACAGGGCTCCATTTTTTTGGGAGGCTCTATTTCTTTATGGAATTGTGGAGCCTTCTTAAAAAGGGAGGCCCCTACAGTTTTGTGAAAATAACATTCTTTGTCACAAGTTTGGCTTTGTAAAGTTTGATTTAGACTTAACTACAATGCATACCTGCGTTGCAAAGTGGTTGATGGGTAAATTTAGGTTTCATGTGATTGTCCACTGGCTGACCTTGTACACCTTCCAAATATCAACTATACGTTATGTGGAGATGCATGTTCTGGCTGCTGATTGATTGATCCAGCTTCCATTTCCTGCTGTCTTCTATGTTTTCTGTATTTTGTTTGAGTGCCTTCTTGCCAGAATGTTAACATTCGCAGATGTATAAATGCAACAGCTATGTAACCATCTCTGAATGTCAGACACATTCCTTGACCTGCAGTGACACAGAAGTTTAACTCCACCTCAAGAAAGCTGATCCTATCTCAGGCTGGGTGCTTCTTTCAGAACCTGAAAATAAAATGTAAGTTGAGTGTGCTGGACCCTGGAACAGACCATGTCCTGCAAGTTGTAAGGCAGTTGGAGGCTTGCAAGCTGTAGGTCCACAAAGCCTGATTGGTTGGGGAAGGTCTCCTTGGAGGTTTGCAAGCTCCAACTAGCTCAGTCTCCCCTTGGTCACTGGTGGTTTTCAAGCTACAAATGGCCTGATCTAAAACACTGATTTATTGAATTAACTGCCTGGATTCATGTAATACTAAGTTATAATTTGTGGTTTATAGATCACAGCAATTAGAGTCCTACAATAAACGTCCAATGAAATCCAAAATCAGACAAAATACATTGTTCATGCAAGCACACCTTCATTATACTGGATGGAAGTTGTGGAGGAGATGGGAAATCCATCCTCTTAACATGTGATATTTAACTACATTATGTTATTCCAGCTCCTATTTTATTATTTACTGTTGGCCTTTTTATTTAAATAGTTTTATTCATTAAGACATAGCTTTGAAGGAATATTAGATATTGAACACTTCTTACAATGAAAGACCTGAGAAAAGGATTATGGCTGTATTGAAATTTGCAGTTTTTTATAGGAAAATAAAGACTCTGGACCTTTAAGTGCTGCAGATGTTATTGATATTGAATTTCAATTTACAGTCCACCTTTTTATTGAGAATCTGGTATGGTGTAAAATGTTAGACTAGGAGTAGCAAGATCTAGTCTTACAGTCCACCCTTAATATAGAAGCTCTGCAGATGATTTTGGGCCGGTTACACTCAAGCCAACTTGTTTCACAGAGTGGATGAAGATTTTACATTCCTGTACAAAATGTGATGGAATATAAATCCAACAAACAAATACTTAACAAATAAGACAAATTTTACAGGGAAAAACATGACGTTATTGATAAATCTATGGGACAGTCCCCCCTCAAGTTTATGTGTAAATGAAAGCAATAGGTGTGCTACTATTGATGCATCATCAATAATATCAGGATATGTGGATGAAATGACAAATTAAAATTTTCTATTATGCAAAGTTTCATTTTCTTTATCCAAGTGCAGTCATTATGCGGTGTTAATATCCATGTGCTCTATTGTCACCAATGGTCATTAATGAATAATTTTTAATTCTAGAAACGTGGTATTTATCTTGCATTCTTATTTTTAATTGGCATATAGTCAGCCTGAAAAGTTTCAAATCCAATTCCCATAATTTTAGCAGCATGGTACTAACTGGCACTCAAGTGGAAGGAGAGTGAACTAGTACATTAGCCCCAGTGTGATCAGGATGATTATTTCCACAAATTATACTTTGCCCTCCTATGTTTTAAACCACAGAAACAGGCCCAAAAAATGAGCATCTCACTAGATGAAAAATGAACATTCCATAGGTTTTATTGCAGTAAAGTGTTCTTGGAGATGTTTTAATTTATCCAAAATTGAAATGTATAATTGTATAAGAATTCTATAAAAAGTATTATAAGAATTCTGTAGCGAGCTATTCAACTGTTTTTTCTAATCTAATGCCCTCCTAGTGGGAATTTTAGGAATTGCAGTCAAAGACCTTTAGATGATGGAAGTTGTGCAAGCCTATTAAAAAATTTACACCGTCAAAAGAAAAAAAAAAGACTACAGATAGTAAATGCAAATGTGAATTTTCCGATTGTTCCATTCATGTTCTATAGTCTCATTTAAGATCCTACATGCATCTTTTAAAAGAACATGAAGGTATTAAAAGTAGTATGGGAATAATCAGGGAAAGTATACTGAATATTGAATTGTAAATTTAGATCTTACCACAAGGGGGCATGAACAGATGAAAGGTTTTGCAAAAAATGCAATAATCTGGTGTAGCTAGAGAATGATAAAAGAAGTACAGTGTGTTATTGTTGGCTACAGGAAAATGTAAATCAAGAGCAAATGCTACACATTTGATCACAATACCTGAGGCTATTTTTTAAAGTATATTTTTCAGATTAAAATTGCTTTAAACAGTGAAAACCTATATGGAAAATATAGTTGGCTCTAGGAGACCCACTCATATTCATTGAGTTACTCTCACACTAACAAGGATTTGCAAGGTCTTCTCCATGTCCTCTCTCTTTCCTGAAAGCATTACTGTGCTAAAGCATTTAATTTGATTTTTTTAAACAAAAGCAATTACAGAAAAGTGCAAATCCAGTGTATGACATTTAACACTTCTTGGTGGCAGCCAAGCTGAGCTTAAATGAGGGGCTTTTTCGTCCAGAACAACAAGAGCCAAAAGGCCTTGTGTCATGGAGTAATGTAAGACACAATCTTGCTTGAAAATGCACAATGAATTGGGAAGGATTTATGTAATTAATTGACCAGTCTTAACCTGTTATCGTGATGTAAGGAATTTGGAACTCATTAATTTGGGCGCTGACAGATTTCATATTAGAGCTGGCAAATATGGATTGAGCTTCTTATTCATGTAGCAGCTGGAATTTCTATGACAGTGAGGATTAGTGAAGAAGACCTATTGCTGGAGTCAAACTGCCTCTTTGTAATCAGTAACCCTGCTCTGCATTAAACGAATAATGGGGAAAATACAGCTGGGCGGTGATGGGGTGGGGGTGGGGGGGAACTTATCCTGACTGCAGAGGAAAGGATGGCAGTTTTGCTCGCTCGGCTAATATTTATACTGAACACCAGCTTTTGCAGTAGAATGGAAATATTAATTGCAATCATAAAGTGAAAGAAACTCTCTTTGGAGAAAAGAAAACAGAGAAAACCCCTCAAAGCCTCGTCTTATTGCCAGGTTATTTTATTTTCATTATTTTAAAATGGGTTTTGAAGTTACCTTTTTCAAAGAAGATACAGCCATGGAAAACCAAAGAAATATTAACCCCAAACCACTCAATACAAGCAGTGGGTGTAATTGTAATATATAAAGTATATTTTATATACTTCATATTAAGTATATAAAAATATATGATAGGGGTGAGCAGCCTTTCACTGACTATAAGTAAGAGCTCACTTGCTCTTTTACCCTACTTGGCTGAGGTTTACAAAGCCATGCCATGGGAAGAAGCGTGGGAAGAGAGATCAAATCTTTACCTCAAACTCATTTAAAAACATTAGAATTAAACAGTCTTAGGAGTTGAATATTGCAACTCCTGAATAGCACCTACAACAAATTACAGAGCTGAATTTGGGCAGCAAATCAAATACACTGAATAGTTCCAGGCCCCACAAATGGGCACTAGAGGAAGGACCTGTTGTATATTTCCTGTGGGTTGTCAATACTGATAGGTGATTGTGGTAGTATGGACATTATTTTGTGGAAAATACCATGAGATCATTGCCACCATAATTTAAAAACTATTTGCCAATTCCATTTCCCCCCTCTTTCTTACCTATGTGCACCTCTGATCCTTCAGCTGTTTCAAATATTGTATTTCCTATGAATGTACATTTTGTGCTCTTACACCATTTAGAGCAGAGGTAGCTCAGGAATTCTGAGATTTGAAGTCCACAAGTCATAAAAGGGCCATAGTTGCCCACCCCTGATTTAGAGTATGAATGGCATCATATTTATGTCCTTTCTTTCTACGTGTAAAGCCAGTAGAAGACAATTAGAATAATGGAACCTTAGACCTCACTGAGGAAATGGATTTAAAGCAGATTCACAGCTCAGAACACATCAGTTCACCAGTCAGTAGGATTATCTATGTTATGAATATTTATGCTTGTTTCCGAGTCAGTTTCTTTCAAACTGACCCTGCTTTTGGATTGAGTGAAACATAGGTGACATGGAGAGAACCAAGTATGCTACAATTTTAGAGGAAAATCAGAATTTAAATGTAATAAGCAAATAAAACAAGAACGTGTTGGATTCTGCCTCGCTGCTTTTGCATGTCTGTTTGTATACATGCAAATCATATTGAAAATCAAACATTATAAAGCTTAAAAATAGTTTTCTTAATAGCTAGGTTCATACATTTTGCTAGCCATATTGAGATATGTTTGATTCTGACTGTGCTATGTGAACTTAAACATTGTAGTTTATACATGGTGTATAGTTTAGCCATGTGTAAATCTAAGTATAGTAATGAACAATGTGGCAGGTGTGAATGTTAGGCAAGTACAGTGAAGGTACAACTAAGATTAGGTGAAACCTGGCTCAAAAACAGTAAGTATAAGAGGGATCTTGGAGTCCCAGTAGATGACCACTTAAATATGAGCCAGCAGTGTGTGGCAGCAGCCAAAAAAAAAAAGCTAATGGAATCCTTGGTTGCATAAACAGGCATAGAGTAAAGATCACATGAAGTATTAGTACCACTTTATGAAACCTTAGTAAGACAACACCTGGAATACTGAATTCAGTTTTAGTCACCACATTACAAATAAGATATTGAGACTTCAAAAAAAATGCAGAGAATAACAACTAAATTGATTAAGGGCATGGAGACTAAAGCACATGAATGGTTGCAGGAATAGGATATGACTAGTCTAGGATTTGGGGTGACATTATAACATTATTGCAGTATTTGAGGGGCTGCCGCAAAGAAGAGAGGTCAGCTTATTTTCCATAGCATCAGTAGGCAAAACAAAAAATGATGGAAACTAACCAAGGAGAGAAGCAACCTAGAATTAAGGAGAAACTTTCTAATAGTGGGAACAATTAACCAGTAGAACAGCTTGCCTTCAGAAGTTATGGGTGCTTCATCACTGGAGGTTTTTAAGAAGATTTTGGACAGCCACTTGTCTGAAATGGTACAGGGTCTCCTGCATGAGTAGGAGGTTGGACTAGAAGACTTTCAAAGTCCTTTCCAACTAGCAAATAGAATTTTGAAGAGAGAAAAAAAGAGAAGTGAGTTGAGAATAACAGAAAATGATGGAACCCTTGATATATCAACTCAATAAATTTATTGAATTCAGTTGAACATACTCCAGAAAAGTGGGTATGGGAATATAACTCAAGTAGGAAAAACGTTTTCTTAAGAATTTGCATAACACTGATTTTACTTTGCTGTAGACCTTTTGAAGGGTGGAAAGAGAAAGTTAACTTCTATAGTGAAATTATGTTTATTTGTTGCTGACTTTCAAAACTTAAAGATTTCAATAATCTCCATGCAAGAAAATTTAGACATTTGGATAGCTAGAATAATAGTCGAAAATTGTGTGTATTTGGGAATAATGCAGCTGAAGAATTTGAGACAACCAAAGGAATTTTAATGTCGGAAACACAAATATATAAACAAACAAATTTTAAAGGTAATGTCTACAGCAATTCTCAGTCATCTAGGTCATGGTTGTTCCAAAGCTGCTTTTCAAAAGGCAACTGGACTGCCTTGTTTATTTTCCTTGAGAATTGAACTGAGAACTGAAGAAGCTTCTTGGATGAGAAATGAAACATTTTCAAGGAAAACCCCTCAAGAAAGTCCAGTTACTTTTTGAAATGCACCTTTGGTTGGAAGTAATGGTTTGGGTCAGTGGTGAAATGTAAAATTTGTTACTACCGGTTCTGTGAGCGTGGCTTGGAGGGTAATATGACTGACTGGGCGTGGCCAACCTTTTTTAAAAAAAACTTTTAAAACCATTTTTTCTGCAACCTCTTCGGCTGAAGAGGTTGTAAAAAAAATGCTTTTAAAGCCTCTGATGATCCCAGCTGACTTGCCTGATCGGCAGAGGCTTTTTTTCCTTTTAAAAACATTTTTTTAATAACCTCTTCGGGTGAAGAGGTTGTAGAAAAAATGCTTTTAAAAGCCTCTGATGATCCCAGCTGAGCCCCGCAATCATCAGAGGCTTTTTTTTTTTTTTACTTTTAAAAGCATTTTTTCGGCCAAAGAGGTTGTTGAAAAATGCTTTTAAAAATTAAAAAAAAAGCCTCTAATGATTGCGCGGCTCAGCTGGGCAAAGGGGGGGGGGAAGGGATTTTTGCTACTGGTTCTCCGAACCACCCACCTCCATCACTACTGTATCTGGTGATCCGATCTGAACCAGGAGCATTTCACCCCTGGTTTGGGTACATAAATCTGTTCATATTTTTATCCCTTGTGCATTGAACCATGCATCTGAATGAAGATGTGATCACCTGTCTTGATGAAAAAAAATAAATTTCTGCAGTCTTTGTGTACATATTACAATATTTTGGATCCATATCTCTAATAAGAATGATCCTATTTGTGGAATTAACATATAACTTCTCCAGAAAGCTGTAAGGTGAAAAAGGCTTAAGAAAGTACTTGCTTTTTGCATTCAAGGTTTTCTGTCTATTTTCTAGAAACAATTAAACAATCTTAGTTTTATACTTCTGCATACTTCTTAATTCATATTATCAAGTTAATACTTTCATTTCTCAAAAGATGGACACTTTTTGTCTCCCATTAATTAATTTTTACTCTTAGAAAACTAATTCAAGATTATTTTTGCATTCATTAAAATATCTTGGGATCCAACCCTTAAAACAGAATTCTGTACAGTGTTATAAATTATTTTAATGTCCAGCTCTTCTGAAAAATAAATTTTAATGCTATTTTATTAATATATTTTATATAATGACAACATTTTGCACTGTACTTCATCCTGAAATTGGAATATGGAAGGGGTAACATATAAATGTTTTCAGTAAATAAATAGGTCTTCAGAAAGGGAATAATTTTGTAAATGGAAGCAAAGATTATTTTGTGGTTTGTGTCCATCAAATCTTCTCCAATTTTCAGTAGTCTGGGGCAGCAACACCCAGAATTTCTGGTTAAGAATTTTTGACGCTATAGTCCCAAAATACCTTGCGAGCTGGGAAGACTGCTCTAGAGTTGTGGCTGCCAACATTAGGTCTCAGATACCATAATGGATTAAAATTCACATTATCTCTAGGAAGAAGGGTCAATGGTCTGGAATGATTCATGTTGTAGCCCAACAATATTTGGGAATATAAGACTGAGAATTACTGTTCCAAGCAATAGAAATGCTCTAGGCTGTAAAAATAATTTGATGAATAAAGGTCACCCCCTACAGATTTGGACTCTTGGATTTGGCATTTCTCGCTTCTCAGCTTGAATCCTTTATTGGCAGGTAGTGCAGATAAGTTATTATGACATTTACATAACTGACTACCTCCTACTTACAGGTCACAATCATGCTAATTCTCACAATAGCTCATCTTTGTGCTGATAATCTTTTTATAACTGTAAATAAAATAACATAGAAAAGGCTGCATTCTAAACTCTAGCACTTCAGCAAAAATACAGTATTTTGTAAGGTAAGATAAGGAAGACCTGCAATTTCTGCTACCTCATTTTCTGCTGCCTCATTTTGTATACCAGGTTTATAAAAATATGCATTAATTCTAATAATGGTTCCAGTTTTTCATTAAAGGATATTAATTTTTTGTTTGTCCATCTCCAGACTGAACATCTTAATAAGTAACTAAATTCATTGGATGCTATAGTATCACCCAATTTTGTAGTTTGATTATAGAACACTGATGACCAGAATTTCAGTGGGAAATTCAGTCAGTGGGATTAATAGACTATTATAAAGATCTGACTCTAAGAGTGGTTTTTGTATTTGTATATGAATATGAAGAAAACTTTTACACAACCAGGAGAAGACTAAATAAATGATTCTAGTTCATAAAGTGTCAAAATAGCTACTACATGGTCAATCAAGAATGTCTACTAATCTGGTTCTATAGATCTTTTCTAAACTTGATCCCCTTGAGGTCACTGGATCTTGGGCTTGTATAACCAGGTGCAAGATTGCAACCATTGCTTGTAAATCTGGTTCACAGCTGTGTACTGTAAATAATGCAATCCAACTCCTCAGGACTGCTGGCCATGGGATTATGAGCTGATTCTCCCTCCTGATTAATTTCTTGTTCCAAGTTGCCAACTGTGCAATTTTATCCAGAGATGTCAGCTGCTTACTTGCTTTGCCTCTATTGCCTCCATTTTTACACTATAAAGAATTAACTGTTGGGGTGCTGTCATCTGCCTTGTACAACATATATTGCAGCATGAAGAAAGAATTTTAACAAGACCTCAAAGGGGCTTCCTGACATGTTTAGTTGAAAGGTTTCCTACAAAACAAAAAAGGAAGCTCCCTGGAGGCAACAGGAAGAAAAAAACCTTCTTGTTGAGAAAGACTGTGCTCCATTTTATTTTGTATATGCCACCATAGTATAGCTCTTGCATGAGTCCGATAGGCTGTTCTCTCTTCTTTCCACCTTTTTTTCCACAGCTGGTACCTGTTGAACATTTTCATTTCAGACTTCTTACTAGAGTTTTAGTGTTCCTGTGAGTTGGCTACTATTGAATTGAATACTCTGCTCTGGTATTCATTTGACTGTCTTGAAGTTTGCTTTGTATACAATATAAATGGGATAAATTCCATTTGCCTAGTCTTTCAAATATTTTCAAAAAGATTATTGAATGGGAAGGGGGACATGAATCAAGCCATGTATATTGTGCAGTGGTTCTGCTGTACCAACTACCCTAAATTGTACCAATTTGGCATTTGATTTGTTTGAATTTGACCCTAAAATGTTGCACAAATTCAGCCTTTATGGTTTATAAAGTAATATGTATAAACTCAATTGGCTGTAAGTTATTCAGTAAACCATGACTAAAAGAAACCATGGGTATGTGAACAATTCCCACTTCATCTTTGTGTATAAGAACCTGCATACATGCATGTAACTTGGAATGGCATTTCAGTGCTCAAGTGTGTATGCCTTCTTCCCGTCTTTGATTTGCAGCCCTTTATTCTGATCCCCAGGGTCCAATGCCTCCTTGCTTCACAGGATAGTTAGCATTCGTATAGTACTTTATAACGTTTGAAGAGATTAAGAATCATTTATTTCATTTAAAAAAAAGTGAAGCTCTTACTTCAAGTTCATGAAGTAAGCTATGAAGCTCTTACTTCATAGCTCAGACTAACTGCTACATCCTACATAGTCCCAGTGAGAGAAATGCTTAAAAGGATTACCTAAATTAGGTCTTCTTCATCTGATTGCCAAACAACCTGATTATCATAAGATGGACAAAGAGGTAGGAGATTTCTGCTCCTGCCAACTTCTGACAGTTCAGATAATAGATAATGCCCTCTTTATGTTTAATCCTCTTACTGGAAAAGTGTGGTTTGTTTCAGTTGAATCAAATCTCTGTAAGCATAGAAATATAATTCAAGGAAAGCATTCCTCATAATATGGACTATTTGATTCTTATTTATACATATAATTATTACTAGACCAGGTGACTTGATTGATTGCAGGCTTAGTAAATTAGTAAATGCATAGTGTTATCGTTTGAGACAATAAAAATATTTTAAGCCTTTAAAATAGATAGGTCCTATGTGATAAGTACATACAAAAAATAATATAAGATAATTTACAAGTTATTACATTAACTATTTTGTAAAAATTCATAGATGAATATACAACTTTCAGGTTGTGCTCTAATGAATTGTTCTGTAGTACCAATAAATTATCCATTCTGTTTCTATTTGTACAGTTGATTTGCTGAATACAGCAACAGTATTTCAAAAATTTGATAGGTGTTGCTAGCTCTTAAGGATGCATTTTTTTTCATTTTGTCTATTTTAAGCAAAATCTGAAATAAAATTGTTTTTGCTGTGTCTTTGTAATATCTCATACTCTTTCCTATATAGTTTTATCTTCACAGATAAATGTTTATGTGAGGAAAATATGTATTTGGTTATTTTTGTCATCAGAACATTTTGATTTGGCAAGCATATATCCATGTATGCAGACAAGGAAGATGTTGGATAAAGGAAAACAACTTCCCCTCCCCTTGTATCAGCAATATTTATTTTTGTAGTGGGTTAATTCTACATCAGTCCCAAATCAACTCTCTGAGCAATATGAAGAACCCTGCAGCAATTGGTCATACTGTCGCGGCTCCAACTAGAAATGGAAGTGAACTGCCATTTTACATTGTCTCAGATTAATTCTACATCTAGTTTTTTAAAGTTCTCTGGAAATTTTAAATTTGAAGTAGGGTACCACTAAGTCAAGATAATTGAGATAGTCAATTTGTCCAGTGACAGAAAATAAGACCACAACATTGGGAGAGAATCAGAAAACATGTACTTTTTAAGTGCCCTTCATATGATTAATAATAAAGTAGGTCAATATCTGATTTGTTAAACCCATTCCAATATTTCATCATCTATATCTGTTAATAGAAAGTGATTCTCATGTAGTTCTATACAAGTCTATGTCTAGGTCTATTTAGTATCTATATCTACTTCTTTGACCTGCAGTGGCTAAACAGCAGCTGTTATTATATTTTTTATCCTGAACTTAATCCAATCTGCAATCAAGCTTACATGCAGATGAAGAGAATGTCACAGAAATTCTGTAGAAAAATTATCAAACAAAAATGAAGTAGAGTCTGGTAGGATAACAGTTATTGTATTTAATGCTTGAAAAAGAAAACATTTTCTTTTCCTTCTCTAGGTTAATTGTCCCTTTCTGAATCTTCAACAGCAATGCTTACTGCCTTATTATTCCATGGATATCTGTTTTGAATCAACTCATACATTATTAATCATACATGTGTAGGTCAAAGTTTACTAACCTTGGCAATCACACCCTAATAACAATATTCTCCCTTTAGCATTAGAAAGAAAAGATGGGAATAATCAATAGTCCAACATCCAAAACACATCATCTTCAGAGACAGTACAGTGTATGCACTCAAGAGGATGGGCTGTAGAAAAGGGTGGACTGAAAGAGTGCAGAGACCCAGATGTTTACAAAACATGTCAAGTATCCATTAATTTTATGAGATGAATAATGTGGCAACTTATGAATTTTTAACATCTTTAAAATGATGAGACTGTAAGATGATATAGACAAAAGTAAATTTGATCGAACATGAGATTATTTCTTATCAAATGGAAATAGTGAATAACATAATAAGAGTGTGTAAGCATGAATTTAGGTCAATAATATATAGTATGATAAAACAATATTTATTTTAGTCTGTCCTGAGATGTTAAATAGGTCATTTAATACATTTGAAAATTTTAATAGTAAGAAATATGGAAGCAATGATTTTCTGAATTGTCTAAAACAAATAAACTGTACTTATTATTATGGTGATAGTGGTTATGGTTCTTCATAGTGGTATTCATAATCTTGAAAGCTATCTCTAATTTTGTAAAATTCTGAGCATTCTAAATTCATGAAGAGCTGGAGAGAGTCCATTAACAGATCAGTACCTTTTGTCCTTAAGTGCCTGGTCATTGCATGCTGCATTTGTCAACCCTGAAGCTAACTTGGCCTCTTGAAGCTTCAGTTTTGCCACACTGGAGCGAGGAATAGGGAGGGGGGATTAAAGATAGCTGAGGATGTGTGGTCAAAATAAAATACTTTCTTTTGGTAACCAAGGACGTTCTTACACCTGGCCCGAGAAGGGGGAGTGATGTCACCAGACCAGTGATGCTGCATTGATTGGGCCATACAATTGATTGTTTTGGGTTGGGAGAAAAACTTACTTTTAATTAAAAGAAAACTAAGAGGCCCTTCAGAGTTGGTTTTCACCAGATACATGCCAATTTGATATTTCCAATAAAGCTATTCTTTGAGGAATCCACCTATCTCAGAGTTTTGCTTGCAATGGATCTATTACTTTAGTTTTAGTTTTTAGTTTTTATTATATTTGTATACCGCCCTTCTCCCGAAGGACTCAGGGTGGTGAACAGCCATGATAAAACAACATACAAGACAAAATTTAAAAAACATATTAAAACAATTCAATCTTTGACCAAAATTAAAACTTTCAATTAAAACCATTTTAAACCACTTTTAAAACCCGATTTAAAATCATTTATCCCGTCAGATTGGCTTGCTGAAATAATAGGGTCTTCAGAGCTCGACGGAAGGCATGGAGGTCGGGGATCCTTCGTATGTCTGGAGGCAATTCATTCCATAAGGCAGGAGCCTCCACAGAGAAGGCTCTCTCCCTGGGGGTCGAGGAGTCAACATTATTTGGCCGATGGCACCCTGAGGAGGCCCTCTCTGTGGGAGCGTGTCGGTCGGTGGGAGGAACATGGTGGCAGAATGCAGTCCTGTAGGTAACCAGATCCTAAGCGATGGAGCGCTTTAGAGGTGGTAACCAACACCTTGAAGCGCACCCGGAAGACCACCGGGAGCCAGTGCAGCTCGCGCATGAGGGGTGTTATATGGGAGCGATGAGTCGCCCCCATTATCACTCGCATGGCCATCTTCTGGACCAGTTGGAGCCTCCGGGTGCTCCTCAAGGGGAGCCCCATGTAGAAAGCATTATAATAGTCCAGATGGAAAATGATGAGGGCATGAATGACTGTCTAAAGACAGCCGTGAATCCAGGAGGACGCCCAAGTTGCAAGCCCTCTCTGAGGGGAGTAAGATCTCATCCCCAATAGCCAATGATGGTGTTACCTGGCTATATCGGGAGGTTGGAAACCACAGCCACTCAGTCTTGGAGGGGTTGAGTCTGAGCCTGTTCCTCCCCATCCAGGTCCATACGGCCTCCAGGCAATGGGACATCACGTCAAGGGCATCATTGGGGTGGCCTGGAGTTGAAATGTACAACTGCGTGTTATCGGCATACAGTTGACACTTCACCCCAAAGCCATGGATAATCTCACCCAGCGGCTTCAACAGGAGGGGTGAGAGGACTGACCCTTGTGGCACCCCACAAGTGAGGAACCTTGGGGTCTACCTCTGCTCCCCGTCAACACAGACTGCGTATGGTCAGAGAGGAAGGAGGATAACCACCGTAACACGGTGCCCCCCACTCCCACCCCCTCTAGCCGACGCAGCATGATACCATGATTGATGATATCAAAAGCCGCTGAGAGATCTAGGAGGACCAGGACAGAGGAGCAACCCCTGGGCCCTCCAGAGATCATCAACCAATGCGATCAATGCCGTTTCCATGCTGTAACCGCTCTGAAGCCCGACTGACATGGATCTAGATAGACAGCTTCATCCAGGAACCGAGGAAGCTGCCTCGCCACCTTGCAACCTTGACAGCATTAGCTATAGCTTCTACCCTCCAAGGATAGTGTATGTATGTGTGTGTACATATGTTACATGAATGGATTGCAAATGTTAAATAGTACATGTCTTAGTTTTCCTTTCCATTCCTCACTATAGTCTCATCTGTAGCTTGTAGAGCGGGGGTCGCCGAGAATTCTGGAAGTTGAAGTGCACAAGTCTTAAAGTTGCCAAGTTTAGAGACCCCTGTTGTAGAGAGTCATTTTGGCTCTTGGACCAAAACATCCTATCCACACTTGCCAGCATAAAAGGCCAATTGGAAAAGCACAGTGGATATAAAAAGTCTACCCATCACTTTTAAAATGACAGGTTTTTAACATGTAAAAAAAAATCAGACCAAGATAAACCATTTCAGAATTTTTTACGCCTTTTGATATATAAACTATACTGAATTGGTGTGTAGACATTATATATCCATTGTTGAAGATAGGAATCCATTCCTAACAAGCTACTGTAATTCAGATTAAGTAATATGCAAAAAATACCAATCAAGAATTGTGAACATACACAAGGAGTGATAAATACATTATCTGCATTAAATCATAGACATGTACACATACAGTATGTCAAATGTAATTAAGAAATTAAATTTGTATACATTTTTAAAAAAAGATGGTATATGTTAATGAATCCGAGTTTTTAAATACTATATATATTTTCTAAGAACCTTTCTTCCCCTAGATCTGAAGAAAATTAAAGTGTTAGTGTGCTATCACTAAAAAAGTAAGTGATGCCCATTTCAATTTTTAGTACACCACAATATAATAATAATAATTAGAAGAGGGTGTCACAATTATGGGTAAAAAGAGCATTTTTAGCAATTAAACTTATTTATAGTATTTGGATGGGAACTGATACATCATTGTGGTTTACACCTGTAGTAATGAAATTATTAAAAATGTAACAATGAAAAAGTATGAATTTATTAGTCTTCTTGCTGAAACATCAATGCTGGTTGTGGATATACCCCCTGCTGTCAGGAGCTAAAGACCAGATTCACACATGAAGGTTCAATTAAGTTTGAAAAATTTAGCAAATTTATTGCTAAAAGCCTGTGCATAGGAATCTTCTCAACCAATGGTCAGCATCTGCTTAGAATTAGATAAGGGCCAACGACATTGGGGGTGGAAGGGTTGGACTTAGTTCTCTTTTAGCCACATGGGATCCTAGGCTGATCCCTTCCTTTTCAATCTGTTCCCTGGTTCTGCTATCCCTCCTTCTCCACCTCAGGTTTATTCTTGCAAAAGTTAATAGAAGTGTTTCAGTTTACTATAGGCTTCATCTGAGGTCACCACAAGTTTGCCACTGACTTAGTGAGGCCAAGAACAGACCTTTTATTGGGAATTGCTAAGAAACAACCAGAACAAATTGTTTCATTTATAAAATGTCAGGAAGAAATTACTAACCTCTTACATTTATTAAAGCTACTGATATATTTTTCAGTAAAGGAGTGGGGTGGGGGACAATTAATTGTACATACCATTTTCACTACAAATAAAATAAAACAAGAGAATTTGGCTTTATAAAATAATCAATGCATCTTTTGCTGCGTATATTGTATAGAAGAATATAATGTATTTGTTTCACTGGATCTGGAGAAAATTAACATGTATCTAATTGTTAATATTTGATCCTTCTTTAATTATGTATGATTTCCAGGAATGAATCTGTCAAGTAAATAATGAAATGCGTACATGCAGCATATGTAATTAGGTTAGGTGCATAAATCCAAAATGTTCACTTAATAGTTGTCAGTGCAAAATTTATTAATAATGAGAAATGCTAAGTGAAGAAATTCCCTAACCATCTACTCATTAGTAAAGGGCTATGTTCATTGCAAAAAAAAAAAAAGTTCTTTACTTATTTCTTCAGCATTTAGGGTGATTGAGAAACCATGATGCAATTTTATTTTCTTTCTGTTCTACCGAGAAAAGGATTATTCACTAAAGAATTGGATGCCAGAGAAACTTTATGAATAGATGCCAATTGATTGTGGAAATAGTTTAAAGTTTAAAGATTTTAAGATAATTTTTCCAGAGCCATTTAGCAATCAGCAAATATTTTATAAGGTGTGCTTGTTTAGTTTCCCTCCCCCACATGTTAGTGTCTTGTATATGGTTTGATTAGTTGCTAAGGAGATTAGTTGAAGTTTTGTGGTTTGTTTGCACCTTTTAAAGGCTTGTAATAGGCAAAGTGGGTAGGAAGAACAATTGGGAAATGCATTTCTGATCCTGCCAGAAACCCAGTGGATCTATACATGTCCCCACATACATCTAGAAGACATTCTTTGTAGTCTTATTACCTCTTTTATCTAAATTGAACATGTTTTAGTTATATTAATGGTCAGCAGAAGTCATTTAGTGCCCTTTTCTAAATCTCAAAATAATACAAATAATACGGTATAAGAACTGTTGTATTGAAATATGGTACTTAAAAAGGTTGAGGAATCTACTATCTGAAGTAGAATGTGTTTATTCAGGAAAAAATAGACTTTGGTTTTGCATGACAGCAATTTTTTAATCATAACTCAAAGCCTCCAAGAATAGTTTAAGGCAGGAGTGTCAAACTCGATTTCATTGAGGGCCGCATCAGATTGTCTTTGACCTTGGGGGGCTGGGGTTGATGTGGCCAGCTTGATGTCACTCATGCCCGGGTCGCCTGTGGCAGCCTGAGTGCTCTGCCAGAGAAAATGGGCTCCCGAATTCTGTTTTCGGCTGTGACAGCTTCCTGCAACCCTCTGACAGCGAAAATGGAGCTTGGGAGGGCCGCACATGGCCCTCTCAAGCTCCATTTTCACTGGCAGAGGCACCGCAGGCCAGTCCTTTGTTGTTTCCAGGGCAGCCCCTCGGGCCAGATCTAAGCACCTCATGGGCTGGATCCTGCCCCTGGGCCTTTAGTTTGACATCTCTGGTTTAAGGGATTCAAACTAGGAAACAAGACTTAAGGATGTCTCACTTGATACACCATTAGCAGTAGAAGAAACTGCTAGTATAGTATCTACGACACTTCAGGATGAGGATATTCAAATTGAGAAATCAGGCTTGGAACTCAATTGTTATTGGTTCTCAATCACTGAAGCATTGGCCAATACAGAGTATCACATGTAACCCAATAAAGTATTTTAGAATTGTCTGATAACTCAGAGGGGCATCTAGACTACACTGCCAGAATTCCTTATATTCCTTATATCCTGTATTGCTCTTTCCACCTAACAGGATACAACTTCTAACTGTCTCCTAATTCTAAATAGAATAGACCACCTTATGCATATTTTGGACTTTGTTGCTCAAATACTAGAAGGGATGTTTTGCCTTGTCCAATTGTCTACAGTTGCCTGCTTAGCTTGCCTATTTCCCAGTTCTACTTGTCTAGATATATAACATTAGTATTCAAACTGCTAATTGACAAGTTCAGATATTATTTGGGAATAACATTTCAGACAATGATTTGCCACTCCTTCCAATTGCTACTGTGATCAAATGCCTGTAGGCCTTTTCAGAAAAAAACATAATGACATGAAGTAGTAACAAAGCAAGATATTCTTGAAAATATTTTTTACACCATGGAAAAAATCAGGTTTCTCCAAAGATCTTAAATATAGTCAGGCTTCTTATTTGCCACAAAAGTCAGTGGACCCAAATATCCTTAATTAAGATTTTGAACAATTATTCTGCATGCTGTAGAGTTATCAATCATCTTTGCTTTTTGGTTTCCCTCTCCTTTCTGTTTTTAACAATGGAGGCAAAAATACCCTATTTCTTTAAAAAAAAAAAATCTTTCTCCAATGAAGTGATGAGCAATAGCATGGCATTTCTGGCCTCTAAAAATATCCCATTGATATTTCTCTTATTTCATAAGCATTGTGGTTTAGTAAGATGTCAATTCCTTTGTCTTCAGTTATGCAGCTGTCCTTGATGATAAATCCTATCTCCAAATGATACTGTGTTGACAGTGTTATAATATTAATCAGATCACCTTGTCAGGTTTGTAGAAAATTTGCTAAATGTTTATGTTTTTAAAAAGATGAATGGGCCTCTTTCTCCTTGTTGCTACCTTTCGTTCAGCTTTGATGGACAGGGAGGTCAAGTCCAGACTATCCTTCCCCATGTCTTGTACATATACACACATGCCCATTGTTTGGAAAGCTGGGTCTCTTGACTGCATAAAGCAGGATGAGTGGGAGGCGAGGATAATGTCTCCAAGAGAGATCTTATTAAATTGGACAAAAGCTTGTCTGCCTTTGGGCTACCTCTCAGGGCTTTTTCTGCTGCAGTATGCATGTGGAATGCAGGAGAGTGTGACGCAAAAGCCATTTGCATTACCCTGCAGTCATTTTTATATGTGGAGGTAATGAAGTTGTCAACAAAGCTCTGAATGTGGCTGGGCTTGATATTCAAATAGACATGGCACTTCCCTTTCTCTCCCTCCCCACAGCTGATCAGAAAACAGTCAAGGGAACCATTTCATATATTCCACAAAAGCTTATTCTCACTCTCACTGAACGCTCATCCTTGATCCCCTCCTCCCTCTTGTTTTCTGCATTGGAGGGAGCATCACAGCTGCATCTGCATTTGTGAAACTATGGGTGGCCACACTGGCTCAGACTGGTTGCAGATAGTAAATGTCACAGTCTGACTGCTAATGACAGCGTAGTTGCTCACAATCACAGGAGGTTCTTAAGGCAGTATTTGCCTGTTCGTGTTGCATTATGCTGGATTACTTTTCTTGATGTCTCTAACATTCATAGTTATACAAATTGCTAGGAATCTCAAGGATATGCAACATTAGTGTGCTTTATAAAGATACCACTAGCAAATTTTATATTTTAGATGTAATTGTAAGGACAATCTACTGCTATATTTAGACAGCTGTATGGCTTTAATAAGGATCATTTTCTTTCAGGGGAAAAAAATAGAACAATAACATGAGCATTTGCAACAATGTGCATGCTCATTAAACAATTAAGGAGAAAGAAAAATGCTATGGTGAGTAGTGAGAACTCTGTGTGCTCTGACACATTGAGATATTGAAGCTGGATTTATTTTCTGCTGTGTCAGTTACTTTTCTCAATAGTAATGAGGATTCTTTCTTGATTCGCCCTGGCTATTTGTCCTGAGATTCAGTCTTTAGTTGCATATTTTCCAGTTTATACTTTTATACAAAGTCATAAAGAGAGATGTTTCACAAAAACTTTGAACAGTTTTTATATTTTGCATGTGATAGCTATTATCATGGGCATTCTGGCAGATTCTTTTTTAAAAGTCTTAGATTCAACTACTGCCAGCATCCGCAGGGATCTATTGATTTGCATATGAATTCCACAATAGAGGGGAAATATAAAACTAAGAGTGATAAAGTGTGTATTTTAAATTACTAAGCATATAGGAAGCAGACAAGCACAAAGTCTCTGCATAGAAAATTTGTATTAATAAATTGTGTGAGGTCAGCATTCCTTCATTCTACTACACTATAACCTCAGGAGTACTGTTATTTATTCTTTTCAGAACAACATGCTATATAGTCCTGCTGATGTCTTTTCCAATAAGCTTGTGACATAGTTTGGTACGATTCCTATTTCACAGATGAAGAATTAAGACTATGAAATAATCAGCAATTGTCCAGATTTAAGCAATGTAGCCATAACAGTCAAGGGTTTAAATCCAGCTTTTTATACATTGAACTGCATATGTCTCTTGAAGTGCAATCTTTTGCATAGTTAATTACATGATTTGGGAAATGTTATAATTGGACTTCGATCTGAGAGACCTAGGCTTCACTTAAACACAATATTTGTTGATTGATTTAGGATCATAGATTTCAAAGGGGCCACTTAAGCTGTTGTGTCCATTCTCCTGGTCAGTGCAGGATACCAAATGAACGCATCCCAACAGGTGTCAGTCATTGTGCAACTCACTCTCAGTTTATCCCACCAAGGTTGCTCTTGTTGAAGATAAAATGAGAAGAGAGCCCTGTTTCTGCAGTGTTGAGGTTCCAGAGAAAAGGCAAGTTACAAAGCAACTAAATAAATCTAAACTTCACAATGTGAAAAAATAGTCAGGACATATTTATTTACAGTGTTTTTAAACTACTACTCAACTAATAGTTTCAGTTTCCAAGATAATATATACATATGCTTAAAAACATGCCTATCTTACTGTTTGACATTAACCTGCTCCAATACAATTATTTGATATCAAAGAGTTTGAAGTTATAGAAATAGTCATGACTTTTCTTTGCATATGTGATCTGCACAGAGTTGTATTTTAAAGTAACAACAGTGGCAATGATTTTTTTTTTTTTTTTGAATGCTAACAAAATTACCGCTTTGGCTTTTTAAAAAATTTTTGTAGTTTAATCACTTTGTTTTTAAGATGCTTTCAATATAACGCCATAGGCTTTGGGCCATTAACTGACTGGTTTTATTGATAACTTTCTATGCCAATATTCTCATTCTCAATGTTAAGTCATTGATTTGTTAATTATTGACAGTAAAGTATACTTTCAGTACACTTATGAAAATGATCAATAACTATTAGTCCAGAAATCTCTGGAGAGAGAAAAAATTGTTAGTAGTATTTTAGAGGCATTGGATCGTTAATAACCTTTATAGAAATCTAAGCATTGCTGAGCTGACTATGGCTATGAACAATTGATCATCCCTCACTCCTCATCCTTCAGTTAGAAAGCTGATTTCTGTTTCTTTTTGTATGTACACTCATTGTTTGATTATAACTTTCCCCCACATGTATATTTATACACAACCAAATTAGAAATTCATACCATATAAAAATGCAATAATGGATACAATAATAAAATACAAAAACTTTGCTAAAGAAATTTAAAAATGTTTGTAGAATTTTATATTACAAAAAGGACTAGGGCATTTGTGTGAAAAATGTACAGCTATATATTAGCCAAAGTTTCATTTAAAAGAATCATAGGGAGAATTGCACATATTTAAATAGATTTTAGAGCCAATAAACTGTAATAATAATGTAAAAACTTTACAAAATTTATACTATATAATTTGTACTATTATCAGTAATAATAGGCTTAGCTGAGTGAGAAAATAAACAAAAAGAGAGAGCAAATTTAAAGGCAGTATTATTTAGAATTCATCATATTTCCCCTTATTAGAAAGCTTTGGTAAAATCACTGCTTGAAATTAGAAAATAGAATTGTCAGCAGTTTGTCTCCCAGGAGCATTTCACAGCATATTCCTATCTGCAATCCTCAGAAACTGAAGCGTTCATCAAGCTTCATCTGTTTTAGGATTTGGTCATTGGGGAGGAAAGGATGCTTGTGTCAGGGTTCTGACCAATGCCTTAATAAAAATAGGAGCTTCACTATGGAGGCACACATTTACCCAAATGCTTTAGATATTGGTAAAATGAAAACTTACAAAGATCTGTTAAATAATCAAGGGGAATTAAGAACACAACAGGAATTGAAAGAATCGGGTACAGACATTGATTGGTGGCCCTATATGCAAATAAAATCTAGATACAAGACAGATTTGGCACATTTTGGATTTCAAAAGGGAACATATGAATTAGATAAAATTCTTCATGGAACAGATGATAAATTGATAAAAAACCTATAACTATTTATTAAGATACAAATTGAAAGAAGAGATAGTTAAAGAAAATATGATAATTTGGGCGAAAAATTTTGGATACAACATTGAATTAGATAAATGGAGAAATTATGGAATATAAATTACAAACTAACAATGTCTGTACCCTATAAAGAAAATATGTATAAAATGTTTTATAGGTGGCATCTCCCACCTGTCAGATTGGCAAAGATGTTTCCAAAAACCTCCCCACCATGTTGGAAATGTAAACATCAAAAAGGAACTTATTATCACATGTGGTGGTCCTGCCATAAGGCAAAACAATTTTGGCAAACAATTAAAACACAAATAGAAGAAATTATAAATCAACAAATAGAAATGAGGCCAGAAACTTTCTTACTGGGAATAATTACCGGGTCATATTAAAAAGAAATAAGATACTTAATTATTCACATAAGTACAGTAGCACGAATAGTTTTCTCCCAAAACTGGAAAAATAATGACATACCATCAGAAGACAAGGTGATTAGAAAAATTATGGAGTGTGCGGAAATGGATAAACTCACAAAGGAGATACAAGAAAAAGATGAAACAGAATACTACTTAGTCTGAGAGAAATGGTATAAATGGTTGGGGGAAAAAGGGCGGGGACACAAAAGAAAACTAAACAATGGTTAAATTAGGTGGAGGAATATGGAAACAAATGTGAAGATATAAATTGTGGAAATGAAACTAGGTACCTGTTCACCTATTACCATATGTGGTGGACCTGCCCAATAGCGAAACAATATTGGCAAAGGATCAAAATACAAATAGAGGAAATAACACACCAAAAGATAGAACTAAGACCAGAAAGCTTCTTATTAGGCATAGTGAATTAAATAACCTATTTAATTATACATATGATAACAGCAGCACGAATACTATACGCGCAGCACTGGAAGAGTAGTTATATACCAACACCAGATAAAGTAATCAATAAAATTATGGAATGTGCGGAATTAGATAGACTCACAAAGGAATTACAAAATAGGGAAGAACATGACTTTTACTTAGTATGGGAAAAGTGGTATAGTTGGTTGAAAGATAGGAAAGAGATGAAGCAATAGGAAGTAAATAAAATGACCAAATATAATATGATGGAAACAAAGAACAGACATAGGTTAACAAAGATCAATATTAGATAGATAAAAGGGAATGACCAAATAAGGAAGAGTCAAAATACAAAGAGAAATGTATATTATAGTTGCGACAAACTGGACATGTATTGAAATGGATGTTTATATGTTTTTATGTTTTATACGTTTCATTGTTCTGTTTAGTTTATACTTATAAATAATATATATATATATATATATATATATATATATATATATATATATATATATATATATATATATATTAAAAAAAGAAAGAAACTAGGTACCTGTTTATGTTAAATGTAAATAAAATATTTAGATTAAGAGAATATATTATAACGGTATATATATGATATACTAGAAATATATGTATAAAAGATACATTAAGATAAGAAAGAGAAAATGTATAAATATGGATTACTGATGCGAAGATGTTGAAAAGAAGATGTAAATATCTGTTTTTGTTTGTTTTTTGTTTGTTTTTTAAAAACTGTTTTATATATATATATATATATATATATATATATATATATATATATATATATATATATATATATATATATATATATATATATGCATGCCTCAAGCCAGTTCACCCCTCGCCCCAAGGTGTGTCATCAGTCACATTCCCCAATGAAGCAATTTTGCGGGTCGTATAAGTCACTCCTGCCATTACTGGTTTCTGTGGAGATGGCCTTGACTTTGGCTGGCGAGGATGTGCATTGTTTTGACTGAAGTGCAAATTCCTTGATGCAGCTGCGAGGCTCAATCCCTCCATTCCCCCTGCCTAGGGCAACTCAGGAGCAGGTCAGGAAAGCTTCACGAGTTGACATTTGGCTTCCCTCATTTCCTGAAGGCAACCTGTTCAAAGCAAAAACAGTTTTAGTATAGGTACATCTTTTAACGGGGTGATTTCCTCCCCCAGGCTTCGTCGGGTTCTTTTCATGGAATTTAGCTATGAGTTAATCAGCTTGGCTGTTTCTGCTCTTTACCTAGGATGCCTCTGATAGAGGCTAGCCCTTCCACTTGATTAAGTACTGGAGTTGCCCCCTGTGCCACCTAGAGTCGAGGATGCATTGCATCTCATAATGGGTTTGGCCCCCTATGACCACTGGGTCCAGGAGCTCACAGGGTAGTGGCCTCAGGTCGACTCGATCACAGGTTTTAAGAGGCTGCTGTGGAATACCAGGTATATTTTCCCCAGCTGTCAGGGCAGTTTCAATTGTACCATGACCGGGTTGATAATCTTCGCTATGGGGAATGGCCTAGTGAATTTAGGTCACAGCTTCTTGCTGGGGAGTTTTAACCTTAAGCATTTTGTGGAGAGGTAGACCTTCTTCCCCAACTGGAATGGCCATTGGGAGGTTCGATATTTACCTGCCTGTTTCTTATAGGTCTGGGCCGCCTTATGTAGCACTTTCTTGACATTTTCCAATGCCTCTTTTAGCGTTGACAGCCAATCTGTCAAACTGATTGAGGAGAGGGGGTTCCCTTGGGTATTCCGGCATTGGGACAAAGTCCATACTGCTTACTACCTTGAACAGGGTCAGCCCCATGCTACTGTGAACAGCATTATTGAACGCGACCTCTGCGAATGGCAGAAGGTCTGCCCAATAGCACCTCAGGTACTGTTCTACCATGGCATTCAATCTCTCTGCTCCCCATTGGATGAAAGATGAAAGGCCAAGTTAAGGCCCTGGGATGACCCAATGGACCGGAAGAACTCCCTCCAGAACTTAGCCATGAACTGGATCCCTCTGTCTGAGATGATTCTGTGTGGCACGCCATGCAGGCCGTAGATGTGCCTCAGGAAGAGTTTGGCTAGCTGGTGGGCTACCCTCAGCCCACCTTCAGTCCGCTGCAGGGTATGAAGTGTGCCTACTTGGAAAATAAGTCAATCACTGTCCAGATCATTGTGTTCTCCCTGTTCTTTGGCAACTCTACTATAAAGTCCATTGCGATTTTTTCCCATGGCCTCATTGGCTCTGCCACCTGTTGCAGCAAATCAGGGTTTTTTCCTGGTCTCTTTTTCATGGTCGCACAGATGATGCAGCTTTTTACATAACCATCCACTTGTTTTTTCATGCCGGGCCACCAGAATTGTCTCCTCTTTAAGTGTAAAGTCTTTAGGAATCCAAAGTGGCCTGCTGATTTGACATCATGGTTCCTCTGGAGAATTAAGGTGCATAGGGACTTGGGGATGTAGAGTTTCGTTCCTTCCACACTAGGTCCTTTCTTTTTGTCAAGATGTGTTGGTTGTCACGGAACCAGGGGTCTGCTTCCAGTTTGGTTTTGAGTTTCACGGTTAAATCGCTTGCGGGTGGACCTTGCCGGTTGCGGCATTGTTGGTGGGTGTTCACTTGGGCTTGAGTAAGGGGGATAATGGCACCTACTACCTCCTTCCACCCGCATTTGTATTGAGGCATGCGGTAGAGGGTGTCAGCTAGGAAATTCGTCCTCCCTGGTATGTGTTTTAGCATGAAGTTGAAGTATTGAGCCCAGCAAACCTGCTTGGGCGACAGTTTCCATGAAGTCCCAAGGGCCTTCAGATTCTTGTGGTCAGTCCAGACTTCAAACAGTTTCTCCCCCCCTTCCAAGAGGTAGCACCAGGTGAGTAATGCCCATCTTACCACAAAAGCCTCTTATTCCCCTGCGTCCCATCGTCTTTCCATGTCAGTGAGTTTACGGAAAGTGTAGGCATAAGGTTGGAGTTTTCCCTGGCCATTTCTTTGGAGTAACACTGCTCCTAACTGTCACATCACTGGCATCAGCTTGGATGATGAAGGGTTGTTTGGGTTTGGGGTGTTTCAGTACTGGTGTAAGACCTAGAAGCCATCTTTCTACCTTTGTGCCTTCAGGCTTCAGGTCTGCCACAAGCCTACCGTGGGAAGTTGGGAGGCGGGATAGTATAGAGTGAAGAAGATATGTAGCCAAAATAAAATTCTTTATAGAAAATGAAGGCCAATGTGCCCTGCAACTGTGCTGAGAAGAAGAGGAGGATATCTTCTGTTCTGGACTGTATATGATTGGATGTGTGGTGGACATATGGATGAGAGGCAAGGTCTTGAACTTTCTTTTGGGTGTGGAAAACCTGGAAGCAATCAGATTCGGGTTTTCCCAGATGTGTCAATATGACATCTCAAATAAAAGTTAGCTTTGAGGAATTTCAAGCCTCGAAGTTTGATTTCATTGGGAGTGTTACTTTTAGTGTTTCTAATGCCTTTTGGCAGGTTAGGTCCCACTGCAGGGGGTGGGGTTTCATCCCTGAGCTCCCTGTCTTTAGGAGATCCAGGTTTGACAATCCTCATGAAGGTGGGGATGAATTGCCTGTAAAAGTTTGTGAATCCCAGGAAGCTTTGTAGCTGTTTGCGAGTGTGAGGGGGCTGCCATTCTAGGATGCCTTGTACTTTGGCTGGGTCCATCCCAGCCAAATTCCTTCATTTGACATTCAGTAGCCCAGGTAGTCTAGCCGCATGCGATGAAATTTGCATTTTGACAGCTTGACGTACAAGTTTGCTGCTAGGAATTTTTTCACCTCCCTCTTCGACTGGCTGGGGAAGGACCTCTACAGCATGATGGGCTTTTTGGGACTTTTTGGCGGCACACCTGGGGCCTTGTTCTGGTTGTGCCCTGGGTGGTGGCTCTGGCTTGGGTTTCGCACCTGGAGTTGCACAGGCCGATGCAAAGTGGCTTCCCCATCCATATCTGTAGTATTTTAACTGGCTTTGGGGGAGCTTTCATCTTGGGGCCGGCTGTGTTGTGCTGTGTCCTCCCATCAGCCGGGTATTCTCTGATCTGGTTGCCCTCTCTCTCTGGGGTCTGGTTGCCTCTGCATGTCATTGGCGTGCAATGTGCAGTCCACTTTTATGGCTACTTGGAACCATTCAGAGAGCCAGTTTGAAGTGTTCTGGTAGGCAGTTACTTGACTGATTTGCTTGTCCAGGCTTTCTCTGAAGAAATGGATTAGTAGCTGCTCCTGCCAGGGCGGTAGCTTCCCCATGAGCTTTCTGAACTCACAGATGTGTTCTTTAATAGATCGTCCTCTCTGCTTTAAATTCTGAAACTCATCCTTTAAATATTGATCCTCCCCCAAGTCTTTGAATTTGGCCTCTAGTTCTTGCAGGAAATCGTCAATGTCCTGCAGCTGGGGGCTCATCTTCCTATGGACAGCTGCTAGCTATTCATGTCCTTCCCCCTCTAATCCCATGGTGATGGCATTCACCATGGCTCTGTGCGATGGATAGAAGTGTCCATAACAGTCTAGGATAGACATCAGGAGAGTCAAGGAACAGAGCCAGCTGATCAACTTCCCTCTGAATCGAGGCGGCTCATTCCACGCTGCTCCTCCCTCATCTTGTTGAGGCCCATTTGCCTGAGCCTGGTGTGCTTGGCGATCTGCATTGATTCTGGCCCATGGAGGGGGGGGTTTGCCCAGCCTGGATAGTTTGCCTGTGGCATGGGGGGGCACTGGGGACAACCTCATGCTCAGCTTCCTTCTGGTGAGTGAAGAAGGGGGGCTGTGTTCTCATCTGCCTCTCCATTTTTGGGTGGTTGGGAGCACCTGGGCTTCTCAGGGTTGCTCTGAGGTTAGGCGAGTTAGAGTCTGGTGGGTTGGATGGGGCTTCTCGCTTCATGAGGATCAACTGCACCCCCATCCCTTTCCCCCTTTCTTTTGGGTGGCACAACAGCCCCTCATTGCGAAGGGTAGTTCAGTCGAATTCCTCCCTCAATTGCTCTAAGGATACACCTGGAGCTCCCAGTAGTTTTTGGGGTTCTGACCTCTTCCCACTCCTTTATCCACTCCAGTCTTTCTAGCTCACTTATAGGTTGACCCAGACAAGAAGAGCTAGGGTGGGGGGGTGCAACCTCGACCGCTTTAGGGATTCTCTTCCACCAATACTCATCCCTTTCGGCTTTGGTCGCTGAGGCAGGTATCTCAGGCATCTCAGCTTCCGTGGTCAGAGACAGTTGCAGTTGAGTTCTGTTTGGGCTGCTGGCTCCTGGAGTTTCCTGGGTGGGGGCACGTTCTGTCTCCTTCTGGATTGCCAGGAGAAGGCTTTTTTTGGAGATCCCTCCCTCTGCCATGGTGGCCTGAATTTCTCTCCACACACCCCAAGTATCGGAGAAAAGATAGAAGATGGAGTTCAGTAATCCCAGTCGTTTTGGTTAGTTCTATGAGAGCTGGCTTACTGTCAGGGTTCTGACTGATGCCCTAATAAAAGCAGGAGCCTCAAGCCAGTTTTCAAGAATAATCCAGTTGTTTATTAGGAGCGCCATGTTGGCACGGACCTAGTGAAGCCAGCTCTGACCCCACGCAATTTGTGCCTTGCCTCTGACCCTGTTTCCCCCTCTCCCTGAGGTGTGTCATCAGTTACATTCTCCAATGAAGCAATTTCTCAGGTTGTAGAAGTCACTCCCTCTGGCCGTTACTGGTTTTTGTGGAGATGGCCTTGACTTTGGCCAGCTAGGATATGCATTGTTTTGACTGAGGTGCAGTTGTGAGGCTCGATCCTCCCATCCCCCTGCCTATGGCAACTCAGGTGGAGGTTGGGAAAGCTTCGCAAGTTGACAGCTTGTTGAATATGAGAATTGACTTGTAGTGTAATGCAGTAGCATTGCATTTTATTATAATTTAGTGTATTGAATGGGCCGATAGTGCATTGAAATTGATAACAATTTTTATTGTGTACCAAATAATTGTCTGTTGCAAGTATTACACTAGCATCCCCCAATCTTTTGGGCCCCAGGTACCGGTTCTGTGGAGAGAGGTTTTTCCACGGACCAGCAGGGGTGTGGTTTTGTGTGCTGCCTGCATTCTGTGGATGGGGCTTTGCTTGTTTACATAGCTCAGTTTCTGGCAAAAGGACAAAAACTTAATAGACTGATTTAATGACTGTCATTCCTTGGTCTTGCCCAAGTAACTGAAGAGAAACTGACACATTGGTGGCTCCATAAGTTTTCATCTAAACACTTGTAATCTGTAACCAATAAAACTTGCATTTTAATTGCAACCTAAATATATATGAAATGGCTCTTTCCTATATGTAATTGCTACATGTCCCTCACTGATCATCTGTTGCAACCAAAGAAAAAGCAAGAGAAAACAGGAAGAATATTTAAAATAGAGTAGCATGTCTGGCTACCCCATCACCTCCCCTCTCTCCCCTCCTCTTCTCTCCCTCCCTCCCATATTTCTTAAGAATTCCTTCGTGCATCTATTTCATTTAAGTAACTCTTGTTCTCTGATCATATTATCATATATTCCATAGCTACTTATTTTAGAAGAACAAAATGATATAAAGATCAAAATTTATGATGCTTTAAGAAGCATCTATGTAGAGAACCCTACCCCATGCCCTCTATCTGCATTACTTTTTAATCTAACTAGTCCTATCAGTTTCTTAACTCATGACATTTAGGCCAATAATTTTTAGGGCAAGCTGATATTTTATCTAAGAAGCACATCTGTTGGTTGAAAAGAGCTGTCTTCAGTCAGTCCTCACTAGCACTGCTCATCCTCAACATGTTTCTGAGTTGCTGCCAAAATAGTGTTGCAAATTGTTTTCACATATTCACATTAAAGCCACCTGGCCTTTTCTACCATATGTTCTGGGAAAATAATTTTCTAGGCGACAGCTGTAAGGAGTTATTTTATTTTCTTATAATGGTGGTTTGGTTAGAAAGAAACAATTGTACAATGACCCAACATCCTTTAGTATTTTATGCCAATATTTTAAAGATTATTTATGAAAGAATTACATTCTGGTTTTAAAAGTGACTTAGATGTTTTGGCAAGAGCAGTATAGAATAAAAATCCAGTTAATACTACCTAACTATTGGAAATAAGTTTCCTTTGCAAACGTGATTCTGATTGGTTTATAAATTAAGGGTATTAAGTGTGTGTGTGTGTGAGAGAGAGAGAGAGAGGGAAGGAGGTAGAGAGAGAGAGGGAGGGAGGGAGAGAGGGAGAGGGAGAGAGAGAGACTTTGCACATAACCACTCCATAAGCAATCTTATATAGTACAGATAGTCCTCAATTTACAACAGTTCATTCATGACTGTTCAAAGTTACAACAGCACTGAAAAAAGTGACATGTCCATTTTTCAGCATCCGCATGGTCACATGATTTAGATTTGGATGCTTGACAACTGACACATATTTATGACGGCTGCAGTGTCTTGGGGTTATGTCATTACCTTTGTGAACTTCTGATAAGCAAAGTCAATGGGAAAGCCAGATATACTTAACAATTTCGTTACTAATTTAACAATTGCAGTGATTTGCTTAAGAAATATGGCAAGAAAAGTTGTAAAATGGGGCAAAACTCACTTAACAAATTTCTCACTTAACAACATTAATTCTGGGCTCAGTTGTGGTCGTAAGTTGATGACTACCTGTATTAATATCTATCTAGTTACACCATTTACCCCATTGGATATAACAGTTTTCAACATTCACTCTGGATTTGTTTTCTATTTCAGAAATTTTTTTCTTAGACACTAACATATGTAGCTTTCATTTTAGATTTATTCTGATATACTACTACCATTTCCATACAAGACTTTACAGTATTTCTTATCTCTATACTTGACTTCAATGTCACCTCAAATAATTCCATCTTTGGAATTTATCCAGTCTTTGTTCACTCACTTCCAAAACAGTATTTTATTTCCATCAAAATCATTCTACATTTCCTCTCCCTGTTTTAACTTTAATTTATTCCCTTCAGTCCTTGAATACAAACTACAGCTGTCCTTTTCTCTCTACACAAATCTTCTAAATATTTTTGTAGAAGATTTGTATTTTCTATCATTCTATTTTGACTCTTTTTTTTTTTTAATTTGATTTATATGCCGCCCTTCTCCGGAGACTCAGGGCGGCTTACAGTGCGTTAAGCAATAGCCTTCATCCTTTTGTATATTTTATACAAAGTCAGCTTATTGCCCCCACAAACTGGGTCCTCATTTCACCTACCTTAGAAAGGATGGAAGGCTGAGTCAACCTTGAGCCTTGGAGAGATTCGAACCAGCAGAAATTGCAGGCAGCTGTGTTAATTAACAGGGTGCGTACACCACTGTACTATCTTTCCTTCCATGTTCATTTTTTCCAAGACCCATTCTACTCATTAACAAAAAAACTATCTTCCATTCAGTAGCTGTCATTACTTTTGGTTTATGGTAGTAGTGAGGATCAACATAACAACAGATTGCCTAAAATGCTAGCCAACTCTAAAACTGAACAAGAGCAACACATCCATATCTAAAAGAGGTCACTTATTGTTGACAGCATATAAATGAACACTAAGTGAAATAGCATGCAAAAAAATGGCACGTATTCTAGGATTTAAATGTCAGAGGATAGTGCAATATCTCGGGAGATTTATACTGCAAGTGGCAGAGTTCCTTGACCCTTTCACTCTACTGCTCAAAACAGACCCCAGTGGCAATGGGGGACATAAATGACAAAGCTATCAAGTCCTGGCATTCTATGATGCCAAAGATGCCAGCAGATGTAGAATTGTGATTGTCAATTCTTGAGATAAATCCAGAAATGGCAATTTTCTACTTCTAGAGAACTCCAGTACCATACCCAAACTGAGCAGAAGTGTCTTGCACCAGTGCAATGATTCTCAAACAACATTTATAGGCTTCCTTTAACTGATTCTCCCAATGAAATACAATATTTGCCCAGGTACTAGGGAAATGTCTGAGGCTTAATGAGTTGCCACAAATCAATCAGACACAAAAATATGAGATATGACCTCATATTGAATGTTGTCCATGTGTTTTGTCTCCATATGCATTAAAAATCTCTAATCTAGACTCAATTCACAATTTAGAAGAAATGGAGACTTAAAAAACAGCACTGAGGGCCTCAAAGTCTATTTCTGACCAATTTATTCAGTGAGCACACCACATTAGTGATTCTAAATTAAAGCTACTGGTAATATAAACTGTTGGTTATTGCATACACATAGGATGCCTATCACATTCAGCATGATGTTTTGCACAGAGAGGATAAAATCATAAGATCTAATTTTCAGTTGTAATAGAATTGGCACAATGATTTGAAACACTTTACAAGACTATTTAGGCATTATTAAGTACAAGGAACATGCAAGGCTATTTTCTTATTGGTCACTTTAGGACAAAAAACACACAAACACTGAAAAACATTTGTAGCAAGCTATGAATTGTGCCAAGGTAGTAACTCCACTGATGTTTATACCAATGTCAAATAGATCCTGGAAGAGAATTGGAGCTGGTATTTGTAAATGTAGCAATCCATTAATTTTATTATAAGATACTGACCAATGTTTGGTATCATAGTATAACAAATGTTAAAAATTGTAAAGAAAAATAGGGAAGGAAAAAGATAATAAAAAATATAAATGCTAATGCTAAACTACTTACTAATTAAATACTTTTTAAAGTAGAATACTAATTATTTTAAAATCTACCATGTATATACTATGTACACTGCTCAAAAAAATAAAGGGAAACAAGCAGAAGACATCCGAGATCTGAATGAATGAAATAGCCTTATTAAATACTTAGTTCGTTACTGTTGTGACTCAGACCCCGAGGCCGATTTATCGGAGGAAGAAGGCTCCGAACATGAAGGAGAGGCCAGGCCTCCCTCTCCAGGACCCTCCTCTCTGGCAATGCCTCAGGTGTCTCCCGAAGGAGAAGAGATTGGCCAGGAGCCAGGTATCTCCTCGCAGTCGGACAGTGACGGAGATAAGTCTTGGCTGGATCCACGCCAGCGTCGGAGAGACAAGCGCATGCAGCAGAAAAGGAGGCATGCCAGAGATTAAGCTGAGTCACTGGACCACACTCCACAGGGGATAAAAGGGGGTGAGGTGGTCATTCAGACTCTGTGACAGACAAAACTAACTAATCAGTCAGAAATCAGAAAGACAATTCGTGTATCTTGTTTGGGTTTATCTGTCGAAGGAACAACCCCTCCCTCTATGAATAAAGTTCTTGGCAAGCAGCTACTGGATTGCTGCCAATCCTCTTATCGAAAGAATTTGTTGTCTGCCAGTTTTATTTAACCCCTGACTATCTGTTTGTGTGCGTGTGTGAGACGGGGACAGAACAGTTACATACAGTAGTTTTGTGTTCCCTTTAGTTGTTTGAGCAGTGTATAAACTACTGCATGTAAAGAACAAAGTATTTAATAAGGCTATTTCATTCATTCAGATCTCAGATGTCTTCTGTTTGTGTTCCCTTTATTTTTTTGAGCAGTATATATGTATACTATATGTATGTATACATATACACACTATATGAATTGTAATATATATATTATATATTATTCATTCTGTGGTTTGAAGGATGGTGCGGTGGCTGAGCGGTTAAAAGAGTGGGCTTGTTGACCCACATTTGGGATCTGAGCACCATGCAACAAGATGAGCTCCTGCAGCAGTGAAATGCACTTACCTTCGCTACTGATTTGTGAGAGTGCCTTTTCCGCGCATGCTCAGAGGGTCAAAAATGGGACGTAATGAACCAACAGATCTGGCCAGATTTCACAGCTGGCTCCCATCTTTGCTCCAGTTCCTGCCAACCTAGCAGTTTAAAAGCATGGAAATGCAAGTAGATGAATAGGTACCATTTCAGTATGAAGGGAACAGAGTTCTGTGACATCAAGCTGGCTACATGACTGCAGAAATGTCTTCAGACAGTGCTGGTTCAGTGGTTTTGAAATGAACACCCCCCCCCCCCCAGTCAGCAACAACTAGTGGAGTTAAATCTGCAGAGACTCCTTTACCATTTTATTTATATAGTTTCAAATAATACAAGGAGTTGCATAAAATTTTATGAAATCAATCTGTATCCCAATAATGACTATTATAATATACTGAGCTGTCATCATCTAGCAACTTTAAGTCTTAAATATTTTATGGTGATGTATAATTTCATCAAATTGTAAATATGACTAACCTTACAAGATCTTTTGCTATGTATTGCTTTAAAAACTCAATGAACTTATAACAGATATTTTCCCAAAATTCACTGAAAAACTTTGCACTATTTGCTCTGAAAATGCAGTTTAACCTGTGAAGCAAATTCTAACAGAAGAAAATCTATTCTTAGCTTGGTGAATTTTTAGACCAAATTTAAATGGCCAGATATCATGGAATGATAGCTGAAAAACCAAATAACTTGGGAATCAACCTTATATAGTCAATAGCTTGATTTCAAGAAAGTCCATGCATCAGATACAAAATGTGGAAAACACTCATGGAATGCCTTCTTTGGCAGAACAACTAAGTGTGGATAAAATTACAGGATCAGGAAGTATATCAGAATTTGCAACTATACAGGACAATGCCAGATATCTGGATTTTATATTATCAAAACAGAAAATCACAACAGAAAATGCTCAAAGCTACTTCCAGAGAAGAAGCAGGCCTCAAAATAATAGACATTTTCAGAAACATACTCAAACATAATAAATTTTTTAGTAAGTCAGAATTCTAAGATTACGTTGGTGTAACCAAAGAATGATAGCATCCAATTATCACAATCAGATTAATATTCAAGGATGGAACCAATGAGTTACAGAGGTTAAAAGAGTTAGGCACTAACAATGAGAGTACAATAAAGACAAATAGGATTTTTTAAAGGGCAATATAATTCCCAAATAGTTTACTCATCCCCTCAGAATTTGGAAATTGATAATGCTGATGGGTGTTTCAGTATTGCATATGATTTAGGTCTTAAAGTCAGGATATTATCCTAGTCAATAAAAAACTAGTTAAGAAACTGTAGTTAGGATTTGCTGGGAAATGAGACCTTATATTAGGATAAGCAGGGTCAGACCCTTCCTGACGTCCCAAATTCCATTTAATTTAAATAACTAAATACTGTCCATATGGGTAACAATTTCCCATTCTGCCTAATTAAAATCGCAATTTGATTATGACTTTAAAAAGAAGGCTAAGAGAAAACGGAAAACTGCACACACCTAAAAAAGAGACATCATTCATTAAAGCAACTCAATTTGTTAATGCAAGTCATTCAGACAGTTGTATCCATTTTTCAAGTTTATACAGAATCTTAAGGGGGTGGGGGAGAAATCCCTGCTTTAAAGTGGTGCTGCACTCATGCATCAGTATACTTCTCTTCAAATTATTATCAAAGCATGGACAATAATGTACCTCATCTTAGAGCTACTTACTTTTCTTTCTTTTGCTTTCAGTGTATTTCACTTCCTTTCACATTTTCTTTCTTTGGATGTGAGGTGAATTTCTGCAAAAAGAATAGAAAATATACCGACAAAATATTTTTTGCTTATTTGACCATACAGCTAATTATCTTTCAATATTGTCTTCCACCTTTCAGAGCAAGCAATCTGATTTTGTGTTACAGGGAAATACATTTGATCGAAAGAGAGTACTATATCATTAATGGATAACCATTAATGTATTTTGTGATGAAATAAGCATACAGCACTTTTAAAGATAAGCCTAAGGATTTATGCACTCTTAATGGATAGAGATTATTTCTGTAGATAGTATAAATATCCTAAAGATTTAATGAAATCACAAAGACATTAATTAGGTAACTGTAATTAGAATTATAACACAACTGAATTATAAAGGTGATATTTTATAGTTTTAAATATCAGTAAACATTCTTTTGTGCGCTTGATATGTGATATTTATATCCTTTTTCAATGAACTTTTTTTTCCATTTTAACTGGCATGGAGTTCTTAGGATGCCTCTTTCTTAGTGCATTAGAAAAATGATAGATATTCCTTTTTATACGTATATAATGTATACATACATATACATACACATACATACCTATACCTATACCTACATGTATGTATGTATGCAGTGGTGAGATTCAAATAATTTAACAATTGGTTCTCTGCCCTAATGACCAGCGGGTAGGCGTGGGTTGGTGGTCATGTGACCATATGGACGTGGCCAACTCAACGTCACTCAAGTCAATGGGCGCTTCACCTTAGCTGTTACAATGTAATAAGGGTTAATCAGAGAGGCAGTTTCTGTAAGCAGGCAATAAAAGATTAGGCTAGAAACAACACCAGAATGTTCCTTTCCTGCCTTCTTTACAGGATTAGCCCTGTAAAGTGGAAAAAAACAAAATAAGATTTCTTCCAACCGGTTCTGCAAACTGCTTAGAAAGTTAACAACCGGTTCTCCTGAATAGGTGTGAACTGGCTGAATCCCATCACTATATGTATGTACCGTGTTTCCCCGAAAATAAGACCCTGTCTTATATTTTTTTGAACCCTGAAATAAGTGCTTGGTCTTATTGCCATGTACTCAAAAGCCGAATTGGGCTTATTATCAGGGGATGTCTTATTTTGGGGGAAACAGAATATGTATGTATGTATGTATGTATGTATGTATGTATGTATGTAATTTTACTAAAATTATATACATATAAAAGAATGTCTACCATTTTTATAATGGACTTAGAAAGAGGCATCCTAAGAAACCCAGGCCAGTTAAAATGAAAAAATAAGTTCATTGAAAAGGGATATCAATATCATTTTTACAAATAAAGCATTCGGGATCCATGAACATTACTGTAATATAACAGTAGTACTACTGCATATATAGTATAACAGCACTTGTAACAGCATATCCTATACATGTATTCAGTATCTTATGTTCCTTCATAAAACCTTAGATGCTTCCTTCTGTAATTTATTTTATTTATTCAGGGTGTTTGCCCAATTAGTCTTTTCCTTAATCATCACAGTGTCTTTTAGATGAGATTACAGTTCCTATCACCTCACACTTATCTTAATTGCATTAGTTTCCATAGCACATGCTGGTAGGGATTATGGGAGTTGACTCCAATTGGAAACCGTTATGTCCTTATAAGGACATCCGCCGGGGATTGGCTAAACCTCCGGTGGGAGATTTAAAGAACTGTCATTGGGCGGCTGAGCCTGCTGGAGCGTATTTAAAGAGCCCCGGCAGCCCAGCCACTCGTCTTTATTCTGTACTAAATAAAGTGCTGAATGGTCCAGAGCTGGTCGCGTCTTCCTTTCCCCTGCGCCGATCTAACACTGGCGATGAAGGACTGAACCTAGCGATGAACCTCGTGGCGCGAAGCCAACCTAAGAGCGAAGTCACTCAATGCTGAAGTCACTGTAGGCAACTTCCAGAGGCATGGCAGCAGCTGAAGCCACATTGCCAGCCCTTGTCCTTTCTGCCCAGGGAAGGACAAGTGGAAGTCCTACGTGGTGAAATTCTGGCAATTCCTGAGAGGCAACAACATCAGGGATGCCAACGACGACCGCAAGAAGGGCATTTTCCTGGCCAACTGCGGTTCGGAAGTCCTCGAGATGGCCATCGACCTGGTGGCACCGCGGGACATCGAAGAAGTACCATGGACGGACCTGCTGCAGATCCTGCAGGACCACTATGCCCCAACGGGAACTCGAGTGGCGAACCGGTTCACCTTCCATCAGAGGGACCAGAAGGAAGGTGAGACAATTAAGGAATTTGTGGCTGCCCTACGCCAAATCGCAGCCAGCTGTGAATTCGACCACGTGGACAATGCCATAGCTGACTGCGTGGTTTTTGGGATGAGGGACAGAGCCTTACAGAAAAAGTTCTTGAGCAAGAAAAAGCTCATGCTCAAGGACGTGGTAGAGGAAGCTACTGCAGCCAAGATCTCCGAGAAGGCGGCAGCTGCAGTCATCCGGGCAAAAGGAATCCACAAGATTCATAGAGCTGCACAGTCGTCAACTGAGGATTCCACGGCTGGCTCGGAGTCGGAGGAAGAATCTGCCATCCACAAGGTCTTCAGACCCCCAAGGCGGGAAACCGCACAAAGAAACTACAAGGGGGAGCGCTGTGCCAGCTGCAGAGGGGACCATGCCAGGGCAAACTGCAAGTGGAGAGATGCGACCTGCAGATGTTGCAACAGAAGGGGGTCACATCGCCGAAGCTTGCAGAGCCGAGGAACCAGCCCCAGAACCCTCCAGCTACCGACCTCGCGAAAATTGGGAGGACAACGCGAGGTCATCCAGACAGTCCTCCTACCAGTCCAGACGGAGTGAGAGCGACGGGACCCGGAGGAGAGCAGTGCACCAGACGACCCTACACCTCTCCGACGACGACATCGCCACCACCAAGTGCCATGTGACCGTACACCTGGAGGAACACCTGTGCTCCATGGAGGTAGATTTCGGCTCAATCTACTCCATAATGGACTGGCAAAACCTCAAGCGCATCAAGCCAGACATCCGCAGGAAGGATCTGACATCCCTGAGATCCAGGCTGGTCGATTTTGGAGGAAAACCCATAGGAGTCCTGGGAAGAACCTCTCTACAGACCTTGTTCCGCGATTTCCAAGGCAGCCTCCCCATCACCATAGTCGAACACAGCCGCCCAACCCTGTTAGGCATGGAGTGGTTCAAGCCTTTAGGGCTCGGGATTAAAGAGGTTAATCAGATCCGGCAGGATGAACTCGATACCCTACTCGAAGAGTTCAAGGATGTCTTCGATGGTAAGCTGGGGAAATTTGTGGGAAAGCCCATTTCCTTTAATTTAGATAAGGCAATTACACCAATCAGGCTTAAGCCCCGCAGAGTTCCGTTTGCCCTGAGGCCCAAAGTAGATACTCAGCTAGATAAGCTGATAGCCCAAGGCATACTGGAACCCATCGATCATGCAGCATGGGAGACGCCCATTGTGACTCCCATGAACCATGGTGGATCTGTGTGCATCTGCGCTGATTATAAATGTTCAATCAATAAGGCCCTGTCGCAGAGCGCATACCCAGTCCCAGTGGTGCAACATCTGCTGCATTCACTTGGGAGTGGGACAATATTTGCAAAACTGGATCCGGCCCAGGCTTACCAGCAATTGCCAGTAGACGAAAAAACTGCGGAGGCACAAACCATTGTCACCCATAGAGGGGCATTTAAGTGCAACTGCCTCCAATTTGAAGTCAGCGCAGACCCAGGAATTTTCCAATCGATGATGGAACGCCTTCTCCAAGGCATTCCAGGGGTGGTGCCATACTTCAATGATGTATTGATCTCCGGGCACTCCAAAACCCACTACTTGAGCGACTAAAACAAGTTTTACAGTGTTTCAAGGAGAAGGGTTTAAGAGTTAGGAGAGACAAATGCATCATTGGGGTCCAGGACGTCGAGTTCCTGGGCTACCTCATAGATGGCACTGGCATACACCCCACCAAAGCAAAGATTAGGGCAATCCATGAAGCTCCAGCCCCCCAAAACAAAGCAGAGCTTCAAGCCTTTTTGGGCTTACTGAATTTTTATGCTGTATTCCTTAAACAGAAGGCTACAGCTGCTGAGCCGCTCCATCGCTTGCTGGGGAAAGCGGTGCCGTGGAGATGGGGGACAGAGGAGGAAACCGCCTTCAAGACCATCAAAGGGCTCCTATCATCAGACTGCGTGCTCATTCAATATCATGAGACGCTTCCACTGCTGCTGACCTGTGATGCGTCACCATATGGGATTGGAGCAGTCCTCAGCCACCAACTCCCCAACGGATCAGAGGCACCCATCACATACTTCTCCAGAACAATGTCCAGCATGGAAAGAAATTACAGTCAGCTGGACAAGGAAGCCTTGGTCATCGTGGCAGGCATCAAGCGCTTCCACGAGTACCTGTATGGCCGGAGGTTTACAGTCATCACTGACCACAAGCCACTATTGGGACTACTGGCAGGGGACAAGCCCACACCCGGCTACATGTCGCCCAGGATGACACGCTGGGCCATCTTCCTCGCTGGGTATTCGTACGACCTCGTCCACAGACCCGGCAGGACCATCGGGAATGCCGATGCCCTGAGACGATGCCCATCCCAGGAAACGGTGGAGGACCCCGCACCCACACTCGGGCTATTCCATATAGACAATGACCCCATCTGCCCAGTCACCTCCGCAGACATGGCAGCACAGACCCAGAAGGACAAAACTCTCAAACAGGTACTTTCCCGGGTCCTGCGGGGGCGGCCAACGGAGAAGGTAGCAGAGCAGTTTGCCCTATTCGCCAGGAAGCAGCAAGAACTAACCACAATGAAGGTCTGCATCCCCCAGGCTCTCCAGCAGAACACATTGGAGACACTGCACAAGGGGCACCCTGGCATCGTGCATATGAAGGGGCTGGCACGAAGCTACGTGGGGTGGCCCTCCCTAGACAAGGACATTGAGACCTGGGTGGCCAAGTGTGACCCATGCCAGGAATCCCAACCAGCCCCTCCTCGCGCACACTCATCCGAATGGGAGATGCCCAGCAGCCCGTGGTCAAGAATCCACATTGACTTTGCGGGGCCAATGAGTGGGAAGTATCTCCTCATTGTGGTGGATGCCTTCTCCAAATGGCTGGAAGTCGTGCCCATGGCATCCACAACAACAGAAGGCACCCCGAGGGCACTCTGGAGACTTTTCGCGACCCACGGGCTACTGGATGTACTCATTTCCGACAATGGGCCGCAGCTCACCTCCAAGCCCATGGAAACGTTCCTGGCAGGATTGGGCATCCGTCATGCCCTGATTGCCCCCTACAGGCCAGCTGGTAACGGGCAAGCTGAGAGGATGGTGAGGCTCATGAAGGAAGCCCTCACCAAGATGGGCACCGGTGACTGGCAAGAGAGAATTGACCAGTTTCTCCTAACCCAGCACATCACGCCGCACACAACAACACGAAAAAGCCCGGCCGAACTGCTGATGGGGAGAAAACTGAGGTCACATCTGGATCGACTGCACCCCCAGTACAACCCAGAGGTACCATCAGATGCCAGCCACCCACCCCGCGCCTTCGCTGCAGGAGACCCGGTCTTCGCGCTTAATTTCCACGGGTTTCCGAAATGGCTTAAAGGCAAGATCGAGAGCTCAACCAGCCCGAAATCCTACACAGTGGAGTTGGAAGATGGACAGGTCTGTAGACGTCACATCGACCAACTCTGGAAAAGGTGGAGGGGAACAGAAGGAAACCAGACTGACGAGGGAGGCCTGCAACACCCCGACGAGGTAGGCCTGCAACACCCCGATGAGGTAGGCCTACCACACCCCAGCGAGGTAGGCCTGCAACACCCCGATGAGGTAGCCCAACCACACCCCGATGAGGTAGGCCTACCACACCCCAACGAGGTAGGCCTGCAGCACCCCGACAAGGCAGGCCCACCACCCCCCGACAGGGTAGGCCTACCACACACTGCCGAGGTAGGCCTACGACACCCCAAGGAAGCAGACCAACGCCACTACCATGAGCTGAACCGGCGAAGGTCCGGAGCGGTAGACTGGTACCCACAGCCTGAGGGATGCCGGCTCCAACTCAGCGAAGAGGGCACCCGCCAGCTCAGTGAGGGTAACCTCCACCACAGCATGGGGGTAGACCGGAGACCACCTGGGGGGGAGAGCCACACCCCCCCAGCAGGGGTGACAAACGACACCCCAGCCAGGGAGACCTCCGTCCCAGGCGAGTAGACCAGGAACAATCAGTCGAGGGGGACACACAATGACCTGGCAGAGCCAGCCAACAACTGACCGGGGAGGGAGACCTCCAACCCAGACGAGTAGACTGGGAACAACTAGGCGGGGGGGACGCACAACAACCCAGCAGAGCCGACCAACGACCGACCGGTGAGGGAGACCTCAACCACCGACCCGACCAGGCTGGCCAGCAACAACCCCGTGAGGTCGACACACACCCGCCCGACAGAGGAGGCAAACACCACCCCGGCAGGGTTGACCACGACCAGCTGCAACACCATCGCAAGCCGCAGAAGTCAGAAAAAACACCAGTGGACTTACCGGACTTCGGACGGCACCCACCGGACCGCAGCGATGTCCAACTGTGGGGGTCCAGAGACTCCGGGTGAGGGAAGGACTGGCGAGGCCAGCAGACAGATCCAGCCATTGCGGCTGGAGGTGCTGAGGCAGGCCCTGCACACTTGACGGCCGGACTCCGGGCTGCCCCAACCGGGGAGCCGGAGAGGACAGGAGCTTCGCCCACCCAGGCTGGCAGCGAAGCTCAGAACTGCGCAGGTCTTCTAGGACCATCAGATGCCTCGCCTACCTGCGTGAGTTCGTTACGTACATCGGTACTGATCTTGATGGACAGCTTTCAGACTAAGGGGGGAGGAGTGTTATGTCCTTATAAGGACATCCGCCGGGGATTGGCTAACTGTCATTGGGCGGCTGAGCCTGCCAGAGCTTATTTAAAGAGCCCCGGCAACCCAGCCACTCATCTTTATTCTGTACTAAATAAATTGCTGAATGGACCAGAGCTGGTCGCGTCTTCCTTTCCCCTGCGCCGATCTAACAGAAACTCCAAATTGTACAAATGACAGAGACTATCAAGTTGGAGAAAGTTGTTCATACCTGATTATGTTTGTCGGCTGTAGTCCAGAATTCCATATGCATTCAACATAGGCAATCCTGGCATTGTTATTGAAAATGCTGAAAAAGCATTGATAGTCTTGGCAACTAAAGACAGGAGCATCTAATGTAGCCTTCTATGAATCAATTTCATGCCTGAACAGGGCAACCATTTCTTTTCTGCCTCTGCATATACAGTATGAATGCTTTGAATAACATGGCATGCCATTCACTGATTAAATTAGCTTGCTGAAAAAAATAGAGGGAGTCTTTGTGAAGACAGTACAGATTTCCATGAGCATTCATAGTTAAAATATGTGTCAGTTTTTGAAACACAATTATTCAGGAATTTATCACAGCTTGAAGAATATTCAGAATCATATTATTTTCCCAAATCCTCCTTTTTAGGATCATTTCCATTTTGGCACTGAAAGCTGCAAGTTCAAATGCACATAAAGGAATAACTGCCAACTTTCCTGTGGCTATGTGTACATTTTTCTGATCTTATGTAAACATTTAGACAGTTATTTTATGCAAACAACCATGATGACATGAAATCCATTGCAGATGGCTGAGAATTCAATCAGGAACCCTGTATAAAGATAAAAGATTTTGCCAATGAGAAGTGAACTTGCTAAACTACACCTTTCAATGAATTTGGACAAAACTGAAAAATGTTGTTGATATCAGATCCTTAGGCTGATTACTGAAGTGTTCGATTTTTCAGCATGTCAATTCATCACTGTCTACCTGGTTATATTTAACACTTTCTCCTGTTTCCAGTGCATCTGCTGAGATAGGCAATCTCTGTCACATGATATCTGCTTCACAAGAAGGTCAATAGACCAGCCTTTTTGCTCCAAAGCTGACTTTGATTCTTTCCAGGCATGATATTGCTGTGGAGTCTCTATGTCTTATGGCATCTAAAATATTAATGAGCAACATTTCATTTTTCAAATGGCCGAGCGCTTTTTTTCTGGTGAAATGGAATTAACCAGACAGAGAGTGTAGAAGATTTCTTTATAAACATAATTGTGGGTTATTAGAAGCTGCCTTGTAGTGAATCGAGCCATTGCTCTTCTGATGCATTATTGACAGCACTGACTGGCAGTGGCTCCTTCAGGTTTCAGATAAGTGGTTTTTCAACTTCCCTGGAGCTGTTGGAAGTTAAATTTGAGATCCAAAGCAAGCAACACATATACTTTAACACTGGAAATAATTCCAATTGATTTTTACATTTGCAAAACATAAAGCCCCCATACACAAGGAAGAAGTGACGATGGCCAAACTACATTGGTCCACTTTTTCTGTCATTTCTCCTCATTATGTAGGGAACCATATAAAAGCTCCTATGCATTTAGAATATATATTTTGATTTGCAAGTATTGAAAGTATGCTATAATGAATACAGAATCTAAATTAATATAACTGTATCCTAACTACATCTCTGTAGTTTCAAGATGCTTTGTGTCCAGGTAATCCTTGATTTACAACCATTGATTTAGTGACTGTTTAAAGTTAAAGTCAATGGCACTGAAAAAAGTGACTTATGACTGATTTTCACACTTGTGACCATTGCAACATTCCCATGGTCACAATTTGGACTCTTGGCAACTGGTTCAATTTATGATGGTTGTGTTGTCCCAGGGTCATGTGATCACCTTTTGCGATCTTCTGATAAGCAAAGTCATTGGGGAAGCCAGATTTACTTAACAACTGTGTAACTAATTTAACAACTTAAGTGATTCACTTAACAACTGTGGCAGGAAAGGTCATAAAATAAAGCAAAACTCACTTAAAAATATCTTGCTTAGTAACAAAAATTTTGGGCTCTATTGTGGTAATAACTCAAGGATTATCTGTAATACAATTTCCCTTTGGAAATGGAAGTTTTGCAGGCATGGGCAGACAATTTGTTTTTGATATTCATAGACAATCAAGATAAAAAGAAGAAAAGGCACATTCTACAAGTCTGTTGCACATGGTTACCTTTCATGATGTTTCTGTCTGATATATTTTGCAGTGATTATATTGTTCTGCATCAGGGGTGGGAATGTATGCTTTCCAGATATTGCTGAACTGAAAATCCCAATAATCTGCACCCTGGCTATGCTACTGCATTAATCTTATCTTGTTTATACACTATGAGGAAAGTTTTGGGTTTAAATGTAGTATCTTTATTGTTTATAATTATTTTATCCATTTTTTCTAATGATACCACTGCTATTCAAAACTGTCTAATAGAATAACATGCACACAAAGCAGATAAATCTATGCATAAAGCAAATAAAAAAAGCCAAACCACACATGACATCATTTTTTTGCAATTAACCATGGAAATAGTCTTGATCTACAATGTGCTCTTGATCTGCACTAAAATCTGTGCTTGCCTACTGTACTATAAGGGATCTCCACTATGAATAAACATAAACTCTACTCAAATTATAGCTACCATTTATTGTTTATTATAGGCTTAGGTGATGTTCCAAAACCGAAGAAAAATAGCTTCAGATCGTCTTGCTTCTGAGAACTGGTCCACAGCTTTGATCAGCCCTTACAGAAGCTGAAAAAGCCTTCTGTTCATGCTCAAAACCCCTTTGGACCATTACAGAAGCCGGCTGAGGTTGAGGTATTGAGGCCAAGCAAACTATTGCTCAGACAAATCACATCAATTTGTTACAGGAATATTTTCATTTCATATATTCCTCTTTATTAGTTTCTCTGGACCAGATTAGTAATATTTTGTATCTCTCTTGTAGATCACTAAGCAGAATTAGTTACCATTAAGCAGGTAAAACTTCAGAATTTCATTCTTGGGATATTCTGGAATATGCCATTTAATGATACTTTGCCATATATTCCAACTTTCTCATCAGAAAAGGAAATAACACTTAGGGGTAAAAGACAGAATATCCAGAATGTGATTTGATTGGTAGCATGAAGTGCTTTCTTTCTTAAAGGTCTAAGTGACAAGCTATCTTTCTCCTCTGGAAACTCTTGAGATGTTTATGGGTGGTCTGCCAAATCATGGCAGATCCATTTAAAGCTTTGGGTCAATCTAAGCACTCCTTATAAATCACACTGTTTGGTGATACTAATGGTTTTGAAATGAAAGAAAAGAGAATCAGAACATTAAGTATTAGGTTCTTGACACTCCCTGTCAATGTGTCTTAGGTGAGATTCTAATAAATAATCCAAAGCAGTCAGCTGTGGATTTTTTTTTTTTTTAGCATTCTTTTCTGAACAACCTGAGGAAACAGTGATTTTCTCCTTGATTTTTTAGACCCAGTGATTAAACTGCACCGCATTGCTGGGTTGTACCAATTAAAAATAACAACTGTCTATTTGGCAGTTCTTTAATGGGAAACGAAATTCGCTTGAAAGTGTATATCATGCCAATACATATATCATATGGCACACAATTAAGATCATTTTAAAAGGACAGTACTTGTATAAGTTCATATTCCCTTGCTGCAGCTCAGTGATGAACATCAATTTTGTTAATTAAGAATTTTTAAGCTCTGCAAATTTATAGCACAATTATGCTTTACTTTGCCCACAGAAAGGCCTTTACCCTGCCACTACTATTAACCAAATGTCCCTTTATATTATTTGCTGATTGTTTCAAAGGCCGATGAGGTTTTTTTTTTTTTTTTTTGCAAAGAGCAACCATTTCTTCTTTGCCTACTGTAAATCAACTATTTGTCAGCAAAACATTACATTGAGGATTTCTGACTTAATTTTTTTTAAAGAAAAGCCAATTCATCAGGTAGAAATAGAATGTTGTTCACTGTCTCAAGCCCTGCCAGAGATAAATGGCTGTAAAAATTTAAAATCAATCATTAACAGATTAGCTCTTAGTCCAAAGTAAACAGCAATCAGCTTATTAGGCATCAGGCAGTGGGAGATAAAGGGGAAGAGTTATTGAAAATGAGGATGTTTTCTGTGGCTATGCTGATGGAGCAGAACAGGAAAAGGATGTATTTTGTTGCCCTAATTATGAATGGAAAACAAGCATGTGGGCTAGATGAGTCAAGTCTTTGCTTGAACAGAAGGCAGCACAAGGTCTATTTCAGTATCATTGCTTGCTGTATTTTGATCATCTCTGATATTTTCTCCAGGTTTCTTTTCACTATGGGGCTCAGTTCTGCATTTGCCAGCTACCCCAAATTCCCAGAAAGACTACTGGAAGAATTTTTGCTTCAATGGAGAATATGAGATTCAAGCTGATTGGCTCCACATTTATTAATTGACAGGAAGTAGAAATGAATAGAAATGTTTCCAAGCTGAAATTGTGGAGTTTAATAGGTCACATCTGTATCACATTATTTTGAAGAAATGTAACCTGTTACATTTCTTCCTATTGGTACATTCCTATTGGTTTTCCATAGGGACACCTTTCTCATAAAGGACAATGATTTTTGCTGAGGGATGAAATTAGGAGTTGTTGGTGCTCTTTGAGCTTGGTTGTTTTCTTGTAGACATTTCATTACCCAAACTTGGTAACATTATCATAATTAATATTGGTAACAAGGACTAGTAAGGAGTGGGGTTTGTTGCCAATTTATATACTGGTGACTTGCTGTGTCAGTTTGGTGAGGGTGATCTTGATAAGTTATTTTGTATTGTTGTTTTTGGTTGGGCTGTCTATTGTTGGCTTGTTTGGCAGTTCTTTGATTGGGGTATTGTTTACATCTTGATTGTTGATCAGATGTTAATCTTGGGAGTTCATCTATGCTCATTTGGCTATTGATTGCTGGTGGGGAGGTATTTTGATTTTTTGTTCCCTTTTTGCCTTCTTGATTGTCTCATTTGTATGGCATATAGATGTTGTTTATGTCCATGTTGGCTAATTCTGGACCTATGGAAGTAAAAAGGACTGTGATATCAAATGAAACCACAATTTTGTCCTCACACATTGTCATGTCTTTGACTCTTTGAAGGTACTGTCATCGTGGGTTGATGGAGTATTTGCTTCCCTCTATGAGGAAATCTTTACTTTTAATTCTTTTGTGATATAGCTACAGGTCCATGGTAGTGATATAATTGGACAGAGCAATAACAGGATGGTGTATTTTAGGGCATTCATAAAAGTCTGGGAGGATCCCATGAACACCAGTCCAATATAGAAACTAGATAACTGGATCAAGAGAACTCTCAATGGCCTCACCGAGAAAGGCTAAATTCCCAAAAAGAAACAGTGGTGGATGAGAACCAGTGAATCCATTCTCCTATGTTACTCTTCCTAGGTATCTTTATCAGCACAGCGCTATAATGGCAAACTAGCACAGCACTATAATGGCAAACTAGAAACACAGGTGTACAGAAAAACCATCCAAATCAACACAGATACTACAAAAGAATAACTCAACCTCCTATATGAGAATTTGCATAAGAAGACTATTTAGATGAGCACAAATATACTGCAACAATCATGAACAGCAGAAAAAAAACCAAACAGTTCATATATAAAATATCTTCTAACAAAATGGATATCCACACAACTTCATCAAGAAATGTCTGACCACTCAACCCAATATAGTACAACCAAGCCCAGCCATAAAAAGAATAATATTGCCATACATCAAAAGCATCCCAGAAATCACAGACTGAGGAAAGCATCCCAGAAACAGACTGAGAGACTGGAAGCGCCGCAGCAATACTGGCTGGGAAATAGCGAAGCTCCGATGAGCTTTGCGAAAACCCAGCCAGACAAACTGCTGTCAGGGGGGTCTTTGGACTAGAAGTGTCTTGGAGGGATGGGGGAAAGAGAAAAAGGCATCCCAAAAGACCAAAGAGGAGTAGGCAAGTTCCTCGGAAGATCAGCTCTTTGACCTGGAGATGGGGAGGCGGCCATTATGACCTTTATAAACTGGGGCAACCGGATTAAGATATGAGCAGGAGTGGAGACTGAACAGAGTATTATTACCAGGTGAGTAATTGGCCAACTCATAGATAAGAAGAAAAAACTTTTAAAAGCGACTAATTAGCAGCTAATTGGCACTCGGGAATTTAAGCGGAGGGGAAAAAAAGAGGAACTTTAAAACTAAAACTAAAGTCCTAAAAGGAACCTTCCACCTGGACTTAAAACTGGATTCAGAAAAAATTAAAACAAGACAAGAAAAAAGGAGGCAGAGAAGTATTCTTTAAACAACAAAAGGATTTAATTTGGAGAAGAAGAAATAATCATTTTTGTGGATTTACAAATGGATACTTTGTGGCTGGAGGATTTGTGAATTGGAGAGAGAATCTGCTGGTGGAAAGAAAGTATCGTACTAAGCTTATTTAGATCATTGTGAGAAAGTACTGTAGGAGTGTTTTGTTTAAACAACGAACGAGATTGCAAGAGGAGTGGAAAGAACAAAGATTGAAATTGGAATGGCTCAAATGAACATCTGAATTGGACACTATCTGGAAAGAAAAAAGAAAGAAAAAAGAGATACTACATGGACTTTGAATTTGAATTATATGCAATTATATGCAAAGGAAAATAATAAATTTAAAAATCCTTGCCTTTTAAATTAATAACATGGAGAATTGGGGGGATAACTATGAGATATTAAAGGGAGATGTTTCAAAAGATAAGAGAAGCATTTAAGGGAAATAAAGAAACAGGATTGGTTAGAATGCAAAAAAAGGAAAGAGAAAATAGGAATAAGAAGCAAGAGAAATAAGGAGAAAATATTGAAAAGGAAATAAATGAAAATAAAGATACAGATGATTACACTGGGATTAACAGTGACAATAAAATATTACACTGGGATTAACAGTGACAGAATAAAAATGGATAAGGGGGAATACATCTCAAAAAGGAAGAGAAGAGAAAGAAATGGGGAAATATTGAGAGGGAAAATTAAAAGAGTTAAAATTAAAGAAAAGAGGCAGAAAGGGAGATATAAGAAAAAGAAGAAGAAGAAGGCAAGAAAATGGGAGAAAGGGAGGAAAATGTCAAGAAATGGAATTGTGGAGAGATTAAAAGAAAATGGTTAAGGGATAGTAAAAAGGAATTTAAAATATTAATATGCTAATTTAAGAAAAAGATATTAGTGGTAGAAATTATATGTAAAAGCAATTTAGAAGGAAGATACAGATTATTGTAAAAGGGATATAAGTAAGGATAAAATGAAATGTAAGTAAAAAAGGAAATATGCTATTTAAAGTAAAATAGATCAGTAATGCAATGTGAAAGACAGAATGGATTATATGTTTTGTTGTTGGAGGATGTACAAACTCGAGAGAAATAATAGTAACAAAAGAATTAATTGAAATTAAGGTGGAAAATTGAAATGTAAAATTGAACAAAATTGCAATGTTAGTAAATGATGTAAGTAAGAATAAAGCAATATACGTAAGAAATAAAATAGAAGAAAGGTATCATTAAAAGTAAAACAGATTAATGGTTGAAAGGCTATTCTAGCAAAGGATTTAAGATAAAAATGGAATAAATATATTGTTAATAATTAAAAAGATAAGGGAAATTTTGAGAAATATATTTAATAAATGAAAGAAAAGCCAGGGTTGCCTGGACTCCATAGTGGAAAATAGTAAACTGAAAATGAATACAGCAATAGAGAGAGACGAAAGAGGAGTAGAGAGATGGAAGCAAGGGAGAAGGAGAGAGAGAAATGGGAAGAAAGGAAAGAGGGGAGGGAGGGAGGGAGGGGAAATAAGAATAGGAGAGAGGGCTAGATAGGGAGAAAAAGAGGAGGAGAGGGAGAAAGGAAGGGGAAGTAGAGAAGGAGTAGGAGAGGAGGGAGAAGAAAGTAGGAAGGAAAGAAGGGAGGGAGATGGAAGAGATTGAGAAGAAAGATCGCTGTAGAATAAAAAAGATGAAATGGAAGAAAGGCAACCCCGAACATGTGTAAATGCACTAGGATAAAGAATGAATTATTAAAAAATAAAAGAGAATAAATATGAGTAAAAACAGGGAAATTAGAATTTGAGGGCAAATAAAGATGTTGTTTATACAAATAAGGATAGAAATTAAGATATGATCAAAAAATGGGAAAAGAAGAAGATTTCGGCAAAAATTGTAACTGAGTAAAATGTATTTGAATAAGATAAATTGTATAAGTTATGATATGGCCAATATTCTGTTCATAAAATATGCAGGTGAATGTGTGGGTGTGGGGGGGGGAATCAATAAAACTTGATTCACACACATAAAAAGAAATCACCAACAGGCTATTACAACCACATGGCATCAGAATAGCACACAAAACAAAGTTCTTCTAAACATCCTAAGTAAACTAAAATACCCAGAAACCCTGGAAGAAAAAAAAAAGGAATCAACTACAACATAGAGTGTAAACAGCCACTATGTAGGAGAAATAGGCAGAACACTAATAACACATCCATGAACATCAACTAGCAGTCAGAAGACGTAATGAAAACTCTTTAATTTCACAATATATGGACAGAGTTAACCCTAATTTCAACTGAGAAACCATGTGCATCCTAGACTAAGCCAAGTCCAAAAATGCTAGAGACTTCCTGGCAGAGGTGGGATTCACTTACCTTCCCTACCGGTTCGCAAATGTGAGCACGTGCGCTTGCTTCGCTTGTGCGTGCCATTTCTGCACATGCGCAAGCCTTCTGCACATGCACAGTAGTCACGCATTATGTCTGGGTGGGTGGGCAGAGCCTCCCACAGTCGCCGTTACTAGTTTGCACGATCTGGAAAGAATCGCTGAATCCCACCACTGCTTCCTGGAAGCCTTTCACTCTGACAAATTGGCCATCAACAGACACATGGACATAAGCAGCTACATACTGTGCAAAAGAGACAATCAACAAGACAAAAAGGGAGGAAAAAAACGAAACACCAGCAATCAACAGCCAGGTGGGCATAGATTAACACCAAGATTAACATCAGACAAAGAATCAAGAAGTGAGCAATACCCCAAAAAGGCAAATAATTGCCAAACAAGCCAAAAGAAAGCAGCCCAACCTCCTCCCTCCCCCAAAAAATCCACCAAGACCACTCCCAGCAACACTGACAGGGCAAGCCACCAGAATATAAATTGTGAGCAAACCTCACTCCTCAATAGCATAATGATGTTGATGATGATGTTACCTAGGAAGTATACACTTTTGTTCAAGTTTCTCTTTTATCTACATGTAAAAGTTAGCAAATCATACTTTCTCTACTTGAAGGTGTACAATATTTAAACTATGTACATTTATGTTAGTTTTTGTTTCTCTTCCATAACTGATTCATAAATATAATTTCTCCTCATTCCCCTTTCTTTTTTATCTTTATGTCACAGATCTATATCACTTTATATATTTTAAGAGTTCAAAGCATTTTTTCAGGGCTAAGATCTAAGACTTAACCCAAGGTGAGTAATCCATGGATCCTAGACCATATATAGTCTACAATATCCTGATAATTGAATACTGAAATTCAATGGCAAAATGGCTGAATTTTTGAAGAGCACTTTTCTCCAAATTAAGGAAAAGGAGAAATAGCAGTAATCACTCCTTTGTAGTTTTAAATTCCACAACTCTATTCCAGTCTCCAAATAGCTAGAGAATCCCATTCCTATTCTGAGAAAATATCTACAGATCCCTCACATTCTGTACATAAACTGCTTCAACTCCTTTCCCCAGGACATCCTTATAAGGCATTGCATGCCAAAAAACTAGACAGAGGGACAGTTTTCCCTCATGCCATCACTCTGCTGAACACCTAAGTATTATCTTATGTCTAAGGATATTTATCAGTGGTGGAATTTAAATCTTTTTACTACTGTGGGTGTGGCTTGGTGGGTGTGGTGTGGCTGGTGGGCGTTACTGGGGCATGACAGGGGAAGGATACTGCAAAATCTCCATTCCCACCCCACTCCAGGGGAAGGATACTGCAAAATCTCCATTCCCATCCCACTCTGGGGTCAGCCAGAGGTGGCATTTGCCGGTTCTCCAAACTACTCAAAATTTCCGCTACCGGTTCTCCTGTCAGAACCTGCTGAATAGCACTCCTGATATTTACCCATGTAGTATGACTATATTACTTATCTTTTCTATTACCTTTTCCTATTGGTACCCAATGAATATATTACCTTGTTGTTTGTATGTACACTGAGAGCTTATGCAGCAGAGATAAATTCCTTGTATGTGTAATCCAATGGCCAATATAGCTGTTCTGTTCTGTTCTGTTCTGTTCTCTCCTCTCCTCTCCTCTCCTATTCTATTCTATTCTACTATACTCTTGAGCTGTGACTAAATGATTAGAATTGTTTTTTGCAAATTTCTGACCTCTTACCAAGAATCAAAAGTATGACATCAAATGTGACTTATGTACCTCCTTTCCCTAAGAAGCTTTATGGATTAGATGTGGTATCCTATCAGATTGAATAAAAGCCAAGGATCAGATTTCCTTTCCCTAGTTTTTCATAGAATTATAAATAGGAAAAATCTTGAGAGACAATTATTATCCATCCTTCTTACTATTGTGTCATTTACAAACATTACATTGTTGAATAGCAACACTCTGAAGTACTAATTTAGTACTTCACTTCAAACTGATGTAGAGCCATTGATAAACACTTTTTAGGTGCAGTTGTTCAGCAAATGGTGGGCCTATTTTAATAACAGTATCAGCAGCTACTGCTATGTTAAAGACATTACTGATAACTTTATAACTCTATAACTTTATCAAAAGGTTATTGTTGTTATCGTTTATATGAAACCCATGTTGGCTCTTATTAATTGAAACTTACTTAGTCATGTATCTATAAACAAGCTGTTAAATGATTTACTTGAAGATTTTGCCAAGTATGCCAAGATTTTGCCAAGTATACATATCTAGCTGATAGATCTATATTATCTGAGTTCTTCTTACCTTTTTTGAATATGGATATGACATTTGTTTCCAGTCTTCTGGGACCTTGCCTGTCCTTTGGGAGATCTCAATAATTTCAGGGAACAGTTCTGCAATTGTATTCTCTTTCCCCTTTAATTCTGCCCATTAATCCTTTTCTATTCCCTTCTGTTCACCCTCCTCTCATTTCATCTTTGTTCATGTTACTTATTATGGTTGAATGTGTTCATTTATGTAAATGACCTCTTTCTCATGGTGCAGCTGTTAGGTGAACAATCTCTATTCTGCTGAGCCAGTCCTTCTGGGGCAAAAAGGGTGATTGACATGTGGCAGAGACTAATCCATTCCAGAAATGGGTTTTCGGTTCACAAACTACTAGAACAGCAGTTCCCATGTTAGAGCGGTACTATGCAGTAATTATACAATATTTGTGAGAATGTTGGGAAAAGAATTAAACATAACAATAGGTTTATGGAAGGAAAACAAGTGAGACTGAAGATTATGATACATGTTTTATTATATGAGGGCCTTGAAACATAACCTACTGTGTGGCAGAAGATAGGAAGGGAACTGCAAAACGTTCAAAAGAAAAAGGAAGGCTTCATATGAATGAACGAACATAGGTGTTATGGTTTGAGATCCAGATTTAGTTAGAGCAGACTTTAAAATCAATTAGTAACTTACTTCAATTGGATCTTTCTAAATTTGACCAATTTAGAAGCCACCTTTTTAAAGCCACCTACACTCTCTCTATATATAACCTGATGATAAGGCAGAATCTATTGCTGCACTTACTAGCTTACACAGTATAGAATAGGAGATGGATTCATGTTTTTTTCTCCAGTTACCAAATTATTGCTCCTTCCTCATGTGCTGGTAGAAATCTATCAGAAACTTGCTTTATACTAAACAAGTGCAGTAAAAAATGATCTGGAGAATTCCATTCTGAAAAAAGGCAAGAATATGCTCTGGAGTTCCAGGAAACTATTATGCAAATATCCTAAAGTTTAACATTTTTGAAATATCTGAGTTACTAAATTAGATAATTTTTAACTGTTTTTATTTTAAACTGGATTTGACATTGCTTATGTCCTTTCTCCTGTATTTCTTAACAAATTAAGTTAGAATATGTATTGCAAACATGAGTTGAGATGAGAAACCCCAAATTATTGATTGCCCACTGCCAGAGAAAATATGCAAGTGCACCTTATACTTTAGTAGTTCAAATTACTCTTTACCCAAATTAATGGACTCTTTGTGGAGCATTCAGTGTTCCAGTTTAAGTGATTGACCAAATAACTGCCATCTCTAGTCTGAGAACAATTGGTTTTTAATATGCATCTCACATCATTGCTGGCAAAATAACAATGATAAGAAAAGTCTGTCAGAATGCCAGGGATATAGTAACTAACCTATAGTTAGTTGAACTGAATTAATTATAATGTTCAGTATTTATCACAGGTTTTTGTAAAGAAGGTTCCTCAAGGAGGAAATATAATTAGGCAATCCTGCCAAATCTTTTTCATCAAATAAAATTAGATCCTGGTAAAGAACCAGGTTATTTATTTATTTTGTGGATTTTTTTACTAGTTTTAATTGTTTTATAATTTTAGAATCATAGGCTCAAAGATTCTTAGTTGAGTTTGCTGGTTGTAGAAATTGAATAAATAAATTATAATCAACCCATGACAATTATATGAACTTCTCTTCAAAATCTTGAATGCAGTCTTATTGGTAAAGTTACATAGTCCATAAAAATAATGCAGCATCAGATCAAGTATCAGAAAACAGAAATTCACTTCAGCTTCTAGTTACAAAACAGATTAACTTTGAAATAAATTTGTATTCAATAGGTGCTCAAACCACTGCAAAGAGATTAGGTTTGCTGAGAATTAGGAAACAGGGAAACTACATGATAGTTTTCTCTTGGGAGCAGTTCATTGGGGAAGCAAAATCTGTTTGTGGGCTGTATCTTTGTGCCTGGCTAAACTTTTGCCATAAACATGACTTTATTGGTGTACTAATTCTTTGTAGCCCGGATCCTGTCTTCTCTTCTTTTGTCTTTCCTCCCTAGAATCTCAGTTACAACTTGATTCTAATCTTGATTCAGGGCAGAATAGTGCCAGGCCTCTGTATATTACTTTGATTGATATTACTAACAGTCTTCAAAACTGAAATGATAGAATCATAAAGTCAGAAATTTCCTAAGAGTTTATGAAGTCCAAGTCCTTGCATCCTGCGGTATTTACTACACCATTTTTGATAGATGTCTATTTCAGTCTAGTGTTTTTCAAACTTGGCAACTTTAAGTTGTGTGACTGGGGATTCTGAGGAGTGGAAATCCACTCCTCTTAAAACTTGCCAAGTTTGAAAAGCCTGATTTCTTTGAAAATTTCCAGTGAAAGCAAAGATACCAGTCTGTATGGTAATCTGTTGCAGAAAGCTGCCTGTTGTTTTTCTTCACTCTCAAAGTGAAAGACTTAATTCTTCCTTTTTAACATTTTCTCAGTCAAAACTATTTCCTCTTCAAAGAACTGGTGGATTACACATATTTTTGAATGGAAACTTTTTGGTCTCACACAATATATTAATGACAAGTTTATTTTATTGATTCATTTTAGGTATTTATTTACATTCATTAATGTAATAGTAGTTATATATATAGTTCAGACAGAACTGAATTGAAAATTGAATGAATAAACAAACATATAGCTGATAGTTACAGAATGGACAAACAACAGGGAGTTCTTTAATATAATTACTAGAAATCTTCACATTAATATTTTATGGTTGACCATGCTTCAAAATGAATTCAGAAATGGTGTTCCAAAATGCATGAGAGCATGATTGGAGTATTTCTTTAAATTAGCTGCATCTTTATTAGGTTTTCATACAACAGCTTGAACACATCTCATTAAAGCAGCAGTGTTTTCCCCTAGGCTACCATGAAATTCTGAAAAAAGACCCAACTACTTTAAAGAGCTACTGTGCTTGTGCTGTTGAATGTTATGAAGTACTTTCTTTGATCATTTTCTCAGCATGCACAGCCTTACTATATTATTAACATTTTAAAATAAGCACTCTCCTTTGGAAAATAACACAGTTCCTTATTTTGCAACTAATTGAATGAGATATATTTAACAATGAAAACAATGTATCATTCTGGAATCAATAATTAGGCATGCCTTTGTAAAATACATTAAATAATGGCAAAGGAGGAAAACAAGGAACTATATTACACTGTGTCAAAAAAAAATCCCGTGAGTCTCAAAAAATATGCATAATATATATTCAATGCTTTGTCAAGTCACTATGTCTTTTAAAAAAGATTTTATATTCATATCTGAAGAACAAGTATCTTATTTTGGCTGAAGATTTTATCCCATAGATATTTGCTAATGAAATATGGGGAAAAAATTCTCTAGGGAAGAACAATATATCAATTGAAATGTGTTGCATTTTATACATACTCTGTGTGTGTGTGTGTGTGTGTGTGTGTGTGTGTGTATGCATATATAGAAATAGAGATATAGATAGATATATAGTGTATCATATTTTGGTTCTTTTTTGCTTTCACTTGAGAATTATTCAGAGAAGTAGCCTAAGACATTTTGCTGCTTGAAAAAACGAAATGTCAATTACCCACCAAAGACATGGAATCAGGGGTGAAATCCAGTAGGTTCTGACAGGTTCTGGAGAACTGGTAGCAGAAATTTTGAGTGGTTCGGAGAGCTGGTAAATGCCACCTCTGGTTGGCCCCAGTGTGGGGTGGGAATGGAGATTTTTCAATATCCTTACTCCAGGAGTGGGGAGGAAATGGGGATTTTGCAGTATCCTTCCCCTGCAACACCCACCAAGCCACGCCCACAGAACTGGTAGTAAAAAAAATTGGATTTCACCACTGCATGGAATTGTATGTAAATTCTATTGTCATGTGAGACTGTGGTTTGAATAAACACTCTTTCCTTTTCTCAACAGGAAAGGCAGTTGTTATGTAAATAGGTTTGTTTGGCGGGAAGTTCAAATTAACTGACCTTCAGCTGATTGGCTGACCACCACAGCTGCAAGGTATATAAAGGGGGCTGGCTCCCCAGGTCAGTTGCTGGAGTCTCACCCTATAATAAAGAGCTGTTGTCACTTACTACTCTGGCTTGCTGTGTCCTCATTCACCCAACTTAACATTGGCGACGAAGGTGGGATTTTGAGGCCAGAAGCAGAGGAGAGCTGAAGCCACACACAAAAGAGCTGAAGCCACACTCAAAGGAGCTGAAGCCACGTTCAGAGAAGGGGACCCGAGATCGCATCTGAATCCAGCCAGGCGAGCGAGCGGAACACAGGAGAATCCCGAAACAATGTCTGCCTACACCCTGCCAGCGCCTTTCGACCCCAAGGAAGAGAAGTGGGGATCCTACATGTCCCGGTTCGAGTGCTTCATGGTGGCAAACGACATGCAAGGGCTACCGGACGTTCGGAAGAAAGCCCTGTTCCTGAGTCACTGCGGGCCAAGGGTCTTCGACACAGCCGAGGCATTGTCGGAGCCGAATTCGGTCCACAACATCTCCTGGTCGACGCTGCAGACCCTGCTGAAAGACCACTATGCGCCAACGCCATCGAAGTACGTCCAGCGCTACGACTTCAGGCAACGGCTACAGCAGGAGGGCGAATCGATAAGCGAGTACATCGCCGCCCTGCGTAAGGCCGCAGCCCAATGTGAGTACCGAGACCTGGATGAGATGCTCCTAGAGCAACTAATTTGCGGAGTGAGGCTCCAGAGAAGACTGCTTGCGAGGTCAAACCTGACCCTACACATCGCGCTAGACGAGGCCAGGGTGCAAGAGTCGTCAGTAAAGGCCGCAGAGAAACTAAAGAGCTCCCGCCTCACCAGAACAACGCAGAAGACGGCGCCTGTGCACCGAGAGGCCGTAAGCACCGCCAGCGAGGGGGAGTCTGAAGAAGAGGTCTACTGCACCGAGCAGCCCCGCACAGCCCGCAGAGAGCCCAGAGACGGATGCGCCAGCTGCGGAGGGTCCCACTCACGACAAAACTGTAAGTTCAGGGACGCCGTTTGCCGTTCCTGTGAGAAGAGGGGCCACATCGCTAGAGTCTGTAGGTCGAAAACACACCAGAGCTACAGACCACGTGGCCAAACGGCCCAATCCGAGACGGCGCCACACCGAAGGCCCAACAGGGATGGCGGAAACTGGAAGGGCGCGAAATTTGAAGACGCTGGGGCCTACACCGTTCGCATCGCACGGACCTGCACCTCGCCCGGGGAAAAGACCTACACCACGGTCGAGATCGAGGGACGGGAGTGCCAGATGGAGATCGACACGGGATCGCCGATATCCATCATGTCTTGGGAAACCCTAAAGAGAGTCATCCCCAGCGCACACAAGCGACAGCTCCAGCCACAGCTTCGCAGACTGAAGGATTACCAAGGGAACCGCATACCCGTCGAAGGCAGAGGCGAGTTCCAAGTCCAGTACGGGGAGTTTACCGAGAAACTGCCCCTCACCATCGTCAGAGACAACCTTCCCAGCCTACTGGGCATGGACTGGTTTAGAGCCCTAGGCATGGGATTCACCGGAGTAAGGAACGTTCGAAGCACCCTGAAGGAAGACCTGATGCAGGAGTTCCAGGACGTGTTCGACGAGAGGCTTGGCAAGTATGTGGGGACCCCGATTTCATTTAATCTAGACCCCAACATCGCACCCATCCGCTTAAAGCCCAGGCGTGTACCATTTGCCCTGAAGCCCAAAATAGACATTGAGCTGGATAAATTGATCAAACAAGGGGTGCTCGTTCCAGTCGACCACGCCAAATGGGAGACCCCAATTGTGACACCGGTCAAGCCGGACGGATCAGTGCGCATATGCGCTGATTATAAATGCACAATTAATAAGGCCCTGCAGCAGAGCGCCTATCCAGTGCCAGTCGTTCACCACTTGTTGCATTCCCTGGGCCCCGGCAAGATATTCGCAAAACTCGATCTGGCGCAGGCGTACCAGCAGCTGCCAGTAGATGGCGCTACCGCAGAGGCACAGACTATCGTAACCCACAGAGGGGCCTTCAAGTGCACCCGTTTGCAATTCGGAGTAAGCGTGGCCCCCGGACTGTTCCAAAGTACATGGAGCGGCTTCTACAAGGGATCCCCGGGGTGGTGCCCTATTTTGATGACGTGCTCATCACCGCGGACAATGAGCAGCAGCTAAGAGAAAGGCTGAGGGAGGTCCTAAGGAAATTCAGGGATGCGGGACTCAGAGTAAAATGCAATAAATGCATGATCGCAGTCCCCTCAGTCGAATTCCTGGGATACAGGGTAGATGGCACCGGCATACACCCCACAGAGAGCAAGATCAGGGCAATCAGAGAAGCACCCACCCCCAGGGACAAGGCAGAGTTACAGGCCTTCCTGGGACTATTAAATTTTTATGCCATCTTCCTCAAAGACAAGGCAACAGTGGCAGAACCCCTACATAGACTGTTAACCAAGAAAGCCATTTGGAAATGGGGGAAGGCTGAAGACAGGGCATTTGCCGGCATAAAAAAACTACTATCAGCTGAAAGCTTCTTAATTCAATACAACGCAACGCTCCCCCTTGTCCTAGCATGTGACGCGTCCCCGTTCGGGGTGGGAGCCGTCCTGAGCCATAGACTCCCGAATGGCCTGGAAGCGCCCATCGCATATTACTCCCGAACTCTATCAAGTGCCGAGCGAAATTACAGCCAGCTCGACAAGGAGGCCCTCGCCGCCGTTTCGGGAGTAAAGAAATTCCACGAGTACTTGTTCGGGAGGGATTTTGAGCTAATCACAGACCATCGACCACTCCTGGGTCTCCTCGCGGGAGATCGACCAACCCCGGCAGCACTGTCGCCCAGGATGACACGCTGGGCCATCTTCCTCGCAGCATACTCCTATCGCCTGGTACATCGACCAGGGGCGAACATGGGCAACGCAGATGCACTCAGCCGATGCCCACTACCCAACAGCCTAGAAGACCCCACACCCGGCATCCCCATCCTGCTGATAGACGTTTTGGACTCTGGGCCCATAACATCAGCCGAGGTTGCAAGAGCCTCAACCAAGGACCACGTGATCCGGACAGTCGCAAGTTGGGTCATGAGGGGGTGGCCGGAAAAGATTGGGAGCGGGGAATTTAAACCGTTCGCGGGAAAACGAGACGAATTGACAATGCAAGGGGGTTGTTTACTATGGGGCGATCGGGTTGTTATTCCCTCACGCTTAAGGGAAAAGGTTTTAACGTTGTTGCATGAGGGGCACCCGGGGATTGTGAGAATGAAGGGGCTAGCCAGGAGCTACGTATGGTGGCCCAGCATGGATGCAGACATTACAGAGTGGGTGGGGAGATGTCAGCCCTGCCAAGAGTCCAGATCAGATCCGCCAACGGCACCCGTAAGGGAGTGGGAAAGGCCCCAGGGACCCTGGTCCAGAATACATATTGACTTTGCAGGCCCATTCCATGGACAGACCTTCATGGTCGTCGTAGACGCATTCTCCAAATGGCTGGAGATCAAGCTAATGAAGGCCACTACCACCGACGCAACCATCAGAGAGCTAAGACAATTATTCACCACACATGGGTTACCGGACATCCTAGTGTCAGATAACGGGCCACAGTTCACCGCAACACAGTTCGAGGGGTACTTAGCGGGACTTGGGATCAGACATGTCCTTTCTGCCCCATTTCACCCGGCTAGTAACGGACAGGCGGAGAGATTTGTGAGGTCAGCAAAGGAGGCCCTCTCACGCTTAAGCCCCGGAGACTGGCAGGAAAGGGTAGACAAATTCTTAATAGCCCAGCACTCCACACCCTGTACAGCCACAGGCCAAAGTCCGGCCGAACTACTAATGGGGCGGAAACTCCGGGGAGTTCTAGACAGACTAAACCCCAATTACTCCCCAGAGGTCTTCAAGGGGGGGGAAAGGAAACTTAGAGAGTTCACCATAGGAACACCGGTACACGCTAGAAACTACGGACAGGGCCCACTCTGGGAGGCCGGAACAATCACAGAAATCACAAGCCCCAAGTCATACAGGGTAGATATGGGGGACGGGAGAGTTTGGCGCAGGCACATTGACCAATTAAGAAAAAGAGTAACCACAGACACCGAAGACACACCAGACGACCCCATCTCCGACCACGACTACCAACCAGAAGCACAAACCACTAGCCCGAGTAGAGCGGAGGACTTAGCTGAGGACTCTGGTATCCAGCGCCGCCCCGTCGAGGTAGTCCCAACAGCAGGAGAAGTCGCCGCCCACGAGGAGGTCCCGGAGGCCTCATTGGCGGAGCAGGGAGAAACAGAAAGTCCCTCCGACCTGCTCGACGCCGCCCCTCCGACTGAACTGCGCAGGTCAACTAGGACTCGCACACGCCCTAGTCACCTGAGAGACTTTGTATGCAAATAACACCCCAAGTGACTTCTGGGAGGGGAGGAGTGTTATGTAAATAGGTTTGTTTGGCGGGAAGTTTGAATTAACTGACCTTCAGCTGATTGGCTGACCACCACAGCTGCAAGGTATATAAAGGGGGCTGGCTCCCCAGGTCAGTTGCTGGAGTCTCACCCTATAATAAAGAGCTGTTGTCACTTACTACTCTGGCTTGCTGCGTCCTCATTCACCCAACTTAACAGCAGTAGCAGTAATATTAAATAAGAAGCAATTCCTGCTTTTCATGACTTCAAGAAACTTTTGGTTGCAGTAGCTGCCTGAAATCCTAATCTAGGTGTCACTGGTTGGTCACTCCTGTAATGAGCCAAACCACTTATCAGTTTAGTCAACTATTTATTAGCTATTCTGATCAGCAGTCACTTATACACAATCTTTTGTCTAGTACGGTGAAATGATGATGCAAAATAAGAGGCGTATGTCACATGTAAGTAGGTGGATCTCATAATTTTGGAAGAGAAAGATACTTTTAAAAACTGTATTAAGTCTATTTAGGACATTGTAAAAAAAAAAGCCTGATTTAGGAAACTATATGAAATATGTTAAAGTTGAAAGGAAATGGCAAGCTATTAAGGAGAGATCTGTACAAAAGAATACACAGTCCAGAGATAGAAGGAAGCATGAAAAATAAAATAATCCTGCCTTGGTTAGTATAAGACACGACAGAGAACATTCCTTAGGGCAACATGTCTTGAAAGACAGGTCTATTTAATTGATTAGGTTTTCCTATTGGTTCTGTTGTTTCCATTTGAAATTTTAAAACCATAATTATAAGTTTTGAAATAGACTAAATCATTTCTGTTTAGGCCTAAAGCAATTAAAACTACTGACTTAAATAAAGCATTAGATTTGAAGTCATGTTGGAAGGAAGCTGCTGTTCCCAGTTTGTCTATCCTCCATAGCAATTGTCTTTGGCAAAGGAAGAAATAGATACTATTAGTAAAAAAAAAACTAGTTTTCTGGTTTTCCTGCATGTCTTATTAGAGCTATTTTTGGGTGATATGTTGTCAAGAGTGATAAAAGAGAATAGCTGCTGTGCATGGATATTATTCTAGTTTGACCACTAATTCTAAGTTCAGTAATCTTTTCTTATTGTTTTGGTAAAATGCTTCTGGCTAAACATAGAGTGATGGCAGGTGCAAGCAAAGCCACAGTGGTGGTCATCTAAGCTAGATCATCAGCACAGCTATAAATCATATTGACTTCAAAAACTCTGTGGAGGCCAAGATGTCTCATGAATGCATTCAAACTGTGCCTAAAAGTTCAGCTGCTAATTGCAGGAAGTCGCTATTTTTTTTTAATTTTTTTTATTTGATTTATATGCCGCCCTTCTCTGGAGACTCAGGGCGGCTTACAATGTGTTAAGCAATAGCCTTCATACTTTTGTATATTTATACAAAGTCAGCTTATTGCCCCCACAAACTGGGTCCTCATTTCACCTACCTTAGAAAGGATGGAAGGCTGAGTCAACCTTGAGCCTGGTAAGATTTGAACCTGCAGAAATTGCAGGCAGCTGTGTTAATTACAGGGTGCATTAAACCACTGTACTACCAAGGCTCCTTGCTATAAGGATGGATCTTCCATAAAATATTATTATTAACTTAATATGTATAAATCAGCCAAGATATGATATCAAATCTGAATCTTATTTGAATTATTAGTTTGATTCAAACTGGCAATTCAGTCTGAAAGATAGGGTTACACTCAAATAATAATAACTACTATTGGATAGTTACTATTGTAAAAATCCATTAAATCTTTGAACTGATTCAAAGGCACTTCATTTGATTAGATGTATACAGTATGTTAATTTAAAGATTGGATTCAATTAAATTGTATATAATCTGCCCTGATATATTATTATTAAAGATGACTAAAGCGACTACATTTATAATTTTACAAACCAACATCTCTCCTTTTCTCCAAAAATGATACAGAAGTAGTTGTGAAGAAGATAAACTTGTTCTAGACCTACTCAATTTATAATCAAGCTAACATATATCACTATTTAATAACAGTTGATTTCCTATTTTCTTAATATCAGTTTTGACATCTGTCTTCCAATCTCCAGCAAATTTTGTCCTGTGTCCTGTTTCATTTTAAGTGTGATTAAGAATTTGTGGTGCTCTTTATTAATTATTAGAAGCCACAAAAAATGCAAAGATACTTGTACAATGGAAGATAAAATGGAAGATATAAGTTTCTATCATCTCTATTGAGGAAAGTTTCATTTTGCAATTAAAATTATATTTTTTCTATTTAACAATTGAAATAGTTTTTAAAGAGAAAATGGTGAATTATTAGTATTAATAATCTCAAAAGTGAGTATTATAGATTGAGATTAGGAGCCCAACTTTTTAAGTTCCCACTTAATGTCCGGTCACTGCCTCCCAGGCCAATTTATTTCTTAAGGTTTTTGGTAGGAGGATAAAAAGACAGAATATGATATAACTGCCACCTTACAATTACAGAAGTTAGATTATAAACATAATAATGAAAAAAAAGTCATATTATAATTCAATATTTCATGTTTTTAGTGGTCCTGTTCTTTCATGAATACAAGTCTGGTCCAAACAATAGAAAATAAGTATTTTTTCTGAGTATTTATTTTAGTAGTATGAGGATTACAAGTGATCTATCTCTCTCTGTCCACAATTTGCATTGCTCTCAAGTAACATGATGTTATATTTTGCTGAGGTGACTACTTCATGACAATGCCTTGCTCAATTCCATTTAATTTCATTTAATTGCTCAATGAAATGTAATGCTGGGGACAAGCAGCCTTAATTTGTCAATTCCCATCACTAATGCTTGGTTTTAACAGAAGATACTGTTACCAAGAAAAGCAAAATGATGTTATTTCAAAGTTGTACTACACAAAGTAAACACACCTTCAAAAATCTCAATAGACTTCATTTTGTGCATATGATATTTATATTGTTGGACTTGATTTTCGTCTCTGGTCAGTGGTTGAATGATCTTGGTAGAGGGGATTTAGACATTAAACCCTTGTCATGGACAGATCATTCTCTCCTTCGCTTGGGCTTTCCTGCCGCTTCCCCCTGCTGCAGGGAGACGGAGCCAATCAAATGGTTCTGTCTCAGGCGCCTGATGGATCCCAAAAGTTCCTGACGAAGCTTGGGCCATTTCCTGAGACCCTGGCACATGACTCGACTGAAGACCTGGTGGCCGTCTGGGAGAGTACGGCCACCGGGGCTTTGGACTGCGTCGTGCCTTTGCGGCCTCTGACCCAATACCGACCTCAATTGGCTCCTTGGTTCTCCGAGGAGCTGAGAGAGATGAAGTGTCGGAAAAGATGCCTAGAGAGCATTTGGAGGACTAGTCAATTCAATTCTGACCGGACACTGGTGAGGTCTTATATCAAGACCTACCTAGTGGCGATAAAAGCGGCAAAATCTAACTATTTTTCTGCTCTTATCAGATCTGCAGAGAACCGCCCAGCTGCTCTGTTTAGGGTGACCCACTCCCTTCTTCAGTGGGGAGTGCGGGAAGATCCCTTGCAGGGTCGAGCTGAGGATTTTGTGCAATTCCTGCATGATAAAGTCGCTCGGATTCGGGAAGGCTTGGACTCCGACTGGGTGAATCCGGGGGAGGAGACGAGGGTAGGTCTTGAGAACATTATCTGGGAGGAGTTTGATCCTGTGGCTTCCAAGGATGTGGACAGGGTTCTGGGTAAGATTAGTGCCGCCACATGTTTATTGACCAGTGTCCCTCCTGGTTGGTACTGGCCTCCCGGGAGGTTACACGAGGCTGGCTCCAGGGGATTATAAATGCTTCTCTGAGTAAGGGTGCCTTTCCCGCTGCCTTGAAAGAGGCGGTAGTGAGGCCCCTCCTCAAGAAGCCTTCCCTGGACCCAACTGAATTAGCCAACTATCATCCGGTCTCCAACCTTCATTTTGTGGCGAAGGTTGTTGAGAGTGTGGTGGCATGACAACTGCCTGGGCACCTGGATGAAGTTATCTATCTGGACTCATACCAGTCGGGCTTCAGGCAGGGGTACAGCACAGAAACGGCATTGGTCGCGTTGGTGGATGATCTCTGGAGGGCTCGGGACAGGGGTTGTTCCTCTGTCCTGGTCCTGTTAGATCTCTCAGCGGCTTTTGATACCATCGACCATGGTATCATGCTGCAGCAGTTGAGGGGGTTAGGAATAGGGGGCACCGTTTTGCGGTGGTTCTCCTCCTTCCTCTCTGACCGCTCGCAGTTCGTGTTGACAGGGGGGCAGAGGTCGACTTCGAGGTGCCTCGCATGGGGAATGCCACAAGGATCAGTCCTCTCGCCCCTTCTGTTTAACATTTATGTGAAGCCGCTGGGTGAGATCATCTGTGGTTTTGATGATGATGATACTCAGCTGTACATCTCCACCCCAGACCACCCCAACAATGCCCTTGATGTGATGTCTCACTGCCTGGAGGCCGTGCGGGTCTGGATGGGGAGAAATAGGCTCAGACTCAAACCCTCCAAGACTGAGTGGCTGTGGTTCCCGGCGTCGCGATATAGTCAGCTGGTGCCATCACTGACTATTGGGGGTGAGTCTTTGCCCCCTACAGAGAGGGCTCGCAATCTGGGCATCCTCCTGGACGCACGGCTGTCTTTAGAAGAACATATGACGGCCGTGGCCAGGAGGGCTTTTTATCAGGTTCGCCTAATTCGCCAGTTGCAGTCCTTTCTGGATCGCGACGCCTTGCGCACGGTCACTCACGCCCTCGTCACCTCCCGAATGGACTACTGCAATGCTCTCTACATGGGGCTCCCCTTGAAAAGCACCCGGAGGCTCCAACTGGTCCAGAATGCGGCCGCACGGGTGGTTATGGGCGCAACTCGTTGTGCCCACATGACACCCCTCCTGTGCAAGCTGCACTGGCTCCCAGTGGTCTTCCGGGTGCGATTCAAGGTGCTCGTTACCACCTTTAAAGCGCTCCGTGGCATCGGACCTGGATACCTTCAAGATCGTCTTCTGCCACCAGTAGCCTCCCACCAGCCAGTCCGCTCTCCCAGAGAGAGTCTCCTCAGGGTGCCATCGGCCAAATTATGTTGGCTAGCGACACCAGGGGGAGGGCCTTCTCTGTGGGAGCCCCTGCCCTTTGGAATAAGCTGCCCCCGGAAATGCGTAAGATCTCCGATCTCTGTGTATTTCGCTGTGCCCTCAAAACCTTGTTGTTCCACCAGGCCGGGCTATCAATGTAAAGATTTAATTGGTTTTAAATGTGGGATTTTAAATTTGGGGGTTTTATAATTGAACCAATTATTTCATAATTTTAATTATTTTTAAATTTTGTCTATCTTTGTGCTTTTAAGTCCTTCGGGAGAAGAGCGGTGTAGAAATAAAATAAATAATAAATAAATAAATAAATTGTTAGAAATAGTGTTTCACTCTTTACAAGTCATCAAAACAAGTGAGAACCTATGGTCAATATCTAATGCCTTGCAATAAGCTACAATTCAGTCGTATAATGAATAATTATGAAATAATGTATTCAGAAAACGAGTTTTATTCTTACCTCAGGCAACTTGGCTAGTTTATTTCCTGAAAGTGAATTTAATCAAGACTTGGTAATAAGACTATATCTACCATAATGAACTTCAAGCACTGTAAGTAGACATTTTCAGGGCTCACTTCTTGAAATATGTTGCTTATAATTGGAAAGCTTTATATCTTTGTTTCACTTGTCATTTTTCTAATCCTCCTTCAAAGGTATCACTTAGGGCAATATCTGCCATTGTCACCTGCTAATTTCAAATGAGAATAAAGAAATGTGCTTCTGTTTACTTTTTAAAAGAAAACCTAAAAATGCTTGCGTTATAAAGTTCAATTATTTATTGAATAGCTGCATTTGTATGGATATACGTAATTTGACTACTTTATGCCATTTCGTCTAACCTTGCTGCAAAAATAATATGTAAATAAATCTTTATATACATATGGATCATATGGATTTTTACATAAATTTCACCATATCCTGTCTATTGCTTTAGCTTGTAGACGCCTTTTTATGATTAGTGGGTCAGTCTACACACACACACACAGAGTTTGTAGGGTTCCTGTAACTTTGATATTACTACCATCATCATTTACTATAACATTATTGCATTCCTTGTATTATACCACTATTAATAAAACAGTCTACAAAGGACCCAATAACATCAAAACAAATATATATATAAATCTTGGTTACGTAGGAAAAACCTGGCTAAAGAAAAACATACATAAAACCTACGAAAAGTAAGAAAATAGATATTGTACCTTTACAGGGAGGATACATGAGATGTGGGTGTGGTTTACTGATGATGGCTAACAAGCCAGAAATAGATCTATATAAGTCTCTCACTAAGCAGCATAGGGCAGCATAGGGCCTGCTGGCTGCCAGAAAGAAAAAAGGCCAGAATCGAGTGGATGTGATTCCACTGAGCTAGGGATGTAGAAAAATCTTGGTTACGTAGGAAAAACCTGGCTAAAAGAAACACACACACACACACACACACACACACACACACATATATTGTATTAAAAATAAATCTCAGCCAGTTAGAACTTTTTTTTTAAAAAAGGCAAAATAAAATGCAGGTATACTAAACATGCAAAATCAAATTAATTGCTCAGTCTGAAAGCATTTTACTTGGTATAGAAACTTAAGAGGCAGAGATGTGTTATAGATAGAATAGTAGAATTCTATTCTACTATTAGAATAGTAGAATAAAATACTCAAGTGTTCTTCAAATATATCATGTGATACTGTGAGCTAAGTATATTTCTCCTTTTCCACATCATAGGAACATAGCACTTACTTTTTGATTTATAGGTTTTAGTTCATCATAACAGGTTTTTTGACTACAAGGTTTTTGAGGCATCTTGTTCAATCAGTCTAGCTTTTATTCATTTATACATTAGTCAAACTTATAGGATACTTTAATAGTAATTTATAGCTTTTGAAGGTTTACAACAGTGAAATTAAAGGAAAAAACAAACAAAAATAATAACAAAGCAGTGTAATTTATAAAATCAGCATGAAGAAATAGTAATATCCTTTACAGAACAATAAAAACATATTTCTGTGAGCAGAATCACAACTCACTCTATCCCAAACCAGTTGGAAAAATTAGATTTTGTGGGGAATACTTTTCAAGAGGATCTGGGCAGTAACCAAAAAGCCACCAAGATGCGGAAAGGGCATTCCTGCCAGATGATATTGTTTACCAGTGGAACCAAGTCAACCCTGTCAGATCTGACTGAGCACTTTCTTACTACCTCTCAGACCTGTCCTAGTCTGATCCCCTAGAGAAGTAAAACTCTCTACTTCGTTAATACATCATTTAATTGAAGTACTTTTTAACTGAAGTAAAAGGTACTTTTTCTAAGAGATGCTGATTGAAGTAGAGTCAGGCAGAATCTGAAGTTCCTGCGCATTGATACAAAACTAATCCCGCAGTTTCCCCAGGCCTCCCTCCATGGCCAGCCCATGTATAGCCAATCTGGCACCACCAAGAAGTTTTGGAAAGCGCTGAGGTGTTTAGGCTGGTGAAATTCCATTCTCGGGGTATACAGCCTTGATGATGCCAGCACAGACCAGATTCCAGATGCTCTATTCTTCCTCAACTGTCATTCCCCCCTCCCCATTTTGCACTATCAAGGTATACATTTTTATTTCCCATTTGTTTCTCCCTCCCTTCCTTGGTTTATTGATGGCAGAACACCAGTGAGGCGCCAAGCCGAAGGTGGTGAATCTGACACTCCCATTTTCAATTCATAGCAGGTACTCCAGTGTTATGATTGATGCCTGTCGTGTAGTTCATTCTGTCAGGTAAAATGAAGCCTTATCATTTTGTTTTAAATGATAAAATTTAAAATTTAAGATGTTTTTATTATTTAACTGTTTAATTAGGTTGTTTTTTAAACTTTAAATTTTTTAAAATTTATTTCTGTTTTGATAATTACTGCAGAAAATAATGCAAGTAATTAATTACATAGCTACATTTTTCTATGTTGTGATTATCATTTAAAATGCATTAATGGATGATTTATCAGAAAATATGAAATATAAAGTTATCACATTGCCTATTACAGTTTAAAATCTCAAAATGATTTTTGGGCTATAACATTATCTGGGTCCAACTGAGAAAATCAACGCTTGCTGATCAGTGTTATTCATTCACTTTCTAAGCTATGCAAACAATGAAATGCACATGGAGGTTTTAATTACATAAAATGTTTCTTATCAGTTACACTATCCCATGTTACTGTACTTTATGAATATCCATACTGAGTAGGTCACACTCAAATTTTGCTTTTGGTTCTATTTTTATTGCATCAGTCTACATAGTCAGTTCTGGTGCTCATTCACCAATCAACCTGTATTAACTTCATCATAAAACTGAATGAAATACTTCTTGACATATGTTTACATTACAAGGAAGAGTGCACGATTTGCATCCAACAGATTCTTATTTCAACCCCAGTGCTATACAGTTTAGAATTTAGATAAAATCACTTTACATGGACTTTGATCTGATTTTCTATAAAACTTACAATTTGTATACTTACTTATAATTGGTTCATTCTGGAGTTGATTATTATTATTGAATCAAAATAATAATAAAAGTATTATTTGATACTAATACATCCTAGTAATGAGGCTTCTTTTGTTATTCGATTGTTGCATGAAAACCTATCATAACACTAGAGTAGAGAATTTCTAAATAACTGTGTACAGTTTTTTTAATTCTATTTTTCGAAGGCCATAGTCAGCAAAGTGATGATGCAAAGATATCACCAGAGGAGGCTGGGCTGGAATTTCCTGTCTTATTATTATTTTGAGGTTTGCTTGTTAGTTTATTTAATAGTATGAGGTCAGATTTTCATGGGGTGCTTGCTCTAGAGGTTCCAGAAAAACTGGGATCAGGGTTCCCTGATCCCAGTTCTTCTGGAACCTCTAGAGCAAGCACCCCATGAAACGAATATGAATTGCTGAGATTTCTTTTGATGTGAAAGGTGAAAAGTTCCCTTTCCTGGCTGAGGGATTCAGTTGTGTGGAGATCCTTGAAGCAATGGCTGTTGTCATTATTATTATTTGCAAAAAAACTTTAATATTGAAATTGCATTTAGAAACAATTAAGCCCAAGCCTGGGAGTTCTAACTATAATGCAGATCTACATAAACAGCACTGGCTGTTTCATTTTCATTCACTTATCAGATATATTTACTTCTCAGATATTTCCTTAACTGGAATTGACTGTACTATAATTGCCTATTTCTTTGGTCCATTGGCTGTTAACCTTGAAGTGACTAGGGTAAAACTAGCGAGGCCTCCCCTGTCAGCCCTGACCTCTCACTATGCTGGAGAGGCTGCTGCCATGACAACCACGACAGATGTCAGCTAAGCAATGTGCACCCTAGAAAGACTCCTGGATTGAGAAAATCGATCTTGTAATGGTACTAGCGAGCACATTCACTGAACTGCCAAGTGTTCTAGGCTTAATCATTTATTTCATCTAGCAGAGAGAAGAAAACATAAAAGAAATGAAATGAATTTGACCTCTTGTCTTTAGAGTGACTTCAGTGCTACGCTGAACTTGAGCAAGTGCCGCTTATGAATTTAAAAAAATTACATTAGGAATAACATTTTGAAGTGAAATGACTCTTGTAATGCCAGCCCTCCAAAAACATGTTATTTCAAATGTCAGATACATAATAGTCATTTGCTGCTTTCTGTATGTGCCCAGAGGTTATCTCCAACTAGGCTCTTTTGTAGGTAAATTATTATTATAAAGAACCTGCTTATGAAGCTATAGACACTTACACACTAATATTCAGAAGTTGCTTGTGATTTTTCTTAATAATCCATTGGTGCAAAACTTCCTTAGTAATTTTATTATTATAGTGCAACTATACTGAGAAAACAATAAACAATGTTTCATATTGACAGCAAGCTTCTTTCTGAGAGCCTAATATATAAAACATTTTTTTTAGTCTTGAAGAGCTTAGAGTGATAATAGCTAATTCCCTGTTGCAAACTACCAACTAATCCATTTTTCTCTTTTTCACACATTTGTTCTAAGTTATTAGATATGCAGATAGGTTTATCTTTTAAAATATTTATATCCAGAATACCAATTACTAAAAGGGAAAAAATCTCCTCCAAAAATATATATTTAGCAGGATAGGTGAGGAGTAGAGACTTGGATTTGGCAAGCACCCTGATCTAATTATACACTTCCTTTGATGTCTTAAAGTTATGGAGAATAAACTTTTCTCTGAGATACTAGGCTCTTAAGAAAACAAAACAAACCAAACCAGAAATGCCTTAGAGGGGCTTGAGTAAAAGGAACCTCTTTAGATTTTCCAATGTGATATGCCTGTCCGTATGCTGTGGGATATTTTATTGCATTTTTGCCCTCAAGTGAAGCTGACGGGAGCCAGGCTTGTAATTTAAATCAATAAGAACCCTTTACCATGGCCATAAAATACTTGGCTAAACCTTTGAAGTGGCCACAGTTGAATGCACCGTGAGCACAGTATAAATGTTTCTTAAGATGTATTGTGTAAGTCCATCACTAAAACAGCATTCAAAGGAACCTTTGCTTAAGCCATGCTTAGATGAATGATGGGAGAACTTCCAAATCTCTTTTGATCATTTACATTCACTCTTCTCATCACTGTGTGAAGTTGTATCTTAATTGGCCTATCACCATGCTGCAGGTGTCAGACTTCTGTGTCAAATCTTCTTGCCAAAGCTGCTTGATGGGCTTTTTGGGATCTGGGCCAGGTTTTGAACCAGTAATCCATATCTGATATGAAGCGATGTCAATGTTGCTTTTATATTTTAGTAATGGCTGGTGAAACATACATGTAGTTCATTTATCACCATAGCAAAAGCACCAGCTGAGGTAATCTGTTCAAATACTATATAATTTTACACCATGGGAAAGAGTTATGCCTTGATCATTTAAAACAATTCAGTTCTGTAACATGAGATGATTTAATCTGGATGAGTCCATAGAATTCTTGGTTAACCTTCTTAGAAGGAAAAAGAAATGCAGATTGATTTATGTTTATCTTTCTATCAATCTATCAATCTATTGATCTATCACTGTTTCGGCTACTGCTTGTTTTCTTCTTTTTTAAATTTTACAGAATGAAAATTAGAAAATGTTTAGAAAATGTCTAGAAAATGTTTGATTATTTTTTCAGAAAATAGTACCAGAAAAAAAGGAAGTGATATACTGAATTTCTTATTTAATTTAGTGGATTCAAAAAATCCAGTAATTTTTTAAAATTATTATTACTTATTTACTTATTTACTTATTTACTTATTTACTTATTTACTTATTTATTTATTTATTTATTTATTTATTTATTATTGTGATTTATATGCTGCCTTTCTCTCGAGGGACTCAGGGCGGCTTACAAAAATGACAATTTCCAATACAAATCACATTAAAATTAAAATCAACAGCCCAATTAAAACAATTTAAAATTATAACAATGTACACCCAAAATGGATCAGTTAAGTTGACGAAAGAGCCATGACTTCAGTTCGCGACAGAAGGAAAGGAGGTTGGGGGCTGTCCTGAGCTCGGTGGGCAATCCATTCCAGAGGGTCGGGGCTCCCACAGAGAACGCTCTCCTCCTGGGGCCATCAGCTGACATTGTTTGGCTGAAGGCACCCTGAGGAGGCCTACTCTGTGAGAGTGCATGGGACAATGGGAAAGTGGCAGAAGATGGTTCTGCAAATACCCCGGGCCTAAGCCATGAAGGGCTTTATAGGTAAGTACCAGCACCTTGAAACAAATCCGGAATGCCACCGGCAGCCAGTGCAGCTCACGCAGGAGAAGTGTTACATGGGAGTATCGAGAAACCCCTGTAATTACCTGTGTGGCTGCATTCTGGACTAGCTGGAGCCTCTGGATGCATCCCAAGGGCAGCCCCATGTAGAGGGTGTTACAGTAGTCCAACCTAGAGGTAACTAATGGGTGAGTGACCGTGGTGAGGGCATCCCGTTCTAGAAAAGGGCGCAACTGGCACACAAGATGCACCTGTGCGAAGGCCCCCCTGGTTACGGTCGTCAGTTGGTCATCCAAGGACAGCCGAGAATCCAGGAGGACACCCCAGTTGCGGACCCTGTTGGAGGCAGTAAGAGTCTCTCCCTTGATCACTAAAGATGGAACTTCCAGATCCCGAGATGCCGGCATCCACGGCCACTCGGTCTTGGAAGGGTTGAGTCTGAGTCTGTTCATCCCCATCCAAACCCGCACCGCTTCCAGGCATGGGACATCACAGAAAGGGCATCACTAGGGTGGTCAGGGGTGGAGATATAAAGCTAGGTATCATCAGCATATTGATGATACCTTACCCCAAAACCACGAATGATCTCACCCAGCGGTTTCATATAGATGTTAAAGAGCAGAGGGGAGAGAACCGAACCGCCGCACTCCAAGTGAGGGGCCTCTGGGAGGATCCCTGACCCCCTGCCCAAACAGACTGCAAGCAACCAGAGAGTTAGGAGGAGAACCACTGTAAAATAGTGCCTCCTATCCCTATCCCCCTAAGCAGGATACCATGGTTGATGGTATTGAAAGCCACTAAGAGGTCAAGAAGGACCAGGATGGAGGAACAACCCCCATCCCTGGCCCACGAGAGATCATTTACTAAGGCAACCAATGCCATTTCCGTGCTGTGACCACGCCTGAAACCAGATTGGTAAGGATTGAGGTAGTCTGTTTCCTCCAGGAATTGAGGGAATTGCTGCACTACCACGGACTCAACAACTTTCGCTAAAAAGCGATACTTGTTAGGAACGTCAGGATCCAGGCTAGGCTTCTTAAGGAGGGGTCGAACCACCACCTCTTTGAATGCAGCGGGGAAGACTCCTTCTCTTAATGAAGCATTGGTAACAGCCTAGATCCAGTCTCCAGTCACCTCTCTGGTTGCAGAAACAAGCCAGGAGGGACAAGGGTCCAATAAACACGTGGAGGATCCCAGCCTACTCATAATCCTGTCCACGTCATCCAGCGAAACAGGCTCAAACTCAACCCAGGTGTTCCCATCAAGACTAGCCCAAGTCTCCTTAGTGGACTCTGTCCAGTCAGAGTCCAACCCGGTCCGGATCTGAGCGATTTTATCTTGCAGAAACTGTGCAAAATCCTCAGCTCGGCCCTGCAAGGGGTCCTCCCTTGCTCCCTGATTAAGAAGAGAGCGGATCACTCTAAACAGGGCTGCTGGGTGGTTTTCTGCAGATGCAATGAGAATGGCGAAATAATTACGTTTCGCCACTTCCCTGCCACATGGTAAGACCTAATATAGGTTCTTAGTTGTGTTCGGTCAGATTCGGATCGGAGGACCTTCAACCACCCTCCAGGTGCCTTTTCCGATGCTTCATTTCCCTGAGCTCCACAGCAAACCATGGAGCCGCCTGGGATCTGCGTCAGATCAGAGGCCGCAAAGGTGCGATTTGATCCAGGGCCCCTACCGCAGCCCATTCCCAGGCTGCCACAAGGGCCTCGGATGAATCTTGGGCTGAGGAGGCAGGAAATGACCCAAACTCCCTCAGGAATCTTTTGGGTTCCATCAGGTGCCTGGGGTGGAACCATCTTACCGGCTCCGCACTCCTGCGGCGGGGGATGGTGGTGGGAAAGTCCAGCCTGAGGAGGGAATGATTGGTCCATGACAGAGGGTCGATGGATAAAGTCCCCACGATCATTTATCCACTGTCCAGAGAGAAGAATCAGGTCAAGTGTGTGTCCTCCAATATGAGTTGGGCCCTGTACAATCTGAGTTAGGTCCATGGTCGTCATGGACCTATCTGAGCTAACTCAGATGTCTCACCAGCCGACGGCAGGTTGAAGTCTCCCACAACCAGAAGGTTGGGGAGTTCCACCGCCAATTTGGCCAGGACATCTAGTAATGTGGGCAGAGCTGAGGCCATGCAGCTGGGGGAGAGGTACGTGACCAACAGCCCTGACTGAACTCCAGGGTCCCATTTCAAAAGAAGGGATTCACACCCGCCTATCTGAGGAACAGTGACCTCCCTAGGACTAAGACTTTCCTTAATAACTACCGCCACTCCTCCGCCACTCTCCTGGAGTCACAGCTGGTGTAGTATCCGGAAACCTGGGGGACATAAATCTGAGAGAGGGACCACCCTCCAGCCCCAACCAGGTCTCAATGATACAAGCCAGGTCCACTTCCTCCCCGTCAATAAGATCTCGTATGAGGAGGGCCTTGTTCACCACTGACCTGGCATTCAAGTACACCAGCCAGAGTCCAGGGCTCCGCACTCCATCACATTCGGGGGAGCAGGATGAGCTGAGGGGGCAGGAGAGCGCCACCGCTTGAACAACGGGGGGCGCTCTTCAAGGCCCCCCTCGCCTCCCCTGCCTCTCCCAACCATCACAGGGATTGGAAGCTCCTCTCTCCATGGAGCCTCTTTGTTCCCCCCCTCCCCCCACATCCGATGGGCCCACCCCTCCCCCCACATCTGATGGGCCCAATTGCTGAACCATAGGAGCCACCCCTGGCTCATCCCTCACCACCCACCTCCCAGGTCCGCTTAAAATTTGATTAAAAGCCTTAATTAAAAAAACCCTCAGACCGCGCTTAGAGGCATACCACCACTCGGGGTGTACCTGAAGTGGCACATGGAGCCATGTTGGCTAGCACATGCGGCGTCGCCCATTCCTCTTCTGGATTTCTGGCATGCATGCGCATGCAGCTGGCCTTTGTGTGCGGCAGTGGCACACACATCGATTGTGTGACGATCAGCTGGCCTTTGTGTGTGTGGCAGTGCCGCAAACCAGAAGAGCTGGTCTGTGAGCCGGGAATAGGGATTCTTCGAACTTCGGAATTGGGAGTGTCCAGAAAGAAGGAGGACCAATGGGAATTCTCCCTTCTGCAACATCATCAGTCTCTGGGCAGAGTCTCCCTTGACTTCACCCACTGGAGGAGAGAGTTCCGTGAAGAGAAGAAGCCCAAGTTGGTTATTCAGGCCAAGATCCCCCCTCCCACTTTTTCCGCTTCTCTCTGCAGAACTGTCTCTTCTCCTTCAGGTGAAGTCCCAAAGGGCTTTGCCTGGAGACCAATGATGCTCAAGCAGGGAGAATTCTCATTGGTGCTGCCCCTTGTTCTGGTCCCTCCCCCCAATGCAGAACTTCTGATTCCTCCTCTGGGGCTGGAAGCATCTGGGCGGACACACATGTGTGTGAGCATGCATGCTGTGAACATGTGGGCCACCAGCTGATCAGCGCATGCACATGCATGGCAGTAACCGAAAGACTTGCTGGCTGGTGTGCATGTGCGTACCAGAAACCGGAAGTACCTTTTCCGGCATACACATGCCCCCTGGGCAGCTCTTCTTCCTGGTTGTGGCCCCGAGATAGCATGCGGGCGAAGTGTTCCCTTTTTGGAACTTAGTGCCTTGCGCATGCGCGCGCACTCTCTTTTCAGCACTCAGTGCCGAAAAGGTTGGCCATCACTTCCCTATAAGGATCAACTATACTTACAGTACTTACAGCAGGGGAGCTTATCTGAGGCCCTAGGCTTCAGTGTGACTAAATCCTTCCAAAAGTTCCCAGTGAATTTTAATTTTTAATGTGACAGAAGAGAAAAATTATTAAATATATTGAAAGCAATAATATTTACTACTTTAATTAATATAACATAACTTTAATTAAATATGATTTCATGTCATTTGATTTATTTTTTTGCTCAACCAACCTTTTTGGAGAGCATGAACATCACTCAAAAGCCATAATGAAAAGTTGTATATTTCTGAATTAAAGGTAATATATAAACATACAAACAGCTGATTGACACCAAAGATTCCATCTAATCCGAAATGATTCCCTATTTCAGATATCAGCAACAGAATAATCAGTATCCCTGTACAATGCTAGTTTTGTATGTTTCCAAAAGGATTAGAATTAATATATTGATAATTTCTTAAAACTGGGTAGTGGTTATCTTTACAAATCAGTTCTCTCTTTTTTTATATCTAGCCACTTCACACAGAACCATTGCAAATATGGAACCATTGCAACTTTTTTTAAAAAAAGTAATGTCCCTGAATAATAGTCTTCTGGTTTGTATTCTGATATTATTATCTTACCCAATTAGTTTTAATGAGTTGGATTAGGAAATGTGAATTAGGACATGTTTATGTAACCATTTTAAGTTTTCCAGAGCTTCTGTAAAATGAAATGCAAGTATTTAAACAGTTCTAAATTGTAATTTCAGAGAGCTTATTCAATTTATTTAAATGTGAATCATTTGCATTATAGAATATGCTTTGTATTTTAAATATATTTTTCTGCTTCACATTATCTATAAAATATGAAAATGTTAATTCTATTCAGTTCACCTAAAAATGCTACAATAAATTGTATCCCACTATGATTCCTGATGAAGAACAGTTTGCTTGGGACTATTGTAACCTGTTTGACCATAGCCTGTGGTGGAATATAAAATTTCTTTTGTGGTAGCACATTTGTTTCATTAAATCTAAATCTTCACAAATTCTTTGTAGTTTCAGCCACATGACACTATGGTTCATTATATGAACAAATCTTGGACCTCTAGCAATTTCTTCTTTTTCTAGGGAAAGATTGGAAGTTTAAAGTTGCAATGGTAAACTTCCACAATGAAAATGAAACATGTCATAAACTGCACTGAGTATAAACAGGCAGAGAGCAAAAATATTGTAGTCTTGTTATTTGTGAATGCAATTTTAAACCATGTACAGTGCTGCTTAAAGTTAGTGAATCTTTTTGAATTTTAAATATTTCTGCATAAATACGACTTAACTATGATCTGTTCTCCACAAAAGTTCTAAAACTAAAGGCAACCCAATTAAACAATGAGTTAAAAACATTGTACTGTTCATTTATTTATTGAATAAAATGATCTCAAGCTCCATATTTGTGTCTGGCAAATGTATGAAGAAGCTGATCTAAATGAAATTAATTAGATAAGCATTATTTACATAGTCAAATTCAGTAGATAAATTATATTTAGCCTTATCTATATGATGCCAGGGTTTTTATCTTATTCAATTTATTTCAATTTATTTATAGTAACCCTAAGTGTCCAAGTGAATTTCCTCGACTGAAGATGGTCTTCAACTTGGATTCCCACAATTCCTCAACAGCATACTCATTACACTATATTGGCTAGAATAAAATAAATTTCTATATACTGCAAAAAGAGTCATGCCCCTGAGCATTATACCAGGGGTGAAATCCAGCAGGTTCTGACAGGTTCTGGAGAACCGGTGGTAGAAATTTTGAGCAGTTCAGAGAACCAGTAGTGGAAATTTTGAGTAGTTTGATGAACTGGCAAATACCACCTCTGGCTGGTCCCAGATTGGGGTGGGAATGGAGATTTTGCAATATCCTTCCCCCAGATGTGAGGAAGGAATTGGGATTTTGCAGTATCCTTCCCCTGCCATGCCCACCAAGCCATGCCCACCAAGCCACGCCCACAGAACCAGTAGTAAAAAAAATTGGATTTCACCACTGCATTATACAGATATATTGAGTAAGAAAGTCAGATTGGAACTTATATTGTGGTACTGTAAAATTAAGCCTCACTCCAGTTGTTCTTTAGAAAAAACCACATTTTCTTCTCTAGTTTTAAATATTTCATTTCTTTCAAGTCCTAAACAATAAATCCAGCTAAATGCAGCACCTTACCAACCTTGGCTGATATATATATATATATTGAATTATTCCATTAGAAGCCCTGTATGTTTCTTTATGATGTCAATTGTGCTCTCCTCCCCTCCAACCTCTTGTCCCCTTCCGCCTCCTCCCTACCCTCCCCTTCCCCTTCCCCTTCCCCTTTCCCCCCCTTCCCTTCCCTTTCCTATTTTAAAAATAGAAAGCCTATGTATACTTCGAATATTACAACATTTCTGATTTGTTTATTTTGACAGCTCCTAGCAAACTTTTAACTTTCCATTCTAGCATCCTTTCTTTCTAATTTTTATTCATTCATTCATTTATTTGACTTACATTGCTGCCCATTTCACATACATGATTTACATTTTTCCTTCTTTTCCTAGCGCAGTTGTTCATACAGTATCACTAATACCCATTTAACATGTACAATAAACAGACGCAATGTATAGTAGCAAGGACTTAAGTAAGTCATGTATCTTGATTTTTTAAAAGTTATACTTGATAATATAAATATAACAAAAACATGTTACTTAACGTGTAGCAAAAGACAGGTGGAAATGAAAGAAATCTTCAAACTCTAATTTTTCAGGGGAGGGATTAAAAGGTTTTTTATTAGAATATTTTCATGTGAGAGGGTTTTTATTTTCCTGTTAAATTTGCTGATGAAGCTTGAATCATTTATCTGCTGTAGGATTTGCTTTATGAGCATTTTGTGGCCTGTGAAAATAAGAATGTTGTTGTGCCATCATGTTTCTCACTAGTGTGCTGAATCTGTGAATCTAATTAAAAAAAGAAGAAATCTAATATCAGAGATTTTGGTTCAAGAGTTACCATGGAAACTAATAGGGATGCTGCCTTACACTGTAGAAGTGATTGGGAGCTAAATCAAGAAAACTAGCTGGCTTCCTGGCCAAATATTTTAGTGAACATAACACTTCTTTTCTAATAGTGAAAATATGCATGAATGTTTGGTATCTTCAGTTGTCTTTAAAAATAGTTTAGGATTCAGAGTATATAGGTCACCAAAAGTAGCTAATAATATCTTTCTATTTTAAAAACATTTGGAGTCTTAACACATGTGAATAGTGATATCCACCAAAGCAACTGATCCAAAAGTTTCCCCTCATTTTTTTTTTTAAATTAGTGATGAGGCAGTTGGATTTACAGTTACAGATATTAATTGTATCATTTAAAAGATACTGTTTTCTGAAAGAAAATGGTCCTTTTTCCCTCTTACAATGTAGGCTGTCTAAAATTGGAAAGGGGGGAAATCAGACTATTAAATCAAAGCTATAAAACGATCTAACTGCATCATTGAGTTGAATATACTACAGTAGATTATGCAGCTATAGGTTTATTGGAGGGTTTTATGATTCAATGTAATGATGAGTTATTCACCAGATTTCTAAAGTACTATAATCAAAGGCTTCCACATTACCAGTTGTACCAAATAAGCATTGTGAACTATTCAGATGTTACAATGAAAAAAATTGTTTCAAAATAGACAAGTTTTACAGATAAAAAACAAACTAGTGAAAATAATTTATAGAAATATTGAACCATTGATAGTTTCTCACACATACAAGAAATAATCATACAAAGATCTCAAGGTATACAGATAGTTCTCGATTTACGAGCACAATTGAACTCAAAATGTCTGTTGCTAAGCAAGACAGTTGTTAAGTGAGTTTTGCCTCTTTTTACGACCTTTTTACTGCAGTTATTAAGTGAATCACTGCAGTTGTTAAATTAGTAACACAGATCTTAAGTGAATCTGCCTTCCTCATTGACTTTATTTATTTGTTTGTTTGTTTGTTTGTTGTTTATTTATTTATGAATTTATTTATGAATTTATTTATTTATTTATTTATAAATTTATATTGCCGCCTATTCGCCTATGGTGACTCAAGGCTTACAGGATATAAAACCACATTTAAAACAATAAAACTAACAAAAAGAATCAAATTAATATAGTACAATATAATAAAATCATCTCCCACTCCCCCCCCCCAGTAACAGCAGATCACACGAGCCATTTAATGGCCTCCATCCCGCTCTGGGTTCCCCACTGGCAGAACCAGGTCTTCAGTGCCTTCCAGGAGAGTATTAGAGTGGGGGCCATTCTAATCTCTGTGGGAATAATGTTCCAGGGAGAGGTAGCCACTCCGGAGAAGGCCTTTCTTCTGGGTTCTATCATCTCCCTCAGGGATGGGACCCGCAACATTCCCTACCTCCCTGCTCTGATGGGTCAAGTAGATGTGACCGGCAAGAGACGATCCCTCAAATAACCTGGTCCCAAACCATGGGACTTTGCTGGTCAGAAGGTCTCAAAAGATGACCATATGACCCTGGGACACTGCAACTGTCATAAATATGAACCAATTGCCAAACATCCGAATTTTGATCACCATGGGGATCCCGCAACAGTTATGTGAAAACCAATCATAAGTCATTTTTTCAGTATGGTTGTAACTTCAAATGGTCACTAAACAAGTCAAGAACTACAGTACCTGTATTGTATTTTTAATCCTTAAAGGATTAGTCACACTTCTCTCATAATAAAATATAGTTCTGGATTTTTAGAGTTAATCTATGGAAGGAGATGAGAGATGCGGCTATCAGAAAACCACAACATAGTAGAAAAATAGTCACTACTTGGTCATAATCATTGCTTATATTTGATTGTTGTCCAGATTTATGCAGACCAAATGTGATAAGCAATTCAACTCTCTGATTGTTTGAATATCCATGAAAAAAAATCCTTTTCTGTGTATAACTTAAATGAAATCTAAACTCAAGCTTATTTGAAATTTAACTTCATAAAAACCAAGACAATGTTCTTTAAATTTAAGAATGTCCATCCATTTTTGTAGATAGAATCTATAATCATTTATTTTTTTCAACTTGGGAACAAATTTTCCTTACTCCCATTCACAAATTTTTCTGTGACAACCCCAGTACTTTTTCTGGGGCTATCATTATAAGCTATCCAAAAGGCAACATGCCCACTGACTTGAAAACTTTATGCATCAACCTTGATATAAGAATTAATGGAATGACATATATGGTCAATGATGCAACAACTGTGACCCTGTTACTACTAATGGTTTATGGCCCAGATCAAAAGCTTCCACAGGGCTTCAACGCATGCAAGTGTACTTATGAGGAATTTAGAAGAAAGCTGTCATTTATGCCTTTTTTTTATCCTGATTCATCCAAGAAAATATTCCCACAGCATGATGACAACCATAGATAAAAAGCTGCCAGTCTGAAAAGAAAACATACTCAATATTATTCAGGAAAAAAATAAAGCAGAATACATCTGGGCATCTACTTGCCACATATTTGAACCAATTTCATTTAATTAAAAAAAATATTAAGAAAAGTTGTATAGAAAATTTATAAGAGTAGTTGAAAAAAAGAGGATAAAATAACTGGTATTTATACCAGTTGCACGCTAAGTAGAATAGATTGGGGAAATACTCATGTATTTTTCTGAGACTTAAATTTGATGGAATAAAACAATATGTAATTACACAAAGAATTGACATAGACAAGATTTGCACTGTACTTGATATGTAATACAATAAAACACTATGGAACATGTTGTCTAGTTTTGTTTCCCATCCATGATTGGCACTAAAGAATAGTATTTTTCTAAATATACTCTGCTACCACTTGGGCAAACAGTACTTAGGACTATACACTTTCATAAGTTAGGTAATTATTTGCAGCTTTAATCTGTTTTATTTTGGGTTCTTCTGTAGTTCTTTTTCCACCCTGTTGTTTCTCCCCTTCTTTATGGAGATACTCATAAATGGCCTGCAGCCTCTTAAGGCACAGTGGTTTCAATCTAATTTATACATGTCTCTATTGTAAACTGCTTGATGCCAACCTTTCCACTGAGGAAAACTACCTACGCCATTTCAAGCTTTAGTAAAGTCATGGTAATTTCCCTCTGTGGAAACTCCCGCGCACTGTGACTTAGTATCATATATAGCATAATTTAGAAAAGTGCGAACAAGGGCAGAATTGTTCCCTTAATAGAATCTGAAGATTCCAATTTTCATTCTGCTACACAAGACTGAAAATCCACTCGTGCTCACTTATCTGTATCTTCGCCTCATCCTCTGACTGAATCAAAAATCAGGTTCAGGTGCAGGTTAAGAGCAGACATTTTACTTCAGGAATAAAAAGGCCTATTAAATATCTCTACACAATTAACATCAGCATATCAATAGGAATTATCATTATGTCCTGTCAATCAGATACTGAATTTTGCTTCAGGGAAACAAAACAATTTAAATTATAGTAAGTGTCATCGCCCTCTTCTTCTTTTGCATTCTTCTCTTAAAATTGGATAATTATGTGACTTTTCATTAGGCTCTTTGGAGCGTAATAGATCATGAAATTCACCTTTGACCTTGGTGATGAATGTCTCTGGCAAAAACATGTGACAAGCATGATCCTAATGAGAATAAAATACTGAATAACAGGATACTTAATATGAAAGACCAAAGGCCCCCCCCCCCAATATTGTAGTCATTAAATTTAAATGCACAGGTAAAAATAGAAAACATCCATGCTGATAATTTTAAAGGACAAAAACTATATGATCTGAGATAATGAAAAGTAAGATAAATTCTCACTGTGGATTTTAAAAGTTAAAATGATGTCTGTAATAGAATTTGAACATTCAGGCTTAAGACTTAATCAATCAGCAATTTGAGAGCTAGTGAACAACTTCCATGGTTACATTTTAGGAAGATTTAGATTTGCCCCAAACTTAACAGTGAAAAATGATTGTCAACAAGAAATACTTCTTTCCTTGTTAGTACTTCCTCTTCCTAGTTTTTATTCCTCCTTGCTTCCTTTTGCAGCTCATTGGATAGCCATGATAAAGAATTACCGGAGCACATAAGATCTCAAATTTCCACTGTTTGAACAGAAGAGGCTTTCTCTATTAGAAAAAGAACATTCTCAACCTTTCCAAAATGGTCAGGAAACGTTTCAACACTGAAGTATTTTCAGCAAGAGAAATGGCAAATATTCTGCTAGTGGGAAATGTCTATGGAGATTCTCAGTCATCCAGGTCATGGTTGACTATAACATCTTTCACAAAATAATTGATTTCTTTAAAAATGAGCTGCTATTGTTTCTGATGTATATATTTCCATATCTGATTAGGGTTCATACCATGGATGCCTAGCACTTTGGCTTGCCTGGGCTATACTGAATGAAGATGTCTTAGGCCACATATATGTCTTGGGCCATATATAAAATATATATAAAATAGTTAATGTACATAAATAACAAGTTTCTTTTATTTTTTATAATTTTTATTATAAAGGTGGGGTGCATTACTATTGGGGCGTCATGTGGCCTGTGGGTGGTGAGTTAGACACACCTGGTTTATGCTATTATTTTTTCACATTAAAATCCTATCCATATAACAGTAATATAAAATAACTTTCTTCAGCTGATGTTTTAAAATGTATAGCATCTTACCAAGGAAATCTTATTAAAGTGTCATTTTTTTTTCTCCCAAAGGAACTGAATATGTTCCTTTCTTACATAAAAGGTTTCTATATCATCTCTAGAAAACTCCAATCCCCAGGCTACCAGAAAAAGTTATGGTGTAAAATAATAATGATGCAGAGAAGTACGCTATGGATTACTGTTGTTCACTGACTATGTTGAATTTATAAGATTGTAACATACTGAAGGCTTGTAAAAATTTAAGTTGAAGTGGGAAAATGTACAAGTGGCCTTCACTTAATGATCTCTGTTCCAGTGACTGTTGGAACTTACAATGATGCTAAATGAATGGAATATATGACCAGCCCTTATATTTAAGACAGTCACAGCATCCCACAGTCATGTGATTGTCATTTGCAGTCTTCTTTGCCGCTTTCCTACAACCAATGTCAAAGGGTAAGCCAGCAAGAAGTTGAAAATGGTGACTATGTGATTTCTTTGCTTAATGATCCATAGCAATTTGCTTAACAATGAAAACTATAAGTGCCTGAATTTCTGTCACTAAGTGGGGAAGTTACAGGATGTCATGCTTTCCAACTGCATTGTTTAGTGACAGAAATTCTGGTCACAATTACTGTTATTAAATAAGAACTACCTGTACCCTTTTTAAAACCTGCACAAATTGCAATGTGCTAATATTACATAGAAACATAATTTTTAAAATATTGCCTTGTCAAAAATACATATTTTTCAATTTGTATTCAATTCAGTTTGGGTAAGTAATTGAAAGAGTTCAGATTCTTCAAACTGCACTGATTTGTGTTTAACATAAGGCATGTATATGCTTCTAGAGTAGCTCCATTCATTTGGTCTAAAGTTTTATGAAAGAGAAGTGGGACAGCTTGAAAAGAAGATTTGGTTTGGGGAATAAATGGCTGCTTAGGACTTTAACAGAATGCCTCTTTTCTTGGCGTGATGATAAATCTTTATAAACAGTAGCTACATTTAAAAATTATGACCCTCTTACACTGATGAAGAGTTACTCACACAAGTAATCCTGGTTGAAGTCCCATTGAGATTTGACTCATGACACAGAGGGCATGAAATACGTCTTTCTCACATTTACATTAGCATAGTGGGCAATAATTTACCCTAATGGAATTTAAATGGTAAAGAAATCTTAAAAGAGTCCTGTGCTAATAAGCAGAGGCAGTTTCATGTACACGGAAGAAGGTTGGGAAAATTTGATGACAAAATGCTTTTAAGATTCTCAGAAAGTACAGTTATGATATTATAATACTCTTAACAAAAATTGCTTCAAAAAAAAATCACATGATTGCATTAAAATATTCTGATTCTTTCTCAACTAACCGAAGATGATAAGACCTGGGAGATGGTGTGAAGAGATTTTTGTTCCATAACCATTTCCCTGAATGGTTGGGGAGTATTGGAGGCTGGTAGCTAGATGTATTACAACCATAGCATTCTTCTTTATTCTCTTATGGCAATGCAGTAAATGGCTTGCCACCAAAGATGTCACCATTTGTCCACTGAATGGTATAGGAATTTCAGCATGCTATGCAAGTGCCATCCTTTTTACTCTACTGCAGCACCAGGGCATTGTTATCCTTAAGTGATATTCTGTCACATGACTTTTGAGTTCAGATAGTTCTGCTTTATTTCTCAAGTGATGACAATATGAATAGTACTCATTATGACCTTTCATTTCCAGCATCTGATCTAAAGGAAAGAGAAACACAATTGTGTTTAGAAGTACTTTAGGAATGGACAGATCTACAAACTGAAACATAATGCACATAACATAGAGATATTATTGATCAAATATTTTGATTGCTTGAGAAAGATAATCAAGATTACTGTAGATGGGTTATTCAGCCTTTGAAGATGTCAAATCTGAAATTAATCCTTAATCTTATTTTACATTTTTTTGAATATTCATAAAAAGTGACTCTTACCAGTTGTGTCTAATTACCCAAGTGCAGCATTTGGTTTTGAGACAAGATAATGCGGTCTCATTTATCCATGTTCTGTTAATTTGTTGCTGAACTGTGGTAGCCATCTTTAAGGCTTGAAAATTTTAATCCCCCAAAATAAATTTTGGAACCCCAAAGTAAAAATATGTAACCCCAAAATTAGGTCTGGTGGCCTATTCATCCAGATTCAATATGAAATGGACTTCAGTATTCAAACTGTAAAAAAATTGAGACTGATAATCTCAAAAACTTTTTTCCATATGCATTGTTGCTAATTATGATTAACAAAAGAGAATCTGCTTTCAGTTCCATCTTTATGTAAGATTAGATTGGACTTTTGCAGTATAAGCACCATGATTATGAATTGCTTTTTCCAGGAATTTTGTTTTTAGATTTTTTACTTAAAACTGCGTTTTTATAAATTCTCAGCATGTTTAATTTCTGTTCCTTGAGCATTTAAAACTTTGCAAGGCCATGTTTATTTTGCTATTTTTAAACTTTTAAATGATTTTGGGACTTATTTTAGCATTTATTTTAATCTGACTTGTTTTTAACATTTAATTTTGTTTTTATTTTTTAAAAGCATTCTTAGCTGCCTTCCTTATTGGCCAGAATAGAAACTAGGCAGTGAAATAGGTAGTTCGCTACAGGTAATGTTTTCAGTGTCTTCCAAATTATTTTGTTTTAGTCTCACTACTTGTTTGAAACTGTTTATTGACTTTAATTGACTATTTTTAATAAATTGTTTCCAGAGGAACCACTATTCTATTGAAAAAAATGTCCAGACACTTTTGTAGCAAATTATAGACTAAGAAGTTAGTTTTAATTTATGCCATAATAAAGGCACTAATCTTTAAAATATCGTAAGACTGTTTGGAGGTTTTATGAAGTTTTCTAATTTTTTTTCATAGTTTTTCTAGTTTTTAGAAAAAAAAACAACTTACATATATCACATGAAAAGAAAGATAATAACATAAGAAACTCTAGTGCTAAACTGTCAGATGCAGCAATTTAAGATCTCTCTTACACACACAATTGATACCATCTGCATCATTGCTTAATTGATATTGTTATGAAATCTACTGTACATCAATTACATCATTATGTAACTGACTCAAATAATATAAATATGTCAATTATGTAATTAAATGATCTAAATGCAGTAATGTAAATCAGGATTTAGCAGATATTCCAGTTAAATGAATATTTCTTTCCTTCCAACGGTCTGTTAACTCAATGTTTTACTGTAATCCTTATTTGTCAAGCACTTCTCAATTTCTCCCTAAACACTGAACTATATATCAAGTAAGGGATCGTGGTGATGGAATGAACTGGGGACTGAAAGTTCTGTCAGAATAATTTAGGTATTTGTTGATCAAGGAACAGACCTTTCTAAAAACAGAAAATGGCAATGCTATGTGAAGAATATATTTAGTGTTTAAAGGCTGAATGCTTCTGTTTTCTTTCTTTATAAGAACTGAGTCTGAGTGATGGAACATCCTGCTTTTGATTTAATTGCTTCTGGTTACTTCACAAGGAATATTTACTGGGCATGCAACTTTTAAAACTATGCCTTCTTTTGCCTGAAACAATCTCTCTTTGTGGTCTGAATACACAGAGGCACTTTTATTTCATAATAGAAGAGAACTAACTGGGAGATCCAACCAGCCATCTGTTACATCTGTTTCCTTTTTTCTGCCTAGCTGAGCCTTCGGGTTTTGCAAGGTGCTTATGGCAGCTTTCCTGAAGTTGGCAAGGTGGTTGCATTTTCTTTGACAGCTGACAAAACTGGTGAGCTTTCATCTGTGCCAAATATAACTACTTAGTGAAATCAGTTTGACCTTGGATGGTACCTGTCTCTAAGCTCTTGAAATGGGCATCTGTGAGCATTTGTAGAATTAAATGGTATAAAGAACCTTTTCCATTTGAGATTAATATTTAACCAAAAAAGGAATTCCCTCCCTCCATCACACAGATAGACAGATTGCTTTGCTAACTCCAGATGTTCACTTGCTTATTCTGCCAGTTTGGAACTCACTACATGTTCTTGAAGAGAAATAATAAAAAGGAATGACTATACTATGGTTAGCTTTTGCCAATATAAGTAAAAATTAAGATTTTGTTTGTGGTGAATTATTTTAAATAGGTTACTAGAATAAAAGGATTTTTAAAAGTATAAAATATCACCTACAATATATATTGCAAAAACTAGAAATCCAATAAAAGTGAAATGTAATTAATAAATAAGTAGTAGAGAAAAAACAAAATATTTATTATTTTGCTATAGAGTTGACACATAAAATCAAACTGAATATAAAACAGTAGAAATGTCTGATACAAGAGGACTATAATTGGCACTGAAAAGACTCAATATTGTCTCCAGTCTTTTCTTTCGATAGGGGCGTTATGCAAGCAGAACCTGCAATGAAAATAGACTTCTGCCTTGGAGTCACTTTCCTTATTTTCCTTGATCTTATGGATACAATGAATGGAGTGAACAGCCACATGAGAGAAAGATTCCTTGAGATACTCTGGTCCAGAGTAAAATAGAGTAAAAATAAATCAACAAGTCAAAGTCACCACTTTTGAAACCATACATTGTAGAATAACGCAGGAACAGTTTATTGCAGTCGTCTAGATAAATAGTTACCAGAGCATGGAATTGCTGAGCCTAGGCCCACAATATTTACCTCCATCCAATCCATCACCCTCCTTGGATTATAATTTTGGACATCTATATAAATTAGACTAAAGGACAGATAAAGCTGGATATGATCACCTTATTGCTGACAACTTAGACCATTTACTTAGACAATTTCCCCCAATGTTTTGTATTAAAGAACATTGGACATAAAATGAGCCCTGAATGACTTCTGAATATAACTGCAATAAAAACAGATCTATAAGCTCCAGCATAGGCCTATAAAAGTAGTTGGTTAAGTAACAACAGAATCAGAATCAGTCAGCTAAGTATAATAATATGGCTGGTGATATTGAAAGCCATTGAGGGATCAATGATTATCAACAGGATGTCTCTCTCTCTCTCAAAAAGGATCATCCCAGAGAACAACTAAGGAAGGTTGCATCTCAAAGCCTGTCCTCAAGCAGATTGAAATGGATTTGGAAACCATTTATGCAAGCATGGTGAAAGGAAGTTAACAACTGGCTTGTTGTCCAATACTTCTGGATTCAAAGCAAATTTCTTCAAACTCTTTCTGTCAAGTTGGAATCAATGTACTCCTATACCCAACTAGCACTCCTTGACGCTAGATATAAATTTTAGAAGTTAGTGAATGATTTCACCACGACAGCTGGCTATGTGTTATACTGTTTCCCTATTTTTCAGTTGTTACGGCTTAATCTTTCACCTCCTACTGAGTTTTAGCCTTCATATTGGTGGCAGCAGATGATTGGCAGAAAAACAGAGTTGGAAGGGGCCTTGGAAGTCTTGTAATCCAACCCCCTGCTCAGGCAAGGAACCCTATACCACTTCAGACAAATGGTTATCCAATCTCTTCTTAAAAACTTCCAGCATTGGAGCATTCACAACTTCTGGAGGGAAGTTGTTCTACTGATTATTTGTTCTGTCAGGAAACGTCTCCTTAGTTCTAGATTGCTTCTCTACTTGATTCATTTCCACCCAGTGCTTCTTGTCCTGCCTTCAGGTGCTTTGGAGAATAGCTTGACTCTCTCTTCTTTGTGGCAGCCCCTGAGATATTGGAACACGGCTGTCATGTCACCCCTAGCCCTTCTTTTCATTAAACTAGACATACCCAATTCCAACAACCATTCTTTATATGTTTTAGCCTCCGGTCCCATAATCATCTCTGTTACTCTTCTCTGCACTCTTTCCAGAATCTCAACATTTTTTTTACATTGTAGTGACCAAAACTGAATGCAGTATGGAGTGGCTTGCACAGTGATTATTAGAATGAGCTTCAGCAATCGTGATACACCAGTTCATCAGAAAGCATATTAGTGAATTTCCCTATCATCTTTGGAAGTCCTATATTACTAAATAGGATTAAAAGCATGGAAAATTTATTTCCATTTAGATATCCAGCAATTTTTCTCCATACTTGCTGTAGATAATGTAATTTTTTTAATAGCATTGTGTCTAGGCAAGGGCTATGGATCTGAGTCAAGTGTTGGATGCAGATTAGAATCTCACTATTGCCTGTAACTCTGCATCCCCAAAAGGATATTACAGCCTATAAAATGGCATTCAAAGCTCTTTTCTCAAATAGTTAACATGAAAGGTATTACTAAATCAGGTAGTACCCATGAATGCTCCCAAAGTTTTCTGCTGGAGAAAATACATTTCTCCAGGGTGTTCCAGATTATGAATCAGGCATCTGTTTTGCATGCCTGCACAGTGCACACAGGCCTGTTGTAATTTCACAGCTTCTCATCTTCCCCTCCCAAGCACATTCTCCCTAACTAAAGCTAACAGGTATGCCCTCTTGTAAAACAGTTTTTCTTTACACTCAGAAGCTGTCATTGTGCTGAGAAAGCAGCAGCTTTAAACAGATTTCATCTCTGTGTGTCACTGCTCATGTCAAAGTATAAATGGGCTCAGACACAAGAGTTGTCCTGCTTTCATCAAGGGAGCCAGCCTGCCTTTGCCCGGTTCCACTTGGTTAAGCTTGTTATTTAAATTGTTAAAATTGAGACATCGGCAGTAAATTTTCAGAGAAGATATAACAATTATTAGATACAAGTGAGACTCTTGTACTGGGGAACATAGCATGCCCTCCATCCAGAAAAGAATTAGCTACAAATAATTTACAGCAGTTTCTTTAAGGAAAGTGCCCTGTAGTTCTTGGAAGTACATTAAATCATAGCTATTTCCCAACTGTACCATATTTCTAACATTAAGGTAGGTTTTATGCAAGCCACAATGGTGTTTTAGCACTCCAGGGTGCTACCTTTAAAATCCAATGACTTTTGTGGAACCATACTATGAATCCCAATACTGCCTTCTGGCCCTAAGCACTGAGTCTTTGCATTTCAAATGCATCAGGTAAGAGAAACACAACATAGTTTCTTGTCCTTGGTGTGAAAACCAAGAGGGGAGTAGAGTGAACTTAAACCCAAACTGTTTTCTCTTAGCCTATTGGAGAAAGATGCGCATTGCTTTGATATTGACAGAAGTGTCCAAAGAAGGACTCTTAATATTAATTAAAGAGGAATGGAGATACTGTATTTTATTTTCAACCCCAGCCAATTGAAATGGCTAAGATGGAATATATTTGCTTTCTTATTTTTAAAATGGATATTATAATATATCTCATTTATAGTGTCTTGATTTTAAGAATAAGATAACTAGGATGAGTTTATTATGATATTGTAATTATAGCAATATAAAAACCTTTGATACTTTTAGCCAAAGATAAATAGATGCAGATTGAATCCAATTTACAACCAGGTCAGGAATCATACAGAATAGTCTTGCCAAAACAGAGACAGTGACTACTGTGATTGGACTTTACATTCAATTTTATTTATGCACTAAATAAGTGAGGAGTATCAATATTTAACTGCCACAATAGGCAATATATTTACTGGAACCGACCAAAAGAGCATACAACAAAGCTCTTTATCAGACAAGGGGTTACAAAAACAAAACAAAACAAAAACGGAGAATGTAAAGAAGCAAGAAAGTCCAAAAATTAGGTTTGACATTTCAATCATGATATCTGTGGTTCAAAGTCAGTCTCACAGATGGAAATTGTAGGCTGAATAGACTCATTTCAGTTTATGCCTAACATTTGGGGACAAAAGATAATGGCTGCTTTAAGTTTGGGAAATTTAAATTCAGGTTCAGTGTTACATACACATACAAATAAATCTATTATTCATTAATGGACAAACCCTAATCTAGCAACTGTTATCCTTTGCTTTATATGACATTATTTGGATATGCTGCATTTAAGACCCAGAATTGAAATAAATTGTTAGATGAGGCAACATGTGTGTGTGTGTGTGTGTGTGTGTGTGTGTGTGTATGTGTATGTGTATGTGTATGTGTGTGTGTGTGTGTGTGTGTATATATATGCAAACATACACACACACACACATATATATACATGTGTGTGTGTGTGTGTGTGTGCGCACACACACACACACATAACAATTTGCATCTTGGTACATTTGAGAAGAAAACTTCCATCACTCTTCCCCATCCTCCCACCCCCAACCAATAAAGCATTGGGACTGTGATGGAAGAAAGTGTAGGCTGATGGACTGAAAGCTATTAGCTTGGGTAAGCCTTTTGTTATAGAAAATGGTTGTTTCTATTTTGTGTGAATTTACAGTGACAGTGCTTTTAAAAGAATAGACTGGAAATGCAACTAGTACATTTTGCTTTTTATCCCCTGGTTTAAATGAGATGCACCCTTGTCTTATTTGAAGCAAGGGGCAGATATAGAAAATAGTTTATGATGCTATCCCCTGTATATCAGACTTAGCATGGTTCCAGGATATAATTGCAAGCAGGTCAGTAATGGCATGGTTGGGACACATTTGTGTTGTGTTTAAAATCATATTATGTCCCACTATCAGTTGTGATTTTGTAAATGCTAGTTTAAGAGGTTGTGAAAGGCATAGAGAAAGCTCAGTTGCTATTAGCACAATGTTGTATCATGCTTATATGGGAAGACATTATATATTTTAGAAATACATCTGTTGACAACAGTCTAGAATTTGGAAGGAAGGAAGGAAGGAAAGAAGGAAGGAAGGAAGGAAGGAAGGAAGGAAGGAAGGAAGGAAGGAAGGAAGGAAGGAAGGAAGGAAGGAAGATATTGCAGAGCTTCTTTGGAAACTTTCTTATTCAGTTTTGTCTTGGGTGCAAACTGCAAGGCTGCCACTACTGCAGAACCAATAAACACAGTTGATGATTGTTCACTAGGTTCAAAACATTTGAAATATTTCAGAACATCTGACATCCTTTCAGTTAGCGGCTAGAAATGAAATGCAAACAGAACAGATTTCAGAAGGGCTATGTCAATCAATACTCAATCTGTATGTTTTTTGCAAATATTCCTTATCCTGGCTGATTTATTTCATATTAAAAGAACTGTCAATCTGTATTACAAAGATGGGTTGAAAAAAAGCTTGTGATTGTGTGAATGTATTTAAAATGTCAGTCATTGCTTTCTATAACCTCCCCTCCTTTCATTTTGTAGTTATTCTTTTAAGCTTTTCCCCACTTCTGCTTCCTCAGATATTTCAATGAATATGCAGGTTCCACATTGTGACATTCACATCCAGAAAAACATATGCCAGGAGGTCATTCTGTACCCATGGATGAGTTTTGGCGTTTGGTCACCTGCAGAGTTCATTTTTGCCTGCCCTTTTTTTAACTAGAGGTAGAAGGTTGTTTTCTTTTTAAAGGAACAAAATATAGCTGATCTGGGACAAGCCTGGAGTGAGAGATTAGAAGAAGTGGGTATTTACATCTCGTTAGAAGTGTCTGATTAAATAGGCTCCCCAAAATACTGGAGAAAGTTCAAGTACATAAAGTCAGTCAGTCATTTTATTTTGTTCATTGACCAGCAAATAAATAAAGGAAGCAGTAGAATATTTGCTTTGGAAGATCCTTTTTAAGAAATCTGTAAACTGCATTAAATTCTTAATTTATTTTAATGTTTTATGGAAGTCAAACTTCTAATTTTGCTATTCTGTCTCTTGCACATGAACATTTTCAGGCAGAATTCTCTCTATTGTTGCAATCCATGACCATCTTATAGTCTGCTTGTAGCATTACGTTTACTTTTTTAATTTGAGAGTTTAAAATTAAAACAAGGGTTAAAAGCTCGTTTCCTAATAAAGCTTGATATAGTTTGTCTTTGATGAGTTTGTTTATTTCTCAAAAAGGACAGGAAGGGTTGAAACCACTGATCGCCCAGATCTACTCTACATTGATGAGATAAAACATTATTGAAATTGTTTCCATGTTTACTTTTACTTCTAAACCAGAAAAACAGCATAAGTAGTGAGATCTTTATCTGGGTCACCCACTAGTGTTAGGAAAAGCATTAGGTGATCTATCTGTGGTGGAAGCAGGAACTACCAAGAGAGCATTTCTGGGAATGAAAGTTTGAAATCTCCAGTGTTACGTATTGTGGGAGAGCAGGAGTTCTACTCTAGAAATTTGCTATTAATATTAGATACAATATGCATTTCTGCCAGGAAAAACATAATTTATTAATGATGGGGTATGGCAACATGTAGATCATGTAATGCATTCTCAGTGTATCATGACCAAAGTTTGTATTTATTCTGAATCAAGAGCCAGAAAAAGCACCATAAGTGATCCCTTATTAAACTCAGTTGTGCACAATTTTCTCTAAATTGGTACTTTTGAAATGTATATGAAGAACAACTTCCATAATTTCCAGATAGCATACTGTATCATCAGCTCCCTTCTTTAGGAATTTTAAAAACTTTAATTCTGCCTGAAACATCCCTGGGCTCTATGTCTCCTTTTGCTGATTTGTTCGTGTTGTGATGTGAATGTATTACAAATCTCACAGTGGTTGTTCCATTTTGTATTGGGTTTTTTTCTACTTCAGAGGTTGTAAAAAAGAACACTTAGACATCAAGACTCCAAGTTATTTTGACTATTAACTGTTTCTCTTTCTTCTACTATTATTATCATAACAGTAGTTGTTCTGAATATTGGTTGTTTGAATGTAGGGTAGAAGGACCAGTGTCTCAATAAATTGATATAACTACAGCATAGCTGATTTTTTTTATAAGCACACATAATTTCATGTCCAATTTTACAGTACAGACATTACCCTGGATGCAAACAGTTTATGTTCTGAGAGGCAGTTCGTAAATCTGTTTTGTCTGCAAGTTCAAGAAGCATTAAAAATAAGTGCAATGCAGATCTTGTCTTGTATGGGTGGTGGTCCAAAGGGCTTTGGGGGTGGTGGAGGCAAAGAGGGTTGGTGCTGAATATGTATTTTGCCAATTCAAACAAATCGTTTTCGCCCAAATTCTGGGTGCAGTCAGATTTGTTCGTATTGGCAAATTTTGCAACTTAAAAGTTAACTAATAGTGTCTATAGTTGTTTACATTATCTGTAGTTATTTATAACTACAAAGAGCTTACTAAGGATAAATAAGGATATTTATATTAGTTCTATAACTATAGATTCTATAAGAATATATAACTATATTGCCATTTATAACTTCTTCCAAATTGATCTAAATGGCCTATTGATTTTCATATATACCACACACAAAAGTAAATTAATTTTATAATCACTTCCTTTAGGTGATGTGGATCATCTTGCTCCTCTTCAGAAAATTCTCTTAGACCTACATCTCAGCATGGTGCCTGGGAGCTATAGTATGCTCACAAATTACTCCTATGGTACCCCTCCAGGGGTGGGTTCTACTTACCTTTACTACCGGTTCACAATGGGATCGCGTGTGCGCGATCCTTTCGCTTGCTTGTGTGCCTTGCTTCTACGCATGCGCAGATTGCCGATGATGACATCCGGGGCGGGGGCAGGGCCTCCCAACGATTTTACTACCGGTTCTTGCGAACTGGTCTGAACCGGGGGCAACCCACCACTGTATCCCTCAGATATATATTGATATATGGTATATTTGAAAGAAAACCCTAAAAATCAACAATATCTTTATGCCCGTGAGTGTCCAGTGATGGGGCAACTAGGACAGATGGTATCTAGTATGTCCCGCTGAAAGTCTATTTTTCAAGCATATACAAAATATATTTAAAATTCAAAATTGCTCACCAATTCCACAAATTCTGGGCTTCTGTAGTAGATGGCTTCCAAACTAGTTTTGTTTAAGTCTTTTCTAGGAGGACCTTTATAGATTGTGATCCAAAAAGTGCCATCACAATCTCCTGATACTATGAAAATATGTTGTGTGATCAATGATCTGATTGAGTTTCAATGATCTGATGTTAATTTCCGGTGCATACATTGGACAATCTGTCTTAGAGCAATGTCACTTTATAGTGTTGCAGCACAGCGCAATGTGGAAAATAGACCTCCATTCAGTCTTATTAGGAACAGCTAATTGCATGAGTTATTTCAGATATAACAGTATCACCTGAATATTAATGCTACTGTAACTAAATATATCAAATAATTTCTGTGACAATATAAAAGTCACACCAATGGTTATGAAAAGGCTATCTGAGTCTATCAGTGAATGAACAGCTCCATTCATTAATGGTTGGGCCATCACTGTAATGAAATTTTTTTCACTGTTGTCCTAAAATTAGCCCTCAGGTGTGATTAGTAGGATGGTTTAGCTCAGAGTAAAATAAAGCAACTTCAATGTCCTGATAGTATTTATTGTTATTTCTGCACAAGCATTACATTAGATTATTTTTAATTTGTAAAGTAGATGATAAGTAGCTGCTTCCTAAATGTAATGCTATAAACTGGAAAAACTTTATGAGGCTCCTTTTTATACTCTTGATTCTCAAAGCAGGTCCCTTGATAGAATAGTAATAATGCACAGCAATATACAGGCAGCATAACTAGCAGTTTTAGTAGGCTGCTTAAGTCATTTTTCTGAAGACTAAATGGGTGGTAACAGTTTATATTAAAGACATAATCACTGTGACAGTTCTTAATTCCTCCCTAATTTTGGTAGAACTTCTTGTAATATTTTTCAGAATGAACTTGGTGTTAATGTGCATATACAGTAATGTGATGTTCTATAAGAATTCTATTGCAATTTAGCGTCCATTAATCTCTACTAATTGCAACATGTATTGCAAGCATTTTATTATATACCAATTGTAAAGTGATTTTTAAAAAATCAACACTTTCCTAGGTTGATTTAATGAGGTTCTTATGTACTTAAAAAGTGCTCATGAATAAATATGGGATCACTGAGTCAAATGCTGTATAATGAAATATTCTATAAACTGTTTGTCTAATTATACAGATCCCTTGCCAGCACTTAGGCATGATTATTATTAAGCATTCTATTCTCAGTTGATTTCTTATTGATGAGAATTTTTCACTTTCAAACTTTAATTTTTGGAAATTTTTAGGACAACTTCTTTACTATAGAATCACTTCGAATTGAAAAGGATTCTGAAGTCTTCCATAATACACTGTTGGTTTAAATAGGGCGCTAGCAAGGCCAATATGAGAATGTGTTCTAGACATTTCTGTATCATTATATCCAACATTATCTTGCAGCTGCATAATGATAGACCAAATGGTTTTTTGCAAAATGTCTAAGCATTTTCTTGAACACTATACTATTCAGGATTAAAATATTTCCTTAGCTCTAAATGTTCAAGCATAAATTAGCACTGATAAAATAAGTGCTGATGTCTCCTGTGAAAGTCATATCATTTGGCTACTTCTTCAAGCTGAATGAAAGTCAGAATCACTTTGGGAAATAAATTTTTCATTCCTAACTTCTATTCTGAAATACATACAAATACATTTATTACAACTAAGATTCTTGTTTATTTTTCAGTGGAAGGAAGGTATAAAGTAGGAAGTGAGACAACAGAATCAGCTCTGCTTTAAGGATGCATTCTTGGTCCTTAGACTTCCTCAGAACAAGACCTTTAGAACGGAAATTTAATGCAGGGACTGTGTATACCTTGTATTATGTGTTTCATGATTTTATTTGTAGAAGTAAAATCCAACTCAGTGGTGGGTTTCTACTCATTTGCCCCAGTTCGGGCGAACACATAGTGGTGGCGGCAAGAGACTCCGCCCACACACCCAGACATCATCACGGATGCTCTCCGCATGCCTAGAAGGTTCTGCATGTGCGCAGAAGGACCGCATGCACTCCTGGTTCTGAACTGGTAGTGAAGGTAAGTGGAACCCACTATTGGTCCAACTATTATTTTAGAGAGACTGTGTTACCACTGACTTGCTGAACAGAGGATCTGTATCCTATTGATGGATAGTCCTTGGAAGACCAATACATTCTATTAGACTTGTCCATTTTAATGTACACTTTAATCATAAATCTGAAAATAAAAGAAATATGAAAGTAGAAGAAACCCCACAACTAAATTAGGTAACAACAGCCTTTCTAGGAAGGAAAACATTGCTGTAATAAGGAAAATATTTAGCTGGGCCTATTCAAGAAAAAGCTAAGCATGCAAGAAATATAAGAGAAATGAAAAAGAGTAAATTAGAGAAGATATTATCCATTCTATTATAATTTAATCTCTCAACAAGGAGATATTTGCTTGCAGATGTGTTTTAAGACATCTTAAATGTCTTACAGCTATATCAAATAATGGAAAGCCTATATGAATAAGTGTATTCTTCGAATATCTGAATTCATTTAATTGACATGGTTTACATAGCATTGTACTTATGTGATATCTTTGGTTTACAAATCATTGTGGTTTGCAAACTATGGTTTATGATTTAGCATATCTTGAAAATATGCCAAGCATAGTTATTTAGTACAGTTGGTAAACCAAGCTTAATATACTTTATATACAGTGAATATCAAAGTTTACACACTCCTATCAAAATGCTAGATTTTTTTAGATATATCAAGATAAATCACTTCAGAATTTTTTCTACCTTTAATGTAGAATAATATAAACTGCATAATTCATAACTGAAACACAAATTCATAACTGAAACACAAACTGAAATCTTTCAGGGGGAAAATAGCAAAATACATACATTAACATGATTGCACAAGTATGCACACCCTAAACTAATACTTGTTGAAGCACTTTTTAATGTTTTGACAGTGTTCAGTCTTCTGGGGTATCAGCACAGCGTATCTTGCCTTGAGAATCTTTTCCCACTCTTCTTTGCAAAAGCACTCCAAATCTGTCAGATTGTGAGGCCATCTCTGTGCAAAACCTTCTTCCCCATAGATTTTCAATTGGATTCAGGTCCGGGCTATTCCAAAACTTTAATCTTCTTCTAGTTAAGCCATTCTTTTATTAATTTGGAGGAATGCTTTGGGCTGTCGTATTGAAAGGTGAATTTCATCTTTATCCTTAGCATTTTAGGAGACGCCTGAAGGTTTTGTGCCAAAATTGACTGATATTTTCAACTGTTCATAATTCCCTCTACTTTGACTAAAGCCACATGTCCAGCTGAAGAAAAAACAGCCCCCGAGCAATATTGCCACCACCATGGTTCGCTGTGGGTATGGTGTACTTTTGGTGATGCACAGTGTTGTTTTTGCACCAAACATACTTTTTTGAATTATGATCAGAAAGTTCAGCCTTGGTCTCATCAGACCATAACATATTTTACCACATGCTTTTGTCAGACCTGATGTAGGTTTTTGCAAAATGTATCCGGGCTTGTATGTTTTTCTTTGTAAGAAAAAGCTATCATCTTGCCACCCTACTACATAGCCCAGATATATGACGAATATGGGACATTGTTGTTACATATAGTACACAACCAGTACTTGCCAGAAATTCCTGCACCTCCTTTAATGTTGCTGTGGACTCTCTCAGATCAGTTTTCTTCTTGTTTTTTTCATTAATTTTGAAAGGACATCCAGTTTTTGGTAATGCCACTGTTATTCCATATTTTTTCCACCTGTTGATGACTGCCTTCATCCAATGCTTTGGTATTTTTTTGTACCTTTCAACAATGAAAGCCCTTAACTACTTTGTAAGCTCTTTGCAGACCATGGTTTTTTTTATAAGAAGCAATTGAGTAAATGTCATAAAAATCCTCCTAGAGCAGCTGAACTTTAGATGGGTTTGATCAGGGTCACTTTAATTAATGGAAGATGTGTACTGACTACTATTTACTATCAGTTTCAAAATGATTTGTAATCCTGAACGTAGATATATCCCTACTTAAAAGAAGTTATGCACACTTGCACAACCATGCTATTGTACATTTTGTACTGTTATCCCCCGCCACCAAGATTTCAGTTTGTTTTTCAATTGAATTGCATAGTTTATACATTATACTAAAGGTGGGGGGAAATCTTAAATGATTTTAATCTTAATCTTAATTTTTAGTCTTTTTATATCTCAAAAATGTAGCATTTTAATAGGGATATGTAGACTTTTTATATTCACTGTATGTATCAAAGGGCATCTGGGATCAAATGAGCAAGCTAATCACAACAATTTTGCATGATATTCTGTATTTCTCCAAGCTGTTTTTCAGGCTCCTGAAATGGAAAAGATAGAAATCAAAACCTATTCCTTCACTCATTTGAGAAATTTGGTGGCTGTTCTGCTCTTTGAAATGTTTTCATTCCAGCTAGTTGTAATGAGAAAATCAAGAGTCTAAGTGCATTGCAGCTTTTTAGAGCCCTACAGTATCACTGAATCTGATCACTGTAAGAGGAAAGCTGAAGATATGGTAGCATGTGTATAGAGAAAGGATATTCAAGATAGTTCTGTTGGGAGCACATTCATACTTTGGATATAGTAGCAACAAGGTTTTCAGTAGGATCAAGTTTGAACTGGTTTCTCTGGTGTCCTGATCCTAGAATTCTTCTTGGGTTTCTGAGTTACCGTAAGTCAGCGATCCCCAATCTTTCTGGCATCCTGGACCACCAGCAGCAGTGGTGGTAGGCAATTACGGGAGGAGGATGGTTTCATGCACACAAATGGAGCTTTGCATGCTTACCCACTACTTGCATGGCCTGGTTCCAAATTGGCAGTGGAGACCAGTACCAAGCTATGGCCTGTGGGGTTGGGAACAGAGGTGGGTTTCAGCAGATCTAACCAGTTCTGGAGAACCGGTAGTGGAAATTTTGAGTACTTCGGAGAACCGGTAAATACCACCTCTGACTGGCCCCACCTCCATCTATTCTCTGCCTCCTGGAGTCCCAGCTGATCGGGAGGAAATGGGGATTTTGCAGTTTCCTTCCCCTGGAGTGGGGTGGAAATGGGGATTTTGCAGTTTCCTTCCCCTGGAGTGGGGTGGAAATGGAGATTTTGCAGTATCCTTCCCCTGCCGCGCCCACCAAGTCATGCCCACCAAGCCATGCCATGCCCACAAAGTAATAAAAAATTTTGAAATCCATCACTGGTTGGGAATCCCTGCTCTAAGTGATGAAACAAAAAGAAAATTATGCTTGATAAAGACAAGAAATGAATCAACCAGAACATGAATTTGAAACACAAGTTCAGGTCTAAAGTGACCAATTAGATGATTAAAGTGAGAATTACTTCTCTCTCCTTACTGAATCAGTGAAATGCCAACTGGTAGTCTTTTTAAAGTGACCAAGACCCTTTTAGGAAGAATAGGCCTTGGTGAGATGAATTCTGCC